>VCKU01000088.1:24932500-29732500 GCA_005876895.1 Drosophila azteca
AATACGCGAATTGTTCAAATTTAATAGCGTTTATTTATACTGGCGGCTAGCGGAAGCCGATTGCTTGCTCTTTGCCCGGCCAGATAAATGTAAACTCGAGATCCAAATGCAACCAATGCGCAGAGAGGTTAGCAGATTACTAACTATTGGCACCGTCGGCTTAACAAAGCTAGAGCCGACGCGGCGGCTGCAGAGCGCCCTTTACAGAGGGAGAGCGCAGCAGCGCTGCCGAACGTTGGTGTTTACAGTGCCTTTATGTTCTAAAAATATGTACTATGTATTCTAAGTTAGGCCTGTTGTTTAGCGGCTGGCCCGAACAATGAAAATTCTTTGTTGTTTCGTCGAGCTTTTACCACCTTGATAAGTACCTTTATTTTTTCTTTATTACCACTAGCTCATTTAACACTTTTATGGCCTTTGCAAACTTATTATATAATGCATTTATTTAGTTGATTTTCTAATTTAATTTTCATACCATTGATGAGAGTATCCCAACATTCAGTAGACGAGCGTTCTGGTTATAATAGAATATACCCTTATATTCTTCGAGTACCGTGTATAATAAGCGAATTCATTCACAGCAATAATTCTAGCTTGCACAGCTTTACATCCCACCCAGCATTTTTGAGTTTAACAGAGCATAACCCACCCAGCATTTTTGAGTTTAACAGAGCATAAGTTAGTCTTAAAAGACTCGCGCGACGGTTGAAAATAGTCATATTTGCCTCATCTTGATGAGTCGCTTATGACTCTTTTTTTTAATCATAAAAGAGTCTTCCTCGAGTCATCTTTTAATCATAAAAGAGTCTTCCACAAGTCATCTTTTAATCATAATAGAGTCTTCCACGAGTCATAATTTAATCATTTCTGACTCATATTCGAATGAAATTTTCAATAATTTGCAACGAAAATAATTTTTTTATTAATATAATTTTCATTTACTATATATATATTATCTTAAAAAATAACAACAGAAAAAAGTCAATAGATATTCAAAACAAAATGTAGATAATAACAAAAATATTTAATCTAAACGCCTACGCTTCGCTAGCCTGTCATGGGCATGGACAAAATGCTTTTGTAGCACCGTATTCAAGTCTTTGTCCGTGCATTTATATTTTTCATTAGTAATATCTAAAAGGGAAAATATTAATTAATAAAAAATATTTTAAATATTTTTCAAAATAATACATACTTTTTATTGCGGTTACAATGTAGCACCTTTCTGCTGAGGGTTTAGTTTTCGTCCCCTTCCAGCTGTATTCATAAGCTACCTTGACCGAAAAAACTTTTCTTATCGCAGCTCTAATAAATTGTGAGGGCCCATCTCCTCCAACTTTCGATATTAGATGTTTCTAAACATATTAATTAAAAAGAATAAAAAAGAGAATTAAAATAAAATAAAATATTAATATCTGTTTCTGTAGTACTTACGAACTGTCTAAGTAGACTCTCATTTTTTTGCACTTCCTCATCAAATGCTATTACTTCACTAATAGCACTGAGAGGAAGTTTTGGCATGTCCGAGAATAAGACATCAGCATCAACATCTGTGTTGTTTTTTCTGTTTTCCATTTTAACAGAGACAACCTCCTCTGTCAACTTTAAGAGTCCCCGTTTATTAGACTCTTTTAAAGCAGTTATTTCTGCTTTCAAATCGGAATTCAACAGTTTTATCTCAGAAACCACAGCCCTCAACTGTTTAATTTCTTTCACCAAGTCTTGTAAAAGATTTTGGAGGTTTCTGGTCTCTGGTATCGTAACGTTTGTCACTAAAAATGATGTGTTTATTAAAAATAATATTGGAAAATTTGTAATAAAAATATTTTACTTACATGTTGTTAAATTATTACGTGGAATATAATTGAATTCCGATGAAGTTGTGTTATGGAAGGACATGGTGAAGCTGCAGTATGAAAAAATAGCTTCCGTCTAAGGAATCACGCAAACATATTATTTTATTATTTATTTGATTTAAGCAAAATTCAATTGTATTATCGAAGGCTCGTAAGTCAGTTCCACAATATATATTAAAATCGCTTGATATTATTGGTTCCACGAAAAGTGGTGTCAAGCCATTTATTTCAGTCCCTACAAAAACTGGCAGATTCTCATTTTTCTTTATTTCTATTATTTTAAATATTTTATTATTTACCAAACAAAAGTTGTTGGGCTCTTCCAAAAAAATGAAGACACCTTTTAAAGAAATACTTGATATTTTATCATTTATGATCTTCCCATAAATTATGTTTAATTCTTGCCCTAATTCCTTTCCCAAATGGTAGCTCTTCTCAATGTGCCTATTATAGATTTGAACTGCAACACTTCCTCCTTTTCGGACTTTCCTCTTGATTTGCTGCAGATAGTTTTCAAATTTAAATGCACTTATGCCATCTAAGGCTCCAAAAAGTTTGGCATCTTCGTTGATGTGCAACAAGGCATGAACATTGTGTGTTAAAAAACACAAGTCATACAACTCTGGTGTGTCAACAACAAATGATCTTAATAATTGAGCAGCAACAGAATTGTTTGACTTGCAGTCATGTATGTCCAAAAGTATCCTCATGGCAAACGATAATTTTAAAAAATGGCAATATCTGTTTCGACTCAAATTCTTTTTCAACACGATAGGCCCAGTGTATAATAAAAATTGCCTAAGCTCTGTTGCCTTCCATCTGTCTAGGTCTTTTAAGCTTCGAGGTTTCCTTTTAAATTCCCTCGGTATATTCTTTTTATTCAAAGTTAACTCGTCGGAAATTGATGTTATTTTCGTTGACAGTAAGGAAAACTCGAAGCCTTTTTTTTGAACCCAGCTTTTCAATAAAGTCCGCATTACGCCTAAGCAAACAACGTGCATGTAATCTAGGCAGCACTGGGACACTATGTCAATGTTTAGCATTTCTATTGGTGAAGATTGCTTCACATGGTGTTCCGGCTGCGCACGATTTCTAAAGGATTCATTGCTTCTCAACTCTATAGTATCACTACCTGGTGGAAAAACTAGGCGATGTTTGACCATTTGTCCCTTCTGAGTGCACCGCACACAAGAAAAGTAGCCACTATGTCCCTTAGTGCCCAACACAAATGACTTCGCAGGCGCATCCATAGCGAAACAGCGAATAATGATTTGAAAGCACTTGTTGCTGAAAAGAAAACCTTCGCGAAGAAGAATTTGAAGTTCAGCGATGAACTCTTCAAGAAAGTTAAGGGCGCAATGTGGCTTTGAGTTCCCTTCATAAACGCCAACAAGCCCAACATAAGTTGTGCAACTTACACTTGTCAAAATTGGCCAAACTTGCGTGGTGCTGCTTTTAAATAATGGAAGTCCATCAATGCCAAAGTCTAAAGTCAAATTTGGCAAGTTCCAATCATTAGCGGTTAAAAAGTCCGACAAACATCTTTTAAGTCCATAATGGACATAGCAAGGCGTTTGCAAAACAGTTCTCGCATCTTTCGGAACTGAAATATCCGAGTTTCGCAATAATGACAACAGCGCATTGACTGCAATGAAACTTATGTTGAACTCAGTGGCCCATTTAGCTAGTCCCTCACAAAGGTCAACTTCACTTTTCTTGCTACTGGCAAAAGACCCACTGTCACTGTCGCAAGACCCACTGTCAATGTCGCTTGAACTTTCAGCACTCTTATGATTATAATCAAAACTTTCGTTTGCCAAAAAATCATTTGAATTGTTATTTTTCTCTATTATTTCTATTTCCTTTTCAGGAAATAATAGTTTATAAGCCTCTCTTTTGGCCACGCGACGCAATTGTTTGACTGACATAATCACCTTTTTATTTGATATAATTGATATTATAATTTATTTGTTTGCACTTCGCACTTGAACTTCACTTGCACGTTCACGATCGAATGACAAAATTTGCACATTTCGGCATGTGCTTAAGAAAAAGTGCCGTTTAACTTAGATCTAAGCTTAGATAAGAATCGCTTTTGGATCAGCCAAGCAAGCAGAATATGAGTGCATAGTAATAAAGCAAAACCAAGCAATGATCATATTTGAATCACCTGCATGCTCATTTGGCGATTGCTTTGCATTTCGTTTTTGTATTTCAAACCAATCATATTTTGAGCATATTGAAGGGTCATTTATGAGTCTTCTTTCGATCGCCCAGGAGATTAGTCATTTTTTAATCGTCAAGGGGACTCAAAAAAGACTCATCAAGACGATTTCTGTTAAAACAGTCTTCCAAATGCTTGCAGGGATATAACAGCAATATTTACACCATTATCATAGCATTGAGCTACGCAGTAAAATACAATAATATCTTTTTTCAATTTGCTGTAAAGAACTGTGTTAAGCTAATGAGCTTTTTCACTAGCTGTTGCGATATGTTGCTTGAATAAAGGGTCGAGCGGTTAGATTAATAATAGGTACAGTTTATTGGGAGATATGTAGACCGACGAAGGCGTATGTACATATGTATGTATATTTAGGCGAATTATGTTTGAAAGACCGATTAAGGATCGATGTAGCGAATATAGTATGATGCGATATGATCAGCTCCAGACGATATGTAGACCGACGTACTGCGTATGTACATATATGTATGTGGGTGACCGATCGGTGCGATTTACGATGATTGTGATGGCTACGAAGATTAGCTCCGTACCATATAACTGTAACTAACTATGTGAGTGATAGATGCAGACTCAATGAGGGATAGATGAAGACTCATTTAAGGGCAGGCGGGCCGAATTTCCCGTGCCCTAATGTAAGCAAGCGAGCGATGATCCGAGAGAGCGATGATCCGAGAGAGCGATGGTTAAAGATCAAGAGAGCGACGAAGGCTAAAGTATTAAAGAATACGAGAGAGTACGGCTGGATAGGCTGCTGCCGTGCGGGAGCTTATGTATGTCGATGTACAATGTGATACAGTGGGCAGTACAAATAACAAACAATAATAGGCATTTAATTTTACTGCTGCACCACTGGCTATGATTTTACTTATGTCGACTTATGTCGGCTGGGAAACCCAACATACTCCCCCCGTTGAAAGGCTGACTTTCAACAGACTCGAAAGGGTTTAGCAGCTGCTTGCTAGAAGGCCAGGTATCGCCACGAATCCAGATGATCCAGATTATGATTGATGGTTAGACCTTTTACGAGTGATTGAGCGGACGAAGCAGGCAGACCGCCAATCAAACAATGCGGTGGCGATATGTTATCTGGCTCGACTTGACACTCTGAAATCGAAAATAAAATATTTACATTAGCAACGGCCACGATGTTGCCCAAAAGCGTCCTCAGCTCGTTCATTCCAAATTTTCCTGAGTAGCTCCATTTGGATGGACCTAGCTCGAACAGCTCTCGAAATTTGGGGATAATGTTGACTAGATGGCTTCTAGGAACAATGACGGTAGGACTGCCATCAGCGATGTCTAGCGAAGGTCCAGATGCAGGTTTGCAGGCGGATATAGGGCACTCGTTCAGTGCACTCGGGAGAGCCCATCGTGTTGTTTGGTAGGCTGAAAGCTGAGCGTCTGACATAACTGAGCTATCAGCACAATAAGCCTCGATGACGGCGCAGCAAAATCCTTGATCTTCCCAATCAGTTTCGGGAACGTGTACTAATACGGAATGCATAAGCAATGAAGTGTAAACGAGATTCCGCGCAGAGTACAGCGCCGAAGTAAGGCTGTCATCCCAATGCACGTTCATCTTGCATATACGCTGAAGATCGACTTTCGACTTGGCCAATGCATCGACGCCTAAGCCAAGGTGAGGAAAGCGCTTTGAGAGCAGCAGCAGCGATGAAATGTTGTCTTCCTTCCATCGCAACCAGAAGATATGCTGCAAGTACGCAACGCATTGCCTGAGATCTGACCGATTGGTAATCAGCCTGGTAACGTTAGACTGTGCACACTGCGAGAGGTGGTTGACATTTAATCGAGCTCGAATGGGTACATCCAGATAGGCAGGGCTCTCTGTAATTGCAACTAAAAATTTATAATTAGTAAGGGCCAAGATGTGGCCTAAACGTTTCCTCAGCTCATTCAATTGACGAACTGAGTGGTCAGTGGTACTGTAGAAGCTGTCCGTCTTGATTGCAGCTTCACTCCCTCCAATAGACCAATATTGGGATGAACATAGTCCAAGAAAAGCTTTATTTCCAGTGCGAAGATTCAGCTTATTAGCGTTGACCAAAGTGGATTTGGCTGGGAGCTGAACTGGATGCGTCCTGGGTGGGATGATTTGATGACGGCCAGCAGAGTTTGACGAAGATTGGAGTCCATGAGCCAAGCATGTCGGTTTGTTCAGATCAGCCGGAAGAGTCCCATGCGAAGAACTATCAGCTGGATGCAGAACGTTAACCTTGACGTAAGGCTGCTCTTTGGTTGACAAGTCAGAAACTGAGCGTCTGCAGAGACGCGATGATGATGGATGGCTCGAAAATACGAACATATGTTGATCAGTAGCCGATTCTGGAGATGCTTCGCATGGTGAGGAGACGTCAGTGCTAATGTCTAACTTCCAATTAGACTCAGTAGCTGGTTCTGGAGCTGGTTTGAATGGTGTGGAGACATCACTGTTAATGTCAACTTTCGAATGCGATTCCTGGAAGTATGGCGGAGCTCCATCAAGCAGAGCAGGTACCTCAGAACACCCTAATTGGAAGCAATCTCTTGGTGAAGGTCCAGATTGTTTCTCCAAAACCGTATTGGACTCCTCCTGAGAGAGACAGCGAGATTCCGAGACATCTATGTAGTTCGGATTGCATTGGATTTCGGCATCAACAGGCTGCACTGCCTGTTGCAACTGCCAACCTGCCAACTGCTGAGTTGGCCTCTCAGATAAGCATGAGGCAGGCTCGGTCGAATCCGACGAACTATTCTTCTTGCGCATGCACATGACTTCTTGAGTGGAGTTCCTACATCTATTGAACTGGAGATTGCTGTCCACTGTTGATACCCTTGGTAGTTGCATATGGCTTGGACTGGGGGCTGGCATACGCTGAGGTGGATGGTGCCAGCCGACGATGTTAGCGATAATAACTTTGGCAGAAACCGTGGGAGGAATAAGCTGGCGAGGGAAACGAGTGGCGATGACATCCCGAATCGAAGCATTCAGAATCATGAACTGATGGTGAAGAGGGCTTCAAAAGTGCGCTGGAGCTTCTCGATCACTTCTAACTTTACAACGAGCATATAGTAATCACTAAGCAACAGCTGACTCTCCCAAGCAGCATTCAGCCGTTTTAAACGTTCAAATATCTGAGCTACTTTCAATTTCAGGAAAGTCACCCTGTTTTTAGCAGCGGTCACTACAATGTCATTTCCAGCATTTACTTCCATGGCAACGACAATGTAAGCAAAACGTTTCTAGCGGGAAGACGAACGCAAAGAGTACCGCGCGTAATAAACGTCTCTAGCGGGAAGATGACCGAAAAGAGTAGCGAACGCAATGACCAAGAACCGCAAGCAAAGCTATGTGCAATACCAATATGCAAGCAGCCGATATGGGAACCGTTTCTTGTGGGAAGATGAACGTAAAGAGTACGGCGCGTAATAGACGAGGAGAAATGAGAACCGAATTAATGTTTTATTGTACTGATATATTTATTCTTGCACAGATCACGTCGGGGTCACCAAATGTTAAGCTAAAGAGCTTTTTCACTAGCTGTTGCGATATGTTGCTTGAATAAAGGGTCGAGCGGTTAGATTAATAATAGGTACAGTTTATTGGGAGATATGTAGACCGACGAAGGCGTATGTACATATGTATGTATATTTAGGCGAATTATGTTTGAAAGACCGATTAAGGATCGATGTAGCGAATATAGTATGATGCGATATGATCAGCTCCAGACGATATGTAGACCGACGTACTGCGTATGTACATATATGTATGTGGGTGACCGATCGGTGCGATTTACGATGATTGTGATGGCTACGAAGATTAGCTCCGTACCATATAACTGTTAGGTGTAGGCTATGTGAGTGATAGATGCAGACTCAATGAGGGATAGATGAAGACTCATTTAAGGGCAGGCGGGCCGAATTTCCCGTGCCCTAATGTAAGCAAGCGAGCGATGATCCGAGAGAGCGATGATCCGAGAGAGCGATGGTTAAAGATCAAGAGAGCGACGAAGGCTAAAGTATTAAAGAATACGAGAGAGTACGGCTGGATAGGCTGCTGCCGTGCGGGAGCTTATGTCGATGTACAATGTGATACAGTGGGCAGTACAAATAACAAACAATAATAGGCATTTAATTTTACTGCTGCACCACTGGCTATGATTTTACGTATGTCGACTAAATATCAGGCTGGGAAACCCAACAAACAGTTTTTATCAATCCTTTGGCAGTTTTAGCTTTGTTTCAATTAAATTGATATAATGCGTTAATATTCTAAGATAAAACACTTGTGTATTTTAGCCTGTTTACTCTGGTCTGACGAGCATGTGAGATGGCTCGGAGGGGGCCCAGCTGAGGCCACCGGACGGGTCGCAGGTTGCGGATAGCGAACGACCTACCTTTATGGTAGGCCAGCTGCGAATAAACGGTAATCCTTAGGGAAAGCACCGAAATAAGCAGTCCCGGACAGCCAGCGGGTGTTCGCGAAGTAGCAACACTGACGATGCGCTTGTGGTGCCGCCTCGTTCAAGTAGCTCACACATCCCCCCTACCCCCAACACATACCTACCCACATCCCAACCCCACACTCATCTCACACCGGGCCGGACTAAGAGTGTTATTCGACCCGTGCCGAGAGTCAGCCTGGCTGGGGGCCCGGTATAAAAATAGCCCAGTCGCTAACGGAGAGCTCAGGGACATGGCAGCCCCCTGTTCTAATGATGCCTTATCCGGGCAACGTGAATCTCTGCCCGGACGGACCGCCCCTTCTTTGCATATCGTGGGATCAAATATGGAAGCAAATACAAATACAAAAAACAAAAACAAAATCGAGTCTGGCGCTCCCCAACTGCCAACAGGGAGTAATCCCTCACAGGGAAAGGCATCGGCCCATAGGCCTGGCCCGACCCGCACTCTAGCAGGTAAACCCTGTGCGGCGGAAGGTGCTAGGGCGAACCTCAAGGGGTCCCATCCCAATTCTGGGGTGGGTGGCAAATCGCCTCCCAAAACCGATGCCTTGGTGGAGCGGCTCTGCAAACCTGCGGCTGCCCTACCTGCTGGTAAGGTTACGGAAGGTGAGTTGCCATCGACTAGTGCCCAGGCCAAAATATACACGTATGCCGATAGGAGGAGTGCTGGCAACATACTCCGTCGGCAAAACGCGAGTACAATGTCCAGCCCGACCGACCAATGGCGTGAGAAGGTCGAATGGGCATCTAAGGTGCTGCCCAACTTCGGCAAAGAGGCACCAAGAAGGGTTGCCCCGCCGAAGTCTACAGCCCCGCTTTCAAAAAGGCAGCGCTCGCAGGAGAATCCCGGACCGGCTCCGAAGCGTTCCAGAGTGCTGCCGAATGTGTCATTCGCGCAGATTGCCAAGGAGAGGACGCTGATCGGCGTCCTGGACAAAGGCAGCGAGGACGCGAAGATACCCAGGAACCAGTGGAAGTGGGTGGAAGCGGCACTGGCCGACCGCTGCTTCGACCTGCTGGATAAGCAACCCGGCCCCCTCCGGTCTGTAAAGACATGGGGTGGTACCAGGGGTGCATTAAAATTATAGCCTGCGAAGATGAGCGCTCCGTCCAGCTGTATAAAGCAGCGGTAGCGCAAGTCGGCGAGGTCTACCCAGGGGCGAAGCTCGTCGCAGTAGACTGGAGCGAGGTGCCCAGTAGGCCTAGGGCGAGAGTCTGGGTGCCCGCTACAATAAAGGAGCCGGAGCGCATCCTTAAGATGTTGCAGCGATGCAACCCGGACCTACCTACCTCCGACTGGAGGGTAGTTAAGGTCGAAGCGACGCAAGGACCGATGCACCAGGCGGTGCTGGTCCTCAATAAAGAGTCCTTGGCCCCAATCGAGGCCAAGAATGGTGAGCTGAACTTCGGGTTCAGCGCAGTAAATGTCCGGATATACAAGTCGGATGCAGCGGCCGAGGCGCGCCCTGTCGACAACCCAGTCGAGCAGGACGTTGCCTCGGAGATCGAAGCACCCGACGACGATCCTGAGCCAGCCCAGGACGGCTACTCCTCAGACACCGTCCTAATGAGGGAGTTCGAGGCGATGTGTCGCGATGATACCATCGAGGACGACTCGGACGCTGACAATACAGTGGTGGAGAACTCTGTCGATGTCTCTAAGACTACTTCAGATAAATCTCCACCACTGTAAAGCAGCATCTGCTGCCCTTATTCTCCGCTTGGAAGCGAGCGGAGCGGACGTAGTCCTAATCCAAGAGCCTTGGGTAGTAGGAGACAAGGTCTGTGGATTAGCGACGAAGGAGCACAAGCTAATTGTAACTCAGAAAGAAGGTAAAATCCGTACCTGCATTCTTGCAAGGAAGCACTTAAATATCTTTCTGCTCCATCACTATAGCAATGGTGACAACACAGCGGCAAGCCTTGAGCTACAAGGCTACAACATAAGGCTAATGTCGGCCTACATGGCACATGAGGAAAGCGACCCTCCCGGTGACCTGGTTCGCAAGATCACCACAGACAGCGAACGATCTGACATAGGCCTGGTAATAGGCTGCGACGCCAACTCTCATCACACCCAATGGGGGAGTTCGGATACGAATGTAAGGGGTGAGTCACTATTCAACTTCATCTTAAACTCAAATCTTCTCATCTGTAATCGGGGCAATGATCCCACGTTTATAATTAAGAATAGACAAGAGGTAATTGACCTGACTTTAGTGTCCCACAAACTGACAGACACGGTTAAGAACTGGAAAGTTCTGGGGGACCATTCCTTTTCGGACCATAGGTATATCGAGACCACACTATCTCTCGAGACTCCAAAACCCACTGTCTTTGCTAACCCTAGGAAAGCGAACTGGGAGAAATATGCCACGATAATGGAGGAGCTACTTCCCTCCAAGGCACCAATCTGCCTGAACACAGAGCAAGAACTAAACCAGCTAGTGGACAGGTTTACTAACGCATGCAACACTGCCTTCACGGCAGCGTGCCCAACTAACCAACGCACGGGGAAAAAGAAACCCCCATGGTGGTCAAAACAGATAGATATCCTTCGGAAAAGCTGCAGGTCCCTCTTCAACAGGGCCAAAAGCGCAAACGAGGAAGATCACTGGGCAGACTACAAAAATAGTCTGGCCCTATATAAGAAAAAGATCAGACAGGCAAAAAGGGCCTCATGGCAAAGTTTTTGCTCTGAAATAGAAGAAACGTCAGAAGCAGCAAGACTGCGAAAAATACTCTCCAAAACTAACCCATCGGTGGGATACCTTAAGAGTAGCGACGGTACGTGGACTAACTCGAGTGAGGAGTCCCTACACATTCTACTCGACACTCATTTTCCAGGATGCTCCATCACTGAGCCGACTCGTTTCCCTTGTAAGGGTCCGATCACCTCAATGGAACATATCTTCTCAAAACGGAATATAAGCTGGGCAATTAACAGTTTCGATCCGTTCAAATCCCCCGGTCCGGATCAGATAAGGCCGGCCCAATTACAGAAAGCCGGGGACATTGCCATCAACTGGCTACAAAGTATCTTTAAGAAGATACTGGCAGTGGGGAGTATACCACACGCTTGGCTTAAGGCAAAAGTAGTCTTTATCCCTAAAGCAGGTAAAGCCTCGCACTCTACACCAAAGGACTTCAGACCAATCAGTCTATCATCCTTTCTTCTCAAAACATTCGAGAGACTAGTCGGGCTACAATTGAGGACTACTATAGATCCTCAACTGTTGTCAGGAGCACAGCACGCCTACCGGAAAGGCAAATCCACGGAAACGGCACTTCACAAAGTAGTTTCGAGGATAGAGAAATCTCTACACCTCAAAGAATACTCGCTAATAGCTTTTCTAGACATAGAGGGAGCCTTCAACAACGTCTTACCAGGTGCCATTACGGAAGCGCTGACTGGCCTTGGGGTGGACCGTCATTTGGTGATGCTCATTGATCAATTGCTCACATGCAGGACGGTGACATCATCGATGGGATCGTCCACCCAGACAAGGTATGTCAGTAGAGGCACACCGCAAGGGGGCGTCCTATCCCCCCTTTTATGGAACATAGCAGTCAACAAGATTCTATGCGACCTGGAAGGGGGGGGCTGCGGAGTAGTGGCATACGCGGATGACGTGGCACTCATCTTCTCGGGAAAATACCCTCAAACACTCTGCGATCTAATGACCGCAAAGCTCGCGAGACTGTCAAGATGGGCAGATTCGCGAGGTCTTGGAGTGAATCCATCAAAGACGGAACTTGTGCTTTTCACTAGGAAATACAGGATTCCATCTCTAAGCCCCCCCATACTAAATGGATGTATTCTCTCCTTTAGCGACAGTGCCAGCTACCTAGGGGTGGTAATTGACAAAAAGCTAAACTGGAACCTAAACATCAAAGATAGAGTAAGGAAGGCCACGATAGCCCTCTACACTTGTAAGAAAGCCGTTGGCTTGAAATGGGGCATGAACCCAAGTGTAGTCAATTGGTTATATAAGGCTATAGTTAAGCCAATAATACTTTATGGAGTTACAGTATGGTGGCCGGCCTTATCTAAAAGGTCGATTACCAGACAGCTCGATAAAGTCCAACGTACGGCCGCCCTCTGCATCAGTGGAGCACTTCGCACCACCCCAAATGATGCGCTGGATGCCATTCTATGCCTCCCAAGCCTTGCCCTTGCAGGGAAGGAAAGGGCACAGATGGCAGCAATCCGACTTAGAGACTCTGATCAATGGGCATCACAGCTCATAGGTCACTCCTCGATACTCAACACCAGTTCTATCCCTACCAGGACGGATTACTGTGTCCCGAGGGAATACACAGACACCCCGTTCGAAGCTATCATCCCCCACAGAGACGAGTGGAGTGAGGGACTTCCAGGCCCAGAAGGGGCCCTAAAGATCTTCACAGATGGTTCAAAACTGAACGACAGGGTCGGAGGAGGTGTATACTCTGAACATCTAAACATCAGGCATTCCTTTAGACTTCCTGATCACTGCAGCGTCTTCCAAGCGGAGGTCATCGCAATCAAGGAAGCCCTAAACTGCCTTCAGGTGATTACCGACATGACAAATCGCGTAAACATCTACAGTGATAGCCAAGCAGCAATCAAATCGCTTAACGCGATCTCTGCTAATTCGGCCACGGTTGCAGATTGCCGCAAATCTCTCCACGAGATGGCTCAGCAATTTGTTATCAGCCTTATATGGGTCCCGGGTCACCGGGACATAGAAGGCAACTGTATAGCGGACGAGCTGGCCAGATTTGGCACTACAATCCCCCTTCTCCAAGACAAGGAGGACATTCGTATGCCGATGGCCACTTGCAGGCTCATAATAAGTGAGAAATATAAGAAATTAACAGACAGCAAATGGCAAGCGGTGTCTCGATGTCGAATTACTCGGCTGACATGGCCAACAATAGATAGGAAGCGCACATCGGAGCTACACAAGCTCGGCAGACAAAGGTGCAGCGCAGTAATACGCTCCCTAACGGGGCACTGGCTAGTGGGCACTCACGCGAATAGACTGGGAGCCCCATACAATGACTTTTGTCGCAGCTGCAGAGACGAGGAAGAGGAGGAAACGGTGGAACACCTGTTCTGCTCGTGCCCTGCTCTTAGTAGAAGAAGGCTGCAGCACCTGGGCACGCCCCTCATATCAGACATCTCTGAAATGTCCACCATATGTCCCAGGAAGATAGCCAACTTTATAAGAGCCGCAGGCTGGGACAACTGCTGATCTCTAGGACTCACGATGCGAGAAGGGAAAGATTCCCCGCGGTACCACAACGGGTCGGCAACGGCCTAGGTGTGCCGGGCTCCTGGTGAGCCTGGCGGCCGCTGAAACCTAACCTAACCTAGCCTGTTTACACTATTTTTTATAAGCCGTAAATTAAAGAAATTTTTGTTTTGGTAAATAAAAATTGATATATAACAGAAATACAACATACATATTAGCAATTGCAGCAGTGCCGTTGCGGAAATGTTCCTTAAAAAAGCATTCCATGGTAATTCGCAACGTCTTCCTCCCAAAAATATCCATATCGCGGCTATTAAAATTTGGAATACAATATTTAATATACAATAAAAGCACTAGAAATTGAAATGCCAATAGCTTACCAGAGTTCGGGGTTCCACAGTTGCTGCAGACATCGTCGCCAACTCCATACACAGCAACGTCGTTATCGTTTCTTGCTCTGCCCCATAGAGCATCATTAATTCTTGGTCGTTCATCAAACAAAATATATGCACGCAAGCACGTGCCAGCAGCCGAAATTTGTGAAACTATGAAACCCGTGAATAAAAATAACGTGCTGCTGACTTTAATTTTCAGGTGGCACTTTTAAAGTTGTAATCAGTGCATTGCAAAATCTTTTGTTGTTTACAATCAGGCTTTTTTAATTGAAATGTTCAGGAACGGATTGGCCGCTCAACTTTAAATTGAATTTATTCTTTGATTCGACAAAAATACTCTGATACCGTGTCAATACCACGAATAATTTCAGTATATTGTAAAAATACTTCTCAGAATAAGGTAACACTTGCAAATGATGCGCCGCATGGAACGCACTGATTCCAACTTTGAAAGTGCCACTTATAGCCTATTTACACTATGGTTGAGTTATTGAGTTTCGGGCAAAACTCGAGTTTCGTTTACATGGGGAAGCATAGGGGACCTAGAGGTGGCAAAAAAGTTGAGTTTTGGACTTCCCGAATATATCAACCCTGATCTGCCTGTTGTGGAATTATCACCACTAATAACAACAAAATTTTACAGCTCAAAATTTTAAATTTTGGCGCGTAAAAAATTATTGATTATTAAAAACCATATAAACAATGTAGTCGATTTCTAAAATTCGGTCGGAAAAACTTTGCCAAACGCTAAAATCAATTAGTATATATTATATTATTATAAACAATTGCCAATTTTAAAAATTTTAATTTTTGTACATATGTAATGTACATATACATATAGCCAAAATTCAACATATTTGCAATTGCAGCCATGCAATTTCCCTGCCCTGCGGAAATTTTCCTTAAAAAATTAATTCCAAGGTTATTCGCAACTTCCTCCTACCAAACAGATCTATATAGCGGCTATTATATCATTAGTTCTTGGGTATTCATATTAATAAAATGAAATAAAACAAATTTTCGTAGACAAGCACGTGCCAGCAGCCGAAACTCAATAACTCAATAAATCAACTTTGGCGTAGTGTAAATCCAAATTCTGAGTTATTGAGTTACCTATCGATAAATGAGGTAACTCACTGTCGTGTATATAGGCTATTAAAAATTAAAGTCAGCAGCACGTAATTTTTGTTCGGTGGGGTCAACGACAGCTGAGAAAATGATGCGGAAGTGTTACGGCTTCCATACCTTTGACAATGATGCGGTATTTTTTCCCGTCATTTATTTAAAAATCTGGTCACACCATTTATTAAATACATTGATATCAAACTTAAATAAAGAAGCTACATCCATAGTCAAATATTTTGAGATGTACTTACAAAAAATTATGTTTTTCGTTTGATAAAATTGTATCAAAACATATTTGAACAGTAGTATTATAAAGAGTAGTACCGGTTTATATATGTTACATCATAAAAAGAAATCGATATATAATTTCCTGAAGATTTACAGCTTTAGTGGTCAAATGTTAAATGTGTTTAAATGCGTAAGTTAAGTGTTATTCTACAAATATTTAAAGATTCTTGTGCTGGTAAGTCATCCATTTACTATTAATATAAAGTTTGTCTTGTTTGATTATCTGAATTTATTTTTTTGTATGTATCTATATTTTTACGTATGTATGTACTTGGGTATTTTAAATTAGATTTTAAGAACATAACATTAGAACATATTGTTTAAGATAACGTATACATATGTATATATGTACATACATGTACATTTACTTACAACTTCACCCTTTAGTATTATTCGCATTAAAGACATTGATCGATTTTTTGGTATATGTAGGTATGTAGATACGTTTATTTAAAATTTCAGTTTAATCTATAACCACATAAAAATCAGATTTATTTCTTATATACACATGTACATATTTTGTAATCGGTGAATATGTTTTGTATCCAGTTTAAAGATTTTAATGTAGTTTTGTCATCAATACTGCTTGTGAAGTTACAAAATAGGTGGTGTTTAGTTAGAGATTTGCATGGCTCCATTCAAAACATGTGTACATATGTATGTACATAGGTCCAATAGAATGCATTCGAATTGAATTGAGTTGAATGAATGCGGCGCACACAATAAATTGAGTTAAATGACTGTCAAGCATAGCTCGCAAATAACTGCTAACCGATTCGTGCGGTCGCCAAATAGGAGTTCTTCACTGACAATTTGAGCAAAAAGTCGGAGCGCATTACATTGTTTGTACAAAAATTGTGCTCGCGCTCAGAAGACGAGCAGTTTTTTCCGGTCTCTTTTGCTCTGCTCATTCCAGGACCGTTTGCCGTCGAACGACGATCTAAAAAATCTTTTGCGAATGTACATATGGATGTGTATGTGAAGTCTCGATGATTCTACACGTCACTTTGCTTTGTGAATTTCGATGGGATGGTACAGTGATCGTATGTAATAGCAAAATGGGATGGGAGTGCAACAAAAAAGTGCATCAATATTTTAAATTTAATGCATCGGACAAAAAATCAGGGTGCAACATTTTTAATTTGTTTAGGAATGTAATGCTGAAGTCGCCACACTTGAGTACGCTAGCACAGGTAGTATTGGCCACACCGGCTACTCAAGTGTCCGTTGAAAGAGCATTTTCAGCATTGAATTTTATTTTAAGCGAACGACGGAGTTCAATAAACTAACAAAACCGTATAAACTAAACACCGTATTAATTATTAAGCTTAACTCGAAATATTTTAATTTTAAAGATAACTATTCGTTTTTAAATCAAATAATTAGTTTGAAATATAAAAATTCGTGTTTAAAATTTCTTGACAATTTAACGTGAAAATCAAATGGCACAATGTTACACAACGTACCACTGTGCATCGAAGACAAAGAAAGAAGACAAATTATTGAAAAGACCGTTTGGGTTGACTTTTTCAGTCAATCGGTCTTTCAGTGAGTCGCATCACTCGTATCTCTCATTGTGCGATGTTCGGTAATAGAGCCTCTCACGAACAGCTCAACAGAAATCCGAAACGAAATGAAACGAAGTCAGTCTACTGCTCAGAGAGATCGAGGGTGGATACTTTTTTCGGTTGTTCTCGCGAGCAGAGCGTAAGCAAAACAAACGGTCAACAGTTATTTGCGAGCTATGCTGCCAAGGCGTGTTAGCTTCATAGTTTTCGTCATTCAGTTGTATGAGTTAGAATGCGACGGAATAGCCTCAGACATTCGAATTGCCCGAATTTTCGCCTGCGAACTCTATGCATTAATTCGTTGCATGGGCTTTTCCTTCTTGTTCTTTTTTTTTTTTAAGCTTGGTATATACATAGCACCGCGGAAACTAAAAATTACTGCTAAACTTTATATAAAAAAAAACTGGTAAAGGAATTTTTCGTTTGTGTTTTCCTGGCCTCGGTATACAGCAACGTAAACGAAATCCACGAATTCTTATTGATAGTTGGTCTATCGACACGAATGTGGACTGAGAGAACAGCTGAAATGCAGACCAGGAAAATATATGTGCCTATTACACTACTCAATTCAACTTTTTTTTCCGCTGTCGCAAAAAATGACTTTCTTATAGACTTGGAGATTTAAAGATTTTTTAAAGAATTTTTTAAAAATTTGGTATTTTTACTTAAGTTTCCTACAACTGGTTGTATTGAACTTTGCAGTTAAAAAAGCTGACAAATTCAGCTATAAATCCGACTCAGACACGTTGTAGCTGCAATTTAACGTCGGGAAGATATTAAGCTTCCAAATTGAAATTTCATAATTTTTTTCGGTATTTTTTTCCCCGAAATTTTGACTTTGAACGCTCAGGAAAAGTCGAAAAAAATATTTGAATGCGTCGTTTAAGGTATCGCTTTTAAAAATATAAAAATAAACGGCTAAGTTATAACCGTTTGACCAAAACGACCCAAATCTCATTTTATATAAAAAAATACCGATACCTATGATACTTAAATATTTGTATTGTTATTGCTTGTTACTATTTTTAAAATTGTTTGTCTGTCTGCTTTTCTCCTTTAAGTCAGATTATTTTATGAGAGTCCACACAAAGTCGCCCAACATATTCTCATTCCAAACACCTTGATACCGTCGTTCCATAGCTTTTAGTTGTTGGTAAAATCTCTCTCCGTGTTCATCACAAACATCCCCAAGGATTGGGGGAAAAAATGCTAAGTGGGAGTGCAGGAAATGGATTTTTAGTGATATGTTGGCTCCAATTTGTTCGTCGTTCTTAATTAGGTCTTGAAAGATATTAACGTAATCATCACTCTTTCTGTTACCTTAAAATTTGTTGTAAACCAAAAACTCCATCAAATGAGTTCCAGGCTGCTTTTTCATACTTCATACTACTACTTTTAAGTCACACACGACCTTCATCTGGTGTTCTTTATATTTAATAATTTCACACAATTAAGTCATTGTTTGATAGGACTCTTTCATATTAACAGCATGGGCGATGGGAATAGACGGCTTTTGATTTCCATTGTGTAATAAAACAGCCTTTAAACTTTCTTTACTGCTGTCAACAAATAACCTGTCGTGGCAAACGCACATGTCATCCTTCGTCATATAAAATTGTGCGTGAACCTAGTGACGCGTCAGGAAATGAGTTATTTTAACATCTTCCTTCAATAAACGGGCATCCTTTAAAATAGATCCAAGAATCTGAACTTTACTTTTAGGAAGTTTCAGGATTCTCCAAAGGAGGAGCAGGAAGCATAAAGCGTTGACGAGACTGTTGCGGGTAGTAATACCTCATGTTTAGCCCAATTCCAGTTGTTTTGAATAAACAAAAGGAACATTCAGAGCTGTGAACCGTTTGACCAAAACGACCCAAATCTCATTTTATATAAAAAAATACCGATACCTATGATACTTAAATATTTGTATTGTTATTGCTTGTTACTATTTTTAAAATTGTTTGTCTGTCTGCTTTTCTCCTTTAAGTCAGATTATTTTATGAGAGTCCACACAAAGTCGCCCAACATATTCTCATTCCAAACACCTTGATACCGTCGTTCCATAGCTTTTAGTTGTTGGTAAAATCTCTCTCCGTGTTCATCACAAACATCCCCAAGGATTGGGGGAAAAAATGCTAAGTGGGAGTGCAGGAAATGGATTTTTACTGACATGTTGGCTCCAATTTGTTCATAATTCTTAAGTAGGTCTAGAACGATATTAACGTAATCATAATCTGTTACCAAGAAAATGAGTTGTAACCAGTCGGATTGAGTTCCATGCTGCTTTTTCATTCGTAGATAAAATATTTTCAAATCCATCATCTTGTAGTAGTTTTCGAATTTGGGGCCATCAAATACGCCTTCTTTAACTTTTGCCAGCGACAGACGTGGAAAAACAGTTTTGAGGTAATTCAACGATTCACCTTCGTTATCCAGTGCTTTAACAAAATTTTTTATCAGTCCTAGCTTAATGTGCAATGGTGGTAATATAATCTTTGGATCTTGGACTTTCACAAGAGCTGCATTTTGTACGTTGAGATGTCCTAAAGTATTTTCGTTCCGTTTTTCCCAGATCTTTCTTGAGTAATACTCTTTTCTATCTCTTCTATCCCATAGGCACAGGAATCAACAGTATTTTGTATAAAGGCTTGTCTCCAGCACCGCGAAATTTTACTGACAGGAATCTGCTCTTTATTTCGGTTGTGTGGAACTTAAGTGAAATAGTGTGACCAAGAACATAAAAAAAGGTTGGTCACTCTCATGAATCAGCTGTGTTTTGTAAACAGCGCCAATTTTGAAAATGAAACTAAAATTAAAAAAAGGAAGAAAAGTAATTCTGACGAAGTGATTGTGTTGGTAGCGGCACATATTGTTGTAAGAAGTAGTACAGCACAGTCGGAGGCGCCAAAATGTCAAAATTATCAAAATGCTTATTTTCCGTGATCTGCCAAAAACATGGTCTTGCCTCAACTGCTTTTATTAAAGCATTCTTCTCCTCACTTTAAAAATTTTCATATCTCTTTTTGGTTTTGAGCACAGATTTTGCCTCCACCTCTCACTTGTACTTCAGTAAGAACGTGCACATATATTTTCCTGGCACCCTCATCAGCTGTTCTCACAATCCACATTCGTGTGAATATCGATACTATCGATAAGAATTCGTGGATTCCGTTTACGTTGCTAGATACTGGCTCCAGGAAAACACAAACGAAAAATTACTGGCCCAGTTTTTTTATATGAAGTTTGGCAGTAAGTTTTCGTTTCCGCGGTGCTGGATACCCAGCTTAAATGAATATGAACAGGTAGGTTATATATCCTATATATAGCAATACCTAAGACGCGGTAAAAGCAAAATTAAAGGTCCTTTTTGTTTTTTGCAATCCCATTTTGGAAGTTGGACCAACAACGTAACGGACGGTATTTTTTCAGGTAAATGTCGTTTTGGTCAAACGGTTATAACTTAGCCGTTTATTTTTATATTTTTATAAGCGATACCTTAAACGACGCCTTATTAATGTGTTTATCTAAAACCAAAAATCAAGGCATTCAAATATTTTTTTTTACTTTTCCTGAGCTTTCAAAGTCAAAATTTCGGGGAAAAAATACCGAAAAAAATTATGAAATTTCAATTTAAAAGCTAATATCTTACCGACGTTAAATTGCAGCTACAACGTGTCTGAGTCGAATTTATAGCTGAATTTGTCGGCCTTTTTTAAACTGCAAAGTTCAATACAACCAGTTGTAGGAAACCAGTTGTAGGAAACCAGTTGTAAAAAATTCTTAAAAAAACTACTCCATGAAAAAAAAACACTTTTTACAAATGTTTAAACATCCAAATCTATCAGAAAAAGTAATTTTTGGCGACAGCGGAAAAGTCGTGTCGACTAGTGTTATTACTGAAGTACAAGTGAGAGGTGGAGGCAAAATCTGTGCGCAAAACCAAAAAGTGATATGCAAATTTTTAAAAGGAGGAGAAGATTGCTTTAATAAAACCAGTTGAGGCAAGATCATGTTTTTGGGGGATCACGGAAAATAAGCATTTTGATTATTTTGACGTTTTGGCGCTTCCGACTGCGCTTTACTTCTTCTTACAACAATATGTGCCGCTACCAACACAATCACTTCATCGTCAGAATTACTTTTCTTCCTTTTTTTAATTTTAGTTTCATTTTCAAAATTGGCGCTGTTTAAAAAACACAGCTGATTCATGAGAGTGACCAACCTTTTTTTATGTTCTTGGTCACACTATTTCACTTAAGTTCCACACAACCGAAATAAAGAGCAGATTCCTGTCAGTAAAATTTCGCGGTGCTGTATACAGGCCTTTAAGGGGTTAAAATTTTCGAAAATTTTTTTATTGCTTTATCTTAAAGAACAACTTCTTGAGAACATTTTCATAGAGATTCGAGCAGTAGAAAAAAAGTTACAGCGCCCCTACCCGCGTGCCTCGTCGCGGCCCCAAACCCGAACTTGAAACTTTAAACGCGAATATCTCGAAATGGTGTTTTTTGAAATATGACTTTGCAGTGATATGGATTGGCGGAAAACTACTGAACCGATTTTCTTCAAATCTTTTTTAAAATTTTCGTAATGAAATTTTTCTGTGCTTGAACGATTTTTACGCACAAACTTTTTTTTCGCCGAAATGAATTTTTTAGTGAAATTTCTAGCGACCAAAAAGTTCATTTTTAGCATAAAACGTTCCCCTATGCACAAAAAATAAAAAAAAATCATAAAAACGATCGTTCAAGCACAAGAAATTACACAAAACTAATGAAATTAGTTTACTTTTATGGTTTCAGTTGACCTGTTCGACCTGGGGAATTATCACCGCAAGGCTCTTCCCAAAAAAGGCCTCTAAGGGAAACAGCCACCCCTTAAAAACTATTCAATATTTTTCCACGAAATTTTGCACAAACATTGTTAATAAAGTGTACTATCAAAAAACGAAAACATACGCATGATGAAATAACTCCTACATACCTAAAAAAAAAATTCAAACTTTCCTCTTTTTCTTCGACAAAAAAAGTATATAACCCCTTAATTAAAAAAAAAATTTTTTTTAATAAAACAACTTCGACTCTATAGCTTCAGTTATTAACTAGTTAATTAATAAAGAAAAATATAAAAACGTTTTGAAACAAAATAGATAAAAATTAAATAATGAAAAAATACCGAATTATGAGTGGTCGCAGAAAATGTTTCCAATAATTCATAGAAAATAAGCTCAAAAGCTATAATTTTTTGGAAAATTTAATATTTAGTTGAATATCTATAATTTTCAATAACGGCGTTGCATCTCCGGCCCATACTTTCCACAAGCTTCTGATATCTCTCCTTCGGAATGGAGTTCCAAGCTTCTTGGACACCTGTCCCCAAATCGTCAAGATTGGCAAATGTTTTTCTGGATATCATGACCTTAACATCGTCGCAATCGGGTCCTTCTTTATTTATCTTAGTTTCATCGCTCCAAAGCACATTTTTCCTTAAATTCAGACTCTTATCCCGGTGGGTTCATGCGAAACTTAATCTTTGTTTGATGTTTCGTTTCGACAGGAGTGGCTTCTTCCTGCTGATGCGTCCAAAGAGCGAAGCTTCGTTCAGTCTTCTAGCCACTAGTCTTCTTGAAACATTCGTACCACATTCATCAATAATTTCCTTCATAATCTCTCGAGAGGATTTAAAAGGGTCCTCTTTGCAATACTATTTTTTTTTTTTTTTTTTTTTTTAGGACGTTGATATGCAATGACTGCACCATCAAGTGGCCCAAGCGACACCAGCCGATGGCTGTTACGCGCGGATCCCAGGCATGAACACAGCCCACCTCCCGCCCAACCGACCGAGGGGCGCTGCCGCATAACGCGCGACTCGTTAACCGAACCGATCGCGGACATGCAGGAAAGATAGGTGTTAGACTGGTGTTCGAGGAAAAGTAGAGCTAATCTATCTAAAAAACTAAGCAATTTCTAATTACGAGAAAGATATAAGAGTATCAATAATTTAAGACTAGGGAGGGAGTTAGTAGTAGAAATAATATGGTAGAGGGAATTATAATCTGAGCATAGGACTCTAAATGGTTCATGCAAGGAGTAATTCGATCTACAAAGCGGAAGAAACAAGGGTGTATAATTCCTAGTGCTTCTAATAGGAATCGTGAAGTTTATGCGGCTCAACAGGTCAGGGCTGTCTACGTCACCCCTGATCAAATTGTGCACAAAAATCACACCAAGCATTTTCCTACGATTAGCTAAGGTTGGAAGGTTTATTAAAAGCAATCTATTAGGGTAAGACGGCAGTCTCACACCTGCATTACAGTTGAGGCCGCGCAGAGCAAAAAGTAAAAAGTTTTTCTGAACTGATTCTATACGGTCCTGGTGTACGTTGTACTGAGGGCACCATACACAAGAGCCGTATTCTAAAATCGGACGAACCAGAGAGGTGTAGAGAGTCTTTGTTACATAGGGGTCGTCAAATTCTTTTGACCACCTCTTTATAAACCCAAGCACGCCCATGGCCTTGTTCACCATGGTAGAAATGTGTTCTGCAAACTTTAACTTGGGATCTAATAGAACACCAAGATCATCAATACGGGTAATTCTCTCAAGAGAACCACCACAAAGGGTGTAAGGAACCAGAAAGGCGCTGGAACGATGAAAAGTCATTACTTTACATTTTGAAGCATTAAGGTTTAATAGATTTGCACAACAACAAGACTGAAATCTATCGAGATCGGATTGCAACCTGGATTGGAAAGAAATGTCCTTATACTGGACACAGAGCTTAACATCATCCGCATACATAAGTACTCGAGAGTGTGTTAATACAGAAGGCAGGTCATTTATAAAGAGTGTAAAGAGTAAGGGGCCTAGATGGCTCCCCTGTGGTACACCCGAAGTCACCAAAAATATTTTTTTTTACTTTTCCTGAGCTTTCAAAGTCAAAATTTCGGGGAAAAAATACCGAAAAAAATTATGAAATTTCAATTTAAAAGCTAATATCTTACCGACGTTAAATTGCAGCTACAACGTGGCTGAGTCGAATTTATAGCTGAATTTGTCGGCCTTTTTTAAACTGCAAAGTTCAATACAACCAGTTGTAGGAAACCAGTTGTAAAAAACTCTTAAAAAAACTACTCCATGAAAAAAAAACACTTTTTACAAATGTTTAAACATCCAAATCTATCAGAAAAAGTAATTTTTGGCGACAGCGGAAAAGTCGTGTCGACTAGTGTTATTACTGAAGTACAAGTGAGAGGTGGAGGCAAAATCTGTGCGCAAAACCAAAAAGTGATATGCAAATTTTTAAAAGGAGGAGAAGATTGCTTTAATAAAACCAGTTGAGGCAAGATCATGTTTTTGGGGGATCACGGAAAATAAGCATTTTGATTATTTTGACGTTTTGGCGCTTCCGACTGCGCTTTACTTCTTCTTACAACAATATGTGCCGCTACCAACACAATCACTTCATCGTCAGAATTACTTTTCTTCCTTTTTTAATTTTAGTTTCATTTTCAAAATTGGCGCTGTTTAAAAAACACAGCTGATTCATGAGAGTGACCAACCTTTTTTTATGTTCTTGGTCACACTATTTCACTTAAGTTCCACACAACCGAAATAAAGAGCAGATTCCTGTCAGTAAAATTTCGCGGTGCTGTATACAGGCCTTTAAGGGGTTAAAATTTTCGAAAATTTTTTTATTGCTTTATCTTAAAGAACAACTTCTTGAGAACATTTTCATAGAGATTCGAGCAGTAGAAAAAAAGTTACAGCGCCCCTACCCGCGTGCCTCGTCGCGGCCCCAAACCCGAACTTGAAACTTTAAACGCGAATATCTCGAAATGGTGTTTTTTGAAATATGACTTTGCAGTGATATGGATTGGCGGAAAACTACTGAACCGATTTTCTTCAAATCTTTTTTAAAATTTTCGTAATGAAATTTTTCTGTGCTTGAACGATTTTTACGCACAAACTTTTTTTTCGCCGAAATGAATTTTTTAGTGAAATTTCTAGCGACCAAAAAGTTCATTTTTAGCATAAAACGTTCCCCTATGCACAAAAAATAAAAAAAAATCATAAAAACGATCGTTCAAGCACAAGAAATTACACAAAACTAATGAAATTAGTTTACTTTTATGGTTTCAGTTGACCTGTTCGACCTGGGGAATTATCACCGCAAGGCTCTTCCCAAAAAAGGCCTCTAAGGGAAACAGCCACCCCTTAAAAACTATTCAATATTTTTCCACGAAATTTTGCACAAACATTGTTAATAAAGTGTACTATCAAAAAACGAAAACATACGCATGATGAAATAACTCCTACATACCTAAAAAAAAAATTCAAACTTTCCTCTTTTTCTTCGACAAAAAAAGTATATAACCCCTTAATTAAAAAAAAAATTTTTTTTAATAAAACAACTTCGACTCTATAGCTTCAGTTATTAACTAGTTAATTAATAAAGAAAAATATAAAAACGTTTTGAAACAAAATAGATAAAAATTAAATAATGAAAAAATACCGAATTATGAGTGGTCGCAGAAAATGTTTCCAATAATTCATAGAAAATAAGCTCAAAAGCTATAATTTTTTGAAAAATTTAATATTTAGTTGAATATCTATGATTTTCAATAACGGCGTTGCATCTCCGGCCCATACTTTCCACAAGCTTCTGATATCTCTCCTTCGGAATGGAGTTCCAAGCTTCTTGGACACCTGTCCCCAAATCGTCAAGATTGGCAAATGTTTTTCTGGATATCATGACCTTAACATCGTCGCAATCGGGTCCTTCTTTATTTATCTTAGTTTCATCGCTCCAAAGCACATTTTTCCTTAAATTCAGACTCTTATCCCGGTGGGTTCATGCGAAACTTAATCTTTGTTTGATGTTTCGTTTCGACAGGAGTGGCTTCTTCCTGCTGATGCGTCCAAAGAGCGAAGCTTCGTTCAGTCTTCTAGCCACTAGTCTTCTTGAAACATTCGTACCACATTCATCAATAATTTCCTTCATAATCTCTCGAGAGGATTTAAAAGGGTCCTCTTTGCAATACTATTTTTTTTTTTTTTTTTTTTTTAGGACGTTGATATGCAATGACTGCACCATCAAGTGGCCCAAGCGACACCAGCCGATGGCTGTTACGCGCGGATCCCAGGCATGAACACAGCCCACCTCCCGCCCAACCGACCGAGGGGCGCTGCCGCATAACGCGCGACTCGTTAACCGAACCGATCGCGGACATGCAGGAAAGATAGGTGTTAGACTGGTGTTCGAGGAAAAGTAGAGCTAATCTATCTAAAAAACTAAGCAATTTCTAATTACGAGAAAGATATAAGAGTATCAATAATTTAAGACTAGGGAGGGAGTTAGTAGTAGAAATAATATGGTAGAGGGAATTATAATCTGAGCATAGGACTCTAAATGGTTCATGCAAGGAGTAATTCGATCTACAAAGCGGAAGAAACAAGGGTGTATAATTCCTAGTGCTTCTAATAGGAATCGTGAAGTTTATGCGGCTCAACAGGTCAGGGCTGTCTACGTCACCCCTGATCAAATTGTGCACAAAAATCACACCAAGCATTTTCCTACGATTAGCTAAGGTTGGAAGGTTTATTAAAAGCAATCTATTAGGGTAAGACGGCAGTCTCACACCTGCATTACAGTTGAGGCCGCGCAGAGCAAAAAGTAAAAAGTTTTTCTGAACTGATTCTATACGGTCCTGGTGTACGTTGTACTGAGGGCACCATACACAAGAGCCGTATTCTAAAATCGGACGAACCAGAGAGGTGTAGAGAGTCTTTGTTACATAGGGGTCGTCAAATTCTTTTGACCACCTCTTTATAAACCCAAGCACGCCCATGGCCTTGTTCACCATGGTAGAAATGTGTTCTGCAAACTTTAACTTGGGATCTAATAGAACACCAAGATCATCAATACGGGTAATTCTCTCAAGAGAACCACCACAAAGGGTGTAAGGAACCAGAAAGGCGCTGGAACGATGAAAAGTCATTACTTTACATTTTGAAGCATTAAGGTTTAATAGAGTTGCACAACAACAAGACTGAAATCTATCGAGATCGGATTGCAACCTGGATTGGAAAGAAATGTCCTTATACTGGACACAGAGCTTAACATCATCCGCATACATAAGTACTCGAGAGTGTGTTAATACAGAAGGCAGGTCATTTATAAAGAGTGTAAAGAGTAAGGGGCCTAGATGGCTCCCCTGTGGTACACCCGAAGTCACCAAAAATATTTTTTTTTACTTTTCCTGAGCTTTCAAAGTCAAAATTTCGGGGAAAAAATACCGAAAAAAATTATGAAATTTCAATTTAAAAGCTAATATCTTACCGACGTTAAATTGCAGCTACAACGTGGCTGAGTCGAATTTATAGCTGAATTTGTCGGCCTTTTTTAAACTGCAAAGTTCAATACAACCAGTTGTAGGAAACCAGTTGTAAAAAACTCTTAAAAAAACTACTCCATGAAAAAAAAACACTTTTTACAAATGTTTAAACATCCAAATCTATCAGAAAAAGTAATTTTTGGCGACAGCGGAAAAGTCGTGTCGACTAGTGTTATTACTGAAGTACAAGTGAGAGGTGGAGGCAAAATCTGTGCGCAAAACCAAAAAGTGATATGCAAATTTTTAAAAGGAGGAGAAGATTGCTTTAATAAAACCAGTTGAGGCAAGATCATGTTTTTGGGGGATCACGGAAAATAAGCATTTTGATTATTTTGACGTTTTGGCGCTTCCGACTGCGCTTTACTTCTTCTTACAACAATATGTGCCGCTACCAACACAATCACTTCATCGTCAGAATTACTTTTCTTCCTTTTTTAATTTTAGTTTCATTTTCAAAATTGGCGCTGTTTAAAAAACACAGCTGATTCATGAGAGTGACCAACCTTTTTTTATGTTCTTGGTCACACTATTTCACTTAAGTTCCACACAACCGAAATAAAGAGCAGATTCCTGTCAGTAAAATTTCGCGGTGCTGTATACAGGCCTTTAAGGGGTTAAAATTTTCGAAAATTTTTTTATTGCTTTATCTTAAAGAACAACTTCTTGAGAACATTTTCATAGAGATTCGAGCAGTAGAAAAAAAGTTACAGCGCCCCTACCCGCGTGCCTCGTCGCGGCCCCAAACCCGAACTTGAAACTTTAAACGCGAATATCTCGAAATGGTGTTTTTTGAAATATGACTTTGCAGTGATATGGATTGGCGGAAAACTACTGAACCGATTTTCTTCAAATCTTTTTTAAAATTTTCGTAATGAAATTTTTCTGTGCTTGAACGATTTTTACGCACAAACTTTTTTTTCGCCGAAATGAATTTTTTAGTGAAATTTCTAGCGACCAAAAAGTTCATTTTTAGCATAAAACGTTCCCCTATGCACAAAAAATAAAAAAAAATCATAAAAACGATCGTTCAAGCACAAGAAATTACACAAAACTAATGAAATTAGTTTACTTTTATGGTTTCAGTTGACCTGTTCGACCTGGGGAATTATCACCGCAAGGCTCTTCCCAAAAAAGGCCTCTAAGGGAAACAGCCACCCCTTAAAAACTATTCAATATTTTTCCACGAAATTTTGCACAAACATTGTTAATAAAGTGTACTATCAAAAAACGAAAACATACGCATGATGAAATAACTCCTACATACCTAAAAAAAAAATTCAAACTTTCCTCTTTTTCTTCGACAAAAAAAGTATATAACCCCTTAATTAAAAAAAAAATTTTTTTTAATAAAACAACTTCGACTCTATAGCTTCAGTTATTAACTAGTTAATTAATAAAGAAAAATATAAAAACGTTTTGAAACAAAATAGATAAAAATTAAATAATGAAAAAATACCGAATTATGAGTGGTCGCAGAAAATGTTTCCAATAATTCATAGAAAATAAGCTCAAAAGCTATAATTTTTTGAAAAATTTAATATTTAGTTGAATATCTATGATTTTCAATAACGGCGTTGCATCTCCGGCCCATACTTTCCACAAGCTTCTGATATCTCTCCTTCGGAATGGAGTTCCAAGCTTCTTGGACACCTGTCCCCAAATCGTCAAGATTGGCAAATGTTTTTCTGGATATCATGACCTTAACATCGTCGCAATCGGGTCCTTCTTTATTTATCTTAGTTTCATCGCTCCAAAGCACATTTTTCCTTAAATTCAGACTCTTATCCCGGTGGGTTCATGCGAAACTTAATCTTTGTTTGATGTTTCGTTTCGACAGGAGTGGCTTCTTCCTGCTGATGCGTCCAAAGAGCGAAGCTTCGTTCAGTCTTCTAGCCACTAGTCTTCTTGAAACATTCGTACCACATTCATCAATAATTTCCTTCATAATCTCTCGAGAGGATTTAAAAGGGTCCTCTTTGCAATACTATTTTTTTTTTTTTTTTTTTTTTAGGACGTTGATATGCAATGACTGCACCATCAAGTGGCCCAAGCGACACCAGCCGATGGCTGTTACGCGCGGATCCCAGGCATGAACACAGCCCACCTCCCGCCCAACCGACCGAGGGGCGCTGCCGCATAACGCGCGACTCGTTAACCGAACCGATCGCGGACATGCAGGAAAGATAGGTGTTAGACTGGTGTTCGAGGAAAAGTAGAGCTAATCTATCTAAAAAACTAAGCAATTTCTAATTACGAGAAAGATATAAGAGTATCAATAATTTAAGACTAGGGAGGGAGTTAGTAGTAGAAATAATATGGTAGAGGGAATTATAATCTGAGCATAGGACTCTAAATGGTTCATGCAAGGAGTAATTCGATCTACAAAGCGGAAGAAACAAGGGTGTATAATTCCTAGTGCTTCTAATAGGAATCGTGAAGTTTATGCGGCTCAACAGGTCAGGGCTGTCTACGTCACCCCTGATCAAATTGTGCACAAAAATCACACCAAGCATTTTCCTACGATTAGCTAAGGTTGGAAGGTTTATTAAAAGCAATCTATTAGGGTAAGACGGCAGTCTCACACCTGCATTACAGTTGAGGCCGCGCAGAGCAAAAAGTAAAAAGTTTTTCTGAACTGATTCTATACGGTCCTGGTGTACGTTGTACTGAGGGCACCATACACAAGAGCCGTATTCTAAAATCGGACGAACCAGAGAGGTGTAGAGAGTCTTTGTTACATAGGGGTCGTCAAATTCTTTTGACCACCTCTTTATAAACCCAAGCACGCCCATGGCCTTGTTCACCATGGTAGAAATGTGTTCTGCAAACTTTAACTTGGGATCTAATAGAACACCAAGATCATCAATACGGGTAATTCTCTCAAGAGAACCACCACAAAGGGTGTAAGGAACCAGAAAGGCGCTGGAACGATGAAAAGTCATTACTTTACATTTTGAAGCATTAAGGTTTAATAGAGTTGCACAACAACAAGACTGAAATCTATCGAGATCGGATTGCAACCTGGATTGGAAAGAAATGTCCTTATACTGGACACAGAGCTTAACATCATCCGCATACATAAGTACTCGAGAGTGTGTTAATACAGAAGGCAGGTCATTTATAAAGAGTGTAAAGAGTAAGGGGCCTAGATGGCTCCCCTGTGGTACACCCGAAGTCACCAAAAATATTTTTTTTTACTTTTCCTGAGCTTTCAAAGTCAAAATTTCGGGGAAAAAATACCGAAAAAAATTATGAAATTTCAATTTAAAAGCTAATATCTTACCGACGTTAAATTGCAGCTACAACGTGGCTGAGTCGAATTTATAGCTGAATTTGTCGGCCTTTTTTAAACTGCAAAGTTCAATACAACCAGTTGTAGGAAACCAGTTGTAAAAAACTCTTAAAAAAACTACTCCATGAAAAAAAAACACTTTTTACAAATGTTTAAACATCCAAATCTATCAGAAAAAGTAATTTTTGGCGACAGCGGAAAAGTCGTGTCGACTAGTGTTATTACTGAAGTACAAGTGAGAGGTGGAGGCAAAATCTGTGCGCAAAACCAAAAAGTGATATGCAAATTTTTAAAAGGAGGAGAAGATTGCTTTAATAAAACCAGTTGAGGCAAGATCATGTTTTTGGGGGATCACGGAAAATAAGCATTTTGATTATTTTGACGTTTTGGCGCTTCCGACTGCGCTTTACTTCTTCTTACAACAATATGTGCCGCTACCAACACAATCACTTCATCGTCAGAATTACTTTTCTTCCTTTTTTAATTTTAGTTTCATTTTCAAAATTGGCGCTGTTTAAAAAACACAGCTGATTCATGAGAGTGACCAACCTTTTTTTATGTTCTTGGTCACACTATTTCACTTAAGTTCCACACAACCGAAATAAAGAGCAGATTCCTGTCAGTAAAATTTCGCGGTGCTGTATACAGGCCTTTAAGGGGTTAAAATTTTCGAAAATTTTTTTATTGCTTTATCTTAAAGAACAACTTCTTGAGAACATTTTCATAGAGATTCGAGCAGTAGAAAAAAAGTTACAGCGCCCCTACCCGCGTGCCTCGTCGCGGCCCCAAACCCGAACTTGAAACTTTAAACGCGAATATCTCGAAATGGTGTTTTTTGAAATATGACTTTGCAGTGATATGGATTGGCGGAAAACTACTGAACCGATTTTCTTCAAATCTTTTTTAAAATTTTCGTAATGAAATTTTTCTGTGCTTGAACGATTTTTACGCACAAACTTTTTTTTCGCCGAAATGAATTTTTTAGTGAAATTTCTAGCGACCAAAAAGTTCATTTTTAGCATAAAACGTTCCCCTATGCACAAAAAATAAAAAAAAATCATAAAAACGATCGTTCAAGCACAAGAAATTACACAAAACTAATGAAATTAGTTTACTTTTATGGTTTCAGTTGACCTGTTCGACCTGGGGAATTATCACCGCAAGGCTCTTCCCAAAAAAGGCCTCTAAGGGAAACAGCCACCCCTTAAAAACTATTCAATATTTTTCCACGAAATTTTGCACAAACATTGTTAATAAAGTGTACTATCAAAAAACGAAAACATACGCATGATGAAATAACTCCTACATACCTAAAAAAAAAATTCAAACTTTCCTCTTTTTCTTCGACAAAAAAAGTATATAACCCCTTAATTAAAAAAAAAATTTTTTTTAATAAAACAACTTCGACTCTATAGCTTCAGTTATTAACTAGTTAATTAATAAAGAAAAATATAAAAACGTTTTGAAACAAAATAGATAAAAATTAAATAATGAAAAAATACCGAATTATGAGTGGTCGCAGAAAATGTTTCCAATAATTCATAGAAAATAAGCTCAAAAGCTATAATTTTTTGAAAAATTTAATATTTAGTTGAATATCTATGATTTTCAATAACGGCGTTGCATCTCCGGCCCATACTTTCCACAAGCTTCTGATATCTCTCCTTCGGAATGGAGTTCCAAGCTTCTTGGACACCTGTCCCCAAATCGTCAAGATTGGCAAATGTTTTTCTGGATATCATGACCTTAACATCGTCGCAATCGGGTCCTTCTTTATTTATCTTAGTTTCATCGCTCCAAAGCACATTTTTCCTTAAATTCAGACTCTTATCCCGGTGGGTTCATGCGAAACTTAATCTTTGTTTGATGTTTCGTTTCGACAGGAGTGGCTTCTTCCTGCTGATGCGTCCAAAGAGCGAAGCTTCGTTCAGTCTTCTAGCCACTAGTCTTCTTGAAACATTCGTACCACATTCATCAATAATTTCCTTCATAATCTCTCGAGAGGATTTAAAAGGGTCCTCTTTGCAATACTATTTTTTTTTTTTTTTTTTTTTTAGGACGTTGATATGCAATGACTGCACCATCAAGTGGCCCAAGCGACACCAGCCGATGGCTGTTACGCGCGGATCCCAGGCATGAACACAGCCCACCTCCCGCCCAACCGACCGAGGGGCGCTGCCGCATAACGCGCGACTCGTTAACCGAACCGATCGCGGACATGCAGGAAAGATAGGTGTTAGACTGGTGTTCGAGGAAAAGTAGAGCTAATCTATCTAAAAAACTAAGCAATTTCTAATTACGAGAAAGATATAAGAGTATCAATAATTTAAGACTAGGGAGGGAGTTAGTAGTAGAAATAATATGGTAGAGGGAATTATAATCTGAGCATAGGACTCTAAATGGTTCATGCAAGGAGTAATTCGATCTACAAAGCGGAAGAAACAAGGGTGTATAATTCCTAGTGCTTCTAATAGGAATCGTGAAGTTTATGCGGCTCAACAGGTCAGGGCTGTCTACGTCACCCCTGATCAAATTGTGCACAAAAATCACACCAAGCATTTTCCTACGATTAGCTAAGGTTGGAAGGTTTATTAAAAGCAATCTATTAGGGTAAGACGGCAGTCTCACACCTGCATTACAGTTGAGGCCGCGCAGAGCAAAAAGTAAAAAGTTTTTCTGAACTGATTCTATACGGTCCTGGTGTACGTTGTACTGAGGGCACCATACACAAGAGCCGTATTCTAAAATCGGACGAACCAGAGAGGTGTAGAGAGTCTTTGTTACATAGGGGTCGTCAAATTCTTTTGACCACCTCTTTATAAACCCAAGCACGCCCATGGCCTTGTTCACCATGGTAGAAATGTGTTCTGCAAACTTTAACTTGGGATCTAATAGAACACCAAGATCATCAATACGGGTAATTCTCTCAAGAGAACCACCACAAAGGGTGTAAGGAACCAGAAAGGCGCTGGAACGATGAAAAGTCATTACTTTACATTTTGAAGCATTAAGGTTTAATAGAGTTGCACAACAACAAGACTGAAATCTATCGAGATCGGATTGCAACCTGGATTGGAAAGAAATGTCCTTATACTGGACACAGAGCTTAACATCATCCGCATACATAAGTACTCGAGAGTGTGTTAATACAGAAGGCAGGTCATTTATAAAGAGTGTAAAGAGTAAGGGGCCTAGATGGCTCCCCTGTGGTACACCCGAAGTCACCAAAAATATTTTTTTTTACTTTTCCTGAGCTTTCAAAGTCAAAATTTCGGGGAAAAAATACCGAAAAAAATTATGAAATTTCAATTTAAAAGCTAATATCTTACCGACGTTAAATTGCAGCTACAACGTGGCTGAGTCGAATTTATAGCTGAATTTGTCGGCCTTTTTTAAACTGCAAAGTTCAATACAACCAGTTGTAGGAAACCAGTTGTAAAAAACTCTTAAAAAAACTACTCCATGAAAAAAAAACACTTTTTACAAATGTTTAAACATCCAAATCTATCAGAAAAAGTAATTTTTGGCGACAGCGGAAAAGTCGTGTCGACTAGTGTTATTACTGAAGTACAAGTGAGAGGTGGAGGCAAAATCTGTGCGCAAAACCAAAAAGTGATATGCAAATTTTTAAAAGGAGGAGAAGATTGCTTTAATAAAACCAGTTGAGGCAAGATCATGTTTTTGGGGGATCACGGAAAATAAGCATTTTGATTATTTTGACGTTTTGGCGCTTCCGACTGCGCTTTACTTCTTCTTACAACAATATGTGCCGCTACCAACACAATCACTTCATCGTCAGAATTACTTTTCTTCCTTTTTTAATTTTAGTTTCATTTTCAAAATTGGCGCTGTTTAAAAAACACAGCTGATTCATGAGAGTGACCAACCTTTTTTTATCTTCTTGGTCACACTATTTCACTTAAGTTCCACACAACCGAAATAAAGAGCAGATTCCTGTCAGTAAAATTTCGCGGTGCTGTATACAGGCCTTTAAGGGGTTAAAATTTTCGAAAATTTTTTTATTGCTTTATCTTAAAGAACAACTTCTTGAGAACATTTTCATAGAGATTCGAGCAGTAGAAAAAAAGTTACAGCGCCCCTACCCGCGTGCCTCGTCGCGGCCCCAAACCCGAACTTGAAACTTTAAACGCGAATATCTCGAAATGGTGTTTTTTGAAATATGACTTTGCAGTGATATGGATTGGCGGAAAACTACTGAACCGATTTTCTTCAAATCTTTTTTAAAATTTTCGTAATGAAATTTTTCTGTGCTTGAACGATTTTTACGCACAAACTTTTTTTTCGCCGAAATGAATTTTTTAGTGAAATTTCTAGCGACCAAAAAGTTCATTTTTAGCATAAAACGTTCCCCTATGCACAAAAAATAAAAAAAAATCATAAAAACGATCGTTCAAGCACAAGAAATTACACAAAACTAATGAAATTAGTTTACTTTTATGGTTTCAGTTGACCTGTTCGACCTGGGGAATTATCACCGCAAGGCTCTTCCCAAAAAAGGCCTCTAAGGGAAACAGCCACCCCTTAAAAACTATTCAATATTTTTCCACGAAATTTTGCACAAACATTGTTAATAAAGTGTACTATCAAAAAACGAAAACATACGCATGATGAAATAACTCCTACATACCTAAAAAAAAAATTCAAACTTTCCTCTTTTTCTTCGACAAAAAAAGTATATAACCCCTTAATTAAAAAAAAAATTTTTTTTAATAAAACAACTTCGACTCTATAGCTTCAGTTATTAACTAGTTAATTAATAAAGAAAAATATAAAAACGTTTTGAAACAAAATAGATAAAAATTAAATAATGAAAAAATACCGAATTATGAGTGGTCGCAGAAAATGTTTCCAATAATTCATAGAAAATAAGCTCAAAAGCTATAATTTTTTGAAAAATTTAATATTTAGTTGAATATCTATGATTTTCAATAACGGCGTTGCATCTCCGGCCCATACTTTCCACAAGCTTCTGATATCTCTCCTTCGGAATGGAGTTCCAAGCTTCTTGGACACCTGTCCCCAAATCGTCAAGATTGGCAAATGTTTTTCTGGATATCATGACCTTAACATCGTCGCAATCGGGTCCTTCTTTATTTATCTTAGTTTCATCGCTCCAAAGCACATTTTTCCTTAAATTCAGACTCTTATCCCGGTGGGTTCATGCGAAACTTAATCTTTGTTTGATGTTTCGTTTCGACAGGAGTGGCTTCTTCCTGCTGATGCGTCCAAAGAGCGAAGCTTCGTTCAGTCTTCTAGCCACTAGTCTTCTTGAAACATTCGTACCACATTCATCAATAATTTCCTTCATAATCTCTCGAGAGGATTTAAAAGGGTCCTCTTTGCAATACTATTTTTTTTTTTTTTTTTTTTTTAGGACGTTGATATGCAATGACTGCACCATCAAGTGGCCCAAGCGACACCAGCCGATGGCTGTTACGCGCGGATCCCAGGCATGAACACAGCCCACCTCCCGCCCAACCGACCGAGGGGCGCTGCCGCATAACGCGCGACTCGTTAACCGAACCGATCGCGGACATGCAGGAAAGATAGGTGTTAGACTGGTGTTCGAGGAAAAGTAGAGCTAATCTATCTAAAAAACTAAGCAATTTCTAATTACGAGAAAGATATAAGAGTATCAATAATTTAAGACTAGGGAGGGAGTTAGTAGTAGAAATAATATGGTAGAGGGAATTATAATCTGAGCATAGGACTCTAAATGGTTCATGCAAGGAGTAATTCGATCTACAAAGCGGAAGAAACAAGGGTGTATAATTCCTAGTGCTTCTAATAGGAATCGTGAAGTTTATGCGGCTCAACAGGTCAGGGCTGTCTACGTCACCCCTGATCAAATTGTGCACAAAAATCACACCAAGCATTTTCCTACGATTAGCTAATGTTGGAAGGTTTATTAAAAGCAATCTATTAGGGTAAGACGGCAGTCTCACACCTGCATCCCAGTTGAGACCTCGAAGAGCAAAAAGTAAAAAGTTTTTCTGAACTGATTCTATACGGTCCTGGTGTACGTTGTACTGAGGGCACCATACACAAGAGCCGTATTCTAAAATCGGACGAACCAGAGAGGTGTAGAGAGTCTTTGTTACATAGGGGTCGTCAAATTCTTTTGACCACCTCTTTATAAACCCAAGCACGCCCATGGCCTTGTTCACCATGGTAGAAATGTGTTCTGCAAACTTTAACTTGGGATCTAATAGAACACCAAGATCATCAATACGGGTAATTCTCTCAAGAGAACCACCACAAAGGGTGTAAGGAACCAGAAAGGCGCTGGAACGATGAAAAGTCATTACTTTACATTTTGAAGCATTAAGGTTTAATAGATTTGCACAACAACAAGACTGAAATCTATCGAGATCGGATTGCAACCTGGATTGGAAAGAAATGTCCTTATACTGGACACAGAGCTTAACATCATCCGCATACATAAGTACTCGAGAGTGTGTTAATACAGAAGGCAGGTCATTTATAAAGAGTGTAAAGAGTAAGGGGCCTAGATGGCTCCCCTGTGGTACACCCGAAGTCACCAAAACTGGTGAGGACAGGGAGTTTTTGAAAAGGACTCTTTGAGACCTAGAACACAGGTAACTAGCCGGGAACTCCGTCCGGACCCGGTGAGAACACCGGCTTTACTGTTCGTAGATCATGAAGCAAGGAGCTTTCATTTAGCAAAGGACTGAAAATGCCGCTCGACCTTGGTAAGCCGTATGGATACGGCTGACCAGAGTATACGTCCTGCGAATAGGTAGTTTGGAAAAAACGTGCAAAAAGATCGGCAATTGCCTGATCATTGTCTGCAGACATATTAAGGAAGGATAGCGAGGATGGGTGTGCGGACGTTCTACGCTTACTGTTTACGAAGCTGTAGAACTGTTTGGGGTCCTTAGAGAAACGTATCCTGCATCGAGATAAGTAATTTTGATAGCATTGAGCGTTAAGAACCGAAAAGTTTGACCGAGCTATTACATAATGAGAAAAAGAAGGAGAGCCAACTTCTTGAAATTTTTTATAAAGTCTGGATTTTACGTTTTTTAGATGGGATAACGCCTTGGTAAACCAAGGGGGTTTTCGTGATCTAATCGGACAGGAAAGTGGGACACTAGAGACAAAGAGTGAGTCCAGTGCATCATAAAAAATGTTTGTGCCTGTCGTAACATCACTGCACAAATATAAAGCGGACCAATCAAAATCCCTAATGAGGTTATTAAGCTTCGTAAACTCGGCCTTACGGAAGCAGCGGACACATTGGGGTAGTCTACCCGACCGATTCAATACAGTTCGTCCTAGGTCGAGCGTCACTTCGAAAGTAGGATGGTAGGCATCTTCAGGTATAGTGAGAGGGGGGACTCGAGTTAACAACGCTAAGGTCGGATCCGTTGCAAAGCACAGATCAAGAAATCGACCCAAGGAATTTTTAACATGGTTAACTTGAGACAGAGACAGGTCAATCAAGCCGTCAACAAAGTCATGTCGTGCCATGGGTACCAGGCTATTAGACTCATTTGCCGAAGACCAATCAATTCCTGGCAAGTTGAAGTCACCAAGAACTATCATATGATCTTTGTCAGATAGCGAGGAAGAAATAGCGGTTAAAGCGGACAAATGCTGCTCGTAAATTGCGATATCCGAAGAAGGTGGAATATACGAGCAAGTTATGAAAACTGAGAAAGCGGGAAGAATCAGTCTTACACACAGAAATTCCAGTTCCTGCTGGATCTGGACTGTGAAAAGTTCCGACGTGAAGTTTGAGTCAACAGCAATCAGAACCCCTCCTGCACGTCGAGACGAACGATCCTTTCTATAAGTTGTGTACCGATCTGCCAAAACTTCGGAACTAAGAATATCCGGCTTTAACCAGGTCTCGGTAAACACAATAACGTGGGATGCAAATGCGACACTATCCTGGAAAAGAATGCTGAGCTTGCTACGCAAACCTCGAACATTCTGATATGTCACTAAAAGAGAGTTTGCTAGTTTTTTGGACGGGTGGAAGTGGAACGAGAAGATGACGAAGGATCACTGGTCTGATTTGTTGGCAGAGTTATCGGGGGCCTAGTCTTCTATTTTCTAGTCTTCCTATTTTAAAGGAAGCTATCTCCCTGGCATACGAGAAGTTTAACTTTTTCACCTTAACATCAACGGCTTTTATTTGGCTTTGAATATAAGCCGTCACATCTTTAACTGTGGAGTCAGGGGCAAGCCGTGAGACAAAAACTTGTCTCTTTGGTGGGATCCCCACCAGTCTTGGCATCACAGGCCTATCACTTGTGATGGTAATACCCGGTGGTCCGGGACGTATATTCACTGATGGGGTCGGAGTTGAGGGGACCGCTAATGAGTTTTCGGACAGTACGGACACGGACGCTACAGACGATTTTGGCTGCATGCCCTCCGACGCGATAAATTCGGCTACCGAATTTTCATCGCCAGCAGCTGTCGTTGCCTTTGGAGTACCGAACGAAATCAACTGCTGCATTATTGGGGTGGTCGGAGTCAGCAACGGCCGGCCGAGGGGCAGCTGGCACATGCAGATCCCGCGGAGTAACCTTCTTGCGCCTAGGAGACTCAGTCAGTAGTTTGAATCCACTAAACTGAGACTCGATGGCTAGGAGCCGATCGTATTGTTCTTTGAAGCCCACGGTCAGCTCCCTAAAGCCCTTCCGGGTCTGCCTCATAAACTCTGCCATCTCCCTCTCAACCGGACGGCATGCCTCACAGCTATAATGCAGGCCATTCCTTTTTGAGATGGCATCACCCACGAGACCGGATAACCCGGCGCATTTAGCATGCACAACGCTATCGCAGAGCCAGCAGGGGATACTCGGCTGGTCATGGGTGATCTGCTTCTTGCAGGTTTTTTTATCGCAGACCACAGAGAATTCCATTTTAATTTTATTTTTGTATTTTATTTTTTTTCCTTAAAAAAAAATTGGTATCAGACCAGTGTGCCAGATAAACGCCAAAAGAGGAATAAGTAAAAATGAGAGCAGTTACAGTAGCTACAATTGAGAGAGAGAGAGAGAGAGAGCGCTACTGCACAGAAAATACTGAGACCGAGAGAGGAAGAACAGTTATTTAAAGTGTGGGTAATAGAGAGAGAGTGATAGATCAACAAAACTAATAGGTGAGAGCGGCTAAATATGATACTGTGTGTACTTACGAAAAGGACAAACAAAAACACACTGTTAGACGATGCAAAAGCAAATAATTTAAATTATGTTTTTCACGTTAATTTATGAATTTTTAAAGGTTATTTTCAATAAAAACACCGGTTGTTTAAGCAAAAAGGCAGAAAGTACGCGGAGCGCAAAACAAAAACACGTCTGTATTCTACAAAGAGAAACGAACGATCTGGAGGGTTTTTTTCAGATTCACTTAGTGTGTATATAGTCTTCCTTTTTTTCAACTGAGCAATGCCTTCCATGACCCATATTAGCTTGTTTTGGGTAAATTATATCAATGCGTTACCGAAAAAACAAAGAATTCTGCGAAAACAACTTTTTACTCGAAATTAGCTGCCGCTCCATCAAAATGTGCTATTTCTATGACCATGCCAAAAAAGTGCACGAGAACGAAAATTAAGCATAAAGCAAAAGAGAAAACTGATTACGAACATTTTTTTGCCTGTGTACAATGTGGAAGAGTGCACTAATAGTTTGTAATCAACATTTTTAAAATCGGATGTAAAATATTGTCCAAATTATCGATCGGAATTTTCTGTTTTGATTTTTGCTATTTGTATGACCACGGCTGTAACTTCTAAAATATAAAAATACAGCATGGGGTTCGACTTAATTTTTTGAAATTTTCCATTTTAATTCGTCCTTGCGAACATATAATAAATTACATAAATCACAAGCTCATACATATGTATACATATATATGTACATTAATATGTACATATATATTGACTGAGTACCGGGTATAAAGTAGAGCCGCGGCTTTCAACAAGAGTGTCTTGAGCCACTATTATATTATTCACATTAGCAAAAAAACGTACGTACTAAAAAACGTGGTACGTTTAACAAAATCGTAGAAAGCACCACATTATCTGTTTTGATAACTTTTGTACGTCGCTGCCTTTGATGGTCTATCTGAGTGCGAAAGGTATTTATAGCCTTGGCACAGTGCGTGTAAACCGTATCCCTAATTGTAAGCTGCCAAACTTTAGTGCCATTAACAAAGAGCCAAGTGGTTTTTCGGTTGAGTATGTAGGCTCCTCATATGGAGTCGAAATAAGTAATGTACTGTGGAAAGACACCAAGGAGTTCGATTGCTATCTACTTATGTGGGTGTTAAGCCATTTACAAAGGAAAATTCAAATTAGACAAAAAGTCTAAGCGACACATCGAAGTTGTCCACAAATTACACTACTCGACAAAATTCAACTTTTTTTCCGCTGTCGCCCAAAATGACTTTTTCTGATAGATTTAGAGATTTAATGTTTTTTAAAGAATTATTCGAGAATATAATGCTCACATGGGCGGCGTAGACCTAATAGATGGACTTATGGGCCGCTTTCATATCAGAGCTAAAGCTCGGGACGCCGCTAATTGGACAATACAGTCACTATCCTCTCAGTTAGCGAGGACAAAACAGTCAACATCCTCTCAGACAGAGCGCACAATGTAGTCTGCACTCTTTCAGCGATTTTTCAAGCTTGAGCTCAAACTAGGATAAAAATCTAAGCATCTAATATCTGACTTAACATCTAAACCATTTTCCGAAATGTTTGGATTTATACAGTGGCAGATGGTGCAAGCAATGCATTTGCACAAAATGCAATCCACATCTATGCTGCACAGCCAACAAAAATTGTTTTTCTGAGAATCATAAAGATAAATAAAATTCAATAACGTAATTTGAAAATTAAATTTTTTACACCCAGAGCCCCAAGAGTGCCTCGAGGCACTTATTAACTTTTCTCACCTTACAAGTAAACGAAAGCTTTTACACTCATTCTGAGGACATATTTGAGTTCAGGAGCCACAATTTACTTTAGAAAAAATTATTTGAAATATGTTCTTCGATTACTCTTGAAAGTAGTCTTAGAGGGTTAATCGTCAGAGTTATTTGCTTTCCTTTTTATACCCGATATTCGAAGAGTAAAGGGGTTTGCGTTTATAGTCTCTGAGATATAGGCGCAAATGAAGACGGACATACGGCCAGACAGACATGGCTATATCGACTCGGCTATTGATGCTGATCAAGAATATATATATTTTATGGGTCGGAAACGATTCCTTCTGAGCGTTACACACATCTGTTATCACCACAAATCTAATATACAAATCCAATATACTCTTCGAGTATCGGGTATAAAAATACCAAATTTTTTAAAAACGCTTCTGAACACAAATGTAACCTGGTAAAAAATCATATTTCTTTAAAAATGTTTAAATCTATCAGAAAAAGTCATTCTCGGAACCATTCCTTTGTTTTCTTGCTGGTGTGTTTGGGGTCATAGTCCTGTTGAAAGGCCCATACGAGCGGCCTTTCGTATTCTGCAAAGAATAGCATTACTGTCTCCACGAAATTCACCCACACATGCTGATCTATGATGGTTTTTATCCAACCCATTGGACCTACTCCATAGTAGAAGAAACTGGCCCATACCATTAGACTACACCCTCCATGGATTTTGTGGTGTACTGAAGTTTGTATTCTATTTTCCTTGGATGTCTAACGTATGATCGAGATCCCTTTCCACCAAACATAGCCCCTTTGGACTCATCTGACCATAGATGTCGAATTTATTATAAGCTCTTCTTTAAGCTCAGTAGCTGACTCGAATAAACCCTTCGACGAATCTGTCCTTTGCCATGAAGAGGGTTCATAGATCGTTTTCGCCCGCGTGCTTCAGCCTTTTCTTTATAGTTTAAGACGTTTTTAATCATTCTATTGGAACATAATACCATTCGACCAACTTCTCTGTAAGTTTTACAGTCTAATATCAACTTGATAAGATCGTGCATCTCCAAAATACAGTGCTTTCCACGTCCCATTGTAATGATTACACTAGACAACTCAATATGTCCGCTGTCGCCCAAAATGGCTTTTTGTGAATTTTTTTAAAATTTGGTGTTTTTCTTCAGAGGTAGTGCTTCTATTTTAAACAAAACTTATGTTTCTTATATCTGGTTGTATTTGACAGTTCTGAAAATCTGATAAATGCAGCTATACCGCTATACAGCTTACAGTCTGCAAAAAATTAAATTTTATTTTTTTTTTGCTGTATTTTTTCCCAACATTTTGAAAACTTCGAAAAGGTGGAAAAAAAATATGTTGTTGCTAACATTTTTAGTTTTAGATAGACACATTAATTAGGCGTCGTTTAAGGTATCGTTTGTAAGAATCGATAACTAAACGGCTAAGTTGCAGCCGTAGGACCAAAACTCCATATGCCGTTTGGCACCATCTCAAATGCCATTTTACCGTTGAAAACTGTTACAAACACAGATTTTTGGACTTTTGTAGGAAAAAAAACCCGTTATACATCAGCTAACAGAATTTATCGGCGAAATTTGGCTATATAAAGGTTTGGTCAAACTGCTGTAACTTAGTCGTTTATTCATCGATTCTTACAAACGATACCTTAAACGACGCCTAATTTATCAAAAAGGTTGGCATTTAACTATCTTTTTTTTCGACTTTTCCTGAGTTTTAAAAGTCAAAATTTCGGGGAAAAAAGCCGAACAAAATTATGAAATTTAAATTTAATTTAATATCTTTCAGACGTTAAGCTGCAGCTACAAAGTGCCTGGGTATATAAAGACAGAAATTTAAAGAACGGTACCGCAGTTATTGCTTATGGGAAATTCTAAACAATATACCAAAAATTCAAATTAAAAAAAATCGCAACATAATTCGAATTTATTTTTCACGAACAAAATGTATAGGAATGGTGCTATTATTTTTTTCGCAACTGTATATTGATGTATATTATCCTCCGATGCTGTTAAAGCTTATTAACGACTATTATTATTATTACATTATAATACCGTCCTTGGTCCTTTTTAGAGCTTCGGGGACTTCTGCTTCTGTGGTGGCCTCTATTTTCAGTAGCGGAATTCAATACACCACCCTCTGGGCTGCCACTTGCTCTGCAAATAGAGCTTCCACTATGTTTTTCAGCAAATCTGAGCACATTGACGGTGGGGGACTGAACACTCGCATTGTATTCATTACCAGAATGTATTCGTAGCCCCAAGGGTTCGCATCTGCGTCGTCTCAGAGCTTTCCAAAGCATTTGCGGTTCCTGCGCGAAGCTTTCCAAGAGCGCCTGTCCCCTTTGGTTTGGTTCTCGGGCATCCCCATTGCGTTAAAGTCGCCGGCTATGTGCGTGGGGTGCTTCTCCCGTGGACAGTCAGCTATGTTTTCCAATGCCTCCATCGCCTCCTGCAGCGTGGGGCTCGGTGGCAGATAGCAGCTATAAATGTATGCCCCATTTAGTCGGGCTCTAGGGCTTTCTTTTTGCTGACGTCCGCTATCCAACGTCCAGAGTTGCGGTATTGCTCGCTTATGACCGCAACGTCAATGCGGTGCTCTCGGATAGTCTGCTCCAGTAGTTGCTGTGCCGTAGGAGTTGCTCAGCAACTGCCGGTGAGACTTTCAGTGTCTGGGTGCTCCTGTAGGCTGGTCCGATGGAAAGGACAGCCGCTTTGTTGACTTCAAGTTCTGCTTGGACTTCCTTTTGGGTACACACTTAATTTATGTCTTTTACCACCAAGGTCACCGTTTCCGTAAGGCTCCTCACTACAGTGCTTCCCAGCGCATCTTTGACTGCTAAGAATGTCCGCATATGAAACTGTGCTGGTGCTAGTGGTAGCAATGACTATTGCATCTCTGCTGGTGCTTCCAGTGGCTTCTTGACATTTTTGGGCTTATTTTTACCCTTCTTTGGCGTAGAGGACTAGTGGGTGGTGTTCCTGGGCTCTGTTCGTGCCCTCTGGCGTAAGTGGAATGGATCTCGGAGTCCATGGGCAGTAGAAGCACCTTCGCGATTGGCTTTTTGATAAGGCCGCGGGCCGTGAGGAGGTCTATCACGCGGACCTTGTCATCGGAGCCGGGGTAGGTTTTTTGCACCCTCTTCTTTGATAACAGCGAGGTCGCCAATTTCAAGGTCTCGTTGGATGCTGCCACTTGTTCCGCTTATTCAGCTCTCGTATGTACTCTGTCTTCCAGCGTGAGCAAAACTGTTGGTTCCGAGCCTTGAGATGTTGCCCGCGGTTTATGATGAAGGAGGCACTCTCCCTGATCTCTGGCTCCGCCATGGAAAGTAGCGGACCGCCGACCAGGAAGTGACATAGGGGCATAGTGACATAGGGGAGATGGGGTGCGCGTTGAGGCAGGCCTCAATCTTGGAGAGGAAGGTCGAAAATTCCTCAAATGTGTATGTACACATCGACCTTTGGAACAGAGTATTGAAACTCTTGACGCCTGCCTCCCACAGGCCACCCATATGTGGCGCTCCCGGAGGGATGAATCGCCACGCTAGGACCTGCTGGTTCGCACTATGGAGGGCAATGTGGTGAGTGAACCGATCCAGTAGGCGAACCAGGGGTCATGCGGGTGGAAGTATGATTGTATGACATCGAAGCCGAGGCTTGGACTCGGCCACATGCTCGAATGACGCCGTTCCGGTCAACGAACGGATTGAGAGCCCGTATGGAACTCGAGGCCAGGAGAAGCCGCTTCGTTGTGAGGCACTGATGCTCGTTTGCATAGTGTGTTTTTTGCGTCACGATGGTGACGACTTGCAGTGCGGCATCTACCTCATCCCTGCTTGGATCCTTGTCGGAATGGATAGCTTCCCCTCTGCATCGTCGGTTGAATTGCCTCACGTAGGCAAGCACGTGTAGAGCACACCTTGAATATTCGTCTCTCCAGGTCCGTCTCAGGGGATACGGCCAGAGGACAAGGCCACTCGGATGGAGGACATCGCAGCCAGGCAGGACCGTGCAACTACATAACGTTTGTGCTCAGGTACTTGGGTCCTAGACTTCGGCTGGCTAGGTCTGCCGGATTGGCCTCGGATCGGACATTCTTCCATCGCACGTTGGAGCTACACCGTGCTATTTTGGCGACTCGATTTCTCACAAACGTCGCACGCCGGCCTGTTCAGCCAGGCCAACACAATGGTGGAATCGGTCCCAAATGACACCTGGCTGGTGTCGAACAGCATTTGTGGAAGGATGGCAGCGGAAAGTTTTGCCAGAAGGACCGTCCCGCACAGCTCGAGTCGGGGTAGGAAAACCGTATTCACGGGTGCTCCGCGGGTCAGAAGGTTGCAAAAGGTACCATGAGGCTGCTCCACTCGGATATAGGTCGCCCCCCCCCATACGCGCGTTGGGACGCATCGCAGAATCCATCTAGGTGCATTTGACTGCCGGGCAGACGTGTAGCCACCTGGGTATGTGGATCGCCTGAACGGCCGGAAAACTCTGAAGGAAATTCTCCCATGTTTGACTTAGGTCGCTCGGAAGGACGGTTTCCCAACCTATTTCTCTCAACCAAATTTCCTGCATGAAAATCTTCGCTTGAACTCATCGTCACTGCCTTGCCACCGGATCTCCAAGGTCCTCGCAATGCTGCTCTCTTCGAGCTCTAGGAAATCAGCTCGTAACCGGTGGTCGACTGGAATGTCGCGGTCCACTTTCAGCGGGGAAACTCCGCAGAGTTGAGGGCTTCTCTTAGCTCTGTGATGGCGGAGATTGCCTGAGCCTTGGTGTGTGCACCAGCCAGTACTACATCTACGTACATATAATTAAGGAATTAAGGAACGCACATCTTGGGCGAACTGCCTTAGGACCCGAATGGCGAGGAACAGCGCGCAGTTGACTCCCAAAGTGACCGTGCTGAGCTCATAGTCACACACATCTCCGGTAGGATCGCGAAAGATGATGGGCTAATAAGGAGCGTGTTGGGGCACCACTAGAATCTGGCGATACATCTTCTTGATGTCGGCATTAAACAAGTATCGGAAAACGCGCCACTTTAAAATGGTCAGATCCGATTGGAAAACGGGTCCCGGATGTAGGACGTCGTTGAGGCTTTTGCCGTTTGATGACGGACTGGAGGCGTTAAACACAACGCGAAGCTTTGTGATGGTACTCTCTAGTTTATAGACAGCATGATGCGGGAGGTAGAAATCGTCTGGGCCGTTTGTGGAGGGAACTGGTCTCATGTGACCAAGGTCCAAATACTCGTGAAGGACCTTATCGTACTGCTCTTTCAGGGATGAGTCCTTATTTAAGAGATTCTCATTACGAAGGAGCTGAGCCAGTGCGATAGATCTTGAATGACCAAGGTCAATGGATTGACGATTCTTAAAAGGGAGGGTGACAACATATCTACCACTTTCGTTTCTGGTGGTTGTCTGAAACAACTTCTAACACGGACTCTTTCGGACTCTTTAAACAATTTCACTGGGATATCCTCTACCTCCCAAAACTTTTGTGTGAAGTTTCTCTAACGTCTCTTCTTCGTTGAGCGAGATTTTAGTGGCGAAAGACGAAATAACCTGTTGGAAATGAGACCCGTGATGGTCCAGCCAAAAATCGTTTCCTGTCCTAAAAGGATACCACAGATATGGTATAGGACCCCTTCAGCAGGATGGATGGAAAGATGTCCGCTCCTAGTAAAATATCTATCTGGGAACTCTTATAGAATTCTGGATCTGCCAGTTGCAGATTGGGAAGATCTTCTAAAGCACTTTTGCGGAAATGTGTAAGAGGGCAGATTTCCTGCCAATATGAAAATGGCATAGTCGCTGAGGTTGGACTGCAATGGCCCATTGAGCCCTGAAACTTGAGCGTCAACCGACTGATACTGGGTCGTATCAATTTAAACAGCCTTTCGGAACTGAAGGTTGCTTCTGACCAAGAGTTGACCAATGCACGTGCTGTATATTTGTTTCCCAAAGAACATATGTTCGGCTAAGCGCCTGCCCATGGCAGCACAAAGATAGGCATAGCTTACTCTCTTTGCAAAACATTACTATCAATGCATCGTTGCTGCTGCTGCCCTACGCTCTACGCTCTTAATCGCCACATCGCCCTTTCTCTAAATTCGTCGTCCGACAAGAGCTGTGAGGGAGGCTCATCAGCAGAGCAGAAGTCACTTGCAATTTGATCGTCTTCGTGAACAAATGTCGTTTCGTTAATTTCGTTTTTTCTTGGCACTGTGACCTGTTTGTTATTGTTGCATCTCTCGAATTACAAAGTAAACCGAAAATAAATCGAACATACATGTTATTACATTGAAATCAACCCCGTTGCGTTTTACTTAAATGTCTCGGAAATACGCTGCTGAAGCTCAGTAGCTCAACAACATACTTGGATTATTTCCGTACCGAGGAGGACGCTTTGCGTGCTTTCCGAGAAATAGTTTTGGACCGTTGTTTGTGGGAGAGAAGTGAACTACAAATTGACGGAGGTGTCCAAAACGTAGGACGATGAAGGAGAGTGTGGGGGCGCCCCTTGCAGGTATGGCAATTGTGCGCACTAGTGCAAATCCCTCAAGTTGTGACCTCTGGCGAAGCAATTGAAACACAATTTGAGCTGCTTAATGGTGTCGGATCGCTCATGGACAGACATTCGTAAAAATGTCGGACATGTTCGGAATGGATGATTCTCATTGGCGCAAAGTCTGCAAGTCTGAATCTTGGCAGTGACCTTGGCCTCAAAGAAGTTCAGTCTGTTGGATGGAGGTTCCCGTCTGGTTGCCTTAACCGCCAGCGGTGGAACTACATGATGCCATCTTCGATTGCCTCTAGAGTTCTATACCGCTCTAATAGGAACGTATTTAGTTCCTTCCAAGGAAGGAGTGATTGTTTCCACAGGGATAGTGTGATTTTTGTAAGCTTGGATGAACACATAAATACGAGGAGACAATCCCATTTCTCAATGGAGATATTGGATATCTCCAGAGCCGATAGGCACCCTTGGATGGTGATCTGTAAATCCTTTATTGCGGTTCCCGACTCATGAGAAATGGCTTGCACATTAAATAGGATTCGGAGTTGGCTGTTTACTAGCAGTCTCTTGTTCTCGAACCTGCTGACGAGTAAGAAAAATACTAGTTGATGGATGATGTGATAACATTACTCGACAAAATTCAACTTTTTTTTTCCGCTGTCGCCCAGACAGGATAGGTAGTGCTTCTATTTGTCACATAACTTAAGTTTCCTACAACTGGTTGTATTGAACTTTGCAGTTAAAAAAGCTGAGAAATTCAGCTATAAATCCGACTCAGACACGTTGTAGCTGCAACCTAACATCTGGAGATATTAAGCTTTCAAATTGAAATTTCATACTCGGGAAAACTTTTTTTCCGCTGTCGCCCAGACACTTTGTCCAACCAAATCTTCATATGCCGTTTGGTAGCATCCCAAGTGCCATTTTGGCGTTAAAAACTGTTACAAACACAGATTTCTGGTAGTTTTGTAGGAAAAAAAACGGTTACACGTCGGCTAACGGAATTTATCGGCGAAATTCGGCATATGAAGTTTTGGTCAAATGGTTGTAACTTAGTCGTTTATTAAGTCAAAAATCCATTCATTTAATAAATTTTTTTTTTTTTTTTTGAGCTTTCAAAATCAAAATTTTCGGGAAAAATACCGAAAAAAAAATAATGAAATTTCAATTTGGAAGCTTAATATCTCCAGACGTTAAGTTGCAGCTACAACGTGTATGAGTCGGATTTATAGCTGAATTTCTCAGCTTTTTTAACTGCAAAGTTCAATACAACCAGTTGTAGGAAACTTAAGTTATGTGACAAATAGAAGCACTACCTATGACAAAAAATACCAAATTTTTTAAAAATTAAAAAAAAAAAACTAAACCTGAAAAGAAGTCTTTTGGCGACAGCGGAAAAGTCGTGTCGACTAGTGAAATTGGATGCGGAACACAGATGCGATACTAAACGATGAGACCGTTTAAAATGTTCTTTTAGTATTTTTCTGCTAGTGCGGGGATGTATGTACATATGTATGGATGTATAATAAACAAGTAATTTAAGAAGATTTTGTGCTTTATTCTTAAGTGTAATAAAATAAATTATGTAGAATTTCGGGTGACCCGCAAGCCGACCTTTACGATCGTCGACGGCGAATTGGGTTGCGTGCGGCCGACGGTGGTTCGCGGGAAGAGTGGCATGTGGACGGACTTCACTTGTCGAAGTACGCCCATAGCCACTGCACTTGTGATTGAAAATAAATACCCGATTATTTGAAGAAAAAAACCGCGTCTCAATTAGTTTGTTTTTGGTTGAGTTGTTTGTCAAATCTAAAAAATATTAGAATTTTTCAATGTATACATTGTATATTTTATATACATATGTATATATTGGAAGTCTTTCTGTAACATATGTATGCCTTGTACGTATGTATGTACTCTGGAGCCCCGCTCAAGTGCCGGTATGGGCTTGAGGACATGGAAACAAAAAGGTGCCGGCATGCATGTGAATGTACATACATATGTATATAAGTAAAAGAATTCACCAATAAATGATTAACAATGTATCAAACCGTATCAAACAATGTATGTACCGCCGCCCTTCCACCGAGTGCCGGCGATCGCCCTTGAAGCAATGTCCACCATTCTACCGACGGCGTCAGTCGTGGATCTGGCCTTGCGGAAACCATATTGGTGCGGTGACAGATTGGCAGTTTCCGCGATGGTTCGTTCCAGCCGTGATCATACCACCTTCTCCAGCAGTTTGCCGGCTGTGTCGATCAGGCAGATTGGTCTGTAAGACGACGCTGTCCCTGGTGGTCTGCCTGGCTTGGGAATAAACTCCAGCTAAGCAGACGCTTTTGCGTCTTCCACCTCTACGGAAAGACTCCCTCGCAAAGGCACTGGTTTAGCTTTACAAACACCTCTGGACGCAGCGAAAGGGCGAGTTTGAGGGCTCGATTTGGGATGGAGTCCGGCCCAGGTGCCTTGTTCGGGCTAATGCCCCTGGCTGCAGCTAAGACTTCCTCGAGTGTCACCTCCTCGATGGCCTGGTTGGGTGGCTGGTCTTGGCGGGGGATCTCCTGAAGGTTATCCGGCATGCGCGGAAAAAGATCCTCGGTGGAAGGAGCTTGGAGGAGGAGCAGCTGTTGAGCGGAGAAAGTCGCAGACAAGATCTGGCCTGTCCAGACTGGCTTAGGCACGGGTGGGTGGAGGGTAACAACAACTTGCCACAGCTGCTCACATCTTATTTGTAAGTTTCTGAACATGCGTTTCTCTTTGTATTTAACCAGAAAACAACTAACCTAGTTATTATGTGTTGGTCTTGTTGTTGTTTCCCTCTCTTACCTTTAACCCTCTCCTCTTCTGCGTCTCTCTCTCTCTCTCACGGAATGCTACTACTACTGTGCTGTAGCCACCCCAACTTCAAAGACACTTAAAGCTACAGAATGCATAAATTGGGCTTCGTTTCTGATTGCATTTCTGATTAATTAGTCAGCCGCCTTGCAGAGCTGCGTTGCACGTGGGTCCCAAAAAGAAATTTGACAGAGTAACAAATTATGCGCCTGCGCAGAGTGGAAGTGCAGTAAATGAAGATGACCGAATATCGAAATACGCAAGCCGATCATCTCATAACTTTCATATGTACATATCAAAGATACATATAACATGTTCAATCCAAAACAAGACCCGATGATGAGTAATGGTGTTCAGATAACACCTCCCTCCGCCTCCGCTTCCACCTCCACTTATTACAGTGTAATCAAACTTCGACTAGCCTGCCGTTACGAGGAGGTCGTGCTTCCCCGCGAGCGCTGATATTGGCATCGTGCCTGATTGCGTTCTCGACGTAGCTCGGCAATACTCTCATTCCACCAGAACACAGGTTGGTGGTGGCGTCCGAAATGCTTCCTCTGGGACATGGTGGCGGTGCATGCTGTGTCGAGGCTCTCCATAACTTGGTTAGCCATGCACTCCTCACTTCCTTCCGCCTCGAGGTTGGTCATCATTTCAGTGAACCGCGCTGTGTTGAACCTATCAGCTCGATAGCATTTCCACCTAGGGGCAGTTGTTTCGACGCTGGTTGATTGCTGGCCTATGCTACAGATAATTGCTAGGTGGTCACTCGCAGTGTAGGCGTTGGAGATACTCCAGTCCGATGTGTTAAAAAGTGAGCTGTTGACATTGGGGCGGTAGGTTAGATCCACCCTTGGTTGCTAAGCACCTCTTGCTACCCGCGTAGAGTGCTTCGTGTCCTTGAACTTGTTTGCTGAGCAGATGAAGAATTGTAGATCGCTCTGACAGGTTGTCGCTTTGTGACCGCTCGGACCGCATCTGAGGCAGCCGGTGCGATCCACAGTGCTCTTGCACCTGATGGCTAAGTGCCCGAACTCCAGGCATCTGTAGCAGCGTCTTTGGGCTGTCCGCTCCCGGATCCTAAAAATATTCCAACCGACTTCAAGCTTGCCAATATCCAGCAGGTCTCTAGCGAGCACCGGGAGCAGGCACACAACCGCCATTTGTGTTCCAGCAAAGGATGGCCTCAGGCTCTTTATGGCGCTGCTGTCCATGCTCTGTTACCGCTCTGATGCCCGTAATATGTGTGTATTGTATTGTGTTCAGTGAACAAGTCCATTCGAACAGTACTCGGTATCGCAAGTACCAAGTTTTACTTGGCACGTTGTCCTCGTGGATTGCCACCACTTTGCCTGGCTCCAGATTGGCGACCTCTTGCAACCACTTCCCTCGCTGTTGAAGGCTGAGAAAATATTCTCTGGACCAGTCTTTCCAAAACCTTTGCTTGATGGCAGACACGAGTTGCCATCGTTGCAGATATGATAGGCTGCTGTCTGGTCTGGGCAGTTCTGATTCGGGCGGCAGCGAAACTAGCGTTCTGCCGACGAGTAAGTGCGCGGGAGTCAGCACCTCCCTTTCGTTGGGACTGCCGCTGTCGACCACCAGTGGCCTGGAGTTCAGCACGGCCTCGACGTCCACGAACACCGTGTGCAGCTCGTCCTCCTTGAGCACTGCGCTGCCCATGGCCCTGATCAACAAATGCTTGGCGGACTTTACCGCCGACTCCCACAGGCCTCCAATGTGCGGGGCTCGGGGCGGGATAAATTCCACCGAAAAACGGTGAGCCGCAGCATACGCCTTGAGGTCCTCGTCCTTGGCATCCCAGCCCTCCATACGCTCTTTGAGCATGCGAGCTGCACCAACAAAATTGGTCGCGTTGTCGCAATACAGCCGGACAAGCGGGCCACAACGTCCAATAAACCTGGATAAACATAAAATGAAAGTATTAGCTGTCAAGTCTTTCACAATTTCTAGGTGTACAGCCTTAGATGCGAAGCAGACGAACACTGCTATGTACATTTTGAGAGGCTGCTTGCCTCGAATGCCAAGCGATACACAAACCGGTCCGAACAAATCAACTCCGCTAATTTCGAAAGGTTGATTCCCACGCAATCGATCAGCAGGAAGGTTCCCCATGATTTGCGAGAGAAGCTTCGGCTTGTAATGGAAACAGTGTACGCATTTCCGGACAATGGCACTCCACTCTCTCCGTGCATTTATTAGCCAAATTGATTGCCTTAGGAATCCCACTAGTGCACGGGGTCCAGCGTGACAATTGGCTCGATGTAGATAGCTAAGGTAGAGAGTAACAAATCTAAAATTTTTTGGCATTAATATTGGGAATTTAGCGTTATGAGTTAGGGGTGCATTTAGTAGTCGACCACCTACTCGCATCAACGAAAATGAGCATGAGCCCACTTGTTCTTCCGACATGAAGGGATTTAGCTTCTGGAGTGATACCTGTAACTTGGATGACTTCTTTAATTTGTCGATTTCCTGCGAAAATGCGTCTCTTTGAATCACTTCAACTGCTGTTAGAAACGCTGCGCCGAGCTCGTCAGATGACGGGCAGGTACTACTCCAAGTGAGTCCCTTTCATCTATTGATGAACCGGCGGATATACGCAATTGTATTAACAACTTTCATGTATGACGACGAATTCTGTATGATTGTGAGAATGGGATTTTTCTCAACATCGGCCGCGATGAGCGCCGTGGCTACCTTCTTCTTTTTCTCCAATAACGCATTTGCTTCCGTCAACTGTAAATGGGGATTTTGAGGCCAATGTCTGGATTCTTGTTGCAAGAACGACGGGCCATTGAACCACAACAGCGAATTCAAGTCGGCCACCGATGATCCTCGAGATACGAGATCTGCGGGATTTTCTTTGGTGGGCACATGTCTCCATAGGGCTGTCGAAGTAATGTCCTGTATCTCCGCAACTCGATTCGACACAAATGTTGTTAGTTGGGAGGGATGAGTTTGTAACCAATGTATCACTATTTCCGAATCTGACCACAACACGACCTTCTCTATGGGACAGTCTATTATGGACCGAACCTACTCCCACAACTTTGCTAAAAGATGAGCTGCACATAGCTCTAATCTTCGAATTGTTTTGGTCTTTAAGGGTGCCACCCTAGATTTTGCCGTTAGTAGTTTAACGGACACTCCATTAGCATGGGAAACCCGAACGTACACACAACAGCCATATGCTCGCGTGGACGCATCAGCAAACCCATGTATTTGACATCGAGTGTTTGCGCTGGCTCCTATACACCCAGCAACAAAAAAAAAGCCGCACTCTGAAATTTCATGCATTTTTGACTTCTCTAGAGTGGGGTTACCCCAAATGTTATTCGATTCTAAAAGTTTTCCCTTTTATTCAGCCAAAACAAAATTTTTTCCAATAGGTTATTTCATTTTCTATAGTCTAATAATAAACAAACATATTTCCAAATTTTTGTTTTCAAATTATATATTAATTAACAATTGGTGGTACCCCCCTTGGCTTTTTTTACACATTTAACCCAATTGGGCATCGAATCACATAATGCCCACAAAAATTTCTCCGTTATATCCTCAAACCAAACTTTTTCTATAACCTCTCCTAACTCAACCATAATTTTGGGCTTCGGCTTTCTTGTTATGGCAGTCATAAGGACCCAGACGTTCTCTATAGGATTGAGGTCGGGGCAGTTACCTGGCCAATCTAAGGACTTAATGCCCAATTCCGCCTTCAAAATGTTAACCTGTCGGTGAAAAATAGCCGATTCTAGTTGAATGCATTTTTAAAAATAACAAAACGTAAGAGAATCACTTACAGAGCGCGCTCGATGACAAGGTGCAGAATCGTCCTGAAAGATGGGATCTTCTTCTCTCTCACTAACTGATTCCATACTCGGTACAACTCCATTGCGATTAAATTCTTTATACTTTTTCGCATTCACCATCCCTTTAATCATTACTAGTGATTCAGATTTATATTTGGATATGCATCCCCATATCATAATAAAGGGCGAATGCTTTACGGTGGCAATGCAGGAATTTTCAGAATAGCGTTCCCCTTTTCTGCGACGAACTGTGCGAGAACCATTGGGTCCAATGAGGTTAAATTTGGACTCATCCGAGAATATGACACGTGACCACTCAGATTCACCCCAATTTTCTTTTTGTTTAGCCCAATTTAAGCGTGCTTTTTTCATTCGACTATTCAGAAGTGGCTTTTTGGCAAGTGTCCTTGCCATTAAACCCATCTCCTTTAGACGACGCTGTATTGTTCGAGCAGAAATTTCTTTGGCAAATCGTTGCTGCACTTCAGATGCTATCTCGACAGCATTTTTGAATCGATCATTCAGGCTCGTTTTCATAATAATACGATTTTCGCTTGCACTAGTGCACTTTTTTCTTCCCGATCCTTCCGTCCTCTCCACTGGTCCAGTGTCACGAAATTTTTTCAAAAATCTTTGCACTGAGCTTTCATTGAACTTTGTTTGATCTGCTATTTGCCAAATTGAGACATTTTGTTGAGCCAAGGCGATAATTTTTGACTTTTCAGTCACCGTCATCTGTTTTCCCTTAGGCATTTTTCTAAAGACTCCGAAGTAAAATGTTTTCCGCAATTTTTTTTCAGTAACTGAGACGACAGAAAGCACGCAACAAAAGAAGAAAACATTCACGGGGACTACCAAAAAAAAAATTAGACGAATCGAATAACATTTTGGGAAACCAAACGCTAGAGAAGTCAAAAATGCATGAAATTTTATTGTGCGGCTTTTTTTTTGGTGCTGGGTGTAAATCGTGGAACGGTGACGTCATGCAATTTTTGCATATCTAAAGCCATCGATTCCCACTTTTTATGTACGTTCGAGGGAATGGGATCGTCCCAACCAAGGCTTAATAGCTAAATTTCCTGCAAGAATATCTTTGCATTTGTAACTACTGGACATAGCAGGCCTAAGGGGTTAAAAAGACTGGCTATGACAGATAATATTGCTCTCTTGGTTGTGGTTTCGGACGAGATAATTGGCTTCAGACTATATTTGAAAATGTCTGTCTGAGGGTTCCATATCAGACCAAGAGTTTTACAATCTTGCTGATCTCCATTCGAAATTACCATATTTTCTTGCTGACTATCGACTAGTTGACAGTTAGCAGCCCATTTAGTCAGCACAAATCCTGCTGGCTCTAGGATTTCAACCAACTGTTGATGCAATATGCTTAGCTCGGATTTTGTGTCTGCTCCTGTAAGGAGATCATCCACATAAAAATCCGACGCAAGAGACTTCGCGCCAATTGGATGCGAATTTAGATGAGTGTCGCTCAGATACTTAAACACCGCACAGCCAGAAATGGTGCGCTGGCGGTACCATACGTCACTGTATTGAGTCGGAACACTTGCAACGGGTCCGAACTTGTCCGTCTCCAAATAATTAATTGGAATTGGCGCTGCGCCTTGTCAACTCGGACTTGACGGTACACTTTTGTGTGATGTCTGCTTTAAGAGCGTATTTGCGACAGCGAAATCTCAGCAACGTGGCATATAGGCACGGCTGGATGGTTGCTCCGACCATGAGCAAATCATTGAGCGCCACTTGGCTCGTAGTTTTGCACGACGCATCAAAGACCACTCTAAGCTTAGTGCTTGTACTTTGAGGTCGTTCCACGCGCTGATACGGTATGAAACAATGCGGCTCTACCGGAATTGAGTTTTCTACTGCAGTCATATGGCCTAACGACACGTATTCCTCAATGATTTCCATAAACATGGATTTCATGGCAGGTTTTTGGCATAATCGCCTTTCTAAAGACAAAAATCGTCTTCTGGCTGTCTCGAATGACGAACCGAGAGATGTCGGGCTTGACTTGAATAGCAAGGAAACTTGCAATCGACCGGAGGGTAATCGTGTGATGGAGTCAACGAACGATTTTTCACACATCGTTTCTTCGGGGGTATACAGTCTTTCTATAGATGCATTTGGAACATTTTCCAACTCCCAGAAACGTTTGACGAGGTTTTGTAGAGGGCAAAACTCCTGCAACGTGCTCACCATAGAGCATGCTTCGTTGCTTCGGGGTCCGTTGGATCTGCAGCGACAAGACACCACCCACCCAAAAACCGTATTTTGCAACCTCAGCGTGTTTTGTTGTTTGAATTGGCCATCTTTCAATATCTCAAAGAATGCGTCAGCTCCTAGCAGCAGATCCACTCTTTGGGGCTTATGGAAACCTGGATTGGCCAGTGGGAAATCGTTAGGAATTGTCAGCAAGTCTGACGGAAGGGTTTTCTCAGGATGGTACGACGAAATCGACTTTAGAACAACGAAGTCAGTGGCTATTTCGAATTGTGGAATTCGAGAGCACACTGTTGTTTGCACCACTTGGTGTGCAGATAAGCTCGCCTTTCCTATTCCCAATAAGCTTATGTCTTTACGAATTCCTTAGAGTTGTGATTTGCGAGCGAGCTCCTCGGTAATGAAATTTACTTGTGAGCCAGAATCCAGCAGTACCCTGGCTGGCTGTCGCTGACTGGAGCCACCTTTAATGTCCACAATTGCTGTGGCCAGAACTACCTGATCAGAATAAGATGCCATGGCATGATTTGAAGACAACTGATTCGACCTTTCAGCTGCCACGGCTCCCTGAGACCCAAGCGCATCACAGGCGGTTGGCGTTGTCGCGAGTCAACATTGTAGCGATGCAACAATGTGTGTTGGTGCTTTGAGCATACTCTGCAGTGTGTTGCAGGCTGAGACACTATGCCCTTTTCACAAGCAATTAATGCAAAGGGGAAATCCCTTGGCAAATCAGAATCGAGTCATGACAGACGCAGCTGAGAAAGACGAACAATTCGTAATGCCATGATCAGCTGATTTGCAGAACGCACAATTTGTGCTTGGGATACAGTCAACGCTGTTTTTCCAGATGGCTTCTTTTTTTCTTATGCGAACCTTTACGACCCCTTAACCGCCCGGGAGTGGATTCTTCACCCGACAAATGCTGATAGCGCTTAATTAATGCGGCCACCACGGAACCTTTTGGTAATCCAAATTTTTTTTCCATCTTGAATAAGTTTTTGTGCCAACATCCGACAGAACGAGGTGTATTAGCAGGGCGTGAGCAATAACCTTGTCATCCCCAACTGACAGTAACGATTCGGATATGGCAGATGCCGTGTCAATAAGTGACCGTAATGCACTTGCCGACGGCGCCAGCATCGCCTGTAACTCAAATAGTTTAGCTACGCCATCAAGGAACATGAGACACTCGTTATAAACCTGCTGTAGCGCCTCGAGATAGCGCCTTGCAATAGGTTTAATCTGTCACCGGGAAAGCCCTAACAGTGCCTAATGCTTCGTTCTCTAAACAATTCAAGAGATGGTTGAACTTTTCGACGTTGTTTAAAGACATGTCACTATTAATAATGCTTGAAAACAATCCAATGACATTTTTGAATTCAGAATAATTTCCACCAAACTTGAGCAATTTCATCTTGGGCAGGCTCCTTGTATGTGACATGGTGGTATTTAAAACAGATTCGTTCAAACAAGTAGGTGGATTTGGTCTTTTGATAGCCATTAATAACGCTTTAGTTGACACGCACAATTCTTCGAGTTCGTAACGCAATGCTGAATCTTGATCGATGTCATCGATTCGCAATTGCAAAGAGAATGCGCGATCTATATATTCAACTAAAATATTTAAGCGACATTCCAGATCAAATTGATTAGACGAGATATTATTGCTTTGTACTGCTTTCGCAGTTCTGTCAATATCCCATTTGACTGCGCTTAACTTCTTCAGAAGAACACCTGAATCGTCTTCTACAATAGAAGTATTGCTACCTGAACCACCACAACGTTTTCCAGTCATTGCGAAGCTACTCTATAATTGTTTTTATCAAACACTAGATTTCACTCAAAAATCACTCAGCCTTTATTAGGCTCTGTTGAATTTAGTGATGAGAATTTAGCTGATGCGATGGGACAAGCTGATGAATTGAGTGAGACGAGCAAATGCGAAAAATCACTCAAGCTTCCACAGATGAGAACGGATGCTGTGATGGGAACAGTTTCTAGTTGAGTGATAGCAGCGAATGCGAATGTGCACTCCAAAGATGAGAACACTTTCTGGTTGAGTGAGAGCAGCGAATGCGAATGTGCACTCCAAAGATAAGAACACTTTCTGGTTGAGTGAGAGCAGCGAATGCGAATGTGCACTCCAAAGATGAGAAAAGACGCTGTGAAGGGAACAGTTCTAAACTGAGTGAGAAAGGCTCCACGAACAAGATTTACCGATCTCAAATTGGAGACTTAGCTCTCTAGCTGCTATGCTGTGTTTTATTTCCGAAAGATAGAGAGAGCGAAACGAAATAGCCGCAACAAGCATAAAACTTAGGGGCACTGCTGGCTATGCTCTGCTATGCGATGCAATACGTTTCTATGATCGGCTATACTGGCCGTTACGAGAGCGAGAGAAAGAGAGAGCACAGAATTATGCATAAACCAAAGTGCTAGCATAAACCGTTCGTGCAAAGCATAAACGAAAATCTGTGACGACGAAGGGCGAGGGGGAGGAATGATGCGCAGCGGTCAGAGCTTGCGCGCGAAACTATTGCCGTTTCTTCTTTGATTGTCGGCTCCTCTTTGAGGAGTCGTTGACCACAAGTACAGTGATCACTCAAGTTAAACAATATGTGTAAATTTATATGAAGGTATACATACATATAACTGGCCTTTCACTTTGTTAAATACTTTATTAACATGCCGTTTTATTGTTGGTAAATCTATTGGGCTTTTTACTTTACCTGTGGCATTTGTTGAGGGTAATTCGAACAACGATGCATGTCCATACCAACCAGGAATACCCAAGATCAGCACCAAGAGTTAGAGATGCGACGGTCCAGCGGTCCAATGACGAGCAGGAACAGCAACAACAACGAGCGAGGGATGATATCCAATGGTGATATCCAACAAAGCGTCAAGTATGATCCAGTCCAACTTCTATCCAGTACGAACACCATAGTCCACCCGGGGGCGCCAAAATATTTGGTGCAAATCCAGATTATGCACTTAAACACTGTTTGTGCCGTTAAGCACAATTAATTATAATATTTTGGGACACGGGAACCGGACAGACCGATAGAAAAATACTTTTTCGCGCTTTCGACTTCAAAATAGCAGTGTTTTATTCTAGCAGCGTCGCCCTCTTCACCAGCGGCCGCTGCCAGCATACGCTTCGTTAGTATAAGAGCTAATACATGCATAACTTCAACTGACATTTCAGCATTTTAACATTTTCTTTACTAGTAACATTACAGGCAACGTAATTGCCTCAACACACCGTAATTTCAAACCTATGCAAGCTACTCATAGCCGTCATTGTCGGCTTAAGCGACACAGGGGAGCTTTAACGGGACCCTTCAATGAGGTTCAGACTCGAGAGACGAAAAGAGAACTTTCGATAGCGAGCCACTAAAGCTTCATATTCGAAGTATCTGTATTTATTTTTTTTTTTTAACTTATCTAGTTGGGCGCTAGTTTTGAATCTAGGGTAAATTACACTAGTCAACACGACTTGTTCGCTGTCGCCCAAAATGAGATTTTCTGATAGATTTGGAGATTTAAAATTTTACAAAGATTATGGTTTTTTTTTTCCAAATTTAGATTGTTTTTTAAAGAATTTTTTAAAAATTAGATTTTTTTTTTAGAGTTAGTGCTTCTGTTTTTCACATAACTTAAGTTTCCTAAAACTGGTTGTATTGAACTTTGCAGTTTTAAAAAGCTGACAAATGCAGCTATAAATCCGACCCTGACACTTTGTAGCTGCAGCTTAACGTCTGGAAGATATTAAGCTTTCAAATTTCATAATTTTATTCGGCATTTTTGGCCGAAATTTTGATATTGAAAACTCAGTAAGAATCGAAAAGAAAATATTTTATTGCGAACATTTTTAGTTTTAGATAGACACATTAATTAGGCGTCCTAACGTACCTTAGGTACCTTAGACCTAAGGTATCGCTTATAAAATGGATTTCATAAAAATTTCAGCCGTTTGACCAAAACTGCCGAATTTCGCCGATAAATACCGCTTGCCGTTTTTCCTACAAAAATACCAAAAATCGGTGTTTGTAACGGTGAAATATAATTTGATGGTGCCAAACGGCATATGATGGTTTGGTCAAACGGTTGTAACTTAGCCTTTTATCAAGTCAAAAATCAAGTCATTTAATAATTTTTTTTTCGACTTTTCCTGAGCCTTTAAAGTTAAAATTTCGGGGAAGGTTAGGTTAGGTTAGGTTGCACCGGACGGCCCTCTACGCGGCCAATCATAGGCCAGAATGGCCCTTAGTCATCCGAATCTTTGTATGAACCTTACGAGGGTGTTTCTGGGGTTCTGAAGTCCCCCAGAATCGAGGTGTTTCTGGCAAAGGCGAGCAGTTTCCCTGGCGACTGCTTGGAGGCATCCTCCAGTGATACCAGCATCGGTGCGCCCAGGTATATTCTCCTTGCCCTTGAGAGAGCCGGACACCGGCAGAGTAGATGTTCCAGGGTTTCGACAGCCCCGGGTTCATTGCATTTCCTGCAGATGTCGCTGTTGTTCAGCCTGGTTGCATGTGACGCAGCCAGGCAGTGGCCTGTTAGTATGCCCACTAGCAGTCTGCAATCCTTCCGTGGAAGGTGCAGCAGGTAGTGGCTGAGTTTATCATTGCGTTCCTTGCACTTGATTTTCGAGGTTTTCAGTCCCCTTACTTCGGTTCTGATGTGTAGATCCAGCAGCTTTTCTAATTTTTTTAGTAAGAAAGAGGTTAGGCTTATCGGTCTGTAGTCCTTGGAACTCACATGGCTGCACTTTCCTGCTTTTGGGAGGAAGACAACTCTAGAGGTTCTCCATTGGATCGGGATATAGCCTGTCCTTAGGCATGCTGCCTATATATTGAGAAAAGCCATGGGGTGATCACCTCTTTGGTCACTTGCAGCATGGCTGGGAATATTCCGTCCAGTCCAGGTGGCTTTATGCCCGTGAAGAAATATATAGCCCATTGGATTTTCTTGGGGGTTATTAGGTCTGTTGAGGGTGTTTATTCCTCAGTTGCTAGGTCCTGATGCGTTTCGGTATCGGTGACCTCGGTGCATCCTGGGAAGTGAGCCCCCATCAGTGCCGTTAGGGCTTCTTTGCTGCCCTCCGACCACTTTCCGTTGTCCAATTTGAGTTGACTTTGTACTGTGGGTTGCTTTGACAGCAGCTTCCTCAGTCTAGCCGTTTCAGGCACTTTCTCAATACTGGAGCAGAAGTTTCTCCATGAGCTGCGCTGTGCCCTACGTATTTCCTTCTTGTACTCCCTTAATAACGTCTTGTATTTCTCGTTGATGTTCTCGTTGTTCTTTAGTTTAGCGAGCTTAAAGAATTCCATGAGGTTATTTCTTTGTAGAGAGAGGTCTCGATTCCACCAGGGTGGTTTGGACTTCTTTCTTGTGCTGGAGGGTGGGCATGCTGTGTGGTATGCCTCTAGTAGTTCCGCAGATAGGGTCTCTAGGCACTTTTCTATATCTTCCGCGGATTTCACTGAGCCCGGGCTCGCGAGTTTCGAAATGATTGTCTTTCTAAACTTCTCCCAGTTTGTGTTCCGGGGGTTTCTATAGACTTTCACCTTCGGAGTGTATTCAAATTCGCACTTGAATTGAATGTACCTATGGTCTAAGAAGGTCTTTCAAGGATCCCCCATCCAGATATATAGGTAGTCTTTCCCGAGAGTTAGATCTAGCACGTTTGACGAAGTAGGACCCACCTAAGTGTATTCCTCTCCCACTTTTGCTACATCTATGTTATTTGTTAATATAAAGTATAGGAGTGACTCACCTCGGTCGTTAATGGTGGGCATTAGCGTCCGTGCCAACGATCAGTTGGTAGTCTTTGGAGTCGGCTTCTTCCACCAGACTCCTTATTTCTTCTTACGGTGCGGACCTGTTGTGTGCCATGTAGCAGGAGGCTACCAGAAGGCTCATCTCCTCACTTTCCAGCATAACTACTGTCTGGTCGTCTGTGATAAAATGAGACAGAAGGTAATCGTGGATTCCTTTACGTACTAGTACGACAGTTCAATTCCTGCTTACCGGTGTTGGGTAGAATGAGCTGTAATTTGAGAGCTTTAGTCCGGCCACCGAATTGCCTGATGCAATCCAGGGCTCCTCGACTAAAGCTATGTCAGCGGGCCCTTGCTCGATGGCAATGTGGAGCTCCGCTGATGCTGTCTTGCTCTTATGCAAGTTGAGCTGCAGCACACTCAGTTTAATGAGCAGCTGGCTCCCTTGCATACGACGGGTTGACTACAATGGTCAGGTCACCGTCCTCTTCTTCCAGCGTGTCGTCCAGCGCCATACCCTGGGCGGCCCCTCTACAATGGCATCCAGACCGAGGTCTTTCTCCACTTCGCCTGACTGCAGGGTGTGGGCGTCTTTATCGCCGGGCTGACGCTTTTTGAGGCGCAGGTAGACACTACCCATGCCCCACGCCATTTTCCCGTATTTTGGGTATAGTAGATCCTCCGCTGCTTTGTTTATCTGGAGGATCACATGCTGGCCCCCCTCGTTGGGTAGTGGGCTCCCAGCATGCAATACCTTCCAGTCAGCGGTCGGTATCTCGGGGTTTTGTCGCTGAAGGAGCTTCAGCGCGCGGATTACGATGGGGAAGAGCACCTTCGCCTTTGGTATGGACGGAATTAGCTCCCTGTCCACCACCTCCAGCTTGGCCCCCTCCCACATCGCTTCCAGTTGGCAGACCGTTTGCGTCAGCCACTTCAGCGTCGGGTCATCCTTACATTTCAGGATTTTGACCCCATTCAGCCACCCAGCACCATCGAAGGTGGGCATGGGTTCTCTTCCATCCGTGTAAACAGGGAGTCTACCAGCCGCGCGTGGACCATTTTCCACTGCGCCGCTGTCATCCTCCCATTCTCATCACGTCTGTCGATGAGCGCTACGATCAGGTGTCTTTTGGACACATCGCTGATCTTTTCGCTTGACCCCTGTTTTGCCTGTTTAGGTGTGGGTTCCGCTCTCTTAGGACCGCGTTGCCGCTTGCTCGCCGGAGTGACGGCACTGTCGGTCGAGCGCTGCCTTTTGGTAGCCAGCAACTCCTCCACCTTGTTGGCGTGTTGACTCGTCGATGCCTTCATCTGTGGCACCTGCGCGTAGTATTTTCGGCCCTCCTCTACCTTCAGCTCGGCCCAAGCTAGCTTAGATTTCTCCTCCTGGGAGATATCCGCCTTGCCTTGGAGCCTGCCTACTATCTTGAGGGCCGCCTTGTATTGGGCTTTGGCCTTCATTCCCTCCCTCGAACGCTTCGGCCCTTCCCTGCGCAGGGAGCTGGTGCCTGGTTCAGGCGAGCGAAGAAGGCTATTCTCTTCTGTTTTGCTGATGGATAGCACGCTCTCCAGGTCCGAGTCTGCCTCGACAACGGCACCTGCGCGGCTCATCCTACAGCGGGGGGTTGTGGCAGTAGTATTACAACTGACGTGACCTGCTCCCGTCACGTCCGAGGTGTGTCCACTGGCGACACGCAGAGCGAATTGCTCCTCCCCGTGCCCGCCGGTGGTAGCCTCCTCCATAACTAGTCCGAAGGTCCATACGTGGTTAATGTTTTTCTGGGGGACCACCCCCTAGCGTTTTAGGCCTACCCGCCCGGCATCTCTAGCCATGGCCCTGACCCCGCTCCCCCGACTCGAGGTCGAGAAGACGCTGGGCCATTGCCTTAGCTAGACACTGCATTGCCTCGGACGGAGCAAGCGACAATGCATTACCCTTGTGCGGGATAATGCAGTGCCCATTGCCCAGCCGGCACCCTCGTGGAGGGTTCAGCTAGAGGATTTTCGCCAGCCAATTTCGGGGAAAAAATAACGAAAAAAATTATGAAATTTCAATTTGGAAGCTTAATATCTTCCAGACGTTAAATTGCAGCTACAAAAAGTCTGGGTCGGATTTATAGCTGCATTTGTCAGCTTTTTTTAAGTTCAAAGTTCAATACATCCAGTTGTAGGAAACTTAAGTTATGTGAAAAATAGATGCACTAACTATGACAAAAAATACCAAATTTTTTAAAAATTCTTAAAAAGAAAACTATATTATTATATTATTATTAACTATAACTATTAGGATAGTACAATACAATCTTCAATCGCTACAAGCGAATAAAAATGATTTAGAATTTTATATTAACAATGATTACTACAATTACTTGTATTTTCGGAAACCTTTTCTCATGATCTCAAATTTAGAAAAATTGCATTTAATTTGATTGAAAGACATAGAGATGATGGCTACGGAAGAGTTGCCATTGGTCACAGGAAAGATATCAAAATGAAAAGACTGACTTATTTGACGAATCATGATGTTGTCATAGCGTGTTTTTTGAATCTTACAGATAATATCACCTTAGCTTCTGTCTATTTTGAACCACATATGCCACTAGAAGAGTTCAAAACTGAAATATATTCCTTGCTTACAAAACTAGATCCATATAAAAAGGTTTATTGGCTGGTGATTTCAACCCCAGAAATATGTCCTTTGGAGATAGCACTACAAGCAGTGAGGTTTGGTTTATTGAAGAAATAATGTGTGAGGCAGGGTATGAGTGCCTAAATGATGGTAGTCCGACTTTCAGATTACATATTGCCGACCCCTTTTTATAGGTGGCAGTCATCATCATCCAATCAGAATTGAAATCAATGAATCATTAAAAAAGCAGAGGTTCGTAGCCAAAACTAAACTATTAAAAAATATTGGAGTAGAAGAAATTTCACGAGCAATTATAAAAGAGATTAAAGCAGCGACATATGTAATAGAAGATAACAGGACGCCGAAGTTGTGGTGGAACGAAAAACTTGCTGAGTTATTCCTGGAATATTCTGAAGCTCAAAACAAAGCCAATCAAGAAGCTTCCTTTGAAAATTATTGTTTGGCAGTAGACTTGAGAAGGAAATGGAAGAAATCAGTAAAAATAGCCAAAGGAGTAAATTTTGCAAGAAAGGTCCTGGAAATCAACATGCAGCCAAATACCAGATTAGCTTGGAGATTTCTTAAAAATCTCAAAAATTGTAGTGAGGAGGTACTCACTGCCTTCGATCAAGACAACACGGTTAAATATCTAGAATATCTAAGGGATCAAATACCGATTGAAGCGAGATATGACAAAACAGTGCAAAAAGATGTGGTATATGAAAGCCCTAATTTTGAAGTGTCAGACATTGATAGAATTTTAATTTTAATGGCATAACATATTCTATGCTGGGAGCTATTAACAATATGGTCAAAAGTTTTAATGATCTATTGTCTAAAGGACATTTTCAAAACATGTGGAGCGAAATTAAAATTACACCCATTCCAAAGAAGTTGAAAGACTTGACTGACTACAAGAATTTCAGACCGATCTCACTAATCTCTGTTATGGCACAAACTGTCAATGCTATGGTTAAACATAGAATTGACGAGTTTATAGAACAAAAGCAAACTCTACCATATATAGAACATATGGGCATTTCTCTGACGAGGTCCACCGAAGCCAAAAAATTAAAATTCAATAAAATCGCATTTGAAAACAGTTTTCTCGGAATTTTATTTTTAAAAGATATTGAAAATCCGCCAATTTAATTAATTGATATATAATTTCATTAAATTTGATCTGAAAACCTATTAAAATTAGCAAAATTCACTTTTTGGTATTTTTTGTCGTTTTGTATTATTTTTTTCGCCTATAAGAAGTCTCCCTTACATATTGAACAATCTAAAAAAATTCAGACAATCCCACAACATTTTTTCAATATCGGTTAACGAAATTTTTGTAACATTTATAAAGCCAAGATGTTTTTGTTTCGATATATCTTTGAAAATACAATCACATGCAAAAAAATCGAATTTTGTCCGAAGATAGTAGTGAAGGATAAATGTTTAAATGAAAGCAAAAACAAATTAGCAGACGAAGAAATTACGGCGTACTTTCTCGAGAAATTTTACACATATAAAAAGGAGGGGTGGCATATTTTGTCAACAGATGCATCAATTCTAAACGACAGAATTGGTATTGGTATTATAGACCTGCAGAAAGAAAAGGAGCATATGTTCAAAATTGATAAAAATCTATCCTCTGTAGGAGCTGAACTTGTGGGAATAAAATTAGAATGTGATATAATCTGCAGTCAAAATTACAAAAGAACTGCATTGGTATGTGACTGCCTGGGTGCAGTAAACATTATGAACAACAAGGACTCTGACTCTTATATAGCATGACTGTATCAATACATCAAGCATTGAAAGATTAGAAATTATGTGGGTCCCCGGGCACAGGGGTATTCACATAAATGATATAGCTGACAAAACTGCAAAAAGGGATGTTTTAGAAGGTATGGCAATCGATATTAAATTCAACACCAGTGAAGCTCTAAGGGAAATTAGAATTAAAATGGACAATAAGCGGAACGACGAGTACAAGAAACAAGTAAAATTAAATGAACCCTTTCCTAGTATCTTTCCGAATGTACCCAAAAAACCATGGCTTGTCCAATTAAACTGGAAAGCCAGGGACATAAAAGTAATCAATAGACTGATGATGGGACACACTTATGATAAAGCATATTTATTTAGCATTAAGGCTGTTGAGACAACGAGCTTTTTCGTTGACTATATATTAACAATTTCACAAAAGTTTTGAATTCAAAAACGTTATAATAATTTATTGTATGTGATTTGCATGGTGAGGGTGGCCGAAGACGCCAGAGCCTTTAACAATGTATGTATGTTTTGTAGTAGAGAGTTAACTAAACTTGGGGAGGCAAGCGAGCAAGTCTCGTGCCAAATAATAGATTGGGACAAAAAAGGTCTGTGCTCCAACTATATCAAGCGGTAATTCGTAACTGACTATTAGCAGACGCAGCTGCCGTCCGCTTAGCTAAGCCGTGAGGAAGCATAGATGAGAAAACGAGAGTTAAGAAGCACAGATAATAGATGATAAGTGAGAGCAAGATGCTTGGAGAGAGCAAGAGAGTAAACCTTTAAGAGCATGGAAAGTACAATACGATTAAGAGTGCAAAAATAAGGGAATTACACTCGGGCCTCGCCCGAACATACTCCCCCCGTGGAAGGATCCAAGCCTTTCACCTCATCCCGTAGAGGCAAGAGACACAGTTTGGCAAGCGCCCTTCGGCTAACACCTGTAGCCATCCTGATCAAGGCGACGCGAGATACTCCATCAGCTCCTGGGATGAGTTCGACGATTCTCGCTAGCGGCCACTTCAGCGTAGTTCTCGTCCTTGACAAGAACGACATCGTAGGTAATAATAAAATTACAAGCTAGTGTGGATTTAACAGAACAATTGGCAGCTTAAGGCCTTCAGTCCCTTTGGGTATAATGTCTTAATTTAGCATTTTAACGGCTATTTATAGTATTTCTATATTTATCTAAATTGGAAAGAGTCTTAAAAATAAATGTGGGTTATTGTTTGTTTACATCAAGTTTATATTGAGTGGTATAAGTTAGATTTTTTTAGAAAGGAAAGAAGGTTGCCTATGTTTTCAGGAGATGGGTTAGCTAAGGCTTGTAAAGGATTATTTTTAGCAAATATTGAAAGTCTATGGGTGTTTAAGGATGGACAGTTGTTCAAAATATGTTCAATGGATATTTGAGCATTTGTGTTGCAGAGGTTGCAGATATTTGTTGTTTTGTCAATGTAATGGTGATGACTTATGTTTGTGTGACCCAGTCTAAGTCGTGTTATTTTTATTTGGTCAAGTCGAAATGTTTTCGTATTTTTTAAATAAGTGGTAGCTATTGAGTTTTGGGTTAATGTATTGGTACCAATTCGATGTTTCGTTGAAATTAGTTTGTAGTTTGTTAAGATATGTATTTTTTATAAATTTCATAATGTCTTGTGAATTGTAATTTTCTGTTATGATGAGAGGTTGCCTCGTGGAGTCCTTCGCTGTTTTATCTGCTAATTCATTTCTATTGATGCCTACATGGCCAGGTATCCAAAGAAGCTTAAATTTGGGTTATGTTTCGGTAATTATGTTTCTTGCTGTGCAGGGATAATGTTCGGAATTGTTTATGTTGGCTATGGCGTCTAGGGCAGAAAGTGAGTCAGAGCAAATGCAGTATTTTCCTTTTCGATGCTTTAGTGAATAAAGGGCTTCGCATATAGCAATAATTTCTGCGGAAAATACTGTTGAGTAGTGTGGTAGGATGCCGGTTTTTATGATGTGTGTTTCCGTGGTGATTGCAAATGAGGTGATTCCGTTTAATTGTGAACCGTCCGGGTATATAAATTTACGATCTGAGTAATTTTTTGCGATTTCTATAAAGCTAGAGCGAAAAATTTTGGAGTTGTGGAGTCTTTTTTGAAAATATTTAAGGATGTATCTATTGTGATTTTTTTAAGATTCCATTGGGGTAGTTTTTGTGCTATACTTTTTATTGGAAGGTAAGGTATATGTTGTATTTGGCATGTCTGAATTATTCTGTCAATTGTTGATTTAAGTTTATTGTTTTTTAGAGGTTTGTATTTTTTTATTATGTTGTTCATGGGCGAATTTCTTGAGTTGATGATCGTTTTAAATAGTTTGACTGTGAGAAGTTGATGTCTGTCTCCGATTGAACTTGTTTGAGATTCGAAATGTATGTTTTTTGTGGGGGTTGTCCGAAACGCACCCAGAGAAATTCTGAAGGCTGTATTTAGTGTTGATTGTATTGGACGGAGAGTGCTATTTGGACATGACCCGTAGATGGGAAGTCCGTAGTCAGCTTTCGATGATAAAATTGCTTTCGTGACGTTAATTAGAGTTGTAGTATTACAATTGAATCTGGGGCTCGCCAGACATTTGATTATGCTTAATTTTGATTTGAGTGAGAGGCTCAGTTGATCAACATGATTTTTCCATCTGTACTTGTTGTTGAAAAGTAGTCCCAATATTTTGAGTGTGTTGACGTTTTCTATTTGGAGATTTCCGGTCGTTACGGTGCATTTGCAATTGTGTTTTCTGCAGATGTGTATATGCTTGCATTTAGTAGTAGAGAGTTGTGCACCTGAATAATCGCACCAATTTGTAATTGTTTTGAAGACGTTTTTAAGATTTATGCTAATATTTTTTATATTTTTTAATTTAATAATCAAATTAAAGTCATCTGCATAAGCAGTGATGCTCAGATTTGGGTGTAGTGTTATCATAGTCGATAATTTATTGTAAGCAATAACGAAAAGTACGACGGACAGGGGCGAACCTTGAGGGATGCCGTTCTGTAGTTGGAGAAAGTTTGAGTAGATTGTGTCTGAACGTACTGTGATTTTCCGATTTGTCATAAAATGTTTAATGTAGTTCATTATTTTGGGACCAACTTTCCATTCGGATAATTGATTAAGGATTGAATGTATTCCTATTCTGTCAAATGCCTTAGCAAAATCTAGGGAAACTATTGAAATATGATTTTTCCTAGAGATGGATCTAGCTACTTGGTGATCAACTTGCAGAAGATTATCCATTGTAGATTTCCCCTTTTTGAATCCAGTTTGACTAGTATGAATGAGTTTTTCATTTGTGAGAAACCACCATAGTCGTTTTGCAATTATTTTATCTAGGACTTTAGATAAGCATGGGTTGAGTGAAATTGGGCGATATGAGTTAAGAGATGTTTTTTCACCATTAAGCTTTAATATTGGGATTATTATGCTGGTTTTGTACGCTTGTGGATTAAAATATTTAAAATGTTATTTTGAAGGTGGATAATTCTTTGTTTCATTTTTGGATCTGTGTTTTTGATCATGCAGTAACTTACTCGATCTAGACCGGGTGTGTTTCCTTTTAAGGAGTTTAAAGCGGCTGTGAATTCCAAAGGGGTTATGTCTTTTTCAATTCGTAGAGCTTGTTTTCTTGGAATGTAAGAGTTGTGAATAACAGATGATAGAGATTTATATTTTGCGGATGTACATGCGTCTGAAAAATTTGAATCTGCTGAGTTTTTTTTGAAAAGTTAATGCACATCAAGTTTGCAATTTCTGTTTTATTTGTGGTATATTGATCCGTTGTTGCATTATAAATTGAATGAATATTTTTTATAGGGTTAAGACCACAAAAGCGTCTTATATTCTGCCAAATTTTCCTTGTTGGTGTGTCTGGTGAAATTTCGGATGTGAATTTTCGTGTGCTTTCTGTTTTAGCTGTTTTTAGATTTCTTCTGAAATGTGCGTTTTTTATTTTGTATTCTATAATGTTTTCCAATGTTATTTGCTTTTTCAGTTTACGCCAGGCCTGTATTTTGTCAGTGCGTAATTTTTGTAAGTCTTTGTTCCACCACGGAACGTTACGTGTGTCTTTTTTTGGAAAGGTTTGAGGGATGGAAAAGTGTGCACTAGATAAAATTATTTTATGTATTGCTGCTGCTTCTCTATTAATGTTGGTGTTTTGTTACATCTGAATATGACGCTGTTAGTTTAGAAAACATGTTCCAATTTGCTTTTTCTGTGATAAAGCGTGATTTGTGTGTAATTTTTTGGATTTTGTTTAAATTTGATGAAAATAGAGTTGTGATTATAGGTAGATGGTCACTGCCATAAAGGTCCTCTTCAATTTTCCAAGTACTGTCAATTTGCAAAATTGGACTGCAAAAAGTAAGATCTATATTTGTTAATGAGTTGTGGGTGCTGAGATGAGTTGGTGAACCGTCGTTAAGAATTATGTATTGCGATTGTGTTATAAATTGTTCTAAAATTTTTCCTCTCTTATTGTTTGAGCTAGATCCCCATCTTCTGTGCCAACCATTGAAATCGCCAGTGATTATGGTTGGTACATTTGAGGTTTCGAGAACCAACTCTAGGTTAGATTGTGTAAGTGTTTGGTTAGGTGCAATGCAGGCAAAAATTATTCGCATTTTATTTTTAGTTAAAATTTCTATGCAGACTGCATCAAATTTGTCACTAAGAGATATTTGTCGTGTTTGTATAGACTTGTGTGTTAATAGTGCAACTCCGCCGTATGAAGCCGATGAGTTTTTTACTATTATTGAGTAATTAATAGGGATAGGAATTGAAACGGTATTAAATAGGTGAGTTTCTTGGAGTGCTATAACATGAGGTTGATGCTTTTTTATGAGAGATTGTAGTTCGCTGTAATTATTAATATTGCCTTTTAGATTCCATTGAATTATTTTAAGGGTCATTGATCTAACTTAATAAATTTATATTTACTAGGAATTTTTTTTTTTTTTATATTTGCTGCTTTTGTATTTGTACTACTCTGTGTCCATTGTGTTTTCATCACTAAGTAATGATTTTTTGAGCCGTTTAGTTTTTTGTTTCTGTAATTTCTCTATGGATGTTTGTGCGTTTGTGTTTTTTGTTTGCTTACTTAGGTTATAATTTACTTCCTGTGATAAGTCTATGGGTTGGGATTCCTTTTTAGATGTATCAATTTGGTCCTTGGAGTTTTCCATGGTGTCGGGTTCATTTGATGTAAAGTTGGCGGGCAACCTTTTTGCGATTTTCTGCGCATTGGGACTAATGTCGGCATATGATATTAGTTGGCGGTTAGGTGTGTTTGTGTTGTTTTTAGTTATCTTTGATGAGCGGACAGTTGATGCATACGTTGTGCTTGAAGACAGCATCCTTTCATTATACATTTTTAAAGCTTGTTTCATGTCAGTTTTTTCTAATATTCGGATTTCTTGTATGTCCTTGGCTTTTATAAAAGAAGGGCAAGTGCGATCAGTTTTGCTGTGGTGATAATTTGTTTGACCGCTCTCTTTGCAGTTGATGCATCTCTTAAGGTTATTGCAATTTTCGCTCTCTTGTAAATGTGCAGGGTTCGCGCAGCTTAAGCAAAGTTGCTCTCTTATGCAGCGCTTGGCTGTGTGGCCCAGTCGTCCGCAGTTGCGGCATTTCATGGGGCGAGGGAAGTGAGGGAGTACCCGACGTTGATTTCCGAAGGTAGATTAAGAGAGGCGAATGTTAGGATGATGAGTCCGTTCTCTTGCAAGCTTCCATTAATGTACTGTTTTATTTTTTCGCATTGTGTTACATGTTGTGAGCTGAGCTCTTGCACGATCTCTTCTTCTTTGATGCCTCTTAAATCTCTGCAGTAAATTCTACCTTTGGTGTAGTTAAGAGAGTTATGTTCCGTTATGTCTATTTTAACTTCGTTGTACAGTGATGTCAATTGGACTAGTTTTGCAGCTTGGGTCATAGATTTTGTTTTAATGAGAATGGTTCCGTTTCTAAGTTTTTTGCATTCCTCAATTTCTCCACTGCATACGTTGTCAATTACCTTTTTTATTAAGAATGGTGATACGTTAGCTAGTGTTTCTGTCTCGTGTATTCTCTTCATAATGAGGTATTTAGGACCTGGAGACGTATTTGATAGTTTTTTGTCTTTGTCTTTAGTAATTTTTATCCCAGGAGGTTCCTCCATGATGAAGGGTTTTTTGGTATAAGTGTGCACTTTTTAATTAAATTTTTTCTTTTCGCCAAATTGGGGAAATAAATTTGTATGTGTGCAACTAGTGGGAGTAAGAAAGGGATAGGATGCTTTGGTTTTCCTTTCCCTTTGTCTTCGCACTGAGTAAATTAAGAGCAGGTACGTCTTGTCTTGTCGACGGTCGAGCTTGAACTGTTGAAAAAAATAATTTTTTTTTAATATATGAATATCAAAAAACGTAGCACGCACTTTTGTTGAAAATTGATTTATTGACTCAAAAAAGGGAAAACTTTTAGAATCGAATAACATTTGGGGTAACCCCACGCTAGAGAAGTCAAAAATGCATGAAATTTCAGAGTGCGGCTTTTTTTTTGGCGCTGGGTGTAGCATTTAATTGGGGGCCAATTTCGAATTTCCGATTTATACAGGAACAGGCCGCAGTAGTCCACGCCGGTAACTAGAAATGCCCTAGATTCGCTAACTCTGTCCACCGGAAGATCTGCCATTATTTGCTATAGAGTTCGAGGCTTCACTCGAAAGCATCTGACACACTTCTGTATTACTTGAGCTACGGTCTTTCGACCACCAATTGGCCAGTACGTTTGCCAAATGATGGCTAATAGTGACTGGGGTCCTGCGTGAAGATGCTTTTCGTGTAGGTGCCGTATCAAAGCAGAAGTGATGGAATGATTTCTTGGCAGTATTATGGGATGTCGTGTTTCAAAATCCAACGTGTCGTTTTTAAGGCGTCCTCCAACTCGAAGCAAACCGCAATCATCTAAAAATGGAGAAAGCGAGGCGATTGGGCTTGAAGCTTTGATGTCCTTTCGGGATTCCAGGGCTCTAATTTCATTCAATAGACGAGATTGCTGAGTAAGGCGAAGAAGCAGTTTGGTTCCCAAGCGCAAATCCTCCACTGTTATTTTAAACTTTTTTCGATGAATAAATTTGCATACATATGCAAAAATTCGCTGCATTTTGGGGAAGGAATTCACAAATTTCGATTCTTCCACCAAATATTTCGAAGTGAAGTTGGTAATTAGGATGGTTTTCCGTGCCTCCGAAACCGGATCTAGAAGAGCAGGAGTACTTGGCCATTGATCTTTACCCGCCGTCAAATATGGAGGCCCATGATTCCAAAGATGAGAATGGATAAGCTCAGCAGGTAGTGATCCTCGAGAAAGAATATCGGCAGGGTTGAGATCAGTTGTCACGTGCAGCCATGACATTCCACATGTGAGTTCCTGAATAACAGACAGTCGATTAGCAACAAATACATTAAAGTTAGATGGCTGCTTTTTGATCCAGGCTAATACAACGGTAGAGTCACACCAACAGTAATACGAGCATAGAAGATTTGTCTTTACTCCATTGACGCCTTGCGAAACAGTGTAAATGCATGCTCCATATGCACTCATGCTGGCATCACAAAATCCATGTATTTCAAGATTGCTGCTTTGAAGGAATGATAGACGTGGAAAAGAGATTTGTTGCATAGAGTCAAACTGCTGAATAAAGTCGATCCAAGTTGTGCGTAAGGCGACTGGAAGAGATTCATCCCAATTCATTTTTTCTTTCCACAGCTGCTGCAGAAATATTTTTGCCCTTGTTACTGCCTTGTTTTGCCCATATTACTGGCCCTATAAGTCCGAGTGGATCATAAAATCGTGCAATGGTGGACAACACAACTCGTTTAGTTGGTTTCAAAGGGACTTGATTGGGGCAAAAAGCAAACAATAGTTCATCCGAAGTGGTATTCCATGCCAAACCTAGCGTCTTGGTTACATCGCTGCCATCAGTGAATTTTACAAATGTTTCCCTATCTTCACTGGGTATTTGATTTAGTAAAGATGCATCGTTGGAGCACCATTTCCTGATCTTACAATTCCCTTTTGCTAAGAGTCCTGACACCTGGCGAATTATTTCAAGAACTTCATTTGTAGTGTCTCCCCCCGTTAGCAAGTCATCCACGTAGAAATCCTGCAGCACAACCTTAGATCCAAGTGGATAAGAAGCACGCTCGTCGGCTGCTAGCTGGTGCATGGAACGTACGGCTAGAAATGATGCTGGTTTCGTTCCAAAATGAGACCATAACTAGAATACCTCTGTACTCTGTACTGAATAAAACAAAAAATAACTTTTTTGGTACTTCAAGACAATAAAAAATACACAAGAGCTACTGGTCTCTACGGCATTACTGCTGCGACCAACCAAACTGCCATCACTAAGGTGGTAAAAGCACAAAAAAGAAAGAAAATCTACTTTTGCTTTTTTCTCGAAAGCATATTTTTTATTGCTACATATTGTACATATGTATGTATGTACAAAATTTCTCAGAACATACTCGAACGATTTTTGAAAATGGTTTCAAAACTTGCCAGCAGTATGCACTATGGCGTCACGTAAGATTTTGTATATAATTTAAAAAAAATGTTTCTACATTTTGAAAGATAACACTGCTTGACGAAGCTGAACTTTTTGTCCCGCTGTGGTCCAAATTGACATTTTTTGACGTTTTTGGGCAACAGCAGAAATGTCGTGTTGACTAGTGATATCAGTGATGCCATTTACATGCAAGATACATGCAATTTTTATAGCCGGTTCGCCACAGCCCCCGAACTGAAAAGATTGGAGTTACCACAGCTGAAAGTGGCTGTACAGTCTAACGGATCAGGTCAGAGCACGAACCCCACCATCGGCCAAGTTGCGGCACTAATGACGAAAATCGCAACTTTCGAGAAGGAACTGGAAGACAAGTGCATGTTTTAGCAGTGTAATGCCACACCGAAACCTAAACTGCGTCGATTAGAATTTTTATGTCGTATTTTGCCCGGCGCGATTGGAACATTGCAGCAGGAAGTCACTTCCGTCATACTGAGAGAGTCAAAGTCAGTGAAAGAGCACGTTACCTGCCGCACTTCTGAGTCGAGAACCCAAATAAGCGCGGGATAAATAAGCCAGTAAAAATCTCAGCCAACCGTGGTTTTCCACTTTCAGGAAGGAAAAGACGCGCGCAAATTATAGGATTTCTGTTAGTATTTTTTCAGGAAATTATGTATTTGTTCATCTGCAGTCATACTGAGTGGGAAAAAGGCAAGCCACCCTTCCCGCTTCGGATTTATTCCGATTGGCGAAACCGATTGTGACGAAAGTCTGCGGTATAGAATTTCTAATCACATTATTCTAGGTTAAACTAATGTATTTAACTTCCTATAGAATAAAAGACACAAACGCATTTGAAAATCTCATCGAATCTAATTATTTACGTTACAAGATCAGCATATTTCTTGTTTCGGTGTCGAATCGGTATTTGGATGTGTTGAAGACAACTCTCACTTGGACATCATCGCATTTATTACTCATTCTTGTTGACAGATAAAGTCAATATCATCGGTTACATACTCATGTCGCCAGTTCCCTAAGGCTAAATAAACACTTTATCTTCGACATAAAAAAAAACAGAATTTTTTTTTGTACGATTAAGTCAGTTATTAGAAAAACAGATATTTTTAACAAAAGTTTTGCCCAGTCGATATGGTTTAATACAAGTTCATTTTAATACCCGGTAGTATATTAGATTTGTTGGGATAACGGTTGTGTGTAAAGGCCTGTATCCAGCAGCGCGAAATTTTTACTGACGGGAATCTGCTCTTTATTTCGGTTCTGTGGAACTTAAGTGAAATAGTGTGACCAAGAACATAAAAAAGGTTGGCCACTCTCATGAATCAGCTGTGTTTTTTAAACAGCGCCAATTTTGAAAATGAAACCAAAATTTAAAAAAGGAAGAAAATTAATTCTGACGATGAAGTGATTTTGTTGGTAGCGACACATATTGTTGTAAGAAGAAGTACAGCGCAGTCGGAGGCGCCAAAACGTCAAAGTAATCAAAATGCTTATTTTCCGTGATCCGCCAAAAACGTGGTCTTGCCTCAACTGCTTTTATTAAAGCAATCTTCTCCTCACTTTAAAAATTTTCATATCTCTTTTTGCTTTTGCGCACAGATTTTGCCTCCACCTCTCACTTGTACTTCAGTAATAATGTGCACATATATTTTCCTGGCACCCATATCAGCTGTTCTGACAGTCCACATTCGTGTAAATATCGATAATATCGATAAGAATTCGTGGATTCCGTTTACGTTGCTGGATACTGACGCCAGGAAAACACAAACGAAAAATTACTGGCCCAGTTTTTTTTGTATGAAGTTTGGCAGTAATTTTTTGTTTCCGCGGTGCTGGATACCCAGCTTTACGCACAGAAGGAAGCGTTTCCGACCCCATAAAGTATATATATTCTTGATCACCATCAATAGCCGAGTCGATATAGTCATGTCTGTCTGTCCGTCTTCATTACCGCCTATATCTCAGAGACTATAAAAGCTAGAGCAACCAAATTTTGTATGCAATCTCAAGTGTTATCCCACTACTCAAAGTGTTTTTCAAAATTTCGCCCCTCCCCCTTCCGCCCACTCAAAGAACGAAAATCTGTGGCATGCTCAATTTTAAAGATACGAGAAAACCTAAAACTCAGAATCATAGAGAATAATCTATCTATATATCAGGGTGTTGAATCTGGATCAGATCTGATTATCAACATAGCCACAATGAAGAAACCCATTTCGAAAGTCATCGTTCCCTCTCGCTTTCTCTCACACGCGACCCTGTCGGCTTTGCCTATACATTCAAATGAACGCCTAGATCTCAGAGACTACAAGAGCTAGAGCAACAAAACTTTCTATCCAAGCTCCTGCTATATCACTTCAACACAAGTGCATTTCAAAATTTTGCCACGCCCCCTTCCGCCCCCACAAAGGACGAAAATCTGTGGAATCCACAATTTTTAAGATAAGAGAAAACAAAAAACGCAGAATTATGGAAAATATCCGTATCTATCAGATTGCCGAATCTGGATCGTATCGGATCATTATTATAGCCAGAAGGAAGAAATTAAATTTCAGTGGCTACCCAACGCCAGCCAAGCGATTACTCATTCCTTCTCTCTCTCGTACCTACCACGTCTCTTTTATGGAGTTATACATGTGTATGTAAAAATGTAGCAGCCGATGTAAAAATTATATGTAAATAAAAATGGAAACGGATAACTTCTAAAATATAAAAACACAGCATGGGGTTAGACTTAATTTTTTTAAATTTTCTATTTTGGCCAAAATTTAATTTCTGCGTCTCTGCGAACATATAATTAATTAAATAAGTCGTAAGCTCATACATATGTAGACATAAATATTGTATATACTGACTGAGTACCGGGTATAAAGTAGCCTGCCTTTGCCGCGGCTTACAACGTTCACTCTCGTTTATTATATTATTATTTTTATCATATTATTAAAGCCAGTTCTTTTTTCAGGCTAATTTGGTCATTGATTGATATTGAAAGGAATCACACATATATATGCAATTTAAAATGGCAGCTCAACACCAACACTATACCGTAGAAGTAGGCGATACTAATTTTACTATTCATAGTCGCTACATTAACCTAAGACCCATAGGATCTGGTGCCCAAGGAATAGTATGGTAAGTTGATTTAAATAAATTGAAACAGTACATATTTTAATACCTTTGCTTACCTTTAATACCATCTTTGCAGTTTCCTATGTGATTGAGCTATATAAATCTATTTTTAATACATTAAACCGCAATCAAAACCTTTCACACCTTTCAAAACCTTTCTTTCATTGAGATTTCTTCGTTTTGTTAAAGCTTGGGAAGAACAATCACTGTAAAAAATATTGATAAAAACCATTTTTAAAAATAACACGTACTCCAAGAGTTTAGGGATATATTAGCTTTGTGGTAGATGTCGAACAGAGAACTGCAATAGCCACCGGAAAATTTCAACCAATGGCAAATGACAACCAGAAGGTTTTAACCACCGGAGAACTGAGTATAATCGCTTACAATAATGTTTGAGTGTTTCGTCACACTAGCAACAAAAGGGAGTGGCTAGTGTATGTGCGTATGGCATATATCGCCGGATCGACGTCGAATGAAGGATGGGTGAAATGGGATGCACAAAAATTGAGATATAAAATGTATCGAGTGCTTGGAGTGCTAAGGTTCCTTTTGTGCAAGCTAAGGCTGTGGCTTTTTTTGTAGTACCAGCTGCTGACAAGCACAAAAAATACCTTCGCTTTTACCTTATTCTCCAAACGGAAAGCATAATATAAAATAATATTTAACTTAAGAAATTATAATTTAACTGTTAATTTTTTAGTTAAAATGCATTAACTTAGGTTGCCCCGGACGCCCCGCAGCGGGGCCTCTCATAGGCCAGCATGGTCCTTAGTTATCCGGATTTCGTATGGTGTTTCTGAGGTTTTGAAGTCCCCTAGAATCGAAGTGTTTTTGGAAAAGGCAAGCAGTTTCTCTGTCGACCTCTTGAAGGCATTATCCAGTGATTTCAGAGTCGGTGCGCCAAGGTATCTTCTCCATGCTCGTGAGAGAACCGGGCAGCTGCAGATGAGATATTCCAGGGTTTCGACAGCCCCAAGCTCATCACATTTCCTTCAGCTGTCTCTTGGTTGAGTGCGACGTAGCCAGGCAGTGACCTGTTAGTATACCCCCTAGCAGTCTGCAGTTCTTCCGTGGAAGGTGCACATGATTTTCGAGATTCTGCTGTGTTCTTCCACCTGCTGTCTGTCTTTAGTTCGGCCAGGCACGTTTTCGGTTCCTTCGTTCACCAGCCCGACGATTTCCTTAGTCAGAACGTCCGCCCTTTCGTTTCCTTCGATGCACTGGTGGCTGGGAACCCAGTAGATCCGCACTGACTTCGCCGTGCATAGTGTGTCTGGGGCCTGCCTGCTTGCCAGGACACTTCTGGAACTACAGTGACCCCTTGTCCCCACTATCTTTGCAATCAGATCTTGATGCTCTTAACAACTGGTGCTTAATCAACATTCTTCCTCTTAACATTTCTAAATGCAATATTATATTATATATAATATTACCTTTCGATTACTCTATGAATAACATTATCCTACAACGCCTCTTGAAAGTTAACGACTTGGTCATTACCTTTGTACCTAATCTATGTTTCAACTCTCATATCTCTACTATCTCTAACAAAGCCGAAGGAGTCCTTGGACTTGTCAAAAGATGGTCTAAGGAATTTACAGATCCGTATACTACAAAACTCCTGGTTGGAATATGGTTCTCGTGTTTGGTCTCCTCATTACCAAAAATTTCAGGTTATGCTCGAATCAATACAAAAACAGTTCCTTATCTTTGCTCTCCGCGGACTCAATTGGGACCCTTCGATCCACCTCCCTTCTTATGAAAGTAGGTTGCGCTTAATTAACCTCCACTCTCTTAAATCCCGTAGAATCTGCCAAGGAGTTCTCTTCCTCCATAAGCTTCTCTCTGGTGAGGTTGAATCGACTGCCCTCATCAGCCTTATTAGTATTGCTGCTCCTTTCCGCCCGACTAGGCATTACTCTTCTCTTCATCTCCAACTCTGTCTTTCTAACTACTCGGATTATGAATCTTTCCGTAGCCTTTGCCGTAACTATAACCAATTTTTCCATCTGTTTTCCTTTGATACTAGTACTTATATGCTCAAAATTATCTTAATCAATAACTTAATTTAATTTAAATAGCTGTAATTGTTAATTGTTCGGCTACCGGTTCTTCTCTAACCTAAATTTGGCTGTTGGTGGGACCTTATCGGCTACTGACCCGATAATCAGCCCCACCGGGTCTGAGTATTTGCATTAGCCCTTTTCTCTTAATTATTGATATGTAATTTTCACCCTCTATAAGTTGAGCGACCTCTGCTGCCTTCTTGATGGCGATGACTTCCGCCTGGAATATGCTGCATCCGTCTGGTAGCTTGTAAGACGCCCTTATGTTAGGGTTCGTGCAGTATAGACCCGCTCCTACTCCTCCTTACATCTTTGAGCCATCAGTGTGTATATGTGTATACGTCAGTAAAAATGCAAAACCATTGTATGAGCGAGTGCACACACACAAACATACGTATGTTTCTTTGCCGGTAGTAAGGGGCACCAGTACACACTTGCAGTTCTCTGATGTGGATATACATATGTAAAACTCAGAAGGAAGCGTTTCCTATCCCATACGGTACACACCTTAAAAAACAAAACCACTTAAAAATTTTTTTTTACAATTTCGTGAGTTTTTGAATTCATAAAGTGCAGTGGTGGCCTTTTTCACCCGCTCTACTACATTGGGTCTCCATGCCAGTTTGCTATCCAGTACTAGGCCGAGGTATTTGACCTGTGCTTAAGGGGTAAGCCTTGTCTGGTTGACTTTCGGGGGGAACCATACTAGTACCTTATATCTCTTGGTGAAGAGGATGAGGTCCGTCTTATCCGCGTTGATACTGAGTCTTACTCCATATGCCCACTCACATACCTCCCTGAGTGTTCGTTCCATTATGGAGCTGAGAGTCGACGGACATACACCCATGATAAGTACGCTTATGTCGTCCGCATAAGTTGTTATTTTTGGGGCCTTTTTTTTCAAATATCTTGATAAATTTTTCGACCACCAGGTTCCATAGGAGGGGTGACAGGACTCCACCTTGGGGTGTGCCCCTGTGTGCACCTTTGATTATGGAGGCGGTGCCCCACTCTGATTGCACCCGTCTATCCAGAGGTTGATTGACGGGTATGTGCTGGTTGCTTCTAGGCAGTCCAATATGGCTTCTGTAGCGCCGTTATTAAATGCTCCGGATATGTCTACGAATATGATGTGTAGATCCAGCAGCTTTTCTAATGTTTTCAGTAAGAAAGAGGTTAGGCTTATCGGTCTGTAATCCTTGGGACTCGCATGGCTGCACTTTCCTGCTTTTGGGAGGAAGGCATTGGATCGGGATATAGCCTGTTCTTAGGCATGCTGCGTATATTGCGAGAAGCCATGGGGTGATCACCTCTTTGGTCACTTGCAGCATGGCTGGGAATATTCCGTCCAGTCCAGGTGGCTTTATGCCCGTGAAGAAATCTATAGCCCATTGGATTTTCTTGGGGGTTATTAAGTCCTCAGTTGCTAGGTCCTGACTGATGCTGATGATGACCTCGGAGAATTCTGGGAAGTGGGCCTCCATTAGTGTCGTTAGGGCTTCTTTGCTGCTCTCCGACCACTGTCCGTTGTCTAGTTTGAGCTGAATTTGTACAGTGAGTTGCTTTGACAGCAGCTACCTCAGTCTAACCGTTTGAGGCACTTTTTCAATGTTGGAGCAGAAGTTCCTTCATGAGCTACGTTGTGCCTTACGTATTTCCTTCTTGTATTCCCTTAATAGCGTCTTGTATTCCTCGTTCTCATCGTTCGCTAGTATAGCGAGCTTGAAAAATTCCATGAGGCTGTTTCTTTGTAGAGAAAGGTCCTGATTCCACCCGAGTGATTTCGACTTCTTTCTTGTTCTAGAGGGTGGGCATACTGCGTGGTATGCCTCTAGCAGTTTAATAGATAGGATCTCTAGGGCCTTCTCTATGTGCTCCGCGGATTTCACTGAGCCCGGGCTCGCGAGTTTCGAAGTGATTGTCTTTCTAAACTTCTCCCAGCTTGTGTTCCGGGGGTTTTTATAAACTTTCACTCTCGGAGTGTATTCAAATTCGCACTTGAATTGAATGTACCTATAGTCTGAGAAGGAAAGTCTCTCATGGACCATCCAGATATGTAAGTAATCTTTCCCGTTACGAGAGTTAGATCTAGCACGTTTGACGAAGTAGGACCGACCTAAGTGTATTCCTCTCCCACTTTTGCTACATCTATGTTATTTGTTAATATAAAGTCTAGGAGTGACTCACCTCGGTCGTTAATGTCAGGGCTTCCCCACACACTATGGTGGGCATTAGCGTCCGTGCCAACGATCAGTTGGTAGTCTTTGGAGTCGGCTTTTTCCACCAGACTCCTTATTTCTTCTTACGGTGCGGACCTGTTGTGTGCCATGTAGCAGGAGGCTACCAGAAGGCTCATCTCCTCACTTTCCAGCATAACTACTGTCTGGTCGTCTGTGATAAAATGAGACAGAAGGTAAGCGTGGATTCCTTTACGTACTAGTACGACAGTTCAATTCCTGCTTACCGGTGTTGGGTAGAATGAGCTGTAATTTGAGAACCGAATTGCCTGATGCTATCCAGGGCTCCTCGACCAAAGCTATGTCAGCGGGCCCTTGCTCCATGGCAATGTGGAGCTCCGCTGATGCTGTCTTGCTATAATGCAAGTTGAGCTGCAGCACACTCAGTTTAATGAGCAGCTGGCTCCCCTGCATACGACGGGTTGAATACAATGGTCTGGTCACCGTCCTCTTCTTCCAGCGTGTCGTCTAGCGCCATACCCTGGGCGGCCCCTCTACAATGGCATCCAGACCGAGGTCTTTCTCCACTTCGCCTGCTCTCCACTTCGCCTGCCTGCATGGTGTGTGCGTCCTTGTCGCTGGGCTGACGCTTTTTGAGGCGCAGGTATACACTCCCCATACCCCATGCCTTTTTCCCGTATTTAGGGTACAATAGGTCCTCCGCTGCTTTGTTGATCTGGAGGCTCAAATTCTGGACCCCTCGTTGGTTAGTGGGCTACCACCATGCAGAACTTTCCAGTCAGCCGTCGGTACCTCGGGGTTCTGTCGCTGAAGGAGCTTCAGCGCACGGTCTCCTTGGATTGCGATGGGGAAGATTACCTTCGCCTTTGGTATGAACGGGGTTAGCTTCCTGCCCACCACCTCCAGCTGGCCCCCTCCCACATCGCTTCCAGTTGGCAGACCGTTTACATTTCTCTCATTTCTCTCAAGAGGCACCGAGCCCAAAAAATCAATAAAAACGCATTTTAATATAGTTTTCTCAGGATGTTATTTTTAAAAGCTATTGAAAATCCGCCAATTTAAATAATTGACATAAATTTAATTTCTTTGATCTGAATACCTATTAAATAACCAAACTTTTTGGTATTTTTTTGCCATGTTTTCCATTATTATTTTCGCCTATAAGAAAAAGAAAAATGCACTAGCTATAGGGCTAGTCAAGTGGTGAATCATAACGGAAAAAAAAATTTTGAAAATCGTTTTTTTTTTTTTTTTTTTTTACATTTTTAAAACTTGAAATGCTTACGAACGTACGTCCCATTCGACATCAGAAAAATGCCCATGTAATGATCCATCCTGATCCAGATTCGGCAGTCTGTTAGACACGGTAATTTTCCATGATTCTGCGTTTTTATTTTGTATCTTAAGCTGGGTATACAGCACCGCGGAAACGAAAAATTACTGCCAAACTTCATACAAAAAAAACCGGGCCAGTAATTTTTCGTTTGTGTTTTCCTAGCGTCAGTATCCAGCAACGTAAACGGAATCCACGAATTCTTATCGATATTATCGATATGGGTGCCAGGAAAATATATGTGCACATTATTACTGAAGTACAAGTGAGAGGTGGAGGCAAAATCTGTGCGCAAAGGCAAAAAGAGATGAAAATTTTTAAAGTGAGGAGAAGATTGCTTTAATAAAAGCAGTTGAGGCAAGACCACGTTTTTGGCGGATCACGGAAAATAAGCATTTTGATTACTTTGACGTTTTGGCGCCTCCGACTGCGCTGTACTTCTTCTTACAACAATATGTGTCGCTACCAACACAATCACTTCATCGTCAGAATTAATTTTCTTCCTTTTTTTAATTTTGGTTTCATTTTCAAAATTGTCGCTGTTTAAAAAACAAAATAAAGAGCAGATTCCTGTCAGTAAAATGTCGTGGTGCTGGATACAGGCCTTTATCTTAAAAATTGTGTATTCCAATGATTTTCGTCCTTTTTGGGGGCGGAAGGGGCGTGTCAGAATTTTGAAATACATCTGTATTGAAGTGATATCACAGGAGCTTGTATAGAAAGCTTGGTTGCTCTAGCTCTTATAGGCTCTGAGATCTAGGCGCTCATTTGGACGAACGCGCAAAACAGACGGGGTTGTGTGTGAGAGAGAGCGAGAGGGAACGATGACTTTCGAAATGATTTTCTTTATTGTGGCTATATTAATATTCCGATCTAATCAAAATTCAACACTCTGATAGATATAGGCATTTTCTATGACTTTGCGGTTTTGGTTTTCTTGTATCTTTAAAATTGTGCATGCCGCAGACTTTCGTCTTTTATGTAGACGGAAAGGGGCGGGGCGAAATTTTGAAATACACTGAGTATTGTGATAACACAGGAGACTGGATACAAATTTTGGTTGCTCTAGTTTTCATAGTCTCTGAGATATAGGCACTAATGAAGACGGACGGACGGACAGACAGACGGACGGACAGACAGACAGACATGGCTATCGACTCGGCTGTTGATGCTGATCAAGAATATATATACGGAAACGCTTCCTGTGTTACACACATCCATTATCACCACATTTCGAATATACCCCCCCATTATCACCACATTTCGAAAATACCCCTATACTCTTCGAGTACCGGGTATAAAAATGCTTACAATTAAATTTAATAAAGAAGGGCTGAGAGGAGTCTGAGAGAGGCTGAGGCTGAGAGAGGCGAACTAAATTAAGAGCTAAAAATGTAGTGCCCAACACCACTTGTTTCACTCTCGCTCTCCCGCAGATGTTGAAGCTTTTGTAAGCTGTCGACGCAGACTTCATCTGTTTCACTCCGTCTGGACGGCAGAAAACAGCTTATTAGACTTCTGTCTCTTCATCTGCATAGTTTGCTTAAAGATATCTTTTGAAACCTGCTCGTTTAGGTAAACGGGTGTATTCACACCAGAGAGCTGCAACAATCACAATTTCTTCAATCATACCCGATTATTGACTCAGATTTTTTGTGATCGAACATTCAGCGAACATTCAGTTCCAATCAGTTGCAGCTCTCTGATTGTGATGGGTATGATCGATCACGAAGGAACAAATTTCAATCGAGTCAAATCAGGCCTCAACATCAAACGACACCCTGACATTTACATATGTACATACATACATACATATGTACATATCAGAGAGCTGCAACAATCACATTTCGTGATTCATACACGAAGCAAAAAATCAACGATTTGATCGTTTCATTTCGGCGATCGTACCGGATCGAGCCCGTTTGATGTTGAGGCCTGATTTGACTCGATTGAAATTTGTTCCTTCGTGATTGAACATACCCAATCACACCGGTTGCAGCTCTCTGATTCACACGTGTTTCAAAGCCCAGCAGAGGAAGAGTTAAATGTGCTTTATTTGTTCGCCGGTACTGGGCAGCATCTCGTTGAAAGTTTATTTTATCTCGGCGACAATCAAATTTGACAGTCGACAGTCGAGTTTGCATTTTTCGGCTGTCGGACCCTGAAAATATCCTCTAGTCGCGGTGCTGGGGTTACCCCTAGCGAGAAAGCTAGCGAGTTAAAGTCCGACCACAACTGCTCAGTCTCAACAAATGGGACTCCATGTAGTCGCATGTCATTGGCGGCACTGGCATTGACTTGCTCGCCTAGCTTTGCCGTAAGCGTCGCCACTTTAGTCTGCAGCTCAGACGTCTCCTTCGCCACTGATTCTAGCCTCTGCACTCGCTGCTGTAAATCATCCAGCTCTCCACGCGTCCCATTTAATTTCTCGTGCAATAGGGCCAGTACCCGCTCCTCGGACTCACTCATCTTCTTCTCTATCAGATCGGCTTGCTCATCAAACTACTGATTAATCAGCCGGATAAGATTAGCTGGGTCAGTGGCTTATTAGTTTTTAATTCTCCAGAGGAATTTTCGCGCGTACGTTTCGGTGGAGGTGTAGTTGAGTGATATGTTTATATGTGTGTGTTGGTGTTTTGTTTTGTGTTCTGTCTTCTGTTTGAGTCCTCAGTTGACAAGGGCAATGAGAGACAAGGCATAAGAGGCAAAAGTTTTGTTGTTTTGCTTTGTTACGACTGCCGTTTTGTAATTATAAAAGTATATTTTTAAACTAATTTGTATGGACTCAATCGCATTTTGTTTCGATTTATTTAATTAGATCACAGAGCGTTGTTATTGTTATTTGTTACTTCCTTTTTATAAAGTGTTAGGTTATGCCCTTACTCATGCCACGCCTACTCTTATTTGATTGTCGAAATTTTCTGTGTAAATATTTCAAATTTCAGACCGATGCTTCACTGCGCTTACCCATTACTGACTTTTGGCTCCCATTTTCTTAAATGAGACTCAGTGCATAGCATTTTCGGCTCATTTCGAAAAATTTAAAAAACAATTAATTAATGTTTGATTAATTGCAAAAAAAAAACACATTCAAATTTTTTTTAAAAGGATAAATCAGAATTACATGATTTGAAAAATTGTTACTTTTTTTTAAATATCTAAAATTCTAAAAAAGGTAAACTCAACCTGAATTCTTTACTCTAAGCGCGAGCTAGGAATTCATTTTAGATAAATTGTTTCTTGATAAAACAGTTTCTTAAAATTCATCGTAGATTCCGATTATTGAATATTCATAGAATTATTTGTAATAACAGACAATTTTTATTTACTGACAAAAAAACCTAGAATGAATTTTCCCGTAGAATTATAAAAGCGAATCCGATGGGAACACTTCCTTATTTATTGATTCGTTTGAAAACAAGGACACTTGGGTTCCAAATTTTGGTGTTTTTCGTTAACCTATTTTTATCTTCAGAAAAAAACACGAGCCTTTATAAACACACAGCCTTTATCAAACACAGACTGTCCGTTACTGTATATGTAAAAAAAGTTATACAGATAGTCCTACCCAATTCGCAGAGTTTTCAATTTTTGTCCCCAAACTTAAAACTATGTCTGTTTTTGATACTATAACGTATATTTTGGTTAAATCTTTAAAACCGTACGTTCAATTATGACATTTTTTATTGAATATCGCCAATTACTATTTAAATGGAACAATCTTTTTTTTTCATACATAACGGGTATAAAATTAAAGTAGCGGCCCTTACCGCGGCTCACAAAGTAGCTGCTCCTTAATGCATCGAACATTGGCCGGACACTAATTGTGTGGATAAAAGATATTAATAATTCACTTGTTTATGGCACCATCTATAAATCCATTAATAAACTTGACATTAACAACTGATTACAGGGTAGATACAAAAAAAAAAAAATGTTTATTAGTCGTATCATCTTTAGGGCAAATAAATGTAAAAGGTACTGAAGGAGCGTCGGTTAACAGCAGTAACAGCAGTAGCAACAGTGGCAGCAGAGTAACAGCAGATAAGCAAATTAACAGCATTAAATGCAGTACCAGCAGCAACAACATCAGAACGAGAAGAGTTCAGCAGCAGCAGCCGATATCAGCAGAAATCAGCCGAACCGTGAAATCCAACTATACTTACGTACTTTATATGCCTTTCGCGATTTAATAATCAAATAAACAATGTGTAAAGTGCGAAAAAAAATTGTAAATGTCTTAGAAGCCGACGGCAGATAAAGAGAGACGGAAAAAAGTTGTGCGCCGCATGTCTCAGAAGCCGCCAGCAGAGGAAGCGAGACAGAAGAAAAAAAAAGAAGATCCGAGAAAAAACGGTTGTTTCAAGCCTGCTGCCTGTAAGGGTATTGCTCAGCAGAATTATAATGGAAAATATAAGTGTACCACCAGCCGAGAATTTGCAGCAAAACGAAGACTAAAGTGAATCAGTGGCAGCCGGGAACAACCGTAAAAAACACAAAAATGGAAGCGATGAGTTCAACAAGACTGGAGGAAAACACACAGACGCTCTAACAACTGGTGCAACTTCTCACGATGAAAATTAGCGCTGATGATATAGATAAGAAAAATGATGCAAAGCTGGTAGTGGAAAATTTTTTCAAAATTATTCCAGAGTTCAGTGGAGAAAATATGTCGGTACAGCAGTGGTTTAATAATTTCGAGCTAAACGCTGAAGCATATGGAATAAGCGACAGACAAAAATATGTGCAAGCACGAGCAAAAATTACATGTACAGCCGCTCTTTTTCTCGAATCCACAGGAGTGTATGAGTACGGCCAGTTACGTCACCAACTAATACAAGAGTTCGAGAGTGATCGTTTATGCAGTGCTGAAATTCACAATCAGTTGTTTGTGCGAGTGAAATCTAACAATGAAAGTTTTCATGAATATATACTGTAGATGAAACGAATTGCTGCGCGTGGGACAATAGACACAGAGTCGGCGATACATTGTCGACGGATTGAAATTAAAAACGGAGTACATCATCGTTCGATTCTTTGTAGTAATCAGACGTGTTTTTTTTGCGCTCCGCTTATCTGCCTTTAATCCTAAAGAAACAGCCGGTGTTTTTGGAATTTAATATCTGAATAGACTTCCTACATTGCCTTCTTGCTTGGATATTTTCCGTAGGCGCGTATGCATGCCCACTTATTGTGTTTTTAAATATTATTTAATTATTTTCCTGTGTCAGTGGTCAATGTGTTTTGTTGTTTCTTTTCGTAAGTAGACACAAAATCAAAATCTGCCGCTCTCACCTAGTTGATTTATCTCTTTATCACTCTCTCCCTATTACCCAAACCATTATAACTGTTCTTCCTCTCTCGCTCTCGATACGTTCAGCGTAGTAGCACTCTCTCTCTCTCTCTCTCTCTCTCAACTAAGTAACCGCTCTCCTCTCTTTCTTATTGCTCTATCGTTTTATCTGGCACACTGGTCTGATACCAATTGTTTTGGAAATTTTATTTATTGATTTCTTAAAGTTACATTAATTATTTTCTCATAATGGAATACTCTGTTGTCTGTGCTAAAAAAACCTGCAAGAAGCAGATCACCCACGACCAACCGAGTATCCCCTGCTGGCTTTGCGATAGCGTAATGCACGCAAAATGCGCTGGGATTTCCGGTCTCGTGGGTGATGCCATATCCAAAAGGAACGGCCTGCACTACAGCTGTGAGGCATGCCGTCCGGTTGAGGGGGAGATGGCAGCGTTTATGAGGCAGACCCGGAAGGGCTTTAAGGAGCTGACCGTGGGCTTTAAAGAGCAATACGATCGGCTCCTAGCCATGGAGTCTCAGTTCAGTGGCTTCAAACTACTGACTGAGTCTCCTAGGCGCAAAAAGGTCACTCCGCGGGATCTGCATGTGCCAGCTGACCCTCGTCCGGCCGATGCTGCCAAGCTGACTCCGACCACTCCAATTGTGCAGCAGCTGATTTCGTTCGCCTCTCCGAAGGCAACGACGGCTGCCGGCGATGAAAATTCGGTAGCCGAATTTATCGTGTCGGAGGGCATGCAGCCAAAATCGTCCGTAGCGTCCGTATCCGTACTGTCCGCAAACACATTAGCTGTCCCCTCAATTCCGACCCCACCAGTGAACATTCGTCCCGGACCACCGGGTATTAGCATCACAGGCGATAGGCCTGTGGTGCCAAGATTGGTGGGGATCCCACCAAAGAGACAAGTTTTTGTCTCACGGCTTGCCCCTGACTCCACAATTAAAGATGTGACGGCTTACATTCAAGGCCAAATAAAAGCCGCTGATGTTAAGGTGGAAAAGTTTAACTTCTCGTATGCCAGGGAGATAGCTTCCTTTAAAATAAGTGTCTCCCAAGCTCACTTCGACACCGTATGTTCTGCCAAATTTTGGCCGGAGCATTTGGTGGTGAAGGAGTTTAAGGCAAAAAAGAAGAATAGGCCCCCAATAACCTTGCCAACTAATCAGACCAGAGCCCCTTCGTCATCTTCCCGCTCCATTTCCACCCGTCCAAAAAACTAACAGACTCTCTTTTAGTGACCTATCAGAATGTTCGGGGCGTGCGTAGTAAGCTCAGCATTCTTTTCCGGGATAGTGTCGCATTTGCATCCCATGTTATTGTGTTTACCGAGACCTGGTTAAAGCCGGACATTCTTAGTTCCGAAGTTTTGGCAGATCGGTACACAACTTATAGAAAGGATCGTTCGTCTCGACGTGCAGGAGGGGTTCTGATTGCTGTGGACTCAAACTTCACGTCGGAACTTTTCACAGTCCAGATCGAGCAGGAACTGGAATTTCTGTGTGTAAGACTGATTCTTCCCGCTTTCTCAGTTTTCATAACTTGCTCGTATATTCCACCTTCTTCGGAAATCGCAATTTACGAGCAGCATTTGTCCGCCTTAACCGCTATTTCTTCCTCGCTATCTGACAAAGATCACATGATAGTTCTTGGTGACTTCAACCTGCCAGGAATTGATTGGTCTTCGGCAAATGAGTCTAATTGCCTGGTACCCATGGCACGACATGACTTTGTTGACGGCTTGATTGACCTATCTCTGTCTCAAGTTAACCATGTTAAAAATTCCTTTGGTCGATTTCTTGATCTGTGCTTTGCAACGGATCCGACCTTAGCGTTGTTAACTCGAGTCCCCCCGCTCAGTATACCTGAAGATGCCTACCATCCTACATTCGAAGTGACGCTCGACCTAGGACGAACTGTATTGAATCGGTCGGGTAGACTACCCCAATGTGTCCGCTGCTTTCGTAAGGCCGAGTTTACGAAGCTTAATAACCTCATTAGGGATTTTGATTGGTCCGCTTTATATTTGTGCAGTGACATTACGACAGGCACAAACATTTTTTATGATGCACTGGACTCACTTTTTGTCTCTTGTGTCCCACTTTCCTGTCCGATTAGATCAGGGAAACCCCCTTGGTTTACCAAGGAGTTATCCCATCTAAAAAACGTAAAATCCAGACTGTATAAAAAATTTCAAGAAGTTGGCTCTCCTTCTTCTCTTTCTCACTATGTAATAGCTCGGTCAAATTTTTCAGTTCTTAACGCGCAATGCTATCAGAACTACCTATCTCGATGCAGGATAAGTTTCTCTAAGGACCCCAAACAGTTCTACGGCTTCGTAAACACTAAGCGTAGAACGTCCGCACACCCATCCTCGCTATCATTCCTTAATACTTCGGCAGATAATGATCAGTCAATTGCCGATCTTTTTGCCCGTTTCTTCCAAACTACCTATTCGCAGGACGTCTACTCTGGTCAGCCGTATCCATACGGCTTACCGAGGTCGAACGGCATTTTCAGTCCTTTGCTAAATGAAAGCTCGTTGCTTCATGATCTACGAACAGTGAAGCCGGTGTTCTCACCGGGTCCGGACGGAGTTCCCGGCTGTGTACTCAGGTACTGTGCCGTGTCTCTGTGTGGGCCGTTGCTTAAACTGTTCAACCTCTCTATAAATTCTTCATGCTTTCCCCCGATATGGAAGGAGTCCTTTATAATTCCTCTCCATAAGAAAGGTAGCAAATCTGACGCGAACAACTATAGAGGTATATCTAAGTTATCCGCTATTCCTAAAGTGTTTGAGAAAATTTTAACTCCGCACCTGCAGCACCTATGCAGATCACTTATATCTCCGGCTCAACATGGATTTATAAGGCGGAGATCAACCACTACAAACTTATTGGAGTTCACATCCTTTATAATTAAAGGCTTTCAAGGAAATTTACAGACGGATGTTGTTTACACCGATTTTAGTAAAGCGTTCGACTCTGTAAACCACTCCCTCCTTGCACAAAAACTTGACCTTTTAGGGTTCCCGCCCAATCTCCTTAGGTGGATCGCTAGTTACCTGTGTTCTAGGTCTCAAAGAGTCCTTTTCAAAAACTCCCTGTCCTCACCAGTTTTGGTGACTTCGGGTGTACCTCAGGGGAGCCATCTAGGCCCCTTACTCTTTACACTCTTTATAAATGACCTGCCTTCTGTATTAACATACTCTCGAGTACTTATGTATGCGGATGATGTTAAGCTCTGTGTCCAGTATAAGGACATTTCCTTCCAATCCAGGTTGCAGTCCGATCTCGATAGATTTCAGTCTTGGTGTTGTGCAAATCTGTTAAACCTTAATGCTTCAAAATGTAAAGTAATGACTTTTCATCGTTCCAGCGCCTTTCTGGTTCCTTACACCCTTTGTGGTGGTTCTCTTGAGAGAATTACCCGGGTTGATGATCTTGGTGTTCTATTAGATCCCAAGTTAAAGTTTTCAGAACACATTTCTACCATGGTGAACAAGGCCATGGGCGTGCTTGGGTTTATAAAGAGGTGGTCAAAGGAATTTGATGACCCCTATATAACAAAGACTCTCTACACCTCTCTGGTTCGTCCGATTTTAGAATACGGCTCTTGTGTATGGTGCCCTCAGTACAACGTACACCAGGACCGTATAGAATCAGTTCAGAAAAACTTTTTACTTTTTGCTTTACGCGGCCTCAACTGGGATGCAGGTGTGAGACTGCCGTCTTACCCTAATAGATTGCTTTTAATAAACCTTCCAACCTTAGCTAATCGTAGGAAAATGCTTGGTGTGATTTTTGTGCACAACTTGATCAGGGGTGACGTAGACAGCCCTGACCTGTTGAGCCGCATAAACTTCACGATTCCTATTAGAAGCACTAGGAATTATACACCCTTGTTTCTTCCGCTTTGTAGATCGAATTACGCCTTGCATGAACCATTTAGAGTCCTATGCTCTGATTATAATTCCCTCTACCATATTATCTCTACTACTAACTCCCTTCCTAGTCTGAAATTATTGATACTCTTATATCTTTCTCGTAATTAGCAATTGCTTAGTTTTTAGCTAAATTAGTTCTACTTTTCCTCGAACACTAGTCTAACAGCTATCTTTCCTGCATGTCCGCGATCGGTTCGGTTAACGAGTCGCGCGTTATGCGGCAGCGCCCCTCGGTCGGTTGGGCGGGAGGTGGGCTGCGTTCTTGCCTGGGATCCGCGCGTAACAGCCATCGGCTGGTGTCGCTTGGGCCACTTGATGGTGCAGTCATTGCATATCAACGTCCTAAAGAATAAAAAGTACACTTTGTATGGATGCAGTTCGTATAAACAGCTAAAATGAATTTCGAAATCTACGAAAGAACGTTGCCAGCCGAGGACGGTGTGACACTGAAAAGGAAAGATTCACAGTCGTTCGTCAAGAAGCCCAATCTCTAACTAATTATACGAGGAAGCAGCATATAATTGTGAATCCCTGGAGCATTGCCGAGGTGCAGTGTTTCCAACCCAATCTGACTGGACACATGTGTAATGATTGCCCGATTGCTGCTTCCGTAAACCTGGCATATGAGGAAAAACGCCTAAAGTCACTCAAAATCAACAATGTGCAAGTCAAAGGGCTCATAGACACAGGTGCAGACGTTTCACTAGTAAAGATGTCTGTGTTTGGGAAACTGAGTGGCGCCCTTCTGCAACCAAGCTCGTCAACTTTGAGAGGACTTGGAAATTTCATCACACGCTTCGCTGGGCAGTTCTTGGCAGAAGTGGAGATCGACGGAATGTGCCTGGCACATAAGTTTCTTGTGGTGGCGAATCATGCCGTCGGATGTCAAGTACTGCTGGGACACGACTTAAAATCAAAGTTCACAATGACGTCAACGCCGGCAGGCTATCAGCAAACAGATAAGCATTTACAATGTAGTCGAAGCAAATACTGATATAGACGTTCCCTCGCAGTACAGAGATACCATCCAATCGATGATTCCGGACTTTACCGAAAAGAAGCAGACTGCCGTATGCCCGATCATGCTGAAGATCGTGCCGGATGAGAACATAGCGCCGTTTCGACATGTGCCTAGTCGAGTGGCCATTAGCGAGGCCGACGTCGTCAGGGAGCAGGTGGATGAATGGGCCAATGCTGGGATAATACGACGCGCTCATCATCAAATTTCGCCAACCGTACAGTAATTGTCAAGCAAAAGAATGGAAGCAGCCGGGTCTGCGTGGACCATCGTCAGCTGAATAAGATGGTCTTGAAAGATTCCCATTTCCAATCGTTGAGGATGTCCTGTGCACCATCATGGACCTAGAAAACGGATTCTTTCACGTTCCTGTGGAACGGCGTTTATAACGAAGGAAGGCCTCTTTGAATTCAAAATTTCATCCCCTTTATAAGTTATGTATTTCAAAACCTCATAAATGAAAAAATTCTTGACCTGTACATGGACGATAATCTTATACACGAAGAAACCGCCGGCGAATGCCTGGGAAAGCTGAAGAAGGTTTTTGACTCAGCAGCTGAATACGGACTGAAAATAAAGTGGAAGAAGTGCCGATTCCTGCAGTCCGCTATTACAGTTTTGGGTCATCAAGTTGGAGGAGCAGAAATCAAGCCTGGATTTGAGGAGACCAAAGCCATCAGAAAGTTCCCGATGCAGCAAAACGTAAAGGCCGTGCAGTCCTTTTTAGGTTTAACTGATTTTTTTCGTACATTTATAAAAAATTTTTCACTAATCGCAAAATCATTGACGAACCTGCTGAGAAAATATGTTAAATTTAAAATGAATCTAGAGGCATTAAAGGCATTAAGGCATTGGTAAATAAGCCGGTGTTGAAGCTCTATCTCTGGAATGGTTCGAAGCCGCGCTGTTGCAGTGTCTCGAAGAACAATTGCATCCGATCTTATTCTGGAGTAAATAAGCCTCGGAGTCAGAAGCTCGACAGCATAGCTTTGTATATACAAGAAGCCAAAGATATTTTTCTCGCGTGCAAAAAATTCCTCCAGTATATACTTGGAACCAACTTTAGGCTCGTGACTGATTGTGCCGCTTTTAAGCAGACGTTAAGCTAGAAGTACGTTTCGCGGAAGGTAGCCCATTGGATTCTGTATCTGCAGGACTACGATTTTGAGGTGGAACACAGACCAGGGGAACGTCTGAAGCATATGGATTGCCTGAGTCGATACCCAATTGATGCCATGATGGTATCGTCGGAAGTCACAGCAAGAACTATGAAAGCCCAGCAGGAGGATACTATGATCAAAGCAGTAACCGAAGTTCTGAAAAGTAAACCATATGACAACTTTAAATTGAAGGCTGTTCTTGTATACAAGGTTGTGCAAGGCACGGATTTGTTGACGATACCGAAATCACTAGAGAGAGAAATAATAACCGAGGCTCACAACGCAGGACACTTTCCGCACAAAAAACGATACATGCCGTACAGCAGAGTTATTGGATCCCACATCTGGAAGGAAAAGGCTTGCAAATCATAAGAAACTGTATGAATTTTATAATCTACAACAAGAAGCTGGGCAAAAAATAAATATTTTTGCATCAAATCGATAAAGGATCAGAGCCGCTTCATACTCTACATGGGGATCATCTGGGACCGATGGATGCTACTTCAAAGCAGTACAAGTCCATCTTCGCGATGGTGGATAGGCTTAGCAAGTTCGTATGGATGTATCCCACTAAAAGAACAGGCGCAGACAAATTTCTCAATAAGTTAAAGGAATGGTCTGATATCTTTGGAAATCCAGCTCGTATAATAAGCGATCGTGGAGCAGCATTTACTTTGAGGAGTTCGTGAAGGAAGAGAGCACGGATGGAGTACCACTGGGATGGCAAGGGGCAATGGACAAATTGAACGCGTGAACCGATCGATTCTGAGCATTATTTCCAAATTGTCGTTGGAGGAACCTGGAAGATGGTATAAGTTCCCCGAGTTCAGAGGGCACTGTTCATGGGTCAACAAAAGGTTGCCCTTTGAGCTAATGATCGGGGTAAAAATTCGTTGTGGACCAGATAGCGATATACTTCAGCTGATAGAAAAGGAGGAGATGGTCAATAATTATGATGACGAAAGACAGAAGATGCGAAAAGAAGCAAAAAAAGCAGGCCCAGAACAGATACAAGGAACAATTCGATAAAAAGCGGAAATGCAAGTACGGATACAAAGTTGGTAACAAAGTTTGTAGCTGGAAGAAAGATGGCCAGTGAATTCTTGAGACCATACGAAATAACCAAAGAGAAACGAGGCGAACGCTATAATATTTGAAAAGCAGCAAACGTCAAAGCACCAAACAATACGACCACGAGCAACGATAACATGAAACTATGGAGTTTTTCTGTTAAAAACGAGGACACATGGTCATCAGGGACAGATGACTAATCAGGATGACCGAGTGTAAAAGGTAGGGAATGCCGGCCCACTGAAGCAGCGTCGATTAACACCAGTAACAACAGTAGCAGCAGAGTAACAGCAGAAAAGCTGATTAACAGCATTAACAGCAGTGCCAGCAGTACCAGCAGTAACAACAACAGAACCAGAAGAACAGCAGATAAAGCAGGAGAGAAACCGCAACGGCAGAAGGAGAACGGACAGCAATAAGGAGAAGAGCACAACAGCAGACAGACAGAGTTCAGCAGCAGCAGCCGACATCAGCAGAAATCAGCGGAGCCGTGACATCCAACTATACTTACGTACTTTATATGCCTTTCGCTATTTAATAATCTATGTATAAATAATATCTTACATAAATTTCGGAGTTTCGAAATGCCGCTTAAATACTCTTTAAATTATGTTGCTTAATTTTTAATAAAAATTTACATTTTTTCTAGTGCTGCCTACGATACTGTTACTGAGCAAAACGTGGCCATTAAGAAGTTATCGCGACCATTCCAAAATGTTACCCATGCTAAGCGAGCATATAGAGAATTCAAACTAATGAAGCTTGTAAACCATAAAAACGTAAATACACAACTTTAGAAATTTCGCAAACAATAAGTAAAAAATAATTTCTCTATTAGATTATTGGCTTACTTAATGCCTTTACTCCGCAACGAAATTTAGAGGATTTTCAAGACGTTTACCTTGTCATGGAGCTAATGGACGCTAATCTCTGCCAAGTTATTCAAATGGATTTGGATCATGACAGAATGTCATATTTACTATATCAAATGTTGTGTGGAATTAAACATTTGCATTCAGCTGGAATTATACACAGAGTACAGTATAAATATATAATTTAGAGATTATAAAGATAAGATAAAATAAGTATAAAAGTATAAGTATAAAAATTAGAGTGAGTGAGTGAGTGATACTGTTTTTATACTACACCCCTAGCTCGAAAGCCTGTAACTTGTCTTCTCATTTTTCACAGAAAAGTCGCTTTTATTTCCTCTAAGCCAAAAGTTCGATTTTGTTGCATAGTGTAATTTAACCAAACGTTCGGAACTTTAGTATTACTTGTGGACTAGGGGTAGACTGCGCCATAAAAACATAACATAACATAACTTAAGCCATAAAAAGATATCCCTGATGGAGCGCGATATATCAAGAATTTACGTGTATAAACAATTGTGATTCAAATCTCTCTGCTGTACTACTTGCTTCTTATAGTACACGTATGCAGCGTTTGAAAATGCTACGCTACTCCGTAGTTTTTCGTTTTGCTCTCGCTACCGCTCTCGTTTCGAACGGTAGCGGTAGCAGAGCCGTAGCAGAAAAATGAAAAGTATTTGCTCTGCTATAGCCGTAGTTTATTCGCGTCATTTACTACAGCTATAGCAGGAGCAAAAAAGTAAAACGATCTGCTCCGCTCTCAGGAGCGGTAGCCGAAAACTGGGAGCGAGATGAGAGCAGAGCAAAAGATTTTTTTTCATTGACTACGGCTCTCGTTTTGTTGTTGAGCCACGAGTTCATGTGCTGTTCGTTGCTTATTGTCGTGACGCACTTTGAATACCCTAAAGACAATTATTCTAATGTGAAGTCATATATGACACACTTTATGTATTTTTAAATATGAAGATTCTTTAGTTATATTCATTTATAGTAATTTAAACAAAATTAGCATATAAACGATGTACGAAATATTAATAATTTGACTTTTGTGGGCAAGCTCCTTTCTAAAGTCAAAATCAATCAATTATAAAGTAATGGGTGTTTTCTTCGACAGCGTCGTCGTAACAACCAATACAATCTTATGTGTACAAGTACGTGTATGTTTATGTGAACACATACAATTAAATCTTCGTAATGCACCGTTATTTTGGGCAGCGCATGAACTCGTGGCTCAACAACAAAACGAGAGCCGTAGTCAATGAAAAAAAATCTTTTGCTCTGCTCTCATCTCGCTCCCAGTTTTCGGCTACCGCTCCTGAGAGCGGAGCAGATCGTTTTACTTTTTTGCTCCTGCTATAGCTGTAGTAAATGACGCGAATAAACTACGGCTATAGCAGAGCAAATACTTTTCATTTTTCTGCTACGGCTCTGCTACCGCTACCGTTCGAAACGAGAGCGGTAGCGAGAGCATAGCAATCTTTTTATTGCTCTTGCTGCTACGGAGTAGAAAATGCAAACGCTGCACGTATGTATGTCACCATCAAATGAACCAAAAAAAAAAATAATTTCGATGGACTGCGATTTATGAAGAGTTTACGTTCAGAAACTCTTTGGCCTTCAAAAATGGTCAAACATGCTATTGAATAAAATATCGATCGACGCCTTAAAATAAAATATGGAGCGACGAGGATGAGCCAAAACTCTTGTAATATTATACAGATATAATATGCTACAATGATTCCTCATAATATCAGGATATTCTAGAAAAACTATGTAAAGTCTTGTTTTATGTATCAAAGCTAAGCCAAATTGTATGAAAACATAAATTTTATTAGCGAATCTGGCGAACTGTTTCGCCGTAATTTAACGCCGTCAGATAAAGTGAAATCAACTCAACGTGATGAATAAACCCGGAAATCCGTAATTCCGCACGTACGCATCGCATCCCGTAATGGCGGAAGCTTAAAACATACCGGAGCGCCCAAAATTATAGTAAACCTCATACAAGTTTTTATATTCCCTCAATAACAAAACAAAAGGAGCGCTTTACCGAAAATGAGTTAATTTTTATAGTAACTTAGTTTGTTACAGATTACACTACTCATTAAAATTAAATTTTCCGATGTCGCCCAAAATGACTTTTTCCGATAGATATAGAGATTTAATATTTTCCTAAGAATTATGTTTTTTTTTTCTGCGTTTAGTTTTTTTTAAAGAATTCATTAAAATCTGTTTTTTTGCCAGAGGTAACTTATAATAACTGCTTCTATTTTTCAAATAACTTAAGTTTCTTATAACTGGTGATATAGAACTTTGCAGTACTGAAAAGCTGACATGTTTTTCGGTCCTCATGGACCCCCCAAACAGATGAATGTCCTATGAGACATAACGCAGCATCATACCGGACAATATTCATACTTTTAAATGACGATCAATTATGTTTTAAAAACATACAAACATATACTGTCCAAGTTTTAAAAAACTCGGCCAAACGATTATTGAAGACCCACCGTATTTTACACTTTTCCGCTGGATATATTAAGTTAAGTTGCAGCTACAAAGTGTCTGAGTCGGATTTATAGCTGCATTTTTCAGCTTTTTTTAACTGCAAAGTTCAATACAACCAGTTGTAGGAAACTTCAGTTATGTGAAAAATAGAAGCACTACCTATGACAAAAAATACCAAATTTTTTAAAAATTCCTAAAAAAAAAAACATTCTTTAAACATTTGTAAACATCCAAATTTATCAGAAAAAGTCACTTTTGGCGACAGCGGAAAAATCGTGTCGACTAGTGTTATCAGCCTTCATGCGCATACTTGAAGAGTACTTTTATTGAAGCATGCATTGGTATGGTACGGTGTTAAGCAATTTTTTGAGGATTTGAGCAACGGTAAAAAAAATAGATCTAGGAAAGCCTGTCTTGCATAGTCCTCATCTATCTTTTGAGCCCCATTGAATTCAATATCCGATCTGGTCATATAGAATTTCTTTCGAAATTTTGTAAGCATACATACACATATACGTCCATTTTCATTTTGGAGTTGATGAGCTGTAGATGAGAGAGCTGGTGATGTTGGAGCTACATATGTAGATATGCTGAAAGTTACGTTGTTGGTGACGAATCCTAGGTAGTTTGAAAAAAACGGGCAAAGAGATCGGCAATTGCCTGATCATTATCTGCCGAAGTATTAAGGAAGGATAGCGAGGATGGGTGGGCGGACGTTCTACGCTTACTGTCTACGAAGCTATAGAACTGTTTAGGGTCCTTAGAAAAACGTATCATGCATCGAGATAGGTAGTTCTTATAACATTGAGCGTTAAGAACTGAAAAATTTGACCGAGCCGAGACATAATTAGAGAGAGAAAAGGGAGAGCCAACTTCTTGAAATTTTTTGTAAAGTCTTGATTTTAAGTTTTTTAGATGGGATAGCTCTTTGTTAAGCCAAGGGGGTTTTCTTGATCTAATCGGACAGGAAAGTGGGACACAAGAGACAAAAAGTGAGTCCAGTGCATCATAGAACATGTTTGTGCCTGTCGTAACATCACTGCACAAATATAAAGCGGACCAATCAAAATTCCTAATGAGGTTATTAAGCTTCGTAAACTCGGCTTTACGGAAGCAGCGGACACATTGGGGTAGTCTACCCGACCGATTCAATACAGTTCGTCATAAGTCGAGCGACACTTCGAAATTAGGATGGTAGGCATCTTCAGGTATAGTGAGAGGGGGGACTCGAGTTAACAACGCTAAGGTCGGATCCGTTTCAAAGCACAGATCAAGAAATCGACCCAAGGAATTTTTAACATGGTTAACTTGAGACAGAGACAGGTCAATCAAGCCGTCAACAAAATCATGTCGTGCCATGGGTACCAGGTTATTAGACTCATATGCCGAAAACCAATCAATTCCTGGCAAGTTGAAGTCACCAAGAACTATCATATGATCTTTGTCAGATAGCGAGGAAGAAATAGCGGTTAAAGCGGAAAAATGCTGCTCGTAAATTGCGATATCCGAAGAAGGTGGAATATTCGAGCAAGTTATGAAAACTGAGAAAGCGTGAAGAATCAGTCTTACACACAGAAATTCCAGGTCCTGCTGGATCTGGACTGTGAAAAGTTCCGACGGAAGTTTGAGTCCACAGCAATCAGGACCCCTCCGGCACGTCGAGACGAACGATTCTTCCTATATGTTGTGTACCGATCTGCCAAAACTTCGGAACTAAGAATGTCCGGCCTTAACCAGGTCTCGGTAAACACAGTAACGTGAGATGCAAATGCGACACTATCCTGGAAGAGAATGCTGAGCTTACTACGCAAGCCTCGAACATTCTGATATGTCACTAAAAGAGAGTTTGTTAGTTTTTTGGACGGGTGGAAGTGGAACGAGAAGATGACGAAGGAGCACTGGTCTGATTAGTTGGCTGGGTTATTGGGGGCCTAGTCTTCTTCTTTGCCTTAAACTCCTTCACCACCAAATGCTCCGGCCAAAATTTGGGAGAACAAATGGAGTTGAAGTGAGCTTGAGAGACACTTATTTTAAAGGAAGCTATCTCCCTGGCATACGAGAAGTTAAACTTTTCCACCTTAACATCAACGGCTTTTATTTGGCTTTGAATATAAGCCGTCACATCTTTAACTGTGGAGTCAGGGGCAAGCCGTTAGACAAAAACTTGTCTCTTTGGTGGGATCCTCACCAGTCTTGGCATCACAGGCCTATCACCTGTGATGGTAATACCCGGTGGTCCGGGACGTATATTCACTGATGGGGTCGGAGTTGAGGGGACCGCTAATGAGTTTTCGGACAGTACGGACACGGACGCTACAGACGATTTTGGCTGCATGCCCTCCGACGCGATAAATTCGGCTACCGAATTTTCATCGCCAGCAGCTGTCGTTGCCTTTGGAGTACCGAACGAAATCAACTGCTGCATTATTGGGGTGGTCGGAGTCAGCAACGGCCGGCCGAGGGGCAGCTGGCACATGCAGATCCCGCGGAGTAACCTTCTTGCGCCTAGGAGACTCAGTCAGTAGTTTGAATCCACTAAACTGAGACTCGATGGCTAGGAGCCGATCGTATTGCTCTTTGAAGCCCACGGTCAGCTCCCTAAAGCCCTTCCGGGTCTGCCTCATAAACTCTGCCATCTCCCTCTCAACCGGACGGCATGCCTCACAGCTATAATGCAGGCCATTCCTTTTTGAGATGGCATCACCCACGAGACCGGATAACCCGGCGCATTTAGCATGCACAACGCTATCGCAGAGCCAGCAGGGGATACTCGGCTGGTCATGGGTGATCTGCTTCTTGCAGGTTTTTTTATCGCAGACCACAGAGAATTCCATTTTAATGGAAAAACACCGGTTGTTTTAGCAAAATAGTTGTAAGTACAAAGAGAATTAAACGAATTTGATAATAAGCTTCTGCATTTTCAGGCACACGTCAAGGCTATTTTCGGTCAAGGGGTGGAGAAGGGCTCAGCCAGCGGTTTGCGTGCGCTCTGCGACAAGATCAATTCGCACTTACGTGCTCTTCGGACCTTGACAACGCATCAGGAGATTTCGGATGGGTTGCTGGTTTACATCATAAGCAAGAAATTGGACCACAAGACGCAGGTGAAATGGGAGGAGAGCCTGCCGACCTCAATATTGCCTCTCTGGTCAGACATGTCCTCATTCTTGGAAGCGAAGTGTCGGATGCTGCCTTAACAAGGGCCATGAATTGCAGAGGTGCAGGTCAGGATCTTGCAGGCATTGCCAGTACAAACATCATACGCTGTTCCACATCCAACCGAACGCTGCTGCATCATCTTCCTCATCACCGACAGAGGAATCGAGCCAGCAACGCGCCGCAACTGTCCTTCTAGCAAGCGGTTCTTCTAGCCCTCCCCACTGCAACCAGAAATCGCAGCCTAGCCAAAACGTGTTGCTACCTACCGCCCTCGTCCATGTCACAGATCGTTATGGAAAATTGATCCCATGTCGTGCCATCTTAGATTCTGCATCGCAGGCAAATTTCATAACGTCAAGACTCGCTAATCAGTTGCAATTATCTCATCACTCGTCTCATGTTAACATCTCCAGTATTGGGAGATCTATTCTACCCTCGGCCAACTGTGTGCATATAGTTGTACAATCCCAGGACGCAAGCTATCGCGATTCGGTCGCTGCAATTGTCACCAACTCAATAACGGAAAGGCAGCCCAACTTTAACCTGGATGCAAAGGATTGGCCAATTCTGAAAAATGTGAAGCTAGCTGTCCCAAAGTTCTTCAAGCCCCAACAAGCCGATTTGCTGATAGGAGGTGGCCTATTCTTCGACCTATTGTGCGTCGAACAGATACGACCATCGGCGCAACTGCCAGTATTTTAGAGGACAAAGCTTGTTTGGATAGCGTCAGGAAGCATACGCAGCTCAGAAATTAATACGACAGCGTTAGCTGCTTTTGAGAGTTTCCCTCATATCTTCGCTCACGATTTTAGTCCCACAATGCTTGACTACCGCAAGCTGTCTTAACGGTGACAGGAGGCGGCCGATCGAGATCAGCAATGCAGGCTGCAGTTGTACGAGTGCCAGGTTTCGTTCAGGACATTGCTCTATATAAGCGCCAAATTCAGGAACTGCAGCGCGAACTTACCGATAAAGCAAAGGGCTTTATATCCACACTTAACGAAATTCGAATTTCAACTTCTAAAATTTCTATCTTGCTAAATTGCCCTCCACAAACCATTCGACATGAAGCGCTGCATTCGACGATCTATACGGGACTCATCGCAGCATTAGTCAAAAAGGCCGTCATCTACGCCCAAAGAGTACTCTTCAAAAAGGCCGATAGAAAGATAGCGGTCATGCTCTTCAGGATGGATCTGTTGAATGCCTTTGCCTTCCAACGGGGGGTGAATGTTCGGGGCAGATCCTCACCGAATAGCGGCTGGCCAAATTGCAGCTAGTTATTGGCCTTCATCCGCATATTTACATTTCTACATATTTATACATGCATACATATTCTGTTAATTCTTGCACTTGCTTTCCCTGCTAAACGCTCTCTCAAAGCTCGCTCTTCTCTTCGTTATCTATGCTCGGCGTTATCTATGTTTGCCGAGCGAAGCAAAGCTGCGCCCAGCGATCGGAGCTGCAATGCTGGAAATGAGAAGGGCAAGCAAGGGCCACTCGCCGTTCAGACATCATTAAAAGAACATTCGTAATTTTATTTATGAGCCGCGTTTTATTTATTTGGAATAATTATTCGGCCGATCGGAGATAAAAAACATTATCCCCAAAGTTATATTGGTCACTTTGGCCAATTTCCAAAGATCGGAGCCACGCGATGTCGTAAGCACTGTGTTACATTCATGCGTTGTATGATTAATTATCTTTGGTAAAATAATTTTAATAAATTGCGGATGCTGATTATCCATTATCCAGTCCTGGAGAACATCCAGCGGCGTGTCGTTACATCTTCTCCTCAACAAGCTAAGTCCCGAGTCAGGAGAACTTATCTTGGGCAACCAAAAGCTTTAAGCCGTACAAGTGTGCAGATGTCGTGATCCCGGTCCAACTGATCCATGCTGGCCCAAGGCCTTTGCTGGCTCGAAAGGATTTACGATGTTGTTTTCTCCCACGGAGATCCCTGACGCCTGGTTTTAGATCAAAGTCGTCTTCATTCCAAAGGCAAGCCCTCGCACACCACCCCCAAAAGATTTCAGGCTCGTAAGTCTCTCGTCTTTACTTCTGAAGACGATGCAACGGCTTTTGTGGCTGCAATACATAGCGAGTATTCTGCCCAGTCTAATATCAGACTCTGGCTACCGGAAGGGAGGATTCACCGAAACGGCCCTACACACGACCACAACGACCATCGAAACGTCTCTTAACTGCAAGGAGTACACTCTGGTTGGTTTTCTAGACATAGAATGCGCCATCACGGGTGCACTGACAGACCTGGTACTTGACTCCCGGACGATAAGTCTCATCGATTAGATGCTAAAATGCGGGACCGTTGAGACGTCACTGGGGACGTCTACCAGGTTTGGTAACAGAGACTCACTCCATGTTGGAGTCCGGATGATGGCTTTGATCTGTGGGTCTGACTATATGTATCTTATGATTTTGGGATCGCAAAATCCGAATCCGAAGTCCGTTTTTCACTAGGTAGGTCATCGCAAAATCCGAATTCGAAGTCCGTCATGGCGGAAACTTATTGGAAAAATGCATCTGATTCACTGAAAACTCTTTACTTGGAGAATTTTGGCGTCGCTAGTTATCAAAATGGAGAATCCAATATGTCTAATTTATTTTTTAACCGTATGACATTAAACTTTTAAGCTAGACTAGGTGCAAAAACATAGATAGTCTTTTAAGAACTGAATGCAGTGAGATCTATATGCATGCAGTTGGTTTTCCAATTGAGCTGTGAGCAGCGCTGCAACTGTGACCATCGATTGCTATTGTTGGAAAACACAATTTTTTCACAAACAGTGCTATTTTGTTACAATGTATTATTATATAATATTAATACTATTTTTATTGATATACTTTGTAAGTTAATTTTCTATTAATATTATACGAGCTAATAAGAGTTCAACAGCATAGACAAAAATTTCAAACTGGCCAACATTTAGTTGAAGAATAATTAAGCAAATTAAACGATTCCCTTATACTCAGACCCTCGGTGATGCAGTATCAGTGCTACAGATTTTAAACAAAATTAAACAAAAATTTTAATATCAAAAAATGTTTAAACGCCAATTTGTTGTATGTTCAATCACATTTAAAAAAGGAACTCAGATAAAAATAAAAACTTAAAATACATATACATATCTTAAATACAAGTGCTAGCTTAAAAGATGCAGCCACAAACCAGTTTAATATTTGTCGAATAAAAGGTTAAACGGGTATTTCAATACTTAGTATGCAATCCCTTAACCTTTACTACGGCTCTTAACCTATTTTATTTTTAAAACAGCAATATTTAATCAGCAAATAAAGTTCCTTTTTTAAATGTGACAAAACATTCAACAAACTGGCGTTTAAACATTTTTTGGTTTTCCTCTAGTTTAAAATCTGTATCACCTTAAACTTTTTATTTGATACTGCATCATCGAGAGTCTGAGTCACTGTAGATGAATGTTAAATAAATATTTATTTTTTAAATTAATATTTTCCACAGGACTTAAAACCATCCAATATAGTTGTGAAGGCCGACTGTACTCTAAAAATATTAGATTTTGGACTTGCTCGCACCGCAGGAACTACCTTTATGATGACTCCATATGTTGTAACACGCTACTACAGGGCACCAGAAGTCATTTTGGGTATGGGCTATACTGAGAATGTTGATATATGGTCCGTCGGGTGCATTATGGGTGAAATGATACGAGGTGGAGTACTCTTTCCTGGAACAGATCATATAGATCAGTGGAATAAAATTATTGGTAAATATTAATGTGAAAATATTTTTTCTAGTTATTGGCGACTGAAATTTTGTTCATTATTTTAGAGCAATTAGGTACACCATCTCCATCATTTATGCAACGGTTACAACCAACTGTACGCAATTATGTGGAAAATCGTCCTAGATACACTGGATATTCATTTGATAGACTCTTTCCTGATGGATTATTTCCAAATGATAATAATCAGAATAGTCGAAGGAAAGCTGCAGACGCCAGAGATCTCCTTAGTAAAATGCTTGTAATTGATCCAGAACAGCGGATATCTGTAGACAAGGCATTAAAACATGAATATATAAATGTCTGGTACGATGCAGAGGAAGTAGACGCTGTGAGTAACGCCCATACAAAATTATCACAAATAGGGCAGTCGAACTAAAAAAGTTATATGCACAATAATACTCTTTTTTTCTAATAATTACTCAATTACTCAATGTTGCAAATATGCAAAAAAAATTAACTTTTTTTCCTGTCTGATAGGCTTAAAAAAGATTTTTTTTTAAGAATTCTGAGATTTTGAAATGCTTATCAATGAAGTTTAATCCGAAAAATTTTTGGCTTTCAAATGCAAAACACTTATTTTTTTTATACCCGGTGCTCGAAGATTTTCCCTACATATATGTATGTACATATGTATGTATACATAAAGACATATATGTAAATGTAGACATGTAGGGAAGACAGATGTAAAAACATATGTTAACAAAAATGGAAACAAATAAGATCTAAACAATATAAAAATCTCCGAAAGGTTTCGACTTAATTTAAAAACAAATTTTCTTTTTCATTTAATCCCTTTTGCGAACATACACCCAGCGACAAAAAAAAAGCCGCACTCTAAAATTTCATGCATTTTTGACTTCTCTAGCGTCCAATTTTTTTTTTTGGGAGTCCCCGTGAATTTTTTTATTATTTGTTGCGTGCTTTCTGTCGTCTCAGCTACTGGAACAAATTTGCGCAAAACATTTTACTTCGGAGTCTTTAGAAAAAATTTTTGCCTAGGCTCAACAAAATGTCTCAATTTGGCAAAAATTTCGTGAGACTGGACGACGAGTAGAGAGGAAGGAAGGATCGGGAAGAAAAAAGTGCACTAGTGCAAGGGAAAACAAGCCAGAATGATCGATTCAAAAATGCTGTCGAGATAGCATCTGAAGTGCAGCAACGATTTGCCAAAGAAATTTCTGCTCGAACAATACAGCGTCGTCTAAGGGAGATGGGTTTAATAGCAAGGACACCTGTCAAAAAGCCACTTCTGAACAGTCGAATGAAAAAAACACGCTTAAATTGGGCTAAACAAAAAGAAAACTGGGGTGAATCTGAGTGGTCACGTGTCATATTCTCGAATGAGTCCAAATTTAACCTCATTGGTCCCGATGGTTCTCGCACAGTTCATCGCAGAAAAGGGGAACGCTATTCTGAAAATTGCTGCATTGCCACCGTAAAGCATTCGCCCTATACTATGATATGGGGATGCATATCCAAATATAAAACTGAATCACTAATAATGATTAAAAAGATGGTGAATGCGAAAAAGTATGAAGAATTTATTCGCAATGGAGTTGTGCCGAGTATGGAATCAGTTGGTGAGAGAGAAGAAGATCCCATATTTCAGGACGATTCTGCACCTTGTCATCGAGCGCGCTCTGTAAGTAATTCTCCTACGTTTTGTTATTTTTAAAAATGCATTCAACTAGAATCGAATACTTTTCACCGACAGGTTAATATTTTGAAGGCCGAATTGGGCATTAAGTCCTTAGATTGGCCAGGTAACAGCCCCGACCTCAATCCGATTGAGAACGTCTGGGCCCAAAATGACTGCCAAAATAAGAAAGCGGAAGCCCAAAACTATGGTTGAGTTAGGGGAGATTATAGAAAAAGTATGGTTTGAAGATATAACGGAGGAATATTTAAGGACTTTATACGATTCGATGCCCAATAGGGTTAAATGTGTTATAAAAGCCAAGGGGGGTACCACCAAATATTAACTAATATATAATTTGAAAAAAAACCTCTGAAGCATGTTTGTTTATATTAAATTATAGAAAATTAAGTAACCTATTGGAAAAAATTTTGTGTGTTGAATATATCGATTTTATAATTTTACTAATTTTTGGTCAAAATACGAAATGACCGTTGAGAAAAGTGTGATTGAGAAAAATATTTATTTTTAATTAAATGAATATGATACAAAAAAACGTAATATGCACTTTTGTTAGAAAATGATTTATTGACTCAAAAAAATGAAAACTTTTAGTATCGAAAAACATTTGGAAAACCCCACGCTAGTGAAGTCAAAAATGCATAAAATTTTAGAGTGCGGTTTTTTTTTTGTCGCTGGGTGTATGTACATATGTATAAATAAAACTTTCAAAACTCTCATATATACTGACTCAGTACCGGGTATAAAGTAGAGTCGTGGTCTTTGCCTCGCAACGATAAAAAAAAAACCGGCATTCGAAATAGGGGTGAGCGAAAGTGATGGCGCATAATGGCGAAATTCGGCATACAAAGGTTTGATCTAACGCCTGCAACTTAGCCATTCATCCATCGATTCTTACAAAGTAGTGAACCTATCTAGAAGAAACGAGAGGGAACGTTGTGAGCCGCGGCAAAGGCCGCGGCTCTACTTTATACCCGGTACTCAGTCAGTATATATGTACAAATGTATATACATATGAGATTGTGATTTAAGTAAATTATTATATGTTCGCAAAAGAGACGAATTAAATTTTGGCCAAAATGGAAAATTTAAAAAAATTAGGACGAACCCCATGCTGTAGTTTTATATTTTAGAAGTTATCTGTTTCCATTTTTATTTACATATAATTTTTACGTCGTCTGCTACATTTTTACATACACGTGTAAAACTACATACAAGAGACATGGAAGTGTGTGCGAGAGAGAGAGGGAATCGCTTGGCTGCCGTTTGGTAGCCACTGAAATTTAATTTGTTCCTTCTGGCTATAATAATGATCCAATACGATCCAGATTCGGCAATCTGATAGATACGGATATTTTCCATAATTCTGCGTTTTTTGTTTTCTCTTATCTTAAAAATGATGGATTCCACAGATTTTCGTCCTTTGTGGGGGCGGAAGGGGGCGTGTCAAAATTTTGAAACAAACTCGTGCTGGTTCGATATCACAGGAACTTGGATAGAAAGTTTGGTTGCTCTAGCTCTTATAGGCTCTGAGAACTAGGCGTCAAAAAATACGAATGGGCAAAGCAGATGGGGTCGCGTGTGAGAGAGAGCGAGAGGGAACGATGACTTTTGAAATGGTTTCCTTCATTGTGGCTATATTAATAATCTCATCTGATCCAGATTCAACACTCTGATAGAAATGGTCATTCTCTATGATTCTGCGTTTTTAGTTTTTTCGTATCTTCAAAATTGTGTATGCCACAGACTTTCGTCCTTTGCGGGGGCGGAAGGAGGCGGGGCAAAATTTTGAAACATACTTTGAGTAGTGTGATAACACAGAAGCCTGAATAAAATTTCGTTGCTCTAGCTTTTATAGTCTCTGAGATATAGGCACAAATGAAGACGGACAGACGGACGGACAGACAGACATGGCTATATCGACTCGGCTATTGATGCTGATCAAGAATATATATACTTTATGGGGTCGGAAACGCTTCCTTCTGTGCGTTACACACAACCGTTACCCGCACAAATCTAACATACCCCTATACTCTTCGAGTACCGGGTATAAAAATGCTGCCCAAGTATTGTTTTATGTTAAATTTTCGAAAAAATGTTACAATTTGAATTTGAAAGCTTAATAATTTCCAAACACTAAGCTGAAGCTTCTGTTTACTGTAATTTCCGATTTGACAGTAACTACATCTCGTTTGCAGCGTTTCCATGTTAATTGAATGAAAACTCAATGATGCAATGCTTCATTATACCCGGTAGTCGAAGAGTATAGGTTTATATTAGATTTGTGGTGATAACGGATGTGTGTAACGCCCAGAAGGAAGCGTTTTCGACCCCACAAAGTATATATATTCTTGATTAGTATCAATCGCCGAGTCGATATAGCCATGTCTGTCTGTCCGTCCGTCCGTCCGTCCGTCTTCATTAGCGCATATATCTCGGAGGCTATTAAAGTTAGAGCAACCAAATTTTGTATCCAGTCTTCTGTGTTATCACACTACTCCGAATGTATTTCAAAATTTCGCCCCGCCCACTTCCGCCCACACAAAGGACGAAAATCTGTGGCATGCTCAATTTTATAGATACGAGAAAACTAAAAAAGCAGAATCATAGAGAATAATTATATCTATCCGAGTGTTGACTCTGGATCAGATCGGATTATTAATATAGCCACAATGAAGAAAACCATTTCGAAAGTCATCGTTCCCTCTCGCTCTCTCTCACACGCGACCCTGTCTGTTTTGCCTATTCGTCCAAATGAACGCCTAGATCTCAGAGCCTATAAGAGCTAGAGCAACCAAACTTTCTATCCGAGCTCCTGTGATATCACTTCAATACAAGTGTATTTCAAAATTTTTGCAACGCCCCCTTCCGCCCCCACAAAGGACGAAAATCTGTGGAATCTACAATTTGTAAGATACGAGAAAACGAAAAACGCAGAGTTATGGGAAATATCCGTATCTATCAGATTGCCGAATCTTGATCATATCGGATCATTATTATATAGACGTCTGCGTGAATGCATTCATAACAAAGCCACATTGAGTACATTCGAATTGAGTAGAATATGAGTGAGTGAAAGAGACAGAATGAGACGAATGTGTTATACTACTGTTTCGCAAGAAGAACATGTTGTGTCTCATGTCGAAAGACAGAGTATAACGAAAGAAGAGCAAAATGAAATGAAAACTTCGAAAACATTCGAACTACTCAAGTAGTTCGCAGAATACTTTGCGTAGTCACTTTGTGCTTCGAGTAAATGTGAGCAGACGTTCGAAATGGAAGGCGATGGCGTGATTAGTGACTCAGGAGTCGGATTTAATACAGTGCTACTGTGTGATACACAGTTACAAGTGTATTTCAGACTTTCGCCCCGCTCCCTTCTGTTCCTAAAAAAAACAAAATTCTGTGACATTCACAATTTCGAAGATACGAGGAAACTAGAATGTAGGATCATAGAGAATGACCATATCTACCAGATTGCAAAATATGAATTATATTGGATCACTAATATAGCCAGACGAAACAAATTAAGTTTCAGTGGCTACGATAGTGTAAGCACGCTCTTACGAACTATTATCACACCTATATCTCAAACAAGCAGTTTCATTTTGTTGGCTACCAAACTGAAAATGGGACCTTTAAACATTATATCCAAAATTTGTGGCGCTTTCCGATGCATTTACCAATGTAAAATCAAAAGATAAGAATGGTATGAACGGTAAGGTTTTTGTATGAGCCGGTTTAAGCACCCCTGACAGTATTGCTAATGCTCCGACGAATTGCTGCAATATCAGCTGGCGTTGGTAGAGTTAGTTTCACCTTGGCGTATTTAAGGTTTTTGTATGAGCCGGTTTAAGCACCCCTGACAGTATTGCTAATGCTCCGACGAATTGCTGCAATATCAGCTGGCGTTGGTAGAGTTAGTTTCACCTTGGCGTATTTCAAGAAAACATCCAGCTGAGGCTGGATTCCGCCCAACAGAGGGGCGCTGCCGCCTAACGCGCAACTCGTTAATCGAACCGGTCGCAGTCATGCAGGTAATTGAGGTGCTAAACTAGTATCCGAGGAAAAGTATAACTGATACATGCCGAAACATGTAGAACTCAACATGTCAGGGCTTTCTACGTCACCCTTTGTATAGTTGTGCACAAGAATCACACCATCCATCCATCCATCATCCTACGATTAGCTAAGGTTGAAAGGTTTATTAAAAGCAATCTGTTAGGGTAAGACGGCGATCTCACACCTGCATTACAGTTGAGGCCGCGCAGAGCAAAAATTAAAAAGTTTTTCTGAACTGTTTCTATACGGTCCTGGTGTACGTTGTACTGAGGGCACCATACACAAGAGCCGTATTCTAAAATCGGACGAACCAGAGAGGTGTAGAGAGTCTTTGTTACATAGGGGTCGTCAAATTCCTTTGACCACCTCTTTATAAACCCAAGCACGCCCATGGCCTTGTTCACCATGGTAGAAATGTGTTCTGAAAACTTTAACTTGGGATCTAATAGAACACCAAGATCATCAACCCGGGTAATTCTCTCAAGAGAACCACCACAAAGGGTGTAAGGAACCAGAAAGGCGCTGTAGCGCTACAAAGTCATTACTTTACATTTTGAAGCATTAAGGTTTAATAGACTTGCACAATACCAAGACTGAAATCTATCGAGATCGGATTGCAACCTGGATTGAAAAGAAATGTCCTTATACTGGACACAGATCTTAACATCACCCGCATACATAAGAAAATGTACTCGAGAGTGTGTTAATACAGAAGGCAGGTCATTTATAAAGAGCGTAAATAGTAAGGGGCCTAGATGGCTCCCCTGTGGTACACCCAAAGTCACCAAAACTGGTGAGGACAGGCATTTATTGAAAAGGACTCTTTGAGACCTAAAACAAAGGTAGCTAGAGATCCATCTCAGGAGATTGGGCGGGAATCCCAGAGGGTCAAGTTTTTGTGCTAGGTGGGAATGTTCGTTCTCTTCAACGAGCTTCCATAGCTTGAGATTATCACAGCTAGTTGCTGTTACGCTTGGCTCTTCGACGTCCAGGGCTGCTTTCTTAACATCGTATCGGCCACTACTTTTAACGTTAATGATCTCATAGGGCCCAAGGTATGAGGTAGCCAACTTTCGACCTGCAACAAACTGTGTTCGCTTAATAGCGAGGTGATCACCCACCTTATAGCCATGATCGACGCGTCGTTTCTTATCGAAATTGGCCTTGTAGTTCTTCTGCGCCTCCTAAATGTTATGTTTGGCTTCGTTACGCAACATAAGACGATCGTCGTTGAATCTCTCTACTAGCTCCTGACAACAATTCCATTAGTTCATCTTTGGAATTCATCTTTGTGCCGAACATAATTTCAAATGGCGATACTTTCGTTGACATGTGAATGTGGGAATCAATCGCCCTTTTTGCACGGACGGTACATACTTGAACCGAATTGACGGCTCTTCTGCTGACAACTTTGCTATGATCGAAAGGATCGAACGGTTGACCCTTTCGACTTGAAATCGGAAATCCAAATAGCTACCTTACCTCTTTGCAGCCTGCAAACTTCGTTGGAAACTGCCAGACGAACTTCGAAAATCCATCAAATGCCACAACAAGCTTTTACTGTTTCGACGTCGCATCCATCGGACTCAAGTGATCGATATGCATTGTATGGAATGGTTCATCGCCCTTGTCGATGCAATGTAACAGACATTCTTGCTTTCCCATCTTTTTGGTGTGAATTTTACATCTTATACAATTAGATATATGTAACTTCCCCTCTAAGTGGGGGATATAGAACTGCTGCTGAATGTTGTGCACCGATTTTGCGCGAAGTGACCGGTATCGTGTGCAATCTTGATCACCTCGTGCTCCATCTGTTTCGGGATGACCAGTACTTCACTTTCGCTAACTACTTTGTAAAGCAGCCCACCTTTCATTTTGTAGCTCTCGTTGACGTCGTCTTGTAGATAAAGAAGAAGTATGCCTAAAGGAAAACAGATAATGGTGACTGAAAAGTCTAAAATTATGTCCTCGGCTGAAGAAAATATTTCCATTCAAAAAAGAGCGAAAAAGTTCCATAAAAGCTCAGTGCGACGGTTTTTGAAAAAATTTCGTAAGGCTGGACAAGTGGAGAGGACAAAAAGATCAGGAAGAAAACAGTGTACAAGTGCAAGGGAAAATCGGATTATTAAGAAAACGAAACGACAAGATTGATTAAAAAATGCTGTCGAGATAGCTTCTGAAGTGCAGCAACGATTTGCCAAAGAAGTTTCAGCTCGAACTATACAACGCCGTCTAAAGGAGATGGGATTAATGTCAAGGACACCTGCCAAAAAGTCACTTCTTAATAGTCGAATGAAGAAAGCACGCCTATATTGGGCTAAAGAAAAAGCAAGTTGGGGTAAATCTGAGTGGTCACGAATCATATTCTCGGATGAGTCCAAATTTAGTCTCATTGGACCCGATGGTTCGCGCACAGTTCGCCGCAATTGAATTGAAAATTGCTGCATTGGCACAGTGATGCATTATCCTTATATTATGATATGGGGATGAATATCTAAATATAAAACTGAATCACTAATAATTACACTAGTCGACACGACTTTTCCGCTTTTTTTTTCACGGAATAGTTTTTTTTTAAAGAATTTTTAAAAAATGTTGTATTTTTTGTCATAGGTAGTGCTTGTATTTTGTACATAACTTAAGTTTCCTACAACTGGTTGTATTGAACTTTGCAGTCAAAAAACGATGACAAATGCAGCTATAAATCCGCCTCAGACACTTTGTAGCTGCAACTTAACGTCTGGAAGTTATTAAGCTTTGAAATTTTAATTTCATAATTTTTTTCGGTATTTTTCCCCGAAATTTTGACTTTGAAAGCTCAGTAAAAGTCGAAAAAAAATATTTTAATGCCTTGATTTTTGGTTTTAGATATACACATTAATTAGACGTCGTTTAAGTACGACCAGTTGTAGGAAACTTAAGTTATGTGAAAAATAAAAGCACTACCTATGAAAAAAAATACCACATTTTTTTAAAAATTCTTTTAAAAAAAACTACTCAAAAAAAAAACCATAATTCTTTAAAAAATTTCAAATCTCCAAATTTATCAGAAAAAGTCAAAAGTTGAATTTTGTCGAGTAGTGTTACTAAGGGTATGGTGAATTCAAAAAAGTATGAAGTGGAGGTATTCGCAGTGGAGTTGTGTCTAGTATGGAATCACTTAGTGAGAGAGAAGATCCCATATTTCGGGACGATTCTGAACCTTGCCATCGAGCGCGCTCTGTACGAGATTCTCTGACGTTTTGTTATTTTTAAAAATGTAGTCAACTAGTTTCAACTATTTTTCACTGACAGGTTAATATTTTAAAGGCGGAATTGGGCATAAAGTCCTTAAATTAACCAGGTAACAGCCCCGACCTCAATCCGATAGAGAACGTCTGGGTCCTTATGACTGCCATAACAAGAAAACCGAAGCCCAAAACTATGGTTGAGTTAGGGGAGGTTATAGAAAAAGTTTTGTTTGAGGATATAACGGAGGAATATTTGAGGACCTAATGCGATTCGATGCCCAATACGGTTAAATGTGTAATAAAAGCCAAGGCGGTACCACCAATTACACTAGTCGACACGACTTTTCCGTTATCGCCAAAAATGACTTTTTCTGGTAGATTTGGATGTTTACAAATTCTTAAAGAATGTTTTTTTTTCTTTTCCTGAGCTTTTAAAACCAAAATTTCGGGAAAAAATACCGAAAAAAATATGAAATTTAAATTTGGAAGCTTAATATCTTCCAGTCGTTAAGTTGCAGCTACAAAGTGTCTGGGTCAGATTCATAGCTGCATTTGTCACTTTTTTTAATTGCAAAGTTTAATATAACCAGTTGTAGGAAACTTAAGTTATGTGAAAAATAGAAGCAATAGGTAGCTATGACAAAAAATACCAAATTTTTTAAAAATCTTAAAAAAAACTACACCATGAAAAAAAACTATGTCTTTAAAAAAATGTAAATCTTCAAATCTATCAGAAAAAGTCATTTTTTGGCCACAGCGGAAAAAAAAGTTGATTTTTGTCGAGTAGTGTTATTAATTAATATTTATTTTGAAAACAAAAATTCAGAAATATGTTTGTTTATTATTTGACTATAGAAAATGAAATAACCTATTGGAAAAAACTTAGTTTTTGCTGAATAAATCAATTTTCTAAATTAAAAAAAAATGGTTTCCTGGGTTTGGTCAAAATACTAAATGACCGTTGAGAAAAATGTGATTGAACAAAATATTTATTATACCCGGTACTCGAAGAGTATAGGGGTATATTAGATTTGTGGGGATAACGGTTGTGTGTAACGCACAGAAGGAAGCGTTTCCGACCCCATAAAGTATATATATTCTTGATCAGCATCAATAGCCGAGTCGATATAGCCATGTCTGTCTGTCCGTCCGTCTGTCCGTCCGTCCGTCTTCATTTGCGCTTATATCTCAGAGACTGTTAGAGCTAGAGTAACCACATTTTGTATCCAACCTTCTGTGTTATCACACTACTCCGAATGTATTTCAAAATTTCGCCCCGCCCATTTCCGCCCACACAAAGGACGAAAATCTGTGGCATGCACAATTTTAAGGATACGAGAAAACTAAAAACGCAGAATCATAGAGAATGATCATATCTATCAGAGTGCCGAATCTGGATCAGATCGGATTATTATTGTAGCCACAATGAAGAAAACCATTTCGAAAGTCATCGTTCCCTCTCGCTCTCTCTCACACGCGACCCTGTCGGCTTTGCCTATTCGTCCAAATGAGCGCCTAGATCTCAGAGACTATGAGAGCTAGAGCAACCAAACTTTCTATCCAAACTCCTGTGATATCACTTCAATACAAGTGTATTTCAAAATTTTGCCACGCCCCCTTCCGCCCCCACAAAGGACGAAAATCTGTGGAATCCACAATTTTTAAGATAAGAGAAAACAAAAAACGCAGAATTATGGAAAATATCCGTATCTATCAGATTGCCGAATCTGGATCGTATTGGATCATTATTATAGCCAGAAGGAACAAATTAAATTTCAGTGGCTACCAAACGGCAGCCAAGCGATTCCCTCTCTCTCTCGCACCCACTTCCATGTCTCTTGTATGTAGTTTTACATGTGTATGAAAAAATGTAGCAGACAACGTAAAAATTATATGTAAATAAAAATGGAAACAGATAACTTCTAAAATATAAAACTACAGCATGGGGTTCGAACTAATTTTTTGAGATTTTCCTTTTTTGGCCAAAACTTAATTCGTCTCTTTTGCGAACATATAATAATTTACTTAAATCACAAGCTCATATGTGTATATACATTTGTACATATATACTGACTGAGTACCGGGTATAAAGTAGAGCCGCGGCCTTTGCCGCAGCTCACAACGTTCCCTCTCGTTTTTAATATATGAATATGATATCAAAAAACGTAGCATGCACTTTTCTTGGAAATTGATTCATTGACTTCAAAAAATGAAAACTTTTAGAATTGAATAACATTTGGGGAAACCCACCCCACTCTAGAGAAGTCTAAAATGCATGAAACTTCGGTGTGCGGCTTTTTTTTTGTCTCTGGGTGTAGATATGTACATATGTCGAGTCTTAGAATTGTTTGCAGTGTACATATTTCGGTTATTCTCTGTCAGCTTGCTTGCTGAATCCCTTTCGTGTCTTCTTTGCACTTTACCGTTGGTTATCGGTCACTGCTTGTCTCTTAGATTCGACGTTCCGTTTCAAACACGGGCTGTCTCATAGCTGTGCTGTTGTTAGAGAGAGAGAGAGAGCGAGAGAGATGGTGTTCTTAGTGGAATGAAGAAGGGACGGAATTGAGAGGGAGGCGCATGAGTGTGTTACTCTGTAGGTGGCCTGAGTAGCAGCGTAGAGAGATAAATGGAGAGAGGCGCATGAGCGTGTTATTCTGTAGGTGGCCTTGGTTGCAGCGTAGAGAGAGAAAGAGATAAATTGAGAGAGGTACAAGCAATTGTGTTACAGATAAAACTAGTCGACACGACTTTTGCGCTGTCGCCCAAAATGACTTTTTCTGATAGAATAGGCTGTTTAAAATTAAAAAAAAGTAGGTTTTTTTTTTTTTCAGAATATTTAAAAAATGTGGTATTCTTGTCATTGGTGGTGCTTCTATTTTTCACATAACTTAAGTTTCCTACAATTGGTTGTATTGTACTTTGCAGTTTTAAAAAGCTGACAAATGCAGCTATAAATGACCTACACACTTTGTAGCTGCAACGTCTGGAAGATATTAAGCTTCAAAGTCAAAATATCGGGGAAAAATACCGAAAAAAATTATGAAATTTCAATTTGGAAGCTTAATATATTCTAGACGTTCAGTTGCAGCTACAAAAAGTCTGTGTCAGATTAATAGCTGAGGCCGCGGCTCTACTGTATACCCGGTACTAAGTCAGTATATATGTACATATGTATGTGTCGGAGTTAACGGAGTTAACAGTATTTTGCAGTATTCATTTTCTTGATTGCCCTCGAGATATCGCACTAATAGCACAAATGCTCTGTGTATCAACTGCAGGCAGGCTTCCAAAAACCGAGTGTACAGCAAGAATCGAGAGCAAACTCTTTCAGCCTCTCATTACACTACTCGACAAAATTAAATTTTTTTTTCGCTGTCGCCCAAAATAACTTTTTCTGATATATTTGGAGATTTAAATTTTAGGGGTATAATAGATTTGTGGGGATAACGGATGTGTGTAACGCACAGAAGGAAGCGTTTCCGACCCCATAAAGTATATATATTCTTGATCAGCATCAATAGCCGAGTCGATATAGCCATGTCTGTCTGTCCGTCCGTCCGTCCGTCCGTCTGTCCGTCCGTCTTCATTAGCGCCTATATCTCAGAGACTATTAAAGCTAGAAAAACCAAGTTTTGTATCCAGGCTTCTGTGTTATCACACTACTCCGAATGTATTTCAAATTTTCGCCCCGCCCCTTTCCGCCCCCACAAAGGACGAAAGTCTGTGGCATACACAATTTTGGAGATACGAGAAAATTAAGAACGCAGAATCATAGAGAATGACCATTTCTATCAGAATGTTGAATCTGGATCAGATCGGATTATTAATATAGCCACAATGAAGAAAACCATTTCGAAAGTCATCGTTCCCTCTCGCTCTCTCTCACACGCAACCCTGTCGGCTTTGTCTATTCGTCGAAATGAGCGCCTAGATCTCAGAGACTATGAGAGCTAGAGCAACCAAACTTTCTATCCAAACTCCTGTGATATCACTTCAATACAAGTGTATTTCAAAATTTTTCCACGCCCCCTTCCGCCCCCACAAAGAACGAAAATCTGTGGAATCCATCATTTTTAAGATACAAGAAAACCAAAAACGCAGAATCATGAAAAATTACCGTATCTGGCAGATTGCCGATTCTGGATCAGGTCTAAGCATTATTATAGCCAGAAGGAACAAATTAAATTTCAGTGGCTAGCAAACGGCAGCCAAGCGATTCCCTCTCTCTCTCGCACACACTTCCATGTCTCTTGTATGTAGTTTTACATGTGTATGTAAAAATGTAGCAGTCGACGTAAAAATTATATGTAAATAAAAATGGAAACAGACAACTTCTAAAATATAAAACTACAGCATGGGGTTCGACCTAATTTTTTGAAATTTTCCTTTTTGGCCAAAATTTAATTGGTCTCTTTTGCGAACATATAATAAATTACATAAATCACAAGCTCATATGTATATACATATATGTATATACATATGTACATATATACTGACTGAGTAACGGGTATAAAGTAGAGCCGCGGCCTTTGCCGCGGCTCACAACGTTCCCTGTCGTTTTTTTTTTAAATTTAAAAATTTTTTTTTTTTTTAGTGCTTTTATTTTGTACATAACTTAAGTTTCCAACGACTGGTTGTATTTAACTTTACAGTTTTGAAAAGCTGACAAATGCAGCTATAAATCCAGTCCAGAGACTTTGTAAGTGTAACTTAAAGTCTGAAAGATATTAAGCTTTCAAATTCAAATTTCATAATTTTTTTCGGTATTTTTTTCCGATTTTTTGACGTTAAAAACACAGGAAGAGTCGAAAAGAAAATATTTAAATGCCAATGCCGTTTAAGTTATCGTTTGTAAGAATCGATTAATAAACGGCTAAGTTACAACCATTTGACCAAACTTTCGTATGCAGAATTTCGACGATAAATTCCGTTAGCCGACGTATAACCGTTCTTTTTTTCTACAAAAATACCAAAAATCTGTGTTTGTAACAGTTAAATGACATTTGGGATGGTGCAAAACGGCATATAAAGTTTTGGTCAAACGGTTGTAAACTTAGCAGTTTATTCATTGATATTTTTAAAAGATACCTTAAACGACGCCCAATTAATGTGTTTATCTAAAACTAAAAATGTTGGTATTTAAATATTTTTTTTTTATACTTTTCCTGTGTTTTTAAAGTTAAAATTTCGGTAAAAAATTGTGAAATTTGAATTTGAAAGCTTAATATCTTCCAGACTTTGAGCTGCAGCTACCAAGTGTCTGGGTCAGATTTATAGCTGCATTTGTCAGCTTTTAAAAATTGCAAAGTTCAATACAACCAGTTGTAGGAAACTTAAGTTATGTAAAAAATAGAAGCACTACCTCTGAAAAAAATACAAAATTTTACAAAATTCTTCAAAAAAAAACTAAACCTGGAAAAAATCCATAGTTCTTTAAAAAATTGTAATTTTCCAAATCTATCAGAACAAGTCAATTTGGACGACAGCGGAAAAAAAGTTGAATTTTGTCGAGTAGTGTTAGTTAGAAATAGTAAAAGTTTGTGAAAGTGAAACCCGGAGCCTGCTTGAATAATTGGAGTGCTTGTTCTGCAGATTGTGTAAGTATATTGTAAAAATGTATTTTTACTCTAAGTGATTTTTAATAAAAAAGTAGTGAAAAACATACATACATTTTTATTAGATATGTATGTGTTTTGACAATGACAGAGTGAAGATATTTTGAAACTTGAGTCAGGGAAGTATTTGGAACGTATATTTAGGCTTTTGCCAACAGTTTTTGATATTTTAAATTTTTTTGACAGTGACAACGTCATATTTCCACCAATAGCTTGTAAGGTATGATGGCGGACTTTTTGTTAGGTACAGTGGTGGATAATTTTTTAGCACGAGTTTCAATTGTCTTTGCCTTTTTGTGTACAGAAGTGTATAAGTGAACACTCAGTGGCGGAGTTTTGCATTTTGGGCACCGGGTTCTTGTCTTTAGAAAAGAAAGGAAAAAAAGCGTCTAAAAGAAGAAAAACATCGGAGCAATACACAGGCAAAAGAGTGAAGCTCGAAAAAGAAGAAGAAAATGCTGATCGAGATTTTCAATATAAGTTCAATCTTGTTTTGTTATTTTTCATTATTTCCAATAGTTTAAATAAATTATTTTCAGATCTACATAATGTTTTAGTTGATCCGCCACCATACCTTACAATTTTCAAAAATGCAAAAAATTAATGGTTTGCGCGAAGAGCTGCAAAATTGCATTCCATTTAAATGTAAGCAACCGCTTTTGACAGAAATATGCTCAATAGATGTCAGCAACTGCCTGCTTTTGAAATTTTGAAAAATCTTGATTTTTTAGAGAGGGAGATGCAAAAATCAAAGTGTCCGCCACTATACCTTACACTCCCCTACATATGTTAGTAAATTTCAATCACATCTGGCGTGAAATTACCAGTCGGAATAAAAGCCAAAATAATGGATTCTATTTCCAATAACACTACTCGACAAAAATCAACTTTTTTTTTTCGATGTCACCAAAAATGACTTTTTCTGATAGATTTAAAGTTTTAAAATTTTTTAAAGAATTATGGTTTATTTTTCATGGTGTAGTTTTTTTTTTAAACTTCTTAAAAAATGTGGTATTTTTTGTCATAGGTTATGTTTCTATTTTTCACATAACTTAAGTTTCCTACAACTGGTTGTATTGAACTTTGCAGTTAAAATAAAGCTGACAAATGCAGCTATAAATCCGACTCAGAAAATTTGTAGCTGCAACTTAACGTCTGAAAGATATTAAGCTTTCAAATTTAAATTTCATTATTTTTTTCGGTAATTTTTACCAAAATTTTGACTTTGAAAGCCTAGGAAACGTCGAAAAAAAAATATTTTAATGCCTTGATTTTTGGGTTTAGATAGACACATTAATTGGGCATCGTTTAAGGTATTTTCAAGAAGTACAAAGGTTGTCAGGCACATTATGAAGCCGTAGCCATTTAAAAAATAAAATCTGCGGAACAGCGCGAGCGCCCGCGGTCGGGAAGCGCAATTGCGGCAACGTATGCAAAAGTATTCGAAGACGCAATCAAGCGACGGTAACAGGCAGAGTAACCGTCCACAGGCTAGACAGGGAAGGAACCAAGAAAGAAATCGGTATTTCGTAGGAAGACAAAACCAGAGCAGGCCGCCACACGGTAACCCTTGGCCAAATTCCGACAAAAAATCCCCAATTCAAAGCCAGGTGCAGCCTATCGACGTTGATCCATTGACCTCTAGGTTTAGGCAGCAGACCAATTGGGAGACCACAGGATGACGTCAAACACGGCGAAGCTCAGAAAAGGCGAAACACGTCAGTACATGTATCTGGGCAAAGGCGTCAGCGAACAAATCACATTGCCCAAAAAGCCTCTAACCGAGAGGAGCAGGAATATGCAAATGCAGCCGAAGCTGCAGTTGCCGAGATCGACGAAGAAAGCGACTCAACCGGCGGCAACGATCTGTTCAATTTTGTATGGAGCGCATTATAGGTTTGACGCCATTATAGGTTCCGACTCGCTAACGCAAGCGGTAGCGGCATTGAATCTGAGAAACAGCACAGTCAAATACCGAAACGCAACTGAACAGCTTAGGTTCCACGACTGTGACAATGTAAATTTCACCAAAGTCGATGACCTGGTGGTTCCAAGTTCGGTAAAAGCCGAACTTAAAAAGATGATACTGAAGAGAGTTAAAGCCTTTTCGACCTCTAACGAGGCCCTTCCTTTTAACACTAGTCATCGCCACCATCCGAACGGAGAATGACGAGCCAGTCTACTCCAAATTATACCCCTATCCCATGGGAGCAGCTGACTTTGTGAACAATGAAATTAAAGAACTGCTGAAGGACGGTATAATCAGGCCTTCGAGGTTGCCATACAACAGCCCAATATGGGTTGTAGACAAAAAGAAATCTGACGCCGACGGCAACAGAAAAAAGCGGTTGGTAATCCACTTCAGGAAACTGAATGAGCGAACCATCGCCGATCGATACCCCATACCAAGCATACCCATGATTCTTGCGAATTTGGGAAATGCGAAATTTTTTACTACCCTGGATTTAAAATCGGGGTACCACCAAATATACTTGGCCGAAAAAGATCGCGAAAAAATCTCGTTCTCAATAAACGGAGGAAAATACGAGTTCTGCCGCCTACCTTTTTAACTGAAAAATGCGGGAAGCATTTTCCAAAGAGCAATTGACGATGTGCTACGAGAACAGATCGGGAAAACGTGTTAGGTCTACGTGGACGATGTAATAATTTTCTCCGAAAACGAAGATGACCATGTCAGAGACATCGATACGGTGCTCAAATGCTTTTGCGAAGCAAACATGAGAGTGGCCAAAGAAAAGAACAAATTTTTCAAAGAAAGTGTAGAGTTCTTAGGTTTCATAGTCACCAGGAGCGGAGCAAAGACCGACCCAGAAAACGTCAAAGAATACACCGAGCCAAAAACCCTCTTCAGCCTCAGGTCCTTCCTTGGCCTTGCAAGCTATTATAGAAGTTTTGTCAAAGACTTCGCGACAGTCGCACGACCACTAACCACCAAACTCAAGGGAGAAAATGGTACGGTCAGTTAACACAGCCATAGCCATAGTTTGGGCTTTAGGAAAACTGCAAAACTACTTGTATGGCACTAAGGAAATAGGGATCTTTACCGACCACCAACCATTGTCCTTCGCGGTGTCTGATAGAAACACCAATGCAAAAATCAAACGGTGGAAAGCCTTTATAGGGGAGCACAACGCCAAAGTGTTCTACAAACCAGGGAAAGAGAACTTCGTGGCTGATGCCTTGTCCCGACAGAATATAAATAACCTGATTGACGAACTTCAATCAGACGTTGCAACTGTGCACAGCGAGCTCTCGCTGTCCTACATAGTGGAGACCCCCGACAAACCCCTAAACTGCTTCAGCAATTAAATAAATCTGGATGAATCAAGTCAACCCCTACAGCGGAATTTTATTATTTATGGCAGCAAAACTCGCCACATAATTCATTTCAACAACAAAGATTCTCTAATCGAGTCCGTAAAGGAAGTGGTTAATTCCAGCGTCGTGAACGCAATACACTGCGACCTTCCGACCTTAGCCACTCTTCAACACGCCCTAGTGATGGAGTTACCGGCAACCAAATTCTGGCATTTCAAAAACTTCGTGAATGACATCACAGATGCAAGCGAACAGGAGTTGGAATAATTACAGCCGAACACAATCGCGCCCGACGTGCGCAAGAGAACGTGAAACAGGTCCTTCGGGATTACTATTTCCCAAAAATGACCGAAATTGCAAATGAAGTGGTCAAAACTGCAAAGTTTATACCAGAGCGAAATATGATAGACATCCCAAAAGACAAGAATTGCGAGTTACACCAATTCTGTCGTACGCGGGAGAAATGCTGCATATCGACATTTTCTCCACAGACAAGAAATTTTTTTTTACTTGTATTGACAAGTTCTCAATATTCGCATATCTTCTAGTGACATAGTAGAATACGAGCCCCAATCATACAGTTGGTAAACTTTTACCCGAACACGAAAAAGATCGCAAGGTGTACCAGAATCAAAAAAAAAAAAAAAACCGATGACACCGTAGAGTTAATCATGCGAGCCACAGTAGAGTATAACAGAACACTTCACACGGTCCAGACCAGAGGCCTATAGAGGCGATTCGCGCGAACAACGACGAACTTAAACTGGCTATTAAAGCAAAATTCCCAACAAACAACAAGAGGTTAGAAAACAAACTTACCCCACTGTACACAGAAGAACGCGTACAAGCAGACTTAGGAACGTCTGTTCTCATTAGGGAGGGTGGTCCACAAGGACAACTTGAGATAATTGAAAAACCACAATGGCAACCATTACAGATCTAGCCTTCCTATACGCGCACGTTGCTCGGAATAATCGTCATACTCCTCCCCACGAAAAATGCGCGAATACCGATTTTTCCCACGCAAACTATATTCCCAACGAATGAATGAGCGTAACCTACAACTCATACAAAAGCTCAGAAACGACGTGGCATCCGGTGCGTCCCCTAAGACCTGGTTCGCTGCAGGAGTGGCGGTCAGCCTTATGTTGTTCGGGTTCATTCACCTTCGTCAGTATTGGAGTCGATGGCGAGATGCGTACCGCCGTGGACAGCGATAACTTAAGGGGGGAATAGTTAACAAGTAACATTCTCGGGCCACCCTAATATGTTTGGCACCACCCTAACACTCTCGTGTGACTCTATTATGTTTGGATCCATCCTAACATTCTTGGGTCAACTTCTGCACTCAGAGTGCTGATGCAGCAAATGTCGCTGTAGTGGGCTGTGCCCCAACATTATTGGCTACCAGCGATCGCCAGACTTTTGGATCTGTTGCATGTTCAACACTTTTCGAAAATGTGTGGCTGGCTCGCTGGCTATGTTTCTAGATATTAGTTTTCAGTTTTGTATGAACATTGACTTGGAGCATTTGGCTCTAATAAATACTACTCCGGCTACACCTGCATTACATTATTGTTAATACGATTTTGGAAGATGTATTTTATAAAACGAATAAAAGTTGCTGATGAGTTTCCTAGTCCGAATGGTACAAACAAGTTTTAAAATGTCCTTTGGTGATGAACGCTGTGCAGGCTCTGCTTCCTTACTCGATAGGTACATGAAAAAAAATCTAATTTCGAGATCTATTATATCGGTTATATCTTTGCACTTTGCAACTTTTCAAAAATATCTTCAAACACGGGTACTGGGAAGCAATCAACTAGAACCATGCTGTTCACTTGTCTATAGTCTATACACGTTCAACCATCCTTCTTTTTGACTACGACAACCCTGCTTGGACACCAATTTTTGGGATTATACTGCACAAACCTTAAATAAGACTGTCATATAAGCTACCGCATCGATGCAGCGTATTCCAGGCGGCAGTCATCGCCATCAAAAAGGCAGCAGAGGTCGCTCAACTTATAGAGCGATCAAATTACATGATCAACTTGACCGCCAAGAGGCAATAAGATCCTTGCAGTCGTTCGCGGTTAGTTTCAGAAGTGTCCTGGTAAGCAGGGAGACACTAGAAATCCCAGCCACCAGGGCATCGAATAAAGCGGCGGACGAATGATAGAACCGAAAACGTGCCTGTCTACCTTAGAACGCTACAAAGAGAAGCAGGTCGGACTGCAGACCGAAAACAGCTGGAGGAACACCACCACTTGCAGAACCTCGAGAACCATGTGCAAAGAACTTAATGGAATACTCGCTTACTATCTACTGCACCTACCATGGAAGGACTTCAGACTGCAAGTGGGTCAGGTCACTGTCTGACTGCGGCCAATGCAGTCAAGCTAGGCGTCACCTACGAGACAGCTGTAGGAAATGCGATGAACCCGGGGCTATCGAAACCCTGGAACACAGGCAAGGAAGATGCCTCCAAGAGGATGCCAAGGGAACTACTTACCTTTGCCAAAAACACTCATAAACTCATAAACACTCATAAGAACACTCGTAATGGTTCATACCACCCATCCCGATAACTAAAAGCTATACTTGCCTATGCGTGGCCCCTGTGAGGGTCGTTCGGGCTTACCCTACCTAACCGTTCTTTTTCGAATGTATACTTGTAAAAAAAATCCTTGACGATCGGCTATAATCTAAATTTCTGTGTGAAATCATAACCCAAGATCTCGTCGAAAGCTATGTTCTAATCGTTTACTACCAAAAACGTATGATTGAGGACTAACTCATCCACGACTGCTTGTGTAGTTTGTAATTCCCAGCCACGAAATATTTTTTTTCGACTTTTCCTGAGTTTTTATACCCGGTACTCGAAGAGTATAGGGGTATATTAGATTTGTGCGGATAACGGTTGTGTGTAACGCACAGAAGGAAGCGTTTCCGACCCCATAAAGTATATATATTCTTGATCAGCATCAATAGCCGAGTCGATATAGCCATGTCTGTCCGTCCGTCCGTCTGTCCGTCTGTCCGTCTTCATTTGTGCCTTTATCTCAGAGACTATAAAAGCTAGAGCAACGAAATTTTGTATTCAGGCTTCTGTGTTATCACACTACTCAAAGTATGTTTCAAAATTTCGCCCCGCCCACTTCCGCCCACACAAAGAACGAAAATCTGTGGCATGCACAATTTTAAAGATACGAGAAAACTAAAAACGCAGAATCATAGAGAATGATCATATCTATCAGAGTGTTGAATCTGGATTAGATCGGATTATTAATATAGCCACTATAAAGAAAACCATTTCGAAAGTTATCGTTCACACGCGACCCTATCTGCTTTGCCCATTCGTATTTTTTGACGCCTAGTTCTCAGAGACTATAAGAGCTAGAGCAACCAAACTTTCTATCCAAGTTCCTGTGATATCGAACCAGCACGAGTTTGTTTCAAAATTTTGACACGCCCCCTTCCGCCCCCACAAAGGACGAAAATCTGTGGAATCCACAATTTTTAAGATAAGAGAAAACAAAAAACGCAGAATTATGGAAAATATCCGTATCTATCAGATTGCCGAATCTGGATCGTATCGGATCATTATTATAGCCAGAAGGAACAAATTAAATTTCAGTGGCTACCAAACGGCAGCCAAGCGATTCCCTCTCTCTCTCGCACCCACTTCCATGTCTCTTGTATGTAGTTTTACACGTGTATGTAAAAATGTAGCAGACGACGTAAAAATTATATGTAAATAAAAATAGAAACAGATAACTTCTAAAATATAAAACTACAGCATGGGGTTCGACTTAATTTTTTTAAATTTTCCATTTTGGCCAAAATTTAATTCGTCTCTTTTGCGAACATATAATAATTTACTTAAATCACAAGCTCATATGTATATACATTTGTACATATATACTGACTGAGTACCGGGTATAATGTAGAGCCGCGGCCTTTGCCGCGGCTCACAACGTTCCCTCTCGTTAAATTAAAATTTTCGGGAAAAAATACAGCAAAAAATTATAAAATTTGAATTTGAGATACCAAGCCTTTTTGGCACCTATTTTATCCAAAATAATAATGCGAATTGTTCAAATGTAATAGCTGTTTATTTATACAAGCAGCTGCTAGCTGAAGCCGAATGCTTGTTCTTAGCACAACCAGATCTCAATTTTACATTTGAGATCCAAAATGCAACCAATGCACAGAGAGGTTAGCAGATTCCTAAAATTCGGCACCGTCGGCTATTCTATGCCTATTCTATTCTATATTCTAAATATGTATGTATTTTAAGATAGGCCTGTTGCTTAGCGGCTGTCCCAAACATACTCCCCCCGTTGGAAGCCAGTCTTTCAACAGACTCCTTGAGGGGCAGTACACATAGCCGTGTAACGGCCCTTCTGATGGTTCCTGTGGCAGTCTTCAAATCAGCGACGCGGCACACTCCATCCTTGCCCTTGACGACCTCGACCACTCTAGCCAGTGGCCAACGCATTGGAGGAAGATTTTCGTCCTTAATCAGCACGAGGTCGTTTACGCAAAGATTTTGGGTGGGAGTCCGCCATTTCGACCGCTCTTGCAAAAGAGTTAGATTCTCTTTGCGCCAGCGGCTCCAGAATATCTGCTGCAGTTGAGTGACCCGTTGCCAGTCATCCAGACGATTATAGTTGAGCTTCGTTAGATCAGGCTCCGGGATTGTCTCGTGTGGACTGCCTAAAAGCACATGAGCAGGAGTCAAGACATCTAAATCAGCAGGATTTTCTGAAAGCAAAAGCAAAGGGTGAGAATTAATAATTGCCGTGATCTGCCAGATCAGAGTCCGCAGCTCGTCGAAGTCAAGCACAGAGGGCCCAACTGAGCGGTACTGGTGATGCTTTGCTGTCTTCACGGCCGCTTCCCACAATCCGCCAAAGTGCGGAGAGCGTGGTGGGATGAAGCGCCAGTCGATCGAGTCCGCCAAGCAGGATTCATGGACGTCCTTTACGAGCTCCATGTGTATAGCCTTAGAAGTAAAACAAATGAATACACTGATGTAGCACTTGATGGGTGGCCTCGTGTTGATTTCTGATCTGTAGAAAAAGGTCAAACAGTAATCCACTCCAGCGACTTCAAAGGGTCGAGATCCCTCCAATTGCTCCTTAAGTAGATCTCCCATGATGTGCTGAACCATGCGCGGCCTAGTCCTGAAGCATCTCACACACTTACTGACTACTTTTGATACCGCCTTGATTCCGCCAATGGGCCAATATTCCAGTCAAATTTTGGAAAGTAGTGCGTGAGGTCCAGCATGAAGGTTCCTTTCGTAATAATACCTTATCAGCGCACAAATTATGGGATGTCCCTTTGGCAGAATAAGCGGGTGCTGAGCATCAAATCCCAGAGATGAGTTTCCAAGACGACCACCAACTCTTAGTAATCCATACTGAGACGCGATCAACAATACACGCTTGCGAAGCTCTGCCGTTGCTGCTTCAGGAACAGGAGGTGCAGGCCACTCTTCCTTGGAGCCTACCAAAAATGATGGACCGTGAAACCACAGCTCTGATGCAGCTCTAGTGCCATATGTGACGGTGTCTAATGTGTAGACCTGAACTTCGCACTGGACAGAATCTCGCCATAGTATGTGCAAAACCGAATTAGTATGCTGAACAATGCAGGCTGAATAACAGGGCCTGCCATGATCGCATCATTTAGGGAACATCCAGTTGATGTGGCTGCCGAACCATCGAAAACGACACGAAGCTTTGTCGTCGTACTATCCTTCTTTAAAACACAGTGATGCGGCAAGAAATATCTGCAGAGACTACGAGAATCAGGGCTGACTGGGGACATATGCTTCAACTTAATATACTCCCTCATAAAGGCAGAGTACCGCTCCTTAAGTGTAGTATCACGATCCAACTTTCGCTCCAAATTGATGAAACGACGATGCGCCTGAGTGTAGGATTCCCCTAAGCGATCACCATTATCCTTTAATGGGAGACGAACTGAATACTCTCCTGATGGCAAACGTGAGAAGTGGTCTACGAAATGCGCTTCACAATCTAATTCTTCCTTCGTATTCAAAAAGGGCGTCCGCACAAGTCTCGACCTCCCAAAACAAACGAAGAGTTTTATCCAACCTTGCATCCATGTTAGCTTCCGAATCTTTAGAATTGTGCGTTGCCAAGAGCGCCGAGCGTGCAACCCTTTGTCCACCGCCAGATACGATCCACCCGAGCCGGGTCTTGTGCAGAAGAGGCAGACCATCGCTGAGTTTGATTTGCCCTACGCAGAGGAGATCATAGAAAATGCTAGCACAGATGAGGAGATCCACTCGCTGAGGGTTGAAAAATGCAGGATCAGCAAGCTGAATATTGGATGGAATATTCCAGTCGGCTACATTGACTGCCAGACTTGGTTGAAAATCGGTGATGGTAGGAGCTATGTATATAGAGCAGTTAGCGTAGTTGCATAGTCAGCTGTGCGAGAATGCATACAAATATTCACGGTGGCTCCCTCAGTAGCCACGCTGGTATCGCCGAGCCCAGAGACAAGGGCAGACAATTGAGTTCTCCTAAGCTGAAGCTGATGGGCGAACCTGGATGTGATGAGATGAAGTTGAGATCGTGAATCTAGTACGGCACGACAAAGAACTAAAACACCAGACCGATTCTTTACGAGAACCACAGTGGTAGCCAGAAGCACAACAGAGCAAGAGAGGTAGAAGCAGGGGAAGGTGAACTGCTAACAGAATCCTGAGTCTGGTTGGAGCGTTAGATCTGGAGCGGAAAGATCTGGGGAGCATTGAGTTGTGGATTGCAGATTCTCGAAATGCAACAAACTATGATGCCTCCCACCGCATACTCGACATTTTCCACTGTTTCATGCACGAGTCCGATGGCATTGGAGGCAACAAACGTTTTTTTTGTAAATGCGAATTATGGTTTTTTCCCACCTGAGCGCTACTAGCGGGTGCCGCTGTAGCGTATTCCAAATTCTCGATTTTCTGGCACCGCTTCTCCAAGTATCCATAGAACTCCTTTGCTGTAGATATAGCATCCGACGACAGTTGTTCTTCCCACTTCATTTGCGTCTAAGCGTCCAACTTCTGCAGCAGCATGTTAATTATCATGCAGTGGGATATCTCAAACTCCCTTTCTAATGTTTGCAAAGCACACATATGCAAGTTGACTGCATCCGAAAACTCCCGAAGCCTTTTGGGATATGGCGAATCCACTCCCTTGAGCTCAAGAATCTTCTGTGCCTGAAAAACAAGTCGTTTGTTACTAAAACGTTTATTAAGTATATCCAACGCCACACGATAATTGGCACTGGAGAGTTCCAAAGATCGAACCGAATCGAAAGCCACATCAGCGAGGCTAGAGCGAAGGTGCTGGAACTTCTCGATGTCACTGAGATCCGCATCCGCGTCTATGATCGAATTGAACATTGCCAAAAAATCCGAATATTCGACGTATCCACCGGAAAACTTGGGTATTTTTAGCTCAGGAAGTCGCTGCTTGTGAGCCATGATGATGGTACTGTGTCCAGAATGGTTTGGTAGGGTCGTCGAATTGGCAGCAGCGCGCGAGTGGCTTAATTCGAGAGCAGCTCAGCCTTCAACAATATGAAGAGCGTATCAAAGTTGTTGCGCATCTCACTCCCAATCTCGTCCTGATTGAGCGCTTCCAGTTCGTTGTGCGCCTTATTAAACTCCTTTCGAATTTCTGCCAGCATTTCAATTCGAACGTCGATTTCCGTGGGGTTCAAACGATCGAAATTATCGCCAGCGAAGGAGTCGCCGAGCCCGTTCATTCGATCATATAACGACTGAACTTTGCGTTTATAAAGATTCAACCCGTTATTAGCCGTCACAATATTTCTGCCCGCGCCTGTTTTTGGATCGCTTTCCATGTTTAACGGTGGGAAATGCAACGAACCAGCGGAGAATAGCAGATCTCGCAAATTACCGTCAACCATTTTAAAGTGTCCGAAAAAAACCGATCTTCTACGAACGATCTTTGAGAACGTGGAGCGAAAGAACACATTCAAAAGTGTTTTCGCTCAACAAGTGTTTTTCTCAGACCAAAACACTTTTTTTTGTGTTCTCTTTGGTTTGCTCTCTCAGGGACTACTTTGGTCGGACACTTTCAGCAAAACAGTCCTTTTGTATGTATGCGTGCGTCTGTGTATTCCTACCCTGCAGTACGGGCCATCGCTTACAAATCTGCTGACACATCGATTTCAGCGTGAGCACCCCAGCTGACATAAGTGATGTCGCGCGGAACGATGAACTCACTTTAACATTGCGATGTCCTAGGAGCATAGGGGATGACATGGTCATCGAGAAGTGCGAAAAAATAAGGCTTACTATAAGTGATAATTTTCTCGAAAAAATAAGGCTTACTATAAGTGATGATTTTCTCGAAAAAATAAGGCTTACTATAAGTGATGATTTTAGCCGAAATATACGGCATACAATAAGTGATGTTTTTATCCAAAAAATCATGCATTTAATAAGCGATGGTTTTTTCGAAAATGTTAGGGATATAATAAGTGAAGATGTAGATGAAAAAAAAGGCGTATATAAGTAAGGAGTGTATTCATTTATTTTCTTTTGCTTTTATTTAAAATTACAATTATGTACTATTGTATGTCAGTTTTGGGGATCCCTGAGCCTCGTTGGGTAACTTCAATTGCATCGGCACTGAAATAATATGGATTATTTTATTATGTTGTGTATTCATTTATTTTCTTTTGCTTTTATTTAAAATTACAATTATGTACTATTGTATGTCAGTTTTGGGGATCCCTGAGCCTCGTTGGGTAACTTCAATTGCATCGGCACTGAAATAATATGGATTATTTTATTATGTTTTTGTATAGTTTTTTGATTTGTAAAGACTTACTTTCCATGTCCTTCCAGGATGTGTGTTCCATTGTGTTCCGTATTTTGCTGATCTATCAATAAAATGATTCCATAAAATACTATTAATTTGGAAAGAAATTCCAGAAATATGTTCGATTTGTAAATGAGTTGTTTAAACAAAAAGCAATGCTCACTGTAGATTAGCAATGGGCTGTGCATTTACTCCAACAACAAAAACAAAAACCGCGCCAAAATATGTACCTGCTTGACTCAGGCCTTGCATATATGGGGTTGATTTTTTGTTTTTGTTATTGTTATTTGCTTAAAATTGTAATATCGGGCGCACCGCAGATTATGCTTTCACATTATATTTATTTATTCTTCTTTAATTCTTTCTTTATTAGACGGAGCATAACGAAACATATAAGAAAGAAAAGAAGAATAAATAAATATAATGTGAAAGCAGAGATACATTGAACACTGTTTTTTTTCACAATTTAAACAAATTTAGCATTGTATACAATTATGATTGCCATTGCGACGCGCACAACACATATTTTTATTGAAAAACTCAACTTACCTGATGATATTTATTTATAAATTCACTTCACTAAATATGTAAATCTTACTTCTTGCCGTAACAATTTACAATTGTATCAATGCAATGCGGTACAAAATGCAAAGCGAACAAAGCAAGAGAGCTCTGCCGACGCACGCGCAAAAGAGACGAAAAACCAAATTCTCTTCTACTGCGCACGATCGGCAGAGCCGATCTATTGCGGCACGCGCGGAATACACACATCCGTTATCACCACAAATCTAATATACCCCTATACTCTTCGAGTATCGGGTATAAAAATTACTGTGACAGCTGTTGTGTTAATTGAATACAATGTTTCCTATAGGCAACACTGGTCCTGAAAGTGTTAACCATATAAAAATTTCACTGAAATTACAAAAACAAGGTTAGGTTTTATTATGGCTTGTTGTATTTTATAAGGGAGGATTAGCTATAAATTCGCAAAAAAACAAGGACAAATGTCTTTAAGCGATTGAAAAATATATTGATAAGTTAATCAATCTATCAAATGTGTTTCAGGCCAATTGAAAAGTTTTGGGCAAATATGAAAAGAAATATTTACAGCAAGGAAAATGTAAATAACACTAGTCGACACGACTTTTCAGCTGTCGCCAAAAGTGACTTTCTGTTAGATTTGGATGTTTAAAAATGTTTAAAGAATGTTTTTTTTTTTATAGTTTAGGTTTTTTTTTTAAGAATTTGTAAAAAATGTATTTTTTGTCATAGGTAGGGCTTCTATTTTTCACATAACCTAAGTTTCCTACAACTGATTGTATTGAACTTCGCAGTTTTTGTGAAAAGCTGACAAAGTGTATGAGTCGGATTTATAGCTGCATTTTTCAGCTTTTTATAACAACAAAGTTCAATACAACCAGTTTTAGGAAACTTAAGTTATGTGAAAAATAGAAGCACTACCTATGACAAAAAATACCAAATTTTTTTTAAATTCTTAAAAAAAAACTAAGCCCGGAAAAAGAAAACATTTCATTAAAAATTGGTAAACATCCAAATCTATCAGAATAAGTCATTTTGGACGACAGCGAAAAAAAAGTATTTTATCGAGTAGTGTAATTTACACTCCCATATTCTTTTGCCACGTTTAGCAACTTATGAAACTGATATTTTTGGGTTAATATTTGATTATAGTCTTGTATAAGCTTAACAGCACGTTCGACTTTATCATTAACTAAATATTTTAATATTTCAGAGCTGCATTACAATGCCATTCTGAAGGATCTGGAAATATTAAACAGATTGATAAATTTAGCAGAACAAGGTGTCATAAAATCGATAGTCTTGTTTTGTTTGTGATAAACGTTGGCAAATCGTTTTATTTTACAATTAGAAGTTTTGCAGAGGTTTCGACATCATCATAGTTAACAAAAAGTGCCAAGAGCAAGAGTTGCTCCGCAATTTCTCGTTCCTCCATTGGTGTAACTTTATCGTCAAACAATGCAAGTACGATAGTTTCGTCATATAAATACCACAAATGGCTACAAGTCAATTTTAGAAGTTTGCAATTCACGGATCTTTTGGCACCATACCAAAAGCCATTTTACCGTTAAAAACTGCTACAAACACAGATTGTTGATATTTTTTGTATGAAAAAAACGGTTGTAAGTACATACATACATATGTCGTCTAACGGAATTTATCGGCAAAATTCTGCATACGAAAGTTTGGTCAAACGGTTGTAACGGCTGTTTATCCATCGATTTTTAAAAACGATACCTTAAACGGCGCCTTATTAATGTGTCTATCAAAAAATAAAAATTGACAAACACACAGAAGTTACATTATTTGAAAACACTACTGATGGACGAGGCTACCAACTTGATACGACATTTGGCGATTACGGACACAGCTTACAACACTGCATGGGAACGACCCAATTTCAGCCACAAAATATTTTTTTTTCAACTTTTAATGAAATTTTAAAAAATTTTGAAATTTAAAAGCTTATTCTCTTCCAGACTCTAAGCTGAAGCACTACTTCTGAAAACAAATAAATGAAAAATTCTTGTAAAAAAAACTAAACCATAAAAAAAACCATAATTCTTTAAAAATTATTAAATCTCTATTTCTATCAAAGCCGCGTCTCTATTTTATACCCGGTACTCAGTCAGTATCAGAGAACTGCGACAAGCCACCGCCACTTGCGGTGCACCGGGTAAATGTAAGGTGTTATTGGCACCCTGGTGTTTTCAACCACCGCAAAAGTGAGTGTGTTCGCTTACCATACAATAATGTATGAGTGTTTGCGCATACAAGCATAAAAGGGAGTAGGTAGTTTTTTGAATATGTGTGTATGGCATACGGTGGGCACTTCGACGACGAAAGAAGGATGAGTAAAAAGAGCGGCACAAAAATTGAGACAAAAAATGTATAGAGTGCCGTTTGTGATATGATTTCTTTTGTGCATGCCTTTGCTTGTTGCTCTCAACAACTACACAGCGTACAACCACACAGCGCAGCGACAACAACAACAGTGACCACATAATGTTATTTTATAAATTAAATTATTTTTATTGCTTCAGTGCATCATACATAATATAATAAAATAATACTTAAAATAAAAATTGAATTTTTTGTTTTTTCTTCAGTGCATCTAACATAATACAATAAAATAGTACTTAAAATAAAAATTGAATTGATTAATACTTAAAATATAACATTTTTTATTGCTTCAGCGCATCAAACATAATCAAATAATACTTAAAATATATAAAATATAACATTTGATGTTGCTTCAGTGCATTTCATTTAATTCAATTCTAATTTTAAATATTTGTAATAGGAATGTAGAAAAAGCAAATTGTCTACCGTTTTCGGCCCTAATCTATTTCTTTTTTCTGTTATTATGTTGCCCGCTAAAGAAAATACCCTTTCAGCTGCTGCACTGCTGGATGGTATTGCATGGAGTTCCAATGCTAATTTCGATAATAGAGGATAACAATTTTCTTTGGCTTTCCACCACTCTAAAGGTTCGAAGTCCTCGCTTAAAGAAACTCTCTCATTGCAATAGCTTTATATTTCCTCTATGGGTATTTTATAAGTGTTGTTTTCCTGAGCCACCAGTTGAGAAAAAAAAAATTTAGTTTTTGGAACAAACGTTTGGCTGTTTGGTTTAGTTGGCAATTGAAAACTTGGGCTTGCTGGACTTAAATCGTTACTTGAAAACAGTATTTTTGAGAAGATTCATTTTCCATTTTTTCTATACAGAAGTTTTTTATTTCTATAATATCCTCATGTTCCATGATTGCTGCAGGTGGATATAAGAAAAAGGCTGCTTTGTGCCAAATACCTAAATTATCTTTCCAAATCGTTTTTATGTTCATTAAAATTCTTTCTTTAAAAACCGAAATCGACGAAATATCTTCAGAATTCGGTTCGCAAAGTTTCTTTATTTTGGCAATCGAGGGCAATACAAAGCATAATGAAGGAGAGCTACACGTTTGCAATTCTTTAAAAATTCTCTCGAAATCTTGTAGAAGTATTAATATTACTTTTAAAGTCGATATATTTATTATTATGAGCTTTTGACCCCCCTCAGTCTCACTTAATATTTGATTAACTGATGTCCAGTTATCCACTATAGAATTAAGCATTGTATAATTCGAATTCCATCGAATAGGGCATGAGTTTTTTAATGTTGTAGTTAGTCTATGCTGCAAACATGCTTTTTTAAAATATTTAACGGTTTTTTTTCCATGCGTTTAATATTTCTTAAAACGTTTGAAAATAAATGGCTGCTACAATTTAATCGAATATTTTTGTTCAATGCCTTTTTTATATTGGTTCCCCTATCGGTCACGAATTTAATATTATTTATGTTGTCCACATCAAATTGTTCAAAAATGGTTTTCATTTTGTTTAGAATGTTTTCACCCGTAGATTTTTCGAAATCCATTGATTTCAAGCCCGAAATGATATCTTTCATTTTGAAGTCTTTTAAATAATGGAGAGTGACACCTAAAAAATTTCTGTTGACGTACTGATCCGTCCACATATCAATGGTTGCCGATACTCCACCATTATTTACAGCATTTTTAATTTCTTTGGAGATTATTGTCCGCTTCTCTTCTGCATCTTTATCCGCATTTCGGCTCAATGTCGTTGCGTCAGGCAGTAGGTCGTCAATATCGACGTTCGCTCCATATATAGCACCAATTTTTACAAAAAATTTCACCAGGCTGCGAAGTCCAGTGCCGTTTACCGCGGAAAAAGGGCGACAATCTTGAACAACCCACTCACTGCACTTCTCTGAAGCAGTTTTTTTGTCCAAGCTAGAAACTTTTTTTGCTTCTGTTGGCTGTCGTAAAGACACGCAGCATTTGTGACGTGACAAATTCGAGGTTTGGTTGCTAACATATTTTAGCACCTTTCCGCATTCATGGCAATAAACCCATCCTTCTAGGACAGTTTGGTCCTCTTGAAATATGTTGCGTAATATTGACCATATTAAACTTTTTCCTTTGTGTACAGGAGCTGTGGTATATATACCACAATCAATTTTATTTTTAATTTGGTCTGGAGTCATATTTGCGATGGTTCCGCTAGCCAAATCTAAGAAGCACTGAACTCGAGTTCTAAAAATCAGTGTTAAAGAAACTGAAAAAAGTATATTTTTTGTTGCGAAGGAGCAGCAGCAATCGCCGTTTAAGAATATGTATTTGTTTTTGCTTTGCTCCTTCTTTCGGTCAGCAACGCATGTCGAAGCAGCACCAACAAATGATTCTTGCCTACATCTATTTATTTCGCATTGCCTTTTTTTCACTTGCGCTTCTTCCGTTATTCTTTTTGAGTGTGAGTGCCACCGGCACCCTCTGCCGAAAAGTGCCAGTGGCTGCATGCAAAAAAAAAACCGGTTATTGTATGAGCGAGTTCGTGATATTGCCGGTGCTCGCTGTACACACAAAACTTTTGTTAAGTGTGTGTCTTTGCTTTGCTTTTGCGGTGATGAGTGGCACCGCAACATACATTTCATTGGGTGTGAGTAGGGTGGCAAAAATTGACACCCTTGCAGTTCTCTGGTCAGTATATACATAAGTATATGAGTTTACGATTTATGCAATTTATTATATGTTCGCAACAGGGACAAATTAAATTTTGGGAAAAAAATAATTCAAAAAATGAATTCAAACCATTTTTGGAATTTATATATGTGTTGCCATTTTTGTTTACATATGCTTTTTATATCTGCTTCTACATGTAGTTATAGCTGCATATTCCAGACATGGAAATGTTTCCGAGAGAGAGGGAATGAGGCAGGCGTTGCGTAGCGACTGAAATTTAATTTGTTCCTTTTGGCTATAAAAGTAGTTCAACCTGATCAAGATTGGGCAATCTGGTAGATACGGGTATTTTCCATGATTATGCGTTTTTGATTTTCTCGTATCTTTAAAATTGTGCTTGCCACAGACTTTCGTCCTTTGTGTGGGAGGAAAGGGGGCGAGGAAGATTTTATAACATACTTGTATTAGTGTGATAGCACAGGAGACTGGATACAAAATTTGGTTGATGCTGATCAAGAATATATGTACATATATACTTTATGGGATCGGAAACGATTCCTTCTCGGCGTTACACACATCCACTATCGCCACAAATCTAATATACCCCCTCTTCGAGTAACGGGTATAAAAATTATTTTTGGCGACAGCAGATATGTTGACTAGTGCAATTTGTTTAGGTATATTTTACCGAAATCTTAATTTCCAAATCTGAGGAAAAGTAAAAAAAAAAATGATTTCCTGGGCTGTATTTGTGTTTGAAGATAAACAGTCTGGTCTTTGAAAGAAAATATGGTCAAATTCCGACAAATTTTCCGAAAATTTCATTTTGTCATTTTTGTAATGAATCTGAATCCACACAAATAAAGGGTAATTTTGCGATCTTGTAAGAATTCCTGCAAGGGAAGTATTTTATTTTGATCGTCATAAATCTCTGGTGTTAAGTCTGGCACTTTCATTCGTTCCATTCCGTTTCATACCAAAGAAGTGGTACATTTCTAAGCTAAGTCATTTTAAGTAGTCGTACAATAAACACACGGAATGTTCCTAAAAGAAATACTTCGGATTAAAGCTCAGAACAAAAACAAAATTTCGTAATATTTGTGGTTTCTTTATATATTACAGCCTGCTCCAGAGCCATACGATCATAGCGTTGATGAAAGAGAACATACTGTGGAACAATGGAAGGAGTTAATTTATGAAGAAGTTATGGACTACGAAGCACACAATGCTAATAATAGAACACGGTAGAAATGGAATTTGTCATGTGTTAGGCAGTCACATTACCTCCAGCTAAACAAAAATTCTTCTTATACTGTTAAATTATTATAGGAATGATAAGAATATTCAACTTGTATTTAAATATATTGTAGCCCTTTAAATAAAAATATAATAAACATGCACTAAAAATACTCTCAGAAGTTATCATGAGTTTGACAACGCACAGTGGGGATGAAGATATTTTATAAAATAAATTGTATTTGAAAGAAGATTCAAATTTTTATTCTGATTCGGTGCACTTGTGACTTTATGATTCACAATGCTTTGTGAAACTTAGACATTGTTGCCGGTGCATATTTCTTAAAATTTCAAAATGATAAAAATTCATTTTTATCGTTAAACGTTAAAACGAACGTTAAAAATACACTAAAATTATGTATACATCGCAAAACTTAAGAAACTGCTTGACCGATTTGGATGAAATTTTATCCAGATGTTCGTATTTGCCAGAAGAAGAAAATTTTGGTAAAAACTACCCGCAATCGCCTACAAAGATCTTATGCTGCTCTTTTTGGAAATACAATGCAATAAAATAATTGTCTCCTTGGAAGCCGGAGTTGTTGATTAAGGGCAAAGTCACCTTCGAATTCTGATTAATCCAATTGAACTTCCATTTTAATTCACGAGGATTCAGTTCGATTGACTTTTGCGATGACAATCATTAAATCACAAGGCCAAACGTTAAAGGACTGTGGAATTAATCTCGTATTTCCTTTTCATTCGAACGTTCAGCTGTTCGTTGCCTGTTCGTTGTCTTCTTTGTTTGTTTTTTCGTTGGAAAGCAGATTTAAAACCATAGTTTATAATATCGCCCTGATTTTGGTTGCAATGAAATAAATCATAATGAAATTTTAACTACCTCTGTTTAATTATTACTCTGGAGTTTATCTAAAGGCGTTTAATTGGGGCGAGTAAAAGTTCGCCGGGTCCGCTATTAATTTTATATTTTCATATATATTTTCAATTAAATCTTTGAAATTTTGAAGAATTTTTCCAAATATATAAAACAGAACACTTGGGTGGCTCCAAGTTAATTTATATATTTGACGAGACAAAAAGGGAATAAGTGTGCGCTTGGCTTCAATACAATTTAACGATTACATTATATTGTTTTCACTCTTAACCTTCTACGTTGGCGGTGGGGAGAATTTGACAGAGCGAGTGAGAGCATTATTGCCCTCCCGTTTAGACCTTAATTATCTTATACTTGACTTCAAAAAATTCAAATTTAAACAATAAAAATAGCTACAATATTGTGGCGCGAGGTGAAGCTTCGCTCCGTCGCACATTATGGCCTTCGGCCCCAAACGAAAAAGGTATCTTCATGAAATAAACAGCATTTTAAGAGAAAATCATCAAGAATTTTGTCTCTACGTAAACATGGTTATATTTTATTTTATATTTATTTTTTAATTAGAATAATTGGATTTAAACAAAATTTTTTTGCTGTATGTTGTAGTGCGGGGTTGCGACAAATATCATTTAAGAAGGCTCTATTGCTCAAAGCTGCGTTCGTTCATTTTCGTAGTGACCTGACGTGTTTTTGTTTTGCGCTCCATTTTTTCTTTTCTTTTCCATAAACAACCGGGGTTTTGATATAATAATTTTTGAATAAACCAGTCTAAAATATTATAATATATGAAAATCTATGCTTATCCGCGAGTGCATGATGCCCTTTCATCTGTATACAAACATACAACATTTGTAATGTTTTTTCCAGAGGTAGTGCCTTTTTTTTTAAACACTAGTCGACACGACTTTTCCGCTGTCGCCCAAAATTACTTTTTTTTATAGATTTGGAGATTTAAATTTTTTTAAAGAATTATGGTTTTTTTTCCAGGTTTGGTTTTTTTTTAAAGAATTTTTTAAAAATGTATTTTTTTTTCAAAGCTTTTATATTTTATAATAATATCTGTTTCCTACAAGTGAAAAATAGAAGCCCTACCTATGAAAAGAAATACTAAATTTTTCAAAAATTCTTTAAAAAAAACTAAACCTGGAAAAAAAACAAAATCCTTAATAAATTTTGAAATCTATCAGAAAACGGGATTTTGGGCGACAGCGGAAAAAAAAGTTGAAATTTTTCAAGTAGTGTAATCGAAGAGTATAGGGGTATATTAGATTTATCGTGATAGTGGATGTGTGTAACGCCCAGAAGGAATCATTTCCGACCCCATAAAGTATAAATATTCTTGATCAGCATCAATAGCCGAGTCGATATAGACATGTCTTCCTGTCCGTCCCTCTGTGCGTCTGTCCGTCTGTCCGTCCGTCCGTCTTCATTAGCGCCTATATCTCAGAGGCTATTAAAGCTAGAGCAACCAAATTTTGTATCCAGTCTTCTGTGTTATCACACTACTCCAAATGTATTTCAAAATTTCGCCCCGCCCCTTTCCGCCCACACAAAGGACGAAAATCTGTGGCATGCACCATTTTAAAGATACAAGAAAACTAAAAACGCAGAGAGATTGATTATATCTTACAGAGTGTTGAATCTGGATCAGATCTGATTATTAATAAAGCCACTATGAAGAAAACAATTTTAAAAAGTCATCGTTCCCTCTTGCTCTCTCTCACACGCGACCCTGTCTGTTTTGTGTATTCGTCCAAATGAGCGCCTAGTTCTCAGAGACTATAAGAGCTAGAGCAACCAAACTTTCTATCCAAGTTCCTGTAATATCACTTCAATATAAGTGTATTTCAAAATTTTGACACGCCCTTCCGTACAAGTCTTTTACCACAAGTCTTGTACCAAGTCTTATACCATTGCAAAGTCGTGGTGGATTAAGATTCCGCACCTTGTAGATTTTGTATTTTACCACTCTAATTAGCAGTTGTTGTTGCATTATTGTTCCGTTGCACTGAAGAGGACCTTGCTGTACGTAGATTATTTATTTCTATTATTTATTTATTTAATGTCTTCGTTCCTCCTCTAACAAATAACTATAACTTACACAAATTGCAATTTTTCAGAGAACAATTTTTCACACAAAATTTTATAAAAACAAAATCTATCATAAAATATTTAGTTCTACAGAATGACACAAAAAGAAATAAGCGTTCAAAGCCACATTTTTGGGCCAAATTTAATCCTAAATTTTTTATTAATTTTTTATTTTTAAGAAACCCATAAACCCATAATAAAAACCCATTAAAAAAAAAACGGTGGTACGAGCACTGCCTAGAATGCGGTTGCAGTGTTCAAACACCGCAGTGTTCAAACATGAATATGAAGCGACAAGAAAAAATATGGTGCCTGAACGCTTGTACTGGATCAAATTTGTACGCCTTCTTGATTTCTAGGTTTAGTTTTTTTTAAAGTATTTTTTAAAAATTTGATTTGATTTTTCAGTGTTAGGGCTTCTATTATTCACATAACTTAAGTTCCTATAACTGGTTGTATTGAACTTTGCAGTTTTGACGGTTTGAACTTAACGGTTTATTCATCGATTTTTATAAGCGATACCTTTAACGACGCCTAAACAATGTGTCTATCTAAAACTAAAAATGTTACCCATAAAATATTTTTTTTCGACTTTCCTGAGTTTTTAAAGTTAAAATATCGGGAAAAAATAAAAGTTGAATTTGAAAACCTAATATCGTCCAGACGTTAAGCTGCAGCTCAAAAGTGTCCGGACCAGATTTATAGCTGCATTTGTCAGCTTTTTAAAACTGCAAAGTTCAATACAACCAGTTATAAGAAATTTAAGTTATGTGAAAGATAGAAGCACTACCTCTGAAAAAATATATTAAATATTTAAAAAATTCTTTAAAAAAAAATAAAGCTGGAAAAAAAAAGATTCTTTACAAATTTTAAAATCTCCAAAACAAAATTTATATTAGTGAGGAGTGTTAGTGATTGATAATATGTCAAATTGACACATTCTTTTACACATTCTTCTTCTTTACAACCAACGTGAAAACCTTGGCGAAGTGGAGTTGCGACTGGACGGCAATCCTGCATACCGAAAGTATTCAAAATGGAATACCGAAAGTATTTTAAACGCTTTCCGGCATAACTTGAGGTCTCCTTGATTGCCTTCTCGATGAATTTCCATGCCTGGGAAATGTTGCGCTGATCTCCGTCTTTCATCTCAAATACGGATGCATATCGTCTGTCTCATAACGTATCACTGCAAAATATGTCTCCCAGTAGTTAACGTAAAACGGCTGGCTACATCCTTGTGCCACAAGTCTCGACTTAAGCTTTTCAATGTCATCGTATTTATTGCGGTTGATTGCGAAGACCCATTTTGAACCTGTGGCCTTTTTTCCGGCGGAAGATTGTCCATGTATTTTTTGACACAAGTGCGTCGAATTCGTTTTGCATCGACTTTTTGCAAATTTCCGCATCGTGACTTCGCTAAGCCTCTGGATTGTTCCGTTGAGTCTCAATGTCATTGGATCAGCTAAGATTGTGGAGACATTGTACTGCTTCTTTGGTCTGCCATGTTGACCAGTCCGAATGATTTGGCCTTGGCCTTCCTGGGCCACGTATTTCTGGGATGTCTTCTTCATCTGAGCTGCGGCTCTGTTCTGGACCGCTTGCACTTACGAAGTACTCCTCTTCCTCATCATCGCTGCTGTCAATGTTGCCTATAGTTTTGTTTTTGGGCTCAATAACAGTTTGTATCTGCATAAGTTCTTCGTTTGACTCATAGCTTATGATGATTTTAGCAAGATCTTCTCAGTGTTTGAAATGCCAATTTTTTTTTGGCACCTATTTCTATCCAAAATAATAACAGAAATTGTTTCCAAAATTAATAATGTTTATTTATACAGGCGGCTGCTAGCGGAAGCCGATTGCTTGCTATTAGCCTAGCCAGATAAATGTACAAGTGAGATAAAATGCAACCAATCCGAGCGCGGTTCTTAAACTTTGTGCAGAATCTCTTTGTGTGCCTCTCCTAAAACTCTTCGACTTGTCTCTCAAGACTGGTGTCTTTCCCACCATCTGGAAAGAATCCTATATAGTTCCCTTTCATAAAAAGGGATCTAAATCTGATGTCTCTCACTATCGCTGTATGGCAGATAAGTCATCCCTAAACTTTTCGAAAAAATCATTACTTTTCAGCTGCAACATTTTTGTAGCTCTGTATTCTCTGAATCAAAGCATGGATTCATTAAACGTCGCTCAGAGTATACTAATCTCCTTGAATTTTCCACCTTTGTAACTTCAGGATTTGCTAAACAGTGTCAAACTGATGTCGTTTATACTGACTTTAGTAAAGCCTTCGAATCCGTCAATCATAATCTACTTATTCATAAACTGTCTCTTCTAGGGTTTCCGACTAAGCTTCTATACTGGACTAATTCTTACCTTAGTAACCGTTCTCAACGTGTCAGCTTTAACTCCTCTCTCTCTAAACCTGTTATTGTCTCATCGGGGGTGCTTAATCAACATTCTACCTCTTAACATTTCTAAATGCAATATTATGACTTTTCACCGCAATAAGCCATACCTTTTCGATAACTCTATCAATAACATTATCCTACAACGCCTCTTCAAAGTTAACGACTTGGGCATTACCTTTGTTCCTAATCTATGTTTCAACTCTCATATCTCTACTATCTCTAAAAAAGCCAAAGGAGTCCTTGGATTTGTAAAAAGATGGTCTAAGGAATTTACAGACCCGTATACTACAAAACTTTTGTATGTTTCCCTGGTTCGGCCTATCTTGGAATATGGTTCTTGTGTTTGGTCTCCTCACTACCAAAAATTTCAGGATATGCTCGAATCAGTACAAAAACAGTTCCTCATCTTTGCTCTCCGCGGACTCATTTGGGACCCTTCGATCCACCTCCCTTCTTATGAAAGTAGGTTGCGCTTAATTAACCTCCACTCTCTTAAATCCCGTAGAATCTGCCAAGGAGTTCTCTTCCTCCATAAGCTTCTCTCTGGTGAGGTTGAATCGACTGCCCTCATCAACCTTATTAGTATAGCTGCTCCTTTCCGCCCGACTAGGTATTACTTTCCTCTTCATCTCCAACTCTGTCTCGGATTATGAATCTTTTCGTAGCCTTTCCCGTAACTATAACCAATTTTTCCATCTGTTTTCCTTTGATACTAGTTCTAATATGGTCAAAATTATCTTAATCAATAAATTAATTTATTTTAAATAGCTGTAATTGGGAATCGTTCGGCTACCGGCTTTTCTCTTACCTAAATTTGGCTGTTGGTGGGACCTTATCGGCTACTGAGCCGATAATCAGCCCCACCGGGTCTGAGTATTTGCATTAGCCCTTTTCTTTTAATTATTGATATGTAATTTTTACCCTTACAGTTTAACTGTACATTGTTAAACTTTAAACAACAATGCGCAGAGAGATTAGCAGATTACTGAAATTGGCACTGTCGGCTAAGCAAAGCTAGAGCCGGAAGGCGGCTGCAGAGCGCCCTTTACAGAGGGAGAGCGCATCAGCACTGCCGAACGTTGGTGTTTACAGTGGCCAAAGCATTGGAGGAAGGAGGATTTCATACTTAATCAAAACGAGATCGTTTACGCAAAGATTTTGCGTGGGAGTTCGCCATTTCGACTGCTCTTGCAAAAGAGTCAGATACTCTTCGCGCCAACGGTTCCAGAATATCTGCTGCAGCTGAGTGATCCGTTGCCAGCCATCCAGACGATTGTAGTTGAGCTTCGTTAGACCGGGCTCGAGGATTGCTTTGTGGGGACCTCCTAAAAGCAGATGAGCAGGAGTCAGAACATCTAAGTCAGCAGGATTTTCTGAAAGCGAAAGCAAATGGCTCGAATTAACAATTGCCGTGAACTGTCAGATCAGAGTGCGCAGCTCGTCGAAGTCAAGCACAGAGGGTCCAACTGAGCGGTACAGGTGATGCTTTGCTGTCTTCACGGCCGCTTCCCACAATCCGCCAAAGTGCGGAGAGCGTGGTGGGATGAAGCGCCAGTCGATCGAGTCCGCCAAGCAGGATTCATGGACCTCGTTCATATGTGAGTCGCTCATAACAAGTTCCTTGACCTCCAAAAGCTTGTACTTGGCGCCAACTAAGGCATTGTTACACCAAATTTGACTTGGCCTTCCTCACGTGGAAGTGAAACGCTAGGCGCCTAGAAACGAAGCGGTGGTCAGGTCCTTTACGAGCTCCATGTGTATAGCCTTAGAAGTGAAGCAAATGAATACACTGATGTAGCACTTGATGGGTGGCCCCGTGCGGATTTCTGATCTGTAGAAAAAGGGCCCACAGTAATCCACTCCAGTGACTACAAAAGGTCGAGATCCCTCCAATCGCTCCTTAGGCAGATCTCCCATGATGTGCTGAACCATGCGCGGTTGTGTCGTTCAGCATCTCACACACTTGCTGACTACTTTTGATACTGCCTTCATTCTTCCAATTGGCCAATATTCCAGTCGAATTTTTTCAAGCCAAGAGGGTCGTAGAAACGAGCAATCGTAGACAAAACCGATCGCTTGGCGGACTTCGAATTTGTGTCCAGCGCGGGCAAGGCAAAAAGCAGCTGATCTGATGCAGGGTCCCATGCTAAGCCAAGAGTTTTCGTTATGTCACTTCCATCATGAAACCTTAAGTTTTTTTCTCTGTCATCTTCAGGCGTTCCCTCAAGTACTTCCTGATGGCTAGAGCACCATTTCCTAAGCTTAAAATTACCGCAAGACAGTATAGCGGAGGTTTGATGCATATTTTCCATGACCTTAGCGATAGAGCTGCCGCCCAAGATGAGATCACCCCCGTAAAAATCCTGTTGCAGAGCAGCTGAGCCAAGAGGGTAGGACTCACCCTCGTCAATGGCCAGCTGGTGCATTTCGCGAACTGCTAAAAATTATGCAGCTCTAGTGCCATATGTGACGGTGTCTAATGTATAGACCTGAATCTTGGACTGGATAGAATCTCGCCATAGAATGCACTGATAGTAGTTGTCAGGTGAAGACACTCGTACGCAGCGGTACATTTTACAAATGTCCCCAGTGAGAGCGACTGGATATGTGCAAAACCGAATTAGTATGCTGAACAATGCAGGCTGAATAACAGGGCCTGCCATCATCGCATCATTTAGGGAACATCCAGTTGATGTGGCTGCCGAACCATCAAAACGACACGAAGCTTTGTCGTCGTACTATCCTCCTTTAAAACACAGTGGTGAGGCAAGAAATATCTGCAGAGACTACGAGAATCAGGGTTGACTGGGGACATATGCTTCAACTCAATATACTCCCTCATAAAGGCAGAGTACCGCTCCTTAAGTGTAGTATCACGATCCAACTTTCGCTCCAAATTGATGAATCGACGATGCGCCTGAATGTAAGATTCCCCTAAGCGATCGCCATTATCCTTTAACGGGAGACGAACTGAATACTCCCCTGATGGCAAACGTGAGAAGTGGTCTACGAAATGCGCTTCACAATCTAATTCTTCCTTCGTATTCAAAAAGGGCTTCCGCACAAGTCTCGACCTCCCAAAACAAACGAAGAGTTTTATCCAACCTTGCATCCATGTTAGCTTCCGAATCTTTAGAATTGTGCCTTGCCAAGAGCGCAGAGCGTGCTATCCTTTGTCCACCGCCAGATACGATCCGCCCTAGCCGGGTCTTCTGCAGAAGAGGCAGACCATCGCTGAGTTTGATTTGCCCTACGCAGAGGAGATCATAGAAAATACTAGCACCAATGAGGAGATTCACTCGCTGAGGGTTGAAAAATGCAGGATCAGCAAGCTGATCATTTGATGGAATATTCCAGTCAGCTACATTGACTGACAGACTTGGTTGACAATCGGTGATAGTAGGAGCTATAAGAGCAGTGCGCGTAGTTGCATAGTCAGCTGTGCGAGAATGCATACAAATATTCACGGTGGATCCCTCAGTAGCCACGCTGGTATCGCCGAGCCCAGAGACAAGTGCAGACGATTGAGTTCTCCTAAGCTGAAGCTGATTGGTGAACCTGGATGTGATGAGATGAAGTTGAGATCCTGAATCTAGTATGGCACGACAAGGAACTAAAACGCCAGACCGATTCTTTACGAGATCCACAGCGGTAGCCAGAAGCACAATATCGGATTGAAGACCTTGGGCAGCAAGAGAGGTAGAAGCAGGGGAAGGTGAACTGCTAACAGAATCCTGATTCTGGTTGGAGCGTTAGATCTGGAGCGGAAAGATCTGGGGAGCATTGAGTTGTGGATTGCAGATTCTCGAAATGCAACAAACTATGATGCCTCCCACCGCATACTCGACATTTTCCACTGTTGCATGCACGAGTCCGATGGCATTGGAGGCAACAAACGTTTTTTTTGTAAATGGGAATTATGGTTTTTTCCCACCTGAGCGCTACCAGCGGGTGCCGTTGTAGCGTATTCCAAATTCTCGATTTTCTGGCATCGCTTCTCCAAGTATTCATAGAAATCCTTTGATGTGGGTATGCCATCCGACGACAGGTGTTCTTCCCATTTAATTTGCGTCTTAGCGTCCAACTTCTGCAGCAGCATGTTAATTATCATGCATTTGGATATCTCCAAATCCGTTTCCAGTGTCTCCATTTTCGTAAATATTATTGACTCCAGTGACGATCAAATCCTCCACCATCTTGACGTCTCCGCGTTGCAATATTATTCGTTTTTCTTGGTCATACAAACGATATGCTTCTTTTGCAATGTAGTAGCCAACAGAAATGTTCTCCTTTCCCTTGGCAACGATCTTGTCCAGTGTAAATACGCGTGAACCAAATATTTTCATATATTTATAAAATATGGTAAATTTCTGTTAAATTTGCGTGAATTAACTTACTCCTGGCCATTTAACGATTGTACGATTTGCCCGCTCAGCAACTCCGTTTTTGTGAGGTACCGCCAATTTACTTTTTATTCCTCACCCGTTTAAAAACGTTGTAAATTAATTTTCTTATGTACTTAGTATTGCTATCGCTTCGCAAAGCCTTCATTGTTTTTTCAGTAATTTTTTTCGACATAAGTTTTGTAAATTTTATACTTATCAAACACTTAATTTTTGTTATGCTTAAAATATACGCGAGTTGTTGGCTATAGATATAACAAAACGGTTTCTAGGCAGAGATGAATCATTTTGCCTTTTGTGGGAACGGTACATATTTTAACCTTATTGCATGTGTCGCAATTTGTGTTTACGGCTATGTTTTTTATTTTCGTTCCCATCACACCTTCATTCTCTCAAAGACTCTTAAAGATTTGAAAATGTATATGACCATAGCCTAGGCCATTTTTCTGCAAAAAATATATAGGATATCAAATGTATAACTGGTTTTTTCCACTCCATATACCTATAAATATTTTCTTGTTTTGGACGCAAAATGTTTCTATGTTTGTTTCGCGTTAAAGCTTCTGCATTTCCGAATGTTGTGACCTTCTCTATTTCGGCGGCTTTGCACATCGACAAAACATTTATTTTTAGATCCGGCACATACAACGCGTTTTGCAAATTATATTTGTTTCATTTAATTTTCAAACTTCCAATACCTAGGGACTTAATATACATTTCTGCATTCATCATAATGTTTGTTGTAAAAAATGTTGAATTTGAAGCCTAGCAAATTGGCTTTGGACACAGGGACTCGCGGGGTGGACCACATAATTGATTCTTATAGTAGCAATGGGTATATGTTAGGCGGTAAAGACTTCTACCTACATGTAATTTCCGTTTTCTTATCCATCTCCTCCTTCGACGTCACTGATTATCCTGCAGGTTATCCACTGTTGCGCCGACGTATGATTTTTGTGGACCGCCATGGCCCCGACCTCGATGTTGGGCTCTGGAGTTTGCCCCTTGCTACGAGCTTTGAGCTTTGAGAGAAGTTGCCATCTGCTGGTACATATGGTACCGCTGCTCAGTGAGCCTGGCTTTTACTCTTGCGGCACCGAGCAAAGGACCTATCCCATTAGAAAGAGGTCTGGCGTGAGCACATCTCTGTGAGGGGCCTGGAGGGGATTACCCCTGCCTCGGCCAACTTCGTTTAACCTCGGTCTCCCTGAGCTCGGCGTCGGAAATCTGCCGGACGACGAGATCAAGTCCCTGACTTGACGGCCACCTCTCACAAATTGCTGAATTCTTCCGGGAAGACACCAGCATCATCGACGATTGAGGCAACTCTTTTGCATTTAACTCTGTAAAGTAGTGATCTGGGGCTGGGGTACAAATCTCAGTCTGTCCAGGGTCACTTACAGTTTATTTATAAGTTGCTGAGACTATTGAGACTGGAGGGCGTGGTTTCCATAGAAGGCTACCGAGTCACCGCCAATGGCGTGACCTTCGAGATGTAACTTAGGGACGAAGGGAAAGACACAGTACCCGTGAGATGCACCCGATCCGGCCTCGGCAGGGTAAATCCCCTGTTGCCAAAAGCCGGAAATACGTACGCCGGGACGGTAGGGAAACGTGGACTTGCTAGTAAGGCAGACTGTAGAGGAGGGCACGGAAAGGCAAGACCTACCAGAGGCACAGCCCGAAACCGACTCCAGCAGGGTAAATCCCCTGTTGCCGGAGAAGGGGGCCAGGCCGTACACCTGGAAGGGGGGGAGAGGGGTAGGAGGAGGAAGGCGTATCGCTCCCGATATCGACAGGCTAAAGCCCCTGTTGTCGAGATCGGTTAGACACGCTAGAGCGAGGGAAGGAGGGAAGTAGATATTACAGCCGGAGCACCGGCCACCCGAGCGGAAAAAGAAAGGTTTGGTTTAGGAATAAACGGTATATATATACATATATATAAGAGGATTTTTATTAAAAATTTTTAGCCTAGCCACTCCACCGCACACCTACTCTAGGCCCTTCCCGTCTTGGCCATCAGCCAGCTCACCCGCGCATATGGTATCGGCGTCCCATGATCCTCTTAGTATCCTTCTTCCTGGGGTCTGCGTCGTGGTCTGCGTTGTAGGCTGCGTCCTGGGTCTTCACTCGGCGTAACACTTTTCGTTTTTTTTTTTTTTTGCGGGCGCTTCCATTCGCTTGAACCGGGCGCCACGGCCTCTCGAAACTGACTCTCTCGATTTTCCATCGAGTTCGTCGATCCCAGACCTGGGCTCGTCGTTCGTTCTTTTCGGGTCAACGGGACTTTTTCGAAAGAGAGACATTTCGCTGTCTCTGCTTTCGCGGATCTCTTTCGCTACGCGGCTGGCCGAGCGCCGCTTATGGTTGTGGCCGCTCTCTCTCTCCTTCTCTTCTTTTTGCATACTCCCTCTTTCGGTGTGCGTTCGCGCTTTGTTTTGGCTGCTGCGGGTTTTCGGGCGTGGGTGAGCTGGCCATCTGGCGGTTTTTCGGCGTTGTCCCTCTACTAATAATCTAGCTTATATGTATATATATATTTATAAAGACTTCGTCGTATTCTACTTCTAAGGCTACGTATATATAAGCATGTGAGGCCCCAGTATGGGTCCTCACAACTTCCTGGAGTGTTCTTTGTCCTAATATATATTCAAAAACCGGTACACATATGCCTCTGGAAAATAATGCTCAGATGCACGTCTCGGACTTTCTAACCAAATTGAATCTAGGAGCTCAGGGGCGTCGCGTCCGCGAGATGACAGTGACGGCAAGTCACCATATAATTTTTTTCTGAAAGGTCCTGAACTATGGCTTTATAACAAAAACAGCAAGCGATGATGGCGGAGTCTTTAAACAATGTAGCGTTATTTGAAAGTCTGTCCAAATACACGCTCTCAACTCTACATTTGTCAAGAACTTTTGTGACATTTGACCAAAATTGGGCCAACAGAGTGTCGGCGCATAGTTGAAGCCTTGGTATCGTTTATTTTTTTAGTGGAGCAACTTTTGATTTCGCTGCCAGGAACCGACAAGAGACTTGACCCTTTTCGCGAATGCAACGACAGCATTATTGCAAATTATATTGGAACCTTTCAAATGCAAGCAACGGATGGCAAGAAATGGAGCCGACGCCATTAACCAGACGTCTTTTCGTTTTGCGCTCGGCTTATTTTCCTTTTATTTTCCCTAAACAGTCGGTGTTTTTTCTAAAAGGACCTTAATAAATTCCCAAATTAACCTATTACCATAATATCCATTCTTAGTCGCGAGTGCATGCCTTTTTATTATGTAAAAAAATAGTTTAATAATTATTTGTTGCTTCGGTTAACAGTGTGTTCTTTGTGCTTTTCGTAAGCACTCATTACATTATGTTTAGCCGCTCTCATCTAGTAGTTTTGTTGTTATATTACTCTCCCTGCTACCTTAACTTAAATAACTGTTATTCCTCTCTCGCTCCCGATACTTTCTATGCAGTAGCGCTCTCTATCTCTTAGCAACTGCTGCAACTGCTCTCCTTTGAATTGTTAATGATTCCGCTTTTAGTGTTTGTCTGGCACAGTGGTCTGATATCTAATTGTTTTGAAATTTTGTTTTATTTTGGTTTGCATTATAGCTGTGATGCTTGTCGGGTGGTTGAGAAAGACATGGTCATATTTATGATGCAGACTCGGAAGAGCTTTAAGGAGCTGACCAATGACTCAATTTGTGGTTTGCAACTGCTAACTAAGTCTCCTCCTGCCATTGCCAACTGTCTCTCAGCCAACCAATGCTGAAAAACTGACTTCAAACACTCCAAAAGTGCAGAAGTTGATATGGTTGGTGCAAAGCCGGCTACCGGCCCCCTCAGAGAGCATGCAGCCAGTATCATCTGTAGTGCCCATGTCTGTAGTGTCCGCAAACTTTTTACTGTCCCATCCATTCTGATCTCACCAGCGAATATACGTCCTGGACCATCGGGTATTACCACCACAGGTAATAGGCCTGTTGTGCCAAGTTTGGTGAAATTCCACCAAAGCGAAAAGTTTTTGTCTCACGACATTCCCCGGAGTCCACATGCGACTATATATAAAGAAAAATAAAAGCCATTGATTTAAAGGTGGAGAAGTTTAGCTTCTCTTATGCCAGGGAGTTTGCTTCATTTAAGATAAGCGTCTCCCCAACTCATTTTGACGCGATTTTCTAAACCAAATTTTGGTAGGAGCAACTGGTGGTGACGGAGATTAAGGCAATGAAGAAGAAAAAAATCCCACAACAAATCAGGACAATGCTCCATCCTCATCTTCCCGCTGAAAGCTGAGGCTCTACCGCTCTACCTCCACCCGTTCAAAAAACTAACAACTTCTTTTGTGGGGTATCAGAATGTTACATTTGTGTGCCACATTTATATCCCACGCTATTGTGTTAACCGAAACCTGGTTGAAGCCGGAAATTCTTAGTTCTGAAATTTCGTCAGGCTGGTCATTTAGAAATGATCGTTCGTCTCGACATGCAGATTCAACAATAACTGGAATTCTTGTGTGTAAAACTGATTCTTCCCGCTTTCTTAGTTTTCATAACTTGCTCGTATAATCCACCTTCTTCAGATATTGGATAAACCGTTGTTTCTTTCAAGCTATCAAATAAAGATCATGTTAAAGTTCTTGGTGACGTTAACTTGCTAGGCACTGTTTGGTCTTCGGTAAACGAAGTAAAGTTAACATGTCAAAAATTCCTTGGGTCTATTTCTTGATCTGTGTTTTGTAACGGATCCGACCAAAGCGATGTTAACACGAGTCCCTCCGCTCACAATATCTTAAGATGCCTACCATCCTACTTTTGAAGTGTCGCTCGATAGGGATTTTGATTGGTTCGCTTTGTATTTGTGTACTGACGTTACGATAGGTACAAACATTTTAAATGATGCACTTGTAATTGAATGTCTTTTTTAATATTTGTTAAGGCACGTCTGGACCTCTGTGTTACTTTATTAGAACTGAATATTATATCTTTGTTCTGGGTTCAGCTAACCCGCTACATGCAATACTTATATCTATGTCTTATAATTATATGTAAGTACATTGGTGTATACGTATGTATGCAGAAGGCATACATACGTTGTGTATATCTTGACCACTTGAGCTGCAAAGTTCAACGAACAGTATGTACATAAGTGGTGGATCGTATTGCATATGCACTCAGCATTCCCACGCGCTACGATCGGCATGTACATATGTAAGTGGGTGATCGTATGACATATGCGCTAGTGGTCTTTTGGATATTTGTATATTTATGACAGAGTGTCACAATGTATAGATTTACTGTAATACTCTTTGAATTGTATTACTGGCAGGGTAGGTATACTACACCTCCCTTTTTAAAGAAATGACGTAATATACATATGTAGTCATTTGAAGAGTGTTAGAGTCGGTATAAAAATATTGAAATTAATAGTAATAATTTTTTTTTTTTTTTTGTCTTATTTTATAAGTATGTAAAAAATGTATAATAAGTGTATTAAAGAATGTGTTCTATCTCTTTTTTTTTTTTTTAATATTTGTGTTCATTGATAAACAAACAATTTTTTTTTTGTATTTTAATATATTTGATTTACTTTAACACTTTAACTCCATTACACTTTAAATCCTCATTCAACTTTTCCAGAAGAATTAAAAATTTTTTTTTTTTATTTAATTCCCATTTTTTTTTTTTAATATATATTTCATTAAAAATTTTTTTTTTTATTTGGTTGATCAGACCAATGTTTTTTTTTCATGAAACGTTTCATTGAATATATATTTTTAACCTATCTTTGTGTACCTTTTGCTTCTTATTCTTACTATCTTTAATGTAAATGTTATCATTATCTTCTATTTTTTCTACTATATATGGTCCTAAATATACTGGGTCCAATTTGTGACCTGCTTCGTTTCTCATAAGTACTTTATCTCCTATTTTTAATTCAAAATTTTTTGTTTTTTCATCGTATGCTAATTTTCTATAAGCCTTGGCTTTTTCTAACATAATTCTAGCTCTTTTGTATGCTATTTCTAATCTAAACTTTATTTCCTTAGAGTAGTCATCTAGATTGTAGATAGGATCTATGTAATTAGTTTTATTTAAATCTATGAACTGTTTTGGTAGTCTGCCAAATACTAGTTCGTATGGACAATACTCATGCGTTGCTGATGGTGTCGTGTTGAAGCAATAAGTGAAATATTGAATCCAGACATCCCAATCAGTTTTGTCTGCAGAGATGTATGAACGAATGTATTCATTAAATGTTCGATGGCTTCGTTCTATTGTCCCTAATGTTTGGTGATGATATGCAGTAGAGGTGAGATTCTCGATCTTCATATACTTGCATAAATCAGTTAAAATCTGGTTTTTATACTCTGTTCCCATGTCCGAAATGAACGTCTTCATTGGACCGAACTTGAGTATGAAATTTTCGAATATAGCCTTTGCGACACAATTTGCGCTTTTGATTTTTATTGGAATGGCTACTAAATATTTTGTAAGGTCACAAATTAATGTGACTATATATTCATTTCCATTTTCTGATTTAGGCAGCGGACCAACTGTATCCACTATCACTATATCGAAAGCATTCACAGGTGTTTCTGTGAGAGTCAAAGGAGTTTTTGTGTGTATCTTTGTTTTAGATATTTGGCATTTTTGACATCTACGTACGTACTCTTTTATATGACGTGTCATATTTTTCCAGTAGTAGTGTCTTTTTATTTTTGCTAGCGTTCTTGTAATGCCACTGTGGCCTCCTTGAATTGGATCGTCATGGTATGTAGACAATATTTGTTGTACCTCTTTTTCATCTGTTATTTGGGTCACCGGCTGGAGTAGCGCTACTCTTAAAGATTTTAATATTTTATTGCCCATATTTTTAAAAGAATCTTTTGAAACTGATTCAAAGATCTTTTCGCTCGGTGCCACCTTGAGTTGGCTGATTTGTAATATACCGGCCTCTTTTTCGAGCCTTTGGAAGAACTGACCTAGGTCGAGAATTCCATTGGTATATAAATCGCTAACTTCCATTCTTGCGATAACTTTATTTCCATGTTTAAATAAACATTTAGATTCTGTTATGCGCAAGGTCACTACTTTTCGTACTTCATCATTTGTAATGACTTCGTGTACATTGGGCTTGGGTACATTATGACTTTGCCTTGGCAATAGTTCATATTTTTCTGCTGTACAGGCTTTGTTTTGTCTACTTTGTCGCCTGGTAGTGACTTTATGTTGAATGTCTTTGAGTTCTTTTATAGTTATTCGTGAAAGTGCGTCTGCTACAAAATTATCTTTTCCCTTTAGGTATTCTACTGTGAAGTCGTATTCTTCAAGCTCTAGCCGCATGCGAGTTAATTTCGAACTGGGATTGGTCATAGAAAAAAGATATGTTAGTGGTCTGTGATCCGTTTTAACAACAAAGTGTTTGCCATAAATGTATGGTCTGAAATGGGTAATTGCCCAATGAATTGCCGCTAACTCCTGTTCTGTTGTGCTCTTATTGCTTTCCCCTTTTGTAAATGAACGAGATGCATAAGCTACTGGGAGTTGAATTCCGTCACGGTTCTGAGTTAGAACCGCTCCGCAAGCTTGTTTACTAGCATCTGTTATAATGCAAAATTCTTTGCGAAAATCAGGATATTGTAATAACGTGGGGTGCATAAGCTTTTCTTTAAGGTATTGGAATGCGTTTTGGCATTCAATTGACCATTCAAAAGGAACATTCTTTTTACATAATCTAGTTATGTGCCGTGAATAATCGGCGAAGTTCTTTATAAATCGACGATAATAATTGCAGAATGCTACAAATCGTCTCGCGCTGTCCGCGTCATGAGGGAGAGGATAATTTTTAATGACGTCGAATTTCTTGTCATCTGGCAATACTCCTTTGTCAGTGCACTTATGACCTAAGAATGTTACTTCATGCATGAAAAATGAGCATTTTTCTGGATGCAACTTTAGGTTATATTTTCTACATACATTAAAAACATCAGTTAAGTTTTTAATCATGTGTTTTTCGGAACATCCTATCACCATTAAATCATCCATATAAAGGAATGCCTGAGAGGGTTCTAAACCCGAGAATGCTATTGTCATCATTCTCTGAAATGAATTGGGTGCTATTTTAAGACCAAATGGTAATCGCGTGAAGCGATATGAACCATTGCTTGTTGAAAAAGATGTTATATTTCTTGAATTTTCTTCAAGTTCAATTTGGTGAAAACCTGACATTAAGTCAAGGCATGAAAAGTATTTAGCTCTGCCCAGTTGGTCTAGAATGTCATCATTTCTGGGGAGCGGGAATTTTTCAGAAAGTAACTTTTTGTTGATTTGGCGATAGTCGATTACTAATCGCCATTTCTTTTCTTCCGAACTTGGTAATGATTTTTTCGGAACTAACAGGAGTGGGCTGTTATACTCGGATACAGACGGTTCTACGATTTTGTCGTGTATTAATTTCCCTACTTGTTTCTGGATTTCATTAACTTGGCTATGCGGGCTTCTGTAGTTTTTGATATAATGGGCTCCTCATCTTTAAGTCTTAATGTTTGTTTATAAAAATTATTTGTCGCTATTGGTTCGGTTTCCAGTCCGAACACGTCACTATACTTGGTGCATAATTCTGCTATGTTATATTCAATGAAAAGAACAGTTTTTTTTTCTAATGTTTTCATGAAAGAAAATTGAGTTGTATTTTCAAAATCTTAGTTTGCATTTAATCTTATATGGGATTTTAGAATGTAACAGGGTTTTATTCATTCCTCTATTTGAAAATCGAAGAAAAAGAAAAAATAAAATTGGAGCGATATTTTCATTGCAATGAACTTATTGCACGATTTATCAATTACACAAATATTCTAAACGCTGCTGAGTATAAATACTCAGCGCCAGAGACGTGGAAAAGTTAGTTATTTAGTGTATGTGGTTGGCTCACAATTCAAATTACATTTCATATTTATAAAAAAAAATTCTCCAACCACATATGTTAGTATTAAAAGCCTAGCAGATTTTAGTGTTTTGTGAATTGCACTGACGTGCTTCAATTCACAGGTAGAAATTAAGTCTATGGCAAGTTAAGGCTTACGCATATTTGCGGCCCCCTTGCGTGGCTTCGCTCGGCTGCGAAGTTTTAATTCAGCTTTCAGGTCGTTGATGCGCTCTATGTAGCGTTGCCGGTCTTCTGGTGTCGTTGCTGCCGCCAGCAAATCTTGTTGCAGTCGCTTTTGTTCCGTCGGCTTTTTCTCCTGCCGTGCCCGGTACTCAGCTATTGTGAGTGGGCGTTTTCCATCGTTTGGAAACACCTTCAGGTACTCCTGAATTGAAAGTGCTTCCCTTTGCTCAATAGGAGCAGAATCTGTGTTGTCGTCACTCATTAGCGCGTTAAGCAGTGCCTGCGCTGGTCATCGCACAGGCTTTGTGGGCGTTTGGGGTGTGTATGTGTGTGGTTTAAATTGGTTGGTTTGGTTGGTTGTTGGTTTTGTTGGTTTAGATTAGCTTGTAAGTCAAAAGTTCCATTCAGTGGTCGACTTCGTCTACTTGGACCTTGCACGCATCTTTCTGCGCTTACGCTTCAACCTACGCATACGCTTCTTACGCCACTTAGCTCTCATTTTCCTTCTTGTCGGTTTGACTGGTCGAGAACTGTTGCTTTGCAGTGGAATCACAGCACTTTTTTTTTTTTCATTAAATATTAAAACTTAACATTGTAGCTTCGTGAACTTGTCACGGTCGCCATGTAATTGAATGTCTTTTTTAATATTTGTTAAGGCACGTCTGGACCTCTGTGTTACTTTATTAGAACTGAATATTATATCTTTGTTCTGGGTTCAGCTAACCCGCTACATGCAATACTTATATCTATTTCTTATAATTATATGTAAGTACATTGGTGTATACGTATGTATGCAGAAGGCATACATACGTTGTGTATATCTTGACCACTTGAGCTGCAAAGTTCAACGAACAGTATGTACATAAGTGGTGGATCGTATTGCATATGCACTCAGCATTCCCACGCGCTACGATCGGCATGTACATATGTAAGTGGGTGATCGTATGACATATGCGCTAGTGGTCTTTTGGATATTTGTATATTTATGACAGAGTGTCACAATGTATAGATTTACTGTAATACTCTTTGAATTGTATTACTGGCAGGGTAGGTATACTACACACTTGACTCTTTTTTTGATTATTGTGTCCCGTTTTCCGTTTAGATCTGGGAAAATAATGTCGGCAAATAATGATCAGGCAATTGCCGATCTTTTTTACCGTTTCTTCCGAACTACCTATTCGCAATAAAGTTACTCCGATTAGCCGTATTCATACGGTTTACATCTAAGTTATCGGCTATTCCTAAAGTGTTTGAGAAAATTTGAACTCCGCACCTGAATCACCTATGCAGATCACTTATGTATATCTACAGCTCAACATGGATTAATAAGGCGGAGATAAACTACTACAAATCTATTTGAGTTTACCTCCTTCATCATTAAAGGCTTTTAATTACCTTAAAACTTAAACGATTTCAGTAAAGATTCTGTCCATTGTCTCCTAGCACAAAAACTTGACCTTCTGGGCCTTCAAGTTCGTTCGATTTTAGAATACCGGTCTTGTGTATCGTGTCCTCAGTAGAAAAGTACACCAGGTCTGTATTAAATCAGTTCAAAAAAAGTTTTTAATTTTTGCTCTGGTCGGCCTCACTGGGGTGTTGGTGTGAGATTGCCATCTTACGGTAATAGATTGTTCTTAATAAAACTTTTATTCGTATTCCTATTAGAAACACTTCCATTCTTATTCCTATTAGAAACAGAAGAAAATATATACCGTTGTTCCTTCCGCTTTGTAGATCGAATTCGTAGTATGAAAAGGTTAGGGTCTTATGCTCGGATTATAATTCCCTCTACCATATCATATCTAATACTAATTCTTAAATATATATCTATATAAATATATATCTATATATGTACATACATATCTAATACTCTTCTTAAATTACTGATACTCTTATATCTTTCACGCAATTAGTAATTGCTTCGTACTTTAGTCCGATTTGTGCTAACTTTCCTCGAATGTTAGTTTAACATCTATCTGTTTTTTCTACATGTCTACGATCGGTTCGGTTATCGACTAGCATGTCATGCGGCAGCGCTCCTCGGTCGGTTGGGTGGGAGGAGGGCTGCGTTCTTGCCTGTGATCTGCGTGTAACAGCCTTCTGCTAGTGTCGTTTGAGTCACTTGATGGTGCAGTCATTTCATATCAACGTACTTGAAAATTAAACTGAAAGGGGATAATTACATAACAAATAAGAATTCGCAGAGACTAAGGCCATTATTCTGACCTGGAGGAGATGATTTTAAAAAATGTGTTATAATTTATTTTATAAATTAAACTTGAATTAATAAATTAAAATTAAAATAAGAATATTAAATGTAATTTTTAAAACTAAAATATACTGAGGAAATTCGAATAGTTTTATGTACAAATAAATCTTAATGAAAAGATAAAGTTAAGAATTCGGCAAAATTCTACTCAATAGTCATTGTGGTCCCAACCACAGTCAAATTTAGTTCAGCGAAAAGCCGGTAGCCTAACAATTTCTAATTAAAGTTTTGTTTGTAGGGATCGGATCCGGGAGGTACCACAATCACTGAATAGACACCACCGATAAAAAACAGCACTTTGATTTGCTTGTTACTCGATTTTATTCTCCAGTTCGTATGTGTATGTGGGTAAATTCAAGTATAGCTTAATTAGAGCGAGATTACGTCGAAATCGGATCGTTTGTAAATGGGGGTGGAACCGAGACTAAAACTAACCATCTCAACCCAGTGGCCGTCCGAGCGCCGTGTGGATCTTCAGAGCGCCGTGTGCAAGAGCGCGCGAGATCAAGTCGCCACTGGAAGGCCGTGCCAGTAGCCCGCGTTGGATCAACTTCAGGTATACGTCTGCTCCTAGGATGAGCGATGTGGTGGCCGGCCTATGAAACTGCTCGTCAGCCAGCTGGAGGTCGCCCGAGCGCTCAGCTCTCAGATCGTCGTGCGGATGCGCAAGCACGGCTCGACCTTGAGCGCCAGCTCCAATCAGAACTTACTCGTCTTGGCCCGGATGACAGAGTGGCACACCTTCTCGTCACTGAGTTGGGTAGTCGGCAATTTGAAGGCGTTGACCAACAATTCGTCGACGCAGCTCACCGGTGTGCACGGGTCGATGAGCGCACCCGTCTCGAAGGTTTTGGAACCCGTATCCAGGACCACCAGCGCCGTTGGGAGAAGGTTGAGGCTCCGATGCTGTAAAAGCGAATCTACGGAGTGGTAGGCCATGGGTAGGCTCCCGGGAAGTCGAGGGCGGCGCTCATCTCGGGATGCTGAAACCGAAGGCGACGGTGCTGGAATTCTTCTGACAGGCCGGCTGCCGGAGCGTCGAGGGCGGCGTTCAGCTCGGGATGATGCGTTTGAAGTCGACGGGGGGATGTGAAGTAGCGTGTGGTGATTTTTTCCCCACACCCTGCACAGCCCGCCACTACGACAATCCTTTCCGGAATGCTGATGATCCAGGCAGTTCGCGTAATACTTATTAATAAGTACAGCTCGGAGCCTCTTCACCGGGTTCAACCGAAGGAAGTTGTGGCACTTTCGAAGCAGATGCACTTCTGGGCAGAGTTCAGACCGCGAGCTCGCCGGCTCTCCATAATGCGGTCGGCACGGGAATGTGGGGCCATGTATAGATGGATAAAAACTAGGAGACGATAAAACCGAAGAGTATTGAGTATTGAGTTAAGTAACGGATCAAAAACACTCAGTCATGTTATTGTTGGACGAAACTACGGGGTTCTATTGGAAGAAAAACGACCTTAACAACAGGTCTTTTGAGGACTCCGCGGGCAGTAAAGATGTCCACCACACGGACCTTATCGTCGGCGCCGGGATATACGGACTGGATTCTCCCGAGCCGCTGAGACTGCACGTTGTCCTCTTTAATATATCGCCAATCTGAAGGTTGTGAGGAAGCGGTTTCTGACAAGAAGGTGACGACCACCATTCTTTCGTTTTTTAGTCCGTAAGTCTTTCATATTTCGATTTAGTAGTGAGTTAGTTCAATAAAATAGTGAGTAAGTAAAGATAGACGCAGGTTTCATTACAGCGCGGGAGGGGGGGGGGGGGGGGGGGGGGTGCTGGTCAAACGCTTCCGATCCCTTTTCAAAATTAGACGACGACGCCTCCGAACAACAGCAGCTAGCAAAACAACAACGCCAGCAAGCAACGGGAACCAGAACAACAACAACACCAGCAACGGGAACCAAAAAAACAACGCCAGCAAGCAATACCAGAGAGAACCACAGCAGCCACAGAAAGCGGCAACGCCAGAGAATGGAAACAAAAAAAATCCCGATCGCCGCTCTCGCTGGCACCCACGTAACGGTAATCCTCCAGGCGACAAAACGACAAAACCACCACCAGCGACCGAGGGAGATATGCGAAGGCGAGCGACGGATCGCGCCATCTCTCACGCACTCGGCATCGTGTGTGAGCCGATGCGACAGAGTCGAGGCGCCGGCAGCGGCTGGGAGCAGAGGCCAGGCAGAGAGATTTTTGACGCGTGCTGGAAGTCAAAAAGGGCTCGAGAGTGCGAAATGAGGATCGAAGGCGAATAGTCGTGTGCGCGGAAACGGTTTTTGAGTCGCGAGTGCCGAGCAAGCGAAAAACGAGGAGCACGTGGCAACGACGTCGAGGGCACATCATCCGGATACATCATCAGGGCACCTCATCAGGACACGTCGTCAGGATACATCATCAGGACACATCATCAGGAGGAGGAAAGGGGTAAGCTGAAGCCGTAGGCGAGAGAGAGTGCAGAGAGATGGTGCAATGTTAGGAGTTAGGTCCCCAAATAGCGGCATAGGAGTAACTGTAACTGTTTCGTACACCTTTTAGAAATCCGCAATACCCTAAGATAGTGTAAAATAAAGCGTACCAGAAGATTCGATACCGTTATTCTTTTGTGGTGTCTCACGTACATACTCTGGGTATAACGGGTTTGGAGTGGAGCGTGGCGGCTTGACGGTCAGGATAGTACCCTCTCCTCTTCCCTCGGGAGTCGAACGGAGCGACACCGTACGCGGGAAAGCCTAAGGCTGGCGCGGTGTTCGCGACTTCGATTTCCCCTCCCCCGTATTCCCCCACTGTAATACTCCCTATTGTTCTGGAGATCTCGCAAACGGTGTTGTACGCGGGAAAGCCTGAGGCTGGCACAACATCCGTGAGCGGCGATCCCCCTTCCCCCTAGACCCCCTATTCCAAAAAGCACGTCCGTCGCCACGTGGGCGCAAAGTAAGGGTGTACCGCCCGTCGCTCGGTGCTCCTATCCACCTCTCCAGGTTCTTTCATACTAAATCTCTGTATAGGGACCGGGCCCTGGGCAGACTGAGAAGCTGTACCCCGGCCTGAGACAGGAACTTCCTTACAGATGGCGCCCGAGCAGGGACCGGCGAGGTAGGATTAGGAGTAGGAGTGGAGCGGGGAGCACGGCAACAGTAGGAGTAGAGCAAGCGATCCCGTTGTCCGACTCACATAGAACCCGTTATCACTCTCCGCATTTTATTAGGAAAGGGAAGAAAATCAATCAGCAGCAGCAGAGTGCACAGTATCTTTGACCCTCCGACTCAAGTACAGCTGAGGCTGGTTCCCTTCCCCTTTTCCTAGCCACAGCAACGACCCGCGTCCCTCCCGCGTTGTGAAAAACGGCAACCACGCATCAGCCGACACGTGGGCGAGAAAGAGACGGCAAGTGACGCCAAGCAGATTCGCTAACGGTTGTCCGAAGACACGCGGCTGCCGGCATCAGTAACTGGCACGTCGGTGAAAAACGGCAACCACGCATCAGCCGACACGTGGGCGAGAAAGAGGCGGCAAGTGACGCCAAGCAGATTCGCTAACGGTTGTCCGAAGACACGCGGCTGCCGGCATCAGTAACGGGCATGTCGGTGAAAATTGGCAACCACGCACCAGTAGAGACGCGTGCGAAAGAGAGACGGCAGTCGGCGCTGGAGAACACAGTCAACGGTACTCTGTCTCTTCATTAACGGACGCGTCGGCGTAGTTTGGCGACAGGGAGACAGAGCGGCCGCAGCAAAGAGAGGCGCTCAGGAGAGACGCGCAGCGACACGGCTACATAAGCGCCAACGGCGCAGCAGCGGCGACAACCACGAAAGCCGGACTGCTGGGCAGCGGCGACACGACCACAGGCACGCAGCCGATCAAGCGTCGGCGGCAGAGGACTGCGCCCAGGGGGCGGCAGCGACGTCTGGGCGGGAGGAACGCCACGACCGCGCGGCGGCAGAGGAGTCTACCCGTAGCTGGGCCGAGAGACCATATAAGGCGGAGCTCAAGCTGGAATCAGGGAGAGAAGCTCGAGCCTTCATCACGACAACATCGAGAATAATTAAAAGTACAAACCCGAACCTTCACCGCGAGAACATAGTGAAACAGGAAGCTAGCCAAGAGCGATCCTTTGCCGCGACCCATCTAAAAGTGCCCCGTCGCGAGTATCCTTGGTACGCCCCGTATCCTATATCAGGATCTGGTGAACAACCGCCGCGTTGCGTATCCTGCCGCAGGATCAACAGTGACTGGTCGCGCTACGCTTACACCGGAACAAAACCACCAAACAGTGAATCCTTTCGCAGGACCAAGTGACACCGTAGCCGACCGCGATATCCATCCATAGGAGCCAACACAGCATAGCCGCTTAAACTAACCGTCGCCGTATCCACACGGGATATCCTATCAAGGATTAACCCTAGCTTTAGCCGTGCCTGGCAATCGTTGGGAGCCTTATCCGAGTTTCAAGGACCAGGATGGGCACTCGTTGGATATCCTATCGCCGCAAGGGCGAATTGCAGGGCTTGGCCAACGAATTCGGACTCGAAGAATCAGGAACCGTGGAAGAACTGCGCGAACGCATCGCTGCTTTCATATCCCGAGGTGGCCATTCTGAAATCGTGCAGACCAGGATCGAGGAATTGGATGCCCATTTCGGCAATATCCTCAGCCCAAGGAGCCCAGCCGTGTCTCCCGGAGCCGGAGGGATAGTGAAAGAGGCAGCGAGCATCGAAGGGAAGCCACCCTTGTTGGCGATCCCCGAACCAGCAAGGACCACCCGGGCGACAGGACCCAAATCACCTGGACGCAAGGAAGAGACAGGAGGCGTAGCGCAGGCACACTGAGGACCAGGAGTCACTACGTCCATCTCCAGGTCAATGCCGGTTAACGATCCCGGAATATCCTACCGCAGGCCAAGGACCAAATGCCAACGTCACAGGACAACGCGTCGCTACGACCGAACCGCAGGTCGAAGAAGAACACTATCAACAAAACTCTATCCGAGAGCCCTTGCAGGTGATCATCACGGAACCAAATAATATGCCTCGACGCCCAGGACACGGGGCCGTCGGGCCACAAGGCGCCGAAAGTGGACGTCCGACTACGCACAACCATCACCAGTCTGGCTTCCGCCAGAGTCAGCGAGCCTCACGCCCCGGTTACGAAGAAATTTCGTACTCCCTACTGGCAGACAAGCTCCGTAAGTGGGGACTCGCCTTCGACGGCCACACCGACCCGTTAGCATTCATCGAGCGACTCCAGGAACGCGTAGAGTCGTATGGAGGCAGCCCTGAACAACTGCCGCGGGCCATATCGGGTCTCCTGACAGGAAAAGCCGAGGGCTGGTTCAGGACTTTTCACATGCAGGGCCAGAACTGGACAGACTTCCGCAAGGAATTCCTGGAGTTCTTCTTGCCTCCACGGTATTTCCACCGTCTGGAGGACACAATCCGAAGCCGGCAGCAGAGACCCAAGGAATCCTTCAGGGATTATATGATCGACCTACGTTTGATGATGCAGCGAGCCCGATACACTGAGGATCAGGAACTGGATAGGATTTACGAGAACCTTCGTTCGGAGTACTAGATGTACACCCGGCGACAGGACTTTCGATCCCTCACGAAGCTGACACAGCTAGTATCCGCATACGAGACCGCCAGGGACCGTGACGCACCGCGCACTACCGGATCGGCGCAGGCCAACAGGACCCGGACCCAGTTTTCGGACAACGGAACAACGGCTCAACACACCTCAGCACCCGAGAAACCAGACGTCGCGAACCGAGTGATAAGTCAAGAGGAGGAACGACCGATAGATGTGCGACGGGTCTGTCGGAACTGCGGCGAAGACGGACATTTCAGCAGCGGGTGTTCCAATCGGCAGAAGTTATTCTGTTGGGAATGTGGCCGCCGGGACGTCCGAACGATCAACTGTTGCCGCAAGAATGAGTCGGGAAACGGGTCGGGTCTCCGTTCGACCGGGATCCGGACGGAGACGCGCACCCATTAACAGGAGAGCCCCACCCATTGAGGATGACTGGGGGCAGGATCGCAGCGCTGGTGACCATCGATGGGAAGGTCTTCTCAGCGACCCTCGACATTGGCGCAACTCGATCATTCGTCAGCCAACGGATGGCTGAAGAAATAGGGACGCAAGATAACCGGCGGACAGTAAGTACTCGCATCTGTCTCGCAGACGGAACAAAGAAGGAAATCACCCAGGCCGTGAGAACGACGATACGCCTCGACCAACTGGAAACCCAGGTATTTCTCTTAGTATTGCCTACCATCCTCGACGACATCATCTTGGGGCTCGACTTCTTGTGTGGCATCCGAGCCAGGATCCACTGCGGCCGAGCCTATTTGCAGCTAAAACTACGCCAGGACCCACCGCGCATTCGACCCGAAACCACCGCCTTGCCGCGCCGGCGGTCAATAACCTTCGCCGATCCACTAATCACCACAACGACGCCTACAACAGATCCCACGACTTCAACTACGCAAGCCGCCCCAGAACCAATCCTTAAGACCTATCAGACGAGACACAAGGACCAAGCCGAGAATACTCCGTCTCTCCTCCAAAGGAGACCCAGCCCGGCTAGGACGGTGGAGATCGCACCCATGATGAGTTCCGTCATGACCAGTCCCCTCGTTCCTGACCAGGATCTAATGAGCAAGCAACGACAACCGATTTCGGCAGAGATAGCTGTGACTTCGCTGGATCAATCCAGGGCCAGCTCGTCTAACTGGGAATCTTCTTCGTCAACTAAGCAACGACAACAGACTTCGGCAGAGATAGCTGTGACTCCGCTGGATCAATCCAGGGCCAGCTCGTCTAACTGGAAATCAGCCTCAACGACCAAGCAACGACAACAGACTTCGGCAGAGATAGCTGCGACTCCGCTGGATCAGTCCAGGGCCAGCTCATCTAACTGGAAATCTTCTTCAACGACAAAGCAACGACAACAGACTTCGGCAGAGATAGCTGTGTCTCCGCTGGATCAATCCAGGGCCAGCTCATCTAACTGGAAATCTTCTTCAACGACAAAGCAACGACAACAGACTTCGGCAGAGATAGCTGTGACTCCGCTGGATCAATCCAGGGCCAGCTCATCTAACTGGAAATCTTCTTCAACGACAAAGCAACGACAACAGACTTCGGCAAAAATAGCTGTGACTCCGCTGGATCAATCCAGGGCCAGCTCATCTAACTGGAAATCGCCTTCATCACCCAAGCTACGACAACAGACTTCGGCAAAGATAGCTGTGACTCCGCTGGGTCAATCCGGGGCCAGCTTGTCAAACCAGGAGTCACCTCCCCTAGACCTAGCGAAAGCTACCAATTCGACCCCCAGCCAACTAAAACCGACCACGAAGCGACCAGCGTCAACAGGAACCAGTGCCGGCAACAGCAGAGACAAACAGACGTCAACAAAGAAACCAACGAAGCTTCACTCTGACCCACCGGAGGGAACCGAGCCAAGCGAACCAGCCAAGAGACGCCGCGCCTCGCCGCAATTAGCCGATCGTGGTGGAGACATAACTCTAGACTACCGGTTGGAACCCCTCGCCGACGCTGTCATAACACGGGAACGGAACCCATTCCGAGCCGTGATACCGGAAGACTTCAACGAAGTAATTCTGGCTCACATCACAGCATCCCAATTGGAGGAGATCTCGCCTCTCCAACCATCCTCGGGTTGTACACAAGCCCCTACACTCTGGGCTACAGAATTCCTAGAAAAGGAACTGGCCAGGTTCGAAGGGCTAACAGGAGTCTCGCACATCGCCGAGCACACGATCACCGTAAGGGATAACAAGCCAATTAAACAGCGGTACTTCCCAAAGAACCCAGCGATGCAGAGTATCATCGACGCTCAGGTAAACGAACTTTTGCGAGCCGGGCAAATTGAACCTTCGAAGAGCCCCCACAGCGCACCCATTGTGCTCGTGGGGAAGAAAACGGGAGAGATGAGGATGTGCGTGGACTTCCGCCAACTTAATGCCAGGTCGATACCCGACGCCTATCCACTACCAAGGATAAACCATATCCTCGAGAAACTCCTCAATGCCAGCTACATTTCAACGTTGGACCTAAAGAACGGCTATTGGCAGATCCCCATGGCCCAGGGAAGCAGGGAGTACACGGCGTTTACTGTTCCAGGCAGAGGACTCTTCCAATGGACAGTGATGCCGTTTGGCCTCCACTCCGTGTCAGCAACCTTCCAACGCGCACTCGATAGTGTCATAGGGCCGGCCATGAAACCCCACGCCTTCGCTTATCTCGATGACATTATCGTCATCGGAGCTACCTTGGAAGAACACGTCGAAAACCTACGAGAGGTATTCCGTCGGTTACGGGAGGCCAATCTTCGTCTGAATAGGAACAAGTGCAGTTTCTTTCAGAAAAGCATTGTCTACCTTGGACACGTCATCAGTGAGAAAGGGATCCACACGGACCCCGACAAGATAGCCGCGGTACAGAAGTTGACACCCCCGGGCACGATCAAGGAATTGAGGCGCTGTATAGGAATGGCCTCGTGGTATCGACGTTTCGTACCCAACTTTGCCACGATGGTCCAACCCATGACCAGTCTTCTCAAAAAGGACACGAAATGGGAGTGGACGGAGGAGCAACAGCGAGCATTCGAGGGTCTATAAGAGAAGCTGACCCAAGCTCCAGTGTTAGCTTGTCCAGACTTCTCGGAAAAGTTCACCCTGCAGACTGACGCCAGCGCCTACGGTATCGGAGCCGTACTGACTCAACAAATCGCCGGAGAAGAAAGAGTCATCGCCTACGCCAGTCGCCGCCTGTTAAGAGCCGAGGAGAATTATTCTGCCACGGAGAAGGAGTGCTTGGCGATAGTCTGGGCGATCAGGAAGCTACGATGCTACCTCGAGGGGTATCACTTCGACGTAATCACGGATCATTTAGCGTTGAGATGGCTCAACACCATCAACAACCCGACCGGACGTATCGCGCGCTGGGCGCTGGAACTCCAGCAATTTCGCTTCGCCATCCACTATAGACGCGGAAGTCAAAACGTCGTAGCGGACGCACTGTCACGCCAGCCGATAGACACGTTGCAACGAGTTCACGAGGTTACAACCCCGTGCCCTTGGTTACATCGCCTGATGAAACGGATCCAAGAACAACCAGAGAGGAGTTCAGAGTTCATCATCGAGAGTGGACAGATCTACAGACGATCAGGCTATCGCCCGGAGGGAGAAGACCCCATACAATGGAAGCTCTGCGTAGATAGCGACCGACGTCAAAGAGTTCTCCAGGAGTGCCATGACCACCCCACGGCAGGGCACCTCGGGATTCGGAAGACAGCGACTCGTGTGACACAACGATACTACTGGCCAGGACTCTACCGGGACGTGACCAAGTACGTCCAACGTTGCGAGAAGTGCCAAAAGTTCAAGGTGAGCCAGAAGAAACCCGCCAAATACATGCATACACGCCAAGCCAAAGGCCCCTTCGATATCTTGTGTGCGGACTTCGTGGGACCCCTGCCACGGTCCAAACATGGCAACACTATGCTGCTCGTGTTCTTCGACGCTTTCAGCAAATGGGTGGAACTGGTACCCATACGTAAAGCCACCTCTGCTCAGCTGGAGAAAGCCTTCAGGGAACACATCTTGAGCCGGTTCGGGACACCCCGAAAGTTCGTATGTGACAACGGGACCCAGTTCACCAGTAGATCCTTCAGGAACTTTTGCAAATTAGCCGGGATGGAGCTCGAACACACGGCCCCTTATACTCCGCAACAAAATCCCACCGAGCGGGCGAACCGAACCATTAAAACAATGATCGCCCAGTACATCGAAGGAGACCAGCGGACATGGGACATTCTGCTACCAGAGCTAAACCTAACTATCAATACGAGTACTTCCGACACCACAGGATTCAGCCCAGCTTTCTTAGTATTGGGCCGGGAACCACGACTCCCAGGGGCACTCTACGATGAAGTAACCACGGAACCAGGGGAAGAGACTGAAGCAGCCAACGACAAAGCAACACGACTCAAAGAAGTCTTCAAGGTGGTCCAGGAAAACACACAACGAGCTACGCAGGCACAACAGAAGACCTACAACCTCAGAAGACGCGAATGGCGGCCGCACATCGGGGAGCTGGTCCTATTAAAACAGCATCACCTGTCCCGGGCGACGGATAATTTCGCCGCCAAGCTCGCTCCCAAGTACGAGGGGGCGTACACGGTAACTAAATTCCTCTCTCCCAACATAGTACGCCTGCAACAACACCACGGAAGACATCGAAAGACGGCCAGCCTGGCGGACCTCAAGACGTATTACGCCGGGGGTCCTGACGACTGCCCACCTGTGACCGACGAGGAAGTTACCGGCCCGACGGCGCTACCGGTATCCGGATAAATTCGAATTCGCAAGGACCACTTATGGCGGCGCGCCGTCATAACGCCCTTGTCCCCGGAAGGGGCACGAAAACAACACCAGGCGACGCCGTAAGCTACAAGTAGATTCCCCTTCAGGATTAGTTTTAAGTCCGTTCCCACTAATGTAAATTGCACCATCAGGCAGGCTAGGTAAGCGTAGGGAAGGTCATAGGCAGGGGTTAATCTTTTGAGGGTTCTTCGTCCACAGACTTTCAACGATGAAGCGAGCACACAACGACGGCTTCACACCTCCGAGAGCCGAGAGGCAACGAGAAGACCACTCCAGGGGAACGGCGCCCACATACACCTCGTCTACTAGGACCCCGTCACCCCAGGCCCTGCCACCGACCGCGTCATCACGGATGACCCCACAGGCAGCATCATCGGCACCGAGCGCGTCAGCGCATCCACAGGCCGCCGCGAGCCGTAGGTTTCTCGCCGACCCCGACAACCGGAGCCACGCTTCCAGAGCGGGAACCTGTACGATGGAAGGTTCGGCATCCACCACTGCACGACATCGCGGCACTCAACGAGGCTCTAAGAGTTCTACCCGTGCCGATGTACAGTGACGTGAGCAGCGACGAGGAAGCCGACGATGCACTCACAAGGCCCGACGGAGGACGTATGCGATACGAAGGACCCACGGACGAGTCACCATGGGTCGCGGCGGCCGAAGCCTTCCAAGTGCTGCTCGCGGCACACGCCTTACAGAGAACTCCGGCATCATCCGAAGCCTCCTCTCCAGGGGCAGGCTACGCCAGCTCCGAGACCAGCTCGAACCACACTGATGGCCTTCCCAGCACGGAGGACGCCCCGTCCGAGGATAGCTCCAGTCAATTGGAGATCTCCTGGTCCGAGGAAGATTCCCAGGAGGACTCCGATAGCGGATTGGACACCGGCGAAGCAGAGCAGCAACACGAAGAGGGCCAAAGAATGGGAGCCGAAGGAGACGGGGCCAGGAGCAGCAACTCCTCCACCGAGACGTACGCACTCAGGACCCCATCGTTCAGTCCAATGAACGTGGAGTTCCCCTGGCTACTCGTACCCGGTCGCCAACGTAGCGACACCGAGGAATGGTGGCCCGACGGGGCTAATCTCATCCCTATCTCCAGCGAGGAAGAGGAGACGAGCCGACCCGGCTCAACCGGCGGTCAGACCTCGCTAGGGGACGCCAGCGCAAGCTCATCACCCATCCCTATCTCCAGCGAGGAAGAGGAGACGAGCCGACCCGGTTCAACCGGCGGTCAGGCCTCGCTAGAGGACGCCAGCGCAAGCTCATCACCCATCCCTATCTCCAGCGAGGAAGAAGACTGCGGCCCACCACCAACAGTCCTTCCGGCCGTGTCAGTGGAGAGCTACAGGCACCCCACCACCATCTTAGTGTCGAGCTCCAGCGACGAGAAAAGTGACGGCCTCGGGATTCGTCCGGGCACCCAGACGCCGGCCCTTCGGCGTAGACCGCGAGAGGGGTCAGAGAGGGCACCGATCGTCATCCTCTCTAGCGACACGGACAAAGCCTACAGGAAGGGGGTGACCAAGATCCCCGAGGAGCAGAGGCCAGGCGACTCGGGCGAAGCCTCGAATGAGCAAGCCGACGAGAGCGACCTCTCTTTCGAGCTCGAAGGACAGGCCGCGGGGGTACTCGTGGCCATGTTCGACGGAATCCCGGGAGTAGGTGACGTGCAGGCTGAGTCAGAGTGGCCCCAAGCGCCTGCGGACTGGCGGGTAGATACGCCTGACAGACGTCTACCGCAAAGAATCATCGACAGGGTAGAAGCGATGGGGGAAGTCAGCAGTAGACGAAGACTGATGTGGACGGAGGAGGGGCAACGCTTCCGCGTGTCCCGCAATAGGAGGGGTCAAGTCGACGTCTCGACTCGTCCTCCCCGAGGAAAGGAGGGAGTGTGAGGAAGCGGTTCCTCACAAGAAGGTGACGACCACCTTCGCCCAGGAGGCGGTAAGGTGACGACCCAGAAAAGGGGGCGAGAGCTGCGGCCCATAGTCTGTCGGTCTCGAGTTTTTGTTTTATTAGTTTTGTTTACACTGGGCTGGAGCCTGATTGTTATTCTTTCGTTTTTTAGTCCGTAAGTCTTTGATATTTCGATTTAGTAGTAAGTTAGTTCAATAAAATAGTGAGTAAGTAAAGATAGACGCAGGTTTCATTACAGCGCGGGGGGGGGGGGGGGGGGGGGGGGTGCTGGTCAAACGCTTCCGATCCCTTTTCAAAATTAGACGACGACGCCTCCGAACAACAGCAGCTAGCAGAACAACAACGCCAGCAAGCAACGGGAACCAGAACAACAACAACGCCAGCAAGCAACGGGAACCAAAAAAACAACGCCAGCAAGCAATACCAGAGAGAACCACAGCAGCCACAGAAAGCGGCAACGCCAGAGAATGGAAACAAAAAAAATCCCGATCGCCGCTCTCGCTGGCACCCACGTAACGGTAATCCTCCAGGCGACAAAACGACAAAACCACCACCAGCGACCGAGGGAGATATGCGAAGGCGAGCGACGGATCGCGCCATCTCTCACGCACTCGGCATCGTGTGTGAGCCGATGCGACAGAGTCGAGGCGCCGGCAGCGGCTGGGAGCAGAGGCCAGGCAGAGAGATTTTTGACGCGTGCTGGAAGTCAAAAAGGGCTCGAGAGTGCGAAATGAGGATCGAAGGCGAATAGTCGTGTGCGCGGAAACGGTTTTTGAGTCGCGAGTGCCGAGCAAGCGAAAAACGAGGAGCACGTGGCAACGACGTCGAGGGCACATCATCCGGATACATCATCAGGGCACCTCATCAGGACACGTCGTCAGGATACATCATCAGGACACATCATCAGGAGGAGGAAAGGGGTAAGCTGAAGCCGTAGGCGAGAGAGAGTGCAGAGAGATGGTGCAATGTTAGGAGTTAGGTCCCCAAATAGCGGCATAGGAGTAACTGTAACTGTTTCGTACACCTTTTAGAAATCCGCAATACCCTAAGATAGTGTAAAATAAAGCGTACCAGAAGATTCGATACCGTTATTCTTTTGTGGTGTCTCACGTACATACTCTGGGTATAACGGGTCTGGAGTCGAGCGTGGCGGCTTGACGGTCAGGATAGTACCCTCTCCTCTTCCCTCGAGAGTCGAACGGAGCGACACCGTACGCGGGAAAGCCTAAGGCTGGCACGGTGTTCGCGACTTCGATTTCCCCTCCCCCGTATTCCCCCACTGTAATACTCCCTATTGTTCTGGAGATCTCGCAAACGGTGTTGTACGCGGGAAAGCCTGAGGCTGGCACAACATCCGTGAGCGGCGATCCCCCTTCCCCCTAGACCCAATATTCCAAAAAGCACGTCCGTCGCCACGTGGGCGCAAAGTAAGGGTGTACCGCCCGTCGCTCGGTGCTCCTATCCACCTCTCCAGGTCCTTTCATACTAAATCTCTGTATAGGGACCGGGCCCTGGGCAGACTGAGAAGCTGTACCCCGGCCTGAGACAGGAACTTCCTTACAAGGTTCGGCGTAGGCGTCTGCCACATGGTGCGTTTGTGGAGTTCTTTGAGGTATTCCTCTTTCCATCTCTAGCACAACAGTTGGCTGAGGGCATTCAAATGCTGTCATCGATTAATTATCGATTTTATGTCTCCCTTCGCTCCGTTGGAAGATCTCCCATCATTTGAGTTTGCAACCTCTTTTTGTAAATGGGGCATACCTTGTAGGAGCTCACGACCCCTTTCATCCAATTTTGGAGCCTAGGGATCCAATACTTGGATCGCCATGGGGCGTTATCCGGTGTTTGAATTGAGCAAGAAGGCGTGACAGTCGGCAACTGTACGGGAGGATAATTGTTTGCCGTTCGTCATACTGCAGACTGAGCCTCACTTGTGAAATCTGACCCTGCTAAGATGTCGTGGACATGCATAAAAGACCAAATAATCAAACTTGCCCTACTGAAATGGGACTGAACGTCGTCCGTAAGCTGTTGCAAGACCCGGATGGCTAGGAAGGCAGCAAAGTTGAGTTGTCTTCAGTTCGTTTTCTCGGAATAGAATTTGCTGGAAAGGAGTGTGTCTCGGATCATCCCAAATCTGCCGAAACATTTTGGTGATGTCGGCATTGAAAATGAACGCCTTGAACGGTAATGACGCCACTTCAGAAACTGCAGGGTTAAGTCCGATTGTAGGACCGGACCAGCATGCAGCAGAGGATCATTGAGGCTCAAGCCGTTGGTCGAGGGGCTGGATGCGTTGAGCTCTCAGGCTTGAGTACAGTGTACTGGAGGAGACAGTAATTGGCGGAATCATGATACGGAGGAACCTCGGTCATGTGGTCGCGCTCTAAGTAGTCTCGGATCACTGCACTTTTAACAAAAAGTGTCTCAACAAACGGGTTTCGTTTCTCAGAAACTGAGCCAGGGTTGCCCTCGATGGATTCTAACGTCAGAAAGGAGTCCATCTCTTTCCTTCTTCGTGGTGACGGAGTCTTGGGTTATTTTGAGGCGCAAGTTGTCCCAGTTTTCGGTGGAGACCTTGGAATGCGCCAGTGCGGTAAGCACCCCGATATGAACTTCGAACTTCGATATGACATGAGGGAAGTCGACAGCCGCCTTTGGAGTCTGGCTTTGCAGAAGGACGGACTGCTGGGCTGGCAGCTTGGACCGTAAGGTCAGCTATGCACCGCTCATAGCCTCCATAGCATTCGCAATACAGGGCTTGGACCTCCCTTTTCGCCTCTGGACCTTCGTCAACCATCGCTGAGGAACAAGCCTAGTGTTCAGCGTTCACCTTTGCCCACACTTTCCGTAATTGGTCTCGGCGGACCTGTGAGATAGCGGGGGATGGTGTGCTGACATCAGGAGCGATAAAGGTGGCTTCTTAAGTGGTCAACCGGTCGATAGCTGCCACAAACTTCGCCCGTGCGGAGATGAAGGCAGATTGTAAAACTGCGTCGATAGGTAATGGGACTGATTGGGGGAAGAGCTGGCACCTTGGCGAAGAGAACAGGACCGATTTGCTTCTTGCAGCGGTACTCGTACTGGGTTTGGGCGTACGTGTGGACTTAATTGGCCTAGTCACCGTGGTAGGTGTTTCTAGGGCAGAAGAACTGCTGTCCTTGTCACGTTCATGTCATGTTCAGACCTCACCCGCTGAGAACAAAGAAACGCATGCGGATGTGTCGAGCAGATGGACATCGAGAACGGATCCAACAACCCCTTGGTATTGATTTATTGGCAAGTCGGAGGCGCTTGGGTATATTATGGCGATCGGGCAGTAATATTGGGAGTTGGTGGCAATGACACCCGCCCAACCTGCCGATAACCTGCTCTCCCAACAAAACAAAGCGCTCAACGGTGGAGAGGCGAACGCGAAAACGAACAAAAGAAGGCACTGCTATTGCTGCTTGTATGTATGTATGTAGGTGCGGGGAGGTGTGGATATATATACACACAAGAAAATAAGTGGATATTCAGATAGATGTGAGAAAGAATATGCAGAAGAGTATATATATATAGACGCAAGAATATGCAGCTATATGTATATGTATGTAGGTGCGTGTAATTACGGATTAATATATATACATATAATATATACGCAAGAATATTCGGGATATATGTATGCATATGCAAGAAAATGACGTGTTGAAATTGATAACTAATGTTAAGTAGCGGAAACGAGTGACGACTCTTGGGTATGTGCACAGCGTACGTAGGTAGGAGGAGCGGACAGAATAGCCACCAAATATGCCGTCGCCGAAAAAAAGAGGACGCGAAAAGTGCACCGTAAAGTTGCTTGTGTATTGGTATGTATGTACATATATACAGACGTAGGACTTGGACGGAAAACAAGATCACGGCACTTATGCTGGTGTTTTATAAGTCGTACTTATCTGTGATCTCGTGGAGCGATCCGCCTAAGCTTTGCTGGGTTGAGCTTCTCCTTGTTTGGTGAAGATCCGGCTCGAAGGACCGGAATAGTCACCACCGATAAAAAACAACACATTGATTTGCTTCACTATACATATGTTACTCGAGTTTATTCCCCAGTACGTATGTGTATGTGTGTAAATTCAGGTAGAGCGAGAGTACGTCAAAATCGGATCGTTTGTAAATGGGGGTGGAAGCGAGACTAAAACTAACCAGCTCAACCAAGTGGCCACACGAGCGCCGTGTGCAAGAGCGCGCGAGAGCGAGTCGGGCATGGAGCGCACTTCACAGTGCGCTGCAGCAGTCTGCAGCTGCCCTGAACAAGTTGTTTAAAAATGGTTAATAATTATGATAGTTTTGACCTTATTATCGCTAGTATCAAAGGAAAACAGTTGAAAAAATGTATTTCAATTACATCAAAAGCTACGGGAAGATTCATTACACTAGTCGAAAAAATTTTACTTTTCTCCCGCTCTGCGCAAAAATATTTTTTATGACAGATTTGGAGTTTAAAAATTTTTAAAAGTTTTTTTAAAATTAAATAATGAAAGTTTTTTAAGCGAATTTTTGAAAATTTAGTTTATTGTTTTTTTTTTTGCAGCTTCTTATAACTGGTTGTAGTAAGTTTTGCATATCTAAAAAGCTGATAAATGCAAGCAAAATTTGCAGACGAAAGTTTGGTCAAACAATGCTAAGGATAGTCAACAAAGTAAACTTGGTGAAGATGAGTTTCGCTGGTCAAATTTAAAATGTAAGTTTACAGATGGTGGGTCTATAGAAGGCAGAATAACGAAACAACAGGGCACAGGGCCGACGCTACACGAAGTTTTCGAAATTTCGAAAAAATTTTCCTATTTTACCAACCTCTGGTTGAAGCATTCGGAATAGGTTCGTTAGTTGACATCATTAGCAAAAGAGGAACAATTTACCAATAAAATCAAATCGCTGTATGATGTACGATGTTGATTCACAAAAAAAAAGCCTACAGAAATATAAATAACGAGTATTGCTTGGCTGAAGCAGTGCGCGTTGGCTATGCAGTCAACCTGCTAAACATGAGTTTGACTAGTCATTCTGCAAAATTTAAGTGCTTTTGGTGGGTGGATATCAAAGAATAACTTTCGTTGGCCATACCAGAACATTATTCGGTTTGATTCTGGCAGGCATATAGTTCTCATCTAGCTGGAAAATTAGGAAAACTTTGAATTTTACCTACTTTTGGTGAAAGAGTGAAAAAAGAAAAAGAAAATAAAGTGACAAATTGTATGCATAATTTATCTTTTTTAGCCCATATCGACGTTGTAGATGCCGAATATAAGTTATAAATGCATAAACAAATTTAAATTTGGTCGCACACAAATAAAGTGTAATCTTCGAGTCGATGGTACGAACAAAATATACCGCATACATATAAATATGTTCTAGCGATATGGCTTTGCTCCGTAAGAATGACTGTAAGAAAAGTATTTTATTTCGATCGTCATACATGTACATGTATGTATCTATAGCTTTAAACCTGCCGCTTCCGTTTTGTTGGACAGAATTTCGCTGCCGAAATTTTTTTTTTGTACCGAAAAGTAAAAACGCAACTATTTATTTGTAAGTTTTATTTGTGACTAAATATAATGCTCTGCTAGCAGGTAGATAGAGATCGAAAGAAGGAAAATTAAAAGGAAATAAGAGAACGTCGTCTCGTCACGTCTTTCACTCATAGGTTTACATATTCATATGAATATATGTCAATACATGCGTGCATTGCTAGAGATGATCTTCAACACGTTTCATACCTAGGTAGTTGTAAATTTGTAAACTAAGTCACTTTAAGTAGTCGTACAATAAGTTTGAACACATGGAGTGTTCCTACAACCAATATTTCGGATTAATACTCATATGACCAAAAAAATGTTCTTAATATTTATTGTTTTTTTTTATATTACAGCCTGCTCCAGAACCGTACGATCATAGCGTTGATGAAAGAGAACATACTGTGGAACAATGGAAGGAGTTAATTTACGAAGAAGAGCACTATGAACACTATGAATAAGAAAACTAATTCCGCTATATGCCATCACTAACTTGAAAATTAAACCTTCATTTCCTCATAAATTCAAAGTCTTTTTGCATAATTAATACTAGTCAAAAAATGTTCCATTTTCTTTCCTAAAGGCCTGTATCCAGAACCGCGAAAAATTACTGACAGGAATCTGCTGTTTATTACGTTTCTGTGGAACGTAGCGAAAATAGTGTGTCCAAGAACCTAAAAAGTTCTTGGACACTCTCATGATTCAGCTGTGTTTTGCAAATAGCCCCAATTTTGAAAATTGAACTGAAATTAAAAATAGGATAAAATATAACTCTATGAAGTGAAATATGAAGTGATTGTGTTGGTGGCGGCATAAATTGCAAATTGGGAAGAAGAATTACAGTACAGTACAGACGGAGGCGCCAAAAAGCCAAAATTATCAAAATGCAATCAAAATAAGGCAATCACGTTTTCAAACGGCTGCAACTTCGCCTTTTATTCATCGATTCTTACAAACGATACCTTAGGTGCCGTTTACACTGAGGCTGCGTCTTGATTCTTTGCGTCTTCTCAGAAACGCAGTTTTTTTTACATAGTTTTAGCATAGGGCCCCACTGATGGCAAAAAGTTGCGTCGTTTTCCGACGCAGTTGCGTTTTAATATTTCTGTGGTATTTCTGTGCGCATAACAGCAATTTTCGTACTGTTCTGCCTAATGAGCAAAACTATCACCACTAATAGCAACAAAAAAACAGCAGATTCAAATTTAAATATAGCCGCGTAATATTTTTAGCTGAGTAAAAAGGCGCAAAAATACATGTAATGCTTAGAACAAATTGCTGAAACTAATTTTATTGTTAAATCAAGCATTTCAACAATACGTTTGATTTCATATTTTTTGTCTTTGAATCCTTTCACTGTTTCCGTGATCTTCTCAGGGCAAGATAGTATGCTGGCAGATACTTGTCAGCGAGTTCAGCAACTACCTCGCGACAAAACTCCAGTAATATGCTGCAAAAAATGGCCCTTTTCACACCAAAAAGACGCCCTACCGTACGGGCTATGCTGTGGCTATTCTCTTCTCCAGAAGGATTGTCGTTTTAGAGTTGAGATTGGGAAACAGTCCAACAAGAATGTTGAGAGTACTCCTCTCCATGCGGAAATTTTTGTTAAAAAAGGGTCGGAGTTTGCACAACATCTTCCTCCCAAAATGAACCATATCGTGGCTATTGAAATTTAGAATACATTATTTAATTGAAAAGAGAGAACATTATCTGCTCCTTACTTACAAGGGTCAAAACGCAAGGAGGACGTTGCAGTTGCAAGACGAATTTCAACTTTTCTGAGGATAACTCAGACACTTCCATGCACTATAAAAGATTCTCCTCACTTTGCGTCACCGCAGTTAAAAGAATCAACCCTATTTCCGACATATTTCGTTAATTTTCGAACATTATTTACTTTGTTTACCAAATTTGTCTTCCTCTTCCAAGACGCAAAGAAGCAAAACCGCTGTAGTGTAAACGGCAGTTCTGCTTCTCTGCGTCTTCTCCGATATCGATAGGTAACGCACCAAGTGTAAATAGCCTATAAAAATGTTTAAAGAATTACGGTTTTTTTTTTTCATGGAGTTTTTTTTTAAGAATTTTTAAAAAATTTGGTATTTTTTGTCATAGGTAGTGCTTCTATAACCTAAGGTGCCGTTTACACTGAGGCTGCGTCTTGATTCTTTGCGTCTTCTCAGAAACGCAGTTTTTTTTACATAGTTTTAGCATAGGGCCCCACTGATGGCAAAAAGTTGCGTCGTTTTCCGACGCAGTTGCGTTTTAATATTTCTGTGGTATTTCTGTGCGCATAACAGCAATTTTCGTACTGTTCTGCCTAATGAGCAAAACTATCACCACTAATAGCAACAAAAAAACAGCAGATTCAAATTTAAATATAGCCGCGTAATATTTTTAGCTGAGTAAAAAGGCGCAAAAATACATGTAATGCTTAGAACAAATTGCTGAAACTAATTTTATTGTTAAATCAAGCATTTCAACAATACGTTTGATTTCATATTTTTTGTCTTTGAATCCTTTCACTGTTTCCGTGATCTTCTCAGGGCAAGATAGTATGCTGGCAGATACTTGTCAGCGAGTTCAGCAACTACCTCGCGACAAAACTCCAGTAATATGCGGCAGACAATGGCCCTTGGTACACCAAATAGACTCCCTACCGTACGGGCTATGCTGTGGCTATTCTCTTCTCCAGAAGGATTGTCGTTCGAGAGTTGAGATTGGGCAACGGTCCAACAAGAATGTTGAGAGTACTCCTCTCCATGCGGAAATTTTCTTTAAAAAAAGGCATCGCAGTTGTGCACAACATCTTCCTCCCAAAATGAACCATATCGTGGCTATTGCAATTTAGAATACATTATTTGATTGAAAAGAGAGAACATTCTGCTCTTTACTTACAAGGGTCCAAACGCAAGGAGGACGTTGCAGTTGCAAGACGAATTGCAACTTTTCTGAGGATAACTCAAACACTTCCATGCACTTCAAAAGATTCTCCTCACTTAGCGGCACCGCAGTTAAAAGAATGAGCCCTATATCCGACATATTTCGTTAATTTTCGAACATTATTTACTTTGTTTACCAAATTTGTCTTCCTCTTCCAAGACGCAAAGAAGCAAAACCGCTGTAGTGTAAACGGCAGTTCTGCTTCTCTGCGTCTTCTCCGATATCGATAGGTAACGCACCAAGTGTAAATAGCCTATAAAAATGTTTAAAGAATTACGGTTTTTTTTTTTCATGGAGTTTTTTTTTAAGAATTTTTAAAAAATTTGGTATTTTTTGTCATAGGTAGTGCTTCTATAACCTAAGGTGCCGTTTACACTGAGGCTGCGTCTTGATTCTTTGCGTCTTCTCAGAAACGCAGTTTTTTTTACATAGTTTTAGCATAGGGCCCCACTGATGGCAAAAAGTTGCGTCGTTTTCCGACGCAGTTGCGTTTTAATATTTCTGTGGTATTTCTGTGCGCATAACAGCAATTTTCGTACTGTTCTGCCTAATGAGCAAAACTATCACCACTAATAGCAACAAAAAAACAGCAGATTCAAATTTAAATATAGCCGCGTAATATTTTTAGCTGAGTAAAAAGGCGCAAAAATACATGTAATGCTTAGAACAAATTGCTGAAACTAATTTTATTGTTAAATCAAGCATTTCAACAATACGTTTGATTTCATATTTTTTGTCTTTGAATCCTTTCACTGTTTCCGTGATCTTCTCAGGGCAAGATAGTATGCTGGCAGATACTTGTCAGCGAGTTCAGCAACTACCTCGCGACAAAACTCCAGTAATATGCTGCAAAAAATGGCCCTTTTCACACCAAAAAGACGCCCTACCGTACGGGCTATGCTGTGGCTATTCTCTTCTCCAGAAGGATTGTCGTTTTAGAGTTGAGATTGGGAAACAGTCCAACAAGAATGTTGAGAGTACTCCTCTCCATGCGGAAATTTTTGTTAAAAAAGGGTCGGAGTTTGCACAACATCTTCCTCCCAAAATGAACCATATCGTGGCTATTGAAATTTAGAATACATTATTTAATTGAAAAGAGAGAACATTATCTGCTCCTTACTTACAAGGGTCAAAACGCAAGGAGGACGTTGCAGTTGCAAGACGAATTTCAACTTTTCTGAGGATAACTCAGACACTTCCATGCACTATAAAAGATTCTCCTCACTTTGCGTCACCGCAGTTAAAAGAATCAACCCTATTTCCGACATATTTCGTTAATTTTCGAACATTATTTACTTTGTTTACCAAATTTGTCTTCCTCTTCCAAGACGCAAAGAAGCAAAACCGCTGTAGTGTAAACGGCAGTTCTGCTTCTCTGCGTCTTCTCCGATATCGATAGGTAACGCACCAAGTGTAAATAGCCTATAAAAATGTTTAAAGAATTACGGTTTTTTTTTTTCATGGAGTTTTTTTTTAAGAATTTTTAAAAAATTTGTTATTTTTTGTCATAGGTAGTGCTTCTATAACCTAAGGTGCCGTTTACACTGAGGCTGCGTCTTGATTCTTTGCGTCTTCTCAGAAACGCAGTTTTTTTTACATAGTTTTAGCATAGGGCCCCACTGATGGCAAAAAGTTGCGTCGTTTTCCGACGCAGTTGCGTTTTAATATTTCTGTGGTATTTCTGTGCGCATAACAGCAATTTTCGTACTGTTCTGCCTAATGAGCAAAACTATCACCACTAATAGCAACAAAAAAACAGCAGATTCAAATTTAAATATAGCCGCGTAATATTTTTAGCTGAGTAAAAAGGCGCAAAAATACATGTAATGCTTAGAACAAATTGCTGAAACTAATTTTATTGTTAAATCAAGCATTTCAACAATACGTTTGATTTCATATTTTTTGTCTTTGAATCCTTTCACTGTTTCCGTGATCTTCTCAGGGCAAGATAGTATGCTGGCAGATACTTGTCAGCGAGTTCAGCAACTACCTCGCGACAAAACTCCAGTAATATGCGGCAGACAATGGCCCTTGGTACACCAAATAGACTCCCTACCGTACGGGCTATGCTGTGGCTATTCTCTTCTCCAGAAGGATTGTCGTTCGAGAGTTGAGATTGGGCAACGGTCCAACAAGAATGTTGAGAGTACTCCTCTCCATGCGGAAATTTTTTTTAAAAATGGCTCAGAGTTTGCACAACATCTTCCTCCCAAAATGAACCATATCGTGGCTATTGCAATTTAGAATACATTATTTGATTGAAAAGAGAGAACATTCTGCTCTTTACTTACAAGGGTCCAAACGCAAGGAGGACGTTGCAGTTGCAAGACGAATTGCAACTTTTCTGAGGATAACTCAAACACTTCCATGCACTTCAAAAGATTCTCCTCACTTAGCGGCACCGCAGTTAAAAGAATGAGCCCTATATCCGACATATTTCGTTAATTTTCGAACATTATTTACTTTGTTTACAAAATGTGTCTTCCTCTTCCAAGACGCAAAGACGCAAAGTCGCTGTAGTGTAAGCGGCAGTTCTGCTTCTCTGCGTCTTCTCCGATATCGATAGGTAACGCACCAAGTGTAAATACCCTATTACAAACACAGATTTTTGGTATTTTTGTCGGAAAAAATACGGTTATATGTCGACTAACGGAATTTATCGGTGAAATTCGGCATATAAAAGTTTGGCCAAACAATTGTAACTAATAGCCTATTTACACTACAGTGAGTCATGATACAATAACATAAGGTAGTCTCGTCGGCAGCAGAACTGTCTTAGCTATGCTTGCAATAAGTGTGAGTGAGAGGCACTTTGTATAGTGAGTGCGAATGAAATGGCTGTAAAGTGTGTTGATTAACCCTCATGCAGTGAGTTACCTCATTTATGGATAGGTAACTCAATAACTCAGAATTTGGATTTACACTATGCAAAAGTTGAGTTATTGAGTTATTGAGTTTCGGCTGCTGGCACGTGCTTGTCTACGAAAAATTTGTTTTATTTCATTTTATTAATATGAATACCCAAGAACTAATGATGCTCTATGTGGCAGAGCAAGAGACAATAACGACGCTGCAATGTATGGAGTTGGCGACGATGTCTGCAGCAACTGTGGAGTATTTGGATAAAATTTCGCATTGACATTTCAATTTCTAGCGCTTCTATTTTATATTAAATATGTATCCCAAATTATAATAGCCGCTATATGGATCTTTTTGGAGGACGCTGCGAATGACCTTGGAACCCTTTTTTTAAGGAAAATTTCCGCAGGGCATTGAAATTGCATGGCTGCAATTGCAAATATGTTGAATTTTGGCTATATGTATATGTACATTACATATGTACAAAAATTAAAATTTTTAAAATTGGCAATTGTTTATAATAATATAATATATAATAATTGATTTTAGCGTTTGGCAAAGTTTTTCCGACTGAATTTTAGAAATCGACTACATTGTTTATATGATTTTTAATAATAAATTATTTTTTACGCGCCAACATTTAAATTTTGAGCTGTACATTTTTGTTGTTATTAGTGGTGATAATTCCACGACAGGCAGATCAGGGTTGAAATATTTGGAAAATCGGACAAACTCAACAAAACGCAACGAAAACTCAACTTTTTTGCCACCTCTAGGTCCCCTATGCTTCCCCATGTAAACGAAACTCGAGTTTTGCCCGAAACTCAATAACTCAACCGTAGTGCAAATAGGCTATAAGCCGTTTTATCTTTGATTTTTACAAACCATACCTTAAACGAAAAAATATAATTATTTGTCTATTTAATAATGTTAGCAATCAATTATTTTTTTTTCTACTTTTCCTGAGTTTTTAAAGACAACATTTCGGGAAAAAATACCAACATAAAAATGAAATCTGAATTTAAAAGCTGCATATCGTCCAGACGTTAAATTACAGCTACAAACTGTCTGGGTCGGACTTAGAGCTGCATTTGTCAGCTTTTCAAAACTGCAAGCCAGTGTGACGTGCTGCGGCCGGGGTTCACAGAAATTTGGTTGGTTTCTGGGTGTGGTAGCTATAATGAGTGCTCTCGGGTTCATGAAGAAGGCGTAGGTTTAAGCCGTATAAAAAAAATATCTTAATTGTTCTTAAGTTTACAATGGAATGTTTGGATCTGTGGTATTGGGCCTCCGGTAGAGGTCTTCCTTTTAGCTTGGTTACTCGGCCGCACGTGGCTGTTTGCTGCGTGCAGGTCGTGTGAGAAGGGTCGTTGCAGAGGTAAACACACTCTGAGGCTACGACTGGTGGCAGAGGTAAACACTCTCTGGGGAGAAGAATTGTGGCAGAGGTGAACACTCTCTGGGGAGATGATTAGCCACAGAGGTAAAAATACTCTCTGAGGAGACGATTTGGTGACAGAGGTAAATACTCTCTTAGGAGACGATTTGGTGACACAGTTAAATACTCTCTGGGGAGAAGAATAGTTGCAGAGGTAAGCACTTTCTGAGGATATGCGGTTCAGAGGTATACACTCTCTGAGGATATTATGATCAGGACGGGGAAATTTATTAAACGGGGAAATGTATTGAAACGGGCAAGTGGAAAAGCAGAGCATTACCTTTGGTACGAGTGCCGTTGTAAAATAATGAGAAGTTAATCTCAGGCTGTTCCTAGTTGAACTTTACCAACTAATATTCATAATTCAATAATTCATAATTAATTTAAAAATACTTCCATAACTATAAATTATGGCGCAAGCGCCGTTGCGTATGGTGCTGGGCATCACACCAGTTTTACTGCAAACCAGTACCACCAGTTGTTGAAAACTTAAGTAATGTGATAAATAGAAGCACTACATCTGAAAAAAAAATGTAAAAAATTACACGGAAAAAAAAACATTCTTTAAAAATGTTTAAACTGAGCTATAGTTCTCCGTCAGTAGCTCTTAAGAATTCTAATTAGCTCAGTTATCTCTTAAGTTATCTATTGTACGCTCATCGGTTTATTGTATTGTATGGTGCATACGCACACACACACACACACTCATGTTCGCTGCGTGCTGCTTATATTGTATTGCGTTGGTTAACTTGGGTATCAGCATTACATACCGGCCGTAAAAATTGTCTAATCGCGATACAACGGTTTCTTGATTTACTACATATACATTTGTACACTAAAAAACACAAAGTTTACGGCCACGGCCTTTAGAAAATAAACACTAACCCTAAAACCCAACAACAGAGTATAAATTTGTAAATGTGGAGTCAGAGCTCCGTGGAAGGTGCAGCAGATAGTGGCTGAGTTTATCATTGCGTTCCTTGCACATGATTTTCGAGATTCTGCAGGTGTTAATGTTCTTCCACCTGCTGTTTGTCTTCACTTTGACCTGCTTCTCCAGGTCGCTTTGTAGCGTCCTGAGGGAGACCGGCACGCTTTCGGTTCTTTCGTTTACCAGTCCGACGCCTTCTTTAGCCAGAACGTCCGCCGCTTCGTTTCCTTCGATGCCCTGGTGGCTGGGAACCCAATAGATCTGCACTGAATAAGTCGTGCTTAGTATGTATAGTGCATCCCTGCTTGCCAGGACACTTGTGAAAAACACAAAGTTCTGGAACTGACCACGGCCGGCTGCATGGATTTTATCGCCGCTTGGCTGTCAAAGAGTATGTTAACCGCATTGTGTGGTCGCTCTGCGAAGACTTCCGCCTGGAATATGCTGCATCGGTCGGGTAGCTTATAAGACACCCTTATTTCAGGGCTCGTGCAGTATAGGCCAGCTCCTACTCCTTAATTTATCTTGGAGCCGTCAGTATATATATTGAGGTGTTGAGGTCTTGTCCCGCTTTCCAGTCTTCGGATCCCATAAAGAAGTTTGTTTTTACTTCGAAGCACATTTGGGAGATCATGTAGCCAGTGACATTGATCATGTCCATGCCAATTAAACTGTGCCCGTATCTTTGAGGAGACATATTCCCCGACGCGATCAGGCGCTGTGATGCCTTGCCTGCAGTCACCCTAGCGTAGATGTCGAGGGGGTCGATTCCGAGTATGATTTCGAGTGCTTTAGTTGGCGTTGACCTCAGCGCTCTTGTGATACAGTGCAGAGCCTGTCGCTGGGTTCGTTTCATTTATTTTGTGGTACGTCTTCACTTAAACAAATCAGTCGGAAAAACTTATTTAATACTTCGAAATTTATATGTAACTAAAGACTTTTTTACTAGTGGAAATCATACAAACAATTGCGAAAATATATATAACACCAGTACTTTTTAATGGTATAAAAGCATTAAGTGACTGTAACTCCGCCAGCTAACGCAAGCTAAAGTTGCTTTCAATAAAGCGATTAAGTTTAGCACGTCAGGACGAAACAAAAATATTATTACCATTAAATTCAAGTACAAATTAAATTTATTCTAGTTCTAGTTTAAATGTCGAATATTACTATTACACATTTTGTGACTAGCGCCTTATTTTATAAGTATAATTCCAAAAATATGCTTATCTCGCTAGGATGAAATAATAATAAACAATAAACACACCATAATAGGAATGGATCCGCTGGACATACACGCTCGTTTGACTGCAGGAAAGGAAGCACAGAGCGTAACCTAAATTAAGGATTTTCGTGTTGTCGAAGTTAATGAAGAACGTGACGAAATTAACTCTTTACCAAATTCTAATTAGTCTAAACCAACTTCACAAATTCGGGATTATGTAGCAGTTTTTTTAAAAGTACGTTAAGGCTTTCTTATGTAAATTTCATTTTTAATAAATAAATGTACTTTTATTATTTCTAAATTAATTAATTAAATTTTGACTTTATTTCTAAGATTTGATTAGTATTTCTGCGCTCTTTCAAAATCTCCTACTCATTTTTCTTCAGTTCCAGCAGCGCGTCCTTAATCTCCCTTAAGACCACATTTTCGTCTGACCCCATTACAGCCAGCCTGTTTTTGACTGGCGCATTTTCCTTGCTGCAACTGGCATGGTCTTCTTACGAAAGGCTTGTTTTCTTTCTTATCAGCGGACTGCAAGATTCCAAACGTTCTGGAGTCGGCTACGCCATCCACCGCCTCGAATATAATACAGAGAAGAGCTATATATTCCTCAGTGGGTGTAGGCATTAGCTGTTTGAAAGGCCCACCTCCTGCTGCTCCTAGTTGCTTTTTAAACATTTTCACCTCTGCTGTTTTAATTGAAGCACCCAAACATTCAGCTGGAGTGCTAAGTGTTCCCAAGCTGCAGCCACAGCCACCCTGTTTCCTTTGGTAAAGTTGCGGGCAATGTTTGGTTGATCCTTCATAAAGTCCAAAATAACACTGTCCTGAACGGCTAACGATTTTTTCTTTTTTAGGACTTTGATATGCAATGACTGCACCATCAAGTGGCCCAAGCGACACCAGCCGATGGCTGTTACGCGCGGATCCCAGCAAGAACGCAGCCTACCTCCCGCCCAACCGACCGAGGGGCGCTGCCGCATAACGCGCGTTTCGTTAACCGCACCGATCGCGGACATACAGGACAGATAGGTGTTAAACTAAGTTTCGAGGAAAAGTAAAACTAATCTAACTAAAAAACGAATCAATATGATATCTATTTACGATAGATATATGAGAGTATCAGTAATTTAAGACTATGAAAGGATTTAGTAGTAGATATAATATGTTAGAGGGATTTATAATCCGAGCATAGGATTTAAACGGTTCATGCAAGGAATATTTCGATCTAAAAAGCGGAAGAAACAACGGTGTATAATTCCTAGTGCTTCTAATAGGAATCGTGAAGTTTCTGCGGCTCAACAGGTCAGGGCTGTCTACGTCACTCTTGATTAAGTTGTGCACAAAAATCACACCATGCATTTTCCTACGATTAGCCAAGGTTGGAAGGTTTATTAAAAGTAATCTGTTAGGGTAAGACGGCGATCTGCATTACAGTTGAGACCTCGAAGAGCAAAAATTAAAAAGTTTTTCTGAACTGATTCTATACGGTCCTGGTGTACGTTGTACTGAGGGCACCATACACAAGAGCCGTATTCTAAAATCGGACGAACCAGAGAGGTGTAGAGAGTCTTTGTTACATAGGGGTCGTCAAATTCCTTTCACCAGCTCTTCATAAGCCCAAGCACGCCCATGGCCTTATTTAACATGGTAGAAATGTGTTCTGAAAACTTTAACTTGGGATCTAATAGAACACCAAGATCATCAACCCAGGTGATTCTCTCAAGAGAACCATCACAAAGGGTGTAAGGAACCAGAAAGATGCTGGAGCGATGAAAAGCATTAAGGCTTGCAACCTGAATTGAAAAGAAATATCCTTATACTGGACACAGATCTTAACATCATCCGCATACATAAATACATAAGTATGTTAATACTAAAGGCAGGACATTTAAAAAGAGTGTAAAGAGTAAGGGGCTTAAAAGGCTGCCCTGTGGTACGCCCGAAGTCACCAAAACTGTTGAGGAGAGGGAGTTTTTGAAAATGACTTTTTGAGACCTAGAACAAAGGTAGCAAGAGATCCATCTCAGGCGATTTGGCGAGAGCCCTAGAAAGTCAAGTTTTTGTGCTATGTTTACATGGTCGAGCGCTCTACAAAAATCATTGTAAACAGCTTTCGTCTGTAAATTACCGTGAAAACCTTTAATTATGAAGGAGGTAAACTCCAAGAAATTAGTAATGGTTGATCTCCGCCTTATAAATCAATGTTGAGCTGGAGATATTAGTGATCTGCATAGGTGCTGCAGGTGCGGAATTAAAATTTTCTCAAACACTTTAGGAATAGCGGATAACTTAGATATACCTCTATAGTTCATAGCGTCAGACTTGCTACCTTTCTTATGGAGAGGAATTATAAAGGACTTCTTCCATATCGGGGGAAAGCATGAAGAATTTATGGATAGGTTGAATAGTTTAAGCAACGGCCCACACAGAGACTCGGCACAGTACCTGAGTACACAGCCGGGAACTCCGTCCGGACCCGGTGAAAACACCGGCTTCGTAAATCATGAAGCAACGAGCGTTCATTTAACCGAAAATGCAGTTCGACCTCGGTAGACCGTATACGGCTGACCAGAGCAAACGTCCTGCGAATAGGTAGTTTGGAAAAAACGGGCAAAACGATCGGCAATTGCCTGATCATTATCTGCCGACGTATTAAGGAAGGATAACAAGGATGGGTGTGCGGACGTTCTACGCTTACTGGTTACGAAGCTGTTCTACAGGGTCTGTTTAATCCTGTTTAGTGTAAAAAACGTATCCTGCATCGAGATAGGTAGTTTTTATAGCATTGAACGTGTTCGGCTTAGCGCCGGCCCACGGCAGCATAAAGAGCGCATTGCTCTTAGTCTTTTGTTGCTTACTGTCGCCCTGCTCTCTCTATCGCAGCATCGCCCTTTCTTCGTAGTTCGTCGTCCAACAAGAGCTGCGTGGGAGGCACATCTTGGGAGCAGCACTTACTTAGGAATTGATCGTCTTCATTAGCAAACGTATCGTTAACTTTCGCATCTCTCGCATAACTAAACACAAAATCGAACATACACGAATATACATACCAATACATTGAAATCAAACTAACTTGTGTTTTAATTAAATGCCTTAAAAATACGCGGCTGAAAAAGCTCAGTAGCTCAACAGAGCGTTAAGAACTGAAATATTTGACCGAGACAGTACATAACGAGAGAGAAAAGAAGGAGAGACAACTTCTTGATTTTTTTTATAAAGTCTTGATTTTAAGTGTTAAGATTTTAAATATAAAGCGGACCACATAATATCCCTAATGAGGTTATTAAGCTTTATAAACTCGGCCTTTTGGCCACCAAGAAGTCACCAAGAACTATCTTATAGTCTTTATCTGATAGCGAGGAAGAAACCGCATTTAAAGCGGAAAAGTGCTGCTCTTTGATACTGATATCCGAAAAAGGCGAAATATACGAGCAAGTTATGAAAACTGAGAAAGCGGGAAGAATCAGGCTTACACACAGGAATTCCAGTTCCTGCTGAATCTGGACTGTAAAAAGTTCTGACGTGTAGTTTAAGTCCAGGAGGGTGGAGGTAGGGTGGGAAGATGAGGATGGTGCACTGGGCTTGTTGATTGCTGATTTGTTATGAAGTTTATTGGGAGCCTATTCTTCTTCTTTGAACGCATTCACCGCCAGATTCTCTTGCCTTAATTTGGCTGAACAAATCGTGTTAAAATTAGTTGTGGAGACGCAAAACTTGTCGCTTCGATCGGATCCCCACCAATCTTGGCACCTACTACATATCACATGTGTTGGTAAAACCCGGTTTTCCAGGACATTTATTTGCTGGTGGGATCAGAATGGACGGGACAGCTAAAGAATTTGTAGACACTACAAACACGGGCTCTACAGACGATTCTGGCTGTGTGATTTCCAAGGTAGCAAATTCAGCTGCAGAATTTGCACCAACGATATAAACGATATAAAGCAGTTGCTAACTACTAAATTGAAACTCCATGGCTAGGAGCCGATCGTATTGCTGTTTGAAGCTCACGGTCAGCTCCTTAAACCCCTTCCGGGTCTGCGTCATAAACATGACCATGTCTTTCTCAACTACCCGGCATGCCTCACAGCTGTAATGTTAACAAAAGGTCTTCGATTAGAAATAACATCACTCACGAGGCCTGTGAACCCAGCGCATTTTGCGTTCACTAAGCGTTCGCAGAGCCAGCAGGGGATACTCAGCTGATCCTGAGTGATATGTTTCTTGTAAGTTTTTTGGGCACAGACAACAGGGTATTCCATTATGTATTAAAATAAAATAAATGTCAGACAAATTGATGTCAGACCAGTGTGCCAGATAAACGCTTAAAGCAGAATCAATAAGAACTGAGAGGAGAGCGTTTACAGAAGTTGCAAGTGAGAGAGAGCGCTACTGCACAGAAAGTATCGAGAGCGACAGAGGAATAAAAGTTATTTAAGTTTGGGTAATAGGGAGAAAGTAATAAAACAACAAATCAACTAGGTGAAAGCTGCTAAATAAATGTGTGTACATACGAAAACCACAAACAAAAACACACTATTAAGCAATGCAAAAAAGGAATTGTTTAATTATGTTAAGAAAAATAAAAGGAAAATGAGCGGGGCGGAAAATAAAAACATGTCTAGTCACTACGAAAGAGATCGAACGGATAGATATATTTTTTTTATTAAAATATGCGGAACACAATGGGGACGGGCACATCCTGCAAAAACATGGAATGTAAGTTTTAACAATTAAAAAAACTAAGCAAAACATAATAGAAAATATAATAAGGTCAGAAACGCCGTGTCGGATCTTAATATTGTTTGCAGTATACTCTTTGGCATACACTAAGAAAGTGCTAGCGGTGGTCCCTTCCCCTTTCTTTTTTGCACTTTGCCGCATGTTATTGTTCACTGATTATCAGAGCAGTTGCAGGACAATTCAGCTACTTGTGAGTTTGATATACAAAAATTTAACTAAACAATCGAGTTTAATAACGATGGGTCTATAATAAAAGAATACAAAATTGTACCTTATACATGCATGTAAAATCACATATATAGCTCGGATTTGAAGAATAAGTTTAACTTAGATTTTGCAATTCAACTCACAAATGTAAAGGTGAGACCTTTTAAGGTCTTAAAAGAGATTGTGATTTCCAAATCATGAGTCCATTATATTCTCTGAGGATGCATTCAGCTCCCTAAATCAGGTACCATTTTGTCTTGCCATATGTTTTTTTTTATTGCAAGTCAATCATTTAACTTAGCCCGTAAAAGATACTCACTAATATCTAATATCCCGCGCGGTTTGCTTTCGTCTAATTACACTACTCGACAAAATTCAACTTTTTTTTCCGCTGTCGCCAAAAATGACTTTTTCTGACAGATTTGAAGATTTAAAAATGTTTAAAGAACTACTATTTGTCACATAACTTAAGTTTCCTACGTATGGTTGTATTGAACTTTGCAGTAAAAAAAAGACTTTTCCTGAGCATTCAAAGTCAAAATTTCGGGGAAAAATACCGAAAAAAATTATGAAATTTCAATTTGGAAGCTTAATATCTTCCAGATCTTAAGTTGCAGCTACAAAGTGTCTGAATCGAATTTATAGCTGCATTTGTCAGCTTTTTTTACTAGCAAAGTTCAAAACAAGCAGTTGTAGTAAACTTATAGGCCATTTACACTTGGTGCGTTATCTATCGATATCGGAGAAGACGCAGAGAAGCAGAACTGCCGTTTACACTACAGCGGTTTTGCTTCTTTGCGTCTTGGAAGAGGAAGACACATTTTGTAAACAAAGTAAATAATGTTCGAAAATTAACGAAATATGTCGGATATAGGGCTCATTCTTTTAACTGCGGTGCCGCTAAGTGAGGAGAATCTTTTGAAGTGCATGGAAGTGTTTGAGTTATCCTCAGAAAAGTTGCAATTCGTCTTGCAACTGCAACGTCCTCCTTGCGTTTGGACCCTTGTAAGTAAAGAGCAGAATGTTCTCTCTTTTCAATCAAATAATGTATTCTAAATTGCAATAGCCACGATATGGTTCATTTTGGGAGGAAGATGTTGTGCACAACTGCGATGCCTTTTTTTAAAGAAAATTTCCGCATGGAGAGGAGTACTCTCAACATTCTTGTTGGACCGTTGCCCAATCTCAACTCTCGAACGACAATCCTTCTGGAGAAGAGAATAGCCACAGCATAGCCCGTACGGTAGGGAGTCTATTTGGTGTACCAAGGGCCATTGTCTGCCGCATATTACTGGAGTTTTGTCGCGAGGTAGTTGCTGAACTCGCTGACAAGTATCTGCCAGCATACTATCTTGCCCTGAGAAGATCACGGAAACAGTGAAAGGATTCAAAGACAAAAAATATGAAATCAAACGTATTGTTGAAATGCTTGATTTAACAATAAAATTAGTTTCAGCAATTTGTTCTAAGCATTACATGTATTTTTGCGCCTTTTTACTCAGCTAAAAATATTACGCGGCTATATTTAAATTTGAATCTGCTGTTTTTTTGTTGCTATTAGTGGTGATAGTTTTGCTCATTAGGCAGAACAGTACGAAAATTGCTGTTATGCGCACAGAAATACCACAGAAATATTAAAACGCAACTGCGTCGGAAAACGACGCAACTTTTTGCCATCAGTGGGGCCCTATGCTAAAACTATGTAAAAAAAACTGCGTTTCTGAGAAGACGCAAAGAATCAAGACGCAGCCTCAGTGTAAACGGCACCTTAGGTTATAGAAGCACTACCTATGACAAAAAATACCAAATTTTTTAAAAATTCTTAAAAAAAAACTCCATGAAAAAAAAAAACCGTAATTCTTTAAACATTTTTATAGGCTATTTACACTTGGTGCGTTACCTATCGATATCGGAGAAGACGCAGAGAAGCAGAACTGCCGTTTACACTACAGCGGTTTTGCTTCTTTGCGTCTTGGAAGAGGAAGACAAATTTGGTAAACAAAGTAAATAATGTTCGAAAATTAACGAAATATGTCGGAAATAGGGTTGATTCTTTTAACTGCGGTGACGCAAAGTGAGGAGAATCTTTTATAGTGCATGGAAGTGTCTGAGTTATCCTCAGAAAAGTTGAAATTCGTCTTGCAACTGCAACGTCCTCCTTGCGTTTTGACCCTTGTAAGTAAAGAGCAGATAATGTTCTCTCTTTTCAATTAAATAATGTATTCTAAATTGCAATAGCCACGATATGGTTCATTTTGGGAGGAAGATGTTGTGCAAACTCTGAGCCATTTTTAAAAAAAATTTCCGCATGGAGAGGAGTACTCTCAACATTCTTGTTGAACTGTTGCCCAATCTCAACTCTCGAACGACAATCCTTCTGGAGAAGAGAATAGCCACAGCATAGCCCGTACGGTAGGGCGTTTTTTTTTTGTGTGAAAAGGGCCATTTTTTGCAGCATATTACTGGAGTTTTGTCGCGAGGTAGTTGCTGAACTCGCTGACAAGTATCTGCCAGCATACTATCTTGCCCTGAGAAGATCACGGAAACAGTGAAAGGATTCAAAGATAAAAAATATGAAATCAACCGTATTGTTGAAATGCTTGATTTAATAATAAAATTAGTTTCAACAATTTGTTCTAAGCATTACATGTATTTTTGCCCCTTTTTACTCAGCTAAAAATTTTACGCGGCTATGTTTAAAATTGAATCTGCTGTTTTTTGTTGTTATTAGTGGTGATAGTTCCGTTGATTAGGCAGAAAAGTACGAAAATTGCTGTTATGCGCACAGAAATACCACAGAAATACTAAAACGCAACTGCGTCGGAAAGCGACGCAACTTTTTGCCATCACTAGGGCCCTATGCTAAAACTATGTAAAAAAAAACTGCGTTTCTGAGAAGACGCAAAAAATCAAGACAGTGTAAACGGCACCTTAAACTCCAAACATCTATCAGAAAAAGTCATTTTTGGCGACAGCGGAAAAGTCGTGTCGACTAGTGTTATTTCTCCTTGCAAATTTTGGTTTAGCTGTGCTGTTGACAGGAACACTCACTTCTAATTAATAGATTAATGCTGATCTTTGAGGCGGTTTTCCTGACTTTGAACTGTTTCTGAGTTTTCCTAGAGTTTCTGGTCAACATTCACCAATTTTTTATACATCTGTTACATAGCATTTAATGTCTTTGATCCATTACCAGATCCTACACACACAATATAAACTCGCCATGATCTAGGAACTTGCTGCTGTTGACCTCTGCTTAGTTTTTCATCATCTGAAGTTGTTGCATCTCAGCTTGGTTCTTCATCTTTGGCGTCATCTTTTGCATTATTTCAGCTTTCAAACCACTCGTCGGTAAGCCCCGCTCAGCCAACTCCTTTCTCAACTGCTCAACTTTTATCCACTAAGTATACCATATTTAGATGCACCAGTTATTACATTTCGCTGTCCGTAGCGAAGCAGCAAGTATTGGCTCCAACAGACTTTGTGGGCTCCGACACATTCGGCTCAGATGTGGTCATATCCGGTTCATAAAGGAGCGCTAGCCGAACGACGATATTGCTTGCTTGGCTCGTTTTCTGCAGGTTTCTGTCGGGTTTCTGCTTACTCACTTCTAGTGTCTGAGTGCAATTGCATTCTCACGTACTTTGCGTGTGTATGGATGGGAGCTAGAAATGAAAATTTGTGTTCGCGACAGTATTTTGAAAGTATTTCTGGGCTCACCCTTTACTTTGGCATTTTTTAAAGTCGACCCTTTTTGATGACGATTGCTTGCAATATTAGAATAATTGTTATTTTGTACATGCTTTAGATGCTAATTTTTTTACAGGGGTGTATCCAGCACCACGGAAACTAAAAATTACTGCCAAACTTATTATAAAAAAAACTGGGCCAGGAATTTTTCGTTTGTGTTTTAAACTAGGTATCCAACACCGCGGAAACTAAAAATTACTGTCAAACTCCATATAAAAAAAACTGGGCCAGGAATTTTTCGGTTGTGTTTTCCTGGCCTCAGTATCCAGCGAGGTAAACGAAATCCACGAATTCTTATCGATATCGATTGTGGACTGAGAGAACAGCTGATATTCCCGCCAGAAATATATATGTGCCTATTATTACTGAAGTAAAAGTGAAAGGTGGAGGCAAAATCTGTGCGCAAAACCAAAAAGAGATATGCAAATTTTTAAAGTGAGGAGAAGTATGCTTTAAAAAAAGAAGTTGAGGCAAAACCATGTCTTTAGCGGATCATGGAAAATAAGGATTTTTATCATTTTGACACTTTGGTGCCTCTGACTCCTCCTTCCAATTTTTTGGCAACAATTTATGCTTTATGCTTACCAACACAATCACTTCATCGGCATTATATATTTTCATTTATTAATTTCAGTTGAATTTTCAAAACCTGTTTACAAAAAACAGCTGATTCATGAGAGTGGCGAATCACTTTTTAGGTTCTTCGTCACACTATTTTCGGTACGTTCCACAGAAACGTAATAAACAGCAGATTCCTGTCAGTAATTTTCCGCAGTTCTGGATACAGGTCTTTAAAAATGAGAGAAAGCCTATGGGAGTTCTCACTGAAAATATTTTTGTACTTTATTGGTGAATGAACTGGTGCATGTACTTGTTATCTTGACTCATATATTTCACTGCTTTATAACTCTGAAATCATCAGTACACATGTTAAAATTATAAATTTTCAAAAAATGAGTATATTAAGGGTTGTTCGTAATAATTGGAAAAAGTGTGCATTTGCCGCTACTCTCTCGGGATATGCACTCAGCTCGCTTAAGACACATATAGAGTATGTACATTCCAATATACAATGACTTACCATATAAAATTTGTATCCTTATAACCATCTAAATTTCAGAATTACTCAACATATGAGGCAATTTTCTAAGGACCTATTTTCTAACTGTGAAAATATAGGACCATCAAAAAAAGTTTTGGTTGTGATAAATCCCATCGCCAACAAAAAAAAATCGGAGAAAATTGTAATTAATTAATATAATTTCGCGGTTATTGGCTATTTTTTACGTTATCTTTTCTAGTTCAAGAAGTATTGTGAACCGATATTGCATTTAGCAGGCTATTCGATTGAGATACTTCGAACCAATCACATCGGGCACGCCAAAGCGTATATTGAAGAAATGTCAATTTTACCAGATGCAATTGTTATTGCAGGTGGAGATGGCACCTCGTCAGAGGTTGTAACGGGCTTAATGCGAAGAAATGAAAATGTATGCCCAATCACGATTCTTCCACTGGGACGCACGAATCAATCCAAACATAAATATTTTCATATTAGTGTTCAGAGTGAGCTTGATTATATAAAATCTTTATGTTGCGCATTATTGCCAATGCTTAAAGATGAATTCATGTATCAGAGCGTAATCCGTTATGACGTTATTAATGAGGATGATAACATTGAGAATAATTTAAAGCCGATATACGGACTAATTGGATTTTCATGGGGTCTGTTGCAGGATATTGAGTCGAAAAAAGAAAAATATTGGTACTTCGGTCCAATAAGACACTATATTGCTGCCGTTTCAAAATTGTTTTCGAATAATTGGAGCTTTGTGACAGATTATGTGTACACGCCTCCCTGCGCAGGATGCGTAGACTGTATAGAGGTTCGGAACGAAGAAAGCACATTTCTAAATCAGTTTTTTTTTGGAAAAATTGTCACTTATAAACGCAGAAACGTAAAACCTGAAAAGCAGCTCATTACAAATAGCGAGTGCAGTAATAAGCTACAAGGAAAGATGGAAGCCAATCAATTAAACATTGCGTGTATTCGAAACAATAATAACTTTTCCGAGTTAGAAACTCAATTCATATGCTCATTACAGCCTGGTTGGGATTTTATTAAAACTATTCCAAGCATTACCTGTAGCACAATTGCACCACAATTAGTACTGAAAAGTCGAACAATTCAGTTATATCCGTACGCAAAAATGACCAACGATTTTTATTCAATAGATGGAGAGGAATATGATGCAAGACCCATTAAGTTATCTGTTGTTCCAAACGCTGTTAAAGTCTTTTGTTAAACAATTTACATTTTAATGTGAATTCTATTAAACAGAGCTATAAGTATAGCATAACACATTCACAGCAAAAATTAACAGCTATTTCCTCCCAAATCCAGAGCTGCGTGTAATCATTTTTAAATTTTTCTGCAGTAATTAAAACTAATTTATCGTTTATTTGAATACATGAACCATTTTTTCGACGCAAAACTTTAACGGTAAATGATTTTGGTTTGCAATTAAAGTGTCCATACCAACATTTTCTAGAAATACACTCAATCGAGCGGATATAACGTGGAAAATAATTTAATCCCAAATCAATCCAATTAATCTTCGATGAGCACTCCCACGGACGGTGTTGAAAAACGTCAGTCTTTGGGTTTCCACCTCTTTCAACAACAGCACTTCTTAGGCGGATCTTCCTGCCTGTTATAGTTTCTTCTCTTTTTTCAAAATATGCAAAATGGTTTGTCTCCCAAGCCGGAAAGTTTCCCAATGAAACAACATCACTGTCAGCATAAAATGGTATTTCATATGAAGATCTTTTATATCCCAAATTGTAGCTTTCTTCATGTGGTCCTCCTGGCGGATCTATACTCATATAGCGCGGATTAAAAGCTTGACCCAAAATTCGGCTTAATGATTGTGTAGAAAGCTCTGCACAATAGTCCTCGTGCTTTGACGTGCCAACTGTGCTTAAAGCAAAATATATGCAAAACCAATTAAACTTTGTGAAGAATTTCATCTTTCTACATAGTATTTATAAACACATGGTTAATAAAAATAGGGTTGCTTTATTTTGGGAACCATTGCAGAGGGTATTCATTTTTTCAGGACCTTAAAGTATTAAGGGTAGGTTCCGTCAAAATCTATGGCAAATCGAAAATGCTTCAAAATACCCTGATTGTCTTCTTCAATCCACAGGACTCTTATGGGCATCATTTTTGCATATTCTATTTAACTGAAAAATTCAATGATGCGGCCTAATGTAAAAAGGATATAATATCGCGTTTCCTATCGATATCGGAAAATAAGCAAAGAGGCGTTTACATTGGAAGACGTGCTTCTTTACGCCTTGAGAACAGCTGACGAGAGTTAGACAATTTTTATAAATGAAGTTAATTATGTACAAATATCAATGGGAAATAACAGAATCGATTATTTTATCTGCGGTGGCGCAAAATGAAGACAATGTTTTACAATGCATGGAGGCGGCAAAAAAGTTACAATTTGTCTTGAAACTGCAACGTCCTCCTAACGTTTTTAGTAAAGACCAGATAATGTTATCTCTTCAATTAAATAACGTATTTCCAATTGTAATATCCACGATATGGTTCTTTTTGGGGAGGAAGATGTTGTAAAAAACTCCGACGCATTCTTTAAAGACAACTTCCGCAACAAAACATGTATTTTTGCCCCTTTTTACTCATTTGAAAACTTTTTGCCACCACCAGGGCCCTATGCTAAGCCTATGTAAAACAAACAGCTTCTCCGGGAGAACGTAAAAAGTCAAGACGCAACCTCAGTGTAAATGGGCCATAAATTGAGAGAGGAAAAAAAAGATGACTTTTTAAACCATTAAGATAAATTTGACACCATTACCAGGGCAATTTAACTGTGCCTTCTTAATAAATACTTTTTTTTTTAATCAACCTCAAATTAGACTCAAAATAAATTGGTCACGGTAAAAAGACATTTCCATTTGAAAGCGTGCCCGATTCAAAAATCAGAACATTGCCAAAAATAAATTCGTTGCGCATAATATTAGAAATAATGCTAAATGACAATAAGTAAAAAGAATCAAATGAAGTTTTATAGCCTATTCACACTGGGCACCGTTTACCGTCTATTTCCTAAACGGTGCGTATGGTTTTGCCGTGTCGAAAATTCCCAGTTGGTTCCAACGTCTATTTTGAATGTTCCTAAGCCGCACGTTTCTATGCGATATTTAGCCGATGGGTTTCGAATACAGCTCTGAAAAATTGTCATTCACAACGAAAAAAATGGAATTCATTGCAAATATATAAACAATGACAGACAAATAAAACTGATATTCTCTAGCAAATGGCTAGAAGCTAGGAAGTTTTTTTTATAGCATATGCTCAATATTTAGTTAGAGATGCTATAATTCCTTCGGGAGAAGAATGCGAATAAATAAAAAGCATCAAATGTAGTTTTAAATATATTTTATTTTCTTTGCAATGGCAGGTCTGAATGTATCTGCAGATAAATGCAGATCTCCCTGTTCAGGCTACACACAAATTAAGTAGAACCCAATTTATAGAGCTGTTGCGTTTTTTCTCCAATATTGCCGACGCTTAGATCTGTTGTGCTAGACTCGAATTTTGATATATTGTCGAATAGCTGCAACTTTCTGGAGAACTGATTTTTACATACGCAAATCTATATTTAAAAATACTTGTCTTGTACATAACAATTTACTTAGATTGCATTTTTCTTACTTAAAACTTTGGTGCTCCTCCTTGTCAAAGTCGCCGCTATAATCACTATCAAAATTCATTTCGTTCAACATCATCAGTAGTTGTTGCAAGAAAATATTTTGCTGTTGAACCACAGTTAAAACAATTGCTAATATTTTTTTCAAACAAAAATAAAAATTCTTTCGCTTAGATATTCAGTTTTTTTTACTTTCATCAGCTGTTAGACGGTAAACGATAGACGGTGCCAGTGTGAATCGGAGTTTCACCGTCTGCCAAAAATCCCAACTCTCCCCGGTGACGGGCTCAGTGTGCAGAGGGTATTAAACATTTTTTACTTGTTTTAGTTTTTTTGCAATTTCAGATGTGAATATATCTGTCGATAGTTGCAGATCACGCTGTTCAAGTTTCTCACTTCAATCTGGCATAACAAAATTCTCATTCATGGATCTGTTGTGTTTTATCAATTTTCGAATCGTTGCAACTTTTGGGAGAGCCTATGTTTACATACGCAAATCTATACCTTAATTACATTGAAATGAAATAAATTTGGAAGACCAAGACAAAAAGTGCCTCACCGCTGCTAAAAAGAGATAAAACATTGTTTTGTTTATAACATTTTAATTGGATTGCAATTTACTTACAACCATCCACATACTTTTTGGTATACATTCATTAAAATAATGTAGCATTGCAAAAAATTGTTCCTCATCGAATTCATTCATTTCTCGAACGCCACCAACAATTTTTGCAACAAGATTTGTTGTATAATATTGACGAAGTTCAAAGCAGACATTTTTTGTTGTAGTCAACTGTGTTTTCCATGGATAGTGGCCTGTGGGAATCGAGGTTTCATATCTGTCATCGAATCCCACCGTTCCCCGTAAATGTGCTTGTGGAAAAAGGCTATGGGGTTTTACAGCTCCGAAAATGTCCCTGTTAGTTCCACCGTCTATTTTAAATGTTGTCAAATGCAACCACAAATAATAGGCACAGACAATTTTAAAGGGAAACATACAAATTGAAGAAGGGGCAGACAAAACCTAGTTTTAGTAAGTTTAATGGATTTATGTAGGTATTCATAATATAAACTATTTGATATTAATATATAATGCACCTGGATTATGCTTAATCCTTTCCTTCTCCATTGCATAAGTAGCTATTTAGTTACAGTAAGCAATAGCAAATTATTATTATGTTGGTGATATAAGTAGTCATAGTAATAAATTACAACCATCCTGAGAACAAAAAAAATATATATATATATAAATAATGCAGTATAAACCGGTCTTCCTCAGCAATAACAGACAGCAGGTTATTTATTCATTTATTCGCCAACGGTTAAACCTTTACTGGCTAAACTAACTTACATCTATCTTAAACAATTAAAAGTAATCAACCAAAAAACAATTAACATTGAAACATGAAAAAATCAGAAAGCAGTCGTTTAACGGCTGCTTTCCTATGGTAAAAGTCGAACCGCATCCCAGCTGGCAGCACATTATACTGGCGAAGAGCCCTGCATATTGGCTCGTTACTTCCGTAATTACTACGGTGAAGATCAATAGCAAAGAGTGCGTGGTCCCTAATGGTCAATCTCTCGATGCGCGCAATCTGACCAACCCTAGTAGGGTTCCAAACCACTGAAGCATATCCAAGGCGCGAGCGCACGAGGGTAGAATATAAACTTAGCCTCGTGTATAGATCGCTGAACTGGGAAGAGTTGCGCGTAACAAAGACAAATATAGCATAAGCTATCGGAAAAATGTAGTTCAGATGCTCCAAAAACGAAAATTTTGAATCAAACAAGATGCCTAGATCGAGTATCTCCGTCTGCTTTAAGAGCGGAAGGCCATTTATAGAATACGAGGTCTGGACTTTAAATGTACACTTGCCATACGAAACCAAATAACATTTGCTAATATTAGGTTAGGTTAGGTTATGTTAAGGCGTCTGTCAGGCTCCACAGGAGCCCGTCGCACTTGGGCCGGTTTCGGCCCGTTGTGATACCGCAGGAGGTGCTCCTCTGTTTTTCCCACCTCATGAGAACCGAACATGTCAGCAGTTATCCCAACCAGATGCTCTTATGAAGTTTGCAATCTTTCTGGGGCAGATTTTGGACATTTCTGAATTGTCTGAGACATAGGGCAAGCCCAGGTATTGTAGCCTTCTCCTGCTGAGAGCCGGACAGGAGCAGAACAGGTGTTCTACCGTTTCCTCCTCCTCCTCATCTCTACTGCTTCGGCAAAAATCATTATATGGGGCTCCCAGCCTGTTAGCGTGGGAGCCTATCAGCCAGTGCCCCGTGAGGGAGCGGATGACTACGCTGCACCTTTTTCTGCCGAGCCTACATAGCTCTAGTGTGCGTTTCCTGTCAATAGTCGGCCATGTTTGCCGAGTTATGCGACATAGTGGTGCTGACCGCCACGCATTGTCTGCTCGTCGCTTATATAGCTCTTTTATGATAAGCCTACAGGTGACCAATGGCATACAAATATCCTCCTTGTCTTGGAGAAGGGGTATTGTGGTACCAGATCTGGCCAGCTCGTCTGCCCTGCAGTTGCCTTCAATATCCCGGTGACCCGGGACCCAAACAAGGCTGATGACAAGTTGTTGGGCCATCTCGTGAAAAGATTTGCGGCAATTTGCCACTGTGGCCGAGTTCGAAGAAATCGCGTGAAGTGATTTGATCGCAGCTTGGCTATCGCTGTAAAGGTTTACAGTTGTTGTTACTAGTGAAGCCGTTGTGGCGGTTTGAAGGAGCTTCAGTGCTTTCATGATCGCAATGACTTCCGCTTGGAACACACTGCAGTGATCTGGGAGCCTGAAAGAGTGCCTAATTTCGAGCTGTTCGGAGTAAATTCCTCCTCCAACTTTGTTATTCAGCTTCGAGCCATCTGTGAAGATGCTTATGGCCATGTCCTGGCCTGGTGGTCCCTCAAGCCACTCGTCTCTGCTAGGGATGATTACGTTGAAGGGGGTGATATTGTGTTCCTTTGGGACGCAGTAGTCCGTCTTCGTAGGGACGGTACTGCTGGCAAGTATCGATGAGTGACCCCTGAGATGTGACGTCCATTGTCCGGAGTCTCAAAGACGTATCGCTGAATTTCTGCCTTCTCCTTTCCCGCAAGCTCGAGGCTCTGGAGACTTAGGATGGCGTTTAGTGCATCGTTCGGGGTGGTGCGTAATGCTCCACTAATGCATAATGCTGCGGTTCGCTGAACCTTGCCAAGTTGTTTGGTTGTCGATCCTTTTGATAGGGCCGGCCACCAAACTGTAACTCCATAGAGTAAAATTGGTCTTACTATTGTTTGGTATATCCATTGGACTACGCTTGGGTTCATGCCCCACTTCAAGCCAATAGCTTTTTTGCAAGAGTATAGGGCTATCGTAGCTCACTCTGTCTTTTACGTTCAGGTTCCAGCTTCTTGTCAATTACCAACCCTAGGTAACTAGCGCTGTCGGTGAAGGAGAGCCTACGAGATAGCACGAGTTCCGTTTTTGAGGATTTACTCCCAATCCTCGCGATTTTGTCCATTCTGACAGTCTCGCGAGCTTTGTGCTCATAAGGTCACAGAGTGTTGAGAAACCAATTACGACGTCATCCGCGTATGCCACTACTTTGTCCTCAGATGTAGTCCGACAAGTCTCTCGAAAGTTTTGAGAAGAAAGGACGATAGACTGATTGGTCTAAAGTCCTTTGGAGTCGAGTGCGAGCCCTTTCCCGCTTTGGGGATAAAGACTTTTTTTTGCCTTGAACCATTCTTGTGGTATAGTCCCCACCACTAGTATCTTCCTGAAGATATGTTTTAGCCAGTTGATGGCCGAGTCTCCGGCCTTTTGCAGTTGGGCCGGAATGACCTGGTCCGGACCTGTCGATTTGAACGGATTCAAACTGTTTCCCGCCCAGCTTATGTTCCGTTTGGTAAAAATATGGTCCATCGTGGCTGTTTGGCCTCCTCTGTGGATATGCGCCGGCTCGATGGTTGTGCACCCAGGGAAGTGGGTTTCAAGCAGTACGTGGAGAGACTACTCGCTGGAGTGGGTCCACGTTCCGTTGTTCCTACCGAGAGGGTGGTTTTTGAGAGGAGCTTGCGCAGCCTTGCGGCATCTGACGTCTCCTCTATCTCCGAGCAGAATTTGTGTCAAGAGGCCCTTTTTGCTTTACGGGTTTCTTTTTTGTATAGGGCAAGACCGACTTTGTAGTCTGGCCAAAGGTTCTCCTCGCTAGCGCTTTTGGCTCTGTTAAAGAGAGTCCTGCAGCTCTTACATATGATGTCGATTTCTTTCGAGCACCAGTGGTGTTTCTTTTTACCCCTTGTCTTGTGTGGCAGGCAAGACCTCGTGAAGGTCCTACGATCTAAGTCGTCTTGAGTGTCTGGGCTCATTGGTGCCTTGTTAAGAAGTAATTCCTTCATAGCTGAACTATATTTTACCCAGTTGGCTTTTCTGGGGTTAGTGTAGTCGGTGGGGTTTGGACTCTCGAGGGATAAAATCGTCTCGATGTACAAATTATGAGACACTAGTGTGAGGTCAATAAGCTCCTGTCGGTTTTTTATAATAAATGTAGGGTGGTTTCCCCGGTTGCATATGATTAAGTTTGAGTTAAGGAGAAAGCTAAAAAGTGACTCCGTCACCCCTTACATTTGTGTCCGTGCTTCCCCATTGAGTATGGAGAGCATTGGCGTCGCAGCCTATTAGTAGGCTTATGTCGGACCTCTCGCTTTCGCTGGCCAGCTTGCAGACGAGGTCATTGGGAGGATCGCTTTCCTCGTGGGCCATGTAGGACGACATCAGCCTCAGATGTGTCCGCTTTAGCTCTAAGCTTACCGCTGTATTGTCGCCATTGCTGAAGTTATGTAGCAGAAAGATATTAAGGTGCTTTCTTGCAAGAATGCAGGTACGAGTTTTACCTTCGGTTTGGGGTACAATGAGCTTGTACTCTCTCGTCGCCAACCCACAGACCTTGGCTCCGACTATCCAAGGCTCCTGGATTAGGACGACGTCGGCTCCGCTTGTATCCAAGCGGAGTATGAGTGCAGCGGATGCTGCTTTACAGTGGTGGAGATTTATTTGAAGGAGCCTCAGAGACATCTTCAAGAATCTCCACCACTGTAGTGTCGGCATCTGAGTCGTCGGATACTTCGTCTCGACACATCGCCTCAAAATCACGCATCAACTCTGCGTCAGAGGAGTAGCCTTCTTTTGTCGGCTCCAGCTCGTTGTCGGGTGCCTCGATCTCCGAGGCAACATCCTGCACGACTGGGTTGTCGACAGGACGAGCATCGGCCGAGGCAGCGTCCGACTTGTACACCTTTATGGCGACCGAGCTGAAGCCGAAATTCAACTCTCCTTTTGCTGCCTCTATGGGGGCCAGCGACTCCTTGTTGAGGATGATGACGACCTGATTCGTCGGTCCCTTCGTCTCCTCTACCTTGACCACCCTCCAATCTTGGGTTGGCAGTGTTGGGTTGCACCTCTGCAGCATCTTGAGGATGCGCTCAGGCTCCTTAATAGTAGCCGGCACCCATATTCTGGCCCTTGGTCTGCTGGGCACCTCGCTCCAATTTACCGCGACTAGATTCGCCCCAGCGTAGACCTCTCCGATCTGCGCCACCGCTGCTTTGTACAGCTTCACGGAGCGCTCATCGTCGCAGGCTATGACTTTAATGCTACCCTGGAACCACCCCATGTCTTTGCAGACTGGCGGTGAGCCTGGGTCCTTCTCGAGCAACTCGAAGCAGCGGTCGGCCAGTGCCGCTTCTACCGACTTCCATTGGCTCCTTGGGATCTTGCCCTCCGCGCTGCCTTTATCGAGGACACCAATCAGCGTCCTCTCCTTAGCAATCTGCGCGAAGGAGATATTTGGCGTCACCCTCGACCTTTTCACAGCCGGACCGGGTGTTTCTTGTGACTGTTGTCTCTTGGGTTGTGAGACCATTGTGAAGTGTGGGAGCACCGTTGTGGCCCACTCCACCTTCTTTAGCCAGTCAGCTGATGGACTGGCTTCTTTGCTGGAATTTTGCCGACGGAGTATGTGCCCTGCACTCCTCCTTTCGGCATAGGTGTGCTTTTTGGCCTGGGCGCTGGTTGAAGGCAGATCATCCCCCTCCACTTTACCAGAGGGTTGGGCAGCCGCAATATTGCTTAGCCGCCTTTCCGAGGTGTCAGTGTTGGGAGATGGTCCGCCACCCACCCCATGTTCGGGATGGGACCCACTAGTATTCACCTCAGCGCTTTCCGCCTTGCAGGTCTGTCATGCTTTAGAGCTGGTCGGGCCAGGCCTTTGGGCCGCTGCCTTCCCATGCGGGGGATTGCTCCCGTTTGACATTTGGGGAGTGTGAGACGCTTGTTTGTTTTTTTGTTGTTTTTTTTTTTTGTTATTATTGTTATACATGTTACATTCCACGAGATGCAGAGAAAGGGACCGGCCAGCCTGGGCAGAGATCCACGTTGCCTGGGTAAGGCATCATTAGAACAGGGGGCTGCCAAGTCCCTGAGCTCTCCGTTCGAGACTGGGCTAGTTTTTGAACCGGGCCCCCAGCCAGGCTGACTTTCGGCACGGGTCGAATGACACCTTAGCCCAGCCCGGTGTGAGGTGAGTGTGGAGGATGGGATGTGGGTAGGTATTGTGTGGGGAGTAGGAGTGTGTGAGCTACTTATACGAGGCGGCACCACAAGCGCATCGTCAGTGTTGCTGCTTCGCGAACACCCGCTGGCTGTCCGGGACTGCTTATTTTCGGTCATCTGCCTAGAGATGATCGATTATTCACAGCTGACCTACCTCTTTTAGGGGGGTAGGCCTTTCGCTATCCGCAACCTGCGACCCGTCCGGTGGCCTCAGCTAGGCCCCCTGTGAGCCACCTCACGCGCTCATCAGACCAGATATTATCCCTAATATTAAGTGGGAGCAAATTACGTGTGCACCAACGAGCAACTTCATCCAGGTCATGCTGAAGAAGGATACTGTCTTGTAATGAATTGACAGATCGAAAAATCTTGAGATCATTAGCGTAAAGTAAATACTCAGACGCTCGAATTCTAAGACATATGTCGTTGATAAAAATAGGGAACAGCAGCGGACCAAGAGCACTGCCCTGTGGAAGGCCGGAAGTAGCCAAATATGGGTCCGACTGCTTTCCATTCACCAATACAACATACTCTCGCTGCTCAAGATATGATATGAACCAACTGAGCAAGTTCGAATGAATACACAACCGGTGCAGCTTGGCTACTGGAGCACAGTGAGAGACTTTGTCAAAGGCCTTAGCAAAGTCAGTATACACAACATCGACCTGAGAGTACTTTTCAAAGGAAAGTGTGCAGAAATTACTGAATGCGACGAGATTCGTAGTTGTTGATCTACCCGGCATAAAACCATGCTGATTTGGGCTAATCTATGACCTCATGAGAAAAGTAATCTTTTTGGCAATGATACGCTCAAAAAGCTTTGAGATGTTGCTGAGTTTGGCAATTGGTCTTTAATCATAGATACTATTCTTCGAGCCTTTCTTAAAAACAGGAGCGACTGTGGCAGCTTTCAACTTACCAATAAACCGACCCGCCTACAAGGAATTTATGAAAAGAATTTTCAGCGGTGCACAAAAAGCATCACCACAATTTCGAAGCAGGAAGGCAGAAATACCATCACTGTCGGGTTTAAAAGAATTGTCGAAGTCAGCAATAGCCTCCAAGATGTCCCTCTCCAATATATCAAGTGTGCCAAAATTGACCACCGAAGGGATGGGGTCCAGGACATCCGAATCTTGCCACGTCGCACATGGGTCAAAATTAGAGCTGAAAAAAGACGCAAAAAGGTTTGCTATGCCACTATCAGTATTAGAGCCTAGGAGACCAAGATACATAGCTGAGGGAAGACCACTCGTTGACCTTTTAGAGTTTATAAAATGCCAGAATGACCTGGGATTAAGTTTGATCCCCCTCTCAACGTCGGCAATATACAGATTATATAAAAACTTGTTTAGAAACGAAAACTCCCGTTTATGTTGCGCATACCTGTCCCAATCACCAGGGTCTCGAGTCTTATCAAAAGGCTTAAAAAACTTATTGCGGACATTTTTTGTACCTAACGAGCTCCTTCGTATACCACGGAAACCTATAGGAGCCACGCACTCATCTGGTAGAACTTTTATCAAAAAAATGACGAACAGTTTCAATGAAAACGCTATAACAGGTATCAACACTAGGATGCGATAGAACAGACGCCCAGTTTACATTTAGCATGTCATCCCGTATAGCATTCAGACTTACATCAGTAAAATAAAGTTCCGCTCGAGGCGAGTAACAAACGAATTTAACTGCTAGTAGCAATGGCATATGATGCATTTCGCATTCTGCAATCGGCAGTTCACAGCGCGTAACATGGCAGTAGACATCAGGTCCAACTAAAACTAAATCTAGAATCCTATTTAACCTATTAAATATATTGTTGACTTGGGTTAAGCCCATATTAAAAAAGTCATCCAAGCACATTGCTAGGGATCATAGCCTGACGACTGCGGATCGGCGGACCACACCAACGACCCCAAATTGAAGTCGCCAACAACGCAGAGATGCTGACGGTCTTTTAAATTAGCATGCATGCTGGTTATATTTTGCATATGCCCCTTATAGACCTCATATCTACTACTCGGCGGAATGTACGATGCACTGACTACAAAAGCCTCCGACTGTCCGGCCACCAACACACCAATCTGATCGTACATAGTGTCTCCATTCATGAGACAAATGGGACACTGTCACACTGTATCGTGCGGCACGGCGAATGGCTAGAGGGCACGGAAGCACGATCCTGAGGAGGGTTCGGCAAATTACAAACAGCAAGAGGGGCGCGGCTCGTGCGTAAAAGATGCCCAAACACCGTGGTCTGAAACCGCAGCACACCTTCCTCGACCAGACGATTAAGCAAGGCAGCGGTGGGGAGATCCATACTAGGTACTGAGGGCGAAGCGAGTTCTCCATTTACGAGCGAACGACGGGCTACTGACTCTCCCCAAGTGTCAAGTGCAGCAACGGCGCAAGAAAAGCACACGAAGACATGCGTTGTCGTATGTTGTTGTAATGACGATGTCAAAGGCTCACTTCGTTGTAATAGAGCGCAAGCAAGAGCGTCGACATCTATACCAGTTGCAGCCGTGCGAATATCACACAAAGCGCAGAGCGAAGAAGCGGTACTGTGGTGTTCTTTCGCAGAGGTATGCCAGAAGTGATGTAGCGAGCCATTGCTGACTGCGTAGAGGCGAGAAATTGCATGCAGAATATGTCGTAAAGAGGCGGCGAACCAGAAACCATGGGCGCCGCTCACTGGGGGTTTTTTGAAGTGCAAGGAACTGGAGCTTCCGTAGTCGGGGTGGACGTTCGCACTGGCTCAGCTGTCAACAGATTAATTGCCGTAATATCTGCTTCCGGCCTCTGCCTATGCACAAAACGGGATACCCTTACCGACACTGGCCAGAAACAAAGACATCAGGGAACAGTGGCTCAGGTACACCGAGTTTAAAATTAATAAACTTCAATGCAGATAGATCAGCGTCTCGCTTGACCAATTTCGCACAAAAAATTTCCGCCTCAGACACCTTGAGCTTATCGGCAACAAATCTCACCACCGCCTCTGGCTCCGTTGCAGTAGAAAATCTAACAATATGCAGGTATTTTCTGCTCTGCAATACATTTAGCTGCTCAAAGCTCGGCGCAATGCCTAGCAAACGCTTCGTCTTCTTTGTGCGGTTCTTTCTCTCTTTCCTCCGCACAGTGACAAAGCCATCTGAAGCAGCTGATCCAGGGTCAATAACCGCAGCCGATGTGGCGGCCACTAGCCGCGGAGACCGTAGCTTAGCCACAGATATGATTGACGGCTTTCTTTCTTGCAACAGCAGGCTTCACCTTCTTATTTAAATTAACAGGGAGGGCAGCCATAAACTCAGACTTGTTCTCGGTTTTGCTTGCTTTTGTTCGTTTAAAGTTATTTTTATGGTAGCAAATTATAGCGAATTTAGAGTTATTTGGAAATAGACGACAACGAATACATTCGTGTGGGGCTCTAATAAATACATATTTTCGTTCTAGTATCTTAACTATAATCCACTAGGGCACAAAATGCGGTTTTATACCAGCCCTGCAATTGTGGTGGTCGACTGCCTCATCTACGGGTGGCTTAATTTCGATGTGGTAGCCATCTTGGATGAATAAGAAATATAAAAACCAATTTATATATAAATACTAGCTGCCCCCCACACCACACCACTCTGTTGTTAACCAGATTGTTAATATCCCCCTGCAGCTCTCCTCTATCATTCTCCTGCCCTGTCTGGCCTGGCATGATCATTTGTTTTCGTTCGCTGTTGCCACTGGCTGCAGTCACGTTCACTGTCAGAGGTGATAAGTGTCAGTCAGGTCGGTCTCCATCTCCGTCTCCGTCGCCGTCGCTGTCTCCCACCCACTCTCTTGCTACAGATGCCGACAGATCTGGGGGTCAATTCCAATCATTTGAAGATTATAGACCCCTATTGCTGTTTGTGGGCGTGACCCCCTGCCGTGTTTTCTTCTTGTGTTTGGCGGTACTTTCGCTTTCCCTTTTTTTCTGTGTTTTGATTGGCATAATGATGGGTCGTTTATTAGATGCTGCAGATAAATAATTGCTTAATGGTGGGCACTGCTGAAAAATGCTTTTGCTAGTCAAAAGAAAGTGCTAGTCCCATAGAAATGTTCTTTGAATTTACTTGAAATGGCATTTTCGTTCACCAAAATCAACTTTCAACTTTCAAACAAAGTTTCTCAACCAAAGAAAATTTAAATTTATTTAATCTCTAAACTGAATCTATAGTATTTACTAAAATGTTTACTAAACATTGTGTGGTAGTAGAGATTTGCACGATTCCCCGCAACATGGCTCAATGGCGCCATCTATGCGGAAATGGTGCTCACTGTGAAAGGCTGACCGCTTCGAAACGAATTCCCAATGTTTGTATGGGAAATAGAAAAATGCTGTTTTGAGGATTTTCCCGGCAATTATTCGAATTTTTCTCACCTTTTAAACCTTCCCTAGACCTCCACGAATAATTCAAGACCAAGATAAGATAAATCCGGTCAGCCGTTCTCGAGTTTTAGCGAGACTAACGAACAGCAATTCATTTTTATATATATATATGTTATTGATTTCTTACCAATTGCAGCTAGGAACCGGGGAAACCTATTCGCCTCGAATACCTGCACACACATGAATTTTTTCGGAAGTAAGATAGCCAGGCGAAATTTACTCCCCCCAAAACTCGTAAATGACTGCTTTGCCAAACTCATGCAGATACTGCATACGGTGTTTGGTGCCACGGCGTAAAGCTTACCAGCCATCCAATTGCAGCTCGACAAATTGTGTCCTTCTTCCGGAGCACTTCCAACCGATTTACTAAAATGTCAAAGCAGTCTCTCCATTCTAAAGCTCTCTTTGAAAAAGTTCTCGTTGCTTTGAGGTAAATCTTTCTCCCTAAATGCCCCGCAGTTCAACATAAAATTTCGTAACTAAAACTTTGGTTGGATTTAGACTCGCAAACGACCAAAACGTTCCTGGCTTTCGTTCTGATAAACCACATTTTCAAACATGGAGCTCCTCCTCGTCAAATGCGTAGCTGTTACATTCATCTTCAGCTTTAGAATGAAAATATTGTGCTGTTGAACTAGAGTTAAGACAATCGCTATGTTTTTACTATCCATTTACGAAAATTCTGCTAAATTGTTTCTTATTGTCATCAGCTCTTAGACAGTAGACGGTGTTAGTGTGAATCGGTGGTTCACCGTCTGTCGAAAATCCCAACGTTTTCCCGTGATGTGCTCAGTGGGCTGAGGCTATTATATTAAAAGTAGTCTTCGTAGCAAATTTTTATATCTGCACATCAAATTTTTAGACGTTTTTTAATATTATTTTCTGGTCTGATGAGCTGGTGAGATTTGTCAGAGGGGGCCTAGCTGATGCCACCGGATGGGTCGCAGGTCGCGGATAGCGAACGACCTACCTTTGTACGTAGGTCAGCTGCGAATAGGCGGGCATTCCTAGGAAGGGCACCAAAATAAACAGTCCCGGAAAGCCAGCGGGTGTTCACCTACCCACATCCCAACCCCCACACTCATCTCACACCGGGCGTGACTAAGTGGGTTTTTCCGACCCGTGCCGAGAGTTAGCCTGGCTGGGGGCCCGGTATAAAAACTAGCCCAGTCGTTAACGGAGAGCTCAGGGACTTGGCACCCCCTGTTCTAATGATGCCTTATCCGGGCAACGTGAATCTCTGCCCGGACGGACCGCCCTTTCTTTGCAAATCGTGGGATCAAAAATGGAAAACAAACAAAACAACAAAAACAAAAACGAGTCTGGCACTCCCCAATTGCCAACAGGGAGCAATCCCATTCAGGGAAAGGCCACGGCCCAAAGGCCTTGGCTGACCCGCTACACATCAGGTAAAACCTGCGCTGCGGAAGACGTTTGGGCAAAAACGGCAAAACGCGAGCAAGATGTCTAGTCCAACCGACCAATGGCTGAAAAAGGTCCAGTGGGCATCAAATGTGCTGCCCATCTTTGGCAAAGAGGCACCGAAGAAGGTTGCCGAAGACGACAGCCCGCAACCGAAAAAGCAGCGCTCACAGGAGATTCCTGGACCGGCACCAAAGCGCTCCAGAGTGCTGCTGAATGCCGAATATCATTCGAGCAAATCGCCAAAGGACGCTGACCGGCGTCTTGGATAAAGGCAGCGCGGACTCGAAAATTCCTAGGAACCAGTGGAAGTGCGAGGAGGCGGTACTGGAAGACCGCGGTTTCGAGCTGATGGAGAAACAGCCCGACCCCCCTCCAGTCTGTATAGACATAGGGTGGTATCAGGGCTGTATAAAAATCATAGCCTGCGAAGACGAGCGACCCGTCAGCTGTATAAAGCAGCGGTAACGCAAGTCGGGGAGGTCTACCCAGGGGCGAAGCTCGTCGCAATCGACTGGAGCAAGGTGCCCAGTAGACCAAGGGCGAGAGTCTAGGTTCCCGCCTTTATGAAGAAGCCGGATCGCATCCTTAAAATGGTACAGCGATGCAACCCAGGGCTACCCAACTCCGATTGGAGGGTAGTCAAAGGTCTTATGAACCAGGCGGTGCTCGTACTCAACAAAGAGTCGCTAGCCCCAATAGAGGCTACAAAAGGGGAGCTGAACTTCGGCTTCAGTGCGGTAAGAATAAGAGTTTACAAGTCAGATGCAGCGGCCGAGGCACGTCTTGTCGACAACCCAGTCGAACAGAACGTTGCCTCGAAGTTCGAAGCACCTGACGACTAATTGGAGCCAGCTAATGACGGCCATTTTTAGCAAAGGCGACAAAACGGCGGTAAGTTTAGAGCTCTAAGAATCAGACATCTGAGGCTGATGTCGTCCTATCTATCATGGGAAAAACGATCCTCCAGGTGACATAGTTCGCAAGGTCAGCAGAGATAGCGAAAGTTCGGATGGCCTTATAAAAGGCCTTATAAAAGACTGCGACGCTAACGCTCACCCACACATGGGGGAGCTTTTGTTAGACCCAATGGGGAATCACTTTTCAACTTCATTCTAAACTCTAATCTACGGAAAAGCTGCAGAACCCTCTTTAACAGGGCGAAAAACGTAACGGAGGAAAAAAATGGGCAAGCTACAAGACTAGTCTAACCCTATATAAAAAAGAAGTTAGACAGGCAAAAAGGGCCTCTTGGCAAAAATGTTGCTCTGAAATCGAGGAAACGTCGGAAGCTGCAAGACTACGCAAGATCCTCTCCAAAACGGCCCCCACGGTGGGGTACCTAAAGAGAAGTGATTGTACGTGGACTAACTCCAGTGAGGATTCCCTACACATTCTACTCGACACTCATTTTCTAGAATGCTCCATCAATGAATCGACTCACTTCCCTAACGAGGATTCGGTCACCTCGATTGAGCATATCTTCTCAAAACGGAACATAAACTGGGCAATAAACAGTTTCGATCCGTTCAAATCCCCTGGTCCATACCAGATCATTCCGGGCCAATTACAAAAAGCCGGACACACGGCCACTAACTGGCTGCAATACTAGTAGTGGCAAAAATAGTCTTCTTCCCTACAACAGGTAAATCCTCGCACTCAACTCCAAAGGACTTTAGACCAATCAGTCTATCATCCTTCCTTCTCAAAACTTTTGAGAGACTCGTCGGGTTACAATTAAAAACAACTATAAGTTCTCAATTGTTGTCAGGCGCTAAGCATGCCTACCGGAAAGGAAACGGCCCTTCACGAAGTAATTTCAAGGATATAGAAATCACTATACCTCAAAGAATACTCTTTAGTAGCTTTTCTAGATATCGAGGGAGCATTCAACAACATTGTACCGGGTGCCATTACGGAAGCGCTGTTTGACTTGGGGGTGGACCGTCACTTTGTGATGCTCAGTGATCAATTTGTCTCATGCAGGACGGTGACATCATCGATTGTACATAAAAGGTCGAAATATTAGAATAGCCGACTAAGGTACGGTATCGTGTCACTTAGTAATCGCTTTGTTTGACCGATGTAGTTCATACAAGTTAAAAAAATACTTCCGACGAATGTAGGGTATATCGTCATTCGTCGGTCGCTACTGAAAAAGTGTGTAAACGAAAACCACACAACAATAACAACGAACAACAATGTTGACAAGTGAAAGTAAAAGAGTCCACCACTGTTCCTCTGAAGTTTGTATAAAAGTTGTGATGTAAATAACCTGTTCCCACAGACCAGAACCTGTTCCACCATCTCTTTCGGGGATGGTAAGTAGGGTTTTGCCGTTCCGAAATTTCTCGGTTATTTCCAACATCCATTTTAGATATTCCTAAGCCGCACGTTTCTATGTGAAGAAATGGATTTCAAATACAACTCTGAAAAATGGTCATTCACAACGAAAAAATGCAATTCCTTGCAAATATATAAACAATAACTGACAAAAATAGTTGACATTCTCTAGTAAATAGCTAGGAACCAGGAAGTTTTTCTATAGCATATGCTCAATATTTAGTTAGAGATGCTATAATTCCTTCGGGAGAAGAATGCGAATAAATAAAAATAAATAAATAAAATAAATAATAAGGCTTTAAAACTAGTAAGGAAATTGAATTTGTCAAGCTTATTAAAATTTTGCAGATCCGCAAATTAAAAAGAGAAAAGCCACCATCCACAGTTTTGTGGATGAATAAAAAGAATCAAATGTACTTTAAAACATTTTTTTTCTTTATGACGTTGATATGCAATGACTGCACCATCAAGTGGCCCAAGCGACACCAGCCGATGGCTGTTACGCGCGGATCCCAGGCAAGAACGCAGCTCACCTCCCGCCCAACAGACCGAGGGGCGCTGCCGCATAGCGCGCGACTCGTTGACCGAACCGATCGCGGACATGCAGGAAAGATAGGTTTTAGACTAGTGTTCGAGGAAAAGTAGAACTAATCTAACTAAAGAAGCGAAGTAATTACTAATTACGGGAAAGATATAAGAGTATCAGTATTATAAGACTAGGAAGGGAGTTAGTGGTAGATAGTGGTAAAGGGAATTATAATCCGAGCATAGGACCCTAAATGGTTCTGTTCAAACATGATTCTAAGTAAAAAACATACATAAAGTATAAAATGTATGACGTACGATCTGTCAACTCATAAGCAAGACACGACACCCCAAAGTCAAGTGCAGTAAGCACTTAAGACCCTAATTTAATCTAAAATTACTGATGCTTGCATGCATTCAGTTGGTCACTCACAGCAGCGTTGCAGCCGATCCGTGGGTCTAGCGATAAGAATAGAATACAAAATTGTCCCCATCCTACTCATCTCGCAAGTGTTTAGATTTTTCTTGTAAGGTCTAAACAGTTTCATTCAAGGAGTAATTCGGTCTACAAAGCGGAAGAGACAAGGGTGTATAATTACTAGTGCTTCTAATAGGAACCGTGAAGTTTTTGCGGCTCAACAGGTCAGTGCTATCTACGTCACCTTTGATCAAGTTGTGCACAAAAATCACACTAAGAATTTTCCTACGATTAGCTAAGGTTGGAAGGTTTATTAAGAGCAATCTATTCGAGTAAGACGGCAGTCTCACACCTTCATTCCAGCTGAGGCCTCGAAGAGCAAAAAGTAAAAAGTTTTTCTGAACTAATTCTATACGGTCCTGATGTACGTTGTACTGAGGGCACCATACACAAGAGCCCTATTCTAAAATCGGACGAACCAGAGAGGTGTAGAGAGTCTTTGTTACATAGGGATCGTCAAAATCCTTTGACCACCTCTTTTTAAACCCAAGCACGTCCACGGCCCTATTCACCATGGTAGAAATGTGTTCCAAAACATTAACTTGGGATCTAATAGAACACCAAGGTCATCAACCCGGGTAATTCTCTCAAGAGAACCACCACAAAGGGTGTAAGGAACCAGAAAGGCGTTGGAGCGATGAAAAGTCATTACTTTACATTTTGAAGCATTAAGGCCTGTATCCAGCACCGCGAAATTTTACTGACAGGAATCTGCTCTTTATTTCGGTTCTGTGGATCTTAAGTGAAATAGTTTGACCAAGAACATAAAAAAAGGTTGGCCACTCTCATGAATCAGCTGTGTTTTTTAAACAGCGCCAATTTTGAAAATGAAACTAAAATTAAAGGAAGAAAAGAAAGAAAAGTAATTCTGACGATGAGGTGATTGCGTTGGTAGCGGCACATATTGTTGTAAGAAGAAGGACAGCACAGTCGGTGGCGCCAAAATGTCAAAATTATCAAAATGCTTATTTTCCGTGATCCGCCAAAAACATGGTCTTGCCTCAACTGCTTTTATTAAAGCAGTCTTCTCCACACTTTTAAAATTTTCATGTCTCTTTTTGGTTTTGAGCACAGATTTTGCCTCCACCTCTCACTTGTACTTCAGTAATAATGTGCAGATATATTTTCCTGGCACCCTCATCAGCTGTTCTCACAGTCCACATTCGTGTGGCTATCGATACTATCGATAAGAATTCGTGGATTCCGTTTACGTTGCTGGATACTGGCTCCAGGAAAACACAAACGAAAAATTACTGGCCCAGTTTTTTTTGTATGAAGTTTGGCAGTAATTTTTCGTTTCCGCGGTGCTGGACACCCAGCTTTAAGGTTTAATAAATTTGCACAATACCAAGACTCAAATCTATCGAGATCGGATTGCAACCTGGATTGGAAAGAAATGTCCTTATACTGGACACAGAGCTTAACATCATCCGCATACATAAGTACTCGAGAGTGTGTTAATACAGAAGGCAGGTCATTTATAAAGAGTGTAAAGAGTAAGGGGCCTAGATGGCTCCCCTGTGGTACACCCGAAGTCACCATAACTGGTAAGGATAGGGAGTTTTTGAAAAGGACTCTTTGAGACCTAGAACACAGGTAACTAGCGATCCATCTCAGGAGATTGGGCGGGAACCCTAAAAGGTCAAGTTTTTGTGCTAGAAGGGAATGGTTTACAGAGTCGAACGCCTTACTAAAATCGGTGTAAACAACATCCGTCTGTAAATTACCTTGAAAGCCTTTAATTATAAAGGAGGTAAACTCCAATATGTTGGTAGTGGTTGATCTCCGCCTTATAAATCCATGTTGAGCTGGGGATATAAGTGATCTGCATAGGTGCTGCAGGTGCGGAGTTAAAATTTTCTCAAACACTTTAGGAATAGCGGATAACTTAGATATACCTCTATAGTTGTTCGCGTCAGATTTGCTACCTTTCTTATGGAGAGGAATTATGAAGGACTCCTTCCATATCGGGGGAAAGCATGAAGAATTTATAGATAAGTTGAATAGTTTAAGCAACGGCCCGCACAGAGACTCGGCACAGTACCTGAGTACACAGCCGGGAACTCCGTCCGGACCCGGTGAGAACACCGGCTTTACTGTTCGTAGATCATGAAGCAAGGAGCTTTCATTTAGCAAAGGACTGAAAATGCCGCTCGACCTTGGTAAGCTGTATGGATACGGCTGACCAGAGTAGACGTCCTGCGAATAGGTAGTTTGGAAAAAATGGGCAAAAAGATCGGCAATTGCCTGATCATTGTCTGCAGACATATTAAGGAAGGATAGCGAGGATGGGTGTGCGGACGTTCTACGCTTACTGTTTACGAAGCTGTAGAACTGTTTGGGGTCCTTAGAGAAACGTATCCTGCATCGAGATAAGTAATTTTGATAGCATTGAGCGTTAAGAACCGAAAAGTTTGACCGAGCTATTACATAATGGGAAAAAGAAGAAGGAGAGCCAACTTCTTGAAATTTTTTATAAAGTCTTGATTTTAAGTTGGTATAGCTCCTTGGTAAACCAAGGGGGTTTTCTTGATCTAATCGGACAGGAAAGTGGGACACAAGAGACAAAAAGTGAGTCCAGTGCATCATAGAAAATGTTAGTGCCTGTCGTAACATCAGTGCACAAATATAAAGCGGACCAATCAAAATCCCTAATGAGGTTATTAAGCTTCGTAAAATCGGCTTTACGGAAGCAGCGGACACATTGAAGTAGTCTACCCGACCAATCCTGTACAGTTGGCCCCAGGTCGAGCGACACTTCGAAAGTAGGATGGTAGGCATCTTCAGGTATAGTGAGCGGGGGGACTCGAGTTAACAACGCTAAGGTCGGATCCGTTGCAAAGATCAAGAAATCGACCCAAGGAATTTTTAACATGGTTAACTTGAGACAGGTCAATCAAGCCGTCAACAAAGTCATGTCGTGCCATGGGTACCAGGCTATTAGACTCATTTGCCGAAGACCAAACAATTCCTGGTAAGTTGAACTCACAAAGAACTATCATATGATTGTTATAAGATAGCGGGGAAGAAATAGCGGTTAAGGCGGACAAATGCTGTTCGTAAATTGCGATATCCGAAGAAGGTGGAATATACGAGCAAGTTATGAAAACTGAGAAAGCGGGAAGACTCAGTCTTACACACAGAAATTCCAGTTCCTGCTGGATCTGGACTGTGAAAAGTTTCGACGTGAAGTTTGAGTCCACAGCAATTAGAACCCCTCGTGCACGTCGAGAAGAACGATCCTTTCTAAAAGTTGTGTACCGACCTGCCAAAACTTCTGAACTAAGAATGTCCGGATTTAACCAGGTCTCGGTAAACACAATAACATGGGATGCAAATGCGTTAATATACTGGAAAAGAACGCTGAGCTTACTACGCAAGCCTCGAACATTCTGATATATCACTAAAAGAGAGTTTGTTAGTTTTTTGGACGGGTGGAAGTGGAGCGAGAAGATGACGAAGGAGCACTGGTCTGATTAGTTGGCAGGGTTATTGAGGCCTAGTCTTCTTCTGTGCCTTAAACTTCTTTACCACCAAATGCTCCGGGCAAAATTTGGCAGAACAGATGGTGTTAAAGTGAGCTTGAGAGACACTTATTTTAAAGGAAGCTATCTCCCTGACATTCGAGAAGTTCAACTTTTCCACCTTAAGTCCTGTCTCCAGCACCGCGAAATTTTACTGACAGGAATCTGCTCTTTATTTCGGTTGTGTGGAACTTAAGTAAAATAGTGTGACCAAGAACCTACAAAAATGATTGGCCACTCTCATGAATCAGCTGTGTTTTTTAAACAGCGCCAATTTTGAAAATGAAACTCAAATTAAAAAAAGGAAGAAAAGTAATTCTGACGATGAAGTGATTGTGTTGGTAGCGGCACATATTGTTGTAAGAAGAAGTACAGCACAGTCGGAGGCGCCAAAATGTCAAAATGATCAAAATGATTATTTTCCGTGATCCGCCAAAAACATGGTCTTGCCTCAACTGCTTTTATCAAAGCAATCTTCTCCTAATTTTAAAAATTTGAATATCTCTTTTTGGTTTTGCGCACATATTTTGCCTCCACCTCTCACTTGTACTTCAGTAATAATGTGCACATATATTTTCCTGGCACCCTCATCAGCTGTTCTCACAGTCCACATTCGTGTGGATATCGATACTATCGATAAGAATTCGTGGATTCCGTTTACGTTGCTGGATACTGGCTCCAGGAAAACACAAACGAAAAATTACTGGCCCAGTTTTTTTTATATGAAGTTTGGCAGTAATTTTTCGTTTCCGCGGTGCTGGATACCCAGCTTTAACATCAGCGGCTTTTATTTGGCTTTGGATATAAGCTGCCACATCTTTAATTGTGGAGTCAGAGGCAAGCCGTGAGACAAAAACTTGTCCTTTTTGTGGGATTCCCACCAATCTTGGCACCACAGGCCTATCACCTGTGATGGTTATACCCGGTGGTCCGGGACGTATATTTACTGGTGGGGTCGGAATTGAGCGGACCGCTAATGAGTTCGCGGACATTACGGACGCGGACGCTACAGACGATTTTGGCTGCATGCCCTCAAAAGTGATAAATTCGGCTACCGAATTTTCATCGTTAGCAGCTGTCGTTGCCTTCGGAGTAGAAAACGAAATTAACTGCTGCTCTATTGGAGTGGTCGGAGTCAGCTTGTCAGCATCGGCTAGCCGAGGGGCAGTTTGCACATGCAGATCCCGCGGAGTGACCTTTTTGCGCCTAGGAGACTCAGTCAGTAGTTTAAAACGACTTATATATATTGTGGGATCACTGCAACTTTCTGGAGAGCCGATGCTTACAAGCGCAAATCTATATCTGAAGTAAATTGAATAGTCTTGTACATAACATTTTATTTGGAATGAAATTTACTTACATCTTGGCCTTCATACCTTTCTTGGCATACTTTCATTAAAATAATATGCAACTGCAATTATTTCTTCCTCATCGAATTCAATTATTTGTTTAATGAGACCATCAATTCTTACAATATCATCTTTTGCTGTTGAGGCACAGTCGGAAAAATAATTACATTTTCCGTATTTGTTGTTAGTTTTTGACAAAATCAAGAGCAAACATTTTTTTGTTTGGTGTCAATTGTGCTTTCCATGGATGGTGGTGGCCTGTGGAAATCGAGATTTGTCATGAAATCCCACCGTTCCCCGTAAATGGAAAAGGTTAAAAGGGTCACTTTTTTCTACAAACACATGTGATATTATGATCAAAACTATACTTGGGTAAAAGCAGCTCATCGAGGTGAACTGGCTCACTCGGTCTTTTTTTCGAAGTGAGCCAACTCACTCATTTGGCTCACTGGCTCACTTGCTGATAGCTGATGAGCCGATAGTGAGAACTGAAGTAAAATACGTTACATTTTTAGCTATTTAAAAATATTACATATTTTAAAAATTTTAATTGCCTTGTGACTTGCAGCTAAAGACACTTTTGCAAGTCTTGCATTTAGCCTGTTGCGTTCCGACGTCCTCAAAATGATTCCAAATTTCGCTGTGCTTTCTAATTAACGACATTGTATAATAAGTTAAAAAAGTGAACGTTCACTTTGCGAACGCCAATTGAGAAGAACGCATAATGAGCCATAAGAGTGATTGATCCAAACTGAGCTAGTGAGCAAAACTGAACTACTGAGTCAAAATGAGATAGTGAGCCAAAATAAGCCATATTGAAGGAGCTAGCTCAGTGGCTCAGTTCAGTGAGCCATTCAATTTAGCTCACTCACTCATGAGCTACCCAAGTCTAATCAAAACGACTAACAGATTAAATAACGTTATAAGAGTCAAAATTTATATTGATGAGTGAGTTAAGAGAAAGTAAAAGTGTTTTTAATAAAATCAGTACGAAAGAAAACTCTGCCGTATTCACAACTACGAAGCCCAATTTGATTCCAGTACCGATCGCGACGACATTATGTTACTGGCACACGAACCGGTGGCATATATATTCTAATTTTCAGCATACGATTGTCAAATTGACGATCACAAGAAAAAAAACTGACTTTAAAAATCCGACCCGGACACTTCGTAGCTGCAGCTTAACGCCTGGAAGATTTCAAATTCAATTTTCATAATTTTTTCCGGTATTTTCCTTCGAAATGTTTACTTTGAGTTACAACCGTTGGACCAAAACGACTTTTACCTGAAAAATACCGAAAAATACTTTAACTTATTCGAGTGGTATGATACTTAAATATTTTATTTGTTATAGCTTATTACTATTTTTAAAATGGTTTGTCTGTCTTCTTTTAACAATAGAGTTAGATTCTCTTATGAGAGTCCACACATAGTCGCCCAACATATTCTCATTCTAAAAACCTTGATACCGTCGTTACATAGCTTTTAATTGAAATCTCTCTCCATGTTCATCACTAACGTCTTCAAGGTTTGGCGGAAAAAAGACTAAGTGGGAGTGCAGGAAATGGATTTTTAGTGATATGTTGGCTCCAATTTGTTCGTCGTTCTTAATTAGGTCTTGAAAGATATTAACGTAATCATCACTCTTTCTGTTACCTTAAAATTTGTTGTAAACCAAAAACTCCATCAAATGAGTTCCAGGCTGCTTTTTCATACTTCATACTACTACTTTTAAGTCACACACGACCTTCATCTGGTGTTCTTTATATTTAATAATTTCACACAATTAAGTCATTGTTTGATAGGACTCTTTCATATTAACAGCATGGGCGATGGGAATAGACGGCTTTTGATTTCCATTGTGTAATAAAACAGCCTTTAAACTTTCTTTACTGCTGTCAACAAATAACCTGTCGTGGCAAACGCACATGTCATCCTTCGTCATATAAAATTGTGCGTGAACCTAGTGACGCGTCAGGAAATGAGTTATTTTAACATCTTCCTTCAATAAACGGGCATCCTTTAAAATAGATCCAAGAATCTGAACTTTACTTTTAGGAAGTTTCAGGATTCTCCAAAGGAGGAGCAGGAAGCATAAAGCGTTGACGAGACTGTTGCGGGTAGTAATACCTCATGTTTAGCCCAATTCCAGTTGTTTTGAATAAACAAAAGGAACATTCAGAGCTGTGAATGTTTGGTTTTCTCCATAGCATTGGAGTTCCAAATCAAAATTGTTTTCTAAAAAAAAATGTGTAAGAAAAAAAATAATGCTTAGTATTTTTTGTACACTTCATAGCTTGTGATTTAGGGTAACTTACGTTTCCACTTTATTAAATGCTGGTAAAATTTAATTTACACACTTTGCATATACAGCTTGGAGCCCACTCTTCGCAAATACCTTTGGGCTGTTCTTGGAACTTTTCGGTAAAAACGAACTTTTCTTCTTTGCTGGTCATATACTTTCCACATATGTAGCAAAACGAGTGTGCTCGGTGAGCACCTAAAGTTGACCGGCTTGATTTATCCATTTCAATTAAAAAAAAGTGGTATTTTTTGAAAGCACACGATCGTATTCTGGTGGAAGTCAGAACTACACTGAGGCAGGGATACAATATGAATTGCTAGAAGGAAAAACGTCAAATATCTGCGGGACTGACCTGTGAAGGAAAAAGGTCAACATTTGACCTTAACAGGTATTTATGTATATTTATCCACACCAAGGCCTAGGTATAAGTAATAAAAGTAACTGTCCAACATTTACACCCCAAAATTACAGTTCCTTTTTGTTTTTTGCAATCCCATTTTGGAAGTTGGACCAACAACGTACGGTATTTTTCAGGTAAAAGTCGTTTTGGTCAAAAGATTGTAACTTAGCCGTTTATCCATCGATTTTTATAAGCGATGCCTCAAACGACGGTTAATTAATGGGTTTATCTAAACCCAAGCCCATGTTGTCATTTAAATATTTTTTTCCGACTTTTCCTGAGTTTTTAAAGTCCAAATTTCAGGAAAAAATACCGATAAAAAATTATAAATTTTGAATTTGAAATCTTAATATCTTCCAGACGTTAATCTGCAGCTAAAAAGTTTAAGGGTCTGATTTATATCTTCATTTGTCAGCTTTTCCAAACTGCAAAGCTTAATACAACCAGTCGTGGATAAATGCGAATTTCTAAATGAGGGGGAACGTTGTAAGGCGCGGCAAAGGCCACGGCTCTACTTTATAGCTGGTACTCAGGCAAAATAAAATGTGACATATTACATTTTTGAAAAAAAAAATTTCAAAGAGTTAAGTTGAACTATTCTGCAAATTTTTATGTATATATTAATTGTTATCTGTTCCTATTTTTTTACATATGTTATTTTCATCTGTCTTCTCTACGTTTGACATTTACATTTATACGCTTCGTGTTCATGCGAAAAGTGTATGCGAGAAAGAGAGAGGGAATGAGTAAGCGCTTGCCAGTCGTTGCGTACCGACTGAACTTTTATCTTTCTGGCCACAATAATTATCCGACCTGATTCAGATTTGGCTTTTCTCGTACATTAAAAATTGTGGATTTCACAGATTTTCGTTCTTTGTGGGGGCGAAAGGGGGCGTGTCAAAAATTTGAAATGCACTTGTGCTGATTTGATATCACAGGAGCTTGGATAGAAAGTTTGGTTACTCTAGCTTTTATAGTCTCTGAGATCTATGTGCTCATTTAGACCAATAGGCAAAGCAGATTGGGTCGCGTGTGAGAGAGAGCGAGAGGAATTGGTTTTCTTCAAGTCAAGTCAAGAGACTCACCATTTCAACACAAATACCCCCTCCCCCGTCCCAGTAAATTACCATATTTATTCCAACACAGCATCCAACAGATTTGGTGGAGTAGCCACATTAGTCCACAAATCCATACAACGTTTTCAGTAAAACCAATCTCGAGACCTAGAAACACTCGGAATAGAAATTGCATCAAAAACAAAAATTAACATCCTTTCAACATACATCCCTCTCAACAAACCTTTCTCACTCAAATGTTTAAACGACCACTTTGAAACGCACAATACCAACCAAATTATCCTAGGCGACTTCAATAGCTGGCACCACAGTTGGGGATCACCCCAGGACAACAGAAGAGGAAGAATATTATCAAAATTTTTCCAAACCGCCAACCTCACTATACTCAACGACGGCTCCCCAACCCACTTTTCCACACACAATACATTCACCCACATAGACCTTTCGCTATGCTCTCCCCAACTCACCCCCTTCACTAACTGGAAAATAGTCGATGACCTTCATGGAAGCGATCATTTCCATATCCTAATATCCTTGTTCCCACAGCCACAGCCACAAACAACAAACTTCTCTCGACCCTTTTTCAAAATAAAAGAAGCAGATTGGTCACGATTCAAAAAAATAACTAATGATTTAAGTGAACTGATACCCAAAAGCACGAACATCAATAGAGAAGCAGCAACCATAAACAAAATAATTCTACAAGCGGCACACCACAGTATACCACAGACAACCCCGCATCGCTTCAGCAAAAACACTCCCTGGTGGAACAAGACCCTAACCAAACTTAGGGAAAATAAATTTAAAACATGGCAGAACTTCAAACGTTCCAACAGTACGGAAAATCTCCTCAGTTATAAACGAGCTAACGCTCTCTTCCGAAGAGAGCTAAAATTATCCAAAACTAAAGCCATGACAGATTTCACGTCCACAATCGACCCCAATACCCCCTCAGACAAAATCTCGTCAAGCATCCGACGTCTCTGCGGACTTAACCCCACAAAAACCATTCAATGTATCACAGATACAACCAACAATTTACACACGACAGAAACAACCCACATAGCTCATCTTTTTGCTCAACACTGGTCAGACCACTCCAAAGACGAAAACTTTAGCCAAAACTTCACTGCCAACAAATATTCAGACTCAACAACTACAGTTATACCCTGTCCGACAGCACAAACAATAGAATTACCAATTACACAAATATAACTACTATCTGCATTGCACTCCCTTAAAGGAACAACTCCCGTCCTTAACCGAATATCACTAACCTATTTAATATTATTTTCAACAACTTCATCCCGCAATCCTACAAAACCAACCTAGTCATCCCCATACAAAAGCCCAACTTAAATAAAACAATAATAGCCAACTATAGACCAATTTCACTAAACTGCTGCCTATCCAAAACCTTAGAAAAAATAATAGCCAAACGCCTATGGTGGTTCGTAACACAGAATAACCTTATCCATCCCAACCAATCCGGATTTAAGCATGGCAAATCAGTTGCAGACGGTCTGCTCTTCGCAGACCATCTGATAAGCAGGTCGCTGAGATCCAAAAAGCACACATCTGTCATCGCCCTTGACTTCTCAAAGGCTTTGGACAGAGTCGGAGTGCTTTATGTCTAACAGGCAAATAAGAACAAAAATTAAAAACATTATAAGCCGCCCATACCCACTCCACAATGGTATCCCCCAAGGATCACCAATATCGGTCATTCTTTTCTTAATTGCATACTACAAGCTATCACACATCATCAGCCTGCAAAAAGATATACAATTCAGCGCCTACGCTGACGATTTTTTCCTAATCATTCCCCTCAATAGGAAAAAAAACCAAACATACAACCTAGACAACCTCTTCTCTAACATTCACGAATGGTGTTCATATTCAGGAGCATCACTTTCCCTCCAAAAATGCCAACACCTCCACATTTGCCGAAAGCAGAACTGTACCTGCAACATATCGTGCAACAATACCCCGATCCCCTCAGTCACTAGCCTAAAAATATTAGGACTAACAATAAACAACAAATACAGATGGGACTCACACATAAAACAAATTCAACCAGCCTTAAACAACAAACTTAACGTCATTAAATCATCAATCTATCAAGCCCTAAACTAAATTGTAACACACACACACTTTTTAAATATAACCAAAGCAACCCTAATATCAAAGATAGATTATGCACTTTTTATCTACGGTCACGCCCCTAAATCAACGATTAATAAACTTAAACCTTTGTTTAACGCTGCAATCCGCACATCCCTTGGAGCACTACGCTCAACCCCTATACCCAATTTGCTCTTCGAATCAAACATACCAACAATAGAACAAAAAAGAGACCTTATCACAACCAAAGCCTACAAAACAGTACTAAACAGTTCAAACTCACCTCTTCACAAATATATTAAAAAAAACGGGAAAAAAAAATAAGTAAATTAACGTCAACTCTAGAAAAAGTCATTATCTCATGAACACAACATTCCCTACCTCCCACTTCCAAAAAGAGCAATCACCCCCCAATGGCAATTTATCCCTTCCCTTATCAACACTACACTAGAAAAATTCAGCAAACCCAACACACCACCAAGCACATACAGACAACAATTTCTTGAACTCAAAGACAAATACCACAATCACAAATTCATATACACAGACGGATCCTTACAAAACAGCACAGCAACTTTTGCCATTACCACCGAAAACGAAATCCTTAAAAGATGCATTCTACCCCACTACTCATCCATCCTATCAGCCGAAACCATAGCCATTCTTGAGGCAATAAAATTAGTTCAAAAAAGAAAAGGAAAATACATCATTTGCTCCGACTCCTCTCATCGATCAAATCCATCTCCAACATCAACAACAGTAATTTATATCCTATTACCATAAGAACCCTCCTCACCAAAATCGCCCCTAAAATAAAACTCCTTTGGATACCTAGCCACTGTGGTATTGAAGGTAACGAGCTAGCCGACACTACAGCCAAATCCACATATCATATGCCCCTACATTACACCCTCAACCTTAACACAACAGACATAAACAAATTCCTTGCCAATGATCTAGCAGAAAAAATTAAACAAAACATAGATCTCTGCAACAGATGGTACCAACAGCTAAACCCAAACCTAACATACACAAACCTGTACCTAAAAAATACGAATAAAAAAGGGATCACACGTAGTGACCAAATTAAAATAATTAGGCTCAGACTAGGACACACACGATTTACACAACAACACTACTACAACCCTGGCAACATCATACCCTGCCCTAACTGCCATACAACAGACGAACTTAATATTAAACACATCCTCACTAACTGCACCGCAACTTCCCACCTCAAAAACCAAATCTTCCAAAACACATGCCCCATATCCATCCTCGAAAACCCAACTATAGAAAACATCTCAAAAATTATTGAATTCCTAAAAAAAACGAACATATATCACCTCCTATAACCCTAATTAAACTAAAAAATATATATATGTAAATGTAATATGTAAATGTAAATATGTAAATATACAAATACTAGCCCCTAAATACCTCTAACAAGCCGAAGGCCTTTGCAGCCAGCGCTTTAGATATTAAGTTAGTGTTAATTTAAATTATAGCTAACTTTTATAAATAAATAAATAAACCATCTGTTGGGAGCAGAACACTACTTCGAAATCATGCAAAACAAACATGTATCCATTGGGAGCGGATTGCCCAGATTACAGAAAACCAAATCAGGTTGGATTGTGGCTGGAAAATGAAAGGACTCATCTTAAACTGCAATCACAAGTGTTGTGATGACTGACTGACAAGTTTTGGGAATTGGACTCATTCCCAAAAAATAATGTTTTTCACCATTGGATAAAGATGGCATATACCATACTCAGATGGCAGCAGACAAAAAACTCATCATCCGACTGCCATTTTCGGAAGTTGCTTCATCCCTGGGGGAGAGCCGCGGTCTGGCGGCAACGGTTTATTTAAGGTACTTTCCGATTCGTGGTGCTATAATCGGATGGAGCCCGCAATTGGAAAACTTTTTTTTAGGTGTAAACGTAATAATTTCATATGACGTTTATTAATTTTCATCCGGACATGAACGTGGACCTATAAATATCGGACAAGTAGCAGTTTTTTATATTGATTATGTGAACAATTTCCCATGACAGTTTTTATTTTGTTGTTATTTTCTTTTACTATTTTTTTTTATAATTTTGGAGACATTGACCATTGTCTCATGAATCATACATGAGAACAGGTCGTAGATCTGCGACCATTTCAGTATGTCCCCATTAAACTTTGGAATGCTGATGCGTGGAAGCTGCGCGTCATCATTGCTTAATGCGGCTAGTTTTGCCAATGCTCTTTGTACTTCTTGTTCCAGCTCCATATTGTCGATTCGTAAATTTTTACTTCTGACCCGCTGGGAGTGTTTTATTCGCTTTTCAGCTGGATACGCTCCGATATTGGTCGAAGAAGAAAATTAGACTTGAACAGTTGATGAACGTAAAGCAGCTAATGTTGATCGCTTGGTTAGCAATCGAACATTGATTTCTTGCTGTCTGGAAGAAGACCAAAAATCATAAAAAAAAATTGGATAGCGAAAGCGAAATTGGTGATGTAGAAGTCGATGTAGAGTCCAAACACTGCAAGAGGAGGCGGGCCGAATTGCCCATTCCCTAATGCAAGCGCCACGATATAAAGACGGTTTGAGGGTAGGGGGGCCGAATTTCCCGTGCCCTACTGCAAGCGAGAGTGCGACAGTTCCAGAGGAGAGAGCAATCACGAAGACGAAAGATAGAGAGAGTGATAGAGAAGTCGAAAGAAAGAAGGAAAGAAGAGAGATAGAACGCGAGAGAGCGGCTGCATAGGCCGTGTGTATGACAATGTGGTGCAGTGGCAGTGCAAATAGCAAACAATATAGGCATTTAACTTTACTGCTGCGCCACTGAATATGATGTCGACCAAATATCGGGCTGCGGAACCCGACATTTGTCGAGTAGAGTTATGTTGTGCATTTTTTCAAAATATTATTCTGTGCTTGAGCCCATTATAGATGTATAGATCTTTAGCGGATGTTGTTTCTAATTTTCATTGTAGAATTCACTGAGGTTGCTAAAAGCGTTGACATTGAAATTAAAAAGCAAGCTAATAGATCAAATTCTCCATTTACATATGTGCCAATTTATTACCAGAGAGCACTATATTTACCATATATCGACTCTATTATAAGTGCGCTGAAAAAAAGGTTTGCAGAGCAAAATAATCCCGAATTTTATCTTTATCCAAGTAATATTGAAAGTTTAAATAGAGTCAAGGCAAAAGCTTACATTTCTGTAGCCTGCGATTTTTTCAATATGCACGGCATTGAATATGAAATAGATGTGTCACTCACTATGCCAAAAAAAAAAACATTTATTCACCCCGATTCGAGCATAAAAAGAGTCAGAACTCTACCCAAAAACTAAAATAACCTTAGAAATTCTGTACATTCAGGACATTAAGAAGAATGACGATGACTGAATTACGCAAGAATGGTGATTCATATATTCTAAACTAATAACAGTTATGAAATTTATGTTTTTCCATAAGATTGTGTATGTTGAGTGCACACAGTCGTTTAGAAAAGTAGAAGAATGCGGTATTACAAGAAAATGTCTTGGAAGAGTTTGAGGCAAAATCCGAGACGTCTTGTAATTATAATAATATTGAATAAATAACTATATATAAAAATGCCTTCCACCGCACATATCGAGCATTAAAACAAATAAAACAAAAATTTCAAATCTCGAAATCTATCAGAAAAAGTTATTTTAGGCCACAGCGGATATGTCGTGTTGACAGCTCTTGATGATGGGCGGAGAAGTCGATGTCACCGCTGAACTTACATATGTCTCCAAATTGAGATTAGGTTAATTTTACCTCGCTGTTTGTTGTGCTGAAGGTTCTGTACTTCTGTACATGGTGCTAGCGAGAGTAAGCCAGTTCCTTCCAACTTCATTTTTGATGGAGATCCGTCGTAGACTGCTTTAAGACTCATTTTCGAATGTGTGGCAAAAATCCATTTGTTTGTTTGCTGAGTTCTTGACCACACCATGTCAGCCTTTAAGAGAGTAACTTGACATAATGTTGCTGTTTTGTTGTTAAACAGCTAAAACTCGGCACGATTATCAACGTTAAAGACCGTTTGATGATCGAAGCAGATGAATTCCTCGTTGGGCAGTTTGAAGCAGCGTCAAAATTTCTCCGGAGTAAAATCCATGAACTGATTTCGATGTGTGAACAAGCTTCAACTTGTTAAGTCCCAGGTGGGAATTAGGATAATACTGAAGGTTTCAAGCTGAACGGTTGAGCCGAGAGGGAGCGTCACCTTGAAGAAGACGTGTGTTGCAGTCGGTGTTCTTTGGGACCTTATGATTTTGTATAGGTGAATGACATTATTTGTTGTAACAGGTTTCGATGGTGAATACCGATTAGGACATCAGATATATTGGACTGCATACGTTGAAGACTCGTTTTCAGAAGAGTCATTTGTGCTTTAAGTCCGAGGTTAAATAATCGCCATGATACGTTCCTCTTTCTCGGTTGATGGTAGCAACTTGCCGTTCTAACACCTTCAGGCGATTGTCTGTTGCTGACTTATCTTTCCTTACGACATTGATTGAGGAATCGACAATCGAAGTTTGATTTTGTAGTAGCTGTCGCAGAAAGTCTTCTCATCAGTCTTTGCAATGTCGTTGATGGCATCGCTTGATCCTTTGGTTACAACATCTTCTAGAGTGATGGAGCGCTTATTTTTGCTGTTTTAACATCGACGTGGTTGTCTTTACCAGGATAGGTGTTAATGATACCCATTGGCCACTTAAAGACTGGAAGGTTGTTTTCCTTCACCAACGCAAGTAGTCCTTCGGGCACGTTTGGTGAGATGGTTTATCACTTATGCCGACTTTGTAGTACTTGGAGATATTCCGTATACCTTTGTTTCCAGAATGAATGTTTTTCTCAGTGCTTTACCAAGGGTGATCAATATTGAAGTCAGGTGGCATTGGCAGTGGCGTTGTCGTTCACCATTAAAGAAGTGTCCTGCGGTGAGCGTCATTTGGGTCTGTTGACATTGGAGTAATGGAACGAGAATTGAGAATTGTTTCAATTTATATTATTACTGCGTTTAGTTCCTCAAATGTCAAGGATGCTGTGTCTGTGGATGTTATTATTAGCAGCTTTTTAGCTGACTTGACTGCAGCTTCCCAGAGCCCGCCAAACGTTGGAGCCCGGGAAGAGATGAATTTAAAAACCACTTTTCGTTTGTTGCAATGATTTGTAATCAGTGCCTTTTCGCTGAATATGGCTTCTTTTAATTCCTTTAGCTGGTTATTTGCGCCTATACAATAAGTTGCATTGTCGCAATAAATAATGACACTTCCCATGCCTGCTTAAGAATCGGCAGAGTGCTGCTAAGAGTGCATCTATTGTTAGTTCGCTTACCAACTCCAGGTGCACTGCCTTTGTGGAAAAGCAGCAGAACACGGCGATGTATGCCTTTTCTGGTCGTTTTCTTCGGGTCGCGATTAAGAAGGTGACATGCTTAGCCTTTCTCTTGAGATTGCTGGTTTCAATGATAGTCCATTTGTCTCGGGATCCGTGGAGGAACAATGGTCCATATAGCCACAGATTGTGGTCGGCTAATATGCTTGCTGCAATTCCTCTCGACTGTACGTCGGCTTCGTTATTGGCCGATGAAACATGACGCTATTGTAGTTTATATACAGAAACGTTTGGTATGTCGATGACGATGCGTTTAACCAAGACATCACCACGGTAGAATCAGTCCAGAAACATCCTGGAACTGTGTTTATGTCCATGTGAAGATCCTTTCGGATTCTATGAGTGAGTTCGCCACCAAGGACGTGGTAGTGATTGTTTGGCTGTAGGTGCCACACGTGATTGGGAACAGAGCAGTCGTTGTTGGTTGGTTGTCTTTATATGTGGTGCGTGCGTATATTGCTGCGCCATAGACTCATTCTGATGCATCTACAAAAGTGTGTATTTTCTGAGTAACTGAAACTTTTCTATCGTAGATCTTACCGATAGTCCCAATTCGTCATCCCTATCCAGTTTTAGCTCCCAAAGCTGCTGCATGAATATCTTTGCTTTGACTACCACCGGTGCAAAAAGTCTTAGTGGGTCAAAGATTTGGACCAGCTCGGAGCACACCATTCGTTTGGTGATACGTGTAGCTTGGCTCTTTTGGGTTCGTCCACACAGTTGATCTTTCTTGGGTATTTAGATGAGACCAAGAGTTTTTACGCTGCTGTGATCAAGTTTCTCTCATACTTTTACGTCGTTTATAATGTCTTCTTTGGGGATTCCTTGAAGAAGTTGCTCATTATTAGATCACCAATAGTGACAATATCTTAGTAAGTTCATGTTGAACTTGAATTGACAGTAGTCGACGTAGAAATTCTTCCTTATGGTTGTAGATGGTAGTCTGTCCTTGTTGTGGTTTGCCAGACATTTTGTTACCAGGAATGGAACAGCTGTTATCCTATATGTGACAGTTTTCAGGAGATATAGTTGATGTCCTAAGATGGATTGTTTCTACATACTATCATCTCATGGAATTGATCCTCGAGATTTATCCAGAGTATATTTTCTTTATGTCCGCTCAGTTCTCAGTACGTTGAATTGTGGAGTCAATTTTATTGAACCGATTCCATGCATCTTCGCGTGCCGCTATTTTAGGTTAAAATTAAGCCTGTTTTTCCTTTCTTGAGGATATTTTTTAAAGTTTCGAATGCCCTTCGAGATTTTTTTGCTATATAGCTGGATACGCTCCGAATCGCAACCTATGTTGCTCGAAGAAGTAAGAGTAGACTTAAACTTGGATGGAAAGATTTGTGCTGGGTTCCAATTGGATGGAACCACTAACCATACAGTATATAGATACAGATTCATACATTTATTTTTCCGCACCAAGATAACCAGTATGTGTGCACATGCATTCTCACGTACCTTTCGTGTTTGCAAGTGTGTGTGAGCGCACAACTGAAATTTGTGATCTCTCAACTCTGTTTTAATTTTTGTGCTCACGCCACCCTTCACTTTAGCATTTTAAGAGTCGACCCTTTTTGAAGACGCTTGCCTTATTATACCAGAATAATTGTTATTTTGTATATGCTATAGATGCTTACTTTCTTTAATATAGAATATACTAATATAATGAGCTGATATATGTTTTATATATACATATATAAAAATCTATACTTAATTGAATGGTGTATTGTATTATACAATGATATATTTGATCACAAATAAAAAAATAGTATGCGCTAAAAAAAATATATATATCATCTTCGAATATGGAGATTAATGACATATAAATGGGTCCATACAGATTTTAGTGTCATATTTGGGCGTCAAATTTTAAATCATCCCTCTTTTTTTCATGCGAATGTCCATCCAAAGACAGAACCAGCAAGTACGTTCATACCTGTGTGTACGTGTGCAGAGCTGGCGAAATTTGTGACGTAGTTCGGCCGGGGCATGCTCGTCGTGCCGGGGTTCACAGAAATTTGGTCGGTTTCTGGGTGTGGTAGCTATAATGCGTGCTCTCGGGTTCAAGAATAAGGCGTAGGGTTAAGTATATAAAAGTTCTCTTTGTTCTTAATTTTACACAGGAATGTTTGGGTGGGTGGTACTGGACCTCCGGTAGGGGTCTTCCTTTGGGGTCTTCTTTCTAACTTGGCTACCCTGTGAGAAGGATCGTGGCAGAGGCACTCTGATGCGAAGGCTTGTGGCCGAGGTGGACACTCTCTGAGAAGTCGAATAGCGACAGAGGTAAATACTCTCTGGGAGAAGAATTGGTGACAGAGGTGAATACTCTCTGAGGAGAAGAATAGTTGCGGATGTAAACACTCTCTTGGGAGACGATTTGGTGACAGAGGTAAGTACTCTCTGGGAAGACGATTGGCGACAGAGGTAAATACTCTCTGGGGAGAAGGATAGTGGCAGAGGTAAGCACTCTCTGAGGATAGGCGGTTCAGAGGTATACACTCTCAGAGGATAGGAGGATCAGGACGGGGAAATGTATTGAAACGGGCAAGTGGAAAAGCATAGCTTTACCTTTGGTACGACCGCCGTTGTAAAATTGGTGAGAAGTAACTCTCAGGCTGTTCTGAGTTGAGCTGCCCGATTCGAGCTGACAAGGCTTCTTTTATTGCCGAAAGTCAGCTGTTGGTTGCCGGATTTGGGACTAGCGCGTGCCCCCGGCACGCCTAACGCCTTCTGGGTCTCAGCTGATAGTGTGCCCGTTGGTGCACGTGCTCCGGTCACACTGGTTCGTGTGCAGTGTGACCGTTTACGGTCAGGTGATGGTCCCACTGGCCTTGCCTTGGCGCGTATTTTGAATATGCCGGTTTTTTCTCGGAATGTGTCTTTTATTTTGTAATAGACAATTATTTTTGCGGTTTTAACTTGGAGCGTCCGCTCCGCTGTCTTACTTTATTAGCAATGAATATTATATCTTCGTTCTGGGTTCAGCTAACCCGCTACATGCAATACTTATATCTATGTCTTATAATTATGTGTAAGTACATTGGTGTATACATATGTATGCAGAAGGCATACATACGTTGTGTATATCTTGACCACTTGAGCTGCAAAGTGCAACGATCAGCATGTATATAAGTGATGGATCGTATGACATATGCACTCAGTATTCCCACGCGCTACGATCGGCATGTATGTAAGTGGTGGATCGTATGACATATGCGCTGGTGTGTGTATATCAGAGAGCTGCAACCGGTGTGATTGGGTATGTTCAATCACGAAGGAACAAATTTCAATCGAGTCAAATCAGGCCTCAACATCAAACGGGCTCGATCCGGTACGATCGCCGAAATGAAACGATCAAATCGTTGATTTTTTGCTTCGTGTATGAATCACGAAATGTGATTGTTGCAGCTCTCTGATGTACATACAGGTCGAACACAATCATACCGTTTGCTCATACCGGGTTCGATTCAAGCCAGTGGTGGGCTCTGCCGACGCACGCAATAAACGTTCGGCATGGCACTTCGGCTCTATGCGAACGACGCCACAAGACAAATACAAACACACAAGCAAAGACCACGTAGCTCACACATAGGACACCCTGACATTTACATATGTACATACATACATACATATGTACATATCAGAGAGCTGCAACAATAACATTTCGTGATTCATACACGAAGCAAAAAATCAACGATTTGATCGTTTCATTTCGGCGATCGTACCGGATCGAGCCCGTTTGATGTTGAGGCCTGATTTGACTCGATTGAAATTTGTTCCTTCGTGATCGATCATACCCATCACAATCAGAGAGCTGCAACTGATTGGAACTGAATGTTCGCTGAATGTTCGATCACAAAAAATCTGAGTCAATGATCGGGTATGATTGAAGAAATTGTGATTGTTGCAGCTCTCTGGTGTATATGCTTAAGTATGGTCTTTTGGATATTTGTATATTTATGACAGAGTGTCACATTTACTGTTATACCCTTTGATTTGTATTTCTGGCAGGGTAGGTATACTACACCTCCCTTTTTAAAGAAATGACGTAATATACATATGTAGTCATTTGAAGAGTGTTAAAGTCGGTATAAAAATATTGAAATTAATAGTAATAAGTTTTTTTTTTTTTTGTGTCTTATTTTATAAGTATATAAAAAAATGTATAATAAGTGTAATAAAGAATGTGTTCCATCTCTTTTTTTTTTTATATTTGTGTTCATTGATAAACAAAAATTTTTTTTTGTATTTTAATATATTTGATTTACTTTAACACTTTAACTCCATTACACTTTAAATTTTCATTCGACTTTTCCAGAATTTAAATTTTTTTTTTTTTATTTTATTCCCATTTTGTTTTTTTCATTATTTATTTCATTACACTAAAAAAATATTTTTTTTTTTTTGTTTTGTTTGGTTGATCAGACCAATGTTTTTTTTTTTTCATGAAACGTTTCATTGAATATATATTTTTAACCTATCTTTGTGTACCTTTTGCTTCTTATTCTTACTATCTTTAATGTAAATGTTATCATTATCTTCTATTTTTTCTACTATATATGGTCCTAAATATACTGGGTCCAATTTGTGACCTGCTTCGTTTCTTATAAGTACTTTATCTCCTATTTTTAATTCAAAATTTTTTGTTTTTTCATCGTATGCTAATTTTCTATAAGCCTTGGCTTTTTCTAACATAATTCTAGCTCTTTTGTATGCTATTTCTAATCTAAACTTTATTTCCTTAGAGTAGTCATCTAGATTGTAGATAGGATCTATGTAATTAGTTTTATTTAAATCTATGAACTGTTTTGGTAGTCTGCCAAATACTAGTTCGTATGGACAATACTCATGCGTTGCTGATGGTGTCGTGTTGAAGCAATAAGTGAAATATTGAATCCAGACATCCCAATCAGTTTTGTCTGCAGAGATGTATGAACGAATGTATTCATTAAATGTTCGATGGCTTCGTTCTATTGTCCCTAATGTTTGGTGATGATATGCAGTAGAGGTGAGATTCTCGATCTTCATATACTTGCATAAATCAGTTAAAATCTGGTTTTTATACTCTGTTCCCATGTCCGAAATGAACGTCTTCATTGGACCGAACTTGAGTATGAAATTTTCGAATATAGCCTTTGCGACACAATTTGCGCTTTTGATTTTTATTGGAATGGCTACTAAATATTTTGTAAGGTCACAAATTAATGTGACTATATATTCATTTCCATTTTCTGAGCAGCGGACCAACTGTATCCACTATCACTATATCGAAAGCATTCACAGGTGTTTCTGTGAGAGTCAAAGGAGTTTTTGTGTGTATCTTTGTTTTAGATATTTGGCATTTTTGACATCTACGTACGTACTCTTTTATATGACGTGTCATATTTTTCCAGTAGTAGTGTCTTTTTATTTTTGCTAGCGTTCTTGTAATGCCACTGTGGCCTCCTTGAATTGGATCGTCATGGTATGTAGACAATATTTGTTGTACCTCTTTTTCATCTGTTATTTGGGTCACCGGCTGGAGTAGCGCTACTCTTAAAGATTTTAATATTTTATTGCCCATATTTTTAAAAGAATCTTTTGAAACTGATTCAAAGATCTTTTCGCTCGGTGCCAGTTTGAGTTGGCTGATTTGTAATATACCGGCCTCTTTTTCGAGCCTTTGGAAGAACTGACCTAGGTCGAGAATTCCATTGGTATATAAATCACTAACTTCCATTCTTGCGATAATTTTATTTCCATGTTTAAATAAACATTTAGATTCTGTTATGCGCAAGGTCACTACTTTTCGTACTTCATCATTTGTAATGACTTCGTGTACATTGGGCTTGGGTATATTATGACTTTGCCTTGGCAATAGTTCATATTTTTCTGCTGTACAGGCTTTGTTTTGTCTACTTTGTCGCCTGGTAGTGACTTTCAGGACTTTATGTTGAATGTCTTTGAGTTCTTTTATAGTTATTCGTGAAAGTGCGTCTGCTACAAAATTATCTTTTCCCTTTAGGTATTCTACTGTGAAGTCGTATTCTTCAAGCTCTAGCCGCATGCGAGTTAATTTCGAACTGGGATTGGTCATAGAAAAAAGATATGTTAGTGGTCTGTGATCCGTTTTAACAACAAAGTGTTTGCCATAAATGTATGGTCTGAAATGGGTAATTGCCCAATGAATTGCCGCTAACTCCTGTTCTGTTGTGCTCTTATTGCTTTCCCCTTTTGTAAATGAACGAGATGCATAAGCTACTGGGAGTTGAATTCCGTCACGGTTCTGAGTTAGAACCGCTCCGCAAGCTTGTTTACTAGCATCTGTTATAATGCAAAATTCTTTGCGAAAATCAGGATATTGTAATAACGTGGGGTTCATAAGCTTTTCTTTAAGGTATTGGAATGCGTTTTGGCATTCAATTGACCATTCAAAAGGAACATTCTTTTTACATAATCTAGTTATGTGCCGTGAATAATCGGCGAAGTTTTTTATAAATCGACGATAATAATTGCAGAATGCTACAAATCGTCTCGCGCTGTCCGCGTCATGAGGGACAGGATAATTTTTAATGACGTCGAATTTCTTGTCATATGGCAATACTCCTTTGTCAGTGCACTTATGACCTAAGAATGTCACTTCATGCATGAAAAATGAGCATTTTTCTGGATGCAACTTTAGGTTATATTTTCTACATACATTAAAAACATCAGTTAAGTTTTTAATCATGTGTTTTTCGGAACATCCTATCACCATTAAATCATCCATATAAAGGAATGCCTGAGAGGGTTCTAAACCCGAGAATGCTATTGTCATCATTCTCTGAAATGAATTGGGTGCTATTTTAAGACCAAATGGTAATCGCGTGAAGCGATATGAACCATTGCTTGTTGAAAAAGATGTTATATTTCTTGAATTTTCTTCAAGTTCAATTTGGTGAAAACCTGACATTAAGTCAAGGCATGAAAAGTATTTAGCTCTGCCCAGTTGGTCTAGAATGTCATCAATTCTGGGGAGCGGGAATTTATCAGAAAGTAACTTTTTGTTGATTTGGCGATAGTCAATTACTAATCGCCATTTCTTTTCTTCCGAATTTGGTAATGATTTTTTCGGAACTAACAGGAGTGGGCTGTTGTACTCGGATACAGACGGTTCTACGATTTTGTCGTGTATTAATTTCCCTACTTGTTTCTGGATTTCATTAACTTGGCTATGCGGGCTTCTGTAGTTTTTGATATAAATGGGCTCCTCATCTTTAAGTCTTAATGTTTGTTTATAAAAATTATTTGTCGCTATTGGTTCGGTTTCCAGTCCGAACACGTCACTATACTTGGTGCATAATTCTGTTAATTGATTTCTGAATTGTTCTGGAAAAATTTTAGTCAATTTTGAAAGTACTTGTTTGCTTCTATTTTCTGGATTAGTGTTAAGAATATCGTAATCTGTTAAATTTTCATATTCGATTTTGTTTACTTTGACCAGTTGGTCGAAATTAGTTGTATTTAGAAGGCGAATGTATACATGTTTGGATGCTGCTATTGTATTGGCAACATAGATTCCATTATGTATTTCTTGATTTGGAACAAATATATAATCGTTTACTGAATTAATGTCTATTTTTCGAACTACTTGGGATCTGGCTGGCAGAAGAACTGTATTGTTGCCAGCGCTATATGTTATTGGAACATAAATAGGATAATTTAAGTTTTGAGGTCTAATTATAAACCAGTCTTTACTTGGTTTGAAGTCTAATTGGCAATTGCATTTTTTAATAAAATCAATTCCTATTATTCCATCACACGGTATTGAAAAATCGGAGTCTACTAAATGAAATTCATGTGGAATAATATATTTTGTTGATTGAAGTTCTATTGAAGTTGTTCCTTGAGATTTTATTACACCCTGGCCTATGCCCTGGATGTTTATAATTTTGTCTTCTTGAATTTTGAAAGAATCGGAGTTTATTTTTAAAAGTGAGATATCTGCACCAGTATCTATTAGGAATGTGAGTTTATTTTTAGTTGAATGATTATAAAAAGTGACAAATATATTAAGACTGTAATTGATGGAATGAACCTTTGCATTTACTGATTGTCTCCTAAAGGGTCCGGAGAGTTTTCCGACGCGTTTTGCACCACTCTCACATTGCTATTATTGTAACCTTGGTTGGAGTTACCTCGGCCTCTTCCACTATTTTCGTTTCGTCTTCCTCCACGGGTATTGTAATTATTGTTATAATTGTTATTACCGCCTCTGTTGTAACTGTTGTGGTTGTAATTTCTACCATTACCATAACCTCGGCCTCCTCTATTATAGTGATTTGCACCTCGTCGATAATATAGGACAGAGTTACTTTGACCCATTACCTCCGTGCAACTATCGACAAATTTTAAGATGGCATCATTCATATTTGTGAATATGCCTGACTGCATGGTTGATTTTACTTTATCATTCGAACAATTTTGGGTCATAGCTTTTACAGCTGTTGCAGTGCTGTATCTATTTGCAAGTGATTGGGTTAGGCCGTCATTGATTTAGGCTCCTTCAAGAGCCTTTGCCAGTTTTTCCACCTCTTGGGTGTATTGGGTTGCCGTTTTGTTTCCCTGTTGCAGATTTCGTATCTTGGCAGATACAACTTCTACCGATTCACCCTTTATTGCAGTTGACAGTTGCGTAACGATTGCAGCAATTGTCTGCTCATTACTTATTAGATTTCTCGCATGGCCTTTGAGTCTTGTTTTTATAAGACTTATGGCTGTTAGCTCATGTGTGCCTTTCAAGGTATCCAATAGATTCAGAGAATCTATGAAACTTTGAAGATTTTCCGGCTTACCATCGAACTCTGGTAATAGAGATGTGGCTAGCTTGGTAAATTCTACAACTGTTTGTGCCATTTCAGATATTGTTATCGTTTCTAGTTTTGTTTCGATTGGATCGCTTTCTTCTAGTGTTTCGATGTCACTATCAGATTCGGCGTCGCCTGACTGAGTTGATTCGTCTAATTCGTTTAATTGGTTGGGATCAAACTCCGCCAATTGATATATATTGTCTGGCACTGTTATCTGAATGTGTCGCCTATTGGTGACAGCAATTAATCTTGTGTTTAGGGATTTTATTACCCTTAAACACTTACCTTTGTGCTCAGTCGTGAATTTGTTGTCGAAACGGCTTACTAAGGTAACTACGTTATTATATTCCCTTACTAAAATTTCTATATGATATTTCAAAGTCTCTGCTTTTATAACTGCATCTTTATTAATGCATTTGTAAGATCTATCGAATTTGTAACGAAATGCGTCTATACGTTTCGCGATTTCGTTCCATTCCATTCTTTAATGGAATTATCCTACCCTTGTAAATTTGATCTATTTTCTACTTATTCGTTTTTAGACGTTATCTAGGTTATTTGCCCTATTCATGTATCTTTTCTTGATAATTTTGTTATGCTTAACATAGAGTGTAAGCAGAAATTGCAAAACTAATACTATCGTGATAATTAATAACAGGAGCCACAATGCGTTTATATCATCCGTGTGATCAATTATCTTGACGTTGTTTACAACGTTAGCAGTGTTATCTTTTGCCTCACTGGACTCACTAAACCACCCCATTATGTAGTTTTAATTTGGCTGTATATATTCAATGAAAAGAACAGTTTTTTTTTTCTAATGTTTCATGAAAGAAAATTGAGAAATTAAGTCTATGGCAAGTTAAGGCTTCCGCATATTTGCGGCCCCCTTGCGTGGCTTCGCTCGGCTGCGAAGTTTTAATTCAGCTTTCAGGTCGTTGATGCGCTCTATGTAGCGTTGCCGGTCTTCTGGTGTCGTTGCTGCCGCCAGCAAATCTTGTTGCAGTCGCTTTTGTTGAAGTAACTTTCTTACTTGTCCTCCACGTTTTGTCTTCTTTTGCTCCGTCGGCTTTTTCTCCTGCCGTGCCCGGTACTCAGCTATTGTGAGTGGGCGTGGTCCATCGTTCGGAAACACCTTTAGGTGCTCCTGAAGGGAAAGTGCTTCCCTTTGCTCAATAGGAGCAGAATCTGTGTTGTCGTCACTCATAAGCGCGTTAAGCAGTGCCTGCGCTGGTCATCGCACAGGCTTTGTGGGCGTTTGGGGTGTGTATGTGTGTGGTTTAGATTGGTTGGTTTGGTTGGTTGTTGGTTTTGTTGGTTTAGATTAGCTTGTAAGTCAAAAGATCCATTCAGTGGTCGACGGTGCTGTGCTTCGTCTACTTGGACCTTGCACGCATCTTTCTGCGCTTACGCTTCAACCTACGCATACGCTTCTTACGCTCTCATTTTCTTAGCTCTCATTTTCCTTCTTGTCGGTTTGACTGGTGGAGAACTGTTGCTTTGCAGTGGAATCACAGCACTTTTTTTTTCATTAAATATTAAAACTTAGCATTGTAGCTTCGTGAACTTGTCACGGTCGCCATGTAATAGACAATTATTTTTGCGGTTTTAACTTGGAGCGTCCGCTCCACTGTCTTACTTTATTAGCAATGAATATTATATCTTCGTTCTGGGTTCAGCTAACCCGCTACATGCAATACTTATATCTATGTCTTATAATTATGTGTAAGTACATTGGTGTATACATATGTATGCAGAAGGCATACATACGTTGTGTATATCTTGACCACTTGAGCTGCAAAGTGCAACGATCAGCATGTATATAAGTGGTGGATCGTATGACATATGCACTCAGTATTCCCACGCGCTACGATCGGCATGTATGTAAGTGGTGGATCGTATGACATATGCGCTGGTGTGTGTATATGCTTAAGTATGGTCTTTTGGATATTTGTATATTTATGACAGAGTGTCATATTTACTGTTATACCCTTTGATTTGTATTTCTGGCAGGGTAGGTATACTACAATTTCACCAACTAATATTCAAAATTCAATACTTCATAAATCAGTCTATAGTACTATAGGCGCAGGCGCCTTTGCGTATGGTGCTGGGCGGCACACTCCCCCCTCCTCTCATAGGTCCTCTTTCTTCCTGTGCTAGTACCAGGGCCCGATGCGCACGTCCCCGGCTCGCCCAATCCGTACCCAGTACGCCTCTCGTTGTCGTATCCGATGTTTTGTTTTTCGTATGCCTAGGTGTTCTCAAACGTGAACGGTTGTAATCCCAACGCCCATCTTGCTATTCGGCCGGATGGGCTCTCGATGGAATTGAGCCATCTCAAGGCTTGGTGGCTTGTGACTACGATAAACTTATACCCCTCCAGGTACATTCTCATCTTGTGGATGCTCCAGTAGATGGCCAGGCATTCCTTCTCCGTAGCGGAGTAACGTGTTTCTTCCCTTTTTAGCGTATGACTTGCATATACGATCACTTGCTCTCCGTCTGCATCTTCTTGTGTCAACACCGCCCCGATCCCACAGTCACTTGCGTAGGTTTGCAGAATGAACTCTTTACTGAAGTCAGAGCATGCTAGAACTGGTGCTTCTGTTAGGCACAGTTTGAGGTGATGGGCAGCTAATTCTTGTACCGTGTCCTAGATACTTTAGTTTCTTTTGGAAGAAGTGGCATTTCATTTCGTTAATCTGTAGATTCGCTTTTCGCAGCCGCTCCAGAACTTCTTGCACCTTCTGTTGGTGTTCCTCCTTCGTCCGCCCGATTACGACTATGTTGTCCAGATATGCGAAGGCAAACGGTTCCATATCTGGTCCGATCACTGTATCCAAGGCTCTCTTGAAAGTTTCTGCAGCTGTCGTCAGTCCGAATGGCATTATCTTCCATTGAAACAATCCTCGCCCTGGCGCAGTGAACGCGGTGTATGGTCGAATGCGTCTTTCCATGGAATGGAATCTGCCAGTACCCTGATTTCAGGTCTAGGGTGCTAATATACTTTGCCTCCCTGAGTTGGTTTAGAATGAAGTCCATCCTGGACATTGCGTATGCGTCTTTTTCTGTTTTTTCGTTGAGTTACCTGTAGTCCACAAAGAGTCTCCATTTATCCGTTTCCTTTTTGTTTACTGAGACCACTGGTCCGCTGTATGGGCTTCGTGAAGGTTCTATGAGGTCCTGATTTATTAGTTCATCTTTTTCCCGATTTATTATCTCCATTTGTGCCGGGTTGCGGGGATAATGTTTGATGTTTGTGTATATTCTGTGTGTTGTTATGCTGCTCACTCCCTCCAGTGTTTCGAATTTTTCTCCGTCTCTTCGCTGATCATGCATCTTGAGGACCCTGTGTCGATGATCACCTCCATCATCTTCTTGCCGATCTTTGCCCAGCCCAGGAGTTCCTTGTCCTTGTGTATTTAGCAGTATGTTTAGATATATAAGTAGTCACATAAGCAACTCTATATTTGAAAATGATAGATGGCGCGTCGGTATCTCCCGCACCATCGATATACTCGGTGGAAGATACCGATAGGGATATCGAGAACATACATCGTTAAGAGAGGGCCGATAATCATCATAAGGCGGACTTACATTTTTGGTGCGGTATTAGAAGGCGACGGAAGTGTTTCAAGCGACGACGCCAAAGACAGAAATTGAGTGTATAGACAGAAATGAACATGAGGCAGAAAATGAGTGTACAGACACAAATGAGAGTGACGAGAAAAACGAGTGTATAAAAGATAGAGAACATAGGGCAGAGAATAAGTGGAGAAAGGAAAACGAGTGCGTAATAGAAAAAGGTCATACAGAAGAAAGTAAGAATGGGATAGAAACTAAGTGTTTAGGAGAACAGGAAAATAAATATGGAAACGCAGCTGTATTAGGGCTGGTACAGGCCAAAGATGCATACGAAAACATACGAACTACCTGGAGAGAACCCGGCTGTGAGAAATGATAGAGAGTTAAAAGCGGGGTCAGATTGTTGTGTAAATCTGGTAGAACGGCTTAAACACATGTTCAGAGAAATCTATACAAACGCAGAATGTCCGAGTCTACCGGAGACGAGGTGGGAAATGAAATTGAATTTCGAAAACGAAAAACCGTTCAATTGTCCGCCCAGAGGACTATCGTACAGCGAAAAGTCTAAAGTACAGAAAATGATAGACGATTTCACAGACAAAGGTTATATCAGAACTAGCGAATCAGAATAGGTGTCACCAATAGTACAGGTAAAAAAGGATTCGGGGTAACTAAGGTTGTGCATAGATTATCGCACACTAAATAAATGGATGATAAAAGACAATTACCCGACACCCCTAATAGACGATCTGTTAGATAAACTCTCAGGGCGTTAGAGTAACAAAACTATGACTAAAAGTTAGAATACCGATCAGGAAAAAGAATGCAACACGTTGATGCGCTAAGCAGGACCGTCCAGATACTCACGATAGACACGGATACCTTTGAAGAAAACTTAATAATATGCCAACATAGAGACGACAAATTGATAGAACTAAGAGAGACGTTACAAAAAGCATAACATAAACATTATGAGTTGAGGAACGGAATAATATACAGGAAAAAAGATGACGTTACGCTACTATTCTATGTACCCGAAGAGATTGAAAGCCACGTACTCTATAGACATCATGACGAGTTAGGACACGTGGGAATCGACAAAATGACAGACGCTATTTCAAAAAGTTACTGGTTTCCAAAGGTTAGGTCTAAGGCCAAACGACACATAGAAAACTGTCTCAAATGCATAGCGTTATCAGCGAAACACGGAAAAGGGGAAGGATTCTTACACAATATATCAAAAGGGTCAGCACCATTCGAGGTGGCACCATCGTTAAGTTGCAGCTACAAAATTTCTGAGTCGGATTTATAGCTGCACTTGACAGCTTTTTTTAACTGCAAAGTTTAATAAAACCAGTTGTAGGAAACTTAAGTTATGTGACAAATAGAAGCACTACATATGACAAAAAATACAACATTTTAAAAAAATTATTTAAAAAAATTACTCCATGATAAAGAAAAAAAAATTCTTTAAACATTTTTAAACATCCAAATCTATCTTTAAGAAAAGACATTTTTGGCGACAGCGGAAAAAAAAAGTTGAATTTTGTCAAGTAGTGTTATCGGCTCAGTAGCCGATAAGGTCCCACCAACAGCCAAATTTAGGTTAAAGAAAAGCCGGTAGCCGAACAATTCCCAATTACAGCTATTTATATTAAATTAAGTTATTGATTAAGATAATTTTGACCATATTAGAACTAATATCAAAGGAAAACAGATGGAAAAATTGGTTATAGTTACGGCAAAGGCTACGGAAAGATTCATAATCTGAGTAGTTAGAAAGACAGAGTTGGAGATGAAGAGGAAAGTAATGCCTAGTCGTTCGGAAAGGAGCAGCAATACTAATAAGGCTGATGAAAGCAGTCGATTCGACCTCACCAGAGAGAAGCTTATGGAGGAAGAGAACTCCTTGGCAGATTCTACGGGATTTAAGAGAGTGGAGGTTAATTAAGCGCAACCTACTTTCATAAGAAGGGAGATGGATCGAAGGGTCCCAATTGAGTCCGCGGAGAGCAAAGATGAGGAACTGTTTTTGTACTGATTCGAGCATATCTTGAAAATTTTGGTAGTGAGGAGACCAGACACAAGAACCATATTCCAAGATAGGCCGGACGAGGGAAACATACAGAAGCTTTGTAGTATACGGGTCTGTAAATTGCTTAGACCATCTTTTGACAAATCCAAGGACTCCTTTGACTTTGTTAGAGATAGTAGAGATATGAGAGTTGAAACATAGATTAGGAACAAAGGTAATGCCCAAGTCGTTAACTTTGAAGAGGCGTTGTAGGATAATGTTATTGATAGAGTTATCGAAAAGGTATGGCTTATTGCGGTGAAAAGTCATAATATTGCATTTAAAAATGTTAATAGGTAGAATGTTGATTAAGCACCAGTTGTTAAGAGCATCAAGATCTGATTGCAATGATAGTGGGGACAAGGGGTCACTGTAGGAAAAACATAGCTTAACGTCATCTGCATACATTAGGACACGGGAATGAGATAACATTTGAGGAAGATCGTTAATAAATAGGTTAAATAGCAAGGGACCCAGGTGACTACCTTGAGGAACCCCCGATGAGACAATAACAGGTTTAGAGAGAGAGGAGTTAAAGCAGACACGTTGAGAACGGTTACAAAGGTATAGCAGACCTAAATACATTGTTTCAGACAGAGCAAGCTGCTTTATGTCGAAAGAGTTTGGAGAATTTATAGAACAAAATAATGTTATGCACATGAAGATAGCAACAGGATCGCCACAAGCAAACGGACAGGTAGAAAGAGTGAAACTAGGAGTGAAGTCTAGGACCCATGATCGCAAAACAGGTCGAACCAGAGAAAGGGTTACATTGGGACATAGTAATAGAAACAGTGGAGCACGCGCTCAACAACACTATCCAGAGATCGATTAATGAGCACCCAAGTCGTATGTTGTTCGGAGAGGGGAGGTATCGGATTTACTAAGAGATTATATAAAGGAAGTTGTTTCGTTACTTCAAGACACAAGGGATTTAGAGAAGATTAGGGCAGAAGCGAGTACTAATCAGGAAAAAGTACAGGCTTACAACAAACAAGCAACAAATTCAAAACGAAAAAAAACCACACGTATACACAGAGAATGATCTGGTCATGGTCAAAAATTTTGACACCCACGTAGGGGTATGCAAAAAACTCATTAATAAATTTAAAGGACCGTAAAGGATATCGAAAGTATTAAGAAATTATAGATACGTAGTGGAAGACGTAGAAGGATTCCACCAGTCAAGGATCCCTTACAAAGGCGTGTGGGCGGTAGCGAATATGAAGCCGTGGCTAGGTAATGATAATGATGCGAATGTCACAGGGAAACGGTATGAAGAAAATGATTGTGATACATAAACCAAAACTAGAATACTAAGAGTAAACTATTCAACTGTGATAAACGAAACGCAAAAAAGACTAACCTTGCCATAAGGAGTTCAGGAGCACTCCGGTCAGGATGGCCGAATTGTAGCAGTATGTTTAGATATGTCTCTGTTTTTATCTACCCTCAGCTTATCAGTTTTATCTAGCTGCGCGGGTTTTGGTCATTTCGGTGGTCGCGTTGTCGATCTGATTAAGACCCGCTGTGGTCTCAACTGGACTTGTTGGTATTGCAGGGCAGTTGAAGCCGATATGCGAACATTTATGAGACAGACTCATAACGAATTCGCTGCTGTCCACTCTGAATTCCGGAAATTGCAGGATAAGTTTTCCTCAATGGAAACTCATTTTAAAAATCTGAAAATTATAAATGAGTCTCCAAAGAGAAGAAAGGTTACACCTAGTCTGCCCAGTGTTCACAGTTCCAATTTTCTTGCAGCTAAAGTCTCTCAAGTTCCTCCAGTTAGTTCGCCAGCCTTGATCAACTTTGGCGCCAAGGAAATCGATGTACATGCATATATGTAAATCGAAAACGACGGCTGGCTCTTCACCTGCCAGCTGTTCACCTGTGCCCGTGATTGCCAAGGATATCCAACTGTACAGTAATGATCATCCCGTGCCTGTGTTTGCCCAGGTTGTCCAACCGGACATTAATGATCTAAGAAAGTCGTCGATTCTGCTGTCAGCATGGAAGTTGAAGTAGTCCCTTCCACACCGGCTCGCACTGGCTTCTCAGCTAGCGCTATCCCTTCCAGACCTGTTGCTCGGGTAGAACCCGCCTCTGCCTCACCCATAAACCATGTGACCCCTCTTGACCGATCTACTCTATTCGCTGTCGCTCCTCTAAAATCTATATTTGTCTCACGTCATATGGAATCGGCTACGGATGTAATGGTTCGAGAGTAAATCTTCTCTAAACTAAACATCAATAGCTCCTCTGGCATAGTAGTAACTAAATTTACTTTCAAGGAAAAACGTAATATTTCCTCCTTTAAAATTCTTGTCCCGGAGAAGTTCGTCAAGACTGTGTTGGAACCCTCATTCTGGCCCAAACACACTATCAGTCACATTTTCAACAGCCGATCCCGATCTTCGCAATCCGCTCCTCGGGTAGGAATCCTTTCAACACCTTTTACTGATTTGCCATCTATTTAAAAAAACTGAATTCTTCCCTTCCTCTAAAGATCACTTATCAGAATGTACGTGGCCTGTGCAGTAAGCTCACCAAATTACACACTGATAGTGCAACTTTTGATTCCGATATTATCGCTTTCTCTGAAATATGGCCCAATTCCTCAATCTCGGATTCCGAGATTTTTGTAGACAATTGCACCATATATATATCTGATCGACCATCTCGAGGTGGCGGCGTCCTAATTGATGTTCGTACCGACTTAACTTCCCAACTCTTTCTCATCGATGAGCTCAACACTATTGAAATTATCGTAGTTAAAATTCGTCTGTGTTCTTTTAATTTATTCATATCATGCTCTTATATCCCACCGTCCTCTGAATTTACAACTTATATGCTTCACGCTGCCCATCTTCAGTCCGTTCTTTCTCAGCTTAAAGATTCTGATCGTCTTATTGTCCTCGGCGACTTTAATCTCCCAAATGTCACTTGGTCTCCATCCAATGACTCAAACTTGATGTTCCCATCTATGCAGCATGACTTCGTTGATTCCCTGTCCGATACATCGTTAGGCCAGGTAAATGGCATACGTAATAGCATGTGTAGGACCTTTGATCTCGTCTTCACTACCGATGCTTCGAGCACTTTGGGATGTCGAGGATCACCTCTATCATTCCCTGAAGACCCATACCATCCCACACTTTCAATTGATTTCCTCTTGCCCTCTTCTTGCCCTATAAAGTCGTTTATTAAGCCTTCGAATATCTATTGCTTTAAGAAGGCAGATTTTCTCTCCCTGAATATCTCAGATTGGTCATTCCTTGACGATTTCTAAGAAATTGAATCTGCCACTTATGCATTCCATAGCTCTATTTTTTCCATATTTTCCATGCATGTTCCTTTAGTCACCCCCTCCAGAAATCTTTCTGGCCCTATCTGGTTCACCACGAAATTAACAAATCTGAAGAATTTAAAATCCCGTATGTACAAGAATTTCAAAAAATCTGGTTTGCAATCAGACTTTTCGAAGTACTCAATTGCAAAATCAAAATTTTCCCTATTTTATACATTGTGCTACAATAGATACTTGACCAAATGCAAGCTTAACTTTAAACGCGACCCTAAACAATTCTTCAGGTTTGTTAATTCTAAACGTAAATCTTCACAATTTCCATCTTCTCTACACTTAAATGGTAGTTATGCTGATAGGGATTGTGATATTGCTGATCTGTTCGCTTCCTTTTTCAAATGTTGCTACTCTGTCCCTTCTATTAACCTTCCCTCTATCCCAGCCTCATCGAACGACTTTAGTAGGAGTTACTCTTATCCTATCCCTTTAAATAGTTCTAACTGTATCCTTCCCCCCATCATCGACTATGATGGTCTCTTAACAAATTTAAAATCGTGCAAGTTTTCGTTCTCCACTGGGCCAGACTCGGTTCCGAGTGCTGTTCTTGAACTTTGTCCTGAATCTCTTTGTGTGCCTCTCCTAAAACTTTTCAACTTGTCTCTCAAGACTGGTGTCTTTCCCACCTTCTGGAAAGAATCATATATAGTTACCTTTCATAAAAAGGGATCAAATCTGATGTCTCTAACTACCGCTGTATTTCATCACTGCTCCGCTGCAACATTTTTGTAGTTCTGTATTCTCTGAATCACAGCATGGATTCATTAAACGTCGCTCAGTTTCTACTAATCTACTTGAATTTTCCACCTTTGTTACTTCGGGATTTGCTAAACAGTGTCAAACTGATGTCGTTTATACTGACTTTAGTAAAGCCTTCGACTCTGTCAATCATAATCTACTTATTCATAAACTGTCTCTTCTAGGGTTTCCGACTAAGCTTCTATACTGGACTAATTCTTACCTTTGTAACCGTTCTCAACGTGTCAGCTTTAACTCCTCTCTCTCTAAAACTGTTGTAGTCTCATTGGGGATTCCTCAAGGTCTTGAATTCGCTTCTTTTTACGTAGAGCTTGATGGGCAGCCGGCAGTTTTGGTATGTGATCTCCAGTTTCTGCTTTTTTGTATACGTTCCGAACCTCATCAATTTCCTTAGATTACACATTACAGATAAGCACATACTCCCTCACTGTCTCCATCTCCGTTTGCTTGTGGTTCGTTACCTGCTTCCCGACTTCCTCCTGGTAACTGGGTGATATGAAGTTCTCCTTGAGTCCTTCCTTCACTTCTTCCCATGTAGGCGCTGGCTTTGTATGCCAGCAGTCCAGTGCGCTTTCCTCCAATATTATTGGCATCGCGAACACCAAGTGGTCGTTATCTACTCCATATATCTCTGCTAGCTCCTCTATCCAGCAGATCTCCTTCTCCCGTGTAGGTCGTATCCCATTTCCGTATCCTTTCTATTATCGCCACTGCTTATGGTGATTTTTTCTGGTCTCTCCTTGAAGCTCTTCCGTTGTGATTTGTTTCTGAGCAAATTTTTTGCGGAGATTGTTGACTTGGGCTCTTTTTGGTTTGCGGCTGCGCTGCTGCCAGCTGTTCCAGTCTCTCTTGTACATGAGCCGGGAGGTGTGTTCTCTCCATGAACTGTGATAATTGTTTCCTTAGGATTTCCACTTTTTCTAGTTTCTCCAAGCCGAATCCCTCGCAGTAGCATTGCAGCTCTGCCTTTGTTGCTTGGTTAATCAACTGCTTTACCATCTTGACCACTTCTAAGATACTATTATGCTACCACAACCTGCTCGAGCGCCACTGTGACGTTCTTCGGCCGGAGTATGCTCGTCGTGCCGGGGTTCACAGAAATTTGCTTGGTTTCTGGGTGTGGTAGCAATAATGCGTTCTCTCGGGTTCAAGAATAAGGCTTAGGGTTAAGCAGTATATAAAAGTTCTCTTTATTGTTCTTAATTTTACACAGGAATGTTTGGGTGGGTGGTACTGGCCTCCGGTAGGGGGCCTCTCTGGGGAGAAGAATAGTTGCAGAGGTAAACACTCTCTGTGGAGAAGAATGGTTGCAGAGGTAAACACTGTCTAAGGAGACGATTTTGTTACACAGGTTAATACTCTCTGGGGAAGAAGAATAGTTGCAGAGGCAAATACTCTCTGTGGAGACGAGTGATGACAGAGGTGAATACTCTGGGGAGAAAAGTAGTTGCAGAGGTAAATACTCTCTGCGGATACGAATTGGTGACAGAGGTAAATACTCTCTGACGAGACGATTGGCGAGAGGTAAATACTCTCTGGGGAGAAGAATAGTTGCAGAGGTAAACACTCTCTGAAAAGACGATTTGGTGACAGAGGTAAATACTCTCTGGGGAGACGATTGGCGACAGAGGTAAATACTCTCTAGGGAGAAGGATAGTGGCAGAGGTAAGCACTCTCTGAGGATAGGCGGCTCAGAGGTATACACTCTCTGAGGATAGGAGGCTCAGGACGGGGAAATGTATTGAAACGGGCAAGTGGAAAAGCATTGCTTTAGCTTTAGTGTGCCCGTTGGTGCACGTGCTCCGGTCACACTGGTTCGTGTGCAGTGTGACCGCTTACGGTAAGGTGATGGTCCCGCTGGCCTTGCCTTGACGCGTATTTTGAATATGCCGGTTTTTTCTCGGAATGTGTCTTTTATTTCACCAACTAATATTCATAATTCAATACTTCATAAATCAGTCTATAGTACTATACATTGTGGTGCCGGCGCCTTTGCTGGTGCTGGGCGTCACAAATTGCTGGGAAAATATTTTTGAGACCATTTCTTGAGACACAAATTTATTTTCTGAGTGTTGCTTATTGACGCGACTCACTAACACCCTATTGAAAATTAATATAATTTGATGTTATATCTGATATGCATTTTGATTTGTCCATATTTACATTCGTTCATTATATTCGTTTATAGTACATTAGCATGGAAAGGATATTCAATATACACAATTTTTTGTTTTTTGGCAAGCGTCATCATAAAATCATAATTTTCAATCAATTCTGAAGTAATGGGTGTTTTTTTCGACAGCGGTTGATCGCTTGGTTAGCAATCGAACATTGATTTCTTGCTGTTGGCTAAAACTCTGCATATGTCAGAATTGCCGATATTGATAGTACTGTCACGTCGCGCCCTTTCTCTGGCGCCTTTTTGACAGGATGGAAAGGATGGCCGAAGTTGGGGTCACCAAATGTTAATGTGTGTGTGTGTGCGTGTATGAAGTTGGGTTTTATATAGTACATTAACCGTCTACGACAGAGAGGGAGCCCAGCCACGCAGCCAACGACAGAAGAGAGAACCCAGCATTACAACCAACGCTAACGACAGAGAGAGAACCCAGCTGCACACCCACGCCACCAAGAGAGAGAGCGATCCCATCGACTCGCCCACGCCTAAATAAAGCGAAAGCTAGAACAGACTGAGACTGGTGAAAGACAGAAGAAAACGCCGTTATCCAGCGGCGCATGAACAGACGTTGGAGCAGACAGAGATCGGCAGAGGACGGGAAAAAAGCCGTTATCTAGTGGCTCATGAGGAGGCAAGCGAACGGCCAGAGACAGGGAGAGGACGGGAAGAATGCCGTTACCCAATGGATAACGTCCAGCGCGAAGAGAGCGACAGAGTACCGACATGGGAAGAGCGAACATTCAGGAGCTCCATCCGAAACAGCGGGCCCGTTCGAACCCCGTTTTTTAAATTTGACCTGAACTCTAGAGAAAACAGCCTCCTAAGTGCTGACACCAGATATCCAGTCACGCCGAAGCATTTCAGCTTGAACAGGAAAAAATCTATCTGCTTATCCGTTGCCAACTGATAAACTGATGAAGCATGTTTCGGCCCATAAGTAACGGTGTCCAGTTGAAACACAATCACGTCCTCTTGCAGCTTAAAGATGTCTGCCGTAATCGCAACTTCTTATTCAAAGCTTGGAAGTAAAACTATTTTCTTTTATGACGTATTGATAAGGCAAAAAATGTCGACAGTTTAAGATTGACTGGGCAGAAACAGAAGACATGTGACCTTAGTCAAGTTGCTATCCGAGATTTCCAATGACCAACCAGTCTCCAATGTCGCATCCCACAGACAGGAACGCATATCTTGGAATTTGCCGCGCACTTCCAAGCACTCGGCAATCCAATTCCTCAAGCTCACACGGTTTCGTAATTTGTTGTTTATTTCATGATATTCTAACGCTACAAGTAAAATTTTATTTTTATTGCGCTAATCACTTAATCTTTATAGTATTTGTATAGTATATTCTTAAAGCAAATACTTTTGCATTAAAATTTTGACAACAGTGCTAATAAATGTGGTATTATGTGAACTTTGTTTTTTATTTTATTATTTTTGTTTAATTTTTTATGTTTATTATTAATTATTAATTTTATTGTTTAAATATTTTTGTTTTTTTTTAGCTTAAAACCTTACTTACTTACTCACATATTGTATACAATTGTATTACTTATTGTATACGCTCTCAATCGCCCTTTCTCTATTTTCGTCGTCCATCAAGAGTTGTGAGAGAGACGGGGCAAAACTGAACTTCACCGAAACGCACGTTTCACCGTCTGGCACTGTGGTCCTTCCGTTAGACACAATTCAGGCATTCCAGGTCACCAGCAAAAACTATCCGAAGGCCCTAGAACAACTTAGAAACCGATATGATAATCCGTCTTATGCTTTTAGAAGGTATTGAGGCATTGTTTGCACTGCAACCGATCGAAACATCCAACTGTCAGCAACTTCGCAGCCTATTCGATAAGGCATCTGCCATATTTATGTCGTTGGAGTCCACTGGCAAGCCGAAGGACATAGCTCAGTCGATACTGATATACATTGTAACAGACAAGTGTGATCAGCAAACTCGAATGAAGTGGAAGGAATCATTGGACTATCAACAGCTACCGACCTGGCTAACATGCACACAGCTTGTGGAACGGCACTGTCAATTCTTTCAACTTTGTATCACTCGCAGCTGTAAAAGCCTTCTCAATCGTCAGAAGGACAATCGTCAAATACGGAGCGTATAAGTCCACCGTCGCAACCTTCTTAGCAAACAGCTGATACTAATACTAATCAAGCTACTTCATATTCTCATATGGATATCGCTGCAGCTGATCAAATTTTGTTGGCAACAGCCATGGTATGAGTCAAGTACGCCTCAGGTGAATACAAACTTGGTAGAGCGTTACTTGTTAGCCGAAACCTTTGCTCAAAAACTTCGCCTTCGTCGTGAGAGACACCACATCGAAATTAGTAGTATGAAGAAGGTGTCTTATTAGGCTCAACCGACGACCACCATTAAGTCACGTACATCTGGCTTCCAGCTTTCTCTTCAGTTCAGGTTTACATCCCATATTGCATACCAGCAATATCTGCCAATACTTCATTGGCAGATGAATCGTTTTATATGATTAGGCGTATTGATCTTCTACTGGGAACCGAAACTTTCTATGGAGCACTAGCTGTTGGACAGATTCGTATTGGTCCGAACTCTACAAAAGATGCTGTTGTTGCTGGGAGGTACCAGCGCCAACATAACAGACAGCCACCATTGTGCTTGGCGACTGTAGTGGAGCTTACCGATGAAAACCTGCAGCAACTATGGAAAGTTGAATATTGTCGACCGACGTGCGTCGATTCTACCAAATCATCGTCGCTATGATGTTCACTACCGGGTTACAACACATCAGGATGCCAGTGGCCGAATTGTTCGCGTACCATTTCCGGAAAACCCAGGATGCCTTGGAAATATCATGAATATCATTCATGATCTGCCGAGTATCCCTTGCTGGCTTTGCGAAAGCGTAGTGCATGCAAAATGCGCTGGGTTCACGGGCCTCGTGAGTGATTCCATTTCAAAGCGAAATGGTTTGCATTACAGCTGTGAAGCATGCCGGGTGGTCGAAAAAGACAAGGAGCTGACCGTGGGCTTTAAACAGTAACACGACCGGCTCCTAGCCATGGGTCACTCCGCGTGATCTGCAAGTGCGAGTTGTCCCCCGGCCAACCGATGCTGATAAGCTGACTTCGACCACTCCAAAAGTACAGCAGTTGATTTCGTTAACTACTCCAAAAGCAACGACAGCTGCTGGTGATGAAAATTCGGTAGCCGAATTAATCGCCTCGGAGAGCATACAGCCAAAATCGTCTGTGGCGTCCGCAAATTCATTAGATGTCCCTCCAATTCCGATCCCACCAGTGAATATACGTCCCGGACCACCGGGTTTTACCATCACAGGTGATAGGCCTGTGGTGCCAAGATTGGTGGGAATCCCACAAAAAAGACAAGTTTTTGTCTCACATCTGTCCCCTGACTCCACAACTAAGGATGTGACTACTTATATTCAAAGCAAAATAAAAGCCGTTGATTTTAAAGTGGAACGTTTAGCTTCTCTTATGCCAGGGAGATAGCTTCCTTTAAAATAAATTTCTCCCAAGCTCACTTTAACACCATCTGTTCGGCCAAATTTTGGCCGAGCATTTAGTGGTGAAGGAGTTTAAGGAAAAGAAGAAGGCCCCCAATAACTCTGCCAACAAATCAGACCAATGCGCCATCTACCCGTCCAAAAAAACTTCTAAATTCTATCTTAGTGACCTATCAGAATGTTCGAGGTTTGCGTAATAAGCTCAACATTCTTTTCCAGGATAGTGTCGCATTTGCATCCCAATTTATTGTGTTTACCGAGACCTGGTTAAATCCGGACATTCTTAGTTCAGAAGTTTTGGCAGGTCGGTACACAACTTTTAGAAAGGATCGTTCTTCTCGACGTGCACGAGGGGTTCTAATTGCTGTGGACTCAAACTTCACGTCGGAAATTTTCACAGTCCAGATTCAGCAGGAACTGGAATTCCTGTGTGTAAAACAGATTCTTCCCGCTTTCGCAGTTTTCATAACTTGCTCGTATATTCCACCTTCTTCGGATATCGCAATTTACGAGCAGCATTTGTCCGCCTTAACCGCTACTTCTTCCTCGCTATTAGACAAAGATCATATGATAGTTCTTCATGACTTCAACCAGGAATTGTATGGTTTTTGGTAAACGGTAACGTCACGACAACGGTAAAGTCACGACATGACTTTGTTGACGGCTTGATGGACCTGTCTCTGTCTCACGCTAACCATGGGTACATGGGTTAAAAATTCCTTGGGTCGATTTCTTGATCTGTGCTTTGTACCGGATGCGACCTTAGCGTTGTTAACTCGAGTCCCCCCGCTCACTATACGTGAAGATGCCTACCATCCTACTTTCGAAGTGTCGCTCGACCTGGGACCAACTGTACAGGATCGGTCGGGTAGACTACTTCAATGTGTCCGCTGCTTCCGCAAAGCCGAGTTTACGAAGCTTAATTACCTCATTAGGGATTTTGATTGGTCCGCTTTAGCCGATCTTTTTACCCGTTTTTTTCAAACTACCTACTCTCAGGACGTTTACTCTGGTCAGCCGTATCCATACGGCTTACCAAAGCCGAACGGCATTTTTAGTCTTTTGTTAAATGAAAGCTCGTTGCTTCATAATCTACGAACAGTAAAAGCGGTGTTCTCACCGGGTCCGGACGGATTTCCCGGCTGTGTACACAGGTACTGTGCCGAGTCGCTGTGTGGGCCGTTGCTTAAACTATTCAACCTGTTCATAAACTCTTCATGCTTTCTTCCAATATGGAAGGAGTCCTTTATAATTCCTCTCCCTAAGAAAGGTAGGAAATCTGACGCAAAGAACTATAGAGGTATATCTAAGTTATCCGCTATTCCTAACTCCGCACCTGCAGCACCTATGCAGATCACTTATATCTCCAGCTCAACATGGATTTATAAGGCGGAGATCAACCACTACTAACTTATTGGAGTTTACCTCCTTTATAATAAAAGGCTTACAAGGTAATTTACACACGGATGTTGTTTACACCGATTTTAGTACAGCGTTCCCTCCTAGCACAAAAACTTGACCATCTAGGGTTCCCGCCCAGTCTCCTCAGATGGATCTCTAGCTACATATGTTCTAGGTCTCAAAGAGTCCTTTTCAAAAACTCCCTGTCCTCACCAGTTTTGGTGACCACAGGGGAGCCATCTAGGCCCCTTACTATTTACGCTCTTTATAAATGACCTGCCTTCTGTATTAACACACTCTCGAGTACTTATGTATGCGGATGATGTTAAGCTCTGTGTCCAGTATAAGGACATTTCTTTCCAATCCAGGTTGCAATCCGATCTCGATAGATTTCAGTTTTGGTGTTGGGCAAATCTATTAAACCTTAATGCTTCAAAAAGTAAAGTAATGACTTTTCATCGCTCCAGCGCCATTCTGGTTCCTTACACCCTTTGTGGTGGTTCCCTTGAAAGAATTACCCTGGTTGATGATCTTGGTGTTCCATTAAATCCCAAGTTTTCGAACACATATCTACAATGGTAAATAAGGCCATGATAGATTTGGAGAAGTTTTGGTCAAACGGTTATAACTTTATTTTTTATTTTTATAAGCGATACCTTAAACAACGCCTAATTAATGTGTCTATCTAAAACCAAAAAGCAAAGCATTCAAATATTTGTTTTTCGATGTTTTCTGAGCTTTCATTTATAGCTGCATTTGGCAGTTTTTTTTAACTGCAAAGTTCAATACAACCAGTTGTAGGAAAATACAGTTGACAAAAAATACCAATTTGTTTAACGATTCTTTAAAAAAAACTACACCATGTAAAAAAAAAACATTCTTTAAACATTTTTAAACATCCAAATCTATCAGAAAAAGTAATTTTTGACGACAGCGGAAAAGTCGTGTCAACTAGTGTAATTAGAAATTGCTTAGTTTTTTAGTTAGATTAGTTCTACTTTTCCTCGAACACTAGTCTAACACCTATCTTTCCTTCATGTCCGCCATCGGTTCGGTTAACAAGTCGCGCGCTATGCGGCAGCGCCCCTCGGTCGGTTGCGTAACAGCCATCGGCTGGTGTCGCTTGGGCCCCTTGATGGTGAAGTCATTGCATATCAACGTCCTAAAGTAAAAAAATTCAGTAGACACAGCTCGACGTCGATTCCTTGCCATTGAGAGATGTCTCTCACGTCTACCGGACATTCGGGTGCAGTATAAATCGTTCCTGCAGGAGTATGAAAGTCTCGGTCATATGTCCCTCATATCGAATCCTAACTTGGAGGAACCGCATTATTATATACCTCACCATTTCGTTCTCAAACCAAGCAGTACCTCGACGAAGCTCAGAGTCGTCTTTGACACGTCTTGCCGTACGTCATCTCAAAAATCTCTTAACGATCTACTCTTAGTTAGCCCTACCCTACCAGGATGAGTTTTACTTGCAATTGCTGCGTTATCGAATGTATAGGTTTGGAATCACGGCTGATGTCACCAAAATGTACAGACAGGTACTTGTCAGTGAGGAGGATCGAAAGTTCCAGTATATTCTGTGGCGAGCGTCCACAGATGCTGATCTTCAAACCTAATAACTCAATACCGTAGCATATGACACTGCGTCTGCCCCACTCGTAGTTTGCATTTCTTAGCTGTGGAGTGTAAGGATGAATGGCCCCTAGGAGCAGCGATGATGACACACTTCTCAAACTGAAAAAAGAAATCACATCGACCCTAGCTTGTGGTCATTTTCCATTATTCAAATAGCATTCGAATCATCCAGGTGTAATGGAAGATGAATCTACTAATGAAATAAACATTTCAGAGTAGCACTAGTGAAGAAGCAGTATCTCCCAAAGCTGGAACTATACGGCGCACATTTACTCGCTCAACTTTACAGCAAAATCAAGAAACGACTCACAGCTAGTTTTATATTGGCTGAAACAACACTCAGTCCCGGCATTAACCTTTGTTGGAAACAAATTCAACTTTGAAAAGCTGAGCACTGTTGTCGTCGAAATAGAAGCGATCCTCAGCTCGCGACTATCAGCGACTATAGCGCACTCACGGCTATTATTCATTGCGATCACTACCTAAGATATGCTTGCTTTGGATTAAACACACCCACATAACTAAAGAAATAAATATCTACAAGAAAAACGCTTCTTTTACAAACAATTTTAGTTTTGAATTGGGTTGCGCTGATTATTGATTTAAGGCTGTGAGGAAGATTGTTCCATAGACGGATAGCATTAAAGAAGAACTGCCTCTTCGAGCAAAGCGTTTGAATTCTCGGGCATAAATAGTTCGTTGTGATGTAGCCGGGGTTTGCGGTATAGGTAAATTAATTCTTTTGTCATCACAAATTTATGAAAGTACACTACGGTTCTACAATTTTTCCAAATCTATCTTCTTAAATTAAACACATATTGGACAATTGCGTTAAAAGCTACTACTAAAGTGCGCATGCCACTAGCGTCACAATGGCCAAATATTTTAACACCAAAAACTAGAGTGCGAATGAGTATGACTTTTGAAATTAAAAGTCTATTTCTTCTGGGGGGAAAGTTTTAGATGCTGATACTTGGCGCAAAAGATCATGTGTACGTCCTGTTACTTTTGATACTTGTTTGCTCCAAGACAGTGTGCTACTGAAGGTTATCCCCAGACTAACTGCATGGTCTTCATAGGAAATTGGTGTCTATATATAATTTCTGCAGACTGTTTGCATCAATTACTTTACCAGGCGTTTTTTAGGATTTATTTTTTTCTTTAGGACGTTGATATGCAATGACTGCACCATCAAGTGGCCCAAGCGACACCAGCCGATGGCTGTTACGTTCGGATCCCAGGCAAGAACACAGCCCACCTCCCGCCCAACCGACCGAGGGGGTTATGCTGCCGCATAACGCGCGACTCGTTAACCGAACCGATCGCGGACATGCAGGAAAGATAGCTGTTAGACAAGTGTTCGAGGAAAAGTAGAACTAATCTAACTAAAAAAACTAAGCAATTTCTAATTACGAGAAAGATATAAGAGTATCAATAATTTAAGACTAGGGTGGGAGTTAATAGTAGAAATAATATGGTAGAGGGAATTATAATCTGAGCATAGGACCCTAAATGGTTCATGCAATGAGTAATCCGATCTACAAAGCGAAAAAAACAAGGGTGTTTAATTCCTAGTGCTTCGTGAAGTTTATGCGGCTCAACAGGTCAGGGCTGTCTACGTCACCCCTGATCAAGTTGTGCACAAAAATCACACCAAGCATTTTCCTACGATTACCTAAGGTTGGAAGGTTTATTAAAAGCAATCTATTAGGGTAAGACGGCAGTCTCACACCTGCATCCCAGTTGAGGACGCGTAAAGCAAATAGTAAAAAGTTTTTCGGAACCCAAGCCATTCTCTTTTCTGTTATGGAAAGAATTTTATTACACTTACTGATACAAAAATGTATTTCGTCAACAAAGCTACTAATATAAATTTGGACTTCCTAAGCATAAAGGCCAATATTGACTCAAATGTCTTGCTGTCGTCAAAAAGCGAAGCGCAGCTCTTGTCAAGTTTCTGTCTTTTACAATGTTCGTTATACACTCATACACTCATACAACTTGGTTTTTTCTGAAACCCTGACTGATTTTGACTCAATAGCGAGTCTTTAAGTGAAAAGTTTTCAATTTGCAAGGACACTCGACACGCCAAGTTTGAGTTCCACACAACCGAAATAAAGACCAGATTCCTTTCAGTAAAATTTCGCGGTGCTGGATACAGGCCTCTATGAGATTTTTATATATTACATGTCATCTGTTTCCATTCTTTTTACATATTTTTTTTACATCTATCGTCTACATTCTTACATCTACACCTCGTGGAAGTGTGTGCGAAAAAGAAAAAACTTGGCAGGCGTTGAGTAGCCACTAAAGCTTAATTTGTTCCCACTGGCTTTAATAATATCCGACCTTGTCCAGATTTGACAATATGGTAGATACGGGAATTTTCCATGATTCTGAGTTTTTAGTTTTTTCGTATTTTAAAAATTGTGGATTTTAAAAGATTGCGGAAACGGGCATGGCGAAATTTTTAAAAACATTTTTTTTAAGTGATACCACAGGAGCTTGGTCAGAAAGTTTGGTTGATCTAGTTCTTAAAGTCTATGAGAACTAGGCGCTCATCTGGAGGAATAGTCAAAGTATACAGGGTGGTGTGTGAGAGAGAGCAAGAGAACGATGCTTTCGAAATAGTTTTCTTCATTGTGGCTATATTAATGATGCGATCTTATCCAGATTCAACAGTCTGATAGCTATAGTCATTCTCTATGATTCTGCGTTTTTAGTCGCTTTAGGTCGAACAGTTCGTTGGCATTGCCCGTAACGTGGTCCGTCTTTTTCAGGCCATGCACGTATCGAGCCACACTACTGAAAGGCACTTTGAGCCTACGCTAACGAACAGCTTCGCAGCTTCCAAAAATTTTAATCCCATAAAAAACTATTGGTAATACTATTGCCTAAGCAATAATTTTTGCTTGCACAGGAACATAACGTTTGGTTATTAACAATTATCTAAGTGTGCCGTATATTTTGCCCACCGCTTTGATAACCTGATCATTCCCCGACAGGATCTTATTAAAGATTATGCCAAGATTTTCTGCCTTATTTACGAAATCAATTGCTACATTATCAATACTAAGCCTAGAAAGATGGTCGGTATTTATTTTCTTTTTATAAATCACAAGACACTTAGACTTAAATAAGCCATTAGACCAAGAGATCAATATTACACAAATCAATAAAATTATTTATTTGACTAAGCTTAGTACTCACATACATCCAAAATCACATTGCCACTGATTTTCTTTCCAAGTGAGTGCGGAAAGGGGTAAGGCAAAATTTTGAAATACACTTGTAACAGTGTACACGGCAGACATGCTGCTGCCCTCATTTAACACTGGATTGCTAATAGCAACATACGCAGACGATACGGCAATACTGAGCAGCAGTCCATCTGAGTTTGAAGCATCAGAACTACTACAGTAGTAAATCACTACAGTACAGTACACTACTACAGTAGTAATGCGAGGATCCATATAAAACGACTGCAAACGATGCAAAACAAGGACCTGAGAAGATGGACTGGAGCAGAATGGTTTGTTAGAAACGAAGTCTTGCATAATGACCTCAACATCCCTACCATAGCTGAACTAATTGGACGATACAGCTCAAGATACAGGGATAGGCATACTACTCATCCAAACCAACTTGCAACAAGCCTAGCCACAAATACGATTAGGCGAACGCTCAAAAGACGGCACCCATTAGACTCTCGAAATGATTTAAGCCTTTAAAAATTGTAAATTGTAATTTGTAAATAGTCATAAAGTTGTAATTATGGATAAGTTTGATACTCATAGTTACAAAGGCAGTTCGCCAACTCATTGATAAAGTTACTTAGTTATAAATGCGCTATAGAGTTATAAGACAAAACGCTGCATCAAATAAATGGAAGATCAAAAAAAAAAAAATTGTAACAGTGTGATATTACAGGAGTCTGGATACAAGATTTGGTTGCTCTAGCTTCTCTGAGTTCTAGGCACTTATGAAAACGGACAGACGGACGGACGGACAGACAGACATGGCAATATCGACTGGGCAATTGGTGCTGATCAGGAATATACATACTCTATGGAGCCGGAAACGCTTCTTACTGGGTGTTACACACATCCAATATCACCACAAATCCAATATACCCCTATACTCTTCGAGTACCCAGTATAATGATTCAGTTTTATAATTTAAAGATAAGTCAAATGTCAGGAAAATAAGATCATGCTTAGAAAACGCTGGTACTGATATCTGGTTATAACGTAGTCTTACTTGGGTCATTAATTACACAAACGTAAGGAAGTGTATCACAGGTACTGCTGAAAGCATGGTTACATTTACGGCATACAACCCCAGGGAAGTAAAGCTATCCAATAGATGACTCTCTAACAAGATGTTGCTATTAAGATCGCCAGACAGAAATTTATCTGTGTATGACACATAAATATCATAGATAAAATGTAAAAATGGCTCATAGTCTATGGTGCAATGAAGCCGGTATATACAGCCAAGTAGAATTTTCTTATTCATTTTGCATATGATTTCCAGCAGTAGATAATCAATGGGAAATGCACTCGATTGCTTACATAAAACATTACATTGTAATCTAGTATTAACATACATAGCATCACCACCTGCTTGTCCAATTCGATCCAAGCGAAAAATAACATAGCCGTCACACACAATTGACAAGTCTCCTAATTTAGATACCAACCACGACTTAGACATACATATAACATAAACATTTGACTGGATAAACAGTAATCTAAACTCACCGATTTTCCTTAACAACCTTTGCGTATTTATATGCACGATTTTCAGACCCTTTCGCTGGTTACTAATATTTTAATCAAGCCACCGCCTAAGGAACTACCTATCTCACCATTCATTGATATAGTGGGAAGTTATTAGGGTCATAACCTGAATATCTGAAAACCAATTGTGTAAGGGTGCGAAAAGTCAGAATTGTGTGTTGCCTCGGACATCCGCGGGTGTATGGGATTGGGCCATTTTTTACGGAGGCGACTGTGATAATTGCATAGGTTGCACAGCTGGGCATCTTGTCAGGGAGGCCACTGTAAATCCCTTATCGCAAGCCACCTGCATGCACATGCATGCTGACGTTCTGGTGAAAGCTTTTTAAGATCAAAGCTTGGGAATTTTTTCTCCCACTCTATGCTCATGAGCTTTGCGCTCACCTTCTGCAAGTGAAGTTCTTGTCTCCACGTGCCAAGATCAAAGCTATCTCCAAGTTCAAAGCTCATGGGACTTGCACTCTGCATTTTATTCTTCTGCAAGCCACGGCCAAGTGAAGTATAGTTACAAGAACCTCACGAAATCTCATTTCGGCACACCACGTTTGGAAAATGTTCACCAGTTACATAACCTGGGAGAGGTTGGAAATCCGGGTGGAAATCCGGGTGGAAACTCAACGCTTTCAACCCAAGTAACTAATCCCCCACAACTGCGCGTACCCAGCGCCAAAACAACTTCTCTTGGATTAGCACATTTTAGTGACCCAGCAGTGCGTGTTGACCAGCGGTGCCGGTGGGCATTGATCACACAGGGAGTGTGTGAAGTTTGTGCCTGGATCAGTTGTGGGCACGCACGGGCTACAGCGCCGTCCCCGGCCAACTCTTATCAGTTGCCCTTCGCACCTTCAGCGTCATAGCGTGAGTAGCTATGGGCCAGGGTAGTTGGTGGGTGCGCTATCTAAGATGTCTTTGTTTGGATCATAGCCCCTCTCTAGATCGCCAAAACCTGACAAGGTCAGAATCAGAGGACGGGCAGACGCAAGAGTGCTACGTGAGGCAGTGAGTCACCTAACCTCGAAGCTCCTGAAGACTCCCGGGCCACGTGTCTCGGTCTCGGACTATACCCCTCGGTTACGCGACCAAGAATACCACTGTGTGGTCATCATCAAGATCTGAATTAAGAGACGGCCAACACCAAGGGTCAGAATTGGCATTGGTCGACCCAACCTCGAAGCACGGGCCGTTTCTCGTGACACCCATCCCGTGGCGTTACCTCATCACCCAGACAACAGCCAAGGCTACTACAGTCTTCGTGGCTACCCTTGTATCGACATGAGTTTGAATATCATTTAGATTAGATATGCTTTAGCACCATACTTATGCTACTCTTAAACTCTCTTATAGTTTTGCGCTTGTTCTGTTGCATTATCCAAATTTAAATCTACCGCCTACAGTCATTTGAGTCGTCAGTCCTGCTGACACCGATGGACTATTAATACAAAGAGGTCGTAAGTACGGCATAGCCGCCAAAATTCATGTGTAAGTAACGCAACAATAAGCTATAGCGGAAAACTTATAGAGCGAGATCGCCTTGTTGAAGCCTCGGTGACCGATCGTTATGCACACGGATCTTGTCAAGCTATCCTGAGTTGCAACCGGTTGATTTTGCCGTAGCTTTATGATATTCAATTAAATAATTCCGGTGCATGGCGATCGTGATGTGTGGCATATCTATGAATTATTCCTAGTTCATTAAGTCAGTCAAGCTCATTATGTTATACAACTTTCATATTACCATTACATGTCTAAGCCATCGTTGTTAATTTTCTCCTAATGAATTATCTAACATAGTCAATGCATTACCTACTCTTGTTAGCTCCTAAAATTTTGATATCTTCCCCTGAATTATATTAATAGATTAACATGAACTAACTTCTTCTTCTTAGGGGAACCTCAAGTACTTCGCGCCGCAGCGATGTTTTGGGTAGGCTCGATTGAGTTCTACAGGTAGGGTGGGTACAGAAGGAGAACCCGAACACACCGGTTCTCCAACAGAATGGGGGTATATCGCATCTCAGTCCGTTCCCGTATTGTCTGGTAGTTCCCATTTCTCTGTCTACGATTTTAATATTGTAACGCAGGTGTCTAGGCCGCACTGAATCCACGCCAATCTCCCTGAGCTAGGCCGTCCAGCTAGTAGACAGAGGGTGCAGGCCGAAACGACTCCGACCGTGTCAGTTACATATTAAATGGCGCCCAACGTGGGGCCCGAAGAGTGTATACATCCAGTTCACAATATACATGCCCCTTGCTTCCTCCCAGAACCCTTCCCAATCCTTCTCCCAAACCAGTCACCACCCACATATTTTGTTTTTAGATTCAGATGGTACTCTCAATCTTACTCGGAATTGCTGGCATTCTGATGGTATTCGAGTCGGAGCCAGACCAGGAGATAGAGTAGTTCCAATTAATTGATTTATTGAGATTGTTCAGATTGGAGATTTTCTCTTTCAGTCAGACAAGACATTCACCTTGTTTTTGTAGATTTCATACACGGATTTTGAGATGTGTCATACTCCTATTTAAATATTGCTGCGGAGCGAGGGCTTGAGGAAAGTCCCTCTTGATAAATTTTGATATCGATACCTAATAGAATTTCGTTTATTATTGATGTTGTTGTTTTAAAACCCAAAGCTTATTGCAATTTTCTCGTCCTCATTAGAGAGTACAGCAAACTCTTATTATTCCTTTGAGATGGCGGTGAGACGGAGCGTAGAAGACTTGAGATTATCCGGCTCAGGCGAACAAGTAGCATGCACCATTTGTAGTGATACCAGTGCGGAAATCAGTGGAGACACCCTGTAAGCACAAATTTCACAAGTCCTGTCTATTAGAGTGGTAAGCGACCAATGAGACCTGTCCTGTGTGCAGGCAGTTTTTTTCTCGAGTTATGATGCAAATCAGGGAAAGCCCTGTGACCGATTCGAGGCCACCATCTTCAACGATTGGCCAAGATGCTGCGAGTTCCGCGCAATCTCAGACCGGAGCAGTTCCGAGACCTCGCATAAACACCAGATCAGTTTCTCGCAACACGAGCAACCCAACTAACACCCAAATTAACCAGAACCCAAATCCAAGACGTAATGCTTCTCGGCCTGGAGTAACTTCTGATTGAAGGGAACTCACAGACGACCGTATACAGCAGTTGATTAACAACTCTTTGGATACCTTTAGAGCTAGTGTGACTGCCAACATGACTGAGCAGCTTAGTGCTGCAGTGCGCAGCATAACGTTGTCGACTCAGGCTCGTGACGTGCACGACATTCGTGACATTCAAAACGAGGGTCAACTTGACTGGGAGAGCGATATACTGCTAGCTCCCCCACGGCTCAGCAATGCCAGTAATGCTCGAAGTAATAGCCAGAGGCCTGGAAATTTAATTTGAATGATTCGATGAGTGAGCATCCGGAAAGAATCTCGAACCTTATTTCTAATTGGCGCATCAAGTTCAGTGGCTTGGCAAATGATCTTGCGATAGAAGACTTCGTTTATAGAGTGAATTGCTTGACTTCTCAATGTCTGAATGCGAATTTTGATCTTTTAGCTCAGTTTGCTCATCTTTTGTTCTCAGGTCCAGCCCTGACCTTTTATTGGCGGGTTCATAGAACAGCTGAACATATGACTTGGCGTGAATTGTGTAGTCAACTGCAAGAGCGATATCAGGCTCAGTGAACAGATCGGGACATTAAGGAGAGCATGCGTCGACGCAATCAAAATAGTAACGAAACCTTTGATGAGTATTTAGACGCGATTTTAGCGATAGCGGATTCTTTGCGGGAACCCATGTTAGATAGCGACTTAGCGATTGAAGTTAGGCACAACCTTAAGCCAGACTTGAAGCTAGAGTTGTTGCACATCGATACTCCAGACTTGGCCAGTTTGCGCAGAGAATGCCATCGACACGAAGAGTTCTTTCGTAGTTCCCGTCCTAGATCAGTTCCTCGTCCGAACATGTCCCGTGGGTCGGTCAACACTGTTCTACACGAACAAGCCCGTGAAGTGGAGGGCCATCGGGAGGACGAAGCTTCAGCAGAAATCTGTGCGGTTTATCGACCATCCGAGAAGTTCAAATGTTGGAGCTGTGACGAACAGGGGCACCGATGTCAGGATTGTCTCAAACCTCGTCGTATCTTTTGTTACGGCTGCGGTAAGCTCGACACATATAAGCCAAGTTGTGATAAATGCAATGCGGTTTTGGAAAACTCGACGCAGGATGTCCGCCGTGTTCAAAGGGGGGATGTCCGATCTTAGCCACGGAACCACCTGACTTTCAACCTACCCAGACAGAACCTTTACCTGACAAATCGACTTCATTACTTGACTTATCCCATTTATGTGCCGTATGTTATCAAACCGTATCATGTGCGAGTGAAGGAGTATGAGAAGCGCAGGGCAGAGATATTCAACGCCACCGACATTGTCTCATGCCAATCTCGTTCTGCTTTGCGAATGCACAAATTCTGGCAAAGCAAGCGAACCCTTAAGAAATGTCTCATAGCCTCTATGGTCCACAAGAACAATGACATTCGACCCTTTATCAGCATCAGAGTTTTCGGTCAAGACTATTTAGCTTTATTGGACAGTGGAGCCAATAGAAGTGTCATTGGTGGAAACCTGGCAAAACGAATTATCTCGGAGGAGGTGAAGTTTGTCAAGATGAAAGGAGTTGTGCGTACGGCCGATAGCCAAACTCAGTATGTTGCTGGGACTATCACTATTCCTCTGACCTACAATTCAATTCACGAGGACTTTGAGTTCTTGATAGTTTGCTCGATAGCAACCGATCTAATATGTGGTATGAATTTTTGGCAGAAGTTTGGCATATTTATTTCCTCTGTGGGAGAAATCAACGCCTTAGAGAACGAATTGAAATCTGACGATTCGAATATGATGATACTGTCTTCGATACAAAAAAATCGATTGAGAGCCATCATTGATTCCTTTCCATCTTTTGAGAGGGATGGACTCGGGCTAACACCGTTGATCGAACATAATATTGACACAGGTGTTGCCAAGCCCGTTAAACAAAGATTTTACCCTCTTTCGCCAGCCAAGGAAAAGCTTTTGTGCAGTGAGATTGACCGAATGCTGCAGCTGGATGTAATTGAAGAAGCTCCCAGCTCACCATGGTCCATCACCCATTACCTTACACATAAAATCTGGCAAAGTGCGATTCTGCTTAGATGCAAGAAAGCTTAATGCAGTCACGGTTAGAGATGCTTATCCTATTCTAATCATGGACGGGCTGCTGAGTCGTCTGCCGCCAGTATATTGCGTTTCAAAAATTGATCTGAAGGATGCCTTCTGGCAGATTTGTCTCGACCAAGAATCTCGTGCAAAGACAGCATTCACCGTCCCGAATAGACCCTTGTATCTGTTCAAAAGGATACCGTTTGGGTTGACAAACGCCTCACAAACCATGAGTCGTCTAATGGATTTTGTGATTCCCTATAAGCTGAAGTCACATGTTCTAGTGTATCTAGACGACTTGCTAGTGCTGTCCGATAGCTTCGAATCACATCTTTTGCATCTTTCGGAAGTTTCAACACAGCTCAGAAAGGCTGGTCTCACCATTAACGTCCAAAAAAGTAATTTTTGTCTTGAGAAAGTAGATTACTTAGGGTACATAGTGGGGGAAGGCACACTTCAGACGAATCCCGATAAAGTTCGTGCAGTGGCAGAATTTCCAGTTCCAAAGACTTTGAAGCAGCTCAGAAGACTCTTAGGAATGACGGGCGGGTATCGGCGGTTCATTCCGGAATATGCTGCAATTGTCTTTTCGCTCACCGAACTTATCGGAGCGAAGCCATTCGTATGGAATGATCGAGCCCAAGTAGCATTTGAAGAAATCAAGGCCAAACTGAGCTCAGCACCATTCTTAGTTCATCCCCAATATGATAAGCCGTTCATTGTGCAATGTGATGCCTCGATGTATGGTGTAGGAGCCGTCCTAGCTCAGGTTGACGACAACGGATGTGAACGACCAATAGCGTATATGTCCAAGAAGTTAAATAAAGCCCAACGGAACTATACTGTCACTGAGCTGGAATGCTTAGCTGTAGTTTTGGGAATTAAAAAGTTTCGTATGTACATCGAGGGTCATATGTTCACTGTCGTCACAGATCATGCCAGTCTTCGATGGTTGATGAACCAGTCCGATCTAAGTGGTAGATTAGCGAGATGGGCGATTAGTCTTCAGGGTTACGGTTTCAATATCGAACATCGCAAGGGTAGTCAAAATGCAGTGGCAGATGCCTTATCCCGCTCATTTGAGTCAGACGAAGTAATGAGTCTAAATTTTGAAGCGTTGTCAGAAATAGATCTTCACTCGGAAACCTTTCATACGGGGGAGTATGGAATTCTGCGAGACAAGATGAACGCAGCTAATTTACCCGACTATCGCGTGGTTGATGAGTACCTATATCATTGGGTAGATTTTGGTAATGGCAGCGCTGATCAAGATGACAACGGTTGGAAGCTAGTGGTGCCCGAATCCCTGCGTAAAAGCGTGATCACATCAGCGCATGAGCAACCCTCCTCTGCGCATTGTGGACTGGCAAAGTGCCTAGAACGAATTCGACGGCACTTGTATTGGCCAGGGATGGTGGTAGATGTACGCAAATACATTGGAGAGTACGAAGTATCCCACTCGATCTCTTAAACCTCCCATGGGTGCTCGAGTTACCAGCGAAAGACCATTTCAGCGTTTGTATCTCGACTTCATTGGCCCATTTCCTCGTACCAAGAAGGGTAATATTGGAATTTTGATCATTCTCGACCATTTTTCGAAATTCACATTTCTTAAGGCCGTTCGACTACTTGAGGGAGGATATATTTTCATGTTTCGGAGTGCCAGAGATCGTCGTGAGTGACAACGGCACTTAGTTCAAAAGCCGTAACTTTGAAGATTTCTTTTCGACTTATGGCGTTTAACATATGTGCACGGGTGCATATACACCACAGTCGAACGCAGCAGAGAGAGTAAATCGCTCGGTAAATGACGCCTTGAGGGCTTATATTCGTTCGGATCAGCGGGAATGGGATACCTTTTTGAGCAGTATTAATAGTGCCCTTCGAAGCTCTATTTATCAGTCGGTTGGTAGCTCGCCGTATTTTATAGTATTTGGTCAGCAAATGATTTCACATGGGAAGATTACGACCTGTTGAGAAGACTCGAATTGCTGACCGACGGCACCGCTAATCTCTTGAGGCCAGATGAAATGCAACGAATTCGTGCGGACATCGACAAGCATTTAAAAAAAGCGTATGACAAAAGTCAGGGCACCTACAACCTACGGTCGAAGAGGCGGACATTCGAAGTTGGGCAAGAAGTTGTCAAAAGAAATTTTTCGTTGAGCAAGGCAGCAGATAACTTCAACGCAAAGCTAGCTCCAATTGGTACCAAATGCCGCATCAAAAGAAAACTGGGTCAGTCCATTTATCTCTTTGAAGATGAGAGTGGCAAGGAGTTGGGAAACTTCCACGCAAAGGACACTTGGTGATGATCATACGTGTTCACCCTTTCTTTGTTTCTTTGTTCGATTTTATCTCAGGCCAGCACCCCGAGATAAAATCTGGTGGGGGGTGTTGTAAGGGTGCGAAAAGTCAGAATTGTGTGTTGCCTCGGACATCCGCGGGTGTATGGGATTGGGCCACTTTTTTCGGAGGCGACTGTGATAATTGCATAGGTTGCACAGCTGGGCATCTTGTCAGGGAGGCCACTGTAAATCTCTTATCGCAAGCCACCTGCATGCACATGCATGCTGACGTTCTGGTGAAAGCTTTTTAAGATCAAAGCTTGGGAATTTTTTCTCCCACTCTATGCTCATGAGCTTTGCGCTCACCTTCTGCAAGTGAAGTTCTTGTCTCCACGTGCCAAGATCAAAGCTATCTCCAAAATCAAAGCTCATGGGACTTGCACTCTGAGCTCTGAGCTGGTCGACCCAACCTCGAAGCACGGGCCGTTTCTCGTGACACCCATCCCGTGGCGTTACCTCATCACCCAGACAACAGCCAAGGCTACTACAGTCTTCGTGGCTACCCTTGTATCGACATGAGTTTGAATATCATTTAGATTAGATATGCTTTAGCACCATACTTATGCTACTCTTAAACTCTCTTATAGTTTTGCGCTTGTTTTGTTGCATTATCCAAATTTAAATCTATCGCCTACAGTCATTTGAGTCATCAGGCCTGCTGACACCGATGGACTATTAATACAAAGAAGTCGTAAGTACGGCATAGCCGCCAAAATGCATGTGTAAGTAACGCAACAATAAGCTATAGCGGAAAACTTATAGAGCGAGATCGCCTTGTTGAAGCCTCGGTGACCGATCGTTATGCACACGGATCTTGTCAAGCTATCCTGAGTTGCAACCGGTTGATTTTGCCGTAGCTTTATGATATTCAATTAAATAATTCCGGTGCATGGCGATCGTGATGTGTGGCATATCTATGAATTATTCCTAGTTCATTAAGTCAGTCATGCTCATTATGTTATACAACTTTCATATTACCATTACATGTCTAAGCCATCGTTGTTAATTTTCTCCTAATGAATTATCTAACATAGTCAATGCATTACCTACTCTTGTTAGCTCCTAAAATTTTGATATCTTCCCCTGAATTATATTAATAGATTAACATGAACTAACTTCTTCTTCTTAGGGGAACCTCAAGTACTTCGCGCCGCAGCGATGTTTTGGGTAGGCTCGATTGAGTTCTACAGGTAGGGTGGGTACAGAAGGAGAACCCGAACACACCGGTTCTCCAACAGAATGGGGGTATATCGCATCTCAGTCCGTTCCCGTATTGTCTGGTAGTTCCCATTTCTCTGTCTACGATTTTAATATTGTAACGCAGGTGTCTAGGCCGCACTGAATCCACGCCAATCTCCCTGAGCTAAGCCGTCCAGTTAGAAGACAGAGGGTGCAGGCCGAAACGACTCCGACCGTGTCAGTTACAATTGGTTAAGTTAAAGAAAAAGCTATTATTATAAAATATTGATATTATATTAATTACCTGACTATTAAAGCTAATATAAATGCTTAAAAGTGAAAACTTTTCAAACGCCTCCTGCGTCTTTTGATTTTTTTTCTTTAGGACGTTGATATGCAATGACTGCACCATCAAGTGGCCCAAGCGACACCAGCCGATGGCTGTTACGCGCGGATCCCAGGCAATAACGCAGCCCACCTCCCGCCCAACCGACCGAGGGGCGCTGCCGCATAACGCGCGACTCGTTAACCGAACCGATCGCGGACATGCAGGAAAGAAAGGTGTTAGACAAGTGTTCGAGGAAAAGTAGAACTAATCTAACTAAAAAACGAAGCCATTTCTAATTACGAGAAAGATATGTATAAGAGTATCAATAATTTAAGACTACGGAGGGAGTTAGTAGTAGAGATAATATGGTAGAGGGAATTATAATCAGAGCATAGGACTCTAAATGGTTCATGCAAGGCGTAATTCGATCTACAAAGCGGAAGAAACAAGGGTGTATAATTCCTAGTGCTTCTAATAGGAATCGTGAAGTTTATGCGGCTCAACAGGTCAGGGCTGTCTACGTTACCCCTGATCAAGTTGTGCACAAAAATCACACCAAGCATTTTCCTACGATTAGCTAAGGTTGGAAGGTTTATTAAAAGCAATCTATTAGGGTAAGACGGCAGTCTCACACCTGCATCCCAGTTGAGGCCGCGTAAAGCAAAAAGTAAAAAGTTTTTCTGAACTGATTCTATACGGTCCTGGTGTACGTTGTACTGAGGGCACCATACACAAGAGCCGTATTCTAAAATCGGACGAACCAGAGAGGTGTAGAGAGTCTTTGTTATATAGGGGTCATCAAATTCCTTTGACCACCTCTTTATAAACCCAAGCACGCCCATGGCCTTGTTCACCATGGTAGAAATGTGTTCTGAAAACTTTAACTTGGGATCTAATAGAACACCAAGATCATCAACCCGGGTAATTCTCTCAAGAGAACCACCACAAAGGGTGTAAGGAACCAGAAAGGCGTTGGAACGATGAAAAGTCATTACTTTACATTTTGAAGCATTAAGGTTTAACAGATTTGCACAACACCAAGACTGAAATCTATCGAGATCGGACTGCAACCTGGATTGGAAGGAAATGTCCTTATACTGGACACAGAGCTTAACATCATCCGCATACATAAGTACTCGAGAGTATGTTAATACAGAAGGCAGGTCATTTATAAAGAGCGTAAAGAGTAAGGGGCCTAGATGACTCCCCTGAGGTACACCCGAAGTCACCAAAACTGGTGAGGACAGGGAGTTTTTGAAAAGGACTCTTTGAGACCTAGAACACAGGTAACTAGCGATCCACCTAAGGAGATTGGGCGGGAACCCTAAAAGGTCAAGTTTTTGTGCAAGGAGGGAGTGGTTTACAGAGTCGAACGCTTTACTAAAATCGGTGTAAACAACATCCGTCTGTAAATTTCCTTGAAAGCCTTTAATTATAAAGGAGGTGAACTCCAATAAGTTTGTAGTGGTTGATCTCCGCCTTATAAATCCATGTTGAGCCGGAGATATAAGTGATCTGCATAGGTGCTGCAGGTGCGGAGTTAAAATTTTCTCAAACACTTTAGGAATAGCGGATAACTTAGATATACCTCTATAGTTGTTCGCGTCAGATTTGCTACCTTTCTTATGGAGAGGAATTATAAAGGACTCCTTCCATATCGGGGGAAAGCATGAAGAATTCATAGAGAGGTTGAACAGTTTAAGCAACGGCCCACACAGAGACTCGGCACAGTACCTGAGTACACAGCCGGGAACTCCGTCCGGACCCGGTGAGAACACCGGCTTTACTGTTCGTAGATCATGAAGCAACGAGCTTTCATTTAGCAAAGGACTGAAAATGCCGTTCGACCTCGGTAAGCCGTATGGATACGGCTGACCAGAGTATACGTCCTGCGAATAGGTAGTTTGGAAAAAACGTGCAAAAAGATCGGCAATTGCCTGATCATTATCTGCCGACGTATTAAGGAATGATAGCGAGGATGGGTGTGCGGACGTTCTACGCTTAGTGTTTACGAAGCCGTAGAACTGTTTGGGGTCCTTAGAGAAACTTATCCTGCATCGAGATAGGTAGTTCTGATAGCATTGAGCGTTAAGAACTGAAAAATTTGACCGAGCTATTACATAGTGAGAAAGAGAAGAAGGAGAGCCAACTTCTTGAAATTTTTTATACAGTCTGGATTTTACGTTTTTTAGATGGGATAACTCCTTGGTAAACCAAGGGGGTTTTCTTGATCTAATCGGACACGAAAGTGGGACACAAGAGACAAAAAGTGAGTCCAGTGCATCATAAAAAATGTTTGTGCCTGTCGTAATGTCACTGCACAAATATAAAGCGGACCAATCAAAATCCCTAATGAGGTTATTAAGCTTCGTAAACTCGGCCTTACGGAAGCAGCGGACACATTGGGGTAGTCTACCCGACCGATTCAATACAGTTCGTCCTAGGTCGAGCGTCACTTCGAATGTAGGATGGTAGGCATCTTCAGGTATACTGAGCGGGGGGACTCGAGTTAACAACGCTAAGGTCGGATCCGTTGCAAAGTACAGATCAAGAAATCGACCCAAGGAATTTTTAACATGGTTAACTTGAGACAGAGACAGGTCAATCAAGCCGTCAACAAAGTCATGTCGTGCCATGGGTACCAGGCAATTAGACTCATTTGCCGAAGACCAATCAATTCCTGGCAGGTTGAAGTCACCAAGAACTATCATGTGATCTTTGTCAGATAGCGAGGAAGAAATAGCGGTTAAGGCGGACAAATGCTGCTCGTAAATTGCGATTTCCGAAGAAGGTGGAATATACGAGCAAGTTATGAAAACTGAGAAAGCGGGAAGAATCAGTCTTACACACAGAAATTCCAGTTCCTGCTCGATCTTGACTGTGAAAAGTTCCGACGTGAAGTTTGAGTCCACAGCAATCAGAACCCCTCCTGCACGTCGAGACGAACGATCCTTTCTATAAGTTGTGTACCGATCTGCCAAAACTTCGGAACTAAGAATGTCCGGCTTTAACCAGGTTTCGGTAAACACAATAACGTGGGATGCAAATGCGACACTATCCTGGAAAAGAATGCTGAGCTTGCTACGCAAACCTCGAACATTCTGATAGGTCACTAAAAGAGAGTTTGCTAGTTTTTTGGACGGGTGGAAGTGGAGCGGGAAGATGACGATGGAGCACTGGTCTGATTTGTTGGCAAAGTTATCGGGGGCCTAGTCTTCTTCTTTGCCTTAAACTCCTTCACCACCAAATGCTCCGGCCAAAATTTGGCAGAACATACGGTGTCGAAGTGAGCTTGGGAGACACTTATTTTAAAGGAAGCTATCTCCCTGGCATACGAAAAGTTAAACTTTTCCACCTTAACATCGACGGCTTTTATTTGGCTTTGAATGTAAGCCGTCACATCTTTAATTGTGGAGTCAGGTGCAAGCCGTGAGACAAAAACTTGTCTCTTTGGTGGGATCCCCACCAATCTTGGCACCACAGGCCTATCACCTGTGATGGTAATACCCGGTGGTCCGGGACGTATGTTCACTGGTGGGGTCGGAATTGAGGGGACAGTCAATGAGCTTGCGGACAGTACGGACGCGGACGCTACGGATGATTTTGGCTGCATGCCCTCCGACGCGATAAATTCGGCTACCGAATTTTCATCGCCAGCAGCTGTCGTTGCCTTCGGAGTGGCGAACGAGATCAACTGCTGCACTATTGGAGTGGTCGGAGTCAACTTGTCAGCATCGGACGGTCGAGGGGCAGCCGGCACATGCAGATCCCTCGGAGTGACCTTTTTACGCCTAGGAGACTCAGTCAGTAGTTTGAAACCACTAAACTGAGACTCCATGGCTAGGAGCCGATCATATTGCTCTTTAAAGCCCACGGTCAGCTCCATAAAGCCCTTCCGGGTCTGCCGCATAAACGCTGCCATCTCCCTCTTAACCGGACGGCATGCCTCACAGCTGAAATGCAGGCCATTCTTTTTTGAGATGGCATCACCCACGAGACCGGATAACCCGGCGCATTTAGCGTGCACTACGCTATCACAGAGCCAGCAGGGGATACTCGGCTGGTCATGGGTGATCTGCTTCTTGCAAGTTTTTTTATCGCAGACCACAGAGAATTCCATTTTAATTTTATTTTTGTAATTTGTATTTTATTTTTTTTTTTCCTTAAAAAAAAATTGGTTTCAGACCAATGTGCCAGATAAACGCCAAAAGAGGAATAGGTAAAAATGAGAGTAGTTACAGTAGCTACAATTGAGAGAGAGAGCGCTACTGCACAGAAAATACTGAGAGCGAGAGAGGAAGAACAGTTATTTAAAGTGTGGGTAATAGAGAGAGAGTGATAGATCAGCAAAACTAATAGGTGAGAGCGGCTAAATATGATAATGTGTGTACTTACGAAAAGCACAAACAAAAACACACTGTTAGACGATGCAAAAGCAAATAATTTAAGTTATGTTTTTCACGTTAACAGGCATGCACTCGCGATTAAGTGATAGATGATTTAGTGGGTTGTTAATTTATGAATTTTTAAAGGTTATTTTCAATAAAAACACCGGTTGTTTAAGCAAAAAGGCAGAAAGTACGCGGAGCGCAAAACAAAAACACGTCTGTATTCTACAAAGAGAAACGAACATATGATTTAGTCGAACCGCCGGCGGGGTATTCGGAGAGAGAATCGGCGTGCTCTCTTGGTGGTGCGATCGCCAAAGGCTCCTTAATGCGTTCTAGAACGCCCTTTCTCTCGTTAACCCGCACGTGCATAAGGATGCGCTGAGTTAAGACTGCTAAGAGATTTCGATGCTTCTTGATTCTTATAGCCCCTTTATATGAGGTCAAACTCTCTTAAACTCATAGCGAGCATACAATAATCACACACCAAAGACTCCTCCACCTAAGTGGAATTTTATCTTGTTAAACTCCCACATAGGTCCGTGGCGTTCAGCTTTAGAAAACAGACTGTTTTGCTCCCTGGTCATTAAAATTTTGTTAGCAGCATCCATTTCCATATCAGCGACATCTCGATAGCAGCGACAGCTTAGCAAACGTTTATTGCGGGAAGATGACAGGAAAGAGTAGCACGCGCAATAAACGTAAATAACTGAGAACACCACAAAGCTTACAGATATGTGCAATCCCTATGTGAAAGTGCGGTCGGTGTATTAACGTTTCTTGCGGAGCACCGCACGTAATAGAATGAAAGAAACGATAACACTACTCGACAAAATTCACCTTTTTTTTCCGCTGTAGCCCAAAATGACTTATTCTGATAGTTTTGGAGATTTACAATTTTTTAAAGAATTATGGTATTTTTTCCAAGTTACATTTTTTTTAAAGAATTTTTAAAAAATGTGTTAATTTTTTCCATAGGTAGTTCTTCTGTTTCTCACATAACTGCACGGCTTAAAAGCGCTGTGTTTCACCTAGAGAAACTCTACATATGTATGTATTCATCGTCTGGTATTTCATGACTAAATTCTTTATTATTGACTTCTAGTGCTTTAACCATTGCGGGGTTCCTGCTATATACATGAGCCTTAACATAGCCCCACAAAAAAAGTCTTACGTCGTTATTTTTTTAGTAAAATCGGAAAGCTATTAAAAAAATCTTTATATGAAATTCCCAAAGAACAAGGCAATCTCGAACAATTTCGTATAACCAATTTTCTATATAGTGTTCTTTTAGCAAGAATAGTAGTGTTTAGAGTGTTTTCAGATAGGTTCGACTTTCAGCTACAGTGTTCACGCCCCCCTTCCTTCTTTAAACACCGTAAGATAGTACAAATGTTCATACATATCTACATGAAAGACCGACCTTAGAGGCAAACAATCGTAAGACGCTCGTTGTGGATTTTTTTTATACTTACCGACGGCCACTTCGTATTATTTTTTATTAATTGATCGAAAAAATGCCAAAAATGTTGTTTTTTATCAAACTTCTTTCGCTTATATAAAAAAATGTTCCTTGACTGACCATTAAATTTCCTAGAAGACAGTTTATATGTATTAAAGATGATTATGACGCATTCCATTTTATTAAAATCGCCTATTTCTAGAATTCGATTTAGTGTAGCCTGGATTTAAGGTATGACTTCTTTAGGACGTTGATATGCAATGATGGCACCATCAAGTGGCCCAAGCGACACCAGCCGATGGCTGTTACGCGCGGATCTCAGGCAGGAACGCAGCCCACCCCCCGCCCAACCGACCGAGGGGCGCTGCCGCATGACGCGCGACTCGTTAACCGAAACGATCGCGGACATGCAGGAAAGATAGGTGTTAGACTAGTGTTCGAGGAAAAGTAGAACTAATCTAACTAAAGAAGCGAAAGATATAAGAGTATCAATAATTTAAGACTAGGAAGGGAGTTAGTGGTAGATATAATAAGGTAGAGGGAATTGTAATCCGAGCATAGGACCCTAAATGGTTCATGCAAGGATTAATTCGATCTAAAAAGCGGAAGAAACAAGGGTGTATAAAATCTAGTGCTTCTAATAGGAATCGTGAAGTTTATACGGCTCAACAGGTCAGGGCTGTCTACGTTACCCCTGATCAAGTTGTGCACAAAAATCACACCAAGCATTTCCCTACGATTAGCTAAGGTTGGAAGGTTTATTAAGAGCAATCTATTAGAGTAAGACGGCAGTCTCACACCGGCATCCCAGCTGAGGCCTCGAAGAGCAAAAAGTAAAAAGTTTTTCTGAATTCATTCTATACGGTCCTGGTGTACGTTGTATTGAGGGCACCCTACACAAGAGCCGTATTCTAAAATCGGACGAACCAGAGAGGTGTAGAGAGTCTTTGTTACATAGGGGTCGTCAAATTCCTTTGACCACCTCTTTATAAACCCAAGCACGCCCATGGCCTTATTCACCTTGGTAGAAATGTATTCTGAAAACTTTAACTTGGGATCTAATAGAACACCAAGATCAACAACCCGGGTAATTCTCTTAAGAGAACCACCACAAAGGGTGTAAGGAACCAGAAAGGCGTTGGAACGATGAAAAGTCATTACTTTACATTTTGAAGCATTAAGGTTTAATAGATTTACACAACACCAAAACTGAAATCTATCGAGATCGGATTGCAACCTGGATTGGAAAGAAATGTCCTTATACTGGACACAGAGCTTAACATCATCCGCATACATAAGTACTCGAGAATGTGTTAATACAGAAGGCAGGTCATTTATAAAGAGCGTAAATAGTAAGGGGCCTAGATGGCTCCCCTGTGGTCACCAAAACTGGTGAGGACAGGGAGTTTTTGAAAAGGACTCTTTGAGACCTAGAACATATGTAGCTAGAGATCCATCTGAGGAGATTGGGCGGGAACCCTAGAAGGTCAAGTATTTGTGCTAGGATAGAATGGTTTACAGAGTCAAACGCTTTACTAAAATCGGTGTAAACAACATCCGACTGTAAATTACCTTGAAAGCCTTTAATTATAAAGGAGGTTAACTCCAATAAGTTAGTAGTGGTTGATCTCCGCCTTATAAATCCATGTTGAGAAGGAGATATAAGTGATCTGCATAGGTGCTGCAGGTGCGGAGTTAAAATTGTCTCAAACACTTTAGGAATAGCGGATAACTTAGATATACCTCTGTAGTTCTTTGCGTCAGACTTACTACCTTTCTTATAGAGAGGAATTAAAAAGGACTCCTTCCATATCGGGGGAAAGCATGAAGAATTTATGGATAGGTTGAATAGTTTAAGCAACGGCCCACACAGAGACTCGGCACAGTACCTGAGTACACAGCCCGGAAAAAGTTTTGGTCAAACGGTTATAAGTTAGCCGTCTATTTTTTATAAGCGATACCTTTAACGACGCCTAATTAATGTGTTCATCTAAAACCAACAATCGAGGCATATTTTTTTTTCGACTTTTCCTGAGTTTTTAAAGTCAAAATTTCGGGAAAAAATACCGAGAAAAAATTAAATTTCAATTTGGAAGCTTAATATCTTCCAGACGTTAAATTGCAGCTACAGAGTGTCTGAGTCGGATTTATAGCTGCATTTGTCAGCTTTTTTTAACTGAAGAGTTCAATACAACCAGTTATAGGAAACTTAAGTTATGTTACAAATAGAACCACTACCTATGACAAAAAATACCAAAATAAAATTACTCCATGAAAAATAACCATTATTCTTTAAAAAAATTGATCCCTCCAAATCTATCAGAAAAAGACATTTTTGTCGACAGCGGAAAAAAAAGTTGAATTTTGTCGAGTAGTGTTATCAAAGCTACACAATTTCCAAAGGGACTGATCGAAAACGATCATAGGATAAATTTTTAAATATATACAGTATTACTTTAAATTTAATATTTACGCATAGTACTATAATGGCAATAGTATGTGTGTGAGAGAGAGCAAGAGAACGAAGCCTTTCGAAATATGTTTCTTCATTGTGGCTATATTAATGATGCGATCTAATCCAGATTCAACAGTCTGATAGCTATAGTCATTCTCTATGATTCTGCGTTTTTAGTCGCTTTAGGTCGAACAGTTTGTTGGCACACTAATGAAAGCAACTTTGAGCCTACGCTAACTAACAGCATCGCAGCTTCCAAAAATTTCAATCCCATAAAAAACTATTGGTAATACTATTGTCTTAGCAATAATTTGTGTTTGCACAGGAACATAATGTTTGGTTATTGACAATTGTCTAAGTGTGCCGTATATTTTGCCCACTGCTTTGATAACCTGATCATTCCCCGACAGGATCTTGTTAAAGGTTATGCCAAGATTTTCTGCCTTATTTACGAAATCAATTGCTACATTATCAATACTAAGCCTCGAAAAATTGTCGGTATTTAGGTTCTTTTTATAAATCACAAAACACTTAGACTTAGATTAATATTACACAAATCAATAAAATTATTTATTTGACTATGCTTAGTACTCACATACCTACAAAATCACAGTGCCACTGATTTTCTTTCCTAGTGAGAGTGGAAAGGGGTAGGGCAAAATTTTGAAATACACTTGTAACAGTGTAATATCAAAGGAGTCTGGATACAAGATTTGGTTGCTCTAGCTTTATAGCCTCTGAGTTCTAGGCACTCATGAAAACGGACAGACGGATGGACGGACAGACTGACATGGCAATATCGACTGGGCAATTGGTGCTGATCAAGAATATATATACTCTATGGGGCCGGAAACGCTTATTTCTGGGTGTTACACACATCCACTATCACCACTAATCTAATATACCCCTATACTCTTCGAGTACCCAGTATAATAATTCAGTTTTATAATTTAAAGATAGATCAAATGTCAGGAAAATAAGATCATGCTTAGAAAACGCTGGTACTGATATCTGGTTATAACGTAGTCTTACTTGGGTCATTAATTACACAAACGTAAAGAAGTGTATCACAGGTACTGCTGAAAGCATGGTTACATTTACGGCATACATCCCCAGGGAAGTAAAGCTATCCAATAGATGACTCTCTAACAAGATGTTGCTATTAAGATCGCCAGAAAGAAATTTTTCTGTGTATGACACATAAATATCATAGATAAAATGTAAAAATGGCTCATAGTCTATGGTGCGATGAAGCCGGTATATACAGCCAAGTAGAATTTTCTTATTCATTTTGCATATGATTTCCAGCAGTAGATAATCAATGGGAAATGCACTCGGTTGCTTACATAAAACATTACATTATAATCTAGTATTAACATACATAGCATCACCACCTGCTTGTCCAATTCGATCCAAGCGAAAAACAACATAGCCGTCACACACAATTGAAAAGTCTCCTAATTTAGATACAAACCACGATTCAGACATACATATACATAACATCTACATTTTACTGGATAAACAGTAGTCTAAGCTCATCGATTTTCATTAACAACCTTTGATTATTTATATGCACGATTTTCAGACCCTTTCGCTGGTTACTAATAATTTTAATCAAGCCACCGCCTAAGGAACTACCTATCTCACCATTCATTGATATAGTGAGAAGTTGTTAGGGTCATAACCTCAATATCTGAAAACCAATTGGTTAAGTTAAAGTGTTAAGCTAGTGAGCTTTCTCCCTAGCTGTTGAGATATGTAAACGGTTACGGAGGCTGCTGGATATACATATGCAAATTGAATGATAGATTTATTTAACCGAGATGTACATATGTAGGCGTGTGAGACGAACGATGATCTTGAGGCTTCGAATATTCGCTCCAGATTAAATGAAAGGGCTGTCGGCGTAATTGCCGTGCCCTAGGAGGCAATGCTTAACGAGCGGGAGAGAGTGCGATTATAAGAGAGCTAGCGCAGTTCGGGCTGCTGCTAAGCCGAGTTCAACGAATTCCTATGTGTAAAAAAGCAAAAGAAAGCCGCTGCCATGCGTAGGCATATGCGGTAACAAACGATTCAATACAGTGGGCATGGCAATAACAAACATCGAGATGTGCACTTACTTTAGAGCGCACCATTTGCTATACTTAAGGATGGCTTATCCTGCTTGACCCGACATACTCCCCCCGTTGAAACCCTGTCCTTCAACAGCATCTTTAAGGGGCAGCAGACACAGCTTGTTGACGGCTCGTTTTGTAAGTCCAGATGAAGTCTTCAGCACGGCGACTCGGGCAACGCCATCTCTTCCGGGTAGAAGCTCGACCATCCTCGCCAGTGGCCACTTCATGGGAGGAAGATTTTCATCCTTGACAAGGACCATATCTGCGACTGCCAAACTGGGCTTCGCAGTGCGCCATTTTGAGCGTTGCTGCAGCGAAGTGATGTACTCTTCCTTCCATCGGGACCAGAAGAGCTGCTGCAGGTATGAAACGCGCTGTCAGCCGTCCAAGCGATCGAATTTAAGCCGTGTGACGTCTAGCTCAACGAACGAAGCAGGAGGGCCACCATTCAAGAAATGCGCTGGAGTTAAAACATCAAGATCGGCAGGGCTCTCTGAAATTGAGACTAAAGGTCTTGAATTAATTACGGCCGCGATGTGGCATAACAAAGTCCGCAGTTCGTCAAATCCAAGAACCGAGCTGCTTATCGCACTGTAAAAGTGGTACTTGGCCGTCTTAACTGCCGCTTCCCACAGGCCACCAAAATGTGGAGAGCGCGGAGGAATTAAATGCCAGTCTATAGACTCCACCAAGCAAAAATCCAACACAGCCTTCTGATGGTCATCGCTGAGGAACAGGCGTTTTAACACCATCAGCTCATTCCTAGCGCCGACAAAATTTGTTGCGTTGTCTGACCAAATTTGTCGCGGCTTCCGTCGGGTGCATATGAAGTGCTTTTGTCCATGAAAAAAGGCAAGTGTAGACAAATCCTTAATCAGCTCCAGATGAACAGCCTTGGTAGCGAAGCAAATGAAGACACAGACGTAACACTTGATTGGGCCCTTATTGCGTGCCTCCGATTTGTAGAAAAATGTCCCACAAAAGTCGACGCCTGTGATCTCAAAGGCATGAGAACCATCGGCCGCTCCTTTGGAAGATCCGCCATAATATGCTCCAATACTCTAGGCTTCATTCGAAAGCATCTCACACATTTGTTCACTGCCTTGTTTACAGTCTTCCTCCCCCCAATGGGCCAAATTTGAAATCGAATGAGTCCAAGCAAAGCTCGAGGTCCAGCGTGGAGATTCCGCTCATGAAAGTGAGAGATTATGGAAAGAGTTAGTGGATGGTTGCTGAGCAAGATAATTGGATGTCGGCCATCAAAGTCCAACGAAGAGTTCTTTAGTCGATTATCAACTCTGAGCAGAACCAAACTGATCCATGAATGGCGACAATGATGCAAGTAAGCTAGATGGGGAATCTAATCCTTTGGACCGCAGCAACTTCATGTCCTCCCAAAGCTGAGTACGCTGGACTAGTCGCAACAATAATTGTGTTCCATGCTGCATCCATCTCCATAGCGGCGGCAGATTAGCCAACGTTTAGAGCTAGCGCAGTTCGGGCTGCTGCTAAGCCGAGTACAACGAATTCTTATGTGTAAAAAAGTGAAAGAAAGCCGCTGCCGTGCGTAGGCATATGCGGTAACAAACGATTCAATACAGTGGGCATGGCAATAACAAACATCGAGATGTGCATTTACTTTAGAGCGCACCACTTGCTATACTTTAGGATGGCTTAAACTGCTTGACCCGACATAAAGAAAAAAAGGTGTTGAGCTACCGAGCTTTTTCGGCAGCGTTGTTTGCGAATATTAATAGAAGAGATTTTAGTTTGATACAGTTTATTTTTGTTTATACGAAATACGATATGGAAAAACGATATAGAGTCGAGGAAATATGAGAAAGGCACGATGAGTCTGTTTAGCTCGATTCAAGACGGGGTCAACTTGAAGACGCGATGGGTCGGTTCAACGACAGTGTCGGTTGAAGAGCTACGTCCAGGCACTGCAAAGGCAGGCGGGCCGAATTGCCCGTGCCCTAATGTGAGCGCGGCAATATTCAGACTGTTTGAGGGCAGGCTGGCCGAATTGCCCGTGCCCTACTGCAAGCGAGAGTGCGACAGATTCCGAGGAGAGAAAAATAGCGAAGACGAAAGATCGAGAAAGTGATAGAAAAGTCGAAAGAAAGAAGGAAAGAACACGAGAGAATGGATGGAGCTTACATGTATATATGAGTGTACAATGTGCAGTGCAGTGGGCAGTACAAACAACAAACATTAAAAAAGGAAATTAAATATACTGCTGCACCACTGGCTATAATGTTTCTGTCAAGTCTGCCAATATTAGGCTGCGGAACCCGACAAAAGGTATTATTATAAAATATTGATATTAATTACCTAACTATTAAAGCTAAGATAAATGCTTAAGGGCGAAAAGTTTTTGAGACGCCCCCTGCGTCTTTTGATTTAGTCGAAACGCCGGCGGGGTATTCGGGGAGAGGCTCGGCGTTCTCTCTTGATAGTGCGATCGCCAAAGGCTCCTTAATGCGTTCTAGAACGCCCTTTCTCTCGTTAACCCGCACGTGCACAAGGATGCGCTGAGTTAAGACTGCTGAGAGATTTCGATGCTTCTTGATTCTTATAGCCTCTTTATATGAGGTCATACTCTCTTAAACTCACAGCGAGCATACAATAATCACACACCAAAGACTCCTCCACCTAAGTGGAATTTTATCTTGTTAAACTCCCACATAGGACCGTGGCGTTCAGCTTTAGAAAACAGACTGTTTTGCTCCCTGGTCATTAAAATTTTGTTAGCAGCATCCATTTCCATATCAGCGACATCTCGATAGCAGCGACAGCTTAGCAAACGTTTATTGCGGGAAGATGACAGGAAAGAGTAGCACGCGCAATAAACGTAAAGAACTGAGAACACCACAAAGATATGTGCAATCCCTATGTGAAAGTGCGGTCGGTGTATAAACGTTTCTTACGGAGCACCGCACGTAATAGAATAAAAGAAACGATAACACTACTCGACAAAATTCAACTTTTTTTTCCGCTGTCGCCCAAAATGACTTTTTCTGATAGTTTTGGAGATTTACAATTTTTTAAAGAACTATGGTATTTTTTCCAGGTTAAATTTATTTTTAAGAATTTTAAAAAAATGTGTTTTTTTTTTGTTTTTCACATAACTGCATGGCTTAAAGGCGCTGCGTTTCGCCAAGAGAAACTCTACATATGTGTGTATTCATCGTCTGGTATCTCATGACTAAATTTAAATGGCACACCATCCATAGATTGCCATCCCATAGTCGATTTTGGCCAGTATTAGGGCTCTTGTCGCATGAATTAGTGATGTTGGATGGACAAGAGAACGCTCAGACCCAAGAAACTTAATGATATTAAGGCGCTTGTTAAGGCTATCTCTAAGATTAACACAATGTTGCTTAAACGTAAGTCTACTGTCGAGCGTGTAAGGAAGTTCCTGTCTAGTGGCCGGGGTACAGACTCTCAGTCACGCCAGGGTACGGTCCTTATACAGAAATTTTGTATAAAAAGGACCTGGAAAGGTGGATATGAGCACGGAGCGACGGGCGACACACCCCTGCTTTGCGCCTACGTGGCGACAGACGCGATCTTTGGGAAGAGGGCCTAGAGGGAGGGGGATCCACGCTCACGGATGTCGTGCCAGCCTCAGGCTTTCCCGCGTACAACACCGTTTGCGGGATCTCCAGAATCATAGAAAGTATTACAATGGGGGAATACGGGGGAGGGGAAATCGAAGTCGCGGACACCATGCCAGCCTTAGGCTTTCCCGCGTACAGTGCCGCTCCGTTCGACTCCCGAGGGAAGAGGAGAGGGTACTACTCTGATCGCCAAGCCGCCACACTTCAATCCAGACCTGTTAAAACCCGGGGTGCGTGCATGAGACACCTCAAAAGGAAAAACGGTGTCGATTTTACTTGGACGCTTTATTGTACACTATTTTAGAGTATTGCGGATTTCTACAGGGTCGGTGTGTATGTGGGATCGCACGCAACGACCCACAACTTACTACGAACGGGGGCGGCGGTGGGTCTTCGCCACTCGGTATGACCCTTGGCCCGGGGGAAGGGGTGTAGCCTAAACAGTTAGGTCCTATTTTGCTATTTGGGGCCCTAACTTCTATTATTGCACCATCTTTCTACACTCATTCTCGCCTACGGCTTCAGCTTACCCCTTTCCTCCACCTGATGATGTATCCTGTATATCTTCGGTGTGACTCCCTGTGTCGTTGCCACGTGCTCCTTGTTCCTTGGCTACTTGGCGCTCGCTACTCCAACACTTTTCCGTGAACACGACTATTCACTCTCGATCTTCATTTCACACTCCCCTGTTTTCTCTTGACCGGCCCGCGTTAAAATCAAACCTCTGCCTGACCTCTGCTTCCAGCCTCTGCCGGCGCTTCGGCTCTGTCGCATCGGCTCGCCTACGCCGCTACAAGTGCGTAAGGGATAGCGCGATCGATCACTCGCCTTAGCGTCCCTCTTTTTAGGTGGTGGTTTTTGCCGTTTTGTCGTCTCGCGGATTACCGTTACGTGAGTGGCAGCGAGAACGGCGATCGGGATGCTCTGCTCTCTTTCCGTTGACTCTCGGCTCTGTCTGTGGCTGCTGTCGTTCTCTCTGGATGCTATTGCTTGCTGGCGTTGTTGTTTTCTCTGGCTGCTGTAGTTCGGTGGCGTTGTTGTTTCCTCTGGCTGCTGTAGCTCGGTGGCGTTGTTGATTCTCTGGCTGCTGTAGCTCGGTGTCGTTGTTGTTTCTCTGGTTGCTGTAGCTCGGTGGCGTTGTTGTTTCTCTGGTTGCTGTAGCTCGGTGGCGTTGTTGTTTCTCTGGCTGCTAGTGTTCGGTGGCGTCGTTGTTTCTCTGGCTGCTGTAGCTCGGTGGCGTTGTTGTTTCCTCTGGCTGCTGTAGCTCGGTGGCGTTGTTGTTTCTCTGGCTGCTGTAGCTCGGTGGCGTTGTTGTTTCTCTGGCTGCTGTAGCTCGGTGGCGTTGTTGTTTCTCTGCTTGCTGTAGCTCGGTGGCGTTGTTGTTTCTCTGGCCGCTAGTGTTCGGTGGCGTCGTTGTCTAATTTTGAAAGGGGATCGGAAGCGTCTGACCATGTTAACACCCCCTGCGCCCTAATGAAACCTGCGTCTATCTTTACTTGCTTGCTAGTTTATTGATCTAACTTATTACTAAATGGAAATGTCAAAAGAAAAAGGGCTTACGGACTAATAAACATAAAAGAATAACGATCAGGCTCCAGCCTAGTATTAACCAAAAATTAACGATATCGAGATCGGCAGACTTTGGCCCGCCGCTTTCGCCCGTTTTCTGGGCCATCACCCTAACGCCTCCTGGGCGAAGGTGGTCGTTCCCTTGTTGTGAGGGACCGCTTCCTCACAAGCGTAAGGCCGAGAACTTTAAGACTAGATGTATATTCTAATGTTGTGTTTTTTACGGTTAGAGTTGGATATGTACAGCGATGTTTTTTACAAATATGAAATATTTTACATTTGTTTAAGGCAAGAGTGGCCCCTGAGAAATTACCCCATTCAACGATATCCATGAGTATTTGTTTAAAAGTAAGAAATAGTAAATTTGTATTTTTGCAGTTGCTGTATATTATAGCATTATCCGCGTAAACAGAGAGTTGTATTTTTTTGTGCTTAAGTATTATATTATCTAGGGAGTGGAAGCCAATCATGAACAATACCACTGAGAGTGGTGATCCTTGTGGAATGCCGTTGTGTAATTTATAAAAATTTGTTAAGGTATTATTAACTCTAACACGGATGGACCGCTTGGTCATGAAAGCCTTCACTAGGTAGAAGGTCTTAGGACCTACCCCCCACCGGGAAAGTTGCTCTAGTACGGTGTGCACACCAACGCGATCAAAAGCTCTTTCAAAATCAGTGGCCAGGATGGTTAAATGATTTTTGGTGGAAAGAGCATCTGACGCGTAATGATGGATATGCAATAGTGAGTCCATGGTACTGTGTTGTTGTTTGAATGCAGTTTGGTTGGGGCTGATAAGTTTATTTTTGGTAATAAACCACATGATCCTTTTGGTAAGAATTTTTGCCAGTGTTTTGCTCCAGCAAGAAAGTAGGGATATGGGACGGAAGGATGATAATTCGTGGAAAGGTTTGTTTGGCTTAAGGATTGGGATTATTATGGCCGTTCTCCATGTATGCGGATAGCTACCTGCATCTAACATTTTGTTGTAAATTTCTAGCAATCTTTGCTTTCCTTCTATTGGCAAGTTTCGAAGCATAGGGTATGAAATACGGTCATAGCCAGGAGATTTCCCCTTAGCGTGCTGTAGGGCTGACTCTAGCTCAATCAATGTGATCTGAGCATCAAGATACTTAGCATCTGCGGAAATGTGATTGGGCGAGTATGCTAGAGAGAGGAAGTTTTCTTTATTAACTTTATACACATTAGAGAAGTTTTCATCGCTGGAATAATTGGACCACATAGCTCCAAAAGCATTTCCAATGTCAACCGAATTTTGTAGCTCAACATTATTATCTCTGATGGATTTAAGAGCCCCTGGGAAGATTCCGACTAATTTGTTGATATCCGCGCATAATTTTTTTGTTGTGGAAAGTGGGTTAATGTTAGAAGTAAAATTGCTAAAAGAATCTCGTTTAGCTCTAATAGCTTCTCTTTTAAACAGGGCTCTCGCTTTTTTGTAGGTTTTATAGTTATGCCAGACAGTCTGCTTTTGTTTTCTTAGATCTTGGAGACTTGGGCTAAACCAAACAGGGTTTCTTATCTGTTTTTTAGGATTGCTTTGTGGAATGGCTACGTTGGCTGCTGTTTTTATGCTTTTCGTAATTCTGGCAACGAAGAGGTTCAAGTCGTTGGTCGACGGGAACTGGAAGTGTTTTTTACAAACGGATTGGAAGATATTCCAGTTGGCGTAGTCAGTTTTGAACCTAATTATAGGTGGGAGCTTTTCAGATTTTAAATGAGTCAGAAAGTTAATAGTAATAAGAAAATGATCGTTCCAGTGTAAATTTTGGGAAATGGACTATTTGCTGTATGGTACTAGCGATACGGAAGTCATAATCAGATCAATGTTAGTAAAAGAGTTGTGAGTTGAATGGTGGGTTGCAGAGCCGTCATTTAAAATAGCTAAGTTTGTTCTGACTATGAGATCTTCAACTTGATAACCTTTGGGATTGCGAGAGCTGGACCCCCAAAGAGGACTCCAAGCGTTGAAGTCCCCGATATAGACTATAGGCTTATGAGCTGACTCTACAATATTTATTAAATCTGAGGCTAAGTCTTTAGTTGGGGGGTATATAGGAATTAAATATTATAATATTAGGGTGGGATAAAAGCTCAATGCCCATGGAGCAAGTGGAAGAGATTATGTTGAGAGTTTTGTGTGGGATGTTTTGACGCATAAGTATACCAACGCCATGCTTCGCATGAAGATTGGGAGAGTTATTGAAAAAATAACCAATAAATGGTTTGGGAGTTGCAATATGAGTATTATTAGATTTGAGATTAGTCTCTTGTAGGCATATAATATCCGGTTTTGTTTGTTTAATTAATAATAATAGATCAATGTAATTGTTGAAATATCCGTTTATATTAAATTGCAGAATTGTAAGGGTCATTATTTGGAAGGCGTAAAGTGGATATTATATGCAGTGGAAAAAGTTTATTTCTAATTACGTATCAGAGTCGTCCATAGACTCTTCTGATGTGGTGTTATATTCTTTTTGAGTTAAATTTGTGGAGGTAGTTGGGAGGTTTGTGTTAGAAAATTTGTTAATTTTGTTAGTTTGGGGTTATTTTAAATATTCAGTGGTTTTAAGCGAGCAGCCCAGAGTAGCATAGTCGAAATCGACTGATACGTTTTTGTTATTTTCGTGTTGTTTTTGCTGATAAGACAGCGGCGTAGAGGTGTTTGATGATGTTGTTGTTGTTGTTCCTTCATTTGTGACAGTAATTGTCTTATCTTTGCTTAGTTTCTTGTGATTTGGGCTTGAGTTGTAGTTTTTGTTGTTTTTTTGATCAGATGTTTTTTCGTTTCTATTGTGTCCAGCCTTCGTTACTGCAGCGTAGGAAGAAGGGTTGGATTGCTTTGTTGTTGTTGCATTGAAGAGTAACTTAGCTTTGCGCATTGTACATTTTTTTGCTGTCTTGATTTTCAAAATTTCTCTTTGCTGCTGATATTTGGGGCATTGGCGAGAGGAAGATGGGTGATCTTCTGAGCAGTTGACGCATTTCGTTTGTGTGCAGTTATCGGGCGAATGGGGAGGTAAAGCGCAATTACCACAAAGTGGTTCATTATTGCAGTGTTTAGCTGTATGGCCAAGCAGCTGGCAAGTTTTACACCTCATTGGGTTTGGTATATACTCCCGTACTTTTACCGAATGCCATGCAATGCCGATTTTGCTGGGAAGATTGTATAAATCAAATGTAACCAAAATGACTCCGGATGGTTTAATGCCAGTATCCGTGGTTTTGGTGAATTTTAATATATCAATGACTTTTTTGGGATCGCAGTTCTTCTATAATATCCTCGTTGGAAACGTCGGAGAGGTACGGAGCGTATATTGTGCCTTTTACTTGGTTTAGAGTTTCATGCATTTTGCATGTGATGTCGCAAATGCCCGGTAGAGAAGGTGAGTTGATGAATTTTTCAGCCTCGGTTTGATTTTTAACCAGCATCAGCAGGTTGCCGTCACGCAAGTTATTGATGGAGGAGATGTTTTTAGATATTAGTCATAGGGCGTTGTACACGGCAATACAGGAGAAATCTGAGATTTTTTGTTCATTGTTTTTTGATGCGATTACAATGTATTTCGGGTTTTCGAGGGTTATTGTTGGAAGTTGGGGGAAGGTCAAGTCGATTTTTTGTCTCTTTTTTTTTAGTGATTGCCCCTCAGAATAGGGGGCCGAGGGGGAGGCCCCATAGTCTGATGAAATAAGCTTTAGTTATAAGAGCTAAAACACAACTGCACTCACGAAAGAATGTATGAAAGCAAATAATGATAGACCACGTGGGTCGCGAAAGAAATACACCGATTAGACTCTGCTGATACGAAAACTGACGTCTGCCCGCAACGAGAGCTAGTCGAAGATTGCGTTTCTTAATAGTTTTCTAAGTTAACTTAAGAATTAAGTGCTTGCAAATGTAATCTTTAGATCCTAATCAACGCATGTTTATTTAATATCGTAAAATAAATAATTGAACGATTATCAAAGCTACACATTTTTCAAAGGGACTGATCGAAAACGATCATAGACTAAATTTTTAAATATATACAGTATTACTTTAAATTTAATATTTACGCATAGTACTATAATGGCAATAGTATGTGTGTGAGAGAGAGCAAGAGAACGAAGCCTTTCGAAATAGTTTTCTTCATTGTGGCTATATTAATGATGCGATCTAATCCAGATTCAACAGTCTGTTAGCTATAGTCATTCTCTATGATTCTGCGTTTTTAGTCGTTTTAGGTCAAACAGTTTGTTGGCATAGTCCGTAACTTGGTCCGTTCTTTTCAGGCCATGCACGTATCGGGCCAAACTACTGAAAGCAACTTTGAGCCTACGCTAACTAACAACATCGCAGCTTCCAAAAATTTCAATCCCATACAAAATTATTGGTAATTATTGCCTTAGCAATCATTTTTGTTTGCACAGGAGCATAATGTTTGGTTATTGACAATTGTCTACGTGTGCCGTATATTTTGCCCACCGCTTTGATAACCTGATCATTCCCCGACAGGATCTTATTAAAGATTATGCCAAGATTTTCTGCCTTATTTACGAAATCAATTGTCATTATCAATACTAAGCCTCGAAAAATTGTCGGTATTTAGGTTCTTTTTATAAATCACGAAACACTTAGACTTAGATTAATATTACACAAATCAATAAAATTATTTATTTGACTATGCTTAGTACTCACATACATACAAAATCACAGTGCCACAGATTTTCTTTCCTAGTGAGAGTGGAAAGGGGTAGTGATACCTGGTCATAAAGTAGTCTTACTTGGATCATTAATTAGACAAACGTAAAGAAAAGTATTACAGGTACAGCTGAACGCGTGGTTACACTTACAGCATACAACCCCAGGGAAGTAAAGCTATCCAATAGATGACTCTCTAACAAGATGTTGCCATTAAGATTGCCAGACAGAAATTTGTCTGTGTATGACACATAAATATCATAGATACAATTTAAAAATGGCTCATAGTCTATGGTGCGATGAAGCCGGTATATACAGCCAAGTAGAATTTTCTTATTCATTTTGCATATGATTTCCAGCAGTAGATAATCAATGGGAAATGCACTCGGTTGCTTACATAAAACATTACATTATAATCTAGTATTAACATACATAGCATCACCACCTGCTTGTCCAATTCGATCCAAGCGAAAAACAACATAGCCGTCACACACAATTGACAAGTCTCCTAATTTAGATACAAACCACGATTCAGACATACATATACATAACATCTGCATTTTACTGGATAAACAGTAGTCTAAGCTCATCGATTTTCATTAACAACCTTTGATTATTTATATGCACGATTTTCAGACCCTTTCGCTGGTTACTAATCATTTTAATCAAGCCACCGCCTAAGGAACTACCTATCTCACCATTCATTGATATAGTTGATGTACATATGTAGGCGTGTGAGACGAACGATGATCTTGAGGCTTCGAATATTCGCTCCAGACTAAATGAAAGGGCTGTCGGCGTAATTGCCGTGCCCTAGGAGGCAATGCTTAACGAGCGGGAGAGAGTGCGATTATAAGAGAGCTAGCGCAGTTCGGGCTGCTGCTAAGCCGAGTACAACGAATTCTTATGTGTAAAAAAGTGAAAGAAAGCCGCTGCCGTGCGTAGGCATATGCGGTAACAAACGATTCAATACAGTGGGCATGGCAATAACAAACATCGAGATGTGCATTTACTTTAGAGCGCACCACTTGCTATACTTTAGGATGGCTTAAACTGCTTGACCCGACATAAAGAAAAAAAGGTGTTGAGCTACCGAGCTTTTTCGGCAGCGTTGTTTGCGAATATTAATAGAAGAGATTTTAGTTTGATACAGTTTATTTTTGTTTATACGAAATACGATATGGAAAAACGATATAGAGTCGAGGAAATATGAGAAAGGCACGATGAGTCTGTTTAGCTCGATTCAAGACGGGGTCAACTTGAAGACGCGATGGGTCGGTTCAACGACAGTGTCGGTTGAAGAGCTACGTCCAGGCACTGCAAAGGCAGGCGGGCCGAATTGCCCGTGCCCTAATGTGAGCGCGGCAATATTCAGACTGTTTGAGGGCAGGCTGGCCGAATTGCCCGTGCCCTACTGCAAGCGAGAGTGCGACAGATTCCGAGGAGAGAAAAATAGCGAAGACGAAAGATCGAGAAAGTGATAGAAAAGTCGAAAGAAAGAAGGAAAGAACACGAGAGAATGGATGGAGCTTACATGTATATATGAGTGTACAATGTGCAGTGCAGTGGGCAGTACAAACAACAAACATTAAAAAAGGAAATTAAATATACTGCTGCACCACTGGCTATAATGTTTCTGTCAAGTCTGCCAATATTAGGCTGCGGAACCCGACAAAAGGTATTATTATAAAATATTGATATTAATTACCTAACTATTAAAGCTAAGATAAATGCTTAAGGGCGAAAAGTTTTTGAGACGCCCCCTGCGTCTTTTGATTTAGTCGAAACGCCGGCGGGGTATTCGGGGAGAGGCTCGGCGTTCTCTCTTGATAGTGCGATCGCCAAAGGCTCCTTAATGCGTTCTAGAACGCCCTTTCTCTCGTTAACCCGCACGTGCACAAGGATGCGCTGAGTTAAGACTGCTGAGAGATTTCGATGCTTCTTGATTCTTATAGCCTCTTTATATGAGGTCATACTCTCTTAAACTCACAGCGAGCATACAATAATCACACACCAAAGACTCCTCCACCTAAGTGGAATTTTATCTTGTTAAACTCCCACATAGGACCGTGGCGTTCAGCTTTAGAAAACAGACTGTTTTGCTCCCTGGTCATTAAAATTTTGTTAGCAGCATCCATTTCCATATCAGCGACATCTCGATAGCAGCGACAGCTTAGCAAACGTTTATTGCGGGAAGATGACAGGAAAGAGTAGCACGCGCAATAAACGTAAATAACTGAGAACACCACAAAGATATGTGCAATCCCTATGTGAAAGTGCGGTCGGTGTATAAACGTTTCTTGCGGAGCACCGCACGTAATAGAATGAAAGAAACGATAACACTACTCGACAAAATTCACCTTTTTTTTCCGCTGTAGCCCAAAATGACTTATTCTGATAGTTTTGGAGATTTACAATTTTTTAAAGAATTATGGTATTTTTTCCAAGTTACATTTTTTTTAAAGAATTTTTAAAAAATGTGTTAATTTTTTCCATAGGTAGTTCTTCTGTTTCTCACATAACTGCACGGCTTAAAAGCGCTGTGTTTCACCTAGAGAAACTCTACATATGTATGTATTCATCGTCTGGTATTTCATGACTAAATTCTTAATTATTGACTTCTAGTGCTTTAACCATTGCGGGGTTCCTGCTATATACATGAGCCTTAACATAGCCCCACAAAAAAAGTCTTACGTCGTTATTTTTTTAGTAAAATCGGAAAGCTATTAAAAAAATCTTTATATGAAATTCCCAAAGAACAAGGCAATCTCGAACAATTTCGTATAACCAATTTTTTATATAGTGTTCTTTTAGCAAGAATACACGCACGCGCGACGACATATGCATGTAATTATGATGCCGCCTAAAGGAGACAGAGAGAGGCAATATCGTTCAGCAATCAGATCAGCAGACATTGTGCCACTTGACGGCGGATTCTGTCTGCAATAAACTTAGTTATTTCATATCGGTTCGACTTTCAGCTACAGTGTTCACGCCCCCCTTCCTTCTTTAAACACCGTAAGATAGTACAAATGTTCATACATATCTACATGAAAGACCGACCTTAGAGGCAAACAATCGTAAGACGCTCGTTGTGGATTTTTTTTATACTTACCGACGGCCACTTCGTATTATTTTTTATTAATTGATCGAAAAAATGCCAAAAATGTTGTTTTTTATCAAACTTCTTTCGCTTATATAAAAAAATGTTCCTTGACTGACCATTAAATTTCCTAGAAGACAGTTTATATGTATTAAAGATGATTATGACGCATTCCATTTTATTAAAATCGCCTATTTCTAGAATTCGATTTAGTGTAGTCTGGATTTAAGGTATGACTTAAAATATCGTTTCTTAATAGTTTTCTACGTTAACTTAAGTATTAAGTGCTTGCAAATGTAATCTTTAGATCCTAATCAACGCATGTTCATTTAATATCGTAAAATAAATAATTGAACGATTATCAAAGCTACACATTTTTCAAAGGGACTGATCGAAAACGATCATAGGCTAAATTTTTAAATATTTCCAGTATTACTTTAAATTTAATATGAACGCACAGTACTATAATGCCAATAGTAGTGGCGCCTTCAGATATTTTTAGAATCTGTGATTTCCCACTGGAGAACGAGATCGAAAACGGCATCCTCCTTGTCCACCACTACGACCATAGTTCGTGCTGTTGTTACTATAGCGACTGCCATCGCGACTTCCACCATAGACATCACGACGACTGAAGCCGTTACTACCGTTATCTCTTCCGCTATAGCCAGCACCAGATCGCCCAGAGCTATAACCATGCTCCGCATGTCGACCACTGGAACCACTCGAACCACGTACTTGTCTAAATCCACCGTTGCTACTGTTTATGCTGTGCCTGCCGAAATCACCACGACGACCGCGTTCACTGGATCCACCACGCCTGCTTTGTCGTGGCCGCCCCTTTGATATTTCCACACGCAATTGGGAACCTAAAAGTTCTGAACCGTTCAAAATATCACACGCTTTTTCGGCGTCATCCCGATGTTCAAATTCCACAAATGCGAAGCCAGGCGGATTGAACGCAATCCAAACAGAATTGAGCTTCCCATACTTGGTAAATTCTCCTTCAAGGTCATCCTTTTTGACTTTGTCAGTTAAATTACCGACATATACTCTAGTTCCACGTTGATCGGTCATACTAGTCATTGCACAGAGATATTTAATATACGTTCTATACAAAAAAAATCAATACGATTTCTGAACCCTGCAAAAAAGCGTTTGTATGTATATCAAGTTTTAAGCTAGAGTAATTCCACTACATAAGTAATAGGCGTATGAACTTACAAAAACGACATATTTGGAACACCGAAAACGGAAATGAAAATATTTTTTTTAACAATCTTGTATCTTTATGTGCCGTTTACCATGAGGCTGAGTCTTGATTCTTTGCCTCTTCCCAAAAACGCAGTTTTCTTTACATAGGTTTAGCATAGGGCCCTAGTGAAGGCAAAAAGTTGCGTCGTTTTCCGACGCATGTGTGTTTATTCGTTATATTCGATTGGTTTTGATTTTTCTTTGCGCTTAACAGCAATTTTCGTACTTTTCTGCCTTTTAGGCCTGTATCCAGCACCGCGAAATTTTACTGACAGGAATCTGCTCTTTATTTCGGTTCTGTGGAACTTAAGTGAAATAGTGTGACCAAGAACATAAAAAAAGGTTGGTCACTCTCATGAATCAGCTGTGTTTTTTAAACAGCGCCAATTTTGAAAATAAAACTAAAATTAAAAAAAGGAAGAAAAGTAATTCTGACGATGAAGTGATTGTGTTGGTAGCGGCACATATTGTTGTAAGAAGAAGTACAGCACAGTCGGAGGCGTCAAAATGTCAAAATTATCAAAATGCTTATTTTCCGTGATCCGCCAAAAATATGGTCTTGCCTCAACTGCTTTTATTAAAGCAATCTTTTCCTCATTTTAAAAATTTGAATATCTCTTTTTGGTTTTGCGCACAGATTTTGCCTCCACCTCTCACTTGTACTTCAGTAATAATGTGCACATATATTTTCCTGGAACCCTCATCAGCTGTTCTCACAGTCCACATTCGTGTGAATATCGATACTATCGATAAGAATTCGTTGATTCCGTTTACGTTGCTGGATACTGACGCCAGGAAAACACAAACGAAAAACTACTGACCCAGTTTTTTTGATATGAAGTTTGGCAGTAATTTTTCGTTTCCGCGGTGCTGGATACCCAGCTTTAGCGGAACTTTCACCACTAATAACAACAAAAAACAGCAGATTTAAAATTTAAATATTTCCGCGTAAAAATTTTTAGCTGTGTAAGAGGAGACAAAAATAAATGTAATGCTTAAAACAAATTGTTGAAACTAATTTTATTATTAAAAAAAATTATTTCAACAATTTAGTTGATTTGTGATGTTCTCAGGGTAAGAAAGTCTGCTGGCAGATACTTGTCAGCAAGTTGAGCAACTACCTCGCGACAAAACTCCAGTAATATGCGGCATACAATGCCTTTTGACACACCAAATGGACTCCATACACTACGATATTCCGCAGGCGATGCTAGGTATTAAAGGGCTATGGCTATTTTCTTCTCCAGAGGTATTGCCTGTCGAAAATTGGTGTCCTGTTTTCGGAGATTAGGCAGCAGATCAACTAGAATGTTGAACGTACTCCTTTCTATGCGGAAATTTTTCTTAAAAAAGGCATCGGAGTTCTTCACAACATCTTCCTCCCAAAATGAACAATATCGTGGCTATTGCAATTAAGAATACATTAGTTATCTGCTCTTTACCTACAGGGGTCCAAACGCGAGAATGACATTGCAGTTGCAAGACGAATTGCAACTTTTCTGAGGATAACCCAGCCGCTTATATCTAATAGCCTTTTTACACTACCGCATCATGTCGAAGTTGCGGAAAAATTATGTGAACCGTTTACACTTAGGCCGCATTATTTGTCAGCTATTGTTGGCTCCACCGAACAAAAATTACGTGCTGCTGACTTTTATTTCCAATTGGCACTTTTAAAGTTGTAATCAGAGCGACCCAAAAGACCTTTCAAATCTTTGTTACCATTTTGTTGTTTGCAATAAAACTTATTTTAATTTAAATGTTCAGGAATGGTTTGGCCTCTCAACTTTATATTGAATTCATTTTTTGATTCAGGCCTATCTCCAGCACCGCGAAATTTTACTGACAGGAATCTGCTCTTTATTTCGGTTCTGTGGAACTTAAGTGAAATAGTGTGACCAAGAACATAAAAAAAGGTTGGTCACTCTCATGAATCAGCTGTGTTTTTTAAACAGCGCCAATTTTGAAAATAAAACTAAAATTAAAAAAAGGAAGAAAAGTAATTCTGACGATGAAGTGATTGTGTTGGTAGCGGCACATATTGTTGTAAGAAGAAGTACAGCACAGTCGGAGGCGCCAAAACGTCTAAATAATCAAAATGCTTATTTTCCGTGATCCGCCAAAAATCCAATGAATCCCTAATGTAAAAAGGGCATTAAGTGAAGCTATCAAAAATGAAATTTCAATTTCTTGCCAAACATCGAATAAAATTTCCACATACTTCACAGTTGTTCCGGACATCGTCGTTAACTCTATACATACATATCAGCATCGATATGGTACCCTGCAGTACGGGCCATCGCTTACAAATGTGCTCACACATCGATTTCAGCGTGAGCACCCCAGATGACAAAAGTGATGTCGCGCGGAACGATGAACTGCTCACGTGAATATGGCGATGTCCTAGGAGCATAGGGGATGACATGGTCACCGAGAAGTGCGAAAAAAAAGGCTTACTATAAGTGATGATTTTCTCGAAAAAAAAAAGACTTACTATAGGTGATGATTTTTTCGAAAAAATAAAGCATATAATAAGTGATGTTTTTATCCAAAAAATCATGCATTTAATAACCGATGGTTTTCTCGAAAATGTTAGGGATATAATAAGTGAAGATGTAGATGAAAAAATAAGATGTATATAAGTAAGGAGTGTATGCATTTATTTTCTTTTGCTTTTATTTAAAATTACAATTATGTACATATGTATGTCAGTTTTGGGGATCCCTGAGCCTCGTTGGGTAAATTCAATTGCATCGGCACTGAAATAATATGGATTATTTTATTATGTTTTTGTATAGTTTTTTTATTTGTAAAGACTTACTTTCCATGTCCTTCCAGGATGTGTGTTCCATTGTGTTCCGTATTTTGCTGATCTATCAATAAAATTATTCCATAAAATACTATTAATTTAGTCGCAATTATATAAAAAAGGAAAGATCGAAATTCCAGAAATATGTTCGATTTGTAAATGAGTTTTAAATAAACAAAAAGCAATGCTCACTGTGGATCAACGGTGGTCTGTGCATTTATTCCTAAAAAAAAACAGAATACGAGCCAAAATATGTACCTGATTGACTCAGGCCTCGCATATAAGGGTTGCTTTTCTGTTTTTGTTGTTGGACTGCTTAAAATTGAAATTTCGGGCTCACCGCAGATTATGCATTCACATTATACATATTTTTTTATTCTTTTTTTAATCCATACTATACATATTAGTCGGGGCATAAGGACACATAAATTAAAGAGCATAAAAGAAGAATAAATAAATACAATGCGAATGCAGCGATACATTGAACTCAGTTTATTCAATATTTCAAAAATTTAACATGATATAAAACTGATATTTTCATTATGCACTCACTTGGTAACAATAAATAATATAGATATTTTTCACTATATCACTGCATTTTCGCTTCCAACTCTTTCCGCACAATTGTAGTGATGTGACGTAATAGCAAATGCAAGGCGAACAATGCAAAAATGCTCTGCCGACGCAGGCGCAAAAGAGACGATCGCGCGGAAAAGAAGGAAACAGAGAGAAAATAAAGGGTTCGGTTTAGCGGGCGTCAACGCCAAGATGACATGTCGTTGACATTCGTCATCGCTCACGGCTGGTACTGCAGGGTATCTACCTCTGCCACACAAAGCAGCATCAATACTTGTTCTTTTGTTTAATACAACTAAATAAACCAAATTTATATACACAACTAAATAACTCAATTTTGGAATAGTGTAGACGACAGCTGTGAGTTAAAGCCTATTTACACTATGGTTGAGTTATTGAGTTTCGGACAAAACTCGAGTTTCGTTTACATGGGGAAGCATGGTGAAATAAGTAGTAAGGTGTGGTATTTAATTTAACGTCCTCACCACAACTGAATACACCACCTTATTACTTATTTCACCATGCCCAGAGGTGGCAAAAAAGTTGAGTTTTGGTTGCGTTTAGTTGAGTTTGTCCGATTTTCCAAATATTTCAACCCTGATCTGCCTGTCGTGAAATTATCACCACTCACAACAACAAAAATTTAAAGCTCAAAATTTAAATATTGGCGCGTAAAAAATAATTTATTATTAAAAACCATACAAACAATTTAGTCGATTTGTAAAATTCGGTCGGAAAAACTTATTCCAACGCAAAAATGAATTATTTTAAATTAACAATTTAAAAAATTTTAATTTTTGTACATATGGGCATTTCTCTGGTGTCGTACGGGACGTTCGTACGCATTTCAATGTGTAAAAATAAAAAAAAAAACCGATTTTCAAAATTGTTCTACCGTTATGATTTGCCACTTGACTAGCTCTATAGATGGAGCTAAGGGCGATTTTGGGCTACTGTTCGTTTTCGAGATATTTGCAAAAAAGCATGATATTCGCAAGGGACATATATAGAAGTGGTTTTCGCGGCGACCAATTCAAACTCAGATTTCAGCGAAAGTTGAGGCGATATTTTTATGATAATTTCTGATTAATGTTCTGCATTGATGGCTCTTTAAAATGGTTATAATTTTAAGCATGTATGCTTTGTAGTTATTTCTAAATTCAATTTAAGCCTCTGTCGCACGGGACAAAAATGTCTTGGCTTTACAAATTTTAAACAAATTCCGATATTGAAAATATTTTGTGGGATTTTTTTTAGATAGTTCAATATGTGAGGGAGGCTTTGGGGAAAAACTTTTATCAAGAATTTTCTTTCTTATATGCGAAAAAAATAATGGCAAAAATGACAAAAAATACCAAAAAAAATACGAAAAAAGTGAAATTTTGCTAATTTTAATAGGGGTTCAGATCAAAGTTTATGAAATTGTATGTCAATTAATTAAATTGGCGGATTTTCAATATATTTTAAAAATAAAATCCTGAGAAAACTATTTTCAAATGCGTTTTTATTGAATTTTAATTTTTTTGGCATCGGTGGACCTCTTTACAGAAATGCCCATATACTGTTCGGCTTAGCGCCGGCCCACGGCAGCATAAAGAGCGCATTGCTCTTAGTCTTTTGTTGCTTACTGTCGCCCTGCTCTCTCTAGCGCAACATCGCCCTTTCTTCGTCGTTCGTCGTCCAACAAGAGCTGCGTGGGAGGCACATCTTGGGAGCAGCACTTACTTAGGAATTGATCGTCTTCATGAGCAAACGTCGTATCGTTAACTTTCGCATCTCTCGCATAACTAAACACAAAATCGAACATACACGAATATACATACCAATACATTGAAATCAAACTAATTTGTGTTTTAGCAAAATGTTTTAAAAATACGCTGCTGAAAAAGCTCAGTAGCTCAACATTTTAGTGACCCCACACGTGATAAACAATAACATAACAACATAAACTTATAAATAAGAAGCCAAATATATTGTTCCGTAATTTACATAAATACAGTTGTTCGGTTCGGCGGTTGTGCACAAACAGTAACGGTTCTCGCGTCATCCGCGCTACCCTCTGCTTGCTGTTGTTTCGTGTCGTTTTCGGTGCACTCAGTGTGTTTGACATTGTTGTTGGTTTTTTGGCAAATTGCGAACTCTCGCTGCTGGTCTGTGCCCGTGTGTTCGAACGCTGCGATCGCTTTGAAGTGCCTTTAAAATTGTTTGAGGTTATTCACCGGCTATTGACCTCTGTGTTTGCGGTATCAAATAAAAGAAATGGCTTCTGATAGTACACCCTCCCTTACGCTCTCAATTCCCCCGTGTCCTTCAATGCAGACCTTTCTTATTACAAGCGTAAGGTTCATGCTATGCTAATTGCAGCACGGAGAATTGAAAATGCCGTCGGCGAAGAGAAGATTGGTGAGCTCAAGGAGGAGGAATTGAACGTCCGTTTAAAGTCTGTACTGGATCTTGATGTGTCTTTCAATGAGCATCATAATGCCATGGAGAGGATTGATCTTGATAAGATCGGTAGTCCCTTAAGAGAAGAGTTTGACGAGTGCGTGGTTATGCTGGAGACCAGCATTAAGCATGAATTGAACAAGCGGCAGCCCACAATGCTCCCTTGCTCAACAATGCAGACGGACCATGTTTCAGAAGCCCCGGCTACGGTTATAATGCAGCATTGACATCGCCTACCGGAGTTAAAGCTTCCAGAATTCAGTGGGGGCTTCTCACAGTACTCCGCCTTTTGGAGCATGTTTTCCTCGATAATCGACAAGGAGCCTGACTTGACGAATGTGGAAAAAATGCAGCACCTACGATCCTGCCTAAAAGGACCGGCTCTAGACACGATCTCGTCGTTGGAATTTTGCCACGCCAGCTATCCCATCGCTTAAGATTTGCTGAACAGACGTTTTAATAATAAACGGTTAATTTTTCAGGCACACGTCAATAACTTTCTGGGTGTGCAGCGCGTTGAGGAGTCGTCTGTGTCCGGTTCTTGACAGACACCGCAATTGGCAATCTGCGAGCCTTAAAAAGTATTGGGACAAACGAACAGATTGCTGACTGTATTATAATACACAGCCTGCTGCAGAGGGTAGACAGTGCCACACAAGCCAAGTGGGAGGATACTCCGTCACTGGATAGAATACCCACAGCCGAGCAATTCACCGAGTTTCTGGAGCAAAGATGTCAGAAGTTGGAGAATCAGGAGCACACTAGGGCAATGCGCCCGGCGTTCAGGTGGGAAAGAATAAAAAAAACTTTTAACAACAGTAAGAGTTCTTTCGTAGCGACTGAATCGGTTGCTCTTGACTGTGCATTTTGCAACACTACGGGCCATAGTATTTATACCTGCACCTTGTTTTTTAATCTCTCGCCTTCACTGCGCCTACTAGAGGTGAAGAAACTAAGTGTTTGCATGAATTGCCTGAAGCCCGGCCATCAAATTCGCACCTGCAGGTCCTCAACTTGTCGCCACTGTGGGGTCAGACATCACACGTTATTGCATTTCAATGACAGACGCTCGCAATCGGAGTCTGCTGTCTCGTCGTCACCGCACCCTGAAGCCCATTTACAGGCTTCAGCCACCGCTCTGATACCTCACAATTCTTGCAATGATATCGTACTCTTAGCCACTGCATTGGTTTTGTTGAAGGATCGCGCTGGATCTCTCGTGCCATGTCGGGCACTCTTGGATTCCGTGTCACAAATGCACCTCATAACATCTAGTCTCGCTCAGCAACTTAGACTAAAAAGGACCATGTCATCGGCCGCAGTACCGGGTCTTGGGGACTCTAGTTTCGCATCGGAAGGCTACACAGTGTGCCTCAATTTGCAGTCGCAAGCCTCTGACTACAGTACCAGTTTCGTCGCGTTGGTAGAACCCACAATCACCGAGCAGCAGCCTAGCTTTTCAGTAGACGTTTCCGACTGCAAAATTCCGCAGAACATCCCACTGGCGGATCCGCAGTTCTTCAGGCCGCAGCGTATTGACCTGCTCATTGGGGATTGTCTCTTCTTTGATCTTCTGTGCGTTGGCCAAATCAAATTGGCAACAGGCTTGCCATCGCTTCAGAAGACTCGCCTTGGATGGGTGGTTTCTGGAGGTGGCCAGCAACCTCGTAAAACAGCCTTGTTGGGGTGTCGGTGCTCATCCGACACAGGTCATGAGTCCCTCGATCAAGTTTTCCACTTGCTGCTGAGGCGGTTTTGGGAGATAGAAAGTTCCACTGAAGTTTCGGTGACGGTCAAGCAGGAGGATATCGATTGTGAGGAGCACTTCAAAGCTGATTTCTCGCGCTTTTCATCTGGAGAGTTCGCTGTGAAGTTGCCCATCAAAAGAAGTTTGGATATCTTGGGTGATTCGTACATGCAAGCATATCGCCGGTTCCTCAACTTGGAGCGGAAACTTGAGCGTCGGTCGCAGCTAAAATCTCAGTACTCCTCTTTCATCCGGGAGTACCAAGAACTTAATCACATGTCGTTGGTAGAATCAGAACTGTTCAGTCGCTGTCGATATTTTTTGCCACACCGTTGCGTGCTTAAGGAAGACAGCACAACTACCAAACTGCGGGTTGTGTTCGATGGATCTGGGCCTACTATTTAACCAAAGCTTCTACATACATACCTTCGGTTCCGTACGTTCCCAACTACCGATGGATCTGCAACAACTTCAAAGGGGTTTTCTCTAAACGAGGTTCTAATGGCTGGGCCTACTATCCAACCAAAGCTTCTACATACATTACTTTGGTTCCTTACGTTCCCAATTGCGCTGACTGGGGACATCTGCAAGATGTACAGGTGTGTCCGGGTAACTGAGCCGGATAATTACCTTCAGTGCATCTTATGGAGAGATTCACCTCAGGAAAATGTAAAGATGTTTAAACTCGACACGGTAACGTATGGTACCAAGCCAGCTTCCTATCTTGCGATTCGTGCGATGGTCCAATTGGCCGAAGAAGAAAAATCGTCATTCCCTATTGGATCGGAAGTGTTGGCGTCCAATTTTTATGTCGACGATTTGATCGAGCATCAATAGCCGAGTCGATATAGCCATGTCTGTCTGTGTGTCCGTCCATCCGTCTGTCCGTCTTCTTTAGCGCCTATATCTCAGAGACTATGAAAGCTAGAGCAACCAAATTTTGTATCCAGTCTCCTGTGTAACCACACTACACCAAGTGTATTTTAAAATTTCGCCACGCCCCTTTCCCCCCACACAAAGGACGAAAGTCTGTGGCATGCACAATTTCAAAGGTACGAGAAAACTAAAAACGCAGAATCATAGAGAATGACCGTATCTATCAAATTGCCGAAGCTGGTGTGACGTACTTCGGCTGGGGTATGCTCGTAGTGCCGGGCTTCACAAAAGTTCGGTTGGTTTGTTGGTTGGATGTAATAGCTATAATAAATGCTCTCGGGTTCAAGAATAAGGCGTAGGGCGTTGAACTGCCCCGATTCGAGCTGAAGAGGCTTCTTTTATTGCCGAAAATCAGCTGTTGGTCGGCGGATTTGGGGCTTGCGCGTGCCCCTGGTACGCTTTACGCCTTCTGGGTCCCAGCTGGTAGTGTGCCGGTTGGTGCTCGTGCTCCGGTTACACTGGCCCGTGTGCAGCGTGACCGTTTTCAGTCCGGTGATGGTCCCACTGGCCTTGCTTTGTCGCGTATTTTAGATATGCGGGTTTTTTTTCGGAAGGTGTCTTTTATTTCACCAAATACAATAATTCATAATTTATAACTCATACTTCAATATTCAGTCTATGCATTACATTTCATGAATACTTCAGTATTCAGTATTATATATTGTGGCGCCGGCGCCGTTGCATATGGTGCTGGGCGTCACACTGGATCAGGTCTGATCATTATTATAGCCAGACGGAACAAATTAAATTTTGGTCGCTACGCAACGTCTTTCAAGCGCTTACTCATGCCCTCTCTCTCTCGTACACTATTCCACGTCTCTTGCATGTAGTTATACATGTGTATGTAAAAATGTAGCAGCCGATGTAAAAAGTTTATGTAAATAAAAATGGAAACAAATAACTTCTAAAATATAAAAATACAGCATAGGGTTCGACTTAATTTTTTTAAATTTTCTAATTGGGCCAAAATTTAATTCGTCCGTTTTGCGAACATATAATAAATTACATAAATCGTAAGCTCATATGTATACATACATATGTATAAACTGACTGAGTACCGGGTACAAAGTAGAGCCGCGGCCTTTGCCGCGGTTCACAACGTTACCCCTCGTTTTATTTTTATATTTTGTGGCAGCCGTACGTGTTGGACATTGGTTGATGAGTCGTATTAAATTTAATTTAAATATTCTGTACAAATTTATGATACTTATTAATAACACTTAAAAGATAAACAAAAAAATATAACAGCACACAAACATAGTTAGAGTAGCTTTTTTAAAAAAATTCAAATTTTGTTAAGTTTTTTTTCTAATGCTTAGTTTGCTCAAAACGTTGTCTTTGCTAAAGTTTCTTGCTATTACAAGATGTCACTTAATGTATAAGTATCAAAGGGTAAATTAAAATATTGACGAAACGTGAGGGAAAAAACATTTAAAAAATGGGCTATATTTAAGTTTTTTCGACATATGAGCTATAAGGACACCCAAAACATTAATTTTGGGGCTTACAGTCTTCTAAGAACTTAAAGACGGACTTATTCTGAGCAGCTTTGCCAAAGAAAGCTTACCAAAAAAGTCAACATTACAAAAGTTAGAGACCGAAGAAAAATGTGCCTTTCTCTAACAATGGGCCACTTTGATGAAAAACTTCAATAAAAAATTTTTTATGAAACCATGATTGTAACTCAAAAAAGTAATGATGCAGTTCGATTCGTAGAACCCGAAATAGGGGGAAACCGTCGAGTTTGGTCTTGTCTTTTTTTTTGACTATCACAGTGTAATCGATTCGATGAATAGGCGAAACACATCAGCTGCAGCGTGAGGGAAGCTGAAGAAAGAATTCTGCGTGAGATGGCAGATAAGTTTGAGGCTAGACTTCATAGTCTTTCGGAAGAAGTACAGCTGCTTGGCCGACGAATAGAGAAGCTTGACAATGAAAGCGGTGAAATTCGTGCGCTATGCTGCAAGGTGAAGGAACTAGAGGCGAAACTCCAAGCCAAAGCGGACGCAGATGCCGAAGCAAGCATTGCAAACGATGTGAGAGTACATGGGGTGCCTTACTGGAAGAGGAGAACCTAAAGACTCTGTTCAATAGCCTCTCTTACTCATTAGACTTCACACCACCACCAAAAGTGAATGAGATCTTTCGGGTTAATGTGCGGGACCATGCACAGAATGTTGTAGTCGATCCTGTTATCATTATAAAATTTGATAGCAGGCGAGACAAAATCATGCTGCTGCAACGGGCTGGAGACCATCGAAGACAGACCAAGCAGCCACTTAGCTTGAAGTTTTTTGGAATCCAGTCCCAGAAACCCTTCTACATCAACGAGCAGCTCTCGAAAATCAATTACGACTTCACCCGCAGTGCTTTGGTCTACGTTCGGCAGAGTATTCGCGGCGAATTTGTGTGCCTTAAGAGCATGGCTGAGCTCTGTGCCCTACAGAGAGTGGAAGCTGTGACTGAGGAGGCGACTCAATCCGTACTAGAGTCTGTTAGGAATCCCACTCTCTTTACAGCATCTTCCCTTACGCTTAAAACAGTGGTAATTGGATTGTCTCCTCTAGTTTTTATTTCAGTGATTATGGATGATAGTGCATGGTCGTCCGGCTCGAGCAGCTATACAATGCTAAGAATACTTGGCAATCAAGGGGAAGGTCTGCGTGAATGCCACATTAATGCCCAAAGCCTTACTAAGAAAATAGCAGAATTTAGGTATATATTTGTCAAGTCCAATATCGATGTCATATGTGTGTCCGAAACGTGGTTTTCGCCTTATGTTAGTAATTTGTTAGTAGAATGTACTGGGTATGATCTGTTTCGATCTGATCGAGATAGTCACTCTGGAGGTGTAGCTATATATGTGAGTAAACGTTTAAATGCTAAACTTGTATGCACTCACCTAAGTGAAAGTGCAGTCGAGTGAATAATTGTTCAAGTCACAAGCACAATACATTCTTCCAAAATTTTAGTAGGCTGTGTGTATAGACCTCACCGATATATTGAATATCAAAATTTACCTGACGAGTCGCTCGCCTGTACAGATGTAATATTAGCTGAAAACTTCAACCGCAATGGCCTGCGAGAAAGGCAATTATCGGACGACATAGGATCCATGGGATTAACGTTAGTAAATTCGTCTGAACCCACGCATTTCTCAAATTACTGTTATACCTTACTCGACTTATTTTTTTTAACCGACTGTCATAAAATTTCTAATTACAGTCAACAATCAATGCCAATGTTTTCGAAACACGACATAATCTTTTTGTACCTATAATATTCATACCGACTTAACCGAAAGCAGAATAGTTTATAGAAATTTAAGAAATATTTACAATGCCTTGTTAAGTGCTGACTTTATTTCATGTGACTGGGACTCTATTTATGACTATGCTATATTAATTCACAACTGATTGCCCTACAAAATAATATAATGTATCTATATAATAGATCGATTCCGCTGGTGACGAAAACGGTCAAACCTCGTGGAAATCCCTGGTTCAATTCGAAAATTAAAACATTAATTAACAAGCGTGATACCGCTTTGAAAAAATGGAAGCGTTACAAAACAGCATACCATGCTGAACAATATAAGATAATTAGGAAAAAATCAACTCAGACACAACGAAATACTTTGGTAACAAATTTAACTAAGCGAGATGGAATCAGCAGAAACGGGCGTATTAAAGAACTGGGTATTGGTAAATTCAATACTCCACGCATCTGTGATATTGATCCTGACGAACTGTAAAGTATCTGAAGTGACTAAAACTAGATATGTTGAGTAAGTACATCAAAATCTCTATAAAAACTGTGATGATGTACACTGCTTCTGTGATAATGGTACCTGTGATAAAAGTTTTAGTTTTTCATGTGTAGCTGAGTCAGATGTCCTCGAATCAATGTTAAAAATTAAGTCAAATGCCACTGGAATTGATGATTGTTGGGTTTCCCAGCCCGATATTTAGTCAACATAAATTAAGTCATAGGCAGTGGTGCACTCATATAGTCTGCACCTAGCTCTTATACTTTCTTGAGCTGATCTTCGTAGCCATCAGACCGTCTTTCGTCATTATTAAATCGCATCGATCGCTCACCCACATACATATATGTTCATACGGAATAAGTCGGTCTACATATAATCTGGAGCTGATCGTATCGCATCATACCATATTCGTTGCATCGGTCTTTAATCGGTGTTTTACGCACCTCGCTTAACATCCATATGCACATACACATTCGTCGGTCTACATATAATATATAATATATGCACCGGCCGTCCTTTCATATAGCTGTTGGCGTACGGTTCTCATTTCTCCTCGTCTATTACGCGCGGTACTCTTTACGCTCATCTTCCCGCAAGAAACGGTTCCCATATCGGCTGCCTTTGCATATTGGTATTGCACATAGCTTTGCTTGCGGTTCTTGGTCGTTGCGTTCTATAGCGTTCGTTACGCTTTTCGGTCATCTTCCCGCTAGAGACTTTTATTACGCGCGGTACTCTTTGCGCTCGTTTTCCCACTAGAAACGTTTTGCTTACATTGTCGTTGCCATGGAAGTGAATGCTGGAAATGACATTGTAGTGACTGCTGCTAAAAACAGGGTGACTTTCCTGAAATTAAAAGTAGCTCAGATATTTGAACACTTATAACAGTTGAATGCTGCTTGGTAGAGTGAGTTGTTGCTATCTGATTACTATATGTTCGTTGTAAAGTTAGAAGTGATCGAAAAGATTCAGGGCACCTTTAAAACCCTGCATGATGAGCTCCAGGAGTTGGACTACGACAAGACGTGCAGTAGAATGTTGGACATGTTTCGATTCGGGATGTCATCGCCACTCGTTTCCCTCGCCAGCTTATTCTTTTCACGGTTTCTGCCAAAGTTGTCATCGCTAACATTCTCTGCTGGCACCATTCACCTCAGCGTATGACGGCTCCCAGTCCAAGCCATATGCAAATACCAAGTGTATCGACAGTGGACAGCAATCTCCAGTTCGAACGATGGAGGAACTCCGCTTCAGAAGTCATGTGCATATCCAAGAAGAATAGTTCGTCGGATTCGACCGAGCCTGCCTCATGCTTATCTGAGAGGCCAACTCAGCAGTTGGCAAGGGTGTAAGGTTTCGTTTGGAAGAGATTCCCAGACCGCCGAAAAGTAGGCACCAGCAAGTTGTTAGCAAGCGTATAACAATTTGACGGTTAGTTCGGAAGGGCTAGCTTTAAGCTTTTGGTTGATTAGTAAATTAATGGAAAAAAAAATTGAGTTCGCCGTCTCTCGCTCAAGCTCGGGTGAGGGAAATGACCGGGTAAGGCCCAAAAGATGGGAGCCGTGTGAGGGCAGAAAGTAAGGGTATTACCGAGGGAAAAGGGTTGACCCCGAATATGCAGCAAGGCGCCCCGAGCGGCAGTCCAGGGGCACTAACCAGCGAACAGCTGTTTTGGGGGCAAATGTCAGTGGGTGGAGGAAAGAAAGTTGACAACCAGGCATTAGTTTCCGGCAATGATCTCGTTCTTTTCTCCTGACGACCAGCAAGCCAACAAGACGTGTGGCTCCGTAACCATCAACCATCAAAACAAGTAGTTCGGTGTGGATCACCCAGCCATCCAGGCCAAAGCGGGCCTGTAGAGCTCTGAGCCAACTTGGTGCCTTCGAAGAAGGTCTAATACTGTTGCAAGGTGCCGTTGAAAACGCAGGTAACTGTTATGTCAGGCTTTTTGGTTAGGCTGACGAGATTTCCCATGCTCAGGGTCACCGGAGGGCACTCTTTAATTTCTTTTCGTTTCCTACGCCTACTTTCCACAGGAACGGCACCTAGTTGCTGATTACTAGAAAAAAGAGAGAAAAGAACAAAGAGAGTGGGAAAAAGCTACGCTCCCTCAAACGCCCCCGCACCCCGCTTCAAAGCTCGGCAGTCGAGCAAAAACTACAGCTGGTAGCGGTGCAGCTGTTCCGTCGACAAACTAGCTGCTAATCTCGGCCAGAGGGTCCACAAAAAAAAGGGCATGGCTAGGCCCGACTTGTGAAGATCTGGCGCTCGGTTGAGGCTAAGGCCCCCCGATCGGCCAGACCGAATACTAAGGAAAAGTGCGAGAGACAGGGGTCAATGGACCAACCTGCATGGAGTGTGAAAGTGTGAAAGTGAAAAGTATAGGGACGACCCTTGTGTTTTTTTTATTTTTTATTTCATGTGAAAAGTCAAAGGGATCGCTAAAAAAAAAAAAAAAGGCATGAACCCCAATAAAGGTTATTCAAAAAAAAAAAAAAAATAAAGCTAACGGAAAAAGAAGAAAGAGAAAACGAAAGACGGGCGATCTAAACCTCTGAGTGCAGTGGCCCCGAAAGCTCACAAAAAGCTCTCTCTCGCGATTTGTTTGTGCTAATTTTCTATTTCAGCCACAGTCCCCCAGCGAAAGATCTTTCGGCGATGGACCCTGGCGTCAAACGTGAGTAGAAAGTAAAAAAACTTGTAATTCGTAACCCCGAAAAATGTGGTTTATACGACCGAGAGAGGGTTCCTAAAAAAAAAGAGAACCAAATAGAAAACAGAGTACGAGTACTTAGAGGAAAGCTCGCGCTGAGTGAAGCTGAGCAAGTAAAAGCTCCCGAAAGCAGATGAAAAGAGAATCGCTGTAGATTTTTACGCGTTAAATATTACACGGCTGATAACATGAGCCGAAAGTAACTTTTTGGGGGTCATGTTTTCATAGAGACCTCTTTGACTTCAGTCTGGATAGGCTACTACTATTATTTTATATCTTTTTTTCCCTTTATACATATTCAGATTTACTTACTCCCCTAGTAGTTTACGACACCAATTACATATCCATACAAACTATAACACAACACTCATATTATATACACCTATTACATATCCATACAAACTATAACACAACACTCATATTATATACACCTATTACATATCCATACAAACTATAACACAACACTCATATTATATACACCTATTACATATCCATACAAACTATAACACAACACTCATATTATATACACCTATTACATATACATACAAACTATAACACAACACTCATATTATATACACCTACTTTCGTAATCTTACATCATATAGAATTATACCTTTTTATTATCGCGTAGATCTTGAGAGAATATGAATGAAGCCCCTGAATAATTTTCTTTTAAATAAATGTAGTTAAGTTGAAATGTTCTAAGAGTTATTTTTTCGTTGGACCCATGCCCGACCTGAAGCAGCGCCCTGACCCCTGAGTGGTTTTGGGAGGGATCCCTGAGGATGAATTAGGATGTGAGGGATCATGGTAGGGTGGGCATCTGTGCAGCTTTGCACGTACAGCCCAAGACCGAGCATCGCCTTCTTGTTATTTTCGTATGTCCGTTTCACACTAGAACCTTTCTTGTAGATTTATTCGGTTGCCGTACCGAACCCCTCCCCTCCTCCTTATCCCTTCCTTTAGTACGCGTTTTTCTTTATTTATTTTAAAACAGTGAGCTTAATAACCGGCGGCTTTTTCCCACTAACTCACCCCAGCCGACCAGAGAAAAGCCGGAAGCAAGCGCGTACCCCGCCGAGTTATTCGAACACCTCCTCACAGGTTATATGTTACAGATACATATATATAATATAATTAAATAAATAAGAAAATGGCGCCCAACGTGGGGCCCGACCAGAATCGGCTGGTCAATCTTCGGCTTGCCCCGATAAGATATGTAGAAATTACATACGTACCAAGTCAATAACAGCTAACTGACTTGGACAGCTCTCCTCTAATAGACTTAACGAAATATCAAGCCCACCCCTATTTGAAGGTGACCGGTGGACCAGATCTATCGATTGCGCGTAGGGCGTAGCGTTTCGTGGTGATAGTAAGAGCTCGCAAGGATTCTTGGTTGGACGGATAGGCGTATCGTTCTTTGGAATTTGCCTTTTTGTGGCCCCGAGCTACAGGCTGCCCGGAAGGAGAAGCACATCGTGTCCGCAATGAATCGACCTTTTAGATTATAGTCCGAAATATGCACGTTAGCTGGAATGTGGGTATACCATCATTCATCTGGATGACCTTACCGCTTGCGGTATGTTTCGTGTACTGTTTTCGTCGGTACGGCACCAAACATATCTTTTCTTTAAAACTTTTTCTATTTCTCCTAACTTTCTTCTTTTAAATCTTCCTATTCTGTATCAAGTGAGGTAGGGTAATACAGTAGGGAACTGCCATAAAGGGAGAAGTTCCTATACTTTATATTCGAGTGGTCAGCGGCGGGTGATCCATCCAATATTAGTTCGCGAATATTGAGTGGGTTAGTTGGCGGAGGGATATACGTGCCCTGGACTGTCGCAGCCCCGAATAGTGACCGTTGCCTCCACTTTTCGCGTCAATTGGAATCGTTTTGTGTTAGTGGAACTCCGATCGTGGTATAACACCGCGGTATCGGCCCCATTACTCCTTGCCAATATCAAACTGTTGACGTCTGCTTGTAAATCTTCTGTGTTAAGAGGTCCGGTGTTGTAGGGAAATTAGGGTAGCTGCATGAAGGTTTGGGGATAGGGTCCAACTATTTCTTTTGATATATACATTTTTTTTGGTTTTGCGGTCATTTAGAAAAAATATTTAAGCTTAAGATTATTCATACTTCAATAATAAGTTTTGGCAGTGGCGAAAAAAAAAAAAAAAAAGCGAAAGAATTTTTAAATATACTCTAAATTTTAGAGTGGAAAGAGTATGTCTCGCTCAACTTGTGGGATTTGTATAAGAGAAATTAGGGTTCCATCACAGGGATTTGAAACTAGGTGTAAGCACTCGTTTCATTTTGATTGCTTTAGAAAGCGAGGAGGAGAAAAAACAATTTGTCCGATCTGTTTTGCATTTTTATCAACTCCGGCGCCTAGCTTGGCAGACGAGCTCGCGGCTGCACATAGTTCGACTGGTCAAACAGGAACGGACAGCATGCCCAGAACAAGGTCACAGGGAATGGGAAGTCCGGGACAGGAAGGTATAGACGCGCAGTCAGCCGAGCAGGTGGCAGAACCGCAAAATCTCAATGCTGGGGATGGGCAGAACGCTACAATGTCTGAGGGGCTAGCACAAATGACCCAATCGTTGACCCAAGCCATGTCTCAGATTGCGTATATGGCACAATCTATGGCTAAGTTGACGCAATCGATCGAGGCTGGGTTCCAGAGACTAGCAGTCCAAAGTGTGTCCCCGACAGCGCAAGTGGTAATTGGAGCACAGGCCGAAGCTTCACCGCAGACGTTCGAGCAGCTGTTCCAGATACCTCCGAGGGATTCAGTAGGGCCACCGGATAACGGAGCCCCTGAAGCCCGATCACCGTGGGGATCCCAAGGTTCATCCGATCTACGACCTGACAGGATCAGCCAAATAATTTCCAATTGGAAACTGCGCTTTTCCGGATATTCTTCCATGGGAGTAGATGATTTTGTGTATAGAGTAGAGGCTCTAACTAGACAGACGTTAGATGGGAATCTGGAGTTAATTGCTCGGTATGCCAGCAACTTGTTTGAAGGTAGTGCCAGCGAGTGGTTCTGGCGATACCACAAAAGTGTCGCAGTAGTCACTTGGCCACAGCTGAGTTCAGCACTGAGAGCGCAGTTCAAAGATGGCAGGACTGATCTAGAGATTCGCACGGCGTTGTCGCAACGGAAACAGAAAGTAAACGAAACTTTTGACGCTTTCTACGAGGCTATTATATCGATAGCAGATAAACTGGTGGTACCCCTGACAGAACCTGCACTGCTGGAAGTCCTTAGGGCCAATTTGGTGGCGGACATCCAACATGAGATTCTACATGTGCCGATTATGTCAGTTGCTCAGCTTCGGCATGTAGTTCGCACCCGCGAGCGATTTCTGCAATCAGTGGCTAAGCTGACCCTGATCGCTCCAAGCCATCGACTTCCACCTAGACCTCAGATACGTGAAATTGCAGTAGCGGTAGATCAGGGGGATGAAGAAGAACGGGAGGAAGAGTCGGAAGACCCGGAAATCGCAGCGATTTCTCTCCTCTGCTGGAATTGTGGAGCTCAGGGGCATAGGTACCAAGAGTGCGTGGCAGAACGAAAGGTTTTTTGTTACGGCTGTGGCCGACCAGATACATACAAGCCATCGTGCACTCGTTGTAGTGTGTCAAAAAACTTAAAGGGCCGTGCACCGTTAGCCAGTGCACGCAAACAATGGTCCTCTCGAGGGACAAACACAGATTAGACTCGGATAGATCCGGAATACCAGATCTGTCCAAACTACCAGAATCGCCTAAACTACCGGATTTGACTAAACCAACCGATTTGACAGACTCGACAAACTTGTCCCAGCTACCGGAAATACCCTTAAACGTGCGAGTCCAAATGAAGGAAACGATTAACGAGGCGAAACTCGGTAGATCAAGGGAGCGTTTGCGGCAATACAGGCAAAAACGTAAATCCGAAAAACGCTCGGTGCTCTCTTCAGTCGTAAATGATACCAAGGATTGGCGACCGTACGCCGAGGTGTCATTGCTAGGAAAGACGGTTACGGGCCTGATGGACACCGGAGCTTCGATCAGCTGCATAGGTGGCGCCTTGGCGTCAGAACTATTGAAGGATAGTTCGAGCTACCGCCCTATGAGAGCATCAGTCAGTACAGCTGATGGGAAACATCAACCGATCGTTGGCCGAATCGACACCGATATCAAGTTTAAGGGGGACACGCTGACTTTTCGACTATGGATCGTTCCTTCGTTGTCACAAAGTCTATATTTAGGGATAGATTTTTGGACCGAGTTTAACCTCTTGCCGGCCTTTTTGTCCAACAAATCTCTGGGGCCGTCAATCTCAGGCTTGTCGTTAGATGACCCTAACCAGCTGCCTCTGTCAGCACCACAGAAAAAGCAATTAATAGCTACTGTTAAAAAGTTTCCATCATTTGCAGAGAGGGGCCTGGGAAAAACGAAATTGTTACAGCATGAGATTGATGTAGGAATTGGAATCGTTTTGTGTTAGTGGAACTCCGATCGTGGTATAACACCGCGGTATCGGCCCCATTACTCCTTGCCAATATCAAACTGTTGACGTCTGCTTGTAAATCTTCTGTGTTAAGAGGTCCGGTGTTGTAGGGAAATTAGGGTAGCTGCATGAAGGTTTGGGGATAGGGTCCAACTATTTCTTTTGATATATACATTTTTTTTGGTTTTGCGGTCATTTAGAAAAAATATTTAAGCTTAAGATTATTCATACTTCAATAATAAGTTTTGGCAGTGGCGAAAAAAAAAAAAAAAAAGCGAAAGAATTTTTAAATATACTCTAAATTTTAGAGTGGAAAGAGTATGTCTCGCTCAACTTGTGGGATTTGTATAAGAGAAATTAGGGTTCCATCACAGGGATTTGAAACTAGGTGTAAGCACTCGTTTCATTTTGATTGCTTTAGAAAGCGAGGAGGAGAAAAAACAATTTGTCCGATCTGTTTTGCATTTTTATCAACTCCGGCGCCTAGCTTGGCAGACGAGCTCGCGGCTGCACATAGTTCGACTGGTCAAACAGGAACGGACAGCATGCCCAGAACAAGGTCACAGGGAATGGGAAGTCCGGGACAGGAAGGTATAGACGCGCAGTCAGCCGAGCAGGTGGCAGAACCGCAAAATCTCAATGCTGGGGATGGGCAGAACGCTACAATGTCTGAGGGGCTAGCACAAATGACATAATCGTTGACCCAAGCCATGTCTCAGATTGCGTATATGGCACAATCTATGGCTAAGTTGACGCAATCGATCGAGGCTGGGTTCCAGAGACTAGCAGTCCAAAGTGTGTCCCCGACAGCGCAAGTGGTAATTGGAGCACAGGCCGAAGCTTCACCGCAGACGTTCGAGCAGCTGTTCCAGATACCTCCGAGGGATTCAGTAGGGCCACCGGATAACGGAGCCCCTGAAGCCCGATCACCGTGGGGATCCCAAGGTTCATCCGATCTACGACCTGACAGGATCAGCCAAATAATTTCCAATTGGAAACTGCGCTTTTCCGGATATTCTTCCATGGGAGTAGATGATTTTGTGTATAGAGTAGAGGCTCTAACTAGACAGACGTTAGATGGGAATCTGGAGTTAATTGCTCGGTATGCCAGCAACTTGTTTGAAGGTAGTGCCAGCGAGTGGTTCTGGCGATACCACAAAAGTGTCGCAGTAGTCACTTGGCCACAGCTGAGTTCAGCACTGAGAGCGCAGTTCAAAGATGGCAGGACTGATCTAGAGATTCGCACGGCGTTGTCGCAACGGAAACAGAAAGTAAACGAAACTTTTGACGCTTTCTACGAGGCTATTATATCGATAGCAGATAAACTGGTGGTACCCCTGACAGAACCTGCACTGCTGGAAGTCCTTAGGGCCAATTTGGTGGCGGACATCCAACATGAGATTCTACATGTGCCGATTATGTCAGTTGCTCAGCTTCGGCATGTAGTTCGCACCCGCGAGCGATTTCTGCAATCAGTGGCTAAGCTGACCCTGATCGCTCCAAGCCATCGACTTCCACCTAGACCTCAGATACGTGAAATTGCAGTAGCGGTAGATCAGGGGGATGAAGAAGAACGGGAGGAAGAGTCGGAAGACCCGGAAATCGCAGCGATTTCTCTCCTCTGCTGGAATTGTAGAGCTCAGGGGCATAGGTACCAAGAGTGCGTGGCAGAACGAAAGGTTTTTTGTTACGGCTGTGGCCGACCAGATACATACAAGCCATCGTGCACTCGTTGTAGTGTGTCAAAAAACTTAAAGGGCCGTGCACCGTTAGCCAGTGCACGCAAACAATGGTCCTCTCGAGGGACAAACACAGATTAGACTCGGATAGATCCGGAATACCAGATCTGTCCAAACTACCAGAATCGCCTAAACTACCGGATTTGACTAAACCAACCGATTTGACAGACTCGACAAACTTGTCCCAGCTACCGGAAATACCCTTAAACGTGCGAGTCCAAATGAAGGAAACGATTAACGAGGCGAAACTCGGTAGATCAAGGGAGCGTTTGCGGCAATACAGGCAAAAACGTAAATCCGAAAAACGCTCGGTGCTCTCTTCAGTCGTAAATGATACCAAGGATTGGCGACCGTACGCCGAGGTGTCATTGCTAGGAAAGACGGTTACGGGCCTGATGGACACCGGAGCTTCGATCAGCTGCATAGGTGGCGCCTTGGCGTCAGAACTATTGAAGGATAGTTCGAGCTACCGCCCTATGAGAGCATCAGTCAGTACAGCTGATGGGAAACATCAACCGATCGTTGGCCGAATCGACACCGATATCAAGTTTAAGGGGGACACGCTGACTTTTCGACTATGGATCGTTCCTTCGTTGTCACAAAGTCTATATTTAGGGATAGATTTTTGGACCGAGTTTAACCTCTTGCCGGCCTTTTTGTCCAACAAATCTCTGGGGCCGTCAATCTCAGGCTTGTCGTTAGATGACCCTAACCAGCTGCCTCTGTCAGCACCACAGAAAAAGCAATTAATAGCTACTGTTAAAAAGTTTCCATCATTTGCAGAGAGGGGCCTGGGAAAAACGAAATTGTTACAGCATGAGATTGATGTAGGAATTGGAATCGTTTTGTGTTAGTGGAACTCCGATCGTGGTATAACACCGCGGTATCGGCCCCATTACTCCTTGCCAATATCAAACTGTTGACGTCTGCTTGTAAATCTTCTGTGTTAAGAGGTCCGGTGTTGTAGGGAAATTAGGGTAGCTGCATGAAGGTTTGGGGATAGGGTCCAACTATTTCTTTTGATATATACATTTTTTTTGGTTTTGCGGTCATTTAGAAAAAATATTTAAGCTTAAGATTATTCATACTTCAATAATAAGTTTTGGCAGTGGCGAAAAAAAAAAAAAAAAAAGCGAAAGAATTTTTAAATATACTCTAAATTTTAGAGTGGAAAGAGTATGTCTCGCTCAACTTGTGGGATTTGTATAAGAGAAATTAGGGTTCCATCACAGGGATTTGAAACTAGGTGTAAGCACTCGTTTCATTTTGATTGCTTTAGAAAGCGAGGAGGAGAAAAAACAATTTGTCCGATCTGTTTTGCATTTTTATCAACTCCGGCGCCTAGCTTGGCAGACGAGCTCGCGGCTGCACATAGTTCGACTGGTCAAACAGGAACGGACAGCATGCCCAGAACAAGGTCACAGGGAATGGGAAGTCCGGGACAGGAAGGTATAGACGCGCAGTCAGCCGAGCAGGTGGCAGAACCGCAAAATCTCAATGCTGGGGATGGGCAGAACGCTACAATGTCTGAGGGGCTAGCACAAATGACCCAATCGTTGACCCAAGCCATGTCTCAGATTGCGTATATGGCACAATCTATGGCTAAGTTGACGCAATCGATCGAGGCTGGGTTCCAGAGACTAGCAGTCCAAAGTGTGTCCCCGACAGCGCAAGTGGTAATTGGAGCACAGGCCGAAGCTTCACCGCAGACGTTCGAGCAGCTGTTCCAGATACCTCCGAGGGATTCAGTAGGGCCACCGGATAACGGAGCCCCTGAAGCCCGATCACCGTGGGGATCCCAAGGTTCATCCGATCTACGACCTGACAGGATCAGCCAAATAATTTCCAATTGGAAACTGCGCTTTTCCGGATATTCTTCCATGGGAGTAGATGATTTTGTGTATAGAGTAGAGGCTCTAACTAGACAGACGTTAGATGGGAATCTGGAGTTAATTGCTCGGTATGCCAGCAACTTGTTTGAAGGTAGTGCCAGCGAGTGGTTCTGGCGATACCACAAAAGTGTCGCAGTAGTCACTTGGCCACAGCTGAGTTCAGCACTGAGAGCGCAGTTCAAAGATGGCAGGACTGATCTAGAGATTCGCACGGCGTTGTCGCAACGGAAACAGAAAGTAAACGAAACTTTTGACGCTTTCTACGAGGCTATTATATCGATAGCAGATAAACTGGTGGTACCCCTGACAGAACCTGCACTGCTGGAAGTCCTTAGGGCCAATTTGGTGGCGGACATCCAACATGAGATTCTACATGTGCCGATTATGTCAGTTGCTCAGCTTCGGCATGTAGTTCGCACCCGCGAGCGATTTCTGCAATCAGTGGCTAAGCTGACCCTGATCGCTCCAAGCCATCGACTTCCACCTAGACCTCAGATACGTGAAATTGCAGTAGCGGTAGATCAGGGGGATGAAGAAGAACGGGAGGAAGAGTCGGAAGACCCGGAAATCGCAGCGATTTCTCTCCTCTGCTGGAATTGTGGAGCTCAGGGGCATAGGTACCAAGAGTGCGTGGCAGAACGAAAGGTTTTTTGTTACGGCTGTGGCCGACCAGATACATACAAGCCATCGTGCACTCGTTGTAGTGTGTCAAAAAACTTAAAGGGCCGTGCACCGTTAGCCAGTGCACGCAAACAATGGTCCTCTCGAGGGACAAACACAGATTAGACTCGGATAGATCCGGAATACCAGATCTGTCCAAACTACCAGAATCGCCTAAACTACCGGATTTGACTAAACCAACCGATTTGACAGACTCGACAAACTTGTCCCAGCTACCGGAAATACCCTTAAACGTGCGAGTCCAAATGAAGGAAACGATTAACGAGGCGAAACTCGGTAGATCAAGGGAGCGTTTGCGGCAATACAGGCAAAAACGTAAATCAGAAAAACGCTCGGTGCTCTCTTCAGTCGTAAATGATACCAAGGATTGGCGACCGTACGCCGAGGTGTCATTGCTAGGAAAGACGGTTACGGGCCTGATGGACACCGGAGCTTCGATCAGCTGCATAGGTGGCGCCTTGGCGTCAGAACTATTGAAGGATAGTTCGAGCTACCGCCCTATGAGAGCATCAGTCAGTACAGCTGATGGGAAACATCAACCGATCGTTGGCCGAATCGACACCGATATCAAGTTTAAGGGGGACACGCTGACTTTTCGACTATGGATCGTTCCTTCGTTGTCACAAAGTCTATATTTAGGGATAGATTTTTGGACCGAGTTTAACCTCTTGCCGGCCTTTTTGTCCAACAAATCTCTGGGGCCGTCAATCTCAGGCTTGTCGTTAGATGACCCTAACCAGCTGCCTCTGTCAGCACCACAGAAAAAGCAATTAATAGCTACTGTTAAAAAGTTTCCATCATTTGCAGAGAGGGGCCTGGGAAAAACGAAATTGTTACAGCATGAGATTGATGTAGGAAATGCTAAGCCCATCAAGCAACGGCACTACGCCGTTTCACCGGCCGTGCAACAGCTCATGTACACCGAGCTTGACCGCATGGTGTCGTTGGGAGTAATAGAGGAGTCGGACGGTCCTTGGTCCTCACCGGTTGTCATGGTACGGAAACCAGGCAAGGTGCGGCTATGCCTCGATAGTAGGAAGGTGAATGAGGTGACGGTTAAAAACGCCTACCCGATGCCGCTCATTGACGGAATTCTCAGTCGGCTGCCGCGCGCGGAATTCATTTCAAGCATTGACTTGAAAGATGCGTATTGGCAGATTCCGCTAGAAGAGGGTTCGAGGGATAAAACGGCGTTCACTGTGCCAGGGCGACCCTTATATCGTTTCACCGTCATGCCGTTCGGCTTGTCTAATGCGGCACAAACGATGTGCAAACTTATGGACAAAGTAATCCCTTCACCCTTGCGGAACGAAATATTCGTATACCTCGACGATCTGCTAGTCGTATCCGACTCCTTTGAGAGACACTTGGAAGTTCTCACCGAGTTAGCGGCTCGCCTGCAACAAGCTGGTTTAACCATTAATGTGCAGAAATCACACTTTTGCTTGGTAGAAGTCAAGTATCTGGGGCACGTTATTGGTAAGGGCACAATTCGGACAGATCCGGAAAAAGTGGACTCTATAAAAGAGTTTCCGGTTCCGCGGTCCATTAAGCAGGTGCGAAGGTTCTTAGGGCTCACAGGATGGTACCACAAATTTATTAAGGACTATGCAGGGTTGGCTTCGCCAATAACTGACACGCTTAAGCAAAAGCAGAAGTTCAGGTGGACTGAAGACGCTCAGAAGGCTTTCGAGGTATTAAAGACGAAGATGTGTGAAGCTCCCGTGTTGCACAGTCCCGACTTTAAATCGCCATTCTCTATGCACTGCGACGCCAGTCATACTGGAATTGGGGGGGTGCTCATGCAGAAAGATGGTGAAGGCAATGATGTGCCTATTGCGTTCATGTCACGGAAGCTCAACCAATGCCAACGCAATTATTCCGTAACGGAGAAAGAATGTCTGGCAGCCGTGATGTGTGTGAAAAAATTTAGGCCGTACGTCGAAGGTCAGGAGTTTTCCATAATCACGGACCATGCGTCTTTGAAATGGCTAATGTCTCAAACAGATTTGAGCTCAAGATTAGCACGATGGGCTTTAAAGCTTCAAGCGTTCACCTTTAAAATCTTCCATCGGAAGGGATCGCGTAACATCGTCCCAGATGCACTGTCCAGGGTTTTCACCGAGGATCTGTCAGCTATTCAGTTCGATAGCCTGATTGACATAGGTTCTCCGCAATTCCAATCAGACGACTATCAAGATATGAAGGCTAAAGTTCAAGCGAATCAGAATCGAATGCCCGATGTGAAAGTAGTAGACGACATGATTTACCGGCGATCGGAGCATGCCACGGGAGAAAAGATAGCCGACGACCTGTGCTGGAAGCTCTGGATCCCTAGAGGGTTGATACAAGAGGTACTAAAGAAAGCCCATGAACACCCTTTAGCGGCTCATAGTGGGATAAACAAAACATTAGAACGTATTCGACGATTCTATTATTGGCCAAATCTAGTGACGGATGTGAAGGAGTTTATAGGCAGCTGCGAAGTGTGCAAGTGTAGCAAGCATCCGAACTACACTTTGAGACCCGCAATGGGGAAGTCGAGTGAAACGCAAAGGTTCTTCCAGAAGATCTATGTGGACTTTTTGGGGCCATATCCACGCAGCAAGTCCGGGAATATAGGTATCTTCGTCGTGTTAGATCACTTTTCTAAATTCCCTTTTTTGAAGAGAGTCAAGAAGTTTACCGCTGAGGCCATTATTCCATTCATGGAGGAGGAGTTATTCCACTGTTTTGGCGTCCCGGAAGTCGTAGTGTCAGACAATGGGGTGCAGTTCAAATCACATAAGTTTAATGAGCTGCTACAAAAGTATAGCGTTAAACATTTCTACACCGCCGTATATGCCCCTCAAGCGAACGCTTCAGAGAGGGTCAACCGGTCAGTCATTGCGGCCATAAAATCTTATGTTGATCCTGATCAAAGCAATTGGGACGAGCCAATGAGTGCCATAGCATGCGCGTTACGGTCAAGTGTACATTCAGCAGTGAATAGTAGTCCGTATCGGATAGCGTTCGGTCAGAACATGATCACGAGCGGGTCTGCCTACCCATTGTTGCGGAACTTGGGCGTATTGGACGATCGTACATTTGCTTTTGATAGGGCAGACTCATTTGACCTCATTCGCAAAACGGCCCAACAATCTATGAGGAAGCAACAGCAGCGTAACGAAAATACATATAACTTGCGGAGTCGAGAAGTTTCTTTCCATACAGGGCAGGAGGTATACCGACGTAACTTTCAACAAAGTAACTTTTCTAAAGGCTTTAACGCCGAACTCGCCCCGACCTTGGTAAAAGCCAGGGTTAGCAAACGGCTGGGAAATAGTTATTATGAACTGGAGGATCTCCAGGGGAATCCGGTGGGGAAGTACCATGCCAAAGACATCAAACAATAACGCAACACTTCCCAAACGAGTATCACCCTTAGGAGTCCTGAACCCCTAAGTGTGATTTTGGCGGGGGGGTGTGTAAGGTTTCGTTTGGAAGAGATTCCCAGACCGCCGAAAAGTAGGCACCAGCAAGTTGTTAGCAAGCGTATAACAATTTGACGGTTAGTTCGGAAGGGCTAGCTTTAAGCTTTTGGTTGATTAGTAAATTAATGGAAAAAAAAATTGAGTTCGCCGTCTCTCGCTCAAGCTCGGGTGAGGGAAATGACCGGGTAAGGCCCAAAAGATGGGAGCCGTGTGAGGGCAGAAAGTAAGGGTATTACCGAGGGAAAAGGGTTGACCCCGAATATGCAGCAAGGCGCCCCGAGCGGCAGTCCAGGGGCACTAACCAGCGAACAGCTGTTTTGGGGGCAAATGTCAGTGGGTGGAGGAAAGAAAGTTGACAACCAGGCATTAGTTTCCGGCCATGATCTCGTTCTTTTCTCCTGACGACCAGCAAGCCAACAAGACGTGTGGCTCCGTAACCATCAACCATCAAAACAAGTAGTTCGGTGTGGATCACCCAGCCATCCAGGCCAAAGCGGGCCTGTAGAGCTCTGAGCCAACTTGGTGCCTTCGAAGAAGGTCTAATACTGTTGCAAGGTGCCGTTGAAAACGCAGGTAACTGTTATGTCAGGCTTTTTGGTTAGGCTGACGAGATTTCCCATGCTCAGGGTCACCGGAGGGCACTCTTTAATTTCTTTTCGTTTCCTACGCCTACTTTCCACAGGAACGGCACCTAGTTGCTGATTACTAGAAAAAAGAGAGAAAAGAACAAAGAGAGTGGGAAAAAGCTACGCTCCCTCAAACGCCCCCGCACCCCGCTTCAAAGCTCGGCAGTCGAGCAAAAACTACAGCTGGTAGCGGTGCAGCTGTTCCGTCGACAAACTAGCTGCTAATCTCGGCCAGAGGGTCCACAAAAAAAAGGGCATGGCTAGGCCCGACTTGTGAAGATCTGGCGCTCGGTTGAGGCTAAGGCCCCCCGATCGGCCAGACCGAATACTAAGGAAAAGTGCGAGAGACAGGGGTCAAATGACCAACCTGCATGGAGTGTGAAAGTGTGAAAGTGAAAAGTATAGGGACGACCCTTGTGTTTTTTTTATTTTTTATTTCATGTGAAAAGTCAAAGGGATCGCTAAAAAAAAAAAAAGGCATGAACCCCAAATAAAGGTTATTCAAAAAAAAAAAAAAATAAAGCTAACGGAAAAAGAAGAAAGAGAAAACGAAAGACGGGCGATCTAAACCTCTGAGTGCAGTGGCCCCGAAAGCTCACAAAAAGCTCTCTCTCGCGATTTGTTTGTGCTAATTTTCTATTTCAGCCACAGTCCTCCAGCGAAAGATCTTTCGGCGATGGACCCTGGCGTCAAACGTGAGTAGAAAGTAAAAAAACTTGTAATTCGTAACCCCGAAAAATGTGGTTTATACGACCGAGAGAGGGTTCCTAAAAAAAAAGAGAACCAAATAGAAAACAGAGTACGAGTACTTAGAGGAAAGCTCGCGCTGAGTGAAGCTGAGCAAGTAAAAGCTCCCGAAAGCAGATGAAAAGAGAATCGCTGTAGATTTTTACGCGTTAAATATTACACGGCTGATAACATGAGCCGAAAGTAACTTTTTGGGGGTCATGTTTTCATAGAGACCTCTTTGACTTCAGTCTGGATAGGCTACTACTATTATTTTATATCTTTTTTTCCCTTTATACATATTCAGATTTACTTACTCCCCTAGTAGTTTACGACACCAATTACATATCCATACAAACTATAACACAACACTCATATTATATACACCTATTACATATCCATACAAACTATAACACAACACTCATATTATATACACCTATTACATATCCATACAAACTATAACACAACACTCATATTATATACACCTATTACATATCCATACAAACTATAACACAACACTCATATTATATACACCTATTACATATACATACAAACTATAACACAACACTCATATTATATACACCTACTTTCGTAATCTTACATCATATAGAATTATACCTTTTTATTATCGCGTAGATCTTGAGAGAATATGAATGAAGCCCCTGAATAATTTTCTTTTAAATAAATGTAGTTAAGTTGAAATGTTCTAAGAGTTATTTTTTCGTTGGACCCATGCCCGACCTGAAGCAGCGCCCTGACCCCTGAGTGGTTTTGGGAGGGATCCCTGAGGATGAATTAGGATGTGAGGGATCATGGTAGGGTGGGCATCTGTGCAGCTTTGCACGTACAGCCCAAGACCGAGCATCGCCTTCTTGTTATTTTCGTATGTCCGTTTCACACTAGAACCTTTCTTGTAGATTTATTCGGTTGCCGTACCGAACCCCTCCCCTCCTCCTTATCCCTTCCTTTAGTACGCGTTTTTCTTTATTTATTTTAAAACAGTGAGCTTAATAACCGGCGGCTTTTTCCCACTAACTCACCCCAGCCGACCAGAGAAAAGCCGGAAGCAAGCGCGTACCCCGCCGAGTTATTCGAACACCTCCTCACAGGTTATATGTTACAAGGGATGAGCAGGCAGCGCAGCCTGTTGATTCCGAAATCCAATCCGAAATCCAGTCCAATCCGAATTACATATGTAGATGTCTCGGAGTATCGTTGTCTCTCTCAGGATTAGTCCAATGCGTTTTTGGAGAAACAATCTTGACCTTCATCAAGAGTTTGCTTCCAATTGGGGTCTTCTGAGGTGCCTGCTGTGCTTGATAGAGCTCCGTCAGACTTCCAGGAATCTCATTGGAAGGTAGACATTAGCAGTGTTGTCTCCTCACTTTCGAGCCATCAATCATCGTCGAGTGTCTGCAGGCGCTCAGTTTCTGACTTGTCAACCAAAGAGCAGCCTTACGTCAATGTTAACGTTCTTCATCCGGTTGATAGTTCTTCGCATGGGACTCTTCCGGCTGATCTGAACAAACTGACATGCTTGGCTCATGGACTCCAATCTTTGTCAAACTCTGCTGGCCGTCATCAAATCATCACACCAGGACGCATCCAATTCAGTTCACAGCCAAATCTACTTTGGTCAACGCTAATAAGCTGAATTTTCGCGCTGGAAATAAAGCTTTTCATGGACTAGCTTCATCCCAATATTGGTCTATTGGGGGGAGTGGAGCTGCAATCAAGACAGACAACTTTTACTTCTACTGACCACTCAGTTTGTCAATTGAATGAGCTGAGGAAACGTTTAGGCCACATCTTGGCTCTGACTAATTATATATTTTTAGTTGCAATTAACGAGAGCCCTGTATGTACCCATTCGAGCTCGATTGAATGTCAACCCCTTCCCGCAGTGTGCAGAGCCTAAAGCGATCAGGCTGAGTACCAATCGGTCAGATCTCAGGCAATGCGTTGCCTACTTGCAGCATATCTTCTGGTTGCGATGGAAGGAAGAGCCGACACTACGCGAAGTTTTACACTATGTGTGTACCGACTGCGCTGCTCCGTTGTATTTTCGTATGCACAGAGCATAGGACGCCGCCGACCACTGCTCTAAGCCTGTCGTAGTCTTATCGGGGGTTCCTCAAGGTAGCCATCTGGTTCCCTTGCTATTTAAGCTATTTAATAACGATCTTCCTTAAATGTTATCTCATTCCCGTGTACTACCTCTCACCATTTCTAAATGCAATATCATGACTTTTCACCGCAATAAGCCATACCTTTTCGATAACTCTATCAATAACATTATCCTACAACTGCTTTTCAAAGTTAACGACTTGGGCATTACCTTTGTTCCTAATCTATGTTTCAACTCTCATATCTCTACTATCTTTAACAAAGCCAAAGGAGTCCTTGGATTTGTCAAAAGATGGTCTAAGCAATTTACAGACCCGTATACTACAAAGCTTCTGTATGTTTCTCTGGTTCGGCCTAACTTGGAATATGGTTCTTGTGTCTGGTCTCCTCACTACCAAAATTCTCAAGATATGCTCGAATCAGTACAAAAACAGTTCCTCATCTTTGCTCTCCGCGGACTCAATTGGGACCCTTCGATCCATCTCCCTTCTTATGAAAGTAGGTTGCGCCTAATTAACCTTCACTCTCTTAAATCCCGTAGAATCTGCCAAGGAGTTCTCTTCCTCCATGAGCTTCTCTCTGGTGAGGTCGAATCGATTGCCCTCATCAGCCTTTTTAGTATTGCTGCTCCTTTCCGCCCGACTAGGCATTACTTTCCTCTTCATCTCCAACTCTGTTTTTCTAACTACTCGGATTATGAATTTTTCCGAAGCCTTTGCCTTAACTATTACCAATTTTTCCATCTGTTTTCCTTTGATACTAGTTCTAATATGGTCAAAATTATCTTAATCAATAACTTAATTTAATTTAAATAGCTGTAATTGGGAATTGTTCTGCTACCGGCTCTTCTCTTACCTTAATTTGGCTGTTGGTGGGACCCTATGGACTAATGAGTCGATAATCAGCCCCACCGGGTCAGAGTATTTGCTTTAGTCCCTTCGATTAATTAGTTGACATGTAATTTTACACTTACAGTTTAACTGAACATTGTTAAACTTTAAACAACAATAAACAACAATAATTACTGCACAAAGTTATGTACACCAAAGGGCCATCTTACCTTTATGAACGACTTAAGTTTGGCACGTCAAGACGGACGGAAAATATTTTTTTTTTTTTTTTTTTTATTTATAATTTAGAATGTTAACAATAAATTCTTAACATACTATATACATTTTCTGAGCGCTAGTTGCCTGGACTTTCGGCTCTTATTAATTACCTTATGAATTTATATATCATTTTTTATATTTAGTTTTGAAACAAATGTATTAATTAGTTCAATGTTAGTTAAAGAGGGTTCCTTTAGGGCGATTAACGGTGGGATAGGCATTGCAGATCTGACGTGTGCAATCGCTGGGCAATGTTCTATTATATGTTGAATTGATTGGGGAATGCTATTGCAGAAAGAACAGATGGGTGGCGGGTGTTTTGTGAAAAGGTGTTTGTGGGTAAGTGCTGTGTGTCCGATGCGAAGGCGGGTGTAGGTGCGGAGATTTGAGGGAGTTGCCTGAGATGGGTAAATAGGTGGTATACCTTGCAAATTTAAACTATTGTAGTGGTGATGATTGTGGGCCCAATCGTATGAGTGTCTAGATTTTATATATGATTTAATTAGACGTAATATATCTGCTTTCTCTACTACGTCTATTTCAGGTGTGTTTTGGGTAGCCGCAAGTTTTGCGGCATGGTCTGCTGCTTCGTTCCCTGGAATTCCAGCGTGTCCTGGGATCCACATTAGTTTGATTTTCTCGTTATTTATTAGAATTTCTCTAATCTGGGATGCAATATAATTGGAGTTGTTAGGATTTTTTATTGCATCAATGGTGGATTTGCTGTCAGTACATATAATATGTAGACACGCTTTTTTATTAGCATATTCAGAGGCTGCAAGAACTGCGTAGGCTTCGGCTGTGTAAACTGAGGAATATCTGTTAATGCGACCAGACGATATGGGAACGTTGGGATTCTTGACGATTGCAAAAGCAGTAGCAGTATTGGTTTTAGAACCGTCTGTGTAGAGCACGGTGGAGTCGATGAGGTAACTGCTTCCAAGTGTTTCCTTAAAGAGTTTCCGGTAGATTTCAGGACTTGTAGAGCTTCTGTTGTACGTTTCAAGGTCAGGAATAAATGAGCTCATTTTAATCAACCACGGAGGGTTCCTGTGAGGTGGAATCGTAATAGGATTGTTTTCAAGGTTCAGTTGACGGCACAGTTGTATCATTTTAAATATGGTAGAAGGATTTTTGGGTGATTTTTTGCGTTTGGCTGCTTTTATGATAATTTTAGTAATGATGTTATTGCTGCTAAACATTAATCTGGGAATTAGGCGTAAACTGGAGTGCCGGGCTCTTGTTTCCACAGACGGCAGGCCCGCTTCAGCAAGAACTACTTTTGTTGGAGAGGTGGGAAAAGCACGAATGCTTCGTTTGACAGCTGAGTGATATGGAGGGCCGATTAATTGTAGGTTAGATTTGAAGGCTCGACCATAAATGGGTAATGCATAATCTATTTTAGAGAGGATCAGCGCCCGAGTAACGTTGATCATGCTATTTCTGTGTGTGTAGGAATGCTGAGACGTTAGGTATTTTACAATATTTAGTCTAGATATAAGCTTAGTTCTAAGATATTTACAATGCTCCTTAAAGTTAAGTTTATTATCAACTATGAGACCTAAAATCTTAAGATTATTTAACAGTGGAATGATCGAATTATTAATTTTAAATTCAGGAGGATTACAATGTCGCTTTTTACAGATGTGCAGAATTTTACATTTGTCTAGAGAGAGAGTAGCGCCTGAGGTTAATGACCAAACGTTAATAGCCTTAATAATAAGTTTGAATATAGTATATGTTGTGTTTAAGTTTGTTTGTTTGGTGTAAATCAAAACATCATCGGCATAAAGTAACCGTTCCATGTGATTAAACCGGTTAATTATATTGCTAATTTCATTAAAGGCTATTACAAAAAGGGTTACTGACAAAGGCGAACCTTGGGGAATGCCATTGTGAAGTGGGTGTATGTCAAGACGAACGGAAAATATTATTTGCTTTAAATACAAGTACATATGCACAATGAAAGAGTTCTTTGTATACATATCCTGTTCGAGTTTGGAATTGTTTTCCCCACGCCATCAAGGCAATCAATGGGGGAGTGCAGCTCAAAATCGCACTGGAGAATCATCTACGCACTACATAATTTGAATTTGAGATAGTAGAGAGGGGCTAAACGGAGAGTAAGAGTGAAATTCCTAGAAACTAAATTAAAACTAAACTAAATATTATATTATTAAAATGTTGGTATATAAGTTCGAATGAATGTAATTGTAATCACTTCTTAATGTTAGTTATATAAATGTCAAATGCTAATGCTACACTAGTTGTGACTAGCGCCCTAATTTATAAGTATAAAATGCTTGTCACGCTAGGATGAAATAAAAAAATAAATAAAATAAAATATAACGAAGTGGCTGAAAGAAAGAAGGAATGCAGACCCCGATGATGTTTCAGAAACAGTCGCTAAAGTCAGTCTACAAAACCTTCTGAACCATACCGCAGGTAGACTTGTTGCTTTTCAAGAAGATGTTATACAGCACGTGATGGCTGATCAGAATACTGATTTTCTGATAGTTTTCGATGGAAGTTCTGGTCAGGCATATTATAACTTATACGCTATACGGATGAAATATGGAGTGGTTCCGATTCATGTCTTTTCGCCACTGCGCATGATTTATTCTTAATGTTGCCTTAATACATATATGAAATATAAAATATACCTAGAATCGATATATAAACATTATTTAAATACTTGATTTAATTATTAAAAAAAACTTCTTTTTTTTCAAACCCATTTTCAAATAAAAGCTTTAATGGAATCCAAAAAACTTTTCACGAAAAACTTAAAAAAATTTAAAAACCTTCGAGCTATTAATTTATATCAGAAAAAGCGTCCATTTGACCTATAGTGCAGTGCAATAAACATAAACAAAAACGAGAGGGAACGTTGTGAGCCGCGGCATTGGCCGCGGCTCTACTTTATACCCGGTACTCAGTCAGTATATATGTACGTATTTTTTTTTTTTTTTTTTTTTTTTACTTTAGGACGTTGATATGCAATGACTGCACCATCAAGTGGCCCAAGCGACACCAGCCGATGGCTGTTACGCGCGGATCCCAGGCAAGAACGCAGCCCACCTCCCGCCCAACCGACCGAGGGGCGCTGCCGCATAACGCGCGACTCGTTAACCGAACCGATCGCGGACATGCAGGAAAGATAGCTGTTAGACTAGTGTTCGAGGAAAAGTGGAACTAATTTAGCTAAAAACTAAGCAATTGCTAATTACGAGAAAGATATAAGAGTATCAATAATTTCAGACTAGGAAGGGAGTTAGTAGTAGAGATAATATGGTAGAGGGAATTATAATCAGAGCATAGGACTCTAAATGGTTCATGCAAGGATTAATTCGATCTAAAAAGCGGAAGAAACAAGGGTGTATAATTCCTAGTGCTTCTAATAGGAATCGTGAAGTTTATGCGGCTCAACAGGTCAGGGCTGTCTACGTCACCCCTGATCAAGTTGTGCACAAAAATCACACCAAGCATTTTCCTACGATTAGCTAAGGTTGGAAGGTTTATTAAAAGCAATCTATTAGAGTAAGACGGCAGTCTCACACCGGCATCCCAGCTGAGGCCTCGAAGAGCAAAAAGTAAAAAGTTTTTCTGAATTCATTCTATACGGTCCTGGTGTACGTTGTATTGAGGGCACCCTACACAAGAGCCGTATTCTAAAACCGGACGAACCAGAGAGGTGTAGAGAGTCTTTGTTATATAGGGGTCATCAAATTCCTTTGACCACCTCTTTATAAACCCAAGCACGACCATGGCCTTGTTCACCATGGTAGAAATGTGTTCTGAAAACTTTAACTTGGGATCTAATAGAACACCAAGATCATCAACCCGGGTAATTCTCTCAAGAGAACCACCACAAAGGGTGTAAGGAACCAGAAAGGCGCTGGAACGATGAAAAGTCATTACTTTACATTTTGAAGCATTAAGGTTTAACAGATTTGCACAACACCAAGACTGAAATCTATCGAGATCGGACTGCAACCTGGATTGGAAGGAAATGTCCTTATACTGGACACAGAGCTTAACATCATCCGCATACATAAGTACTCGAGAGTATGTTAATACAGAAGGCAGGTCATTTATAAAGAGTGTAAAGAGTAAGGGGCCTAGATGGCTCCCCTGAGGTACACCCGAAGTCACCAAAACTGGTGAGGACAGGGAGTTTTTGAAAAGGACTCTTTGAGACCTAGAACACAGGTAACTAGCGATCCACCTAAGGAGATTGGGCGGGAACCCTAAAAGGTCAAGTTTTTGTGCAAGGAGGGAGTGGTTTACAGAGTCGAACGCTTTACTAAAATCGGTGTAAACAACATCCGTCTGTAAATTTCCTTGAAAGCCTTTAATTATAAAGGAGGTGAACTCCAATAAGTTTGTAGTGGTTGATCTCCGCCTTAAAAATCAATGTTGAGCTAGGGATATAATTGATCTGCATAGGTGCTGCAGGTGCGGAGTTAAAATTTTCTCAAACACTTTAGGAATAGCGGATAACTTAAATATACCTCTATAGTTGTTCGCGTCAGATTTGCTACCTTTCTTATGGAGAGGAATTATAAAGGACTCCTTCCATATCGGGGGAAAGCATGAAGAATTTATAGATAAGTTGAATAGTTTAAGCAACGGCCCACACAGAGACTCGGCACAGTACCTGAGTACACAGCCGGGAACTCCGTCCGGACCCGGTGAGAACACCGGCTTTACTGTTCGTAGATCATGAAGCAAGGAGCTTTCATTTAGCAAAGGACTGAAAATGCCGCTCGACCTTGGTAAGCCGTATGGATACGGCTGACCAGAGTAAACGTCCTGCGAATAGGTAGTTTGGAAAAAACGGGCAAAAAGATCGGCAATTGCCTGATCATTATCTGCCGACGTATTAAGGAATGATAGCGAGGATGGGTGTGCGGACGTTCTACGCTTAGTGTTTACGAAGCCGTAGAACTGTTTGGGGTCCTTAGAGAAACTTATCCTGCATCGAGATAGGTAGTTCTGATAGCATTGAGCGTTAAGAACTGAAAAATTTGACCGAGCTATTACATAGTGAGAAAGAGAAGAAGGAGAGCCAACTTCTTGAAATTTTTTATACAGTCTGGATTTTACGTTTTTTAGATGGGATAACTCCTTGGTAAACCAAGGGGGTTTTCTTGATCTAATCGGACACGAAAGTGGGACACAAGAGACAAAAAGTGAGTCCAGTGCATCATAAAAAATGTTTGTGCCTGTCGTAATGTCACTGCACAAATATAAAGCGGACCAATCAAAATCCCTAATGAGGTTATTAAGCTTCGTAAACTCGGCCTTACGGAAGCAGCGGACACATTGGGGTAGTCTACCCGACCGATTCAATACAGTTCGTCCTAGGTCGAGCGTCACTTCGAATGTAGGATGGTAGGCATCTTCAGGTATACTGAGCGGGGGGACTCGAGTTAACAACGCTAAGGTCGGATCCGTTGCAAAGCACAGATCAAGAAATCGACCCAAGGAATTTTTAACATGGTTAACTTGAGACAGAGACAGGTCAATCAAGCCGTCAACAAAGTCATGTCGTGCCATGGGTACCAGGCAATTAGACTCATTTGCCGAAGACCAATCAATTCCTGGCAGGTTGAAGTCACCAAGAACTATCATGTGATCTTTGTCAGATAGCGAGGAAGAAATAGCGGTTAAGGCGGACAAATGCTGCTCGTAAATTGCGATTTCCGAAGAAGGTGGAATATACGAGCAAGTTATGAAAACTGAGAAAGCGGGAAGAATCAGTCTTACACACAGAAATTCCAGTTCCTGCTCGATCTGGACTGTGAAAAGTTCCGACGTGAAGTTTGAGTCCACAGCAATCAGAACCCCTCCTGCACGTCGAGACGAACGATCCTTTCTATAAGTTGTGTACTGATCTGCCAAAACTTCGGAACTAAGAATGTCCGGCTTTAACCAGGTCTCGGTAAACACAATAACATGGGATGCAAATGCGACACTCTCCCGGAAAAGAATGCTGAGCTTACTACGCAAGCCACGAACATTTTGATAGGTCACTAAAAGAGAGTCTGTTAGTTTTTTGGACGGGTGGAAATGGAGCGGGAAGATGACGAAGGGGCTCTGGTCTGATTTGTTGGCAAGGTTATTGGGGGCCTATTCTTCTTTTTTGCCTTAAACTCCTTCACCACCAAATGCTCCGGCCAAAATTTGGCAGAACATACGGTGTCGAAGTGAGCTTGGGAGACACTTATTTTAAAGGAAGCTATCTCCCTGGCATACGAGAAGTTAAACTTTTCCACCTTAACATCAGCGGCTTTTATTTGGCCTTGAATGTAAGCCGTCACATCTTTAATTGTGGAGTCAAGGGCAAGACGTGAGACAAAAACTTGTCTCTTTGGTGGGATCCCCACCAATCTTGGCACCACAGGCCTATCGCCTGTGATGCTAATACCCGGTGGTCCGGGATGAATGTTCACTGGTGGGGTCGGAGTTAAGGGGACAGCTAATGTGTTTGCGGACAGTACGGATACGGACGCTACGGACGATTTTGGCTGCATGCCCTCCGACACGATAAATTCGGCTACCGAATTTTCATCGCCGGCAGCCGTCGTTGCCTTCGGAGAGGCGAACGAAATCAGCTGCTGCACAATTGGAGTGGTCGGAGTCAGCTTGACAGCATCGGCCGGACGAGGGTCAGTTGGCACATGCAGATCCCGCGGAGTGACCTTTCTGCGCCTAGGAGACTCAGTCAGTAGTTTGAAGCCACTGAACTGAGACTCCATGGCTAGGAGCCGATCGTATTGCTCTTTAAAGCCCACGGTCAGCTCCTTAAAGCCCTTCCGGGTCTGCCTCATAAACGCTGCCATCTCCCTCTCAACCGGACGGCATGCCTCACAGCTGTAGTGCAGGCCGTTCCTTTTGGATATGGCATCACCCACGAGACCGGAAATCCCAGCGCATTTTGCGTGCATTACGCTATCGCAAAGCCAGCAGGGGATACTCGGTTGGTCGTGGGTGATCTGCTTCTTGAAGGTTTTTTTAGCACAGACAACAGAGTATTCCATTATGAGAAAATAATTAATATAACTTTAAGAAATCAATAAATAAAATTTCCAAAACAATTGGTATCAGACCAGTGTGCCAGATAAAACGATAGAGCAATAAAAAGAGAGGAGAGCGGTTACTTAGTTGAGAGAGAGAGAGAGAGAGTGCTACTACGCTGAACGTATCGAGAGCGAGAGAGGAAGAACAGTTATAATGGTTTGGGTAATAGGGAGAGAGTGATAAAGAGATAAATCAACTAGGTGAGAGCGGCAGATTTTGATTTTGTGTCTACCTACGAAAAGAAACAACAAAACACATTGACCACTGACACAGGAAAATAATTAAATAATATTTAAAAACACAATAAGTGGGCATGCACACGCGCCTACGGAAAATATCCAAGCAAGAAGGCAATGTAGGAAGTCTATTCAGATATTAAATTCCAAAACCACCGGCTGTTTCTTTAGGATTAAAGGCAGATAAGCGGAGCGCAAAAAAAACACGTCTGATTACTACAAAGAATCGAACGATGTTTTATGTATACATATGAGCCTACGATTTATTTAATTAATTATATGTTCGCAAAAGAGACTTATTAAATTTTGGCCAAAATGGAAAATTTCAAAAAATGTCGACTCCCTATGCTGTATTTTTATATTTTAGAAGTTATCTGTTTCCATTTTTATTTACATATAATTTTTTCTTCGGATGGTACATTTTTACATACACATGCACATACATACACATACACATACAAGGTGAGACGGTGTGTGAGTGCGATACAGGACGGACGCGCGCCTCCGTGGCTCCCGTCGTGCATCGGGTCTCGTGGATCAGCGGAAGCTGCCGATAGTGCAAAAGGGGCTGGCTTTTCGGGGAGCCCCCCGGCTGGCCGGGATAGTGGAGCTCCTCGCAGCAACCGTTTCCACTCCTAGTTTCGGTCGTCTTCATCCGCGTCGGCACCGGCGGCCATTGAGTGAAACTGCTGGCTGCAATTAAAAGCGCGAGTGTTATTGCTACGCGGCTGGGTCGGTACGCTTACCCATACTTGCCTGTGGGCGTTACCACCAGAGCATTGCCTCGGTCTCCTGGCCCACGCAGTCCATGTCAAAGGCCAAGGTAGACGTTAAACTGGTCGTCGAAGCTGGTTACTCTTGGGAGTTTGTCACTCAAAACCCAAACTCACACATCGTCCGCCTCTGAGAGAGAGCTCGTTTGCCTCCTCTCTCCGACTCAAGATGGTTGTCGTTGGAGTAACCGTGCTTGCAGAGGAGTCTCCAGCACAGCGCGCGTGCGTGCAATGTGGGCCTAAGTCCAAGAACTTTTCAACGATTTGCAGCATTTTCGGTTAAATGCAATAAAGCTGGGTGAGCACGTTCTAAATGACAACTATTCACTGTAGACAGTGCATCAGCTGCCAACCAGCGCTCCAAAACTACTAGACAGCGCTAGTCTACCCCACCGATAACTGGCGCTGCCATGTAGCACCATGTAGCACCATGGGAGCACCTAGAAGTAGGCCACACCTCCCAGTTCCCTCTAGGGCATTAGCAAGAGTGCAAAATTAACTGTCCTCAGTAGCGGCAGGGCCATCTGGTACACAACGGGTCCCGGATCTGACCTCCTGCCAACCCCACCTCTCAGCGGCGTACCCCCAAACGGGGCTCTGGCGACCGAGAAGGGGCGGTATACCCCCAGCGGCTAACGTCTGGAAGAAATTCCCGGCCATCGCTGGATGCCCCGGAGTAGCCCACACAGTGGTCCCATGCCTATATGGAAACGAGCACCTTGGTAGGCACAATCCTACCCGTAACACGGAGACCAGTAAAGTGTTACGTACGACCAACTGGACCCCCCCTTACGAACATTGGACTATGGGCTGACGGTGTGGGCATTCTACGACCTGAGTAGGCAGGCTGAACCCCTGCTGAAATGGCTCATAGGTCAATGTCCCCACCGCCCCCGTCTCGCTAAAACCCTGGCAGGCCTTGAGTAACGCTTTCCGGTTGTACCACTTATGTGGATGCGTAGGCTTGGTTGATCCCTATCCCAACTAGCACCGATCTGGCTCTGAATCCTGGAGCCCATAAGGCCCAGGGTCAACCCTAGCATGGACCTCACTCCTCGGAAAGGCACCCATGGGATCGCGGTGGTGACTACGCACTGCGACCGTAAATAACGAACTCGAGTTGAGACCCAATAACATGGAAAATATAACACTACACACACCGACGGAGAAAATGACCGAGGAGACAGTCTTCGGCAAACGGAACGCCCTCGCCAGATCCCCACCACCGTCTGCACCAGCGAAAGCTCGCGGCACGAGCACAGTCCAGCCTGGACCCGACGGTAAGAAGACGGAGCGGCTGCCGACGAACCCACTGGAGCTGTTAAAGATCCTGGGTACTCGGGCAAAAGAGCTCGTCCAAAGGATGAACGAGCAGCGGCATGTGGACATCCCGATGAAGGACCTAGCCCTGAGTGTGGTATTCCTGCAGGCGCTCGTCCACGGCAGCCTCGACAAGCTGCAAACCAGGACAGTCGAGACCGCCTCTACGGGCACACAAACCGTCACGAAGCCGCCTCAAGCCGGCACTAAGAGGCTAAGGGAGTCCCCGCAATTGGCTACTGAGCCGATAACGAGGCAGAGGGGCTCAAGGCCCAAGGGAGCGGCGACCCAGCTAGAGCTGCCTGAGCTGAACCTGGGGGACATAACTCCCTCTGGCACAGTAGATCATGGCGCCACCCCGGCCGCTAAAAAGTAACTCCGATGGCAGCAAGTGGGCCCCAAAGCACGCAAAAAAAGAAAGGAGCCCCGGGAGCGCGAGCCTAGACCGGATGCGATCATCATCCAGCCCCAGGGAGAGCTAAGTTACAGTGATTGCCTGCGCATGGTGACCAGGCGACAGGACGGAAAGCTCCAGGAGGTTGGCGAGAACGTCGATAAAATCAGAAGGACGGCAAAGGGCGATCTGCTGCTGGAGCTCAACGGGGCCGGCAAAAGCAACACACTGAAGCTGAAGGAGGACATCAGTGCGGCGCTGGGACTGCAGTCTGGCATCAGAGCAGTATCAAAGGAGTTATGCGTGGAGGTCAAGGACCTGGACAGCCTGGTCACGAAGGAGGATGTCGCAGCGGCGATAGCGGTAACGCTGGATGCACCCAGCGTGGACAGCAGCGCCATTAAGAGCCTGAGGCCATCTTTTGCTGGAACGCAAATGGCGGTTGTGTGCCTGCCCCCGGTGCTCGCTAGAGCCCTCCTGTGTAGGGGGAAACTGAAAGTAGGGTGGACGATCTGCAGGATCCGGGAGCGGACAGCCCAACGACGCTGCTACAGATGCCTGGAGTTCGGGCACATAGCATTCAGGTGCAAGAGCACGGTCGATCGCACTGGTTGCTGCCTCAGATGCGGGGAAAGCGGTCACAAAGCGGCAACCTGCCAAAACGAGCTGCGCTGCTTCATCTGCGCAGCAAACAAGAGCATGGACACGAAGCACTTTGCGGGTAGCAAGTGGTGCCTAGCAACGAAGGGGGGACATAATCTACCTTCCCAACTATGAAGACGCTTCAACTAAACCTCAACCACTGTGGCGCGGCTCAAGACCTCGCCATCCTCAGCGAGCCATTCAGACCTAGCGAGTCCCCTGTCTTCATACTGGATGCCAACAAAAAAGCTGCGCTATGGCTGTGCGGCGCCACACCGCTGCAGCTCGCCAGCACAAAGTCCGAGGTGGGTTTCGTACGCGCAAAAGTCGGCAGGGTCTGGGCTTATAGCGTCTATCGCGCCCCAAGCCTAACACTCTCCGAGTACGCAGGAATACTGGACAACCTAGCGGCTGACGTTAAGGATCGTCACCCAGTGGTCATCGGAGGCGACTTCAACGCGTGGGCAGAGGAGTGGAGAAGCACAACAACGAACGCGAGAGGAAGGGTCCTGCTCGAGACCATTGCGCCTCTGGACATTGCGCTCCTCAACCAGGGCGGGCAGCACACCTTCTCCAGAGCGGGAGCAGGGTCGATAGTCGACCTCACCTTTGTTAGTTGCTCAATTTTCAACACGTCGGACTGGCGTATATCCAACGCCTACACCGCGAGTGACCACCTGGCTATCATCTCCAGCATAGGCCAGCAGCCAACAAGCGTCGATCCACCAGCCCCTAGGTGGAAATGCTACCGAGAGGATAGGTTCGACACGGTGCGTTTCACCATGAAAAAAAAAAACATTCTTCAAAACGTTTGAGACATCCAAATCTATCAGAAAAAGTAATTTTTAGCGACAACGGAAAAGTCGTGTTAAATTTCGATATGTACATATATAATCTCTGTCGGCCTGTTATCATCTCGTCCTTTGAATATCGCCAAAAGGTCATTCGTAAATCCCATCAGCTGTACATAGCACTAGCATCCAACCCGACATACATACATATGTAAATACAGAGTAGCGGTACATTCTTTCGTTTTCGCTTCTCCACCGTTGCTCGCGTTGTCTTTGTTGGGAGAACATATCGTCGGTGCCGCTCTAGAAAATAACGGACCGCCAAGTGACGCGCTACCCTGTATTCCGATGGTATACTGTTTTCGGGGTTGATATTCCACGTGACACGCTACCCTACATTCCAAGGGTATATATTGACTCGATATTGAGTGATACATCTTGTCTCGACATTTAATATTATTATCCATCCTCGATTGTCGTACTGGGTTAACAATATATATAGCGAAGTACATCTATACGTTCTGGCCACTACCGGGTGATTTATCACCAGAGTCCTCCGCAAGGATGACTACCACGTCACTCGCAAGCCATATATACGACGAAATTTTCATATGCCCACTGTGAATTTATAACTATTCACCGAAATCCAGCCCCGCATCTACATAGATCCACAGACATATCACCCCTGATTCCGCATACGTACATATACGTACATACATACATAGTTAGCGAGTGAGTGCAACACAGGACGGACGCGCGCCTCCGTGGCTCCCGTCGTGCATCGGGTCTCGTGGATCAGCGGAAGCTGCCGATAGTGCAAAAGGGGCTGGCTTTTCGGGGAGCCCCCCGGCTGGCCGGGATAGTGGAGCTCCTCGCAGCAACCGTTTCCACTCCTAGTTTCGGTCGTCTTCATCCGCGTCGGCACCGGCGGCCATTGAGTGAAACTGCTGGCTGCAATTAAAAGCGCGAGTGTTATTGCTACGCGGCTGGGTCGGTTCGCTTACCCATACTTGCCTGTGGGCGTTACCACCAGAGCATTGCCTCGGTCTCCTGGCCCACGCAGTCCATGTCAAAGGCCAAGGTAGACGTTAAACTGGTCGTCGAAGCTGGTTACTCTTGGGAGTTTGTCACTCAAAACCCAAACTCACACATCGTCCGCCTCTGAGAGAGAGCTCGTTTGCCTCCTCTCTCCGACTCAAGATGGTTGTCGTTGGAGTAACCGTGCTTGCAGAGGAGTCTCCAGCACAGCGCGCGTGCGTGCAATGTGGGCCTAAGTCCAAGAACTTTTCAACGATTTGCAGCATTTTCGGTTAAATGCAATAAAGCTGGGTGAGCACGTTCTAAATGACAACTATTCACTGTAGACAGTGCATCAGCTGCCAACCAGCGCTCCAAAACTACTAGACAGCGCTAGTCTACCCCACCGATAACTGGCGCTGCCATGTAGCACCATGTAGCACCATGGGAGCACCTAGAAGTAGGCCACACCTCCCAGTTCCCTCTAGGGCATTAGCAAGAGTGCAAAATTAACTGTCCTCAGTAGCGGCAGGGCCATCTGGTACACAACGGGTCCCGGATCTGACCTCCTGCCAACCCCACCTCTCAGCGGCGTACCCCCAAACGGGGCTCTGGCGACCGAGAAGGGGCGGTATACCCCCAGCGGCTAACGTCTGGAAGAAATTCCCGGCCATCGCTGGATGCCCCGGTTTAGCCTACATAGTGGTCCCTTGGAGCCTTATGCCTCTATGGAAACGAGCACCTTGGTAGGTGAAATCCTACCCGTAACTCGGAGACCAGTAAAGTGTACGACGAACTGGACCCCCCCTTACGAGCATTGAACTATGGGCTGACGGTGTGGGCATTCTACGACCTGAGTAGGCAGGCTGAACCCATGCTGAAATGGCTCGTAGGTCAATGTCCCTACCGCCCCATCTCGCTAAAACCCTGGCAGGCCTCGAGTAACGCTTCCCGGTTGTACCACTTATGTGGTTGCGTAGGCTTGGTTGATCCCTATCCCAGCCCATAAGGCCCAGGGTCAACCATAGCATGGACCTCACTCCACGGAAAGGCACCCATGGGATCGCGATGGTGACTACGCACTGCGACCGGAAATAACGAACTCGAGTTGAGACCTAATTACATGGAAAACATATCACAATTACACACACCGACGGAGAAAATTACCGAGGAGGCAGTCTTCGCTAAACGAAACGCCCTGACCAGATCCCCACCACCGTCTGCACCAGCGAAAGCTTATGGCGTAAGCACAGTCCAGCCTGGACCTGACGGTAGAAAGACGGAGCGGCTGCCGATGAACCCACTGAAGCTGTTAAAGATCCTGGGTACTCGGGCTAAAGAGCTCGTTCAAAGGATGAACGAGCAGCGGCACGTGGACATCCCGATGAAGGACCTAGCTCTGAGGGTGGCATCCCTGCAGGCGCTCGTCCTCGGCAGCCTCGACAAGCTGCAAGCCAGGACAATCGGGACCGCCTCTACGGGCACCCAAACCGTCACGAAGCCGCCTCAAGCCGGCGCTGAGAGGCTAAGGGAGTCCCCGCAATTGGCTGCTGAGCCGACAAAGAGGCAGAAGGGCACAAGGGCCAAGATAGCGGCGACCCAGCTCGAGCTGCCTGCGCTGATCCTGTGGGACATAGCCCCCTCTGGCACAGTGGACCATGGTGCCACCCCGGCCGCTAAAAAGCAACTCAAGTGGCAGCAAGTGGGTCCCAAGGCACGCAAAAAAAGAAAGGAGCCCCGGGAGCGCGAGCCTAGACCGGATGCGATCATCATCCAGCCCCAGGGAGAGCTAAGTTACAGTGATTGCCTGCGCATGGTGACCAGGCGACAGGACGGAAAGCTCCAGGAGGTTGGCAAGAACGTCAACAAAATCAGGAAGACGGCAAAGGGCGATCTGCTGCTGGAGCTCAATGGTGCCGGCAAAAGCAACACACTGAAGCTGAAGGAGGACATCAGTGCGGCGCTGGGACTGCAGTCGAGGCCATCCTTTGCTGGAACGCAAATGGCGGTTGTGTGCCTGCCCCCGGTGCTCGCTAGAGCCCTCCTGGGTATTGGCAAACTGAAAGTCGGCTGGACGCTTACAGCGTCTATCTCGCCCCAAGCCTAACACTCTCCGAATACGCAGGAATATTGGACATCCTAGCGGCTGATGTTAGAGATCTCACCCAGTGGTCATCGGAGGCGACTTCAACGCGTGAGCAGAGGAGTGGGGAAGTTCAGCAACGAATGCGAGAGGAAGGGTTCTGCTTGAGACCATTGCACCTCTGGACATTGCGCTCCTCACCATGGCGGGCAGCACACCTTCTTCAGAGCGGGAACAGGGTCGATAGTCGACCTTACCTTACCTTACCACATCGGACTGGTGTATCTCCAACGCCTACACTGCATAGGCCAGCAACCAACAAGCAACCAACAGCCCCTAAGTGGAAATGTTATCGAGCGGATAGGTTCGACACGGTGCGGATCACGGAATTGATGACCAACCTCGACGCGGTAGGTAGTGCGGAGCGCATGGCCAATCAAGTCATGGGGAGCCTGGACGCAGCATGCACCGCCACCATGGCCCAGAGGAAGCATTTTGGACGCCACCACCAGCCAGTGTTCTGGTGGAATGAAAGGATTGCCGACCTACGCCGGGAGTGCAATCACGCACGACGCCAATACCAGCGCTCGCGGGGGAATATGAACTTCCCGCAATGGCAGGCTACCTATAGAGACTGCAGACGGGCTCTCAAGGCTGCCATAAAAGACAGCAAGCGCTAGAGCTTCCTCGTGCTCTGTGACTCTGCGGAGCAGGATCCATGGGGGAGGGCATACAAGCTTGTGTCGAAGAAGCATGCCCCTCCATCGGACCCAGTCGTGGTCAGATCCATCGTGGAGGATCTTTTCCCGCGCATGGCGGATCACCTGCAGGAGATCCCCCGCCAAGTGCAGACAACCAACCAGGCCATCGAAGAGGTGACTCTCGATGAAGTCGCGGCTGCAGCCAGGGGCATTAGCCCAAGCAAGGCACCTGGGCCGGACTCCATTCCAAATCGAGCCCTCAAACTCGCCCTCTCGCTTCGTCCGGAGGTGTTCATAAAGCTCCTGAACCAGTGCCTTTGCGAGGGAATCTTTCCGGAGAGGTGGAAGACGCAGAAACTGGTGCTTATTCCCAAGCCAGGCAGGCCGCCAGGGACAGCGTCGTCATATAGGCCAATCTGCCTGATCGACACAGCCGGTAAACTTCTGGAGAAGGTGGTATGCTCTCGACTGGAACGAGCCATCGCTGAGGCTGGAGACCTATCACCGCACCAGTATGGGTTCCGCAAGGCCAGATCCACGACTGATGCAGTCGGTAGAGTGGTGGACATTGCCTCTAGTGCGATCGCCGGCACTCGGTGGAAGGGCGGCGGAAAGGAATACTGCCTAATGGTCACATTGGACATCAGGAACGCGTTCAACACTGCGAGATGGAGCTGCATCCTGAGGGCTCTAGCGTGCTTTGGGACCCCCATGTACCTCCAGCATCTAATACGAAGTTACTTCGAGCGACGGCTGCTCTTGTACGACACCCAAGATGGCACGGAGCAATATGAGGTATCGGGTGGAGTCCCGCAGGGGTCGGTGCTGGGCCCTCTGCTCTGGAACGCGATGTACGACGGCATACTGCGGCTCAGTCTCCCCCACGGAGTGCACGTGGTGGGTTTCGCGGACGACGTGGCCATCCTGGTAATGGCTAAAGACCTGCCCGTGGTTGAAGCTACCTGCGACCAGACGATCGCGCGAATCCAGCAATGGTTAGAGCTCGTAGGACTCGAACTTGCCCCCCACAAGACCGAGGCGGTGCTGGTGTCCAGCAGGAAAAAAGTCGAGACGGCCAGAATCACATTTGCAGGCACCACAGTGACGTCAAAGCGGGCGATAAAATACCTCGGTGTAATGATAGACACGCGACTCTGCTTCCGAGAGCATCTGGCATACTTGAGCTCGAAAGCGGCTGCCACCAACAGAGCACTATCGCGGATAATGCTGAACACTAGAGGTCCCAAACAGTGGCGACGCCGACTTCTGACGAGTGTGACGCGGTCGGTGATGCTCTATGCGGTGCCAATCTGGACAAAGGCCCTACAAACAGCGAGCTACGCCCGGGGCCTGGCGGCTTCTCACCGCCTCTCTTCTCTGTGCGTCATAAGTGCCTTCAGAACTGTCTCGGACGAGGCAGCCCACGTGATAGCGGGTATAGCCCCGTTGGAGTACCTGGCGGAGGAGCGGACTGCGTACTATCGGGAGTCGCATGGCAGAGGCATCGATTCGACTGGTAAGAGACAGTTGCGCAGGGAGTGCAAGCAGCATAGCCTCAGGAGATGGCAGCAGAGATGGGATACGTCCACCAAAGGGCGATGGACTCACCAGCTCATCCCATCCATCGAAGCGTGGGTACAGAGGAAACACGGAGAGGTGAACTTCTACCTGACCCAGCTCCTCAGCGGCCATGGGTGCTTCCGAAGCTACCTGCATCGCTTCGGGCACGAGGACTCTTCGGCCCATATCCAAGGACAACCTGGTGCCGTACATGCTGTCGACCCCGGAAAACTGGGAAGCGACCAGCAACTTCGCGGCAAATATAATGGCGGAACTGCGCGCGGTCGAGCGCCGGAGAAGAGCCGATTTAGATTAAGCGATGCCTCGAACGACCCGTGCGAAGCAATGCTTCACGGCCATACCACACGGGTCGGGCTCGCAATGCCAAATTTCTAGCCCTAAGTTAGTAATTAAGTAGATGAACACATAAACAGAATTAAAAAAACATACACATACAAGAGACATGGAAGTATGTGCGACAGAGAGAGAGGGAATCGCTTGGCTCTCGTTGGGTAGCCACTGAAATTTAATTTGTTCCTTCTGGCTATAATAATGATCCGATATGATCCACATTCGGCAATCTGAAAGATACGGATATTTTCCATAATTCTGCGTTTTTCGTTTTCTTGTATCTTACAAATTGTAGATTTCACAGATTTTCGTCCTTAATGGGGGCGGAAGGGGGCGTGGCAAAATTTTGAAATAAACTCGTTCTGGTTTGATATCACAGGAGTTAGGATAGAGAGTTTGGTTACTCTAGCTCTTATAGTCTCTGAGAACTAGTCGTCAAAAAATACGAATGGGCAAAGCAGATGGGGTCGCCTGTGAGATAGAGCGAGAGGGAACGATAACTTTCGAAATGCTTTTCGTCTTTGTGGCTATATTAATAATCAGATCTGAACCAGATTCAATACTCTGATAGAAATGGCCATTTTCTATGATTCTGCGTTTAAAGTTTTTTCGTATCTTTAAAATTATGTATGCCACAGATTTTTGTCCTTTGTGCGGGCGGAAAGGGGCGGGGTGAAATTTTGAAATACACTTGGAGTAGTGTGATCACACAGGAGACTGGATTGCTCTTTGGTTGCTCTAGCTTTAATAGTCTCTGAGATATAGGCGCTAATGAAGACGGACGGACGGACGGACGGACGGACAGACAGACATGGCTATATCGACTCGGCTATTCATGGTGATCAAGAATATATATACTTTATGGGGTCGGAAACGCTTCCTTCTGGGCGTTACACACGACCGTTTTCACCACAAATCTAATATACCCCTATACTCTTCGAGTACCGGGTATAACAAAACAAACTATAAGGAGAATTTTGCGACGACTATACTATGAAATTAATATAGGCTGTCGAAAAGATTGAGTTATGAAATGTAGTGGATAATAATGGAATACAATTGAATTCAATTGGAATTGAATTTCAGTTCACCAAAATCGAATTTACCCAATATTGTGGTTATTTATCCGTGTATAGTCATTCTCCGACGCCACTGCGCCACAAATACCAAATTCCTGCCAGCTTTGATACAAAATTAAAATTTTGATTTTTAAATTTGCAGGGCATGCACACCTAGTCACACTAGGCCGCCAGTATTCTTATATTGTACGTTTTGCTTGAAAAAGTATTTTCGGTTCTGAATACTCGGCTTTATGGTTTAGTTTTTTGTAAGGATTTTTAAAAATATTCATACTGGTGCTTTCAATTTCCAATTTCATGTTTTTTTTTTTTTTTAATTTTTATATTAAAAACTCAGGAAAAGTAATATTTTGTGGCTGGCATTCTTGGGTTTAGATAGAAACATTAATTAGGCGTCGTTTAAGGTTTGGACTGTAAGAATCGATGAATAAACGGATAAGTTGCAGCCGTTTGAACAAACCTACTTAATTTTGCCGATAAATTCCGTTAGCCGACATATAAAATATACAAAAAATCGGTGTTTGCAATGGTAAAAAGGCATTTTGGATGGTACCAAATGGCATATGAAGCTTTTCAGAACTGCAAAGTTCAATACAACCAGTTATGAAAAAACTCAAATTATTTAAAAAATGGAAGCAAGTGTAATGAATAGACAAAATTTTTTTTTAATTTTTAGAAAAAAATTAAACCTACAAAAAAATACATAATTCTTTCAAAATTTTTAAGTTTCCAAATCTATTGGAAAAAGTCATTTTGGGCGAAAGCGGAAATAAAGTTGAATATTGTTCAGATTTAAAAATAAATCAAAGAAACATAAGATGCAAGGAAAAAGACCAGATACGGCATACAACGCTATTTTCTACTGCTATTCCACATAGGCTGAACAGTAATATTTATTTTTCATATTAATTATTTGGTCAAATGGCTGCAATTTTGCCGTTTATCCATCGATTCTTACAAACAATACCTTAAACAATTCCCAATTTCCAGGATAGTGTCGCATTTATATCCCACGTTATTGTGTTTACCGAGACCAGGATAAAGCCGGACATTCTTAGTTCCGAAGTTTTGACGGATTGGTACACAACTTTTAGAAATGACCGTTCGTCTGGACATGAAGGGGTTACGATTGCGGTGGACTCAAACTTCACGTCTTAACTTTTCACAGTCCAGATTCAGCGGGGACTGGAATTCCTGTGTGTAAAACTGATTCCTCCCGATTTCTCAGTTTTCATAACTTGCTCGTATATTCCGCATTCTTCGGATATCGGAGTCAAAGAGCAGCACTTGTCCGCTTAAAATGCGGTTTCTTCCTCACTATCAGACCATATGATAGTTCTTGGTGACTTCTTGGTGACCGAAAGGCCGAGTTTATTAAGCTTAATAACTTCATTAGGGATTTTATTTGGTCCGCTTTATATTTGTGCACTTAAAATCCAGACTTTATACAAAATTTTAAGAAGTTGGTTCTCCTTCTTATCTCTCTCGTTATGTAATATCTCCAATCCGTTATTGTCCTCGCTTCCTCCACATGACCGTTGCTGCTCGTTACATCTATATTATACAGACACAGCTATGCCTGAACTGCTTCGCACGAGGACTTTAGATCCGAAAATGCCAAGGCGCCCACAACTGCGTCACAGCACCGAGAGTATATCTTCTCTAAACTAAACATCAATAGCTCCTCTGGCATAGTAGTAACTAAATTTACTTTCAAGGAAAAACGTAATATTTTCTCATTTAAAATTCTTGTCCCGGAGAAGTTTGTAAAGAATGTGTTAGAACCCTCTTTCTAGCCCGAACACACTATCAGTCACATTTTCAGCAGCCGATCTCGACCTTCACAATCCGCTCCTCGGGTAGAAATTCTTCCTACACCATCTACTGATTTACCATCTATTTCAAAAAACTGAATTCTTCCCTACCTTTAAAGATCACTTATCAGAATGTACGAGGCCTGTGCAGTAAGCTCACTAAATTATATGCTGATAGTGCAACTTTTGATTCCGACATTATTACCATATATAGATCTGATCGACCATCTCGAGGTGGCGGCGTCCTAATTGCTGTTCGTTCCGACTTAACTTCCCAACTCTTTCCCATCGATGAGCTCAACACTATTGAAATTATCGTAGTTAAAATCTTCAGTCCATTCTGTCTCAGCTTAGTGATTCTGATCGTCTTATTGTCCTCGGCGACTTTAATCTCCCAAATGTCACTGGGTCTCCATCCAATGACTCAAAATTAATGTTCCCATCTATTCAGCATGGCTTCGTTGATTCTCTGTCCGATACATCGTTAGGCCAGGTAATTGGCATACGTAATAGCATGAGTAGGACCCTTGATCTTATCTTCACTACCGATGCTTCGATCAGCTCTATCATTCCCTGAAGACCCATACCATCCCACACTTTCAATTGATTTCATGTTGCCCTCTTCATGCCCTATAAAGTCGTTTATTAAGCCTTCGAATATCTATTGCTTTTAGAAGGCAGATTCTCTCTCCCTGAATACTGCGCTATCTCAGATGGATTGGTCATTCCTTGACGATTTCCAAGAAATTGAATCTGCCACGAATGCATTCTATAGCTCTATTTCCAGAAATCTTTCTGGCTCTATCTGGTTCACCCCGAGATTAATAAATCTGAAGAATTTAAAATCCCGCATGCACAAGAAGTTAAAAAAATCCGGTTTGCGATCAGACTTTTCGAAGTACTCAATTGCAAAATCGAAATTTTCCTTATTTAATACATTGTGCTACAATGGATACTTGACCAAATGCAAGCTTAACTTTAAACGCAACGCAACTTTAAAACAATTCTTCAGGTTTGTTAACTCTAAACGTAAATCTTCACAATTTCCATCTTCTCTACACTTAAATGGTAGTTATGCTGATAGGGATTGTGATATTGCTGATCTGTTCGCTTCCTTTTTCCAACGTTGCTACTCTGTCCCTTCTATTAACCTTCCCTCTATCCCAGCCTCATCGAACGACTTTAGTAGGAGTTACTCTTATCCTATCCCTTTAAATAGTTCTAACTGTATCCTTCCCCCCTTCATCGACTATGATGGTCTTTTAACAAATTTAAAATTGTGCAAGTTTTCGTTCTCCACTGGGCCAGACTCGGTTCCGAGTGCTGTTCTTGATCTTTGTCCTGAATCTCTTTGTGTGCTTTCCTAAAACTTTTCAACTTGTCTCTCAAGACTGGGATCTAAATCTGATGTCTTTAACTATCGCTGTATATCCAACTTATCTGCCCTGCCATCCCTAAACTTTTCGAAAAAATCATTACTTTTCAGCTGAAACATTTTTGTAGCTCTGTATTCTCTGAGTCAAAGCATGGAATCATTAAACGTCGCTCAGAGTCTACTAATCTCCTTGAATTTTCCACCTTTGTAACTTCAGGATTTGTTAAACAGTGTCAAACTGATGTCGTTTATACTGATTTTAGTAAAGCCTTCGACTCCGTCAATCATAATCTACTTATTCATAAACTGTCTCTTCTAGGGTTTCCGACTAAGCTTCTATACTGGACTAATTCTTACCTTAGTAACCGTTCTCAACGTGTCAGCTTTAACTCCTCTCTCTCTATGCCTGTTGTAGTCTCATCAGGGGTTCCTCGAAGTAGCCATCTGGGTCCCTTGCTATTTAACCTATTTTTTAACGATCTTCCTTGAATGTTATCTCATTCCCGTGTCCTAATGTATGCTGATGACGTTAAGCTATGTTTTTCCTACAGTGACCCCTTGTCCTCACTATCTTTGCAATCAGATCTTGATGCTCTTAACAACTGGTGCTTAATCAACATTCTACCTCTTAACATTTCTAAATGCAATATTATGACTTTTCACCGCAATAAGCCATACCTTTTCGATAACTCTATCAATAACATTATCCTACAACGCCTCTTCAAAGTTAACGACTTGGGCATTACCTTTGTTCCTAATCTATGTTTCAACTCTCATATCTCTACTATCTTTAACAAAGCCAAAGGAGTCCTTGGATTTGTCAAAAGATGGTCTAAGCAATTTACAGACCCGTATACTACAAAGCTTCTGTATGTTTCTCTGGTTCGGCCTATCTTGGAATATGGTTCTTGTGTCTGGTCTCCTCACTACCAAAATTTTCAAGATATGCTCGAATCAGTACAAAAACAGTTCCTCATCTTTGCTCTCCGCGGACTCAATTGGGACCCTTCGATCCATCTCCCTTCTTATGAAAGTAGGTTGCGCCTAATTAACCTTCACTCTCTTAAATCCCGTAGAATCTGCCAAGGAGTTCTCTTCCTCCATGAGCTTCTCTCTGGTGAGGTCGAATCGATTGCCCTCATCAGCCTTTTTAGTATTGCTGCTCCTTTCCGCCCGACTAGGCATTACTTTCCTCTTCATCTCCAACTCTGTTTTTCTAACTACTCGGATTATGCATTTTTCCGAAGCCTTTGCCTTAACTATTACCAATTTTTCCATCTGTTTTCCTTTGATACTAGTTCTAATATGGTCAAAATTATCTTAATCAATAACTTAATTTAATTTAAATAGCTGTAATTGGGAATTGTTCTACCGGCTTTTCTCTTACCTTAATTTGGCTGTAGGTGGGACCCTATGGACTAATGAGTCGATAATCAGCCCCACCGGGTCAGAGTATTTGCCTTAGTCCCTTCGATTAATTAGTTGACATGTAATTTTACACTTACAGTTTAACTGAACATTGTTAAACTTTAAACAACAATAAACAACAACAATTACTGCACAAAGTTATGTACACCAAAGGGCCATCTTACCTTTATGAACGACTTAAGTTTGGCACGTCAAGACGAACGGAAAATATTATTTGCTTTAAATACAAGTAGATATGCACAATGAAAGAGTTCTTTGTATACATATCCTGTTCGAGTTTGGAATCATCTTCCCCACGCCATCAAGGTAATCAATGGGGGAGTGCAGCTCAAAATCGCACTGGAGAATCATCTTCGCACTACATAATTTGAATTTGAGATAGTAGAGAGGGGCTAAACGGAGAGTAAGAGTGAAATTCCTAGAAACTAAATTAAAACTAAACTAAATATTATATTATTAAAATGTTGGTATATAAGTTCGAATGAATGTAATTGTAATCACTTCTTAATGTTAGTTATATAAATGTCAAATGCTAATGCTACACTAGTTGTGACTAGCGCCCTAATTTATATAAATTTATATAAATTTATATAAAATGCTTGTCACGCTAGGATGAAATAAATAAATAAATAAAATAAAATATAACGAAGTGGCTGAAAGAAAGAAGGAATGCAGACCCCGATGATGTTTCAGAAACAGTCGCTAAAGTCAGTCAACAAAACCTTCTGAACCATACCGCAGGTAGACTTGTTGCTTTTCAAGAAGATGTTATACAGCACGTGATGGCTGATCTGAATACTGATTTTCTGATAGTTTTCGATGGAAGTTCTGGTCAGGCATATTATAACTTATACGCTATACGGATGAAATATGGAGTGGTTCCGATTCATGTCTTTTCGCCACTGCGCATGATTTAATTTTAATATTGCCTTAATACCATATATAATATAAAATATACCTAGAATGGATATAAAAACATTATTTAAATACTTGATTTAATTATTAAAAAAAACTTCTTTTTTTTCAAACCCATTTTCAAATAAAAGCTTTAATGGAATCCAAAAAATTTTTCACGAAAAACTTAAAAAAATTTAAAAACCTTCGAGCTATTAATTTATATCAGAAAAAGCGTCCATTTGACCTATAGTGCAGTGCAATAAACATAAACAAAAACGAGAGGGAACGTTGTGAGCCGCGGCATTGGCCGCGGCTCTACTTTATACCCGGTACTCAGTCAGTATATATGTACGTATTTATGTAAACATATCAGCCTACGATTTATTTAATTAATTATATGTTCGCAAAAGAGACTAATTAAATTTTGGCCAAAATGGAAAATTTCAAAAAATGTCGACCTTCTATGCTGTATTTTTTTATATTTTAGAAGTTATCTGTTTCCATTTTTATTTACATATAATTTTTTCTTCGGATGGTACATTTTTACATACACATGCACATACATACACATACACATACACATACAAGAGACATGGAAGTGTGTGCGACAGAGAGAGAGGGAATCGCTTGGCTCTCGTTGGGTAGCCACTGAAATTTAATTTGTTCCTTCTGGCTATAATAATGATCCGATATGATCCACATTCGGCAATCTGAAAGATACGGATATTTTCCATAATTCTGCGTTTTTCGTTTTCTTGTATCTTACAAATTGTAGATTTCACAGATTTTCGTCCTTAATGGGGGCGGAAGGGGGCGTGGCAAAATTTTGAAATAAACTCGTTCTGGTTTGATATCACAGGAGTTAGGATAGAGAGTTTGGTTACTCTAGCTCTTATAGTCTCTGAGAACTAGTCGTCAAAAAATACGAATGGGCAAAGCAGATGGGGTCGCCTGTGAGATAGAGCGAGAGGGAACGATAACTTTCGAAATGCTTTTCGTCTTTGTGGCTATATTAATAATCAGATCTGAACCAGATTCAATACTCTGATAGAAATGGCCATTTTCTATGATTCTGCGTTTAAAGTTTTTTCGTATCTTTAAAATTATGTATGCCACAGATTTTTGTCCTTTGTGCGGGCGGAAAGGGGCGGGGTGAAATTTTGAAATACACTTGGAGTAGTGTGATCACACAGGAGACTGGATTGCTCTTTGGTTGCTCTAGCTTTAATAGTCTCTGAGATATAGGCGCTAATGAAGACGGACGGACGGACGGACGGACAGACAGACATGGCTATATCGACTCGGCTATTCATGGTGATCAAGAATATATATACTTTATGGGGTCGGAAACGCTTCCTTCTGGGCGTTACACACGACCGTTTTCACCACAAATCTAATATACCCCTATACTCTTCGAATACCGGGTATAACAAAACAAACTATAAGGAGAATTTTGCGACGACTATACTATGAAATTAATATAGGCTGTCGAAAAGATTGAGTTATGAAATGTAGTGGATAATAATGGAATACAATTGAATTCAATTGGAATTGAATTTCAGTTCACCAAAATCGAATTTACCCAATATTGTGGTTATTTATCCGTGTATAGTCATTCTCCGACGCCACTGCGCCACAAATACCAAATTCCTGCCAGCTTTGATACAAAATTAAAATTTTGATTTTTAAATTTGCAGGGCATGCACACCTAGTCACACTAGGCCGCCAGTATTCTTATATTGTACGTTTTGCTTGAAAAAGTATTTTCGGTTCTGAATACTCGGCTTTATGGTTTAGTTTTTTGTAAGGATTTTTAAAAATATTCATACTGGTGCTTTCAATTTCCAATTTCATGTTTTTTTTTTTTTAATTTTTATATTAAAAACTCAGGAAAAGTAATATTTTGTGGCTGGCATTCTTGGGTTTAGATAGAAACATTAATTAGGCGTCGTTTAAGGTTTGGACTGTAAGAATCGATGAATAAACGGATAAGTTGCAGCCGTTTGAACAAACCTACTTAATTTTGCCGATAAATTCCGTTAGCCGACATATAAAATATACAAAAAATCGGTGTTTGCAATGGTAAAAAGGCATTTTGGATGGTACCAAATGGCATATGAAGCTTTTCAGAACTGCAAAGTTCAATACAACCAGTTATGAAAAAACTCAAATTATTTAAAAAATGGAAGCAAGTGTAATGAATAGACAACATTTTTTTTTAATTTTTAGAAAAAAATTAAACCTACAAAAAAATACATAATTCTTTCAAAATTTTTAAGTTTCCAAATCTATTGGAAAAAGTCATTTTGGGCGAAAGCGGAAATAAAGTTGAATATTGTTCAGATTTAAAAATAAATCAAAGAAACATAAGATGCAAGGAAAAAGACCAGATACGGCATACAACGCTATTTTCTACTGCTATTCCACATAGGCTGAACAGTAATATTTATTTTTCATATTAATTATTTGGTCAAACGGCTGCAATTTTGCCGTTTATCCATCGATTCTTACAAACAATACCTTAAACAATTCCCAATTTCCAGGATAGTGTCGCATTTATATCCCACGTTATTGTGTTTACCGAGACCAGGATAAAGCCGGACATTCTTAGTTCCGAAGTTTTGACGGATTGGTACACAACTTTTAGAAATGACCGTTCGTCTGGACATGAAGGGGTTACGATTGCGGTGGACTCAAACTTCACGTCGGAACTTTTCACAGTCCAGATTCAGCGGGGACTGGAATTCCTGTGTGTAAAACTGATTCCTCCCGATTTCTCAGTTTTCATAACTTGCTCGTATATTCCGCATTCTTCGGATATCGGAGTCAAAGAGCAGCACTTGTCCGCTTAAAATGCGGTTTCTTCCTCACTATCAGACCATATGATAGTTCTTGGTGACTTCTTGGTGACCGAAAGGCCGAGTTTATAAAGCTTAATAACTTCATTAGGGATTTTATTTGGTCCGCTTTATATTTGTGCACTTAAAATCCAGACTTTATACAAAATTTTAAGAAGTTGGTTCTCCTTCTTATCTCTCTCGTTATGTAATATCTCCAATCCGTTATTGTCCTCGCTTCCTCCACATGACCGTTGCTGCTCGTTACATCTATATTATACAGACACAGCTATGCCTGAACTGCTTCGCACGAGGACTTTAGATCCGAAAATGCCAAAGCGCCCACAACTGCGTCACTTGTGGGTAACGGCACCGAGAGTATATCTTCTCTAAACTAAACATCAATAGCTCCTCTGGCATAGTAGTAACTAAATTTACTTTCAAGGAAAAACGTAATATTTTCTCATTTAAAATTCTTGTCCCGGAGAAGTTTGTAAAGAATGTGTTAGAACCCTCTTTCTGGCCCGAACACACTATCAGTCACATTTTCAGCAGCCGATCTCGACCTTCACAATCCGCTCCTCGGGTAGAAATTCTTCCTACACCATCTACTGATTTACCATCTATTTCAAAAAACTGAATTCTTCCCTACCTTTAAAGATCACTTATCAGAATGTACGAGGCCTGTGCAGTAAGCTCACTAAATTATATGCTGATAGTGCAACTTTTGATTCCGACATTATTACCATATATAGATCTGATCGACCATCTCGAGGTGGCGGCGTCCTAATTGCTGTTCGTTCCGACTTAACTTCCCAACTCTTTCCCATCGATGAGCTCAACACTATTGAAATTATCGTAGTTAAAATCTTCAGTTCATTCTGTCTCAGCTTAGTGATTCTGATCGCCTTATTGTCCTCGGCGACTTTAATCTCCCAAATGTCACTGGGTCTCCATCCAATGACTCAAAATTAATGTTCCCATCTATTCAGCATGGCTTCGTTGATTCTCTGTCCGATACATCGTTAGGCCAGGTAATTGGCATACGTAATAGCATGAGTAGGACCCTTGATCTTATCTTCACTACCGATGCTTCGATCAGCTCTATCCTTCCCTGAAGACCCATACCATCCCACACTTTCAATTGATTTCATGTTACCCTCTTCATGCCCTATAAAGTCGTTTATTAAGCCTTCGAATATCTATTGCTTTTAGAAGGCAGATTCTCTCTCCCTGAATACTGCGCTATCTCAGATGGATTGGTCATTCCTTGACGATTTCCAGAAATCTTTCTGGCTCTATCTGGTTCACCCCGAGATTAATAAATCTGAAGAATTTAAAATCCCGCATGCACAAGAAGTTAAAAAAATCCGGTTTGCGATCAGACTTTTCGAAGTACTCAATTGCAAAATCGAAATTTTCCTTATTTAATACATTGTGCTACAATGGATACTTGACCAAATGCAAGCTTAACTTTAAACGCAACGCAACTTTAAAACAATTCTTCAGGTTTGTTAACTCTAAACGTAAATCTTCACAATTTCCATCTTCTCTACACTTAAATGGTAGTTATGCTGATAGGGATTGTGATATTGCTGATCTGTTCGCTTCCTTTTTCCAACGTTGCTACTCTGTCCCTTCTATTAACCTTCCCTCTATCCCAGCCTCATCGAACGACTTTAGTAGGAGTTACTCTTATCCTATCCCTTTAAATAGTTCTAACTGTATCCTTCCCCCCTTCATCGACTATGATGGTCTTTTAACAAATTTAAAATTGTGCAAGTTTTCGTTCTCCACTGGGCCAGACTCGGTTCCGAGTGCTGTTCTTGATCTTTGTCCTGAATCTCTTTGTGTGCTTTCCTAAAACTTTTCAACTTGTCTCTCAAGACTGGTGTTTTTCCCACCAACTGGAAAGAATCCTATATAGTTCCCTTTCATAAAAAGGGATCTAAATCTGATGTCTCTAACTATCGCTGTATATCAAACTTATCTGCCCTGCCATCCCTAAACTTTTCGAAAAAATCATTACTTTTCAGCTGAAACATTTTTGTAGCTCTGTATTCTCTGAATCAAAGCATGGAATCATTAAACGTCGCTCAGAGTCTACTAATCTTCTTGAATTTTCCACCTTTGTAACTTCAGGATTTGTTAAACAGTGTCAAACTGATGTCGTTTATACTGATTTTAGTAAAGCCTTCGACTCCGTCAATCATAATCTACTTATTCATAAACTGTCTCTTCTAGGGTTTCCGACTAAGCTTCTATACTGGACTAATTCTTACCTTAGTAACCGTTCTCAACGTGTCAGCTTTAACTCCTCTCTCTCTATGCCTGTTGTAGTCTCATCAGGGGTTCCTCGAAGTAGCCATCTGGGTCCCTTGCTATTTAACCTATTTTTTAACGATCTTCCTTGAATGTTATCTCATTCCCGTGTCCTAATGTATGCTGATGACGTTAAGCTATGTTTTTCCTACAGTGACCCCTTGTCCTCACTATCTTTGCAATCAGATCTTGATGCTCTTAACAACTGGTGCTTAATCAACATTCTACCTCTTAACATTTCTAAATGCAATATTATGACTTTTCACCGCAATAAGCCATACCTTTTCGATAACTCTATCAATAACATTATCCTACAACGCCTCTTCAAAGTTAACGACTTGGGCATTACCTTTGTTCCTAATCTATGTTTCAACTCTCATATCTCTACTATCTTTAACAAAGCCAAAGGAGTCCTTGGATTTGTCAAAAGATGGTCTAAGCAATTTACAGACCCGTATACTACAAAGCTTCTGTATGTTTCTCTGGTTCGGCCTATCTTGGAATATGGTTCTTGTGTCTGGTCTCCTCACTACCAAAATTTTCAAGATATGCTCGAATCAGTACAAAAACAGTTCCTCATCTTTGCTCTCCGCGGACTCAATTGGGACCCTTCGATCCATCTCCCTTCTTATGAAAGTAGGTTGCGCCTAATTAACCTTCACTCTCTTAAATCCCGTAGAATCTGCCAAGGAGTTCTCTTCCTCCATGAGCTTCTCTCTGGTGAGGTCGAATCGATTGCCCTCATCAGCCTTTTTAGTATTGCTGCTCCTTTCCGCCCGACTAGGCATTACTTTCCTCTTCATCTCCAACTCTGTTTTTCTAACTACTCGGATTATGCATTTTTCCGAAGCCTTTGCCTTAACTATTACCAATTTTTCCATCTGTTTTCCTTTGATACTAGTTCTAATATGGTCAAAATTATCTTAATCAATAACTTAATTTAATTTAAATAGCTGTAATTGGGAATTGTTCTACCGGCTTTTCTCTTACCTTAATTTGGCTGTAGGTGGGACCCTATGGACTAATGAGTCGATAATCAGCCCCACCGGGTCAGAGTATTTGCCTTAGTCCCTTCGATTAATTAGTTGACATGTAATTTTACACTTACAGTTTAACTGAACATTGTTAAACTTTAAACAACAATAAACAACAACAATTACTGCACAAAGTTATGTACACCAAAGGGCCATCTTACCTTTATGAACGACTTAAGTTTGGCACGTCAAGACGAACGGAAAATATTATTTGCTTTAAATACAAGTAGATATGCACAATGAAAGAGTTCTTTGTATACATATCCTGTTCGAGTTTGGAATCATCTTCCCCACGCCATCAAGGTAATCAATGGGGGAGTGCAGCTCAAAATCGCACTGGAGAATCATCTTCGCACTACATAATTTGAATTTGAGATAGTAGAGAGGGGCTAAACGGAGAGTAAGAGTGAAATTCCTAGAAACTAAATTAAAACTAAACTAAATATTATATTATTAAAATGTTGGTATATAAGTTCGAATGAATGTAATTGTAATCACTTCTTAATGTTAGTTATATAAATGTCAAATGCTAATGCTACACTAGTTGTGACTAGCGCCCTAATTTATATAAATTTATATAAATTTATATAAAATGCTTGTCACGCTAGGATGAAATAAATAAATAAATAAAATAAAATATAACGAAGTGGCTGAAAGAAAGAAGGAATGCAGACCCCGATGATGTTTCAGAAACAGTCGCTAAAGTCAGTCAACAAAACCTTCTGAACCATACCGCAGGTAGACTTGTTGCTTTTCAAGAAGATGTTATACAGCACGTGATGGCTGATCTGAATACTGATTTTCTGATAGTTTTCGATGGAAGTTCTGGTCAGGCATATTATAACTTATACGCTATACGGATGAAATATGGAGTGGTTCCGATTCATGTCTTTTCGCCACTGCGCATGATTTAATTTTAATATTGCCTTAATACCATATATAATATAAAATATACCTAGAATGGATATAAAAACATTATTTAAATACTTGATTTAATTATTAAAAAAAACTTCTTTTTTTTCAAACCCATTTTCAAATAAAAGCTTTAATGGAATCCAAAAAATTTTTCACGAAAAACTTAAAAAAATTTAAAAACCTTCGAGCTATTAATTTATATCAGAAAAAGCGTCCATTTGACCTATAGTGCAGTGCAATAAACATAAACAAAAACGAGAGGGAACGTTGTGAGCCGCGGCATTGGCCGCGGCTCTACTTTATACCCGGTACTCAGTCAGTATATATGTACGTATTTATGTAAACATATCAGCCTACGATTTATTTAATTAATTATATGTTCGCAAAAGAGACTAATTAAATTTTGGCCAAAATGGAAAATTTCAAAAAATGTCGACCATCTATGCTGTATTTTTTTATATTTTAGAAGCTATCTGTTTCCATTTTTATTTACATATAATTTTTTCTTCGGATGGTACATTTTTACATACACATGCACATACATACACATACACATACACATACAAGAGACATGGAAGTGTGTGCGACAGAGAGAGAGGGAATCGCTTGGCTCTCGTTGGGTAGCCACTGAAATTTAATTTGTTCCTTCTGGCTATAATAATGATCCGATATGATCCACATTCGGCAATCTGAAAGATACGGATATTTTCCATAATTCTGCGTTTTTCGTTTTCTTGTATCTTACAAATTGTAGATTTCACAGATTTTCGTCCTTAATGGGGGCGGAAGGGGGCGTGGCAAAATTTTGAAATAAACTCGTTCTGGTTTGATATCACAGGAGTTAGGATAGAGAGTTTGGTTACTCTAGCTCTTATAGTCTCTGAGAACTAGTCGTCAAAAAATACGAATGGGCAAAGCAGATGGGGTCGCCTGTGAGATAGAGCGAGAGGGAACGATAACTTTCGAAATGCTTTTCGTCTTTGTGGCTATATTAATAATCAGATCTGAACCAGATTCAATACTCTGATAGAAATGGCCATTTTCTATGATTCTGCGTTTAAAGTTTTTTCGTATCTTTAAAATTATGTATGCCACAGATTTTTGTCCTTTGTGCGGGCGGAAAGGGGCGGGGTGAAATTTTGAAATACACTTGGAGTAGTGTGATCACACAGGAGACTGGATTGCTCTTTGGTTGCTCTAGCTTTAATAGTCTCTGAGATATAGGCGCTAATGAAGACGGACGGACGGACGGACGGACGGACAGACAGACATGGCTCGGCTATTCATTGTGATCAAGAATATATATACTTTATGGGGTCGGAAACGCTTCCTTCTGGGCGTTACACACATCCGTTATCACCACAAATCTAATATACCCCTATACTCTTCGAGTACCGGGTATAAAAATATATAATTCTTTCAAAATTTTTAAGTTTCCAAATCTATTGGAAAAAGTCATTTTGGGCGAAAACAGAAATAAAGTTGAATATTGTTAAGTTTTAAAAATAAAACAAAGAAGATTTAATACATGAAAAATAAAAATCAATAAATAAAATGAAGTACAACATTAAGTAAAATAAAAGAAACAAATTTTAATAAATAAATATAAAAAATAAATAAATAAAGCTATTTAAAAAAAATAAAACCAATGCATAAACATTAAAATTAAAAAATTTAAGGATTATACTGTTGCAGCCCAAAGATTCAAAACATACCGTCCATTTCTTAATGCAGTCGACTACTGTAGACTTATTTCGATCCACCATAAGATGCAAGGAAAAAGACCAGATACGGCATACAACGCTATTTTCTACTGCTATTCCACATAGGCTGAACAGTAATATTTATTTTTCATATTAATTATTTGGTCAAACGGCTGCAGTTTTGCCGCTTATCCATCGATTCTTACAAACAATACCTTAAACAATTCCCAATTTCCAGGATAGTGTCGCATTTATATCCCACGTTATTGTGTTTACCGAGACCAGGATAAAGCCGGACATTCTTAGTTCCGTAGTTTTGACGGATTGGTACACAACTTTTAGAAATGACCGTTCGTCTGGACATGAAGGGGTTACGATTGCGGTGGACTCAAACTTCACGTCGGAACTTTTCACAGTCCAGATTCAGCGGGGACTAGAATTCCTGTGTGTAAAACTGATTCCTCCCGATTTCTCAGTTTTCATAACTTGCTCGTATATTCCGCATTCTTCGGATATCGGAGTCAAGGAGCAGCACTTGTCCGCTTAAAATGCGATTTCTTCCTCACTATCAGATAAAGACCATATGATAGTTCTTGGTGACTTCTTGGTGACCGAAAAGCCGAGTTTATAAAGCTTAATAACCTCATTAGGGATTTTATTTGGTCCGCTTTATATTTGTGCACTTAAAATCCAGACTTTATACAAAATTTTAAGAAGTTGGTTCTCCTTCTTATCTCTCTCGTTATTTAATATCTCCAATCCGTTATTGTCCTCGCTTCCTCCACAAGACCGTTGCTGCTCGTTACATCTATATTATACAGACACAGCTATGCCTGAACTGCTTCGCACGAGGACTTTAGATCCGAAAATGCCAAAGCGCCCACAACTGCGTCACTTGTGGGTAACGGCACCGAGAGTATATCTTCTCTAAACTAAACATCAATAGCTCCTCTGGCATAGTAGTAACTAAATTTACTTTCAAGGAAAAACGTAATATTTTCTCATTTAAAATTCTTGTCCCGGAGAAGTTTGTAAAGAATGTGTTAGAACCCTCTTTCTGGCCCGAACACACTATCAGTCACATTTTCAGCAGCCGATCTCGACCTTCACAATCCGCTCCTCGGGTAGAAATTCTTCCTACACCATCTACTGATTTACCATCTATTTCAAAAAACTGAATTCTTCCCTACCTTTAAAGATCACTTATCAGAATGTACGAGGCCTGTGCAGTAAGCTCACTAAATTATATGCTGATAGTGCAACTTTTGATTCCGACATTATTACCATATATAGATCTGATCGACCATCTCGAGGTGGCGGCGTCCTAATTGCTGTTCGTTCCGACTTAACTTCCCAACTCTTTCCCATCGATGAGCTCAACACTATTGAAATTATCGTAGTTAAAATCTTCAGTCCATTCTGTCTCAGCTTAGTGATTCTGATCGTCTTATTGTCCTCGGCGACTTTAATCTCCCAAATGTCACTGGGTCTCCATCCAATGACTCAAAATTAATGTTCCCATCTATTCAGCATGGCTTCGTTGATTCTCTGTCCGATACATCGTTAGGCCAGGTAATTGGCATACGTAATAGCATGAGTAGGACCCTTGATCTTATCTTCACTACCGATGCTTCGATCAGCTCTATCATTCCCTGAAGACCCATACCATCCCACACTTTCAATTGATTTCATGTTGCCCTCTTCATGCCCTATAAAGTCGTTTATTAAGCCTTCGAATATCTATTGCTTTAAGAAGGCAGATTCTCTCTCCCTGAATACTGCGCTATCTCAGATGGATTGGTCATTCCTTGACGATTTCCAAGAAATTGAATCTGCCACGAATGCATTCTATAGCTCTATTTCCAGAAATCTTTCTGGCTCTATCTGGTTCACCCCGAGATTAATAAATCTGAAGAATTTAAAATCCCGCATGCACAAGAAGTTAAAAAAATCCGGTTTGCGATCAGACTTTTCGAAGTACTCAATTGCAAAATCGAAATTTTCCTTATTTAATACATTGTGCTACAATGGATACTTGACCAAATGCAAGCTTAACTTTAAACGCAACGCAACTTTAAAACAATTCTTCAGGTTTGTTAACTCTAAACGTAAATCTTCACAATTTCCATCTTCTCTACACTTAAATGGTAGTTATGCTGATAGGGATTGTGATATTGCTGATCTGTTCGCTTCCTTTTTCCAACGTTGCTACTCTGTCCCTTCTATTAACCTTCCCTCTATCCCAGCCTCATCGAACGACTTTAGTAGGAGTTACTCTTATCCTATCCCTTTAAATAGTTCTAACTGTATCCTTCCCCCCTTCATCGACTATGATGGTCTTTTAACAAATTTAAAATTGTGCAAGTTTTCGTTCTCCACTGGGCCAGACTCGGTTCCGAGTGCTGTTCTTGATCTTTGTCCTGAATCTCTTTGTGTGCTTTCCTAAAACTTTTCAACTTGTCTCTCAAGACTGGTGTTTTTCCCACCAACTGGAAAGAATCCTATATAGTTCCCTTTCATAAAAAGGGATCTAAATCTGATGTCTCTAACTATCGCTGTATATCCAACTTATCTGCCCTGCCATCCCTAAACTTTTCGAAAAAATCATTACTTTTCAGCTGAAACATTTTTGTAGCTCTGTATTCTCTGAATCAAAGCATGGAATCATTAAACGTCGCTCAGAGTCTACTAATCTCCTTGAATTTTCCACCTTTGTAACTTCAGGATTTGTTAAACAGTGTCAAACTGATGTCGTTTATACTGATTTTAGTAAAGCCTTCGACTCCGTCAATCATAATCTACTTATTCATAAACTGTCTCTTCTAGGGTTTCCGACTAAGCTTCTATACTGGACTAATTCTTACCTTAGTAACCGTTCTCAACGTGTCAGCTTTAACTCCTCTCTCTCTATGCCTGTTGTAGTCTCATCAGGGGTTCCTCGAAGTAGCCATCTGGGTCCCTTGCTATTTAACCTATTTTTTAACGATCTTCCTTGAATGTTATCTCATTCCCGTGTCCTAATGTATGCTGATGACGTTAAGCTATGTTTTTCCTACAGTGACCCCTTGTTCTCACTATCTTTGCAATCAGATCTTGATGCTCTTAACAACTGGTGCTTAATCAACATTCTACCTCTTAACATTTCTAAATGCAATATTATGACTTTTCACCGCAATAAGCCATACCTTTTCGATAACTCTATCAATAACATTATCCTACAACGGCTTTTCAAAGTTAACGACTTGGGCATTACCTATGTTCCTAATCTATGTTTCAACTCTCATATCTCTACTATCTTTAACAAAGCCAAAGGAGTCCTTGGATTTGTCAAAAGATGGTCTAAGGAATTTACAGACCCGTATACTACAAAACTTCTGTATGTTTCCCTGGCTCGGCCTATCTTGGAATATGGTTCTTGTGTCTGGTCTCCTCACTACCAAAATTTTCAAGATATGCTCGAATCAGTACAAAAACAGTTCCTCATCTTTGCTCTCCGCGGACTCAATTGGGACCCTTCGATCCATCTCCCTTCTTATGAAAGTAGGTTGCGCCTAATTAACTTTCACTCTCTTAAATCCCGTAGAATCTGCCAAGGAGTTCTCTTCCTCCATGAGCTTCTCTCTGGTGAGGTCGAATCGATTGCCCTCATCAGCCTTTTTAGTATTGCTGCTCCTTTCCGCCCGACTAGGCATTACTTTCCTCTTCATCTCCAACTCTGTTTTTCTAACTACTCGGATTATGAATCTTTCCGTAGCGCTTGCCGTAACTATTACCAATTTTTCCATCTGTTTTCCTTTGATACTAGTTCTAATATTATCAAATCAATAACTTAATAACTTAATTTAATTTAAATAGCTGTAATTGGGAATTGTTCTGCTACCGGCTTTTCTCTAACCTCTGGTTCATTACGGAACGTCTAGTCAGCAGGATCAAACTGCCATTCCAACCCATCCAGGCACAGGTCTCCGGCATCAATCACACTATATCCGCTCAGTCGAAAAAGCTGTGCAATTTTTCTATCCGCTCTCCGACTGAGTCGGGCTTACAATTTAACGTTACAGCTAACGTTACTCCGGAGGTGGCAGTGAATATTCTCTCGCATCCGAACCCTCAAATTTGGCTGAGAGACTTGCCTAGCCATTCGCTGGCGGATCCCACATTTGTTGAGAGCCCACCAATCGATGTTCTCATTAGAGCTGACATTCTACCATCCTTACTGTTAAGCGGCTTACAAACGAACATATGTGGCTCTCTCCTCGGGCAAGAAACGGTTTTTGTCTAATACGGCCTTTCAGAGCGCTCCACAAATAGCATCCTTCTTGAGTCAGGTGTCTAGAGTAACTATCCAATGGGTAGGAGACGCGCGCTTTCGAGTCTACAAAAGCAATATTCGTCCGGCCTCCTCCGCAGAATTGCTAGGACGGTCTCCTACGATTGACCGACGGGAAGATATCCGTAATAACCACTGTCTGGGCGATCAGTGCTCCGTGCCAAGTTCAAGCCCGAATTTGAACTTAGATCAATGTAACCACATGACAATGTCCAATGCCCAAGGCAAGAATCACCACACGCTACTTCACATACTCGCGTCACGTCGTATAGCCCGCTCAACCTCAGCATCTTTGTCGCTATCTCCTGCGTCCCGAGCTGAACGCCGCCCTCGACGCCCCACCAGCCAGCCTTTCGGAGGAATTGCAGCAGCGTCGCCCTTGGTTTCAGCATTCCAAGCTCACCACGTGAGCCACCCAACGGCAGGGACACCGCCGCCATCCGTAGACTCTCTTCTATTATATAATACCGGACCCCCAACCTCCTCCCGACGGCGATGGTAATCCTGAATACGGGTTCCAAAAATTTCGAGACGGCGGCACTTTTCGACCCGTGCACGCCGGTGATCTGCATTGACGAGTCCTTGGAAAACGCCTTCAAATTGCCGACTACTCAAGTCGCTGTCATCCGGGCCAAAACGAGTGAGTTCCGATTGGAACTGGTCCTCAAGGTCGAATACGGTTATTTGCCATGATTCTGCGTTTTCTCGTACCGTAAAAATTGTGGATTCTATAGAATTTCGACCTTTGTGGAGGCGGAAGGGGGCGTGGCAAAAATTTGAAATAAACTCGTAATGATTTGATATCACAGGAGTTTGGATAGAAAGTTTGGTTGCTCTAGCTCTTATAGTCTCTGAGATCTAGGCGCTCTAGCCAAAGCAGACAAAGTCGCGTGTGAGAGAGAGCGAGAAGGAATGATGATTTTCGAAATGGTTTTCTTCATGGTGGCTATAATAATGATCCGATCAACACTCTGATAGAAATTGTCATTCTCGTTTTTAGTTTTCTCATATCTTCAAAATTGTTTGCGCCACAGACTTTCGTTACTTGTGCGCGCGGAAGGGGGCGGGGCGAAATTTAGAAATATACTTGGAGTAGTGTGATAACACAGGAGACTGGATACAAAACTTGGTTGCTCTAGCCTTAATAGTCTCTGAGATATAGGTGCTTATGAAGACGGTCGAACGGACAGACAGACATGGCTATATCGACTCGGCTATTGATGCTGATCAAGAATATATATACTTTATGGGGTCGGAAACGCTTCCTTCTGTGCGTTACACACATCTGTTTTCACCACAAATCAAATATACCCCTATACACTTCGAGTACCGGGTATAAAAACCCCCATCATCATCAAGACAACCGACAAAAAACACCACACAAACTTTTCAACGCCAATCATAATACTCCCGTAACCTCTAAACACCCAAACAGGACACCCATTACCAAAGACATAGACGACGTTTTAAACCAGCAACGAACCCAGTCAACGCAGCACAACGCATTGGACCGAGTACTTCGAAGCCATAGCAAAGAAAAAACCAACACACTAATCAGACTACTAAAAGCAAAAGACAACATTCAAAATACCCAACAAAACACTTAGAAAACAAATTAAACAAAAATTAAATAATGTAAATTTATAATCTTATTAACCACCCCCAACCATAACCTCTGATATAGATTACATATGAAAACCAAAGTAATACTGTGGTGTCCCGAGTAAAATGCGTTAATCGAAAGCTGCTTTATGACTACATTTATTTCTATCAAAGCGTTAATCGAAAGCTGCTTTATGACTACATTTATTTCTATCAAAGCTTATGGGTGTAATCTTAACTTGTAAGTAAGCTTTTCGTAAGCTTAAATATAATTATAGAAGTATGTTTATGTAAGTAAGTTTATGTATAATAGCCTATTTACACTAAAGTGAGTTACCTCATTTATCGATAGGTAGCTCAATAACTCAGAATTTGGATTTACACTACGCCAAAGTTGAGTTATTGAGTTTCGGCTGCTGGCACGTGCTTGTCTACGAAAATTTGTTTTATTTCATTTTATTAAAATGAATACCCAAGAACTAATGATGCTCTATGTGGCAGAGCAACAGAAAATAACGACGCTGCAATATATGGAGTTGGCGACGAAGTCTGCAGCAACTGTGGAGTATTTGGATAAAATTTCCAAGAAACGCATTGACATTTCAATTTCTAGTGCTTCTATTTTATATTAAATATGTATCCCAAATTATAATAGCCGCTATATGGATCTGTTTGGTAGGAGGAAGTTGCGAATAACCTTGGATTTAATTTTAACGCAATTAATGATTTAATTAAACGTTTAATTAAAGAGAGAGAGCGAAAGCGTAATGAGTTTGCTCTCTTGTGTCAAAACAAAGAAATTTGTACATGCGTGCATAAGTTATTTTATATATTATAAAATATTTTTTTATTGTCATAATTAGTCAAAAATACGAAAAAATCGTCCGCGGAGATGCGTCGCTTTCAACTGTTCACAACAGACTGAAATTTAAGAAGTTAAAAAGAGGGCGAGAGAGCGAGTTCGACTACCTTGTTTAGTATGCCTTGCCCTACAGTACGAGCCATCGCTATAAAATGTGCTCACACATCGATTTCAACGTGAGCACCTCCGATGACATAAGTGATGTCGCGCCGAACAATGAACTGCTCACTTTAACATTGCGATGTCCTAGGAGCATAGTAGATGACATGGTCATCGAGAAGTGCGAAAAAAAAGAGCTCACTATAAGTGATGATTTTCTTGAAAATATAAAAACTTTTTATTATGTTTTGTATATTTTTTTGACTTGTGACTTGTTACTTTCCATGTACTTCCAAGATGTGCCCGTCCCCATTGTGTTCCGTATTAATAAAAAAAAATTCTATAAAATACTATTAATTTGGTCCCCAGTATAACAGAAAGGAAATTTCGAAATTCCAGAAATTCGATTTGTAAAAGAGCTGTTTGAACAAAAAGCAATACTCACTATAGAACAGAACACGTGCCAAAATATGTACCTGCTTGACTCAAGCCTCGCATATAAGGGTTGCTTTTCTGTTTTTGTTGTTGGACTGCTTAAAATTGAAATTTCGGGCCCACCGCAGATTATGCATTCACATTATATTTCTTTATTCTTTTTAAGCATAAAGGCCTGTCTGCAGCAACGCGAAATTTTACTGACAGGAATCTGCTCTTTATTTCGGTTGTGTGGAACTTAAGTGAAATAGTGTGACCAATAACATAAAAAAAGGTTGGTCACTCTCATGAATCAGCTGTGTTTTGAAACAGCGCCAATTTTAAAACTAAAATTTAAAAAAGGAAGAAAAGTAATTCTGACGATGAAGTGATTGTGTTGGTAGCGGCACATATTGTTGTAAGAAGAAGTACAGCACAGTCGGATGTTAACCAAAATGTTAAAATGATCAAAATGCTTATTTTCCGTGATCCGCCAAAAACAAGGTCTTGCCTCAATAGCTTTTATTAAAGCAATCTTTTCCTCATTTTAAAAATTTGAATATCTCTTTTTGGTTTTGCGCACATATATTTTCCTGGCACCCTCATCAGCTGTTCTCACAGTCCACATTCGTGTGGATATCGATACTATCGATAAGAATTCGTGGATTCCGTTTACGTTGCTGGATACTGGCTCCAGGAAAACACAAACGAAAAATTACTGGCCCAGTTTTTTTTATATGAAGTTTGGCATTAATTTTTCGTTTCCGCGGTGCTGGATACCCAGCTTAAGGACACAAAAATTAAACAGCATAAAACAAGAATAAATAAAAACAATGCGAATGCAGCGATACATTTAACTCAATTGATTCAATATTTCACAAATTTAACATTATATACAACTGATTTTTTCATTACTTACGACGCGTACATCACATTTTGTTTATTTAAACAATGCACTTACCTGGTAATAATAAATAATATATTTAGATATTTTTCACTTAATCACTGCATTTTCACTTTCAACTCTTTCCGCACAATTGTAACAATGTAACGTAATAGCAAATGCAAAGCGAACAAAGCAAGAATGCTCGGCCGACGCAGGCGCAAAAGAGACCAAAAGAAAAAAAAACAAATTCTCTTGTACTTCGACCGATCGCCAGAGCCGATCTATTACAATCGCGCGGAAAAGAAGGAAACAGAGAGAAAATAAAGGGTTCGACTTAGCGGGCATTAACGCCTAGATGACATTATCGTTGACATTTGTCATCGCTCACGGCTGGTACTGCATGATATTTAATTTAATACACGTATTCATTTGTATTAAAATCTTTAATGGTATTAAACTGGATAAAGTTGAAGCAAGTACAAGGATATGATTATGAGTAATTAAGGTCCGCAAGGCGAGAATAAAAATGTTGCTGCCACTCGGCTGACCGCTAAAGACTAAACTTAAGTATCCTAAACTTCTAAAGGCAAGCCCTTCGCGGCCGCCCACGACGTCCGTTGCTATTCAGCCAAAGTGTTGACCCGGCGCCTCTTGAGTGGTGCCTGGGGCCGGCCGGCATCCGGTCGATCGGTCGGACCGTTCGCGATCCCACAGATGAAGGAACTGCTTATTCGACAATAATGCAGAGTCCGCTCCATCCAGTGGCAGATTCAGTTAACTCTCGTTAACTACTCCCCCCTTCAAGACTGTTGTAGACTCTTCAAGACCGTCCTCGGTCAAGCTCAGGTTCTTCAGCATCTGTTTCATTGCGATGGTGTTTCCCTTCTGCTGCCTGCGTCGCAACCACCAGAAAACGCCGAATAGAATGACGCACACGGCCACACTTACTACAGTAGGCAGTATGGGACCGATCGTAAGGTTTGTACGAACCTCGGCCAGTTGCTGCAGATTTTCCTCATTCAACTTGTGGAGTTACGGCAGGCTCAGCTGAGTTTGGTAACGTTGATCCTCGCGGAAGTTGCCACGCCTGGGATCCCTTTCGGCACATTATTGATATTGGTGTACTCTGTACCGTTGATGAGGGCGACCCGGTCAAAAGTCACTAGGTCTGTTCCCGCAATGTTACGCTCGGGACCATCATCGGCGGCCCCGGTGGCGATGGGGTCGTTGATTATTAAAATACCCTCGTCCACCTACACGATCGGGGGCTGATTATTAGGCTGCGTACTGCAATGGGCATGCAGCTGTTGTGCGCAACTATTCGCTGGTGCCTCCTTGCAGAAGGCTAGTGATGGATGGACACGATGAGATGGCGATGACTTTGTTGCCGCATTCTGCTATGATGGGCTCGGGTATCCGGATCGCTATGCCTTTGTGCGCGACGGAGAAGATGGTTGTTTTCTTGCAAATGAACCTAGGTCTGAGTGACTTCTATTATCGCCTCTAGGTCATCACTGTCAATGATGTTCGGATTGACAATATTTATTTTTGCCAAGGTGGTGGCGATCATTATGTTCTGTAATTCAAGCGTCAAAATTGGGAATTGTTAATTTCCTTATTTCTTTTTACTTTTAGCAATTTGTTCACGGCCTCGGTGAGGGCATTGATTTATGTTTTAGTTCTCGAGTTGATAGTTATCTGTCTATTGATGGCTTTAATTAGAAAATATCCGTTAATTTTATTGTCTCCTGAATGTACTGTTCATATGCCGTTAAGTTCGTGACATGTTTTATATAAAATGTTTCGTTCCATATTGCTATCCGTCCGTCAATTATAGGGATATTGTCTACGTGCGAACAGTTCGTCAGTTTTGAGTCGGTCAAAGTTGTTAGCGGTAAGATTGCTAGGATGTAGAGATATCGAACGGGAGACCTATAAGAAACGAGAGGAACAGCACTTATTAATTATGTCATACGGTTGTTCTTACTTTTACTATTAATTGTCCTTGGGGACCAAAACTTAACGCTACAAAACCCTTTTTCTTAAGGTAGATACGATACACTTTAAAAAGAACGGTGGTCCCTAGATCTGCTTCTACCCTTTGCTCCGCGCAAAGGGCAGTTAGCTTGTTTTCTAACCACCTGTTATATTTTACTAGGACTTGTTCTCCCACATCGAAGGTCCTATTTCGTCTCTTTGGGTTGTTTCTATCAAGTTGCTCCTGCTGGGCCTTTACCAGTTTCAATATTATCTCTCCCCCAAGGTCGCAATTTGCTTGGACCACATCCATGGGCGTCTTGTTTGTGACGGAGTGGATGGTTCGGTTGTATTCGATGGTCGCTAGAATGACTAGCTCAACCGTATCGTCGACCTGGCGCTGCAACTTCAAACACCTGGCGATTTCTAACAAAGTGCTGTGAAAGCACCGGTGTGCAACGGTGGGGCATTTGCTACATCGACGTTGAATTGGTTCTTTAATAAGGACCGAAGGGTCTCAGAATTGAAGGCTGGCTCATTGTCACAATAGATGATCTTTATGACTGGGAAGATGTTTACTGCGTCGGATCGACTCTGGCTCTCTAAAGAATTAATATCTTGCCTCGAAAGCGCATCCGCTAGACTCTCGCGCCACACTCATCAATTCTCGCTTTCCAAAGTTTTATTTTGGAGTTGGGATTTTTATCCGAGACTGCGAATATCAATGGCTGATGGTCTGTGTAGATATTAATGTCACTCTTTCCATATAAGTAGTGACGAAGCGAATGGCCCACACTATGGCCAACAGTTCCTTGTCATTGGTCGCATAGTTTAGCTCCCTGTCCGTCAGAGTCCTAGAAATCATGGTTATGGTTATTCCTAAGTTTATCAAAAGCTTGCTTTTATTCCTCGCCAAGCTGTATGGGAATAGACTTCGAGCGTTGCTAGCTGATTTTGCCGTTATCTCCTTTTCAAATACTGGAAATAGGCCTTGTTATTTGAGAGAATTCCTTTATGAAGCACCTGTAGTAGCTGGCAAGACCCAAAAATGATCTTACCACAGACAGGGTCGAGGGTTGTCTAAACTTCTGAATGGCCTTGACTATATCGGAGCTTGTTCTTGTGCCCTCAGTTGATAACAAAAAACCAAGGAATTCCACTTGTCCGTTGAAGAATTGGGACTTCTGCTTTGACACCCTCATGTTTGCGTCGTGGAGGCTGCTGAGCACGGTGTCAATGTCTCTGACATGATCCGTTTCACTCCTTGAAAGCACGATGACATCATCAACGTACACGCAACAAGTCTTGCCAGTATGCTCCCGCAATCCGTCGTCAATGGCCCGGTGAAAAATGCTAGATGAATTCCTGAGTCCGAATGGAAAACGGCAAGAATTCATATTTACCTCCGTTTACCGAAAATGACGTCTTTTCACGATAGCGTTCAGCTAGCGTGATTAGGTGCTACCCTGACTTTAGGGCAGTATTTCAGTTTGATTTGGAAATGCCTTTATAAGGTTAGAAATAATTTTGGGAAATTTGTCCCTTACTGCTGGTGGCACTTCGATATCATCTACTTTCGTGAAGTTGACGCTGGGGCACTTGTAGAATAAGATTTAAAATACAAAAATTTGTTCAGATTTTTTTGTTTCCAAGTTTATTATGACGCCAGCCTTGGTCAACGCGTCAAGCCCAACGATGGCATCAAAAGTTAATAGCTCTGGCTAGATGAAAAACAGGCTTTTAATACCGAACATGGTTAGAAAACATTTTTATTTACTTTGTTGAAGTCGTGTAGTGACTTTACAATGAATGGGGCTTCCACAGGGATAATTCCCTGAAGTTCTTTTAGTCGCTTTATGTAATTTTTCGCGGCCCCAGTATCTATTAAGATGTTTACTGTTCTCCCCGCTACTGTTCGCTTGAAGAACGGAAGCAGGGACCCTCCCCTAACAAATTGACAGTATCGTTTTCGTATCCCGCATTGTTCTCCTCATCGATCTCCGCCACCGCCTCAGACGCCAACTGATCATACTTTTTTTTGTACTGATCTGGGTCTTCCTGAGTGATGTGATTAACCCGCTGTCTACGCTGATCGGAGAGTCTCTGGGATCCAGCCGGCCTCTTGAACGCACCCTGTTGGTGCCCGATATTACGGTTTGTTCCGCCGGTGGGCCTGAATTGGATCCCAGTTGCTTTTGAAATTTAGTCGGTTGACGGAATTTAGAGGAAGATGGGTAGACATCCACGACATTTCCACCATATCTTGGCCACGTTGACCATTTGTTTGGCGAGTGCCCTGATTATTCGTGTAGAAAAGGTTTTTTATTGTCTTTTATAGTGATCGAGCTCATTTGGCCAACCCTTTTTGTATCTGTTCCTGTTCCTTGTTTTCTAGCACTCTTGCGTAATTCGCCGCAAAGTCATGCCTGTCGTGATTGGCCTTAATTTCTTGCGCCATGGCTAGAGCTGATGGCAAATCTTAAGGCTGCGCCGCGAACAGTGTGTCAGTGACGCCTCTTCTTAGGCCCGAAATGAAGACACGGAGAGCGTCGGCCCTATACTTTTCATTAATGTATTGCACCTGTGCGGCGTCTAGTGACATGATTGTTTTTTTTGTGATGAGGGTGAGTTTCTTCTCAACCTCTTCATAGAATTGAGTGATGGGCATGCCACCCTGTCGGAGCGTGGCAAGCTCTTGTTCTAGCAGGTGCAGTGGACGCTTGTCCGCATAGGTGAAATCGAGGCGATTGATGATTGCCTCAAAGTTCAACACTGTGTTGAATGATGATAAGAGTGAGTCAGCGGAGCCTCTAATCTTATTCCTGATTATGAGGACCGCTTGGTGATGTTTTCAACTACCTACAAATCCCTCGTATTGCTTATAGGAAGCCTTTGCTGCCTGGCGCCAGGAGACGTACTGTTCCTGGGCTCCATGGAACTCTGGCAGCGTCTTAACCGCATCCAGAGTCTTTAGGACGTTGATATGCAATGACTGCACCATCAAGTGGCCCAAGCGACACCAGCCGATGGCTGTTACGCGCGGATCCCAGGCAATAACGCAGCCCACCTCCCGCCCAACCGACCGAGGGGCGCTGCCGCATAACGCGCGACTCGTTAACCGAACCGATCGCGGACATGCAGGAAAGATAGCTGTTAGACTAGTGTTCGAGGAAAAGTAGAACTAATTTAGCTAAAAACTAAGCAATTGCTAATTACGAGAAAGATATAAGAGTATCAATAATTTCAGACTAGGAAGGGAGTTAGTAGTAGAGATAATATGGTAGAGGGAATTATAATCAGAGCATAGGACTCTAAATGGTTCATGCAAGGCGTAATTCGATCTACAAAGCGGAAGAAACAAGGGTGTATAATTCCTAGTGCTTCTAATAGGAATCGTGAAGTTTATGCGGCTCAACAGGTCAGGGCTGTCTACGTCACCCCTGATCAAGTTGTGCACAAAAATCACACCAAGCATTTTCCTACGATTAGCTAAGGTTGGAAGGTTTATTAAAAGCAATCTATTAGGGTAAGACGGCAGTCTCACACCTGCATCCCAGTTGAGGCCGCGTAAAGCAAAAAGTAAAAAGTTTTTCTGAACTGATTCTATACGGTCCTGGTGTACGTTGTACTGAGGGCACCATACACAAGAACCGTATTCTAAAATCGGACGAACCAGAGAGGTGTAGAGAGTCTTTGTTATATAGGGGTCATCAAATTCCTTTGACCACCTCTTTATAAACCCAAGCACGCCCATGGCCTTGTTCACCATGGTAGAAATGTGTTCTGAAAACTTTAACTTGGGATCTAATAGAACACCAAGATCATCAACCCGGGTAATTCTCTCAAGAGAACCACCACAAAGGGTGTAAGGAACCAGAAAGGCGCTGGAACGATGAAAAGTCATTACTTTACATTTTGAAGCATTAAGGTTTAACAGATTTGCACAACACCAAGACTGAAATCTATCGAGATCGGACTGCAACCTGGATTGGAAGGAAATGTCCTTATACTGGACACAGAGCTTAACATCATCCGCATACATAAGTACTCGAGAGTATGTTAATACAGAAGGCAGGTCATTTATAAAGAGTGTAAAGAGTAAGGGGCCTAGATGGCTCCCCTGAGGTACACCCGAAGTCACCAAAACTGGTGAGGACAGGGAGTTTTTGAAAAGGACTCTTTGAGACCTAGAACACAGGTAACTAGCGATCCACCTAAGGAGATTGGGCGGGAACCCTAAAAGGTCAAGTTTTTGTGCAAGGAGGGAGTGGTTTACAGAGTCGAACGCTTTACTGAAATCGGTGTAAACAACATCCGTCTGTAAATTTCCTTGAAAGCCTTTAATTATAAAGGAGGTGAACTCCAATAAGTTTGTAGTGGTTGATCTCCGCCTTATAAATCCATGTTGAGCCGGAGATATAAGTGATCTGCATAGGTGCTGCAGGTGCGGAGTTAAAATTTTCTCAAACACTTTAGGAATAGCGGATAACTTAGATATACCTCTATAGTTGTTCGCGTCAGATTTGCTACCTTTCTTATGGAGAGGAATTATAAAGGACTCCTTCCATATCGGGGGAAAGCATGAAGAATTTATAGAGAGGTTGAACAGTTTAAGCAACGGCCCACACAGAGACTCGGCACAGTACCTGAGTACACAGCCGGGAACTCCGTCCGGACCCGGTGAGAACACCGGCTTTACTGTTCGTAGATCATGAAGCAACGAGCTTTCATTTAGCAAAGGACTGAAAATGCCGTTCGACCTCGGTAAGCCGTATGGATACGGCTGACCAGAGTAGACGTCCTGCGAATAGGTAGTTTGGAAGAAACGGGCAAAAAGATCGGCAATTGCCTGATCATTATCTGCCGACGTATTAAGGAATGATAGCGAGGATGGGTGTGCGGACGTTCTACGCTTAGTGTTTACGAAGCCGTAGAACTGTTTGGGGTCCTTAGAGAAACTTATCCTGCATCGAGATAGGTAGTTCTGATAGCATTGAGCGTTAAGAACTGAAAAATTTGACCGAGCTATTACATAGTGAGAAAGAGAAGAAGGAGAGCCAACTTCTTGAAATTTTTTATACAGTCTGGATTTTACGTTTTTTAGATGGGATAACTCCTTGGTAAACCAAGGGGGTTTTCCTGATCTAATCGGACACGAAAGTGGGACACAAGAGACAAAAAGTGAGTCCAGTGCATCATAAAAAATGTTTGTGCCTGTCGTAATGTCACTGCACAAATATAAAGCGGACCAATCAAAATCCCTAATGAGGTTATTAAGCTTCGTAAACTCGGCCTTACGGAAGCAGCGGACACATTGGGGTAGTCTACCCGACCGATTCAATACAGTTCGTCCTAGGTCGAGCGTCACTTCGAATGTAGGATGGTAGGCATCTTCAGGTATACTGAGCGGGGGGACTCGAGTTAACAACGCTAAGGTCGGATCCGTTGCAAAGCACAGATCAAGAAATCGACCCAAGGAATTTTTAACATGGTTAACTTGAGACAGAGACAGGTCAATCAAGCCGTCAACAAAGTCATGTCGTGCCATGGGTACCAGGCTATTAGACTCATTTGCCGAAGACCAATCAATTCCTGGCAGGTTGAAGTCACCAAGAACTATCATGTGATCTTTGTCAGATAGCGAGGAAGAAATAGCGGTTAAGGCGGACAAATGCTGCTCGTAAATTGCGATTTCCGAAGAAGGTGGAATATACGAGCAAGTTATGAAAACTGAGAAAGCGGGAAGAATCAGTCTTACACACAGAAATTCCAGTTCCTGCTCGATCTGGACTGTGAAAAGTTCCGACGTGAAGTTTGAGTCCACAGCAATCAGAACCCCTCCTGCACGTCGAGACGAACGATCCTTTCTATAAGTTGTGTACCGATCTGCCAAAACTTCGGAACTAAGAATGTCCGGCTTTAACCAGGTTTCGGTAAACACAATAACGTGGGATACAAATGCGACACTATCCTGGAAAAGAATGCTGAGCTTGCTACGCAAACCTCGAACATTCTGATAGGTCACTAAAAGAGAGTTTGCTAGTTTTTTGGACGGGTGGAAGTGGAGCGGGAAGATGACGATGGAGCACTGGTCTGATTTGTTGGCAAAGTTATCGGGGGCCTAGTCTTCTTCTTTGCCTTAAACTCCTTCACCACCAAATGCTCCGGCCAAAATTTGGCAGAACAGATGGTGTTAAAATGAGCTTGAGAGACACTTATTTTAAAGGAAGCTATCTCCCTGGCATACGAAAAGTTAAACTTTTCCACCTTAACATCGACGGCTTTTATTTGGCTTTGAATGTAAGCCGTCACATCTTTAATTGTGGAGTCAGGGGCAAGCCGTGAGACAAAAACTTGTCTCTTTGGTGGGATCCCCACCAATCTTGGCACCACAGGCCTATCACCTGTGATGGTAATACCCGGTGGTCCGGGACGTATGTTCACTGGTGGGGTCGGAATTGAGGGGACAGTCAATGAGCTTGCGGACAGTACGGACGCGGACGCTACGGATGATTTTGGCTGCATGCCCTCCGACGCGATAAATTCGGCTACCGAATTTTCATCGCCAGCAGCTGTCGTTGCCTTCGGAGTGGCGAACGAGATCAACTGCTGCACTATTGGAGTGGTCGGAGTCAACTTGTCAGCATCGGACGGTCGAGGGGCAGCCGGCACATGCAGATCCCTCGGAGTGACCTTTTTACGCCTAGGAGACTCAGTCAGTAGTTTGAAACCACTAAACTGAGACTCCATGGCTAGGAGCCGATCATATTGCTCTTTAAAGCCCACGGTCAGCTCCATAAAGCCCTTCCGGGTCTGCCGCATAAACGCTGCCATCTCCCTCTCAACCGGACGGCATGCCTCACAGCTGAAATGCAGGCCATTCCTTTTTGAGATGGCATCACCCACGAGACCGGATAACCCGGCGCATTTAGCGTGCACTACGCTATCACAGAGCCAGCAGGGGATACTCGGCTGGTCATGGGTGATCTGCTTCTTGCAAGTTTTTTTATCGCAGACCACAGAGAATTCCATTTTAATTTTATTTTTGTAATTTGTATTTTATTTTTTTTTCCTTAAAAAAAAATTGGTTTCAGACCAATGTGCCAGATAAACGCCAAAAGAGGAATAGGTAAAAATGAGAGCAGTTACAGTAGCTACAATTGAGAGAGAGAGAGCGCTACTGCACAGAAAATACTGAGAGCGAGAGAGGAAGAACAGTTATTTAAAGTGTGGGTAATAGAGAGAGAGTGATAGATCAGCAAAACTAATAGGTGAGAGCGGCTAAATATGATAATGTGTGTACTTACGAAAAGCACAAACAAAAACACACTGTTAGACGATGCAAAAGCAAATAATTTAAGTTATGTTTTTCACGTTAACAGGCATGCACTCGCGATAAAGTGATAGATGATTTAGTGGGTTGTTAATTTATGAATTTTTAAAGGTTATTTTCAATAAAAACACCGGTTGTTTAAGCAAAAAGGCAGAAAGTACGCGGAGCGCAAAACAAAAACACGTCTGTATTCTACAAAGAGAAACGAACGACGAGTCACATCGCATGGTACGTTTTCATTATTGGTAATCGGCTTGTAGGCCTGGGCCTCGGGGGACTGAACTCTAACAGCCTGCAGTTGGTCAGATACCGCTTGCAAGCGTTCCTCAAAGTTGGTTCTCTCCACAGCCAACGCAGTGCTGACCGCCGCAGATATGGCGGCTTCGCTTTGTGCTGCATTCATTATTTCTTTTATTTTCTCTGGTCCAATTTCAAAATCTAAGCTGAGTTCTTGGCACACCTCTTTTAACTTGTTGATGTTATTGTAAATGGGCATATACAAATTCCTTTCCGTTTTCCCCCTACCGCTTCCGGTGTTATTGTTTGTTTATTTTAAGAGTCAAATTCGAGCTCCCTCAAACACAGATTTTTTCTATTGTCCGCCCCCAACGATGTATTCGTCTCACGGTTTTATATTTCCTAATTACACTTATCGTGACAAAAGGGGCAGGGGAAGAAGAAAATATTCTCAGAAATTTTGACGCTTGAACGTTTTTGATTTTGAATGATGTTTCACTTTAAATAATATTGTATACGTTTTTACTTTATTTTATTTTGGCAATTGTTGAAATAGGGTTTTACTTACATGTTCCTCTTTTTTGGTACGCTCTTGTTTGTTATGTTAATCTATCCCCGTGGATGTTGTTCTGTAGTTCTTCCTAGTCGTGCTGGACTTCCTTGTCTATCTTCACCGCTGCCCAAAGCCGTCCGCTTTGGTATAACAAATTTTTGGGTCGATTACACTAGTCGACACGACTTTTCCGCTGTCGCCAAAAATAACTTTTTTCCCGACGTTTAGCTGTAGCTTCAAATTAACTGGGTCGGATTTATAGCTTTCAGCTCTTCAGAACTGCAAAGTTCAGTACAATACAAACTTAAGCTATGTGAAAAAAAATATCATAAAAATAAATTAATTGAAAAAAAAAATGTGAATTTCCAAATTGATCAGAAAAAGTAATTGTGGGCTACAGCAGCAATGTCGTGTTGACAGTGTAAATAAAGTATTAAATTTTTCAAAAGATTTATTATATTCTTAATTTTTGATGTTAATTTTAGATCCTTTCTTTAAAAAAGGAGTCGTGGACTTTTCGACTTTTGCAAAATCTGGAATGAACTTACGGTTATAGCCGCATAAACCTTAGAATGATTTGATTTCCTTTGAAGTCTTTGGAAGATTCTTCTGCTTTCTGGACTTATGGTATGAGCTAAAAAAGGGATGTGCGTAACGCCCAGAAGGAAGCGTTTCCATCCCCACAAAGTATATATATTCCTAATCAGCATCAAAAGCCGAGTCGATATAGACATGTCTGTCTCTCCGTCTGCCTGTCCGTCTTCATTAGCGCCTATAGAACGCCAGAGAACGGCAAGGGTGTCACTTTTTGTCACTCTACTCACACCCATTAAACTTTGAGTGCCGGTGCTACTCATTACCGGCAAGAAAAGTAAAACTCTCGCACCCACACAAAACCATACCGGTGAGCTTGTACTTCGGGGACACGCTCACACATTGTGCGTTGCTTCAAAGGCTTAAAAAGGCAAATTTGCAACAGAAATTAAACACTACTTTAAGAAGTTCATGTCCCACTAGATGGAATTCTAAGTACGAAATATTGAAGTCCATCGTTGATAACACTTCTCGACAAAATTCAACTTATTTTTTCCGCTGTGGCCAAAAATGACTTTTTCTGATAGATTTGGAGATTTCAAATTTTTTAAAGAATTAAGGGTTTTTTTTAAAGAGTAGTTTTTTTTTTTAATTTTTAAAAAATTTGGTATGTTTTTTCATAGGTAGTGCTTCTATTTTTCACTTAACTTAAGTTTCCTACAACTGGTTGTATTGAACTTTGCAGTCAAAAAAAATGCAGCTATAAATCCGCCTTAGACACTTTGTAGCTGCAACTTAAAGTCTGGAAGATATTAGGCTTCCAAATTTAAATTTCATAATTTTTTTCGGTATTTTTCCCCGAAATTTTGACTTTGAAAGCTTGTGGATGGGCCCATTGTTGGCAGAAAATGTGCTGGAGCTGCAGGACCGATCTCTCCAAAGACAGCAACTTAAGAATAAACTTCTAGACGAAATATAAAGAAGAAAAAACAGAATTCCACATAGATTTACAATCCCTTAAAGACTCCAGGATTAAACAGTATTTCTTATCCCAGGTTAAAAAAAAAGACCAAAAAAAGCCACAAGTGCGAAATATCTGCCACTTCAACCAAGTCTTCAACAACTACATACCACAGTATTACCAAAAAAATAAAACGCTAATTTTTTGTATTGGAAAAGTCCTGTGTTATTGTCTGTGTGTGTGCGTGGGTGAATTGTTGGGTCGCATACGGTACATAAACCGTCTACAGTTTGGTCATCGCAAATAGAACTTGAACCAGTTCGGCTACGGAGTGGGTATCCACCGGTGCGCAGTTGATTGTCTGAAGCTGGGGTCGGCACGCAAGCACTCACATGTTTTTAGTGCGTTTGTGTGCGCAGACAAGAGACACGCAGCAATTCATTTTCTCTGCTGCGGCCCTGCCGAGCATAGTAATAAAGCCTATTAAGCATATGGCTGAAGCCATACGATTCAATTTCTGCTGCTGAGATAACAGATAAGAGAAACGAAACCGCGTGTGCTTAGGGCCGACGCTACACGCACTTTTTACATTATGTGTGTACCGACTGCGCTGCTCTGTGGCCTTTGCACGCTGCCTGCCTCTGGTCTGAAGACACGGTGACAGCCTCTGGTAATTGCGATAGAGAAGACACGTTGACAGCCTCTGTTGATTTGTAATGGAAGATCAGTGACAGGCAGTTGTGGTACTGTTTCTTATACTGATTTTATTCAATAACTTAACTCCATTTATAGGTACCAAAAGGGAAGAAAAGTGCTGATATTATGGTAAAATAGTCATATAATAAATAATTTCGATTTAAGCTGGGTATCCAGCACCGCGGAAACTAAAAATTACTGCCAAACTTCATATAAAAAAACTGGGCCAGGAATTTTTCGTTTGTGTTTTCCTGGCCTCAGTATCCAGCAACGTAAACGAAATCCACGAAATCCACGAATCCTTATCGATAGTGTAGTATGCACATATATCGAGGGTACACTGTACCCAGTAACAAATCAACAGCAATATTTTATTGCATAAATAAAAATCCATTAGCGACACTTTGTCGCTGACATAAACAATCTCTAAGAGCACAACACATTCCCAGCGCAACGTAATACGATCGCACTTGAATGTAGCGGGCAACGGCCAGAACCTAGTCAGCATAAATGCAGGGTTCTGACCGTATATACATAATATACTATGTGCATGCGCCTCTCCGTTCTTCAGCAACTACCAGCGCCCCGAAGCCGATGCCCACCAGACTGTGAAGGTCCCCTCTACAGCCCTCATTGCGAGAGCACGTGCCTTGCCCAGGAGGCATATGAAAAATCAACCGATGCATGAGAGGCAAACCGCCGCTTATGCCAACGTGGGAACAAGAGCACAAGCTGCATGAGAGGCAGGCCGCCGCTTATGCCAACGAGACATCCCATATGAGAGGAGAAATAACTATAATCATACATATATTAAGAATTGTAATGCCCGACGACAATTGAGTCGACCGGCAAGAAGGTTGGCCCGTACAGCCATCCGAAAACATTAGGCAGGAAAACCAAATGTTTTGTCAAGGCACTTTCTAACTACTAATGAATACTTGATTGATCAATAATTAATTTTTAGTAATAAAATAAGTAAATTTGAGAATATAGAAAATAATTATGATACACCCAAAATGGAGTTAATTGATACTAAAACGGTGGACTCCACTGCAAATGTCATAAATAAAATCGAATCAACAAATGTGGATTCACATTTAATAAATATACTATTGTTGATAATTGTCATAATTTTAAGCACATATGTATGTCCTTTATAAAGCATATCTCTTGCACAATAAGTGCATAACGAAAAGGGCCCTAAGCCATGCAAATGATCTAGATAAGATCTAATAAATGCCAATGCGCAAACAATAAAAAATAAAAAAAAAACACAAAAACAAACAAATATATATATTTCATTGCATTAGGCCATCTACTATTAAAACTAAGTATAGCCCCGTTCATAGGGTAGTATGGAATGGCAACAGATTTGTATCAGGCTAAAAGAAATCAGGTAAACTTTTAATAGATCGTACAAGTGCTTAACTCAAAATAGGACTGTCCAAGAAGTAACCTTAAATAAGCATGGAACAATACTTGTAGCATGTTTTAATCATGCACGAACATTGATACATGACCAAAGGGACAATCTAACTAGAACTCATTGGTCATATGTGTCAAAATTCTTAGTTCGACTCCGATCGAATCTTAAATCAATAAAGATAAGGTATAATTTGGATATATCAATACCATCTATCCTAAATACCCCCCTGACGGTCGAAACAGGAGAACAACCAGAGTCAACCTCAGAAGATATAGATCTGTCGGACGAATTTGACGACACTGGTGACTCTGAAAACGAAGTTAAAGAACAAGATCTACACGATCTAACAATCCCCGCAATTATTATACTTACTGATGTAATAGAAGAGGAGATTTCAGAGTCCGATTAAACTCAAGCACGCCCGAATCAAAACCATTCATGATGGCAGTGGCCGACCAGTCAGCCGCCGGATAGGGCCTACATGAAAGAAATTTCATCATCAGATCCAGAGTTCAATGGCCAAAAAATCAATTTACAGAGATTTATCACAGCGGTAAACCTGGTCAACGTAACAAAGGGACCGTATGAGAAAGTTGCCATTGAGGTAATCAAGTCAAAAATAATTGGACTCGCACTATATATAGTGCACGATGAAACCACTATAGCCGGTATTGTGGAAAAACTAAAAACCGGTATTAAAGGCGAGACATCGCACAGTCTAAAGGGGAAATTAAATGCAGTTCAGCAAAAAGGCAAAACCGCTTTGCGATTCACGAACGAAATTGAAAATGTGCGGAAGCAACTATTAGCTTCATTCATTGATGAGGGAATGGCAGTTGCCCAGGCAGACAAGCTTAGCACAGAGGAGGCAATCGATGTAATGATTAAAAAGGCTGACCAGGAAAGCATAAAAAATGTACTGGAATCAGCAGTATGCTCCACAATGGATGTAGCCATAAGCGCATATATTCGCACCAGTACAAGAATTACCGGCGATGTAAACACAGTTTTGGTCGCTAATAGAGGTAGTTCCTACCGCGGAAATACCTATAGAGGAAAAACCTATAGAGGTAATTACCGAGGTAGAGGAAATTCCCACTATAACAATTACCACCAAAATAGACAGAACAACAACCAAAACTACAACAATAGTTTTAAGGGACGTGGAAATTTTAACAGAAATAATTCCACCAATCCCAACAGGAGCTATACCAACAATAACTCCACTCAGAACAATGTTAGAGTGACCCAAAACACTTCGGGAAACTCCGAGGATCCTTTAGATGTTCAACAATAAATACCAATAAGGTTCATACTATTAATCTTAGCATAAATATATTCGTTTCATTCCATCATGTAGCGACAGGAAAAAAATTAGTCTTTTTGGTAGACACTGGTGCAGACATCTCAATTCTAAAAGAAAATTCCGACGTCTTTCAAGACATCCAAACAACTAACAAAATTAATATTCAAGGGATAAACCAAGGAATAATACAATCCCAAGGTCTAACCTTCATTGAGATACAAACAAGCAAATATATTATATAATTCCTCACTGTTTTCATATTGTAAACTCACAATTTGCAATACCATGTGATGGAATTATAGGCATCGACTTCATAAAAAAATTCAATTGCCAATTAGATTTCAAGCCGACAGAGGATCGGCTAATAATCCGACCAAATAACCTAAATTTTTCGATTAATGTCCCAATAACACATAGCTCTGGTAATAATACAATACTTATACCAGCAAGATCAGATGTTGTCCGAAAGATCGAACTATCTTCAAGTGAAGATAGTGTACTAATCCCGAACCAGGAAATCAAAACTGGTATTTATGTTGCAAACACCGTTGCAACTACAGAAAACGCATTTGTCCGATTGCTGAACACAACCAGTACAGACAAACTAGTAAACTAGTAAAATATGCAATCTAAAGTACGAATCACTTTCGGACTACGAAGTAGTTCAAACAAACACTAGTAGTAAAAGCAAAGAAGTCATGTCTACACTATCCAAAAACTTCTCACAACAGTTCAAACCCAAATTACCTGAGTTATGCACCGCCTATACAGACATATTCGGACTAGAAACCGAACCAATTTCGACAAATAATTTTTATAGAAAAAAACTATGATTAAAAGATGAGAAACCAATATATTTAAAAAATTATAGAAGTCCTCACAACCAGAAGGATGAAATTCAAGCCCAAGTACAGAAGTTAATCAACGACAAAATTGTCGAAGCATCCACATCAGAATATAACAGCCCACTTTTATTAGTTCCAAAGAAATCCCACTCAGATTCCAATGAAAGAAAATGGCGATTAGTAATTGACTATCGTCAAATCAACAAAAAGCTGTTGGCCGACAAGTTTCCGCTACCTAGAATTGATGATATTTTAGATCAGTTAGGTAGAGCAAAATATTTTTCATGCCTTGACTTAATGTCAGATTTTCACCAAATTGAACTAGAAAATAGTTCAAGAGATATAACATCATTTTCAACGAGCAATGGCTCTTATCGCTTCACGCGATTACCATTTGGTCTGAAAATAGCGCCGAATTTATTCCAGAGAATGATGACTATAGCATTCTCTGGACTTGAACCATCTCAAGCATTCCTCTATATGGATGACTTAATAGTAATTGGTTGTTCCGAAAAGACTATGGTTAAAAACTTAACTGATGTTTTTGACAAGTGCAGAAAATACAACTTAAAGCTACATCCTGAAAAATGTTCATTTTTTATGTATGAAGTCACGTTTCTGGGACACAAATGCACAAATAAGGGAATCTTACCAGACGACAAGAAAGACGACGTGATTTAAAATTACCCAGTCCCACATGATACGGACAGAGCTAGACGTTTCATCACATTTTGCAATTACTATAGACGATTCATTAAAAACTTCGCCGATTATGCACGGCACATAACAAGATTAAGTAAAAAGAATGTCCAATTTGAATAGACGGATGATTGTCAAAATGCATTTTTACACTTAAAATCTCAACTCATTAAGCCAACTCTGTTACAATACCCAGACTTCACAAAAGAATTTTGTATAATAACGGATGCTAGTAAACAAGCGTGTGGAGCGGTTTTTACTCAAAACCACAACGGACTCCAACTTCCAGTTGCATATGCATCCAAATCATTCACCAAGGGAGAAAGTAATAAAAATACCACATTTCAGACCATATACTTATGGTAGGCATTTCATTGTCAAAACAGATTATAGGCCGCTTAGATATTTATTTTCAATGGTAAACCCAAGTTCAAAATTAACGAGAATGAGGTTTGAATTAGAGGAATATAATTTTACGGTAGAATATCTAAAGGGGAAAGACAACTATGTAGCCGATGCGTTATCAAGAATAACCATCAAAGAGCTCCAAAACATAACTGGCAATATAAATAAAGTCACTACAAGATATCAAAGTAGACAAAAATCCTGCGCAGGAAACGAAATAGTAGAATTGCCCAGGCAATCAACGGAAAAAGCTTCAAAGCCCAACGTATTCGAAGTCATCAAAAATGACGATGTACGTAAAGTAGTGACCTTGCATGTAAAAAATATGCTATGTTTCTTTAAACATGGTAAGAAAATTACAGCTGGATATGACCTTAGCGATTTCTATACTAATGGAACCTTCGACTTAGGTCAATTCTTTCAAACGCTTGATATGCAAGCCGATACACATAAAATCAGCCAACTCAAAGTGGCACCGTGGGAAAATATCTTTGAACATGTTTCAATAGATAATTTCAAGAAAATGGGCAATAAAATATTGAAAACATTACGAGTAGCGCTACTCAACCCGGTGACCCTAATATACAAGAAAAAGAAGCAATTTTGTCTACATTCCATGACGATCCAATATAAGGAGGTCACAGGCACTACTAAAATCTTGGCCAAGGTCAAAAGACATTATTTTTGGAAAGGTATTACTAAGGATATAACTAAGTACATACAAAAATTTCAAAAATGCCAGAAAGCTAAAACAACAAGGCACATTAAGACCCCATTGACAATAACAGACACCATTACATGCATTCGATAGAGTGATAGTGGACAACATAGGTCCGCTACCAAAATCAGATAACGGCAATGAATACGCAGTCACACTAATATGTGACTTAACTAAATATCTAGTTGCCATACCAGTCGCTAACAAAAGCGCTAACACGGTAGCTAAGGCTATATTTGAATCTTTTATTCTAAAGTACGGTCCAATGAAGACGTTCATTACGGACATGGGAACAGAATATAAGAATTCAATCATAAACGACCTGAGCAAAAAATTTGAAAATAAAAAATATAACATCTTCTGCACACCACCACCAGACAGTTGGAACAATCGAAAGAAGTCATAGAACTTTCAATGATTACATACGCTCCTATATATCAGTAGACAAAACTGATTGGGACGTATGGCTCCAATATTTCGTTTTTTGTTTCAACACGACCCCATCAATGGCACATGATTATTGTCCATATGAGTTAGTATTCGGTAAATCATGTAATTTACCGAAACACTTTAATAGTATAGGTAATATAGAAGTACTTTACACGTAGACGATTACGCTAGAGAGTAAGTACAGCTTAGAAGTAGCATATAAAAGAGCTAGAATTATGTTAGAAGAGCATAAGAAAAGAAATAAAGAATTATACGATTTAAAAATCAAAAACATAGATTTATCAATAGGAGATAAGGTCTTATTAATTAGGACGTTGATATGCAATGACTGCACCATCAAGTGGCCCAAGCGACACCAGCCGATGGCTGTTACGCGCGGATCCCAGGCAAGAACGCAAAAAATGAAGTAGGACATAAATTAGACTTTAAATACACCGGGCCCTATAAGGTAGAAAGCATAGAAGAAAGAGATAATATAGTAGTCTCTGACAAAAGAAATAAGAAACAAACAGTTCATAAGGATAGATTACAAATATTTTCTTCATAGTACATGGCATAAGAAAAAAAATATATATATTAAAAAAAAATCAAGTATACACAAAAAAAAAAAATAATACTAATAAATAAATAAAAAAAAAAAACAACAAAATAACTTCACTAGGTAACGTTATTTTTCAAAAGGGGGGATAATATGGTATGAACATATATCGAGGGTACACTGTACCCAGTAACAAATCAACAGCAATACTTTATTGCATAAATACAAATCCATCAGCGACACTGTGTCGCTGACATAAACAATCTCTAAGAGCCCAACAAATTCCCAGCGCAACGTAATACGATCGCACTTGAATGTAGCAGGCAACGGTCAGAACCTAGTCAGCATAAATGCAGGGTTCTGACCGTATATACATAATATACTATGTGCATGCGCCTCTCCGTTCTTCAGCAACGTTTCCGCTGCTTAATATATAAACACACATGCATATACTTATGCATGGCGCTGCTCCGCTGCCGGCTTCGCCAGCGTAGCAACGGGCAGCGTTAGGGTAAGCTAATTCATAAGAAGAGCTGTAAAGATTATTCAAAAATATACTTGACTTCGACCAGATGTGTCGAAGTCCACAGTAAAACCAAATTAACTGTATTGAACCTTTAATACTTTACTTTATTAAGGCCTGTCTCCAGCACCGCGAAATTTTACTGACAGGAATTTGCTCTTTATTTCGGTTGTGTGTCCTAAGTGAAATAGTGTGACCAAGAACCAAAAAAAAGGTTGGTCACTCTCATGAATCAGCTGTGTTTTGTAAACAGCGCCAATTTTGAAAATGAAACTAAAATTAAAAAAAGGAAGAAAAGTAATTCTGACGATGAAGTGATTGTGTTGGTAGCGGCACATATTGTTGTAAGAAGAAGTACAGCACAGTCGGAGGCGCCAAAACGTCAAAATAATCAAAACGCTTATTTTCCGTGATCCGCCAAAAACGTGGTCTTGCCTCAACTGCTTTTATTAAAGCAATCTTCTCCTCACTATAAAAATTTGTGTATCTCTTTTTGGTTTTGCGCACAGATTTTGCCTCCACCTCTCACTTGTACTTCAGTAAAAATAGGCACATATATTTTCCTGGTCTGCATGTCAGCTGTTCTCTCAGTCGACAATCGTGTCGATATCGATACTATCGATAAGAATTCTTGGATTTCGTCTAGTATGTAGAAATGTATGGATTTTGAGCTCTGCAACTAAAGGCCTGTATCCAGCACCGCGAAATTTTACTGACAGGAATCTGCTCTTTATTTCGGTTCTGTGGAACTTAAGTGAAATAGTGTGACCAAGAACATAAAAAAAGGCTGGTCACTCTCATGAATCAGCTGTGTTTTGTAAATAGCGCCAATTTCGAAAATGAAACTAAAATTAAAAAAAAGGAAGAAAAGTAATTCTGACGATGAAGTGATTGTGTTGGTAGCGGCACATATTGTTGTAAGAAGAAGTACAGCACAGTTGGAGGCGCCAAATTTTCAAAATTATCAAAATGCTTATTTTCCGTGATCCGCCAAAAACATGGTCTTGCCTCAACTGCTTTAATTAATGCGATCTTCTCCTCTCGTTGAATATTGGTGTCCCTCTTGGTAAATTTGCGACTTTGTTTTCCCTCTATTTTTGAAACGTCTCACTTGTACTTCAGTAATAGTGTGCACATATATTTTCCTGGCACCCTCATCAGCTGTTCTCACAGTCCACATTCGTGTGGATATCGATACTATCGACAAGAATTCGTGGATTTCGTTTACGTTGCTGGATACTGACTCCAGGAAAACACAAACGAAAAATTACTGGCCCAGTTTTTTTCATATGAAGTTTGGCAGCAATTTTTCGTTTCCGCGGTGCTGGATACCCAGCTTTAAGGCCTGTCTCCAGCACCGCGAAATTTTACTGACAGGAATCTACTCTTTATTTCGGTTGTGTGGATCCTAAGTGAAATAGTGTGACCAAGAACCAAAAAAAGGTTGGTCACTCTCATGAATCAGCTGTGTTTTGTAAACAGCGCCAATTTTGAAAATGAAACTAAAATTAAAAAAAGGAAGAAAAGTAATTCTGACAATGAAGTAATTGTGTTGGTAGCGGCACATATTGCTGTAAGAAGAAGTACAGCACAGTCGGAGGCGCCAAAATGTCAAAATTATCAAAATGCTTATTTTCCGTGATCCGCCAAAAACATGGTCTTGCCTCAACTGCTTTTATTAAAGCAATCATTTCCTCATTTTAAAAATTTGAATATCTCTTTTTGGTTTTGCGCACATATTTTGCCTCCACCTCTCACTTGTACTTCAGTAATAATGTGCAGATATATTTTCCTGGCACCCTCATCAGCTGTTCTCACAGTCCACATTCGTGTGATATCGATACTATCGATAAGAATTCGTGGATCCCGTTTACGTTTGCTGGATACTGACTCCAGGAAAACACAAACGAAAAATTACTGGCCCAGTTTTTTTTATATGAAGTTTGGCAGTAATTTTTCGTTTCCGCGGTGCTGGGTACCCAGCTTTACAACGAAAATTGGCAGCTCAATATTTAAAATTTGGCGCGTAAAAAATATGGCTGGGAAAAAAGGTGAAAATATTCATACATACGTTAAAACCAATACTTTAAACTAATTTTATTATAAATAAACAATATCAAATATTTCGTCGATTTTTCAAATTTGGTCGGAAACACTCAATAACTAAACTCTTGCACAGTGTAGACACCAGTTCTGAGTTATTGAGTTAACTCATTTATCGATAGGCAACTCACTGTAGTGTAAACTGGTTATTAGATTAAGCTGGGTATCCAGCACCGCGGAAACGAAAAATTACTGCCAAACTTAAAAAAAAAAAACCTGGGCCAGTAATTTTTCGTTTGTGTTTTCCTGGAGTCAGTATCCAGCAACGTAAACGGAATCCACGAATTCTTGTCGATAGTATCGATATCCACACGAATGTGGACTGTGAGAACAGCTGATGAGGGTGCCAGGAAAATATATGTGCACACTATTACTGAAGTACAAGTGAGAGGTGGAGGCAAAATATGTGCGCAAAACCAAAAAGAGATATTCAAATTTTTAAAATGAGGAAATGATTGCTTTAATAAAAGCAGTTGAGGCAAGACCATGTTTTTGGCGGATCACGGAAAATAAGCATTTTGATAATTTTGACATTTTGGCGCCTCCGACTGTGCTGTACTTCTTCTTACAGCAATATGTGCCGCTACCAACACAATCACTTCATCGTCAGAATTACTTTTCTTCCTTTTTTTAATTTTAGTTTCATTTTCAAAATTGGCGCTGTTTACAAAACACAGCTGATTCATGAGAGTGACCAACCTTTTTTTGGTTCTTGGTCACACTATTTCACTTAGGATCCACACAACCGAAATAAAGAGTAGATTCCTGTCAGTAAAATTTCGCGGTGCTGGAGACAGGCCTTAAAGCTGGGTATCCAGCACCGCGGAAACGAAAAATTGCTGCCAAACTTCATATGAAAAAAACTGGGCCAGTAATTTTTCGTTTGTGTTTTCCTGGAGTCAGTATCCAGCAACGTAAACGAAATCTACGAATTCTTTTCGATAGTCTCGATATCCACACGAATGTGGACTGTGAGAACAGCTGATGAGGGTGCCAGGAAAATATATGTGTACATTATTACTAAAGTACAAAGGAGAGGTATGCAAATTTTTAAAGTGAGGAGAAGATTGCTTTAATAAAAGCCGTTGAGGCAAGACCATGTTTTCAGCGGATTACGGAAAATAAGCATTTTGATAATTTTGACATTTTGGCGCCTCCGACTGCGCTGTATTTCTACATACAACAAATAAATTTTTAGGTTCTTGGTCACACTACATTAGTTGAGTTCCACACAACCGAAATAAAAAGCAGATTCCTGTCAGTAAAATTTCGCGATGCTGGATACAGGCCTTTAATATAAAGTGTCTGATGCAAATTGAGTAATTGTGATTGGTTTGTCGTTGACTCAGCTATAATTCTGAGTCGTGATATTTTCTTTTATATGGATGAAATTTATTTTTTTTGATAAATGTGTATTAATAATTCATAATATTGCTTATACAAAATTTGCCGACTGAACATTCTCCCAGCCATTGGCTGTTGCTTAGGCAGCATAAGCAGCAATTTGGTGGTGCTGCACTGCGGTAAGTTGATGTGGTAGCTCATGATGACTTATTGCCGCTAGCTGTTGGCGTAGGTCATCAGGTTCTTGAAGATAATAAGCTGTCTGGGTTACCATTGGTGGTAAGGGGGGTGTCACCGCTGAACTTATGTCTCCAAATCGAGGTGTAGGCTGATTTTACCTCGCTGTTCGTCGTGCTGAAGTTGCTGATACTTATTTCTGTGTTGCGAGCAGTACATCCAGGTGATAGCGAGAGTAAGCCATTTCTTTCCAACTGAACTTTTGATGGAGATCCGTCGCCTACTGCTTGAAGTCTCATTGTCGTATGTGTGGCAAAAATCCATTTGCTTGTTTGTTGAGTTCTTGACCACACCATGTCAGCTTTCGAAAGAGTAACTTGACATAATGTTGCTGTTTTGTTATTAACCAGCTGAAGACCAGTTGAGACCAGAGGTAGCGTTACCTTGAAAACGACGTATGTTGCAGTCGATGTTCCTTGGGCCCGCATGAGTCAGGGGCCCAGGCAGCAATTGATCGGATGGCAAATGATCCCGTATCTGGTCTAATTGATCCCCTAATTGCTCAGGGGAGACTAGTCTTCGGCTTAGCGCCGGCCCACGGCAGCATAAAGAGCGAATCTCTCTTAATCATTGTTGCTTACTGTCGCCCTGCACTCTCAATCGCAGCATTGCCTTTTCTTCGTCGTTCGTCGTCCAACAAGATCTGCGTGGGAGGCACATCTTCGGAGCAGCACTTACGAAACTTTCGTTTCGTCGGCCCTGTGATCTGTGTTTTTTGTTGCATCTCTCGCATAACTAAGTATATACAAGAAAACAAATCGAACATACACGAATATATGTGCACTAACGTTTCTCGAGCTTGTTGTTATTTCGTTTCGTTTTCGGTGAACTCAGTGTACATGACATTTTTGGTTTTTTTAGAAAATAGCGAATTCTCGCTGCTGGTCTGTGCCCGTGTGTTCAAACGCTGAGATTAATTTTAAAGTGCATTTAAAACAGTTCGAGGTTATTAATGTGTGTCTCTCAATGCAGACCTTTCTTACTACAAGCGTAAGGTTCAAGCCATGCTAAGTGCAGCACGGAGAATTGAAAATGCCGTCGGCGAAGAGAAGATTGGTGAGCTCAAGGAGAAGAAATTGAAGCTTCGCTTAAAATCTGTAGCATCATGATGCTCTGGAACGATTCGATCTTGATGAGATCGGTAGTCCCTTAAGAGAAGAGCATGCTGGAGACTAGCATTAAGCATTAATGGAACAAGCGGCAGCCGGACGGACCATATTTCAAAAGCCCCAGCGATGGTTATAATGCAGCATCGGCATCGCATACCGGAGATAAAGCTTCCAGAATTCAGTGGGGGCTACTCACAGTACTCCGCCCTTTGGAGCATGCTTTCCTCGATAATAGACAAGGAGCCTGTCTTGACGAATGTGGAGAAATTGCAGCACCTACGATCCTGCCTAAGGGGATCCTGCTCTAAGCACGATTTCGTCGCTAGAATTTAGCCACGCCAGCTATCCCATCGCTTTAGATTTATTTTAATACACAATATATAATAATGTATTATAATACACAGCCTACTGCAGAGGGTAGACAATGCCACACACTGGTTAGTATACCCACAGCCGAGCAATTCACGAGTTTGTGGAGCAAAGATGTCAGAAGTTGGAGAATCAGGAGAAAACTAGGGCAAGGTATGCGCCCAGCACTCAGGTGGGAAAGAATAAAAAAAAACACTTAATAACAGTAAGAGTTCTTTCGGTCAGTGGCAGAGGGGCATTCAAATGACGCGTTTTTGCATGATGGTTCAGGCTTCTTGGACAGCTATTACACGCACAAAACTCTATCCTCATTTTGCGCCATTGAGAAGGCCCTGGATCACGCTGTCTCGAGCGGCTTACATCGTGTTGCGTTCCTGACGGTCAGCAGAAACTGAGCTCTTATCCTGGCCAAGGCCATTCCAGACAAATCTATCGCCTACAAAATTAAAGAGAAGATCAACCACAATCCATCCTTAAAAATTTTAGAAGTGCACTACATACCTGGGCACGCGAACATTCCTCAGAACACGTCAGTTGACTCTGCTACCAAAGAAGCCCATAGACGGGGTAAATACACAGTGGTAAAACGGAACCTAAAAGACGCATTATGTGAGATACAAAGAAGTCTAAAAGCTGAATGGAAAAGAGAATATGCCGAGTTTGCAAGCGCCAAACCCAAAAGATACTGCTCTCAAGTTGTTTCAACCTCATCTAAACCATGATACCTGAACAAACACAAGCTGAAAGCCATTGACGCTAAAAGAATTAATAGACTGCTTAGTGGTTGCGCATTTGATAGGCACACTCTTGCCAAGATGCATGTAGTTCCTAATAGCATCTGTGATACATGCGATAGTATCACTAACGCTTCGCATGTAATATTTAATTGTACCAAATACAACTCAACCAGACGAAACTTCCCATCTTGGACTTGGCAATTTCCACCTTCACATAGGCGGGCGGCCAAATAATTCCACACTACTTACGGGTAGTCTGGTAACATAAACCCCAAAAAAAAGAGTTCTTTCGTGTCGACTGAGTCGGTTGCTCTTGACTGTGTATTTTGCGATACTGCTGGCCATAGTATTTATACCGGCACCTTGTTTTTAAATTTCTCGCCTTCACTGCGCCTACTACAGGTGAAGAAACTAAGTCTTTGCATGAACTGCATGAAGCCCGGCTATCAAATTTGCAACTGCAGGTCCTCAACTTCTCGCCCCTGTGGGATCAAACATCACACGCTATTGCATTTCAATGACAGACGCTCGTAGTTGTCACCGCACCCTGAAACCCATTCACAGGCTTCAGTCACCGCTCTGATAGCTCACAATTCTTGCAATGATGTCGTACTCTTAGGCACTGTAGTGGTTTTGTTGAAGGATCGCGCTGGATTGCTCGTGCCATGTCGGGCACTCTTAGATTCCGGGTCACAAATGCACCTCATAACATAAAGTCTCGCTCAGCAACTTAGACTAAAAAAGACCATGTCACCGGCCGCAGTACCGGGTCTTGGGGACTCTAGTTTCGCATCGGACGGCTACACAGGGTGCCTCAATTTGCAGTCGCAAGCCTCTGACTGCAGTACCAGTTTCGTCGCATTGGTAACACCCACAATCACCGAGCAGCAACCCAGCTTTTCAGTGGGCGTTTCCAACTGGAAAATTCCGCAGAACATCCCACTGGCGGATCCGCAGTTCTTCGGGCTGCAGCGTTATGACCTGCTCATTGGGGCTAGTCTCTTCTTTGATCTTCTGTGCGTTGGCCAAATCAAATTGGCAACAGGCTTGCCATCGCTTCAGAAGACTCGCCTTGGATGGGTGGTTTCTGGAGGTGGCCAGCAACCTCGTAAAACAGCCTTGTTGGGGTGTCGGTGCTCATCCGACACAGGTCATGAGTCCCTCGATCAAGTGGAAATGCTGGGAGATAGAAAGTTCCACTGAAGTTTCGGTGACGGTCAAGCAGGAGGATATCGATTGTGAGGAGCACTTCAAAGCTGATTTCTCGCGCTTTTCATCTGGAGAGATCGCTGTGAAGTTCCCCATCAAAAGATATGGATATTGGATATCTTGGGTGATTCGTACATGCAAGCATATCGCCGGTTCCTGAACTTGGAGCGGAAACTTGAGCGTCCGGGAGTGCTAAGAACTTAGTCACTGTAACGAACCTTTTGTGTCCGCTTGCGTTAGCTGGGCTCGCTCAGCGGTCACTGGGCTGAATGCAACAAAATTTTGTATATGTTGCCTCGACGACAAATAATAAGACGGGGTTTCTGTTTGATATCGTTTATTGCAAGATTTCTGAGCGTTCTTAGGGCTAGGTTAGGGCTAGGGCTTATGGCTAAGGCTTATTTTATCGCTCTTATCTTATACCGGGGAATCGATCAGTCGCGTGGCTGACTCCAGGCGTAGCGGCGTTGATGCCAGTATTCGGGGGCCAATGATCTTTGATCCGCCACTCCGAATTCGCACTCAACGGTTCGCCCTTCACTTGATTCACCACTGACTGTTCTGAAATCGCTTTCTCGACTCACTCGGTGCTCCGGTGTATGACTTGTCTCTGTCCTGGCGTCTCCTTGTTTTCCTTGTTTGATCCACTCTCCTTGATCACTTCTCACTTGTCACTCTTTCACTCTCGCCCGATGTCGATCACTACTCTAAACTTGCGCGAGCGTAATAAGAGGCCCGTTGTAGGCGCCGGCCTCTTTTTATAGGCCGAGCCTTACGGGACCTCCGCCGCCAGTAATTTTCCATCGGGCTCTCGAGGGTTCCCACGCCCTTCGTAACGGGACTCGGTCGGTGACCCGTCCACATGCCCGTATTTGGGCATGCGTTGGTCCGCTGCTGGTCCGCTCCCGTGGTTCCCTCCTTCCAGTGAGAGCCGCCTCCTCTCGCCACTCGTGCTCTCTCTCCCCTAACGGTGGCCTATCCGCCCCTCTCAGGGGAGAGGCCGCGGCGAATTCGGCGGCCTCCGGATATCCGTACCTGCCGGGCCGTCATACTTATCCGGCCCGTCAGTCATATCCGGCCCGTCAGCCTCATTGCTACTGTGAGGCACACGGTTCCTCACACTCCCCTCCTTCTTATGAAAGCGGAAAACTGCCTTTTTCGCGGACCTCCCACTGGCCCTCCTCCGCCCGAATTTTAAATTCGAGCCTGGTGGCGCGCGCGCCTTCTGCGATCACTCGCCCCGTGGCGCCCTCCACGGTCGCTCGCTCCCTCGCGCCCTCTAGCGCCACTTCGGTCCTGAGGGTGCCAGCTGCTGTCGGCCTGCGACCCAGAGGTGCTTTTTTCTTTCCCTTCGGTCTCTCGGGTCGTACCGTGCCTAGGCCCCCTGCCGCGTGTCTGCCCAGCTAAGGCGGGTCATTGCCCTTTCCCCCGGTAAGTTTTACATGTTTTTTTTATACCCGGTACTCGAAGAGTATAGGGGTATATTAGATTTGTGGGGATAACGGATGTGTGTAACGCACAGAAGGAAGCGTTTCCGACCCCATAAAGTATATATATTCTTGATCAGCATCAATAGCCGAGTCGATATAGCCATGTCTGTCTGTCCGTCCGTCCGTCCGTCTGTCCGTCTGTCCGTCCGTCCGTCTGTCCGTCCGTCCGTCCGTCTTCATTTGCGCTTATATCTCAGAGACTGTTAGAGCTAGAGTAACCACATTTTGTATCCAATCTTCTGTGTTATCACACTACTCCGAATGTATTTCAAAATTTCGCCCCGCCCACTTCCGCCCACACAAAAGACGAAAATCTGTGGCATGCACAATTTTAAGGATACGAGAAAACTAAAAACGCAGAATCATAGAGAATATCATATCTATCAGAGAGTGTCGAATCTGGATCAGATCGGATTATTAATGTAGCCACAATGAAGAAAACCATTGCCTATTCGTCGAAATGAGCGCCTAGATCTCAGAGACTATGAGAGCTAGAGCAACCAAACTTTCTATCCAAGTTCCTGTGATATCACTTCAATACAAGTGTATTTCAAAATTTTGCCACGCCCCCTTCCGCCCCCACAAAGGACGAAAAACTGTGGAATCCACAATTTTTAAGATAAGAGAAAACAAAAAACGCAGATTTATGGAAAATATCCGTATCTATCAGATTGCCGAATCTGGTTTATATCGGATCATTATTATAGCCAGAAGGAACAAATTAAATTTCAGTGGCTACCAAACGGCAGCCAAGCGATTCCCTCTCTCTCTCGCACACACTTCCATGTCTCTTGTATGTAGTTTTACATGTGTATGTAAAAATGTAGCAGACGACGTCAAAATTATATGTAAATAAAAATGGAAACAGATAACTTCTAAAATATAAAACTACAGCATGGGGTTCGACCTAATTTTTTGAAATTTTCCTTTTTTGGCCAAAATTTAATTCGTCTCTTTTGCGAACATATAATAATTTACTTAAATCACAAGCTCATATGTATATACATTTGTACATATATACTGACTGAGTACCGGGTATAAAGTAGAGCCGCGGCCTTTGCCGCGGCTCACAACGTTCCCTCTCGTTTTTTTTATTTTCCTTTTTATTTACTTGCTTTACCTCCTTTAGCGTCCCTCGCGGAACACTTCAGTCCGGTTGGCCGTCATGGCGATCCGGTACCGCGTCGCTCACCAACTTTATTACACGCCAGCCGTGTAAGCGGATCCGGGCCTAGGCGCGCGCCACGGATGCGGGCCACTGCTCCTCCAGCACGGGCACCCAATCCACCCGGGCGGGTGCGGAGCCCTGCCGCTGCAGCTTCGGCCGCTTTACTTCTGCTCGCGGTTCGGGGCACGAGGCCTGCCGCTTGAGTTGCGGCGGGCCGCCGACCGACGCCAGAGGAGCCGGCCACTGCCACGGCCCGCGCTCCCAGGGCTCTGTTGCCGCCGTCGCCGCCGCCGTTGCCGCCGCCGTCGCTGACTCCATCGCTGGGCTCACCGCCCTCGCTGAGGCCGTTGCTGCCGTCGTCGTCGCGGGTACGGCGGGTCTGTGTGGTTGGCAGCCGCAGACCGCCCCCTCGGATCTCGAGGATTGCTCGTCCGCGGCTCCTCCCACACCCGGGCCTCCTCCGCTGGTGGTCCGTCCGCCGTCGCCACGACCGATGCCCATGTTATATGGAGCACCTGGTGATGCCACAGCAGCCCATTGCGGACTGCCGATCGCACCTCCTGGCTCACAAACGGACCGACCACCGCCCGCTCCGGACCGGTCCACTGGTGTCCCTGGTGGGAGTGCTGCTGCTGCTGCTGCCACTGCTGCTGCTGGTGCTGCTGCTGCCACTGCCGCTGCTGCTGCTGGTGATGTTGTTGCTGCTGCTGCTGCTGCTGCTGCCACTGCTGCTGCCGCTGTTGGTGCTGCTGCTGCTGCGGCTTCTGCTGGGGTTGGGGCTGCGAGGGGTCCGTCTGTTGCTGGTGGGTGGCTGGTCGCCCCTCCCGACGCGTGAATAGGGGAGTGGGCTCCTCGCCCTCCTCGGGGATGGGGACCTCCGCCGCCTCCTCGGACACCGGCTCCCACAGCCCCTCCTCCTCGGCCTCAGCCTCTTCGAGCCGCCTTCGCCACTGCTCCTCCGCAGATTGGGGCCGTGTCTCCTCCTCGAGTTGAGGCTGCTTCTCCTCCTGGAGTTGGGGCTGCTTCTCCTCCTCGAGTTGGGGCTGCTCCTCCCCGCTCTCCTCCCTCGTGACCTCGCCGTCACTGTCGTCGCTGCTGCTACTAGCCGCTCGCAACTCGGCGATTCGCCGCCGCAGCTGAGCCGTGTCTTCCCTGAGCCGTGTCTTCTTGGCGTGCAGCAGCTCGGCCGCACTGCACGCACGATCGACCTCCTCCGCGGTCCGAAAGGCCCCGATAACGACGTCATCGTCGCTCCCGCTGGGGGACACCACCGGCGTCACCGTTTCCCGGTCCGACGGCTGCGGGGACATCAGCGGTAACGCCATCACCTGCAGTTCGGGGGATCCGTCCGACCGCCCCGCCACGTCTCTACGCGAGAGCATGGTCGCCCGTCGCTGATGTGTGAGGCGGCCCCCGTACCCCCCTCCCTGCAAAATGGCGTTCTGCTCCGCCACGTACCGCTCCACAAACTCGATCTTCGACGCCATTGTTTTTCGTAATGGTTTTTTTTTTTTTTGTGATTCCTTACCCTTGAGTGTTTTTCGCCAAGTGCCGGCTTCCCGACGCATGCCGCCTGTTATAGCCGCGTTCCATCGTTCCGGGAAACGGTGAATCCCATCTCAACGCTCTCATCTCCAGGAATAACTGCTTTCTTCCTGTAGATGAGAGCGGTGAGAACATACAAGGAATAACTGCTTTCTTCCTTGTATGCTCTCTCATTATCCACTTTCGCCGCACCGTTGCCCCCGCTGTGTCTGTTATTGTTTACAGTGCTCTGTTAATAACCAAACATTTTTTTTTTGGTGTTGGATATCCGTTTGATGGATTGTTTTGTGAACTGTTTGTGTGTTGTTCAACTGACGGACTGTGCCGCGTCCTCCATCTCCTGATGGACCCACCTCCCGTTCGCGGAACAGAGGATGGACACCCCTGGTTTCTGGGTGACTCCCCATCTGGCTTGGCGAAACCTGTCTGCCCCGTGCGCTGTTCAGTTCGCCCCATCTTCCCGGTGCTCGATCGGTGTGACACTTCACTCATTCTCCCAATTCCAGCTGCACCTGCTCTATCGGGTCCGACGCTTCTAGTTGGCCTGGGTTCCCACATCGAAGCATGAGCCTGGACTTCCCCTATCACCGCCGACCGTGCCCCCACCGGGCCCTGGAACTCCCGTCCCCGCGTGGCACTCCAAGATGTGTCCAGCGTGGCAATTCACACCCTCGCCCTGCGTGGCATCTCAAGCTTTCTCTGTGACCTTACTCCTCCGCGTCCTGCGTGACGCCATTCTCCTCCCTCGGTTGCGGCTTTAGGTCCCCTATATGCGCCGTCCTCTCCCTCTTGTCTCCTTCCTTTTTTAACTTCACTATCACCGGCGACACAAAGTTGACTATTTGGTAGGGCCCTTCGTACTTGGATGCCAGCTTGGCCGCAAATCCCTCTGCCGCGTTCGAGAGGTGATGCTGCTTGGCCCACACCACCTCTCCCACCTTAGGCTTCCATGGCCTCCTCCGCAGGTTATAGTGGCGGGCTTGGTCTTGGGCAGCTCTCTCCAAATTGCGCCGCACCAGCTGGAACAGCTCTTTTAACCTTTGGGCATTCTCCTTGGGCGTCTGCACTTCTTGCCCTGTACCGACCGTTTCCTCGTCATACAGGGCCCCTGCCGTAAGCACTGTACGCACTTTCGGACATACCGCCTTACGTCCCTGTGCATCCCCGGCCAGTAATACCGTGCTGCGACCCGGGCTGCTGTCCTCCTCCCTCCGGCATGACCCGCTCCTGGCTCGTCGTGGTTCTCCTGCAGCACCCTCTCCCGGGATTCCCTGGGAACACACAGCTTCCAGGAGACGACCTCTTCGCTTCCAGCTTGATGCGGGATATGGCGATACAGGTTCCCTCCCTTTTCCACAAAGTCCGGGTACTTTTGAGGCTCCTTCTGAACCCTTTCCTGCAAGCTCTTGAGCCATTTGCACGGCCGCTCTGTCTTTCCTTCGTCGTCCTCCCCCCCTTTGGTTCTTCGGCATTTCTCCGCCAGGGGTTGTCGAGAGAGCGCGTCCGCTACGACGTTCAGCTGGCCCTTCCTGTACGACACCTCGAAGTCGTATTGCTGCAGCTCTAATGCCCACCGGGCCACTCTGCCGGACGGGCTTTCGATGCTGTTCAGCCACTTAAGAGCCATGTGGTCCGTGATCACCTTGAAGCGGTATCCCTCCAGGTACGGCTTCAACTTCCTGACGGCCCACACTATGGCCAGGCATTCCTTTTCCGTAGCCGAGTAGTTCTTCTCGGCTGCATTTAGTGATCTGCTGGCATACGAGATCACCCTCTCTCCCCTGTCCGTCTCCTGCGTGAGGATCGCCCCCAGCCCATAATCGCTGGCGTCCGTTTGGAGCACGAACTTCTTGGAGAAGTCGGGACATGTCAGTACCGGGTCAGCCACCAAGCGATCCCTTACTGCCTCGAACGCGTTTTGCCGTTCTTGCGTCCACACCCACTCCGCCGTCTTCTTCATTAGCGCGGTAAGTGGTTGTACCAAGGTCGCGAACCCTGGCACGAATCGCCGATACCACGACGCCACCCCCAGATACTGCCGCAATTCCTTTACGTTTGACGGTGGTTTTAACTCGGCGATGGCAGCGACCTTCTCAGGATCCGTGCAGATTCCTTCACCCGTCACCTTATGGCCTAGGTATCGCAGCTCCTTCCGGAAGAATTGGCACTTTTCGGCGTTTAGCCTCAAATTTGCTCCCCGCAGGCGGTGGAACACTTCCTTTAGGTTCTCTCGATGCTCCCTTTCCGTCCTTCCAATGACGATAATGTCATCCTGGTAGGCGAAAGCGTGAGGCATCATCTCCGGGCCGATCACTTGGTACAGCACTCGCTGGAAGGTGACCGAGTGCAGTCCGAACGGCATCACATTCCACTGGTATAGCCCCTTGCCTGGCACCGTGAACGCCGTGACCGCCCTGCTGCTCTCCTCCAGCGGAATCTGCCAGTATCCGTCTTTCAAGTCGAGACTGCTAATGAACCGCGCCTCCCGTAACTGGTCGAGGATATAGTCAATCCTTGGCATCGGATACGCGTCCTTTATGGACTTCGCATTTATCTGCCGAAAATCCACGCACAGCCTCCACTTGCCGCACTTCTTCCTCACCATTACTATCGGTGAGCTGTACGGACTCTTTGATGGCTCGATGCACCCCATTTCCAGCAGCTCATCCACCTTCCGGTTTATTTCGGCCTGCATCTTGGGATTCTTTGGGTAATATCTCTGTTTTATAGGCCACGGATCACTCATGGTGATGGTGTGCATGGCCACATTCGACACTCCCTTCCTCCTGGCGAATTCGGCCAGATCCCGGGCCAGGAACTCTGTCACCGGTTCCTCATCTATGGGGCTCTCGACCTCGGCTTCCGCTGAGATAATCTCTGCCTCCGCTTCTGGTTCTGGGGCCTCGGCCGGGCTCTCGTCTTTCGCCACTGACAGCCTCTCGCCGCTGACCTCCTTCTTCCGATTTTCGGCGTGGATCACAACTCTGTGCCCAGCACAGATCACCTCCGCCCCGACCGCTCGTAGGAAGTCCCACCCCAGAACCAATTCGTCGATCACCCCGGGCAGGACGAGCAGTGGCATCAGGACCTCCGTGTCCCCGAACGCCACTTCCACCTCTAGCTGGCTTGCCACCACTTGCGCATGGCCGTCTGCCATACGCACCTGCCTCTTTACAGCCACTTCCCTTCCGGCGAATCCCAGCCCGTCCGCCAAGGCACGGCTGACGAAGCTGCTCGTGGCCCCGGTGTCTACCGTGGCCCTTAACTCCTCCCCCACGACCCGCACCACTGCGGACAGCTGAGTCGCCTCACTTGCCAGCTGGCCGACTAGGCTTGAGGGCCGGCTTCTTGCGACCCTGGCACGGCCCTTCGTGGCTGGGGTCGCGAGGCGTTTCCCGACCTACGGCAACATTGCCACGACGCAACGCCCACTTTCCCACACATCCAACAATACGTGATTGGACGCGCGCTGCACTCTCTACTCCAGTGCTCCCCACTGCCGCACCGGCGGCATGCCTGCGCAGGATTTTGGATGTACCCATCTTTTATATGGGACTCCTCCATCCGCGTGGCGCTTGTCCCTGGGGCTGCCCTCGCTCGACTTGGTGCTCAGGGGAGAGGCCGCGGTGAATTCGGCGGCCTCCGGATATCCGGACCTGCCGGGCCGTCATACTTATCCGGCCCGTCAGTCATATCCGGCCCGTCAGCCTCATTGCACACGGTTCCTCACATCACATGTCGTTGGCAGAATCAGAACTGTCCAGTCGCTGTCGCTGCGACACCATTGCGTGCTTAAGAAAGACAGCACAACTACCAAACTGCGGGATGTGTTCGATGGATCTGCAACAACTTCAAAGGTGTTTTCTCCAAACGAAGTTCTAATGGCTGGGCCTACTATTTAAGCAAAGCTTCTACATACAAACCTTCAGTTCCGTACGTTCCCAACTACCAACTACCAAACTGCGAGTTGTGTTCGATGGATCTGCAACAACTTCAAAGGGGTTTTCTCTAAACGAGGTTCTAATGGCTGCGCCTCCTATCCAACCAAAGCTTCTACATACATTACTTCGGTTCCGTACGTTCCCAATTGCGCTGACTGGGGACGTCTTCAAGATGTACAGGTGTGTCCAGGTATCTGAGCCGGATAATTACCTTCAGTGATCTTATGGAGAGATTGATCTCAGAAAATGTAAAGATTTTTAAACTCGACACAGTAACGTATTGGACCAAGCCAACTTCCTATCTTGCAATTCGTGCGATGCTCCAATTGGCCGAAGAAGAAAAATCGTCATTTCCTATTGGCTCGGAAGTGTTGGACTGTCATGAGCAAAGGCAAAGATTCCAGAGCGGTTCCAATGGGATGAGAATCTACCCGAGTCTCTTTCGTCAGCGTGGACCACTTTCTGCGAGAATTTGTCTGTCCGTTTTAGATTTCCCCGCCTCGCATTGTGTCCCAGTTCAAAGGTTGACTTTCATGGCTTTTGTGACGCCAGCCTAGACGCGTATGGCGTATGTATTTATATCGTCTCAAGGACCAAGAATGGCGCATACGTGCAACTTTTGTATGCAAAGTCTCGTGTCGTCCCTGTCAAGGTATTGACGGAGCTAAAGCTGGAATTATGTGGCGCTGACCTACTTTCTCAATTGATAAAAGAGATACATCAACTTAAATTATTTACTGGATGCTTCTATTGCTGGTCCGACTCCACAACTTCCTTTTCCGGGATTCGCATTGACCCTTCAAGTTTTAACGTCTTCGTTGCAAATCGGATTTTGGCCTACGTTCCAACCGCTCAAAACCCTGCGGATATCTTTTCCAGAGGCGCTCTGCCATCTGAACTTTTGGAATCGCATCTTTGGTCCCACGGGCCATTCTTTCTTCGAAATGTAAAACCGATGTGGCCATCTTCATCTACACAAGACCTGCCCACACTGCAGCTTCGACACTGCAGAGAGTCCTCATTGCAGTTTGCCTATTCGTAGACCTATTTGATGGCACACGGTTACTCATTTGTTCAATACAGAGAGTGCACTTATGGACTGACTACAAGGCTTTGCGGGATGGAGAGCAGGTGCAGCCATCGAACTCTATTTCGTTGCTCGCACCATTTCTGGATGACCATGGATTATTAAACGTCGGTGGACGGTTGGCGAACTCATCACTTGATTTCAACGCGCGGCATCCAGTTATTCTTCCAAGGCGTCATCCCGACCCTTCTGCTGTAATTGTGCATTTTCATGAGCGGAACTTGCACGGTGGACCACGATCATTAATTGCACTAATTCGTCATGAGTATTGGCCAATTGGAGGGCGCAAGACTGTGGCAAATGCGGTAAGACGCTGCACAAGATGTTTTAAGGCCATTTCAGCATATCATGGCTGACCTGCCAAAGGAGCGTGTGAATGCAACTCTCGTCTTTGCTGTTACGTGCATCCAGGCATGTGGTGCATTCTTTTACAAGAGTGAGGTGCGGACCAGACCACACATTAAATGCTACATTTGCGTATTTATTTGTTTTTCCACTAATGCCGTACACTTGGAGCTGGTGCAGGATTTGTCAACGCCAGCGTTCATTAGCGCTCTCAAGCGGTTCATTTGTACTCGTGGTCAGCCAAGGGAGATTTGGTCTGCTAACGCAACCAACTTCGTGGGAGCTAAGAACAAGTTGGCAGAGTTGAAGAAGCTGTTTCTCTCCGAAAAGCACCTGAAGACAGTTCAGGAGTTTTGTGTCGCAGATCACATCGACTGACGCTTCATTCCCCCTCGCTCTCGCCACTTTGGCGTGCTCTGGGAGGCAGCGGTGAAGACAGCCAAGCATCACTTCTACCGTTCAGCATCAGGTTCCGTGCTTTGCTTCGATGACCTGAGAACCCTCGTGTGCCATATAGCTGTTACAGTCAACTCAAGACTATTACTTCCCATTTCAGAGCATCCCGACGACTTGGACGTGCTAACACCTGCGCATTTCTTGAGTAGGGTGCCGATCCTTATATTTGCAGAGCCAGATGTAACCAGACTAAACTTCAATCGTCTTGATCGCTGGCAGCAGGTCAACTTTCTGCAGCAGACGTTTTGGTCCCGCTGGCGAGAGGAGTACCTCACCCTTCTTCAGAAGAAGGCTAAGTGAAGAACTGGGCAGCCTAGTCTCAGCGTCGGCGATCTAATGCTCGTGAAGAACGAGAACCTGCCTCCCCTCAAGTGGCCATTGGGAAGGGTGACTAAGCTAATCGTCGGAAAGGATGGTGTTCTCAGGGTAGCTGAGCAAAAAACGGCTACTGGGATTACCACAAGGGCCGTCGCGAAGCTGTGTATGCTGCCAAAGAAGGATGTCGAAGACCCGTGCTCTTCAACGGGGGGAGTATGTTCTGCCTAAGGCATAAAGAGCGCATCTCTCTTAGTCATTTGCTGCTTACTTTCGCCCTGCACGGTCTATCGCTACATCGCCCTTTCTTCGTCATTCGTCGTCCAATAAGAGCTGCGTGGGAGGCACATCTTCGGAGCAGTACTTACTTAGGAATTGATCATCTTCGGGAGCAAACGTCGTATCGTTAACTTTCGTTTCGATGGCACTGTGATCTGTGTTTTTTGTTGCATCTCTCACAAAACTAAGTACATACAAGAAAACAAATCGAACATACACGAATATATGTGCACTAACGTTTCTCGAGCTTGTTGTTATTTCGTTTCGTTTTCGGTGAACTCAGTGTACATGACATTTTTGGTTTTTTTAGAAAATAGCGAATTCTCGCTGCTGGTCTGTGCCCGTGTGTTCAAACGCTGAGATTAATTTTAAAGTGCATTTAAAACAGTTCGAGGTTATTAATGTGTGTCTCTCAATGCAGACCTTTCTTACTACAAGCGTAAGGTTCAAGCCATGCTAAGTGCAGCACGGAGAATTGAAAATGCCGTCGGCGAAGAGAAGATTGGTGAGCTCAAGGAGAAGAAATTGAAGCTTCGCTTAAAATCTGTAGCATCATGATGCTCTGGAACGATTCGATCTTGATGAGATCGGTAGTCCCTTAAGAGAAGAGCATGCTGGAGACTAGCATTAAGCATTAATGGAACAAGCGGCAGCCGGACGGACCATATTTCAAAAGCCCCAGCGATGGTTATAATGCAGCATCGGCATCGCATACCGGAGATAAAGCTTCCAGAATTCAGTGGGGGCTACTCACAGTACTCCGCCCTTTGGAGCATGCTTTCCTCGATAATAGACAAGGAGCCTGTCTTGACGAATGTGGAGAAATTGCAGCACCTACGATCCTGCCTAAGGGGATCCTGCTCTAAGCACGATTTCGTCGCTAGAATTTAGCCACGCCAGCTATCCCATCGCTTTAGATTTATTTTAATACACAATATATAATAATGTATTATAATACACAGCCTACTGCAGAGGGTAGACAATGCCACACACTGGTTAGTATACCCACAGCCGAGCAATTCACGAGTTTGTGGAGCAAAGATGTCAGAAGTTGGAGAATCAGGAGAAAACTAGGGCAAGGTATGCGCCCAGCACTCAGGTGGGAAAGAATAAAAAAAAACACTTAATAACAGTAAGAGTTCTTTCGGTCAGTGGCAGAGGGGCATTCAAATGACGCGTTTTTGCATGATGGTTCAGGCTTCTTGGACAGCTATTACACGCACAAAACTCTATCCTCATTTTGCGCCATTGAGAAGGCCCTGGATCACGCTGTCTCGAGCGGCTTACATCGTGTTGCGTTCCTGACGGTCAGCAGAAACTGAGCTCTTATCCTGGCCAAGGCCATTCCAGACAAATCTATCGCCTACAAAATTAAAGAGAAGATCAACCACAATCCATCCTTAAAAATTTTAGAAGTGCACTACATACCTGGGCACGCGAACATTCCTCAGAACACGTCAGTTGACTCTGCTACCAAAGAAGCCCATAGACGGGGTAAATACACAGTGGTAAAACGGAACCTAAAAGACGCATTATGTGAGATACAAAGAAGTCTAAAAGCTGAATGGAAAAGAGAATATGCCGAGTTTGCAAGCGCCAAACCCAAAAGATACTGCTCTCAAGTTGTTTCAACCTCATCTAAACCATGATACCTGAACAAACACAAGCTGAAAGCCATTGACGCTAAAAGAATTAATAGACTGCTTAGTGGTTGCGCATTTGATAGGCACACTCTTGCCAAGATGCATGTAGTTCCTAATAGCATCTGTGATACATGCGATAGTATCACTAACGCTTCGCATGTAATATTTAATTGTACCAAATACAACTCAACCAGACGAAACTTCCCATCTTGGACTTGGCAATTTCCACCTTCACATAGGCGGGCGGCCAAATAATTCCACACTACTTACGGGTAGTCTGGTAACATAAACCCCAAAAAAAAGAGTTCTTTCGTGTCGACTGAGTCGGTTGCTCTTGACTGTGTATTTTGCGATACTGCTGGCCATAGTATTTATACCGGCACCTTGTTTTTAAATTTCTCGCCTTCACTGCGCCTACTACAGGTGAAGAAACTAAGTCTTTGCATGAACTGCATGAAGCCCGGCTATCAAATTTGCAACTGCAGGTCCTCAACTTCTCGCCCCTGTGGGATCAAACATCACACGCTATTGCATTTCAATGACAGACGCTCGTAGTTGTCACCGCACCCTGAAACCCATTCACAGGCTTCAGTCACCGCTCTGATAGCTCACAATTCTTGCAATGATGTCGTACTCTTAGGCACTGTAGTGGTTTTGTTGAAGGATCGCGCTGGATTGCTCGTGCCATGTCGGGCACTCTTAGATTCCGGGTCACAAATGCACCTCATAACATAAAGTCTCGCTCAGCAACTTAGACTAAAAAAGACCATGTCACCGGCCGCAGTACCGGGTCTTGGGGACTCTAGTTTCGCATCGGACGGCTACACAGGGTGCCTCAATTTGCAGTCGCAAGCCTCTGACTGCAGTACCAGTTTCGTCGCATTGGTAACACCCACAATCACCGAGCAGCAACCCAGCTTTTCAGTGGGCGTTTCCAACTGGAAAATTCCGCAGAACATCCCACTGGCGGATCCGCAGTTCTTCGGGCTGCAGCGTTATGACCTGCTCATTGGGGCTAGTCTCTTCTTTGATCTTCTGTGCGTTGGCCAAATCAAATTGGCAACAGGCTTGCCATCGCTTCAGAAGACTCGCCTTGGATGGGTGGTTTCTGGAGGTGGCCAGCAACCTCGTAAAACAGCCTTGTTGGGGTGTCGGTGCTCATCCGACACAGGTCATGAGTCCCTCGATCAAGTGGAAATGCTGGGAGATAGAAAGTTCCACTGAAGTTTCGGTGACGGTCAAGCAGGAGGATATCGATTGTGAGGAGCACTTCAAAGCTGATTTCTCGCGCTTTTCATCTGGAGAGATCGCTGTGAAGTTCCCCATCAAAAGATATGGATATTGGATATCTTGGGTGATTCGTACATGCAAGCATATCGCCGGTTCCTGAACTTGGAGCGGAAACTTGAGCGTCCGGGAGTGCTAAGAACTTAGTCACTGTAACGAACCTTTTGTGTCCGCTTGCGTTAGCTGGGCTCGCTCAGCGGTCACTGGGCTGAATGCAACAAAATTTTGTATATGTTGCCTCGACGACAAATAATAAGACGGGGTTTCTGTTTGATATCGTTTATTGCAAGATTTCTGAGCGTTCTTAGGGCTAGGTTAGGGCTAGGGCTTATGGCTAAGGCTTATTTTATCGCTCTTATCTTATACCGGGGAATCGATCAGTCGCGTGGCTGACTCCAGGCGTAGCGGCGTTGATGCCAGTATTCGGGGGCCAATGATCTTTGATCCGCCACTCCGAATTCGCACTCAACGGTTCGCCCTTCACTTGATTCACCACTGACTGTTCTGAAATCGCTTTCTCGACTCACTCGGTGCTCCGGTGTATGACTTGTCTCTGTCCTGGCGTCTCCTTGTTTTCCTTGTTTGATCCACTCTCCTTGATCACTTCTCACTTGTCACTCTTTCACTCTCGCCCGATGTTGATCACTACTCTAAACTTGCGCGAGCGTAATAAGAGGCCCGTTGTAGGCGCCGGCCTCTTTTTATAGGCCGAGCCTTACGGGACCTCCGCCGCCAGTAATTTTCCATCGGGCTCTCGAGGGTTCCCACGCCCTTCGTAACGGGACTCGGTCGGTGACCCGTCCACATGCCCGTATTTGGGCATGCGTTGGTCCGCTGCTGGTCCGCTCCCGTGGTTCCCTCCTTCCAGTGAGAGCCGCCTCCTCTCGCCACTCGTGCTCTCTCTCCCCTAACGGTGGCCTATCCGCCCCTCTCAGGGGAGAGGCCGCGGCGAATTCGGCGGCCTCCGGATATCCGTACCTGCCGGGCCGTCATACTTATCCGGCCCGTCAGTCATATCCGGCCCGTCAGCCTCATTGCTACTGTGAGGCACACGGTTCCTCACACTCCCCTCCTTCTTATGAAAGCGGAAAACTGCCTTTTTCGCGGACCTCCCACTGGCCCTCCTCCGCCCGAATTTTAAATTCGAGCCTGGTGGCGCGCGCGCCTTCTGCGATCACTCGCCCCGTGGCGCCCTCCACGGTCGCTCGCTCCCTCGCGCCCTCTAGCGCCACTTCGGTCCTGAGGGTGCCAGCTGCTGTCGGCCTGCGACCCAGAGGTGCTTTTTTCTTTCCCTTCGGTCTCTCGGGTCGTACCGTGCCTAGGCCGCCGCTGCAGCTTCGGCCGCTTTACTTCTCTCGCCTGCAGCAGACGTTTTGGTCCCGCTGGCGAGAGGAGTACCTCACCCTTCTTCAGAAGAGGGCTAAGTGAAGAACTGGGCAGCCTAGTCTCAGCGTCGGCGATCTAATGCTCGTGAAGAACGAGAACCTGCCTCCCCTCAAGTGGCCATTGGGAAGGATGACTAAGCTAATCGTCGGAAAGGATGGTGTTCTCAGGGTAGCTGAGCAAAAAACGGCTACTGGGATATGTTCTGCCTAAGGCAGAAAGAGCGCATCTCTCTTAGTCATTTGCTGCTTACTTTCGCCCTGCACGGTCTATCGCTACATCGCCCTTTCTTCGTCATTCGTCGTCCAATAAGAGCTGCGTGGGAGGCACATCTTCGGAGCAGTACTTACTTAGGAATTGATCATCTTCGGGAGCAAACGTCGTATCGTTAACTTTCGTTTCGATGGCACTGTGATCTGTGTTTTTTGTTGCATCTCTCACAAAACTAAGTACATACAAGAAAACAAATCGAACATACACGAATATATATATATATACATTGAAATCAAGCCAATTTGTGTTTTGATAAAGTTTTGTAAAAATACGCTGCTAAAGAATCTCAGTAGCTCAACAACTAGACTTGGGCTGATTTTTCGATGGTGAATACCGATTAGGACATCAGATATGTCGGACTGCATACGTTGAAGACTCGTTTTCTGCAGAGTCAATTGTGCTGAGAGTCCGAGGTATGCCTGAGTCAAATAATCGCCATGATACGTTTTTCTTTCTCGGTTGATGGTATCAACTTGTCGTTCCAACACCTTCAGGCGGTTGTCTGTTGCTGACTTGTCTTTCCTTACGACATTGATTGTGGAATCGACAATCGAAGTTTGATTTTGTAGTAGCTGTCGCAGAAAGTCTTCTCATCAGTCTTTTCGATGTCGTTGATGGCATCGCTGGATCGTTTGGTTAAATCTTCTGGAAATAGTAACGCAAGACGAGTGATGGAGCTCTTATTTTTGCTGTTTTAGCATCGACTACTGGCACGTGGTTGTCTTGGCCAGGATAGGTGTTAATGCTACGACCCATTGGCCACTTAAAGACTGGAAGGTTGTTTTTCTTCACCAACACAAGTAGTCCTTCGGTCACGTTTGGTGAGGCGGTTTACCACTTATGCCGACTTTGTAGTACTTGGAGATATTCCGTATACCATTTTTTCCAGTATGAATGTTTTTCTCAGCGCTTTACCAAGGGTGATCAATATTGAAGTCAGGTGGCGTTGGCAGTGGCGTTGTCATTCACCATTAAAGAAGTGTCCTGCGGTGAGCGTCATTTGGGTCTGTTGGCATTGGAGTAATGGAACGAGAATTGAGAATTGTTTCAATTTCAATTATTACTGCGTTTAGTTCCTCAAATGTCAAGGATGCTGTGTCTAATTACAAATTAGCAGCTTTTTAGCTGACTTGACTGCAGCTTCCCAGAGCCCGCCAAACGTAGGAGCCCGGGGAATGATGAATTGGAAATCCACTTTTCGTTCACTACAATGATTTGTAATCAGTGCCTTTTCGCTGAATATGGCTTCTTTTAATTCCTTTAGCTGGTTATTTGTGCCTATACAATTAGTTGCATTGTCGCAATGAATAATGACACTTCCCACGCCTGTTTAAGAATCGGCAGAGGGCTGCTAAGAGTGCATCTATTGTTAGTTCGCTTACCAACTCCAGGTGCACTGCCTTTGTGGAAAAGCAGCAGAACACGGCGATGTATGCCTTTTCTGATCGTTTTCCTCGGGTCGCGATTAAGAAGATGACATGCTTAGCCTTTCTCTCGAGATTGCTGGTCTCAATGATGGATATGGGATATGGGTCCATTTGTCTCGGGATCCGTGGAGGAATAATGGTCCATATAGCCCCAGATTGTGGTTGGCTAATCTGCTTGCTGCAATTCCTCTCGACTGTACGTCGGCCAATTGGCCGATGAAACATGACGCTATTGTAGATTACATATAGAAACGTTTGGTATGTCGATGCCGATGCGTTTATCCAAGACATCAGAACGGTAGAATCTGTCCAGAAGCATCCTGGAACTGTGTTAATGTCCATGTGAAGATCCTTTCGGATTCTATGACTGAGTTCGGCACCAAGGACGTGGTAGTGATTGTTTGGCTGTAGGTGTCAGACGTGATTGGGAACAGAGCAGTCGTTGTTGGTTGGTTGTCTTTATATGTGTTGCGTGCGTATATTGCTGCCCCATAGACTCATTCTGATGCATCTACAAAAGTGTGTATTTCCTGAGTAACTGGGACTTTACTATCGTAGATCTTCCCGATAGTCTTTCAATGTCTTTTGAAACTGTACTGACAATTCGTCATACCTATACAGTTTAAGCTCCCAAAACTGCTACATGAATATCTTTGCTTTGTCTACCACCGGTGCAAAAAGTCTGAGTGGGTCAAAGATTTGGACCAGCTCGGAGCACACCATTCGTTTGGTGATACGTGCAGCTTGGCTCTTTTGGGTTCGTCCACACCGTTGATCTTTCTTGGGTATTTAGATGAGACCTAGAGTTTTTACGCTGCTGTGATCAAGTTTCTCTTATACTTTTACGTCGTTTATAATGTCTTCTTTGGGGATTCCTGGAAGAAGTTGCTCATTGTTGGATTGTGACAATATCTTAATAAGTTCTTGTTGAACTTGAATTGACAGTAGTCGACGTAGAAATTCTTCCAAATCTTCTTGAAGATTGTAATCTTTCCTTGTTGCGATTTGCCAGACATTTTGTTACCATGAATGGAGCAGCTTTTATCCCATATGTGACAGCTTTCAGGAGATAGTAGTTGATGTCCTAAGATGGATTGTTTCTATATACTATAATTTGATGAAATTGATCCTCCGGATTTTTCCACAGTGTATTTTTTCTATGTCCACTTTGAATACGTACTTATGAGTCCGAAACCGTAATCATATGGACAAAATTTCACTCTGAACTGTGGGTCCTGTCTTTTGTTGCAATTTCCAAAGACCCCCAAGACTGAAGAGTGGTCACAAAATGAGAGTTTTACTATTAGCCGGCCATCACATGCTGTTCTCAATGGAAGAGAGAACTGGTCTTGAGATTGTCCAGCGTCCACAATTTTTCATGGGTTCGTTAAATCCTGTTGCACAAATGGGTAAAGAACTGTACGCAGACTTCCTGCCACAATCCATCCCAATTTTGTGTTTTGTATCAGCGGGCCATCTATCTTAAGGCGATGTTGATTTGGGAGCTACAGGAAATAATAATGTTCTGCTTGATATATTCAAGTTCACTGAATCGAGTGCCTGAGCTGGGTGATCAGCTATTATTTGAGGTAGTACGAATGCTTCAATCCTTTGCGTGAAACAGTTGTAAAGGGATTTTGTAAGCACATTTACACGTGCTTTGCTGGTCTTTGACTGACCTCCAGTGCTCTGAAGTTAGCAGCCTGTCCGCTAGTAGCTTCTACTCGCACAAACCATTGGTCTCTTTGGTTCTGTGGATGCACCCAATGCTGTTTCTAGAAGAATTGAAATGAACATAAAGGAGTATATGTATGGCCTGTGTTCGCTGATGCACATGCCGTGCCTTTTGGCTCTTTCTTTGCTGCCTTTGATTTCGTTCCACTTCCTAACACTCTAACTCTTTGCTCTAAGAACTGAAGTATTGTGTCCAATGCCTGTATTGCCTTTGAGCTTCCCAACGATTGCTCATACAAGGCCTTATTTTTGGCCTCTAATTTGTTTCTGATTATAGCAATCAATATTGGATCCCACGTGGATATTTATATTGATGCCCAATCTCTTAGAGATGCAATGGACTCTATTGTTGTTATATACAATTCCTTCAAAGACTTGGGGTCATCATTGCTTGTATTATGATTGAGAAATCGATTAAGAATCATGTACCCTCCGTCTACTGGGTTCTCATATTCCTCATGGATGCTAAAATGGAGTTCTTGTGCTTGAGTCCATAGTGATATTATAAAATCACTTGAGAAACGACCTTCTGCCTATGAAACCATGCGTGAAATGCATGTAAACTGATGTAAACGAACTTTTTCGTCGATTCTCGCTAGCGGCCACTTCAGCGGAGGGTAGTTCTCGTCCTTGACAAGAACGACATCGTTGACGTGAAGCTCAGGATTCCGGTTGCGCCACTAAGCTCGCTCCTGAAGACTACTTAGATAAAATTGGCGCCATCGAGACCAAAAAATTGTCTGCAGCTGTGTGACCTTCTGCCAACGGTCCAGGCGATCGACGTTTAAATGTACCAAGTCAGGTTCCAAGAAGGTTGTGATAGGGGCGCCAACCAAGATCTGCCGGGTTCTCTGAAAGAGGAAACAATGGCCTTGAGTTAATGATTGCGCTAATATTACACGCAAGGGTGCGCAGTTCATCAAATCCAAGAAGCGAGGATCCAAGGGCATGCCGAAGATGAGGTGATCGTTGAGGCAAACTTGATGTACGGCTTCTTGATGATTGTCGCTTAGGAATTACGACTTGAGTTCTGCCAGTTCGTTCCGAGCTCCAACAAATACGACCAAATCGGTTTTCCACGTGTGCAAATAAAACGGCGAAGAGCAGACAGGAACGCGGACGTTGTGAGATAGCATTTAAATGGGGGCCGATTTCGAATTTCTGATTTATACAGGAACGGGCCGCAGTAGTCCACGCCAGTAACTAGAAATGCCCGAGATTCGCTAACTCTGTCCTCTGGAAGATCTACCATTATTTGCTCTAGAGTTCGAGGCTTCACTCGAAAGCATCTGACACACTTCTGTATTACGTGAGCTACGGTCTTTCGATCACCAATTGGTCAGTAAGTTTGCCGAATGATGGCTAATAGTGACTGGGGTCCTGCGTGAAGATGCTTTTCGTGTAGGTGCCGTATCCAAGCAGAAGTGATGGAAAGATTTTTTGGCATTATTATGGGATGTCGTGCTTCAAAATCCAACGTAGAGTTTTTTCAAGGCGTCCTCCAACTCGAAGCAAACCGCAATAATCTAAAAATGGAGAAAGCGAGGCGATTGGGCTTGATGCTTTGATGTCCTTTCGGGATTCCAGGGCTCTAATTTCATTCAATAGACGAGATTGCTGAGTAAGGCGAAGAAGCAGTTCGGTTCCCAAGCGCAAATTCTCCACAGTTATTTTAAACCTTTGTCGATGAATAAATTTGCATACATATGAAAAAATTCGCTGCATTTTGGGGAAGGAATTCACGAATTTCGATTTTTTCACCAAATATTTCGAAGCGAAGTTGGTAATTAGGATTGTTTTCCGTGCCTCCAACAACGGCTCTGGAAGAGCAGGCGTACTTGGCCATTGCTCTTTACTGGCCGTCAAATATGGAAGCCCATGATTCCAAAGATGAGAATGGATCAGCTCAGCAGGTAGTGATCATCGAGAAAGAATATCGGCAGGGTTGAGATCAGTTGGCACGTGCAGCCATGACATTCCAGATGTGAGTTCCTGAATAACAGACAGTCGATTAGCAACAAATACATTAAAGTTAGATGGCTGGTTTTTGATCCAGGCTAATACAACGGTAGAGTCACACCAACAGTAATACGAGCAATTGAAGTTCATTAAAGAGACACTTCATGCATAAGCTGAGCGAGTAGCGCTGTACCGCATAATTCCAACTTGGGTATAGTAATAGTCTTCAATGACGTTACACGAGATCTGGAACACAGAAGATGTGCCTTTACTCCATTGACGCCTTGCGAAACAGTGTAACAGCTTCATATGCACTCATGCTGGCATCACAAAATCCATGTATTTCAAGATTGCTGCTTTGAAGGAATGATAGACGTGGAAAATTTGTTGCATAGAGCCAAACTGCTGAATAAAGTCGTAAGGAGACTGGAAGAGATTGATCCCAATTCAGCTTTTCTTTCCACAACTGCTGCAGAAATATTTTTGCCCTTGTAATTACTGGGCCTATAAGTCCGAGTGGATCATAAAATCGTGCAATGGTGGACAATACAACAATACAACAACAATACGTTTAGTTGGTTTCGAAGGGACTTGATTGGGGCAAAAGGCAAACAATAGTTCATCCGAAGTGGGATTCCATGCCAAACCTAGCGTCTTGGTTACATCGCTTCCATCAGTGAATTTTACAAATGTTTCCCTATCTTCACTGGGTATTTGATTTCGTAAAGATGCAAATTAATTTTGGGTAAGAGTCCTGACACCTGGCGAATTATTTCAAGAACCTCATTTTTAGTGTCTCCCCCCGTTATCCACGTAGAAATCCTGCAACACAACCTTAGATCCAATTGGATAAGAAGCACGCTCGTCGGCTGCTAGCTGGTGCATGGAACGTACGGCTAGAAATGATGCTGGTTTCGTTCCATAGGTGACGGTATCCAGTTTAAATGCTCGTATCTCCTCGTGGGGTGAATCGCGCCACAATATGCAATGCAGAAAACTATCCAGAGGCAAGACACGGACGCATCTATACATTTTACAAATGTCGCCAGTCAAGGCTACGGGAAAGGTACGAAATCGGAGAAGAGTCGTTACTAACTTCGGCAGAATAGTTGGGCCCGACATCAGTATATCGTTTAGGGAATATCCTGTACATCTACACGCGGATCCGTCGAAAACTACTCGGAGTTTTGTGGTGGTTTTGTCCTCTCTTAAAACGCAGTGATGAGAAAGAAAGAATTTGCATGGTTTTTAATGAGTCGCTTTTTACAGGGGACATATGATTTAAATCGATATACTACTTTATAAATTCGGCGTATTGGGCCCTAAGAAGTTGCTTGCGTCCGAGTTTGCGTTCTAAATTTGTTGATATGAATCTCCAAGAAGACTGTCACTCATCTTAAGGGGCAATTGAACGCTGTACTCGCCACTGGGAAGTCGACCGAAATGTTTTTGAAAATGTTCCTCGCAAGCAATTTCCTCCTTTGTAGCCTCTATGGCGGGGCTGTGGCAATTTTCAACTTCCCAGAAGCGTCTCACTAGTTCATCCATACCGACGGTGGGATTATGACTCAATTCAGTCGAACAACTTAGCATGTCCAACGCATAAGATATCATAAAATAAACTGGCTCCAATAAGCACATCAATGCGTTGAGATTTGTTGAAATTCGGTCAGCAAGGCTGATATTGGATAGCAAATTCCATTTGGATATATCGAAAGAAGAAGCGGGCTGGTTTCCTGTGATGCGTGGAGCAACAAGAGCTGTGAGACTCGTGCAGTAATCTGAGGTCCTGGATCGAATGACCAAATTGACTGAACCTTCTGTATGAAATGCGGATTCCGCACCAATACCGGATACTGAGATCGAACCTTTGGCTCGTTTCAGCTGAAGCATCTGAGCCAAACGAGAGGTTATTAGGTTTATCTGAGAGCCGGAATCCAAAAGAGCACGGCATGGAATAAGATCACCATATCGACTCTTAATCATGATGACGGTCGTGGCGAGAAGCACTACGTCTGAACTAAGATTCTGAGCAGGAGGCGAGAAAGGTAATGAAGCGGCAACAAGAGAATTCTGAAGACTGGGGTCTGAGCGTGAGTCGGCCTGATTATACGACATAGTAGCGTTCGTTGGTTTCGTGGTAACTGACGTCGGCAGAGGACTGTTGATATGCAAAAGTGAATGATGTTTCCCACCGCATGTGCGGCAAGAATCTGAACTGCAGGAGGTGTTACGATGTCCCTTCTTCAAACAGTTGAAGCATACTCTAAGATCCTTGCTTCTTTAAGGCGCAAAGAAGGCGAAAGGTTTCCAAACCGATTGCAGCTGTAAATGTTGTGCTCTTTATTATTGCAAAATACGCACTCTAATCCAAGGGAATTTGTAGCAACAAGACTGTTTTTGAATTAATTAATCTTTTGTGTTTTCCAACCTGATTGCTATGGGGATCAATCAACATAGCTTGATCCTTTGCCTCCATGGCCTGACATCTCTTTTCCAAAAAAGCCGAAAAATGGTCCCAGGTCGGTATAACATTAGACGGTGACAGTTCTTCCCATTTGTTCCTGCTTTCGGTGTCCAGAAACTTATACATGGAGTGAACGATGATGCAATCTGCTATTTCTTCCATGTTACCCATCGACTTTAGCGCTCTCATGTGAGAATGCACCTTATCCGATAAGGTACGCAGCTTTCTAGTTGACCCATCTTCAACCTTCTCATGCTTCGGCATCTCAGTGACGTGTGCCTGAAAGATTAAACGTTTGTTATTGAAACGATTGCTTAAAATATCGAACGCGATATCATAATTGCCCTCCGTTACTTCCAAAGAGCAAACAGCTTTCAATGCAGGTCCATCCAAACATCATCGCAGGTACTGAAACTTCTCAATCCTTGATAAAACGGCTTCCTGACCTATAATTGTGTTAAACATAGTGAAGAAGTTTGCCCACTCAGTGTAGCCTCCACGGAAAGTAGGAAGTTTTATATCAGGAATATGATATCGTGGCCGAACATTTCCGGAGGCAGTAAAGTTAAACTCAGGATGTATCGTTGAGTGATGCGGCATGTTCCCGATAGCACTGCGCAGTCTTGAGCGAATACAAGCTTTGATTTCCTTAACCATGACATCAAATTTTTTGTTTAAGTCGCTGCCAGTTTCGCTTATGTCGAGTTCTTCTAAATTGGAATGAGTCGCATTAAATAAATCGGACATTTTCTCCAAATATTCTAAATGGACATTTAGCGCATCTTCATTGCTTTCATCCTCCGCAATTGTCTCCTGAAGTATGGTGCATGCTGCTTTGTCGTATATTGACTGTTCCTTCCGTTTGTAAAAAGACACCCTGTTTTCCGACAAGTTATTGGACTTAGCCATATTAGGCAAGCAGCAGCAGCAAGCAGGCACAAAGTTCGTTAATTCGCACTTTAAACGATTTTTAATTGTTTTTAGCAATATTATTAATGACGATCACGTCGGAGCACCAAATGTTGAGACAACGGGCTTTTTCGTTGACTATACATTAGGTTAGGTTAGGTTGCACCGGACGGCCCTCTACGGGGCCTATCATAGGCCAGAATGGCCCTTAGTCATCCGGATCTTTGTATGAACCTTACGAGGGTGTTTCTGGGGTTCTGAAGTCCCCCAGAATCGAGGTGTTTCTGGCAAAGGCAAGCAGTTTCCCTGGCGACTGCTTGGAGGCATCCTCCAGTGATACCAGCATCGGTGCGCCCAGGTATATTCTCCTTGCCCTTGAGAGAGCCGGACACCGGCAGAGTAGATGTTCCAGGGTTTCGACAGCCCCGGGTTCATTGCATTTCCTGCAGATGTCGCTGTTGGTGATGTTCAGCCTGGTTGCATGTGACGCAGCCAGGCTGTGGCCTGTTAGTATGCCCACTAGCAATCTGCAATCCTTCCGTGGAAGGTGCAGCAGGTAGTGGCTGAGTTTATCATTGCGTTCCTTGCACATGATTTTCGACGTTCTGCAAGTGGTGGTGTTTTTCCACCTGCTGTCTGTCTTCGTTTTGGCCTGCTTCTCCAGGTCGCTTTGTAGCGTTCTTAGGGAGACCGGCACGCATTCGGTCCTCTCGTTAACTAGCCCGACGCCTTCCTTAACCAGAACGTCCGCCGCTTCGTTTCTTTCAATGCCCTGGTGACTGGGAACCCAATAGATCTGCACTGACTTAGTCATGCTTAGTGAGTCTAGTGCCTCCCTGCTTGCCAGGACACTTCTGGAACTGACTGCGGACGACTGCATGGATTTTATCGCCGCTTGGCTGTCAACGAATATGTTAACTGTGTTGTGTGGTCGCTCTATGAGCTGAGCGACCTCTGCTGCCTTGATGGCGAAAACTTCTGCCTGGAATATGCTGCATCGGTCGGGTAGCTTATACGACGCCCTTATTTCAGGGTTCGTACAGTATAGGCCAGCTCCTACTCCTTCATTCATCTTGGAGCCGTCAGTGTATATGTTGAGGTGTTGCGTCTGGTCCCGTCCCACTTTCCAGTCTTCAGGTCCCATGAAGAGGTTTGTTTTTACTTCAGGGCACGTTTGGGGGATCATGTAGTCGGTTGAACTGATCATGTCCATTCCAATTGAGCTCTGCCCGAATCTTTGGGGAGACATGTTCCCCGACGCAATCAAGCGCTGTGCTGCCTTTCCTGCAGTCAGCCTAGCGTAGATATCGAGAGGGTCGATTCCGAGTATAGTTTCGAGTGCTTTGGTTGGCGTTGACCTCAGCGCGCCTGTTACACAGAGCAGAGCCTGCCGCTGGGTTCGTTCCATCAGCTTGTGATACGTTTTCTTTTCTGTGGCTTGCCACCACACTAAGACTCCATACAGCAGAGTTGGTTGCACCACCGAGATGTAGATCCAATGCATCGGAGCGGGTGACAGGCCCCATGTGCTACTAAGCATCTTCTTGGATGCATAAAGTGCAGTGGTGGCCTTTTTCACCAGCTCTACTACATTGGGTCTCCATGCCAGCTTGCTGTCCAGTACTATGCCGAGGTATTTGACCTGTGCTTGAGGGGTTAGCCTTGTCTGGTTGACTTTCGGGGGGATCCATGACGGTATTTTGTACCTCTTGGTGAAGAGGATGAGGTCCGTCTTTTCCGCTGAGTGTTCGTTCAATTATGGAGCTGAGAGTCGATGGACATACAGCCGTGATAAGTATGCTTATGTCATCCGCATAGGCTGTTATTTTTGGCGCCTTCCTTTCGAATCTCTTGATGAGGTTGTCGACCACCAGGTTCCACAGGAGAGGTGACAGGACTCCACCCTGGGGTGTGCCCCTGTGTGCACTTCTGACCATGAAGGAGGTGCCCCACTCTGATTGCACCCGTCTACAACTTAGAAGGTTTTTTATCCAGAGGTTGATTGGCGGGTGGGTGTTGGTTGCTTTTAGGCAATCCATTATGGCTTCTGTAGCGACATTATTAAATGCTCCGGATATATCAACGAATACTCCAAGTGCATATTTCTTAGTGTTGAGGGCTTTCTCGAAGGTAGCTACTAGCGAGTGTAGTGCTGTTTCCACCGATTTCCCCTTGGTGTAGGCATGCTGGTTGGTTGACATCAGTCCCCTTACTTCGGTTCTGATGTGTAGATCCAGCAGCTTTTCTAATGTTTTCAGTAAGAAAGAGGTTAAACTTATCGGTCTGTAATCCTTGGAACTCACATGGCTGCACTTTTCTGCTTTTGGGAGGAAGACAACTCTAGAGGTTCTCCATTGGATCGGGATATAGCCTGTCCTTAGGCATGCTGCGTATATTGCGAGAAGCCATGGGGTGATCACCTCTTTGGTCACTTGCAGCATGGCTCGGAATATACCGTCCAGTCCAGGTGCCTTTATGCCCGTGAAGGAATCTATGGCCCATTGGATTTTCTTTGGGGTTATAAGGTCTGTTGGGGGTATTTGTTCCTCAGTTGCTAGATCCTGATGCGTTTCAGCATCGGTGACCTCGGTGCATCCTGGGAAGTGAGCCCCCATCAGTGCCGTTAGGGCTTCTTTGCTGCCCTCCGACCACTTTCCGTTGTCCAATTTGAGTTGACTTTGTACTGTGGGTTGCTTTGACAGCAGCTTCCTCAGTCTAGCCGTTTCAGGCACTTTCTCAATACTGGAGCAGAAGTTTCTCCATGAGCTGCGCTGTGCCCTACGTATTTCCTTCTTGTACTCCCTTAATAACGTCTTGTATTCCTCGTTGATGTTCTCGTTGTTCGCTAGTTTAGCGAGCTTAAAGAATTCCATGAGGTTATTTCTTTGTAGAGAGAGGTCTCGATTCCACCAGAGTGGTTTGGACTTCTTTCTTGTTCTGGAGGGTGGGCATGCTGTATGGTATGCCTCTAGTAGTTCCGCAGATAGGGTCTCTAGAGACTTTTCTATATCTTCCGCGGATTTCACTGAGCCCGGGCTCGCGAGTTTCGAAGTGATTGTCTTTCTAAACTTCTCCCAGTTTGTGTTCCGGGGGTTTCTATAGACTTTCACCTTCGGAGTGTATTCAAATTCGCACTTGAATTGAATGTACCTGTGGTCTGAGAAGGAAGGTCGTTCGAGGATCCTCCATCCAGAAATGTAGGTACTCTTTCCCGTTACGAGAGTTAGATCTAGTACGTTTGACGAGGCGGGACCCACGTAAGTGAATTCCTCTCCCACGTTTGATACATCTATGTTGTTTGTTAATATAAAGTCTAGGAGTGACTCAACTCGGTCGTTGATGTCAGGGCTTCACCACACACTATGATGGGCATTAGCGTCCGTGCCAACGATCAGTTGGTAGTCTTTGGAGTCGGCTTCTTCCAGCAGTCTCTTTAGTTCTTCTGGCGGTGCGGACCTGTCGTGTGCCATGTAGCAGGAAGCTACCAAGAGGCGCTTCTCCTCGCTTTCTAGCATCACCTCTGTTAGGTCATCTGAGCTGTAATTAGACATAAGGTAAGCGTGTATTCCCTTTCGTTCAAGTACGATGGTTCTGTTCCTGCTTATCGATGTTTTGTAGAAAGAGTTGTAATTTGAGAGCTTTAGTCCTGCCACCGAATTCCCTGATGCAATCCAGGGCTCCTGGACTAAAGCTATGTCAGCGGTCCCTTGCTCAATGGCAATGTGGAGCTCCGCTGATGCTGTCTTGCTCTTATGCAAGTTGAGCTGCAGCACACTAAGTTTCATGAGCAGCTGGCTCCCCTGCATACGACGGGTTGACTACGATGGTCAGGTCACCGTCCTCTTCTTCCGTGTCGTTTAGCGCCAGACCCTGGGCGGCCTCTACCATGGTATCCAGACCGAGGTCCTTCTCCACTTCGCCTGCCTGCAGGGTGTGGGCGTCTTTATCGCCAGGCTGACGCTTTTTGAGGCGCAGGTAGACACTACCCATGCCCCACGCCATTTTACCGTATTTTGGGTATAGTTGATCCTCCGCTGCTTTGTTTATCTGGAGGATCACATGCTGGCCCCCCTCGTTGGGTAGTGGGCTACCAGCATGCAATACCTTTCAGTCAGCGGTCGGTATCTCCGGGTTTTGTCACTGAAGGAGCTTCAGCGCGCGGTCCCCTTGGATTGCGTTTGGGAAGAGCACCTTCGCCTTTGGTATGGACGGGATTAGCTCCCTGTCCACCACCTCCAGCTTGGCCCCCTCCCACATCGTTTCCAGTTGGCAGACCTTTTGCGTCAGCCACTTCAGCGTCGGGTCATCCTTACATTTCAGTGTAAACAGGGAGTCTACCAGCCGCGCGTGGACCATTTTCCACTGCGCCGCTGTCATCCTCCCATTCTCATCACGTCTGTCGATGAGCGCTACGATCAGGTGTCTCTTGAACATATCGCTGATCTTTTCGCTTGACTCCTGTTTTGCCTGTTTAGGTGTGGGTTCCGCTCTCTTAGGACCGCGTTGCCGCTTGCTCGCCGGAGTGATGGCACTGTCGGTCGAGCGCTGCCTTTTGGTAGCCAGCAACTCCTCCACCTTGTTGGCGTGTTGACTCGTCGATGCCTTCATCTGTGGCACCTGCGCGTAGTATTTTCGGCCCTCCTCTACCTTCAGCTCGGCCCAAGCTATTCATTCCCTCCCTCGAACGCTTCGGCCCTTCCCTGCGCAGGGAGCTGGTGCCTGGTTCAAGCTAATGTTGATCGCTTGGTTAGCAATCGAACATTGATTTCTTGCTGTTTGCTGAAACTCTGAATATGTCAGAATTGCCGAAATTAATACTAGTGTGACGTTGCGTACTTTCTTTGTCGCCTTGTTGACTGGATGGAAAGGATGGCCGAGGTCAGGTTCACCAAATGTTAATGTGTATGTTTGTGCGTGTATGAAATTGGGTTGTTTACAGTACATAAACCTTCTACAGATTGGTCGTCGCAACTAGAACTTGAACTATTACTATTACTTTCTATTACCAATTGGACTGCGGAGTGGGTATCCTGCGGTGCGCAGTTGAGGGTCTGAAGACGAGGGGACAGCTTCTGATGACTGCGATAGAGAAAGTATCCTTGGTGTGCAAAATGAAAGTCTGAAGACAAGGCGACAACCTTTGTTGATTTACAATGGAAGATGAGTGACAGGCAGTTTTGGTACTGTTCCTGATACTGATTTTATTCAATAAACTTAACTATATAGCAATTCTATTTTTCTATTACTCTATTTAGCAATTGCACAGTGTTATTGGCGTCTGAAGAAGAATCGCCTTGTCAGCGGAATTCGCTGCCGAGGCGGTTTGTCGTTGACTCAGCTATAATGCTGAGTCATGATATTCTCTTTTTTATAGGTGAAAATTATTGGCTTTGAAAAACGTGTATTACATAATGTGTACATTACATAACATTTCTTTTAAATAATTCTCCGTCTTAGCATCCTGGACAAAATCACTGCAAACAGATTGTGAAGGGTTTTTGAATCCACAGCAAACACCGACACACAAAGTCGTATTTAATAAGGGAAAATCATCTTTAGATAGTCTACCTTACGTAGACCATCTTATTACAAAGTCACTCAACACAAAAAAAAACATATCGCACTCATTTCTTTTGACTTTGCAAGAGCATTGGATGAAGTAGGTACACACTCAATAACTTATCAGCTTATTGAATGAAAAAGCACACAAAAAATATTTAAATACATCCAAAATTTAATGAAACAGAAAACTAGCAATGACAATAGGAAAGAACACATCAGCTATCTACCTTCTTGAAAACGGAGAGTCTCTGGGCTCTGTCTTATCTGTAGTTATATTTCTAAGAGCTTTCAACAAAATTATTTATATTATCGTACTACCACTCTTCACAGAAATTTGGTGCAGCTTCTTAGAAGTATCCTTGTCACAAAAAAAATTCCAACACATACACATATGCATATAGAAATCACAACTGCAACTCCGTAGTTACCTGCAGCAACAGCACTAAAATAACAAGTCCCAGCAATCAATTCGGCGACTGTACAGTCGCGGATCGCCGAAAAAAGTCTTCTGGAAGATTGCTAGAACATTGTTTAAATTAATCTTCCAAGCAATTGTTTAGCGATAATTGTTGATTTACGACGCGAAAATTAGTAATTAAATTGTTATTTTTAAGCTGTGCAGAATTTTCAGAAAAAAGTGCAGAAGGAACAAATTAAGTGTTTTGTTGCGGAGTGGGAAGTGACAAAGAGTGATTTATTGTTTCCAACTTTTAGAAATTATAGAAGAAAAAAAAACAGATCAAACTGTTGAATAATGAGTTTTATAGCGTGTTTACACTACGGATGAGTTATTGAGTTTCGGGCAAAACTCGAGTTTCGTTTACATGGGGAAGCGCTGGCAAAAAGTTGAGTTTTGGCTGCGTTTAGTTGAGTATGTCCGATTTTCCCAATATTTCAACCCTAATTTGCCTATCGTAAAATTACCACCACTTATTACAACGAAAATTGGCAGCTCAATATTTAAAATTTGGCGCGTAAAAAATATGGCTGGGAAAAAAGGTGAAAATATTCATACATACGTTAAAACCAATACTTTAAACTAATTTTATTATAAATAAACAATATCAAATATTTCGTCGATTTTTCAAATTTGGTCGGAAACACTCAATAACTAAACTCTTGCACAGTGTAGACACCAGTTCTGAGTTATTGAGTTAACTCATTTATCGATAGGCAACTCACTGTAGTGTAAACTGGTTATTAGATTAAGCTGGGTATCCAGCACCGCGGAAACGAAAAATTACTGCCAAACTTAAAAAAAAAAAACCTGGGCCAGTAATTTTTCGTTTGTGTTTTCCTGGAGTCAGTATCCAGCAACGTAAACGGAATCCACGAATTCTTGTCGATAGTATCGATATCCACACGAATGTGGACTGTGAGAACAGCTGATGAGGGTGCCAGGAAAATATATGTGCACATTATTACTGAAGTACAAGTAAGACGTTTCAAAAATAGAGGGAAAACAAAGTCGCAAATTTACCAAGAGGGACACCAATATTCAACGAGAGGAGAAGATCGCATTAATTAAAGCAGTTGAGGCAAGACCATGTTTTTGGCGGATCACGGAAAATAAGCATTTTGATAATTTTGAAAATTTGGCGCCTCCAACTGTGCTGTACTTCTTCTTACAACAATATGTGCCGCTACCAACACAATCACTTCATCGTCAGAATTACTTTTCTTCCTTTTTTTTAATTTTAGTTTCATTTTCGAAATTGGCGCTATTTACAAAACACAGCTGATTCATGAGAGTGACCAACCTTTTTTTGGTTCTTGGTCACACTATTTCACTTAGGATCCACACAACCGAAATAAAGAGTAGATTCCTGTCAGTAAAATTTCGCGGTGCTGGATACAGGCCTTTAGTTGCAGAGCTCAAAATCCATACATTTCTACATACTAGACGAAATCCAAGAATTCTTATCGATAGTATCGATATCGACACGATTGTCGACTGAGAGAACAGCTGACATGCAGACCAGGAAAATATATGTGCCTATTTTTACTGAAGTACAAGTGAGAGGTGGAGGCAAAATCTGTGCGCAAAACCAAAAAGAGATACACAAATTTTTATAGTGAGGAGAAGATTGCTTTAATAAAAGCAGTTGAGGCAAGACCACGTTTTTGGCGGATCACGGAAAATAAGCGTTTTGATTATTTTGACGTTTTGGCGCCTCCGACTGTGCTGTACTTCTTCTTACAACAATATGTGCCGCTACCAACACAATCACTTCATCGTCAGAATTACTTTTCTTCCTTTTTTTAATTTTAGTTTCATTTTCAAAATTGGCGCTGTTTAAAAAACACAGCTGATTCATGAGAGCTGCCAATCATTTTTTAGGTTCTTGGTCACACTACATTAGTTAAGTTCCACACAACCGAAATAAAGAGCAGATTCCTGTCAGTAAAATTTCGCGGTGCTGGAGACAGGCCTTTAGTCTCCACCAAAGAGTGTGAGGCTTTTCAAAACAAAAGGGCAAAAAATTGACTTTTTCTTTTTGAAAAAATAAGGCACCTGAATAACTCAGGACTTAAAGAAATTTTGTCTCTAGCGACCAACTTATATAAAATATATTTTACAAAGACAAGTGATGCCAATAAACTAACTTCAACTGTGGAAGATTGGAACACACATCTGCACGTTGTCGCTCGCCTGGTAGATGCAATAAGTGCGGTGTGTAGGAATGCGATGGATTGTGCAACATTATAAAATGTATCCTGTGTAATGGGAGAGATCATACAGCTAGAGATAGGGAAAGATGTCCTGTATGGAAAAAAGAAACAGATATAACAAAAATAATAACAATTAAAAAAATTGCTTGTAGGGAAGTCTTAAATACATATTCAGTGCAACAAAACTAAAAAATTTCCCAGAACTTAACAAAAGCCTTCATGAAAGGCAAAACAAGGACAACAAAGTAAACGAAGTGTTAAAAAAGCACAGTTATGCTAGTAGACTAATTGAAAAACCAAGGATATCAAACCAAATACCGCATTTTCAGCTTGAGCCCTATACCAATGACTCAAGTGACCATACTCCTATTTTTCCACCGAAAACGGGTGTGAAAAATGAAACGATAGAACGAGTAATTAAAATACTCAGGCAGATGAACGGATCACCAGTTAACAATGAAATTGAACAATTAAAAACAAAAGCAACACAAAAACAAAAAGAAAATCTAGGAAATAGGACTTTTCAAGTCAAGATATAACTAAAGAGATAAATATTTTGTAATGGGAATTAAAATACTTCAGCTAAATATTCAATCATTGAAAGCCAATAAAAATGCCCTAGAATTTTTCTTAAATTCAAACAGTTTTGATGTAGCTGTCGGGTCAAGCAGCATAACTAAATTATAGCAAGTCTAACATAAATCAACATCTCGATGTATTGCAATTCCCACTATGTAAAGTCATTTGTTACCGCATATGCCTACGCACGGCAGCGGCTTTCTTCGCTTATTTATACATACATAAACATTCTTTGTACTCGGCTTAGCAGCAGCCCGAACTGCTCTAGCTCTCCTATTCGCGCTCTCTCCCGCTCGTCAAACGTTGCCTCATAGGGCACGGCAAGTACGCCGTCAGCCCTTGCATTTCAGTCTTGAGCGCATACTCGAAAGCTAAAGATCATCGATCATCATTCGTCGCATACATAACCATATACATAATTAAATACCATAAATAAATCTGGCATTAAGCCACGTATATATATAACCTTTCTTTAAATCTCAACAGCTAGTGAAAAAGCTCACTAGCTTAACATTGGTGACCCCGACGTGATTTGTGCAAGAATAAATATATCAGTGCAATCACAAACTATAAAAGCATCATTTGAATTGCCACCAGCCAGTGCCATCGACTATATAATACTACATATATACACCGGCCTCCCCTGCAGTTCGGCTTACGGTGCTCATTCTTCCAGTCTGTTGCGCTCGGTGCTCTTTGCTCTCATCTTCCCGCAAGAAACGATTCCCGCACGGCTGCCCTTGCATATTGGTATTGCACACAGCGTTGCTTGCGGTTCTTGTTCATTGCTTTCAAGTGCGTTCGGTCCTCCTTTCGTTCGTCTTCCCGCTAGCGACGTTTATTACGCGCTTTACTCTTTGCGGTCATCTTCCCGCATTAGTTCGCATCAAACTCTCACAGAGTACGGTCGCGCGCACGCTCAGTTAACGAAATTGTATAAAAACAAGCGCTAAAGCAAATTACAGAAAACTAACGGCACCTGCTCTAAGAACAGAACTACTGATAAGCACCTGCAATTTCGCTGTTGCTAAGCAGCAAATAGCATGTCTTGTGGTGGTGAAAACATTACCATGGATTGGCAATATGTGCCAATTATTCCACGCTCATCTAAGCGTAAGAAAGAAAACTCTCCAAACTTGACAAGAAAACTTCCGGCCTTGGACATTGGACCCTCAACATCTAGCCATGCTAACCACTTTGCCCTGTTGGCAGAACCAGAGGAGGAAACCAATTATAACAAATCAGTAACAAACACAACACTCAATGATGATATTGAAAGCGATACACCAGCATCTGAAAAACCACCCCCGATCTTTATCTCTTATGTCAGAGATATTAATGGGATGCTTGAGTACCTCAAGCCACACATAGACACCGCTGACTTTACTTATAAGTCCCAACGAGACGGGCACATTCGTGTCATGGTTAAAAAAGTGGAAAAATACAGGGATCTAGTTAAAATATTAAACAAAGATAAAAAAGAGTACCATACATTTCAGCTTAAGCAGGAAAGGGCATTTAGGGTTGTAGCCAAAAATCTTCATCACACTACACAACCTGAATCAATAAAGCACGAGCTAGAACTGCAAGGGCATGTAGTCAGGGGTATTCACAACATTAAAAGCCGTATCACGAAGGAGCCATTGCCAATGTTTTTCATAGACCTAGAGCCAAACAAGAACAACGCTGAAATCTACAATATTAAACATATCAACAACGCCATAGTTACAATAGAACCACCAAAGAAAATTAGCGACATGGCTCAATGCCACCGATGCCAAGAATTCGGGCACACAAAAGCTTATTGCAATAAAAGATTTAGGTGCGTTAAATGTGCTGAAAATCATCCAAGCATCAACTGTCCCAAAGAAAGAAATCAACCAGCCACTTGTGCAAATTGTAATGAGAATCACGCTGCTAGCTATAAAGGCTGCAGAGTCTACCAAGCAATTACAAAAAACAAGACCATCGTACCCAAAAGTAGACCAGAAACATATGTTACTCCAGATCGACCGAGAACAAAATCATTCTCCTACGATATACCAACAAACCGCGAAAATATACACTCGACTCATCCAACTTATGCGCAAGCGCTACGAGGTGATACTGCAGTACAAGAAAAGTCAGCATTAGACAGGATTGAACAACTATTAGTGAAACAGTCGGAACTAACCACCAATCTACTAAACATGATAATGCTGCTTGTAAACAAATTATGCAAATAGACCTGCGAATAGCAATATGGAATGCCAATGGGCTCTCCAACCACCGCAATGAAATAACTTTATTTATTAAAACCAACAACATTGACATATTACTGATTTCTGAAACGCATTTTACCAAAAAAAATCATATAAACATTAATGGGTATGACATTATCCAAGCTAATCACCCATCTGGAAGAGCACACGGTGGAAGTGCGGTTATTGTAAAAAACACACTTAAATACCAACCACTAGATAATATCAACACAAATAACATGCAAGTTGCAGCGATTCAAATACAATGTCTTCATGCAACAATCTCTATAGCTGCAGTGTACCTACCACCAAGATATTCCTGCAAGCTTGATGACTTTAACACTCTATTTCAAGGACTTGGTAGACAATTTATTGCGGGAGGTGACTGTAATGCCAAGCATCCATGGTGGGGGTCTAGACTTGTAAATCCTAAAGGTGCTGAACTGTACAAATGCATAACCACCAACAATTACACAACCTTGTCTACCGGAAAGCCTACGTACCGGCCAACTGATACTAGAAAAATTCCAGATCTACTAGATTTCATTGTTTACGCTGGACTACAGCAAAATCACTTTCAAATAGAGGAGAATTTCGATCTGAGCTCCGATCACTCACCAATTATTGTTACATATGGTTCTACAGTTTGTTTTAAGGAAAAGCCCTACAAAATCATTAACTCAAAAACAAACATAAGTGCGTTTAAAAACTGGCTTGAAGACAGAACAAGTCTAGACATTTCGCTGAAGACTGGGAACGAAGTAGATTTAGCTATTGAGACACTTACTAACTCAATTCATGCTGCTGGTTACATGTTCACAACATCACCTAACGAAAACCAAAGAAGTCAAACATTTATACCACTAGATCTGAGATCTCAAATAGCTGAAAAAAGAAAACTTCGGAAAATATGGCAAACAACAAGAAGCCCAGTAGACAAGAGAAAATTCAACAAGGCTGCTAAGGATTTAAACAACAAACTATGGGAAATTAAAAACGACTCGACAGCAGACTTTCTAAGAAGTCTCGACCCACATACAAGTGACCTACAATATAGTCTCTGGAAAGCAAGTAGATATTTAAAAAGGCCCACCAGAAGAGCTACCACAATTGTCGACAACACCGGACAACGCTGCAGAGGAACCTCCACCTTGTTGGCGTGTTGACTCGTCGATGCCTTCATCTGTGGCACCTGCGCGTAGTATTTTCGGCCCTCCTCTACCTTCAGCTCGGCCCAAGCTATTCATTCCCTCCCTCGAACGCTTCGGCCCTTCCCTGCGCAGGGAGCTGGTGCCTGGTTCAAGCTAATGTTGATCGCTTGGTTAGCAATCGAACATTGATTTCTTGCTGTTTGCTGAAACTCTGAATATGTCAGAATTGCCGAAATTAATACTAGTGTGACGTTGCGTACTTTCTTTGTCGCCTTGTTGACTGGATGGAAAGGATGGCCGAGGTCAGGTTCACCAAATGTTAATGTGTATGTTTGTGCGTGTATGAAATTGGGTTGTTTACAGTACATAAACCTTCTACAGATTGGTCGTCGCAACTAGAACTTGAACTATTACTATTACTTTCTATTACCAATTGGACTGCGGAGTGGGTATCCTGCGGTGCGCAGTTGAGGGTCTGAAGACGAGGGGACAGCTTCTGATGACTGCGATAGAGAAAGTATCCTTGGTGTGCAAAATGAAAGTCTGAAGACAAGGCGACAACCTTTGTTGATTTACAATGGAAGATGAGTGACAGGCAGTTTTGGTACTGTTCCTGATACTGATTTTATTCAATAAACTTAACTATATAGCAATTCTATTTTTCTATTACTCTATTTAGCAATTGCACAGTGTTATTGGCGTCTGAAGAAGAATCGCCTTGTCAGCGGAATTCGCTGCCGAGGCGGTTTGTCGTTGACTCAGCTATAATGCTGAGTCATGATATTCTCTTTTTTATAGGTGAAAATTATTGGCTTTGAAAAACGTGTATTACATAATGTGTACATTACATAACATTTCTTTTAAATAATTCTCCGTCTTAGCATCCTGGACAAAATCACTGCAAACAGATTGTGAAGGGTTTTTGAATCCACAGCAAACACCGACACACAAAGTCGTATTTAATAAGGGAAAATCATCTTTAGATAGTCTACCTTACGTAGACCATCTTATTACAAAGTCACTCAACACAAAAAAAAACATATCGCACTCATTTCTTTTGACTTTGCAAGAGCATTGGATGAAGTAGGTACACACTCAATAACTTATCAGCTTATTGAATGAAAAAGCACACAAAAAATATTTAAATACATCCAAAATTTAATGAAACAGAAAACTAGCAATGACAATAGGAAAGAACACATCAGCTATCTACCTTCTTGAAAACGGAGAGTCTCTGGGCTCTGTCTTATCTGTAGTTATATTTCTAAGAGCTTTCAACAAAATTATTTATATTATCGTACTACCACTCTTCACAGAAATTTGGTGCAGCTTCTTAGAAGTATCCTTGTCACAAAAAAAATTCCAACACATACACATATGCATATAGAAATCACAACTGCAACTCCGTAGTTACCTGCAGCAACAGCACTAAAATAACAAGTCCCAGCAATCAATTCGGCGACTGTACAGTCGCGGATCGCCGAAAAAAGTCTTCTGGAAGATTGCTAGAACATTGTTTAAATTAATCTTCCAAGCAATTGTTTAGCGATAATTGTTGATTTACGACGCGAAAATTAGTAATTAAATTGTTATTTTTAAGCTGTGCAGAATTTTCAGAAAAAAGTGCAGAAGGAACAAATTAAGTGTTTTGTTGCGGAGTGGGAAGTGACAAAGAGTGATTTATTGTTTCCAACTTTTAGAAATTATAGAAGAAAAAAAAACAGATCAAACTGTTGAATAATGAGTTTTATAGCGTGTTTACACTACGGATGAGTTATTGAGTTTCGGGCAAAACTCGAGTTTCGTTTACATGGGGAAGCGCTGGCAAAAAGTTGAGTTTTGGCTGCGTTTAGTTGAGTATGTCCGATTTTCCCAATATTTCAACCCTAATTTGCCTATCGTAAAATTACCACCACTTATTACAACGAAAATTGGCAGCTCAATATTTAAAATTTGGCGCGTAAAAAATATGGCTGGGAAAAAAGGTGAAAATATTCATACATACGTTAAAACCAATACTTTAAACTAATTTTATTATAAAGCTGGGTACCCAGCACCGCGGAAACGAAAAATTACTGCCAAACTTCATATAAAAAAAACTGGGCCAGTAATTTTTCGTTTGTGTTTTCCTGGAGTCAGTACCCAGCAAACGTAAACGGGATCCACGAATTATAATTGATAGTATCGATATTCACACGAATGTGGACTGTGAGAACAGCTGATGAGGGTGCCAGGAAAATATATCTGCACATTATTACTGAAGTACAAGTGAGAGGTGGAGGCAAAATATGTGCGCAAAACCAAAAAGAAATATTCAAATTTTTAAAATGAGGAAATGATTGCTTTAATAAAAGCAGTTGAGGCAAGACCATGCTTTTGGCGGATCACGGAAAATAATCATTTTGATAATTTTGACATTTTGGCGCCTTCGACTGTGCTGTACTTCTTCTTACAACAATATGTGCCGCTACCAACACAATCACTTCATCGTCAGAATTACTTTTCTTCCTTTTTTTAATTTTAGTTTCATTTTCAAAATTGGCGCTGTTTAAAAAACACAGCTGATTCATGAGAGTGGCCAACCTTTTTTTATGTTCTTGGTCACACTATTTCACTTGAGATCCACACAACCGAAATAAAGAGCAGATTCCTGTCAGTAAAATTTCGCGGTGCTGGAGACAGGCCTTAAATAAACAATATCAAATATTTCGTCGATTTTTCAAATTTGGTCGGAAACACTCAATAACTAAACTCTTGCACAGTGTAGACACCAGTTCTGAGTTATTGAGTTAACTCATTTATCGATAGGCAACTCACTGTAGTGTAAACTGGTTATTAGATTAAGCTGGGTATCCAGCACCGCGGAAACGAAAAATTACTGCCAAACTTAAAAAAAAAAAACCTGGGCCAGTAATTTTTCGTTTGTGTTTTCCTGGAGTCAGTATCCAGCAACGTAAACGGAATCCACGAATTCTTGTCGATAGTATCGATATCCACACGAATGTGGACTGTGAGAACAGCTGATGAGGGTGCCAGGAAAATATATGTGCACATTATTACTGAAGTACAAGTAAGACGTTTCAAAAATAGAGGGAAAACAAAGTCGCAAATTTACCAAGAGGGACACCAATATTCAACGAGAGGAGAAGATCGCATTAATTAAAGCAGTTGAGGCAAGACCATGTTTTTGGCGGATCACGGAAAATAAGCATTTTGATAATTTTGAAAATTTGGCGCCTCCAACTGTGCTGTACTTCTTCTTACAACAATATGTGCCGCTACCAACACAATCACTTCATCGTCAGAATTACTTTTCTTCCTTTTTTTTAATTTTAGTTTCATTTTCGAAATTGGCGCTATTTACAAAACACAGCTGATTCATGAGAGTGACCAACCTTTTTTTGGTTCTTGGTCACACTATTTCACTTAGGATCCACACAACCGAAATAAAGAGTAGATTCCTGTCAGTAAAATTTCGCGGTGCTGGATACAGGCCTTTAGTTGCAGAGCTCAAAATCCATACATTTCTACATACTAGACGAAATCCAAGAATTCTTATCGATAGTATCGATATCGACACGATTGTCGACTGAGAGAACAGCTGACATGCAGACCAGGAAAATATATGTGCCTATTTTTACTGAAGTACAAGTGAGAGGTGGAGGCAAAATCTGTGCGCAAAACCAAAAAGAGATACACAAATTTTTATAGTGAGGAGAAGATTGTTTTAATAAAAGCAGTTGAGGCAAGACCACGTTTTTGGCGGATCACGGAAAATAAGCGTTTTGATTATTTTGACGTTTTGGCGCCTCCGACTGTGCTGTACTTCTTCTTACAACAATATGTGCCGCTACCAACACAATCACTTCATCGTCAGAATTACTTTTCTTCCTTTTTTTAATTTTAGTTTCATTTTCAAAATTGGCGCTGTTTAAAAAACACAGCTGATTCATGAGAGTGGCCAATCATTTTTTAGGTTCTTGGTCACACTACATTAGTTAAGTTCCACACAACCGAAATAAAGAGCAGATTCCTGTCAGTAAAATTTCGCGGTGCTGGAGACAGGCCTTTAGTCTCCACCAAAGAGTGTGAGGCTTTTCAAAACAAAAGGGCAAAAAATTGACTTTTTCTTTTTGAAAAAATAAGGCACCTGAATAACTCAGGACTTAAAGAAATTTTGTCTCTAGCGACCAACTTATATAAAATATATTTTACAAAGACAAGTGATGCCAATAAACTAACTTCAACTGTGGAAGATTGGAACACACATCTGCACGTTGTCGCTCGCCTGGTAGATGCAATAAGTGCGGTGTGTAGGAATGCGATGGATTGTGCAACATTATAAAATGTATCCTGTGTAATGGGAGAGATCATACAGCTAGAGATAGGGAAAGATGTCCTGTATGGAAAAAAGAAACAGATATAACAAAAATAATAACAATTAAAAAAATTGCTTGTAGGGAAGTCTTAAATACATATTCAGTGCAACAAAACTAAAAAATTTCCCAGAACTTAACAAAAGCCTTCATGAAAGGCAAAACAAGGACAACAAAGTAAACGAAGTGTTAAAAAAGCACAGTTATGCTAGTAGACTAATTGAAAAACCAAGGATATCAAACCAAATACCGCATTTTCAGCTTGAGCCCTATACCAATGACTCAAGTGACCATACTCCTATTTTTCCACCGAAAACGGGTGTGAAAAATGAAACGATAGAACGAGTAATTAAAATACTCAGGCAGATGAACGGATCACCAGTTAACAATGAAATTGAACAATTAAAAACAAAAGCAACACAAAAACAAAAAGAAAATCTAGGAAATAGGACTTTTCAAGTCAAGATATAACTAAAGAGATAAATATTTTGTAATGGGAATTAAAATACTTCAGCTAAATATTCAATCATTGAAAGCCAATAAAAATGCCCTAGAATTTTTCTTAAATTCAAACAGTTTTGATGTAGCTGTCGGGTCAAGCAGCATAACTAAATTATAGCAAGTCTAACATAAATCAACATCTCGATGTATTGCAATTCCCACTATGTAAAGTCATTTGTTACCGCATATGCCTACGCACGGCAGCGGCTTTCTTCGCTTATTTATACATACATAAACATTCTTTGTACTCGGCTTAGCAGCAGCCCGAACTGCTCTAGCTCTCCTATTCGCGCTCTCTCCCGCTCGTCAAACGTTGCCTCATAGGGCACGGCAAGTACGCCGTCAGCCCTTGCATTTCAGTCTTGAGCGCATACTCGAAAGCTAAAGATCATCGATCATCATTCGTCGCATACATAACCATATACATAATTAAATACCATAAATAAATCTGGCATTAAGCCACGTATATATATAACCTTTCTTTAAATCTCAACAGCTAGTGAAAAAGCTCACTAGCTTAACATTGGTGACCCCGACGTGATTTGTGCAAGAATAAATATATCAGTGCAATCACAAACTATAAAAGCATCATTTGAATTGCCACCAGCCAGTGCCATCGACTATATAATACTACATATATACACCGGCCTCCCCTGCAGTTCGGCTTACGGTGCTCATTCTTCCAGTCTGTTGCGCTCGGTGCTCTTTGCTCTCATCTTCCCGCAAGAAACGATTCCCGCACGGCTGCCCTTGCATATTGGTATTGCACACAGCGTTGCTTGCGGTTCTTGTTCATTGCTTTCAAGTGCGTTCGGTCCTCCTTTCGTTCGTCTTCCCGCTAGCGACGTTTATTACGCGCTTTACTCTTTGCGGTCATCTTCCCGCATTAGTTCGCATCAAACTCTCACAGAGTACGGTCGCGCGCACGCTCAGTTAACGAAATTGTATAAAAACAAGCGCTAAAGCAAATTACAGAAAACTAACGGCACCTGCTCTAAGAACAGAACTACTGATAAGCACCTGCAATTTCGCTGTTGCTAAGCAGCAAATAGCATGTCTTGTGGTGGTGAAAACATTACCATGGATTGGCAATATGTGCCAATTATTCCACGCTCATCTAAGCGTAAGAAAGAAAACTCTCCAAACTTGACAAGAAAACTTCCGGCCTTGGACATTGGACCCTCAACATCTAGCCATGCTAACCACTTTGCCCTGTTGGCAGAACCAGAGGAGGAAACCAATTATAACAAATCAGTAACAAACACAACACTCAATGATGATATTGAAAGCGATACACCAGCATCTGAAAAACCACCCCCGATCTTTATCTCTTATGTCAGAGATATTAATGGGATGCTTGAGTACCTCAAGCCACACATAGACACCGCTGACTTTACTTATAAGTCCCAACGAGACGGGCACATTCGTGTCATGGTTAAAAAAGTGGAAAAATACAGGGATCTAGTTAAAATATTAAACAAAGATAAAAAAGAGTACCATACATTTCAGCTTAAGCAGGAAAGGGCATTTAGGGTTGTAGCCAAAAATCTTCATCACACTACACAACCTGAATCAATAAAGCACGAGCTAGAACTGCAAGGGCATGTAGTCAGGGGTATTCACAACATTAAAAGCCGTATCACGAAGGAGCCATTGCCAATGTTTTTCATAGTCCTAGAGCCAAACAAGAACAACGCTGAAATCTACAATATTAAACATATCAACAACGCCATAGTTACAATAGAACCACCAAAGAAAATTAGCGACATGGCTCAATGCCACCGATGCCAAGAATTCGGGCACACAAAAGCTTATTGCAATAAAAGATTTAGGTGCGTTAAATGTGCTGAAAATCATCCAAGCATCAACTGTCCCAAAGAAAGAAATCAACCAGCCACTTGTGCAAATTGTAATGAGAATCACGCTGCTAGCTATAAAGGCTGCAGAGTCTACCAAGCAATTACAAAAAACAAGACCATCGTACCCAAAAGTAGACCAGAAACATATGTTACTCCAGATCGACCGAGAACAAAATCATTCTCCTACGATATACCAACAAACCGCGAAAATATACACTCGACTCATCCAACTTATGCGCAAGCGCTACGAGGTGATACTGCAGTACAAGAAAAGTCAGCATTAGACAGGATTGAACAACTATTAGTGAAACAGTCGGAACTAACCACCAATCTACTAAACATGATAATGCTGCTTGTAAACAAATTATGCAAATAGACCTGCGAATAGCAATATGGAATGCCAATGGGCTCTCCAACCACCGCAATGAAATAACTTTATTTATTAAAACCAACAACATTGACATATTACTGATTTCTGAAACGCATTTTACCAAAAAAAATCATATAAACATTAATGGGTATGACATTATCCAAGCTAATCACCCATCTGGAAGAGCACACGGTGGAAGTGCGGTTATTGTAAAAAACACACTTAAATACCAACCACTAGATAATATCAACACAAATAACATGCAAGTTGCAGCGATTCAAATACAATGTCTTCATGCAACAATCTCTATAGCTGCAGTGTACCTACCACCAAGATATTCCTGCAAGCTTGATGACTTTAACACTCTATTTCAAGGACTTGGTAGACAATTTATTGCGGGAGGTGACTGTAATGCCAAGCATCCATGGTGGGGGTCTAGACTTGTAAATCCTAAAGGTGCTGAACTGTACAAATGCATAACCACCAACAATTACACAACCTTGTCTACCGGAAAGCCTACGTACCGGCCAACTGATACTAGAAAAATTCCAGATCTACTAGATTTCATTGTTTACGCTGGACTACAGCAAAATCACTTTCAAATAGAGGAGAATTTCGATCTGAGCTCCGATCACTCACCAATTATTGTTACATATGGTTCTACAGTTTGTTTTAAGGAAAAGCCCTACAAAATCATTAACTCAAAAACAAACATAAGTGCGTTTAAAAACTGGCTTGAAGACAGAACAAGTCTAGACATTTCGCTGAAGACTGGGAACGAAGTAGATTTAGCTATTGAGACACTTACTAACTCAATTCATGCTGCTGGTTACATGTTCACAACATCACCTAACGAAAACCAAAGAAGTCAAACATTTATACCACTAGATCTGAGATCTCAAATAGCTGAAAAAAGAAAACTTCGGAAAATATGGCAAACAACAAGAAGCCCAGTAGACAAGAGAAAATTCAACAAGGCTGCTAAGGATTTAAACAACAAACTATGGGAAATTAAAAACGACTCGACAGCAGACTTTCTAAGAAGTCTCGACCCACATACAAGTGACCTACAATATAGTCTCTGGAAAGCAAGTAGATATTTAAAAAGGCCCACCAGAAGAGCTACCACAATTGTCGACAACACCGGACAACGCTGCAGAGGAAATGTAGAGAAAGCTGAGGCCTTTGCTAACCACCTATGTTCAGTTTTTAAGCCAAACCCAGAAAATGATCCTGAAACAGTAAATGAGGTACACGGATTTCTAAATTCTCCATGTCAGATGAGCCTGCCGATAAGGCAAACGACATTTGCAGAAGTCGTAGAGGAAATAAAAAGGACAAATAAGAAAAAATCCCCCGGATATGACAAAATATGTGGAGGTACAATAAAAAATCTTCCGCCGAAATGCATCCGTTTGCTGACAAAAATCTATAATGCTATGCTTAGACTAGAATACTTTCCAACTCAGTGGAAATGTGCTGAAGTCATTATGATCCCTAAGCCCAATAAGCCGGAAGAATGCACATCGTCATACCGTCCCATAAGCTTGCTGGTGACATTCTCTAAAGTATTCGAACGTATACTTTTAAGAAGAATGTTACCTGTACTGGACGAACTAAACATCATACCTGAACATCAGTTCGGGTTTAGAAGGGGGCACGGCACGATCGAGCAATGCCACCGCATTACGAACGCAATTACAAACGCACTAGAATGCAAAATGTACTGCACAGGAGTATTCTTAGATATTAAGCAAGCATTTGACAAAGTCTGGCATGAAGGTCTACTCTACAAAATTAAAAAGTGGCTACCTGCACCATACTTTCTAATTCTTAAATCATATTTGAAAAACAGAGCATTTTATGTCCATGAACGTGGAGAATCGTCTAGCATAAACACTGCTAGTGCCGGTGTCCCCCAAGGGAGCGTTTTAGGCCCAGTTTTGTACACTATTTTCACCTCCGATCTACCCTCCACAAACGCTGTTGAAATAGCAACATATGCTGACGATACCGCAGTCATCGCTACGAGCAGTAACATACTTGAAGCGTCAAACATAATTGAAGAGGAACTTAGACTTATTGAAGTTTGGCTTAAAAAGTGGAGAATAGTGGTGAATGCTCAGAAATCAGTACAGGTCACATTCTCGCTGAGACCTGGAAAGTGTCCGCCAGTATCGCTGAATGGCTCTATCATCCCACATAGCGAATCGGTGAAATATTTGGGCGTTCACTTGGATCGAAGACTTACTTGGAAGCAGCATATCAAGGCAAAGCAAAAACAGCTAAAAGAAAAGACCAGGAAAATGTATTGGTTACTAGGACATCGATCTCAGTTAAGCCTGGAAAACAAAATACGGCTATACAAGGCTGTTCTTAAGCCAGTATGGACTTACGCGCTGCAGCTATGGGGTACAGCCAGCAAATCAAACATAGAAATACTGCAGAGATATCAGTCCATGACTCTCAGATCAATAACAGGCGCTTGTCGATATATGACCAACGCAGACATCCATAAAGATCTCCAAATACCAACCGTCATAGACGAGATAAAATCTCATACAAGTAGATATATCAATAGACTACATGACCAAGAAAACGCTTTAGCATTAAGTCTATTAGATAACTCTGTCACCACAAGACGTCTAAAAAGAACTCATGTCTTGGACCTGCCATATAGAGAAACAAATAGGTAGTTATTAATATGTAAATATGTAAATATGTAAATATATGGATTGAGTTCACTGGAGCTTAAACCATCCGGCTATTATTACTTATATTTAGTCAATTTGTTTATTTCCTAGTCTAAGGCAGATTGCAAATAAAATATTAATAAAAAAAAAAAAAAAAAAAAAAAAAAAAAATCTTCCCGCGTTAAACGTTTGCTAAGCTGCCGCCGCTATGGAGATGGATGCTGCCAACGTCGCTATGGAGCTGGATGCTGCCGACGCTGCTGTTGCTGCCAACGTTGCTGACGCTGCCAACGCTACCGACGCTGCTGGCGAAAGTCCAATTATCAGGGAGCAAAACAGGGTGTCATTTTTAAAGCTCAAATCCACGGGTTTATGCGAAGAAATGAAAAGGTTAGCTGCTGAGTTCCAGAATGAGTCCCTAGTAGCAGACTATTATATGCTCGTTGTGAAGCAAGAGCAACTCGATAAGCTAATCGGAAGGTTTGAGATGCTCCACACCGAGCTCGAGGAATTGGATCAATCCGAGATTAATAGTGGAGCAGCTGATGTGTTCGAATCGCTTGCGAGTACGGTGAAGGCGTCAATTATGAGGGAAATAGCAAAGATTAGCGGACACCTGCCTCTTCATTCCACCATGGCTGGAGGAAACATCACCGCTGATTTTGCCAGCTCGCACTTTCCGTCTCGACGTAGGCAGTTACCGTCCCTGCCTCCTATACAGCTGCCAACTTTCAGCGGAGGATATGCTAAGTGGACCGATTTCTACTCCACGTTTATAACCATCAAAGATAATCATCCTGATCTAACCAATGTGGAGAAGTTTCAGCATTTGCGTTCCTGTCTGCGTGATGCGGCTTTGGAGACTGTGCGGTCGCTGGAAATTTCGGATGGCAATTATAGCGTGGTTTTACAATTATTAGAAAGAAGATTTAATAATCGACGCTTAGTTTTTCAGGCACACATAAATGAGGTCCTAGGGCTCCAGGCTGTCGAAAATGGTTCAGTGGTAATGCTCCGAGAGCTGTCGGACGGATTCAACGCTCATATGCGTGCGCTTCAGAGTTTGGGCACTTCCGAGCAGATCGCAGGATGCATCATCGTGCAGGAGCTGCTTCGTAAACTTGATCCAGCGAGCCAAGCCAAGTGGGAGGAGCGATTTGAGGAGCCAGCGTATGCAAACTCGATTCCGTCATGGGAGTATATGGCCTCTTTCATTGGAAACAGTGGATTTTGCTAGGGCAAACTATGCGCCGAGCAGTCAGGTGGGCAAGAATCGAAGATATAACAATTCCAGGTCCACCTTGGTTGCAACTAGCCAAACCTTCTCAAGCTGCGTGCTCTGCAGTAACAGCGCTCACGAAATCCAGTATTGTCCGAAGTTCAAGGCACTGTCCCCCGAAAATCGCCATAAAGAAGCCAAACGACTGGCCCTTTGCATTAATTGCCTTAGAACAGGCCACCGATTAAGCCAGTGCACCTCGAGCCACTGTCGTATCTGCGGCGACAAAGCATCATAATACGCTTCATTTCGGTAACCCTGATTCGGCTGCAATCCAAGGTCAGTCAACTGATGCTCAGTCTGCGTTTGCGCCCCCTCATTCTAATCCGGCTCAGCTTACCACTGAACCCTCCACTTCAGCGTCTACTTCGTCTGCACTTATAGCCCAAGGTCTCAATAATAATGCTGTTCTGCTTGCCACTGCCACAGTTTTGGTAAAAAATCGTTCCGGAGTTTTAGTTCCCTGCAGAGCATTGCTGGATTCCGGCTCCCAGTTGCATCTGATAACTTCTCGCTTCGCCAATCAGCTTCAGCTTCGAAAAATGAAATCATCAGCCGCAGTTTCTGGAATTGGCGACTCCAGCTTTGGCACCGATGGATGTTCGGTCAGTGTAAGCTTGCATTCTCGCTCATCTGATTTCTCAGCTGTCGTCACTGCTATCGTAGCTTCTAACATAACGGATCGTCAGCCATGCTTTGGAATTGACACTCATAGTTGGAACATTCCGGCGAACATACCACTAGCGGATCCGGAGTTTTATAGGCCTCAGCGCGTCGATCTATTAATTGGAGCAAGTCTATTTTACGATCTCCTTTGTGTTGGTCAGATCAAACTACTGCCAGGATTGCCTTCAATTCAGAAAACTCGCTTGGGATGGGTCATCTCTGGAGGCTGTTCTCGTTTAAATGGGTCGTCTTTAATGGTGGCTCGCGCTCCGGCCGTTGTTCACGAGGATGATAATCCAGATGAGCAACTTGAAGTGCTTCTTCAGAGGTTTTGGGAGGTTGAGAATTGCATCGAACCAATAGTAAAATCTACCAAAGATCTCGTTCGTTTCTCGTTCGTTTCTCTTTGTAGAATACAGACGTGTTTTTGTTTTGCGCTCCGCGTACTTTCTGCCTTTTTGCTTAAACAACCGGTGTTTTTATTGAAAATAACCTTTAAAAATTCATAAATTAACAACCCACTAAATCATCTATCACTTGATCGCGAGTGCATGCCTGTTAACGTGAAAAACATAACTTAAATAATTTGCTTTTGCATCGTCTAAGAGTGTGTTTTTGTTTGTGCTATTCGTAAGTACACACATTATCATATTTAGCCGCTCTCACCTATTAGTTTTGCTGATCTATCACTCTCTCTCTATTACCCACACTTTAAATAACTGTTCTTCCTCTCTCGCTCTCAGTATTTTCTGTGCAGTAGCGCTCTCTCTCTACTCTCAATTATAGCTACTGTAACTGCTCTCATTTTTACCTTTTCCTCTTTTGGCGTTTATCTGGCACATTGGTCTGAAACCAATTTTTTTTTTGAGGAAAAAAAAAAATAAAATACAAAATACAAAAATAAAATTAAACTGGAATTCTCTGTGGTCTGCGATAAAAAAACCTGCAAGAAGCAGATCACCCATGACCATCCGAGTATCCCCTGCTGGCTCTGTGATAGCGTAGTGCACGCTAAATGCGCCGGGTTATCCGGTCTCGTGGGTGATGCCATCTCAAAAAGGAATGGCCTGCATTTCAGCTGTGAGGCATGCCGTCCGGTTGAGAGGGAAATGGCAGCGTTTATGAGGCAGACCCGGAAGGGCTTTATGGAGCTGACCGTGGGCTTTAAAGAGCAATATGATCGGCTCCTAGCCATGGAGTCTCAGTTTAGTGGTTTCAAACTACTGACTGAGTCTCCTAGGCGTAAAAAGGTCACTCCGAGGGATCTGCATGTGCCGGCTGCCCCTCGACCGTCCGATGCTGACAAGTTGACTCCGACCACTCCAACAGTGCAGCAGTTGATCTCGTTCGCCACTCCGAAGGCAACGACAGCTGCTGGCGATGAAAATTCGGTAGCCGAATTTATCGCGTCGGAGGGCATGCAGCCAAAATTATCCGTAGCGTCCGCGTCCGTACTGTCCGCAAACTCATTAACTGTCCCCTCAATTCCGACCCCACCAGTGGTCCCGGACCACCGGGTATTACCATCACAGGTGATAGGCCTGTGGTGCCAAGATTGGTGGGGATCCCACCAAAGAGACAAGTTTTTGTCTCACGGCTTGCCCCTGACTCCACAATTAAAGATGTGACGGCTTACATTCAAAGCCAAATAAAAGCCGTCGATGTTAAGGTGGAAAAGTTTAACTTTTCGTATGCCAGGGAGATAGCTTCCTTTAAAATAAGTGTCTCTCAAGCTCATTTTAACACCATCTGTTCTGCCAAATTTTGGCCGGAGCATTTGGTGGTGAAGGAGTTTAAGGCAAAGAAGAAGACTAGGCCCCCAATAATCCTGCCAACAAATCAGACCAGTGCTCCACCCGTCCAAAAAACTAGCAAACTCTCTTTTAGTGACCTATCAGAATGTTCGAGGTTTGCGTAGCAAGCTCAGCATTCTTTTCCAGGATAGTGTCGCATTTGCATTCCACGTTATTGTGTTTACCGAGACCTGGTTAAAGCCGGACATTCTTAGTTCCGAAGTTTTGGCAGATCGGTACACAACTTATAGAAAGGATCGTTCGTCTCGACGTGCAGGAGGGGTTCTGATTGCTGTGGACTAAAACTTCACGTCGGTACTTTTCACAGTCCAGATCCAGCAGGAACTGGAATTTCTGTGTGTAAGACTGATTCTTCCCGCTTTCTCAGTTTTCATAACTTGCTCGTATATTCCACCTTCTTCGGATATCGCAATTTACGAGCAGCATTTGTCCGCTTTAACCGCTATTTCTTCCTCGCTATCTGACAAAGATCATATGATAGTTCTTGGTGACTTCAACTTGCCAGGAATTGTTTGGTTTTCGACATATGAGTCTAATAACCTGGTACCCATGGCACGACATGACTTTGTTGACGGCTTGATTGACCTGTCTCTGTCTCAAGTTAACCATGTTAAAAACTCCTTGGGTCGATTTCTTGATCTGTGCTTTGCAACGGATCCGACCTTAGCGTTGTTAACTCGAGTCCCCCCGCTCACTATACCTGAAGATGCCTACCATCCTACTTTCGAAGTGACGCTCGACCTAGGACGAACTGTATTGAATCGGTCGGGTAGACTACCCCAATGTGTCCGCTGCTTCCGTAAGGCCGAGTTTACGAAGCTTAATAACCTCATTAGGGATTCTGATTTACATTTGTGCAGGGATGTTACGACAGGCACAAACATTTTTTATGATGCACTGGACTCACTTTTTTCTCCTGTGTCCCACTTTCCTGTCCGATTAGATCAAGAAAACCCCCTTGGTTTACCAAGGAGTTATCCCATCTAAAAAAGTAAAATCCAGACTTTATAAAAAATTTCAAGAAGTTGGCTCTCCTTCTTCTTTTTCCCATTATGTAATAGCTCGGTCAAACTTTTCGGTTCTTAACGCTCAATGCTATCAAAATTACCTATCTCGATGCAGGATACGTTTCTCTAAGGACCCCAAACAGTTCTACAGCTTCGTAAACAGTAAGCGTAGAACGTCCGCACACCCATCCTCGCTATCCTTCCTTAATATGTCTGCAGACAATGATCAGGCAATTGCCGATCTTTTTGCCCGTTTTTTCCAAACTACCTATTCGCAGGACGTTTACTCTGGTCAGCCGTATCCATACGGCTTACCAAGGTCGAGCGGCATTTTCAGTCCTTTGCTAAATGAAAGCTCCTTGCTTCATGATCTACGAACAGTAAAGCCGGTGTTCTCACCGGGTCCGGACGGAGTTCCCGGCTGTGTACTCAGGTACTGTGCCGAGTCTCTGTGTGGGCCGTTGCTTAAACTATTCAACTTATCTATAAATTCTTCATGCTTTCCCCCGATATGGAAGGAGTCCTTTATTATTCCTCTCCATAAGAAAGGTAGCAAATCTGACGCGAACAACTATAGAGGTATATCTAAGTTATCCGCTATTCCGAAAGTGTTTGAGAACATTTTAACTCCGCACCTGCAGCACCTATGCAGATCACTTATATCCCTAGCTCAACATGGATTTTTAAGGCGGAGATCAACCACTACCAACTTATTGGAGTTTACCTCCTTTATAATTAAAGGCTTTCAAGGTAATTTACAGACGGATGTTGTTTACACCGATTTTAGTAAGGCGTTCGACTCTGTAAACCATTCCCTCCTAGCACAAAAACTTGACCTTTTAGGGTTCCCGCCCAATCTCCTGAGATGGATCGCTAGTTACCTGTGTTCTAGGTCTCAAAGAGTCCTTCTCAAAAACTCCCTGTCCTCACCAGTTTTGGTGACTTCGGGTGTACCACAGGGGAGCCATTTAGGCCCCTTACTCTTTACACTCTTTATAAATGACCTTCCTTCTGTATTAACACACTCTCGAGTACTTATGTATGCGGATGATGTTAAGCTCTGTGTCCAGTATAAGGACATTTCTTTCCAATCCAGATTGCAATCCGATCTTGATAGATTTCAGTCTTGGTGTTGTGCAAATCTATTAAACCTTAATGCTTCAAAATGTAAAGTAATGACTTTTCATCGTTCCAGTGCCTTTCTGGTTCCTTACACCCTTTGTGGTGGTTCTCTTGAGAGAATTACCCGGGTTGATGATCTTGGTGTTCTATTAGATCCCAAGTTAAAGTTTTCAGAACACATTTCTACCATGGTGAACAAGGCCATGGTCGTGCTTGGGTTTATAAAGAGGTGGTCAAAGGAATTTGACGACCCCTATATAACAAAGACTCTCTACACCTCTCTGGTTCGTCCGATTTTAGAATACGGCTCTTGTGTATGGTGCCCTCAGTACAACGTACACCAGGACCGTATAGAATCAGTTCAGAAAAACTTTTTACTATTTGCTTTACGCGGCCTCAACTGGGAACCTGCATCCAGACTGCCATCTTACCCTAATAGATTGCTTTTAATAAACCTTCCAACCTTAGCTAATCGTAGGAAAATGCTTGGTGTGATTTTTGTGCACAACTTGATCAGGGGTGACGTAGACAGCCCTGACCTGTTGAGCCGCATAAACTTCACGATTCCTATTAGAAGCACTAGGAATTATACATCCTTGTTTCTTCCGCTTTGTAGATCGAATTACTCATTGCATGAACCATTTAGGGTCCAGTTGGAGCTGAAATTCTTCGCCGTGATTTCTACGTGGATGATTTAATATCTGGCACCAGCTCTCAGGAAAAGGCCATCCTCATTCGTGAGCAAACGGCTGCAATCTTGTCCAGGGGTCAGTTCAGATTGAGGAAGTGGTGCTCAAACGTGCCCGCTGTGCTGGATGGAGTTCCTGATGAGGACAAAGAAACTTATTTGAAGTTCGATGATGGCAGCCATTTTACTAAGACACTAGGATTCGCTTGGGTCCCGGTCTCTGATCAACTTTTATTTTTCGTTCTCGGCCCTAGAAGCGTCTCCGAATCCCTGCAGGCGCTCTGTGTTATCAACCATAGCGCGGTTTTACGATCCTCTCGGACTTGCTGGTCCTGTAATTACGAAAGCAAAAATCTTTCTTCAGCGTTTGTGCAAGGAGAAGTTAGCCTGGGATGAAAGCCTCCCAGCCTCGCTAAGTATGGAGTGGCAAGAAATGTGCAGCAGTTTTGGCCAGATTCGTCGACTTGAGTTTCCTCGCCTTGTTCTCCTTCTAGACTCCGAGATAGAAGTTCACGGATTCTGCGATGCCAGCATCGAGGCTTATGGTGCATGCATCTATGTCGTGTCAAAAAGTCAGCATCCCAGCAGTCACTTACTTTGTGCCACTTACGGTTCCAAAGTTGGAGCTTTGTGGAGCTGAGTTGCTGGCTAGGCTCATATCTGAAATAGCCGGGATGAATGTCTTCAAGGGAAGGTGTTACTGCTGGAGCGATTCTGCGGTTGCACTTTCCTGGATTCGGGACGAGTCGTCAAGATTTAACATATTCGTCGTAAATAGAGTGGCAGCGATTCAGGAAATGACCGACAACATGACATTGCGTTATGTTCCCACAGGTTTAAACCCAGCCGACATTCTCTCTCAAGGGGCTCTTCCGACTGAGCTGAACGATTCTCCCCTTTGGGCTCATGGACCTCCATTTCTTTGTGGCCCCTCAGATGACTGGCCGCCCACAGTACTACCGGACAAGCCAGCCCTTGAGCTTCGCCGGAGTACTCTTCTGGTGAAATCTCCCTACATTGACATTGTAGCTGACTCCAAGTATGCGAATTCGTTTGCTTCCTTGCAACGCGTTTTCGGATACGTTTATAAGTTTTGCAATCGTATTCGGCATCCCGGACTGATTGCCTTGGACATTGAGCATGGAACACAATTATTGCTGCGTCTAGTCCAGCGTACTCAGCTATGGGAGGACATGAAGTCACTGCGGTCCAGAGGATCAGTTTCCCCATCTAGCTCACTTGCATCTTTGTCGCCAATAATGGATCAGTTTAGTCTGCTCAGGGTTGATGGTCAACTGAAGAACTCTTCGTTGGATTTTGATGGCCGTCATCCAATTATCTTGCCCAGCAGCCATCCACTAACTCTTTCCATAATCTCTCACTTTCATGAGCGGAATCTCCACGCTGGACCTTGAGCTTTGCTTGGACTTATTCGATCCCAATATTGGCCCATTGGGGGGAGGAAGACTGTAAACAAGGCAGTGAACAAATGCGTGAGAGGCTTTCGAATGAAGCCTAGAGTATTGGAGCATATAATGGCGGATCGTCCCAAGGAGCGGCTCGACGGTTCCCATGCCTTTGAGATCACAGGCGTCGACTTTTGTGGGCCACTTTTCTACAAATCGGAGACACGCAATAAGGGCCCAGTCAAGTGTTACGTCTGTGTCTTCATTTGCTTCGCTACCAAGGCTGTTCATCTGGAGCTGATTAGGGATTTGTCCACACTTGCCTTTCTTCATGGACTAAAGCGCTTCATATGTACCCGACGGAAGCCTCGACAAATTTGGTCAGCCAACGCAACAAATTTTGTCGGCGCTAGGAATGAGCTGATGGTGTTAAAACGCCTGTTCCTTAGCGATGATCATCAAAAGGCCGTGCTAAATTTTTGCTTGGTGGAATCTATAGACTGGCACTTCATTCCTCCGCGCTCCCCGCATTTTGGTGGCCTTTGGGAAGCGGCAGCTAAGACGGCCAAGTACCACTTTTACCGTGCGATAGGCTGCTCGGTTCTTGGATTTGAACGGTGGCCCTCCTGGTTCGGTCGCTGAGCCTGATGTCACACAGCTAAAATTTGATCGTTTGGATGGCTGGCAGCGCGTTTCATACCTGCAGCAGCTCTTCTGGTCACGGTGGAAGGAAGAGTAGCAACGCTCAAAATGGCGCACTGCGAAGCCCAGTTTGGCAGTCGCCGATATGGTCCTTGTCAAGGATAAGAATCTTCCGCCCATAAAGTGGCCACTGGCGAGGGTGGTCGAGCTTCTACCCGGAAGAGATGGCGTTTGCAGAGTCTCCGTACTGAAGACCTCATCTGGACTTACAAAACGAGCCGTCAACAAGCTGTGTCTGCTGCCCCTTAAAGATGCTGTTGAAGGTTAGAGTTTCAACGGGGGGAGTATGTCGAGTCAAGCAGCATAACTAAATTATAGCAAGTCTAACATAAATCCACATCTCGATGTATTGCAATTCCCACTATGTAAAGTCATTTGTTACCGCATATGCCTACGCACGGCAGCGGCTTTCTTCGCTTATTTATACATACATAAACATTCTTTGTACTCGGCTTAGCAGCAGCCCGAACTGCTCTAGCTCTCCTATTCGCTCTCTCTCCCGCTCGTCAAACGTTGCCTCATAGGGCACGGCAAGTACGCCGTCAGCCCTTGCATTTCATTCTTGAGCGCATACTCGAAAGCTAAAGATCATCGATCATCATTCGTCGCATACATAACCATATACATAAATAAATACCATAAATAAATCTGGCATTAAGCCACGTATATATATAACCTTTCTTTAAATCTCAACAGCTAGTGAAAAAGCTCACTAGCTTAACAGTAGCAATACTTTCAGAAGTGTTTTCTCATGACCTTAGCTTTAGGAAAATAGCAAATTTTGATCTCTTAGAAAAACATAGGGATGATGGCTATGGTGGAGGAGCTATAGTCTGTAGGAAAAATATTAGACTTCAAAAAATGCAATATAACTCACAGTTCTGGCGAAATCCACGAAAAAGGATCAAAATGTGACCTATGTGTCGATCTATTTTGAGCCTCAGATGACAACAATGGATTTTAAAATGGAAATAGACTCCTTGATAGAACATTTAGACAACTCGGAAAAGGTAATTCTTGCTGGTGATTTTAATGCCAAAAGTAAGGCTTTTGGCGATAGAATGACAAATGGCAAAGGAAGTTATTTGAAAGCAAAAATGGAGAGTGCTGGTTTTAGACCGGCAAATGATGGCAGTAGAACCTTCAAAAGGAACATAGATTCGACAACTGGATCGGTGCTAGATCTAACTTTTGCAAAAAGATGTGAGATAAAGAAATGGAAGTGTAGGTAGCTGGAAGGTAGCTTTTTCCTAGGTGGAAGTCATCACCATCCAATTAGTTTTGAAATTTTAAACACTTTAGGCAACCAAGTATTTTTCTTTCAAAAACCAGGCTTATGACCAACTTAAAAAAATTGATACATGTAAAGACATTGAAACCTTAACTAAGGATATAAACAAAAGAATTAAATCTGCCACGTATAAAATAAAATAAAATCGTACTCCAAAACTTTGGTGGGACAATAGTTTAAAGACCCTTTTCAAGGAGTTCACAGAAGCTCAACATAAAGCCTCAAATGAACCATCTTTTGAAAATAAACTTAAAGTAAACTTAAAGATGAGCTGGAAAAAAGCGGTAAAAATTGCAAAAAAGACAAGCTTTGCTCGAAGTATAACTGAATTAAATGTGAAGTTGAGTACAAAAGAAGCATGGCGTTTTCTGAAAAACATTAGGAATTGTGAACAAGAGAGACAGGAATTTTGTGACATTAAGCAAGCAAATAAATATTTAGAATATCTTGAAGAGCAGATACCAAGTGAAGCTAAGGAAGTTGAGAGTCAACTGTGGGAAAAAAAGACAGTAGAAATCCAAATGACCTTGATTTAGTATTAGGTAAGGGTAAAAAAACTGCTGGTGGGATAGACCAAATAACGTAAGATATGTTATGTGCTTTAAATCCTGGTGTTAAGAAGGAGTTAGTAAGTTTTTATAATGCTACAGTGAAAAACTGTGATATTCCTCCCGAATGGCGAGTAATCAAAGTGACCCCGATACCAAAGAAAAATAAAGACTTGACCAACATTAAACATTTTAAACCAATTTCTCTTATATCTGTGATAGCAAAAACAATAAACAGTATGATTAAGGTTAGGCTAGAACAATATGTTAATGACAAAAAAATACTCCCCTATAGGGGAAAAACCAAATCAGAAAAACCAGAAAAACCAGAAAAACAAATCAGCGGCTATGTGTATAAACGACTTGATAAACACGGTGGCAATGGAGACGAAGGAAAAAAAATCAGTGGTTGTGATGATACTAGATTTAAATAATGCATATAACTGCGTTAATTTAAACTTTTTAAAAGGGTGCTCAAGTTAGGAGATGCGACTCAAACTGTACATGGTGGTATTCCTGAGGGGTCCTGTTTTTCACCTCTATTGTTTAATATGTACACAAAAAGGCTACATCAAATAAATGACAGCAAAACTTATGTTTTGCAATATGCAGATGATTTTACAATTTTTTCCTTGGGATATGATTTAAAAAATGCCACTGAAAATCTCCAAAGTAAAATAAACGACTTTAATTTACTATGTAAAACCTAAATGGTTTTAGTTTTAATCCAAGTAAGTCTGCGGTTTTGAACATGGGTAAGGGAAAAAAGCCACCTATATGTATAAAAGTTGACAACATAGACATACACTGCAGGAAAAGTATCACGTTTCTCGGCAGAGTTATAAATGCCAATATGTCAAACGTAACCCATATAAAAGAAGTTAAAAAATTCTCAAGACAAAGTGGAAGAATTATACAGTTAGCAACAACAATAAAATCTGGATTAAATCCCAGAGTAAGCACAAACATTTTCAAATCCTTTGTACGAACGAAACAAGAATATGCTGTGACCACTTTTGCAGACATGGGAATAGGTGCAACAAAAAACATGGACATTGCACAGGCGGGGGTGCTAAGAAGATGTGTAGGGGTGCCCCCTGTTACGAGCAAACATGAAATCTTTGCATTAGCAGGAGTAATGCCACCGTCTTTTAGGGCGAAATGGCTTACAGCCAAAGAACTGTTCAAAATAAAAACTTTCAACCCTGATTTCTTCCAAAGATTGTTAAAGACGGAAGCTAAAACTAGCTATACCTTAGTTTTAAGAGAATTCAGATATTTTTTAGTAGCACGAGTATGGCTTACAATTACAGAGTTAGTGGAAAAATAAATATAAAAGACAAATTTTTAAAACAAAATAAAAATAAATATGCTGACGAAGAAATTAGAGCCAGGTTTTATGAAATTCTAAGTAAACATAAAATAGAAGGATGGAATACATTCTCCACAGATGTATCTGTCACCTCAAATGGCAGTGGTATAGGAATTTTCGAAATACCGAGTAGGAAAACACACATGTACAAAATGGAAATACCATTATCATCGGTGGGGGCAGAGCTAGTTGGAATCAAGCTAGCATGTGATATAGTTAAAAAAGAAAAATAAAAAAAACTGTAATTATGTGTGATGGGTTAGGTGCAATAAAATTAGTAAGTACGAAAAATACAAACTCATTTATAGTAAAAGAAATCCATGACATAATTGAACACTCAGAAGCAGATATTGTGGACATTTTATGGTTTCCAGGACACAAAGGAATCGATATAAATGAAAAAGCTGACAGTTTAGCGAAAATAGCGATAAATAGAGGAGAATATGTACGTGTACTTTTTAGTACTTTTTTTAGTAAATAATAAAATAATGGAAGGCTGGAACGATGATTATATAAACAAATGCCAAGCTAAAGGCTCGACACTTTTTAAATATTTTCCGAATTTGCCAAAAAAAACCATGGCATCACAATTTAAAATGGAAAGCAAAAAGCATAAAAGTTATAAACAGACTAATGACAGACCACACATATGACAAGGTTTTCCTGCACCGCATCAAAGCATGCGATACAAATATATGTGAAACATGTAATGTAATAGAATCAGCTGAACACCTCATATTTAATTTCCAAAAACTTACTAATATCAGGAAAAATTTTAAAATCTTTAAATATTACCAAAATTTAGATCAAATTCTCTTTGTTAAGCTAGTGAGCTTTTTCACTAGCTGTTGAGATTTAAAAACGGTTATATATTATATGTATATACGTGGCTTAATGCCAGATTTATTTATGGGAAGTGTATATGGTTATGTCTGCGACGAGTGACGATCGATGATTTTGAGGGTTTGAATATTCGCTCAAGACTGAATGCAAGGGCTAGCGGCGTAATTGCCGCGCCCTAGGAGGCAATGCTTAACGAGCGGGAGAGAGTACGATTATGAGAGAGCTAGCGCAGTTCGGACTGCTGCTAAGCCGAGTAGACGAATTCTTATATGTGGATAAGCGAAAGAAAACCGCTGCCGTGAGTAGGCATATGCGGTAACAATATTTAATACAGATTTAATACAGTGGGCATGGAAATAGCAAACATCGAAATGTAAATTTACTTTAGACCGCACCACTTGCTATGCTTTAGGATGGCTTATACTGCTTGACCCGACATACTCCCCCCGTTGAAACCCTGTCCTTCAACAGCATCTTTAAGGGGCAGCAGACACAGCTTGTTGACGGCTCGTTTTGTAAGTCCAGATGAGGTCTTCAGTACGGAGACTCTGCAAACGCCATCTCTTCCGGGTAGAAGCTCGACCACCCTCGCCAGTGGCCACTTCATGGGCGGAAGATTCTTATCCTTGACAAGGACCATATCGGCGACTGCCAAACTGGGCTTCGCAGTGCGCCATTTTGAGCGTTGCTACTCTTCCTTCCACCGTGACCAGAAGAGCTGCTGCAGGTATGAAACGCGCTGCCAGCCATCCAAACGATCAAATTTTAGCTGTGTGACATCAGGCTCAGCGACCGAACCAGGAGGGCCACCGTTCAAATCCAAGAACCGAGCAGCCTATCGCACGGTAAAAGTGGTACTTGGCCGTCTTAGCTGCCGCTTCCCAAAGGCCACCAAAATGCGGGGAGCGCGGAGGAATGAAGTGCCAGTCTATAGATTCCACCAAGCAAAAATTTAGCACGGCCTTTTGATGATCATCGCTAAGGAACAGGCGTTTTAACACCATCAGCTCATTCCTAGCGCCGACAAAATTTGTTGCGTTGTCTGACCAAATTTGTCGAGGCTTCCGTCGGGTACATATGAAGCGCTTTAGTCCATGAAGAAAGGCAAGTGTGGACAAATCCCTAATCAGCTCCAGATGAACAGCCTTGGTAGCGAAGCAAATGAAGACACAGACGTAACACTTGACTGGGCCCTTATTGCGTGTCTCCGATTTGTAGAAAAGTGGCCCACAAAAGTCGACGCCTGTGATCTCAAAGGCATGGGAACCGTCGAGCCGCTCCTTGGGACGATCCGCCATTATATGCTCCAATACTCTAGGCTTCATTCGAAAGCCTCTCACGCATTTGTTCACTGCCTTGTTTACAGTCTTCCTCCCCCCAATGGGCCAATATTGGGATCGAATAAGTCCAAGCAAAGCTCGAGGTCCAGCGTGGAGATTCCGCTCATGAAAGTGAGAGATTATGGAAAGAGTTAGTGGATGGCTGCTGGGCAAGATAATTGGATGACGGCCATCAAAATCCAACGAAGAGTTCTTCAGTCGACCATCAACCCTGAGCAGACTAAACTGATCCATTATTGGCGACAAAGATGCAAGTGAGCTAGATGGGGAAACTGATCCTCTGGACCGCAGTGACTTCATGTCCTCCCATAGCTGAGTACGCTGGACTAGACGCAGCAATAATTGTGTTCCATGCTCAATGTCCAAGGCAATCAGTCCGGGATGCCGAATACAATTGCAAAACTTATAAACGTATCCGAAAACGCGTTGCAAGGAAGCAAACGAATTCGCATACTTGGAGTCAGCTACAATGTCAATGTAGGGAGATTTCACCAGAAGAGTACTCCGGCGAAGCTCAAGGGCTGGCTTGTCCGGTAGTACTGTGGGCGGCCAGTCATCTGAGGGGCCACAAAGAAATGGAGGTCCATGAGCCCAAAGGGGAGAATCGTTCAGCTCAGTCGGAAGAGCCCCTTGAGAGAGAATGTCGGCTGGGTTTAAACCTGTGGGAACATAACGCAATGTCATGTTGTCGGTCATTTCCTGAATCGCTGCCACTCTATTTACGACGAATATGTTAAATCTTGACGACTCATTTAAGCGAGAACAGCCTCCAGACACGACCCATCCCAAGCGAGTTTTTTGAATTGAAGGCAATCCTGGCAGTAGTTTGATCTGACCAACACAAAAGAGATCGTAAAATAGACTTGCTCCAATTAATAGATCGACGCGCTGAGGCCTATAAAACTCCGGATCCGCTAGTGGTATGTTCGCCGGAATGTTCCAACTATGAGTGTCAATTCCAAAGCATGGCTGACGATCCGTTATGTTAGAAGCTACGATAGCAGTGACGACAGCTGAGAAATCAGATGAGCGAGAATGCAAGCTTACACTGACCGAACATCCATCGGTGCCAAAGCTGGAGTCGCCAATTCCAGAAACTGCGGCTGATGATTTCATTTTTCGAAGCTGAAGCTGATTGGCGAAGCGAGAAGTTATCAGATGCAACTGGGAGCCGGAATCCAGCAATGCTCTGCAGGGAACTAAAACTCCGGAACGATTTTTTACCAAAACTGTGGCAGTGGCAAGCAGAACAGCATTATTATTGAGACCTTGGGCTATAAGTGCAGACGAAGTAGACGCTGAAGTGGAGGGTTCAGTGGTAAGCTGAGCCGGATTAGAATGAGGGGGCGCAAACGCAGACTGAGCATCAGTTGACTGACCTTGGATTGCAGCCGAATCAGGGTTACCGAAATGAAGCGTATTATGATGCTTTGTCGCCGCAGATACGACAGTGGCTCGAGGTGCACTGGCTTAATCGGTGGCCTGTTCTAAGGCAATTAATGCAAAGGGACAGTCGTTTGGCTTCTTTATGGCGATTTTCGGGGGACAGTGCCTTGAACTTCGGACAATACTGGATTTCGTGAGCGCTGTTACTGCAGAGCACGCAGCCTGAGAAGGTTTGGCTAGTTGCAACCAAGGTGGACCTGGAATTGTTATATCTTCGATTCTTGCCCACCTGACTGCTCGGCGCATAGTTTGCCCTAGCAAAATCCACTGTTTCCAATGAAAGAGGCCATATACTCCCATGACGGAATCGAGTTTGCATACGCTGGCTCCTCAAATCGCTCCTCCCACTTGGCTTGGCTCGCTGGATCAAGTTTACGAAGCAGCTCCTGCACGATGATGCATCCTGCGATCTGCTCGGAAGTGCCCAAACTCTGAAGCGCACGCATATGAGCGTTGAATCCGTCCGACAGCTCTCGGAGCATTACCACTGAACCATTTTCGACAGCCTGGAGCCCTAGGACCTCATTTATGTGTGCCTGAAAAACTAAGCGTCGATTATTAAATCTTCTTTCTAATAATTGTAAAACCACGCTATAATTGCCATCCGAAATTTCCAGCGACCGCACAGTCTCCAAAGCCGCATCACGCAGACAGGAACGCAAATGCTGAAACTTCTCCACATTGGTTAGATCAGGATGATTATCTATGATGGTTATAAACGTGGAGTAGAAATCGGTCCACTTAGCATATCCTCCGCTGAAAGTTGGCAGCTGTATAGGAGGCAGGGACGGTAACTGCCTACGTCGAGACGGAAAGTGCGAGCTGGCAAAATCAGCGGTGATGTTTCCTCCAGCCATGGTGGAATGAAGAGGCAGGTGTCCGCTAATCTTTGCTATTTCCCTCATAATTGACGCCTTCACCGTACTCGCAAGCGATTCGAACACATCAGCTGCTCCACTATTAATCTCGGATTGATCCAATTCCTCGAGCTCGGTGTGGAGCATCTCAAACCTTCCGATTAGCTTATCGAGTTGCTCTTGCTTTACAACGAGCATATAATAGTCTGCTACTAGGGACTCATTCTGGAACTCAGCAGCTAACCTTTTCATTTCTTCGCATAAACCCGTGGATTTGAGCTTTAAAAATGACACCCTGTTTTGCTCCCTGATAATTGGACTTTCGCCAGCAGCGTCGGTAGCGTTGGCAGCGTCAGCAACGTTGGCAGCAACAGCAGCGTCGGCAGCATCCAGCTCCATAGCGACGTTGGCAGCATCCATCTCCATAGCGGCGGCAGCTTAGCAAACGTTTAATGCGGGAAGATGACCGCAAAGAGTAAAGCGCGTAATAAACGTCGCTAGCGGGAAGACGAAAGAAAGGAGGACCGAACGCACTTGAAAGCAATGAACAAGAACCGCAAGCAACGCTGTGTGCAATACCAATATGCACGGGCAGCCGGTGCGGGAATCGTTTCTTGCGGGAAGATGAGAGCAAAGAGCACCGAGCGCAACAGACTGGAAGAGTGAGCACCGTAAGCCGAACTGCAAGGGAGGCCGGTGTACATATGTAGTATTATATAGTCGATGGCACTGGCTGATGGCAATTCAAATAATGCTTTTTTATAGTTTGTGATTGCACTGATATATTTATTCTTGCAAAGATCACGTCGGGGTCACCAATGTTAAGCTAGTGAGCTTTTTCACTAGCTGTTGAGATTTAAAAACGGTTATATATTATATGTATATACGTGGCTTAATGCCAGATTTATTTATGGGAAGTGTATATGGTTATGTCTGCGACGAGTGACGATCGATGATTTTGAGGGTTTGAATATTCGCTCAAGACTGAATGCAAGGGCTAGCGGCGTAATTGCCGTGCCCTAGGAGGCAATGCTTAACGAGCGGGAGAGAGTACGATTATGAGAGAGCTAGCGCAGTTCGGACTGCTGCTAAGCCGAGTAGACGAATTCTTATATGTGGATAAGCGAAAGAAAACCGGATGGTTAAAGACAAAAAAAAAAAATATGTAAGCAATGACAGCCAAAAAAAAAAAAAAAAACAATCTAAAATGAAAAGAGCAGGCTGTATGCTTATACATATATATATATTTTTAATTTAATAATTTGATTGTAAATATTTGAACACAATGCAGGTAATAAGAAAAGAGCAGGCGGCGGCAGGCTGCAGTGGACCACGGAGATGGAAATCATGCTAAAAGACATGTGGCAGGAGAGTATAGATGATTTGCGGGGAGTTCGCTAGAATTCTCATGTTTACATGGAGATGGCGGATTTTTTGAAGGAGGCTGGGATCGATATTGGGTGCAAATTAGAGAACATGACCAGAAAATTCAAGTAAATATTCTTGTATCTTGTATTCACTTAATTGTATACCTTGCAGGATGGAAAAGGAGAAGTAGGGCCAAGTGGGAGTGCTCCATCTGGATGGAAGCAATTTGAGAAGTTGAACTCCTTCACTCTTTCCGAGTGAACAACATGGAGCAAACATGGTGGACAACCACAGTAAGTTAAAAATATATGTTTTTAACAATATATTAATATATTATTCAGGAATCAATATATTAATCAGGATTAATAGGCGTTAATTCATAGATGCAGATCAATTCTTTTCGGGAAGAAAAATTATCGAGGTTGACATGGACGGGTCCTGCAGCTCCAGCGCATTTTCTGCCAGCAATGGTCCCCCGACAAGATTTTCAAGGCGTACGTGCCAATGTGGCCTTACAGTGCCGAAATTATTCATTGGCCTGTATCTTGGACACTTGGGATTTCTACTCAGGATGAGACGGTTTGCCAGATAGGGACCGTATGCGGCCGCAACCGAGCAGGGCTGGGCTGTCTTTGGGTCAGTAAGTGGACAGTCAACTACGCCTTCACCGAGGCCTTGCCTTCTAGCCGTGGCATTGGATAACACTATTCAGAGGATGGTGGAAGACTACTTCGACGTCGAAATCTTTGGTGTGAAGCCCGCGCAACCAGTTGCAAGGAGCGATGATGTGCGAGTCGAGAAGGTACTCGAAGATACCACGGTGAGATTGGGCCAACGTTTCCAGACCGGATTACTATGGAAGGAGGACCACATTGTGCTGCCACGAAGCTATGATATGGCGTACAAGCGGTTGGAGTCGAAAACACATACAAGCCGGGCAAGATTCGACTAGTCTTTGACGCTGCTGCCAAAGTAGAGAAGGTGCCGTTGAAGTCTGCGGTGACATCAAGGAGATGTTCTATCAAGTTCGGATCTGACCCGCAGATAGATGTTCTCAGCGTTTTCTGGGGAGAGATGGCGCCGATAGAAGGGATCCTAACATCTACGAGATGATTGTAATGACATTAGGAACAGCCTGCTCGCCAAGCGCTGCGCATTACGTGAAGACTGTGAATGCTGAACAGTTTCGGCATACGGATCCAAGAGCAGTTAAGGCCATCATCAATTGTCATTATGTGGATGACTATGTAGACAGCTTTGCTAGTCCGTGGGACCACCGACACGTATCAAACAGACCAAATATACTGAAACGGGAGTCATGGGGTTATTATGTGACCGGCTGCTAAGTCGTCGTTGTTTCTCTCTCCCGGTTGCTATTAATCCTAAGCTGCAGCTACTTTAGTGGCCATCTTTCTCTTAGGGCACTGCGATTATTGGTGACCGGGACTCAAACAATTACAATATGCTTCATTAGGTCTCTTCGTCTGACTGCCTTCATAGGATGCCCAAATTACCGACAGTTGTCGCCTTGCTGTTGCCCACATTTACTTTTTTCATAACTTCGCTACGATTTACGACAAGTCCAAGAGCTCTGCTAATCTTGTCATAGATGACCATCTTGCCTCGAAGCTCGTTAAGTGTGCTGCACGCTTGCGAGTAAAGTATAATTGTTCTAGCTGCTGCAAACGGAGATATTCTTTTTCATATTCATCTGATCATATGGCAGACGTTGGACAAGCTTTATCTCGCCGCGGCAAAAATGTTTCTCAAACGTTCTCCATAATCAGCTGGAAAAAATCCTCTAGCTGAACCCTCCACGAGGTTGTCGGCTGGGTATTGGACACTGCATTTTCACGGACGAGGGTAATGCACTGTCGCTAGCCATGTCCGGGGCAATTCATTGTCTAGCTACGGCAAAAACCCGGCGTCGTCTCGATCACGAGTCGGGAGAGCCGGTTCAGGGCCATTGCTAGAGGTGCCAACCGAAAAATACCCACCACTATACACTTTCGGGCCAAATATTGAGGCGAAGAAAGGTGAAGCACGGTCTGGGATGTCAGTCCAAACGTCGGGGGAATGCGTGACTGCTAACACCGGTGGGCACGGAGAAGAGCAATCCTCTCTGCGTGTCGCCAGCGGTCACACTTTTGACGTGGCGAGAGCTAGCCACGCCAGCTGTACCACAACTGCCAAAATACTCCTTTACTCCAAGCTGAGCCGCACGGATGCCGCTGTCGAATCAGGAAAACGGAGGAAACGAGCTTTCTCCGTTTGCCGGAACCAGGAACCAGCTCCCATTGTAGGGAAGGGCCAAAGGTTAACCTGGGCCAAACAGCATGTGGAGGAGGGCAGAGGCCACTTTTCGCAGATGCCTCAAATGTGGGCGTTAATCGGAAAATATGCCAATAATGTGGAGGAGATGTTGGCCAACAAGGGACATCGCTCGGTCGAGAGTGCCACCAAAGACATACCGGCGAGCAAGCAGCAACGCGGGCGACATTTGAACGTGGTGCTCATTGACCGCAGCGACGAAAACGGGAAGATGACGGCAGCCCAGTGGAATGATGCGCAGTGGAATGGTGCACGCGCGGCTAGTCGACAAAAAGTCGAGCACTACCCTATTTGTCCCCTTTTCTCACCTTTGATAGTGCTGAGTGGCTAAACGGGGTAAAAGTACTACAATTTAATGACGATCCGACGCTTAGGTGTCTGACCCAAACTGTCGGCCGACTGAACGCGATGTGGAAGGGGGCCAAGTTGGAGGTGGTGGACAGGGAGAAAATCCCGTCCAAACCAAAGGCGAAGGTACTCTTCCCCATCGCAATCAAAGGACACAGGCCACTGAAGCACCTAGAGCGTGAGAACCCGGAGATACCCTCCGGGAACTGGAAACCACTGGAAACCCATTACCCCAACGAGGGGGACCAGTCTGTAATCATCCGAATCAACAAGGAGGGGCAGGACCTCCTGTACCCCAGATTTGGGAAGATGTCGTGGGACATGGGCAGTTTCTACCTGCGCCTGAAGAAACGCCACCCCGGGGATAAAGACGCGTACAGCCTACAGACAGGCGAGGTGGAGATAGATCTGGATCTGGATGGAGACCATCGTGGAGGCTGCCCAGGGGCTTGCGCTGCATGACTCGGATGAGGAAGAGAACGGAGACCTGACGCTGGTTGTCAACTCGTTGAGTTAAGTTGAGCCACACATGACGCTGAATGTGCTGCAGCTAAATCTCCATAAAAGTAAAATTGCGTCGGCGGAGCTCCTTATAGCCGTGGAGCAAGGGCCCGTCGACATTGCTTTGGTCCAGGAGTCCTCAAACTATAACTCCTTTTATAAAACATTGGAACAGGAACAGAACCACGCAAAAGGGAATCCATGCTCACCTTATGTCTCATTGCAGCTCCCTACCACAGTGCGTGGGGTAGCCCCGATATCAACGACCGAGGCGAGTCACTCTTAGACTTTATACTATCGACCAACATAAAAGTAGCATCATGAGGGAGAAACACCTACGAAGGTCCCACCTCATCAAACGTGCTAGATTTTACTCTCGTAAGAGTCCTCGAGAGACCATCCTTCTCAGATCAAAGGTAAATTCAGTTTAAGAAAGACGGTTACTTCGAAGCTCGCGAATCCGGAGTCAGTGCAATCTGCGGAGGACATAAAGAAGTCATAAGAGATCATCTACACAGGAACTTAAAGAAAGAAAAACGCAAGGCTCCAGATGAACAGCCTTGGTAGCGAAGCAAATGAAGACACAGACGTAACACTTGACTGGGCCCTTATTGCGTGTCTCCGATTTGTAGAAAAGTGGCCCACAAAAGTCGACGCCTGTGATCTCAAAGGCATGGGAACCGTCGAGCCGCTCCTTGGGACGATCCGCCATTATATGCTCCAATACTCTAGGCTTCATTCGAAAGCCTCTCACGCATTTGTTCACTGCCTTGTTTACAGTCTTCCTCCCCCCAATGGGCCAATAGTGGGATCGAATAAGTCCAAGCAAAACTCGAGGTCCAGCGTGGAGATTCCGCTCATGAAAGTGAGAGATTATGGAAAGAGTTAGTGGATGGCTGCTGGGCAAGATAATTGGATGACGGCCATCAAAATCCAACGAAGAGTTCTTCAGTCGACCATCAACCCTGAGCAGACTAAACTGATCCAATATTGGCGACAAAGATGCAAGTGAGCTAGATGGGGAAACTGATCCTCTGGACCGCAGTGACTTCATGTCCTCCCATAGCTGAGTACGCTGGACTAGACGCAGCAATAATTGTGTTCCATGCTCAATGTCCAAGGCAATCAGTCCGGGATGCCGAATACGATTGCAAAACTTATAAACGTATCCGAAAACGCGTTGCAAGGAAGCAAACGAATTCGCATACTTGGAGTCAGCTACAATGTCAATGTAGGGAGATTTCACCAGAAGAGTACTCCGGCGAAGCTCAAGGGCTGGCTTGTCCGGTAGTACTGTGGGCGGCCAGTCATCTGAGGGGCCACAAAGAAATGGAGGTCCATGAGCCCAAAGGGGAGAATCGTTCAGCTCAGTCGGAAGAGCCCCTTGAGAGAGAATGTCGGCTGGGTTTAAACCTGTGGGAACATAACGCAATGTCATGTTGTCGGTCATTTCCTGAATCGCTGCCACTCTATTTACGACGAATATGTTAAATCTTGACGACTCATTTAAGCGAGAACAGCCTCCAGACACGACCCATCCCAAGCGAGTTTTTTGAAATGAAGGCAATCCTGGCAGTAGTTTGATCTGACCAACACAAAAGAGATCGTAAAATAGACTTGCTCCAATTAATAGATCGACGCGCTGAGGCCTATAAAACTCCGGATCCGCTAGTGGTATGTTCGCCGGAATGTTCCAACTATGAGTGTCAATTCCAAAGCATGGCTGACGATCCGTTATGTTAGAAGCTACGATAGCAGTGACGACAGCTGAGAAATCAGATGAGCGAGAATGCAAGCTTACACTGACCGAACATCCATCGGTGCCAAAGCTGGAGTCGCCAATTCCAGAAACTGCGGCTGATGATTTCATTTTTCGAAGCTGAAGCTGATTGGCGAAGCGAGAAGTTATCAGATGCAACTGGGAGCCGGAATCCAGCAATGCTCTGCAGGGAACTAAAACTCCGGAACGATTTTTTACCAAAACTGTGGCAGTGGCAAGCAGAACAGCATTATTATTGAGACCTTGGGCTATAAGTGCAGACGAAGTAGACGCTGAAGTGGAGGGTTCAGTGGTAAGCTGAGCCGGATTAGAATGAGGGGGCGCAAACGCAGACTGAGCATCAGTTGACTGACCTTGGATTGCAGCCGAATCAGGGTTACCGAAATGAAGCGTATTATGATGCTTTGTCGCCGCAGATACGACAGTGGCTCGAGGTGCACTGGCTTAATCGGTGGCCTGTTCTAAGGCAATTAATGCAAAGGGACAGTCGTTTGGCTTCTTTATGGCGATTTTCGGGGGACAGTGCCTTGAACTTCGGACAATACTGGATTTCGTGAGCGCTGTTACTGCAGAGCACGCAGCCTGAGAAGGTTTGGCTAGTTGCAACCAAGGTGGACCTGGAATTGTTATATCTTCGATTCTTGCCCACCTGACTGCTCGGCGCATAGTTTGCCCTAGCAAAATCCACTGTTTCCAATGAAAGAGGCCATATACTCCCATGACGGAATCGAGTTTGCATACGCTGGCTCCTCAAATCGCTCCTCCCACTTGGCTTGGCTCGCTGGATCAAGTTTACGAAGCAGCTCCTGCACGATGATGCATCCTGCGATCTGCTCGGAAGTGCCCAAACTCTGAAGCGCACGCATATGAGCGTTGAATCCGTCCGACAGCTCTCGGAGCATTACCACTGAACCATTTTCGACAGCCTGGAGCCCTAGGACCTCATTTATGTGTGCCTGAAAAACTAAGCGTCGATTATTAAATCTTCTTTCTAATAATTGTAAAACCACGCTATAATTGCCATCCGAAATTTCCAGCGACCGCACAGTCTCCAAAGCCGCATCACGCAGACAGGAACGCAAATGCTGAAACTTCTCCACATTGGTTAGATCAGGATGATTATCTATGATGGTTATAAACGTGGAGTAGAAATCGGTCCACTTAGCATATCCTCCGCTGAAAGTTGGCAGCTGTATAGGAGGCAGGGACGGTAACTGCCTACGTCGAGACGGAAAGTGCGAGCTGGCAAAATCAGCGGTGATGTTTCCTCCAGCCATGGTGGAATGAAGAGGCAGGTGTCCGCTAATCTTTGCTATTTCCCTCATAATTGACGCCTTCACCGTACTCGCAAGCGATTCGAACACATCAGCTGCTCCACTATTAATCTCGGATTGATCCAATTCCTCGAGCTCGGTGTGGAGCATCTCAAACCTTCCGATTAGCTTATCGAGTTGCTCTTGCTTCACAACGAGCATATAATAGTCTGCTACTAGGGACTCATTCTGGAACTCAGCAGCTAACCTTTTCATTTCTTCGCATAAACCCGTGGATTTGAGCTTTAAAAATGACACCCTGTTTTGCTCCCTGATAATTGGACTTTCGCCAGCAGCGTCGGTAGCGTTGGCAGCGTCAGCAACGTTGGCAGCAACAGCAGCGTCGGCAGCATCCAGCTCCATAGCGACGTTGGCAGCATCCATCTCCATAGCGGCGGCAGCTTAGCAAACGTTTAATGCGGGAAGATGACCGCAAAGAGTAAAGCGCGTAATAAACGTCGCTAGCGGGAAGACGAAAGAAAGGAGGACCGAACGCACTTGAAAGCAATGAACAAGAACCGCAAGCAACGCTGTGTGCAATACCAATATGCACGGGCAGCCGGTGCGGGAATCGTTTCTTGCGGGAAGATGAGAGCAAAGAGCACCGAGCGCAACAGACTGGAAGAGTGAGCACCGTAAGCCGAACTGCAAGGGAGGCCGGTGTACATATGTAGTATTATATAGTCGATGGCACTGGCTGATGGCAATTCAAATAATGCTTTTTTATAGTTTGTGATTGCACTGATATATTTATTCTTGCAAAGATCACGTCGGGGTCACCAATGTTAAGCTAGTGAGCTTTTTCACTAGCTGTTGAGATTTAAAAACGGTTATATATTATATGTATATACGTGGCTTAATGCCAGATTTATTTATGGGAAGTGTATATGGTTATGTCTGCGACGAGTGACGATCGATGATTTTGAGGGTTTGAATATTCGCTCAAGACTGAATGCAAGGGCTAGCGGCGTAATTGACGTGCCCTAGGAGGCAATGCTTAACGAGCGGGAGAGAGTACGATTATGAGAGAGCTAGCGCAGTTCGGACTGCTGCTAAGCCGAGTAGACGAATTCTTATATGTGGATAAGCGAAAGAAAACCGGATGGTTAAAGACAAAAAAAAAAAATATGTAAGCAATGACAGCCAAAAAAAAAAAAAAAAAACAATCTAAAATGAAAAGAGCAGGCTGTATGCTTATACATATATATATATTTTTAATTTAATAATTTGATTGTAAATATTTGAACACAATGCAGGTAATAAGAAAAGAGCAGGCGGCGGCAGGCTGCAGTGGACCACGGAGATGGAAATCATGCTAAAAGACATGTGGCAGGAGAGTATAGATGATTTGCGGGGAGTTCGCTAGAATTCTCATGTTTACATGGAGATGGCGGATTTTTTGAAGGAGGCTGGGATCGATATTGGGTGCAAATTAGAGAACATGACCAGAAAATTCAAGTAAATATTCTTGTATCTTGTATTCACTTAATTGTATACCTTGCAGGATGGAAAAGGAGAAGTAGGGCCAAGTGGGAGTGCTCCATCTGGATGGAAGCAATTTGAGAAGTTGAACTCCTTCACTCTTTCCGAGTGAACAACATGGAGCAAACATGGTGGACAACCACAGTAAGTTAAAAATATATGTTTTTAACAATATATTAATATATTATTCAGGAATCAATATATTAATCAGGATTAATAGGCGTTAATTCATAGATGCAGATCAATTCTTTTCGGGAAGAAAAATTATCGAGGTTGACATGGACGGGTCCTGCAGCTCCAGCGCATTTTCTGCCAGCAATGGTCCCCCGACAAGATTTTCAAGGCGTACGTGCCAATGTGGCCTTACAGTGCCGAAATTATTCATTGGCCTGTATCTTGGACACTTGGGATTTCTACTCAGGATGAGACGGTTTGCCAGATAGGGACCGTATGCGGCCGCAACCGAGCAGGGCTGGGCTGTCTTTGGGTCAGTAAGTGGACAGTCAACTACGCCTTCACCGAGGCCTTGCCTTCTAGCCGTGGCATTGGATAACACTATTCAGAGGATGGTGGAAGACTACTTCGACGTCGAAATCTTTGGTGTGAAGCCCGCGCAACCAGTTGCAAGGAGCGATGATGTGCGAGTCGAGAAGGTACTCGAAGATACCACGGTGAGATTGGGCCAACGTTTCCAGACCGGATTACTATGGAAGGAGGACCACATTGTGCTGCCACGAAGCTATGATATGGCGTACAAGCGGTTGGAGTCGAAAACACATACAAGCCGGGCAAGATTCGACTAGTCTTTGACGCTGCTGCCAAAGTAGAGAAGGTGCCGTTGAAGTCTGCGGTGACATCAAGGAGATGTTCTATCAAGTTCGGATCTGACCCGCAGATAGATGTTCTCAGCGTTTTCTGGGGAGAGATGGCGCCGATAGAAGGGATCCTAACATCTACGAGATGATTGTAATGACATTAGGAACAGCCTGCTCGCCAAGCGCTGCGCATTACGTGAAGACTGTGAATGCTGAACAGTTTCGGCATACGGATCCAAGAGCAGTTAAGGCCATCATCAATTGTCATTATGTGGATGACTATGTAGACAGCTTTGCTAGTCCGTGGGACCACCGACACGTATCAAACAGACCAAATATACTGAAACGGGAGTCATGGGGTTATTATGTGACCGGCTGCTAAGTCGTCGTTGTTTCTCTCTCCCGGTTGCTATTAATCCTAAGCTGCAGCTACTTTAGTGGCCATCTTTCTCTTAGGGCACTGCGATTATTGGTGACCGGGACTCAAACAATTACAATATGCTTCATTAGGTCTCTTCGTCTGACTGCCTTCATAGGATGCCCAAATTACCGACAGTTGTCGCCTTGCTGTTGCCCACATTTACTTTTTTCATAACTTCGCTACGATTTACGACAAGTCCAAGAGCTCTGCTAATCTTGTCATAGATGACCATCTTGCCTCGAAGCTCGTTAAGTGTGCTGCACGCTTGCGAGTAAAGTATAATTGTTCTAGCTGCTGCAAACGGAGATATTCTTTTTCATATTCATCTGATCATATGGCAGACGTTGGACAAGCTTTATCTCGCCGCGGCAAAAATGTTTCTCAAACGTTCTCCATAATCAGCTGGTAAAAATCCTCTAGCTGAACCCTCCACGAGGTTGTCGGCTGGGTATTGGACACTGCATTTTCACGGACGAGGGTAATGCACTGTCGCTAGCCATGTCCGGGGCAATTCATTGTCTAGCTACGGCAAAAACCCGGCGTCGTCTCGATCACGAGTCGGGAGAGCCGGTTCAGGGCCATTGCTAGAGGTGCCAACCGAAAAATACCCACCACTATACACTTTCGGGCCAAATATTGAGGCGAAGAAAGGTGAAGCACGGTCTGGGATGTCAGTCCAAACGTCGGGGGAATGCGTGACTGCTAACACCGGTGGGCACGGAGAAGAGCAATCCTCTCTGCGTGTCGCCAGCGGTCACACTTTTGACGTGGCGAGAGCTAGCCACGCCAGCTGTACCACAACTGCCAAAATACTCCTTTACTCCAAGCTGAGCCGCACGGATGCCGCTGTCGAATCAGGAAAACGGAGGAAACGAGCTTTCTCCGTTTGCCGGAACCAGGAACCAGCTCCCATTGTAGGGAAGGGCCAAAGGTTAACCTGGGCCAAACAGCATGTGGAGGAGGGCAGAGGCCACTTTTCGCAGATGCCTCAAATGTGGGCGTTAATCGGAAAATATGCCAATAATGTGGAGGAGATGTTGGCCAACAAGGGACATCGCTCGGTCGAGAGTGCCACCAAAGACATACCGGCGAGCAAGCAGCAACGCGGGCGACATTTGAACGTGGTGCTCATTGACCGCAGCGACGAAAACGGGAAGATGACGGCAGCCCAGTGGAATGATGCGCAGTGGAATGGTGCACGCGCGGCTAGTCGACAAAAAGTCGAGCACTACCCTATTTGTCCCCTTTTCTCACCTTTGATAGTGCTGAGTGGCTAAACGGGGTAAAAGTACTACAATTTAATGACGATCCGACGCTTAGGTGTCTGACCCAAACTGTCGGCCGACTGAACGCGATGTGGAAGGGGGCCAAGTTGGAGGTGGTGGACAGGGAGAAAATCCCGTCCAAACCAAAGGCGAAGGTACTCTTCCCCATCTCAATCAAAGGACACAGGCCACTGAAGCACCTAGAGCGTGAGAACCCGGAGATACCCTCCGGGAACTGGAAACCACTGGAAACCCATTACCCCAACGAGGGGGACCAGTCTGTAATCATCCGAATCAACAAGGAGGGGCAGGACCTCCTGTACCCCAGATTTGGGAAGATGTCGTGGGACATGGGCAGTTTCTACCTGCGCCTGAAGAAACGCCACCCCGGGGATAAAGACGCGTACAGCCTACAGACAGGCGAGGTGGAGATAGATCTGGATCTGGATGGAGACCATCGTGGAGGCTGCCCAGGGGCTTGCGCTGCATGACTCGGATGAGGAAGAGAACGGAGACCTGACGCTGGTTGTCAACTCGTTGAGTGAAGTTGAGCCACACATGACGCTGAATGTGCTGCAGCTAAATCTCCATAAAAGTAAAATTGCGTCGGCGGAGCTCCTTATAGCCGTGGAGCAAGGGCCCGTCGACATTGCTTTGGTCCAGGAGTCCTCAAACTATAACTCCTTTTATAAAACATTGGAACAGGAACAGAACCACGCAAAAGGGAATCCATGCTCACCTTATGTCTCATTGCAGCTCCCTACCACAGTGTGTGGGGTAGCCCCGATATCAACGACCGAGGCGAGTCACTCTTAGACTTTATACTATCGACCAACATAAAAGTAGCATCATGAGGGAGAAACACCTACGAAGGTCCCACCTCATCAAACGTGCTAGATTTTACTCTCGTAAGAGTCCTCGAGAGACCATCCTTCTCAGATCAAAGGTACATTCAGTTTAAGAAAGGCGGTTACTTCGAAGCTCGCGAATCCGGAGTCAGTGCAATCTGCGGAGGACATAAAGAAGTCATAAGAGATCATCTACACAGGAACTTAAAGAAAGAAAAACGCAAGGCACAGCGCCTCTGCTTCAACATCGAGAAGGTACCTGAAAGGGCAAGTCTCAGCAAGCTGCTTTTAAAGCAACCCACTATAGAGAGTCAGCTTAAGCTCAATAAAGGACAATGATTGACAGCAGCAATATAAGCTCATTTCTCAGGATGCATCGGGGTCACTGATGCCGCAGCTATGGATTCCTTCACGAGCATAAAAGCATTTGGACTGGACAAAATATTCTCAGCCATGTTGCAAGTGATCAAAGAAGTGAGCACCCCATGCCTAAGAACAGGTTATATCCCTATCCAATGGAGAACTTCTAGAGTTGTCTTCCTCCCGAAGGCACGAAATTGCAGCCATGCTAGTCCCAAGGATTATAAATCGATACTTTACCTCCTTTCAATTAAAGGGAGAAATGAAGGACTAATGTCAGCATGCTTACACCAAAGTTAAATCGGTGGAAACAGCACTACACTCGCTAGTAGCTACCGTCGAGAAAGCCCTCAACACCAAGAAAAATGCACTAGGAGTATTTGTTGGTATATCCGAAGCATTCAATAATGTGGTCACAAGCGCAATAATGCAACCAACACACACCCAGCAATCAACTACGTTGTAGACGGTTGTAGACGGTTTCAATCAAAATGGGGCACCGCTTCCATGGCCAAGGGAGAACACAGAGGCACACCACAGGTTATCACCCCTCCTGTGGAATCTGGTGGTCGACAACTTCGACCAATTCGACAAAATTCGAATTCGAAAGGAAGGCCCGAAAAATTACAGCCTATGCTTACAAAATAAGCGTACTTATAACGTGTGAATGTCCATCGATCCTCAGCTCCATATTGGAACGTACACTCAGGGAAATATATGAGTGGGCGGACGAAGTAGGACTCACTAATGACAAGACGGACCTCATCCTCTTTACCAAGAGGTACAAGGTAGCAGCATGGATCCCCCCTTACCTCTTCATCGTTTTGCCACAAAGGCAGTCCGGTTGGAATTGGTGAAAGATTTATCAATTGCAGCTTTCTTGATTGCCCTTAAACGCTTCGTTGTTACTTGCGGCGTTCCCAGAACTATTTGGTAGGACCAAAGACACTATAAGCACTACAGAATTCCTGACTGAATAAGAGAGAGACAGACGCTCTGTACGTGAGGCTGAGCTTTAACTATATTGGTGCACATATTGTAGGTGAGCTGTGGACATTGGTCTGAAGGTCTGAACCCTGAAGATCTTGGCGTCCTTACATCAGGACATTTCTTAAGTCATCTGCTGATGGAGTTTCCCGAGCTAGACGTTACGGGTCTCAGCTTCAATCGCCGCAATCGTTGGCGACGAGTCATCTATGCCCAGCAGATCTTTTGGAAGCGCTGATCTAAGACAACGACGTAGTCTGCATCAAGGACGAAAACTTTCCACCGTTGAAGTTGGGCTTAGCACGGGTGATCGTCTTTGCTGGAGCTGATAGGGGTATGCGAGCTGCCATTCTGCAGACAGCATCTGGATCTACTCGTCGAGAACAAGCTGTGCGTTCTTCCCGTTGAAGTTCCTCTTAAGAGCGTTTGTCTTTCAACGGATGGGAGTATGTTCAGAGCAGCAGCCGTTAGTAGCTCTTAAGACATTTAAATCATCTTATAACTCTTATCTCATGCTCTTATGTTATCCATTGTCACGCTCATGTAAATCGACCTTTCAGTGCACAAGCACATACACTCCTGTTCGTAGATCTTACTGATTATATTGGACTGTTTCACTCAATTCTGGTCTCTGTCAAACAAATTCGTCAAACGCAAAGCATCGCGTTTCGATCCACCTAATCGTCGAACTCAGCATTGCATGTCTAAGAATCGCATTGGAATTGTACATAAAAGCTCTAGTAGTTATTTTTTCTTTTACTAAAAATGTTTACAGTCAATACCATACATTCAAAGTTCACGGCCACAGCTTCTAAACCATTGAGCAATAATACATCAAATCAAATATAACAATATAACAATTGTGGTTTGAACAAGAAACGTTTTTCTTGTAGATATTTATTTTTTTAGTTATGGGGGTGTGCTAAATCCGCAGCAAGCGAATTAAAACCGAAATTCCAATAATAATAAGAACGACAACACGATGAGGTGCTGTTGAGTATCAATCGACGACTTTAATGGGCTCTAGACCATAAGCACCGAGAGAATAGCGAGAATAGTGAGAGCGACCAATGATGAGAGTACGATTTTATTACGAGAGGTTTTTAATTTGTTTACTTCTAATTTATTTGGCTGGACGAAATTTGACCGAACATCCCGGACTCGTTGAAAGGACTTCCTTCAAACAACCGGAAGAATAGCCAGTTTTTGTAGTGGTGCGGAAGTGCACCACTCGTACACGACCATCCTTCCCAAGCATAGTAGACTGCACTCGGCCTAACTTCCAGCGTAGAGGGGGCAGATTGTCCTCATGGATGATGACCAACATACCCTCGGTGAGGTTCGTTGAGGGTGCTGTCCACTTCGTCCGCGATAGCAACTCGTTGACGTAATCAGCCGTAATCATTGCTTCAAAAAGCATATCGTAGCGGTCCAAATTTGTTTGTTTGATGTGTTTTAGAGATCTCTCAGGTAGTGATCGTAATGATTCGCCCACCAAGAGATGACCAGCCGTGAGAGCGCTATAGTCGTTTGGGTCTGACGAAAGCGGTAATAGTGGTCGCGAGTTGAGGATCGCTTCTATTTCGACGACGACAGTGCTCAGTTCTTCAAAGGTCAGTCTGATGCTAGCCAACGTACGATTTAACAGTCCTTTGGCACTCCTGACTGCCGCTTTTCAAAGACCTCCGAAATGAGGTGCTCTGAGGGGAATAAAATGGAAATTAATAAAGTCGGATGCGCAATATTTGTAAATTTAATTCTGTGCCTCCTTCAAGAACAAAAACCTTTTTAATTGCTGCATTTGACTCGATGCCCCTACAAAATTAGTGGCAATAAAGCAGAATATGTCTGCCGGCAGCTTGCGACGACCTCCCATCCGTTTTAATGTCCGTTTGACAAGTCCGAGACTACTTCGATGTGAACTGCCTTGGTGATGAGGCACACGAACACGGCTGTTAAGCTAATGAGCCTTTTCCCTAGCTGTTGCGATTCAGTTAAATAAAAGTTCGAGTGGTTAAATTAATTGTAGCTATAGTTTATTGGTATATAAGTATGTAGACAGACGATTAAAGACCGATGCAACGAATGAGATATGATGCGATACGATCAGCTCCAGATTACAAGTAGACCGACGTATTGCGTATAAGTTATTCAGTTATGTAATCCCGTAGCTTTTGGTTATGTAATCCCGTGGCCGTGGAGTGCCCACGTGGCTCCTGATGGTGTGATCCAAGTCCGGTGGCTTTCCTTACGGACGTTAATCCTGGTAGGATCCTTAGATGTGGTGTGTTATGATGATTATGGTGGGAGACTTGACTTCGTCCCCTTTGCTGATTACTGTCCCTGTGGTACAGTAACGTGGTTCGATAAAGACAAATGACGGCAGTGTGCCGGAGTGCAATTCCAAGTGACTTACGTCTACTTTATTCAAGATCAAACTGAGACCCCCTACAAAGGCAAACGTAATTCTACCCAGCAAAGACAATGCATCGCGCCATCGGACCACAATCGGCATGCCGACTCAGCATTCCAAGCGCCGAAGCATTCCAGCCCCGAAGCATTCGACGATCGCTGCTGATTGTTGTTAGTGCAGCGCACCGAACCCACACCTCGGCGTGTCAGCATTATTCATGTAGTGTTACTTACTTGCTATGGAACTTATGTGTTAACTGCCCCCCCCCCCCCCCCCCCCCCTCAAGTTTATGACCGTCCCCGGTCATGTTAAAGTTGTCGATCACACTTTGAATTTTTATTGATGCTCGTCTCTTCCTTATTGCCTGGACAAGGATGAGTGAGGCAATGAGACCCACATTTAGTATTGCTCCAACAGCGAACCATAATTTGGGCGATCCAGCATTATCCATGTCTTCCTTCACCTCTTGGATGAAGCGTAAGTTTTCGTTGTACATTCGGTGTAATAATGGTATACTCAGAGTCGAGCCATGACCGATGACCCTTAGAGGTGGAGACCTTACGATGCCAGGAATTTTATTCATTGCTTTTTGCTCGTTTACAAATTCAGTTCCGTTGACGATAGCTACTCGTTCAAACGTTACTAGGTGGGATCCTTTAGCGATTACTTCTGGGCTATCCTCTGTGCGTATGTGGGCAGTCGCCCCGTTGATGATGATAACGCCATGATCGACGGGCATTATTTCCCTTAGGTGACTGGGTTGAGTGTGACATTGGGCCATGTTTCCCGAGTAGAGTAATGTCGCACAGGACTCGCGTCGGGATCGTTCGCAAAAGCTGTTGTTTGCGGTCTGAATGCACTCAGTGACCGCAAAGGTGTCCTTTTCGCATTCGGCCAGTGAGTTCTCGTCGAGACGTAGTATAGTGTGATTGTGAGACACAGTTAGTTTGTTTATCTGTTTCTGTGTCTCAGAATTTATGGCTATTTGTCTGGAATTTGAGTCGATTAACTGTGCTTCTGTTACCCTGATTTTTAAGAAATCAGAGGCATCTGGGGTACCTGCCACTACCTTTAGGGCTGTGCCTAGGAAATCTAAACTCCTCGCCATTCTATGGTGTATCTTAAGGACGGACAGCAGTGGTTTTAAGTGTTCGAAATCAACATCAAGCAGCTTGCGCATATGTGATTGTGGGAATAAATCGGACAATTTTTCTGTCTCTTCTATTATGTTGACGAATTCAGAAAGGTTATTAGTGTGCCTTAAATAGTCACGGTGTTCGAACACCAATACTTCACCGTCTATTACTGGGATGTAGTTGGCATGCGAGAAATCGGTGATCCGACCATTTGCTATTGCAAGGATGATAAGCGCTACGAAGGTGAACCTGTAATTTGGATTGGGTGCTTTGTCTTGGGGACTTATTTTCTAACTAAATATAAGGTAAAACTATTTTTGGTTGTCCTTGTGGACCACCCTCCCCTTAATTAAGGCAGACGTTCCTAGGTCTGCTTGTATTTCCTGTCTGGTGCAGAGAGGGGTTAGCATGTTTCCTAACCTTTTATTGTTTTTGAGGAATACTTCCTCTCCTACCTCAAATACGCGGTTTTGCCTGTGTACGTTACACCTTTCTATGGTGTTTTGTTGGGCTTTTGCCAGTTTGGAAGTAAAACCTGAACTGCGCTTTTCGGGTCCCTCATGAAGAATTTCAACTGGTTTTTCGCAAATGACCGAATGTAATTTTTTGTCAATCTTTAAGCACCTAGCGATCTCAACTAACGTACCGTGGAATCGTTCCACTTGGCCATTTGATGAACTGTGCAAAGGAGGAGCGTTTACAATATCGATGTTGTATTGGTTTTTCAACATGGATGTTATGGTCTCTGAGTTGAATGAAGGTTAATTATCGCAGTATATTGTTTTAATGTTAGGAAACATATTCACAATTTGCAACAGGGGACCTTTAATGTCGACAATTGTTCTTGATATTATTGGCTGTACCAAGCCGGATTTGGAAAACTTGTCGACGCAAGTCAAAAATTGCTTTTTGTCGGTTGAGAATATGTCTATGTGCAACATTTCGCCCGTGTATTGAGGAATCGGCGTTTCGCCAAGCTGTTGTTTCTTGGGATGTCTGTCATATTTTGCTTGCGTGCAAACCCTGCAATTTGAGACTACTTCTTTGGCTAAACTGCTCATGTTCGGAAAGTAGTAGTCGCGCAAGATTTGTTTGACATTTTCTTGGGCCGCTCTGTGCGCCCTGTTGTGCTCGCTATTTATTATTTCCAACTGATCGCTTTTATCCGTTATGTCTTGTACGAGATTTTTACAAAACCGAAATTTTGTGGAAGGAAAATAAGCAATTAATTCGTGTTGGAAACTTGCTAATGTGGGGAAGTTACAGTGGATAGCGTTCACGACCTCCGTATTTACAACTTCTTTGAGAATTTCTAAAATGCTGCTCTTAGCGGTAAAGTTGATCAGGTGGCGAGTTTTGTTGCGGAACAAAACCATGATGCGTTTCAATGGGAAACGTGCTTCTTCCAGAACGATCTGGTTTCTGAAGCAATTTAATGGTTTGTCCGTGACTTCGACCGTGTAGGTCAGTGAAAGTTCGCTGTGAACGGTTGCGGCGTCTGATTGAGGTTCATTTTGTAGGGCATTGAGATTTTGTCTGGACAATGCATCAGTCTGGGTACATCAAAATTACGTCTTCTGACGCCAAGATGTTGCGCAGGCGTTGAAACGCGTTGCGCTGGGTTTCATTGAACTCGACTGCTATTTTCTTTGACCTATGCTTACTCAATAAACCATTTTCTCCTTTTAGAATGTCGCTTATTGGACGAGCTATGGATGCAAAGTCTTTTATGAAGACTCTGTAGTAGCTTGCCAGACCCAGGAAGGATCTGACACTGTAGACGCTTTTGGGTTCTGGGTACTCTTGAATTGCCTTGAACTTCTTTGGGTCGGATCTGGTGCCGTCTTTGCTTACGATGAAACCAAGATACTCTACGCTTTCTTTAAAAAAGTTAGTTTTCTCTTGGCTTACCCTCATATTGGCTTCAATCAGGCACTTGAGTACCGTGTCAATGTGCCTAACATGGTCTACTTCGTTTTTTGAGAAAACTATGACATCGTCTACGTAGACTTAAAAAATGTTCCCAACATGTTCCCTTAGAACATCATCGATTGCCCTTTGGAAGATGCTGCCAGCATTCTTAAGACCAAATGGCAGTCGGCAGAATTCATATTTGCCACCGCAAACAGAGAATGAGGTTTTTCGCGGTCATGTTCCGCAAGGTATATTTGGTGATACCCTGACTTTAAATCGAGGGTAGTGAAGTATTTAGCGTTTCCCAGGTTCGCTAGAATCATGGGGATGCTGGGCAATGGGTAACGATCAGGTATAGTCTTCTCGTTCAATTTCCTGAAGTCGATGACTAATCTTTTGTTTGTGTTGCCATAGGCGTCTGTGCCTTTTTTGTCAACAACCCATGTTGGGCTGTTGTAGGGTCTTGATGGTCTGATGATGCCGTCTCTTAGTAGTTGCTTGACTTCATTGTTTATGAAGTCAGAAACGCCCATTAGATTTGGGTAGCTTCTGGCATATATTGGCTCATTGTCAACCGTGCGGATTGTGGCGGTGACAGAGGTGTTGAAAGGGAGTGCTTCTTCTGTTGTTGAAAAGGCCTTTTTCCTCTTAAATATCATGTTCCTGAACTCCGTTTTGACGGAGATAGGAACTACGATGTCGTTTACATCGGTGAAATTTACATCAGTGCATTCCTGGTATTGAATTTCTTCAGAAATGCCCTGATACTCTAGTAGACTTTTTGCAAGGTTCAACTGTACCCCGGCTTGTGTTAACAAGTCGAATCCAATAATGGCATCGAACGAACTAAGTGTGTCTAATAGAAAAAAAGGGGAAGTGTGATTGAAAATGTTTATCAGGCATTTCTCCTTTATTTCAGTGGACCCGTGGGTTGAATTCACTGAGAAGGGTTTGGCGACCGGCAATATGGTTTTCAGATCCTTTACGGGCTTAACATAGTTTTTTGCCGCGCCAGTATCGATTAGCATTTTTAATGTTCTCCCAGCCAACCGTCGTTCAATGAACGGTAACCGGGAGTGTTCCCTAAAAAATTGACAAAGCCGGCTTGATCGTACTCTTCCTCGCTGTCAATTGCTTCGACAGCAGCCTTTGCGGCTTCTTCGTACGCAATTTTTTGTTCCTCGGAATCCGCTTGAACAATGTTATTAAGACGTTGCCGTCTCGGACCTGTTTGTCGTTCTGAGGAGTTCCTCCTCTTAGGAGCGTTTGACTCATTTGGTTGGTTCTGATTATATTCAGTACGCTGCCTGAATCTGGAAGAAGAATCTGTCTCCATCGGTTGTGGAGCTTGCTCTTGGCTTTCTTTATTGGGTTGCTCCTTTGGAGCATTTTTCTTGTGTTTGTAATAAGGATTTCGATCTTGACCGTCGTCTTCCCTGTAGTTTTTATTCGGTTTACCAAATGATCTGTGTTTGCTGTTTTCAGCTGTTTGGGATCGTTCCTCAACAACTTTAACATAGGAGTTTGCAAACATGCTCCTTTCTATGCTGGCTTCTGTTTCTACGGCGAGAGCTAGCGCAGAGGGCAGGTCTTTGGGTTGCGCTGGGAATACGACAGCTCTGAGTTGTTTCCTCAAGCCTGATATGAAAGTGTGTAAGGCGTCGGCTCTAACTTCAGCGTTAAGCAAATCAGCGCCTTTTTGTTCGTGTGACATAACAATCTTATTAGTTACCAGAGTTAGTCTCTTTTCGACCTCATCATAGTACTGCATAAGTGTCATTTCACCTTGTCTGACCATGTCTAAGTTTTGCCTCAGTAGGCGCAAGGATGTTCGGTCGGCATAGGTGCAATCTAATCTAGCCAGGATGGCGTCGAAATTTAGCACCGTGTTGTAGGAGATGAGTAAGGCTCCAGCAGGCCCTGTGACCTTGTTTCTAAGAATGGCTACTGCTTGGTAGTGTTCGCTACTGCCGTTGAAGGGCTTGAAAAGTTCATACGCATCAATTGCTGCTTGTCTCTAAGCAACATATTGGTCTTGTGCACCAGAGAAGTCTGGTACGGATTTTATTATGTCGAGTTTTATGTCACATTTTACCCCAGGAACAACAGTTATTTTTTTGTAAGAGACGACGTTTTTGGCGTTTTCACTTGCAACTTTTGTATTTCTTGAGTTATAGAATTTATTTGGGACTGTTGTTTTGACAGTGCCGATTTAACGGCATCGTCAATGAGAGCTTGAATTTGTGAAGGGTCCATTGTGTTGCCTACCTGATCTTCTGGACACCAACCAACTTGTTCTTCGCCTACACTATCGTCACTGTTGTATTCGGCTTTCACTTCACTATAGGTGTTCCAGCTCATTTGTTAACCTCGACACTTGTATGAAACTTTTCGCATTGGGCATATAATTGTCTTAGTAAAAGTAGCAATTGTTTATTTATAATAAAAACATGCATTAAAGGTATGCAATGGTTTTATTTTTAGTGAGGGTATGCAATGGTTTTTATTTTTAGTGAAAGTATGCAATGGCTTTTATTTTTATTTTTGGAATAAAAAATGCAGTTGTTTTTTCTTGGCAAAATATGTATTTTTTCACAACTTCAATTCTTGTGTTTTTTTTTCTTTTTTCTTTAACTTATTATTTGTTATTTGGGTTCACTTGACAAACTTACATGTTTTTGTATTATTGCCTATGAATTTTTGTGGGTATTGAGACGTTGGGCGCCAGTTATTCAGTTATGTAATCCCGTAGCTTTTGGTTATGTAATCCCGTGGCCGTGGAGTGCCCACGTGGCTCCTGATGGTGTGATCCAAGTCCGGTGGCTTTCCTTACGGACGTTAATCCTGGTAGGATCCTTAGATGTGGTGTGTTATGATGATTATGGTGGGAGACTTGACTTCGTCCCCTTTGCTGATTACTGTCCTTGTGGTACAGTAACGTGGTTCGATAAAGACAAATGACGGCAGTGTGCCGGAGTGCAATTCCAAGTGACTTACGTCTACTTTATTCAAGATCAAACTGAGACCCCCTACAAAGGCAAACGTAATTCTACCCAGCAAAGACAACGCATCGCGCCATCGGACCACAATCGGCATGCCGACTCAGCATTCCAAGCGCCGAAGCATTCCAGCCCCGAAGCATTCGACGATCGCTGCTGATTGTTGTTAGTGCAGCGCACCGAACACACACCTCGGCGTGTCAGCATTATTCATGTAGTGTTACTTAGATGCTATGGAACTTATGTGTTAACTTATATACATATATGTTTGTGGGTGAGCGAGCGATGCGATAAAGATGATAGACTGATTGCTACGAAAATTAGCTCCGTAACATATGAGTGCTAGATGAAGACTATATAAGTGATAGCTGCCGACTGATTTAAAGGCAGGCGGGCCGAATTTCCCGTGCATTAATTTAAGCAAGGGAGCGATGATCCGAGAGAGCGATAGTGAATGATCGAGAAAGCGACGAAGGCGAAAGTGTTAAAGAAGACGAGAGAGACGGCTGGATCGGCTGCTGCCGTGCGGGAGCCTATGTCGATGTACAATGTGATACAGTGGGCAGTACAAATAGACTATGATTTAACTTATATCGATAAATATCAGCCTGGGAAACCCAACAACGGCTATGTACGATTTAATAGGTCCCTTCCCTCGAATGCGTAGATACGTATGGATATGTCCACAAAAGTCAATTTCACAGCGTTCAAAAAGTCGAGCAGGAGAAAGTCGAGTAGGTGGTAAGCCGGGTTTTGATATATTGGCACGTAGCGCCACCTTCCATCCGAAGTAAAAGTCTGAATATCGGACACTCTGTTTCCAACAAAGGTCGATAAGTTGACTGATTGTTGTTTTAACCAATGCAAAACGAGCTGTGGGTCGCTCCAAAAGTAAGTCGTGACGTTGTGTTTTTTGAAGATGGCCTTGATTTTGCTGTTCAGTTGAGCAAGTAAATGTGCGCCGTATACTTCCAGCTTCGGAAGAGACTGCTTCTTCACTGGTGCTACTCTGGACTTAGACGTGAAAAATTTCACCGAGATCGGTCCAAACGGATTCTCAGTACGCACATAAAGACAGCAGCCATATGCCCGAATCAATGCGTCGCAAAATCCGTGTATTTGAATACCGCTAGTGACGACAGTGAGTTCAATGAATCCAAACAAGTGCTCCAAGCGCAGCTTAGATTTTGGGGAACAGACTCGTCCCAGTCGAGTTTCAAAAGCCACAACTCCTGGAGAATGATCTTAGAGACAATGACCAATGGTGACAGCAGACCTATGGGATCGAATAGCGATAACGCAGTGGACAAAATTGTCCGTTTTGTGGTAGAAGGGTAGACTTCCTTGGGTGTGAAAGTGAAACTAAATGCATCACTTTGTTTATGCCAAATCGCGCCGAGTGTGCTACTAATCGAGTTTTCTGAAATGTTTATTTCCTTAGTCGATTCATCTTCCATTACACCTGGATGATTTGAATGCCATTTGCATAATGGAAAATGACCACAAGCTAGAGTCGATGTGATTTCTTTTTTCAGTTTGAGAAGTGTGTCTATGTCATCAGCCCCACACAACAGATCATCAACATAAAACGCAGTTTTAACCGCTGCGGCTCCTAAGGGCTATTCATCTTTACACTCCTCAGCTAAGAAATGCAAACTACGAGTTGAAAGAAACGGGGCAGACGCAGTCCCATATGTTACGGTATTGAGTTGGTAGGTTTGAAGGTCAGCATCTGGGGACGCTCGCCACAGAATGTACTGGAACTTTCGATCCTCCTCACCGACAAGTACCTGTCTGTACATTTTAGTGACGTCAGCAGTGATGCCAAAATGGTGAGGTATATAGTAATGAGGTTCCTCCAAGTTAGGATTCGATACGAGGGAGATATGGCCGAGACTTTCATACTCCGGCATGAATGATTTATACTGCAATCGAATGTCCGGTAGACGAGAGAGACGTCTCTCAATGGCAACGAATCGACTTCGAGCTGTGTCACTGTACTTCCAAGGCATCCTGGGTCTTCTTAAAATGGCAAGCGAACGACAATTCGGCCACTGGCATTCTTATGCGTTGTAACCTACAGGGTTCCTCACAGCGATGATGATTTGGAAGAATTGACTCAGGTCGGATGACAACAGAGTCAACTTTCCATAGTTGCTGCAGGTTTTCATCGATCGACTCCTCTACCGTCGCCAAGCACATTGATGGCTGTCCGTTACGTTGGCGCTAGTACCTCCCAGCAACAACCCAACCAAACAGCGTCTTTTGCAGAGTGGGAAGGTTCGGGCCAATGCGAATCTGTCCAACAACTAGTGCTCCATAGAAGGCTTCGGTTCCCAGCAGAAGATCAATACGTCTGGTCATGTATAACGATTCATCTGCCAATGGAGTATTGGCAGGTAGGTTCCAGTTCGATATGTCGATCTCGCTATCTGTCTGGTATGCAATGTGGGATGTAATTCCGAACTGGAGGGTGAGCTGGTAGCCAGACGTACGTAATTTAATGGAGGTCGTCGTACGAGCCTTCAAATCAGTAACGGTATCTCTTATGCTTCGAATTTCGATGTCGTGTTTCTCACGACGAAAGCGAAGATTTTGAGCAAAGGTTTCAGTTTCAAAGTTAACCTGACAACATGAATCAAGCAACGCTCTACCAAGTTTGTATTACCTGAGCCTTTACCAATACCATGGCTGTTGCCAACAAAATTTGATCGTCTGCAGCGATGTCCATATGAGAATGTGACGCAGCTTGATATGAATGAATATCAGGTGTTTGCTAAGAGGGCTGCGACGGTTGACTTTTCAGTTCCGGATTTGAGGATTGTCCTGCTGATGATTGCGATGGCTGAGTCCGATTACAGGTTTGACAACGATGAGTCGATGGACATTGCGCCACTCTATGGCCATTCCCAAGACAGTTGATGCAGAGAACGAGGCGAACACTGCACTTATTGTATTTGCAAATTATATACCGACGAAAAGTGTTAGTAGAAATTGTACATAAATGCGAGTATTTTAATTTTTCATCAAGAATTAACACACGAGCACCATGTTGGGCGCCAAAATGTTTGAACAAGAAGCGTTTTTCTTGTATATATTTATTTGTTTAGTTGTGGGGGTGTGTCAAATCCGAAGCGAGCGAATTAAAACCGAATTGCAAGAAAGAATAACACCGACAAGACGATGACGTGCTGTTGAGTATCAGTCGACGACTACTTTATTGGGCTCTTAGTGCATGAGCATAAGCGAGAATAGTGAGTGCGTACAATGATGAGAGTACGCTTTGACTACGAGAGGTGTTTAACTACTTCTAAATTAGTTAGGTGGACGAAGTTTGACCGAATGTCAGAGTGGCCAAAAAAGCTCGACAGCTTGATGGATTTGTTCAGGGTGCACATCCACATTTAACCATCTTTCCACAGTGAAATGATGAGATCTCCCAAGACGTGGCCTGTGTGCGGAAGCTTTGAATGAGGCACTCCATAGCACTAGGCAAACAAATGTATATTTCTTATACGCTGGGTAGGAGCTCTGCCCCTTTATAACATACATGGCGACAACAAACATTTCAGGCGACTTCATGACATAAACCAGGCTGGAGCCAAAGATCACGTTTTTATTTTGTTCATTTTTTATTCGATTTTCCATTACTTGACCCCATTATATATTTCTTTATTTTCTTATTATTTTCTTATTTGACTTTATTACCTAGGGTAAGCGATAAACATTGAACTACATTATAAATAATGTTAATAAAAATAAGTCTGATTGCAGCCAAAAATTGGTATCATAAATATTTGGAAGGTGTTTTAGGACGCAATGACTTTAAACTGAAAAGTGCCACTTGAAAATTAAAGTCAGCAGAACGTATTTTTTGTTTGGTGGAGTCAACGATAGCTGACAAAAGCTCACTTTTTTTCCGCGTCATGAGACCCAATGTCAGCTGTTATCCCAGCCTACAACTCTTAAGAAGTTTGCTATCTTTCTGGGACATATTGTGGACATTTCCGAAATGTCTGCTATGAAGTCTATTTCGCCCAGTCTATTTGAGTGGGAACCTACTGGCCAGTGTCCCGAGAGGGAACGTATGACTGCGCTGCACCTTCGTCTGCCGTGCTTGCATAGCTCAGACGAGCGCTTTCTCGCTTTAACTGAAAAATACCACAAAAAATAATTAAATTTTATTTAATTAAATAATTAATAACAATACTGGAAAAAAATCAACTTTTTTTTCCGCTGTGGCCAAAAATGACTTTTTTTGATAGATATGGAGATTTCAAATTTTTTAAAGAATTTGGTATTTTTTCATAGGTAGTGCTTCCATTTTGCACATAACTTAAGTTTCCTACAACTGGTTGTATTGAACTTTGCAGTTAGTTTGGTCAAACGGTTGTAACTTAGCCGTTTATTTTTATATTTTTATAAGCGATACCTTGAACGACGTCTAATTAATGTGTATATCTAAAACCAAAAATCAAGGCATTCAAATATTTTTTCTTCGACTTTTCCTGAGCTTTCGGGGAAAAATACCGAAAAAAATTAAGCTTAAATTTGGAAGCTTAATATCTTCCAGACTTTAAGTTGTAGCTACAAAGTGTCTGAGGCGGATTTATAGCTGCATTTGTCAGCGTTTTTTAACTGTAAAGTTCAAAACAACCAGTTGTAGGAAATTTAACTTATGTAAAAAATACAAGCACTACCTATGACAAAAAATACAAAATTTTTTAAAAATTCTTAAAAAAAAAACTACTCCGTGAAAAAAAAAAACTTTAAAAAGTTTTATACATCCAAATCTATCAAAATAAATCATTTTTGGCGACAGCGGAAAAGTCGTGTCGACTAGTGCTATTAGTTGATAGGAATTGAGAACGAGCGGAAGAATATTGTACAAAGACGAGCAAGGAGCCAGTTTAAAAAGTTTGGATTTCCCATTCTTTAAGTATGATAAATTCCTGGAGAACCAGGGAGGCTTGGACGATAATGGTACAATAATCTCCGGAACACAAGTATTAAGGGCAAAGTTTAAAATTTTATAAAATGAGTTGACTGCTACGTCAATATTCGGTAAGGAAAGAAGAGTGGACCAATCGACATTCGAGAGGTGAATTTTTAAATTGTCGAAATCAGTTTTGCGAAAACACTTCATCCGGTGACTGGTACACTCTAAAGTTATAGATAGCGTAGGATGGTATAGGTCTTCAGGAAGTGATAGTGGGGAGACTCTGGCAACTGTACTTAGAGAAACATCCATAACGAAAATAAGGTCGAGAAGTCCTTTTATTTTTAATAGAATTAATTTGGGCAAAGGAAACATCTGTCAGCTCATTGATAAAATCGTTATGAAAACTAGGCAGCAATTGGTTAGCGTCATCGCAGGGCAGCCAATAAAGAAGAGGTAAATTAAAATCACCCATGATCACAAGTTGATCAGCACAACCTAAAGAAGACACAACAGAATGGATAGCAGAAAGGCGTTTTGAGTAAAAATCAGCATCAGATTTGGGAGGAATATATGAGCAGGTTAGATAGATAAAAGACATGCCAACACGGACTTTGAATGAAATGAACTCAATCCCATGGATATTTTTGTAAGGGAATAACTCCGATGAGAAGTCAGTTTTGACTGCAATCAGAACTCCACCTGTATAAGATGCACGATTCATGCGATAAATGATGAAATTGTGACCAAAAATTTCATGATCGTGAACAGTGGAGTTGAGCCATGTTTCGGAAAAATTGATAGCATCGAAATCGTAAGAGGCACTATCCGTATGTAGTTAACGCAGTTTGCCTAAAAGACTGCGTACATTCTGATAGTGAACGGAAAAATAGTTAATTAGTTTTTTGAAATGATAGGGCAGGTAACATTAGGACTCAGATTAGAACTAGAATTGGCAGGGCCGGTAACATTAGGACTATAATGCGAAACTTTACGCACGAACTCATGCATAATTGTATGCTCAGGTTAAATAGAAAGGTCAAGAGATCTATCAAGTTAAAAATCAGGAATAAAAATTTTAAATGAGGAAATATTACGCTTATGTTTAAAGCAAAACTTGGTCACAATAATATTCTCAAGGGGAGCCCTAAGTTTTGAACAAAGGTGATGCTTAACATCCTCCGTAGTGGCCTCAGGATTGAGTCGGGAAACAAAAATTGCTTTTCGAGGAACCACTCCACTAATTTCAAGGCCCAAGAGAGAGCCAGAAGGTGTAGCCATACCCCGAATAGGTCTCGGTGTGGGGGCAGTAGCATTGGCGGCATCCTCAGCCGCAAGCACTTCCATCCTGGGAGCCCACGCAGCGGTGCTATTAAGGTTCGGCGACACGATTGGCATAGTGCTGGTTGAGGCAATAGCGATGGATGCCAAGTTTGAAGGGGCCTCAACCGCCATCATGACAACCGCGTAAGCTTCAACAGGCGGTGGCCTCCCAATCCTCGCGATTTTGTCCATTCTGACAGTCTCACGAGCTTTGTGCTCATAAGGGCACAGAGTGTTTAAGGGTATTTCCCCGAGAAACCAATTGCGACGTCATCTGCGTATGCCACTACTTTATTCTCTATAGCTGAGACTACTTCATGGAGTGCCGTTTCCGTGGATCTTCCTTTCCGGTAGGCATGTTGTGCTCCTGACAACATTTGAGGGCTAATAATCGTCCTCAGATGTAGTCCGACCAGTCTCTCGAAAGTTTTAAGAAGAAAGGACGATAGGCTGATTGGTCTAAAGTCCTTTGGAGTCGAGTGCGAGGCCTTTCCCGCTTTGGGGATGTTGGGTTTCCCAGCCTGATATTTAGTCAGCATAAGTTAAGTCATAGCCAGTGGTGCAGCAGTAAATTAAATGCCTATTATTGTTTGTTATTTGTACTGCCCACTGTATCACATTGTACATCGACATAAGCTCCCGCAGCAGCCTATCCAGCCGTACTCTCTCGTATTCTTTAATACTTTAGCCTTCGTCGCTCTCTTGATCTTTAACCATCGCTCTCTCGGATCATCGCTCTCTCGGATCATCGCTCGCTTGCTTACATTAGGGCACGGGCAATTCGGCCCGCCTGCCCTTAAATGAGTCTTCATCTATCCCTCATTGAGTCTGCATCTATCACTCACATAGTCTACACCTATCACTTATATGGTACGGAGCTAATCTTCGTAGCCATCACAATCATCGTAAATCGCACCGATCGGTCACCCACATACATATATGTACATACGCAGTACGTCGGTCTACATATCGTCTGGAGCTCGCCTAAATATACATACATATGTACATACGCCTTCGTCGGTCTACATATCTCCCAATAAACTGTACCTATTATTAATCTAACCGCTCGACCCTTTATTCAAACAACATATCGCAACAGCTAGTGAAAAAGCTCATTAGCTTAACAGGGGATAAAGACTATTTTGGTCTTGAGCCATTCCAGTGGTATAGTCCCCACCACTAGTATCTTCCTGAAGATATGTTGTAGTCAGTTGATGGCCGAGTCTCCGGCCTTTTGCAGTTGGGCCGGAATGACCTGGTCCGGACCTGGCGATTTGAACGGATTAAATCGGTTTACCGCCCAGCATATGTTCCGTTTGGTAAAAATGTGGTCCATCGTGGCTGTTTGGCCTCCTCTGTGGATTTGCGCCGGCTTGATGGTTGTACACCCAAGGAAGTGGGTTTCAAGAAGTACGTGGAGCGACTCCTCGCTGGAGTTGGTCCACGTTCCGTTATTCCTTTTAAGATACTCTACCGAGAGGGTGGTTTTTGAGAGGAGCTTGCACAGCCTTGCGGCCTCTGACGTCTCCTCTATCTCCGAGCAGAATTTTTGCCAAGAGGCCTTTTTTGCTTTTCGTGTTTCTTTTTTTTATTGGGCAAGACTTAGTCTACCCAATGTTTCTCCTCGTTAGCGCTTTTGGCTCTGTTGAAGAGAGTCCTACAGCTCTTACGTAGGATGGCGATTTGTTTCGACCACCAGGGTAGTTTCTTTTTACCCCTTGTCTTGTGTGGTAGGCAAGCTGCCGTGAAAGCCTTGTTGCATGCTTCCGTGAACCTGTTCACTATGCGATCTTTGTTGGCAAGTAGGTCCTCCAATACCGAGCAATATTTAACCCAGTTGGTTTTCCTGGGGTTAATGTATTCGGTGGGTTTTGGGCTCTCGAGGGATAAAGTCGTCTCGATATACCTATGTTCAGAGAAGGAATGGTCCTCTAGGATTCTCCAACTTTTCACTTTGACAGATTGTGAGACAATAGAGTGAGGTCAATAACCTCCTGTCGGTTTTTTATAATAAATGTGGGACGTTACCCCGGTTACATATAGTTAAGTTCGAGCTTAGGATAAAGCTAAAAAGTGACCCACCCCTTACATTTGTCTTCGCGCTACCCCATTGAGTATGGTGAGCATTGGCGTCGCAGCCTATGTGTAGGCTTGTATTGGACCTCTCGCTGTCGCTGGCCAGCTTGCAGACGAGGTCGTTGGGAGGATCGCTTTGCTCATGGGCCATGTAGGACGACATCAAGTCGAATCGGAGAAAACCCGACAGCAGCAGCAGCTCGAAGACGAGCAGAAAGGCAAGATCCCGGTCGCTGACTTTGCGCTCGCACCAACGCAACGGTAACAACGTCGACAGAAAGTTAAGCTGTAGTATACCTACCCTGCCAGTAATACAAATCAAAGGGTATAACAGTAAATCTATACATTGTGACACTCTGTCATAAATATACAAATATCCAAAAGACCACCAGCGCATATGTCATACGATGACCCACTTACATATGTACATGCCGATCGTAGCGCGTGGGAATGCTGAGTGCATATGTCATACGATTCACCACTTATGTATATGCTGTTCGTTGAACTTTGCAGCTCAAGTGGTCAAGATATACACAACGTATGTATGCCTTCTGCATACATACTGGGTTAGCTGAACCCAGAACGAAGATATAATATTCATTGCTAATAAAGTAAGAAAGCGGAGCAGACGCTCCAAGTTAAAACCGCAAAAATAATTGTCCATTACATGGCGACCGTGACAAGTTCACGAAGCTACAATGCTAAGTTTTAATATTTAATGAAAAAAAAAGTGCTGTGATTCCACTGCAAAGCAACAGTTCTCCACCAGTCAAACCGACAAGAAGGAAAATGAGAGCTAAGAAAATGAGAGCGTAAGAAGCGTATGCGTAGGTTGAAGCGTAAGCGCAGAAAGATGCGTGCAAGGTCCAAGTTGACGAAGCACAGCACCGTCGACCACTGAATGGATCTTTTGACTTACAAGCTAATCTAAACCAACAAAACCAACAACCAACCAAACCAACCAATCTAAACCACACACATACACACCCCAAACGCCCACAAAGCCTGTGCGATGACCAGCGCAGGCACTGTTTAACGCGCTTATGAGTGACGACAACACAGATTCTGCTCCTATTGAGCAAAGGGAAGCACTTTCCCTTCAGGAGCACCTGAAGGTGTTTCCGAACGATGGACCACGCCCACTCACAATAGCTGAGTACCGGGCACGGCAGGAGAAAAAGCCGACGGAGCAAAAGAAGACAAAACGTGGAGGACAAGTAAGAAAGTTACTTCAACAAAAGCGACTGCAACAAGATTTGCTGGCGGCAGCAACGACACCAGAAGACCGGCAACGCTACATAGAGCGCATCAACGACCTGAAAGCTGAATTAAAACTTCGCAGCCGAGCGAAGCCACGCAAGGGGGCCGCAAATATGCGTAAGCCTTAACTTGCCATAGACTTAATTTCTACCTGTGAATTGAAGCACGTCAGTGCAATTCGCAAAACTCTAAAATCTGCTAGGCTTTTAATACTAACATATGTGGTTGGAGAATTTTTTTTTATAAATATGAAATGTAATTTGAATTGTGAGCCAACCACATACACTAAATAACTAACTTTTCCACGTCTCTGGCGCTGGGTATTTATACTCAGCAGCGTTTAGAATATTTGTGTAATTGATAAATCTTGCAATAAGTTCATTGCAATGAAAATATCGCTCCAATTTTTTTTCTTCGATTTTCAAATAGAGGAATGAATAAAACCCTATTACATTCTAAAATCCCATATAAGATTAAATGAAAACTAAGATTTTGAAAATACAATTCAATTTTCTTTCATGAAACATTAGAAAAAAAAAAACTGTTCTTTTCATTGAATATATACAGCCAAATTAAAACTACATAATGGGGTGGTTTAGTGAGTCCAGTGAGGCAAAAGATAACACTGCTAACGTTGTAAACAACGTCAAGATAATTGATCACACGGATGATATAAACGCATTGTGGCTCCTGTTATTAATTATCACGATAGTATTAGTTTTGCAATTTCTGCTTACACTCTATGTTAAGCATAACAAAATTATCAAGAAAAGATACATGAATAGGGCAAATAACCTAGATAACGTCTAAAAACGAATAAGTAGAAAATAGATCAAATTTACAAGGGTAGGATAATTCCATTAAAGAATGGAAAGGAACGAAATCGCGAAACGTATAGACGCATTTCGTTACAAATTCGGTAGATCTTACAAATGCATTAATAAAGATGCAGTTATAAAAGCAGAGACTTTGAAATATCATATAGAAATTTTAGTAAGGGAATATAATAACGTAGTTACCTTAGTAAGCCGTTTCGACAACAAATTCACGACTGAGCACAAAGGTAAGTGTTTAAGGGTAATAAAATCCCTAAACAAAAGATTAATTGCTGTCACCAATAGGCGACACATTCAGATAACAGTGCCAGACAATATATATCAATTGGCGGAGTTTGATCCCAACCAATTAAACGAATTAGACGAATCAACTCAGTCAGGCGACGCCGAATCTGATAGTGACATCGAAACACTAGAAGAAAGCGATCCAATCGAAACAAAACTAGAAACGATAACAATCTCTGAAATGGCACAAACAGTTGTAGAATTTACCAAACTAGCCACATCTCTATTACCAGAGTTCGATGGTAAGCCGGAAAATCTTCAAAGTTTCATAGATTCTCTGAATCTATTGGATACCTTGAAAGGCACACATGAGCTAACAGCCATAAGTCTTATAAAAACAAGACTCAAAGGCCATGCGAGAAATTTAATAAGTAATGAGCAGACAATTGCTGCAATCGTTACGCAACTGTCAACTGCAATAAAGGGCGAATCGGTAGAAGTTGTATCTGCCAAGATACGAAATCTGCAACAGGGAAACAAAACGGCAACCCAATACACCCAAGAGGTGGAAAAGCTGGCAAAGGCTCTTGAAGGAGCCTATATCAATGACGGCCTAACCCAATCACTTGCAAATAGATACAGCACTGCAACAGCTGTAAAAGCTATGACCCAAAATTGTTCGAATGATAAAGTAAAATCAACCATGCAGTCAGGCATATTCACAAATATGAATGATGCCATCTTAAAATTTGTCGATAGTTGCACGGAAGTAATGGGTCAAAGTAACTCTGTCCTATATTATCGACGAGGTGCAAATCACTATAATAGAGGAGGCCGAGGTTATGGTAATGGTAGAAATTACAACCACAACAGTTACAACAGAGGCGGTAATAACAATTATAACAATAATTACAATACCCGTGGAGGAAAACGAAACGAAAATAGTGGAAGAGGCCGAGGTAACTCCAACCAAGGTTACAATAATAGCAATGTGAGAGTGGTGCAAAACGCGTCGGTCTCCGGACCCTTTAGGAGACAATCAGTAAATGCAAAGGTTCATTCCATCAATTACAGTCTTAATATATTTGTCACTTTTTATAATCATTCAACTAAAAATAAACTCACATTCCTAATAGATACTGGTGCAGATATCTCACTTTTAAAAATAAACTCCGATTCTTTCAAAATTCAAGAAGACAAAATTATAAACATCCAGGGCATAGGCCAGGGTGTAATAAAATCTCAAGGAACAACTTCAATAGAACTTCAATCAACAAAATATATTATTCCACATGAATTTCATTTAGTAGATTCCGATTTTTCAATACCGTGTGATGGAATAATAGGAATTGATTTTATTAAAAAATTCAATTGCCAATTAGACTTCAAACCAAGTAAAGACTGGTTTATAATTAGACCTCAAAACTTAAATTATCCTATTTATGTTCCAATAACATATAACGCTGGCAACAATACAGTTCTTCTGCCAGCCAGATCCCAAGTAGTTCGAAAAATAGACATTAATTCAGTAAACGATTATATATTTGTTCCAAATCAAGAAATACATAATGGAATCTATGTTGCCAATACAATAGCAGCATCCAAACATGTATACATTCGCCTTCTAAATACAACTAATTTCGACCAACTGGTCTTCACGCGATTACCATTTGGTCTTAAAATAGCACCCAATTCATTTCAGAGAATGATGACAATAGCATTCTCGGGTTTAGAACCCTCTCAGGCATTCCTTTATATGGATGATTTAATGGTGATAGGATGTTCCGAAAAACACATGATTAAAAACTTAACTGATGTTTTTAATGTATGTAGAAAATATAACCTAAAGTTGCATCCAGAAAAATGCTCATTTTTCATGCATGAAGTGACATTCTTAGGTCATAAGTGCACTGACAAAGGAGTATTGCCAGATGACAAGAAATTCGACGTCATTAAAAATTATCCTGTCCCTCATGACGCGGACAGCTCGAGACGATTTGTAGCATTCTGCAATTATTATCGTCGATTTATAAAAAACTTCGCCGATTATTCACGGCACATAACTAGATTATGTAAAAAGAATGTTCCTTTTGAATGGTCAATTGAATGCCAAAACGCATTCCAATACCTTAAAGAAAAGCTTATGCACCCCACGTTATTACAATATCCTGATTTTCGCAAAGAATTTTGCATTATAACAGATGCTAGTAAACAAGCTTGCGGAGCGGTTCTAACTCAGAACCGTGACGGAATTCAACTCCCAGTAGCTTATGCATCTCGTTCATTTACAAAAGGGGAAAGCAATAAGAGCACAACAGAACAGGAGTTAGCGGCAATTCATTGGGCAATTACCCATTTCAGACCATACATTTATGGCAAACACTTTGTTGTTAAAACGGATCACAGACCACTAACATATCTTTTTTCTATGACCAATCCCAGTTCGAAATTAACTCGCATGCGGCTAGAGCTTGAAGAATACGACTTCACAGTAGAATACCTAAAGGGAAAAGATAATTTTGTAGCAGACGCACTTTCACGAATAACTATAAAAGAACTCAAAGACATTCAACATAAAGTCCTGAAAGTCACTACCAGGCGACAAAGTAGACAAAACAAAGCCTGTACAGCAGAAAAATATGAACTATTGCCAAGGCAAAGTCATAATGTACCCAAGCCCAATGTACACGAAGTCATTACAAATGATGAAGTACGAAAAGTAGTGACCTTGCGCATAACAGAATTTAAATGTTTATTTAAACATGGAAATAAAATTATCGCAAGAATGGAAGTTAGTGATTTATATACCAATGGAATTCTCGACCTAGGTCAGTTCTTCCAAAGGCTCGAAAAAGAGGCCGGTATATTACAAATCAGCCAACTCAAACTGGCACCGAGCGAAAAGATCTTTAAATCAGTTTCAAAAGATTCTTTTAAAAATATGGGCAATAAAATATTAAAATCTTTAAGAGTAGCGCTACTCCAGCCGGTGACCCAAATAGCAGATGAAAAAGAGGTACAACAAATATTGTCTACATACCATGACGATCCAATTCAAGGAGGCCACAGTGGCATTACAAGAACGCTAGCAAAAATAAAAAGACACTACTACTGGAAAAATATGACACGTCATATAAAAGAGTAAGTACGTAGATGTCAAAAATGCCAAATATCTAAAACAAAGATACACACGAAAACTCCTTTGACTCTCACAGAAACACCTGTGAATGCTTTCGATATAGTGATAGTGGATACAGTTGGTCCGCTGCCTAAATCAGAAAATGGAAATGAATATATAGTCACATTAATTTGTGACCTTACAAAATATTTAGTAGCCATTCCAATAAAAAGCAAAAGCGCAAATTGTGTCGCAAAGGCTATATTCGAAAATTTCATACTCAAGTTCGGTCCAATGAAGACGTTCATTTCGGACATGCGAACAGAGTATAAAAACCAGATTTTAACTGATTTATGCAAGTATATGAAGATCGAGAATCTCACCTCTACTGCATATCATCACCAAACATTAGGGACAATAGAACGAAGCCATCGAACATTTAATGAATACATTCGTTCATACATCTCTGCAGACAAAACTGATTGGGATGTCTGGATTCAATATTTCACTTATTGCTTCAACACGACACCATCAGCAACGCATGAGTATTGTCCATACGCACTAGTATTTGGCAGACTACCAAAACAGTTCATAGATTTAAATAAAACTAATTACATAGATCCTATCTACAATCTAGATGACTACTCTAAGGAAATAAAGTTTAGATTAGAAATAGCATACAAAGGAGCTAGAATTATGTTAGAAAAAGCCAAGGCTTATAGAAAATTAGCATACGATGAAAAAACAAAAAATTTTGAATTAAAAATAGGAGATAAAGTACTTATAAGAAACGAAGCAGGTCACAAATTGGACCCAGTATATTTAGGACCATATATAGTAGAAAAAATAGAAGATAATGATAACATTTACATTAAAGATAGTAAGAATAAGAAGCAAAAGGTACACAAAGATAGGTTAAAAATATATATTCAATGAAACGTTTCATGAAAAAAAAAAAAAAAAACATTGGTCTGATCAACCAAACAAAAAAAAAAAAAAAAATATTTTTTTAGTGTAATGAAATAAATAATAAAAAAAAAATGGGAATAAGATAAAAAAAAAAATAAAAAGAAAATTTAAATTCTTCTTGGAAAGTCGAATGAGGATTTAAAGTTGAATGGAGTTAAAGTAAATCAAATAGATTAAAATACAAAAAAATTTTTTTTGTTTATCAATAAACACAAATAAAAAAAAAAAAAGAGATAGAACACATTCTTTATTACACTTATTATACATTTTTTATATACTTATAAAATAAGACACAAAAAAAAAAAAAACTTATTACTATTAATTTCAATATTTTTATACCGACTTTAACACTCTTCAAATGACTACATATGTATATTACGTCATTTCTTTAAAAAGGGAGGTGTAGTATACCTACCCTGCCAGTAATACAAATCAAAGGGTATAACAGTAAATCTATACATTGTGACACTCTGTCATAAATATACAAATATCCAAAAGACCACCAGCGCATATGTCATACGATGACCCACTTACATATGTACATGCCGATCGTAGCGCGTGGGAATGCTGAGTGCATATGTCATACGATCCACCACTTATGTACATGCTGTTCGTTGAACTTTGCAGCTCAAGTGGTCAAGATATACACAACGTATGTATGCCTTCTGCATACATACGTATACACCAATGTACTTACACATAATTATAAGACATAGATATAAGTATTGCATGTAGCGGGTAAGCTGAACCCAGAACGAAGATATAATATTCATTGCTAATAAAGTAAGACAGCGGAGCAGACGCTCCAAGCTAAAACCGCAAAAATATTTGTCCATTACAAAGCTAGAAGATCACCGAGGCGCCGACGGAGTCCGCAAGCAAAAAATTGACGAAGAAAACTACCACCAAGCACCGAGAGCACAGACCGAAACCGAACGAGAGGGATATGTTATGGATCGTCTCATCTCCTACACAGTAGCGGCAGCAGCAGCGAGCAAAGCGACAGGGTCGAAGCGCTAGCAGAAGTACGCTGAAACCGTAGGCGAGGAAGAGACGCAATAGTAGGAGGTAGGATCCCCTTATATAAAGAAAAACGCAGTAATTTACGCATTCCCCTCCCCCGCTCAAGAGTCACACGCTAATGCAACCTCTCCCACCCCTCTTGTAGAGACGCGTAAGATATTGCACAATTATCACGTTGCTGGCCGCTGCGAACGACCACTTGTGCACTTCAGCCCGTTCATTGATTTTTTTATTTGACTCTGCACATACGCCCAGGGGTTTTCGCGGATCTGAGATGGGACGTGGCGACGACGTGATCTACATTGAATCCTTTCCTTTTCCCTAAAGAGTCGAACGTAGTGGCACTGGACGCGAGAAAGCCTAAGGCTAGCACAGTGTCAGCGACTTCGATTCCCCTTCCCTCGTACTCCTCCCACTTGTAAACCTTCTATACTCTGGGGAAACAGCAAACGGTGTTGGACGCGGGAAAGCCTAAGGCTGATGTCAGAGTGCGCGCGAGAAACAAAGCGATAACATTGGACAAGAATGAGTGATGAGCCACTGCAATCGCTCAAAAGATGTCAGAGTAAGCGCGATTAAGCGAGAAAGCAGTTTGCAACATACTTCATCGCTTCTGTACTTTAATTACCGTTTGTTATCAAAACACGCGTGGAGATAAACATAGAAAATTTAATTATTGAAGTAAAACTTTTTTTAACTATGGTACCGAAAGAGCAAAAACTATCATATTTACATTAATAACCATCGGAGAGCAATGATGCTCGCTTCTTCCACAGCTCTCACTCTGCTATCTTCTCCCTTTGCTCATCGCATCGCATCTCGCATCGCTTCGCTTATCACGCGTACTTTGACATTAGCCTAAGGCTGGCACCGAATCCGTGAGCAGCGATCCTCCCGTAAAATTTCCTTTTCCCTTGGTACTGAAAGATCACGTCTTCTGTCCCGTGGTTGACCTCGAGCCCTTGGAGACTGGGATATGTACCCCATCCGAGATCACTACTTGAAAACACATTCCTGAAAGACTTGCTACCAAAAAAGAAACGACAAGAAATGTTTCCGAGCAATTCGACCAAGCGGCTGGACTCTTAGAAGGCATAATATAGCGAAAGTTAGCATTTCAAGCTTACCGCTCTTGACCATTCCTATGAATAGTTCAGTGTCATCTCGATTGTAACAACTTTAACACGCACATTAAAAGAATGTTATGTGTGAAGAAATAAACTGGCAAACTTTCTACATCAAATATTTCTGTTTTCTTTGGAAACGGTAAACTAATGAATCTTGGACTCTGCTTTTGTTGAAAAATTAGCCGCTTTGTTGAGCGATATTAATAAATAATAATATTAATGAAGCAATGGAGCTGCATGGATTTGCCGATGCGTCGTCTCATTTTCATGTTCACGGTTATTTACAGCCAGGTGCAACTCAAAAGTAAATATGTTGTCAGACTGATCGTCGCAAAAACCCGTGTTGCGCCCATCAAACCTATATTCATGCTGCGGCTCAAATCGAATGCAGCCCATCTTCTTTCCAAATTGATGTCTCTGGTTAAGCAATCACAAAATATTCATATTTGTAGTGTTTCGTGTTTGTCTGACTCAGAAATTTTACTGCATTGGCTCTCATCACCCCCTCGGACTTGCGACACGTATGTTTGCAACCGCACCACTGAGATTTGGGAAGCGTGTCCATGTAGCTGCTGGCAGCACATTCGCACAGAGGACAATCCCGCCGACAGTGCATCACGCGGACTTCTACCAAGGTATCTTGAAGTTCATCAACTGTGGTGAAACGGACCCCAATGCCTTTCTCAATCACGTCGCCCTTGTCCACTTGCTAAAGCAAAAATCGCACAGCCGACTGAGGAGGCTGCGCGCATTGAATTAAAGGTCAAGCCTTAAGTATAAGGTAATCAAACATGTTCAGATGGAGTTCTTTCAAGTGGAGATCAAGCAGCTGAGCACGGGACAATAGCTTTCTCCAAAATCCAAGTTTATTACCAATTTCTTGACGACATCACCAAAATTGCTTCCTTTGAACTGAACGAACTGCAGCTATATATCCGATCCAAACATTCAAGGGGATCGGTATGTTGAGAAATAAGCCACTTAGTTAAAAGATATTCATTAATATTATAACTTTCCCTATTCATATGCTAATAATTATATTGCCCCGCTCAAGCAAAACCTAGGTTAGGTTAGGTTAGGTTAGGTTAGGTTACAGCGGCTGCCAGACTCACCGGGAGCCTAGCACACTTAGGCCGTTTCCGGCCCGAAAGCAAAACCTAACATAACTAACAAAACCTAACAGAACCCGGCGCTGCGCACGCATACATGGATGTGCACCGTTATTGCATTAGAAAGTCGCATCGCCTGATCTTCTCAATTCCCCTTTGTTCGACTTCTTTTCTTTCTTCTTTGGTGTAAAGACCCAACAGGGCTTTACAAGCACTTGACGATCTGCCACAATGGCTACACAATGAAACTAATAAGCAGGACAGACACACTGCCACTGGAGGCAAACCCATGTATAATTTTTTTATGTTTTTTCCGGTATCATTATTCGAACACGAAGGCACTAAAACGCAGAAATGAAAAGATCGATAGGTAGAAGACGAGGGTGGTCACTCTGAACACAATCGATGGCAAGCAAAAGAAAGATCGATAAAAATTGCTTTGCTTAATTCGTATAACGCGCCATCGACTACCACGTCCCACGAGTTTTCATATTGCCTGACATACGAAGTGAATCCATCGCGACGCACACTATATATGGCTATACGATCTCAATCGTCAATAGCCATCAGATCCCCAATTTCCCCAACAACGTCGATTCCTCCAAGTAAGTTAAGCTTTTCTCGTGGTGCAGCCAGGGAAGCCCAGTGAGGGCTAACGTTTAATAATAAAGATTCTGAACGAAAATACGAATGTCATTGTATTTTCTTTATTCTTATACATATACTCATTATATGTTGTACCCAAACCTCCCCTATTGGAAACTCTGTTTTCCTATGAATCGTCGCAATCACGCACGGTTCAGTACCATCCACCAGTAGCTAGTGACTGTCGCGATAACGCGCAGCCAATCCCCATTAGAAATCCCGCAATTCTACAAATCTTCGCGATCAGGCACGGTTCAGTAGTATCCCCTGGTAGTTAATGACTGTCGCGATGACGCACAGCCAATCCCCGTTAGAAACCCCGTTGTCCTACGAGCCGTCGCGATAACGCATAGTTCCGTAGGTTGCCCTGCACGTAGTCATTGTCGCGACAACGCGCAGTCAATCCTCGCTGGAGATTCCGTAGTCCTACAAGCCGTAGCGACAACGCACGGCCCTGTAGATTCCCCTGTTTCCCTCGAAGGCTACGGCTTAGTGCCGTCACGATAACAATTGATCCCATGCAAGCCCTATGACCACGTCGCACGATAGACCCTCCCGGTCGTGATACAGTTACTTTCCCTTGCCTAAGATCTCCTTATCAACTACAAATTTTCTTGTAGACGACCCTGGACAGGCTGAGCTTTACCCAGTCTAAAATAGGTTCCTATCAGTGGAGTTGATTTAGTATAAATTTCTAGTCGCAAAGAACCGCACGCCTATTGATACCCCCGCTATTTATATAAACCACGTTGTAGCCCCGCCAATATTACATAATCACAATACATATATCTACATCAAATAAACCCTATATAAAATTATACGGCCCACTTATTCATAACCAACGTTTCTTATCATTCCGTAGATATTGTCATTGTAAATGATTCTGCGCTTTCGGGTTTTCATATTTTAAAAATGTTGGATGCCACAGATTTTTGCAATTGGCGGGGCAAAATTATTTAATACATTTAGACAGTCCAGCCGCATAACTACACCGACAGAGACAGCCCCGCCGCACACACTTACACCGACAGAGAGAGCCCAGCCGCACATTCACACCGACGACAGAGAGAACACGGCAACGCACCCGCGTCATCAAGAGAGAGAGAGCAGACAGAGACCGGCAGAGCACCGGAAAATTACCGTTATATAGCGGCTCATGACCAGACGGAAGAACGAGAGAGAGAACACGGCAACGCACCCACGCCAGAGGACCGGCAGAGGACGGAAAATCGCCGTTATCTAGCGGCTCATGACCACACGGAAGAAACAGCAGACACCGGCAGAGAACGGGAAAAACCCCGTTACCCAGTGGATCATGGCCAGCGCAAGGAGAGCGACCAAGTACCGACCTGGAAAGAGCAAAGGCTCGTCGGCACAGCGTGAGCAGCGCGAGAGGGCTCGCGGCAGAGAGGGCTCCCGATCGGGAAGCTGGAGGAGCAGAAGAAGTCCAGCCACAGACGCGATAGAGTACAGACGTGCCCACTGGAGTGTTCGAACCGAGTATCGCGTAACCGAGTGTCGCGACCAAGCACCGAAGCTAGTCCAAATTGCGGAATTGTATGATTTAAAGTGCAAAGCCTGCTTCTCTGTTACGAAGGAGAACACCGGCCAGGAGGGCGCAGGCACAGGCGTTAAGGCAACATACGGAACTAAGGGTGAGCGAGTCTCACGTCGTGAGTGCAGGGTTGTTGAGCAGTGCGGTAGGCAGGGCCCAGAGTAAAGAAATAAAGAATAAGCATTATAACTAATGCTCTAGTGGTCACTCGAGTCCGATTTTTGGGGGCCCAGGAGTATAGTGAATACATTATAGATCAATGTATCCTCCTCGTAGTGTCTCTTTGTGGATACTCGAAAGCGCGGTTCGACGATTGTCTCTTTCGCTGACGCTGACTGGCGTGCGCGCATGTTCCTCTCATAGCCTGGTATCCAGCATCACGCCCAGGTATTTGATTGCCCTCTTCGACCTGCCACGGTGATGGTAGCTGTCTCCACTGCTTTCCGGCTGCTGATGAGCTCAGCCTTCGTCTGCAGTCATACTGAGGAGAGCCACTGTATGATTTGCGCCATGGCTAGATTTCACTTATCCTCTACTGCCCTGAGCTCTTTGGCGCCTTATCGCCATATCGTCGGTGCCTTGTTGCACGCCTCCAGATACCTGGTGTTTCTCTGTCGCCTCGCTGGTGTTATACCTCAGGATTCTATTCTTGAAATAACTTCTTACTATCCTCAGTTGGTACTCCGGGACTTTAGCGCCTCGAGGGCCTCCAGGATGCGGCCCCATTTAGCCGTATTGAAAGCATTTTTAACGTCAAACATTGTAACTAGGAAGTAGTGCTTGGCGCCGCCTTTCCATCGACTTCCTTCGATCGCTCCCGAAGCTAACTCGACTTTCTTGCCGATCACTGCCTTGGCGCTATCACGGCGTAAGCAGGTCAGGTGCTCCAGTAGCTTGCCGACGGTGTCGATCAGGCAAATCGGACGATATGCAGCTGTATCCTCCCTGGTTACCAGGCTTCGGTAATAGGACCAGGCGCTTAATTTTCCAGCGTTTGGAAACACACCGCTTTGTAGGCAGCTGTTAAACATGCTCGAGAAAACATCAGGGCAGAGCGCAATTGCTAGTCTCTAGACTTGCTCAGCTTCAAACTCGTTACAGCGTGGCGAATCTTGATGGGCTCGGTTGGAGAAGGCCTGCTTGGCACAGGCGGAGCACGCCGATATCCTCAGCCATGCTGGGAAAGAGATAACTAACAATCCCTGACGCCTGACGATCCTTAGCGGCGTCTGGCATAGTTGCATTTGCTTTTAGCCTAGGCGATCTCCTCGTTCCACCAGTATACTGAGTCATGTGTCCTCTGGTACCTTTTACTCTTGGTCATGCTAGCATCGCAGGCGCGGCTTTGCATTCCGTCCACCACGGCTTCGGTGCTATCGGCGGTATCGGGGATCTCAGCGGACTCTAGGTGGGTACTAAAAGTCCGCGTGTCTAGCGTCTTGACGCGATACCTGGAGCATGTCGGCGGTCAGGTCGTACTCCAACGGCGCACTATATGGTCAACATGGTCACTTGCGTTAAACGAGTCGTCGATGCTCCAACAGGACGAACTGAACAGCACGCTACTGAAAAATATTATGTCAACGACCGAGCCCAGTCCAGCTCTGCTGAACGTGTGCTGCATTTCACGGTTAAGGAGCGCCACGTCGAGAAGAGAGAACGCCCCGAGCAACGCCCGTCCCTTAGCATTGGTTGAAGAGCTACCCCACTCCTCCGCCCACGCGTTGAAATCTCCCGCGATGACGATCGGGTGGCAGCCTCTCGCGTCTGCCACCAAGGAGTCTAGGGTGTTAGCGAACTCTGGTAACTGCAGACTGGAGGGTAGATAAACTGCATAAAACCACAGGTCAACAACCAATGCGCGCACGTAGTGTTCGCCCCGGCGACCATAAAGCTGCTCTCCCAGATGTGTCCGAAGTGCACCTAGGGCCCTCACACAGCCGGTATGCCTCGCTAAGCACCGCGAGGTCTGCACCGCGTTCACGCACTGTTTGCGACAACAAGCCCTGAGCCGCTGCACAATGGTTGAGGTTCAGTTGAACGAACTTCATTTTGCACGGCAGTTAGGTACGCTTCCGCTGAATGGACATCTGCTACCGCCCGTCTGGTGGCTGAATGAGGCGCCCTTTGCGATGCAGACGAAGCACTTCGCCACCCTACTCTTGCAGCTTCCTGCCTTGTGGTCTGTTTCTCCGCACCTAATAAAGAACCGGAACCTGTCCACGGGGTTGCGGCAACTGCTTGCGGTGTGTCCCATCTCTAGGCAGCGGTAGCAGCGCGTACGTGCTTCCTGCAAGGGAATGGAGCAGCTGGTCCAGCCAATGCGGACTGTGCGCAAGACAGTAATGCTGCTTGCCAGATTCGCTGGGACCGAGAAATGTGCCACCTGGGTATTACCGTATCCAGGTCAAACACTCTTCACCTAGCATACGTCTGCTGGGACGTTCGTCTGCGCTGATATTGCAGACACTATTTCCTCTTTAGTTGCAAGCTCGTCCAAGTCCCGAATGGTGAACCACTGCACTCTTGCCCAGTATCAGCTCCACCTCGTCCTTGATCTGCTTGGTACACTCCAAGCCTACTCCATTTAGCTCCAATAGCAGCTCGCCTTCCGCTGTGCGACGGGCTTTAGAAACCTTGTTGCGGACTCTGTTGAGCTTTCCATCGCTCCTGCGCGTGACTAGTGACAGCACTTCGCTGTAGGAAAGCTCGCTGGTGCTTATAACCAGCGCATCTGACCTGCTCCTCATCGGCGGCTTGCCAGGCGGCATTCTGACTTGGTAGCCCTCTTCTTCTGAACCGTTTGCCACGTATTCTGTGGGACCGACTCCGTAACCGCGGGATTTGCGTTGCCAGTTCTGTTCCTCTTCGAGGGCGTAGCTCGCTGCCCTGGTTCTTGTTCACGACGTCTCTTAGGCGTCGCTGTCATTGCGGCGGAGGACGTCCACGCTACCTAAGGAAGACGACTTGCTTCTGCCAGCAAAGGCTTCGTACAGCTTAACAGCCTTCGCTGCAAGATCTCTTACCACCTGGTTGACATGTCGCTGCCCGATCAGGAGATCTTTAACGCCATTCATTCTATCCATTCTATTTTATACCCGGTACTCAGTCAGTATATACATATGTACATACATATATGAGATTACGATTTATGCAATTTATTATATGTTGGCAAAAGGGACAAATTAAATTTTGGGCAAAAAATAATATTATATATATATATATTTATATATATATATATTCGAGACGTGGAAGTGTTTGCGAGAGAGAGAGGGAATGAGTAAGCGCTTGGCAGGCGTTTCGTAGCCACTGAAATTTAATTCGTTCCTTCTGTACCTTCTCGTACCTTACAAATTCTGGATGCCAAAATTTTGAAATAAACTTGTGCTGATAGAAATTTTGGTTGCTCTAGCTCTTATAGTTTCTGAGTACTAGGCGTCCAAAAATACAAATGGGCAAAGAAGGAAAGAGGAGAGAAAGAGCGAGGGGGAACGATGACTTTCGACATGGTTTTCTTCATTGCAGCTATTTTAATGATGCGATCTGATCCAGATTCAACACACTGATAGAAATGGTAATCATCTATGATTCTGCATTTTGCGTTTTATCGTATATATTTAAAATGGTGTATGCCACAGACTTTCGTCCTTTGTGCAGGCGGAATTAGGCGAGGCCAAGTTTTGAAATAAACTTGGAGTAGTGTGATAACACAGGAGACTGGATACAAAACTTGGTTGCTCTAGCTTAGTCTCTGAAATATAGTCTCTGAAATATAGGCACTAATGGAGACGGGCGGACGGACAGACAGACATGACTATATCGACTCGGCTATTGATGCTGATCAAGAATATATACTTTATGGGGTCGGAAACACTTCTTTCTGGGCGTTACACACATCCGTTATCACCACAAATCTAATATACCCACCCCTATACTCTTCGAGTACCTGGTATAGTAACTCACACTGTGTCTCTGTATGTATATGTATACATATATATGTATACATATGTATGTATGCATGTATGTATGCATGTATGTATGAGAGGCGTGCTTCGGGTCAGTACCCTGGAGTACGGGCCATCGCTTACAAATGTGCTCACACATCGATTTCAGCGTGAGCACCCCAGATGACATAAGTGATGTCGCGCGGAACGATGAACTGATCACGTTAACATGGCGATGTCCTAGGAGCATAGGGGATGACATGTTCATCGAGAAGTGCGAAAAAATAAAGCTTACTATAAGTGATGATTTTCTCAAAAAAATAAGGCTTACTATAAGTGATGATTTTCTCGAACAAATAAGGCTTACTATAAGTGATGATTTTTTCGAAAAAATAAAGTATAACAAAAATCATGCATTTTATAAGCGATGGTTTTCTCGAAAATGTAAGGGATATAATAAGTGAAGATGTTAGATGAAAAAAAAGGGCGTACATAAGTAAGGAGTGTATTCATTTATTTTCTTTTGCTTTTATTTAAAATTACAATTATGAACATATGTATGTCCGTTTTGGGGATCCCTGAGCCTCGTTGGGTAACTTTAATTGCATCGGCACTTAAATAATATGGATTATTTTATTATGTTTTTGTATAGTTTTGTGATTTTTAAAGACTAACTTTCCATGTCCTTCCAGGATGTGCCTGTCCCCATTGTGTTCCGTATTTGTTGATCTATCAATAAAATGATTCCATAAAATACTGTTAATAATTGCCATTATGTATATAAAAAAGGAAAAATCGAAATAACAGAAATATGTTCGATTTGTAAATCAGTTTTAAATAAACAAAAAGCAATGCTCACTGTAGATCAGCGGTGGTATGTGCATTTACTCCTACAAAAAAAAAAACAGAACACGTGCCAAAATATGACTTGACTCAGGCTTCGCATGTAAGAGTTGCTTTTATGTTTTTGTTGTTGGAGTGCTTAAAATTGAAATTTCGGGCCCATTGCAGATTATCACATTATATGTACATATTTCTTTATTCTTCTTTTAATCCATACTATACATATTAGTCGGGGCATAAGGACACAAAAATTAAAGACCATAAAAGAAGAATAAATAAATACAATGCGAATGCAGCGATACATTGAACTCAGTTTATTCAATATTTCACAAATTTACGACGCGTACATCACATTTTGTTTATTTAAACAATGCATTTACCTGGTAATAATATAAATATTTTTCACTAAATCACTGCATTTTCGCTTCCAACTCTTTCCGCACAATTGTAGCAATGTAACGTAATAGAAAATGCAAGGCGAAAAAGTAAAAATGCTCTGCCGACGCAGGCGCAAAAGATACGAAAAGACAAAAAAAACCAAATTCTTTTGTACGTCGCACGATTGGCAGAGCCGATCTATTACGATCATACGGAAAATAAGGAAACAGAGAGAAAATAAAGGGTTCGGTTTAGCGGGCGTCAATGTCTAGATGACATTATCGTTGACATTTGTCATCGCTCACGGCTGGGACTGCAGGGTATGTCACTTTTGTGAAAGTTTCTGCAGGATACTGACCCAGAGCCCGCCTCTCGAGTTGTAAAGGTTGGTTGCGAGAGACAAATGAGTTTTTTTTTGAGTGGCTAAGTCTATCCTCGGACCTCAATTCCATTGACAATGTCTCAAAAGAGATGTCGGAAAGACTTTTTGTCAAAATAGAAACCAATTTTGGGATAATGTCCAAAAGTACAATATTCCAATTGGAACTTATCATAAGTTATTATACTCCATGCCGAAAGGAATGGAGAAAGTCCTGCAAAATAAGGGTGCATAAACCGGATAATAGCTGCCACATAATCAATTTAATATAAAACAAGAACAAAACTATTATAATATCGATTTAATTTAAAATTTTATATTCGCTCTTCCATTATTGTGTCCAGCCAAAATTGACAGACTTAAAAAAATATTTAATTTTCTTGTAAATTAAAGGAATTGTGAAACCTTTTTTACATTTTGTTTAAAGACAATTAATATAGGTTTTGGAAAACTATTATTTGTTGGAATAAATTAAGATATTTATGAAATATTAGAAGTTTAAAAAGAAAAAAATGCACACCTATTAATTTTGTCCATGAGTCCCCGACATTTTTTATTTTCGTATGTCTGTTGTATTCGTTGAACATTATTTCATATACTACAATTATTTTTTCCATTATAAGAATATTGTGCAAAAAGTAGATTGTATGACGGAAAATTACAGCATTGCATGTCCGTTCGTTTCCAATGGGATTCCTTAGAATATTCAACTTCCAACTCCTTCATTGTCTCATAAGCCAAAGAACACTGTAATTAAAGAAAAAATATTTAATTTTTGTTTATTTATAAAAAAGAGAGACTAGATTCCTAGTCCAAAAATGAATTTCTCCTGAAATTCATAGTTGCCAGGTGTAGCTCAATCGAGCTTCCTTGCAGGGAGGATACAATAAAAATGTAATGATTGACACGAGGGACCTTTTACTTTATACCCGGTACTCAGTATATATAGCTTACAATTTATGTTCGCAAATTAAATTTAAAAAAAAAAAAAAAAATCTCAAAAAATTAAGTTGTACTGTTTGGGTGATTTTTATACATTTGTATGTACATATATAAGACTTTTGGTCTGAGCGGAAGGGGGCGGGTCACGGACAGACACGTCCATATCGACTCGTCTGTTGATGCTGATCAAGAATATATATCAGAGCTCGCAAATGACAGTTCATCGTTTTTTCTTATGTGCTCAGTTTCGTAACATAACCGAAAAGATTTTGCAGACACGATCTCGCTCTGAGCGGCTCTCTTTGTTTTGCTTTGAAACGGTTTTGGTCAAACGCTTTGCATTGACTCATTCGTGTGACGCTCTCAAATGAGTGTCACTTAAAGAGTAATACGATTTTCGCTCACACAAAGACTCTCAGCAAAAGACAATTTGACTAAAAAACTCAACAGAAATGATCTTTGCCTTCGTGTGCATGTAAACACATACATACATACATCCATATAAGTGTAAATGAGAACGCAACAATCGCGTGTGTTTACCTATACATACGCAAAACACAATTTGCTTAATTTAACTCAACCAAACGATCAGTGAGTGACTTGAGCGAAACGAAAACAGAAAAAACTGTCTCGCTCAGAGCGCGAGCGAGCTAAGCCAGACGCGACAAAGACAGTTTCTGTCTGAGTCTTTTTTATTGTGTGAGTGAAAGACACTTCCCTCAGTACTGGCGGTGGCGATTGCCCATTCCGAACTACCCACTTGGGTGGTTCGTACATGGGTACCTTCCGAAGGAGCCCTTTGGTAGGCGAACGCCGAACCACTCAAAGAATGGAAAATATTTTATCTCTGTATACTTTACAACCTACCGCGTACCACCCATCGTACTAGTTCGGTGGGCTGCAGCGTCTCACCCGTAGACGAAAGAAACGAAAAAAAAACGAAGAGAGCAGGTAGCCTAAAATGATGCTGCGCTGCTCTGTTTTCTGTTTTCTTTTATGCTCTCAGACATTCCATTGCTGGAATATTCTGTTGCTTTGCTTTTGGCTTCAGTTAGTGACGAATCGCGTGTTCAATTATAAGTGCGACAAGTAAAAGTGAATTGCAGATTAACTTTATAATTTACAGCAGCTCAAGAACGAACTAAAGGAGAAATAAGCAGAAAAAGTGCCGTTCGGTGAAAAAGAAAAATTTGAGGACAGCCAAATTAAAAATGTAGAGAAATTGGGAATTGTCGTGTTTAGAAATGGAAGTTCTGTACTGTTGTTTGGTAAGCTGATTCGATTTTTTGTTTTTCATTTTTCCGCCTATTACTTACATATATTTATATTTTATATTTATAGATGCAATAACTCAAAAACTATAACAAAAAAGTTTTTTAAAGATAATTTAATATTAATTTAAATGCAACAACCCAAACAACCCTATGAAAAATTAGCTACACAAAAATTTATGAAATAAATGAAGTTATGTACTGAAAATTTTTAAAATTGTTTTTCTTGTTTTATTAACCCACCAGATGGGTACCCATTTAACTACCGACCTGGCGGGTACCCATTTCACTACCCACCAGGCGGGTACCCATTTCACTACCCAACAGAAGACCACCCAAATCACTAGTACGCGGTAAACGAAGTGGTGTCACTGGTCCCCATGTCCTATGACATTACGGGTAAAAATGGAAATGAAGTAAAGCATTGCGTAGGGTTTGTCGGCGAACCAGCGGTGGTCTTTTAGGGGTTGGCGATATCACCACCGCCGAACTAGTACGCAGTACTGCAGGGTTATTTGCAGACAACGAAAAAGTGTCAACAGTTATTTGCGAGCTCTGCTATATATACTTTATGGGGTCGGAAACGCTTCCTTCTGGGTGTTAGACACATCCACAATCTTTACAAATCTAATACATACATATACCCCTATACTCTTCGAGTTCCAGGTATAAAAAGATACACTATTTTAGGTCGCCTCGGCCTTTCATAGGAATGTATGTATGTATATACTGGGTATAAAATATACACATACCTTGTTTGCAAAAATTGTAACGATAAATTTTCCCGGTTTAAATGTATTAATAACTTGATTTATAAGGTTCTTGTAGTTAGTCATTGCCACGTTAGTTTCAAAGCTAACATACGAAAATACATTTTCTGGTGTAATGTGAATCGTCATATATTCTCCCTGTAAAAACACAATAATTAATATAAATCGTTATACATTATCCTAAAAAAATTAATAATTATCAATTAAAAACGAGGAGGAACGTTATGAGCTTACGATTTATGAAATTTATTATATGTTCGCAAAAGGGACGAATTAAATTTTGGCCAAAAAATAATATTTAAAATAAAAAAATAAAGTCAAACCATTTTTAGAATTTTTATACATGTTTCCATTTTTGTTTAAATATGCTTTTTAAATCTGCTTCTACATTTCTACATGTACGTGTATAGCTACATATTCGAGACGTGGAAGTAATTGCGAGAGAGAGAGGGAATGAGTAAGCGCTTGGCAGGCGTTGCGTAACCACTGAAATTTAATTGGTTCCTTCTGTCCATAATAATGATCCGACTTGATCTAGATTCGGCAATCTGTTAGACACGGTCATTTTCCATGATTATGCGTTTTTGGTTATCTCGTACCTTGCAAATTGTGGATTTCACAGATTTTCGTCCTATGTGGGGGCGGAAGTGGGCGTGGAAAAATTTTGAAATAAACTCGTGCTGAATTGATATCACAGGAGTGTGGATAAAAAGTTTGGTTGCTCTAGCTCTCATAGTCTCTGAGATCTAGGCGCTCATTTCGACGAATAGGCAAAGCAGACAAGGGCGCGTGTGAGAGAGCGAGAGGCTATATTAATTTTGATCTTAATTACAACGAAATAGACTTGGTGCTCCAAAGAGAACCAAAACTTGGAATTTTTATTTTAGATGGTACAGGTTTTCCAAAGCGTAGGTGAAAAATTGTAATAGAGAATTAATCGTTGAGTAATCTTCAAATTTCAGACCCTTTTAAAAGGTCATACGTAACAATAGGAATACAGTTTGTTGAGAGCAGCAGCCAAATTTTCGCATCCACTGTGGAGGACTATTCTGTCCGTTCTCCGATCTTCCGCTCCTCCTAACTACGTACATCAGTACACATCAGATTTAACTGCATATTCTTCCAGCTGCATATATATATCCTAACAGTAATATATCGATACATCATTACGGACGGTCGTGCTATACCTCGCTTGCGCTTAAATAATTGCTAAAAATTATAAATCTTCTTTCATAGGAAAGTAATTTGTGTTTTTACCTTGTTCCGGTGTTCCTAACCGATCGTGCAGTGTGTTCGATTCTAGTGCAAACGTATTACGCGTACTTTTGTGTATTTATTTTAAATTTCTCAATTTTCTTTTCCTATTGTGCTTTCTGTACTTCTCTGCACTTTCTTAATCGCAGCTGTTTTTGTTGCTATCTACTGCTCTCTCTGAATCGCTCTCTGGTTCTATTTACTCTCAGCTTATCAGCTCTCATTCCAACACACACGCACCGCGTGGGCCGCTGCTTTGTGCTTGTCTCTCTGATCTTTCTATCGTCTCTCTGTGTCTCTTGTATACTTGCCGTTATTGCGTTTGTTTTGTTCGGTCTTGCGCGCGCAATTGTGAAACACAAGCTAACGACAATATCACTGTGTCACACCGACTTATATTTTACCCTTCTTTTCTTTCATTTTCATATTTATTTTTTTTTATTGTTTTTAATAATAAAAAAATGAGCTCCTGCTGTGCTAAGCGTTGTGACGGCCACCGTTCGGTTGCCACTCGCCAAACGTTCATCTTCTGCTGGCTGTGCGACAAGACGGCTCATTCTAGCTGCGCGGGTTTTGGTCATATAGGTGGTTGCGTTGTCGATCTGATTAAGACCCGCTGCGGCCTCAACTGGACTTGTTGGGACTGCAGGGCAGTGGAAGCCGACATGCGAACGTTTATGAGGCAGACTCATAATGAATTCGCCGCTGTCCACGCCGAATTTAGAAAGCTTCAGGATAAGTTCAACTCTATGGAAACTCATTTTCGAAATCTTAAAATTCTAAATGAGTCTCCAAAGAGAAGAAAGGTTTCATCCAATCTGCCTAGTGTTCACTGTTCCAATTCTCTTGCAGCCAATGACTCTCACGCTCCTCCAAATAATTCGCCAGCCTTGATTGATTTTGGCGCCAGGGAAACCGATGTTTACCCATCTACATCGAAGAAGACGGCTGGCTCTTCACTCGCCGGCTGTTCACCTTTGCCGTGTCTTCACTAATGATGCTTCGAGAACGTTGGTATGTCGAGGATCGCCTCTATCACTCCCTGAAGACCCATACCATCCCACACTATCAATTGATTTCCTATTGCCTTCCTCAAGCCATACAAAATCCTTTATAAAGCCCTCGAATATATATTGCTTTAAGAAGGCTGATTTTCTCTCCTTGAATACCTACCTATCCCAGTCGGATTGGTCATTCCTTGACGATTTCCAAGATATTGAATCTGCTACTAATGCATTCTATAGCTTTATTTTTTCCATTTTTCCCATGCATGTTCCTTTAGCCATACCCTCCAGAAATCTTTCTGGCCCTATCTGGTTCACCCCCAGATTAACAAATCTGAAGAATTTAAAATCCCGTATGTACAAAAGGTTTAAAAAATCCGGTTTACAATCTGACTTTTCGAAGTACTCGATTGCAAAATCTAGATTTTCCTTATTTAATACTTTGTGCTATAATAGATACTTGACCAAATGCAAGCTTAATTTCAAACGCGACCTTAAACAATTCTTCAGGTTTGTTAATTCTAAGCGTAAATCTTCCCAATTTCCTTCTTCTCTACACTTTAATGGTCGATATGCTGATAGGGATTGTGACATTGCCGATCTCTTCGCTTCCTTTTTTCAACGTTGCTACTCTGTCCCCTCTACTAACCTTCCCTCTAACCTAGCCTCATCGAACGACTTTAGCAGTAGTTACTCATATCCTATCCCTTTAAATAGTTCTAACTGTATCCTTCCCCCCTTCATCGACTGTGATGGACTCTTAACACATTTAAAATCGTGCAAGTTTTCTTTCAGTTCTGGGCCAGACTCTGTTCCGAGCGCAGTTCTTAAACTTTGTGCAGAATCCCTTTGCGTGCCTCTCCTAAAACTTTTTAATTTGTCTCTCGAAACTGGTGTTTTTCCCTCCGTCTGGAAAGAATCCTATATAGTTCCCTTTCATAAAAAGGGATCTAAATCGGATGTATCCAACTACCGCTGTATTTCCAACTTATCTGCCATTCCTAAACTTTTTGAAAAAATCATTACTTCTCAGCTTCAACATTTTTGTAGGTCTATATTCTCTGAATCACAGCATGGATTCATTAAACGACGCTCTGTCTCTACTAACTTACTTGAATTTTCCACCTTTGTAACTTCGGAATTTGCTAAACAGTGTCAAACTGATGTCGTTTACACTGACTTTAGTAAAGCCTTCGACTCCGTTAATCATAATCTACTAATTCATAAACTGTCCCTTTTAGGGTTTCCGACATCGCTTCTATACTGGACCGATTCTTACCTTAGTAACCGTTCTCAACGTGTCATATTTAACTCCTCTCTCTCTATACCTGTTACTGTCTCTTCGGGGGTTCCTCAAGGTAGTCATCTGGGTCCCTTACTATTTAACCTATTTATTAACGATCTTCCTCAAATGTTAGTTCATTCCCGTGTCCTAATGTATGCTGATGACGTTAAGTTATGTTTTTCCTACAGTGACCCTTTGTCACCACTATCTTTGCAATCTGATCTGGATGATCTTAATAACTGGTGCTTAATCAACTTTCTACCTCTTAATATTTCTAAATGCAATATAATGACGTTTCATCGTAATAAGCCATACCTCTTCGACTACTCTATCAATAACATTATCCTACAACGCCTCTTCAAAGTTAATGACTTGGGCATTACCTTTGTACCTAATCTATGTTTCAACTCTCATATCTCTACTATCTCTAACAAAGCCAAAGGAGTCCTTGGATTTGTCAAAAGATGGTCTAAGGAATTCACTGATCCGTATACCACAAAACTCTTGTATGTTTCCCTGGTTCGGCCTATTTTGGAATATGGTTCTTGTGTTTGGTCTCCTCACTACCAAAAATTTCAGGATATGCTCGAATCAGTTCAAAAGCAGTTTTTGATCTTTGCTCTCCGCGGACTCAATTGGGACCCCTCTACACATCTCCCTTCTTTTGAAAGTAGGTTGCGCTTAATTAACCTCCACTCTCTTAAATCCCGTAGAACCTGCCAAGGAGTTCTCTTCCTCCATAAGCTTCTCTCTGGTGAGGTTGAATCGACTGCCCTCATCAGCCTTATCAGTATTAATGTTCCTTTCCGCCCGACTAGGCATTACTTTCCTCTCTATCTCCAACTCTGTCTTTCTAACTACTTGGATTATGAATCTTTCCGTAGCCTTTGCCGTAACTATAACAAATTTTTCTATCTGTTTTCCTTTGATACCAGCTCTAATATGGTCAAAATAATATTTACAAATAACTTAATGTAATTTAAATAGCTGTAATTGTAAATTGTTCGGCTACCGGCTTATCTCTAACCTAAATTTGGCTGTTGGTGGGACCCTTTAGGCCCTTGAGCCGTTAATCAGCCCCACCAGGTCTGAGTATTTGCTTTTGCCCTTTACCTTTAATTATTGATTTGTAATTTCCTTACCCTGACAGTTTAACTGTACATTGTTAAACTTTAAACAAAAGAAACAAACAAAATAAACAAATAATACGCCCTTAAGCGCGCCTACATCCATTTTACATATATTTAATTGCATATTCTTGCTCGCATATTCGTATATCTATCTACCTCTACTCAACTGCATGTTTTTGCCCGCCTTTATCCATACCCGCATACATAGCTACACATATATTGGCTGCATATTCTTGCGTCTATATATATATGTATATAAGTTTGTAAAGTATGTGTTAGAACCCTCTTTCTGGCCCGAACACACTATCTGTCACATCTTCAGCAGCCGATCTCGACCTTCACAATCCGCTCCTCGGGTAGGAATTCTTCCTACACCATCTAATGCACTACCATCTCTCTCAAAAAACTGAATTCTTCCCCTCCTCTAAAGATCACTTATCAGAATGTACGAGGTCTGTGCAGTAAGCTCACCAAATTACATGCTGATAGTGCAACTTTTGATTCCGACATTATTGCCTTCTCGGAAACGTGGCTCAATCCCTCAATCTCGGATTCCGAGATTTTTGCTGACAATTTTACCATATATAGATCTGATCGACCATCTCGAGGTGGCGGCGTTCTAATTGCTGTTCGTTCTGACTTAACTTCCCATCTCTTCCCCATCGATGAGCCCATCACTATTGAAATTATCGTTGTTAAAATCCGTCTGCGCTCTTATAATTTATTCATATCATGCTCCTACATCCCACCGTCCTCTGAATTTACTACTTATATGCTACACGTTGACTATCTTCAGTCTGTTCTGTCTCAGCTCAATGATTTAGATCGTCTTATTGTCCTCGGCGACTTTAATCTCCCAAACGTCACTTGGTCTCCATCCAATGACTCAAACTTAATGTTCCCATCTATGCAGCATGATTTCGTTGATTGTCTGTCCGATACATCTTTAGGCCAGGTAAATGGCATACGTAATAGCATGAGCAGGACCCTTGATCTTGTCTTCACTAATGATGCTTCGAGCACGTTGGTATGTCGAGGATCGCCTCTATCACTCCCTGAAGACCCATACCATCCCACACTATCAATTGATTTCCTGTTGCCTTCCCCAAGCCACACAAAACCCTTTATAAAGCCCTCGAATATATTTTGCTTTAAGAAGGCTGATTTTCTCTCCTTGAATACCTACCTATCCCAGTCGGATTGGTCATTCCTTGACGATTTCCAAGATATTGAATCTGCTACTAATGCATTCTATAGCTTTATTTTTTTCATTTTTCCCATGCATGTTCCTGTAGCCATACCCTCCAGAAATCTTTCTGGCCCTATCTGGTTCACCCCCAGATTAACAAATCTGAAGAATTTAAAATCCCGTATGTACAAAAGGTTTAAAAAATCCGGTTTACAATCTGACTTTTCGAAGTACTCGATTGCAAAATCTAGATTTTCCTTATTTAATACTTTGTGCTATAATATCTATTATATTATATTGACCAAATGCAAGCTTAACTTCAAACGCGACCCTAAACAATTCTTCAGGTTTGTTAATTCTAAGCGTAAATCTTTCCAATTTCCTTCTTCTCTACACTTTAATGGTCGATATGCTGATAGGGATTGTGACATTGCCGATCTCTTCGCTTCCTTTTTTCAACGTTGCTACTCTGTCCCCTCTACTAACCTTCCCTCTAACCTAGCCTCATCGAACGACTTTAGCAGTAGTTACTCATATCCTATCCCTTTAAATAGTTCTAACTGTATCCTTCCCCCCTTCATCGACTATGATGGACTCTTAACACATTTAAAATCGTGCAAGTTTTCTTTCAGTTCTGGGCCAGACTCTGTTCCGAGCGCAGTTCTAAAACTTTGTGCAGAATCCCTTTGCGTGCCTCTCCTAAAACTTTTTAATTTGTCTCTCGAAACTGGTGTCTTTCCCTCCGTCTGGAAAGAATCCTATATAGTTCCCTTTCATAAAAAGGGATCTAAATCGGATGTATCCAACTACCGCTGTATTTCCAACTTATCTGCCATTCCTAAACTTTTTGAAAAAATCATTAATTCTCAGCTTCAACATTTTTGTAGGTCTATATTCTCTGAATCACAGCATGGATTCATTAAACGACGCTCTGTCTCTACTAACTTACTTGAATTTTCCACCTTTGTAACTTCGGGATTTGCTAAACAGTGTCAAACTGATGTCGTTTACACGGACTTTAATAAAGCCTTCGACTCCGTTAATCATAATCTACTAATTCATAAACTGTCCCTTTTAGGGTTTCCGACATCGCTTCTATACTGGACCGATTCTTACCTTAGTAACCTGTAGTATGCACATATATCGAGGGTACACTGTACCCAATAATAAACTAACAGCAATACTTTATTGCATAAACTCAAATCCATCAGCGACACTTTGTCGCTGACATAAACAATCTATAAGAGCCCAACACATTCCCAGCGCGACGTAATACGATCGCGCCTGAATGTAGCGGGCAACGGTCAGAGCCTAGTCAGCATAAATGCAGGGTTCTGACCGTATATACATAATATACTATGTGCATGCGCCTCTCCGTTCTTCAGCAACGTTTCCGTTGCTTAATATATAAACACACATACATATACTTATGTATGACGCTGCTCCGCTGCCGGCTTCACCAGCATAGCAATGGGCAGCGTTAGGGTAAGCGAATTCATAAGTAGAACTGTAAGGAATATTCAATAAAGATACTTTAATCGAACCGGACGTGTCTGTTCTCCAACCGCCTCGAGTGAATACTTTACTTTACATGGCGACTTTACATGGCGACCGTGACATGCAATCCGAAGATTGCCAGGAACCAATACAATAAAAAAATCAATACTGAGTGAGTACAGGGTATGAGCTCTAAGGCAAAGCCTAGACGTAGTGGCATTAAAGAGCGAATCAGAAAACGAAAATCTGAATTAGTAAGACTCCTATATAAATGCAAAAATCCCCTCCCGTGGGGCACTACAGTCAAGTTAAATGACGAACTCAAACATCTTGAGTCGTTATTAACTAAAAAGAGCGAACCCTGTCCCTCAAGTACAAAAAGAACAATAACTAAAACTCATCGTCCACCACCAAAGGAAATACCAGCGCGCCAACGTCGATGCCCAACAGACTGCGAGGGCCCCCTCTACAGCACACACTGCGAGGGCACGTGCCAGGCACAAGAAAAATCATCAGATGCATGAGAGGCAAACCGCCGCTTATGCCTACGTGGGAACACGAGCACAGATGCATGAGAGGCAAACCGCCGCTTATGCCAGCGAGGGAACAGACAGCCGAACGCGGAAATAACTATAAGAATACATATTAATAATTGTAATGCCCGACGACAATTGAGTCGACCGGCAAGAAGGTTGGCCTGTACAGCCATCCAAAAACATTAGGCAGGAGAACAAAATGTATCTCTAATTAATAACGACCAATCATTAATGTTTAGTAATAAGATCAGTAAATTTGATAATATAGAAAGTAATTATTATACACCCAAAATGGGGTTAATCGATACTAAAACAGTGGACTCCACTGCAAATGTAATAAACAAAATCGAATCAGCAAATGTGGATTCGCATATAACGAATATACTATTGTTAATAATTGTCATAATTCTAAGCGCTTATGTTCTTTATAAGGCATATATCTTGCACAATAAGTGCATAACAAAAAAGGCCCTAAGCCATGCAAATGACCTAGATAAGGTCTAATAAATGCCAACGAGCAACCAGCAAAAACAAAAATATACATATATCGTTACATTAGGCCATGTACTAGGTAGAACCCCGTTCATAGGGTAGTATGGAATGGCAACAGATCTGTAGTAGACTAAAAGAAATTAGGGAAACTTTCAATAAATCATACAAATGTTTAACTCAAAATAGGACTGTCCAAGAAGTAACATTAAATAAGCATGCAACAATACTGGTAGCATGTTTTAATCAGGCACGAACATTGATACATGACCAAAAAGATAATCTAACTAAAACCCACTGGTCATATGTGTCAAAATTCTTAGTTCGACTCCGTTCGAATCTTAAATCTATAAAGATAAGGTATAATTTGGATATATCCATACCATCTATCCTAAATACCCCCCTGACGGTCAAAACAGGTGAAAAACAAGAGTCACTATCAGAAGATATAGACCTGTCGGACGAATTCAATGACACCGATGACCCTGAAAACGAAGTTACAGAACAAGATCTGCACGATCTAACAATCCCTGCGATTATTATACTTACTGACACAATAGAAGAAGAGATTTCAGAGTCCGACTTAAACGCAAGCACGCCAGAATCAAAACCATTCATGATGGCAGTGAACGATATCTCAGCCGGCGATAGGGCCTACATGAAAGAAATTTCATCATCAGTGCCAGAGTTCGATGGCCAAAAAATCAACTTGCAAAGATTTATCACAGCAGTAAACCTTGTCAACGCGACCAAGGGTTCGTACGAGAAAGTTGCCATTCAGGTAATCAAATCTAAAATAATAGGACCCGCACTATGTATGGTGCAAGATGAAACAACTATAGACGGTATCGTAGACAGACTAAAAACCACTATCAAAGGAGAGTCATCGCACAGTTTAAAAGGGAAATTAAATGCAGTTCAGCAAAAAGGCAAAACCGCTTTACAATTTACAAATGAAATCGAGAAAATCCGACAGCAGCTATTAGCTTCGTTTATTGATGAGGGAATAGCAGTCACCCAGGCAGATAGTCTCAGTACGCAGGAAGCAATCGATGCTATGATCAAAAAAGCGGACCACGAAAGCATAAAAAATGTGCTGGAATCGGCAGTATGCTCTACAATGGACGTAGCCATAAGCGCGTACATACGCACCAGTACAAGAATTACCGGCGATATAAACACAGTATTTGTCGCTAACAGAGGTAGTTCCTACCGCGGAAATACCTATAGAGGTAATTACCGAGGTAGAGGATATGCTCGTTATAACAATAACAACCAAAATAGACAATACTACACCCAGAACTACAACAGTAGCCCTAGAGGACGTGGAAATTTTAACCAAAACAATTCCACTAATCCCAACAGGAGCTATATTAATAATAACTCCTCACGGAACAATGTTAGAGTGACCCAAAACACTTCGGGAAACTCCGAGGATCCTTTAGACGTTCAACAGTAAATACCAATAAGGTTCATACTATTAATCTTAGCATAAATATATTTGTTTCATTCTATCATGTAGCGACAGGAAAAAAATTAATCTTCTTAGTAGACACCGGTGCCGACATCTCAATTCTAAAAGAAAATTCTGACTTCTTTCAAAACGTTCAAACAAATAACAAAATTAATATTCAAGGGATAAACCAAGGGATAATACAATCCCAAGGTCTAACCTCCATTGAGATACAGACAAGCAAATATATAATTCCTCATTCTTTCCATATCGTCAGTTCACAATTTGCAATACCATGTGATGGAATCATAGGCATCGACTTCATAAAAAAATTCAATTGTCAATTAGATTTCAAGCCGACAGAGGATTGGCTAATTATCCGACCAAATAACCTAAATTTTCCAATTCATGTTCCAATAACACATAGCTCTGGTAATAATACAATACTTATACCAGCAAGGTCAGAAGTTGTCCGAATGATTGAACTATCTTCAAGTGAAAATAGTGTGCTAATCCCGAACCAGGAAATCAAACCTGGTATTTATGTTGCAAACACAGTTGCAACTACACAAAACACGTTTGTCCGATTACTAAACACAACCAGTACAGATCAACTAGTTAAAATAAGCAATCTAAAGTACGAATCCCTTTCGGACTACGAAGTAGTCCAAATAAACACTAGCAGTAAAAGCAAAGAAGTCATGTCTATCTATCCAAAAACTTCCCACAACAGTTCAAATCCAAACTAACTGAGTTATGCACCGCCTATACAGACATATTCGGACTAGAAACCGAACCAATTTCAACAAATAATTTTTATAAACAAAAGCTAAGATTAAAAGATGATGAACCAATATATATTAAAAATTATAGAAGTCCTCACAGCCAGAAGGATGAAATTCAAGCCCAAGTACAAAAGTTAATCAACGACAAAATTGTCGAATCATCCACATCAGAATATAACAGCCCACTTTTACTAGTTCCAAAGAAATCCCATTCAGATTCCAATGAGAGAAAATGGCGATTAGTAATAGACTATCGTCAAATCAACAAAAAGCTGTTGGCCGACAAGTTTCCGCTACCTAGAATTGATGATATTTTAGATCAGTTAGGTAGAGCAAAATATTTTTCATGCCTTGACTTAATGTCAGGTTTTCACCAAATTGAACTAGAAAATAGTTCAAGAGACATAACATCATTTTCAACGAGCAATGGCTCTTATCGCTTCACGCGATTACCATTTGGTCTAAAAATAGCGCCGAATTCATTCCAGAGAATGATGACTATAGCATTCTCTGGACTTGAACCATCTCAAGCATTCCTTTATATGGATGACTTAATAGTAATTGGTTGTTCCGAAAAGACTATGGTTAAAAACTTAACTGATGTTTTTGACAAGTGCAGGAAATACAACTTAAAGCTACATCCTGCAAAATGTTCATTTTTTATGCATGAAGTCACGTTTCTGGGGCACAAATGCACAAATAAAGGAATCTTACCAGACGACAAAAAATACGACGTCATTCGAAATTACCCAGTCCCACATGATGCGGACAGCGCTAGACGTTTCATTGCATTTTGCAATTATTATAGACGATTCATTAAAAACTTCGCCGATTATGCACGGCACATAACTAGATTAAGTAAAAAGAATGTCCCATTTGTATGGACGGAAGATTGTCAAAATGCCTTTTTACATTTAAAATCTCAACTCATTAAGCCAACTTTGTTACAATACCCAGACTTCACAAAAGAATTTTGTATAATAACAGATGCTAGTAAACAAGCGTGTGGAGCGGTTTTAACTCAAAACCACAACGGACTCCAGCTTCCAGTTGCATACGCATCCAAATCATTCACCAAGGGAGAAAGTAATAAAAGTACAACGGAACAAGAACTCACAGCAATTCATTGGGCAATAACACATTTCAGACCATATATTTATGGTAGGCATTTCACTGTCAAAACAGATCATAGGCCACTTACATATTTATTTTCAATGGTAAACCCAAGTTCAAAATTAACAAGAATGAGGCTTGAATTAGAGGAATATAATTTTACGGTTGAATATCTAAAGGGGAAAGACAACTATGTAGCCGATGCGTTATCAAGAATAACCATCAAAGAGCTCCAAAACATAACCGGCAATATAAAAAAAGTCACTACAAGATATCAAAGTAGACAAAAATCCTGCGCAGGAGACGAAATAGTAGAATTGCCCAGGCAATCTACGGAAAAAGCTTCAAAGCCCAACGTATTCGAAGTCATCAAAAATGACGAGGTACGTAAAGTAGTGACCTTGCATGTAAAAAATATGCTATGTTTCTTTAAACATGGTAAGAAAATTACAGCAAGATATGACGTTAGCGATTTATATACTAATGGAACCTTCGACTTAGGTCAATTCTTCCAAAGGCTTGAAATGCAAGCCGGTATACATAAAATCAGCCAACTCAAAGTGGCACCGTGGGAAAATATCTTTGAATATGTTTCAATAGATAATTTCAAGAAAATGGGCAACAAGACATTGAAAACATTACGAGTAGCGCTACTCAACCCGGTGACCCTGATTAAAAATAATAAAGAAAAAGAAGCTATTTTGTCTACATTCCATGACGATCCAATACAAGGAGGTCACACAGGCATCACTAAAACCTTGGCCAAGGTAAAAAGACATTTTTTTTGGAAAGGTATGACTAAAGACATATCTAAGTACATACGGAAATGTCAAAAATGCCAGAAAGCTAAAACAACAAAGCACATCAAGACCCCATTAACAATAACAGAGACACCATTACATGCATTCGATAGAGTGATAGTGGATACTATAGGTCCGCTACCAAAATCAGATAATGGTAATGAATACGCAGTCACACTAATTTGTGACTTAACTAAATATCTAGTTGCCATACCAGTCGCTAACAAAAGCGCTAACACGGTAGCTAAGGCTATATTTGAATCTTTTATTCTGAAGTACGGTCCAATGAAGACGTTCATTACGGACATGGGAACAGAATATAAGAATTCAATCATAAATGACTTGTGCAAATATTTGAAAATAAAAAATATAACATCTTCTGCACACCACCACCAGACAGTTGGAACAATCGAAAGAAGTCATAGAACTTTCAATGAGTACATACGCTCCTATATAGCAGTAGATAAAACTGACTGGGACGTATGGCTCCAATATTTCGTTTTTTGTTTCAACACGACCCCTTCAATGGCACATGATTATTGTCCATATGAGCTAGTGTTTGGTAAATCAAGTAACTTACCAAAACACTTCAATAGTATAGATAATATAGAAGTACTTTATAACATAGACGATTACGCTAGAGAGAGCAAGTACAGATTAGAAGTAGCATATAAAAGAGCTAGAATTATGTTAGAAGAGCATAAGAAAAGAAATAAAGAGTTATACGATCTAAAAATCAATAACATAGATATAACAATAGGAGATAAGGTTTTATTAAAAAATGAAGTAGGACATAAATTAGACTTTAAATACACAGGACCCTATAAGGTAGTAAGCATAGAACCAAGAGATAATATAGTAATCTCTGACAACAGAAATAAGAAACAAACAGTTCATAAGGATAGATTAAAAATGTTTTATTCATAGTGCATGGCATGATGAAAAGATATATATATAAATTACAAAAAACAAATCTTTAAACTTAATATCCAAAAAAAAAAAAAAATATAATATATATAAAAACAAAAAAAAATTATTATAAATTAAAATAAAATAACTTCACTAGGTTACGTTATTTTTCAAAAGGAGGGAGATGTAGTATGCACATATATCGAGGGTACACTGTACCCAATAATAAACTAACAGCAATACTTTATTGCATAAACTCAAATCCATCAGCGACACTTTGTCGCTGACATAAACAATCTATAAGAGCCCAACACATTCCCAGCGCGACGTAATACGATCGCGCCTGAATGTAGCGGGCAACGGTCAGAGCCTAGTCAGCATAAATGCAGGGTTCTGACCGTATATACATAATATACTATGTGCATGCGCCTCTCCGTTCTTCAGCAACGTTTCCGTTGCTTAATATATAAACACACATACATATACTTATGTATGACGCTGCTCCGCTGCCGGCTTCACCAGCATAGCAATGGGCAGCGTTAGGGTAAGCGAATTCATAAGTAGAACTGTAAGAAATATTCAATAAAGATACTTTAATCGAACCGGACGTGTCTGTTCTCCAACCGCCTCGAGTGAATACTTTACTTTACATGGCGACTTTACAAACCGTTCTCAACGTGTCATATTTAACTCCTCTCTCTCTATACCTGTTACTGTCTCTTCGGGGGTTCCTCAAGGTAGTCATCTGGGTCCCTTACTATTTAACCTATTTATTAACGATCTTCCTCAAATGTTAGTTCATTCCCGTGTCCTAATGTATGCTGATGACGTTAAGTTATGTTTTTCCTACAGTGACCCTTTGTCACCACTATCTTTGCAATCTGATCTGGATGCTCTTAATAACTGGTGCTTAATCAACTTTCTACCTCTTAATATTTCTAAATGCAATATAATGACGTTTCATCGTAATAAGCCATACCTCTTCGACTACTCTATCAATAACATTATCCTACATTATCCTCCTCTTCAAAGTTAATGACTTGGGCATTACCTTTGTACCTAATCTATGTTTCAACTCTCATATCTCTACTATCTCTAACAAAGCCAAAGGAGTCCTTGGATTTGTCAAAAGATGGTCTAAGGAATTCACTGATCCGTATACCACAAAACTCTTGTATGTTTCCCTGGTTCGGCCTATTTTGGAATATGGTTCTTGTGTTTGGTCTCCTCACTACCAAAAATTTCAGGATATGCTCGAATCAGTTCAAAAGCAGTTTTTGATCTTTGCTCTCCGTGGACTCAATTGGGACCCCTCTACACATCTCCCTTCTTATGAAAGTAGGTTGCGCTTAATTAACCTCCACTCTCTTAAATCCCGTAGAACCTGCCAAGGAGTTCTCTTCCTCCATAAGCTTCTCTCTGGTGAGGTTGAATCGACTGCCCTCATCAGCCTTATCAGTATTAATGTTCCTTTCCGCCCGACTAGGCATTACTTTCCTCTCTATCTCCAACTCTGTCTTTCTAACTACTTGGATTATGAATCTTTCCGTAGCCTTTGCCGTAACTATAACAAATTTTTCTATCTGTTTTCCTTTGATACCAGCTCTAATATGGTCAAAATAATATTTACAAATAACTTAATGTAATTTAAATAGCTGTAATTGTAAATTGTTCGGCTACCGGCTTATCTCTAACCTAAATTTGGCTGTTGGTGGGACCCTTTAGGCCCTTGAGCCGTTAATCAGCCCCACCAGGTCTGAGTATTTGCTTTTGCCCTTTACCTTTAATTATTGATTTGTAATTTCCTTACCCTGACAGTTTAACTGTACATTGTTAAACTTTAAACAAAATAAACAAATAAACAAATATATGTATATATATATATATATATATATATATATGTATATGTACTAATCCGCAATTAAACGCACCGCACATACATACATATATCCCAACCGCATACCCTTGCGCATCATATATATATATATACGAAATATATATACAGAAAACTGCATATTCTTGCAAAAATACATCCACACCTCCCCGCACCTACATCCATACATACAAGCAGCAATAGCGGTGCCCGCTTTTGCTCGTTTTTGCGTTCGCCTCTCCACCGTTGCGCGTGTTGTTTTTGTTGGGAGAGAAGATTATCTGTGCCGGTCTTGCGCATAACGGAGCGCCAAGTGACGCGCTACCCTGTATTTTGAGGGTGTACTGTTTTCAGTGGTGGCTTGCCCAGTGACGCGCTACCCTACTTTCGGCGGGTATATTGTTTTTGGGTGTCACTTGCCACCGACTCCCAATATAACTGCCCGATTCGACATAATATACCGAAGCGCCTCCGACTTGCCGATATACATCTAATAAATCCAACTCCAAACAAAATCCAAGTGCCATCAAAACAAAGGGGTTTGCTGAATCCGTTCTCCGTGTCTATCCGCCCGACGCTTTCGCTTCCGTTTCGTTGTTCTCAGCGGGTGAGGTCAGAACATGCCCACTGGTGACGAGGACAGCAAAAAACTTTTGCCAGTGCCCGCTCCAGGTACTAGGAGACCACGCAGTGTTTCCGCCCCATGAACACCTACCTCGGTGACTAAACCGATAAAGTTACCCGCTACGCCTAAGCCGAGATCGAGTTCCGCGGCAAAGAGCAAATCGGTCCTGTTCCCTTCACCAGTCACGCTTAAGGTGCCAGTTCTTCCACCTACCAACCCCATCAGCTCTCGACGCGCTTCCCCAATGTCTCACACAGCATTCAGCGCCGCACGTGCGAAATTGGTAGCAGCCATCGGCAGGCTGACCAGTTTAAAAGATCGGTTTACCGCTTCCGGTACCAGCACGCCATCCTCCGCTGTCGCTCAGGTCCGTAGAGACCGGTTACAGAGCATGTGGGCAAAGGTGGATGCGGAATTCGAGGCCTGTTCCGTAGCATAGGCTGACGAGAATTCTGACACCCAACTCGAAATCCAAGCCATGTATGACACATGTTACGACGACTTTGAACGGTGCCTAGACGACCTTACGGTCCCGTCGCCCAGCCCAGTAGTCCGTCCTTCTTCCCAACCGGACTCCCACGCGGCTGTCGACTGCCACCCTGTGACATAGAAGTTTTCTCTGGGGATTACGTCCGTTGGCCTACCTTCCGGGATCTGTTTACCGCGATCTACATCCAAAATCCCAGGCTGTCTCCGGTGGAGAAGCTGTACTACCTCGCCACTAAGACCAGTGGCGATCCAAAGGCCATCGTTGAGAAATCCCCGCTGACCAACGACGGCTTTGAGGCGGCATGGGATGCCCTTGGTGATCGATATGAGAACCGACGGCTTCTGGTGACCAACCAGATTCACCTTCTCCTTCCTTTGTCTCACATCGGATCCGATTCGAGTCGTGCTCTGAAAGAGCTCCAAAGTACGATCCAGGGGGTTCTAACCGCACTCGCCCACTCCAAGGTCTCCACTGAAAATTGGGATAGCTTGCTCGTGACCATTTGCGCTTCAAAGTTGCCGAGATTAACCCGCGCCTTGTGGGAAAAGTCCATAACCAACAAAAAGGAAATGCCGTCATGGAAGGAGATGGACTCCTTCCTCAGTCAGCGGTATCTGACGCTAGAGGCGATCGAGGGCCACCCTTCCAATCCACATAGTTCGAAAGGCGATCCGAATCCACCACCTACTAAAAATAGCCCATTCCGATCCCAAGGGAATCCTATTCCTAGGAGGGTTTACTCGTTTGAGACAAAAGTGAATCCGCAGAGGAGGACATGTGATCTCTTCGCCACAGAGCATCATCCAATCCGTGATTGTCCTCGCTTCCTCCACATGACCGTTGATGCTCGTTCCAGCTACATTAAACAGAAACAGCTATGCCTGAACTGCTTCGCACGAGGACATCAGATCCGAGAATGCCAAAGCGCCCACAACTGCGTCACTTATGGGGAACGGCACCACACGTTGCTGCACCGTGGCAACCCAAGTTCCAGCGAGCCGACTTCCACATCCATACAACATCCGAGTTCTTCCGAATCCTTGTCTAAATAAGCTACATTTTTTGAAAGCTCACCAATCGATGTCCTGATTGGAGCTGGCCTTCTACCATCCGCACTGTTAAGCGGCTTACGGACGAACATATGTGGCTCTCTCCTCGGGCAAGAAACAGTTTTCGGTTGGGTGCTCTCTGGGCCAGTGTCTAATACGGCCGTTCAGAGAGCTCCACAAGTTGCATCCTTTTCGAGTCAGGTGTCTAGAGTACCTATCCAAGGGGTAGGAGACGCGCGCTCTGGAGTCTACAAAAGCAATCCCCTTCCGGCCTTCTCCGCAGAATTGCTAGGACGGTCTCCTACGGTTGACCGACGGGACGATAATCACTGTCGGGGCGATCAGAACTCCGTGCTAAGTTCAAGCCTGAACTTGAACTTAGATCATTGTCACCACGTGACAATTTCCAATGGCCAAGGTGGGCCTTTATCCCGTTACAACTTTAGTACTAATGCTTCGTCGACACCTTCATCTCATCCTAGATTTCCGCCTCCAGCCTTGGGCCCACGTTCCTGCGCCGACCGTATCATTGAGAGCCGACGCGCTTGCGGTCTGAACTCCTACCGGTGCCGACTCTGCCCAGGAGTGCATCCGCTACGGACCTGCCACCACTTCCTCCGGTTGAGCCCTATGAAGAGGCTCCGAGCCGTACTTATAAATAAGTATTGCGCAAACTGCCTGGCTCATCAGCATTCCGGCGGTGACTGTCGCAGTGGTGGGCTGTGCAGGGAGTGTGGCAAGAATCACCACACGCTCCTTCACATACCCGCGTCTCGTCGTGCAACCTGCTCAGCCTCAGCATCTTCGTCGCCATCTCCTGCGTCCCGAGCTGAACGCCGCCCACCGCGCCCCGCCAGCCAGCCTTTCGGAGGAATTGCAGCACCGTCGCCCTTGGCTTCAGCATCCCAGCATCCAGGGACACCACCGCCAACCGGAGACTCCCGTCTATCCTACCGGACCGTCAATTATCCTTTGAAATCCTGCAAGGGAGGGGGGGGAGGATGTTGAGAGCAGCAGCCAAATTTTCGCATCCACTGTGGAGGGCTCTCCGCGCCCGACTCGCCCTCGCGCGCTCGTACACACGGCACTCAGGAAAGCTGCCTCGAAGCCTGGGCGGCCACTACAAACGATTTCTCGCCCATACCCCTGAGAATTTGTGAACTATACATAATATACATTAAGAAATAAACGAAAGTGAACAAAGTGAAACGTGCGAGTTTTCATTTAACGGCTGTGCTACCTCGCTGATCCGCCCCCTACAAACACAGTTTACAAAAATATTTTTGTAAAATTTTTGCTTTTTTTAATTTTTTTGTTTTATTTTCGATCTAAAAAGAATCTAAAATAACAAAAGTATTACATTACAGAAATAGGCTAAATGCTGGCAGGTGCGGGAAGATGGCCAACCTCCATATCGTCTTGCATCTATATAAAATTCCTTCAGAAGTTAAATTAAAAAATCGAGTAAGTTGTTGTTCTCACAAGCATGGGATTCCATATGATCCCCCTGGGGCTTTTATGGGCTCAACGTTGTCTCGTCCAAGCACGGCCTCTACCTAACCCAATTCTAAATAGCTATAACGAAAGCATAGCCCTACCTTGGGTACATTCACGTCCTTAGGTACATTCGCATGTTTTAGTTAAAAATTTAGCTCAATTCTATGTCTGTGTGTGTATGTCGACATTTCTATTTGACTTCGATCATCTATTGTAAATTTGAATATACTTAATTATTTGATGACTGCTAACTTTGAATTTATGCTGTACGATTTTAATTAAAGTAAAAATTAATAAAAGTAAAAAGTAAAAAAAATGTAAGCCTCTTAAATCCAGTAAATGTCAGTTGGGGCCACAGCGGAAATGTTGTGTTGACTAGTGTAACTATATAAAATGCCATTAGAATTTCCTGCTCCCCAAATTCCAACAGGGAGCAGTCCCGCACAGGGATGGTCAACGGCCCTGCTCCTGAGGAGGCAAAACCTGTCGGCAACCCAGTCGAGCAGGCTCTTGTCTCGGAAATCGACGCACCTGACGACTAACTGGAGCTAGCCCAGAAAGGCAACTCCTCCGATCGTCTCATCCGCTTGGATGTGAGCGGAGCGGACGTTGTCCTAAATCTAAGAGTCTTGGGTAGTGGGAGACAAGGTCTGTAGATTAGCGACGAAGTGCAAGCTTATTATTACTTAAAAAGAAGGTAAAATCCGAACCTGCATTCTTGCAAAAAAGCACTTAAATATCTTTCTGCTTCACAACTTTAGCAATGAGGACAACAGGGCGACAAGCCTAGAGCTCAAAGGAAATCATATAATGCCGATGTCGTCCTATATGGCTCATGGGAAAGCGATCCTACAAGTGACCTCAGACACAGGCCTGAGGTCTCGCTGCGACGCCAACGCTCACCACACCCAATGGGGGAGCTCGAACACAAATGTAAGGGATGAGTCACTTTTAAACTTGATTCTAAACTCTAACCTAATAACCTAACCTAAAAACCTCTAATAAATCTGTCGCACATTTTTACAAAACGGTTTCGTTAGCTGGACAGTAATCAGCTTCAATCCTTTCAAAGTTCCTGCTCCGCATCAAGTCATTCTGGTCCAACTTCAAAAGGCCGGAGATACGGCCATCAACTGGCGTCAATATATCTTCAGAATGATATTAGTAGTACCACAAGCTTAGCTTAAGCTGGGTACCCAGCACCGCGGAAACGAAAAATTACTGCCAAACTTCATATAAAAAAAACTGGGCCAGTAATTTTTCGTTTGTGTTTTCCTGGAGTCAGTATCCAGCAAGCGTAAACGGAATCCACGAATTCTTATCGATAGTACCGATATTCACACGAATGTGGACTGTGAGAACAGCTGATGAGGGTGCCAGGAAAATATATCTGCACATTATTACTGAAGTACAAGTGAGAGGTGGAGGCAAAATCTGTGCTCAAAACCAAAAAGAGACATGAAGATTTTTAAAGTGTGGAGAAGACTGCTTTAATAAAAGCAGTTGAGGCAAGACCATGTTTTTGGCGGATCACGGAAAATAAGCATTTTGATAATTTTGACATTTTGGCGCCTCCGACTGTGCTGTCCTTCTTCTTACAACAATATGTGCCGCTACCAACACAATCACTTCATCGTCAGAATTACTTTTCTTCCTTTTTTTAATTTTAGTTTCATTTTCAAAATTGGCGCTGTTTAAAAAACACAGCTGATTCATGAGAGTGGCCAACCTTTTTTTGTGTTCTTGGTCAAACTATTTCACTTAAGATCCACAGAACCGAAATAAAGAGCAGATTCCTGTCAGTAAAATTTCGCGGTGCTGGAGACAGGCCTTTAAAGCAAACTTCATATAAAAAAACTGGGCCAGTAATTTTTCGTTTGTGTTTTCCTGGAGTCAGTATCCAGCAACGTAAACGGAATCCACGAATTCTTATCGATAGTATCGATATTCACACGAATGTGGACTGTGAGAACAGCTGATGAGGGTGCCAGGAAAATATATCTGCACATTATTACTGAAGTACAAGTGAGAGGTGGAGGCAAAATCTGTGCTCAAAACCAAAAAAAGACATGAAAATTTTTAAAGTGTGGAGAAGACTGCTTTAATAAAAGCAGTTGAGGCAAGACCATGTCTTTGGCGGATCACGGAAAATAAGCATTTTAATAATTTTGACATTTTGGCGCCTCCGACTGTGCTGTACTTCTTACAACAATATGTGCCGCTACCAACACAATCACTTCATCGTCAGAATTCTTTTTCCTCCTTTTTTTAATTTTAGTTTCATTTTCAAAATTGGCGCTGTTTACAAAACACAGCTGATTCATGAGAGTGACCAACCTCTTTTTATGTTCTTGGTCACACTATTTCACTTAAGTTCCACACAACCGAAATAAAGAGCAGATTCCTGTCAGTAAAATTTCGCGGTGCTGGATAACCAGCTTTAGACCAATCAGTCTTTCGTCCTTCCTTCTCAATACTTTTGAAAGATTTGTCGGTCTACAACTGAGGACAACATAAAGTTCCCAGATGCTGTCAGGCGCACAACATGCCTACAGGAAAGGAAAATCCAGGGAAGCGGCACTTTATGAAGTCGTTTCGGTGATAGAGCAATTCATCAGCCTTCAACAAAGTCGGGCCGAGTGCCATTACGGAAGTGCTGACTGATCTGAAGGTGGACAATCACTGGTGATACTCATCGATTAATTGCTCAGATGAAGGACAGTGGCATAATCGATAGGATCGTCCACCCAGTCAAGATTTGTCAGCAGGGGTGCACCGCAAGGTGGTGTCCTCTTTCCTCTTATATGGAACATAGCAGTCAACAAGATTCTATGTGACCTGGAGGGGGACTGCAAAGTTGTGGTATACGCGGCTGACGTTATCTGCTCGAAAAAATACCCTCAAACACTCTGGGATTAATGACCACAAAGCTCTCGAGACTGTAAGGATAAAGAGAATATCGAGGACTGTGAGTTAATCCTTCTAAAGCGGAACTTGTAATGTTTACAAATAAATACAAAGTTCCGACTCACAACCCCCAAATTAAATGGAAGCCTCTCTTTCACTGACAGTTCCAGTTACTTAGGGTTGGTGATTGATAAGAAACTAAATTGAAGCCTGAATGTTAAAGACAGAGTAAAGGCCACAATAGCCTTCTTCACATGCAAAAAAGCTTTTGGCCTTGCAATGGATATATCTAGCAATAGTTAGACCAATAATACTCTACGGAGTTACAGAGTGGTGGCCAGCCCTATCAAATATGACGATCACCAAACAACTTGGCAAAGTTTCATGAACTGCCGCCCTATGCATCAGACTTCTTCGGACCACTCCAAATGTCCACCACCACTTCTACGAAATAACGGATGTGGCAACGATGAAAACAGCTGGCCAATTGAGGATACACCAGCGAAGCAAAAAGCTCTCTCGCTCTTAATTATTTCGTAAATTAAAACAATAAATTGGAATTCTATATAAATTAGCTTTTTTGCTTTTTAATATTCAGCACCCGTGCCTCAACAGGATTTGAGCCGCTCAAAACGTATTTGTACATCCAGGTGTTCCTGCTACAATCGACCTAACAGCTGTATATGTATGTATATATATTCTGATTCTCTCTCTGTCACACTCTTCCTCGTGTGGTAACTGATGTTGGTGAGAGAATACAGCAAAAAAAAAACGAGAGGGAACGTTGTGAGCCGCGGCAATAGCCGCGGCTCTACTTTATACCCGGTACTCAGTCAGTATATATGTACAAATGTATATACATATATATACATATGAGCTTGTGATTTAAGTAAATTATTATATGTTCGCAAAAGACACGAATTAAATTTTGGCCAAAAAAGGAAAATTTCAAAATTAGTTCAAACCTCATGCTGTAGTTTTATATTTTAGAAGTTTCCATTTTTATTTACATATGATTTTTACGTCGGCTGCTACATTTTTACATACACATGTAAAACTACATACAAGAGACATGGAAGTGTGTGCGAGAGAGAGAGGGAATCGCTTGGCTGCCGTTTGGTAGCCACTGAAATTTAATTTGTTCCTTCTGGCTATAATAATGATCCGATATGATCCAGATTCGGCAATCTGATAGATACGGATATTTTCCATAATTCTGCGTTTTTTGTTTTCTCTTATCTTAAAAATTGTGGATTCCACAGATTTTCGTCCTATGTGGGGGCGGAAGGGGGCGTGACAAAATTTTGAAATACACTTGTATTGAAGTGATATCACAGGAGTTTGGATAGAAAGTTTGGTTGTTCTAGCTCTTATAGTCTCTGAGATCTAGGCGTTCATTTGGACGAATAGGCAAAGCCGACTGGGTCGCGTGTGAGAGAGAGCGAGAGGGAACAATGACTTTCGAAATGGTTTTCTTCATTGTGGCTATATTAATAATCCGATCTTATCCAGATTCAACACTCTGATAGATATAATTATTCTCTATGATACTGCGTTTTTAGTTTTCTCGTATCCTTAAAATTGTGCATGCCACAGATTTTCGTCCTTTGTGTGGGCGGAAGTGGGCGGGGCGAAATTTGAAATACACTTGGAGTAGTGTGATAACATAGAAGCCTGGATACAAAATTTGGTTGCTCTAGCTTTAATAGTCTCTGAGATATAGGCGCAAATGAAGACGGACCGACGGACAGACGGACATACGGACGGACAGACCGACATGGCTATATCGACTCGGCTATTGATGCTGATCAAGAATATATATATACTTTTTACACACATCCGTTATCCCCACAAATCTAATATACCCCTATACTCTTCGAGTACCGGGTATAATAAGTGAATGTTGTGAGCCGCGGCTCTACTTTATACCCTGTACCCAGTTAGAAAAATGTGAGCTAACGTTTTTTTTAGTTTATAAATACATACAGCTGTGTTAATGGAAATAGCAGTGCTGCACGTCACCACCTTCCAACTCATTTTAGAGATATTTCTAGTCTTCCAAATTGAGCAAATGATACTTTGAGCCTGAAATGTAAGCATTATAATCTATAAGAAATTTCGTTACTTTATTTAGTTATTAAATATTTTGATAAAAGAAATTTTTGGATATAGCGGTACTTTTTTTTTGAGCATAATAGAAATCATTGCTGGGTCCAGAAGAGGAGACCTAAGAATTTCACTAAAAACTAAGGGCAGGATGCTTATAGGGATTGAACCTGAGCTGTTTTAGACTCTCACTATTTTATTTAAGCCAAATAACTATAAAAAGTTGACTTAAAATCGAGTTGCTAGTCGAAAAACGACGCTTTTACAGGTTGGTCAAAATGAGCAATACAGCCCGATACAATACCCTCAAAAAATATGGGAGCAAAATTTATTTTGTTATGTCAGCTATGTGACAGTTAGTAGATTACTGATCACACAATATTTAAATGCAAGAAGTCCGAGAAAATGAAAATGAAAAATTTCAAAAAATTAAGTCGAACCCCATGCTGTAGTTTTATATTTTAGAAGTTATCTGTTTCCATTTTTATTTACATATCATTTTTACATCGCTGCTAAATTTTTACATACTCATGTATAACTACTTACAAAAGACGTGGTAGGTACGAGAGAGAGAAGGAATGAGTAATCGCTTGGCAGGCGACTGAAGTTTAATTTGTTCCTTCTGACTATAATATTGATCAGATTCGGCATTCTGGTAGATACGGTAATTTTTTTTATGATTCTGCGTTTTTTGTTTTCTTGTATCTTAAAAATTGTCGATTGCACAGATTTTCGTCCTTTGTGAAGACGGAAAGGGGCGTGTCAAAATTTTAAAATACACTTGCATTGAAGTGATATCACAGGAGCTTGGATAGAAAGTTTGCCCTAGCTCTTATAGTCTCTGAGATCTAGGCGCTCATTTGGACGAATAAGCAAAACAGACAGGGTCGCGTGTGAGAGAGAGCGAGAGGGAACGATGACTTTCGAAATGGTTTTCTTCATAGTGGCTATATTAATAATCAGATCTTATCCAGACTCAACACTCTGAAATATATAATCATTCTCTATGATCCTGCGCTTTTAGTTTTTTCGTCCTTTGTGTGGGCGGAAGTGGGCGGGGCGAAATTTGAAATACACTTGGAGTAGTGTGATAACACAGAAGACTGGATACAAAATTTGGTTGCTCTAGCTTTAATAGTCTCTGATATAGGCGCTAATGAAGACGGATGGACGGCCAGACGGACGGACAGACAGACATGGCTATATCGACTCGGCTATTGATGCTGATCAAGAATATATATACTTTATGGGGTCGGAAACGCTTCCTTCTGTGCGTTACACACATCCGTTATCCCCACAAATCTAATATACCCCTCTTCGAGTACCGGGTATAATAAAACTTACTGATGGTGACTTTTTAAAATTAATTTGTTTGGTTTTTAATTTTTTTAAATTTTTGGTCTCCGCACTGCTATTTCAGTGAACAGCAGATTTCATGGGTAATTGTCTAAAGTAATGAAAAACAAGAAGATGGAATGAAAATGTAACGAAATTTCTTTTAGATTATATTGCTTACATATCAGGCTTTCTAAAAAAGTATCATTTGCTCAATTTAGAAGACTAGAAAGATCTCTAAAATGAGTTGGAAGGTGGTGACGTGCAGCACTGCTATTTCCATGAACACAGCTGTATATATTTTATATGTCGTTTTGTGTCGCTGTTCGCCAAAGGGACAATTTATTTTTTTACAAAAAAAATCATACGTAACGGTGGAACCGTTTGAGAGACTTTTATATGCTAGATTTGATTTCTTTTAATTTTTATTTACATTTGTCTTCTATATGCATACCTATCTCTATATCTACATCTGTACATCTCCCCAAGGAAGTGTGTGCAAGAGAAAGATGTAGAGAGAATGAGTAAGCACGTGGAAGGCGTTTCGTAGCCACTGATAGATATGGTCCTACTGCACAATTCTTCGAGTTTAGTTTTTCTTGTATCTTCAAAATTGTGGATGACACAGTGTGGGAGGAAAAGGGCGGGGCGAAATTTTGAAATACACCTGTAACAGTGTGATTTGGTTGCTTTTGCTCTTATAGTCTCCGACTATATTTTAACTGATCTGCAGTTGTAAAATGTTTTTTTTAGGAATATGTTTTTTATGCTTTGTTCTATTATTAAATTAGGGCAATGCAAAAAAACCTAAAAAAGATTATATCTTATTTAAATTTTCCTTGGAGGCTCTTTTTTAAATGTAAATAAAATTAAAAGGAATCGCCCCGGTGGACCTCCGCTTAATTATCATATATGTATATATAAATATATATTCATATGTAATATTCAACATATTATTATTTCAATACTTTTTTACCTTTTCATTAATTCCATTCATCGAGTACCCACATGGATCAAACAGAAAATCGTCAATATGCATATTTGGCAAAATCTTATCAATTCCAGATATCTAAAAAATATCTGAAATATTAAATTGTTTAAGAAAAATAGTTCAATGAATTTATACCGAGGTCGCATCAAATGCTCTTAGAATATTTTTTTTATTAAAGACCGACATAGCGTTTTGATCAAGATTCTGCATGAGAATTTCAATCGTTTGATCTGGATCAGACTCGACGCGTTTATCCATAATGTGTCCTGGTGATAATTTCAGATCAGAACGACTAAAGGTATAAAGATACCAACATTCCAAGTTCATAGAACCTAAACAATATGATCTTCCATTTGCGAAAAGTGTGTCAAGGTAAGAAACTTCCTCTGTAAATCCTTTATGTGGAGACATCTGAATGATAAATATTTCAGGTTATAAATAATATTGTACGTACATTTATTATTTTATATAAGTTTCTGACCTGAGCATCCGGTCGAATAAAGTTTTTTCGAGAATAGAAAAGGTCTGTAATTATCTTGTACCCGTTTAAACTGGCCAGCTTTATCAATTGACTTAAGCATTTAAGTGGAGTTGTTCTTCCACAAGTTTTCAGTATCCATCTTCGTTTTGATACAAACATACTGCTTTCGCTGAAATTAATTAAGCAGGAATGATTTATGTTGAAAATCAGTTAAGAGCTATATTCGGCGCGCCGAAGACAGTGAAAACAGGCTGTTAGGGTGACCCTGCCCATGCAACATACCAACAACCATGTATCTTTCGTTGCTATATCAGATAAGTTATATACCGCGATGGTGGGCTCAGAGATGAGCGATATCGAAAGGGAAAGACGACAAATCGGAGGAAATTATGAAAGCTATCAGCCATGCTCCGCTCATAGTAAATAGCCAAAAATAGTCAGTATCTAATTGCAAAAGAATGTGTTCCGATTTTCGTAAAACCGGTAGCTAGTGAGCTTGAACTTTCTTTTACCGAGCTTCATATAGATAAATATCAATATTACAATTCAACACCAAAATTCCGATGTGAACCAAACTGTTATACAACATAATCTAAGTATATTAAATCTGGTTATATGGAACTCTGCAATTTTGAAAAGCTGATCATTGAAGCTATAAGGGGGATCTAATCGTTTTGTAAAATTCAATTTGTAGCAGTATGTTTAGAGATATAAGTAGTCACGTAAGAAACATTTTTTTTAACACCATCGATACGCTCGGTGGGAGATACCGATAGGGATATCGAGAACATACATCGTTAAGAGAGTGCCGATACAGTGGGCTCACTTTTGGCGCGGCATTAGAAGGCGACGGAAGTGTTCAAGAAAGGGAAATAAAGCGCAATCTGTAATAAACCAAATAAATTGTTCTTTGAAGGTGGCTACTCCTTGCAACGGAATTCACCCCGTTTGACGAAATTAGTCGGCCTACAAATTTGGATAATTTTTTGAAGACCCAAGAAATATTTATATTCGGTACTCGAAGTGGGTGTGTAACACCCAGAAGGAAGCGTTTTGCAACCCCAAAAAACATATAATTGATCAGCATTAATAGCCGAGTCGATATAGCCATATCTGTCTGTCCGTCAGTTTGTCCGTCTTTACTAGCGCCTAGATCTCAGAGACTTTAAAAGTTTGAGCAACATAATTTTGTATCCAGTGTCCTGTGTGATCACACTACTCCAAGTGCAAGTATTGTAAGAAGTCTGCATTTTAGCCATGATTTTAAAAATTCTGATTTTTACGATTTTCCTCACGGATAATGATTAATATTAATTAATTTTATAATAATCATAAATAATTATTATTTTTGATAAAAAAAAAAAACTCAAAATTAATGATTACACTACTCGACAAAATTAAACTTTTTTTTCCGCTGTCGCCAAAAGTGACTTTTTCTGATAGATTTGGAGATTTAACATTTTTTAAAGAATTATGGTTTTTTTCCATGGAGTAGTTTTTTTTAAAGACTTTTTTAAAAATTTGGTATTTTTTGTCAGGTAGTGGTTCTATTTGTCACATAACTTAAGTTTCCTATAACTGGTTAACTTTTCAGTTAAGAAAAGCTGACAAATGCAGCTATAAATCCGCCTCAGACACTTTGTAGCTGCAACTTAACGTCTGGAAGATATTAAACTTCCAAATTTAAATTTCATTATTTTTTTCGGTAATTTTTACCAACATTTTGACTTTGAAAGCACAGAAAAAGTCGAAAAAAAAATATTTGAATGCCTTGATTTTTGGTTTTAGATAAGACACAAAATTAAGGCGTCGTTTAAGGTATCGCTTATAAAAATATAAAAATAAACGGCTAAGTTATAACCGTTTGATAATACCGTCCTGTACGTTATTGGTCCAACTTGCAAAATGGGATTGCAAAAAACAAAAAGGACCCTTAATTTTGGTTTTACCGAGTCTTAGGTATTGATAGTCTTAGGATATATAGCCTACCTGTTCATATTCATTTGGGGTGTATATATGACGAAGGATGGCATGTGCGTTTTCCACGACATTTTCGGCCGCCTTTTCAGGGAACTGGGTGAGGATTACGACCCAAACGATTGGAGGTTATTTGTTGACAGCAGTAAATAAAGTTTAAAGGCTGTTTTGCTGCACAATGGAAATCAAAAGCCGTCTATTCCCATCGCCCATGCTGTTAATAAGAAAGAGTCCTATCAAACAATGACTAAATTGTTTGAAAATATTAAATGTAAGGAACACCAGTGGAAGGTCGCGTGTGACTTAAAAGTTGTAGCCATGTTAACTGGATTGCAAGGCGGTTATAAAAAATACTGTTGCTTCCTGTGCCTATGGGATAGCCGAGATAGAAAAGAGCATTACTCAAGAAAGAACTGGGAAAACCGGAACGAAAGTACTTTGAGACATCACAACGTACAAAATGAAGCTCTTGTGAAAGTTAAAGACATTATATTACCACCATTGCACATTAGGCTAGGACTGATAAAAAATGTTGTTAAAGCACTGGAAAACAAAGGTGAATCGATGAATTACCTCAAAACTGTTTATCCACGTCTGTCGCCTGCAAAAGTTATTTGATGGCGTATTTGATGGCCCCCAAATTCGAAAACTACTAAAAGATGATGGATTTGAAAATATTTTATCTACGAATGAAAAAGCATCCTGGAACTCATTCCGGCTGGTTACAACAAATTTTCTTGGTAAGAGAAAGAGTGATGATTACGTTAATATCGTTCAAGACCTACTTAAGAATTATGAACAAATTGGAGCCAACATGTCACTAAAAATCAATTTCCTGCACTCCCACTTGGACTTTTTTCCGCCAAACCATGGGGATGTTAGTGATGAACACGGAGAGAGATTTCACCAACAATTAAAAGCTATGGAACGACGGTATCAAGGTGTTTAGAATGAGAAAATGTTGGGCGACTATGTGTGGACTCTCATAAAAGAATCTGACTTAAATGACAAAAGCAGAGAGACAAACCATTTTAAAATTAGTAACAAGCAATAACAATAAAAATATTTAAGTATCATAACACTTAAATTCAAGTATTTTTCGGTATTTTTTCAGATAAAATGAGATTTGAGTCGTTTTGGTCAAACAGTTATAACCTAGCCGTTTATTTTTATATTTTTATAAGAGATACCTTAAACGACGCCTTATTAATGTGTCTATCTACTAATGTGTCTTTCGACTTTTCCTGAGCTTTCAAAGTCAAAATTTCGGGGAAAAAATAACGAAAACAAAATTATAAAATTTCAATTTGGAAGCTTAATATCTCCAGACTTTAAGTTGCAGCTACAACGTGTCTGAGTCGGATTTATGGCTGCATTTGTCAGCTTTTTTTAACTGCAAAGTTCAATACAACCAGTTGTAGGAAACTTAAGTTATGTGACAAAAAAAAAACACTACCTATGAAAAAAATACCACATTTTTTAAAAATCCTTAAAAAAAAAACTATTCTATGAAAAAACAACAAATTTTTTTTTAAATTTTTAAGCATCCAAATATATCAGAAAAAGTCATTTTTGGCGACAGCGGTAAAGTCGCTTAAAATAAAACTCAATAATAGCTTACGGCTTCCGTGTACCACTTTTCGCCGATGTGATTACATACTCTTGATCTATGATTTAATGCCTTTCATATAAGACATCACATGTCCTTCAAGGACGACTTTCAAGGATTTAACTATTTTCTACTTAATTTCATTTATGCCTCTATAGTCTGATTTAGTCAAGTCTGTTGTAGGACATATGTAGTATTTATTATTTTGGATATAAAAATAGTAATACCATAGCGAACAGCCTTCCTTATATTTTCGGGTACCTTGCGCATAGCCCCCTGAATTCCCTTTGTATTCATTCAAAAATACAGGATCACTGATCACTTCTTTATGGCCAAACACAACTGGCCAGGAAACTTGATTTTTGTAATTTCAGTGACATTTTTAGGTGGTTAAATATTGGGAAGCTTAAAGTAATATTTTGGAGTCCATTCATGAACCTGTCTCATCATCCACCTTCCAACCTTTCAGCAGCATGCAGAAAACAAATTTCGAGAAAGCGCACGCAGCCGACGTTTTGTTTTTCTCAACACTTCTGTGACTTTAGGTACGGTTTTTTTATAACATATCATATGTGTCTTTACATACATACTTCACATGTCTTTTACATACTTCTTAACCGTTTTATCGCTCACATTATATTTTTTGCTAAGCGCACGATACTATTTAGCTGTGCGACCCACAATTTCCGCCTTTAAATTGGCTCTAACTTCAAACTGCTGCAATTGACATTTTTTTTCAGACACAGGGGCTCTATCCATTTTTTTCCACTCTGAACATCAGAAATTACTTTGTAAATACAATTTTTCTTAAATCCCATAGCCGAAAAGTAATGTAAAATTTCATTTTTCGGCTGAGATGGCTTATTTGCGCAATATGTTCGAATCAATTTTCGACGCTCTTCTGTGCTCAGAGATATTTCAGCAACTACTCATTGTCTAGAAAGCTAAATTTTATTGCAATGCTAGAATAGTACCGTTTATTATCGTGTGTTTTGTTTTTCTCTGTAAATTCTTTGAACTTTTTGAGAACATGTTCAATTTTTTTCGTATTTCATTCTGTTTACGTTATCTATCCCAAACTTTTCCAATTTAAATATATTATTATTATCATATCATCTATCTAGACTAAATTAATTACAAATTCTTAATTATATACGACTAAACTTATATTAACTAAACAATAAATATACTTTATTCACCAAAGAAATAATATTGTAATTTTTTTCTCAGGTTTTTTACCGAGTATTTATTATTATTATTATTCCATCCCAGAGCGACAAGCATGTTATACTTTTAAATAGGGCGCTGGTCACAAGTGTAATAGTAATAGTTGATATTTAAAATACTAACATTAAGAAAAGATTTAAATTATGCTCGAACTTATATAACAACATCTAATATGCTGAACTTCTCCGAAATGGCTCGACCGCATCAAGCCAACATCTATTTTGGCAACGGTTAGACCACTTTCGGGTACCTCCCAAACACCTACACATATACATATGTACTTTTTTACCTTTATGTCTTTACCAAGTTTCGTTGAGCTAACCCGGCAAACGTTGTTTTGCCATGTATATTATTTCCAGGAAAGATTTTTCAGTTCAATAAAAAAAACTGAAATAATCAATATGAGCTTGTGAACATGGCGAAATTGCGTAAATCCCCATCGCAAGAGGCCCGAGATGAGCGAAATCAACAAAGGAAACTAGAACGAAGTGTAACGCGCGGATACATAGTCGACAAACGTAGAGGCATCGACCAACAACGCCACAGACATAGAGGAATTGACTAACAACGCTAACAAGTTCATCAAGCATTTACATCAAATTTAGTTCTTCGACTAGCATTCCAGTATAATCCTGATGTTAAATATTATGCTCATTTTAAAGTGTTTATTGGTACTCTGGAAAAGGAATGCCCGCATTGTCGTGCACTCAAATTTAAAAATGAGCCAGTTGGGATGTGTTGCTTATCAGGAAAAAAGCAAATAACCGAAATTAAAACACCACCTGAACCATTGTACTGAATACTTATCGATACAGATCCAGATTCTAGCATGTTTCTGAAGTCAATTCGCACATCCATGTTTCTAAATGACATCATTTGGAGCAAAAGAAATAGTTGAAAATATTGCTGCAAGCGGTCAACAATTTAATTCCACGTTCAAAATGAAAGGCCAAGTTTATCACAAAGTGGGCTCACTGCTGCCAATGCAAAATGAATCTTTATGGGTATTGAGGACTAGGAACATGCACTCGCCAATCGCATGAATGAACATTGGGACTATCATAATCTCAATTAACATTTTAAATCATAAAGAATTAGCACAATGAATTATCAAAATTATTCAAATCACACATGCATGTCACTTTGTGACAATCACGCTATTGTCATCATCCTGATAGAATACCAGCTGGAGAGCATATGGGTAGATTCAATGCACCTGTTGTTGACGACGTTGCTGGAATCATGGTTGGCGACCGTACAGCTACGCGAAAAATCGTGAATCCAAGAAGAAATAATGATCTTCAATTTATAATTGATACCCATCGTTCATATGACGCTCTCCAATATCCACACATTTTTTGGAAGGAACAAGACGGATATTGCGTCATCATTAAACAACAAGATCCCGTAATAGGTAATTCCTTTATTATTAAGAACATAGTTAATTTGTAATTAAAAAATATATCTTCAACTAATTTAAGTATATATTATTGCAGGAGTCGAAACCAAAAAGAACTTTAGCTCGAAGGATTTTTCATCGTATAGTTTGATGATTAGACGCAGCCGAGACTACGATTCTTGCTACATATTCTGACTGACTTTGCTAAGGCCTTTGACAAAGTCTCCCACTGTGCTCTAGTGGCCAAGCTACATCAGTTGGGTATTCATTCGACCCTTCTCTGTTGGTTCATATCATATCTGGTGCAGCTAGAGTATGTTGTTTTGGTGAATGGAAACCCATATTTGGCTACTTCCTGCCTTCCACAGGGCCAAGAGCACTTGGTCTGCTGCTGTATTTTTATCAATGATACATATGTACATATATGTCTCAGCATTCAATCTTCTGAGCATTTGCTTTGCGCTGATGATCTTAAAATCTTTCGCTCTGTCAAATCGTTAGGCGACAGTATTCTTCATGACCTTCAGCATGATCTGGATGGAGTTGCTCGTTGGTGCACACTTAACTTGTTCCCTCCCAACATTAGCAACTGTTATTCGGTTTCGTATGGTGTGCATTTAAAATGAAGACCTCATATTCAATAGATGGTCTTTTGCTCTTAAAGCAGACGGAGATACTCGACCTGGGCGTCTTGTTGTATGTTTCAGAATTTCTGTTTGGAGAGCATTTGAACTTAATTTTGCAAAAAGCTCACGCTATGTTCGGTTTTTTTACGTGCATTTATTCCAGTTCATCCCAGCGAATAAATAAATAGGTACATAATTAAAAAAATATTTTTGATGATGATAGTTGATAGTGATCAACTGCTTACTTCTAATTATATTACAAGGATTACAGTTTCAAAAGAAAAACAAAAAAATGCCTTTGCTTTAGCTACAAATAATTTAAAAAAAAAACGTTTCCGTACTGGTGGAGTTGAGACCTACGTATCAACGCAGAGCCCCAGATGATGAAGGTTAATTCAAATTTAATTTGTTCCGTCTGGCTTAAATCCGATTCGGGGAAATGGTGGATATCGTTATTTTGTGCGATTCTGTTATTTCTGTTATTTTCAAAATTGTGGATTTTCATCAATTTTCGGGTCGGAAGAAAGTCGTTATAAAAAGAAAATGCACCACGGTAGCTTTGCGATATCTTTACAAGGATACGCAATAAGTCTAAGACAGAAGTCACAAGTTACTATTGAGTTTTATTTGATCGAAAAAAAACACTAGTTGACACGAAATTTCCGCCCAAAATGACTTTTTCTGATAGATTTTTAAAAATTTCCAAGAATTTTGGTTTTTTTTTCCCCTTGCGATCTACTATATTGTCGTGATGAGAGGGCTTATTAAGCGTAAGGAACCCAAGAGCTGTAATGGCGGTAGCGCATGCTACCAGTAGGGTCACCCAAGCCGGGCAGGTCAAGGGGAAGCGCCGAAGCTAAAAGTAACTCACTCCCCTCCCTGGCGGAAGGATTAAATCGCAAATGTTATGTAGGAATCCGAGAGATGCAACGAGTAATCATCATGAGACAAACAATTTTGTTCAACAACATGAATTGATTGGTTTGCACCCGTTCGAAACGAACGGGGAAAATAATCATCGAAGAATAAATCATCCGTGATTGCTTATGAGCGTACGTTTTTGTTCATTCAGAACGTTTGATTGAACTTGATTTTCGCAATCGAGCTTGTTCGAGTATAACTTCTCGATTGTATATGGTGAAGTTTTTATCAAGACTGGAGCAACTTATGGTGAACACGTCGTGAATTGCTACCTCATCCAATGACTATTTCCCGCAACGTCAAAAAGTACGAAATGAAAAAAAGAAGAGCTTAAAAACGTAGCAGTAGCATTGTGAGCGGCGGGGGAGCATCAGCGACAATCGACATGTGGACGGACTACATAAAACGCAACTTTTTACGAGTTACATTCTACAACAAAAAGACAGAGAACACGTTGAGATTGTTTTGGGAATGAAATCAATAGATTTTACAAGGTCTACCAGTGAAAACATTATTAAAAAGCTCAAAAAAGTATTCAATGAGTTTGGATTCAATTTATTCAAGACTGTGGAAGTAATATGATTAAAGCATGATTAATGCCAAAGTCTATAATTGACAATTGGGGAGAAATAAATAACATTTTGAAGAATAAAGAGCAAGGCCAACGAATGTTACATATTAATATAACCACTGTGGAAGCACTCGTAGATTTGTATGAGAATAAAATTATTAATAAGAAATTTCAACTTTGTATTGCAACTCCATCACTTTGCTTTGTTTCTATTTTAAAAATTAAAGCCCTTTGTATTTAAAATTCTGAAGACATAGCTGCGAAAGCAACCTTTAAAGCAAATATCATTGCAAACATTGACGATATATGGATCGCTAATTTATGTATGTGGCATTTTTTTGTATACCTACTTGTTTTAAGAATGCAACCAAATGATATAAACGAAATAAAAAATTTTAGCGTATCTCGAATTCTAGACAAATTAAATTTATCAATTATAAAGGAAAGTGAATCTTCAACCTCACCTTTGTATGCTGCGCCATTGCAGTATTCTTTTGATTCGAGTAGTGACCTTTTAGATAATAGTAAGTTAGATATGAGTGGCCAAGTATCATCTTCTAATAAAAAAAGTGATGCTTTCTTTTTCGAAAATATAATAAATCGACATGATTTACTGTAAATTATGTTTTCTTTTTTGAAAATGTAATAAATCGACCTGTTTTAAAAACCACAGAAGATCCTTAAGATGAAATGGAAAGATATTTCAAAGAAAAGGTTGTTATGGATGCTTATTATATGGATTTAAATAAATAAAATAAAAATAATCAAAATAAATACCCCTATCTGTCAAAAGGAGCTTTTGATATTCACTCAATGCCAGCTATCAGTGCAATGGCTGAGCGCTCGTTTTCTTTGGCGAGCAACATTATTACAGAAAAACGTAATAGATTAGGGCCATGTAATATAGCTTGTAATATAGCTTGTAATATTTAAACGCAAAAAGATTTTTTTTTATATATTTTGATCTTTTTGGAATATGGAGCTTTTTAAATGTTAATTTAAGTTATTTTATAATTTTATAATCATTATTTTTTGTTATCAGTTTTAGTTTGGTACATTTATATAATAGAAATAAAGTTAAATGTCTATTGTTTAACTCATTTCCACATTAAAACCTACTCTCCTTTTCAATCAAACATACAATCAACTCGAGTTTTTTTGATTTTGCTCCCATTCAACTCTTGACTTTCTTGAACTCGAAGTCAAAAATGTTCAAGCCCTTTTCGGGATTTTGTTGCTTCGGTAACAAGCATACATGCGTCTCCTACCCAAAGTTGTAATTCGGCCATGGGTGGAACCAAGCGGCAGGGAGCCAAAGTTCAAGTGTCAGAGGACATATGACTCCACAGAAGCTTCCGAGCCGAAACAGCCGAAACCAGAAGACATTCTGGCCAGTCTAGGGTCCTCCCCTGACAAAGGAAGAGGAAGTCCTGATCAAGGCTCAGAATCGGACCCTACAGACAGCCGACTGGACGATCACAAGGGTGATAGTCCGTGACAAGGAGAACGGCAAGGAACTTTGGATCAGTATTGGGCAGAACAGTCTTGCCAAGCTCCTCGCAGCGAACTGCCGCATCTTTTTTGGTATGGGTACCCTTGAGGTGGTAGTTCAGCGTAGAACCAGGTCCGTTGGAGAGCATGAAGGTGGTGCAGACTAATCAGCATCACTGAAGTGCACTATTGGCGGACCTGCTGCAGTTTATAGACGAGAAGACGGTAGGCGTGGCCTTCATCCATAAATCCTGGATCATAAATCCTGGATTCTTTAAAAAATTGTAAACATCCAAATCTATCAGAAAAAGTAATTTTGGGCGACAGCGGAAATGTCGTGTTGACTAGTGTTACTACAACCATCTTTGTCCATCTGGTATAGAACTTTCTTTCTTTCCTCCGCGTTTCCTTTACAGGAGAGTTTTGAGTCAAGAATGACGTCAAGATACTTGGCTTCGATCGATAGTTTGAGTGTCGTTCCCATAATTGCGGGTAGATTAAAACTCGGATTCTTATATCTTCGTGAGAACAGCACCAGTTTGGTCTTCTGAAGATTGACCCCTAAGCCGTTTTGGCGTGCCTATCTACATATTAGTCACTCCTAGCGCCGATTCCAGTAGTTCACTGATTGTGGGCAAGAACTTTTTCGATACCAGTATCACTAGATCGTCCACGTAGGCGGACTTCCTCTCGCATAGTTCCACCGTCAAGTCCGGACTGCTGTACCTAGAAGAAAATAAAACATTTAGGTCGTTTCTTACCAGGTTGTGGTGTGAGAAGACTGTATCCGCGACCACTCTAACCCCTAACCCTTTTACCTATGATCCAGGATTTATGGATGAAGGCCACGCCTACCGTCTTCTCGTCTATAAACTGCAGCAGGTCCGCCAATAGTGCACTTCAGTGATGCTGATTAGTCTGCACCGCCTTCATGCTCTCCAACGGACCTGGTTCTACGCTGAACTACCACCTCAAGGGCACCCATACCAAAAAAGATGCGGCAGTTCGCTGCGAGGAGCTTGGCAAGACTGTTCTGCCCAATACTGATCCAAAGTTCCTTGCCGTTCTCCTAGTCACGGACTATCACCCTTGTGATCGTCCAGTCGGCTGTCTGTAGGGTCCGGTTCTGAGCCTTGATCAGGACTTCCTCTTCCTTTGTCAGGGGAGGACCCTAGACTGGCCAGAATGTCTTCTGGTTTCGGCTGTTTCGGCTCGGAAGCTTCTGTGGAGTCATATGTCCTCTGACACTTGAACTTTGGCTCCCTGCCGCTCGGTTCCACCCATGGCCGAATTACAACTTTGGGTAGGAGACGCATGTATGCTTGTTACCGAAGCAACAAAATCCCGAAAAGGGCTTGAACATTTTTGACTTCGAGTTCAAGAAAGTCAAGAGTTGAATGGGAGCAAAATCAAAAAAACTCGAGTTGATTGTATGTTTGATTGAAAAGGAGAGTAGGTTTTAATGTGGAAATGAGTTAAACAATAGACATTTAACTTTATTTCTATTATATAAATGTACCAAACTAAAACTGATAACAAAAAATAATGATTATAAAATTATAAAATAACTTAAATTAACATTTAAAAAGCTCCATATTCCAAAAAGATCAAAATATATAAAAAAAAATCTATTTGCGTTTAAATATTACAAGCTATATTACAAGCTATATTACATGGCCCTAATCTATTACGTTTTTCTGTAATAATGTTGCTCGCCAAAGAAAACGAGCGCTCAGCCATTGCACTGGTAGCTGGCATTGAGTGAATATCAAAAGCTCCTTTTGACAGATAGGGGTATTTATTTTGATTATTTTTATTTTATTTATTTAAATCCATATAATAAGCATCCATAACAACCTTTTCTTTGAAATATCTTTCCATTTCATCTTAAGGATCTTCTGTGGTTTTTAAAACAGGTCGATTTATTACATTTTCAAAAAAGAAAACATAATTTACAGTAAATCATGTCGATTTATTATATTTTCGAAAAAGAAAGCATCACTTTTTTTATTAGAAGATGATACTTGGCCACTCATATCTAACTTACTATTATCTAAAAGGTCACTACTCGAATCAAAAGAATACTGCAATGGCGCAGCATACAAAGGTGAGGTTGAAGATTCACTTTCCTTTATAATTGATAAATTTAATTTGTCTAGAATTCGAGATACGCTAAAATTTTTTATTTCGTTTATATCATTTGGTTGCATTCTTAAAACAGGTAGGTATACAAAAAAATGACACATACATAAATTAGCGATCCATATATCGTCAATGTTTGCAATGATATTTACTTTAAAACCGTCGCATACAGAATTTTGTAGTTTAATGCCGTTAGCCGTTAACATATAACAATTTTTTTCGTACTAAAAGTACCAAATATCTGTCTTTGTAAAAAAAACCATAAAACATACTTAAAATAAATAAAAATTAGCTTAAAAAAAACGAGAAAAAAAACCCGTCAGTTTGTTTACATAATTACCTGTGAGTTTACAATTTATGTAAGTTATTTTATGTTCGCAAAAGGGTACAAATTGAATTTTAACAGTCGAAGCATTTTTTATATAAGATGCAATTTGTTTCCATGTTTGCTTACATCATATGACATATGTTTTTTATATTTGTCTTCTACATTTTTACATATTATATATCTACGGGAGGGAATGCATAATCGTTTCACAGCCACTGAAATTTCATTTGTTCCTTCTGGCTATAGTAACACTAGTCAACAGTGTTTAGTCTTTTAAAAAAACTAAACCTGAAAAAAAACAATAATTCTTTAAAAAAAATTTAAATCTCCAAACCTATCAGAAAGTCATTTTGGGCGACAGCGAAAAAAAAGTTGAAGTTTGTTGAGTAGTGTAATCGGACCTGGTCAAGATTCGGAAATTCATTCTCCATGATTCTGCGCATATAGTTTTGTCCCTTTTTTTTAAGTTGTGCATGCCACAGATTTTCGTTCTTTGAGGGGGCGGAAGGAGGCGTTGCAAAATTTTGACATACTCTTGTATTGAAGTGATATCACAAGAGCTTGGATAGAAAGTTTGGTTGCACTCGTTTTTATAGTCTCTGAGATCTAGCTTCATTGCGACTGCTTTAATAATCCGACCTGTTCCAGATACGGCAATATAATAGCTGTGGTCATTCCCTATGATTCTGTGTTTAGTTTTCTCGTATCTTCAAATTGCCACAGATTTTCGTTTTTTGTGTGGGCGGAAATGGGTGGGACGAAATTTTGAAATATACATACTTGTAACAGTGTGAAATCACAGAAGTCTGAATACAAAATACGCACGTGTGTAATATATGCGCGTTTATGTGTGTATGTATGTTTGTGTTCAGCGAAGATATCCATTCAAATGGTACGCAGTATCGTAAGCACCAAGCTGTTATTGGTGTTTCTTTTGCATCTCGTTCTCGCAAATATGAACATGATGCTTAATTTGTTATGCTCGCTTAGACTGGTATGTTATGATACCGGTCAATGTACGCTTGCTGTTTCAAATGGACTCTTTTCAGGACTCTAATCCTTACATACATAAAATCTTATATTCTATGAGTAACGTGTATAAAAATTACCTCAACACAAAAGCATCAATTAAATCGTTTTTCGAAAAACTTATTATTTCACAACTGACTAGGCTTAGCACATTTTCCCAATCACATCTGAAATTATAAATGTACATATAATTAAATCTTATATTCGGAAAACAACTTTTTTTTTAGAAAATAAATGCAAAAAAGGTTTTTAAAGTCTACTGGATTTAAAAATACGAGGTTTTTAAGTGTCAGCTAATTTTGCGGTCCAAATTACAATATACATATGTGGACAAATTTTATGTTTATTATAATGTGGACACTGTCCCACCAGCCTTTATTTCACACCACGCCGGACTAAAGTGTTATTCAACGCGTGGCTGTTCTGGCTAATGACCCAGTCTAAAAACTATCCCACTTACACATACATATGTTTACTTCACGGGTACGGCAAGGTCCAATCTAATTTCGTAGGAAAAAGCGGTGGCGACTAATCTTTTGATATACAGTAGACTCCGGGTTCACATGTTTACTTTTACTTTAGAAAACACATAAATTGGTGCTCCCGCGTTCACAAAACGGAAGGTGTTTTACTTTTCAAAATGAAAAGTAAACTAGTCTACGACAATTATGTCAGGGCACATTCAAAATTGGAAAATCACGAAATAAACAATATGCAATGAGTCATTAAAAGTTTACAAAAAAGAAGAAATTTCATCAATATTTTTTAGGATCGGAAATCCGTCCCTGCTGTGCGTTCCACACTCTAGATCTGGCTCTAGAATACAATACAAGACAGCTTTGGTGCACTAAGCAAGCAACATATAGAGGTGTCAAATCGACAAAAAGTGACTGCATAAAATGTCTGGGCTATTGGGTCCCATGCTCTCTCGAAATACTTTTTCCACACCAATACAGAGATAACGCTTTAGAGCCAACTTCTCTCTCGTTCTATATGTGTCGGGTTCCGCAGCCTGATATTTAGTCGACTTAGTTTAAATCATATTCAGTGGTACAGCAGTAAAGTTAAATGCCTATATTGTTTGCTATTTACACTGCCCACTGTACCACATTGTCATACACACGGCCTATGCAGCCGCTCTCTCGTGTTCTCTCTCTCTTCTTTCCTTCTTTCTTTCGACTTCTCTATCACTTCTCTCTCCTCGGAATCTGTTGCTCTGTCGCTTGCAGTAGGACACGGGCAATTGGCCCGCCTGCCCTCAAAACAGTCTGGATATCGCCGCGATCGCATTAGGGAACGGGCAATTCGGCCCGCCTGCCTTTGCAGCGCCTGGACGTAGCTCTTCAACCGACACTGTCGTTGAACTGACTCCTCGCGTCTTCAAGTTGACCCCCCCGTCTTGAATCGAGCTAAACAGACTCATCGTGCCTTTCCCATATTTCCTTGACTCTATATCATATTTCCATTAACAACAATAAACTGTATGAAACTAAAATCTCGACTATTAATATTCGCAAACTAAGCTGCCGAAAAGCTCGGAAGCTCAACAATATGTGAGGCTGAGATTTAGCTATATGTGTGGAACGCACAACACAGAGATTTGAGATTGGAAGCTTCTTTTTAAAAACAGGAAGCTCCAAGTTAGCTCCAATGGTTTCTTCGGCAAACCTTATTAAAATTCCTTTTACGTGATGAGTTTGACAAACGCTTGATGCATTTTTTGTACGCCATTCAAATTGACACATTCTAATGTATGTTAAATGTATATAATATTACATTCAGAGTAAAATAATATATTTGATCTCACATAAAAAGTAATCCGTGATTGATTTATATGTAAATAGGTATAAGTGGGTCTACGTACTTGTCTTACGTTCTATCTTAAAATACGTGTGCTTCCTACATTCAAATTTCTGTTGCTTAGTGATTGGACAATCGTCGAGAAATTGTGGGCAGGCAGTTTTGTCGTTTTGACGCCTCAAATGTGTTCTTTGCTTATTTCAAATACTCTTCGGGTGCCGAATATAATGGTTAAATACATAGTTTTTTTGGACTTCAGATTATTATTAACAAATTTATATTTACATTTTATTTATACATATATAGTATTTATAAAAATATATGGGCAAAGATTTTAAAGAGAAGTTCAGACAGGAGTGGGAGTGTCAACTCGGTAGAGAAGTAATGAGTCGAAACGTCGCGAGCCGAGACACAGGCTCTTATGTATTTATTTATTTATTCATGTAATCGCCAACTGGAAACCTTAACTGGCTAAACTAACTTATTCTCATCTTAAAAAATAACAAAAATATTGACAATAATTATGATATAAGAAACGAGGGGGAACGTTGTGAGCCCCGGCAAAGGCCTACCATATACCCGGTACTCAGTCAGTATTTATGTACATGCAAGTTAACGTAACCAATTCCATTAGCTTCTTATACGATTTATAAACAATCTTTGGTTTCCTCAGATTCAATATCTTTGCTTCCCCAGATTCAATCTCAATCTTTGCCTTTGGCTCCCACTTAATTAAAAATCGAACTTTCCTCACACCCGTCTAAAGTGGAAAACAATCTCAGCCCACAGCCGGCTTTTATAAACAATCAAACACCCGGTTTTCGTAAACATTCGAACACCCGGCTTTCTGCAGTTGCTGCATTTTTACCATTTCTCGATTCTCGAGCTAGATGACGAAATCGAATCAATAATTTTGTTTATATGAAAGAGTACCGAAGAGGTTTCATGGTTTGGAGATGAAATTAATTAAGACAGTCTTGATCCAGAATCGAACTGGAATAGTAGAGTTAAGAACCGAAACTCGCAAGTACGCGCCGGTCGCTTTCCAATCTTATAACTAAACGTAAAAGTTGTGAAATAAAATTAAAGTTAGTTTTTAAAAACACAACCCGCCACCGCAATAATAAGTCCTTTAATTAAAACGCGGTGTGGCGTAGTACAATGACATAAGAAAAATAGTGAGAGGAAAAGAGAAAAACAAAACATTTAAACGGAAAGCTCGGCGCATACCAACACCAAATAAACCAACATACAAACGGAGCTGAAGGGAGGACCCTCGCTTCTATCAATAATCTACATACCAAAAAAACAAAAAAGACTCTAAACATCGAAGAAGGAAGACCCCTGGAAAAAGTTCTCTAAACATCGAAGAAGGAAGACCCCTGGAAAAAGTTCTCTAAACATCGAAGAAGGAAGACTCCTGAAAAAAGTTCTCTAAACATCAAAAGAAGAAAGACCCCAGTGAGAAGACTACTACAGACTAAACGAAGACGTAAATCCCAAAGGAGGACGACCCCTACCGGATATTTCGTGAGCATCAAGAATAAATTTTATTTTAAAGGCAGAAAATTTGAAAAAAAAAAAAAAGTTATAAATAAGAAAATATCTAAATATTATCATAATTATAGTGTTTGAGGTTGAAGAATATATTAAAAATTAAAAGTGGATCAACTAATTTTGGATTTAGAAAAATTAAAGATGAATACAGAAGCGAGGACAAATCTGACTACAGATCTAATCAAGCAATTGATAGCAATTCAAATTTCAAAAGTAAACAAAGACATAACAGATTAAAAAAAAAAATTAAAAGAAACTACAGATTATGTTATAGATTATCAGGCAGAAGTAATTAATGAACAAATTAGAGATGATACCACCTTGAAGGTGATAGAATCCTTACCAATCTTTAGTGGCGGCCTAAATCAGTATGTAGGTTGGAGAGAGTCCGCAGAAAATGCGATGCGATTATATAAAAAAGGAAGCAAACAATATTTTATCGCATTAACTATACTAAGAAATAAAATTATAGGACCAGCACACGATTCTCTTACTAACCATGGGACTTTTTTGAACTTCGACGCCATTCTGGCACGACTGGACTTTGTCTATAGTGACAAACGTCCAATATATATCATTGAGCAGGAATTAAGTGTTCTCAGGCAAGGGAACCTATCCATTATAGATTTCTATAATGAGGTTAATAAGAAAATGACTCTATTAATTAATAAAACAATCATGACTCACGGAAAGAACAGTGAGGTTACCAGACAGACAAACAACAAAGTTCGAGAAAATGCCTTACGCATTTTCACTACTGGATTAAATGGTGGTATTTCTGAGGTACTATTCTCATTAAATCTACCGGACTTACCAAATGCATTGGCAAAAGTGCAGGAACTGCAAGCCAATAATAGAAGGGCACAATTTGCCTACCAATTCAGTCAACCACCCAAAAAAAACATTCAATAATCAGAATACCCTAAGATTTCCCCAACGACAACCTAGGGTATACGAATCCACTTTCGAACCGAGAAACCCGACATGGGGACAACCATATTTTTCAAATAACAGACAACAAAATCCAGCCACCGAGCCAATGGAGGTGGATGAAAGTAGACAAGTTCAAAACCGACCAAATAACAATCGACCAAATAACAATTCCTACAGGGGATATAATAAATATACCCGTGGTAATAACTTTAACTATAATTATCATAGATCTAATATAGAATCAAACAATCAGGATAACCAAAACTCACCGATAAAGAGAAAACCAGTTGACTCATTAAATGAGCAACAGCCAGCCAATAAGGCCATAAGGTTAAACAATATTGAAGAGAATCATTTTTTAGATCAGCCCCAGAAGTAGGTTTGCCCTACTTAATAAGTTCAGACAGAAAACTAAATAGAAATTTGAAAGTCTTAATAGATACAGGAGCAAAAGGAATCTATCATAATAGAAACGAACTTACGATATATAAGAAAGTAGCAACTGTAAACGGATATTCAATAATCAAATATTATCATAAAATCACAATTTTTAATACAGAACAAATATTTTATGAAATAGAGGGTATGGAGGCTGATTTACTAGTAGGATTTAACCTACTCAAGAAGATAGGAGCAGTAATCGATACCCAGAAGGGAACACTAACTTATAATGATATTAAGGAACAGATCGTTCTCGACGAGACCACAACTCTAAATAAACTAACCTTTTCAGAAGGAAAAATTATCCTTTCATTGAGAGAGTTTATAATAAAAAAATATTTTGAAGAAGAAGAAGAAAAGGGAAGTGAATCAGTAAAGGTAGAACTAAGTGAATTTAGCTCGGGATCAATGAATCCTGAGCACGCCGACGTTGAGTTATCCGTCAAACAAAGTAATAAAAGTTTGGGATTAAAATATCCTGAACACGCCGTCGTTGATTTATCCGACATCAAAAAAATAATAGTTTGGGATCAATGAATCCAGAACACGCCGTCGTTGATTTATCCGACATCAAAAGAAATAATAGTTTGGGATTAAAAAATCCTGAACACGCCGACGTTGAGTTATCCGTCAACCAAAGAAATAAAAGTTTGGGATGCAAACATCCTGAACACGCCGTCGTTGAATTATCCGACTTGAATAAGCCTATACAAAATGGTTCAAACGAGTTAGAGTTAAACAATATATTAAACAAAAAAGGAGAAAACTTAGAGGGTCTCAGAGATGAAATGGTCACAATAATAAGAGAGAATCACGAAAATATAAACTTACAGTTACCGTTTAGAACGGACATAAAGGGGAAATAAATACCGAGCATTACAGGCCGGTATATGGTAACCAATATCCCTATGCTTATTCAGTTAACGACTTCGTTAACAATGAAATAAGTAAAATGTTAGAAGACGGAATAATTAGGCCTAGTAAGAGCCCATATAATTCCCCAGTAATAGTAGTACCAAAGAAAAGAGTTAATGAGGATGGTACTCCTAAGCATAGACTAGTAATAGATTTTAAGAAACTTAATGATAATACCATACCGGACAGATATCCCATGCAGGACCCATCAGTGATCCTATCTAATTTGGGTAAAGCAAAATATTTCTCGACCATCGACCTAGAATCAGGATTCTATCAGATATTAATGAGGGAATCTTATATAGAAAAAACATCTTTTTCCATAAATAACGGTAAATACGAATTCCTAAGAATGCCTATGGATTTAACAAATGCGCCCAGAATCTTCCAAAGAGCCATGGACGACATATTCAGAGAGCAAGTAGGGAAGACCTGCCATGTATATATGGCATATATGACATCATAGTATTTTCAAAAACAATTAAACAGCATTATGAGGATATAGTACAAATAATAAAGATTTTACAGATAGCAAATATGAAAATTTCCCTAGAAAAATCTAAATTCTTTCAATTGTGTTGAGAGCAGCAGCAAAATTTTCGCATCCACTGTGTAGGGCTCTCCGCGCCCGACTCGCTCTCGCGCGCTCTTGCACACGGCCCTCAGGAAAGCTGCCTCGAAGCCTGGGCGGCCACTAGCTTGAGCGGGCGTTTTTAGTTACGCTCTCACCCCCGTTACGATCGGTCAACGAAAGTTTTTCGCCCATTACATACATATTCTCGCCCATTACATACGATTTCTCGCCCATACCCCTGAGAATTTGTGAACTATACATAATATACATTAAGAAATAAACGAAAGTGAACAAAGGGAAACGTGCGAGTTTTCATTTAACGGCTGTGCTACCTCGCTGATCCGCCCCCTACAAACATTGGTTCTTCGAGCCGGATCTTCACCAACAAGGAGAAGCGCACCCCAGCAAGCTTAGGCGGATCGCTCTACCAAGATAAGTACATATGACCCATCCAACACCAGCATAAGTGCCGTGATCTTGTTTTTTTTCCGTCCAAGTCCAAGCGGCTATTCTGTCCGTTCTCCGATCTTCCGCTCCTCCTAACTCATTACACATCAGATTTAACTGCATATTCTTCCAGCTGCATATATATATCCTAATACGCCCTTAAGCGCGCCTACATCCATTTTACATATATTTAATTGCATATTCTTGCTCGCATATTCGTATATCTATCTACCTCTACTCAACTGCATGTTTTTGCCCGCCTTTATCCATTCCCGCATACATACATAGCTACACATATATTGGCTGCATATTCTTGCGTCTATATATATATGTATGTAAGATATTATTTGAATATAGTTTATTGGTATTAATTAATCGCGTATGGTATAAAGTAAGAATTGTTCGGGTTGGGTTTCACGGCTTGATCTCCTTCTTTCCTTGACGCTCCTTCAGTTGGCCGGCCTTCCTACTACCTTTTACATGTATATATGTATATATATATATATATATATATATATATGTATGTATATGTACTAATCCGCAATTAAACGCACCGCACATACATACATATATCCCAACCGCATATCCTTGCGCATCATATATATATATATCCGAAATATAAAGACATAAAACTGCATATTCTTGCAAAACTACATCCACACCTCCCCGCACACCTCCCCGCACCAACATCCATACATACAAGCAGCAATAGCGGTGCCCGCTTTTGCTCGTTTTTGCGTTCGCCTCTCCACCGTTGCGCGCGTTGTTTTCGTTGGGAGAGAAGATTATCTGTGCTGCTCTTGCGCATAACGGAGCGCCAAGTGACGCGCTACCCTGTATTTTGAGGGTGTACTGTTTTCAGTGGTGGCTTGCCCAGTGACGCGCTACCCTACTTTCGGCGGGTATATTGTTTTTGGGTGTCACTTGCCACCGACTCCCAATATTACTGCCCGATTCGACATAATATACCGAAGCGCCTCCGACTTGTCGATACATCTAATAAATACAAATCCAAACAAAGTCCAAGTGCCAAACAAACAAAGCCCGACGCTTTCGCTTCCGTTTCGTTGTTCTCACCGGGTGAGGTCAGAACATGCCCACTGGTGACGAGGACAGCAAAAAACTTTTGCCAGTGCCCGCTCCAGGTACTAGGAGACCACGCAGTGTTTCCGCCCCAGGAACACCTACCTCGGTGACTAAACCGATAAAGTTACCCGCTACGCCTAAGCCGAGTTCGAGTTCCGCGGCAAAGAGCAAATCGGTCCTGTTCCCTTCACCAGTCACGCTAAAGGTGCCAGTTCTTCCACCTACCAACCCCATCAGCTCTCGACGCGCTTCCCCAATGTCTCACACAGCATTCAGCGCCGCACGTGCGAAATTGGTAGCAGCCATCGGCAGGCTGACCAGTTTAAAAGATCGGTTTACCGCTTCCGGTACCAGCACGCCATCCTCCGCTGTCGCTCAGGTCCGTAGAGACCGATTACAGAGCATGTGGGCAAAGGTGGATGCGGAATTCGAGGCCTGTTCCGTAGCATAGGCTGACGAGAATTCTGACACCCAACTCGAAATCCAAGCCATGTACGACACATGTTACGACGACTTTGAACGGTGCCTAGACGACCTTACGGTCCCGTCGCCCAGCCCAGTAGTCCGTCCTTCTTCCCAACCGGACTCCCACGGCGGCTGTCGACTGCCACCCTGTGACATAGAAGTTTTCTCTGGGGATTACGTCCGTTGGCCTACCTTCCGGGATCTGTTTACCGCGATCTACATCCAAAATCCCAGGCTGTCTCCGGTGGAGAAGCTGTACTACCTCGCCACTAAGACCAGTGGCGATCCAAAGGCCATCGTTGAGAAATCCCCGCTGACCAACGACGGCTTTGAGGCGGCATGGGATGCCCTTGGTGATCGATATGAGAACCGACGGCTTCTGGTGACCAACCAGATTCACCTTCTCCTTCCTTTGTCTCACATCGGATCCGATTCGAGTCGTGCTCTGAAAGAGCTCCAAAGTACGATCCAGGGGGTTCTAACCGCACTCGCCCACTCCAAGGTCTCCACTGAAAATTGGGATAGCTTGCTCGTGACCATTTGCGCTTCAAAGTTGCCGAGATTAACCCGCGCCTTGTGGGAAAAGTCCATAACCAACAAAAAGGAAATGCCGTCATGGAAGGAGATGGACTCCTTCCTCAGTCAGCGGTATCTGACGCTAGAGGCGATCGAGGGCCACCCTTCCAATCCACATAGTTCGAAAGGCGATCCGAATCCACCACCTACTAAAAATAGCCCATTCCGATCCCAAGGGAATCCTATTCCTAGGAGGGTTTACTCGTTTGAGACAAAAGTGAATCCGCAGAGGAGGACATGTGATCTCTTCGCCACAGAGCATCATCCAATCCGTGATTGTCCTCGCTTCCTCCACATGACCGTTGATGCTCGTTCCAGCTACATTAAACAGAAACAGCTATGCCTGAACTGCTTCGCACGAGGACATCAGATCCGAGAATGCCAAAGCGCCCACAACTGCGTCACTTATGGGGAACGGCACCACACGTTGCTGCACCGTGGCAACCCAAGTTCCAGCGAGCCGACTTCCACATCCATACAACATCCGAGTTCTTCCGAATCCTTGTCTAAATAAGCTACATTTTTTGAAAGCTCACCAATCGATGTCCTGATTGGAGCTGGCCTTCTACCATCCGCACTGTTAAGCGGCTTACGGACGAACATATGTGGCTCTCTCCTCGGGCAAGAAACAGTTTTCGGTTGGGTGCTCTCTGGGCCAGTGTCTAATACGGCCGTTCAGAGAGCTCCACAAGTTGCATCCTTTTCGAGTCAGGTGTGTAGAGTACCTATCCAAGGGGTAGGAGACGCGCGCTCTGGAGTCTACAAAAGCAATCCCCTTCCGGCCTTCTCCGCAGAATTGCTAGGACGGTCTCCTACGGTTGACCGACGGGACGATAATCACTGTCGGGGCGATCAGAACTCCGTGCTAAGTTCAAGCCTGAACTTGAACTTAGATCATTGTCACCACGTGACAATTTCCAATGGCCAAGGTGGGCCTTTATCCCGTTACAACTTTAGTACTAATGCTTCGTCGACACCTTCATCTCATCCTAGATTTCCGCCTCCAGCCTTGGGCCCACGTTCCTGCGCCGACCGTATCATTGAGAGCCGATGCGCTTGCGGCCTGAACTCCTACCAATGCCGACTCTGCCCAGGAGTGCATCCGCTACGGACCTGCCACCACTTTCTCCGGTTGAGCCCTATGAAGAGGCTCCGAGCCGTACTTATAAATAAGTATTGCGCAAACTGCCTGGCTCATTAGCATTCCGGCGGTGACTGTCGCAGTGGTGGGCTGTGCAGGGAGTGTGGCAAGAATCACCACACGCTCCTTCACATACCCGCGTCTCGTCGTGCAACCTGCTCAGCCTCAGCATCTTCGTCGCCATCTCCTGCGTCCCGAGCTGAACGCCGCCCACCGCGCCCCGCCAGCCAGCCTTTCGGAGGAATTGCAGCAGCGTCGCCCTTGGCTTCAGCATCCCAGCATCCAGGGACACCACCGCCAACCGGAGAGTCCCGTCTATCCTACCGGACCGTCAATTATCCTTTGCAATCCTGCAAGGGGGGGGGGGGGGGAGGATGTTGAGAGCAGCAGCCAAATTTTCGCATCCACTGTGTAGGGCTCTCCGCGCCCGACTCGCTGTGACTCGCCCGAAGCCTGGGCGGCCACTATCTTGAGCGGGCGTTTTTAGTTACGCTCTCACCCCCGTTACGATCGGTCAACGAAAGTTTCTCGTTTCTACATACGATTTCTCGCCCATACCCCTGAGAATTTGTGAACTATACATAATATACATTAAGAAATAAACGAAAGTGAACAAAGGGAAACGTGCGAGTTTTCATTTAACGGCTGTGCTACCTCGCTGATCCGCCCCCTACAAACATTGGTTCTTCGAGCCGGATCTTCACCAACAAGGAGAAGCGCACCCCAGCAAGCTTAGGCGGATCGCTCTACCAAGATAAGTACATATGACCCATCCAACACCAGCATAAGTGCCGTGATCTTGTTTTTTTTCCGTCCAAGTCCAAGCGGCTATTCTGTCCGTTCTCCGATCTTCCGCTCCTCCTAACTCAGTACACATCAGATTTAACTGCATATTCTTCCAGCTGCATATATATATCCTAATACGCCCTTAAGCGCGCCTACATCCATTTTACATATATTTAATTGCATATTCTTGCTCGCATATTCGTATATCTATCTACCTCTACTCAACTGCATGTTTTTGCCCGCCTTTATCCATTCCCGCATACATACATAGCTACACATATATTGGCTGCATATTCTTGCGTCTATATATATATGTATGTAAGATATTATTTGAATATAGTTTATTGGTATTAATTAATCGCGTATGGTATAAAGTAAGAATTGTTCAGGTTGGGTTTCACGGCTTGATCTCCTTCTTTCCTTGACGCTCCTTCAGTTGGCCGGCCTTCCTACTACCTTTTACATGTATATATATATATATATATATATATATATATATATATATATATATATATATATATATATATATATATGTATGTATATGTACTAATCCGCAATTAAACGCACCGCACATACATACATATATCCCAACCGCATATCCTTGCGCATCATATATATATATATCCGAAATATAAAGACATAAAACTGCATATTCTTGCAAAACTACATCCACACCTCCCCGCACCAACATCCATACATACAAGCAGCAATAGCGGTGCCCGCTTTTGCTCGTTTTTGCGTTCGCCTCTCCACCGTTGCGCGCGTTGTTTTCGTTGGGAGAGAAGATTATCTGTGCTGCTCTTGCGCATAACGGAGCGCCAAGTGACGCGCTACCCTGTATTTTGAGGGTGTACTGTTTTCAGTGGTGGCTTGCCCAGTGACGCGCTACCCTACTTTCGGCGGGTATATTGTTTTTGGGTGTCACTTGCCACCGACTCCCAATATTACTGCCCGATTCGACATAATATACCGAAGCGCCTCCGACTTGTCGATACATCTAATAAATACAAATCCAAACAAAGTCCAAGTGCCAAAAAAACAAAGTGGTTGCTGGATCCGTTCTCCGTGTCTATCCGCCCGACGCTTTCGCTTCCGTTTCGTTGTTCTCACCGGGTGAGGTCAGAACATGCCCACTGGTGACGAGGACTGCAAAAAACTTTTGCCAGTGCCCGCTCCAGGTACTAGGAGACCACGCAGTGTTTCCGCCCCAGGAACACCTACCTCGGTGACTAAACCGATAAAGTTACCCGCTACGCCTAAGCCGAGTTCGAGTTCCGCGGCAAAGAGCAAATCGGTCCTGTTCCCTTCACCAGTCACGCTAAAGGTGCCAGTTCTTCCACCTACCAACCCCATCAGCTCTCGACGCGCTTCCCCAATGTCTCACACAGCATTCAGCGCCGCACGTGCGAAATTGGTAGCAGCCATCGGCAGGCTGACCAGTTTAAAAGATCGGTTTACCGCTTCCGGTACCAGCACGCCATCCTCCGCTGTCGCTCAGGTCCGTAGAGACCGATTACAGAGCATGTGGGCAAAGGTGGATGCGGAATTCGAGGCCTGTTCCGTAGCATAGGCTGACGAGAATTCTGACACCCAACTCGAAATCCAAGCCATGTACGACACATGTTACGACGACTTTGAACGGTGCCTAGACGACCTTACGGTCCCGTCGCCCAGCCCAGTAGTCCGTCCTTCTTCCCAACCGGACTCCCACGGCGGCTGTCGACTGCCACCCTGTGACATAGAAGTTTTCTCTGGGGATTACGTCCGTTGGCCTACCTTCCGGGATCTGTTTACCGCGATCTACATCCAAAATCCCAGGCTGTCTCCGATGGAGAAGCTGTACTACCTCGCCACTAAGACCAGTGGCGATCCAAAGGCCATCGTTGAGAAATCCCCGCTGACCAACGACGGCTTTGAGGCGGCATGGGATGCCCTTGGTGATCGATATGAGAACCGACGGCTTCTGGTGACCAACCAGATTCACCTTCTCCTTCCTTTGTCTCACATCGGATCCGATTCGAGTCGTGCTCTGAAAGAGCTCCAAAGTACGATCCAGGGGGTTCTAACCGCACTCGCCCACTCCAAGGTCTCCACTGAAAATTGGGATAGCTTGCTCGTGACCATTTGCGCTTCAAAGTTGCCGAGATTAACCCGCGCCTTGTGGGAAAAGTCCATAACCAACAAAAAGGAAATGCCGTCATGGAAGGAGATGGACTCCTTCCTCAGTCAGCGGTATCTGACGCTAGAGGCGATCGAGGGCCACCCTTCCAATCCACATAGTTCGAAAGGCGATCCGAATCCGCCACCTACTAAAAATAGCCCATTCCGATCCCAAGGGAGTCCTATTCCTAGGAGGGTTTACTCGTTTGAGACAAAAGTGAATCCGCAGAGGAGGACATGTGATCTCTTCGCCACAGAGCATCATCCAATCCGTGATTGTCCTCGCTTCCTCCACATGACCGTTGATGCTCGTTCCAGCTACATTAAACAGAAACAGCTATGCCTGAACTGCTTCGCACGAGGACATCAGATCCGAGAATGCCAAAGCGCCCACAACTGCGTCACTTATGGGGAACGGCACCACACGTTGCTGCACCGTGGCAACCCAAGTTCCAGCGAGCCGACTTCCACATCCATACAACATCCGAGTTCTTCCGAATCCTTGTCTAAATAAGCTACATTTTTTGAAAGCTCACCAATCGATGTCCTGATTGGAGCTGGCCTTCTACCATCCGCACTGTTAAGCGGCTTACGGACGAACATATGTGGCTCTCTCCTCGGGCAAGAAACAGTTTTCGGTTGGGTGCTCTCTGGGCCAGTGTCTAATACGGCCGTTCAGAGAGCTCCACAAGTTGCATCCTTTTCGAGTCAGGTGTCTAGAGTACCTATCCAAGGGGTAGGAGACGCGCGCTCTGGAGTCTACAAAAGCAATCCCCTTCCGGCCTTCTCCGCAGAATTGCTAGGACGGTCTCCTACGGTTGACCGACGGGACGATAATCACTGTCGGGGCGATCAGAACTCCGTGCTAAGTTCAAGCCTGAACTTGAACTTAGATCATTGTCACCACGTGACAATTTCCAATGGCCAAGGTGGGCCTTTATCCCGTTACAACTTTAGTACTAATGCTTCGTCGACACCTTCATCTCATCCTAGATTTCCGCCTCCAGCCTTGGGCCCACGTTCCTGCGCCGACCGTATCATTGAGAGCCGATGCGCTTGCGGCCTGAACTCCTACCAATGCCGACTCTGCCCAGGAGTGCATCCGCTACGGACCTGCCACCACTTTCTCCGGTTGAGCCCTATGAAGAGGCTCCGAGCCGTACTTATAAATAAGTATTGCGCAAACTGCCTGGCTCATTAGCATTCCGGCGGTGACTGTCGCAGTGGTGGGCTGTGCAGGGAGTGTGGCAAGAATCACCACACGCTCCTTCACATACCCGCGTCTCGTCGTGCAACCTGCTCAGCCTCAGCATCTTCGTCGCCATCTCCTGCGTCCCGAGCTGAACGCCGCCCACCGCGCCCCGCCAGCCAGCCTTTCGGAGGAATTGCAGCAGCGTCGCCCTTGGCTTCAGCATCCCAGCATCCAGGGACACCACCGCCAACCGGAGAGTCCCGTCTATCCTACCGGACCGTCAATTATCCTTTGCAATCCTGCAAGGGGGGGGGGGGGGGGAGGATGTTGAGAGCAGCAGCCAAATTTTCGCATCCACTGTGTAGGGCTCTCCGCGCCCGACTCGCTGTGACTCGCCCGAAGCCTGGGCGGCCACTATCTTGAGCGGGCGTTTTTAGTTACGCTCTCACCCCCGTTACGATCGGTCAACGAAAGTTTCTCGCCCATTACATACATATTCTCGCCCATTACATACGATTTCTCGCCCATACCCCTGAGAATTTGTGAACTATACATAATATACATTAAGAAATAAACGAAAGTGAACAAAGGGAAACGTGCGAGTTTTCATTTAACGGCTGTGCTACCTCGCTGATCCGCCCCCTTTAAACAAATTGGAAACCAAATTTTTGGGATATATAGTTTCCCATAATGTAATCAAAACAGATCCGGAAAAATTGATACAATACAAAAATATCCGATTCCGAAAAATGTCCGAGAGTTACGAAGTTTCCTAGGATTAACTGGGTATTACCGAAAGTTCGTCCGAAATTATGCAACAATTGCTAAACCTTTGACAAGGTACCTAAGTGGAATTAATGGGAAAGTCTCAAAGAGAGCATCAAAAAGAACCTTAATACAACTAGACGAGACAGCAGTAGAGTCGTTCAATAATCTAAAAAACAGTTTAATTGCCCACATAGAGTTAGTTCAACCGGATTACAACAAGAAGTTCGCTTTAACTACAGATGCATCTGACATAGCGATCTACTAACAAGAAAGAGCTATTAGCAATAGTATGGGCACTCAAAAACTTGCGAAATTACTTATACGGGGTAAGCGGAATAGAAATTCAAACAGACCACCAGCCGTTGTCCTTTTCAATTTCACCGAACAATCCAAATATAGAAATGAAACGGTGGTATTATTTTATTGAAAGCTTTGCACCAAAAATCATATATAGACCAGGTTCAACAAATGTAGTAGCGGATGATTTATCCCGAATTCAAATAAACCATTTGACAAACAGTGAAAATGAGCAGTCAGAAATAGATTCAGATTCAAATACTCAGCATTCAGCTGAGAGTAGTTTTGAAAACTTCATTCAAGAAACTAGGAAGCCGTTAAACCAGTTCAAACAACAGTTACTAATATCGAAAGCCAGATTCACAATTCATGAGCAAGTAAAAGTTCATGACAATACCCGTCACATAATTGAATTCAACGCAGTTGACGATTTATTGACTATTTTAAAATAATTTATTCAACCAAACCTAACCACAGGAGTACATTGCACCCTAGAAGATTTTTATCTAATACAAAAGGTACTAAAAGAAAATTTCATTAACAAATTTCTCTTCACGAGAATATTTCTGCAAGATATAGAGAACCCTGAAGATAAAGAACTAATTATAGAAGAAACACACTGTAGGGCACACCGAGGTTTAGATGAAAACTACAAACAAATAAACAGATTGTATTATTGGCCGAACCTATACAAGAAATTGAAAGAATATATCAAAAGCTGTGATATATGCCACAAGAATAAATACAATAGACACCCTGTAAAGGTTCCGATAGGCGTAGCTCCCATTCCGACAAAAGAAGGTGAACAATTGCATATAGACCTATTCTATGTATCGAGAACAAGGTTTTGGAGTTATTACAACATTTTCCGTTAGCGAAAACATTAATGACAGATAATGAACCAAGTTTTACTTCAGCACAGTTTAGATCTTTCATACAACGAAGCAATTTAACAATCTATTATGCTGATCCCAGACATAGTACCTCCAATGGACAGGTAGAAAGGGCTCATTCCACGTTAACAGAAATAGGACGTTGCATCAAGGAGGAGCTAAATTTAACAGATTACACAGAAATTATAATGAGGGCAGCACAGAAGTATAACCTCTCTATACATTCCACTATTAATCAAATGCCCTATGACATCCTATTTAATAAAATAGAGCATGGTAATATTCCATTACTACTTAAATCAGCTCAAGATAAAATGCTTATCGTACACAATAAGGATAGGAGAGTTAAAGACTATAAAATAGGGGAGGTAATATATGAGAAAAAATTCGGAGAAAGGAACAAACTCCAACCTCGTTACAAAAAACAAATAGTTAAGGAAAATCAAAATAACAAAGTTATAATAAACAACAGAAATCGTTTGATTCATAAAGACAATATAAAATACTAAGAATTTTATTTTATTTTTTATTCTTTTTGCAGAAAATGTTTTTGCAAATATTAATAATGACCCTCGTACTGCTAACAACTTCAAAAGTTATAGACTATACGGACAGTGACTATTTATTACTGAAAGATGACAGGAACGTTTACACATACGAATCGTACGCTGACGTTTACCAGATAACAAACTTAAGCTACTATAAAGAAATAATACATTTGGAATCTAAATATGTTAATAAGTCCATTAACTCAGACGATGAATGGGAAATTGCAATGGATATTAACTTGTTAAAATTATTAATTTCAGAATTAGTCCCAAGTAGAATAAAAAGGGGAATTAATGAGTTAGGTACCGTTTGGAAATGGGTCGCAGGCACCCCTGATCATGACGATTTTATGAGACTACAGAATAAAGTAAATGACCTGATTGATAATAATAATAAACAATTTACAACAAACTCAAAACTTTTTAAAGAAATTGAAATGCTATCAAAAGCTCTCAAAAATGTAATATACAGTGAAGAGACAATACTCAGAAAGCACCGCTTAAAATTAATTACATTTGATCTGCTAAACTTAGTTGCTACCATAACCCTTTCAAAAATTAACATTCTAAATACAAACATTTTAAATAAACAAGACATAGATGACATTTACCAACATGAAAAGGAGCCTGTCGAATTAACAGATTTACTCGACATTGCAACTTTTCAAATAATACGAAATTAGCATTTAATAGATATTAATATTAAATACCCCCAAATCACTAACGTATGTAAACTCTACCATGCGAGGTCCATCTCACAAAGTGATGGAAAATTGATTATAAATAATAATATTTGTGAATGTGGGGGACAATATTATTTAATGAATAATATTAAGAAAGAAACATTTAATTATTATGCGAAAATAAATTTTGAAACTAATTGCATTACAAAATTACTAAATGGCCATAAAGCCAACTGCACAAAAATACGAGAGAAAAATAATGAAATAGATTTTGTGCAAGATGGTGCCATTTTAGTATCAGGCACTAATATTGCAGGTAATATTAGTTTGACAGGTACTTATCTTCTCTTATTTAATGATTCAATCACCATAAATAACAAAAAGTACATAAATGAGAAGAATAAAATATGGAAATATGTTTCGCATAATAAATATAGTAATTTTGATCTAGTTGATTATGTAAAATCAGATGATAAGATACTATCCTTTGATAATGTTAATAGTTTAAATCCATTTATAAAATTTGGAAATAGGGGACTACCATTATCAACTATTTTATTAATGATATTCCTAGTAGTACCTCTTTTTTATTTCGGATATAAGTTAACCATATTAATTCACTCTAAAATCATGAAACCGACATAAGAAATAGTTGAAAACGATATTTTACAAATATCAGAAGAAATTAGAATCATTTCTGAGCTTCAAAATGTATCGGGACGACACATTTAAGTAAGGGGGGAGTTAACGTAACCAATTCCATTAGCTTCTTATACGATTTATAAACAATCTTTGGTTTGCTCAGATTCAATATCTTTGCTTCCCCAGATTCAATCTCAATCTTTGCCTTATGATTTGTAAACAATCTTGGGCCTCGCCAGATTCAATTTCGATCTTTCCCTTTGGCTCCCACTTAATTAAAAATCGAACTTTCCTCACACCCGTCTAAAGTGGAAAACAATCTCAGCCCACAGCCGGCTTTTATAAACAATCAAACACCCGGTTTTCGTAAACATTCGAACACCCGGCTTTCTGCAGTTTCTGCATTTTTACCATTTCTCGATTCTCGAGCTAGATGACGAAATCGAATCAATAATTTTGTTTATATGAAAGAGTACCAAAGAGGTTTCATGGTTTGGAGATGAAATTAGTAAGACAGTCTTGATCCAGAATCGAAGTGGAATAGTAGAGTTAAGAACCGAAACTCACAAGTACGCGCCGGTCGCTTTCCAATCTTATAACTAAATGTAAAAGTTGTGAAATAAAATTAAAGTTAGTTTTTAAAAACACAACCCGCCACCGCAATAATTTAATTTGCATACATACAGTTATGAGCTTACGATTTATGAAATTTATTATATGTTCGCAAAAGGGACGAATTCAATTTTGGTCAAAATGGAAAATTTCAAGTCGAACCCCATGCTGTATTTTTATATTTTAGAAGTTATCTGTTTCCATTTTTAATTAGATATAATTTTTACGTCGACTGCTACATTTTTACATGCACATGTATAACTACATACAATAGACGTGGATGTGTGCGAGAGAGAGGAATGAGTAGGCTCTTGGCAGACGTTGGGTAGCGCCTAAAATTAAATGTGTTCTTTCTGGCTATAATAGTTGTTAGACCTGATTCTGATTCAACACTCTGATAGATAAAATCATTCTCTTTGATTATCGATTATCCTTCTGGCTATAATAATGATCCGACCTGATCCAGATTCTGCGTTTTTCGTTTTCTCGGACCTTAAAAATTGTTGATTCCACAGATTTTCGTCCTTTGTGGGGGCGTGGCAAAATTTTGAAATAAACTCGTGCTGAACTGATATCACAGGAGCTTGAATAGAAAGTTTCGTTGCTCTAGCTCTTATAGTCTCTGAGAACTAGGCGTCAAAAAATACGAATGGGCAAATCAGACGGGGTCACGTGTGAGAGAGAGCGAGAGGAAACGATGATTTTAGAAATGATGTTCTTTATTGTGGCTACATTATCTATGATTCTGCGTTTTTAGTTTTATCTTTTATTTAAAATTGTGTATGCCGCAGACTTTTGTCCCTTGTGCGGACGGAAGGGGGCGGGGCAAAATTTTTTAATTCATTTGGAGTAGTGTGGTAACACAGGTGACTGAATACAAAACTTGGTTGCTCTAGCTCTAATAGTCTCTGAGATATAGGAGCTAATTACAAACATGGCTATATCGACTCGGCTATTGATTCTGCTCAAGAATATATAGACTTTATGGGGTCGGAAACGCTTCCTTTTGGGCGTTACACATATCCGTTATCACCACAAATCTAATAGTCAATAGTCACAGTCGAAGTCAGTCGAAAGTGAACGGACACGCGAAAGTTCTCCAGTGATTACCCAATTCTAAAGCGTTGCGCCGCCCTAAAAAGGTGGAAGCAGTTAAACAAGAGGTGTCATAGGGAGGGTACGTACCAAGGTGTGCTCTGCTTGAAAAGGCGAACCTTTTGGAGCCTTCTTTTAGCAGACCGAAAGCGGTGCTCCATCCTGAGAGGGGGGGGTGAAGGGGACGCCCAATTGCGGTATCCACGCTCTCCTCCGAGAAGAACAACAAAATTTCCACGCGCAATTGCAGTTTTCCTGCTCTTTGTAACTCGCCAATCAGCTGACTGGCCCGACAGTGCTGGAAGGTGCGGTAAGTCATCAGCTGGCATACCCCCGTAGCAAGCAGCTACTGCCTGGTTGGACCAAATTGTGAGAGCGATCCCGCAATTCACTGCATACTTGCAGGCTGAGCGAGAGACGAAAGGTGTACAGCGCTACTGCAGGCGCAGGAGGCCGCACAGGGGGAACCGGGAAAGGTCACGGAACCGACCAACCTCCGATCCCGCGCTCAGGCGGTGCCCCGGTCAACGGGGTCTTCGGGGACCGGGGAGGGGCGGTATATCCCCCATCGATCAGCCAAGGGGAAATCCGTGGCCAACGAGGGACACCCCCTAGTGCGGACCGAATGGACACTAAAAATCCATTCGCGAGCAGCTCGACGCTGGCTAGACCGCCACGTCAAGCGGTAGAAGGAGCTACCGAAGCTGACTACGCATCGCCGACACTCACGTCACGGCATCATGCCTCGATAACCTCGAGGAGATGGGAAAGCTTCTGGAAGAAGTGACCGAGAGGATGCTGGACAAGCAAACGAGGCATATAAATGTGGCGACGAGAACGCAGTTCCTGGGGCTGAAGGAGCTACACGCCAAAATTGATGAGGCGAGCAGAGCCGGTGCCGCGGGCGGCAGCTCCAGGCAGGAGGGCAACGCCATGGAGTTTGTGTGCTCGAAATGCGCACAGAGCTCACGGGAAGAAGGGAATGCGCAGGAGACGCAAACACCTGTCGTCTGGAAACAGGAATCAGCGAGGACTACACGCCGCTCCCGCCCCGACGCGGTTATAGTTCACGCGAGCGGGAAGTCGTACAGCGAGGTGCTAGCGATGGTCACCAGGAGGGACGATGACCAGTTGGTGGGCCTGGGCAAGAGTGTCGCGAAGGTACGCCGTACTATCAATGGGAACCTTCTGCTGGAGGTGGCCAAAGGCAGCACAGAGAGCGCCGAGTCCATGAAGGCGAGCATCGCGAGAGTCTTGGGCGACGCTGCAGCTGTGCGCGCCATGACGGAGGAGACCAAAGTGGTTGTGTTGGAGATCCAGGACCTTGACTCCCTCGCTACGGAGCGGGAGATCTGCGCCGCCATAGCTGGCCAATACGAGATAGACGAGGGCCAGATACGAGTGCGGAGCTTGCGCCACGGATATGCGGATTCCCAAGTCGCCTGCCCTTCACCCTGGGCAAAGCTGTCGTACAGCGCGGCGAGGTGCGGGTCGGATGGTCCATCTGCAGGGTAAGAGAGATGGAAGGCCTGCCGCGATGTTTCAGGTGTCTGGAACCCGGTCACATCGCGAGCAACTGCAGGAGCACCGTGGACCGGAGTGGATGCTGCATCAGATGCGGAGCGCAGGGGCACAAGGCATCGGACTGCAGCAACGAGCCTTCGTGCTTCATCTGCTCTGCAGCTGGGAAGGAGGAGACTCGTCATCAGGCAGGCGGCAGAAGCTGCCCAGCATCCAGCGGCCGTAAACCGAGACCACCATGCAGTTGATTCAACTCAACCTGAATCACTGCAGGGCCGCGCAGGATCTCCTGTCCCAGACGGTACGCGACTTGGGCTCCGAGGTGGCAATCCTCAGCGAGCCGTATAAGGTGGCCAGCAGCAGCAACTGGGCCACGGACCGAACTGGCAAGGCGGCTCTCTGGCTGTGTGGAGCTGAAACGCATATCCAAAACGTCAAGGCGGCAGAGGGGTTCGTCCGAGGGATCATAGGTGGCACATGGATATACAGCTGTTACCTGGCGCCAAGTCTCTCCCTGGAGGCCTTCAGCCGCGCTATGGACGAGCTGTGCTGCGATCTACGCGGTCGGAATAATGTGGTGGTCGGGGGCGACTTCAACGCCTGGGCCACGGAGTGGGGATCCACTCGCACAAACGCCAGAGGGCGCGTAGTGCTGGAGGCCTTTGCGACGCTGGACCTCGTCCTACTGAACGAAGGATCCCAGGAGACCTTCAACAGGGCAGGAGCAGGGTCGGTAATAGATCTCACATACGCCAGCAGTGCGCTGGCTCGCCACGCCCGATGGAGGATCTGCGAGACTTTCACCGCCAGCGACCACGAGGCTATTCAGTGCTCTCTGGGGAGGCCTACCCGAGGGAGAGGAGTCCCACCTCGACAGGAGAAGGCGTACCGCCCGGACACACTGAGGCCCCAGGCCTTCGCTAGAGCACTACGGGGCTCTTACTCAAACGAGGCAGTGGGAGCCAACGAGTGGGCCAACAACCTGGCCGCCGCAGTAGAGGAGGCCTGCGACCAGAGCATGCAGCAGAGGAGGGCGTTACGGTCGCACCACAAACCGGTGTTCTGGTGGAGTGAGGAGATAGCCGAGCTCCGGCGAACGTGCATCCGCGCCAGAAGGCTGCTCCAGCGAGCCCGGGGCACACCGCGCCTAGAGGACCGCGATGCAGAATATAAAGCAGCGAAGAAGGAGCTGAAACGCGCCATCAGGGGCAGCAAAAGCGAGTGCTTCCTCCAGCTTTGCGACGCCGCCGAAGGGGACCCATGGGGAGGCGCTTACAGGATGGTCACGAAGCGGATATGTGCGGGCAGCAAAGCCCCAACTGATCCCGCGACCCTGGAGGAGATAGTCGGGGCGCTGTTTCCGCGAGGCCGACCGGTCACCGGATTCCCACGTGTGGAAGCTAGCCCTGGCGAAGTCCGAGAGGTCACGGAGGACGAAGTGATTCAGGCAAGCAGGGAGATGAACCCAAAGAAGGCTCCGGGACCAGATGCGATCCCCAACAGAGCATCGAGGCTGGCACTAGCGCTCCTACCGCGTGAGGTAGCGGGCGTCTTCAACAGGTGCCTTCACGAGGGGACGTTCCCCGATAGGTGGAAGAGGCAGCGACTCCTCCTACTTGCCAAGCCGGGCAAGCCGCCGGGGGAGGCCTCCTCCTACAGGCCTATATGTCTCCTGGACTCGCTAGGCAAAGTACTGGAGAGGGTGATTGGAGTGAGGCTAAGCGCAGCCATTGACGATGCTGGCGGTCTCTCCAAAAACCAATACGGCTTCCGGAAGGGCAGGTCGACGGTGGACGCAATCGTCAGAGTGGTGGAAACGGCGAGGGAGGCAATTGCAGGGACCCGTTGGAGGGGAGGGACGAAGTCCTACTGTCTGGTGGTGACACTGGACATAAAGAACGCTTTCAACTCGGCCGATTGGGGCCGTACGCTGGAGGCACTACGTTCCTTCCGCAACCCGGGCTACCTGCTCAACATAGCGGCCAGTTATCTCAGCAACAGAGTGCACACGATGGACACGGCCGTGGGTTCCAGAACCTACAAGGTCTCAGCCGGAGTCCCTCACGGCTCCGTTTTGGGACCCCTGCTATGGAACGCAATGTATGACGGCGCGCTAAGGCTCCGGATGCCAGCGGACACCAGTCTGGTCGGTTTCGCCGACGATGTGGCAATTGTGGTGGTAGCTAAGGAGCTCGCTGCTGCAGAGCATCGGACTAACGAGGCCATACGCGCCATTGAGGAGTAGTTAGCGGTCGCAGGACTGGAGCTGGCGGCACAGAAAACGGAGGCGGTCCTGATATCGAGCAGGAAGGTGGTCGAGACCGCTAGAGTGCAGATCGGTGGAACCACGATCGCATCGCAGAGGGCGATTAAGTACCTCGGGGTCCTTCTGGACACGCGCTTGTCCTTTAAGGAGCACCTGGAGTACGCAGCCAGGAAAGCCAGCGGGACGGCAAGGTCGCTGTCAAGGATGCTGGTAAACACCAGAGGTCCGAAGCAGGAAACGAGGAGGTTGCTGACGAGCGTTGTCACGTCGCAGCTGCTCTACGCCGCCCCAGTGTGGGCGGAAGGAGCGAAGGTGCAAGCCTATGTGAGCGGGATGGAGTCGGTGCACAGGCTGTGCGCCATGAGGACAGCGTGCTCGTTCCGGACCATCTCGGACGCTGCAGTGCTTGTCATCGCCGGTCTCGTCCCAATCCGGGAGCTGATCCGTGAAAGGTCTGAGGTCCACACCGCCACGCGGGACAGGGCAGTTGACCCACTCTACATCGCCGAGCAGAAAAAGGCTGCAAGACTAATCAGCTACCTCAAGCGGTTCGGGCACGAGACAGAGGACAGCTGCCCCGAGTGTGGCTCGGGCATAGTGGAGGATGCGCACCACATCCTATTCGAGTGCCATAGGTTCGACCACGAGCGGCAGGCGTTGGAGGCAACCGCAGGAGCATAGAGTCCCTGGTACCTCTGATGATAGAGGACCCGAACACCTGGGACGCGACCGCGGACTTCGCCGCACGCGTTATGAAAACGCTCAGGTCGCTGGAGAGCAGGAGGAAGAGCCAGACGCAGCTGGAGTAGCAGTAGGGGTCCGAGCGCGCGAAGCAATGCGTGGCAGGCAATACCGCGTGCTCAGGGGCCCGACAACCATAACTAATAGTATATAGTAGTATCGTTTAATATTTACGTTTATATAGTTATAAGTATTAAATAAACGTAATAAATATAAAAAAAAAAAAAAAAAACCACAAATCTAATATATCCCTATACTCTTCGAGTACCGGGTATAAAAATCTGCAAGCAACCGTCTGACGACTCCTTTCATGTGGCAAAGGTCAAATCGCATCCCAGATGACAGTGCATTATGCTGGCGAAGAGCCCTACTAATTGGCTCGTTATATCAAAAGGTGCACGAGTGTTAGACTCCTTGCTTAGGCCGGTTTATGGAGTAGATCTGGGCAATCTATGTTCAAAATATAAAGATCTGAGCTCCAATTGTTCTCCGATCCTCGTGAGAAAAGAGATGCACGAGGTAAAATGAAGCTTGGCTACTAAAGCACAGGCCTTATCAAAGGTCTTATCCAAGTCAGTGCACACAACATTAACTTGATAGTGCACTTCAAAAGTGTAAAAAAATTACTAAAGGTTACCAGATAAGTAGTGATTTGGGCTAATGTACGACTTCACGAGGAAAATGAACTTTTTGGCAATGATACGCTCAAAAAGCTTTGCGATATGGCTGAGTTTGGCCATTGGTCTTTAATTTAAGATACAATTCTTAGCACCTTTCTTAAAAATGGAAGTAATCGTGACCGCTTTCCACTTTCCAATAAACCAACCCATTAAGAAAGAATTTGTGAAGAGAATTTTAAGAGGTTCTCAAAAAGCAACGTCACAGTTAAGAAGCAATGCCAGCATTTTCGGTGTTAAAGCAAATACGTTGCCTGTAGGATTAGTCTAAATATTAAAATGCTGAAATGTTATGTTGAAAGTATATATATTGTCTCTTATACGAACAAAGCTCATGCTGACAGCGTCCGCTCATGAAGAGGGCGACGCTGCCAGAATAAAAGACTTAGAATTTGAAATCGAAACAGCGCACAAAGTTTTTCTGTCGGTCTGTTCGGTTCCCGTGTCCCCATAAATTTAATTGTCCCCATAATTTATGCTTAACGGCACAAACTGTGTTTAGTGCAACATTAGATTTGTACCATTATTATTATTACCTAGAATCTGTTCAATAGTGTCAACTTTAGAAGCACAGTTTACATTAAACATATTATCCCGTATAATCGGTATCCGAACTAACAAAAAATAAATCTAGGATCTTTTCTAACATATTAAAAACAGTATCTATTTGGGATTAGGTCATAATAAAACAGTCACGCGGCAAATGCAGATTGCACAGCATCATAGCCGACGACTGCGGTCTCCAACAACGCAGATCGGTCGCCTCGTAGATTATTGTTTACATAAATAGGTTGACAATATTCTGCATGTGCGCCTATTCGGAGGAATATGCGATGCGCTAACAAATAACGTCTTCGATTGACCTGCCACCGACACTCCAATCTAATCCAAGATAGAAAGTCATCACCAAGGAGACAAATCGGATCACAACGTAGGGTGAGTCTAAAAGCTACAATGAACCAACCCCCACTGCAGAGCTTAGTTTTGGCACAGTCTCTGTCTTTACGAAACACCTCGAAAAGGTTGAGGTCGAAGGACCCGTTGTCGAAGAAATCCGCGTTCAGCCAGTTTTCTACTAGGATTATAATATCGAAATCGCCCGTAGAGGTTGCCAAATTGAGTCTTGGTGCGCAATACAGCTATATTCTGGGAAAAAAATGCTTAAAGACTTAGCTCCGTCCATTAACATGGCCTCAGAAAGTGGCGGTGTCGTCCGCATAGGAGCCACGGAAGAAGGATCCAGAGGAGAGACACAATATAACTCTGAGCAATATGGGCGATGCTCAAGCCTAGCCTAATATCGCATTCCGAATCAGCTGCACATCATCCCCGTCCAGAAGATAGGGCAGGTAGGGATCCAATCCAAGTGTTGATACTGATGAGTGTTCCATTTAAGAGCGAACGCCGGGCTGCTATCTCTCTCTCTCCAAGTGCTGGGTGCAGCGGCGGCGCAAGCAAAGCACACGAAGCATTGTAGTGATGACGTCAAAAGCCAGAATTTTTCATCAAAGACCGTAGGAATTAGGGGCTTAGCTTGGGGCTTGAGGTTAACGAACTTCAACGCATATATGTAGATCGGAATTTGGCTTGACCAACTTTGCACAAATAAGATCAGCCGCAGGCACCTTCAGCTTTTCAGCGACAAATTTCACCACCGCCTCTGGCTTCGTCGCGACAGAAAATTTACCGATAAGCAAGTCCTTTCTGCTCTGCAACAAATTTTAATCTCGGAGCAACACCAACAAAACGCTTTGCAATCTAATTGCCATTATTCTTATCCCTTTTTATACCCGGTACTCGAAGAGTATAGGGGTATATTAGATTTGTGGTGATAACGGATGAGTGTAACGCCCAAATGGAAGCGTTTCCGACCCCATAAAGTATATATATTCTTGATTAGCATCAATAGCCGAGTCGATATAGCCATGTTTGTCATTAGCTCCTATATCTCAGAGACTATTAGAGCTAGAGCAACCAAGTTTTGTATCCAGTCTGTTATCACACTACTCCAAATGAATTTTGCCCCGCCCTCTTCCGCCCGCACAAGGGACAAAAGTCTGCGGCATACACAATTTTAAATATACGATGAAACTAAAAACGCAGAATCATAGAGAATGACCATTTCTATCAGAGTGTTGAATCTGAATCAGATCGGATTATGAATGTTGCCACAATGAAGAAAATAATTTCGAAAGTCATCGTTCTCTCTCACTCTCTCACACGCGACCCCGTCTGGTTTGCCCATTCGTATTTTTTGACGCCTAGTTCTCAGAGACTATAAGAGCTAGAGCAACCAAACTTTCTATTCCAACTCCTGTGATATCAGTTCAGCACGAGTTTATTTCAAAATTCTGCCACACCCCCTTCCGCCACCACAAAGGACGAAAATGGGGGCGGAATCCACAATTTTAAAGTACGAGAAAACCAAAAACGCAGAATCATGGAAAATGACCGTGTCTAACAGATTGCCGAATCTGGATCTGGACAGAAGGAACAAATTAAATTTCAGTCTCTCGCAACGCCGGTCAAGAGCTTACTCATTCCCTCTCTCTTTTGCAAACACTTCCTCGTCTCGTATGTGTAGTTATACATGTACATGTAGAAATTTAGAAGCAGATGTAAAAATTATATGTAAACAAAAATTAAAACAGATATGTATATAAAAATTTCAAAACTGGTTCGACTTAATTTTTTGAAATTTTCTATTTTGCACAAAATTTAATCGCTCAATCCGGGTTAGTGACCGCGCATGGGGTGCCGGCTATTACTTGTGGGAGGCAGTAAGTCCGTCACTGGAATGGGCTTATCGGCCTCATTGCTAAGCGCAATCGACTTCACCCGCTTGTTAGCATGGATGGGAATGAGGTCGTGATAAAGGAGGAGACGGGCCGACATTTTGAAATACACTTGTAAGAGACTGATATCATAGAAATCTAGATCCAAAATTTTCTCTAGCTCTTATAGTCTCTGAGATCTAGGCACTCATGAACACGAACGGTCGGACGGACGGTCGGACAGACAAACATGGCTATATCGTCTCGACTATTGATGCTGATCAAGAATATATATACTTTATGGGGTCGAAAAAGATTCCTTCTTGGTTTCAAACACATCCAATATCACCACAATGGCTTTCAATCTTGAAATTTTAAGTATAATAGCATCAAATAGTAACACGCTGCCACAAAAAAGGTAATGAAAAAGTTAAATTCTTTTTTGGCCAATTTAAGATATATACCAAAGATCTGCTTCGGTCCACCGCAACTACTAGGGTTTGTTTTGGGTTGGGTTTAATGGCAAGGACACCTGCCAAAAAGCCACTTCTGAACAGTCTAATGAAAAAAGCACGCCTAAATTGGGCTAAACAAAAAGAAAATTGGGGTGAATCTGAGTGGTCACGTGTCATATTCTCGGATGAGGCCAAATTTAACCTCATTGGACCCGTCGTCGCAGAAAAGGGGAACGCTATTCTGAAAATTGCTGCATTGCCACCGTAAAGCATTCGCCCTATATTATGATATGGGGATGCATATCCAAATATAAAACTGAATCACTAATAATGATTAAAGGGATGGTGAATGCGAAAAAGTATGAAGAATTTATTCACAATGGAGTTGTGCCGAGTATGGAATCATTTGGTGAGAGAGAAGAAGATCCCATCCTTCAGGACGATTCTGCACCTTGTCATCGAGCGCGCTCTGTAAAAGATTCTCTTACGTTTTGTTATTTTTAAAAATGCATTCAACTAGAATCGACTATTTTTCACCGACAGGTTAATATTTTGAAGGCGGATGGGCATTAAGTCCTTAGATTGGCCAGGTAACAGCCCCGAACTCAATCCGATTGAGAACGTCTGGGCCCTTATGACTGCCAAAATAAGAAAGCGGAAGACCAAAACTATGGTTGAGTTAGGGGAGATTATAGAAAAAGCATGGTTTGAAGATATAACGGAGGAATATTTAAGGACTTTATACGATTCGATGCCCAATAGGGTTAAATGTGTTATAAAAGCCAAGGGGGGTACCACCAAATATTAACTAATATATAATTTGAAAAAAAAAACCTCTGAAGCATGTTTGTTTATATTAAATTATAGAAAATTAAGTAACCTATTGGAAAAAATTTTGTGTGTTGAATATATCGATTTTATAATTTTACTAATTTTTTATCTTATGTTTGCTTAAAATACGAAATGACCGTTGAGAAAAGTGTGATTGAGAAAAATATTAATTTCTAATTAAATGAATATGATACCAAAAAACGTGGTATTCACTTTTGTTAGAAATTGATTTATTGACTCAAAAAAATTAAAACTTTTAGTATCGAATAACATTTGGGAAAACCCCACGCAAGTGAAGTCAAAAATGCATGAAATTTTAGAGTGCGGCTGGGTGTATCTCGATGCAGGATACGTTTTTCTAAGGACCCCAAACAGTTCTACAGCTTCGTAAACAGTAAGAGTATAACGTCCGCACACCCATCCTCGCTATCCTTCCTTAATACTTCGGCAGATAATGATCAGGCAATTGCCGATCTTTTTGCCCGTTTTTTTCAAACTACCTATTCGCAGGACGTTTACTCTGGTCAGCCGTATCCATACGGTTTACCGAGGTCGAACTGCATTTTCAGTCCTTAGTTAAATAAAAGCTCGTTACTTCATGATCTACGAACAGTAAAGCCGGTGTTTTCTCCGGGTCTTGACGGAGTTCCCGGCTGTGTACCAGGTACTGCGCAGATTCTCTGCGTGGGCCGTTGCTTAAACTATTCACCCTGTCCATTAATTCTTCATGCTTCCCCCCCATATGGAAAGAGTCCTTTATAATTCGTCTCCATAAGAAAGGTAACAAGCCTGACGCAATGAACTATAGAGGTATATCTAAGTTATCCGCTATTCCTAAATATATCACTTATATCTCCATCTCAACATGGATTTATAAGGCGGAGATCAACCACTACAAATTTATTGGAGTTTACCTCCTTTATAATAAAAGGCTTTCAAGGTAATTTACAGATGTTGTTTACACCGATTTTAGTAAAGCGTTCGACTCTGTAAACCATTCCCTCCTAGCACAAAAGCTCGACCTTCTAGGGTTCCCGCCCAATCTCCTCAGATGGATCTCTAGCTACCTATGTTCTAGGTCTCAAAGAGTCCTTTTCAAAAACTCCCTGTCCTCACCAGTTTTGGTGACCACAGGGGAGCGCTATCTAGGCCCCTTACTATTTAAGCTCTTTATAAATGACCTGCCTTCTGTATTAACACACTCTCGAGTACTTATATATGCGGATGATGTTAAGCTCTGTGTCCAGTATAAAAGACATTTCTTTCAAATCCAGTTTGCAATCCGATCTCGATAGATTTCAGTCTTGGTGTTGTACAATTTTATTAAACCTTAATGCTTCAAAATGAAAAGTAATGACTTTTCATCGCTCCAGCGCCTTTCTGGTTCCTTACACCCTTTGTGGTGGTTCTCTTGAGAGAATTACCCGGGTTAATGATCTTTGTGTTCTATTAGATCCCAAGTTAAAGTTTTCAGAACACATTTCTACCATGGTGAATAAGGCCATGGGCGTGCTTGGGTTTATAAAAAGGTGGTCAAAGGAATTTGACGACCGCTATGTAACAAAGACTCTCTACACCTCTCTGGTTCGTCCGATTTTAGAATACGGCTCTTGTGTATGGTGCCCTCAGTACAACGTACACCAGGACCGTATAGAATCAGTTCAGAAAAACGTTTTACTTTTTTCCGTTTAATGGAACATGCGATAATAATGCCCATAAGAACCCTGTGAATAAAGGAAGACAAACATGCGGCCGCATGATTAAATATTCGCTGCATCATTTGAAGTATGAGAAGTATTTTTACAATGCAATCAGACTTATTTTAATTAATATGTTCAAGAATGGTTTGGCCGCTCAACTTTAAATTAAATGAATTGTTTGATTCGACAAAATAACGCCGAAACCGCGTCAAAACCCCTAATATTTCATTATTTTTTAAAAATACTTGTCAGAATACGGTAAATCATGCGCCAAGTCTTGTATCATGCGGGCGCACCATTGTCTTCTTCTATCTACAGGGCTCTTATGGGCATCATTGTCGCATGTTCTATTTAACGGAAAAAAGGAAATGATGCGCCCTAATGGTAGCCAATGGTAGCTTCACTTACATAGGACTCCTTAACACGCTCCATAAACAATTGGGTCCTCGTAGTGAAACTCCCAAATGCACCGTTGTCCACATTTAAAAATAGGTCGCTTTTGGTAATTTCTTTTAATTTGAACAAAAATGAGTGTTCTCTCTTCTTCTTATTCATTCGGTTTGTTTACGTTTGTGGGCCGAACGGTTGATAAAATTATGCGGCCTACCTTGTTAAGAACTTATTTCAGGCTGGGGTAAGCTCAGCCTGTCCAGGGTCGTCCACAAGACATTTGTAGTGAGACCTTAGACAAGGGAAGGTAGCCGTATCACGACCGGGAGGGTCAAACGCGCGGCGTGGTTGCGGAGCTCATACGTAGTCCGAGGTTACCGTTACGGGATTTCGCCATAGCCTCCAAGGGAGATAGGGGAATCTACAGGGCCCTGCGTTGTCGCTACGACTCGTAAGACTATGAGGTCTCTAGCGATAATTGATCGCGCGTTGCCGCGATCGTCACAACGTGCTGGGAAACCTGCGGAACCATGCGACTGGTCGTAGGACAACGGGGTTTCTAACGGAGGTTGGCTGTGCGTTATCGCGACAGTCATAAACTTCCAGGGGATACTACTGAGCCGTGCTTGATCGCGACGATTCGTAAGGTTACGGGGTTTCTAGCGAGAATTGACTGTGCGTTATCGCGACAGTCACTAGCTGCGAGAGGATACTACTGAACCGTGCGTGATCGCGACGATTCGTAAGACTACGGGATTACAGGTGGAGGAGATTCGGGTATATCGGATAAAGTGTACCAGAATAGAAAAAAGACTTTACACCCAGCGACAACAAAAAAAACCGCACTTCGAAATTTCATGCATTTTTGACATATTCAGCGTGGGGTTTCCCCAAATGTTATTCGATACTTTAAGTTTTCATTTTTTGAGTCAATACATCAATTTCTAACATAAGTGCATACCAGGTTTTTTGATATCATATTCATATAATTAAAAAAATATATATTTTTTTTCAATCACATTTTTCTCAACGGTCATTTAGTATTTTGAACAAACACAGGAAACCATTTTTTTTTTTTTTAGAAAATTGATTTATTCAGCAAGAACTTAATTTTTTTTAATATGTTATTTCATTTTCTATAGTAAAGCGGAATCGAAAAATTACTGCCAAACTTCATATAAAACGAGAGGGAACGTTGTGAGCCGCGGCAAAGGCCGCGGCTCTACTTTATACCCGGTACTCAGTCAGTATATATGTACAAATGTATATACATATGAGCTTGTGATTTAAGTAAATTATTATATGTTCGCAAAAGAGACGAATTAAATTTTGGCCAAAATGGAAAATTTCAAAAAATTAGGACGAACCCCATGCTGTAGTTTTATATTTTAGAAGTTATCTGTTTCCATTTTTATTTACATATAATTTTTACGTCGTCTGCTACATTTTTACATACACGTGTAAAACTACATACAAGAGACATGGAAGTGTGTGCGAGAGAGAGATGGAATCGCTTGGCTGCCGTTTGGTAGCCACTGAAATTTAATTTGTTCCTTCTGGCTATAATAATGATCCGATATGATCCAGATTCGGCAATCTGATAGATACGGATATTTTCCATAATTCTGCGTTTTTGGTTTTCTCTTATCTTAAAAATTGTGGATTCCACAGATTTTCGTCCTTTGTGGGGGCGGAAGGGGGCGTGTCAAAATTTTGAAACAAACTCGTGCTGGTTCGATATCACAGGAACTTGGATAGAAAGTTTGGTTGCTCTAGCTCTTATAGTCTCTGAGAACTAGGCGTCAAAAAATACGAATGGGCAAAGCAGATAGGGTCGCGTGTGAGAGAGAGCGAGAGGGAACGATGACTTTTGAAATGGTTTCCTTCATTGTGGCTATATTAATAATCCCATCTGATCCAGATTCAACACTCTGATAGAAATGGTCATTCTCTATGATTCTGCGTTTTTAGTTTTCTCGTATCTTCAAAATTGTGTATGCCACAGACTTTCATCCTTTGTGGGGGCGGAAGGAAGCGGGGCAAAATTTTGAAACATACTTTGAGTAGTGTGATAACACAGAAGCCTGAATACAAAATTTCATTGCTCTAGCTTTTATAGTCTCTGAGATATAGGCGCAAATGAAGACGGACAGACGAACAGACAGACAGACATGGCTATATCGACTCGGCTATTGATGCTGATCAAGAATATATATACTTTATGGGGTCGGAAACGCTTCCTTCTGTGCGTTACACACAACCGTTATCCGCACAAATCTAATATACCCCTATACTCTTCGAGTACCGGGTATAAAAAACTGGGCCAGTAATTTTTCGTTTGTGTTTTCCTGGAGTCAGTATCCAGCAACGTAAACGGAATCCACGAATTCTTATCGATAGTATCGATATCCACACGAATGTGGACTGTGAAAACAGCTGATGAGGGTGCCAGGAAAATATATGTGCACATTATTACTGAAGTACAAGTGAGAGGTGGAGGCAAAATCTGGGCGCAAAACCAAAAAGAGATATGAACATTTTTAAAGTTAGGAGAAGATTGTTTTAATAAAAGCAGTTGAGGCAAGACCACGTTTTTGGCGGATCACGGAAAATAAGCATTTTGATAATTTTGACGTTTTGGCGCCTCCGACTGCGCTGCACTTCTTCTTACAACAATATGTGCCGCTACCAACACAATCACTTCATCGTCAGAATTACTTTTCTTCCTTTTTTTAATTTTAGTTTCATTTTCAAAATTGGCGCTGTTTAAAAAACACAGCTGATTCATGAGAGTGGCCAATCATTTTTTAGGTTCTTGGTCACACTATTTCACTTAAGTTCCACACAACCGAAATAAAGAGCAGATTCCTGTCAGTAAAATTTCGCGGTGCTGGATACAGGCCTTAACCAGGTACTCAGTTCCGAAAATGTTTCTTTCGATAAAATCAGGGATGATATTCGTGTGGAAACGATGAAAATGCATGACTGTTATTATGTATTTCGACTACAATTTGTTTCTGCACGCATTTTGTAAACGGCCGCGCCGAGATCCGAAAAAAGTGCTGGCAAACAGAATCAGAGTTGATATTCGTATAAAACCAATAAAAAAATTTTGAATGCAAAATGCGTTTGCTAGAGTCAGTTTGAAAGTGGTATTCAGATCACCAAGCAAACCGGTATATGCTAGAAAAGTATTCATGATATTTGTGGTATTTTTTACAGTCCATAGTTTTATTGACATGCAGCTAAACTGAGGTTGTGTGCGTGAATGTGTGTGTAAATACAACAAAAGCAGATGATGAACAGACAAGAAATGGCTAACAAAAATACAAGTAAAAAATTGGGGCAGCTTTGCGACGAAAATAATAATAAAACTTACAAAGAGTGTCAAGAAGAGGGAGTTGACTTGGAATATGGCGGTTAGCAAACATTTTGATTCAATAGCAGTAAAAGGCGCATGGGATTCTCTGGCTACTGAAATGCATAGAGAGGGTCAGTAAAATGTAAATGAATCGGCGCTTGCTTTTTCGTTTCCGCAGATATGGATTTATCTTGGTTGGTTTGGTTACACTCGGCCGCCAGAATTTTTACATTGCACGCTTTGCTTGAAAACGTCTTTTCCGATCTGAATACTAGGCTTAAAGAGCTGTGTCGGGATCCAAAAAAAATGATAGCAAACAAAATTTAGGGTTCATATTCCTATAAAACCGATAAAAACCAAAAATTTTTGGAATGCAAAATGTGGTGGCTGAGGTCAGTTCGAAAGCGCTGCTCAGAACACCAAGCAAACACGCCGATACATGTAGGAAAAATATTTCATAGTATTTTTGGTATTTTTTAGTCCTTAGACACACTGCCAGTGGATGCAGACCCACGTATAATTTTTATTATTCTTACCGGTATTATTATTGGCCACTGAAGGCCCTTCTGTGGTATCCATGTAGTTTTAAGATAGTCATAAGTTATATTTAAAATACACCCGCCAACGAAGGCACGCAGAAGTGAGAAGATCGATAGATAGGTGGTCACACTGACCACTATCGATTACAAGAAAAACAAAGATCGATAGCGGGGTGAGAACGCACCCAAGGCATACTAAAGAAGGTAGTCGTATTGACTCGCTCGCTCTCTTTTATACTTCTTAAATTTCAGTCTGTTGTGAACAGTTAAGAGCGATTTTTTCATGTTCCTTTTGACTTTTCGTATTTTTGCAATCGACAAAAATCTTACAACGGGAGGAACGACACTCAAAACCAGACCCCGAACGAACGCACACGCGCCACAGCAGCAAGAAAAATCACTGACACCCATAACTCGACCCGTACATATTACACTTTTTTCGTACACGCGCCATTGTCTATCCCGGTTCACGCGGTTTCATAGTGCCCGACGTACGAACCCAACTCATCGCGCCCCCGATTACATATGTCTCGACTGTCAGTAGTCATCATCTCAAAGATTCCCCTAACAACGTCGTTTCCTACAAGTAAGTGGAGCTTTTCTCGTGGTGCAGCCAGGGAAAACAGTGAGCGTTTACTTTTAACAATAAAGATCTTGTACAAAACTACGAACGTCATACACGCAGCGAAAAAAAAAGCCGCACTCCGAAATTTCATGAATTTTTGACTTCTCTTGCGTGGGATTCCCGAAATGTTATTCAATTCGTCGTTTTGAGTCCCTGTGAATGTTTTTTTTTTTTTGGCGTGTGCTTTATGTCGTCTCAGTTTCTGGAAACATTTTTTGCAAAAGTTTTTGTTTTAGGAGTCTTTAAGAAGTATGCCCAAAGGAAAACAGATGACGGAGACTGAAAAGTCGAAAATTATTGCCTCAGCTAAACAAAATGTCTAAATTCGAAAAATAAGACTGGACAAAGGAGGGGACTGGAGAGGACAAAGGGATCGGGAAGAAAAAAATGTGCATGTGCAAGGGAAAATCGGATTATTTAGAAAACGAACCGAAATGATCCATTCAAAAATGCTGTAGAGACCGCTGTAGAAAACTGACAAGTGCAGATATAAATCCGACCGCTGTAGCTGCAACTTAACGTCTGTAAGAAATTAAGCTTCCAAATTGAAATTTCATAATTTTTTTTCGGTATTTTTCCCCAAAATGTTGACTTTGAAAGCTCAGGAAAAGTCGAAAGACACATTAGTAGATAGACACATTAATAAGGCGTCGTTTAAGGTATCTCTTATAAAAATATAAAAATAAACGGCTAGGTTATAACTGTTTGACCAAAACGACTCAAATCTCATTTTATCTGAAAAAATACCGAAAAATACTTGAATTTAAGTGTTATGATACTTAAATATTTTTATTGTTATTGCTTGTTACTAATTTTAAAATGGTTTGTCTCTCTGCTTTTGTCATTTAAGTCAGATTCTTTTATGAGAGTCCACACATAGTCGCCCAACATTTTCTCATTCTAAACACCTTGATACCGTCGTTCCATAGCTTTTAATTGTTGGTGAAATCTCTCTCCGTGTTCATCACTAACATCCCCATGGTTTGGCGGAAAAAAGTCCAAGTGGGAGTGCAGGAAATTGATTTTTAGTGACATGTTGGCTCCAATTTGTTCATAATTCTTAAGTAGGTCTTGAACGATATTAACGTAATCATCACTCTTTCTCTTACCAAGAAAATTTGTTGTAACCAGCCGGAATGAGTTCCAGGATGCTTTTTCATTCGTAGATAAAATATTTTCAAATCCATCATCTTTTAGTAGTTTTCGAATTTGGGGGCCATCAAATACGCCATCAAATAACTTTTGCAGGCGACAGACGTGGATAAACAGTTTTGAGGTAATTCATCGATTCACCTTTGTTTTCCAGTGCTTTAACAACATTTTTTATCAGTCCTAGCCTAATGTGCAATGGTGGTAATATAATGTCTTTAACTTTCACAAGAGCTTCATTTTGTACGTTGTGATGTCTCAAAGTACTTTCGTTCCGGTTTTCCCAGTTCTTTCTTGAGTAATGCTCTTTTCTATCTCGGCTATCCCATAGGCACAGGAAGCAACAGTATTTTTTATAACCGCCTTGCAATCCAGTTAACATGGCTACAACTTTTAAGTCACACGCGACCTTCCACTGGTGTTCCTTACATTTAATATTTTCAAACAATTTAGTCATTGTTTGATAGGACTCTTTCTTATTAACAGCATGGGCGATGGGAATAGACGGCTTTTGATTTCCATTGTGCAGCAAAACAGCCTTTAAACTTTATTTACTGCTGTCAACAAATAACCTCCAATCGTTTGGGTCGTAATCCTCACCCAGTTCCCTGAAAAGGCGGCCGAAAATGTCGTGGAAAACGCACATGCCATCCTTCGTCATATATACACCCCAAATGAATATGAACAGGTAGGCTATATATCCTAAGACTATCAATACCTAAGACTCGGTAAAACCAAAATTAAGGGTCCTTTTTGTTTTTTGCAATCCCATTTTGCAAGTTGGACCAATAACGTACAGGACGGTATTATCAAACGGTTATAACTTAGCCGTTTATTTTTATATTTTTATAAGCGATACCTTAAACGACGCCTTAATTTTGTGTCTTATCTAAAACCAAAAATCAAGGCATTCAAATATTTTTTTTTCGACTTTTTCTGTGCTTTCAAAGTCAAAATGTTGGTAAAAATTACCGAAAAAAATAATGAAATTTAAATTTGGAAGTTTAATATCTTCCAGACGTTAAGTTGCAGCTACAAAGTGTCTGAGGCGGATTTATAGCTGCATTTGTCAGCTTTTCTTAAAGCTGGGTACCCAGCACCGCGGAAACGAAAAATTACTGCCAAACTTCATATAAAAAAAACTGGGCCAGTAATTTTTCGTTTGTGTTTTCCTGGAGTCAGTACCCAGCAAACGTAAACGGAATCCACGAATTCTTATCGATAGTATCGATATTCACACGAATGTGGACTGTGAGAACAGCTGATGAGGGTGCCAGGAAAATATATCTGCACATTATTACTGAAGTACAAGTGAGAGGTGGAGGCAAAATATGTGCGCAAAACCAAAAAGAAATAGTCAAATTTTTAAAATGAGGAAAAGATTGCTTCAATAAAAGCAGTTGAGGCAAGACCACGTTTTTGGCGGATCACGGAAAATAAGCATTTTGATTATTTTGACGTTTTGGCGCCTCCGACTGTGCTGTACTTCTTTTTACAACAATATGTGCCGCTCCCAACACAATCACTTCATCGTCAGAATTACTTTTCTTCCTTTTTTTAATTTTAGTTTCATTTTCAAAATTGGCGCTGTTTACAAAACACAGCTGATTCATGAGAGTGACCAACCTTTTTTTTGGTTCTTGGTCACTCTATTTCACTTAGGATACACACAACCGAAATAAAGAGCAGATTCCTGTCAGTAAAATTTCGCGGTGCTGGAGACAGGCCTTAACTGAAAAGTTAACCAGTTATAGGAAACTTAAGTTATGTGACAAATAGAACCACTACCTGACAAAAAATACCAAATTTTTAAAAAAGTCTTTAAAAAAAACTACTCCATGGAAAAAAACCATAATTCTTTAAAAAATGTTAAATCTCCAAATCTATCAGAAAAAGTCACTTTTGGCGACAGCGGAAAAAAAAGTTTAATTTTGTCGAGTAGTGTAATCATTAATTTTGAGTTTTTTTTTTTTATCAAAAATAATAATTATTTATGATTATTATAAAATTAATTAATATTAATCATTATCCGTGAGGAAAATCGTAAAAATCAGAATTTTTAAAATCATGGCTAAAATGCAGACTTCTTACAATACTTGCACTTGGAGTAGTGTGATCACACAGGACACTGGATACAAAATTATGTTGCTCAAACTTTTAAAGTCTCTGAGATCTAGGCGCTAGTAAAGACGGACAAACTGACGGACAGACAGATATGGCTATATCGACTCGGCTATTAATGCTGATCAATTATATGTTTTTTGGGGTTGGAAACGCTTCCTTCTGGGTGTTACACACCCACTTCGAGTACCGAATATAAATATTTCTTGGGTCTTCAAAAAATTATCCAAATTTGTAGGCCGACTAATTTCGTCAAACGGGGTGAATTCCGTTGCAAGGAGTAGCCACCTTCAAAGAACAATTTATTTGGTTTATTACAGATTGCGCTTTATTTCCCTTTCTTGAACACTTCCGTCGCCTTCTAATGCCGCGCCAAAAGTGAGCCCACTGTATCGGCACTCTCTTAACGATGTATGTTCTCGATATCCCTATCGGTATCTCCCACCGAGCGTATCGATGGTGTTAAAAAAAATGTTTCTTACGTGACTACTTATATCTCTAAACATACTGCTACAAATTGAATTTTACAAAACGATTAGATCCCCCTTATAGCTTCAATGATCAGCTTTTCAAAATTGCAGAGTTCCATATAACCAGATTTAATATACTTAGATTATGTTGTATAACAGTTTGGTTCACATCGGAATTTTGGTGTTGAATTGTAATATTGATATTTATCTATATGAAGCTCGGTAAAAGAAAGTTCAAGCTCACTAGCTACCGGTTTTACGAAAATCGGAACACATTCTTTTGCAATTAGATACTGACTATTTTTGGCTATTTACTATGAGCGGAGCATGGCTGATAGCTTTCATAATTTCCTCCGATTTGTCGTCTTTCCCTTTCGATATCGCTCATCTCTGAGCCCACCATCGCGGTATATAACTTATCTGATATAGCAACGAAAGATACATGGTTGTTGGTATGTTGCATGGGCAGGGTCACCCTAACAGCCTGTTTTCACTGTCTTCGGCGCGCCGAATATAGCTCTTAACTGATTTTCAACATAAATCATTCCTGCTTAATTAATTTCAGCGAAAGCAGTATGTTTGTATCAAAACGAAGATGGATACTGAAAACTTGTGGAAGAACAACTCCACTTAAATGCTTAAGTCAATTGATAAAGCTGGCCAGTTTAAACGGGTACAAGATAATTACAGACCTTTTCTATTCTCGAAAAAACTTTATTCGACCGGATGCTCAGGTCAGAAACTTATATAAAATAATAAATGTACGTACAATATTATTTATAACCTGAAATATTTATCATTCAGATGTCTCCACATAAAGGATTTACAGAGGAAGTTTCTTACCTTGACACACTTTTCGCAAATGGAAGATCATATTGTTTAGGTTCTATGAACTTGGAATGTTGGTATCTTTATACCTTTAGTCGTTCTGATCTGAAATTATCACCAGGACACATTATGGATAAACGCGTCGAGTCTGATCCAGATCAAACGATTGAAATTCTCATGCAGAATCTTGATCAAAACGCTATGTCGGTCTTTAATAAAAAAAATATTCTAAGAGCATTTGATGCGACCTCGGTATAAATTCATTGAACTATTTTTCTTAAACAATTTAATATTTCAGATATTTTTTAGATATCTGGAATTGATAAGATTTTGCCAAATATGCATATTGACGATTTTCTGTTTGATCCATGTGGGTACTCGATGAATGGAATTAATGAAAAGGTAAAAAAGTATTGAAATAATAATATGTTGAATATTACATATGAATATATATTTATATATACATATATATGATAATTAAGCGGAGGTCCACCGGGGCGATTCCTTTTAATTTTATTTACATTTAAAAAAGAGCCTCCAAGGAAAATTTAAATAAGATATAATCTTTCTTAGGTTTTTTTGCATTGCCCTAATTTAATAATAGAACAAAGCATAAAAAACATATTCCTAAAAAAAACATTTTACAACTGCAGATCAGTTAAAATATAGTCGGAGACTATAAGAGCAAAAGCAACCAAATCACACTGTTACAGGTGTATTTCAAAATTTCGCCCGCCCTTTTCCTCCCACACTGTGTCATCCACAATTTTGAAGATACAAGAAAAACTAAACTCGAAGAATTGTGCAGTAGGACCATATCTATCAGTGGCTACGAAACGCCTTCCACGTGCTTACTCATTCTCTCTACATCTTTCTTTTGCACACACTTCCTTGGGGAGATGTACAGATGTAGATATAGAGATAGGTATGCATATAGAAGACAAATGTAAATAAAAATTAAAACAAATCAAATCTAGCATATAAAAGTCTCTCAAACGGTTCCACCGTTACGTATGATTTTTTTTGTAAAAAAATAAATTGTCCCTTTGGCGAACAGCGACACAAAACGACATATAAAATATATACAGCTGTGTTCATGGAAATAGCAGTGCTGCACGTCACCACCTTCCAACTCATTTTAGAGATCTTTCTAGTCTTCTAAATTGAGCAAATGATACTTTTTTAGAAAGCCTGATATGTAAGCAATATAATCTAAAAGAAATTTCGTTACATTTTCATTCCATCTTCTTGTTTTTCATTACTTTAGACAATTACCCATGAAATCTGCTGTTCACTGAAATAGCAGTGCGGAGACCAAAAATTTAAAAAAATTAAAAACCAAACAAATTAATTTTAAAAAGTCACCATCAGTAAGTTTTATTATACCCGGTACTCGAAGAGGGGTATATTAGATTTGTGGGGATAACGGATGTGTGTAACGCACAGAAGGAAGCGTTTCCGACCCCATAAAGTATATATATTCTTGATCAGCATCAATAGCCGAGTCGATATAGCCATGTCTGTCTGTCCGTCCGTCTGGCCGTCCATCCGTCTTCATTAGCGCCTATATCAGAGACTATTAAAGCTAGAGCAACCAAATTTTGTATCCAGTCTTCTGTGTTATCACACTACTCCAAGTGTATTTCAAATTTCGCCCCGCCCACTTCCGCCCACACAAAGGACGAAAAAACTAAAAGCGCAGGATCATAGAGAATGATTATATATTTCAGAGTGTTGAGTCTGGATAAGATCTGATTATTAATATAGCCACTATGAAGAAAACCATTTCGAAAGTCATCGTTCCCTCTCGCTCTCTCTCACACGCGACCCTGTCTGTTTTGCTTATTCGTCCAAATGAGCGCCTAGATCTCAGAGACTATAAGAGCTAGGGCAAACTTTCTATCCAAGCTCCTGTGATATCACTTCAATGCAAGTGTATTTTAAAATTTTGACACGCCCCTTTCCGTCTTCACAAAGGACGAAAATCTGTGCAATCGACAATTTTTAAGATACAAGAAAACAAAAAACGCAGAATCATAAAAAAAATTACCGTATCTACCAGAATGCCGAATCTGATCAATATTATAGTCAGAAGGAACAAATTAAACTTCAGTCGCCTGCCAAGCGATTACTCATTCCTTCTCTCTCTCGTACCTACCACGTCTTTTGTAAGTAGTTATACATGAGTATGTAAAAATTTAGCAGCGATGTAAAAATGATATGTAAATAAAAATGGAAACAGATAACTTCTAAAATATAAAACTACAGCATGGGGTTCGACTTAATTTTTTGAAATTTTTCATTTTCATTTTCTCGGACTTCTTGCATTTAAATATTGTGTGATCAGTAATCTACTAACTGTCACATAGCTGACATAACGAAATAAATTTTGCTCCCATATTTTTTGAGGGTATTGTATCGGGCTGTATTGCTCATTTTGACCAACCTGTAAAAGCGTCGTTTTTCGACTAGCAACTCGATTTTAAGTCAACTTTTTATAGTTATTTGGCTTAAATAAAATAGTGAGAGTCTAAAACAGCTCAGGTTCAATCCCTATAAGCATCCTGCCCTTAGTTTTTAGTGAAATTCTTAGGTCTCCTCTTCTGGACCCAGCAATGATTTCTATTATGCTCAAAAAAAAAGTACCGCTATATCCAAAAATTTCTTTTATCAAAATATTTAATAACTAAATAAAGTAACGAAATTTCTTATAGATTATAATGCTTACATTTCAGGCTCAAAGTATCATTTGCTCAATTTGGAAGACTAGAAATATCTCTAAAATGAGTTGGAAGGTGGTGACGTGCAGCACTGCTATTTCCATTAACACAGCTGTATGTATTTATAAACTAAAAAAAACGTTAGCTCACATTTTTCTAACTGGGTACAGGGTATAAAGTAGAGCCGCGGCTCACAACATTCACTTATTATACCCGGTACTCGAAGAGTATAGGGGTATATTAGATTTGTGGGGATAACGGATGTGTGTAAAAAGTATATATATATTCTTGATCAGCATCAATAGCCGAGTCGATATAGCCATGTCGGTCTGTCCGTCCGTATGTCCGTCGGTCCGTCTTCATTTGCGCCTATATCTCAGAGACTATTAAAGCTAGAGCAACCAAATTTTGTATCCAGGCTTCTATGTTATCACACTACTCCAAGTGTATTTCAAATTTCGCCCCGCCCACTTCCGCCCACACAAAGGACGAAAATCTGTGGCATGCACAATTTTAAGGATACGAGAAAACTAAAAACGCAGTATCATAGAGAATAATTATATCTATCAGAGTGTTGAATCTGGATAAGATCGGATTATTAATATAGCCACAATGAAGAAAACCATTTCGAAAGTCATTGTTCCCTCTCGCTCTCTCTCACACGCGACCCAGTCGGCTTTGCCTATTCGTCCAAATGAACGCCTAGATCTCAGAGACTATAAGAGCTAGAACAACCAAACTTTCTATTCCAACTCCTGTGATATCAGTTCAGCACGAGTTTATTTCAAAATTCTGCCACACCCCCTTCCGCCACCACAAAGGACGAAAATCTGTGGAATCCACAATTTTTAAGATAAGAGAAAACCAAAAACGCAGAATTATGGAAAATATCCGTATCTATCAGATTGCCGAATCTGGATCATATCGGATCATTATTATAGCCAGAAGGAACAAATTAAATTTCAGTGGCTACCAAACGGCAGCCAAGCGATTCCCTCTCTCTCTCGCACACACTTCCATGTCTCTTGTATGTAGTTTTACACGTGTATGTAAAAATTTCAATTGTCGGTTTTTTAAAACTGCAAAGTTCAAAGTACAACCAGTTGTTGGAAACTTAAGTTATGTGAAAAATAAAAGCTCTACCTATGACAAAAAATACCAAATTTTTTAAAAATTCTTAAAAGTGTTCGAGTAGTGTTATTAATTAATATATATTTTGAAAACAAAAATTCAGAAATATGTTTGTTTATTATTTAAAGGCCTGTATCCAGCACCGCGAAATTTTACTGACAGGAATCTGCTCTTTATTTCGGTTGTGTGGAACTTAAGTGAAATAGTGTGACCAAGAACCTAAAAAATGATTGGCCACTCTCACGAATCAGCTGTGTTTTTTAAACAGCGCCAAATTTGAAAATGAAACTAAAATTAAAAAAAGGAAGAAAAGTAATTCTGACGATGAAGTGATTGTGTTGGGAGCGGCACATATTGTTGTAAGAAGTACAGCGCAGTCGGAAGCGCCAAAACGTCAAAATGCTTATTTTCCGTGATCCGCCAAAAACGTGGTCTTGCCTCAACCGCTTTTATTAAAGGCCTGTCTCCAGCACCGCGGAATTTTACTGACAGGAATCTGCTCTTTATTTCGGTTGTGTGGAACTTAAGTGAAATAGTGTGACCAAGAACCTAAAAAATGATTGGCCACTCTCACGAATCAGCTGTGTTTTTTAAACAGCGCCAAATTTGAAAATGAAACTAAAATTAAAAAAAGGAAGAAAAGTAATTCTGACGATGAAGTGATTGTGTTGGTAGCGGCACATATTGTTGTAAGAAGTACAGCACAGTCGGAGGCGTCAAAATGTCAAAATTATCAAAATGCTTATTTTCCGTGATCCGCCAAAAACATGGTCTGGCCTCAACTGATTTTATTAAAGCAGTCTTCTCCTCATTTTAAAAATTTTCATATCTCATTTTGGTTTTGAGCACAGATTTTGCCTCCACCTCTCACTTGTACTTCAGTAATAATGTGCACATATATTTTCCTGGCACCCTCATCAGCTGTTCTCACAGTCCACATTCGTGTGAGTATCGACACTATCGATAAGAATTCGTAGATTCCGTTTACGTTGCTGGATACTGACTCCAGGAAAACACAAACGAAAAATTACTGGCCCAGTTTTTTTTATATGAAGTTTGGCAGTAATTTTTCGTTTCCGCGGTGCTGGATACCCAGCTTATAGCAATCTTCTCCTCACTTTAAAAATTTTCATATCTCTTTTTGGTTTTGAGCACAGATTTTGCCTCCACCTCTCACTTGTACTTCAGTAATAATGTGCAGATATATTTTCCTGGCACCCTCATCAGCTGTTCTCACAGTCCACATTCGTATGAATATCGATACTATCGATAAGAATTCGTGGATTCCGTTTACGTTGACGCTTGCCTTATAGCTTGTTTGAACTACATTGAGTTACCCATCGATAAAAGAGTTAACTCAATAACTCAGAACTGGCTTCTACACTATGCAAAAGTTGAATTATTTCGTTTCTGCTGGCACGTACTTGTGTTTATAAATTTGTTTTATTTAATTTTATTAATATGAACGAGAAAGAAATAATGATGCTTTAAGTGGCAGAGCAAATTACCATAACGATGTTGCAATAAGTATGAGAATGGAGTATTTGGATCAAATTTCCAAGAAACGCATTTGGGCCATGGTAAGGAATTGAGCTTTCAATTTCTAGTGCTTCTATTTTATATTAAATAATGTATCCCAAATTAGAGCTTTGGAATCAGGATTGAAATATTCGGAAAATAAGAAAATTCAACTAGGCGCAAACAAAACTTAACTTTTTTTGCCACCTCTAGGTCCCTTATGCCCCATGTAAACGAAACTCGAGTTTTAACCGAAACTCAACTCAACTCAAATACCTGTTATTATACCCGGTACTCGAAGAGTATAGGGGTATATTAGATTTGTGGTGATAACGGTTGTGTGTAACGCACAGAAGGAAGCGTTTCCGACCCCATAAAGTATATATATTATTGATCAGCATGAATAGCCGAGTCGATATAGCCATGTCTGTCTGTCCGTCCGTCCGTCTTCATTAGCGCCTATATCTCGGAGACTATTTAAGCTAGAGCAACCAAATTGTGCATCCAGTCTCCTGTGTGATCACACTACTCCAAATGAATTTTGCCCCGCCCTCTTCCGCCCGCACAAGGGACAAAAGTCTGCGGCATACACAATTTTAAATATACGATGAAACTAAAAACGCAGAATCATAGAGAATGACCATTTCTATCAGAGTGTTGAATCTGAATCAGATGGGATTATGAATGTTGCCACAATGAAGAAAATAATTTCGAAAGTCATCGTTCTCTCTCACTCTCTCTCACACGCGACCCCGTCTGGTTTGCCCATTCGTATTTTTTGACGCCTAGTTCTCAGAGACTATAAGACCTAGAGCAACCAAACTTTCTATTCCAACTCCTGTGATATCAGTTCAGCACGAGTTTATTTCAAAATTCTGCCACACCCCCTTCCGCCACCACAAAGGACGAAAATCTGTGGAATCCACAATTTTAAAGTACGAGAAACCCAAAAACGCAGAATCATGGAAAATATCCGTATCTTTCAGATTGCCGAATTTGGATCATATCGGATCATTATTACAGCCAGAACAAATTAAATTTCAGTGGCTACCCAACGAGAGCCAAGCGATTCCCTCTCTCTGTCGCACACTTCCATGTCTCTTGTATGGGTATGTGTATGTATGTGCATGTGTATGTAAAAATGTAGCAGACGACGTAAAAATTATATGTAAATAAAAATGGAAACAGATAACTTCTAAAATATAAAACTACAGCATGGGGTTCGTCCTAATTTTTTGAAATTTTCCATTTTGGCCAAAATTTGATTCGTCTCTTTTGCGAACATTTAATTAATTAAATAAATAGTAAGCTCATATGTATACATAAATACGTATATACTGACTGAGTACCGGGTATAAAGTAGAGCCGCGGCCATTGCCGCGGCTCACAACGCACTATGGTCCAAATGACCACTTTTGTTGGCCAAAATTAATAACCCGCGAACGGAAAGAGATTTTTTCATTTCGTTTTTTGTATTGGATAGATATAATCAAAAGGAAGTGGATTTGCAAAAAAAAAATGGGTGTGGCACCGCCTTTTTTTTATTACAGTTTTTTCAGAGGTAGTGCTTTTTTTTTTTAGCATAACTCAAGTATCTCACATCTGGTTGTATTCAACTGTGCAAGTCTGAAAAGCACATAAATGCATCTATAAATCGGACCTAAACACTTTGTAGCTTCAGCTTACCGTCTGGAAATTATTAGGCTTTCAAATTCAAATTCGATACATTTGAGGTTATAATCTATTAAGTCAAATTTTAAGAAATGTGGTAAAATGTTGCATTTTTTACTAAATACATTTCAACAAGGATTTACTAATCTACGACCCACAATAGGTTTTAAGGTGGGACTAGGTGGGACTCACTTTGTATACCTTTTCAAAAATTAGTTTTCATTAAAACTTGGGTCATTTTTAACGGCTCACTTTAATAAATGTGCAATTTTTTACAGCACATGCTTTTCGATAATAACAGCTGGGTTTCAGAGCAGATTTATCGAAAGGGGCGCCATCTATCGAAATTTCTGGTACGCAACTTTAAAGGTCACTCTTTTTCTAATGCAGAATGGTCAAAACTAAGGTGTTTTGTTGACTTTTAAAAATGAGGTTTTGGCCAACAAAAGTGGTCATTTGGACCATAGTGCAACGTTGCCTCTCGTTTTTTAATTACGTTAGGTGCTAATTATGTTTCATATCGAATATATGTATGTATGTAACACTAGTCAACACGATACGACTTTTTCTGATAGATTTCAAGATTAAAATTTTTTTAAAGAATATTTCTTTTTTTGGTAAATGTTAACATTTACCCTTTTTTTTTCTAGGTTCAGAATTTTTTAAAGAATTTTTTAAAAATGTGGTTTTTTATTTCAGAGGTTGTGCTTCTATTTTTCACATACTTAAGTTTCATATAACTGGTTCTATAGAACTTTGCAGTTTTAAGAAACTGACAAATGCAGTTATAAATCCGAGCCAGACACTTTGTAGCTGCAGCTTAACGTCTGGAAGATATTAAAATTTCATACTTTTTTTTCGTGATTTTTTCCCGAATTTTGACACTAAAAACTCAGGAAAAGTAGAAAAAAAAAACTATAATATGGCCAACATTTTTGGTTTTAGATAGACACATTTATTAGGCGTCATTTAAGGTATCGTTTATAAAAATCAATGGATAAACGGCCAAGTTGCAGCCGTATACAAGAGTTAACTAAATCTGCCACTGGATGGAGCGAACTCAGCGTTATTGTCGAATAAGCAGTTTTCGACATCTGTGGGGTCACTAACTTTTGCTGAATATAAACGGGCTTCGTGGGCTGCAGCGGCTTGCCTTTAGAAGTTTAGGACACTTATGTTCAGTCTTTTGCGGTCAGCCGAGTGGCAGCAACATTTTTATTCTCGCCTTGCGGACCTTAATTACTCAGAAATATCTTTGTATTTGTTTCAACCTTATTCAGTTTAATACCATTAGAGATTCTAATACGCGTGTTAAATCAAATTATTACTTACATACATGTAAATGTAAGTATAATACGTATATGTATGTACATATGTATTTCATAAACGACTCCTATTGGACTAGTCATATAATACATATGTATATTATACATACACATATGGATATTTAATTGTATTATGGGATTATGTCCGGAACGCGTGCACCAAATTTATTGCGTTTTTTTTATGATAGCCAGAGTATGTGGCATGGATTTTATAAAAAAATTTAATTTTCTATAATAGAAACCTCAACAATAAAAAATTAGTCAAAAAGTCTCCGAATGGGAACAAGAATGTGTGTTTGTGGTCAAAGACAGCACATGTGGGGAATACACCACCTATATATGTACGTATATGTACACTACGTTCACCATGCCCTAGCCTACAGCGGAGTCATGTTAAATTTCCTAGACATATCAAACTTACATACATATGTATGGATTTTATTATCTTTGAGTATAAATATATTGTAATAAATTGTATTATTCATAAATTTCTCTTCCCAATGACATATGTACACTCAAAACTAGTATTAAGTTACACCTAAGTTACCTTACATATGTATATAATTATATAAATAAATGTATGTAATCCCAAAAGTAAGAATATATACAACAGCACATACCGTGAAATGTTTCGCAGATCATCGCTATTATTGAAGGTTTCTTCAAACCAAATTTCAAGGAGCTTCTCGGCTCCTTCAAAAAAGTGTTCTTCATTCCCCAACATAATCTGATATAAGAAATTGGAAGAATGTCGGAAATTAATTTAATTTTATAAATACATATATAAAAAATATGGTATTCCTGGAAAGATTTTATTGTTTCCTAGATTGGCAATGAATATGCTATGCCACTTTCCGCCATCCATTTCTAGAATGGTCAGACAGAAAGGTCTTTTTCCGTTCCTTTCCCAGTTATTCTACCATTCATTTGTGATGTGCCTAATTGCCACTTTCCACACAGAACACTTATGGGGAGCGGTAGAATTTTTTGACAAATATGAAACCTCGATTCTCACACGCCATTCTCACCTTTCATGGAAAACATAATTGACAATTTTTGCTCTTAATTTTGACAAAATTGAACAACAAATATGGAAAATGTATTTATTGTATCGACTGTGGTTCAACAAATGATGTTGCATAAACTGATGGTGGCGTTCGACACATAATAATGAGATGAAGAATTTTTTGCAATGCTTAATTATTTTAATGAAAGTATGCCATGAAGGGTGTGGATGGTTTTAAGTATATTGCAATCCAAGTAAAATGTTTTGTTTAAGACTATGTTTTATCTGTTTTAGAATCGGTACTTCAAATATAGGTTTGCTTATGTCAACATCGGCTCTCCAGAAAGTTGCGACGACAATACATACATATGTACATATGTTAAAATTCGAGCCTAGCACAACCGATAGAAGCGCCGGCAATATTGGATGAAAAACGCAAGAGCTGCATGTATCTGCAGAAATATTTTGATCTGAAATTGTATAACATTGCTTTAAGCTGGGTACCCAGCACCGCGGAAACGAAAAATTACTGCCAAACTTCATATAAAAAAAACTGGGCCAGTAATTTTTCGTTTGTGTTTTCCTGGAGTCAGTATCCAGCAAACGTAAACGGGATCCACGAATTCTTATCGATAGTATCGATATTCACACGAATGTGAGAACAGCTGATGAGGGTGCCAGGAAAATATATCTGCACATTATTACTAAAGTACAAGTGAGAGGTGGAGGCAAAATATGTGCGCAAAACCAAAAAGAGATATTCAAATTTTTAAAATGAGGAAATGATTGCTTTAATAAAAGCAGTTGAGGCAAGACCATGTTTTTGGCGGATCACGGAAAATAAGCATTTTGATAATTTTGACATTTTGACGCCTCCGACTGTGCTGTACTTCTTCTTACAACAATACGTGCCGCTACCAACACAATCACTTCATCGTCAGAATTACTTTTCTTCATTTTTTAATTTTAGTTTCATTTTCAAAATTGGCGCTGTTTACAAAACACAGCTCATTCATGAGAGTGACCAACCTTTTTTTGGTTCTTGGTCACACTATTTCACTTAGGATCCACACAACCGAAATAAAGAGCAGATTCCTGTCAGTAAAATTTCGCGGTGCTGGAGACAGGCCTTAAATGAATAAAAAATGTTTAAAAGTGCATTTGATTATTTTTATTTATTATCACTAACTGAAAACTGAGCATCTGCTACAGAAAAACCTCCTGGCTCCTTGCTATTTAAGCTGGGTATCCAGCACCGCGGAAACGAAAAATTACTGCCAAACTTCATATAAAAAAAACTGGGCCAGTAATTTTTCGTTTGTGTTTTCCTGGAGTCAGTATCCAGCAACGTAAACGGAATCCACGAATTCTTATCGATAGTATCGATATTCACACGAATGTGGACTGTGAGAACAGCTGATGAGGGTGCCAGGAAAATATATCTGCACATTATTACTGAAGTACAAGTGAGAGGTGGAGGCAAAATCTGTGCTCAAAACCAAAATGAGATATGAGTATTTTTAAAATGAGAAGACTGCTTTAATAAAAGCAGTTGAGGCAAGACCATGTTTTTGGCGGATCACGGAAAATAAGCATTTTGATAATTTTGACATTTTGACGCCTCCGACTGTGCTGTACTTCTTACAACAATATGTGCCGCTACCAACACAATCACTTCATCGTCAGAATTACTTTTCTTCCTTTTTTTAATTTTAGTTTCATTTTCAAAATTGGCGCTGTTTAAAAAACACAGCTGATTCATGAGAGTGGCCAATCATTTTTTAGGTTCTTGGTCACACTATTTCACTTAAGTTCCACACAACCGAAATAAAGAGCAGATTCCTGTCAGTAAAATTTCGCGGTGCTGGAGACAGGCCTTTAATGAAGAATATCAGTTATTTTTGTCAGTCATTGTTTAAATATTCGCTGTGAATTGGTTTTACTGTGGTGAATGCCATTTTTTCAGAGTTGCATTTGAAAACCATGGGCTTAATATCGAATATATTTTATATAAAAATATATTATATATAAACATCTAAAATAAATGGTAGAACATATTGAAAAATTTTGGAACGGCAAAATCTTTCGGACCCCCAAATGCATAGTGGATATTCGCCTATGGGGACAGGCTATAATCTACACGTCGATATGTGGTATTAAGATGATGGTTTACAACTTAAGTTAGAAGCTTTTTCCCACACAGCATATTTGCGGAGAACGGTGGGATTTTTGAAACATGTGAAACCTCGATTCCCACAGGCCACAATACACCATCTACCATCCATGGAAAACACAGTTAACAACAACAAACCAAAAATTTGTACTCTGCATTTTGTCAAAATTTATCAACATATATGGAAAATGTGATTATTTTTCGACTGTGGCAGCAAAAGTCAACAAATGATGTTGCAAAAATTGATTGTGGCGTTCGACAAATAAATAAATAAATATTTTGCAATGCTAATGTTCGGCTTATCGCCGGCCCACGGCAGCATAAAGAGCGCATCTTTCTCAATCAATGTTGCTTACTGTCGCCCTTTACTCTCTATCGCAGCATCGCCTTTTCTTCGTCGTCCAACAAGAGCTGCGTGGGAGGCACATCTTCGGAGCAGCACTAACTTAGGAATTGATCGTTTTCGTGAGAAAAATTCGTATAGTTAACTTTCGTTTCGTTGGCACTGGGATCTGTGTTTTTTGTAACCTAGTACATACAAGAAAACAAACACGAATATACATATATACATTGAAATCAAACCAATATGTGTTTTAATTCAATTTCGTAAAAGTACGCTGCTGAAGAATCTCAGTAGCTCAACAGCTAAATTATTTTAATGAAGGTATGCCAAGAAGGCTGGGGGTAGTTGTATGTAAAATGCAATCAAAGTAAATTGTTCTGTACAAGACTATGTTGTATCTTTTGATATAGATTTTCGTATGTAAACATTAGCTCTCCAGAAAGTTGCAGCTATTCGACAATATATGTATAAAAACTCGAGCCTAGCACAACAGATCGATGCGTCTGCAATATTGGAGAAAAAACGCAACAGCTCCATTAATGAGAATTGGGGTCTGCTTAATTTAATTGAGCAGCCTGAACAGGGCGATCTGCATTTATCTGCAGATACATTAAGACCTGCTTGCAAAAATAAAAAATAAAACAAATTGAATATGTTTAAAACTACATTTCAAGCTTTTTATTTATTTGCATTCTTCTCCCGAAGGAAATATAGCATCTCTAACTATACAGTGGCGAGCACATGCGGATACATGTTTCGATATTGTTACTTTGAGTGGCTGTAAAACCCAGAAAAATGCATTAATCAATTCCAAATTTTTAGCAAAAATCCTTTAATAATATATAAAACGAAAAACAAAATATTTAATCCATTATCTCTCCCTTAGCTCGAACAATCGAGAAAAAACTCAAAAATGAGCAAGTATCCACTTTTGCTCGTTTAACAAAACTTATATACTAAGTAATTTTTTTAATACTTGGTCCAAAGGCTTTTGTCTTTAATAACGCTATTAATGCGCCTGGGCATGCTCTCCACCAATTTCTCTATTAGTCCGTGCGATAGAGTGCTCCATTCCGCCTGGACTCGACATCAAAGCTCATCCATTGAAAAATGAGGAAAATTAGTCAAAATGTAGAAAACCAAGTGGTGGAAATGACCAAAAACAATTTTTCAGCTCGCGAAATTTAAAAAGAATTGGGAATTTGCCATCGAACAGTGCTTCAGGTTAGGAAGAGGCGAAATATAAGCCCACCTGAGCCGAAAAAATCGCGTCCACGACTGCTGACTGATAGAGATGCTCGATCTATGTAACGGATAATGATCAACCGACCGAAGACAACACCAAAACAAGCTGCAGCTTCCTTAAACAAACCTGTTAGTGAGTGGACAGCACGCCGGACGCTTTGCAGGATCGGCCTAACAGCTGCTATTAATCAGAAGAAACCTGCGCTCTCGGCGAAGAATGTTGCAGCACGGCTTAAATTCTGCAAGGAACACAGGAATTGGAGCGTGGATGATTGGAAGAGGGTGATTTGGTCAGATGAGATCAAAACCAATCGATTTCAGTCGGATGGAAAGGAATATTACTGGCATCGACCTCATGAGAAACTCCAAAAATATCAAGTGAAAGAAACTATGAAACATAGAGGAGGCGGCGTGATGGTTTGGGGGTGCTTCACCTGGTGGAACGTCGGTCCGTTGGTCCGAATAAATGGAATAATGAAAAAGGAAGACTATCTACAAATTTTAGAATCCAATCTCCCTGATTTTGTAGATGAGAGTGCGTATCCTGAGAGCGAGGTTATTTTTCAACAGGACGGCGATCCGAAACACACGGCCAAAATTGTAAAGAATTGGCTCAATAGTCCAAATTTTTTGAAGATGCAGTGGCTGGCTCAAAGCCCAGATCTGAATCCGATAGAAAACCTATGGGCTCTGTTGAAGAAACAACTGTCGCGTTACGATACTCCGCCAAGGACAATGGATGAGCTTTGGAGTCGAGTCCAGGCAGAATGGAGCACTCTATCGCACGGACTAATAGAGAAATTGGTGGAGAGCATGCCCAGGCGCATTAATAGCGTTATTAAAGACAAAAGCCTTTGGACCAAGTATTAAAAAAATTACTTAGTATATAAGTTTTGTTAAACGAGCAAAAGTGGATACTTGCTCATTTTTGAGTTTTTTCTCGATTGTTCGAGCTAAGGGAGAGATAATGGATTAAATATTTTGTTTTTCGTTTTATATATTATTAAAGGATTTTTGCTAAAAATTTGGAATCGATTAATGCATTTTTCTGGGTTTTACAGCCACTCAAAGTCACAATATCGAAACATGTATCCGCATGTGCTCGCCACTGTATATTGCATAAGCTATAGAATTACTTCCTGGCTCCTAACCATTTAATAGAGACTATCAGTCATTGTTTACATATTTGCAGTGAATTCCATTTTTTTTTTGGTGAATGACAATTTTTTAGAGTTGTATTTGAAAACCATCGGCTAAGTATCGTGTGGGAACCGGCAGCCAGTGTTGCCATTTTGGCTTATTTTAAGCTAGATCTGGATTATTTCAAAATGAAATAGCTTGGAAAGTGGGTAAAATGCTTATAGCTTGAAATCTAGCTTATTTCAAAATTCAAAAAGCTTATTTTGGCTTTAAAAAAATGTCTACATAAAGATTTTTTTTAGAGATTATAAAGTATTTTTATGATCATTTAAAGGGGCAAATCAAACTAAAATAATATTTCTCGGTGACTTTTGGTATTTTGTGCAATTTTGTGCCTAAATTTATGGTTATATTTCGTTATTAACATTTGGTCATTTGAGCGATATTAAGTTTGAGATAATGCCAAAAGTTACTTATAAACAAAATTTTCGCGAATTGTGGACTACTTTTGATGAATTTAAGGAGTCCCAACAGACCCCACAAAAGCATATTGCTCCTTTTGTAAAGCGACAGTTGGGGCTAAACTATGCCAATTGCACCGGTGGATCATTTATCTCAGCTATGCGTCGATCAATTTAGGTCATGCAGCGCTGCATTAAATATAAAGTTAAAACGGACAAAGTGCACTCAAATAATAAATAACATATTGGGTGTCCACTTCAAGGAGGATTTACGACTATGATTGGCTACTTAGTGTATACTTAATTTATTCCTTTTATTTTTACAGATATGGATTACGCCGTCATGGCAAATGTTGTGTTAATTAAAAAGTACCTGTAAAGTACTTATCTTTAATTAAAGGCTCTGACAAATATGAAGAAACAAATAATGAAATTGATGACATAACTTCATTAATATAATTTGATATATGTATATCAATAAAATAAAATGTATATTAAATGTTATACACCAAGTGTTTTTATAGTTAGCTTATTTTTAAGCTTTTTTTTTTTAAATATTTAGCCTATTCTAGCTTATTTTTCCTTAAATCTAGCTTATGGTGACTCTACATTTCTGGCAACACTGCCGGCAGCGAAGGGCAACGACAGCGGCGACGTCGACTCCAACGGCAACGCATAATTGAGTCGTTGAGAGGAGAGTTAGTTGAGTAAAGATGGTGGAAGGACCAACAGTGCCGGTCTCGAAATAACAGTACAAGAATTACACAGGACCTAAAAGTGTTGTTATTTTGGGAAACAAACTACTCTATTGTGTTATTACGTTGGCAACGAGGTAAAAAAGCAAAGTAAAATAACAAAATAATATAAGATTTAATTTAAGAAAGTTGAATGCGTTAAAACAATTTCGAATAAATTGCGGTACATTAATGTACAAGAGTGTGTAAATACATGTGAATGTATGTTGGTGAGACTCGGTTCGCTCACTCTCTCTCTCTCTCTTTCGGTATCTTCGTTTCGTTTCTTTTGCCGTTGGTGTGTTTTGTTGTTGTAAGCTATGCTGATGTGGAGGAGTGATGCCAGATCAATTTCGAAAGAAAGAAAAAGACCGAGTAACAGTTAGTTACAAGTCAAGTCAAGTCAAGTTAAAAGCTAACTGTTGGATGAAATTAAGGGAGAGACTGAATAACAGTCAGTTGCAAGTCAAATAAAGAAAAGAAAAACAATAGGACTGAGTAACAGATAGTTGCAAGTCAAAAAAAGAAAAGAAAAACAAGAGGACTGAGTAACAGTTAGTTGCAAGTCAAATAAAGAAAAGAAAAACAATAGGACTGAGTAACAGTTAGTTGCAAGTCAAATAAAGAAAAGAAAAACAAGAGGACTGAGTAACAGTTAGTTGCAAGTCAAATAAAAAAAAGAAAAACAAGAGGACTGAGTAACAGTTGGTTTTCTGGTCTGATGAGCGCGTGAGGTGGCTCAGAGGGGGCCTAGCTGAGGCCACCGGACGGGTCGCAGGTTGCGGATAGCGTAAGGCCTACCCCCCTAAAAGAGGTAGGTCAGCTGTGAATAATCGGTCATCTCTAGGCAGATGACCGAAAATAAGCAGTCCCGGACAGTCAGCGGGTGTTCGCGAAGCAGCAACACTGACGATGCGCTTGTGGTGCCGCCTCGTATAAGTAGCTCACACACTCCTACTCCCCCACACAATACCTACCCACATCCCATCCTCCACACTCACCTCACACCAGGCTGAGCTAAGGTGTCATTCGACCCGTGCTGAGAGTCAGCCTGGCTGGGGGCCCGGTTCAAAAACTAGCCCAGTCTCAAACGGAGAGCTCAGGGACTTGGCAGCCCCCTGTTCTAATGATGCCTTCCCCGGGCAACGTGGATCTCTGCCCGGGCTGACCGTTCCCTTTCTCTGCATCTTGTGGGATGTAACATGTATAACAATAATAATAAAAAATAAAAAACAACAAAAAAACAAACAAGAGTCTGACACTCCCCAAATGTCAAACGGGAGCAATCCCCCGCATGGGAAGGCAGCGGCCCAAAGGCCTGGCCCGACCAGCTCAAAAGCAGGACAGACCTGCAAGGCGTAAAGCGCTGGGGCGAATCCTAGTGGGTCCCATCCCGAACACGGGGTGGGTGACGGACTATCTCCCAACACTGACACCTCGGAAAGGTGGCTAAGCAATATTGCGGCTGCCCAACCCTCTGGTAAAGAGGAGGGAGATGATCTGCTTTCAACCAGCGCCCAGGCCAAAAAGCACACCTATGCCGAAAAGAGGAGTGCAGGGCACATACTCCGTCGGCAAAATGCCAGCAAAGAAGCCAGTCCATCAGCTGACTGGCTAAAGAAAGTGGAGTGGGCCACAACGGTGCTCCCACACTTCTCAATGGTCTTGCGACAACGGTCGCAAGAAACACCCGGTCCGGCTGCGAAGAGGTCGAGGGTGAAGCCAAATATCTCCTTCGCGCAGATTGCTAAGGAGAGGACGCTGATTGGTGCCCTCGATAAACGCAGCGCGGAGGGCAAGATCCCAAGGAGCCAATGGAAGTGGGTGGAAGCGGCACTGGCCGACCGCTGCTTCGAGTTGCTCGAGAAGGACCCAGGGCCACCGCCAGTCTGCAAAGACATGGGGTGGTTCCAGGGTAGTATTAAAGTCATAGCCTGCGACGATGAGCGCTCCGTGAAGCTGTACAAAGCAGCGGTAGCGCAGATCGGAGAGGTCTACGCTGGGGCGAAGCTCATCGCTGTAAACTGGAGCGAGGTGCCCAGCAGACCAAGGGCCAGAATATGGGTGCCGGCTACTTTTAAGAAGCCTGAGCGTATCCTTAAGATGTTGCAGAGGTGCAACCAAACACGGCCAACCCAAGACTGGAAGGAAGTCAAGGTCGAGGAGAAAAAGGGGCCGACGAACCAGGCCGTCATTATCCTCAATAAGGAGTCGCAGGCCCCCATAGAGGCAGCAAAAGGAGAGCTAAATTTTGGCTTCAGCTCGGTCACCATAAAGGTGTACAAGTCGGACGCTGCCTCGGCCGAGACTCGTCCTGTCGACAACCCAGTCGTGCAGGATGTTGCCTCGGAGATCGAGGCACCCGACAACGACCTGGAGCCGACAAAAGAGGGCAACTACTCTGACGCAGAGCTGATGCGTGATTTTGAGGCGATGTGTCGAGACGACGTATCCGACGACTCAGACGCCGACTCAACAGTGGTGGAGATCCTTGAAGATGTCTCTGAGACTCCTTCAAATAAATCTCCACCACTGTAAAGCAGCATCCGCTGCACTCATACTCCGCTTGGATGCAAGCGGAGCCGACGTCGTCCTAATCCAGGACCCTTGGATAGTCGGAGCCAAGGTCTGTGGGTTGGCGACGAGAGAGTACATGCTCATTGTACCCCAAACCGAAGGTAAAACTCGTACCTGCATTCTTGCAAGAAAGCACCTTAATATCTTTCTGCTACATAACTTCAGCAATGGCGACAATACAGTGGTAAGCCTAGAGCTAAAGCGGACACATCTGAGGCTGATGTCGTCCTACATGGTCCATGAGGAAAGCGATCCTCCCAATGACTTCGTCTGTAAGTTGACCAGCAACAGCGAGAGGTCCAACATAAGCCTACTAATAGGCTGCGACGCCAATGCTCACCATACTCAATGGGGGAGCACGGACATAAATGTAAGGGGTGAGTCACTTTTTAGCTTTATCCTAAACTCGAACTTAACTATATGTAACCGGGGTAACGACCCCACATTTATTATAAAAAACCGACAGCAGGTTATTGACCTCACTCTAGTGTCTCACAATCTGTCAGACAAGGTGAAAAGTTGGAGTGTCCTAGAGGACCATTCCTTCTCTGACCATACGTACATATATCGAGACGACTTTATCCTTCGAGAGCCCAAAACCCACCGACTACATTAACCCCAGAAAAACCAACTGGGTTAAAAATAGCTCGGTATTGGAGGACATACTCCCCAACAAAGCACCAATCAGCCCAGACACTCAAGACGAGTTAGATCGCACAGTGAACAGGTTCACGAAAGCATGCAACAAGGCCTTCACGGCGGCTTGCCTGCCACACAAGACAAGGGGTAAAAAGAAACCCCCCTGGAGGTCGAAAAAAATCGACATCCCACATAAGAGCTGTAGGACTCTCTTTAACAGAGCCAAAAGCGCTAACGAGGAGAAACATTGGGTAGACTAAGTCTTGCCCAATACAAAAAAGAAACACGAAAAGCAAAAAAGGCCTCTTGGCAAAAATTCTGCTCGGAGATAGAGGAGACGTCAGAGGCCGCAAGGCTGTGCAAGCTCCTCTCAAAAACCACCCTCTCGGTAGAGTATCTTAAAAGGAATAACGGAACGTGGACCAACTCCAGCGAGGAGTCGCTCCACGTACTGCTTGAAACCCACTTCCTTGGGTGTACAACCATCAAGCCGGCGCAAATCCACAGAGGAGGCCAAACAGCCACGATGGACCACATTTTTACCAAACGGAACATATGCTGGGCGGTAAACCGATTTAATCCGTTCAAATCGCCAGGTCCGGACCAGGTCATTCCGGCCCAACTGCAAAAGGCCGGAGACTCGGCCATCAACTGACTACAACATATCTTCAGGAAGATACTAGTGGTGGAGACTATACCACTGGAATGGCTCAAGACAAAAATAGTCTTTATCCCCAAAGCGGGAAAGGCCTCGCACTCGACTCCAAAGGACTTTAGACCAATCAGCCTATAGTCCTTTTTTCTTAAAACTTTCGAGAGACTGGTCGGACTACATCTGAGGACGATTATTAGCCCTCAAATGTTGTCAGGAGCACAACATGCCTACCGGAAAGGAAGATCCACGGAAACGGCACTCCATGAAGTAGTCTCAGATATAGAGAAATCCCTACACCTCAAAGAGTATTCTCTTATAGCCTTCCTCGATATCGAGGGAGCCTTTAACAACGTCATCCCGGGTGTCATTACGGAAGCACTGACTGACCTGGGAGTGGACGGTCACTTCGTGATGCTTATCGATCAATTGCTCACATGCTGTAAGGTAGTGGCATACGCGGATGACGTCGCAATTGGTTTCTTGGGGAAATACCCTCAAACACTCTGTGACCTTATGAGCACAAAGCTCGCGAGACTGTCAGAATGGACAAAATCGCGAGGATTGGAAGTAAATCCCTCAAAAACGGAACTCGTGCTATTCACAAACAGGTACAAGGTTCCGCCCATTAACCCTCCTTTACTTAATGAATGTAGGCTCTCCTTCAGCGACAGCGCTAGTTACCTAGGGTTGGTAATTCACAAAAAGCTTAACTGGAACCTGATCGTAAAAGACAGAGTGAAGAAGGCTACGATAGCCCTATACTCTTGCAAAAAAAGCTATTGGCTTGAAGTGGGGCATGAACCCACTATCAACCCCTTTAATGTATCATCCCTAGCAGAGACGAGTGGCTTGAGGGACCACCAGGCCAGGACATGGCCATAAGCATCTTCACAGATGGCTCGAAGCTAGATAGCAAAGTTGGAAGAGGAATTTACTCCGAACAGCTCGAAAATCGGCACTCCTTCAGGCTCCCAGATCACTGCAGTGTGTTCCAAGCGGAAGTCATTGCGATCATGGATGCACTGAAGCTCTTTTAAACAGCCGCAAAGGCTTCATTATCAACAACAACTGTAAACATTTACAGCGATAGCCAAGCTGCGATCAAATCACTTCACGCGATTTCTTCGAACTCGGCCACAGTGGCAAATTGCCGCAAATCTCTTCACGAGATGACCCAACAATTTGTCATCAGCCTTATTTGGGTCCCGGGTCACCGGGATATCGAAGGCAACTGCAAGGCAGATGAGCTGGCCAGATCTGGCACCACAATACCTCTTCTCCAAGATAAGGAAGATATTTGCATGCCAATGGCCACCTGTAGGCTTATCATAAAAGAGCTGTATATGCGACGAGCAGACAATGCGTGGCGGTCAGCACCACTATGTCGCATAACCCGGTAAGAGTGGCCGACCATTGACAGGAAACGCACACTAGAGCTGTGTTAGCTCGGCAGAAAAAAGTGCAGCGTAGTCATCCGCTCCCTCACGGGGCACTGGCTGATAGGCTCCTACGCTAACAGGATGGGAGCCCCATATAATGATTTTTGCCGAAACTGTAGAGATGAGGAGAAGGAGGAAACGGTAGAACACCTCTTCTGCTCCTGTCCAGCTCGCAGCAGGAGATGGCTACAATACCTGGGCTTGCCCTATGTATCGAGTTGGATATTTTAGGCAATCGTTTCAATAACAAACGTTTAATTTATCAGGCACACGTCGCTGAGATGCTGAAGCATGGGAAGGTTGAAAATGGGTCAACTAGAAAGCTGCGTGCATTATCGGATAAGGTGCATGAGAGCGCTAAAGTCGACAGTTAACATGGAGGAAATAGCAGGTTGCATCATCGTTCACTCCATGTACAAGTATCTGGACACCGAAAGCAGGAACAAATGGGAAGAACTGTCACCGTACATGTTATACCGAAATGGGACCATTTTTCGGCTTTTTTGGAAAAGAGATGTCAAGCCATGGAGGCAAAGGATCAAGCTATGTTGATTGATCCCCATAGCAATCAGGTTGGAAAACATAAAAGATTAATTAATTCCAAAAACAGTCTTGTTGCTACAAATACCCTTGGATTATTTTGCAATAATAAAGAGCACAACACTTACAGCTGCACTCGGTTTGGGAACCTTTCGCCTTCTTTGCGCCTTAAAGAGGCAAGGAAGCTTAGAGTATGCTTCAACTGCTTGAAGAAGGGACATCGTAACACCTCCTGCAGTTCAGGTTCCTGCCGAACATGCGAAAAACATAATTTACTTTTTGCAACAGTCCTCTGCCGACTTCAGTGACCACTAAACCTACGAACGCTACTACGTCGTCTTCTCAAACCGAATCATCCCAGTCTTCAGAATTCTCTAGTTACCGCTTCATAACCTTTTTCGCCTCCTGCTCAGAATTTTAGTTCAGACGTAGTGCTTCTCACCATGACAGTCATCATGATTAAGAGTCGATTTGGTGATCCTATTCCATGTCGGGATCTTCTGGATTCCGGCTCGCAGTTTAACTTAATAACCTCTCGTTTTGCTCAGATGCTTGAGCTGAAACGAGCCAAAGGTTCGGTGTCAGTATCCGATATTGGCGCTGAATCCGCATTTCATACGGAAGGTTCAGTTAATTTGGTCAATCGATCAAAGACGAGTCTCAAAGCTTTTATTGCTCCACGCATCACAGGAAACCAAACAACTAAAACAATGCAAATTCTTTCTTCCTCATCACTGCATCGTAATAGAGGATAAAACTACCACAAAACTTCGAGTAGTTTTCGACGGATCCGCGTGTACATCTACAGGATATTTCCTAATCGATATATTGTTGTGGGGCCCAATCATTCAGTCGAAGATAGTTACGACTCTTCTCCGATTCCGTACCTTTCCTGTAGCCTTGACTGGTGATATTTTAATGTATAGATGCGTCAGTGTCTTGCCCCAGAATAGTTTTCTGCAGTGCATACTGTGGCGCAATTCACCCTACGAGAAGATACGATCATTTAAACTGAATCAAAGGTTATGTTGCAGGATTTTTACGTGGATGATTTGCACATGATGTTCTTCGCCAGATGTCAGGCCTCTAAGCCAAAGGGAATTTCAAGATTTCAATTTATTCAGCAGTTCGACTCTATGCAACAAATCTCTTTCCCACGTCTATCATTCCTTCAAGGCAGCAATCTTGAAATACATGGATTTTGTGATGCCAGCATGAGTGCATATGGAGCATGCATTTGCACTGTTTCGCAAGGTGTCTATGGAGTAAAGGTAAATCTCCTATGTTCCAGATCTCGTGTAGCGCCACTGAAGACTATTACTATCCCCAAGTTGGAATTATGTGGTACATCGCCATTCGCTAAGCTTATGCATGAAGTCTCTTTAATGAACTTCAATTGCTAGTATTACTGTTGGTGCGACTCTACTGTTGTATTGGCCTGAATCAAAAACCAGCCATCTAACTTTAATGTATTTGACTTTCTGTTATTCAGGAACTCACATCTGGAATGTTTTGGCTGCACGTGCCAACTGATCTCAACCCTGCCGATATACTTTCGCAAGGTTCATTACCTGCTGATCTTCCAAAGCCGGTTTTGGAGGCACGGAAAACAGTCCTAATTACCAACCGCGCTTCGAGATATTTGGAGGAAGATTCGAAATTCGTGAATTCCTTCCCCAAAATGCAGCGAATTTTTGCATGCGTATGCAAATTTATTCGTCGACAAAGGTTTGGAATAACTGTGGAGGATTTGCGCGACATCCCATTATATTGCCCAGAAATCATTCCATCACATCTGCTTTGATACGGCACCTACACGAAAGGCATTTTTCACTGGACCGCAGTAACTATTAGCCATCATCTGGCAAACTTACTGGCTACTTGGTGGTCGAAAGACCGTAGGTTGTTCACGTAATACAGAAGTGCGTGAGATGCTTTCGAGTGAAGCCTCGAACTCAACAGCAAATAATGGCAGATCTTCCGGTGGACAGAGCTAGCGAATCTCGGGCATTTCAAGTTACCGGCGCGAACTACTGCGTCTCGTTCCTGTATAATTCAGAAATTCGAAATCGGTCCCCAATTAAATGCTATATGAGCATTTTTATTTGCTTCTCCATTAAAGCGGTTCACATCGAGCTAGTGAAGGATTTCACAACGTCCGCGTTCCTGTCTGCACTTCGCCGTTTTATTTGCACACGTGGAAGACCAATTCGTATTTGGTCAAATAATGCCACAAATTTTGTTGGAGCTCGGAACGAACTGACAGAACTCAAGTCAATATTCCTAAGCGACAATCATTAAGAAGCCGTACATTAAGCTTGCCTCAACAATTGCATCGATTGGCGTTTCATTCCTCCTAGATCACCACATTTTGGAGGATTGTGGGAAGCGTTAGTCAAGGCCGCCAAACATCATCTTCGCCGCGTCCTTGGATCCTCGCTTCTTGGATTTGATGAGCTGCGCACCGTTGCGTGCAATATTATCGCAACCATTAACTCCAGGCCATTGTTTTCTCTTTCAGAGAACCCGGCAGATCTCGATGTACTCACGCCAGCTCATTTCTTGGTTGACGCTCTTATCACAACCTTCTTGGAGCCTAACTTAGTTAATTTAACACAGCTGCAATCAAATCTTTTGGTCTCGATGACGCAAATCTTATGTAACCAGTCTTCAGGAGCGAGCTAAGTGGCGCACCCGGAATCCTAAGCATCTCTCTCGAGATCGGATTGCAACCTAGATTGAAAAGAAATGTCCTTATACTGGACACAGAGCTTAACATCATCCGCATACATAAGTACTCGAGAGTGTGTTAATACAGAAGGCAGGTCATTTATAAAGAGTGTAAATAGTAAATTGCCTAGATGGCTGCCCTGTGGTACGCCCGAAGTCATCAAAACTGGTGAGGACAGGGAGTTTTTGAAAAGGACTCTTTGAGACCTAGAACAAAGGTAGCTAGAGATCCATCTCAGGAGGTTGAACGGGAAGCCTAGAAGGTCGAGCTTTTGTGCTAGGAGGGAATGGTTTACAGAGTCGAACGCTTTACTAAAATCGGTGTAAACAACATCCGTCTGTAAATTACCTTGAAAGCCTTTTATTATAAAGGAGGTAAACTCCAATAAATTTGTAGTGGTTGATCTCCACCTTATAAATCCATGTTGAGATGGAGATATAAATGATCTGCATAGGTGCTGCAGGTGGGGAGTTAAAATTTTCTCAAACACTTTAGGAATAGTGGATAACTTAGATATACCTCTATAGTTCATTACGTCAGGCTTGTTACCTTTCTTATGGAGAGGAATTACAAAGGACTTCTTCCATATTGGGGGAAAGCATGAAGATTTATGGACAGGTTGAATAGTTTAAGCAACGGCCCACACAGAGACTCGGCACAGTACCTGAGTACACAGCCGTAAACTCCGTCCGGACCCGGTGAAAACACCGGCTTTACTGTTCGTAGATCAATAAGCAACGAGCTTTAATTTAACAAAGGACTGAAAATGCCGTATGGATACGGCTGACCAGAGTAAACGTCCTGCGAATAGATAGTTTGGAAAAAACGGGCAAAAAGATCGGCAATTGCCTGATCATTATCTGCCGACGTATTAAGGAAGGATAGCGAGGATGGGTGTGCGCATGTTCTACGCTTACTGTTTACGAAGCTCTAGGGTCCTAAGAAAAACGTATCCTGCATCGAGATAGGTAGTTCTTATAGCATTGAGCATTAAAAAGAGAAAAAGTTGACTGAGCCTTAACATAATGAGAGAGAGAAGAAGGAGAGCCAACTTTTTGAAAATTTTTATAAAGTCTTGATTTTAGGATTTTTAGACGGGATAGCTCTTTGTTAAACCAAGGAATTGTCTCGATCTAATAGGACAGGAAAGTGGGACACAAGAGTCAAAAAATGAGTCCAGTGCATCATAGAAAATGTCTGTGCCTATCGTAACATCAGTGCAGAAATATAAAGTGGACCAATCATAATCCCTAATGAGGTTATTAAGCTTCGTAACTCGTCTTTACGGAAGTAGCGGACACATTGAAGTAGTCTACCCTACCGATCCAGTACAATTGTTCCTAGGTCGAGCGACACTTCGATAGTAGGAAGGTAGGCATCCGTTACAAAGCACAGATCAAGAAATCGAACCAAAGAATTTTTAACATGGTTAACTTGAGACAGAGACAGGTCAATCAAGCCGTCAACAAAGTCATGTCGCGATATGGGCACTAGGCTATTAGATTCGTTTACCGAAGACCAAACAATTCTTGGCAAGTTGAAGTCACCAAGAACTATCATAAGATCTTTGTCAGATAGCGAGAAAGAAATAGCGGTTAAAGCGGACAAATGCTGCTCGTAAATTGCGATATCCGAAGGAGGTGGAATATACGAGCAAGTTATGAAAACTGAGAAAGCGTGAAGAATCAGTTTTACACACAGGAATTCCAGTTCCTGCTGGATCTGGACAGTGAAAAGTTCCACCGTGAAGTTTGAGTCGACAGCAATTAGAACCCCACCTGCACATCGAAATTAATGATTCTTTCTAAAAGTTGTGTACCCGACCTACCAAAACTTCCAGCTTTAACCAGGTCTCGGTAAACACAATAACGTGAGATGCAAATGCGATACTATCCTGGGAAATAATGCTGAGCTTACTACGCAAGCCTCGAACATTCTGATAGGTCACTAAGAAAAAATTTACTAGTTTTTTGGACGGATGGAGGTGGAGCGGGAAGAAGAAGATGGCACATTGTTCTGATTTGTTGGCAGAGTTATTGGGGGCCTAATCTTCTTCTTTGCCTTAAACTCTTTCACCACCAAATGCTCCGGCCAAAATTTGGCCGAACAAATGGTGTTAAAGTGAGTTTGGGAGACAAGTATTTTGAATGACGCTATCTCCCTGGCATAAGAGAAGTTAAACTTCTCCACTTTTATATCCACGGCTTTTATTTTGCTTTGAATATAAGCAGTCACATCCTTAGTTGTGGGGTCAGGGGCTAGCCGTGAGACAAAAACTTGTCTCTTTGGTGGGATTCCCATCAATCTTGGAACCACAGGCCTATCACCTGTGATGGTAATACCCGGTGGGCCGGGAGGTATATTCACTGGTGGGGTCGGAATGAAGGGACAGCTAATGAATTTGCGGACATTACGGACGCGGACGCTACAGACGATTTCGGCGGCATGCTCTCCGAGGCGATTGATTCGGCTACCGAATTTTGATCACCAGCAGCTGTCGTTGCCTTTGGAGTACCGAACGAAATCAACTGCTGCACTTTTGGAGTGGTCGGAGTCAACTTGTCAGCATCGGTTGGCCGAGGGACAGCTGGCACTTGCAGATCACGCGGAGTGACCCTTTTGCGCCTGGGAGACTCATTCAATACCTTTGCAATTTAGTTAATTTTTAGTCATGGTTAATTAGTTGCGTAACCGAAGCAAAAAAGAAAAGCCCACGCAACAGAAAAAAATCTCTTCGCTTAAGAAATGCTTTTCCTTTCGCACTTACGTCAAAGAGACCCGCTGTAGGCGCCGGCCTTCTTTTATAGGCCGAACCTAACGGGACCTCCGCCACCAGTGATTTTCCATCGAGCTTCTGATGGTTCCCACGCTCTTCATAACGGGATCCGGTCGATGACCTGTCCGTATGCTCATATTTGAACTTGCGTCGGGCCGCTGCTGGTCCGATCCCGCGATTCCCTTCGTCCAGTGAGAGCCACCTCCTCTCGCCATCAGTGCTCTCTCCCCCTTCGGTGGCTCATCCGCCCCTCTCAGGGGAGAGCCCACGGCGAATTGGCGGCCTCCGGATATCCGGATCTGCCGAACCGTCATGCTTATCCGGTCCGTCAGCCTCATCATTTTTGTGAAACACACGGTTCGTCACACTCCCCTCCTTCTTTCGGAAGCGGAAACCTTCCTTTTCCGCGGAACTCCAATCGGCCCTCCTCCCGCCGATTTGAATCTGACTCCGTTGGCGCGCGCGCCCTTTCTAGCTCGTTCGCTCATTGGCGCCATCTAGCGCCACCCCCCTGTGATCGTTCGCTCGGTGGCGCCCTCTAGCGCCGCCCTGGATCTGAGGTGGCCAGATTGGATCTCCGATCCTCTTGATCGCGCGGGTCGTCTCGTGCATGGGCACCCTGCCCCGTGCCTGCCCAGCTGGGACCAGCTTCGGGTCATTATACCTTCCATCATTCTCTTCAGGTCCCTCCTGATCCCGTACCGCCGGCCGCCTTGGCGTGACGTTGCCCTAAGTTAAGTTTGTGGCCTTTCATGTTGGTTTTTCTTTCTTTATTTCTATCTTCCCTTTCTCTTTCAGCGTCCCTCGCGGAACACCTCCGTGCGGCTGGCCGATTTACTTATGCGGTACCGCGTACCGCGCTCGCTCACCAATTTTTTGTCCCGTCTGCCGTGTAGACGGATCCGGGCCTGGGCGCGCGCCACGGATGCGGGCCACTCCTCCTCCGGTACGGGCACCCAGTCCACCCTAGCGGATGCTAAGCCCTGCCGCTGCAGCATCGACCGCTTCACCTCGCCACGTGGTTCGGGGCAAGAAGCCTGCCGCTTGAGTTGCGGCGGGCCGCCTGCCGTCGCAAGGGGAGCCGGCCACTGCCAGCTGCTGATGCTTCTGCTGCTGGTGGTGCTGCTGCTGAGCCTGAGGTTGGGGTTCCTGGGGCTGCGCCAGCTGCTGGTGCTGCTGCTGCTGCTGAGCCTAAGGTTGGGGTTGCTGGGGCTGCGCCTGCTGCGACGGCTGCTGATGCTGCTGGTGCGTGGCTTGGCGCCCCTTCCGTCGCGTGAAGAGCCCCTGCGTGGGCTCCTCGACCTCCTCGGGGACGGGGTCCTCCTCGGCCTTCTCTGCCACCGGCTCCCACAGCCCCTCCTCCTCCGCCTAAGCCTGCTGCAGCCTCCTCCGCTACTCCTCTTCTGCTGATCGGGGCCGCGCCTCTTCCGCTGGTTGGAGCTGCTCCTCCGCGCTCTCCCCCCCGGCGTCCTCGCTATCCCCGCTTGTGCTGCTCCTCGCCGCAGCTCGTTCGTGGCCGCCCGCACGCGTTGCTTCTCGGCGTGCAGCAGCTCGGCCGCCTTGCACGCCCGATCCACCTCCGCTGCGGTCTGCCAGGCCACGATGACGACATCGCCGTACTCGCCTTCGACCCCGGCCTCGCTCCCGCCGGGTGACACCATCGGCGTCACAGTCACGCCTTCTGATGGGTCTGGCGACACCAATGGCGACGCCATCACTTGCAGTTCGGGAGATCCGTCTGACCGCCCCTCCACGTCTTTACGCAAGAGCAGGGTCGCCCGTCGTTGACGGATGAGGCGGCCTCCGTACCCCCCTCCCTGCATCGGCGGCATGCCTGCGCAGGATTTCGGACGTACCCGTTTTCTATATGGGACTCCTCCATCCGCGCGGCGCCTGTCCCTACGGCTGCCCTCGCTCGACTTGGTGCTTCTGGCTGACCTTCCATGCATCTGCGGCACGCCTCCGCCGCCGGCTTGTTGAAGGGATTCGCGGCTCGCGCCTTAGACGCTGGGTTCTCTCTTTGGAACTCCGCCCGCTCTCTCTCCAACGCCTCGAATTCGTCCGCCAGCACCATCATGTCGTCCAGACTCCTACACCCGTACGGCCGCATGTACGCCCTCAGGTCCGGCATGCTGTTTTCCTTAATCCGCTCTGTCTACTCGTCCTGGGAACACTTCAGGGGCCGCATCAAAGTTTGCATGTCCACCATGTATTCTGCTCTCCCCATCTCTGCTTCCGCATTCGCACGTCTTGGCGGAGCTTATCGAAATAGCCTGGAATAGCCTGGAAGCTGGCTGAGAAATCTTCCCAGGTTCTCCATTGGCGATTATTGGCGACAAACCACATCAACGCCCTCCCTTTCAGGAGCTCGGTCATCGCCCTTGGAATGAGATCTGGATCCAGCCCATACGTCTCGGCGGACGACTCGACCTGTTCCAAGAACTCGAGAGGTTTCGTCGTCCCGTCGAATCAGAACGACCACTCCCTCACCTGCTTCGCCACCTTGGCGTAGTCTTGGTGTGCCGGCCTCGTGGCCTGTGGTTCTTGCCTGCGCCCCTCCTTCCGCGCACGGCCCCTATCGTCGTCCATCATCGCCGACCGCCTGGTCCATGGATCGAGCCTCACTCGCTCAACCTCCGGGCTAAGGTCGGCGATGATGGACGACGATAGGGGCTGAGCGAGCCCAGCTATCTCTGCAACACTTCTCCTCAGAAAGTTTTTACCTGCAACGACTCTTATCCTCAGAGAGTGTTTACTTCTGCAATAATTTTTCTCCTCAGAGAAAGTTTACCTCTGCAACGATTCTCTCCACAAAGTGTGTTCTACCCATGTCACACTTCGTCCCCTCCGACCAATGGAGTTCTCGCCAATACCCGCCGGTTCCAACGAACAACGATGACCTGCACGTAGCAAACAGCCACATGCGGCCGAGTAGCCAAGCTCGAAGAAAGGCCGCAAAGGAGGACCCATACCGAAGACCCGAGACCTAGCACCACGCATCTAAACGTCACCTTTGAAATGTTAATAATAATAAAGATCCCAATTTGTTATACTGCTTAAACCTCCGCCTTCTTCTTGAACCCGAAATCACTCATTATAGTTACCACACCCAGACACCAATGAATTTCTGTGAACAACGACGCGGCGATTATACCCCGGCCGAAGCAACGTCATATTACTAAGTACCGGTACACATATTGTTTCTTCTGCATTTTATCAATTATTCGATGAATATCTCGGAAGAAGAGTAAGCATTATAGGCATTCTTCCGTATACCAAGTAGTCTTCTAATTTAACCCCGATCATAAGCAGGCTTTCACATTAAAATCAAACATTTTCAACGAGCATCTACTGCTTGTTCTAGCCATCATCATAAACATTAGATGTCCATTTACTTCGATACAGCTATATAGGAAAGGAATCACTTTCGATTATAATTGGGGTAAAGAAATTTCATCATTTGATCATAAGCCATTGGTCACCTAATACAATCCGAGTAAGCATCTGCCCACGATTACTTCTAACAGACTTCAGCGTTAGGCTACAATTTTGATTGCCTACAAGTTTGAAATTAAATATCGCAGCTCATGGAAAGGCAGACGCTCTCTCGGGTCTTCTTATCAGCTCAGATGAAAAGTTTGACAAAGAAGAGACATGCTACAATGTCGTCGAGATGTCATATCCAATAAAAGCCCACATAAACAGTCAAAAGCTTTACAGCTACCTCATTCTTTACAATTTGTATCTACTGGTTGACCAGAACAACAATGGGATCTCAAAATATTGTCATATTTTAATCGAAGGTTTCGCCTGACGATGAACAACTACCTACTATATGTCCATTCTGATATTAATAGAATCCTTATTCCTCGAGTACTACGGAATAATATTCTCGATCTCCTCCACGATAGTCATTGGGGATTAGTACGAATAAAACTGGCACGACAACATTCGTGGTGGTCAAGTAATTAAGATATTACCACCTACTGGGATATCACCACAATTGCAAAGAATTCGTAGCGGTCGAGAGCTGGCCGAAAGCGAAATCCGCCTGGGAAAGGTTACACATCGACTTCGCCGGTCCTATATTTGACTAATTTGTGTCGATGCTCAGCTACCATTCGTAGTACAAATGACATCGCCAAAAACAGGAAACACTACAGCCGCACTTTCAGCCATATTTGCTATTGAGGGATATCCGAAGACTTTGAACAGCGATAATGGGCCTCCACTCACTTCAGACTTTTCCAACCAGTTCTGTCAGCAAAATGGAATAAGCCACATCACAACAGCAGTATTGCACCCATCATCAAACGGACTTGCTCAGCGTTTCTTCCAATTCCAATTCCTCCATTTAAAACGTCCTTCAGCAAAAATATAAATGGTGGATATTAAGTCAACACATCCGTAACAAAGTACATCTCTTCATATCGTTTCACACATTTTCAGAGGGCAAAACACCATCAGAACTTCTTCATAGTCGTCCGGTTCATAAGATCTTAATTCAACTCTTCGAGAAGCGACTTGAAAGAAAGCAGAAAAAAAACTACACATAAACCAGGTAAAGCCAAGATCTGATCCTGATGACCGCAGTTCCAGCTTCAACGACGACAAAAATTAGATTTGGTGAACACCTGAATTCGCAAGTCCGTCTACAACTCCAATAATACCAGCCCAAGAAGAAGAACCGTCATCGAATCCAATCTGAAATTATCAATCTATTCCTGGGTTCAACGAAAAGAAGAAGAAGAGAAGCAACATCTCATCAAGAGGTTCTTCAGCCACCCCAGCGTCGCCGTTTGGGTATCCCCATTCGTGGCAGCACTCACGAACGCCGAGCAACCAGCCGCTAATCACCTCAGTATCACAGGATGCGCAAGAATTACCAGCAAACCGTAATTTAAGAGATATGTTTTAAAACTATAAACAACATTGAATTAGCCCTTTGGTTTGTATACACATACATACTAACACAATCACATCCGAATATATTTATGCCTTTTCTGTAAACTCAAGTTCAGTTCTAGTTCTCCTAGTTCTTAGTCCTAGCCCTCATCATAAACACACCACATTTTCTCCGCGCTCCATTTCCTCCGTATTTATTTTCCTCTGCAAAATGTTTCGTAAACGGCTTTTATGCCAAAAAACGAAATTAAATTGCAAACGATAAAAATATATGATTTATTGATCCATTAAGATAAATTAAACTCTGTTACCATCATAATTTTTTCTAAACCCAACCTCAAATTTGACTTAGAAAAAAATTAGTCAGGACAAATACACTTATCGTATGCGGACTCTTCATTGAACCCAGGAATTGATTGAGCATTCTGTATTGGATTCCATGACGACTCTTCTTCTTGCGCTTGTAAAGTTGGAATTATAGGTGCACGCAGCATGATTCATTTATCGGAATTGAACGATTCGAAATACGCTTTATAGCCTGTTCCCATAGCCGACCACCCACCATCCATTTTGGGGATTGTCCGTAAGGTTTTGCCGTTTCGAAATTTCTCAGTTAGTTCTACCATCCATTTTTGATGTTCCTAAACCACACGTTTCTATGCGATATGTAATAACCCAATAGAGTAGTTTGTTTCCCAAAATAACAACACTTTTAGGTCCGGTGTAATTCTTGTACTTTTATTTCGAGACCGGCACTGTTGGTCCTTCCACCATCTTTACTCAACTAACTCTCCTCTCAACGACTCAATTATGCGTTGACGTTGGAGTCGACGTCGCCGCTGTCGTTGCTCTTCGCTGCCGATTCCCACATCCCTCCTTTTTTCACCAGACGCAGTTTCAATCCTGGATCGGTAGTGAGGGCTTCCTTCTCAGATACATCTCCTGGTTGATCTCCCATCAAATCTGAATCCCCTTAAATCCTGGATCCCTGGCATTTTATCTCGGATTACACGGTTAAACATTAGTTGTGTTGGAGCCGTGCCAGTGATACTGTGTAGTGTTACGTTATACATAAGTAAAAATTTTTGTATTTCATCTTTAAATTGATTCTTATTCTGAAAGGCTATTTTTAATCTCTTTACCAATGACTTGTTCATATTTTCAACTTCTCCGTTGGCTTGAGGCCAATACGGTGGAGTTTTGATCTGATCTATCCCGCAGACCTTGCAATAAAAAACATTTCTTTCATTGCCTCGATAATATTTGTTGACGTTATTGCCCGTAGAAATTTAAACTCCATATACCTCGAATAATAATCTATCAGGACAAGTACGAATTCGTTATTTGGTAGTGGACCCAATAAAAGGAAGAGGAAAAGGAGTTCTGTCCATTGGTGCTGGATTATTTGTCTGTAATACTAAAATGCAATATTTGCAAGACTTCACAAATTTCTCAGAATCGCGATCTATCTGAGGCCACCATACTTTGGACCTTAAACGGCGTTTCATTGCAGACTCTCCTGGATGGCCCTTATGTGATAGTTCTAGTGCCTTCTGCCGTAACGTCGAGGGCATAACTAAACGGTTTCCTCTTAACAGGATCGATCCAATCACGGAAAGTTCAAATCGGAATGGGTAGAACTTGCTTGAATTGGAACCGTCCCAAGAATCATTGCTGAGGCAGGTTAACGCGTCAACAATTTCTTCGTCAAGAATGCTTTTTTCGGCAACTTCAGATATGCTCATTGATTCTGGGTTAGATTTTTCCAATACGTGCAGAATGCTATACGCGACTCTTGAGTCGAAATCCTTTGTCGATGATAAGTCGCACAACTGAGATAACACATCTGAGATGTTTTCCTTTCCCGCCTTGTAAATGACTTTGAACTTATACATTTGCAGGCGAAGGAGCCATCTTTCGATTGGAGCTGGGGGCTTGGACGTCGGTTTAAAAATTGTTTCAAGTGGCTTGTGGTCGGTTACTAATTCGAATTCTAATCCAGCCAGATAATAGTAAAATTTTTCCACCACCCATACCAAGGCTAAACTCTCCTTCTCAGTTTGAGAGTAAGGTTTCTGGACGTCTGATAAGCTCTTACTGGCAAATGAAATGATGTGAGGGTCATTATCGCTTGAGAATTGTAGCAGAACTGCTCCGAGAGCCACAGGACTGGCGTCAGCAATCAGGCGTGTTCTGTTTTCTGCGTTGAAATACGAAAGCTTTGGAATGTTGGCCAGCCGAGTTTTTATATCTTCGAACGCTTTCTTCTCCTTAGTGCCCAATATGAATTTATTATCTTTTCGCAACAATTGCCTTAGTGGCTCTGTGCGATCGCCCAATCCAGTATAAATTTTCTCACATAATTTATTAAGCCCAGAAAACTTCAAGTCTCCTCCTTGTTCGTTGGATCAGGGAACGATGTGATGACCGTCAGCTTGTCAGGATCGACATTAATCCCTTTGTCGAATAATATGAGACCAAGAAATTTCATTCTAACAGTTTTCCGTACACACTTCAAATCATTATTTTCTTGGAATATTCTGCGAACTTTCTTGACAGACTCGTCGTGGTCCTTTTCAGTTGTTTCGAAAATGATGACATCATCTATGTAATTCAAAAACATTTGGACACGACGCCAGCAATTCTTCAAGCTGCCGTTGAAAAATTTCCGGCGCTGAATTTACGCCACACACTTAATCGTTTAAGCTGGGTATCCAGCACCGCGGAAACGAAAAATTACTGCCAAACTTCATATAAAAAAAAATGGGCCAGTAATTTTTCGTTTGTGTTTTCCTGGAGTCAGTATCCAGCAACGTAAACGGAATCCACGAATTCTTATCGATAGTATCGATATTCACACGAATGTGGACTGTGAGAACAGCTGATGAGGGTGCCAGGAAAATATATCTGCACATTATTACTGAAGTACAAGTGAGAGGTGGAGGCAAAATCTGTGCTCAAAACCAAAACGAGATATGAAAATTTTTAAAGTGAGGAGAAGACTGCTTTAATAAAAGCAGTTGAGGCAAGACCATGTTTTTGGCGGATCACGGAAAATAAGCATTTTGATAATTTTGACGTTTTGGCGCCTCCGACTGCGCTGTACTTCTTCTTACAACAATATGTGCTGCTACCAACACAATCACTTCATCGTCAGAATTACTTTTCTTCCTTTTTTTAATTTTAGTTTCATTTTCAAAATTGGCGCTGTTTAAAAAACACAGCTGATTCATGAGAGTTACCAACCTTTTTTTATGTTCTTGGTCACACTATTTTACTTAAGTTCCACACAACCAAAATAAAGAGCAGATTCCTGTCAGTAAAATTTCGCGGTGCTGGAGACTGCCTTTATATCGGAAAAGGCCTCGGGGCGTTATGAAAGTCGTAATTAAACGGCTCAACTCATCAAGCTCTAATTGATGATATGCATCTTTTAAATCTAGATGCGAGAATTATTTTGCATCTTTTAATTTGGTCATAAACGCTTGAAAGGTAGTCAGCGGGTAGTTCTCCCTCTTGATCGCCTTATTAGCTACGCGCATATTCACACACAAACGGATATCGCCATTTTCTTTGAACGCTATTACTATGGGCGGAATCCACAGACTGTGTCCCCTCACTGGTTCTATTATGTCCCTATTCAGAGCCTCCTCCAGTTTCGATAGGATCTTTTCTTCGATGGCAACAGGGATACGTCTCATGGGCTGTTGTATTGGTCGTACATCTGGATCGATAGACAGCTTGACAGGTACTCCTTTCCATTTCGGAAATGGAGTGATCGTTTTCATTTGATTAACCTGCAGTCCTTATTTCAGAAAATTCAATTTTATAGCGGTTTCTCGGCCCAATAATGATTGTCTCCCGTTCTCGATCACATAGAATGACGCAATTATCTCTCGGTTCCCCCCGACCGATATCGGAGCCTCGAAGACGCAAATCACATTAAGCAATTGGTTTGAGGCATTGCCCCGAAACTGCCTTTGCGAGTTAGATCGGATATTGAAGACTACGGCTCTCCTTTGGTGCAATGATACCCAATCGGTTTGACTAATCAAGTTAAAACGGGATCCCGAGTCAATTATAAGAACGGAAATTTGACCGCCAATTAAACACTCTATTACTTCCTCCTGCTCGTCGTCACCACAGACCTTAAAACAATGTTCCTTTGTAACTGTCCTCTCTGGATATGTGAATTCATCTTCCATCTTACGAATTTTGAAAAGCCTTCACCCTCCATGGGGAAAAGTTTTCTAAACAAATGCCTCTCAAAAGTGGAATTCTGCACATCTGCCCGTGATCGTTTGGTTTTTTATTGTTGGTCTGAGTGAACTGACGCTTGAGATTTGTTCGACATTTGCGAGCGAAATGACCGAAACGCGTGCATTTATTGCATTTTACCTGCCGCGCCGGGCAAGTCGGACTATCATCCCTGTGTCCCTTACGACCACATCTGTTGCATTCCGCATCTCTGTAGGATTTCCGATCTGTGATTTTATTTATTGACTCTTTGTCCGAACTACACAGCATCGATTTCGATTGTTTACGTATTTCTTCGTCCTTCTGACAAGCCTCAATTATCTCATTTAATGTATGCTCTTTCTCCAAAAGCTTCTTATTCAAATCTACCGAAGTCCAGGAGTTCATTATTTTGTCCTTCAAGCAGATCTCTTCGATTTCATTTTTAGTTAAACCAAAAGAACACTTTTGCATCTGTTGCCGTAGGCGAATTACGAATTTTGAAAAGCCTTCACCCTCCATGCGGAAAAGTTTTCTAAATAAATGCCTCTCAAAAGTGGGATTCTGCTTTGGCGTGAAATATTCGTTTAAGTTGTCTCCCAATACCTTGAACACATCGATTTCAGCATCTATCTCCGGGTCTATCAGAGCATCTGGCAAAGAGTACGCAACTGTTTGTAACTGGACGCCCCCCAAGTGGAGTAGCTTGTTCCTCTTGCTCTTCGCTGTCTGGATGTCCTCTGCTTCGACGTAAATGTTAAATGCTCGGAGCCATTTTTCCCATTCACACCGTAGCAGTCGATAGCCTCGCACAAAAATGGTTAAATTATTTCTCCCATTGCACATTCCAACCCTGAAAAATATTTAACACAACATTTGATAATTTATTAACTTGGCGAACTGCCTCTGGTCATGTCAATTTATTATATGGCTAACTGCCTCTGACAATGTCAGATGATTATATGGCTAACTGCCTCTGTACTACACAGATCATTTATTTATTCCTTCTTCGACTTGTAACCAACTGTTAGGTTAGGTTAGGTTAAGGTGGCTGTCAGGCTCTACAGGAGCCCGTCGCACTTGGGCTGGTTTCGGCCCGTTGTGATACCGCAGGAGGTGCTCCCCTGTTTTCCCACCTCATGAGAACCGAACATGTCAGCAGTTATCCCAACCTGATGCTCTTATGAAGTTTGCAATCTTTCTGGGACAGATTTTGGACATTTCTGAAATTTCTGAGACATAGGGCAAGCCCAGGTATTGTAGCCTTCTCCTGCTGAGAGCCGGACAAGAGCAGAACAGGTGTTCTACCGTTTCCTCCTCCTCCTCATCTCTACAGCTTCGGCAAAAATCATTGTATGGGGCTCCCAGTCTATTAGCGTAGGAGCCTATTAGCCAGTGCCCCGTGAGGGAGCGGATGACTACGCTGCACCTTTTTCTGCCGAGCTTACAAAGCTCTAGTGTGCGCTTCCTGTCAATGGCTGGCCATGTTTGCCGGGTTATGCGACATAATGGTGCTGAGCGCCACGCATTGTCTGCCCGTCGCATACATGTCTCTTTTATGATAAGCTTACAGGTGGCCATTGGCATACAAATATCCTCCTTATCTTGGAGAAGGGGTATTGTGGTGCCAGATCTGGCCAGCTCATCTGCCTTGCAGTTGCCTTCGATATCCCGGTGACCCGGGACCCAAATCAGGCTAATGTCAAATGGTCAAATTGAGCCATCTCGTGAAGAGATTTGCGGCAATTTGTCACTGTTGCCGAGTTCGAAGAAATCGCGTGAAGTGATTTGATCGCAGCTTGGCTATCGCTGTAAATGTTTACAGTTGTTGTTGATAATGAAGCCTTTGCGGCTGTTTGAAGGAGCTTCAGTGCCTCCATGATCGCAATGACTTCCACTTGGAACACACTGCAGTGATCTGGGAGCCTGAAGGAGTAAATTCCTCCTCCAACTCTGTTATCCAGCTTCGAGCCGTCTGTGAAGATGCTTATGGCCATGTCCTGGCCTGGTGGTCCCCCAGGCCACTCGTCTCTGCTAGGGATAATTACATTGAAGGGGGTGATAGTGTGTTCCCTTGGGACGCAGTAGTCCGTTTTCGTAGGGACGGTTCTACTGGTAAGTATTGATGAGTGAGTGGATCTACCTTTCCGGTAGGCGTGTTGTGCTCCTGACAACATTTGAGGGCTAATAATCGTTCTCAGATATAGTCCGACCAGTCTCTCGAATGTTTTGAGGAGAAAGAACGATAGGCTGATTGGTCTATAGTCCTTTGGAGTTGAGTGCGAGGCCTGCGGATTTGCGCCGCCGGGTAGATGGTTGTGCACGCAGAGAAGTAGGTTTCAAGCAGTACGTGGAGCGACTCCTCGCTGGAATTGGTTCACGTACCGTTATTCTTTTAAGGTACCCTACCGAGAGGGTGGTTTTTGAGAGGAGCTTGCGCAGCCTTGCGGCTTCTGACGTCTCCTCTATCTCCGAGCAGAATTTTTGCCAAGAGGCCCTTTTTGCTCTTCGTGTTTCTTTTTTGTATTGGGCAAGACTGACTTTGTAGTCTACCCAATGTTTCTCCTCGTTAGCGCTTTTGGCTCTGTTAAATAGAGTCCTGCAGCTCTTTCTTAGGATGTCGATTTGTTTCGACCACCAGGGGGGTTTCTGTTTACCCCTTGTCTTGTGTGGCAGGCAAGCCGCCGTGAAGGCCTTGCTGCATGCTTTCGTTAACCTGTTCACTGTACGATCTAACTCGTCTTGAGTGTCTGGGCTGATTGGTGCTTTATTGGGGAGTAGGTACTCCAATACCGAGCTATATTTAACCCAGTTGGTTTTCCTGGGGATAATGTAGTCGGTGGGTTTTGGGCTCTCGAGGGATAAAGTCGTCTCGATATACCTATGATCAGAGAAGGAATGGTCCTCTAGGACTCTCCAGCTTTTGACCTTGTCTAACAGATTGTGAGATACTAGTGTGAGGTCAATAACCTCCTGTCGGTCTTTTATAATAAAAGTGGGGTCGTTACCCCTGTTGCATATTGTTAAGTTCGAGTTTAGGATAAAGCTAAAAATTGACTCACCCCTTACATTTATGTCCGTCCTCCCCCATTGAGTATGGTGAGCATTGGCGTCGCAGCCTATTAGTAGGCTTATGTTGGACCTCTCGCTGTTGCTGGTCAACTTACAGACGAAGTCATTGGGAGGATCGCTTTCCTCATGGACCATGTAGGACGACATCAGCCTCAGATGTGTCCGCTTTAGCTCTAGGCTTACCACTGTATTGTCGCCATTGCTGAAGTTATGTAGCAGAAAGATATTAAGGTGCTTTCTTGCAAGAATGCAGGTACGAGTTTTACCTTCGGTTTGGGGTACAATGAGCATGTACTCTCTCGTCGCCAACCCACAGACCTTGGCTCCGACTATCCAAGGGTCCTGGATTAGGACGACGTCGGCTCCGCTTGCATCCAAGCGGAGTATGAGTGCAGCGGATGCTGCTTTACAGTGGTGGAGATTTATTTGAAGGAGTCTCAGAGACATCTTCAAGGATCTCCACCACTGTTGAGTCGGCATCTGAGTCGTGGGATACTTCGTCTCGACACATCGCCTCAAAATCACGCATCAGCTTTGCGTCAGAGGAGTAGCCTTCTTTTGTCGGCTCCAGCTCGTTGTCGGGTGTCTCGATCTCCGAGGCAACATCCTGCACGACTGGGTTGTCGACAGGACGAGCATCAGCCGAGGCAGCGTCCGACTTGTACACCTTTATGGTGACCGAGCTGAAGCCAAAATTTAGCTCTCCTTTTGCTGCCTCTATGGGGGCCTGCGACTCCTTATTGAGGATAATGACGGCCTGGTTCGTCGGCCCCTTTTTCTCCTCGACCTTGACTTCCTTCCAGTCTTGGGTTGGCCGTGTTTGGTTGCACCTCTGCAACATCTTAAGGATACGCTCAGGCTTCTTAAAAGTAGCCGGCACCCATATTCTGGCCCTTGGTCTGCTGGGCACCTCGCTCCAGTTTACAGCGATGAGCTTCGCCCCAGCGTAGACCTCTCCGATCTGCGCCACCGCTGATTAATACAGCTTCACGGATCGCTCATCGTCGCAGGCTACTACTTTAATGCTGCCCTGGAACCACCCCATGTCTTTGCAGACTGGTCTCCTTGGGATCTTGCCCTCCGCGCTGCCTTTATCCAGGACGCCAATCAGCGTCCTCTCCTTGGCAATCTGTGCGAAAGAGATGTTAGGCGTCACCCTCGACCCTTTCGCGGTCGGACCGGGTGTCTTGCGACCGTTGTCTCTTTTAGGTTGTGAGACCATTGTAAAGTGTGGGAGCACCGCTGTGGCCCACTCCACCTTCTTTAGCCAGCCAGCTAATAGACTGACTTCCTTGCTGGCATTTTGCCGACGGAGTATGTGCCCTGCACTCCTCCTTTCGGCATATTTATGCTTTTTGGCCTGGGCGCTGGTCGAAGGCAGATCATCCCCCTCCACTTTACCAGAAGGTCAGTCAGCCGCAATGTTGTTTAGCTGCCTCTCCAAGGTGTCGGTGTTGGGAGCTGGTCCGCCACCCACCCCAGATTCGGGATTGGACCCACTCGGATTCACCCCAGCGCTTTCCGCCTTACAGGTCTGTCCTGCTGTTGAGCTGGTCGGGCCAGGCCTTTGGGCCGATGCCTTCCCATGCAGGGGATTGCTCCCGTTTGACATTTGGGGAGTGTCAGACTCTTTTGGTTTTTTTTGTTGTTTTTTGTTGTTTTTATTATTTATTATTTTTATACATATTAAATCCCACGAGATGCAGAGAAAGGGAACGGTCAGCCCGGGCAGAGATCCACGTTGCCCGGGTAAAGCATCATTAGAACAGGGGGCTGCTAAGTCCCTGAGCTCTCCGTTCGAGACTGGGCTAGTTTTTGAACCGGGCCCCCAGCCAGGCTGACTCTGCGCCCCGGGTCGAATGACACCTTAGCCCAGCCCGGTGTGAGGTGAGTGTGGAGGATGGGATGTGGGTAGATATTGTGTGGGGGAGTGGGAGTGTGAGGGTTACTTATACGAGGCGGCACCACAAGCGCATCGTCAGTGTTGCTGCTTCGCGAACACCCGCTGGCTGTCCGGGACTGCTTATTTTCAGTAATCTCTCTAAAGAGATTACCCCTTTTAGGGGTAGGCCTTTCGCTACCCGCAACCAGCGACCCGTACGGTGGCCTCAGCTAGGCCCCCTCTGAGCCACCTCACGCGCTCATCAGTCCAGATTGATTTCCTTAACCATGACATCAAATTTGTTGCTTAAGTCGCTGCCAATTTCGCTTACGTCGAGTTCTTCTAAATTGGAATTGGAATGAGTCGTATTAAATAAATCAGACATTTTCTCCAAATATTCTAAATGGACATTTAGCGCATCTTCATTGCTTTCATCCCCCGCAATTGTCTCCTGAAGTAATGCTGCTTTGTCGTATATTGACTGTGCCTTTCGTTTGTAAAAAGACACATTGTTTTCGGACAAGTCATTGGACTCAGCCATATTAGGCAAGCAGCAGCAGCAGCGAGCAGACACAAAGAAGAATAGGAGAACGGTCCGTTTTTCAAGCATCATTGATATTGATATGTCTTTAAGTAACGTCAAAAAGTTCAACCATCTCTTGAATTGTTTAGAGAAGGCTTTCCCGGTGACAAATCAGAACTATTGCAAGGCTCTTGAAGCTCTAAAGAAGGTTTATGACAACGAGTGTCTCATGTTCCTTGATGGCGTAGCTAAACTGTTTGAGTTACAGGCTATGCAGGCGCCGTCGGCAAGTGCATTACGGTCACTTATTGACACGGCATCTGCCATATCCGAATCGTTACTGTCAGTTGGGGATGACAAGGTTATTGCTCACGCCCTGCTAATACACCTCGTTCTGTCGGATGTTGGCACAAAAACTTATTCAAGATGGAAAAAAAATTTGGATTGCCAAAAGGTTCCGTGGTGGCCGCATTAATTAAGCGCTATCAGCATTTGTCGGGTGAAGAATCCACTCCCGGGCGGTTAAGGGGTCGTAAAGGCTCGCATAAGAAAAAAAGAAACCATCTGGAAAAACAGCGTTGACTTTTTCCCCTTTGCATTAATTGCTTGTGAAAAGGGCATAGTGTCTCAGCCTGCAACACACTGCAGAGTATGCTCAAAGCACCAACACACATTGTTGAATCGCTACAATGTTGACTCGGCGACAACGCCAACCGCCCGTGATGCGCTTGGGTCTAAGGGAGCCGTGGCAGCTGAAAGGTCGAATCAGTTGTCGTTAAATCATGCCATGGCATCTTATTCTGATCAGGTAGTTCTGGCCACATTAATTGTGGACATTAAAGGTGGCTCCAGTCAGCGACAGCCAGCCAGGGTACTGATGGATTCTGGCTCACAAGTAAATTTCATTACCGAGGAGCTCGCTCGGAATTTACAATTTAAATTAATTCGCAAAGACATAAGCTTATTGGGAATCGGAAAGGCGAGCATATCTGCACACCAAGTGGTGCAAACAACAGTATGCTCTCGAGTTCAACAATTAACGAGAGGGAACATTGTGAGCCGCGGCCTTTGCCGCGGTATACCCGGTACTCAGTCAGTATATATGTACATATGTATATACATATATATACATATGAGCTTGTGATTTATGTAATTTATTATATGTTCGCAAAAGAGACAAATTTAATTTTGGCCAAAAAGGAAAATTTCAAAAAATTAGGTCGAACCCCATGCTGTAGTTTTATATATTAGAAGTTATCTGTTTCCATTTTTATTTACATATAATTTTTACGTCGTCTGCTACATTTGTACATACACATGTAAAACTACATACAAGAGACATGGAAGTGTGTGCGAGAGAGCCACTGAAATTTAATTTGTTCCTTCTGGCTATAATAATGCTCAGACCTGATCCGGAATCGGCAATCTGCCAGATACCGTAATTTTTCTTGATTCTGCGTTTTTGGTTTTCTTGTATCTTAAAAATGATGGATTCCACAGATTTTCGTCCTTTGTGGGGGCGGAAGGGGGCGTGGCAAAATTTTGAAATACACTTGCATTGAAGTGATATCACAGGAGTTTGGATAGAAAGTTTGGTTGCTCTAGCTCTCATAGTCTCTGAGATCTCGGCGCTCATTTCGACGAATAGGCAAATCAGACAGGGTCGCGTGTGAGAGAGAGCGAGAGGGAACGATGACTTTCGAAATGGTTTTCTTCATTGTGGCTATATTAATAATCCGATCTGATCCAGATTCAACACTCTGATAGATATGATTATTCTCTATGATTCTGCGTTTTTAGTTTTTTCGTATCCTTAAAAATGTGTATGCCACAGACTTTCGTTTTTTGTGGGGGCGCAAGGGTTCAGGGCGAAATTTCCAAATACACTTGGAGTAGTGTGATAACACAGGAGACTGGATACAAAATTTGGTTGCTGTAGCTTTAATAGTCTCTGAAATATAGGCGGTAATGAAGACGGACGGACGGACGGACAGACAGACATGGCTATATCGACTCGGCTATTGATGCTGATCAAGAATATATATACTTTATGGGGTCGGAAACGCTTTCTTCTGTGCGTTACACACATCCGTTATCCCCACAAATCTAATATACCCCTATACTCTTCGAGTACCGGGTATAAAAATAGCCACTGACTTCGTTGTTTTAAAGTCGATTTCGTCGTACCATCCTGAGAAAGCCGTTCCGCCAGACTTGCTGACAATTCCTAACGATTTCCCACTGGCCGATCCAGGTTTCCATAAACCCCAAAAAGTGTATCTGCTGCTAGGAGCTGACGCATTCTTTGAGATATTGAAAGATGACCAATTTAAACAACAAAACACGCTGACGTTGCAAAATATGGTCTTTGGTTGGGTGATGTCTGGTCGCTGCAGATCCAACGGACCCCGAAGCAAAGAAGCATGCTCTATGGTGAGCACGTTGCAGGAGTTTTGCCCTCTACAGACATCACAAAAATGTACCGTCAAGTCCAAGTTGACGAGGCGCAGCGCCAATTCCAATTTTTTATTTGGAGACGGAAAAGTTCGGACCCGTTGCAAGTGTTCCGACTCAATACAGTGACGTATGGTACCGCCAGCGCACCATTTCTGGCTGTGCGGTGTTTAAAGTATCTGAGCGACACTCATCTAAATTCGCATCCAATTGGCGCGAAGTCTCTTGCGTCGGATTTGTATGTGGATGATCTCCTTACAGGAGCAGACACAAAATCCGAGCTAAGCATATTGCGTCAACAGTTGGTTGAAATCCTAGAGCCAGCAGAATTTGTGCTGACTTAATGGGCTGCTAACTGTCAACTAGTCGATAGTCAGCAAGAAAATATGGTAATTTCGAATGGAGATCAGCAAGATTGTAAAACTCTTGGTCTGATATGGAACCCTCAGACAGACATTTTCAAATATAGTCTGAAGCCAATTATCTCGTCCGAAACCACAACCAAGAGAGCAATATTATCTGTCATAGCCAGTCTTTTTGACCCCTTAGGCCTGCTATGTCCAGTAATTACAAATGCAAAGATATTCTTGCAGGAAATTTGGCTATTAAGCCTTGGTTGGGACGATCCCATTCCCTCGAACGTACATAAAAAGTGGGAATCGATGGCTTTAGATATGCAAAAATTGCATGACGTCACCGTTCCACGATTTATAGGAGCCAGCGCAAACACTCGATGTCAAATACATGGGTTTGCAGATGCGTCCACGCGAGCATATGGCTGTTGTGTGTACGTTCGGGTTTCCCATGCTAATGGAGTGTCCGTTAAACTACTAACGGCAAAATCTAGGGTGGCACCCTTAAAGACCAAAACAATTCGAAGATTAGAGCTATGAGCAGCTTATCTTTTAGCAAAGTTGTGGGAGTAGGTTCGGTCCATAATAGACTGTCCCATAGAGAAGGTCGTGTTGTGGTCAGATTCGGAAGTAGTTCTGCATTGGCTACAAACTCATCCCTCCCAACTAACAACATTTGTGTCGAATCGAGTTGCGGAGATACAGGACATTACTTTGACAGCCCTATGGAGACATGTGCCCACCAAAGAAAATCCTGCAGATCTCGTATCTCGAGGATCATCGGTGGGCGACTTAAATTCGCTGTTGTGGTTCAATGGCCCGTCGTTCTTGCAACAAGAATCCAGACATTGGCCTCAAAATCCGCATTTACAGTTGACGGAAGCGAATGCGTTATTGGAGAAAGAGAAGGTAGCCACGGCGCTTATCGCGGCCGATGTTGAGAAAAATCCCATTCGTCGTCATATATGAAAGTAGTTAACACAATTGCGTATATCCGCCGGTTCATCAATAGAAGAAAGGGACTCACTTGGAGTAGTACCTGCCCGTCATCTGACGACCTCGGCGCAGCGTTTCTAACAGCAGTTGAAGTGGTTCAAAGAGACGCATTTTCGCAGGAAATCGACAAATTAAAGAAATCATCCAAGTTACAGGTATCACTGCAAAAGCTAAATCCCTTCATGTCGGAAGAACAAGTGGGCTCATGCTCATTTTCATTGATGCGAGTAGGCGGTCGACTACTAAATGCACCCCTAGCCCATAACGCAAAATTCCCAATTTTAATGCCAAAAAATTGTAGATTTGTTACTCTCTACCTAAGCTATCTACATCGAGCCAATTGTCACGCTGGACCCCGTGCACTAGTGGGATTCCTAAGGCAATCCATTTGGCTAATAAATGCACGGAGAGAGTGCAGTGCCATTGTCCGGAAATGCGTACACTGTTTCCACTACAAGCAAAGCTTCTCTCACAAATCATGGGGACCCTTCCTGCTGATCGATTGCGTGGGAATCAACCTTTCGAAATCAGCGGAGTTGATTTGTTCGGACCGGTTCGTGTATCACTTGGCATTCGAGGCAAGCAGCCTCTCAAAATGTACATAGCAGTGTTCGTCTGCTTCGCATCTAAGGCTGTACACCTAGAAATTGTGAAAGACTTGACAGCTAATATCTTTATTTTATGTTTATCCAGGTTTATTGGACGTCGTGGCCCTCTTGTCCGGCTATATTGCGACAACGCGACCAATTTTGCTGGTGCAGCTCGCATGCTCAAGGAGCGTATGGAGGGCTGGGATGCCAAGGACGAGGCCCTCAAGGCGTATGCTGCGGCTCACCGTTTATCGGTGGAATTTATCCCGCCCCGAGCCCCGCACATTGGAGGCCTGTGGGAGTCGGCGGTGAAGTCCGCCAAGCATTTGTTGATCAGGGCCATGGGCAGCGCAGTGCTCAAGGAGGACGAGCTGCACACGGTGCTCGTGGACGTCGAGGCCGTGCTGAACTCCAGGCCACTGGTGGTCGACAGCGGCAGTCCCAACGAAGGGGAGGTGCTGACTCCCGCACACTTTCTCGTCGGCAGAATCAGAGCTGCCCAGACGAGACATCAGCCTGTCATATCTGCAACTGTGGCAGCTCGTGTCTGCCATCAAGCAAAAGTTTTGGAGAGACTGGTCCAGAGACTATCTTCTCAGCCTTCAACAGCTAGAGAAGTGGTTGCAAGAGGTCGCCAATCTGGAGCCAGGCAAAGTGGTGGCAATCCACGAGGACAACGTGCCACCATAAAAGTGGCTAATAGGAGTAGTGGAGGAGGCAATCCCAGAAGCGGACGGGAAGGTTCGCGTGGCCGTAGTGAGGACTAAGGCCAGTTTATATAAGCGATCTATCCATCGGTTGGCGCCCATTCAAATGGATTGAAGTCTTTGTATAGGCTGTCAACGCGGCCGATGTTGAGGCAATTACGTTGCCTATTATATTAATATTAAAAAAATGTTAAAATGCTAAAATGTTATCTTGAAGTTATGCATGTTATTGGCTTTTATACCAACGAAGCTCATGCTGGCAGGTGCCGCTCGTGAAGAGGGCGACGCTGATAGAATAAACACTCTTGTTCTGATTTCGAAACAGCGCACAAGTATTTTCTGTCGGTCTGTCCGGTTCCCGTGTCTCGAAATATTCGAATCAATTGTGCTTAACGGCACAAACAGTGTTTAAGTGCATAATTTGGATTTGCATCATACAGACCCGTTTGATTTTCGGCTTGTGCGCAAACGCACCGACAGAAGCAGCGAGCATGCACAAAGAAGAATAGGAGAATGACCCGTTTAATTGTCGGTATGTGCGCGCAAGTGCACCGAAATCAAAGCCGTTGCCGTGCGTAGATGTATTGGTATTTGTGAGCAAGCAAGCGCCAAGACGAAAACTTCGCGACAGAAAGGTTAGGTTTAGTTCGCACTTTAAACGATTTTTTATTGTTTTTAGCAATATTATTAATGACGATCACGTCAGGGTCACCAAATGTTGAGACAACGAGCTTTTTCGTTGACATTACATTAACAATTTTACAAAAATTTTAAATTCAAAACGTTATAATTTATTGTGTGTATAGTGAGGGTGTCCGAAAATGCCAGAGCCTTAAAAAATGTAATTATAGAGTTAACAAAAACTTGGGGAGGCAAGCGAGCAAGTCTCGTGTCAAATAATAGTTGGGACAAAAAGGTATGTGCGCCAACTATATCAAGCGGTAACTAACTTTTGGCAGACGCAGCAGTCGTCTGCTAAGCTACGCCGTGAGGAAGCATAGATGAGAAAACGAGAGTTAAGAAGCATAGATAATAGATTATAAGTGAGAGCATGATGCTGAGAGAGAGCAAGTGAGTAAAACAACGAGAGTATGGAATTAAATAGGAATTAAAATGCAAACTGAGGAATTACACTCGGGCCTCGCCCAAACACCGGCCTTTGAACACCTCTCATCCCTAAGAAACCGACAATACAATCATCACACCGGAAAATCATGAAATTACTGACAGGAACTCCCACTACAATCATTGGTCCTTCGAGCCGGATTTTATTGTTTGAATTGTTTGTCAAAAACACGAATACCATCACCCCAATCCGCTCGGCACAGCTTGTTCCTGAGACACTGCCAGCTAAGTACTAAAACTGTGAAATGTTGCAGAAAATCGTTGGGTTAAGGCTCTGTGTGTGAAGTGTGTGAACAATTTCATAAAATAAAGGTCCAAGTGAAAGAAAGAAAGGGAGAAGAGGGAAAGATGTAACGCCATTTTTCCATATGCATGTACATAAGAGAACTCTCCAAGATTTCTCCTCCAAAAATCTACAAGTAGAGTGAAACTCCAATATTTACATATGTACATAAATCGAACCAAGTGCATAGAGCCGATCACATCGAACCTCGAACTTCGAACGTAGTGATTGAACCTGATCGCAGCAACCGTACGAAAGCGGACTTACATACATATGTAAGTTAACGAGAGCTAGCTGAATCAGCCACTGTTTTCGTCATCTGTGGGATAGCGAACGGCGCTACCGATCGACCGGATGCCGGCCGCCACCAGACACCAACCACACAAGCAGCGCCGGGTCAGCACTTTTACTGAGTAGCAACGGGCTTCGTGGGCGGCAGCGGCCTGCCTTTAGAAGTTTAGTATACTTAAGTTCAGTCTATAGCGGATAGCCAAGTGACGGCAACACATTTGTTCTCGCATTGCGGATCTTAATTACTCATAATCATATTTTTTTACTTGCTTCCAGTTTAATACAATAAAAGATTCTAATACAAATCAATAGGCGTGTTAAATAAAATTATTACTGGCGCCCAACGCGATCGGATCAAGCCCGAGAATTAATTAATCAATTCAATTCAATCAAATCCATTTGCGCGGAGACAACGCCCGCTAAGCAATAAGCGCAAAGAAAAAAAACCAAAAAAAAGAGACCAGTATTGAGTGCGGAGACAACGCTTGCTCGACAATTGCAAATTGCGCCCGCTGCAGATTTACAAAGAGATCGCTGCACTAAGAAGCTCATAGCCCTGAGTATAAACAAAGGCAATTAATCGACCCAAAAAATTGTTACACCAAAGCTGACGGCTTTGGGCAGCTGCGAAGATAGACAAGGAAGAATTAACACCAATAAAACTCTAAAGAGCTACGGAACAACATCCACACGGGATAGATCAACATAACAAACAACAGCATAGCCAAAAGAGAGGAACATGTAGGCGATGTCATAACATGTCATAACAGACAAACGTTCTAACAGCCGGTCGTCTTTCCGCGTTGCTCCTGCATTTTCTGCTTTTACTCTGAATTCACTCAACATTAATTTCCAATAGTTGTGTATATCTCGGAACTTATCATAACTGAACAATAATTGTATTGAATATCAGTTGCAGGTTGAGCAAATAAATAAATTTAAAGACGCGCAAGCTATTTGTTATTGCTTTTGCCCACTCCTCTCTGAATCTCCGCTCTGTGCTCACCATTTTGTGCACTTCATCTGTTGCATTGCCTACGCACTGATCATCGCTTCGTCGCTTTGCTGGATCGTTCGCTGTACACCGTGCAAATAGCTACTGCTGATCGTCGTGTTCGCTCTGAGGCCTACTTCCTCTCTCAACCTACGTTGTACGCCATCTACGCCCTACGCTCTCTGTGCATCTCTTTTGGACTTTGCTCCGCTGTTAAACGGCAAAGCGGCAAACCGCAGCAAAGCGCGTCCGCAGTGACTCGTCGCTTGACTTAAAATCTGGTCGCATCTCAGATAAGCTGATCGAGCTAATTAACAATAGATTCGATGAGCAGGCAAAACACATCAGCTGCAGCGTGAGGGAAGCTGAGGAAAGAATTCTGCGTGAGATAGCAGCTAAGTTTGAGGCTAGACTTCAGAGTCTCTCGGAAGAGGTAGAGCTGCTTGGCCGACGAATAGAGAAGATTGAGGATAGAAGCTGCGAAATGCGTGTGCTATGCAGCAAGGTGGAAGAACTGGAGGCGAAACTCCAAGCCAAAGAGAATGCAGATGCCGAAGCAAGCATTGCAAACGATGTCAGAGTGCATGGGGTGCCCTTACTGGAAGAGGAGAACCTCAAGACTCTCTTCAACAGCCTCTGTTACTCATTAGGCCTCACACCACCACCAAAAGTGAAGGAGATTTTTCGGGTTAAGGTGCGGGACCATGCCCAGAATATCGTTGTAGATCCCGTTGTTATTATAAAATTTGATAGCAGGCGTGACAAAATCATGCTGCTGCAACGGGCTGGAGAGCATCGACGACAGACCAAGCAGCCACTTATCTTGGAGTTGTTTGGAATCCAGTCCAAACAACCCTTCTACATCAACGAGCAGCTCTCTAAAATCAATTACGACATCTTCAGAGAGGCAATGAAGATGAACAAACGTAATGCTCTGTCGGCTGTCTTCACCCGCCGTGCGATGGTCTACGTTCGGCAGAGTGTTCGCGGCAAATTTGTGTGCCTTAAGAGCATGGCTGAGCTCTGTGCCCTACAGCTGTAGCTGAGGAGGCGACTCAATCCGTATCTGGAGGAACTGGAACTGGGCGGAGTAATTTTCGATAGAATAGAATTAATTTTTGTCCTCTACTTTATGTTTTACATTAGGTTTAATATCTCTACTCATCTTGTAATAGTCCCTGTTAGGAATCTCACTCTCTTTACATCATCTCCCCGTACTCTTAAAACAGTGGTGCTTGGATTGCCTTCTCTTATTTTTTTTTATTCCAGTGATCATGGATGATAATGCATGGTCGTCCGGCTCGAGCAGCTATACAATGCTAAGAATACTGTGCAATCAAGGGGAAGGTCTGCGTGTATGCCATATTAATGCCCAAAGCCTAACTAAGAAAATCGAAGAATTTCGGTATATATTTGTCAAGTCCAATATTGATGTCATATGTGTGTCAGAAACGTGGTTTTCGTTTCATGTTAGTAATTTTTAGTAGAGTGTACTGGTTATGATTTGTTTCGATCTGATCGAGATAGTCACGCTGGAGGTGTAGCCATATATGTATGTAAGTAAACGTTTAAATGCTAAACTTGTATGTAATCACCCAAGGGAAAGTGCAGTTGAGTGGATATTTGTTCAAGTCACAAGCACAATACATTCTTCCAAAATTTTAATAGGCTATGAGTATAGACCTCATCGACATATAGAAAATCAAAATTCAACTGACGTATTGTCTACCATGTCGCTTGCCTATACAGATGTAATATTAGCTGGGGACTTTAACAGCAATGTCCTGCGAGAAAGGCAATTATCGGACGACATAGGATCCATGGGATTAACGTTAGTAAATTCGTCTGCACCCACGCATTTCTCAAATCACTGTGATACCTTACTTGACTTATTTTTTGTAACCGACTGTCATAAAATTTCTGCTTACAGCCAACTATCAATGCCAATGTTTTCAAAACACGATCTAATATTGACCTATAATTTTCATACCGACTTAACTGAAAGCAGAATAGTTTATAGAAATTTTAGAAACATTGACTACGCCTTGTTAAGTGCTGACTTTATTTCATGTGACTGGGACTCTATTTATGACTATGCTAATATTAATTCACAACTGACTGTCCTACAAAATAATATAATGTATCTATACAACAGATCGATTCCGCTTGTGATAAAAACGGTCAACCCTCGTGGAAATCTATGGTTTCATTTGAAAATTAAAATATTAATAAACAAACGTGATACCGCTTTTAAAAAATTGAAGCGTTACAGAAGAGCCCACCATGCTGCACAATATAAGATAATTAGGAAAAATGTGATACAGTTAATCAACTCAGAGAAAAGAAAATACTTTTGTAACAAATTTAACATTGCGAGATCGAACCAGCAGAAATGGGCGTATATTAAAGAACTGGGTGTTGGTAAATCCACTACTCCGCGCATCTATGATATTGATTCTGACGAACTTAATAGAATTTTTTTAGACTGTAAAGTACCTGAAGGAACTAAAACTGACTATGTCGAGTGCGTGCCTCAAAATCTCTATAGTAACTGTGATGATGTACACTGCTTCTGTGATAATGGTACCTGTGATAATAGTTTTAGTTTTTCATGTGTAACTGAGTCAAATGTCCTCGAATCGATGTTAAAAATTAAGTCAAATGCCACTGGAATTGATGATATTAATCCGAAATTCATAAAAATGCTTTTGCCAAACATATTGCCGTATATAACCTACATATACAATACAGCGTTGACTCAATCCGTATTTCCTGATTCTTGGAAAGTAGCTAAAATACTTCCAATTCCAAAATCAATCAATGAATACAGGCCAATTTCCATTCTACCTTACTTGTCAAAAATTTTAGAGCGACTTATGGCTAATCAGATGACAAATTACTTGACAACTAAAAAACTTTTGACAAACAAGCAATCAGGTTTTCGAGTGGGCAGAAGTTGTACAACAGCAATAATTAACGTAGTTGAACGTATAAGAGAAAAATTGGAGTCGGACAATATATTGTTTCTGACCCTTCTAGATTATAGTAAGGCTTTTGACACGGTTAACCACGAAATTCTTTGTTTTAAGCTAAGTCGCCTTTGTAATTTTTCGCGTGCAGCAACAAGACTAATTGTTTCGTACTTGAGTTATCGTATGCAGTCTGTGTGTATAAATAATATATACTCGTCATTACTTTGTGTCAAGCGTGGTGTTCCTCAAGGATCCGTTTTAGGGCCATTACTATTCTCTATGTATGTAAATGATCTACCGAGTATATTGTCAAGTTGTGACGTTCATATGTATGCCGATGATGTTCAAATGTTTGTTACTTGTCCTATTAGTAGAATTAATGACTGTATTCGTGTCTGTAATAGCGAATTTAACAGTGTAAGTCAGTGGGCTAAAATGAATGGGCTAGGATTAAATCCAAATAAGTCAAAATGTATAGTCATAGGTAAAAGAAAGTTCGACACTAATTCACTACAAAAATTGACTATTGAAAACACCCCCATTGAATATGTAGAACGTGCAAACAACTTAGGTTTTATATTTAACCAAACGTTGACATGGGATGATCACATAAACAGATCAGTCGGAAAAGCTACTGGGATACTTAGAAACTTTTACCTAACTAAAGATTTTCTCCCAGTGAGGATAAGGCAAACAATTGCAAAAATGTACATCATACCAGTACTTTTCTATGGTATAGAGGTGTTTAGTGACAGTAACTCTGCCAGCCAACGCAAGCTGCAATTTGCTTTTAATAATATCGCGAGATATATTTATAACCTACGTAGAACTGACCATATTTCGGACGTAATGATACAAATTTTTGATATGCCGCTTAAATCCTGGATAGACTTTAGGGTCTTAGTATTACTGCAAAAAGTTATATACACCAAAAAGCCATATTACTTATATGAACGACTCAAGTTCAGCACGTCAAGACGGACGAAAAACATTATCTGCTTTAAATACAGGTACACATGCACCATAAAACAGTTCTTTGTGTATGCTGCTCGAGTCTGGAATCATCTTCCCCACGCCATCAAGGCAATCAGTGGGGGAGTGCAGTTCAAAGTCGCACTGGAGAATCATCTACGCACTACATAACTAGAATTTGAGATAGTAGAGAGGGGTTGAATAGGGAGTAAGAGTAAGAGTGAAGTTCCTGGGAACTAAATTGAAACTAAACTAAATATTATATTATTAAAATGTTAGTATATAAATTCGAATGTATGTAATTGTAATTGTAATAACTTCTTAATGTTAGTAATTTAAAAAAGTAATGTCACACTTGTTGTGACTAGCGCCCTAATTTATAAGTATACAATGCTTGTCGCGCTAGGATGAAATAAATAAATAAACCCTTTTTCAACAATCGCCCAATTAAAGTAGAGTAAAAAAGTGAAACATCATTCGAAAAAACAAAAAGAATAAAAAAAAGAACTAAACTAATAAAACTTTCATATACCAAAACGTTCAAGCGACAATATATCTCAGAATATGTTTATTCCCCAGCCCTTTTCGCAGCAGTAAGTGTAAGTACGTAACATAACACCGCGTCGTTGGGGGCGAACAATAACAAAAATCTGTGTGTAAGGGAGCTCGAATTTGAATCTTAAAATAAACAAACAGTAGCAGCGGCCCGGAGCAGTTGAAACAAACCTACGACAAAGACAGAAAGAAACGTTAGGAGACAACTGAAAGGAATTTGTATATGCAGATTTACAACAACATCAATGAGTTAGAAGAGTTGTTCGAAAAACTCAGTTTAGACTTTTAAATTGGACCAGAGGAAATAATAGATATAATGAATGCGAAACAGATCGAAGCCGCTATACATATTTGCGGCGGTCAGCGCTGCGTTGACTTTGCAGAGAACCAATTTCGAGGAACGCTTGCAAGCGGTAACTAACCAACTGCAGGTTGTTAGATTTCAAGCCCCCGAGGCCCAGGCCTACAAGCCGATTACCCTTAATCGAATCATACCTCGCCAAGATACGTATGCAGATAAGCATCCACTGCACCTGCTAGAACAAGAGCTTGCCACGCTCCGCAAGGGTGGAATACCCATCACTCAATTCTATGAAGAGGTTGAGAAGAAACTCACCCTCCTCACAAAAAAAAACAATCATGGCACATAACGCCGCACAAGGGCCAAAACAGAAACAGATACAAACAGGGTGGGCAAAATGAGCCCGATCACTATAAAAGACAATCAAAAAACCCTTACTGGGGCCGCGGAAAATTACATAAAGCCATTAAAAGAACTTCAGGGAATTATCCCTGTGGAAGCCCCATTCATTGTAAAGTTCCTACAGTCCTTCAACAAAGTATATCAAAAATGTTTCCTAGCTCTGTTTGGCATTAAAAGCCTGTTTTCATCTTACCATAGCTATCTACTTTTGATGGCATCGTTGGGTTTGACGCTCTGACCAAGGTTGCAGATTAGTAATCTCCACTTCAGTTGCGGTTGCTACATCGTCTGGTAGCTTACCCAGCAACTCGTTCCAAAACGGAATTATCAGTCTGGTCGGAGTCTGGGCGTTCTCCTTCATTTCCTTCAGATAGTCCCCCAGTATACCAGAAAGGCCATCGTCTTCTCTCGGTCCCTCCACCTTACGCCTTTTTGAAGCCTTTGACTGCTGCAAAGGGAGTTTTAGAGTATTATATACAATAGTACTTACAATTAGTACTTACATATGATTAGGCCGATGAGATCGCAGTTCGGTTCCCAGCTAGTAGCCATGGAGTTTTCGTCACTACATTCACGAGGGGGCTAGAGCATGCATCGGGGCTGCATGCTGGACTGTCCAAAAACGAAATAGTGCTTGCATTGGTTCTACAAATTCCCAATTATTTCCCAAATTATGTCCAACCTAATAAAGGCATTTGCAGATCGACAATAGTAGCCACAATTAGGACCGAGGATGAGCAGCCGGTCTACTCAAAGATGTACCCTTTTCCTGTAGGGAATTCGTCTGAATTCGTCAATGACGAAGTAAAAGACGTTTTGAGGAATAAGATCATTCAATCAACCCCATATGGGTTGTCGAAAAAAAGGCACTGACAGGCACAGACTTTCGCAAGCTTAACTCAAAGACCATATCAGACAAGTACCCGATGTCTAGTATCTCCATGATACTTTCACTACCCTTGACCTAAAGTCAGGGTAGCACCAAATCACGCTAGCTGAACGCTATCTGCAAGATATAATGCGTGTACGTTGATGATTTCATCGTGCTTTCAAGGAGTGAAACGGTTCATGTCAGAGACATTGACACCGTGCTCAGCAGCCTCCATGACGTTTACATGAGGGTGTCAAAGGAGAAGTCCCAATTCTTCAAGGGACAAGTGGAATTCCTTGATTTTTTGTTATCAACTGATAGCACAAGAACAAGCTCCGATAAAGTCAAGGCCATTCAGGAGTTTAGAAAACCGTCCACCCTGTCTGCGGTAAGATCATTCTTGGGTCTTGCCAGCTATTACAGGTGCTTCATAAAAGAATTCTCTCCAATAACAAAGCCTTTTTCCAGTATTTGGAAAGGAGATAACGGCAAAATCAACAAGCAACGCTCGAAGTCTATTCCTATATAGCTTGGCGAGGAACAAAAGCAAGTATTTGGAATATTTTGGTGAAGCATCGGAGCGTTGCTGTCGCAAGGCAATATACCCATAACCATGATTTTTAGTACTCTGACGGACAGGGAGCTAAACTATGCGTCCAATGACGCATGGCCATAGTGTGGACATTAGATTCGCTTCGTCACTACTCATATGGAAAGAGTGACATTAACATTTACCCAGACCATCAGCCATTGATATTCGCAGTCTCAGATAGAAATCCCAAATCCAAAATAAAAATTTGGAAAGCGAGAATTGATGAATGTGGCGCGAGAGTCTAGCGGATGCGCTTTCGAGGCAAGATATTAATTTTTTAAAGAGCCAGAGTCGATCCGACGCAGCTACAATTTACAATCAAATAATCCTAGAAGAGTCGGACACCCCCTCGAGCACTTCACATTCTCTTCGCTGAAAAAAAAAATCGACTTTATCAGCCGGGACACACTTCTTTCATACATCGAAGAGGTGGTAAAGCCTGGGTTCGTTAACGTCATCTATTACACTTTGCCGACTTTGGCGTTCCTGCAGAATGACCTTGTTAAGGGTCTTTCCGGAAACAAAATTACAAACGATGGGGAACGAAGGGAGATAGTAAGTTTATTACTTTACAAGCCTGGAATAAATCGCAGCAGAAGTCGTATTAAACTGCAGGATATGCCATAAAGCTAAGTATGACAGGCACACTACAATGAAAAAATTGGGTGTGACGCCGATGCCGGCAAGAGCAGGCGAGTTGATTCACATCGAAATTTTCTTCACCAAAGGAAACACTTCCTAACAGCGATTGACAAATTTTCAAAATTTGCAGTAACACTACAAGTCGCTTCGCGCACAAAAACAAACGTTAAAATACCAATTTTGCAACTGGTAAGCAGTGTGACTATGAGCCAGCTTTCAATTCCGAGACCCTACGGTGATGTAGCAAATGCCCCACCGTTGAACAGCACCTCAAACGAACAAATAAAGCGCTTTCTCGAAATCGCCAGGTGTTTGAAGTTGCAGCGCCAGATCGACGATACGGTCGAGCTAGTTATTCTAACGACCATCGAATACAACCGAACCATCCACTCCATCACAAACAAGACGCCCATGAATATGGTCCACGTTAATTGCGACCTCAACTTGTTCCCACTGTGGGATCAAACATCACACCAATACCGCTGACTGGGGACTTCTGCAAGATGTACAGGTGTATCCGGTTATCTGAGCCTGATAATTACCTTCACTGCATCTTATGGAGAGATTGATCTCAGGAAAATATAAAGATGTTTAAACTCGACACAGTAACGTATTGGACCTATCTCGCAATCCGTGCGTTGCTCCAATTGGCTCAAAAATAAAAATCGTCATTCCCTATTGGCTCGGAAGTGTTGGCGTCCAATTTTTATATCGACGATTTGATGACTGGTGGAGAATCTATAGAGGAAGTGCGTGAGAAGTTGAAGCATCCCAGTTGCTGGCTCAGGGAAACTTCCCAATTCGGAAATGGTGCTCCACCATTCCTGCCGTGCTTGAAGAATTCCTGACAAAAAGAATCGCTGCTGAGTTTCGACAATGGCACCGATTTTACAAAGGCCCTTGGATTGGTTTGGGACGCACAGTTGTTTTCAAAGCCCACAAAGCGCTCTATGTTGTCAACTTTCGCTCGCTTTTATGATCCCCTTGGATTAATTGGGCCTGTCATTGCAAAGGCAAGGATTTTCCTTCAGCTGGTGTGGAAGGAGCGGCTCCAATGGGATGAGAGTCTCTTTCGACAGCGTGGACCACTTTCTGCGAGAATTTGTCGGTCCGTTTTAGATTTCTTCGCCTCGCATTGTGTCCCAGTCCAAAGGCCTAGACGCGTATGGCTCATGTATTTATATCGTCTCAAGGACCAAAAATGGCGCATATGTGCAACTTTTGTGTGCGAAGTCTTGTGTCGCCCCTGTCAAGGCATTAACGGTGCCCAAGTTGGAGTTGTGTGGCGCTGACCTACTTTCCCAATTGATAAAAGAGATACATCAAATTAAATTATTTATTGGAAGCTTCTATTGCTGGTCCGACTCCACAACTGCCTTGTCCTAGATTCGCAATGACGCATCAGGTTTTAAAGTCTTCGTTGCAAATCGGTTTTCGGCCATTCAGGAGCGGACTGCTCAGATGGAATGGCGCTACGATCCCACAGCTCAGAACCCTGCGGATATCTTGTCCAGAGGCGGTCTGCAATCTGAACTTTTATAATCGCATCTTTGGTCCCACGAGCCACTCTTTCTTCGAAATGAAAAGCCGATGTGGCCATCTTCATCTACACAAGACATGCCGACACTGGAGCTTCGCAAGAGAATCTTCTATTCAGGGCAGCCGCAAATGGCTCCGCGCCTGACTCACTCTCGCACGCTCTTGCACACGGCACTCTGGAGATCCACCCGGTGCTCGGGCGGCCACTAGTTTGAGCGGGAGTTTGCAGTTACGCTTCCACCCCGTTACGATCGGTCATCGTCTTTTCGCACTACATATGTTCATACGATTTTTCGCCCACACATACATTTTGAGAACATTACCTACTATAACCGTAAATAAACTAAAGTGAACGAAGTGAAAAACATAGACGTGCTGGTTTCATTCAACGGCTGTGCTACCTCCCGGATCCGCCCCCTACAAACATTGTCCAAACAAGTCCTTCGAGCCGGATCTTCACCTTCATCTTAAGAAGAAGCCACCCCAGCAAGCATCGGCGGATCCAATTAAAGATAAGTGACAATTTTCGGTTCTACCGAACGCAAAGGCAGTGATTTGTGCGAATTCTCATCCCATATCTCATATGTAAATATATGTATGTACATATGTATATCTACAACAATATATTTACATATGTACATACATATGTATATACAAACTGACAGCTACATATCTTGACCTTTTCTTTCGACGACGGCATATTACACTACTCGACAAAATTCAACTTTTTTTTCCGCTGTCGCCAAAAATGACTTTTTTTATAGATTTGAAGTTTTAAAATTTTGTAAAGAATTATAGTGTAGTTTTTTTTTAACAATTTTTAAAACATTTGGTATTTTTTGTCATAGGTAGTGTTTCTATTTTTCACATTAAAATTTGCAGCTTTAGATAGACACATTAATTAGGCGTCGTTTAAGGTATCGCTTATAAGAATATAAAAATAAACGGCTAAGTTATAACCGTTTGACCAAACTTTCATATGCCGAATTTCTCTGATAAATTCTGTTAGCCGACGTATAACCGTTTGTTTTTCCTACAAAAATACCACAAATCTGTGTTTGTAACAGTTTTAACGGTAAAATGGCATTTGGAATAGAGCCAAACGGCATATGAAGTTTTTTTATTAAAAAAAAACTACACCATGAAAAAAAAAACATTCTTCAAAACGTTTGAGACATCCAAATCTATCAGAAAAAGTAATTTTTAGCGACAACGGAAAAGTCGAGTTAACTAGTGTTATCGATCATTTCGGCCGTTCTCCACTACTTCGTTCCAACCTGCGTACATACATATGCATGTACATATGTACATGCAAGTGATCCGCCAGTTGTTCTAGCTCTAGCGTCGGTTTGAGCCTACGCCTCCGCCATCAGGAACTTAAAAATTGAATCGCCAGCACATATAATAACTGCATATTCTTGCTCATACATATGTACATATATAATCTCTGTCGGCCTGTTATCATCTCGTCCTTTGAATATCGCCAAAAGGTCATTCGTAAATCCCATCAGCTGTACATAGCACTAGCATCCAACCCGACATACATACATATGTAAATACAGAGTAGCGGTACATTCTTTCGTTTTCGCTTCTCCACCGTTGCTCGCGTTGTCTTTGTTGGGAGAACATATCGTCGGTGCCGCTCTAGAACATAACGGACCGCCAAGTGACGCGCTACCCTGTATTCCGATGGTATACTGTTTTCGGGGTTGATATTCCACGTGACACGCTACCCTACATTCCAAGGGTATATATTGACTCGATATTGAGTGATACATCTTGTCTCGACATTTAATATTATTATCCATCCTCGATTGTCGTACTGGGTTAACAATATATATAGCGAAGTACATCTATACGTTCTGGCCACTACCGGGTGATTTATCACCAGAGTCCTCCGCAAGGATGACTACCACGTCACTCGCAAGCCATATATACGACGAAATTTTCATATGCTGTGAATTTATAACTATTCACCGAAATCCAGCCCCGCATCTACATAGATCCACAGACATATCACCCCTGATTCCGCATACGTACATATACGTACATACATACATAGTTAGCGAGTGAGTGCAACACAGGACGGACGCGCGCCTCCGTGGCTCCCGTCGTGCATCGGGTCTCGTGGATCAGCGGAAGCTGCCGATAGTGCAAAAGGGGCTGGCTTTTCGGGGAGCCCCCCGGCTGGCCGGGATAGTGGAGCTCCTCGCAGCAACCGTTTCCACTCCTAGTTTCGGTCGTCTTCATCCGCGTCGGCACCGGCGGCCATTGAGTGAAACTGCTGGCTGCAATTAAAAGCGCGAGTGTTATTGCTACGCGGCTGGGTCGGTTCGCTTACCCATACTTGCCTGTGGGCGTTACCACCAGAGCATTGCCTCGGTCTCCTGGCCCACGCAGTCCATGTCAAAGGCCAAGGCAGACGTTAAACTGGTCGTCGAAGCTGGTTACTCTTGGGAGTTTGTCACTCAAAACCCAAACTCACACATCGTCCGCCTCTGAGAGAGAGCTCGTTTGCCTCCTCTCTCCGACTCAAGATGGTTGTCGTTGGAGTAACCGTGCTTGCAGAGGAGTCTCCAGCACAGCGCGCGTGCGTGCAATGTGGGCCTAAGTCCAAGAACTTTTCTACGATTTGCAGCATTTTCGGTTAAATGCAATAAAGCTGGGTGAGCACGTTCTAAATGACAACTATTCACTGTAGACAGTGCATCAGCTGCCAACCAGGGCTCCAAAACTACTAGACAGCGCTAGTCTACCCCACCGATAACTGGCGCTGCCATGTAGCACCATGTAGCACCATGGGAGCACCTAGAAGTAGGCCACACCTCCCAGTTCCCTCTAGGGCATTAGCAAGAGTGCAAAATTAACTGACCTCAGTAGCGGCAGGGCCATCTGGTACACAACGGGTCCCGGATCTGACCTCCTGCCAACCCCACCCCTCAGCGGCGTACCCCCAAACGGGGCTCTGGCGACCGAGAAGGGGCGGTATACCCCCAGCGGCTAACGTCTGGAAGAAATTCCCGGCCATCGCTGGATGCCCCGGTTAAGCCTACATAGTGGTCCCATGGAGCCTTATGCCTCTATGGAAACGAGCACCTTGGTAGGTGAAATCCTACCCGTAACTCGGAGACCAGTAAAGTGTACGACGAACTGGACCCCGCCTTACGAGCATTGAACTATGGGCTGACGGTGTGGGCATTCTACGACCTGAGTAGGCAGGCTGAACCCCTGCTGAAATGGCTCGTAGGTCAATGTCCCTACCGCCCCATCTCGCTAAATCCCTGGCAGGCCTCGAGTAACGCTTCCCGGTTGTACCACTTATGTGGTTGCGTTGATCTTGGTTGATCCCTATCCCAGCCCATAAGGCCCAGGGTCAACCATAGCATGGACCTCACTCCACGGAAAGGCACCCATGGGATCGCGATGGTGACTACGCACTGCGACCGGAAATAACGAACTCGAGTTGAGACCTAATTACATGGAAAACATATCACAATTACACACACCGACGGAGAAAATTACCGAGGAGGTAGTCTTCGCTAAACGAAACGCCCTGACCAGATCCCCACCACCGTCTGCACCAGCGAAAGCTTATGGCGTGAGCACAGTCCAGGCTGGACCTGACGGTAGGAAGACGGAGCGGCTGCCGACGAACCCACTGAAGCTGTTAAAGATCCTGGGTACTCGGGCTAAAGAGCTCGTTCAAAGGATGAACGAGCAGCGGCACGTGGACATCCCGATGAAGGACCTAGCTCTGAGGGTGGCATCCCTGCAGGCGCTCGTCCTCGGCAGCCTCGACAAGCTGCAAGCCAGGACAATCGGGACCGCCTCTACGGGCACCCAAACCGTCACGAAGCCGCCTCAAGCCGGCGCTGAGAGGCTAAGGGAGTCCCCGCAATTGGCTGCTGAGCCGACAAAGAGGCAGAAGGGCACAAGGGCCAAGATAGCGGCGACCCAACTCGAGCTGCCTGCGCTGATCCTGTGGGACATAGCCCCCTCTAGCACAGTGGACCATGGTGCCACCCCGGCCGCTAAAAAGCAACTCAAGTGGCAGCAAGTGGGTCCCAAGGCACGCAAAAAAAGAAAGGAGCCCCGGGAGCGCGAGCCTAGACCGGATGCGATCATCATCCAGCCCCAGGGAGAGCTAAGTTACAGTGATTGCCTGCGCATGGTGACCAGGCGACAGGACGAAAGCTCCAGGAAGTTGGCAAGAACGTCAACAAAATCAGAAAGACGGCTCCATCTGCTGCTGGAGCTCAATGGTGCCGGCAAAAGCAACACACTGAAGCTGAAGGAGGACATCAGTGCGGCGCTGGGACTGCAGTCGAGGCCATCCTTTGCTGGAACGCAAATGGCGGTTGTGTGCCTGCCCCCGGTGCTCGCTAGAGCCCTCCTGGGTATTGGCAAACTGAAAGTCGGCTGGACGCTTACAGCGTCTATCTCGCCCCAAGCCTAACACTCTCCGAATACGCAGGAATATTGGACATCCTAGCGGCTGATGTTAGAGATCTCACCCAGTGGTCATCGGAGGCGACTTCAACGCGTGGGCAGAGGAGTGGGGAAGTTCAGCAACGAATGCGAGAGGAAGGGTTCTGCTTGAGACCATTGCACCTCTGGACATTGCGCTCCTCACCAGGGCGGGCAGCACACCTTCTTCAGAGCGGGAACAGGGTCGATAGTCGACCTTACCTTACCTTACCACATCGGACTGGTGTATCTCCAACGCCTACACTGCATAGGCCAGCAACCAACAAGCAACCAACAGCCCCTAAGTGGAAATGTTATCGAGCGGATAGGTTCGACACGGTGCGGATCACGGAATTGATGACCAACCTCGATGCGGTAGGAAGTGCGGAGTGCATGGCCAACTAAGTCATGGAGAGCCTCGACTCAGCATGCACCGCCACCATGGCCCAGAGGAAGCATTTTGGATGCCACCACCAACCAGTGTTCTGGTGGAATGACAGGATTGCCGAGCTATGCCGGGAGTGCAATTACGCACGACGTACAATACCAGCGCTCGCGGGGAAGTACGACCTTCTCGCAATGGCAGCCTACCTTTCGAGACTGCAGACGGGCTCTCAAGGCTGCCATAAAAGACAGCAAACGCCAGAGTTTCCTTTCGCTCTGTGACTCTGTGGAGCATTACCCATGGGGAAGGGCATACAAGCTTGTGACGAAGAAGCTGGGCGCTGAGAAACATGCCCCCCCATCGGACCCAGTCGTGGTCAGATCCATCGTGGAGGATCTTTTCCCGCGCATGGCGGATCACCTGCAGGAGATCCCCCGCCAAGTGCAGACAACCAACCAGGCCATCGAAGAGGTGACTCTCGATGAAGTCGCGGCTGCAGCCAGGGGCATTAGCCCAAGCAAGGCACCTGGGCCGGACTCCATTCCAAATCGAGCCCTCAAACTCGCCCTCTCGCTTCGTCCGGAGGTGTTCGTAAAGCTCCTGAACCAGTGCCTTTGCGAGGGAATCTTTCCGGAGAGGTGGAAGACGCAGAAACTGGTGCTTATTCCCAAGCCAGGCAGGCCGCCAGGGACAGCGTCGTCATATAGGCCAATCTGCCTGATCGACACAGCCGGTAAACTTCTGGAGAAGGTGGTATGCTCTCGACTGGAACGAACCATCGCTGAGGCTGGAGACCTATCACCGCACCAGTATGGGTTCCGCAAGGCCAGATCCACGACTGATGCAGTCGGTAGAGTGGTGGACATTGCCTCTAGTGCGATCGCCGGCACTCGGTGGAAGGGCGGCGGAAAGGAATACTGCCTAATGGTCACACTGGACATCAGGAACGCGTTCAACACTGCGAGATGGAGCTGCATCCTGAGGGCTCTAGCGTGCTTTGGGACCCCCATGTACCTCCAGCGGCTAATACGAAGTTACTTCGAGCGACGGCTGCTCTTGTACGACACCCAAGATGGCACGGAGCAATATGAGGTATCGGGTGGAGTCCCGCAGGGGTCGGTGCTGGGCCCTCTGCTCTGGAACGCGATGTACGACGGCATACTGCGGCTCAGTCTCCCTCACGGAGTGCACGTGGTGGGTTTTGCGGACGACGTGGCCATCTTGGTGGTGGCTAAGACCTGACCGCGGTTGAAGCTACCTGCGATCAGACGATCGCGCGAATCCAGCAGTGGCTGGAGCTCGTAGGGCTCGAACTTGCCCCCCACAAGACCGAGGCGGTGCTGGTGCCCAGCAGGAAGAAAGTTGAGACAGCCAAAATCTTAGTGGCAGGCACCTCAGTAACATCAAAGCCGGCGATAAAGTACCTCGGCGTCATGATAGACACGCGACTCTGCTTCCGTGAGCATTTGGCATATATGAGCTCGAAAGCGGCCTCCACTAACAGCGCACTATCTCGGATAATGCTGAACACCAGAGGACCCAGGCAATGGCGACGTCGACTACTGACGAGTGTGACGCGGTCAGTGATGCTTTATGCGGCGCCAATCTGGGCAAAGGCCCTGCAAATTGCGAGCTACGCCCGGAGTCTGGCGGTCACTCACCTCCTCTGCTCACTGCGCGTAACCTTCCGAACGGTCTCGGACGAGGAAGCCCACGTGATTGCGGGTATAGCCCCGTTTGAGTGCCTAGCGGAGAGGCGGGCTAACTACTATCGGGAGTCGCATGGTAGATGCATCGAAGCGGAGGAAAAGAGTCATCTGCGTTTGGCGTGCAAGCAGCAGAGCCTTAGGAGATGGCAGCAAAGATGAGATACGTCTACCAAGGGGCGATGGACTGACCATTTCATCCCATCCATCGAAGCGTGGATACAGAGGAAGCATGGCGAGGTCAATTTCCACCTGACTCAGCTTTTCAGCGGCCATGGGTGTTTCCCATGAGTGCACTTGGTGCAGACACGGGGTGGTGGAGGATGCCGAGCACATAATGTTTGCGTGCGGCAGATTTGCGGCGCAGCGGCAGCTGCTCGAAGAGTCCCTGGGCGGGCTTGTACCAAAGACAACCTGGTGCCGTACATGCTGTCGACCCCGGGAAACTAGGAGGCGACCAGCAACTTCGCTGCAAATATCATGACGGAACTGCGCGCGGTTGAGCGAAGAGATAACTTAGAATAATCGACTCCTCGAACGACCTGTGCGAAGCAATGCTTCACAACCGTACCACACGGGCTCGCACTGCCAATTTTCTAGCCCTAAGTAGTTAAGTGTAGATGAATCAAATAAATTAAATTAAAAAAAAAAAAAATACATACATATGTACATACATATGTACATACATATACATGCATGCGTCGGCAACATATGCAATAACATACGTATACGCATACCCAAGCAAGCAACGCAATTCAAGTTGCCGTTTCCAATTCGAGTTTAATAAATACACTATCCTGTGATTTATCCGTTCGTGCCATTCCGTTCCATGGTCCACATTCCATATATGGTTTTGTGTTGCTTTTAAGTAACCCTCAGCTATCCGTCCCAATATAAGACGAGTGCAATAAATACCAAGCATTGCGGTATTTTTTTTTTGTCCGGTGTTGTTTCTGCCACATAAAAAGAATAGTTAGTCTCGTGATTAAAAAAAATTGAAATTCCGGCTGCATTCCATCCACAGCTATCCGTCCCACAATAACGTGAATGTCAATTACCAGCTCGTTACTAATGCTTTTTAACGCGTTAAAAAGCCCCATGTTACCGCGCCGACCGCATCATAGAGAGCCGGCGTGCTCGCAGTCTAAACTCCTAAACTGCCTGGCTCATCAGCATTCCGGAAAGGATTGCCGCAGTGGCGGGCTGTGCAGGGTGTGCAGGAAAAATCACCACACGCTACTTCACATCCTCCCGTCTCGTCATTCAGCTCGCTCGGCCTCGGCGTCTCCGTCGCCACCTGTAGCATCCCGAGCTGAACGCCGGCCAGCAGCCCTGCTAAAGGGACTCCAGCTTCGTCGCCTTTAGGTTCAGCATCACGAGCTGAGCGCCGCCCCCGGCGCCTCGCCAGCCGGCCTGTCAGAGGAACTTCAGCACAGTCGCCTTCAGGTTCAGCATCCCGAGCTGAACGCCGCCCTCGACGCCCCGCCAGTCGGCCGGTTAGAGGAGCTCCAGCACCATCGCCTTCGGTTTTAGCATCCCGACCTGAGCGCCGCCCTCGACTTCTCGTGAGCCTAACCATGGCAAGGGCCCCGGCGCCATCCGTAGACTTGTTGTTCTACAGCATCGGAGCCTCAACCTCCTTCCAACGGCGCTGGTGATCCTGGATACGGGTTCCAAAATCTTCGAGACGGCAGCGCTCATCGACCCGTAGACACCAGTGAGCTGCGTCGTCGAATCGTTGGCCAACGCCTTCAAATTGCCAACCAAGGCTATTGGCACGGGAAGACGGCCTTCCTGTGCCCCAGAGCATCGTGTTTGGATGGATAGTCTCCGGGTCGTACACACAGCCATAACCCGACCAGATGCTTTACAATCATGCAAGGGGGGGGGGGGGGGGAGAGGATGTTCAGGGCTGCCGCAAACTGCTCCAGCGCACTGTTTCTGGCACCATTTGTGGCTGTACGTTGGTTGTTCGAATTGGCAAATAGCTTTGCAAAATTACATCCTATTGGTGCGGAAGTGATTCGCAATTGTTTTTATGTCGACGATATACTGGCAGGTGCAGACAGCTTAAAAGAACAGGACAAAATTTTCAGCCAGGTTCCTGATATATTGCATTCAGGAGTATTTCCATTGGCCAAGTGGGCTTCCAATTGCCCAACTCAATCTCGTAAAACTGAGGAAATCAGTATCAAAATTGATGAGCAAACTTCAGTTAAGACGCTTGGAATGCGCTGGGGACCTCAAGAGGATTTAAATACCAATTGGACGTGGATAGCTTTGCCTCCCTAAAACCAACAAAACGGAATATATTGTCAATAGCCTCTCGTTTGTTTGACCCTCTTGGTCTGCTGTGACCAATTTTCACTAAGGCAATATTGTTGTTGCAGGACTTATGGAGGCTATAGGTAGATTGGGATGAGGCTATTCCTATGAGTCTACACATTGCATGGAATAAGTTCACCGCTACCTCGCGGGACTTGCACAAAACTTCAACTCTGACAACAAGTGTCGAGCACAATGACCAAATTCACAAGTTCAGGGATGGTCAGATTCGCAGGTCCCGCTTTATTGGTTGGAGCGTGATTCGGGTACGTTGGGTACATTAGTCGCGAATCGAGTCGCAGAATATCAAGCGTTGTCAACTTGGGTTCGAATGGCGTCACGTTCCAACGGATGCTAATCCAGCAGACTTGGTTTCAAGGGGAACCGATGTTAACAACATTGTGAGCTCCTTGTGGTTCAATGGGCCAAGTTTTTTAATGACAGAAAAGGATCGATGGCCTCAACTTCATCAGTGCGAGATAGCATCAGAAGTGAAAACTTCTGAAGACAAGAAAAGTGCAGTGGTACGTGCGCTTGCATTGTGCAGTTAATCAACCGTCGATCGAGATTTTCTAAGCTGGTCCGTATAATGGCTTACGTGCTTCGATTCTGTTTCAGGCAGCTTATCTTGTATCTGCGTCAGAAAGAAACATTGCATTCTTAAGGCTGATCGCAGTCGTAAAAAGCAGAATATACAGCACTGAATACAGATTGTTGGAAAAACCGGTAGTATTAGCTACGATGATGCAGTCTCTAAATCCATTTATCCACGAGTTTGATGAAAATGGCATTCAATTCAAGTTAATTCGAGTAGCAGGGTGTGTGCTACACGGCCTTATCGCATACGATGCTAGGTTACCTCTGTTGCTACCAAAGGGGTCTGAATTGGTCAGCCTTTTGGTCAGGCATTTGCACCTTAGGCATAACCATGCTGGTGCAAAGGTTCTTGTAAGATTGCTGAGGCAGCAAGTGTGGGTGATCAATGCCCGAAGCGTATGTTCAGCGCATGTTAGAAGATGCGTGCACTGTTTTTGCTAAAAGCCAAAGTTGTTGGGGCAAATAATGGAAAATTTGCCAGCAGACCGCCTTCGTGAAGGTCAGCCATTCAGAGTATCTGGCGTAGATTTCTGTGGGCCGTTTTATGTTAGCTACAGAATTAGAGGTAGATCACCCGTTAAATGTACGTGGCCGTTTTTGTTTGTTTCGCCTCAAAGGCAGTCTATTTGGAACTTGTCTCAGATCTTTCCACTGACGCTTTTTTAAATGTATTCAAAAGGTTCGTTGGAATACGAAGGCTACCGGAGAAGATCTTCAGCGACAACGACGAACTTCGTGGGAGCGAGCAACGTGCTTTTCTCCAGAGCAAGGAGGAACAGCAGCAGTACGCAGCGGAGAGAGCGGTCACCTGCTGCATAATCCCTCCGAGAGCACCACACATCGGCTGTGGCTGTGGGAGGCAGCAGTAAAGGCTGGCAAAAGACAGGCTGGTGCTAGGGGCTGGCGACGCCAACCTCACGCCGGACGAATTGAGCACGCACCTAGTGGCGGTCGAAGTGTTGCTCAACTCCAGACCCCTCGTGGCGGACACCAGCGATCCGAACGACGGGGAGGCCATAACGCCAGGGCACTTGCTCATCGGCCAGCCTCTGCTGGAGCTGCCGCACGGATCCACGCCCGGAAAGCCCCACAACAAGCCCGCACCCGCATACTTGAAGCGGTGGCAACTGTTGTTGCGATTTGGCGCAAGTAGTTCAGGGACTACCTCCTCAGCCTGCAACAGCGAGCTTAGTGGAGCAGAGGCGAGGCCAACGACAACACCGAGAGATCGAGATTGGACGAGATCGAGTTAAGAGAAAACATAATTAAGAGAAAGTAGTGGAGTCTATCGAAGGCATCTTCAGGTGACCCGCAAGCCGACCGGCAATCGGCGACGGCGAATTGGGTTGCGTGCGGCCGACTGTGGCTCGCGCCCAAAGCAACTGCACTAGTTTTCATGAATACACTAGTCGACACGACTAGATTTGGATATTTAAAAATGTTTTTTTTTTCAGGTTTAGTTTTTTTAATAATAAAACCAAAATGTTAAAATATAAAATATTATATTTTAAAATTTTGGTTTTTTTTTCATAGGTAGTGCTTCTATTTTTAATAATTTATAATTTAATTTAATTTAATTTTCCTACAGCTGGTTGTATATAGTTTGAAAAGCTGACAAATGCAGCTACAAGTCCGATGCAGACACCTTGTAGCAGCAGCTTAACGTCTGGAAGATATTAATTATATTAATAATTTATTAATAATATATTCGAATATATAAATGCCAAAATTTTTTGTTTTAGATAGACACATTATTTAGGCGTATAGATATTGCTTATAACAATCGATGGATAAACGGCTAAGTTACAACCGTTTGACCAAACTTTCATATAAACAAAATAACAAATTTTTAAAACATGCTTTACAAAAAAAACTAAACTTGCAAAAAAGAAAAGTAATTCTTTAAAAAATTTGAAATTTCCCAATCTATCAGGAAGTCATTTTGGCGACAGCGGAAAAAAAGTTGAATTTTGTCGAGTAGTGTTAGGTAAGGTTAACCCGGACGACCCTCCTGGGGTCTTCCATAGGCCAGCATGGCCCATCATATATCATCTTAAATTGAGGTGTTTTTGGCGAAGGTCTCTTGGAGGCATTTTCTAGCGATGCCAGCGTCGGTGCGCCCAGGTATCTTCTGCTTGCCCGTGAGACAGCCGGGCAGCTGCAGATTAGATGTTTCAGGGTTTCAATAGCCCCGAGATCATCACATTTCCTGCAGCTGTTTCTGTCGGCGATGTTTAGTCTGGCTGCGTGTGATGCGGCCAGGCAGTGACCTGTCAATATTCCCACTAGCAGTCTTTCCGTGGAAGGTGCAGCGGCTGAGCTTTTCGCTACGTTTTATGCACATGATTTTCGAGACTCTGCAGTTGGTCGTGCTCCTCCATCTGCTCTCGTTTTCTAGTCTAGCCAGCATTTCTAGATCGCCCTGTAACGTTATGAGAGAGCAAGGCACATTTTCTATTCTTTCAGTCGCAAGCCCGACGCCTTCCTTTGCCAGAACGTCCGCCGCCTCATTTCCTTCAATGCCCTGGTGGCTGGGAACCCATATTCGCACTGACTTGGTCGTGCAGAGTGAGTCCAATGCTTCCCTGCTCGCCAGGACACTTCTAGAACTGACCGTGGACGACTGCATGGATTTTATCGCCGCTTGGCTGTCTACGAACAGATTGACCACATTGTGTGATTGCCCTGTGTGTTTTGCAACCTCCTGATGGCAAAGACTTCCGCCTGGAATATGCTGCAGTGGTCTGGTAGCTTGTATGACAACCCTATTTCGGGGTCTGTGCAGTATATGCCAGCTCCTACTCCTCCTTCCATCTTGGAGCCGTCTGTATATATATTGAGATGTTGGATCTGGCCTTTTTTCATTCTTCAGGTTCCAGAAATGCGTTTGTATTAATGTCGAGGCACGTTCGAGGGGTCATGTAGTCAGTATTGCTGATCATGTCCCTGCCGATTGAACTATGCCCGTATGCTTGTGGCTGCATGTTTCCCGACGCAATGAGGCGCTGAGCGGCCTTTCCAGCCGTCAGATGAGCGTGGATGTCCAGGGGATCAATTCCGAGTATGGTTTCGAGTGCTTTTGTTGGGGTAGATCTCAGTGCCCCTGTGATGCAGAGCAGTGCCTGTCGCTGAGTCTTTTCCATAAGACTCCATACAGCAGAGTTGGTCGCTCCACCGATATGTAGATCCAGTGCATTAGAGCAGGTGACAGGCCTCATGTGCTGCTGAGCATCTTCTTTGATGCATATAGCGCAATGGTGACCTTCTTCACCCTTTCCACTACATTGCGCCTCCATGCCAGCTTGCTGTCCAGTACTGTGCCAAGGTATTTCACTTGTGTTTTTCGGGCTAGCCTTGTTTGATTGATTTTCAGGGGGATTCCATGATGATACCTTGTACCTCTTGGTGAAGAGGATGAGGTCCATCTTGTCCGCGTTGATAGTGAGTCCTACTTCGTTCGCCAACTCACATATCTCCCTGAGTGTACTTTCCATTATGGAGCTGAGTGTCGATGGACATACACCCGTAATAATTATGCTTATGTCATCTGCATAGGCTGTTATTTTTGAGGCTTTCCTTTCCAATCTTTTGATTAGGTCGTCGACCACCAGATTCCCCAGGAGGGGTGACGTACTCCACACCTTGCGGTGTGCCTCTGTATGCCCCCTTGGCTATGGAGGCGGTGCCTCATTCTGATTGAACCCGTCTACAACTAAGGATGCTTTTTATCCAGTAATTGATTGCTGGGTGTGTGTGCTTCTAAGCGACCCATTACTCCGCTGGTGGCCACGTTATTAAAAGCTCTGGTTATATATACGAATACTCCTAGTGCATATTTCTTGGTATTGAGGACTTTCTCGTCGGTAGCTACTGGCGAGTGTAGTGCAGCTTCCACCGATTTTCCTTTCGTGTAGGCATGCTGGTTGATTGACATCAGTCCCTTTAGCACCTTCATGATGTTATGAGGCTTATGAGGCTTATCGGTCTATAATTCTTGGGACTAACGTGGCTGCACTTTCCTGCCCTCGGGAGGAAGATAACTCTGGAAGTTCTCCATTGGATAGCGATATAGCCTGTCCTTAAGCATGCCGTATATATAGCAAAAAGCCATGGAGTGATCACCTCTTTCGTCACCTGTAACATGGCTGGGAATATTCGTTCGATTCTTTGTAGTAATCAGACGTGTTTTTTTTGCGCTCCGCTTATCTGCCTTTAATCCTAAAGAAACAGCCGGTGTTTTTGGAATTTAATATCTGAATAGACTTCCTACATTGCCTTCTTGCTTGGATATTTTCAATAGGCGCGTGTGCATGCCCACTTATTGTGTTTTTAAATATTATTTAATTATTTTCCTGTGTCAGTGGTCAATGTGTTTTGTTGTTTCTTTTCGTAAGTAGACACAAAATCAAAATCTGCCGCTCTCACCTAGTTGATTTATCTCTTTATCACTCTCTCCCTATTACCCAAACCATTATAACTGTTCTTCCTCTCTCGCTCTCGATACGTTCAGCGTAGTAGCACTCTCTCTCTCTCTCTCTCTCTCAACTAAGTAACCGCTCTCCTCTCTTTCTTATTGCTCTATCGTTTTATCTGGCACACTGGTCTGATACCAATTGTTTTGGAAATTTTATTTATTGATTTCTTAAAGTTATATTAATTATTTTCTCATAATGGAATACTCTGTTGTCTGTGCTAAAAAAACCTGCAAGAAGCAGATCACCCACGACCAACCGAGTATCCCCTGCTGGCTTTGCGATAGCGAAATGCACGCCAAATGCGCTGGGATTTCCGGTCTCGTGGGTGATGCCATATCCAAAAGGAACGGCCTGCACTACAGCTGTGAGGCATGCCGTCCGGTTGAGAGGGAGATGGCAGCGTTTATGAGGCAGACCCGGAAGGGCTTTAAGGAGCTGACCGTGGGCTTTAAAGAGCAATACGATCGGCTCCTAGCCATGGAGTCTCAGTTCAGTGGCTTCAAACTACTGACTGAGTCTCCTAGGCGCAAAAAGGTCACTCCGCGGGATCTGCATGTGCCAGCTGACCCTCGTCCGGCCGATGCTGCCAAGCTGACTCCGACCACTCCAATTGTGCAGCAGCTGATTTCGTTCGCCTCTCCGAAGGCAACGACGGCTGCCGGCGATGAAAATTCGGTAGCCGAATTTATCGTGTCGGAGGGCATGCAGCCAAAATCGTCCGTAGCGTCCGTATCCGTACTGTCCGCAAACACATTAGCTGTCCCCTCAATTCCGACCCCACCAGTGAACATTCGTCCCGGACCACCGGGTATTAGCATCACAGGCGATAGGCCTGTGGTGCCAAGATTGGTGGGGATCCCACCAAAGAGGCAAGTTTTTGTCTCACGGCTTGCCCCTGACTCCACAATTAAAGATGTGACGGCTTATATTCAAGGCCAAATAAAAGCCGCTGATGTTAAGGTGGAAAAATTTAACTTCTCGTATGCCAGGGAGATAGCTTCCTTTAAAATAAGTGTCTCCCAAGCTCACTTCGACACCGTATGTTCTGCCAAATTTTGGCCGGAGCATTTGGTGGTGAAGGAGTTTAAGGCAAAAAAGAAGAATAGGCCCCCAATAACCTTGCCAACTAATCAGACCAGAGCCCCTTCGTCATCTTCCCGCTCCATTTCCACCCGTCCAAAAGCTAACAGACTCTCTTTTAGTGACCTATCAGAATGTTCGGGGCTTGCGTAGTAAGCTCAGCATTCTTTTCCAGGATAGTGTCGCATTTGCATCCCATGTTATTGTGTTTACCGAGACCTGGTTAAAGCCGGACATTCTTAGTTCCGAAGTTTTGGCAGATCGGTACACAACTTATAGAAAGGATCGTTCGTCTCGACGTGCAGGAGGGGTTCTGATTGCTGTGGACTCAAACTTCACGTCGGAACTTTTCACAGTCCAGATCGAGCAGGAACTGGAATTTCTGTGTAAGACTGATTCTTCCCGCTTTCTCAGTTTTCATAACTTGCTCGTATATTCCACCTTCTTCGGAAATCGCAATTTACGAGCAGCATTTGTCCGCCTTAACCGCTATTTCTTCCTCGCTATCTGACAAAGATCACATGATAGTTCTTGGTGACTTCAACCTGCCAGGAATTGATTGGTCTTCGGCAAATGAGTCTAATTGCCTGGTACCCATGGCACGACATGACTTTGTTGACGGCTTGATTGACCTGTCTCTGTCTCAAGTTAACCATGTTAAAAATTCCTTGGGTCGATTTCTTGATCTGTGCTTTGCAACGGATCCGACCTTAGCGTTGTTAACTCGAGTCCCCCCGCTCAGTATACCTGAAGATGCCTACCATCCTACATTCGAAGTGACGCTCGACCTAGGACGAACTGTATTGAATCGGTCGGGTAGACTACCCCAATGTGTCCGCTGCTTCCGTAAGGCCGAGTTTACGAAGCTTAATAACCTCATTAGGGATTTTGATTGGTCCGCTTTATATTTGTGCAGTGACATTACGACAGGCACAAACATTTTTTATGATGCACTGGACTCACTTTTTGTCTCTTGTGTCCCACTTTCCTGTCCGATTAGATCAGGAAAACCCCCTTGGTTTACCAAGGAGTTATCCCATCTAAAAAACGTAAAATCCAGACTGTATAAAAAATTTCAAGAAGTTGGCTCTCCTTCTTCTCTTTCTCACTATGTAATAGCTCGGTCAAATTTTTCAGTTCTTAACGCTCAATGCTATCAGAACTACCTATCTCGATGCAGGATAAGTTTCTCTAAGGACCCCAAACAGTTCTACGGCTTCGTAAACACTAAGCGTAGAACGTCCGCACACCCATCCTCGCTATCATTCCTTAATACGTCGGCAGATAATGATCAGGCAATTGCCGATCTTTTTGCCCGTTTCTTCCAAACTACCTATTCGCAGGACGTCTACTCTGGTCAGCCGTATCCATACGGCTTACCGAGGTCGAACGGCATTTTCAGTCCTTTGCTAAATGAAAGCTCGTTGCTTCATGATCTACGAACAGTAAAGCCGGTGTTCTCACCGGGTCCGGACGGAGTTCCCGGCTGTGTACTCAGGTACTGTGCCGAGTCTTTGTGTGGGCCGTTGCTTAAACTGTTCAACCTCTCTATAAATTCTTCATGCTTTCCCCCGATATGGAAGGAGTCCTTTATAATTCCTCTCCATAAGAAAGGTAGCAAATCTGACGCGAACAACTATAGAGGTATATCTAAGTTATCCGCTATTCCTAAAGTGTTTGAGAAAATTTTAACTCCGCACCTGCAGCACCTATGCAGATCACTTATATCTCCGGCTCAACATGGATTTATAAGGCGGAGATCAACCACTACAAACTTATTGGAGTTCACCTCCTTTATAATTAAAGGCTTTCAAGGTAATTTACAGACGGATGTTGTTTACACCGATTTTAGTAAAGCGTTCGACTCTGTAAACCACTCCCTCCTTGCACAAAAACTTGACCTTTTAGGGTTCCCGCCCAATCTCCTTAGGTGGATCGCTAGTTACCTGTGTTCTAGGTCTCAAAGAGTCCTTTTCAAAAACTCCCTGTCCTCACCAGTTTTGGTGACTTCGGGTGTACCTCAGGGGAGCCATTTAGGCCCCTTACTCTTTACACTCTTTATAAATGACCTGCCTTCTGTATTAACATACTCTCGAGTACTTATGTATGCGGATGATGTTAAGCTCTGTGTCCAGTATAAGGACATTTCCTTCCAATCCAGGTTGCAGTCCGATCTCGATAGATTTCAGTCTTGGTGTTGTGCAAATCTGTTAAACCTTAATGCTTCAAAATGTAAAGTAATGACTTTTCATCGTTCCAGCGCCTTTCTGGTTCCTTACACCCTTTGTGGTGGTTCTCTTGAGAGAATTACCCGGGTTGATGATCTTGGTGTTCTATTAGATCCCAAGTTAAAGTTTTCAGAACACATTTCTACCATGGTGAACAAGGCCATGGGCGTGCTTGGGTTTATAAAGAGGTGGTCAAAGGAATTTGATGACCCCTATATAACAAAGACTCTCTACACCTCTCTGGTTCGTCCGATTTTAGAATACGGCTCTTGTGTATGGTGCCCGCAGTACAACGTACACCAGGACCGTATAGAATCAGTTCAGAAAAACTTTTTACTTTTTGCTTTACGCGGCCTCAACTGGGATGCAGGTGTGAGACTGCCGTCTTACCCTAATAGATTGCTTTTAATAAACCTTCCAACCTTAGCTAATCGTAGGAAAATGCTTGGTGTGATTTTTGTGCACAACTTGATCAGGGGTGACGTAGACAGCCCTGACCTGTTGAGCCGCATAAACTTCACGATTCCTATTAGAAGCACTAGGAATTATACACCCTTGTTTCTTCCGCTTTGTAGATCGAATTACGCCTTGCATGAACCATTTAGAGTCCTATGCTCTGATTATAATTCCCTCTACCATATTATCTCTACTACTAACTCCCTTCCTAGTCTGAAATTATTGATACTCTTATATCTTTCTCGTAATTAGCAATTGCTTAGATTTTAGCTAAATTAGTTCTACTTTTCCTCGAACACTAGTCTAACAGCTATCTTTCCTGCATGTCCGCGATCGGTTCGGTTAACGAGTCGCGCGTTATGCGGCAGCGCCCCTCGGTCGGTTGGGCGGGAGGTGGGCTGCGTTCTTGCCTGGGATCCGCGCGTAACAGCCAACGGCTGGTGTCGCTTGGGCCACTTGATGGTGCAGTCATTGCATATCAACGTCCTAAAGAAAATATCCCATCCAGTCCAGGTGCTTTAATGTCCGTAAAGGAATCTATGGCCCATTGGATTTTCTTGTGGGTTATAAGACCTGTGGGGATGGTTTGTTCCTCTATTGCTAGGTCATGTTGCGTTGTGGCATCAGTGACCTCGGTGCATTCTGGGAAGTGAGCCTCCATTAGTGCTGTCAGGGCTCTTCGCTGCTCTCTGAACATTGTCCATTGTTGAGCTTGAGCTGACTCTGTATGGTGGGCTTTTTGGAAAACAGCTTCCTGAGTCTTGCCGTTTCGGGCACCTTCTCGATGTTGGAGCAGAAGTTCCTGCACGAGCTGCGTTGTGCCTTGCGTATCTCTTTCTTGTAGTTTCTGAGTAGGTTCCTGTATTCTTCGTTTATGAACTCTTCATTCGCTTGTTTGGCGAACTTGAATAATTCCCGGAGGTTGTTTCTTAGGAGGGAGAGCTCCCTGTTCCACCAGAGTGGCTTGTTCCTCTTTTTCGTACTTGAGGGTGGGCATGCTGCGTGGTAGCCATCCAGTAGCTCCCTGGATAGAGTCCCAAAAGACTTCTCTATGTCGTCAGCCGATTTTACCGACCCCGGATTCGCGAGCTTCGAGGTAATCATCTTTCTGAACGTTTCCCAGTTTGTGTTCCGGGGGTTCCAATAGACTGTTACCTTCGAGGTGCGTTTAAATTCGTATTCGAACTGGATATCCCTGTGATCTGAGAAGGATGGTCTTTCAAGGACCCTCCACCCAGACACCGCAGCACTCCTTCCCGTTACGAGAGTAGATGAGGTGGGACCCACGTAGGTACAGTCCTCCCCCACGTTTGCTACTTCTATGTTAGTTGAGAGTACCTATAAATTCTAGAAGTGACTCACCTCGGTCATTGATATCGGGGCTTCCCCATACATTGTGGTGAGCATTGGCGTCCGTACCAATGAGTAGTTGGTAGTCCTTGGAGCCGGCTTCTTCGATCAGACTCCTTTGCTCTTCGGGTGGTGCGGGTCTGTCGTGTGCCATATAACAGGAGGCTACCAAAAGGCGCTTCTCCTCGCTTTCTAGTATAACCACTGTTAGGTCATCCGAGCTGTAATGAAACATAAGGTAAGCGTGTATTCCCTTTCGTACAAGTACGATGGTTCTATTCCTGCTTACCGGTGTTGTGTAGAAAGAGTTGTAGTTTATGGACTTTAGCCCAGTCACAGTGTTGCCTTGGACTAGAGCTATGTCGACGGGCCCTGGCTCCATGGCTATAAGGTGCTCCGCCGACGCCACTTTGCTTTTATGTAGCATGGGTGTAGCATGCTGCAGCACATTCAACGGCATGGGTGGTTGGCTCAACTTCGTTCGACGGGTTGATCACCAACGTCAGATCACCGTCCCCTTCCTCCTCTGATTTGTTCAGCGCAAGCCCCTAGGCGGCCTCCACGATAGTTTCCAGACCTTAGTCCTTCTATACCTCGCCTGCCTGCAGGGTGTGCCATCTTCCCGAATCTGGGGTACAGGAGGTCCTCCGCCTCCTTGTTAATTTGGAGAATCGCACACTGGCCCCCATTATTGGGTAACGGGCTCCCAGTGTGTAACACCTTCCCATTCTCCGTTGGAATCTCGGGATTTTGACGCTGTAGGAGCCTCAGCGCCCTGTCTCCTTGGATCGCGATGGGGAAGATTACCTTCGCTTATAGTATAGACGGGATAAGCTCCCTGTCCACCACCTCCAGCTTGGCCCCCTCCCACATCGCGTCCAGTTGACAGACTGTTTGCGTCAGCCACCTACGCGTTGGATCGTCATTGCACTTGAGAATCTTTACCCCATTCAGCTACCCAGCACCATCGAAAGTGGGCATGGGAGCTGTGGAATCCTCCACGCTCTCCAGATCCGTGTCTGTTTCGACAGCGGCATCTGAGCGGTTCAGCTTGGAGTGAGGGGGTTTCTTGGCAGTCGTTGTATAGCTGACGTGGTGTGTGGTCAGAGGTGTGACCGCTGGCGACACGCAGAGAGGATTGCTCCTCCCCGTGCCCGCCGATGGTAGCAGTCACGCATTCTCAGCCATCTCAGCCCGTGTTTTCTCCTTCTTGCCCTCCATATTTGGCCCTAAGGTCTATATTGATTGTTATTTTTCCGGGGGACCACCCCCTAGCGTTATAGGCCTACCCGCCAGGCACCTCTAGCCATGGACCTAACCTAGCTCTCCCGACTAGAGGTCGAGAAAACGCTAGGTCATTGCCTTAGCTAGACACTGCATTGCCTCGGACGGAGCAAGCGACAGTGCATTACCCTCGTCCGGGATAATGCAGTGTCCAGCAGGCACCCTCTTGGCGGGTTTAGCTAGAAGATTTTTGCCTGCTATAAACGTTGATAACAAAGACAATATAAACACTGAGTTGAATAATACCCATACAATTCTTTGCTGTTTGCAGCGAAGTTTTTTCGTAAGAGTCCACACACGCGCAGTCAATATGACAACTTAAAATTTAAACTGTATGAAATGTATAATCTACAAAAAAAGAATGATTTTTGCATCAAATCGATAAAGGATCAGAGCCGCTTCATGTGGATCATCTGGGACCGATGGATGCTACTTTAAAGTAGTGCAAGTACATCTTTGCGATGGTGGATAACTTAAATAAGTTCGTATGGATGTATCTCACTAAAACAGCAGGCGCAGACGAAGTTCTCAAGAAGTTAAAGGAATGGTCAGATATCTTTGGAAATCCGACTCGTATAGTAAGCAATCGTGCAGCAGCATTTACGTCTTCTAGCTTTGAGGAGTTCATGAAGGAAAAGAACATCGAACACGTATATAGTACCACAGGGGTGCCAAGGGGCAACGGACAAATTGAATGCGTGAACCGATCGATTCTGAGCATTATTTCCAAATTGTCGTCGAAGGAACCTGGAAGATGGTATAAGTTCGTACCTCGAGTTCAGAGAGCTATTAATAGCACCTCATGGGTTAAGAAAGCATTGTCCATTTGAGCTAATGATCGGCGTAAAAACTTCCGACTCAAAGTTCCTTCCTGGGACGAGTGAAGGACGAAAGGCACTCCATATCGGCAAAACACCTCTTCCGTTAAGACGCGTGTCACAGTTTCTCCCGTTTTATCCAATAGAGCAAAGCATTCTGGACAGTACGGTTGCCCCGGGCAGTGGTGGGCCGGTCGGTCCGCTTCGTGCCTGACACTTCAAACAGTGGGCACAGAATATGGCTAGATTGGCGCTAAGGCCGATCCAATAAAAACGTTGCTTGGCCTTAGCCAAAGTTTTCTTCACGCCAAAATGGCCTCCCGTGAGTGACTGGTTGACGCTCTGTAGGATTTCCGGCTGCGCTGCGGACGGGTGGTGACCGTGAGCACTCGATTTTTCAACGGCAAACGAGAAAATAGATGATAGTAAGCTTTCACGTCGGGGCTCTCACTCAAAATTTTACTCTTCGGTGGCCTCTCTTCTTCCGCAACCCATTCGGAGACTACTGCTAGGTCAGGATCTATCTCCTGGTGCTCGTCTAAGGGCTTTGGTGCTACTCCTAAGTAAAGTACCCGGCCAGCATTTTCTTCTGCTTTCTCGCATACGCGATAATTGTTGGAGGGTCTGCGATATAGCTCGTCCGCATTACCGTGGCGTTTCCAGCGCGGTGGTGAATATCGATATCGTACTGCTGCAGCCTCTCGATCCTTCTTGCGACTTGGCCGTCCGCCACTTAAGCTCCATCCGGACAACAAATTTCTGGCCGTATAAATAATGGTGAAAGTGTTTGGTGGACCAAACTACCGCCAAACTAATATATCCGGAGCATTTATTAAGAGTGGGGCACCGCTTCCATGGTCAGAGGTGCACACAGGGGCAAAACCCAGGGTGGAGTCTTTTCACCCCTCCTGTGGAACCTGGTGGTCGACAACCTTATTAAGAGATTCGAAAGGAAGGCCCCAAAAAACCAGGATATGCGGACGACATAAGCATACTTATTACGGGTGTATGTCCATCGACTCTCAGCTCCATAATTGAACGAACACTCAGCGGAAAAGACGGACCTCATCCTCTTCACCAAGAGGTACAAAATACCGTCATGGATCCCCCCGAAAGTCAACCAGACAAGGCTAACCCCTCAAGCACAGGTCAAATACCTCGGCATAGTACTGGACAGCAAGCTGGCATGGAGACCCAATGTAGTAGAGCGGGTGAAAAAGGCCACCACTGCACTTTATGCATCCAAGAATATGCTTAGTAGCACATGGGGCCTGTCACCCGCTCTGATGCATTGGATCTACATCCGGTGTTGCGACCAACTCTGCTGTATGGAGTCCTAGTGTTGTGGCAAGCTACTGAAAAGAAGACGTATCACAAAATACGAAATGGAACGAACCCAGCGGCAGGCTCTGCTCTGTATAACAGGCGCTCTGAGGTCAACGCCAACCAAAGCACTCGAAACAATACTCGAAATAGACCCCCTCGACATCTACGCTAGGCTGACTGCTGGCAAGGCAGCACAGCGGTTGATTGCGTCGGGTAACATGTCTTCCCAAAGATTCGGGCACAGTTCAATTGGAATGGACATGTTCAGTACCACTGACTACATGATGTCGCCAGGGAAATTGCTCGCCTTTGCTAAAAACACCTCAATTCTGGGGGACTTGGGAACCTCAGAAACACCCTCGTAAGGTGCATACAAAGATTCGGAATACTAAGGGCCATTCTGGCCTATAAGAAACCCCGCTGAGGGCCGTCTTGCGCCTAGAAAGCTCGTCCATCTCCACCTGCCAGTAGCCGCCCTGCAAATCCATGGTGGAGAACCAATTGGAACCGTGAACGGTAGCCAGAACATCCTCTGTTCTCGGCAAGGGGTATGCGTCCTTAATGACGTCAACTTGAGCCGTCGAAAGTCCACACAGAACCAGGTCGATCCGTCCTTTTTTTGGACTAAAACAACCGGCGAGGACCACGGCCTGTTAGAGGGGCGTGCCACTCCGTTTGCGCGCATCTCCGCTTAGAGGCGCTCCATTTCTTCCTTCTTCGCTAGCTCCAACCGTCGGAGTGGCTGCTTAAGGGGTCGGGTTTGACCCGTGTCTATAAAATGGTGTGTTATGTTGGTTCTGCCCGTTTCTTCGTCGTTTTTGGCAAAGGCTTTGCGATAACGGTGGAGCAGATTCTCGAGCGGCGCTCGTGGCTCGAGCTCGACGTAACTCAGCAGGGGATTCCAATGTATGGAGTCCTTCCTTGCATCCGCCTGCCTACACACTTCATTTGGCGCTTCCAGCTCGCCCAACACAGCACGTGGTGGCAAGCTCCATTGAAATTAACAATTTCAAATCTTCATTTGTCGACTGCGCAGACTCCGGCGAGGAAGGTCCAACAGGGTTGTTGAGTTCCGATATCGAACCTAGTTTTGGCTCGCTTTTCTCGGCGTTGGCAGTCACTGCAGGCTGCCGTGGCGGAGTCTGGTCGTCTACGTTTTGGTTGGGGGCTATATGTACGGCGGGGCGAGAGCTGACTGCGATTAGTTTCCCGATGCGACCCCTTGCTGCGGCTTGGGCGACGGGCGTAATGCAGGTGTGGCAGTTAATCCTTGGCCACTAGGGGCGTCGGCCACATAAAAGATAATGCGTCAGGAGTTTCGCACCCCTACGGTCTGGAGCCTAATGGCCATGTCCCGGGTTTCAGAGAGAGTCGAGGGCTTGCTGGCCAACACGGGATACTGCAGCGTGGTTTCCCGCATGCCGTCCACGAACTGTTGCACCATTAATGAGTTATAGGTGTCCGGCAAAAACCACACTGCCCAGGCGTTCCAACTCTATGGCAAAATCCATGAGAGTCTTGGGTCGTTGTGCGCGGTTGCGCAACTGTTGGTAACTTGCCTGGCAGTCCAAGGCAAATTGTGTTGGCATCGATGACATCAATTGGTGATAGTTGCATGTTGTGCTCGTTGGCAGTGTGCTGAAGAACCTGCTGATTCTCCGCCACCATTTCCAGAATGCGCTCAAAGTCAGACCATGATGTTGAGCCGTCGTACGACGGATATTACACCTCGTGAGTATATAGAGAGTAGAAGGGAAGTTATACAAGCTGCATTTTCTCAGAAGATAAGATTAAAAGTTAGAAATACTTCGAGGAATTTTTTTGGAAAATGATAAAATTACATCTTTGATAACAGGTGTTTATCATGAGATCATTTAAAGGTTGGCTGTTATCCTAAATGAAATAAACTGCAAAGAAATGATAAATTGTGCAAAATTTGCCGAATACGCATCAAGAACAGCTTAACTTTTGACTGAATTGTATCCTCAGAAAAAACTTACACCCACAGTACATAGGATTTTCGGCGCATGGAAAGGACTTAATAGAGTACCAGTGCTTACCAATAGGATATGGTCTTGTATCCTCAGAAAAAACTTACACCCACAGTACATAGGATTTTCGGCGCATGGAAAGGACTTAATAGAGTACCAGTGCTTACCAATAGGATAACTGTCCGAAGAATGTTAATGATTATTTTGTTAAAAATCAGCCAACAATAGCAAATGTTAAAAATTAACCTAAAATAATCACCCAAAAACAAGGACACCGCAGAGGGTCGTGAGCGCAGGCTTTTCCCTCTCGAACTCTTAAGGCTTGAATCGTTAGCGGTGATACTCTACGAGTGTGGCGTTAATGAACATGTTAAATTAATGTTACAATTTACAAAGGATTAGTCTCGATAGTTTGGGTAGCCTCAGGGTTTCATGGGGCGGTGGTCAGTCTATTTTTTGGACTGAAGCCAGTTCGGTGTGTTTGTTCCTCGCTTATTTCCGTTGCTTTTTCGTTGTTTCTCGTTTTTCGTTATTGGCCGGATTCGTTGTCGTCCATCTGTTGCGCTGTGGTGGTTGTTTTTTCTCAGTTTTTAAAGTCAATAATAAATATACCGCAAAAAAATTATCAATTTTGAATTTGAAAGCCCATTATTTTCCAGACGATAACCTGAAACTATAAAATGTTTGGGTGCGAGTGGGAGTGTGTGCGAGAAAGAGAGAGGGAGTGAGTAAGCGCTTGAAAGGCGTTGCGTGGCATAATCCGACCTGATCCAGATTCGGCAATCTGTTAGACACGGTCATTTCCCATTTTCGTTTTCTCGTACCTTTAAAATTGTGGATTCCACAGATTTTCGTCCTATGTGGGGGCGGAAGAGGGCGTGGCAAAATTTTGAAATTAACTTATGCTGAATTGATATTACAGGAGCTTGGATAGAAAGTTTGGCTACTCTATCTTTTATAGTCTCTGAGATTTAGGCGTTGAAAAATACGAATGGGCAAAGCATATGAGGTCGCGTGTGAGAGAGAGCGAGAGGGAACGATAACTTTCGAAATGGTTTTCTTCAGTTAAGCTATGTTAGAGATCCGATCTGATCCAGATTCAACACACTGATAGAAATTGTCATTCTCTATGATTCTGATTTTAGTTTTCTCGTATCATCAAAATTGTGCATGCCCCAGACTTTCGTCCTTTGTGCGGACGGAAGGGGGCAAGGCAAAATTTGATTGCTCTACCTTTTATAGTCTCTGAGGTTTAGGCGCAAATAAAAACGGACGGACAGACAGACATGGCTATATCGACTCGGCCACAGGTTTTCGTCCTTTGTGGGGGCGGAAGTGGGCGTTTCAAAATTTTGAAATACACTTGTATTGAAGTGATATCACAGGAGCTTGGATAGAAAGTTTGGTTGCTCTAGCTTTAATAGTCTCTGAGATATAGGCACAAATGAAGACGGACAGACAGACAGACGGACAGACGGACGGACAGACAGACATGGCTATATCGACTCGGCTATTGATGCTGATCAAGAATATATATACTTTATGGGGTCGGAAACGCTTCCTTCCGTTTTCCCCACAAATCTAATATTCCCCTATACTCTTCGAGTACCGGTTATAAAAAGTCATTTTGGCCCACAGCGGAAATGTCGTGTTACTGTTTGGTTTTATATGGATCCGCTGTCGCTATTGATAGTACGGTTGTTTTTGTTTGAGGCAGAAAGAGGGTTGGATTTATCTTAAGGGAAGATTCTTAATTTTAGTTCTTTAGTGCGCTGTGATGGTTTTTGTTTTGTGTGCCGGTTGGATTAGCGTAGTCAGTTTCTCTTTCTTCTGGTTTATCGTGGTGGGGGTGATGTTGATGAGATTGTTTTAGTTATAATGTTATGTTGGCTTGTCTAGTTGTACCCACGACATAGATGCAGAGTGAGAGTTACGATTTCGTTGCAGTTCGGATGTCTTTTGGGTGATGGGTGTTGTATTTCTTAATTTTTTTTATTCATAAACGTTGATAACAAAGACAATATAAGCACTAAGATGAATAATACCCATACAATTCTATGCTGTTTGCTGTTTTTTCGTAAAAGTCCAAACACGCGCAGTCTATGTGACAACTTTAAATTGAAGACTGGTTTTGTATACAAGGTTGTGCAAGGCACGGAGAGAATAACAATAACCGAGGCTCACAACGCAAGACACTTTATCGCTGGCCTCGCGTCGTCCCCTTCCCTCCCCAGGTAAGTACACGGTTTTTTGGTGTGCTGGACTTTATTATTGCTGGCCACTCCTCCTTGGGTATCGGCACCCAGTCCACCCTAGCGGGTGCCGAGCCCTGCCGCTGCAGCACGGGCCGCTTCACCGCACCGCGCGGTTCGCGGCACGAAGTCTGCCGCTTCAGCGCCGGCGTGCCGCTCGACGCAACAATAGGAGCCGGCCACTGCCACGGACCGCGTTCCCACGGCTCCGTCGTTGTGGGGGCTGGATCCGCGTCTGTCACCGTCAATGACCCTGCCACCGTCGCCGGCGTTGCCGTCACTACCGCCGCTGCTAGTACTGCCACCGTCGTCGTCGCCGCCGCCGTCGTTGCCGTCGTCGTCGCCGCCGCCGTCGTTGCCACCGTCGTTGGTGCTGCCGTCGTTGGTGCTGCCGTCGTTGGTGCTGCCGTCGTTGGTGCTGCCGCCGTCGCCGCCGCTGGCGCCGCCGTCGTCGTCGATGCCGCCGCTGTCGCCTCGGTCTGGCCCGTGGGGTCGGTTGCCCCGGACCACCCTCTCGGGTCTCGAGGGCTCCTCGCCCGAGGGGCCTCCTACCACACCCGGGCCTCCTCAGCTGGTGGCGTATCTTGGGCCGCCTTGCCCGACGCCCAGGTGATGCTTATCACCTGCTGGTGCCACACCACCGGACCACCGGCCGCACCTCCTGCGACACGAATGGGCCGACCATCTCTCGTTCCGGGCCTCCCCACTTCTGCTGGTGGTGTTGTTAAGGCTCCGGCTGCGACTCCTGCTACTGCTCCTGCTGGTGCTGTAGTTGCTGCTGGGGCTGCTGAGGTTGCTGGAACTGCTGCTGCCATTGCTGCTGCGATTGCTGCTGGGCTGCTGGAACTGCTGCTGCCATTGCTGCTGCGATTGCTGCTGGGCTGCTGGAACTGCTGCTGCCATTGCTGCTGAGGTGACTGGCACGCCTCCCTTCGAGTGAAGAGCACATCGTAGGGCTCTTCAACCTCCTCGGGAACGGGGTCCACCTCGCCCTCCCCTGTCTCCTCCACCGATACCGGCGGCTCCCAGAGCCCTTCCTCCTCGGCCTCAGCCTGCCGCAGCTTCCACTGATATTCGCGCTCCGGATCCATGGCCGGTTCGGCCGTTTGGGAACGCGCCTCCTCCAGATCCACGCTCTCCTCCTCGCTGCTTCCGCTCACCCCGTTCCTTCGTTGCATGTCTTCACGGACCATCTTAATTTTCCGCCGCAACTCCTGGGTGGCCTCCTCCACCGCCGCCACAGACTGATACTCCACTATGATGACGTCCTCGGCGCTCTTCGTCTCAGCCAGACTTCCGCCTGGCGAGACCACCGGCGTCACGGTGCCAACCTCCGACGGCTCCGGTGACACTAGCGCTGATGCCATCACCTGCAGCTCGGGTGATCCGCCTGGCCGCCCCTCCAAGCGCCGCTTGTGGTGATGGCCGCTCTTTCTCTCTCCCTTTTCGCGAACTCCGTTTTCGGCGTGTGTTCGCCGCTTTGGCTCGTCTGCTGCTGGTTTTTGGTTGTGGGTGAGCTTGACATCTGGCTGTTTTCTTGTATACCCTACTAATAAATCTAGCTTATTTATCTATTTATAATTCACTTCATTGTCTTCTATTTAAGGCGATATATATATAAGCATGTGAGGCCCCAGTATGGGTCCTCACACCCCCTCCTTACTTCGGGAGGCCCGTACACGAATGGTCACTTTGTTCGTCCTGCTGATGTGGACCTGGAAAAAGGCACCGAGTGTAGGGGCTGTAGTCTCAGATGTCTCGGGACTAGTGGCACCGGAATGTAGGACTGCGTCAAGGGCGCCGACGTCCGGGAGTTCAGAGTCCTCATCGTCAATTAGTCCGAGGAGGTGAGGCATGGCAAGAGCCCCGAAGAGGGTCGGAAGCGGAGGCTCTTCCCAACGGAGCACCTCCCGCTCGAACTCCGACGATTCCAAACTTGTAAGGTCCGTTCGTGTGGTCACGCACGGAAAGCTTGTGGGCATGGTAGGGATAGCTCCTGCTGCCTGGACGTAGATTCGGTCCTGCCCGTGGATGTCGATGGTTTCCGCAGCGTGGATGTGACTAGGGCCTAGGAGGTCGATGACGTCGGCTACGTTGCTGTAGCCTGGGTCGGCATGGATGTCAATGACGTCTGGTACAGCGTGGTGACCTGGTTCCTGGGTGTCGATGGCGTCTGGTGCGTTGATGCGGCATGGGTCAGCGTGAGCGTCGATGGCATCTGGTGTACCAAGGTGACCCGGGTCCTGGCCGTTGATGTCGCCTGCTGCATGGACGCAACATGGGCCGGCGTGAGTGTCGCTGTCGTCTGGTGCGCTGACGCGGCATGGACCAACGCGAGCGTCGGTGGCGTCTGGTGTGCTGATGCCGCCCGGGTCAGCGTGAGCGTCGGGGACGGCTGGTACGCGGACGCCGTATGGGTGTCGATGACGTCTGGTGCGCTGACGCCGCATGGATCCGTATGGGTGTCGATGGCGTCTGGTGCGCTGATGTAGGACCAGTTCGTGATGTCGCCGCATAGATTTTCCCAGCTGAGTACCTCGGGGTTGATGCGGTAGAATCGTGGAGTGGAGTGAAAAAACAGTTCCTCGATGATCTCCCAGTCTATGTCGGGTACAGAATTGTCTTTGGGCGTGTCGCTTCATGGGCGGGGATCCTTTCTGTTCGATGAGCTGTGAATTGTTATAAGCTTATAAACTATGATTTACCCTGATACCCTACAAGTGCGGCGGAAAGGTTATAAGCTTAAGCTTGTAGTGTAGGGTCGCTTTTGCTCCTCGGTTGCTCGGTCGCCGTTACCTTTTACTATCTGGAATACCTCTCTCATCATTTGGGCTTTGGTCTTCGGGTCAACGATACAAGCCCCTGTTCCTGGAGTAACCTCATCATACAGCGTAACCGGAAGCCTCGGTTCGCGACATTGGATTAGAAACGAAGGACTAAATCTGGTGGAATCGGATACGCTGGAGTTAATCGCGAGTGTAATCCGACCTTAGCGTTGTTTCCGACCTCGAGTTAACATCGAGTCCCCCCGCTCACTATACCTGAAGATGCCTACCATCCTACTTTCGATGTGTCGCTAGACCTAGGACCAACTGTACTGGATCGGTCGGGTAGACTACCTCAATGTGTCCGCTGCTTCCGTAAAGCCGAGTTTACGAAGCTTAGTAACCTCATTAGGGGTTTGATTGGTCCGCTATATATTTGTGCACTGATGTCACGATATGCACAAACGTTTTCTATGATGTACTGGACTCATTTTTTGTCTCTTGTGTCCCACTTTCCTGTCCAATTAGATCCAGAAAACCCCCTTGGTTCACCAAGGAGCTATCCCGTCTAAAAAACCTAAAATCAAGACTTTACAAACAATTTCAAGAAGTTGGTTCTCCTTCTTCTCTCTCTAATTATGTCACGGCTCGGTCAAACTTTTCAGTTCTTAACGCTAATGCTATAAGAACTACCTATCTCGATGCACGATACGTTTTTCTAAGGACCCTAAGCAGTCCTATAGCTTCGTAAACAGTAATCGTATAACGTCCGCACACCCATCCTCGCTATCCTTCCTTAATACTTCGGCAGATAATGATCAGGCAATTGCCGATCTTTTTGCCCGTTTTTTCCAAACTACCTATTCGCAGGACGTTTACTCTGGTCAGCCGTATCCATACGGTTTACCGAGGTCAAACTGAATTTTCAGTCCTTAGATAAATAAAAGCTCGTTACTTCATGATCTACGAACAGTAAAGCCGGTGTTTTCTCCGGGTCTTGACGGAGTTCCCGGCTGTGTACCAGGTACTGTGCAGATTCTCTGTGTGGGCCGTTGCTTAAACTATTCACCCTGTCCATTAATTCTTCATGCTTCCCCCCAATATGGAAGGATTCCTTTATATTTCGTCTCCATAAGAAAGGTAACAAGCCTGACGCAATGAACTATAGAGGTATATCTAAGTTATCCTCTATTCCTAAATATATCACTTATATCTCCATCTCAACATGGATTTATAAGGCGGAGATCAACCACTACAAATTTATTGGAGTTTACCTCCTTTATAATAAAAGGCTTTCAAGGTAATTTACAGACGGATGTTGTTTACACCGATTTAAGTAAAGCGTTCGACTCTGTAAACCATTCCCTCCTAGCACAAAAACTCCACCTTCTAGGGTTCCCGCCCAATCTCCTGAGTTGGATCTTTAGCTACCTTTGTTCTAGGTCTCAAAGAGTCGTTTTCAAAAACTCCCTGTGCTCACCAGTTTTGGTGACTTCGGGTGTACCACAGGGGAGCCATCTCTTTATAAATGACCTGCCTTCTGTATTAACGCACTCTCGAGTACTTATGTATGCGGATGATGTTAAGCTCTGTGTCCAGTATAAGGACATTTCTTTCCAATCCAGGTTGCAATCTGATCTCGATAGATTTCAGTCTTGGTGTTGTGCAAATCTATTAAACCTTAATGCTTCAAAATGTAAAGTAATGACTTTTCACCGTTCCAGCGCCTTTCTGGTTCCTTACACCCTTTGTGGTGGTTCTCTTGAGAGAATTACCCGGGTTGATGATCTTGGTGTTCTATTAGATCCCAAGTTAAAGTTTTCAGAACACATTTCTACCATGGTGAACAAGGCCATGGGCGTGCTTGGGTTTATAAAGAGGTGGTCAAAGGAATTTGATGACCCCTATATAACAAAGACTCTCTACACCTCTCTGGTTCGTCCGATTTTGGAATACGGCTCTTGTGTATGGTGCCCTCAGTATAACGTACACCAGGATCGTATAGAATCAGTTCAGAAAAACTTTTTACTTGTTGCTCTTCGAGGCCTCAGCTGGGATGCAGGTGTGAGACTGCCTTCCAACCTAAGCTAATCGTAGGAAAATGCTTGGTGTGATTTTTGTGCATAACTTGATCAAGGGTGACGTAGATAGCCCTGACTGATACTCTTATATCTGTACTGATACTCTTATATCTTTCCCGCAATTAGTAATTACTTTGCTTCTTTAGTTAGATTAGTTCTAGTTTTCCTCGAACACTAGTCTAACACCTATCTTTCCTGCATGTCCGCGATCGGTTTGGTTAACGAGTCGCGCGTTATGCTTCACCGCCCCTCGGTCGGTTGGGCGGGAGGTGGGCTGTGTTCTTGCCTGGGATCCGCGAGCAACAGCCATCGTCTGTCGCTTGGGCCACTTGATGGTGCAGTCATTGCATATCAACGTCCTAAAGATAATCTCTGGTAGGAGCTCGTCTCAAGTATTCTGTCTCCGATTAATGTATTGGGCTAGCATTGTTTTAACAGTAAGATTAGCGCGTTTTGGTGGCTGTGGGTCCACGGGCCAGTCCCTTGAAGGTCCCTGTCCCTGTCAGCTAACTGCGGGCCATGAAATCTCCTGGGAATGTGCGTCTAAGACTGGATATGGAAATCCTGTCAGCTCCGATGGCCCCTTACTACGTGTTACCTCGAAGTGTACGACTAGTTGGGTCAACTCCGCTAGGGTATCAAAGTCTTTCCATCTTGTCAATAGCTGGTACTCTGGAAGCATATTCTCGTAAATACGTTCCAGCTCCTGGGCTTCGGCGTTGCATCATTAGGCGAATGTCTACGAGGTAAATTTTAAATGCCTCCTTGGGTCGTTGGAAATAAGTTCGGATTTCGTCCTCGAGTCGTTGAACGTACCGGGAGGGTAGAAAAAAATGTAAAAATTCTTTGCGGAAGATTTTCCATGGTTCTCCGTGGAGGCGGCTCGTTGGAAACCAGCTCTCGGCTCGCCCAGTCAACAGTATCAAGATTTCTTAGGACAAGTGTTCAAGGTCTAAACTTGCAAACTAAGAGGCGCGAGCGTTGAGGGACAAGGGGACAATGGTTTGGTCTCTGGACTCGCGGTGGTTCCGTACTGCGCCTCCAATTCGCTGAGTCTCGAGCGCTCTGCAGCGGATAGATTGTCCTTGTTTGCGAAAGCCGCTAGTCGGCGTCTCAATTCTTCGATCGTCCCGGAACTGTCTAAGCCGAACTCAGAAGTAATCGCTTCCAGCTCGTTCTTGCGTCTGACTGAGATCCACTTGACTCCCATGCTGAGCTAGTCTCGATGCTGTCACGTTGGCGTTGAAACTGTGGAAATGGGACACCAGGGGTTTGAGAACGTTGGTTTCCTAACCCAGACACACGGTACACCGAAAAGCTGGGGCCAGAATCTTGGAAGGGCGGAGACACGACCGGCTTATTGGCATGCGCTGTACTGAAGAGCTATATTAGACGAGAGGCCGGGATGCACGCGGGCTTGTGAAGTCAGAATACACGAGGAATCGTAGCGGACTTTACTGGCAGAGTCTGACTACGTTCGGGGCCACTCCGGGTTCGATTTGTGTTAATTTTTCGGCTAGCGTTTGTTACTTTCTGTGTGGCAGAAGGGTTTGACACTAGATGAAACTCAGGCGCGGCTCGCGGAGAGATGCGTTTGTAAGAGGCGGGGCACAGGCGCAGATCGTGGTTGGGTATTCACGAAGGCTAGGAAGCACGGTGTACGTTGTATGTAGACCGAAGGCTAGGAAGCACTGTATACGTTGTATGCGGACCGAAGGCTAGTAAGCACTGTCTACGTTGTATGTAAACCGAAGGCAAGTAAGCACTGTCTACGTTGTATGCAGACTAAAGGCTAGGAAGCGCTGTCTCCCTATCCCCGACGGCCCAGCTTATATTAGACTTGAATTGGCGGTCGAGCCTCTGCCGCTGTCGACTTCTCGGAATCGTCCGAGGAACAAACCTTCGGTACCATGACGCCATCCCTATGCATTGCCGGAGTTCTTTCAGGTTGGTGGGTGGTATCAAGTCTCTTACGGCGGCTACCTTGTCGGGGTCGGTCTGGATACCTTCCTCGCTAATCACGTGTCCCAAATATTTTATGCGTCGTTGGAAGGTACACTTTTCTGCGTTTATTCGTAGGTTTGACTTGAGAATTCGGGAGAAGACCTCTTTTACGTTGCTAAGGTGCTCCGTGTAATCCTTTCCAATGATGACAATGTCGTTTAAGTACGCGAATGCGTGAGATTCCATATCTGCGCTGATGACCGTGTCTAACGTCCGTTGAAACGTTGCCCCTGCAGAGTGTAATCCGAAGGGTATCACCTTCCATTGGTAAAGATTTCTTCCTGGCACCGTGAAAGCGGTAGCTTCCCTACTGTCGAGGGCCATAGGTACTTGCCAATACCCATTCTTCAGATCTGGCGTGATGATAAAACGCGCATTCTTCAGGCCTTCTAGGATAAAATTGATCTCCGGTAAAGGATAGGCGTCCGGGATGGAACGTTCGTTGAGCTGGCGATAGTCCACGCACATACGCCATTTGTCGTTCTTTTTGCGCACGAGAACAATTGGTGCGCTGTGAGGGCCTCGAGAAGGTTCGATGAGTCCTCTGGCTATTAATTGGTCGACTTGCTCGTCGATCATTCGCCTCATTGCGGGGTTCTTGGGGTAATACCTTTGCCTTATTGCTCGGTTGTCCCGTATGACGATGGTGTGCTCCGATAGGTCTGTTGTACCTCGAAGATTTTCGAACTTTGGCAGTTCCTCGACCAGGAATTCCTGTATCTGCGCCACGAGTTCGGGTGGCCAGGGATCGTTGGTTCGTTCTGGCTCGTCCTCAATTTGTTCGTCCGTCACTATGCTGAGACTTTGACTCGGATCTGCCGGGAGCATGGTCGGCGACGACTGGGGTGGTATCGTTTAGGGAAAGCGTGCTTGAAAGGTTTTGGTTGGATACCTGGGCCAGTGGTTGGAACGCTAGTTCAGGAGTCATTTCTGTTGGGGAAGTAGCGAGATTGCTGGTGCTGGCCCCGGTGTCTACGTCGATCACCCGTCTTGGAGCTAGGTCGATAGGCGAAGACCTTGGTTGTAAAGGAACGATTGCCTGTGGGGTGGCTGCTCTGAATTCCTTACCCTTTATGGGGATCAACGCGCCGTAGGCTTCGGTTGATCTCCTTACATTCTGCGTAGCTACGTTGGAGATTGTGTCACCGGTCGTTGGCCTGGGAATCGTGTGTTCCGTTGCGGCTCTAAGGTTTGTGTCTCTTGTATTTGGCCTGGGAATCGTACGTTCCGTTGCGTCCTGGGAATTTGTGTTTTGTGTCTGTTGTTTGGACGTTGTATCGGTTGTAGTTTTCATTGGATGCGAGTTTCTCGGGGCTATCCTGGGTCTCGGGTTTTTCGGCCCGGTGGTGTGCACTTGACTGGCAGTGAATACGGGGGTGTTTGCCATGGGGCGATGGTTTCGGAGTTGTAGGAGGGTGGTGCCGCATTTTATCGTTGTTTCGATCGCGCATAAGAAATCCAGGCCTACAATGACTTGTTCTAACATGTTGGGTAAGACTAGGAGAGGTATCTGGTCTTCCCGTCTGTCTAACTGGATGTAAGCCAGGAAGATTTTGTTTGATCTCGCGCACCGAGCCGTCCGCCAGTCGGATCTGCACGCATGCCCCCCGAAGATTGGTATTATTGTCAAGTCGTCGGGCGAGGTCAGCACTGACGAAGCTCCGGAAAGCCCCGGTGTCAATGTGGGCCTCCGCGTCTTGTCCTCCTATGGTCACCCTCGCCACTATCCGGCCATCGGGTAGGTATAGGGGTTTAGCTAGTTCTGAGTATGGGAGCGCGTAGTTCCCGACTGTTCCCGTGTCAGTCGGGGACGCGTGTCGTTTCCCGACGTGTCCCGGTGACAGCAATCGATCGTCCGTATACCGCGCTTGCCACATTCTCAGCAGAACAGGATTGCAGGGTTGGTGCAGTTCGGAGAAGCGTGGCCACAGCGGCGATATGCCATGCGCGGATTCACGATGGGAGTGGTTACCATGCGATGTGCGACTTCCTGAGCCGGAGCGTTAGTTCGGTTCGTAGGTTGTCTTCTTGCTGATTCGGTTTAGTACCACGGGGGTCTCCGGAACGGTGTCCGGATGGATTCACCTTCCTTGGGTGTTCTATTCACCGTCGGCCTAGTGTACATCGGCATGTTCAGCGGGGAGAGGGGGATTACCGGTGCATTCCGTTCCTGGATGCTCTCGAACTCCGTGGCCAATGCCGAGAGTTGCGTCAGGCTTCGTAGTTCGAGTCTCCGCACATACAGCTTGTACGCCGGTAAAATGTTGTCGTAGATCCTGTAAAATTTCTTGGTGGTGTCGTACCCGGCGTGGTGCATGAGTAAGCGGAGCACGATGACGAAGTCTTTGAATGATTCACCTACCGCTTGCTTGCGGTATCGGATCTGGTCCTCCAATTGTTCAAAATACCGCGATGGCAAGAAGAACGCCAAGAATTTCTTGCGGAAATCGACCCATGGGACGCTTTGCAGTCGACTGGTCCGGAACCAGCGACTGGCTCTGTCGGTGAGGATTTCTGCCATATCTACTCCGTATGAAAGCGCGCGCTCTTCGAGAAGGTCGATGAATGACAGCGGATCGTCCAGTACGTCGAACAGGACGGATCCCACTTCCGTATGCGTTCCGCCATCTGTGCGGCGAGCTACACTGGTATACGGGAAGGAAGATAACGTCGAACACGTATAGAGCACCACAGGAGTGCCAAGGGGCAACGGACAAATTGAATGCGTGAACCGATCGATTCTGAGCATTATATTCAAATTGTCGTCGGCGGAACCTGGAAGATGGTATAAGTTTGTACCTCGAGTTCAGAGGGCTATTAATAGCATTGTTCATTGGTCAACAAAGCGTTGTCCGTTTGAGCTAATGATCGGGGTAAAAATGCGTTGTGAATAGCGATATACTTCAGCTAATAGAAAAGGAGATGGTTGATAATTTTGATGACGAAAGACAGAAGATGCGACAAGAAGCAAAAGAAAATATTCAGCAGGCGCAGAACAGATACAAGGAACAATTCGATAAAAAGCGGAAATGCGAGTACGGATACAAAGTTAATGATCTTGTGGCTATACGTAGAACACAGTTTGTAGCTGGAAGGAAAATGGCCAGCGAGTTCTTAGGACCATACGAAATAACCAACGTTATATAATATATCCAACCCAAATTATTCTTACTTTACATGCCTTCCGCGATTTAATAATATCAATAAACAATATTTAAATAATATCTTACATTTATATAGTCTTAGTTGCCGAAACTCTGCATTTTGGAAACTTTAAACAATAACTAGGGATAGCTCGCATTAAAAACACGCGGCAGGTACCAGGAAGAAGATGAGTGCATACAAATTTGGCTGTAGCGTGTGTGTTGTTATGTTGTATTACACTTGATGAAATTGTTTTTTATCTATAGTGTTTTTTTGGCTTGCCTATTTATGTTTGCCGTTGTTTTATGTGAGTTGTACCCACGAGATAGATGCACAGTAAGAGTTACAATTTCGTTGCAGTTCGGATGTCTTTTGGGTGATAGATATTGTATTTATTGATTTTTTTAATAATAAACGCCGTTTCGATTCAGTTTTCAGTTCAGTTTTCTCAGTTAGTTCCACCATCCATTTCTGATGTTCCTTAACCGCACGTAAACAATGACTGACAAAAAAAACTTATATTCTCTAGCAAATGGCTAGGAGCCAGGAAGTTTTTCTATAGCATATGCTCAAAAGTTAGTAAGAGATTCTATATTTCCTTTGAGAGAAGAATGCGAATAAATAAAAAGCATCAAATGTTGTTTTAAACATATTTTATTTGTTTTGCAATGGCAGGTCTGAATGTATCTTCACACAAATGAAGATCGCCCTGTTCAGGCTGCACACTTAAGTTAAGCAGAAGCCAATTGATGGAGCTGTTGCGTTTTTCTCCAATATTTCCGACGCTTCGATCTGTAGTGCGAGGAACAAATTTTGATATATTGTCGAATAGCTGCAACTTTCTGGAGAGCTGATGCTTACATACGCACAACTAGATCTAAAGATACCACATAGCCTTGTACATAACTATGTACTTTGATTGCATTTTACGGACAACTATCCACACCCTTCTTGGCATACCTTGATTAAAATAATTTAGCATTGCAAAAAAATCTTTCTCATCGAATTTATTTATTTGTCGAAACGCCACCATCAATTTTTGCATTATCATTTGTTGACTGTTGCTGCCACAGTCGAAAAATACTTACATTTTCCATATTTGTTGTTAAATTTTGACAAAATCCAGAGTACAAATTTATTGTTTGCTGTTGTCAACTGCTTTCAAAATTTTTTTTAATTTTGACAAAATGAACAGCACAAATTTTTTTTTGTTGTTGTCAACTGTTTCCATGGATCCCCATAAATGTGCTGTGTGTGAAAAGGCTATAAGATGAATAATACCCATACAATTCTATGCTGTTTGCAGCGACGTTTTTTCGTAAGAGTCCAAAAACGCGCAGTCTCGCTCGTATGAAGTCAAGAGCGCTCACGGATCAAACTTTTTAAAGGATTATGCGGTTTAGTTTTTTTGATTTAAATTTTTGAAAATTTTTAAAATTTGCATATTTTTCAAAATGTTGGGTTTGGACCTGGAATTGCAAGAATTTACCTAATTGACCACCTGATTTTCAGGCTCATTTTCTGGATATATAGAGTGTTCGACTTCTGTATTGGATTCAGAATCCTGCTTTAGCTTAACCTCAACTGATGCCTCTAGTTTACACCCTTCAGGTTCTATAAAATTACATCTTTACTTTCTACGATTTTCCCGCCTTTTTTACTGAGCAAAAGGTATGCTTTGGCCATGAGTAGCCCACAATTCCGAACAAGTTTTTTTAGGCGAACTTAGATTTCTTTGTTTTACTGTGCTAAAACCAATTAAATGCGACTAGCAAATGGTGTCACAATATTCAGAGAGCTGCTCTATTTCGCAAATACGTGGCAGTTTGAATTTCTCCTGCCAAAATGCATTCACACAATCCAGCATGCTAGAGCATACTTCTTGCCATTTCCACAAATGTTCTGTTGTCCCTTTCTGCAGCTCTGTTTTGTTGCGGTGTATTTGGTACTGTTAACTGTCGCATTTTTTTTTTTTGGCTCAGATACTTTACAAACTTTTTTGCGCACTTTGCACACACTATTTACTTTGCTTGTTTATGCTCTTGAGATTTTTACTATCTCCTTATTAACCATTTCCTTTATTGTATCAAAATGTAAATTGCCGAACCTTTTCTAGCATTGTAAAAAATTCTTTCTTATCGAATTTATTTTTTTTTGTCGAAACGCCCCTATTAATTTTGGCAACATCATTTATTGACTGTTGCTGCCACAGTCGAAATATACTTACACCCCTGCTTGAACATTTAAAAAGTTCATATACTTTTCCTCATTCTCCTGTACCATAAACTTTTTCTTATTTTATTTATTATTATTATAATTATATTATTATTTAACCATCCTCAATGAGGATCTGTTTTCCGAGAATCTTCGAGTTGACTCTGAGGTCAAGTCTAACTATGTTTCTATAATCTCTCCTCCTGTTCGTTACAATACACTAAATATGACACGACTACTTAATCGTGAAGAAGAATTTTTCTCCTGTATACAACTTGTCAATTGGAGACAATGCGAAGAATTGGTTATTAAATTTATTATACGTTTCGGTGCTGGTCCAGCAGGTCTTGCCGTTCTGAAATTTCCCAGTAATAGCCTCTTCCACAGATACACAGATACGGCCAAAGTATACTAAACAAGGTATCCGCACTGAGAGAGCTCTACATCTTATTTCAGCGTCAAGATGACAGCAGAGAGAGAGAGCGAAAGAGTAATGAGTTTGCTCTCTTGTGTCAAAACAAAGAAATTTGTACGTGCATGCATATGTATGTATATATAATAATATGTAATAATAATAATATGTATATAAAGTAATCTTGCATAAAAATACGGCGGCGCCATTGCAAAAACTCAAAAAAGTCTAAGGGAACACGAAAAAATCGTCCGCGGAGCTGCGTCTCAACTGTTCAACAGACTGAAATTTAAGAAGTTAAAAAGAGGGCGAGAGAGCGAGTTCGACTACCTTGTTAAGTATGCCTTGCGACCACCCATTTCGGAGATGATCCGTAAGATTTTGCCGTTTCGAAATTTCTCAGTTAGTTCCACCATGCATTTTGGATGTTCCGAAGCCGCACGTTTTTTAAATGCGAAATTTAGACGAAGGTTTTCAAATCCAACTCTGAAATTGAATTATCATTCATTACGACAAAATGGAATTCACTGCCAATATGTAAACAATAACTGAGAAAAATAACTGATATTGTTTAGAAAATGGTAAGGAGTCAAAGGTTTTTCAATTGCAGATGCTCAATTTTCAGTTGGAGATGCCTTCGGGAGCAGGCAAATAAATAAAAAAAGGTAGTTTTAAATAATTGTTATTTGTTTAAACAATTTTTTGCAATGACGGATCTGAATATTTCCGCAGATACAATCAGAACGCGACGTTCAAGTTGCTCACTTTAATTAAACAGAACCCAATTTTCATTATTGGCGCTGTTCCATTTTTCCTTCATTATTGCCAACGCTTCGATCTGTTAAGCAAGCTCGAATTTTGATATATTGTCCAATCGCTGCTGCACTGTAGAGAGCCGATTTTCACATACGCAAATCTATATTTGTAGAAAATTTATATGGAATCAATTTGGAAGATTATAACGAAGACAATAGGTTCCGTGCCAAATTCTTCCTCGTCGAATTCTTATATTTGTCGCACGCCACCATCAATTTTCGCAACATAATTTTTCGCTGTTTAGCCACAGTCGAAAAATAATTACATTTTCCATATTTTTTGTTAAATTTTGACAAAATGCAGAGTACACATTTTTTGTTTTTTGTTGTCAACTGTGTTTTCCAGGGATGGTGGTCTGTGGGAATCGAGGTTTCACATATTTCCAAAAATACCACCGTTCCTTGTAAATGTGCTGTGTAGGAATACGCTATAAGGAAAAAAATTAATCCTTGAAATTCAATTGACAAAAAATAAACACTCACTGCAAAATAATTTCACGTAAGTACTTGATAAATGGAAGACCATCGGAGATATTTTATTCGTGATTTTAACTGACCATCAACTGTTTTAATTTTTTTCAATTCGTTTCAATACGAACTTCGATAGGTTTGACTCTATCTTGACATTGCCGATTTCTTTGGTCATAGCTCCTGATTGACCATGCTTATTTAATAATTGTATTAATTTGTTTAATCTCCATGAATAGGATATAGCGCGAGATAGATAGCAATATGTCTTATTTAATTCTAATAGCCTTACCGGTGCTAATTTCTTGTTCACTTGTAATGGCGAGCGAATTCGAAGTTATGTCCATGTCTAAATTCGACGTCAATGGGCAACATTTCGGTATGTTAATATTTAATATTTAGACATTATACTTACACATATTCTATTCTATTTAAGTAAATTTTGAAAAGAGTATTTATATTTGAACCGTTTATTAATTACACGTACACCTGTATGTGGTATATCTTGTTTATATTGTTTAATTTATATGTACATACATACATACATATGTATGTCCAGTGTACATATGAATTAGTATAAGAATTTGGTAAATGTTAAGTATGTGGACAACCTCTCCAAAATTCACGAACTTTTTTTCTTGGATAGACCCCGATTTATCATTAATTTAATTCAAAAAATTTCGTGGTCGTCGCTTCAAGTTTTTTTTTTTAATTTTTAAAGTTTAACTTTTTTTTGAGCAAAAATGGCTTGCGCGGGTCACTTGCTGTATTGTTGATTTTTTGTGTGGTTTTTTCTGTTTTTATTGTTTTAGTTGTTGTTTTGTTATAACCACAAATTTTAAAGAAAACTACTACCACGTACTTAACATTTACCAAGAATTTTAGCACGGCAATTTTATAACAGTTTATTGCAGTAGTTTTAAGACAATTTTTCATTTTTATGTTAAGGAAAATTCAGCAATTTTCCATTAGATTAGAACATTTTTATAGGCTTTCTTAAGGGCTCATGCGAAAATTAACTCAGAGTCGGCTGCTCATTTTTCCGCTCGACCAGTGCAATGTCTCGGGAGCAAATTTACTTCTGGTTTTGTAGCTGAGAGTTTTCCACAGGCCTATTATTCCAAGTACAGACAATTGTTCGAAAAGCCGATCAACTCTGATAAATGCAGATGTAAATCGGACCCAAACACTTTGTAGCTTTAGTTTACCTTCTGGAATTTATGAAGCTTTTAAATTGAATAATTTTTAGCGTTATATTTTGCCGAAATTTTAATTTTGAAAACTTCGGACAATTAAAAAAAGTATTTCTTGGGATTCATGTTTTAAGATCAATTAGGTGTTGTTTAAGGTATCGTTTGTAAAATCTATGGATAAACGGCTGAGTTGCAGCGGTTCGACCAAACCTACTAATGCCGAATTTTGCCGTTTAATACCGTTCAGTGCCATCTCAAATGATATTACACGTTTTAAAACTGTTAAAAATAAATTTTTATAATTTTTTGCAAAAGAAACAGTACAGTTGTATTTTGAGTAACACTAATTTCAATACAACCAGTTGTAGTATACTTAAGTTATGGGAAAAAAAGTATTTTAAAAATTGAAAGAAAAACACACCTTGACAAAAACCTTAAAATTTATAGAGCTCCAGTACGTGCCATATAAAAATACTAGCGGCTGAGTGTGACTAGGTGTGCATGCCCTTCGGTAACACTGTTTAGAAATCAAATCAAAATTTAAATTTTGTATCAAAGCAAGGAATGTATTTTCTGTGGGCGTTGGGTGACAACAATGCACGGATAAAGCACCGCAATATAAGATAAATCAGTTTTTACTGAGCATAAATGCAATCAATTATTTTTTATTTCATATTTAGCACTTTTTTTTACAATTTCCTCTTCTTCAGTCTTTATTAAGTTCACTATGTCGTCGTCGCAAAATTCTATTTACAGCTTGTTTGGTTTTAACTTTGCCCTGTATTATCGTACTCACGCACATTCGCGCACACAACCTCCCGGGGAATCTCAAAAATTAATTTCGTTGCGTTTCCGACACATACAGATGCTTTCTTAGGTGCCGTTTACACTGAGGCTGCGTCTTGATTCTTTGCGTCTTCTCAGAAACGCAGTTTTTTTTACATAGGTTTAGCATAGGGCCCTAGTGATGGCAAAAAGTTGCGTCGTTTTCCGACACAGTTGCGTTTTAGTATTTCTGTGCGCATAACAGCAATTTTCGTACTGTTCTACCTAATGAGCAAAACTATCACCACTAATAGCAACCAAAAAAAAGGGGATTCAAATTTAAATATAGCCGCGTAATATTTTTAGCTGAGTAAAGAGGGGCAAAAATACATGTAATGCTTAGAACAAATTGCTGAAACTAATTTTATTATTAAATCAAGCAAACAAATTGCTGAAACTAATTTTATTATTAAATCAAGCATTTCAACAATACGTTTGATTTCATATTTTTTGTCTTTGAATCCTTTCACTGTTTCCGTGATCTTCTCAGGGCAAGAAAGTATGCTGGCAGATACTTGTCAGCGAGTTGAGCAACTATCTCGTGAAAAAACTCCAGTAATATGCGGCAGACAATGGCCCTTGGCACACCAAATAGACTCCCTACCGTACGAGCTATGCTGAGGCTATTCTCTTCTCCAGAAGGATTGTCAGTCCTGAGTTGAGATTGGGCAACAGTCCAACAAGAAACTTGAGAGAACTCCTTTCCATGCGGAAATTTTCTGTAGGAAAAGGCATCGGAGTTGTGTACAACATATTCCTCCTAAAATGAACCATATCGTGGCTATTGCAACTTAGAATACATTATTTAATTGAAAAGAGAGAACATTAACTGCTCTTTACTTACAAGGGTCCAAACGCAAGGAGGACGTTGCAGTTGCAAGACGAATTGCAACTTTTCTGAGGATAACTCAGACAATTCCATGCACTTCAAAAAATTCTCCTTGCGTCACCTCAGTTAAAAGAATCAACCCTATTTCCGACATATTTCGTTAATTTTCGAGCATTATTTACTTTGTTTACAAAATGTGTCTTCCTCTTCCAAGACGCAAAGAAGCAAAACCGCTGTAGTGTAAACGGCAGTTCTGCTTCTCTGCGTCTTCTCCGATATCGATAGGTAACGCACCAAGTGTAAATAGCCTATTAGTCTGTCGCGGTGATTTGCGTTCGCACGATGGATTCGAACACTTTCCATCACGCTCAAGTTAAAAAAAAACTGGAAGTTTCCTTGCTGCACCTCCGAAACTCAAATTACAATTACAAACTCAATTACACTACTTGAGCTGCCGCCCAAAATAACTTTTTCTGATCGAATTGGAGATTTAAATTTTTTTAAAGAATTATGGTTTTTTTTATTAAGTTTAGTTGTTTTGTAGTGCCTTTATTTTTAAATAACTTAAGTTTCCTATAACTTATTCTTTAGTTTTGTTTGAAGTTTTGGTGAAACGTATGCAACTTGGCCATTTATCGATAGATTTTTAAAATACCTTAAACGACGCCTAATAAATGTGTATATCTAAAACTAAAAATGTTAGTCATTAAATATTTTTTTGTCGGTTTAAAAATCAAAATTTGGAGAAAAAATTATGAAATTTCAATTTGACATCTTAATATCTTCCAGACGTTAAGCTGCACCTACAAAATGTCTGGGCTGAATTTAAGCTGCATTTGTCAGATTTTCAAAACTTTAAAGTTTAATACAACTAGTTATAGGAAACTAGTATAGGAAACTTAAAAAAAGGAAGCACGACCTCTGAAAAAAATAACACATTTTTAAAAAATTCTTTTAAAAACACTAAACCATACAAAAAACCCATATTTCTTTAAAAAATTGTAAAGTTCTAAATCTATCAGAAAAAATCATTTTGGGCGACAGCGAAAATGTCGTGTTGACTAGTGTAACCGAATCTACATACGTCAGCTGCTAGCACTACAACGAAAAGTGTTGTTGCTCTGGCCATTTTTTCCGACTAAAATTTGAGGTTGGGGTAAACAAAATTTATAAAGAAGGCACAAGAATTGCCCTGGTAATAGGGTCAAATTTATCTTATTGGTTCAATAAGTCATCTATTTTTTCCTTTTCCAACTGAGATTAATTTGTTGTATAAAAAAACAGTTCGAAAAGGAACATTTGTTCTTTTTGAAAAGTAGCCGGCGTAATTAATTTAGTATTTTTTCTATTAGTGCATCACACTGCCCAACACGGGTTTTGCGAATAAAATATGACACAGTGGGCGCGTTGAAGTATCGCCTTGATCATGTTGTGAATGCGAAGGTGCATACTTTACTTATCATTGGACCGTATTCTTACGCTACATGTGACCCATGAATTTAAGACCGAATTGTATCATAAAGACTGTTGAGACAACGATCTTTTTCGTTGACTATATATCAAAGAATTTCACAAAAAGTTTAATTTCAATACGTTATAAAATTTATTGTATGTGATTTGTATGGTGAGGGTGGCCAAAGCCGCCAGAGCCTTTAACAATGTATGTGTTCAAACATGAACACATTATTGTACTTAAAGAATACACATTCACGGAGATAAATACAAAACCAATCGATTCTAAGTAAAAGACATACATAAAGTATAAAATTTATGACTGTTAGGGTACGATCTGTCAACTCATAAGCAAGACACGACACCCCAAAGTCAAGTGCAGTAAGCACTTAAGACCCTAATTTAGTCTAAAATTACTGATGCTTGCATGCTGAATAGTTGGTCACTCACAGCAGCGTTGCAGCCGATCCGTGGGTCTAGCGATAAGAATAGAATACAAAATTGTCCCCATCCTACATTGTAAAAGTATATATAAGGCACGACGTTGAAGAAATAAAACCAGATTGAATTTACAACTCATCTCGCAAGTGTTTAGATTTTTCTTGTAAGGTCTAAACATTTTGGTCCTTCGAGACTCTCCGGTGTTTCCCCCCTGTGGTAAGAGCACGGAGTTAAACCAGCTCCTTAAAGACTGCAGAAGTGTCTAGTACACCTACAGCTAAAGGTAGCGAAAATAAAAAAAAACTCGAGTTTTCCCTCCTGAAGTAAGAAGACCGAGTATAATATTAATGAAACAAAAGTTTCAATAAATAAGCAAAAATACATGCTATACAGGCAGTATTTTTGTAATAGATATCAACAAAATATCTATAGTGCGTGAAAAATTTACGCGGCGGTGGCGTATTCAAGGCCGAAACATCGAATAAAAAAATAAAAATTTCCCAACATCGAAAAAGTGTGAAAAGTGAAGGCCAGCAAGAAATAAATAAAGCGGCCCAATAAAACAAAATAAAAAAATTTCTGACAAAAACTGAAGATAAAAAAGTTGGTGTGTGTTAAAAAAAAAAACCCCACGACAACTGATCGTTGGAGCAAATATCATTGCCTAAAGAAAAGCAAAAGTGCAGTTCTCATCCGATCAGCAAAATTAAGCAGCATCAACGGCAGTGGCAACACAGTGTAATCAACAGCAGCAGCTATCAGCCGCCACAACAACAGCAACAACGGCGGAAGACATCAGCAGCAGTAACAGCTATCAGCCGCGACATCAACAGCAATAACGGCGGAAGACATCAGCAGCAGTAACAGCAACACCAACAGCAGCAGCAGCAGCAGCAACAGATAAGTCAGAAATTTAAGTTTTTATTAAGTAATTAGCACAAGATGTTGTCGGAATACACGATAAAGCTACTAGAGGCTCAAGTCGCAGTAGCAAATGAAATAAAATCGATTGAAGCTGGTATATTGACCAGCGACGTAATCTGTAGGCTAAGAGAGCTAAAAATAGTTGTTACAGCAAATAATTCAAAATTAATGGGCTGTGGAGTAGTCGATCATGACTACTTCAATAAAAAGCAGTACCAAAAAATTTAAAAAAATATAGACGACATAGAAAGAAGCTATGTCGAAGTAAAGTCTGCAGAAACTATAAATGTGCAGGTGGAGACTGGAACATTGAAGAGAGACTTGGAGCCAAAAGTTGACCAAAGTCTAGAAGAAGTAGTTGAGGATTTCGGCAGATTAGAAGACTATTTGAAATCTCATTTAGAACAAGCTCAAAAGGAGTTAGATCAGGCTGGCTGGTGCGAGTACCAAATAAGAAAAGATAGGATGGAATACCTTAGGAAAAAACTCCGTAAAAATGTTACGGAGTATTATAAAAATTATGAGTCAAACTTCAAATTCGACGATGAGGTCGCCGATTTGGAGTTTGAATTTCAGTGCTTGTTAAGAGCCATAAACACGAGGATGCAAGATATTACTAATGAAAAAAGTAGCGTCAGTAAAGAGGCAGGAATTAAGAAAGAAAATGAAGATTTTCCAGTTCTTCCAAAGGCAGAAGTACCCACATTCTCAGGATTAGATAAAGAGTGGGACGGTTTTTCACAATTATTTAGTGAGATTATACATAATAGAGATGGTCTGAGTACATCTCTAAAATTTACATATTTAAAAATGGCTATAAAGGGTGAAGCAAGGAGTATGGTTGCTCACCTATTGACAGGTCCAGTCGAAAATTATAATGCCGCTTGGGAATTGCTGACCAAGCGGTATGAAAATAAGCGAAAAATATTTTCGGATCAGCTGAATCGTTTGCTGGATTTACCAATACTAGACAACGATTCAGCAAAACAAATTAAGATGTTTTCGGACTCAATAAATGAGGCGATTCATCTTATCAAATTAAAGTCACAATTAACAGAAGAAGTTGATGTGATATTTGCGCACATTATATTGAAAAAATTCAATAAAAATGCATTACAATTATATGAAAGTCATATAAAAAAAACTAAAGAAATTCAAAGATTACCCGATGTAATGGAATTTTTAGAACAACGGTACACTTCTCTTTACTCATCGCAGGAGGAAGAGAAGAAGCCGTTGAAAAAAGGAGTGCCATATAATAGCAGTATTAAAGAAAGTTGTCCGCTTTGTAAAATGGCAGGCCATACAATAATGCAATGCTATAGGTTTAAGAGAATGAGTCCGATAGAAAGAGGCCAGACTATACAAAATCACCGCCTATGCAATAGATGCTGTAGGCATGAGATGTATAAGAAATGCTCATCGGAAATGTTTTGTGGGATTTGTAAAAAACCCCATCATACGATGCTACATAATCCCTACGAAAAAAGGGAAAATGTTAATACTTGTTTGACAAAAAAACAAGCGTTCTTAGCCACGGCAATTATTAAAGTAAGAGCTGTAAATGGTGGCTATGAAAATCTTAGAGCATTAATTGATTGTGGTTCGCAATGTACCATAATTTCAGAGGAAGCAGCGCAAGCATTAAAATTAGCGCGAAAAAGAGTCAACACCGAGGTTAGTGGAGTGTCATCTACAGACTCTTGCACTTCTAAATACAAGGTTAATTTAACTGTGCAAACTCGGGATGTTGGTAAAAAACCTCTAAATATTGAAGCAATAATTCTCCTAAAACTAATGAAAGCTTTGCCTATAAAGTCGTTCAATATAGACAAAACAAAATGGCAAAACTATGTGTTGGCTGACCCTAACTTTAATAAACCAAGTAGGGTAGATATAGTTATTGGAGTAGATCTGTACGCCCATGTGGTAAAAGACGGAGTAGTAAAAATAGATGGACTACTTGGTCAGAATACTGAATTCGGATGGATTATATCCGGTTGCACCAAATCAAAGGGCGATAACTTGATTGTGGCAACAACAATCGAAGTAGGGGACTTAGAGCGGTTCTGGGAAGTAGAAAGCGACAGTTCTGATGAAGAAGAAGATGTTTGCGAGAAGCACTTCTTGGCAACCACAAAAAGAGAGGAAACTGGAAGATATGTGGTAAAAATACCATTTAAAAAAGATAAGGATCTCGGAGATTCAAAAGCACAAGCTATGGCGCGATTTTATAATTTAGAAAAGAAACTCAGCAAAAATGAAAAATTAAAAGAAAATTATATAAAATTCATGCATGAATATATCAATTTAGGACATATGGTAGAGTCAAAAAAAGAGGGAAAATATTATTTGCCCCATCAAGGAGTCATAAGAGATTCCAGTCTAACGACAAAACTCAGAGTGGTTTTTGATGCATCAGCAAAAACCACAAATAACAAAAGTCTAAATGATGTCATGTGGGTTGGACCAAGAGTCCAAAAAGACAACTTTGATATTATAGTGAAATGGCGAAAGTGGCCATATGTAGTATCTGCGGACATTGAAAAAATGTACCGGCAAATTAAAGTTGATGAAGAAGATCAACATTATTTACATATAATCTGGATAGAGGCTCCAAACGAAAAATTAAAAGAATATAAACTTACAACCGTTACGTACGGTACAGCTTCAGCACCACCACTTCTATCCACCTTAGCTAAAATGTACGACCCCTTAGGCTGGTTGTCTCCAGTTACAATTGTCGGGAAATTATTTATGCAAAAACTTTGGCTATCAGACAAAAATTGGGATGAAGAACTATCAGATCAGGATACTCGTGAATGGAATGCCTTTAAAGAAAATTTAACGGCGCTAGAGAGCATTCGGATACCAAGATGGCTTAATTCTCAGCATGCTAATCCGATGCAAATTCATGGGTTTGCCGATGCATCCGAAAAAGCTTATGCTGCCGTAGTGTATGCCAAGGTAGATGGTGCTTCAATTATAATAGCCAGCAAAAGCAAGGTTAATCCGAAAAAGAATCGGAAAACCATTCCCAAGTTAGAACTTTGTGCGGCTCATCTTCTAGCGAAATTGATGGAACGAATAAAAATAGCGGTTGGAAGTGAGGCAGAAAGTTACGCTTGGAGTGATTCTACGATCACTCTAGCTTGGATAAAAAACGGAGACAATAAAGACAAGTTTATTAGACGTCGAACGGACGAAATTAGGAAAGTTAAAGAAATTAAATGGAGACATGTCAAGTCTGAAGACAATCCAGCAGATGTAGCGTCAAGGGGAATTAGTGCAGAGAAGCTGAAAGATTTTGAAATTTGGTGGAAGGGTCCTCAATGGTTGGTAAAATCTAGGGAAGATTGGCCAAAAGAGGAAATTGAAGAAAAAAGAGTTGTTGGCACAACGTTTATAATCGATAAAGCTAACATAATTAAAGAGTTATTGCATAAATACTCGTGTATGCATAAACTAGAGAGAGTCATTGCATATGTATTAAGGTTTATTCAAATCAAAACCAAAAATACAAAATTTTCACCACATTTGACGGTCAATGAAATTAAGATCGCTAAAATATTAGTATTGAAAAAACAACAAGCTTTTCAATTCAGTGCGGAAATAGCTAGCCTAATTAATAAAAAAGAAATAGAAACAAAAAGTAAGATATTAGGCTTGAATCCATTTTTAGATAAAGATGGATTACTGCGAGTTGGAGGTAGATTACAAAACTCCAACGCAGAATTTGAGGTTAAGCACCCATTGATTTTAAATAAATGTCACTTGACGTCCTTAATTATCAATGATGCACATAAAGAAACATTGCACGGTGGAATTAATCTGATGCGGAATTATATCCAGCGAAAGTATTGGATATTTGGGCTTAAAAACTGTTTGAAGCAAAAGCTTAAAGAGTGTGTTACCTGCGCTAGGTACAGGCAGAATACAGCAGAACAAATTATGGGAAGCCTGCCGAAACATAGAGCAACTATGTCGCACCCTTTTACAAATACAGGGGTAGACTTTGCCGGACCTTACCAAATCCTGTGCTCTAGAAACCGTGGGCAAAAATCGTATAAGGGATATATTGCCGTATTTGTGTGCATGGCGACAAAAGCTATTCATTTGGAAGTCGTCAGTGATCTAACTTCAGACGCCTTTCTAGCTGCACTTAGAAGATTTTTTTCAAGAAGAGGAAAATGTGCAAAAATCTTTTCCGATAATGGAACCAATTTTGTTGGAGCTTCGCGAAAATTAGACGAAGAATATCAGAGAGCCCTTAAGGACAATATAAAAGTGATTCCAATATTAGAAAGAGAACAAATAGAGTGGCACTTTATCCCCCCGGCAGGACCTCACTTTGGAGGTATTTGGGAAGCTGGGGTAAAATCGGTAAAATATCACTTGAAAAGAGTGATTGGGGATAATAATTTAACCTATGAGGGAATGGCAACCCTCTTATGTCAAATTGAAGCTGTACTAAATTCACGACCGTTGTATACAGCTACAAATGATATTGACGATTTGGATGTATTAACACCAGGTCATTTTATTATTGGAAGGCCAATATATGGCCCCATAGAAACAATATCAGATGAAAGAATTGGAAATCTAGATAGATGGAAATTAATTAAAAAAATGAAGAGAGAATTTTGGATTAAATGGAAAAATGATTATTTACACACTCTGCAACAAAGAAATAAATGGAAAAAAGGAATGCAGAATATTAAAAAAGGACAGATAGTATTAATAAAAGATGAAAACTGTCATCCAGCTAGATGGCCTCTGGGGAAGATAGAAGAAATACATAAAGGTAGGGACGATAGAGTCAGAGTAGTCACTATTAAACATCAAGACGGGTCAATCAAACGACCTATTACTAAAATTTGTCCATTAGCTGGAATTGAGTCTGAAGAAAATGATTCAGAAAAGCCTCCAATAGAAACCAGAAGTAGTCGCGGCACACCTCGAATACCAAAGCTAGGTCTCATGGCAGTAATGTTAACGCTTATGTTATTTTGCCAAGCATCAAGTGCAAACATAGCTGCCAGAAGAACAGAGAAGTGGTCAATTGAAAAAATGAACAGTTCCACGTCAATATATTTGGATCCGTTGGGGGACGTGGAAATAATAGCCTCATCTTGGGATCTAATTGTCTATTATAATATGGACTCATATTTTCAAATGATAAGAAAGGGGAAAGAATTAGTTGGGAAAATGAGAGTTGTGTGCGGTAAACTCTACACCTTTGAAGAACAATGCAATAATGTTTTAGATAACACTGACAGACAAATTGCAGATCTAGAGGAAAATAATAAATTGTTTATGGCTCAGGACAACAAAAGACAGAAACGAGCACCATTTGAGTTTATGGGGTCACTTTATCATATATTATTCGGAATAATGGACGCCGAAGATAGAGAAACTTTGGAAGGAAATATGAAAAATCTATTAGAAAACCAACATAATCTAGACGATTTAATTGAAAGACAAACGTTAGTGGTAGAGTCAACAGTAAATATTCTCAAAAGAACTACTGAGGAAATAAATGTCAACTTTAAAAGTATGAGCACCAGAGTAGAGAACATAACGGAGGCTTTAAAAGAAAGTTATTATGTATACAAAGAATCTATTAACTTCTTTATGGTAACAAAGCAACTAAGTTCAATGATTGACGAGTGCGATAAAATCCAAGCAGGAGTAATAAGTCTCTTGATAGATATTAATCATGGTAGACTAAATCCAAATATTTTAAAACCGATACAACTAAAAGCAGAAATTACAAAAATAAAGGATAGTTTATTAGAAACACTAGTTCTTCCAGGAAAAAGAACAGTGACGGAATTGAAGGAAATTTACAGCCTATTAACCGCAAAAGGAATTTTCGTAGATAACAAGTTAATCTTACATGTGAAGATCCCACTGTTTGGTAGACACCCATCCCATTTGTTTAGGATTATTCCAATGCCAGTGGAGCATGAAAGGGAGTTGATCAAGGTAGATTTAAGCTCTAGGTACTTAGTATACAATTTCGAAATTGATTCCTATCATTCGATGACTGAAGCTACTTTGAACAAATGCCAAAAATGGCAAACGAATAAAAGAGTATGTGAAGGTAATTGGCCTTGGAGTAGCGCCAATGATAATGCTTGTGAGATAGCCCCGTTTAAACCCAATAGTCATTCAACTTGTGTCTATAAAAAAATGCCAGAGACAGGGTCATTTTGGGTCGAATTAGAAAAGAAAGGTAGTTGGCTCTTCAAAGTTCCAGTAAACACTAATGCCAGAATTCAATACATTAATTCAAATCAAGAAATAATTGATCTACCTCAACAAGGAATTTTAACAATAATGAATGGTTGCACTGTGCGAACAGATGATAAAATATTAATTCCTCATCACAGTATTCATTCAGAAGACTATAAGACAATTTCATCCTCTTATATAAGTAATATAAATAAAATACCGAAAATTGTTTGGAATCCAATATCTGTACCGTTAATTAACCATACGAATGAAATTCATAAATTACAAAACGAATTAACAATGTTAAAAGAAAGTCATCATGAATTAAAAGGACTTAAGTTCCACCATGTGTCTGGACATGCTGCTTTGATTATCGGAATAATAATTATGTTAATATTAATAATATATACCATAAGAAGAATTAAGGTAGCTCGAAGACTGCAAGCAATAGCACTTCCCTATTCATATATATATATAATATAACTTAAGATAATCATCGACAAAAAAAAAAATGTACAAATAAAAACTAAGCCATGCCACTTTTGGCCCTTTGCAGAATGTTCAAACATGAACACATTATTGTACTTAAAGAATACACATTCACGGAGATAAATACAAAACCAATCGATTCTAAGTAAAAGACATACATAAAGTATAAAATTTATGACTGTTAGGGTACGATCTGTCAACTCATAAGCAAGACACGACACCCCAAAGTCAAGTGCAGTAAGCACTTAAGACCCTAATTTAGTCTAAAATTACTGATGCTTGCATGCTGAATAGTTGGTCACTCACAGCAGCGTTGCAGCCGATCCGTGGGTCTAGCGATAAGAATAGAATACAAAATTGTCCCCATCCTACATTGTAAAAGTATATATAAGGCACGACGTTGAAGAAATAAAACCAGATTGAATTTACAACTCATCTCGCAAGTGTTTAGATTTTTCTTGTAAGGTCTAAACAGTATGTTTGTAAAGAGTGTTAAATAAACTTGGGGAGGCAAGCGAGCCAATCTTGTGCCAAATAATAGATTGGGACAAAAAGGTCTGTTCTCCAATTACATCAAGCGGTAACAGATTTTAGCAGACGCAACTGCCATGCGCTTAGCTACGCCGTGTGGAAGCATAGATAAGAAAAGCAAGAGTTAAGAAGCATAGATAATATATGATAAGTGAGAGCATGATGCTGAGAGAGAGCAAGAGAGTAAGACAGTAAGAGTATGGAAACAGAATGATACCAATATGAATTAATATACAAAACAGAGAATTACACTCGGGCCTCGCCCGAACAAAGACCATGGATCGCTGATAAAGTTGTGATTTTGAACGCACAACTTCGCAGATATCAGATATTAAAGGCTAAACCATGCCCTTTCAAGTGAGCTTAATGCCAAACTGTTGGCAAGATTCATTGATCTGGTGTTGATTTATAGGTGATATAGGGATAAAAAAAAAAAACAAACACAAAATAAACATTTTAAAATCTGTATATTTCAATAACACTTCGCTGATTACGAATCTTAGGTCAGTTCTAAAAATTCAAAAAACCACTGCACCTTGCAATAATTTTCGATTAAAGCAATTTTGAAGAAGCTTCTTGTCATGTTTCCTTGAATTGTGGTTAAAACAAGCTCATAAAGTGCATAAAATGCAACTTATTTTAAAACATTGTGCCCAGTCTCTATGCCAACCCTTAACCTTTCTTTTCAATCTATCTTTGGAACAGTCTTGTCTTCCAGTAATTTGGAATGAGCATTGCGCTTTACAAGAAAGACCCCAGATCTAACAAAGAAAATTACGGAGGTATTGCAAGGCTTCTCCGCCATTCCTAAGCTCCTTGAGTTCCTGGTTACCCGGCAACTGTAACATCTTTGTTCTAGCTTGATATCTCCTTCACAAAATGGTTTTTTTAAACATCGGTTAACAACTACCAATCTGCTCGAGTTTTCCTTCAAAACACTACTCGACAAAATTCAACTTTTTTTTCCGCTGTCGCCAAAAATTACTTACTGTATTGAACTTTGCAGTTAAAAAAAGCTGAAAAATGCAGCTATACTCAGAGTTTTTGTAGCTGCAATTTAACGTCTGGAAGATATTAAGCTTCCAAAGCTCAGGAAAAGTCGAAAAAAAAATATTTGAATGCCTTGATTTTTGGTTTTAGATAGACACAATAATTAGGCTTCGTTTAAGATATTGCTTATAAAAATATAAAAATAAACAGTTAAATTATAACCGTTTGACCAAAACTTCATATGACGAATTTCGCCGATAAATTCCGTTAGCCGACGTGTAACCGTTTTTATACCCGGTACTCGAAGAGTATAGGGGTATATTAGATTTGTGGTGATAACGGTTGTGTGTAAGCAAGCGTTTCCGACCCCATAAAGTATATATATTCTTGATCAGCATCAATAGCCGAGTCGATATAGCCACTTTTCCTGAGCTTTCAAAGTCAAAATTTCGGGAAAAAATACCGAAAAAAATTATGAAACTTAAATTTGGAAGCTTAATATCTTCCACACGTTAAATTGCAACTACAAAAACTCTGAGTATAGCTGCATTTTTCAGCTTTTTTTAACTGCAAAGTTCAATACAACCAGTTGTAGGAAACTTCAGTTATGTGCATAGCTCGCAAATAACTGTTGACTGTTTGTTTTGCTTACGCTCTGCTCGCGAGAACAACCGAAAAAAAAACTACCCTTGTTCTCTCTCTGAGCAGCAGACCTCGTTTCTTTTCGTTTCGGGTTTCTGTTGAGCGCTTTACGTTCATCTGTTCGTGAGACGCTCTATTACCGAACATCGCACAATGAGAGATACGAGTGATGCTCGCACAGAGAGACTCACTAAAAGACCGATTGACTGAAAAAGTCACTTCAAACGGTCTTTTCAATAATTTGTCTCCTTTTCGATGCACAGTGGTACGTTGTGTCACATTGTGAGATTTGATTTTCACGTTAAATTCTCTTTAAATTTTAAACATGAATTTTTATATTTCAAACTAATTTTATTATTACAAAATGAATAGTTTCTTTATAATTAATTTATTTTGAATTAAGCTTAACAACTAATAACGAGTTAAGGTTTTGTGTGGCCAATACTACCTGTGCCAGCATACTCAAGTGTTGCGATTTCAGCATTACATTTCTGAAAAAAACATAATATGTATTCGTTTATAGGTAAGCGACTATACATTTTGTCAAAATGCTCGACCTACAATCACTGTACCATCGAAATTTACAAAGCAAAGTGAAGCGTAGAACCTTCGAGAGTTCACATACACACATACATTCGAAAAAGACTTTTTGGATTGTCGTTCAAGGGCAAACGGTCTTGGAATGAGCAGAGCAAAAGAGACCGGAAAAAAACTGCTCGTCGGCTGAGCACGAGCACAATTTTTGTACGAACAATGCAATCGGTTGCGCTCAGACTTTTTGCTCAAAGTGTCAGTGAAGAACTCTTATTTTACGATCGCACGAATCGGTTAACAGTTATTTGCGAGCTCTGGTTATGTGACATATAGAAGCATTACCTTTGACAAAAAATACCAAAATTTTAAAAAATTCTTTAAAAAAAACTACTCTATGAAAAAAAAAAACATTTTTTAGAAATTTTTAAACCTCCAAATCTATCAGAAAAAGTTATTTTTGGCGACAGCGGAAAAGTCGTGTCGACTAGTGTAATCAACCGTGGATTTCAGAGCGGTTTGCAAACCGACGTTTTCTTTTACGGATTTTAGCAAGGCATTTGATTCGGTTAACCATACTCTATTAATTCAGAAGCTGTCCTCATTAGGTTTCCCTAGTAATCTTCTAAGTTGGATTTCGTCGTATCTTTCAAATCGCACAACGGGTCTTATTTACTAATGTTTTGTCAGAGATCGTTAACATTACATCTGGTGTGCCACAAGGAAGTCATTTGGGAACGCTCCTCTTCATTATACCCGGTACTCGTAGAGTATAGGGGTATATTACATTTGTGGTGATAACGGATGCGTGTAACGCCCATAAGGAAGCGTTTCCGACCCCATAAAGTATATTCTTGATCAGTATCAATAGCCGAGTCGATATAGCCATGTCTGTGTGTCCGTCTGTCTTCATTAGCTCCTATATCTCAGAGACTATTACAGTTAGAGCAACCAAATTTTGTGTCCAGGGTCCTGTGTAATCACACTACTTCAAGTGTATTTCAAAATGTCGCCCTGCCTCTTTCCGCCCCCACTAAGGACGAAAATCTGTGGAATCCACATTTTTTAAGATAAAAGAACACCAAAAACGCATAATCATGGAAAATAACCGTATCTACAGATTGCCGAATCTGGATCAGGTTGAACTACTATTATAGTCAGAAGGAACAAATTAAATTTCAGTCGCTACGCAACGCCTGCCAAGCGCTTACTCATTCCCTATTTTTCTCTCGCACACACTTCGACGTCTCGTATGAGTAGTTCTACATGTACATGTAGAAATGTAGAAGCTGATGTAAAAATTGTATATTAACAAAAATGGAAACAGATAACATTTAATATATAAAAATCTAGCATAGGGTTCGACTTAATTTTTGAAAATTTTCCATCTGGGTCAACATTTAACTCTTTCCTTTTGCGAATATATAATAAATTACATAAATCATAAGATCTCATTTTTTCTGACTGAGTACCGGGTATGAAGTAGAGCCGCAATCTGCGAGCGAGAGAGTCAGCGCGTATTTTCTCTCTTTGTAAAAACATCGCTCCCTACAAAACAGAATTGTATGAGCGTGAGACATCTTCGTGTTTATATTTTCTTTGGTTCTTCCGTATTGTAGAGCAACAGTAGGAAGACCCTAGCTTATGTGCGTACTCGTGTATAACAATGGTTGGCATCAATTAATGCAAAACATATACTGTTGTAGAGCAAACTATGACTTGCATGAATCGTTCATCGCTGTATGATCTGACTACAGTAGACACATCATATCAACCGAGTCAATTTTTCGTTTCTTCAATCTACCTAGTAACTTATTACTAATATGGTAAATTTATATCTTTATTTTATCAACCAGTGTATAACATTAAAAACTTAAATATTCCTTACAATCAGTATGTGATTAATAAATTATTATTCAATTCTAATTTTTAGGTAGCCGGCTATCTTTAATTTCCCTAGAAGCGAGATCATTGTATTCATGGAATACCTCACGACATTGTGTTCTTACACGGTAAGTTCGCGGTACACACAGCGCCCATGACACAGTAAGGTATTAGGCGGAGACAAGAGCGTTGGTTCGTTATTAACACTCCCGGAGAAAATGTCTGACAACGTCAACAAGTACAACGAGCATTTACATCCGCTTCGTTCCCTCGTTACGCATTCGAGCACGAGCGAAATTCTGTACCATGGTATATGTTTTGTTGTAAGATAAAATGTTTTTCGCATCAGGAAAGGGATTCTACTAAAATTGATATACCACCAGAACCATGAACTGCTTGGCGATCCGCACGGATCCAGAACCAAACCTGTTTCTTAAGTCCATTACCACATTCGATTAATGATTCCAAGTGACAGCGTTCGGATTAGCAGAAATAGTTCACAATAATAGTTCACACCTATACACTAGTCAACTCGACATTTCAGCTCTAGCATAAAATGACTTTTTTTTAATAGATTTGGAGATTTAAAAATAATTAAACAATGTTTTTTTAGCTTTAGTATTTGTTTAAAGAATTTTCTATGGAACATAGCAGTCAAAAAGATACGCGGACGACGTTGCTATTATCTTCTCGGGGAAATACCCTCAATCACTCTGCGACTCAATGACCGAAAAGCTCGCGAGACTGTCAGAATGGACAGATTCCCGCGGACTGGGAGTTAACCCCCAAAAACAGAACTCGTGCTATTCACAAAAAAATACAAGATTCCGCCCATTAACACCCGAATACTAAATGGATGCAGGCTCTCCTTCAGTGACAGTGCCAGTTACTTAGGGTTGGTAATTGACAAGAAGCTTACCATATGATGGCCGGCCCTATCAAATAGGACGGTCACTAAACAACTGGGCAAGGTTCAACGAACAGCAGCCCTATGCATTAGTAGAGAACTTCGTATCACTCCGAATAATGCACTAAACGCCATCCTAGGCCTACAGAGCCTTGAGCTTGCGGGAAAGGAAATGGCAGCCATACGTCTGAGAGACTCCGACCAGCGGACACCACAGCACATACAGTGGCTCAAAGCCAAAAAGATCCAGTGGCAAATAAAAAGTTTAAAGTGCTACAAATTTTAAAATAGACGAAAAACCAAAAATGTTTAAACGCCAATTTGTTGTATGTTTTATCACATTTAAAAAAGGAACTTTATTTGCAGCTTAAATGTTGCTCCGTTTTTAAACTAAATAAAAACTTCAAATATATCTTAAATACAAGTCAAAGCTAAAACTATGCAGCCACAAACCAGATTGATATTAGGCGAATAAAAAGTTTAATAGGTATTTTAGGACTTAGTATGTAATCCCTTAACCTTTATTACGGCTCTTAGCCTACTAATCATGGGCCAGACCAGCTTTCCAGTGGTTTCCGGGCTTATTTTGCTCCATTCCTCTAACAGAGCTTTTTTAAGGTCCTTTTTGGTAGAAATCCTGCTATTTTGGGTGTTTTTCCCCACCGCAGCCAACAAATTTTCAATAATATTTAAGGTTGGATACTGGGACGGGGGAATCGACTAGTGGGGGCAGTTCTAGATAAGCTTGGAGTGCACTATTCCGGACGAATGTTTCGGGTCATTATCCTGGTAGAACAGGAAATCACGACGGATTTTTAATTTCTCGGAGCTTTGGTGCAAGTTATCGGCCCCAAATTTACCCAACAGGTAAAGGACAATATAGGGAAGGAGTGCAGTGTGAAAGCTGTGCGCCGGGCTCTGCGCAAACATGACTTTAATGCCCGAGTACCCCGAAAGAAGTCTTCTGTAAGTCCGAAAAACAAAGGGATACGGTTGGCGATCGCAAAAACCAACTTTGTCAACGATTTGGAGTTCTGGAACACCGTGATTTTTGCAGACGAGTCCAAATTCAACCTTTTTGGGTCCGACGGAAGGAACTTTGTGTGGCGAAAGCCCAATACTGAGCTGGATCCCAAACACGTAAAAGCGACAGTCAAGCACAGCGGAGGAAGTGTTATGCTATGGGCATGCATGTCGGCAGCCGGCGTCGGAAACTTGGTGTAAATCGAGTCTACGATGGATAAGCACATGTACTTCAATATTTTCAAAGAAAATTTGCACAAAAGCTCCGAGAAATTTGGAATCCGACATGATTTCCGGTTCTACCAGGGTAATGACCCGAAACATTCGTCCGGAATAGTGCAGTCCTAGCTTATCTGGAACTGCCCCCACTTGATGATTCCCCGTCCCAGTATCCAACCTTAAATATTATTGAAAATTTATGGGCTGCGGTGGGGAAAAACACCCAAAATCCCAGGATTTTTACCAAAAATTACCTGAAAAATGCTCTGCTGGAGGAATGGTACAAAATAAGCTCGGAAAGCACTCGGAAGCTGGTCTCTTCCATGAACAGTAGGTTTAAAGCCGTAATAAAGGTTAGGGGATTACATACTAAGTATTTAAATACCTGTTTAACCTCTTATTCGAATAATATTAAATTAGTTTGTGGATGGATCATTTTGGCTTTGACCTGTATTTAAGATATATTTTAAGTTTTTATTTTATTTTTAAAACTGAGCAATATTTAACCAGCAAATAAAGTTCCTTTTTTAACTGTGATAAAACATACAACAAACTGGCGTTTAAACATTTTTGGTTTTTCGTCTATTTTAAAATTTGTAGCACTTTAAATTTTTTATTTGCCACTGGATCTTTTTGGCTTTGAGCCACTGTAGGTCACTCATCGATACTAAATAGCAGTATCGACCCCACAAAAACGGACAACTGCTATAATCAGAGACGAATGGCTCGAGGGACCTCTTGGCCCAGATAAGGCCAGATAAGCATCGTCGCAGATGGATCGAAGCTGGACAACAAGGTCGGAGAAGGAATCTACTCCGAACAATTAGACATACGGCACTCCTTCAGGCTCCAGATCACTGTAGCGTCTTCCAAGCGGAAGTCATTGCGATCAGGGAAGCACTGAACTACCTTCAAAAAACTACCGTCATGGTAACCCGAGTTAAACATTTACAGCGATAGCGAAGTTGCGATCAAGTCACTTCATGCGATTTCCTCGAACTCAGCCGCAGTGGCAAATCGCCGCAAATCTCTTCACGAGATGGCTCAGCAATTTGTTATAAGCGTCATTTGGGTTCCGGCCCACCGGGACATCGAAAGCAACTGCAAAGCAGACGAGCCGGCCATATCTGGCACCACAATACCCCTTCTCCAAGACAAGGAAGTTATTTGTATGCCAATGGCCATACGTAACAGACATTTCGGAAATGTCAATTTATATGTCCTAGAAAGATAGCAAACTCCAGAAGAGCATCCGGATAAGATAACTGTTGACTTTTTCAGGTCTCACGAAATCGAAGATGGGAAGATCCCATCCGGTACCACAACTGGCCGAAAGTGGCCTAAGTGTGGAGCCTGGCAGTCGCTTTAACTTTTACTTTTGCACCCGTTTGACCAAAGACAGAGCCACCACGGCTATCTAATGGCACACGATTGGAGATTAAACGATGGGGAACGTTGTGCGACCTTTGCCGTGGCTCAACTTTATACTTGGCACTCAGTAAATGTTGAAATGGATCAAATTATATGTTATCGATAGTATCTACTCATCCCTACTGTATAATCTCACGAGGTCAGTTATAGCCTATTTACACTACGGTGAGTTACCTCATTTATCGATAGGTAACTCAGAATTTTGATTTACACTATGGCAAAGTTGAGTTATTGAGTTTCGGCTGCTGGCAGAGTTGGCGACGAAGTCTGCAGCAACTGTGGAGTATTTGGAGACAATTTCCAAGAAACGCATTGACATTTTAATTTCTAGTGCTTCTATTTTATATTAAATATGTATCCCAAATTATAATAGCCGCTATATGGAGCTGTTTGGTAGGAGGAAGTTGCGAATAACCTTGGAATTAATTTTTTAAGGAAAATTTCCGCAGGGCAAGGAAATTGCACGGCTGCAATTGCAAATATGTTGAATTTTGGCTATATGTACATTACATATGTAGGGGAGTGTAAGGTATAGTGGCGGACACTTTGATTATTGCATCTCCCTCTCTCTAAAATCAATATTTTTCAAAATTTCAAATGCAGGCAGTTGCTGACATCTATTGAACATATTTCTGTCAAAAACGGTTGCTTAAATTTAAATGGAATGCAATTTTGCAGCTCTTCGCGCAAACCATTAATTTTTTGCATTTTTGAAAATTGTAAGGTATGGTGGCGGATCAACTAAAACATTATGTAGATCTGAAAATTATTTATTTAAACTATTGGAAATAATGAAAAATAACAGAACAAGATAGAACTTATATTGAAAATCTCGATCAGCATTTTCTTCTTATTTTTCGAGCTTCACTCTTTTGCCTGTAGATTGCTCCGATGTTGTTCTTCTTTTAGCCGCTCTTTTTCCCTTTCTTTTTTAAAGACAAGAACCCGGTGCCCAAAATGCAAATCTTCGCCACTGAGTGTTAACTTATACACTTCTGTACACAAAAAGGCAAAGACAATTGAAACTCGTGCTAAAAAATTATCCACCACTATACCTAACAAAAAGTCCGCCATCATACTTTACAAGCTATTGGTGGAAATATGACGTTGTCACTGGTCAAACTTCGCAAATAAAAAAAAATTTAAAATATCAAAAACTGTTGGCAAAAGCCTATATATACGTTCCAAATACTTCCCTGACTCAAGTTTCAAAATATCTTCACTTTGTCATTGTCAAAACACATACATATCTAATAAAAATTTATGTATGTTTTTCACTACTTTTTTATTAAAAATCACTAAGAGTTCAAAGCACACGTCCCCTCATTAATACTACTGCATATTAAATGTCAGCACGATAAAAGACATCGACCACAGTGATCAAAAGTTTTAGATGTGACGTTACATGCCAGATATGACAAGTCCGCCACCATACCTTACACGCCACGATACCTTACACTCCCCTACAGAAATTAAAAATTTTTAAATTGGCAATTGTTTATAATTATTTAATCTATAATAATTCATTTTAGCGTTGGGCTAAGTTTTTCCGACTAAATTTTAGAAATCGACTACATTGTTTATATGGTTTTTAATAATAAATTATTTTTTACGCGCCAACATTTAAATTTTGAGCTGTACATTTTTCTTGTTATTAGTGGTGATAATTCCACGATAGGCAGATCAGGGTTGAAATATTCGGAAAATCGGACAAACTCAACTAAACGCAACCAAAACTCAAACTCATAGCCTATTTACACTACGGTTGAGTTATTGAGTTATTGAGTTTCGGGCAAAACTCGAGTTTCGTTTACATGGGGAAGCATAGGGGACTTAGAGGTGGCAAAAAAGATGAGTTTTGGTTGCGTTTTGTTGAGTTTGTCCGATTTTCCGAATATTTCAACCCTGATCTGCCTGTCGTGGAATTATCACCACTAATAACAACAAAAATGTACAGCTCAAAATTTAAATGTTGGCGCGTAAAAAATAATTTATTATTAAAAACCATATAAACAATGTAGTCGATTTCTAAAATTCAGTCGGAAAAACTTAGCCAAACGCTAAAATGAATTATTATAAATTAAATAATTATAAACAATTTAAAAAATTTTAATTTCTGTACATATGTAATGTACATACATGTACATATAGCCAAAATTCAACATATTTGCAATTGCAGCCATGCAATTTCAATGCCCTGCGGAAATTTTCCCTAAAAAATGGATTCCAAGGTTATTAGCAACTTCCTGCTACCAAAGAGATCCATATAGCGGCTATTATAATTTGGGATACATATTTAATATAAAATAGAAGCATTAGAAATTGAAATGTCAATGCGTTCCTTGGAAATTTTATCCAAATACTCCACAGTTGCAGCAGACTTCGTCGCCAACTCCATACACTGCAGCATCGCTGCCGCCTCTTGCTCTGCCACATAGAGAATCATTAATTTTTCGGCATTCATATTAATAAAATTAATAAAAAAAACAAATTTTCGTGGACCTGCACGTGTCAGCAGCCCGAAACTCAATAACTCAACTTTGGCATAGTGTAAATCCAAATTCTGAGTTATTGAGTTACCTATCGATAAATGAGGTTACTCACTGTAGTGTAAATAGGCTATCAATAACTCAACCGTAGTGTAAATAGGCTATTAGTTGTCTACGAATCGCCGACACGAGCATTACAAATAAACACACATTATATATGTACATATACTAAACTCAGTTGATTTATGAACAACAGTAAATATATGAGCTAACAATTTATGTACCTAATTTATCATATGTTCGCAAAAGAGACAAATTAAATTTCAGGCAAAAAATAAAATTTAAAAAAAAAAGTCGAACCCAATAGGCGATTTTTATATATTAAATGTTACTTGTCTCCATTTTTGTTTACATATGATTTTTACATCTGCTTCTACATTTCTACATGTACATCATTTATATGACGTGGAAATTTATACGAGAGAGAGCGAATAAGTAAGCGCTTGAAAAGCGTTTCGTAGCCAGTGAAATTTAATTTGTGTCTTCTGACTGTAATAGTAGTATCTTAAAAATTGTGCATTCCACAGATTTTCGTGCTTTGTGGGAGCGGAAAAGGGCGTTGAAAAATATTGATATAAATTTATGTTGAATTGATATCACAGGAAGCGCTAATGAAGACGGACAGACAGACGTGGCTATATCGACTCGGTATTGATGCTAATCAAGAATATAAATTAATTTATTATTGTTCCCGATTATCAATACCGTGGCATCGGCCAACGGCAATCAAAGCCGCGGGTGTTTGGCTGAATATTTATTCCCGGCACAACTGGCTCGGTTAAAAACGAGATTAAATCTAAAGATACATCCCTGCAGTACTGGCGGTGGCGATTGCCCATTCCGAACTACCCACTTGGGTGGTTCGTACATGGGTACCTTCCGAAGTAGCCCTTTGGTAGGCGAACGCCGAACCACTTAAAGAATGGAAAATATTTTATCTCTGTATACTTTACAACCTACCGCGTACCACCCATCGTACTAGTTCGGTGGGCTGCAGCGTCTCACCCGTAGACGAAAGAAACGAAAAAAAAACGAAGAGAGCAGGTAGCCTAAAATGATGCTGCGCTGTTCTGTTTTCTGTTTTCTTTTATGCTCTCAGACATTCCATTGCTGGAATATTCTGTTGCTTTGCTTTTGGCTTCAGTTAGTGACGAATCGCGTGTTCAATTACAAGTGCGACAAGTAAAAGTGAATTGCAGATTAACTTTATAATTTACAGCAGCTCAAGAACGAACTAAAGGAGAAATAAGCAGAAAAAGTGCCGTTCGGTGAAAAAGAAAAATTTGAGGACAGCCAAATTAAAAATGTAGAGAAATTGGGAATTGTCGTGTTTAGAAATGGAAGTTCTGTACTGTTGTTTGGTAAGCTGATTCGATTTTTTGTTTTTCATTTTTCCGCCTATTACTTATATTTATATTTTATATTTATAGATGCAATAACTCCAAAACTATAACAAAAAAGTTTTTTAAAGATAATTTAATATTAATTTAAATGCAACAACCCAAACAACCCTATGAAAAATTAGCTACACAAAAATTTATGAAATAAATGAAGTTATGTACTGAACATTTTTAAAATTGTTTTTCTTGTTTTATTAACCCACCAGATGGGTACCCATTTAACTACCGACCTGGCGGGTACCCATTTCACTACCCACCAGGCGGGTACCCATTTCACTACCCAACAGAAGACCACCCAAATCACTAGTACGCGGTAAACGAAGTGGTGTCACTGGTCCCCATGTCCTATGACATTACGGGTAAAAATGGAAATGAAGTAAAGCATTGCGTAGGGTTTGTCGGCGAACCAGCGGTGGTCTGTTAGGGGTTGGCGATATCACCACCGCCGAACTAGTACGCAGTACTGCAGGGATACTACAATACTACTACAGCTCCACAGCGGATGTTTATGCAGCAGCGAAATATGATCCGCTAGCCGCTCGGGTGCAGGCCAACGAGTGAGAAGTAGGCTTCCCATTGTAATACATATTTAGAATTTATTTATATTAATAACACTAGTTGACACGACTTTTACGCTATTATGTCTTCTGATAGATTTGGATGTTTAAAATTGTTTAAAGAATGTTGTTTTTTTCCAGGATTAGTTTTTTTTTTAAAGAATTTTTTAAAAATGTGGTATTTATCTATCAAAGATAGTGCTTCTATTTTCCACATAATTTAAGTTTCCTACAACTGGTTGTATTGAACTTTGCAGTTAAAAATAGGTGTCAAATGCAGCTATAAATCCGACTCAGAAATTTTGTAGCTGCAACTTAACGTCTGGAAGATATTAAGCTTCCAAATTGAAATTTAAGAATTTTTTCCGGTATTTTTTCCCGAAATTTTTATTTTGAAAATTCAGGTAAAATCGAACAAAAAATATTAAAAAATATAATATTTGTTTTAGGTAGACACATTAATTAGGCGTCGTTTAAGGCGATGGATAAACGGCTAAGTTACAGCCGTTTGACCAAAACGACTTTTACCTTAAAAATACCGTCCGGTACGTTTTTGGTCCAACTTCCAAAATGGGATTGCAAAAAACAAAAAGTACTGTAATTTGGTTTTACCGAGTCTTAGGTATGAATATATCTCGGATATGTACCCTACCTGTTCATGTTCACTTGGTGTTTAAATGTTGTGGACAGTTACTTTTATTCCTTTTACCTAAGCCTTGGTGAGGATAAATATACATAAATACCTGTTAGGGTCAAATGTTATACATCCAGTTGTAGAGAACTTAAGTTATGTGAAAAATAGAAGCACTACCTATGAAAAAATACCAAATTTTTAAAAATTTTTTTGAAAAAAACTAAACTTGGAAAAAAACCATATTTCCTTAAACATTTTTAAACTTCCAAATCTATCAGAAAGTCATTTGGGCGACAGCGGAAAAAATAAGTTGAATTTTGTCGAGTAGTGTAATTATTTCTTTTAATGATTAATATTTAATATAATAATGGTATCCATTTATGCATTTTATATTACAGATTCATTAATTTGTCTATTAATGATTTTGACAAAATACGCCAAAGCGCAGGAGGCCTTGTTATTATGTTGCCACCGAATATCTTGAAATTGGACTATGAAACTCAGGAACAGATTACCATCTTAGAACAAGCAATGCTCACACATACTGGGACAGTGCCAATTTATTTCGCGCCCCATAATATACATTTGGAGAAAATAATTGACGAGATCACTTATACAACAATAAAAATTCCTAGCCAAAATCGCACATCGGTTGCACAATTGATTATGTCAGTTTCAGCCAATGGATATCATGCAACTGTAGGTGGTACCAATAAAGTCGCAAACAAAAACAGCAAAATACCTATTGTCTACGGCGAGCTGTTATCGAATCAATTACTTTTAAAGGCCAATGATAACGGTGTGGATGGACAAAAATTACCTGTAATATTAATAACGGCAACTCTCAAAACATTTGGTGTATTTAATGTAAGTATTATGTTATTTTTGTATTTTCACCTAAATATACCTAAATATATATAGTTAAATGTTCGATACTCGTGTTTAAGTTTTTAAAAAGATTTTATTTAACTTAAACATTAATGTACAGATTTAGTTATTTAGTTGATTTCCCCGACGATGACTGAAAGACGGTGTCGCGATTGACGTTTGTCTTGAACAGAACTGAAGTCCCTTCTTAGATGTGGACTATTTATATTATGATGCTCGGATTGGGATTCGGAGGCGTTGGCTTCGGCTTCGGCTCCGATGATGGAGTACGTGACTCGATCGATGTGTGGGAAAAGCGGCTTTTGATGAAAGGATTCCGCTGATCTCTGGAGGGTGGCGTGATTCTAGTGCAGCTGAATAAACGGCATCTATTGTGTTATGTTCGACTCCTAGCTTAGGGTTTATTGTTTATTTTGTTTAAAGGCCTGTATCCAGCACCGCGAAATTTTACTGACAGGAATCTGCTCTTTATTTCGGTTGTGTGGAACTTAAGTGAAATAGTGTGACCAAGAACATAAAAAAAGGTTGGTCACTCTCATGAATCAGCTGTGTTTTGTAAACAGCGCCAATTTTGAAAATGAAACTAAAATTAAAAAAAGGAAGAAAAGTAATTCTGACGATGAAGTGATTGTGTTGGTAGCGGCACATATTGTTGTAAGAAGAAGTACAGCACAGTCGGAGGCGCCAAAATGTCAAAATTATCAAAATGCTTATTTTCCGTGAACCGCCAAAAACATGGTCTTGCCTCAACTGCTTTTATTAAATCAATCTTTTCCTCATTTTAAAAATTTGAATATCTCTTTTTGGTTTTGCGCACATATTTTGCCTTCACCTCTCACTTGTACGTCAGTAATAATGTGCACATATATTTTCCTGGCACCCTCATCAGCTGTTCTCACAGTCCACATTCCTGTGGATATCGATACTATCGATAAGAATTCGTGGATTCCGTTTACGTTGCTGGATACTAAGGCCAGGAAAACACAAACAAAAAATTACTGGCCCAGTTTTTTTTATATGAAGTTTGGCAGTAATTTTTCGTTTCCGCGGTGCTGGATACCCAGCTTAAAGTTTAACAATGTACAGTTAAACTGTAAGGGTGAAAATTACATAGCAATAATAACAAGAAAAGGGCTAAAGCAAATACTCAGACCCGGTGGGGCTGATTATCGGCTCAGTAGCCGATAAAGTCCCACCAACAGCCAAATTTAGGTTAGAGAAAAGCCGGTAGCCGAACAATTCCCAATTACAGCTATTTAAATTAAATTAAGTTATTGATTAAGATAATTTTGACCATATTAGAACTAGTATCAAAGGAAAACTGATGGAAAAATTGGTTATAGTTACGGCAAAGGCTACGGAATGATTCATAATCCGAGTAGTTAGAAAAACAGAGTTGGAGATGAAGAGGAAAGTAATGCCTAGTCGGGCGGAAAGGAGCAGCAATACTAAAAAGGCTGATGAGGGCAATCGATTCGACCTCACCAGAGAGAAGCTTATGGAGGAAGAGAACTCCTTGGCAGATTCTACGGGATTTAAGAGAGTGGAGGTTAATTAAGCGCAACCTACTTTCATAAGAAGGGAGGTGGATCGAAGGGTCCCAATTGAGTCCGCGGAGAGCAAAGATAAGGAACTGTTTTTGTACTGATTCGAGCATAACCTGAAATTTTTGGTAGTGAGGAGACCAAACACGAGAACCATATTCCAACCAGGAGTTTTGTAGTATACGGATCTGTAAATTCCTTAGACCATCTTTTGACAAATCCAAGGACTCCTTCGGCTTTGTTAGAGATAGTAGAGATATGAGAGTTGAAACATAGATTAGGTACAAAGGTAATGCCCAAGTCGTTAACTTTGAAGAGGCGTTGTAGGATAATGTTATTGATAGAGTAATTAAAAAGGTATGGCTTATTACGGTGAAAAGTCATAATGTTGCATTTAGAAATGTTAAGAGGTAGAATATTGATTAAGCATCAGTTGTTAAGAGCATCAAGATCTGATTGCAAAGATAGTGGGGATAAGGGGTCACTGTAGGAAAAAACATATCTTAACGTCATCAGCATACATTAGGACACGGGAATGAGATAACATTTGAGGAAGATCGTTAATAAATAGGTTAAATAGCAAGGGACCCAGGTGACTACCTTGAGGAACCCCCGATGAGACAATAACAGGTTTAGAGAGAGAGGAGTTAAAGCTGACACGTTGAGAACGGTTACTAAGGTAAGAATTAGTCCAGTATAGAAGCTTAGTCGGAAACCCTAGAAAAGACAGTTTATGAATAAGTAGATTATGATTGACGGAGTCGAAGGCTGTACTAAAATCAGTATAAACGACATCAGTTTGACACTGTTTAACAAATCCTGAAGTTACAAAGGTGGAAAATTCAAGGAGATTAGTAGACTCTGAGCGACGTTTAATGATTCCATGCTTTGATTCAGAGAATACAGAGCTACAAAAATGTTTCAGCTGAAAAGTAATGATTTTTTCGAAAAGTTTAGGGATGGCAGGGCAGATAAGTTGGATATACAGCGATAGTTAGAGACATCAGATTTAGATCCCTTTTTATGAAAGGGAACTATATAGGATTCTTTCCGGACGGTGGGAAAGACACCAGTCTTGAGAGACAAGTTGAATAGTTTTAGGAGAGGCACACAAAGAGATTCTGCACAAAGTTTAAGAACCGCATTCGGAACCGAGTCTGGCCCAGTGCTGAACGAAAACTTTCACGATTTTAAATTTGTTAAGAGTCCATCATAGTCGATGAAGGGGGGAAGGATACAGTTAGAACTATTTAAAGGGATAGGATATGAGTAACTAATACTAAAGTCGTTCGATGAGGCTAGGATAGAGGGAAGGTTAATAGAGGGGACAGAGTAGCAACGTTGAAAAAAGGAAGCGAACAGATCAGCAATGTCACAATCTCTATCAGCATAACTACCATTTAAGTGTGGAGAAGAAGGAAACGGGGAAGATTTGCGCTTAGAATTAACAAACCTGAAGAATTGTTTAGGATCGCGTTTAAAGTTAAGCTTGCATTTGGTCAAGTATCTATTGTAGCACAATGTATTAAATAAGGAAAATTTCGATTTTGCAATTGAGTACTTCGAAAAGTCTGATTGCAAACCGGATTTTTTGAACTTCTTGAACATACGGGATTTTAAATTCTTCAGATTTATTCATCTCGGGGTGAACCAGATAGGGCCAGAAAGATTTCTGGAGGGGGTGACTAAAGGAACATGCATGGGAAAGATGGAAAAAATAAAGCTATAGAATGCGATCGTAGCAGATTCAATTTCTTGGAAATCGTCAAGGAATGACCAATCCATCTGAGATAGGGCAGTATTTATGGAGAGAAAATCAGCCTTCTTAAAGCAATAGATATTCGAAGGCTTAATAAACGACTTTATAGGGCATGAAGAGGGAAAAAGGAAATCAATTGAAAGTGTGGGATGGTATGGGTCTTCAGGGAATGATAGAGGTGATCCTCGACATACCAAAGTGCTCGAATCATCGGTAGTGAAGACGAGATCAAGGGTCCTACTCATGCTATTACGCATGCCATTTACCTGGCCTAACGATGTAGCGGACAGAGAATCAACAAAGTCATGCTGCATAGATGGGAGCATTAAGTTAGAGTCATTGGATGGAGATCAAGTGACATTTGGGAGATTAAAGTCGCCGAGAACAATAAGACGATCAGAATCACAAAGCTGAGACAGAACAGACTGAAAATGGACAGCGTGAAGCATATAAGTTGTAAATTCAGAGGACGGTGGGATATAAGAGCATGATATGAATAAATTAAAAGAACACAGACGGATTTTAACTACGATAATTTCAATAGTGTTGGGCTCATCGATGGGAAAGAGTTGGGAAGTTAAGTCGGAACGAACAGCAATTAGGACGCCGCCACCTCGAGATGGTCGATCAAATCTATATATGGTAAAATTGTCTACAAAAATCTCGGAATCCGAGATTGAAGGATTGAGCCATGTTTCAGAGAAGGCAATAATGTCGGAATCAAAAGTTGCACTATCAGCATGTAATTTGGTGAGCTTACTGCACAGGCCTCGTACATTCTGATAAGTGATCTTTAGAGGTAGGGAAGAATTCAGTTTTTTGAAATAAATGGTAAATCAGTAGATAGTGTAGGAAGAATTCCTACCCGAGGAGCGGATTGTGAAGGTTGAGATCGGCTGCTGAAGATGTGACAGATAGTGTGCTCAGGCCAGAAAGAGGGTTCTAACACATTATTTACAAACTTCTCCGGGACACGAATTTTAAATGAGGAAATATTACGTTTTTCCTTGAAAGTAAATTTAGTAACTACAATGCCAGAGGAGCTATTGATGTTTAGTTTAGAGAAGATATACTCTCGAACCAGTACATCCGTAGCCGATTCCATAAGACGTGAGACAAATATAGATTTTAGAGGAGCGACAGCGAATAGAGTAGATCGGTCAAGAGGGGTGACATGGTTTATGGGTGAGGCTGAGGCGGGTTCTACCCGAGTGGCAGGTCCCTATGGGATAGCGCTGGCTGAGGAGCCAGTGCGAGCCGGTGTGGAACGGACTACTTCAACTTCCATGCTGACAGCAGTATCGACGACTTCCTTAGGGGGCACGGTGATGCCGACAACTGGATGATCAGTTATGTCCGGTTGGACAACCTGGGCAAACACAGGCACGGGATGATCATTACTGTCCAGTTGGATATACTTGGCAGTCACGGGCACAGGTGAACAGCTGGCAGGTGAAGAGCCAGCCGTCTTTTTCGATGTAGATGCATGTACATCGATTTCCTTGGCGCCAAAGTCGATCAAGGCTGGCGAACTAATTGGAGGAGCGTGAGAGTCTTTAGCTGCAAGCAAATTGGAACTGTGAACACTGGACAGACTAGGTGTAACCTTTCTTCTCTTTGGAGACTCATTATAATTTTAAGATTTTTAAAATGAGTTTCCATTGAGGAAAACTTATCCTGCAATTTCCGAAATTCTGAGTGGACAGCAGCGAATTCGTTATGAGTCTGTCTCATTAATGTGCACATATCGGCTTCAACTGCCCTGCAATCCCAACAAGTCCAGTTGAGACCACAGCGGGTCTTAATCAGATCCACAACGCGACCACCGATATGACCAAAACCCGCGTACCTAGAGTGAGCCGTGTTGTCACACAACCAACAGAAAATGAATGTTTGACGTGTAGCAACCAAACGGTGGCCGTCACAGCGTTTAGCACAACAGGCGCTCATTGTTTGATATTAAAAACAATAAATATGAAAATAAAAGAAAAAAGAAAAGTAAAATTTAAGTCGGTGTGGCGCAGAGATAGTGACGTTAGCTTGTGTTACACAAATGCGCTCAAAAGAACGAACAAAACAATCACAATAACGGCAAGTGAGCAGAGACACAGAGAGACGATAGATATCGCCGGCTATCGGCTTCAAGTGTGTGGTCAACTTCGAGCGTGGGATTGTTTCTTGGATTCGAAGTTGTTTATGTGGGTGTAGGGTAACATTGGATGTAGGATAGCAGACATAGATAAGGGTATGCGGAGCATGGACTATGGATATGTCACTATATATATATAAATATAAAATTTCACCTCAAAATGACGGAAAATCTGGGCCAGGAATTATTCGTTTGTGTTTTACTGGCCTTAGTATTCAGCAAGCTAAATGAAATTACTGAGGACAGTAAAACACAAACAAAAAATTCCTGGCCCAGATTTTCCGTCATTTTGAGGTGAAATTTTATTTTTATTTCTGGCCCAGTTTTGTTTGTATGAAGTTTGGCAGAAATTTTTAGTTTCCGAGGTGCTAGATACAGGCCTTTAATGTAATCGTTGAAAAAAGTCTCAACATTTAAAATTTTAATGGATTTTACCATGTTCCACCCATCATCAGATGTAATGCAAGCTTTTAAGTTAAAGTCTTTCAAAACAAAAAAATGTTTGTTAATTGTTTATAAAATATAATAATAATTTATAATATCTCCTTATATACATATGTATGTATAAATCCTAATATGTGAACGACGGAGCTGTAGCATGCTCAATGTCTTCCCCACGACCCCTGATTTAGAAATACATACTTAATTGGAGCAGTTGTAGGTTTACACCTAGAAAAGATTTATCCATAATTGCGGCGACATCGATTTAAGAGATTAAAATCTCCCGAAAACCTCAATTCTCCAGAAACAACGTCCTTCCGTCTTTGATCAATATTTCTCCACCCATTAACCCTTTCAGGACCAGTTTTGCCCCTAGGCAACATTGTATTCAAATGACAAAACAGCCGTTACAGATTTTTATACCCGGTACTCGAAGAGTATAGGGTATATTAGAGTTGTGTTGATAATGGATGTATGTAACGCCCAGAAGGCAGCGTTTCCGACCCCATAAAGTATATATATGTATGTATTCTTAATCAGCATCAGGCACATCTGACTGTCCGTCCGTCTGTCCGTCTAGGGCCTAGATCTCAGAGACTATTAAGGATGGAGCAACCAAGTTTTGTATCCAGTCTCCTTTGTTATCACACTACTACGAGTGTAATTCAAAATTTCGCCCCGCCACTTTCCGGCCACACAAAGGACGAAAGTCTGTGGCGATGAAACTAAAAACGCAGAATCATAGAAAAAGGCCATTTCTATCAGAGTATTGAATCTGGATCAGATCGGATCATTAACATAGCCACAATGAAGAAAATCATTTCGAAGTCATCGTTCCCTCTTGCTCTCTCCCACACGCGATCCTAGATCTCAGAGACTATTAGAGCTAGAGCAACCCAGCTTTCTATACAAGCTCCTGTGATATCACTTCAATACAAGTGTATTTCAAAGTTTTGACACGCCCCCTTCCACCCCCACAAATTACGAAAATTTGTGGAATCCACAATTTATAAGATAAAATAAAACCAAAAACGCATAATCATGGAAAATAACCTTATCTACCAGTTTGCCGAATCTTGATCAGGTCTAACTACTATTATAGCCAGAAGGAACACATTTAATTTCAGTCGCTATGCAACGCCTTCCAAGCGCTTTCTCATTCCCTCTCACGCAAACACTTTCACGTCTCGTATGTGTCGTTATACACGTACATATGTAGAAGCTGATGTAAAAATTATATGTAAACAAAAATGGAAACATAACTTTTAATATAAAATAAAAATCTAGCATAGGGTTCGACTTAATTTTTTGAAATTTTTCATTTGGGCCAAAATTTAATTCGTTCCTTTTGCGAACATAAATTAAATTATATAAATTGTAAGCTCATATGTATACATATGTATGTATGTAATGACTGAGTACCGTTTATAAAGTAGAGCCGCAGCCTTTCTAAAGAATTATGGTTTTTTTCCAAGTTTATTTTTTTTGTAAAGAATTTTTTAAAAATTCGGTATTTTTTCATAGGTAGTTCTTCTATTTTTCACATAACTTAAGATCTCTACAACTGGATGTATTGAACTTCGCAGTTAAAAAAAAAGCTCACAAATGCAGCTATAAATCCGACTCAGACACTTTGTAGCTGCAACTTAACGTATGGAAGATATTAAGTTTCCAAATTGAAATTTCATAATTTTATTTGGTATTTTTCCCCGAAATTTTAACTTTAAAAACTCAGGAAAAGTCGAAAAAAATATTTTAATGCCTTGATTTTTGGTTTTAGATAGACACATTAATTAGGCGTCGTTTAAACGGCTAAGTTACAACCGTTACAACCAAAACTTCATATGCCGTTTGGCACCATTCCAAATGCCATTTTACCTCTAAAAACTGTTACAAACACAGATTTTTGGTAGTTTTGTAGGAAAAAAAAACGGTTACACGTCGGCTAACGGAATTTATCGGCGAAATTCATTCTTTAAACATTCAAATCTATCAGAAAAAGTTATTTTTGGCGACAGCGGAAAAGTCGATTTTCATATTTTAATGCACTTTTTATAAGGAAAATTCCTTAAGATTACAAATCATTGTAGTGAACGAAAAGTGGATTTCCAATTCATCTCTCCCCGGGCTCCAACGTTTGGCGGGCTCTGGGAAGCTGCAGTCAAGTCAGCTAAAAAGCTGCTAATTACAACCACAGACACAGCATTCTTGACATTTGAGGAACTAAACGCAGTAATAATTGAAATTGAAACAATTCTCAATTCTCGTTCCATTACTCCAATGCCAACAGACCCAAATGACGCTCACCGCAGGACACTTCTTTAATGGTGAATGACAACGCCACTGCCAACGCCACCTGACTTCAATATTGATCACCCTTGGTAAAGCGCTGAGAAAAACATTCATACTGGAAAAAATGGTATACGGAATATCTCCAAGTACTACAAAGTCGGCATAAGTGGTAAACCGCCTCACCAAACGTGACCGAAGGACTACTTGTGTTGGTGAAGAAAAACAACCTTCCAGTCTTTAAGTGGCCAATGGGTCGTAGCATTAACACCTATCCTGGCCAAGACAACCGCGTGCCAGTAGTCGATGCTAAAACAGCAAAAATAAGAGCTCCATCACTCGTCTTGCGTTACTATTTCCAGAAGATTTAACCAAACGATTCAGCGATGCCATCAACGACATCGAAAAGACTGATGAGAAGACTTTCTGCGACAGCTACTACAAAATCAAACTTCGATTGTCGATTCCACAATCAATGTCGTAAGAAAAGACAAGTCAGCAACAGACAACCGCCTGAAGGTGTTGGAACGACAAGTTGCTACCATCAACCGAGAAAGAAAAACGTATCATGGCGATTATTTGACTCAGGCATACCTCGGACTCTCAGCACAATTGACTCTGCAGAAAACGAGTCTTCAACGTATGCAGTCCGATATATCTGATGTCCTAATCGGTATTCACCATCGAAAAATCAGCCCAAATCTAGTTGTTGAGCTACTGAGATTCTTTAGCAGCGTATTTTTACAAAACTTTATCAAAACACAAATTGGCTTGATTTCAATGTATATATATATATATTCGTGTATGTTCGATTTATTTTCTTGTATGTACTTAGTTATGTGAGAGATGCAACAAAAAACACAGATCACAGTGCCATCGAAACGAAAGTTAACGATACGACGTTTGCTCCCGAAGATGATCAATTCCTAAGTAAGTACTGCTCCGAATATGTGCCTCCCACGCAGCTCTTATTGGACGACGAATGACGAAGAAAGGGCGATGTAGCGATAGACCGTGCAGGGCGAAAGTAAGCAGCAAATGACTAAGAGAGATGCGCTCTTTCTGCCTTAGGCAGAACATATCCCAGTAGCCGTTTTTTGCTCAGCTACCCTGAGAACACCATCCTTTCCGACGATTAGCTTAGTCATCCTTCCCAATGGCCACTTGAGGGGAGGCAGGTTCTCGTTCTTCACGAGCATTAGATCGCCGACGCTGAGACTAGGCTGCCCAGTTCTTCACTTAGCCCTCTTCTGAAGAAGGGTGAGGTACTCCTCTCGCCAGCGGGACCAAAACGTCTGCTGCAGAAAGTTGACCTGCTGCCAGCGATCAAGACGATTGAAGTTTAGTCTGGTTACATCTGGCTCTGCAAATATAAGGATCGGCACCCTACTCAAGAAATGCGCAGGTGTTAGCACGTCCAAGTCGTCGGGATGCTCTGAAATGGGAAGTAATAGTCTTGAGTTGACTGTAACAGCTATATGGCACACGAGGGTTCTCAGGTCATCGAAGCAAAGCACGGAACCTGATGCTGAACGGTAGAAGTGATGCTTGGCTGTCTTCACCGCTGCATCCCAGAGCACGCCAAAGTGGCGAGAGCGAGGGGGAATGAAGCGTCAGTCGATGTGATCTGCGACACAAAACTCCTGAACTGTCTTCAGGTGCTTTTCGGAGAGAAACAGCTTCTTCAACTCTGCCAACTTGTTCTTAGCTCCCACGAAGTTGGTTGCGTTAGCAGACCAAATCTCCCTTGGCTGACCACGAGTACAAATGAACCGCTTGAGAGCGCTAATGAACGCTGGCGTTGACAAATCCTGCACCAGCTCCAAGTGTACGGCATTAGTGGCAAAACAAATAAATACGCAAATGTAGCATTTAATGTGTGGTCTGGTCCGCACCTCACTCTTGTAAAAGAATGGACCACATGCGTGGATGCACGTAACAGCAAAGACGAGAGTTGCATTCACACGCTCCTTTGGCAGGTCAGCCATGATATGCTGAAGTAAGCGCGGCTTGGCCTTAAAACATCTTGTGCAGCGACTTACCGCATTTGCCACAGTCTTGCGCCCTCAAATTGGCCAATACTCATGACGAATTAGTGCAATTAATGATCGTGGTCCACCGTGCAAGTTCCTCTCATGAAAATGCACAATTACAGCAGAAGTGTCGGGATGACGCCTTGGAAGAATAACTGGAAGCCGCGCGTTAAGTGTTGAGTTCGCCAACCGTCCACCGACGTTTAATAATCCAGGGTCATCCAGAAATGGTGCGAGCAACGAAATAGAGTTCGATGGCTGCACCTGCTCTCCATCCCGCAAAGCCTTGTAGTCAGTCCATAAGTGCACTCTCTGTATTGAACAAATGAGTAACCGTGTGCCATCAAATAGGTCTACGAATGGGCAAACTGCAATGAGGACTCTCTGCAGTGTCGAAGCTGCAGTGTGGGCAGGTCTTGTGTAGATGAAGATGGCCACATCGGTTTTTCATTTCGAAGAAAGAATGGCCCGTGGGACCAAAGATGCGATTCCAAAAGTTCAGATGGCAGAGCGCCTCTGGAAAAGATATCCGCAGGGTTTTGAGCGGTTCGAACGTAGGCCAAAATCCGATTTGCAACGAAGACGTTAAAACTTGAAGGGTCAATGCGAATCCCGGAAAAGGAAGTTGTGGAGTCGTTGTTGTGAGAAAGTAGGTCAGCGCCACATAATTCCAGCTTGAGCTCCGTCAATACCTTGACAGGGGCGACACGAGACTTTGCATACAAAAGTTGCACGTATGCGCCATTCTTGGTCCTTGAGACGATATAAATACATGCGCCATACGCGTCTAGGCTGGCGTCACAAAAGCCATTAAACTCAACCTTTGAACTGGAACACAATGCGAGGCGAGGAAATCTAAAACGGACAGACAAATTCTCTCAGAAAGTGGTCCACGCTGACGAAAGAGACTCGGGTAGACTCTCATCCCATTTGAACCGCTCCTTCCACAACAGCTGAAGGAAAATCTTTGCCTTTGCTAATGACAGTCCAACACTTCCGAGCCAATAGGAAATGACGATTTTTCTTCTTCAGCCAATTGGAGCATCGCACGAATTGCAAGATAGGAAGTTGACTTGGTCCAATACGTTACTGTGTCGAGTTTAAAAATCTTTACATTTTCTGAGATCAATCTCTCCATAAGATCACTGAAGGTAATTATCCGGCTCAGATACCCGGACACACCTGTACATCTTGAAGACGTCCCCAGTCAGCGCAATTGGGAACGTACGGAACCGAAGTAATGTATGCAGAAGCTTTGGTTGGATAGGAGGCGCAGCCATTAGAACCTCGTTTAGAGAAAACCCCTTTGAAGTTGTTGCAGATCCATCGAACACAACTCGCAGTTTGGTAGTTGGGAACGTACGGAACCGAAGGTATGTATGTAGAAGCTTTGGTTAAATAGTAGGCCCAGCCATTAGAACCTCGTTTGGAGAAAACCCCTTTGAAGTTGTTGCAGAACCATCGAACACAACCCGCAGTTTGGTAGTTGTGCTGTCTTCCTTAAGCACGAAATTCTGACTCATTCCCTCTCTCTCTCGCACACACTTCCACGTCTCGAATGAGTAGTTCTTCATGTACATGTAAAAATGTAGACGCTGATGAAAAAAGTATATGTAAACAAAAATTGATAACAAAATAAAAACAGATAACATTTAATATATAAAAATCTAGCATAGGGCAAAAATGTAATTCGTTCCTTTTGCAAACATATAATAAATTACATAAATCATAAGATCACATATATTCTGACTGAGTACCGGGTATAAAGTAGACTTCCCTCTCGTTTAGTCTAAGTTGCTGAGCGAGACTAGATGTTATGAGGTGCATTTGTGACCCGAAATCTATGAGTGCCCAACATGGCACGAGCGATCCAGCGCGATCCTTCAATAAAACCACTGCAGTGGCTAAGAGTACGACATCATTGAAAGAATTGTGAGCTATCAGAGCGGTGGCTGAAGCCAGTGAGTGGGTTTCAGGGTGCGGTGACGATTGCGAGCGTCTTTCATTGAAGTGCAATAACGTGTGATGTTTGATCCCACAGTGGCGACAAGTTGAGGACCTGCAGGTGCGAATTTGATGGCCGGGCTTCGGGCAATTCCTGCAAAGACTTAGTTTCTTCACCTCTAGTACGCGCAGTGAAGGCGAGAAATTTGAGAACAAGGTGCAGGTATAAATTTCATGGCCAGTAGTATACAAAATACACAGTTAAGAGCAACCGACTGAGTCGCTACGAAAGAACTCTTACTGTTGTTAAGTGTTTTTTTATTCTTTTCCAGCTGAATGCCGGGCGCATTCATTTCCCTATTGTGGTCCTAATTCTCCAACTTCTGACATCTTTGCTCCAGAAACTCGGTTATTTGCTCGGTTGTGGGTATACTATCCAGTGACGGAGTGTCCTCCCACTGTCTACCCTCTGCAATAGGCTGTGTATTATAATACAGTCAACAATCTGCTCCTTTGTTCCCATACTTTACAAAGCACGCAGATTGCCAATTGCGGTATCTGTCAAGAACTGGAGTTGAGACACAGACGTCTCCTCAACGCGCTGCACACCCAGAATGTCATTGACGTGTGCCTGAAAAATAAACCGTTTGTTATTAAATCGTCTGTTCAGCAAATCTAAAGCGATGGGATAGCTGGCGTGGCTAAATTCTAGCGACGAGATCGTGTCTAGAGCCAGTCCTTTTAGTCAGGATCGTAGGTGCTGCAATTTTTCCACATACGTCAAGTCAGGCTCCTTTTCGATTATCGAGGAAAACCTACTCCAAAAGGCGGAGTACTGTGAGTAGCCCCAACTGAATTCTTTAAGTTTTAACTCCGGTAGGCGATGCCGATGCTGCATTATAACCGTCGCTGGGTTTTTTGAAACATGGTCCGTCTGCATTGTTGAGCAAGGGAGCATTGTGGGCTGCCGCTTGTTCAATTCATGCTTAATGCTAGTCTCCAGCATAACTACGCACTCGTCAAACTCGTCTCTTAAGGGACTACCAATCTCATCAGACCGATTCGTTCCAGAGCATCATGATGCTCATTGAAAGACACGACAAGATCCAATTTGGATCCCATATTTGGCTACTTCCGGCCTTCCACAGGGCAGTGCTCTTGGTCCACTGTTGTTCTTTTTTTTTATCAACGACATATGTCTTAGCATTCGAGCGTCTGAGTATTTGCTTTACGCTGATGATCTCAAGATTTTTCGCTCTGTCAATTCATTAGGCGACAGTATCCTTCTTCAGCATGACCTGGATGAAGTTGCTCGTTGGTGCATACGTAATTTGCTTCCACTTAATGTTAGCAAATGTTATTTTGTTTCGTATGGCAAGTGTACATTTAAAGTCCAGACTTCGTATTCTATAGATGGCCTTCCGCTCTTAAAGCAGACGGAGATACTCGATCTAGGCATCTTGTTTGATTCAAAATTTTTCTTTGTGGAGCATCTGAATTACATTTTGCCGAAAGCTTATGCTATGTTTGCCTTTGTTACGCGCAACTCATCTCAGTTCAGCGATCCATACACGAGGCTAAGTCTATATTCTTCCCTCGTGCGCTCGCGCCTTGAATATGCTTCAGTGGTTTGGAACCCTACTGGGGTTGGTCAGATTGCGCGCATTGAAAGATTACAGAGGAAGTTTCTGAAGTTCGCCCTCCAGCCTTTGCAGTTTGCAGTCCCTTTGCCATCCTATGAGTTCAGATGTCGCCTTGTGCATCTCTCCTCTCTCGAGGACCGTAGGACCATTGCGGCTCAACTCTTTGTTTATGATTTGTTAGTGGGGAATATAGATTGCCCTGACCTGCTTAATAGGATCGGCTTCAATGCGCCTGCCAGGAGCCTTAGGGATCACGTACTCTTTGCTATTGATTTTCACCGGAGCAACTACGGAAGTAACGAGCCAATATGCAGGGCCCTTCGCCAGTATAATGCGTTGCCAGCTGGGATGCGGTTCGACTTTTGCCATAGTAAAGCAGCCGTTAGACAATTGCTGTCTGACTTTTTCATGTTTCATTGTTAATTGTTTTTGGTTGATTACTTTTTATTATTTAAGATAGATATAAGTTAGTTTAGCCAGTTAAGGTTTAACCGTTGGCGAATAAATAAATAAATAAATACAGACTTTAAGCGGACTTTCAATTCCTCCGCATTTTCAATTCTCCGTGCTGCACTTAGCATGGCTTGAACCTTATGCTTGTAGTAAAAAAGGTCCGCATTGAGGGACACGGGGGAATTGAGAGCGTTAGGGGAGGGTGTGCCATCAGAAGCCATTGCGTGTATATGATACGGCAAACACAGAGCTCAATAGCCGGTTAATAACTTCGAACAGTTTTAAATGCACTTCAATATCGATCGCTGCGTTTGAACACACAGGCACAGACCAGCAGCGAGAGTTCGCAATTTGCAAAAAAAAAACCAACAATGTCATATACACTGAGTGCACCGAAAACGAAACAACAACAAGCGCGAGAACCGTTTCAGTTTGTGCACAACCACCGAACCGAAAAACCGTGGTTTTCTGCAAATTAGGGAACGATATCATTGGCTTATATTGTTTAAATGGATGTGTATTTTTACAAAATTGAATTAAAACACAAATTGGTTGGATTTCAATGTATAGGTATACATATGTACATATATTCGTGTTTGTTCGATTTGTATGTACTGAGTTATGCGAGTTATGTTAACGATACGACGTTTGCTCACGAAGACGATCAATTCCTAAGTAAGAGCTGCTCCGAAGATTTGCCTGGGCGTGCTGGGCGACAGTAAGCAACAATGATTGAGATGCGCTCTTTATGCTGCCGTGGGCCGGCGCTAAGCTGAACATTTACTTTAGGAATAGCATATGCATGTGCATAACATAAAGCTCCAATGATGCCTATAGGCTAAATAAATGAGGATAAACCAGGTTTTGTAGGACTTCGAAATTTATTTTGGTCATTATAGATTGTCATTAAAAATACTATAGCATCAAATATATTTTTAACCAATACTGGTAAATGCACAAGGACTTTTCCGATTTGTTAACTTTTTTCGGTTGTTTTTAACAAGAAAGATGTCAGGTGTCACAGTGAAGGATATTGACCAGCATGCCGTTACCAAGGCAGTTGCCGTCTTCCTCAAGAAGACATTAGCTGGACATTATCAAAACGGCCAAAAATCAAAGGAGATAGCCCTTACGATCCCGACTGGTTCTCTGTGCGTTATCTGTATCACCACAGTCCCGCTGGTTTTGGATCCATCACCAAGATCTATGGTGGTCGCAAGCGCAACGGTGTCCACCGCTCTCATTTCTGACGGTGCTGCCCGTAAGGCTCTCTAGGCCCTCGAGCACGCCCGCCTGGTCGAGAAGCACTCTGAGGGTGGTCGCAAGCTGAGCTCCATTTGGATGTGGATTGCATCGCCAACCAGATTGTGGTCAAGCAGCTAATACCGCCAAGCAGACTGGTCCCCTTGTCCTTTCCAAGTAAACGTGGATCGCACATCCAATCGATGATGTCCAAACCATTTTTAAGCTTATTATTTAAGCGTTTCTTGTTTGAAACGCGTTCTTAGAAATGGAAAAATTAAAATGAACCATAACAAGAATGTTCAAGCAGCACATTTTTTTGTGGGCTACCTAAAAAATTGCACATATAAATGCAAATATAACAGCGATATTTTTAATCGCATGGCCGCAAATTAACTCCAATAAAAATTGGTATTTAAATACCGAACGGCTCTTTGCATGTACTGCACATGCGAATTTATTGCTGCATATATGGCAAAACTGAGATGGATTAAAAACCAGATGAAAATATAAAATACTAGCAGACCCACGTCCTTCGCTGCTTACTAAATGAATTTAATGTTTCGGAATTCACGTTTGAGAGCACCATGTCGAGGAGCCTAGAGTATATTGGTCCTGTCTGGTTTAAGGTGTCAAATTTTGCAGGAATTGTACTCGACTAGGTATTGGGATCTACAGTCGCTACGCTGGTCTTTGTAGCCGACGGCAAAACAAATAATTTTGCTTATCACAAAGCATTGCAATAAATAAATTATGTTATTAAATTAAAATTATTATTTTTATACCCGGTACTGGAAGTGTATATTATATAGTTGCGCCATTCTAACATGTTCATCATTATTTTGTTGCTAATTTTGTTCTTCGGCTCTTTCGGATCTTCTATTTCCCAATACAAGCTTTACTTGCATTACGGCTTAAATCAGCCCTTTGGCGTTTTCTTGGCATTGCTCACTGTACAAAACACACATAAATAGAATTAATGAAATTACTTAATGATAAACAATGTTATAGTTATAATTAGGGCCAGGATTTGTGCCGCAGTGTTGAAATGATTCGTTTTAATTTATTAGATTATAGCAAAAATATTAGTTTTATGAATACATTTTAAGATCAATGTCAAAAACTTGAGCATTAACTTATTCATATCAAAGTTTTACGAGTCGTTGAGAAGCGACCAGCAATGGGTAAACACTAAGCAACAAAATTGAATTTTTTTTTTCGCTAAAAACCAAACCAACTTTTCCTGTTAAAGTATAGGGGTATATTAGATTTGTGGGGATAACGGACGTGTGTAACACACAGAAGGAAGCGTTTCCGACCCCATAAAGTATATATATTCTTGATCAGCATCAATAGCCGAGTCGATATAGCCATGTCTGTCTGTCCGTCTGTCCGTCTGTCCGTCCGTCCGTCCGTCCGTCTCCATTAGCGCCTATATCTCAGAGACTATTAAAGCTTGAGCAACCAAATTTTGTATCCAGTCTTCTGTGTTATCACACTACTCCAAGTGTATTTCAAAATTTCGCCCCGCCCCTTTCCGCCCACACAAAGGACGAAAGTCTGTGGCATGCACAATTTTAAAGGTACGAAATAACTAAAAGCGCAGGATCATAGAGAATGATTATATCTTTCAGAGTGTTAAATCTGGATAAGATCTGATTATTAATATAGCCACTATGAAGAAAAAAATTTCAAAAATCATCGTTCCCTCTCGCTCTCTCTCACACGCGACCCTGTCTGTTTTGCTTATTCGTCCAAATGAGCGCCTAGATCTCAGAGACTATAAGAGCTAGGGCAACCAAACTTTCTATCCAAGCTCCTGTGATATCACTTCAATATATATTTTAAAATTTGGACACGCCCCTTTCCTCCCCCACAAAGGACGAAAATCTGTGCAATCGACAATTTTTAAGATACAAGAAAACTAAAAACGCAGAATCATAAAAAATTACCGTATCTACCAGATTGCCGAATCTGGATCAGGTCTGATCAATAGCCAGAAGGAACAAATTAAATTTCAGTCGCCTGCCAAGCGATTACTCATTCCTTCTCTCTCTCGTACCTACCACGTCTCTTGTAAGTAGTTATACATGAGTATGTAAAAATTTAGCAGCGATGTAAAAATGAAATGTAAAATAAAAATGGAAACAGATAACTTCTAAAATATAAGACTACAGCATGGGGTTCGACTTAATTTTTGAAATTTTCCATTTTGCCCAAAATTTAATATTAATATAATAAATTAAATAAATCACAAGCTCATATGTATACATATGTATATATGTATGTACATATGTATATTATGAGTGAGTACCGGGTATAAAGTAGAGCCGCGGCCTTTGCCGCGTCTCACAACGTTCCCCCTCGTTTATTTTAAATTTCGTAAATTAGTTTTTTTTTTAATACTTTTGCAGATGTAGTTTCTTTTTTATACCCGGTGGTCGACGAGTATAGGGGTATATTAGATTTGTGATAACTGATGTGTGGAATGCGCAGAAGGAAGCGTTTCCGAACCCATAAAGTATATATATTCCAGATCAGCATCAGAGAACGGCTTGGCGTGATTGGAAAAAAAATCATACACAAAAATAGCCGAATAATCGTGTCATTCGGCTCAAGCGATCAAACATTCATATGTACACGAACTCAGTGTTGATTTAAATTCACTCTAATGCGCTCATATTTTTTCTCTCACTGAGTTTATTCATGCTTAATGAGCGAACCGATCGATTCGGCTCAGCAATGATTTTTTTTCTTGATTTACTCATACGCCCAAATTCTTACTCAATTCCATTCACTGAACGAAAATCAGCGGTGAAAGAAAATCAGCTCATGCTGCCGAAACCACTCATTCACTCAACTCGTTTAGATGCATTACCGTTATGTTTTTGTTTTTACTGTTTCTTTTTGTTTTTGAGAATGCTTGGGGTTGTTTGTTGAAATGAGCACAATTATTTTTATTTTGTCATCTCGTTGCTATGGAGCAGGTTATCGTAGAAAAAATACGCACAAATACCTACACATTGGCGGCCCGAAATTATTATTATTATTATTATTTATTTATTATTATTTTTTTATTTTATTAATTTGTTAATTTTCTTATAGCCATTGCCATTCAATATGAAAATATATAATCTGTTGTGAAATTAAGTATTTTGATTTCTTTGACTTCGCCCATGAACAAACTTATACGCGTTGATTCACTGCCTTTTGATTTTATTCTTTACTCAACTCAATCAATGTTCAGCCGAATGAACATACGCCCAAATGATCGGTTTGCTCATTGAGCAGGAATAAAATCAGTGAGAAAAAAAATATGAGGACATTAAAGTGAATTTAACTTAACACTGAGTTCGTGTACAGATAAATGTTTGATCGGTTGAGCCGAATGGCACGATTATTTGGCCAAGCCGAAATGTGTACCGAAGGCTGTGCATACACAAAATTCATATGCTCATCAGCATGAGCTGATTTTCATTCAACGCCGACTTTCGGTCAGTGAGTGGAATTGAGTGAGAATTTTACCGTATGAGTAAATCACGAAAAAAGTGAATTTTGCAGATCTCTGATCAGCATCAATAGCCGAGTCGATATAGCCATGTCTGTCTGTCCGTCCGTCTTCATTAGCGCCTATATTTCAGAGACTCTTACAGTTAGAGCAATCAAGTTTTGTATCCAGTCTTCTGTGTTATAAAACTACTCCAAGTGTATTTCAAAATTTCGCCCCGCCCCCATCCGCCCCTACAAAGGACAAAAGTCTGTAGCATACACAATTTTGAAGATACGATAAAACTAACCGCTTTGGACGCAAATCAAACAAAAAGTGTCGTGTATCAGTGTCGTATAAACTGGTCCACAAAAATCGTCGCCGCAAATTTAAAATAGACGGAGAGCACAGAGTCGATCTGTAAACTCTAAAATGCTTATTTACCGTAATCCGCCAAATACACGGTCAACTGCTTTTATTAAAGCAATCTTCACCTCAATTTTAAAATTTGCGTATCTCTTTTTGGTTTTGCGCACAGATTTTGCCTCCACCTTTCACTTTTACTTCAGTAATAATAGGCACATATTTTCCTGGTCTGCATGTCAGCTGTTCTCTCAGTCCACATTACTGTCGATATCGATAATATCGATAAGAATTCGTGGATTTCGTTTACGTTGCTGGATACTAAGGCCAGGAAAACACAAACGAAAAATTCCTGGCCCAGTTTTTTTTATATGGAGTTTGACAGTAATTTTTAGTTTCCGCGGTGCTGGATACCTAGCTTAAGTACTAAAATACCTGTTAAAACTTTTAATCGCCTAATATTAAACTGTTTTGTGGCCGCACCTTTCAAGCTGTGACTTTTATTTAAGATATATTTGAAGTTTTTATTTTATTTTTAAAACGGAGCAATATTTAAGCAGCAAAAAAAGTTGGTTTTTTAAATGTGAGAAAACATACAACAAATTGGCGTATAAACATTTTTTTTTTCCTCTAGTTTAAAATCTGTAGCACCATAAACGTTTTATTTGACACTGCACCATCGGGGCTGTGACTGACTGTATATATATATACATATATATATGTACGTTGAATAATATATATAAATATCAGAGCTCGCAATATTTAGTGTCTCTCGTACTTGTTACTACTTGCACTGTCTCTTTTGGCTAGCTCTTCGTTCAATCAACGAGCGTTTTTATTTCCGCTTGCTGGGCTCATTTGTTCAGTCGGAACCCTTTACTTTGTAAGAACTCGGCAAACAGTCTTTGTAAGTGTGTTGCGCGAGTTATGATTAAGATGATGGGTGTCTCCTAGAGTTGTTTTTCACTAGTAGGTTTTGTTCCATTTAAGATTGTTTGTTAGCCGTTTGTTCAATTAATACACGTCCGTTTGGTTTTGAGTACTAAAGTATTCTGATTCTTTATTTTAACTTTGGGTATATGTGGTTCTACAATAGTGCTGAGTCCCTACTTCTGAGTGGAGAATCTGCTGATGTTGGGGTTTGGGTCCGCTGTTGCAATTGGAGCGGATGTGAGTTGGTGGTGTGAGTCGATGGTGTTGGTGGTCTCTACATTGTGGCCAGTTCGTAGTGGTTGCGGTGGGGGAAGGGTGAGGGTAGGTGCTGAGCTGGTAACTCCCTTGTCTATATGTAAGTAAAAATGTACAGAGTAAGTGTGTTGCTCATATCTATGTATATGACCTACCCTGTTCTCCGTTCCTCTTTAATGCATTGCCTGTGACGAATAAGACAGCAACATATGTATTAAGGCTAAAGCAAAAACAAAAAAAAATCCTTTTTTAGGGACTCAGCTTGTTTTGCTCACTTACTGACTCTCAGTATCTGAGCGACGAACGGTTCTGTTCGTATCGAGCGGTTAGTAAGTGGCCGATTCACGTTGAACCCGAAACCCGGGGCGAAACACGAACGAAAGAAAAAACAGGGTTGCTGCTCAGACACTGAGCGCTCTGATATAAAGGGTGGGCCATCTAACGGTTTTTATTTAAAGCAAGAGTTAATTTGGTCTGGCAACACTTATGTCATTCTTCTTCTTCTTAAAATTCAGTATATTATCTCCGCTGAATCGGTTTACGTTTTGCAATTGGCAATTTATTTCCAAAACAAAAAAATTGGGCAAAAAATGCACAAAAATCAATAATGTTGATTTGGCGATTTTTCGCCCGGAGCTCATTTTCATCTGGTGGCTGCGTCAATAAGAAAAACTACTGTATCTGAGAAAAACCTCGGGAAACACACATGAGGTCGAAAAGAAGCCAATGCATCCATTGCGAGTGACTGTTTGGTGCGGATTGTGAAGCGGAGGCAACATTGGCCCAAATTTCTTTGAAGACCAGGGCGGAGCAACCGTTACGGTCAATAGAACTCCTATCGCACCATGCTGACCAAATTTTTTGTGCCCGCTACCATATGTGGGCAATGTTTGGTTTCAGCAGGATAGTAAAACTTAAGACAAGTCTCATCTCATGCCATAATCGCAAAACGTTCGATGGCTGTTTAATCAGCCGAAATGGTGATTTCAATTAGCCGCCAAGAAGCTGCGACTTGACACCGGACTATTTCCGATGGGGCGCCGTTACAGATAAGTGCTATGTCCACCATCCAGAGATAATTGACCATTTGAAGTCCCCAAACACTCGAAAAAGTGCTCGAAAATTGGTTCGACCGAATGGGCTACTGTTAGGCCAGCCGCTGTCACTTTTGTTGTTGCCTTTTATGAATTTTACAGTCTACCCGGGGGCGCCATGAAATATTATTTCTTCCCTTAAGTTTAGACTTTGAAAACTCGGGATAAGTTAAAAAATCAGCCTTATCAGTTTATCATAATTGTAAAGTTCAATAAGAAACTTAAGTAAAATAAAGCTAAATAAAACCATAATTCTTTTAAATTAATCCTATTTAATTTTAATCGCCAAATATATCCAAGTTATTTTAGGCCACAGCTGGAAAAAAGTTAAATTTTGTCGACTATTGTAATTGTAATTGTAACCATTGTAATTAACATATGCGGAGGTAGATTAGCATAGAACTGATATAAGCAACGTCAGCAGATCAATAACAGAGAGAGCTCAGCACAATTGCAAAAAGTTAAAAATAGCAATTATGTTTTAAGTTATGATAATTGATAATTTTGTACGGTATTTAAAAATATTGACTTCGAAAAGTTGTAAAGTGGTTCTTAAGGCTGGGGTAATGACTCAGGGTTGCTCAAGGTCCTTTACAAGAAATTTGTAAAGCAAAGGGATCTCCGAGGGATGAAGGCGCGTCTGGTGACGTTTAGTTGGCAAGAAAAGCTTAGGTATAGGAGATGTCGAACCTAGTAGAGTACGTCTCTACAGAGACTGAAGACGGAATGATCGACGTGACTATGTCTAGACTCCACTCCGAACCTTGAGCAATACTGTCTATTTTGATTAAGAAATTATTGATCGAGACCCCTATCCACGTGTCTCGGTGAGGACCAGACCGCCCTGACTGTTGGTCTGGACGCGTGTAAGCGTCACACAAGTACGCTTCCCTGGATCTTGAGATTCCTAGCTTCTAATTGGGACTATGCGGTGACTGATTGGGGTTCACGTCTGTGTGTCTCTGTGAAGACCTTAGAGTACGACGCCCCTGTCTGTTGAACTATGCACGCGCAAACGCGTCACGGTAAGATCCTGTGAGTACAACTGTACCGGCACGCCCGTACTGTCGGCTACTGATGTGGATTGGGTGAGTACTAATCCGGATCCTTATATGCGCGTCTCGGTAAAGACCTGAGAGTACGACCTGGCTGTTGGTCTGTGCGCGTGTAAGCGTGTCACTGTAAGAACTTGTGAGCACGTATGCACCAGCACGTCTCCCGGGGTCTTGAGATTACTAGCTACTGATGAGGACTATGCGGAGACTGATTGGGGTTCTCTTCTGTGTGTCTCGGACTATGTTGGACTATGTACGTGTAAGCGTGTCACGGTAAAAACCTGTGAGCACAAGTTCACCGGTACGCTACCAAAGATTGAATGTTCTTGAAGGGGGGAAGTGTGAGACCGAGTGTGAGAGGGTCAATTCCTGATGGTCCGTCGTTAGATCAAGGGTTTGAACACCGTCGCCAGTCTCTTCTTTACTCCCTTTGTGCTGCCATCCTCTTGAGCGCGGAGCAGCGAGCTGGCTTCTGTTGGTACGCCGTTAAACCATGGCCGGAACGCAGTCGTCGGTGTCTGCCTTACTCCAGCGAACTGGCTTCTGTTGGTAGGCTGTTAAACCATGGGCTGAACGCAGTCGTCGGTCTCTCCCTTACTCTCTTTTGTGCTGTCATCCTCTTGCGCGCGGCACCGTCGGTTAATATTTGTTTTTTTGCAGAGAAAATTATAAACAAGGCTTCTTTGGGGGTTGCCCATGGAAAAAAATTAATACATTAATTCTACTTCGATCTACTTTGTTATGTTAACATTTCAAAGGTTATATGTATGTCTATATATATTTATATACTATGTGAGGGCGCTCATCGCAGCGCCTTCACAAACTAACTTCAAAATGGAAAGTTTGGGCAAACTATAAATTAAACGACGCATAATGAGGCCTTTGCTCATTTAGTTTATCAAAATCATAACTTCTAAACTAATGAAGCGATTTCAAAAATTTAAAAAGCAATTAATAGAAGCTAAGAATGAATTTTTGTCAAGAGTACCAGACATCCGTGGTGCTTTAATATTCAAGGTCAAAGTTAAGAAAAAATTTTAAGCATATTTTACGTTTTTACGTCAAAATAAAATCGTTTGTTTTGTAAATAACTGTAAATTGTTTATGTCTGATCTTTAAAAAAAAATATTTTATTATCAATATTAAGGTTACTAAGGTTACTTAACCTTTCGAAACTATAGTTGCTATCTTCCAAATCCTACCAGCTTGTTAAAAAGGTCTTCATTTTTTCAGACCGGTGTAATTTTGCACGTATTAGTGTATTTGAACATTTTATAGTCCTTGTTTTTACATTCCTGTGCTTCTTCGGACAGTTATCCAATTGGTAAGCACTGATACTCTATTAAGTCCTTTCCATGAGCCAAAAATCCAATGTACTGTGGGGGCAAGTTTTTTCTGAGGATACAATTCAATCAAAAGTTGAGCTGTTCTTGATGCGTATTCGGCAAATTTTGCACCATTTATAATTTCTTTGCAGTTTATAACATTTAGGATAACAGATAGTTTTTTTTAAAGAATTTTTTAAAAAATTGGTATTTTTTATCATGTAGTGCTTCTATTTTTCACATAACTCATGTTTCCTACAACTGGTTGTATTAAACTTTGCAGCTAAAAAAAGCTGACAAATGTAGCTATAAATCCGGACACTTTCTAGCTGCAACTTAACGTCTGGAAGAGATTAAGCTTTCAAATTGCATCATTTTTTTTGGTTTTTTTTCCCGAAATTTTGATTTTGAAAACTGAGCAAAAGTCGAAGAAAAAATATTTCAATGCCTTGATTTTTGGGTTTAGATAGACACATTAATTAGGCGACGTTTAAGGTACCGCTTATAAAAAAAAAAAATAACGCCTAAGTTATAACCGTTTGACCAAAAAAACTCAAATCTAATTTTATCTGAAAAAACCGAAAAATACTTGAAATTATTTCAGTGCTATGATACTTAAATATTTTTATTGTTATTGCTTGTTACTATTTTTAAAATGGTTTGTCTGTCTTCATTTGTCATTAGAGTCTGATTCTTTTATGAGAGTCCACACATAGTCGCCCAACATATTCTAATTCCAAACACCTTGATAACGTCGTTCCATAGCTTTTAATTGTTGGTGAAATCTCTCTCCGTGTTCATCACTAACATCCCCAAGGTTTGGCGGAAAAAAGTCTAAGTGGGAGTGCAGGAAATGGATTTTTGGTGACATGTTGGCTCCAATTTGTTCATAATTCTTAAGTAAGTCTTGAACGATATTAACGTAATCATCACTCATTCTGTTACCAAGAAAATTGTTTGTAACCAGTCGAAATGAGATCCAGTCTGCTTTTTCATTCGTAAATGAAATATTTGCAAATCCATCATCTTTTGGGGGCCATCAAATACGCCTTCAACTTTTTTTTGAGGTAATTTATCGATTTACCTTTGTTATCCAGTGCGCTTTAACAAAATTTTTTATCAGTCCTAGCTTAATGTGCAATGGTGGTAATATAATGTCTTGGACTTTCAAAATAGCTGCATTTTGTACGTTGTGATGTCCCAAAGTATTTTCGTTCTGTTTTTCCTAGTTCTTTCTTGAGTAATGCTCTTTTCTATCTCGGCTATCCCATAGGCACAGGAAGCAACCGTATTTTGTATAACCGCCTTGCAATCCAGTTAACATGGCTACTACTTTTAAGTCATACGCGACCTTCGACTGTTGTTCTTATATTTAATATTTTCAAACAATTTAGTCATTGTTTTATAGAACTCTTTCATATTAACAGCATGGACGATTGGAATAGATTTCCATTGGGTAAAAAGACATCTCTTTTTTGCGTTTTAATGGAGATATTTCTTCCAAAAGAAGGATCAGGAAGCTTAAAACCTTGACGAGACTGTTGTTTGAATGTTTGGTTTTCTCAAAAACATTGGAGTCATAAATCAATAACGAAATTTTCTTCTTTGCTGGTCATATACTTTCCACATATGTAGCAAAATGAGTCTGCTCGGTAAGCATATGAAATTGACCGGCTTGAGTTGACCATTTAAATTAGAAACAAGTGGTATTTTTCGAAAACACACGATCGTATTCTGATGGAAGTCAGAACTACACTGAGGCAGGGATATGTACTATAGGTACAGAGTTAGATAACATTTGACCCTAACAGGTATTTATGTATATTTATCCTCACCAAGGCTTAGCAAAATGGAATAAAATTAACTGTCCACAACATTCACACCCCAAATGAACAGGTGGGATATATATTCGATATATATCTATAGCTAAGACTCGTTAAAAGCATTTTCAACTGATGGAGTGGCCAGCGCAAAGTCCCAAACTTAATCCTATTGAAAATCTTTGGTCAATAGTAAAAAGATAGCTCGGGCAGTACGGAGCAGCGCCAACAAATAAGGATATCCTTTGGGATCGTGTTAAAGCAGAATGGAATAGAATCTCAATAGCTTTTATCGAAAATTCAGTAGAGAGCACGGGTCTGTAGACAAAAAAATTCAAATTAATTTGAAACGTGGAAAAGTGATTTTATAAGGGTATTTGCTGTTTTTACTTTCAAACTTTTTGAATTCATCTCATATATTGTTTTCCGTAAATTTTAATTGTTCAGAATTAAATAATAAAGATAATCTAATTTGATTTGTTTGATTATCTTGTATGGTTCATTTTTTATGGGCGACGAAAATCAGTTTCGTGAACATGCACTCACTTTTGCTCTCCACTAACAAGAGTGTTGAGCTACCGAGCTTTTTCGGCAGCGTAGTTTGCGAATATTAAAAGACGAGATTTAAGTTAGATACGGTTAATTGTCAATAGCGAAATTTGTGCGGATAGGATAGCGAAATCGAGATTGGTGATGTAGGAGTCGATGTAGAGTCCAAACACTGCAAGAGGAGGCGTGCCGAATTGCCCATTCCCTAATGTAAGTGCGACGAATGAAGAGTCCAGACGCTGCAAAGGCAGGTGGGCCGAATTGTCCGTGCCCTAATGTGAGCGCGACGATATCCAGACTGGTCTTGAGGGTGGCGACAGAAGACGAAGAGGCGAAAAATAGCGCCATCAATCCAGGCAGTTGAAGTGATTTGTTCAGATCAGCTGGAGTTTCTAAAAGGAAGACGAGATTTTTAGAACTCTCTGCCCTCCCCCCAATAGACCAATATTGGGATGGTCTAGGGGCTAGCAGAGCTCGAGATGCAGCACGATGTCCAGCATTAAATCCGTCAACAGATAGAGGTGACTTCTTCAGAGCTTTCGGAAGATCCATTCTCGAATGGAACGAAACGGAGCACTTGCAGAGACTCCACGATATTTGACGAGTCGAGATTGAGAAAGTAAGTTAAGCAGAAACAGAGTCCGGCGCAAGTCGAACTGTGTTGATTTCATCGAGACCACCGTCAATCTTCAAATAGGATTCCTTATCCTCTGCTCCATCTGGCGTAGCCGGCACAACAATCGAGCGCTCCAACTGGCATTGATGTATCTCGAAAACTCCAATTGGTCCCAAAATCTCGGGGAGAGTATCAAAATGTTGGAAGCTGCCGAGCTTTTTCGGCAACTCTGTTTTTTACAAAATTTATACTCCGTTTTGGGGGTTTACGGTTTGTGTTTATTTGTAATGTTTTAGTTGCAATTTTTAAAGGCCGTGGCCGTAAACGTTCAGTAGGCGAAGGAAAATACCGTTGTAGCGGTTTTGCGAACAATTCAGTTAGGTGCGCTTTGTATTACAATGATACGCAATGCTGAGTTCGACGACGAATTTTTATCGAATGTGAACACAAGCTAACCGACGCACTACCATACATACATATGTATAAGCAGTACGCGCGGCGAACATGAGTGTGATGGTGTGTGCGTATGCACAGAGAGCAAGCGAACAGATGATCTTAGATAATTTAAGAGAAATGAACTAATTTGTATTCTTAAGAGCTACTGCCAGCTGCTGCTCCGAACACAGAGTTAACTGAATTATCCACTGGATAAGGCGAACTCTGCATTATTGTCAAATAAGCAGTTATCATCAACCAAACGCGTTCATGAAAAAAAAAAAGATTTTTTATAAGCTATTCGGGCAGAGGCCCCACTGTGCGAAGTCTAATTAATGTACCTATCTAAGAACAAAAAGAAAGTCTACAAAATAATTTCTTTTCAACTTTTCCTGAGTCAAAAAAAAATTAACCATAAAAACAACAATTCGATAAAAAAAATTTAAAACTAAATTTATCGGAAAAAGGGGGTTTGGTTCATAGCAGAAAAGAGTTCAATTTTGTTTGCCTTGTGGTATAAGTCCGCGTACTTGAATACATATTATTCTAAAAAAACACGACTGACATTATTTTTCTTAGTTAATATAAAGGTTTTTTTTTTATTTTCAGGATTATCCGGTTAATGCTGATATAACAGTCTTACTGGCACTCATAGAAATGTTTAGTAAGCTGCATTCTACGACAAACATGGCTCCAAACTACCGTCTGCTTTTTTTGATTTCGGAAAGCGGTCTACTTCTTAACTTTCAAGGTTCGAAGAAATGGCTTGAAATGGACGATAATTCCGCTCTACAGGTAACACACTTATTAAGTGAGATATATTTGTATCTGTGAAAAGAAAATTTCTGGCGACGACGTTTTCGGGTTTTCGGCACCGATTCTCAAAAATCACTAACTCACATTATTATTATTTTTTTTTTTTTGAGGGGTAATTTAAATTAATAGAGTATAGAGTAGGGAAGTAAATTGAAAGGATTTGTAAAATTCATTTTTTGTAGTGGGGTGTTAGGGTCTTAATGTCTAAGTGACTATACTATTTGCATAAGCTCTCAGATGATCCTGTCTGTCAGGTCGATGTGGTGGATCCGTCGTCGGTTCGAGGCTTTGGCGAGTCTCCTCGATAGCGTGTTAGGGTGAGTCTCGAGTTTAGAGATATATCTCTCGGCTTGAGCGTTGATAACATCGCTGATGAGGGGGACACCAAGATCTCTGGCAATGTCCTTGCTTCGCAGAAACCACTCAGCTCCAGTTATCCTGCGAAGAGTTTTGCTCTGGAACGTTTGTAGCCTTCGTATGTGGTAACGCCGAGGTATTTGTGTTCCTTGTGTTTGTTTACTAGGACCCCGTGCAAGAATACGCCTGGGCAGCTTCCTCTTTTTAAGGTGTGCGTTACTACTGCGCAATTATCCGGGTTGATGCTGATATTTCACCTGCAGGTCCAGTTTTCGAACTTCTTGCAGAATTTATGTTGCCTCATAAATAAACTCTGTTCTTGTCTTCACTACAGCATGCATAAATGATTCAAAAAGTCATACTTCGTATCATAAAAGAAAAAAATAAATTCCTTGGCAAACAGAACACTAATACCGTTTAAATTATAAAGTACATCTGACGTTAACGTCATTTGGTATACCCTTGTATAATTTTACAATTTTCGGGCCCCTTTCTGTCTTACAACAAAAATGTTGAAATTGATCTAATGTTAAATTTATTAAAACAATGCGAAAGCTTTGCGGTATTTCAAGATCGAAATCTAAAATTTACAGATAAATTGTAGCGTTTGAAAAATCTCTATGCGCTGTCCCGCTGCTGTTTTGTTTTGGCATGGATACAACAATGTGTATTTCATCCATTAAACAATTTTTCATTTTGAATATACGCTGTTTTGGTTCATTTGTTTCAATACAAACGCAATTCCAGCAAAAATACTAATGTGTTCCGGGTCGGGAATAAACGGATAAGGGATGAGACTTATTTACTACACTTCCCTAAAAGGGATAAGCGAATAACATGCGACATAGTGTTTCCGAAGGGATTTTTAGTAGGATTTTTGAAGGAATGGGCCAGCTAGTCCATTGGGGGAGCGGAGCATCAGTAATAGCTGCAACAGCAGAGCTGAATCAACATAAAAAAAAGCAGAGATTCAGCCGGGATCGAGTCTTCGCACAGTGGTTGGTTTTCCGAAAACTCATTGCAAAAGTTGGATCCCCAGGTCAATCATGGCTTCTATAGTGGTACGACGTTGGGTCCTTTCGATATCTGAAATCTTCGCTGAATTGCGCCTGACAGCATCTAAGGATTTATAGTTGTTATCACTAGTAGTCCGAAAATTCTCTCAAAAAAAGTCTCTCTGAAATATTTTTGAGTTGTGTGCACGGCTTTTCCCGCTGATGACTATCTTTTCCTTAAGCCAAGGCGATTAAGATACAAACACATATATTTTAGTTTAGCCAAGTTAAATGAAATTAATTTAATGAAAAATTTAATTTTTAACGGAGCAATTTTAAATGGGGCAAGCATTTTAGCCGAATACCCCTCATTTCCAATCGTGAACGGCTCTTAAATGTCTTAAGGCTGAAATTTTAGGATCAGAGAAAGCTTAGGAAGTCATCGTTTTGTTGCCCTCGAGAAAACTTGCAGGTTTTCGTTTACTTACGTATATCTCTATTATTTCTTGTTTTTTGAATATTCCGATGGTGTACGCAAATTCCGTTTAGCTTATCCCCAGCATCTAACCGCCGCTCGCTGCTCGGTCCAAAAATGTAAAGCAAATACAACATCGCAGCAACCACGTATTTTCGGTCCGGTCATTTTATAACAACAACTACAAAGTCTCGCATAAGCGAAACTCGAGACTGTTCTGTGTCCCTAGGCTGCAAAACATCGCCTTGGCTCAATTAGCAAGGACATGTATATCTCTTTGTTTCACTTTGAGGTTTATTTTGGATCGAAAAATAAAATCATCACATAATCATTATTTTTATCATTTTTATTTTATTTTGCTCAAAAATAATCATTATGGATAATTATTAATAATAATTATTATGAATAATTATTAATAATAATTATTATTATTTATGATTATCCGCAAAACTCAAAATCTAATAATAATTTTGTGATTTTTAAAATAAAGCTCATAATGATAAGGGTACCTGATTTTTTTTGTATTACAAATACATATTTTTTTTATACGAGTATACATAAATACATATGTACATACATATGTACATAGTTTTGAAAGAGAAAACCTACTGTAGGAACTTTCGAGTTATAGGCAGCCCCCCGTAAATTTAGACAAGCAGAAGGTACTAATTTAAGTATGAGGAAACGTGTTGGTTGACAGTATGAAGTTTTTGTGCTGATAACGAAATCAATATATGTATTTTTGTAGTTGCTGTGAGCATATTAAAAAAAGTTGCAATCAAAAAAACTTGAAAGTAATTTTTTACTTTTCGGTTACCGAGAGCCGGGCAGTGGCAGAAGAAGTGGGGGCGGACTCCTTCTCGTCCCGGCAACTCCTGCAAAAGTCGTTGTGAGCCTAGAGGCGTGTGTGCCAATCTGCCAATGTCCCGTGATGGCTCGTGTTACCGCAGAGCACTGGACTCTGTTTAGTCTATATAGCTCTGCCAATCGTTTTGCTGATCGACATGGCCATATCAATCTGGAGGTTCTGCAGGTGAAGGCTTCCTGCCATCGCCTGTTTGCGAGTTGCTCAAAAATTTCGTGCGTATGTAGCCTACAGCCATTGGCATCGCTACCTGCTGCCTCTCCGATTGGAGGAGAATTGTAGTGCCCTGCCTGGCCAGTTCGTCGGCAGCCTCGTTTCCCTGGATGTCCCGGTGTCCGGGGACCCACATTAGGAAAAGTTTTAATTGCTCTGAGATCTCGTTCAGAGACCTTCGGCAGTCATTTACCGTCGTGGAGTTTGACGAAATAGAGCCTAGTGCTTTAAAAGCTGCCTGGCTATCAGAGAACCTTTGAGCCATCAGTATATATGTGAACGGCGTTTGCAGGTCCAGGGTCGCCCATCTCCCAGTCCTCCCTATGTGGGATTGACACCTGGAAAGGCGTCGAGAGGTTCGGGATGCAATAATCAGTCCTCTCTGGAAGTTGCGGAAATTTCGTCAGGATTCCCGAGTAGCCAGTTGCGGATATTTTTCACATCTTGGTTTCCCTGATTCTGAGAGCGGAAATTGTCGCCATCTTATTTCCCATGAGGTCTACGGGAAGAAGCTCCAGGAAAGTGTCCAGAGCTTCCCCTGGAGTAGTGCGAAGACCGCCTGTCATGCATAGTTCTGTCATGCGTTGAACTCGGCTTAGTTTAGTGAGTTTTCTTGTCCAGAGCTGGCCACCATACCACCACTCCATAGATCATTATTGGTCGAATGATGGCTATGTAAAACCACCGGACTATGTATGGGGTCATTCCCCATTTCAGTCCGATGGCTTTTCTGCAAGTATATAGGGCCACTGTGGCTTTCTTCGCCCTGTCCTCTATGCTCAGTTTCCAGTCAAGCCTTCTGTCGAGGAACAGGCCAAGATACTTGGCATTATTGCTAAAAACTAGCAGTTCCCCACCAAGTTTGGGCGCGGTGAGCGTCGGAATTTTGTACTTCCTTCAGAAAAGCACCAGTTCCGTTTTAGACGGGTTTACACCTAACCCGCATTTTTCAGCCCATTGTGACATTTTGTTGAGAGTATCTGTCATACACTCACACAGCGTCTGCGAAAATCACCTAGAGAATGCTATGGCGACATCATCCACATATGCCGCATATAGCATCAGATCGATGAAGTTCACCGTCTGGGAATCAACCCCTAGGATCGTCAGTGCTTCTGTAATGGCAGTCGGGAGGATGTTATTAAAAACACGTTCTATGTCTAAGAAGGTTACCAGAGCGAACTCCTTGCAGTTAAGAGACGATTCGATGATCGATATGATCGTATTTAGGGCCGTTTCTGTGGATCTTCCCTTCCGGTAGGCGTGCTGAGAGTCAGAGATTAGACTGGGCGGAATTTTCGCCATGATTTGTAGCCCCAGAAGTCCTTCTTCAGAAGGAAGGAGCCAGTTTATGGCTCTTTGCCCTGCGTGTATAAGTTGGGCAGGAATGATGCTATCTGTTCCAGCCGACTTGTAGGTCTTAAAGCTCCAGGAAATGTTCTCCTGACTCAACAGGCTCTAGATACTTGAACCTGAGCCGGAAGATCTGAAAACAACAGACGGAGGCGCAGCGTACTCCGGTCTGATTACGTCACAGCCGGGAAAGTCGGTGTTGAGTAGAAGATTCAGCGACTCTTCACTGGACGTAGTCCAAAACTGTTCGGCATTCTTCAGTTAGCCCAGGGGAGGTGTTGTCTTCGAGAGAACTTTGCGAAAGCGTGACGCTTCCGAGTTGCTTTCGATTTCGCTGCAAAACTTTTGCCAGGAGGCGCGTTTTGCTCTCCTCAGTTCCTTGTTATAGGCTGATAGACTGGTTTTGTAATCGTCCCAGTTCAGCTCAGCGTTCCTCCTATTGAAGAGTCTCCGCGAGGCTTTGCGGAGTTTCCCTAGTTTCGGAGTCCACCATTCCGGTTTCTTCCGGCCTCTGATTTTACTAGGCCTGATTTTACTACAGGCCTCAATAAAAACTTTTACAAGATGGGTCGTGGCCTCCGGCGAGACCCCCTCTTCGGAAGGGGACTCAGGGAGGATGCGGTGGTCTGAGTACCGAGCTCAGTTTGTCCGCCTGAGGTTTCGGAACTTAGTAAGACTTGGTAGGGAGAAGGAGAATACGGTTTCCACGTACCAGTGATCCGAGAAGGAGTGTTCTTCAAGGATACTATATTCCTCTGAATCTTGTGGTCCAGGTCCAGGACCTCCTCGCGGTTTTGGGTGGTCAATAGATAACTGAAGAGGTTTGTTGGTGTCAGTGTTCCCCACTGACAGTGGTGTGCGTTGGCATCGCATCCAACAATAAGGCCGGTGTCTGTGGCCTCATTATCGGCTTTGAGCGCACGGAGAAACGTGTGAGGAGGGGTGTCAGGTTGGTCATGACCCATATAGTTGGAGCAAATCCTCCGCGAGCTCTCTTGTCCTTCAAGGCTCACTGCTGTTTGGTCTTCATGGCTGAAATTTGGGAGCAAAAATAAGTGTAACTCGCTTTTTGCGAAAATACAGGTACGCGTCTTACCAGTGCTGTCAACTACATATAGCTTGTAGTTTTGGTTCCTTAGACCGGAGACCCTGTTTCCTAGGATCCAGGGCTCCTGAATGAGGACTATGTCTGCTACACCCTTGGCCAGGTGGAGCAGGATGGCAGCGCACGCTGCTGTACAAAGGTGGAGGTTTATCTGTAGGATTATCAGTGACATTCCTTAGATTCGCCTCCACTACTTTCTTCTCGAGATCGCTGTCTGGGGACTCCAATCCCTCCCCGACATCGATCAGCATGAGTTCCCTGGCTAGGTCGCTTCCATCCGAGTCGTAGCTGCCCAGGATGTCGTCTGACACAATAGACATCGTGTCTGATGCTGCCGGTTTGGCTGCCAGTGGCTACGCGGGCTCCAGGTCTGGCTCGACCACCGCTTGCTGGCTGCATCCTTTAGAGTCGGACTTGAAGGGGGTCACGGTAACCTTTCGGTAACCGTAGTCCACCACACCGTCCGTCTTCTCGAGCAGCCCTACCGACTCCCTCGTTGATGACGAGGATCACCTGGCGCCTTTGGCCTTTGACCATTAAGAGTTGGTTGGGTGAAAACCAAATAAGCGCACAAAGGAAACATAATCAAAGATATCAGCTAAACGCAGCAATAAGCAGCAGGCCAGTGTAGTGGTCTCATTTCATATTATTTCATCATCCATTTTTAGTGGATATTTCAAGGGGTCCCAAAAGAGGATATATATATTTTATTTCAAAAATTATCACTTCAGTGAATTCTTGATAACTTTTTGTTCTGATGCATATTTCTCGAGTTAGAGAGTTTTGAACGCTCTACCTCGGCTGTAACTACCTACTGTCAACAAACTTTAAACACGTTTTTCTCGTAACCATATTCAACATCAATAGCAGGGCTTGATTGATTCAATTCTCTTCAAATGTTACCAGGTAGTCAACACTTTTTTGTATGGCTTATACAAAAAATTAGCCTAAAAAAAAATAAAACGAGAGGGAACGTTGTGAGCCGTGGCAATGGCCGCGGCTCTACTTTATACCCGGTACTCAGTCAGCATGTACATACGTATTTATGTATACATATGAGCTTACGATTTATTTAATTAATTATATGTTCACAAAAGAGACGAATTAAATTTTGGCCAAAATGGAAAATTTCAAAAAATTAAGTCGAACCGTATGCTGTATTTATATATTTTAGAAGTTATCATTTTCCATTTTTATTTACATATAATTTTTACGTCGGCTGCTACATTTTTACATACTCATGTAAAACTACATACAAGAGACATGGAAGTGTGTGCGAGAGAGAGAGGGAATCGCTTGGCTGCCGATTGGTAGCCACTGAAATTTAATTTGTTCCTTCTGGCTATAATAATGATCCGATATGATCCAGATTCGGCAATCTGATAGATACGGATATTTTACATAATTCTGGGTTTTTGGTTTTCTCTTATCTTAAAAATTGTGGATTCCACAGATTTTCGTCCTTTGTGGGGGCGGAAGGGGGCGTGTCAAAATTTTGAAACAAATTCGTGCTGGTTCGATATCATAGGAACTTGGATAGAAAGTTTGGTTGCTCTAGCTCTTATAGTCTCTGAGAACTAGGCGTCAAAAAATTCGAATGGGGAAAGCAGATAGGGTCGCGTGTGAGAGAGAGCGAGAGGGAATGATGACTTTCGAAATGGTTTTCTTCATTGTGGCTATAATAATAATCCGATCTGATCCAGATTCAACACTCTGATAGATATGGTCATTCTCTATGATTCTGCGTTTTTAGTTTTCTTGTATCTTCAAAATTGTGTATGCCACAGACTTTCGTCCTTTGTGGGGGCGGAAGGAGGCGGGGCAAAATTTTGAAACATACTTTGAGTAGTGTGATAACACAGAAGCCTGAATACAAAATTTCGTTGCTCTAGCTCTTATAGTCTCTGAGGTATAGGCACAAATGAAGACGGACAGACGGACAGACGGACGGACGGACAGACATGGCTATATCGACTCGGCTATTGATGCTGATCAAGAATATATATACTTTATGGGGTCGGAAACGCTTCCTTCTGTGCGTTACACACAACCGTTATCCGCACAAATCTAATATACCCCTATACTCTTCGAGTACCGGGTATAACAAGGTCAAAGGTAAACCAAAAATCAGTCCATATTTTGATTAATTTTTTATCAATAGTGATTCTAGTTTGGTATAAGCTATAAAAAATTTAAATTATTTTGATAAAGTTAAATCATTGTTAATTTCAGTTCCCTACAATGCGAATGTCGATAAAGACATAATAATTATATTTTTCATTTGAGCCCAGCAAATACCAACTTTGCCTCTCTAGTATATATTATTGCCTTTCCAGTGTTAATCGCCTTGTTTTTATACCCAGTACTCGACGAGATTTGTGGTTGTTGGAAGCTGCCGAGCTTTTTCGTTAACTCTGACTCCACATTTACAAATTTATACTCCGTTGTAGGGTTTTAGGGTTTGTGTTTATTTTAGATGTATATTTTCACTATTAAAGGCCGTGGCCGTAAACTTTGTGTTTTTTAGTGTACAAATGTACATATATAGCAAATCACAGAAACCGTTATAGAACCGATTTGACAATTTGACTGCCGGTAGATAATAATGATACGCGATAATGATAACAAGCGTTTGACCGAATGTGAACCCAAGTTAACCGACGCACTGCAATATAAGCAGCACGCACGGCGAACATGAGTGTGTGTGCGTATGCACCGAGAACGTGAGAATAGATGAGCGTACAATAGATAACTTAAGAGATAACTGAGTTAATTAGACTTCTTAAGAGCTACTGACGGCTGCTGCTCCGAACATACTCCCACCCGTTGAAAGACCAGGGCTTTTAACAGAATCTTTAACGGGAAGGACGCACAGCTTGTTGACAGCTCGACGAGTGGTTCCAGATGGTGTCCGCAGGATGGCAACTCGCACGGCCCCATCAGCTCCAGTGATGACCTCGATCACTCGTGCTAATGGCCACTTCAGTGGCGGCAAGTTTTCATCCTTGATACAGACGCCGACATGGATCTGGATCGGTGGTTGTGGCGTGCGCCATTTGGCATTTTGTTGGAGCAGAGTCAAGTACTCCTCACTCCAACGCTTCCAAAAGATCTGCTGGGCACAGGTGACTCGTTGCCGATCGAGTCGATTTAAGTTGAGAGCCGTGACGTCTGGCTCGGGTTTTCTGAAATTGAAATAAGAGGACAAGAATTGATTATCGCCTGGATTTGGCAGACCAAGGCCCGCAGCTCGTCGAAGCCAAAGAGTGACGATCCAACGGAGCGATAGAAGCCTCCGAAGTAAGGCGAGCGGGGCGGTATGAATTTTCAATCGAAGCCGTTATTCAGGCAGTGATTGTGGACTTCAGCACGATGTTTCTCGTTGCTAAATAGCCGACGAAGGTCCTTCAACTAGTTCCTTGCACCCACGAAGTTGGTGGCATTGTCCGACCAAATGCATCGGGGAATGCCGCGAATAGCGACGAAGCGCTTGAGGGCACTCAAGAAAGCTGCAGTTAATAGATCCTTCACCAATTCCAACCAGACTGCCTTTGTGGCAAAACAGATGAAGACGCTAATATAGCATTTCATGGGCGTTCGATTGCGCCCATCTGGTTTGTAGTAGAAGGGACCGCAATAGTCAATTCCAGTGACACTGAATGCAGGCGAATCCTGTATTCGATCCTTCGGTAGGTTAGCCATGATGTGCTCAGCAAGACGAGGTCGGGTTCTGCAGCAGATGACGCATTTCCTCAAGGCATGAGCCACAGTCTTCAGGCCGCCGATGGGCCAGAACTGTAAGCGAATTGCTCCAGGCAATGACTACGGACCCGCATGGTGATGCTTCCGATGAAAATGTGTGATGATAGCGAACGTCAGTGGATGATCCCTGGGCAAAATGATTGGGTGGCGTGCATCGACGTATTAGCCCAACGTCATCTATAAAGGGCGAAAGCGATGCGATACTACTGGAAGACTGCACGCAGTTCCCTTTCTGCAGAGTACGGTACTCATGATACAGATTGGCCCGTTGAACGATGCGAAATAACAGATGGGATCCTTTTCGAAGGTCGTCAGACGAGAGGTCCGGTGTCTTCGTCCGACTGATGAACTTCTGAATGTAGCCGAAGATACGCAGCATGACTCCAAATGAGTTGATGTGTTTAAATTAAAGCGAGATGTCGGCACGCTCAGACGATAGCAATACCCGGTGTCGAATTTCCGGAAGGTTGATTTCTGGCGGGCACCGTTCAGGCCAGCAACTTCGTTCGCCTTGCAAGAAGGTAGGTCCATTCATCCACAACCTAGAATGCAAGAGATCCTGCGGCGATGCTCCCTTCGAAAGAATGTCAGCCGGGTTCATCTCAGTTGGCACATAGCGCCATCCATGCCCTTCGTAAGTTGTTGAATTCCGGCGATTTTGTTGGATACAAATACGTTGAATTTGGATGGCTCCTCTCGCAACCAAGACAGAACCACAGTTGAATCCGACCAACAATGGATTGGGCAATCAAAGGTATCCATTTTCCTGATTTCGCGAAGTAAATTTGCTAATAGGAACGCTGCGCATAGCTCCAGCTTGGGAACCGTGAGGGTTTTTAGTTGGGCAACCCTTGCCTTCGAACAAAGCAAGTGAACCTCAGCGGCTGTATCTGTAAACGATCGAGCATAGATGCAAGCCCCGTAGGCCTGGAGGCTGGCATCACAAAAGGTATGCAATTTAATTCTTGCCTTGTGTTGAAGTACATAGCGAGGAAAGGTGGCGTGACCCACATGGGCGAAGCTCTTGCAAAAATCAGTCCAATCCGAGTCCAACGACTGAGGAAGACTTTGATCCCAATGCAGATTTCTCTCCACATGCGCTGCATGATGATTTTCGCTCTGGTCAGAGTAGGTCCGATCAATCCCATAGGATCATAGCAGCGTGCAATGGTCGACAATACCGAACGCTTAGTGTGCCTGCCAACACCGATTTGTGTAGCAAATGTAAACAGAAAGCAGTCCTTATGGGGCTCCCAAATGAGCCCAAGCGCCTTTGTTACATCACTGCCATCATCCAGCTTCAGAAAACTTTCCCTTTCGGCCTCTGGGGTTGTACGAAGCACATCCAGAGAGTTGGAGCACCACTTACGCAATTGAAAATTGCCTCGAGCAAGCAGATCCGTGGTTTGAGGCATAATATCCAGAACGTCCTCGACCGCATTTCCTCCAGATATCATGCCATCCACGTAGAAGTTCTGTAGAATGGTTTCCGACCCCACTGGATACGAAGATGACTCATCCATGGCCAGCTGATGCATAGCTCGAAAACCTAAAAATGATGCAGGCTTAGTCCCATAGGTGACTGTGTTTAATTTGAAGATCTGTATATCATCGTCGAAAGAGTCCCGCCATAATATGCATTGGAGCATGGTGTCAGGCATTAAGACACGCACACACCTATACATTTTACCGATATCACCTGTAAAAGCAATGGAAAATGTACGAAATCGAATGAGTGTGTAAAATAGTTTGGCTTGAATAGTGGGACCTGACATGAGCAGATGTGGTGGCTGCAGAGCTGTCGAATACGACCCGCAGCTTTGTGGCGGAGCTGTCCTCCTTGATGACGCAGTGATTTGGCAAGAAATATTTGCACTTGTGCCTATCTCCGTTTGGCACCAGCGACATATGATTGAGGGACAGGTACTCCTTCGTGAACGCCCAATATTTTGCGTAGAGAGCGGGATTACGCACGAATTTGCGCTCCAAGTTTTCCAGACGCCGCTTTGCCTGCAAATAGGAATCGCCCAAAGACTCCACACTTCGCTTTAAAGGCAAGCGGACTGAGTACTGCCCGGAGGGTAAACGAGTGTGAGTGCTAATGAAATGCTCCTCGCAATGAAGCTCCTCCTTTGTTGCCCTAGCGATCGGGTCAAAGATGGGCTCCACTTCCCAAAATTGACGAACCAAGTCATCGAGCCGAGTGCTGTGGTTGAGGCTCCAGCTGAATTTGTCCCACACACAGCAGTTCGAAGAAGAGTCCGGCTCCGATGAGCAGATCAATCCGCTGCGGCTGGTAGAACGAAGGGTCAGCGAGCTGGATATGCGAAGGGATTTGCCAATTAGCTATGCTAATCGACGAGCGAGGTTTGTGATCCGTAATCTTCTGGGCAACGACGGCTGTGATGCTAGTGGTGAACTCTGAAATCCGAGACTTCAGAACGAGATCCACCGAGATACCTTCTGTTGAGAAGCTAGCATCGCCTATGCCAGAGACTGCGGTGTGCGATTTAGTTTTTCGAAGTTTAAGTTGATTAGCTAGACGACTTGTTACGAAATGCAATTGAGATCCCGAATCCAAAAGTGCACGACAAGGGACGAAAATTCCAGAACTATTTTTGACGAGAACGACGACAGTAGCTAACAGCACAGAATCAGGCGGACTTTGGGATATAAGAGTTTGCGGCAATGGGGGTGACAACGCAACGGCATGGCGGTATGGCTTGGCTGTGATTGCGAGGATTGAGCGATATCTGATGAGCGAACGAAGTGCAAAAGCGAGTGGTGTTTCAATCGACAAGTACGGCAGGGACTTGATCGGCAATCTTTCACGTGAGGGCCCTTTCTTAGGCAATTCACGCATAACCCTTGCCGCCTGGATTCCTTGTGGCGCTCATCCGGCGATAGACCTTTGAAACGCTCACAATTTGCAATGGTATGGCTCGAGCCATCACACAACAAACCGTAGCGGGAGCGCTCGATGCTACGAACGCTTTTCTGTGATTCGTACTCACGGTTTTTTCATGTTTGCCAACCTGACCATCTTGCCCTTGCATGGCGTGCTGGATGTGGCAGGCGCGGGTTTCCTTTGCATTCATGCAAAACTTCAAACAATGCGCGGGCTGAGAACGCTTGCACAACTCCCGCTGAAGAGCCGTCCTCAATGCTAATATAGACGAATCGAACTGCACAGGTATTGATTCAAAATCCACTTCCTCCAAACTGGTGTGTGCCACAATAAAATTAGATTTCAGCTCCGTCGGTGACTCCAACATTCCTTTCAGGTCGTACTCATCCATTTGGCGCAGCTTTTCGAAGTCCAGTTGGGTGACGAGCCCCAGAAGTCTGTTGAAAAAAGCCGTTGTTTTAGCGAACCCGATACTTATACTGTCGACACTCATTTTAACTATGTAGTTTTAATGTTTTATATTTCCGCTAACTTTTTCACGCCGGCTGCGCAGATCTAACATTGCGAACTTTATTGTCTCAAAGGCAGCGAATGCACGTAGAGAGATGCAACGATATATGAAAGCGAAGGCGAAAAAAAATGTATATGTATGCCCTCCACTGGCACAGCGAACTAGAGCGAAGGCCGATAATGAGACAAGCGATGACCAAACACCAACAGTTATCCACGATCGAAAATGTTACTCTGATTGCGAGTTCGAAAAATCAGAGAGAGATCAATAAAGCCGCTCGCGAACGATGGCTGAACCAACCGACGATAGAAGATACGAAGAAGATAACGGCTTACACTATATGCAGCCGGTCTCGACAGTGCGTTGGGCAGGCTGAAGCAGACGGTGAAAGGGAATGCGAGAAACGAATATCGGGCCGTTAGAACTGAGAAAATATGAGCATACAATAGATAACTGAGCTAATTAGACTTCTTAGGAGCTACTGCCGCCTGCTGCTCCGAACAGTGGTGATAACGGATATGTGTAACATCCAGAACGAAGCGTTTCCGACCCCATAAAGTATATATATTCTTGATCAGCATCAAAAGCCGAGTCGATTTAGCCATGTCTGTCTGTCCGTCCGTCCGTCCGTCCGTCCGTCCGTCTTCATTAGTGCCTATATCTCAGAGACCATTAAAGCTAGAGCAACCAAGTTTTGTATTCAATCTTCTGTGTTATCACACTACTCCAAATGTATTTCAAAATTTCGCCCCGCCCACTTCCGCCCACACAAAGGACGAAAGTCTATGGCATGCACAATTTTAAAGGTACGAAATAACTAAAAGCGCAGGACCATAGAGAATGATTATATCTTTCAGAGTGTTGAGTCTGGATAAGATCTGATTATTAATATAGCCACTATGAAGAAAAAAATTTCGAAAATCATCGTTCCCTCTCGCTCTCTCTCACACGCGACCCTGTCTGTTTTGCTTATTCGTCCAAATGAGCGCCTAGATCTCAGAGACTATAAGAGCTAGAGCAACCAAACTTTCTATCCGAGCTCCTGTGATATCACTTCAATACAAGTGTATTTCAAAATTTTGTCACGCCCCCTTCCGCCCCCACAAAGGACGAAAATCTGTGCAATCCACAATTTTTAAGATAAATGAAAACAAAAAACGCAGTATTATGGAAAATATCCGTATCTATCAGATTGCCGAATCTGGAGCATATCGGATCATTATTATAGCCAGAAGGAACAAATTAAATTTCAGTGGCTACCAAACGGCAGCCAAGCGATTCCCTCTCTCTCTCGCACACACATCCATGTCTCTTGTATGTAGTTTTACATGTGTATGTAAAAATGTAGCAGCCGACTTAAAAATCATATGTAAATAAAAATGGAAACAGATAACTTCTAAAATATAAAAATACAGGGTTCGACTTAATTTTTTGAAATTTTCCATTTTGCCCAAAATTTAATTCGTCTCTTTTGCAAACATATAATTAATTAAATAAATCGTAAGCTCATATGTATACATAAATACGTATATACTGACTGAGTACCGGGTATAAAGTAGAGCCGCGGCCATCGCCGCTGCTCACTACGTTCCCTCTCGTTTTTAAATATATTTTTTAAATTTTAATTATAATATTTTTTGAATTGATTATTTTTATACAGAATGTGGAATTCGTGCTTTGCTTGGATACGATCATAGAAAGTTTATCCTCCAATCCAGAATTGGCTATGTATATGCATGTTTCTAAGCCACCCAAAGAAAAAACGTCATTAAGCTACTTTTTCAAGCTACTTAAATCAACGGCAGAAAAATATAACATCACGGTAGAAGGTGTCCACAAGAAGATAAATTTAGCTGATGCAAAACTTGCATGGGATCATGAGCGATTCAGCATAAAACGATATCCTTCTTTTACGTTATCTTCACTGAAAAGTCATAGAAGCCCACTGCGAACCACAATATTCAAGGATGATGAAACACGTATTTTGATACATACACTGAACGCCTCAAGAATAATTGCAGAAGCCCTCGCTTGTTTCATGTATAAAATGGAACCAAAGTCGAGTATTTTTGATGGTCAATTTGTAAGTTCATGCCCTTTACGAGAATCTTCATATTATTTAATAAATATTTGTTTTTTTTGTTCTTAAATTTACAGGCTATAAAAGAAGAAAATGTCTTGCCATATTTTGGAATCAAATCAGTGTTGCATAATAATGATGTTAAAGATGCTTTTGAAAAGTATCTTAGCAATGTTAAAATCATATATGATAAAGCTGATAGTCGAGATCCTGATTTTATGTTCTACAACGAAAATGATATCAAACTCAATGTTTACAGAGTTAAACCAGCTATTTTTGATATTTTCCTCACTCTTTTAATAGGTTTTTATTTGTTAACTGTTTTCTTTGGTATACAATACTTTCCGCTCTTTTACGAAAAAGTTTCAAGACTTACAAGAGATGAGACATTGGTACAAATTAATGGGCACTTTCCCGAACGACTAAAGTTTAAATAAAATTTCGTTAAAATTATATCAATATAAATAAATTGTGCTACATCAAAAAAATAAAATTAAAAAAAGAAAATAAATATAAAAAATTTCTAAATTTCTTTGATTGTTTGATGCGACAATATTCTTGAAATCTCTAACTTCATAACACTATGGTAAAAATCGCAAAAATTTGAAAACACGTAATTTAATTATACCCGGTACTCGAAGAATATAGGGGTATATTAGATTTTTGGTGATAACGGATGTGTGTAACGCCCAGAAGGAAGCGTTTCCGACCCCATAAAGTATATATATTCTTGATCAGCATCAATAGCCGAGTCGATATAGCCATGTCTGTCTGTCCGTCCGCCCGTCTCCATTAGTGCCTATATCTCAGAGACTATTAAAGCTAGAGCAACCAAGTTTTGTATCCAGTCTCCTGTGTTTACTCCAAGTTTATTTCAAAACTTGGCCCCGCCCAATTCCGCCTGCACAAAGGACGAAAGTCTGTGGCATACACCATTTTGAATATACGATAAAAAGCAAAATGCAGAAACATAGATGATTACCATTTCTATCAGTGTGTTGAATCTGGATCAGATCGCATCATTCAAATAGCTACAATGAAGAAAACCATTTCGAAAGTCATCGTTCCTCCTCGCTCTTTCTCACACGCGTCCCTGTCTTCTTTGCCCATTTGTATTTTTGGACGCCTAGTACTCAGAAACTATAAGAGCTAGAGCAACCAAACTTTCTATCCAAACTCTTGTAATATCAGTTCAGCACGAGTTTATTTAAAAATTGTCCCACTTCCCTTCCGCCCGCACAAAGAACGAAAAACTGTGGAATCCACAATTTGTAAGGTACGAGAAAATTAAAAACGCTGAATCATAGAGAATGATTATATCTATCAGAGTGTTGAATCAGAATCAGGTCTAATCATTATTATAGCCAGGAGGAACAAATTCAAGGGAAGAGAAGGACAGCAACAATTAACTGAAATCGCAAAACCGTGGAGAATTGCTATATCTACCAGATTGCCGAATTAGAATCAGATCGGATCATTATTATAGCCACAGTAAAGAAAATAATTTAGAGTGGTTATCACATGTCCAAAACAATAAGCCCAGGCAATTATTTATTTACATAAATATATAAATGTACATACCCTGCAGTACGGGCCATCGCTTATAAATCTGCTGGCACATCGATGTCAGCGTGAGCAGCCCTGCTGACATAAGTGATGTCGCGCGGAACGATGAACTGCTCACTTTAACATGGCGATGTCCTAGGAGCATAGGGGATGACATGGTCATCGAGAAGTGCGAAAAAATAAGGCTTACTATAAGTGATGATTTTCTCGAAAAAGTAAGGCTTACTATAAGTGATGATTTTCTCGAAAAAATAAGGCTTACTGTAAGTGATAATAAAAAATAAGGCTTACTATAAGTGATGATTTTAGCCGAAATATAAGGCATACAATAAGTGATGTTTTTATCCAAAAAATCATGCATTTAATAAGCGATGGTTTTTTCCAAAATGTAAGGGATATAATAAGTGAAGATGTAGATGAAAAAAAAGGCGTATATAAGTAGGGAGTGTATTCATTTATTTTCTTTTGCTTTTATTTAAAATTACAATTATGTACTAATGTATGTCAGTTTTGGGGATCCCTGAGCCTCGTTGGGTAACTTCAATTGCATCGGCACTGAAATAATATGGATTATTTTATTATGTTTTTGTATAGTTTTTTGATTTTTAAAGACTTACTTTCCATGTCTTTCCAGGATGTGTGTTCCATTGTGTTCCGTATTTTGCTGATCTATCAATAAAATGATTCCATAAAATACTATTAATTTGGTCGCAATTATATAAAAAAGGAAAGAAATTCCAGAAATAGGTTCGATTTGTAAATGAGTTGTTTAAAAAAAAAGCAATGCTCACTGTAGATTAGCAATGGGCTGTGCATTTACTCCAACAACAAAAACAAAAACCGCGAAAAAATATGTACCTGCTTGACTCAGGCCTTGCATATAAAGGGTTGATTTTTTGTTTTTGTTATTGTTATTTGCTTAAAATTGAAATATCGGGCGCACCGCAGATTATGCTTTCACATTATATTTATTTATTCTTCTTTAATTCTTTCTTTATTAGACGGAGCACAACGAAACATATAAGAAAGAAAAGAAGAAGAATAAATAAATATAATGTGAAAGCAGTGATACATTGAATACTGTTTTTTTTTCACAATTTAAACAAATTTAGCATTGTATACAATTATGATTGCCATTACGACGCGCACAACACATATTTTTATTGAAAAACTCAACTTACCTGATGATATTTATTTATAAATTCACTTTACTAAATATGTAAATCTTACTTCTTGCCGTAACAATTTACAATTGTAACAATGCAATGCGGTAGAAAATGCAAAGCGAACAAAGCAAGAGGCTCTGCCGGCGCACGCGCAAAAGAGACGAAAAGAAAAAAACCAAATTCTCTTCTACTGCGCACGATCGGCAGAGCCGATATATTGCGGCACGCGCGGAAAAGAGAAAGACAGAGAGAAAATCAAGGGTTCGGTTTAGCGGGCGTCAATGCCTAGATGACATGTAGTTGACATTTGTCATCGCTCACGGCTCGTACTGCAGGGTATATACATATTTATGTATTCATATGTACGCATGTATTCATATGTATGGATGTATACATATGTATGTATGTATATTTTAAAACCAATGGACATATGTATGTACATTCATATGTAAATATATAATACATAATATAGTACATATTTGCATATTCTGATTGAATGAGCCGTTATAGGTAGGGGAGAGGTACCTGCGATTGCATGTGTTCACTCTATGAAAAGAAAGAGAATTGTCCATCAAAAAAACTGCGAAATCAAAACAAAACTGGCAAGCACGTGCGCTCTATTTCTCTCTGTTTCCCCTTCCATCTTCTGACCAAGACCCTCTCTCTCAACAAACAAAAGGGATGCGCGATGCGCTGCTTACATGTCTTAACAAGATCCCCCCTCACCCCCTTCCAACCTCATCATCGCAGTAAACTAAATTTTATCCGTTACTGGAAGGGGAGGGGGAAACGCAAATGTTTTCGCTCTAAAAATACATGTGGAAGGAATGAGAAAAATAGCCGTTACATTTGTTTGAGTTTTTCTCTCTAGCCTTCTCTTTCCACTTGAGAACTCTCTGCCCCACTATCTGAACAAGTGCTCTCTCAATAGAGCAACTGTCTATTTACACTCATCTGTATGTCATCAAGATGAATTTAGTAACAAGGTGACAACATCTACGTCACAACATCTGCTCTCTTTCGCGAACCATCCGTTTGTCGTATGCTGACCGCCGAAATAGAGTAGATGGTCATCCCCGCAGCCGACGCAACCTCATCTTTTAATTCACCTTGCATGTCTCTTTTATGAACAGTGTCAATTTGAGAGAGAGAGAGAGGGAGAGAGATAGAGGGAGGCTGAGAGAGCGCCCTCGCAAAATCATATGTTTCAAACCAAAACATTGACCCCACGCAATGGTGTTAGAATTAGAAGGAGTAATTAGTAGGAAAGGAATTAGAACTATATATAGAAACAGCTCAGACAAACTTTTGTCTGTACAAATTTAATTTTCCGTTACTCCCGCATGTCTTGACTCCACTCGTTCTGCCTTGCTCCAAATTGCTCTATTCTCTTCTCTCTTGAGTGACTCTCGCGGAAAAAACGGCCGAGTTTCAGTAGGCATTTTTGGGGTACGACCAGTCGATATCGAGCCAAGGAGAGTGAACAGTTGTGTCCCCTGAATATATATAAGCGGAATATACAGAGGACAATGAAGAGAGGTTCCCGTAGCCAGTGCAAACACTTTCGTAATATTTTGCTTATATTAATTTAATTGCAATGATTTGGGTTTGAGAACAGTGGTAGGTAGCGGTGTAGGTAGATCGGTGTGATGCTGTGCTCGGTGACATTCGCAAGCAGACTGACTCGCTCTCCCACGCACGTCGCTCGCAAGCCCTATGCTGTGGGTACGCACGAACGCCAACGTTCCGAGAGAGTCTAGATTGGTGAGCTTTGGCACCTTGGGACCAGCGATGCAAAACCGAACATGCCGCCCGCCAATGCTAGATCTAGCATTAAGATTTCCTTGGTCCCGCGGCGACAATCCGCTAAAACTTCTTGGTTGAGGGTTCTAGAAAAGAGGGATAAGAGCAAGATGTGTGCGCCAGCGTTTGTTTATAAGATTAGAGGTTATTTGAGTGTGCGTATTGAGAATGCGATTATGTCTCAATCGGCAGTCGACATAGTTTTGATACCGATCGCTTCAACTGCCCTTGCGCTGTTTTAAGTGTAACCACGCGAACCAATGAGTCCTGTCCTGTCCTGGGTGAAGCTCGAGTACACGCCCTAGCAGCCATTGTAACGGCGGAAGTCTATCAACCTTAACTAGCACGAGGTCGTTGAGCTTGAAGTTTTCTGATTCCTGGCACCACTTTGGCCGTTGCTGCAAATGAGCTAGCCAGTCGCGACTCCAACCCTTCCAGAAGTGGCGAATCATTGTTTGCTGGATGAGGAACTGCTCCCGGAACGACGTGGTTTTGGGCCGATACTCCGGCGGAGCAAACATTGTGTCTCCAATCAGAAAATGTGCTGGAGTCAGCACCTCCAAGTCGTCAGCGTCAGCCGTGAGAGGGCACAGAGGGCGCGAATTGAGACATGACTCGATAGTAATGAGCACCGTTGATAGCTCTTCGTAAGTGAGCCGCCGATCCGCCATGACTCGATTTAAGTGGTGGCCTCCCACAATCCACCAAAGTTGGGCGATTGGGGAGGAATAAAATGCCAAATTGTTCGCTGGGATGACAACTTGGGTGCGATCATCTCATCAAAACCCTTTCGAAGCTGAGCATGCACCGTCTTCAAAGCATTGTCCGCACCGACAAAGTTGGTACCGTTGTATACATAGTATACATAGGTGTTTGACTAACCCTCGCCGACCTGTCCAGAGCCTGCAAGAGGCCTCGGTAGTGAGGCCTGTTACCGCTTCCAAGTGCACAGCCTTTGTCGCTAGACAAATGAAGATAGCAATGTAACCCTTGTACACACTACTGCCTCGTAGACGCGCTGCTTTGAGCTCTATGGAGCCGGTATAATCTACTCCGGTCGCGATGAATGGGCGACTTGGCGGATTGACTCGATGAAGAGGCAGATCTCCCATAAGCTGGGTGGACGTTGGCGGTCGCCCTCGGAAACATCGCATACATTTCCTGATCACTCGACGAACTGCCTGCCTCCCAGTGATGATCCAGAACCGTTGGCGTGCGTGCGCCAAAGTCAACTGCGCACCTCCGTGTAGCGTCGAACAATGAGAGTTCTTGATGACCAATGTTGTGAAGTGATGGGAGCCCGGCAGAATGATTGGATGACGTCGATCGTATGGCAAAGCTCAGTGTCGCAAACGTCCCTTTATCCTTGCGATGCCGTGGGCCATGAACGGTGATGGGCCTACGAGCTTGCTCCTGGATGGTAATGGCGCGGACCTTCTCACGGCGGCTAGATCGGCCGGGAAAGATTCAAGTTGGACGGTGCCTACAATACTAGACAGAGCTTGGTCTAGCTCCTCAATGCTTAAGGTACCTGTGCGCCGGTTTCCCTTGTTACATGTGTTGTGCTTGAACCGCATAATGTAGGCAATGACTCTTACAGCTTGAGTATACGTGGAAAACCTCTCTATGACTGAGAGTCCCTGGACAGCATGGTGTACGTGAATTTTATCCGATTTGGCTTCCAACGCGGGGTCAGCCAAGGAGATCTCCGACACCTGTTTGGACGGCCACGAGGACTGATCGTGCAGGAGCCAACCTGGTCCCTTCCACCACAATTCGAAATCCTTCAGCTCCTCTGGGGCGAGTCCTCTCGTCGCACAGTCTGCTGGGTTCTCTGTCGTGCTCACGTGACCCCATTCACTTGGTGTAGAATGGTCCAATATGAAGGCAACTCTGTTAACGACAAATGTTTTCCACCGATTAACGTCACCCTGCAACCAATGTAGGACAATCGTAGCATCGGTCCAATAAAATGTCCTAATCGGAAGCGACGATAGCCGCTGAGAAGCCACTATCCACTTCACGAGCTTGATGGCCAATACCGCACCACTTAGCTCTGTACGCGGGATGGTCAAAGGCTTAGAGGGAGTGACCTTTGCTTTGGCCATAAGCAGGGATGCGTAACATGACCCGTCGGCATGTTCCACTCGGAGATAAACGGCCGCTGCATATGCTGTTGAGGACCCATCACAAAACGCATGTAGTTGCATCGACGCAACAGATTCCGGTGAGTAATGAATCCATCGACCAATGCTGATATCGCCGATCCTCTGCAAGCAGTCTCGAAATGCTCTCCAACGCTCTGCCAGAGGTTCGGGGACAGCTTCATCCCACTCCAGGGACGCCCTTGTACCGTCTGCACGCTCAGTCTTGGCTATGGTTACCTCCTTCAGGATCAGCTTCCCCGAGATGATGACAGGCGCGATTAACCCTAGCGGGTCAAAGAGCCTGGCGATGCTGGATAAGATCGTCCTTTTGGTAGAATTTCCTGTAAATTCAAAGTTGATTTTAAACTTAAAACAGTCCTTGTTGGGGAGCCAGTACATTCCTAACGCCTTTATGAGATCACTGTTATCCCAGCTCAATAGCGTTTGACTGCAGCGATGTTCTGCCGGGATCGAGCGCAATAGCCTTGAATCGTTGCTGAACCATTTGCGCAATTCCATGCAGGCGGATTTTATAGACGCCTCAACTTGAGCCCTTTTTACCTCTGCCCCTTCTATGGTGTGATCGCCCGCTAAGATATCGTCAACGTATATCTCGTTCATGAGGACTTCTTCAGCCTTCGGGAACGAACCTCGTTCATCTTGAGCCAATTGATGAATGACTCTGATAGCCGTGTATGGCGCCGAGGCTGTTCCAAACGTCAGCGTCGACAATACGTACGTGTTGATGACTCCATCCTCCGCCCGCCATAAAATCCGCTGAAATTGCGCGTCGTCAGGGTGAACGTCAATGCAACGATACATTTTTATACCCGGTACTCGAAGAGTATAGGGGTATATTAGATTTGTGGGGATAACGGATGTGTGTAACGCACAGAAGGAAGCGTTTCCGACCCCATAAAGTATATATATTCTTGATCAGCATCAATAGCCGAGTCGATATAGCCATGTCTGTCTGTCCGTCTGTCCGTCTTCATTTGCGCCTATATCTCAGAGACTGTTAAAGCTAGAGTAACCAAATTATGCATCCAATCTTCTGTGTTATCACACTACTCCGAATGTATTTCAAAATTTCGCCCCGCCCACTTCCGCCCACAAAAAGGACGAAAATCTGTGGCATGCACAATTTTAAGGATACGAGAAAACTAAAAACGCAGAATCATAGAGAATGATCATATCTATCAGAGTGTTGAATCTGGATTATTAATATAGCCACAATGAAGAAAACCATTTCGAAAGTCATCGTTCCCTCTCGCTCTCTCTCACACGCGACCCTGTCGGCTTTGCCTATTCGTCGAAATGAGCGCCGAGATCTCAGAGACTATGAGAGCTAGAGCAACCAAACTTTCTATCCAAACTCCTGTGATATCACTTCAATACAAGTGTATTTCAAAATTTTGCCACGCCCCCTTCCGCCCCCACAAAGGACGAAAATCTGTGGAATCCACAATTTTTAAGATAAGAGAAAACAAAAAACACAGAATTATGGAAAATATCCGTATCTATCAGATTGCCGAATCTGGAGCATATCGGATCATTATTATAGCCAGAAGGAACAAATTAAATTTCAGTGGCTACCAAACGGCAGCCAAGCGATTCCCTCTCTCTCTCGCACACACTTCCATGTCTCTTGTATGTAGTTTTACATGTGTAAATGTAAAAATGTAGCAGACGACGTCAAAATTATATGTAAATAAAAATGGAAACAGATAACTTCTAAAATATAAAACTACAGCATGGGGTTCGACCTAATTTTTTGAAATTTTCCTTTTTTGGCCAAAATTTAATTCGTCTCTTTTGCGAACATATAATAATTTACTTAAATCACAAGCTCATATGTATATACATTTGTACATATATACTGACTGAGTACCGGGTATAAAGTAGAGCCGCGGCCTTTGCCGCGGCTCACAACGTTTCCTCTCGTTTGTATATCCGCTGTTAATACATAGCGATATTTCCGCCAATTTAGGATCACCGAAGACATGTCGTTTTGAAGCGCAGGTCCTGTGCAAAGTATATCGTTCAAGGAGCGTCCATTGCCATCCTGGCAGAAGCATCGAAAACTATGTTGCTTTGCGGACAGATCTGATCCAATGCGAAGTACTCCTCTATTTCGTCGCTATATCGCTTCCAACGTTCAAGGGCCTTAGACAGCTTCCTTTCCATCTGCAAAAAACGATTGAGTGCCATTTGATGAGATCTTCCTAGAACCATGCTTGGATCCCGATATGTTTTGAACGGAGGCCTTGCTACGTAGCGTCCATCTGGCCTGCGCACATACATATGTCTTCTGGAAAAACGATTCACACCACCGATCCTCTTCGGTGACTATGGATCGTTCCGGTACGGCTTCGACCTCACAAAATCTCCTAAGGAGCGATTCGGTGTCTACAGATATTTGATGGCAGCGCAGCTGAGCAGTTCCTTCCATCCCATGCGTTTGTCTTGACAATATCCAACCCAAATGCGTTTTGGTACAGTAATCCGATTCGTCATACCCATCCAAATTGAGAAGCTCTTCGTGAGTTTCACGAAATGCCTTCCGCAAGCCTTCCACTTGTTCCATACGCTTCTGAAAGTAAACACGCGTCTTTCTCGACTCTGAATCTTTCCTGAAGTTCTGCAATGTGGATTTTAAAGACTGGTGCTGCACCCTCACCAGCCTTTGTAATGGCAGATGCTTCGAATCTGGATCCGTCATATTTATATTACGTTAAACTTTAACGCTTGCACAACTCAACACCAACTCAATATAAAATTCGTTTAGAAATTCTAGGTACTGATCTCGCACACAACTCACTCAAATTCTCTTCACTTACCCGCACCAAACGCAAGCAATGAGATTTAGCGAAGAGATGAAGGCGAAGAAAGCGATAGCGCTGAGCCGTGGGCGAAGAGAGCGGAGCTATGAGCCGTGGGCGAAGAGAGCGGAGCGATGAGCCGTGGGCGAAGAGAGCGGAGCGATGAGCCGTGGGCGAAGAGAGCGGGGTGTACAGCAATACGCAAGCACTGAAACGTTAGCGAAGAGAGCGGGGCATCAAGCAATAATCAAGCACTGAAACGTTACTTGGTTGCACCGTTATTGCGGTTGTTGCGTTCCTTCACTGCACCCTTTCGCCCGCGATTTAACTGCGTCGAAATATGTCTATAAAATTGTTAGTGTTTTGCGGCTGGGTTCCCCTCATGGGCCACCATGAACAGTTGTGTCCCCTGAATATATATAAGCGGAATATACAGAGGACAATGAAGAGAGGTTCCCGTAGCCAGTGCAAACACTTTCGTAATATTTTGTTTATATTAATTTGATTGCAATGATTTGGGTTTGAGAACAGCGGTAGGTAGCGGTGTAGGTAGATCGGTGTGATGCTGTGCTCGGTGACATTCGCAAGCAGACTGACTCTCTCTCCCACGCACGTCGCTCGCAAGCCCTATGCTGTGGATACGCACGAACGCCAACGTTCCGAGAGAGTCTAGATTGGTGAGCTTGGGCACCTTGGGACCAGCGATACAAAACCGAACAGAGAGCGATAGAGACTTTTCGATTGCCGATTGCGAAAAAATCCGTTAATTAATTAATTAAAAATTAATTAAAACTAGTTGAGCTCTTAGCTTATTAAATACAAGTAGTGCTTGCTTATTAAGATATAGGGCTTTAGTTTTTTTGTGCCGATCGTCAGTTAGAAGCTATTTAATAGTAGCTAACTGTGACGGTGCATCGCGCGCTTTTCGTTGTTGCTGCTGACGTCGCTGCTTTTCTGGAGACTGAGGCCGGACGTCGCTGCTTCTATAGCGGCTGAAGATGAACGTCGCTGCTCTCGCCAGGGGACTTCGCTGCTACGCAAAAAGTCGTAATATTTAATCAATTATTTTTTTTTTCATTTGTAGCTTTTTTGTAGTTTTTATTATATTTATATAATTATATACCTATAATAATAATTCGGTTTATTTTAAATAATTATATAAAATCAATAGTTAATATTAATAAATTACTTATATTACTAATAATTAATTATTGATTTTATAAATATTGTTTTTTTTTTTTTTTTTAGGTATTATTTTATTATATTTCATTTTATTTTATTATATTTTATTTTGTTACATATTTTATTATGCCTCGAAAGCATGGGCAATCTGTTTCTCAACAGTCTCACAGACGTAAATTGAGATACAGATCAAATAGAAATGGACATTTGGAAATTTCAGAAATTGTTGCAAACAGGGAAGTTCTAAGTATTCCAGACCCCCAGTTCGTTGAACCGATTAGTAACCAGCAGCAAGAGAATGAGGGACAAAATCAGGTGACTACTAGGCAGGTTTCAGGTGTAGGTCAGGCAGAGCAGGCAGCCGTCGCTGACGAACAGATTGTGAATGCTGAGGGAAATAGTGTTCCGATAAACGCACAGAACAGACGACAAGTGGCCGATACTAACCGTCGGTCCAGACGAAGACGTGACCGAAGGTATAGGGCCAGAGAACAGTCCCAGAATACTGCCGGACATACAGCTAGACGAGAAGACGCGCAGATTAGAATTGAGGAGCAAGCGACCAATACCATGCGTCGCTCCACACGAAGACAGGACTTGGAATATAGGGCTAGAGAGCAGAAGCAAAATACAGTAGGACATATACAACGACGAACAGACGCACAAGTTAGACGTCAGGAGCAAGTGGCCAATACTCTGCGTCGCTCCAGACGAAGACAGGATGTGAACTATAGGGCTACAGAGCAGGCACAGAATACTGTAGGGCATATACAGAGACGAACAGACGCACAGGTTAGACGGGAGGAGCAAAGGACAAATACAGAGAGGCGACAGGCCATACGTAGAAATAATGAAAGGAGACGGATATTAGAAAGAGAGCGGGATAGAGTTCGCAGGGTCCAAGAACGGAGTTTAGCTGATCGTAGGCGTATCTCGCGAGCGAGAGATACTCTGGCTGGCCAATCTGCTCGTGTCGCAGCACGACAGTCAGCAATCGACGCTGGCAGAGCTGTTAGTCAGAGAGTTAGCCAATTTAGGAGCGATAGCAGTAATAGAGCTGAGCAAAATTTAAGAAACGCCTCCCGAATGCAGCGAGAACGAGCAAATATCTCCCAGGAGGATAGAATATATATAGGACCCAGAATAAGGCTAAGTGGCCTAGAAGCTCTAAAAGTAGCTTATAATAGGAATGTAAAACTGGGTCCTGATCAGGTTTGCCTTTCTTGTAAAGGCCTGTGGTTCCCCAAACAAATTTCCAAGATTCCTCGCGTCCTTTTAGAAAGTAATTGCGAGTTTAGTGCTGAAATCTTTGCTCTTGAAAGTCTTCTAGAATTCCCTTCTGACTGCCCAACACTAAAATTCTCCAGAACATGTCATAGCAACATTAAGAAGCGTAAAAAGCCTAAGCTTTTTTTCATTGATCTAGATTTTCCTAAACTGCCCGACCGCTTACAGGGGCTTACTCCATTAGAGGAACGACTGATTTCCCCTCGACTTCCATTTATGATAATTAAGCCATTATTGCCTGGGGGAAAGGGCCAAAATGCCATTAAAGGAGCAGTTGTGAACGTCCCTATTTCCGTAAGTGATATCGTGAAGGAGCTTCCACGAGCTTTCCATGAAGCCCAGGTTATTCAGCTCCACCTGAAGCGTAGAAAAGAGTATCTTCATGCCTTCATGGCTGAAACCATTAGACCTTCCAAAATTTTTGAAGCACTTCGTTATTTAGTTAGCACAGATTTGTATAAAAAGCACAATGTCGTAGTTAATGAGCAATGGATCTCTGGTTTCACATCCGATATTGTTCCATTCGTAGCATCTCAAGCAGACGCAGCCTTTTTAGAAAGTATTCAAAATAGAGATAGGAATGTAGACACAGAGCCAGCCCATCCTGACGAGGAGGTAGAAGCCGAAGAGCTTAACCCTGGTGGTCAGGAAACTCTGCTTGAAAATAACGTACCATTCGACGATAGGATTATAAAAATCGCACCAGGGCAAGGACAATGACCTCTTGATATGGTCTTAGATATTGACTCGGAAGAGTTATCTTTTCCCACTTTTTATGCAGGCGTCAAGAGACAATCTTCAGAAAGTTTTACAACCATTGTTAAATCAGAGCTTCGAAATGTAGATAGGAGAGGTTGTAGATCTGATAAACTGTTCTTCAATTACAAGAAGTTAGAACTCATTAAGATTCGCAATAATATTTCTATCTGCTTGCGTAAGCGGAGCACGTCCAGTGCAGTTACGGCAGCAAACGCTCTTAATGAGAATTTCATAGGGGGACTTATTAAACACGATGAGGGATATAAGGTTCTTCGAGATATTTGCTCGTCTCCGGCTCATTGGGAAGAAGAAAAGAAGAAGGTTATGGCCATGATTCGTCAGTTCGGCCTGCCGACTTTTTTCATCACTCTATCTGCTGCTGAAACGCGGTGTCCAGAGTTGCTTGTTTTGCTCAAAATAATGTAGATAGAGAGATCTTTAGCGAAGAAGAAGCAATGAATCTACAATATAACGAAAAGGAGCGTCTCATCAAGGCAGATGCAGTTACTTGTGCTAGGTATTTTGATCATAGGTATCGTGAGCTTTTGAAAGTGATGAGGAATCGGGAGGGCATTTTCGGAGAAAACTTCGTCATCAAATTTTTTTGGGGTGTTGAATTTCAACAAAGAGGTTCCCCCCACATTCACGGTATGTTTTGGCTGAAATATGACCCAGCAGTGGATTTTACCGGTACTGAGTCAATTTCAACAGTTGTAGCCTTCATTAATACACGTAATGTGTAGTAGATGTCACAGACTCAGAATTAGCTCCGTATGTTGAATACCAAAAGCATAGGCATACAAACATGATATGTCTTAAAAAAGTCAATAGAAGTGGAAAAAAAGTTTGCAGATTCGGTATTCCATACCCTCTAATGCCCCAAGGAGGAAACTCCAAACCTTGATTTTCACCAAGGAAATTTTAGGAGAATTCAAGACCTACTAAATTCTGATCAATCCTCTGATATGATTGATCACTTGAGCATATTTGAGAATTTCCTTTCAAACGAACAAGTGAGCCTCAATTACGAGGACTACAAATATGCAATATGTTCTGGTTTGAAGAAACCACAAATTTTTCTAAAGAGGTCGTTTGCTGAGATTAGCTTTAATGCTTATAATAAGCACATTCTTTCAATGCAAAGGGCCAAGATGGATATCCAATTCATTTTGGACCCTTATGCATGCTCTAGCTATATAATAAACTATATAAATAAATCCCAAAGGGGTATTTCTAAGCTTATGCGCGAGGCGGTAAGAGAGGTGCAAGGGGGCAATTATACGATTAGGCAAAAGCTACAGCACATTGGTCACAAATTTATTTCTGGCACTAAGATATCTTCTCAGAAAGCCGTCTATTGTTGTCTAGGCATTCCGTTGTCCGGAACTAGCAACAAATGCGTTCATGTTAACACTTTCCCTCCAGAGCAACGAGTGCGAATGCTCGAATCGAAAAGCATCCTACAAAATATGAATCAGGACTCCACTGACATATTCGTCAAAGGATTGCTGGAGTGGTATGAACAAAGACCAATCAATCTTCAGGGCCTGTGTTTGGCCGATTTTGCAGCAAATTATGAATTTAGCAAAAGCGGGAAAAGAGTTGGCCAAAATAGCGATGATGAAGAGGACGAAGAAAATGAGGTAGGAGTAGTCTTTCTTCCTCTCCGCGATAATAGTGGTTTTATTAGGGAACCGACCAAGCCATCCATTTTAAAGTATATGAGGTTTTATATAAATACAGATAGGTCTAACTATTTTAGAGCATAAGTCATGCTGTTTTATCCTTGGAGAGATAAAGACAGAGATTTAGTAAGCGATAATTGCGAGTATCAGGATTTAGTTAGTTCGAATTTCCAAAAATACAATGCGTTAGCAGATTTAGAAGACGTGCTTAGGAGGGCCATGGAAGCCGAAGCCAATAGGGAGGAAAATGAAGGTGAAGAGGTAGTTGATGAGACCATTGATGAGCAGTTTAGGGCTTTAGCGATTCCCGAAATAAGCTCTCAAATAAATGTTCTGAACTTGAATGACCAGGCTACGGATAAAGATAGGAGTATTCGATTAGTTAAGCTTCCTCCTATTTTTTCCCTTACTTTGCTAGCCAGTTTAATTAGATCGCGTAATTTGAAGCAAAAAGTCTATCTCACCCATGTTCTGCATAATGTGAGAAATAAGGCAGTTTTTTGTGAGTTTGTAGGTGGCGGCGCAGGCGTCGGCAAGAGTAGGACAATATCTACCATTTTTCAGACCATTACCCAGGAGTTTAATCGTAGACCAGGATCTAACCCAGAAACTGTTAAGGTTCTTCTGTGTGCTCCCACAGGAAAAGCTGCATTCGGTATTCGAACTTACAGAGATCATGCGACAGCGAGATGACCAAGCCTTTGCAACCGCACTTAATAACATGGCATCGGCCGAAATGACGTCAGACGATAGTCAATTGCTTAGGAGCCGAATAGTTGACGGCAGTCAAGCCCCCCGAGATGCGATCCACTTATTTTATAGTAATAGCGAGACAGATAAGTACAATAGGGAGAAGCTATCATCGATCATGACTGCAGAATATACTTCAATAGCTTTAGACTGCATCAAAGCCGAACATCTTAACCCAGAAACCAAAAGCAAATATCTGGACTCCGTTAAGTGTTTCAAAACTTCGAATACACAAGGTTTGTGCACTTGATTGGTTCTTAAAACCACGGCTAAGTATATGATGAAAGTCAATGTAGATACATCAGATGGTCTTGTTAACGGAGCCACTGGTGTTTTAATGCAGGTAGATCTCAGCTCCTCCAATACCCCCGAACTTCTTTGAATACATTTTTTTGAGGAAAGCGTAGGAGTTAACGCACGGTCAAAACGCAGCCACAGTAACGAATCTTCATGGACCCCAATTCAGAAAACTACAAAAAGTTTTCAGTTTCACCAAAACGAACAAGTTACTATTGACCGAAAACAGTTTCCGGTAGTAGCTGCAGAAGCTATAACTATTCATAAGAATCAGGGAGCTACATACAGCAAAGTGGTCGTCCACACTTCATCCAATATGCAAAGAGAGGCGTTGTATGTAGCTTGCAGTAGGGCCACCAGTGCGAACGGATTTTATATCGTTGGACCATTCATTCCTCCGAAGCCCAAGCGGGACTGTCCTGTCTCGAATAACTTACGTTCTGCCAAATTACTTCAAACCCACTTCGATTGTTTACTCAATCCGTCCGACCTCAATATTTTCTTCCATAATACGGAACGCTTGCACTGCCATTTTACCGATGTCTGTTCTGATCAGTTAATGCTCAAGTCTTCTATTTTGTGCTTCGTTGAGGCTTCCACTTACTCAACTGAAGCTTATGTTATTCCTGGCTATTCCGGTTATATTGCCCTTCCGTAGCCAGCGGAACTAGACAGAAAAGGGGCATTCTTATATTTGTTAGGAATGAACTTTTAGATCATTGCAGTAATTTTGAAAGTGGTTGATTTTATGCAAATTCCGAAAACTTAGTATCTCTAGTGTTCGAGTATGCTTTGTTTAAGTACAAATCTGTAGGTTTTGTTGTTATTTATAGAACCCCCGCGTATCCGTTGCCAAAGTTCAAAGCTGAATTTGAGGACTTAATTCAAAGAAATCAGCTTTTAGATAGAAATTGCTTAGTGCTAGGAGATTTCAACTTGTGTCTTCATAACCTTTCAGGCTGCTGTAGGGAAATTTATGAATTCTTTTCAGAAAGGAATTGTAGGTCATTGTTAGGTTTAGACTCGTCCACAACCAATTGCGATACGCATATTGACTGGGCGTTTTCAAACATTTCAGATAGCAGGGCCACCGCGCGCACCTTTCAGACTATATATAGTTATCATAGTGGAATTCTAGTTAATGTTAAGGAGGCAGAAGATTAGATTTGGATAGGTTTTATAACTAGAAGGAGCGCCAGGGACCTCCGCACGAACCGTAAGCCCGTACGGACCGGCAGGAACCTGCGGGGGACGTTTATTCTTACGTTTAACTTTAATCTTTTATTTTTTTCAAATTTATTTGTTTCCTTTTTTTTTTTCCTTTTTTGTATCCGTTTTTTTTTAAGCTTATATTATATATATTTATTATTAATCATTTTTACGTCTCTAGGTATTCATTTAAGTATAGATAATTTTTACGTATTTAGTTATTCTCTTTAGTATAGATATTTTTTTTGAAGGATTGGAATCCTATTTTTAATTTTTTGGGGAATATGGAGCTTAAAAATGCTTTTAAAAGCAGCTCAAGTCGACTCGTAGGTCCCCAAAATTATATTTTGGCTAGAGGGACCCCATTGCTTCACGATGGCCTCCCCGTGGTATTCCCTGGGTACCAATTTAATTTAATATATTAAATTGGTAGCTAATTCGAGCGACGTTTACGTATTTAATATGTACATATATTATATAAGTTACATATAAGTAAATCACAAGCTCATACATATACATATATACTGACTGAGTACCGGGTATAAAGTAGAGCCGCGGACATAGCCGCGGCTCACAACGTTCCCCCTCGTTTTTTTTTTTAAATTTAGTTTTTTTTAAAGAATTTTTTAAAAGTTTTGTAGTTTTCTTCAGATGTAGTGCATTTTCACATTTTTCACATAACTTAAGTTTTTTTAACTGGTTGCATTGAACTTTGCAGTTCTGAAAACCTGACAAATTTAGCTATAGTCTGACGCAGACACTTTGTAGCTGCAGCTTAACGTTTGGCAGGTATTGAGCTTTCAAATTTCATAATTTTTTCGGGATTTTTCTCGAAATTTTGACTTTAACAACTCAGGAAAAGTCGAAAAAAAAATATTTTTTTGGCTAACATTTTTGGTTTTAGATAGACACATTAATTAGGCGTTGTTTAAGGTATCGTTTTTAAAATCGATGGATAAACGGCCAAGTTGCAGCCGTTTGACCAAAACTTCATATGCCGTTTAGCACCATCCCAAATGCCATTTTACGGTTAAAAACTGTTACAAACACAGATTTCTGAAAGTGGAACGATCAGTTCCAGCAAAGCCTTCTGCTCGCGCTCCATTTTGCTACTACCATAGTAGGTTTGGAGCCCAGGCCAATAAATGCACGGAGCCCTGTGATTTCCCAAAATGCACGCAGGAAAACTATATATCACCGACGACAGATAACGGAGGCCTCACTCAAAGTCGTTGCTTATTTGTCACGGACAAAACAACAAAAATTCGATACCTCATAGATACCGACGCCGAAAAATCGCAATGCTCAGTTCACAAACAACCTATAGTGCAAACGGCACTCCGATAAAAATGTATGGCCCAAAAATTAACACAATCAACTTCGGCCTACACAAGCAAATGGACTGGCAATTCATTGTCGCAGACGTTACCAAACCAATAAAAGGGGCAGACTTCCTGCACACATATGGTCTTGTAGTTGACCTACGCAAAATCTGTTTTCTCAACAAATCCCAATCGCTCTGGAACCACGATGCAAAACTGCCATCATAACACCATTCGGCTTATATGAATTTAACGTTATGACGTTTGGCCTTTGTAACGGCGGACAAATATTTCAACGATTCATGGACCAAACATTCCGCGACATAGATTATGTCACAGACTTCGTGGACGACATATGCATCCAAAGACGCATAGCAACATTATCAGCACGTAATAACGTCTTCGATAGACTCCGACAATACGGGCTGCGCATAAACGCTCGTTTTCGGCCAACAAGAAACAATACCCCAATTGGAACGCTGACGCAGAGAGGATGTTTAAACAATATAAAACAGACCTAGAAAACGAATTGCGAAATGGATCACTCATGCCAGTAGGGTTTTACTCCAAACGACTCTCCGAATCTCAAAAGAAGCAGAGCACATACGACCGTGAACTGCTAGAAATTTTCATGTACGTCAAATACTTTGCTGACATGATCGAAGGTCGCATCTGCACAGTACTGACCGACCACAAGCCATTAATCTTAGAGCGGAGGCCATCTTTGACGGAGACCAAATCGACTTCGAGATGCTAGGCGCCACTCAACAAACAGACGAGTAGTTAAAGGAGCTGACTAGAAGCCCCGCCCTCCAGCTTAGGCCAATACAAATCAATGGTTCACCGATCCTTCTCATATGCGACATATCAACAGGGCAGACCCGTCCATAAAAACCAGCTGGAGGTAGCATTCGATCCACAATCTATCTCACCCCGGCAAGCGTGCAACCGTCGAGCTAATTACTACGCGCTTCTTTTAGAAAAACATTGCGCGCATTGTTAACAACTGCTTAAGTTGTTGTTTATAAATGCACTGAGTTTGGTATATGTATGTAATGTGTATTTATTTGTAATGATCGATTCGTAGACAACTATCTGAGCACGTGATATTATACAGTAGGGATGAGTAGTAGAGCTGGAGAAACACCGATGTTAACATCGATATAATCTATGTTTGGGTCCGAACTGCAGACATCGATATTATTCACAAACATCGATTTTTGTGCAAGACACCCCTTTACTTGAGCTTCAAACAGATAAAGTGCATTGATGGAAACACAAAGTAAAAACAATATACGTATACACACAAAAACATTATTAGTGGAAAAAAAAAGTAAAAAAAAGATGTGAAATTGTATAGGGATAAATATTAAAAACGTAAGTATTCGTTTGAAATAACCAAAAAAAAGGTTTTGAAGAGTTTTCCAGTATAGTAAAGGGCCGGCGACGTCCTATGCTCTGTGCATACGAAAAGACAACGGAGCAGCGCAGTCGGCACATACATACATAGTGTAAAAACTTCGTGTAGCGTCGGCCCTAAGCTTACGCGGCCTCGTTTTTCTTATCTGCTGTCTCAGCAGCAGAGAAAATGAATCGTGTGGCCTGGACCCTATGCTCAAAAGGCTTTATTATTCTGCTCGGTAGCGCCGCGGCAGAGAAAATGAATCGCGTTGCTTCGTGTCTCTTGTCTGCGCACACAAACACACTAAAAACATTTGAGTGTCTGCTTGCCGAACCCGGGTATAAAGTATAGGAAAAAAAAACCTGAATTAAAACGAAATGCGTGTATGTGTGTAACCACATGTCTGCCGGCATGGTTTCATTTGATTTAAATTCAGTTTATATGCATATATGAACCCATCCATAATCCAAATTATCAATATTGCATATTTTTATAATATAAATTATCTTTAAATATATTTTTACGTGTTGTCAAAATGGTAGATTCGAAGGATGGGAATTTGAACGCTGAGACAACAAAACGCTGATGATACAAAAACTGATGAACGCTGATGATACAAAAACTCCGGACAACGAGAACGATACATGTATGTAGAAACAAACTTGGCTGCTCGAAAGCGTAAACGTATCGGTGGAGGGTCTGTGGTATGGGACCATTTTAAGAGGATCAGTAACCAGGCTGCTACCTGCAATTACTGTGGTAAGCCTATAAAAACTTGTGGAAACACAATAAATTTAATCGCTTATATAAAACACATGCATTCTAAAGTATTTACAAATCCTGAAAATGGTCCAGCAAAAATACCTACTTTCTTCAATTGACACGAATATTATGAAATAAATTCGCAACAAAAAAAAGTTGGACAAAGATCTTGTGCATGATTGTAATAGATGTACAACCATTTAGTATTGTTACTGACATTGGTTTTATTCGATTCGTATTTGCATTAGTTCTCCGTTATAAACTTCTAAGTTAAACGTACCTTCGTGACGTAATGCTTGTACATTAATATTTGGAATTACGATCGAAGCTTTTGAACATACTTTATAAACGGCTTATGTGGCACGTCAAAAGCCAACGAGGGCTACATGTCCGTTAACTGCCATTTCATTTAAAAAATTAATAAAAAAGAATGGGATATTAAAAAGTAAAAAGTTGTTGCAGTCGTAACTGATAATGACGCAACAATGCGAAAAGCTTGTCTTATTAAAACTTCGACCTTTTCCGTGTTTTGCACATACTCTAATTCTTTTAGTACAAACATTTTTTAGTCTTCCCGTTCTCAATAACATATTTTCAAAATGCAAACGAATCGTGGTTTTTTTTAAATCGAGTACGGTCGGTAGCGTATGAAAAACTAAAAAAGTCCCAAACAACTGAAACAATTTACGGCTTAATTCAGAAAGTCCCTACACGTTGGAACAGTTCGTAAATAATGATTAAGCGTATTTCAATGTTAACGGATAATATATCTAATGCATTACTTTCGACTCATAAAGCACTCTATTCTTTGAACATAGATGAAATAAAACTGACGGAGCTTTTATGCGTTCCAGCCACATCTACGGCGTCAGAAAGAACTTTCAGAAATGCTGGGCAAACCGTGTCGAACAGACGCCGCTGTCTAAAACCAACGGTTTTAGAAAAACTTATGTTCCTAAATAACAACTACAATGACTTCTGTTCTTCAAACACCGACTAAGTTTAACGTTGATCTCGAATTTATCTCTGATGTTGAAATCCCATTGAACGGTATTGTATATAAATTAGTTTTCAAATATAAAATATATTTGATATTAAAATCCCATTGAAGGTATGGTTTATATTGTTAGTTTTTAATAATATAAATAGGTTAGGTTAGGTTAGGTTACAGCGGCTGCCAGACCCACCGGGAGCCTGGCACACTTAGGCCGTTACCGGCCCGTTGTGGTACCGCGGGGAATCTTTCCCTTCTCGCATTGTGAGACCTAGAACTCAACAGTTGTCCCAGCCTGCGGCTCTTACAAAGTTAGCTATCTTCCTGGGACATATGGTGGACATTTCAGAGATGTCTAATATGAAGGTCGTACCCAGGTGCTGCAGCCTTCTTCTGCTGAGAGCAGGGCTCGAGCAGAACAAGTGTTCCACCGTTTCCTCCTCTTCCTCATCTCTGCAGCTACGACAAAAGTCGTTGTATGGGGCTCCCAGTCTATTAGCGTGGGTACCTTTTAGCCAGTGCCCCGTTAGAGAGCGCGTGACTACGCTGCACCCTCGTCTGCCGAGCTTGCATAGCTCCGAGGTGCGCTTCCTATCTATGGTTGGCCATGTCAGCCGAGTAATACGACAACGTGGTACTGATTGCCATTTGTTGTCTATTAATTTCTTATATATATCCTTTATTATGAGCCTACAAGTGGCCATCGGCATACGAGTATCCTCCTTGTCTTGGAGAAGGGGGATTGTAGTGCCAATTCTGGCCAGCTCGTCTGCTATACAGTTGCCTTCGATGTCCCGGTGACCCGGGACCCATATAAGGCTGATAACAAATTGCTGAGCCATCTCGTGGAGAGATTTGCGGCAATCTGCAACCGTGGCCGAGTTAGCAGAGATCGCATTAAGCGATTTGATTGCTGCTTGGCTATCACTGTAGATGTTTACGCGATTTACCATGTCGGTAGTCACCTGAAGGCAGTTTAGGGCTTCCTTGATTGCAATGACCTCCGCTTGGAAGACGCTGCAGTGATCAGGGAGTCTAAAGGAATGCCTGATGTTTAGCTGTTCAGAGTATACGCCTCCTCCGACCCTGTCGTTCAGCTTTGAACCATCTGTGAAGATGTCTAGGGCCCCTTCTGGGCCTGGATGTCCCTCACTCCACTCGTCTCTGTGGGGGATAATTGCATCGAACGGGGTGTCTGTATATTCCCTTGGGACACAGTAATCCGTCCTTGTGGGGACGGAACTGTTGTTTAGTATTGAGGAGTGACCTGTGTGCTGTGATGCCCATTGGTCGGAGTCTCTAAGACGAATTGCTGCCATCTGTGCCCTTTCCTTCCCTGCAAGGGCAAGGCTTGGGAGGCATAGAATGGCATCCAGCGCATCATTTGGGGTGGAGCGAAGAGCTCCACTGATGCAGAGGGCGGCTGTTCGTTGTACTTTATCGAGCTGCTTAGTGATCGTCCTTTTAGATAAGGCCGGCCACCATACTGTAACTCCATAAAGTATTATTGGCCTAACTACAGCTTGATATAACCAATTGACTATACTTGGGTTCATGCCCCATTTCAAGCCAACAGCTTTTTTGCAAGTGTAGAGGGCTATCGTGGCCTTCTTCACTCTGTCTTTGATGTTTAGGTTCCAGTTTAGCTTTTTGTCAATTACCACCCCTAGGTAGCTGGCACTGTCGCTAAAGGAAAGCTTGCATCCATTTAATATTGGGGGGTTTAGAGACGGAATCCTGTATTTCCTTGTGAATAGCACAAGTTCTGTCTTTGAGGGATTTACTCCAAGACCTCGCAATTCTGCCCATCTTGACAGTCTCGCGAGCTTTGCGGTCATTAGGTCGCAGAGTGTTTGAGGGTATTTGCCCGAGAAGATAAGTGCCACGTCATCCGCGTATGCCACGACTCCGCAACCCCCCCCTTCCAGGTCGCATAGAATCTTGTTGACTGCTATGTTCCATAAAAGGGGGGATAGAACGCCACCTTGCGGTGTGCCTCTACTGACATACCTTGTCTGGGTGGACGATCCCATCGATGATGTCACCGTCCTGCATGTGAGCAATTGATCAATGAGCATCACCAAGTGACGGTCCACCCCAAGGTCAGTCAGCGCTTCCGTGATGGCACCTGGAATGACGTTGTTGAAAGCTCCCTCGATATCTAGAAAAGCTATTAGAGAGTATTCTTTGAGGTGTAGAGATTTCTCTATCCCCGAAACTACTTTGTGAAGAGCCGTTTCCGTGGATTTTCCTTTCCGGTAGGCGTGCTGTGCTCCTGACAACAGTTGAGGATCTATAGTTGTCCTCAATTGTAGCCCGACTAGTCTCTCGAAGGTTTTGAGAAGGAAGGATGATAGACTGATCGGTCTAAAGTCCTTTGGTGTCGAGTGCGAAGCTTTACCTGCTTTAGGGATAAAGACTATTTTTGCCTTAAGCCAAGCGTGTGGTATACTCCCCACTGCCAGTATCTTCTTGAAGATACTTTGTAGCCAGTTGATGGCCGTGTCACCGGCTTTCTGTAACTGGGCCGGCATGATCTGGTCCGGACCAGGGGATTTGAACGAATTGAAACTGTTAATTGCCCAGCTTATGTTCCGTTTTGAGAAGATATGCTCCAATGAGGTGATCGGACCCTCACAAGGGATGCGAGTCGGCTCATTGGTGGAGCATCCTGGAAAATGAGAGTCGAGAAGAATGTGTAGGGACTCCTCACTCGAGTTAGTCCACGTACCGTCGCTACTCTTTAGGTATCCCACCGATGGGGTCATTTTGGAGAGGATCTTGCGCAGTCTTGCTGCTTCTGACGTTTCCTCGATTTCAGAACAAAAACTTTGCCACGAGGCCCTTTTTGCCTGTCTGATTTTTTTCTTATATAGGGCCAGACTATTTTTGTAGTCTGCCCAGTGATTCTCCTCGTTTGCGCTTTTGGCCCTGTTGAAGAGGGACCTGCAGCTTTTCCGAAGGATATCTATCTGTTTTGACCACCATGGGGGTTTCTTTTTCCCCATGCGTTGGTTGAGTGGGCACGCAGCCGTGAAGGCGGTGTTGCATGCTTTAGTAAACCTGTTCACTAGATGGTTTAGATCGCGCTCTGTGTTCGGGCAGATTGTTGCCTTGGAGGGAAGTAGTTCCTCCATTACTGTGGCATATTTTTCCCAGTTTGCCTTCCTTGGGTTAGCAAAGACAGTGGGTTTTGGGGTCTCGAGAGATAGTGTGGTCTCGATGTACCTGTGGTCCGAAAAGGAATGGTCCCCCAGAACTTTCCAGTTCTTTACTGTGTCTGTCAGTTTGTGAGACACTAATGTCAGATCAATTACCTCTTGTCTATTCTTAATTATAAACGTAGGATCATTGCCCCGATTGCAGATAAGAAGATTAGAGTTTAGGATGAAGCTGAATAATGACTCACCCCTTACATTCGTATCCGAACTCCCCCATTGGGTGTGATGGGAGTTGGCGTCGCAGCCTATTACAAGGCCTATATCCGACCTTTCGCTGTCCGTGGTGATCTTGCGAACTAGGTCACCGGGAGGGTCGCTTTCCTCATGTGCCATGTAGGACGACATCAGCCTTATGTTAGAACCTTGTAGCTCAAGGCTTGCTGCTGTGTTGTCACCATTGTTATAGTTATGGAGCAGAAAGATATTTAAGTGCTTTCTTGCTAGAATACAGGTACGGATTTTACCTTCTTTTTGAGCTACAATAAGCTTGTACTCCTTCGTCGCTAATCCACAGACCTTGTCTCCTACTACCCAAGGCCCTTGGATTAGGACTACATCCGCTCCGCTCACTACCAAGCGGAGAATAAGGGCAGCAGATGCTGCTTTACAGTGGTGGAGATTTATCTGAAGGAGTCTTAGAGACATCGACAGGATTCTCCACCACTGTGTTGTCGGCGTCCGAGTCGTCGCGACACATCGCCTCGAACTCCCGCATAAGCACCGTATCAGAGGAGTAGCCGTCATGGGCTGACTCAGGCTCGTCGTCGGGTGCTTCGATCTCCGAGGCAACGTCCTGCTCGACTGGGTTGTCGATAGGGCGTGCCTCGGCCGCTGCATCCGACTTGTAGATCCTGATGCTTACCGCGCTGAATCCAAAGTTCAACTCACCGTTCTTAGCCTCGATTGGGGCCAAGGATTCCTTATTAAGGATTAGCACCGCCTGGTGCATCGGGCCTTGCGCCGCTTCGACCTTGACTACCCTCCAGTCGGATGTGGGTAGTTCCGGGTTGCATCGCTGCAGCATCTTCAGGATGCGCTCCGGCTCCTTTATGGTGGCGGGCACCCAAACTCTCGCCCTAGGCCTACTGTGTACCTCGCTCCAGTCGACTGCGACGAGCTTCGCCCCTGGGTAGACCTCACCGACTTGCGCCACCGCTGCTTTGTACAGCTGGACGGAGCGCTCGTCTTCGCAGGCTATTATTTTTATGCACCCCTGGTACCACCCCATGTCTTTACAGACTGGAGGGGGGCCGGGTTGCTTATCCAGTAGCTCGAAGCAGCGGTCGGCCAGTGCCGCTTCCACCCACTTCCACTGGTTCCTGGGGATCTTAGAGTCCACGCTGCCTTTATCCAGGACGCCGATCAGCGTCCTCTCCTTGGCAATCTGCGCGAACGACACGTTCGGCAGCACTCTGGAGCGCTTCGGAGCCGGTCCAGGAGTCTCCTGTGAGCGCTGCCTTTTTGTTTGAGGAGCTGCGATCTTCGACGGGGCAACCCTTTTTGGTGCCTCTTTGTCGAAGTTGGGCAGCACTTTGGATGCCCATTCGACCGTCTTCCGCCATTGGTCGGTCGGGCTGGACATCGTGCTCGCGTTTTGCCGACGGAGTATGTTGCCAGCACTCCTCCTATCGGCATACGTGTATGTTTTGGCTTGGGCGCTAGTCGATGGCAACTCGCCTTCCGTAGCCTTACCAGCAGGTAGGGCAGCCGCAGGATTGCAGAGCCGCTCCACCAAGGCATCGGTTTTGGGAGGCGATTTGCCACCCACCCCAGAATTGGGATGGGACCCCTTGAGGTTCGCCCTAGCGTCTTCCGCCGCACAGGTTTTACCTGCTAAATCGCGGGTCGGGCCAGGCCTATGGGCCGATGCCTTTCCCTGAATGGGATTACTCCCTGTTGGCAGTTGGGGAGCGCCAGACTCAGTTTTGTTTTTGTTTTGTTGTTTTTTATTCATATTTGATCCCACGATTTGCAAAGAAGGGGCGGTCCGTCCGGGCAGAGATTCACGTTGCCCGGATAAGGCATCATTAGAACAGGGGGCTGCCAAGTCCCTGAGCTCTCCGTTCGAGACTGGGCTAGTTTTTGAACCGGGCCCCCAGCCAGGCTGACTCTCGGCACGGGTCGAATGACACCTTAGCCCAGCCCGGTGTATAATATAAATAAAAAATGGATAATTGAAATATCCCATGAAAGGACTTGCTTATATCTTAGTTTTTTTACCCACATATGAATAAAACGATCCATTAAGAACTGTTGAGAAATTAGCCGCTAAGTTAATCGATATTTATTAATATTATTAGTGGCCCTATTCATATGCTTATAATTGTTTTGCCCCGTTTAAGCACCTATGCTTGTACCCAAAACATAACTGTTACGCTCTCACACGTGTAGCCAGCTGCGCACGCATACATCGATGTGCACCGTTATTACATTGAACCGTCGCATCGCATGATCTTCTCTATTCCCTTTGGTTCGACTTCTGTTCGTGGAGTTGATAGAAAATTCAATTCGCAAAGAATCGGAAGCATATCGCTAAGCCAGCACTGCGGATACTGACAGGAATTTGCTCTTTATTTCGTATGTGTGGAACTTAACTGAAATAGTGTGACCAAGAACCTAAAAAGTGAATGAATCAGCTGTTTTTTTGAAAACAGCGCCAATTTTGAAAATTCAACTGAAATTAAAAAAAATAAAAAAAATATAACTCTGTCGATGAAGTGAATGTGTGGATGTGGTGGCGGCATATATTGTTGCAAAAAAATAGGAAGGAGAAGTACAGCGCAGTCAGACGCACCAAAGTGTCAAAATTATCAAAATCCTTATTTTCCATGGTTTTGCATATCTCTTTTTGGTTTTGCGCACAGATTTCGCCTCCACCTTTCACTTTTACTTCAGTAATAACACTACTCGACAAAATTCAACTTTTTTTTTCCGCTGTGGCCAAAAATTACTTTTTCTGATAGATTAGGAGATTTAAAATATTTTAAAGAATTATGGTTTTTTTTCATAATGTAATTTTTTTTTAAGAATATTTAAAAAATTTGGTATTTTTTGACATAGGTAGTGCTTCTATTTTTCACAGAGCTTAAGTTTCCTACAACTGGTTGTATTGGACTTTGCAGTCAAAAACGAGAGAGAACGTTGTGAGCCGCGGTAATGGCCGCGGCTCTACTTTATACCCGGTACTCAGTCAGTATATACGTATTTATGTATACATATGAGCTTACGATTTATTTAATTAATTATATGTTTGCAAAAGAGACGAATTAAATTTTGGCCAAAATAGAAAATTTAAAAAAACTAAGTTGAACCGTATGCTGAACCGTATGCATGCTGAACCGTATGTATTTGCTACATTTTTACATACACATGCACATACATACACATACACATACAAGAGACATGGAAGTGTGTGCGAGAGAGAGAGGGAATCGCTTGGCTGCCGTTAGGTAGCCACTGAAATTTAATTTGTTCCTTCTAGCTATAATAATGATCCGATATGATTCAGATTCGGCAATCTGATAGATACGGATATTTTCCATAATTCTGGGTTTTTTGTTTTCTCGGATCTTACAAATTGTAGATTCCACAGATTTTCGTCCTTTGTGGGGGCGGAAGGGGCGTGTCCAAATTTTGAAATACACTTGTATTGAAGTGATATCACAGGAGCTCGGATAGAAAGTTTGGTTGCTCTAGCTCTTATAGTCTCTGAGATCTAGGCGTTCATTTGGACGAATAGGCAAAGCCGACAGGGTCGCGTGTGAGAGAGAGCGAGAGGGAACGATGACTTTCGAAATGGTTTTCTTCATTGTGGCTATATTAATAATCCAGATTCAACACTCTGATAGATATGATCATTCTCTATGATTCTGCGTTTTTAGTTTTCTCGTATCCTTAAAATTGTGCATGCCACAGATTTTCGTCTTTTGTGTGGGCGGAAGTGGGCGGGGCGAAACTTTGAAATACATTCGGAGTAGTGTGATAACACAGAAGATTGGATGCATAATTTGGTTACTCTAGCTTTAACAGTCTCTGAGATATAGGCGCAAATGAAGACGGACAGACGGACAGACAGACATGGCTATATCGACTCGGCTATTGATGCTGATCAAGAATATATATACTTTATGGGGTCGGAAACGCTTCCTTCTGTGCGTTACACACAACCGTTATCCCCACAAATCTAATATACCCCTATACTCTTCGAGTACCGGGTATAAAAACTGACAAATGCAGCTATAAATCCGACTAAGACACTTTGTAGCTGCAACTTAACGTCTGGAAGATATAAAGCTTTGCTCGTTGATAGACCCTTGGTTAACACATCCACTCGCATCTTACCGGTTGGAATGTACTTAATGATGATTTCCTTCTTCTCGACTAACTCACGTATGAAATGAAGGCGAGTGTCCACTTGCTTAATTCGGCTGTGGAATACTGGATTTCTAGTTAATTCGCCAGGTTGTCCACGAATTATCAACGTTGAAGATCACAACAACATCCTCAGAGCCAAAGACTTCCTTCAAGAAAAGTTTCAGGGGATTGCTTCTTTTGATGCGTCAGATATCGCCATGTATTCAGCTTCGGTGGTTGAGAGCGCCACTGTGCGTTGTTTTCGTGACTCTCAACTGACTGCTGCGTTGGAAAGCATAAATGCGTAGCCTGTGCATGATCTTCGATCGTCAATGTTGGAACCCCAGTCGGCGTCAGTGTAGCCGAAGAGATTCTTGCCGGTTTTCTTGAATACCAGCCCTTTTTCGTAGCTTGCTTTCAGATATCGAAGAACCCTCTTAGCCGCTGTCCAATGCTGATGAGAAAAATTGGAATAAAATTGACTCAATAAACTTACTGCATGAGATAAATCTGGTCGTGTGCAAAACTGCCAGATACATCAGAGAACCTATAAGGCTCTGATATGGTACATCTTCCATTTTTAATGTTTCTTCTTCTTTATTGTCCTTCGTCAATTTTTAGTTAGATGCTAAAGGTGTTGTAACTGTATTAGAGTTTTCCATACCAAAACGTTTGATGACTTCTTTTGCATATTTGCGTTGATGCATTTTAATCTCCTTCTTCTGAAGATCCTGTTCAAACTTTATACCTAGGCAGTACTTTGGAAATCCCAAATCTTTCATGTCGAAAATGTTGCCCAGCTCATCTTTCAGTGCGCCGAGAGCTTTTAGATCGTTGGATGCAATCATTATGTCGTCAACGTAGATCAATACAATTACCAGTATTTCGTTTTCATGTATGGTATATACACATGGGTCTGCGCTTAGTGTTTGCATACCCAATTCTTTCAGTTTTTCATCATTGCCTTCCGGGCTGCTTGAGACCAAATAACGTTTATTTTACTTTGCATACCTTTTGCGACGTGTGCTGCATTTGCTGCATTCGTTTTTGTCCAAGATTGTCTCAAATTCTTTCGGTATCTCAATGTATCTCTGCATTTAAGTTCAACAGATAAGGCAATGAGCATTCGGATGGAGCTCATGCGTGCCACAGGTGCGAAAGTTTCATTATAAGTCATACCTGGTGTTTGAGCGAAACCTTTTGATACAAGCCTTGCTTTTCGCATTTCAATGGTTCCATCAGACTTCCGTTTTGTCCGTAGAACCCATTTCGTTTTTATAATTTCAGCATCGTTTGGTCGATCTTTCAAAATCCACGTTGCATTCTTTTTTAGTGCTTGGTACTCCTGGAGCAAAGCTTCTTTCTATTCTTCGCATTCAGGGCAGGTGAGTGCTTTGTCGGCGTCGTTTGGATCGTTCAATGATTCAGCGTTTTCTTGGGCGCCCTCGAGTTGGTGGGCGTTGGAGTGGAGTAGAGTTGATTTCACTTGTGGAGTTTCATCACTTGTCGTCTGTACCTGTACCTCCGACATTTTTTGTTTATCCCCTTTTTGATTATTCATAAGTTGGATCAGTATTTCATGATTTGAACCTTTCGTGATTTTTTCTTCAGCAAAGTCTTCATATTCGTGGTCGTGTTGGAAATTATCAAGGAATTTTACATCTCGGCTCTTGTAGATTTTTCTTTTGTTTGGGCACCAAAGTATATACTCTTTTGATTGTGGCTCGTATCCTATGAATATGAATTTTCTACTTTTTGATTGGAATTTACCTTTTCCAGGAGTTTTGTCTAGAATGTATGCTACTGTTCCAAAAACTTGTTGTTGTACTTGTTCTTCAGTATCGGTTTAATCTGAGTCCACTGCGAATACGGAATTTCACCGCTCAGACTTCTTGATGGGCATCTATTTCTGACGTGATTTGCTGTCAAAATTGCTTCAGCCCAAAAATTTGGAGCTAGCTCATCCTGAAGCATCATACAGCGTACCATGCCGACCAGCGGTTGGTTTTTGCTTCCCGCTATTCCATTTTGCTGGGGGGTGTAATCAATAGTTAGTTGATGCTTTATGCCTTCGCTTTTAAGAAAGCTTGTGAAATCTTTATTGACATATTCCTTTCCGTTATCTGTGCGCAATCGTTTAATTTTTCGGCCTGTTTGCTTTTCGACCATTAATTTGTATTCTTTAAACTTTTCTAAAACTTAATTTTTCTGTTTCAAAAAACCGCTTTGGTACACAAACGTCTGAATGTACTAATTCCTGTGGTTCATCGGATTTTTAGTTCGAATGAGAAAACGGCTTTTGGGATTGCTTCCTCTGAATACAAACGTCGCATTTTTCAAGATTTTTACTTATGACAGCTTTTATGCCTAGAAATTTGTCGTTTCGAATCATACTTTATAGATCTGTTTCATTGATGTGACCTAGAATTTCATGACACTTTTATAACTCATTTAGTTTTTTCGTTTCTTTCTGTGCAAAATTTCCGTATTGTGTTGGTTGATATATATAATAAAAGTGTGATTTTCTATTTGTCGTCGCAATTTTGTTGCCAGTCTTTGGGTCGATTATTACCGCACCTGTACGACGAAAAATCACTTCAAATCCATGGTCTGTGAATTTTGACACTGACATCAAATTTAACCTTAGCTCACCTAGCCTTGGCGTCACAACCGTGTTTTAACCGTTTTGCAGAAGTATTTCGCCACTGCCTAGTATTTTTTGAAATTAATTTTTTATGTTTTTAAATTGTTCTTTTTGAGAGATTATATGCGATGTCGCGCCTGAATCAAGACACCACTGTCATTCTTCAATAAATGCTTGTAATGCAACCGCTGTGTTGTTTTTTGCGGCATCTCTATATTCCTTTTTGTTTTCTTTCAGTTTTATTTTCGATCTACACTCTCTGGCCTTGTGACCGATTTTTCCACCATTGAAGCATTTGAGTTTTTCATTTTGATTTTTATTTTGCTGACAAAATGATGCGGAAAAGGATGTAAATCATTTTCCGCACCTTCGACAATGATGCGTTAGTGTGAAAAGGCTATTACGCACACACACTTTTACGATAGCGTCGGCTGCGTATTCTGTTCAATTTGGTATTGCACAAATGTCTGTTTTTTTGTATACATTGCGTCTTGTATGTCTCAACATTTTTTCGTTTGCGCGCCTCATATTCTTCTATCATTTTTGTTTTTAATGTTTCTGGCTCTGGTAATTTATCCTGCGTTTCTATCGCGATTCTGAATAGGTCGTATTCTTCGCGTACACTGTACAATAACAATATTGTTACGATACATCCATTATTTGCATGTCGATTTCACGTATTTTGTCAAGGATGTCAAAAAACTTTTGCAGGTGACTATGCATGTCTTCACCGTTTTGCAGTTTTAGCAATATAAGCGACTTTAATATATGAGCTTTTCGGGCCGGACCTTTTGATTGATACACACTTTGGAGTTTTTTCCATAGTTGTTTTGATGAGGCACAATTCCGTCGTTGCGATTGAAAAAATTAGATCTGACTTTGCTTAACTATCATTTGTGTCCCACTCACTTTGATCTAATAGATTTTCTGTTTTTACACCCTGTTCGCTAATATATTTCCACAAATTATTTTCCATGTGTCGTAATTGTCCCTTCCGAGGGGGTCTATCTTTATGTTCGCATAAGTCATCGTTTTACTTTTTGTTTAATATCTTTTTTCTTTTTTTATATGAAAACTTTTGCAAATGTCTTTTTTGTCTTTCAAAATGTAACGTTCATTTTTTTGTGGTAATTGTTAACTACGTGGACAACCTCTCCAAAATTAACGAAATTTTTTTCCTGGATAGACACCGATTTATCATGAATTTAGGTAAAACAATTTCGTGGCGGTCGCTTCTAGTTTTTTTTTTTTAAATGTTTAAAGTTTAGAGTTTTTCAGGCCAAAAATCGCACAAGCCACAGTTGTTGTTGTTGCTTTTTTGTGTGGTTTTTCATATTTTTTGTTGTCTTTTTAGTTGTTGTTGTTTTGGATAATTGTTATTGTTTTGGGTATTTTTTTGTGTTATTATGAGTTTTTTTAACCAATAAATAAGACAGCGATAGAAATGTGTTTGGTATGTATATATTTGTGCTGAGAAGTTAGCTATTTTATAGCTAGTTTTCAGTTAAAGCTATATTTAATTTCACACGTGTCTAAAATAGCTATAAAGTAGCTATACCCGGCCTATAACTAAACTAAAGTAAACTAAACTAGCTATAAGTAATGACAAGAATAAGAGTCGTCTGGACGCTGTGGCCATTGCAACGGTAAATGGTGGGTTTACTCCTCGGCTTCAGAATCCTGTGGGAGATATGAATGTATAAATGTAGTTGTGCTGTATTATAAAAATGGAAAAGTAGGCGCAGGCAAAAAATGTTTTTAAAAAAAAATCGCGCGATTTTACAAAAAAAACTAGAAGCGACCGCCAAATTTTTTTACCTAAATTCATGATAAATCGGGGTTTATCCGGGAAAAAAATTTCGTTAATTTTGGAGAGGTTGTCCACGTAGTTAACATTTACCTTTTTTGGCGTCGCTTTCCAATTTTCTTTTGCTGAGTTGTCCGCTACCACACATACACAATTTTTTGCCGATTTCCGTTTTAAATACACACACACAGTTTACTGATAGTTTGTATACCCATTTTACATTAGAGCGCATCATTGGATTTTTCCGTTAAATGTACAATGAGGCCAATTCGATTTTCCGGACAGGCGCTTCGAGCATATAAACATCGACTTAATCGGCCCCTAACATTGGTGTCCCCCTCAGAAAAATATATCGCCAAACTCAAAAAATAAACCAAACAAGTTAAGGAGGAGACTCGCCAGAGCCTCTCACCAACGACGGCCTCGATGGATCCACCATATCGACCTAACTAACAGGATTATATGAAGACCTTACACGTAGCAGAGACACCTATAAAATGAAGACACAAAGACCGAACCATACCTGGATTATGCTTAATAAGTAGCTATTTAGTTACAATAAGCAATAAAAAATTATTATTATGTTGTGATATAAGGTGCCGTTTACACTGAGGCTGCGTCTTCCCAGAAACGCAGTTTTTTTCCAAAGATTTAGCATAGAGCCCTAGTGATGGCAACAAATTGCGTTGTTTTCCGACACAGTTGCGTTTTGGCATTTCTGTGCGCATAACAGCAATTTTCGTACTTTTCTGCCTAATCAGCGGAACTATCACCACTAATACCAACCAAAAACAGCAGATTCAAATTTAAATATTGCCGCGTAAAATTTTTAGCTGAGTAAAAAGGGGCAAAAATACATGTAATGCTTAGAACAAATTGTTGAAAATAGTTGTCCAACAAGAATGTTGAGAGTACTCCTTTCCATGCGGAAATTTTCTTTAAAAAAAGGCAACAGAGTTGTGCTCAACATCTTCATCCCAAAATGAACCATATCGTGGCTATTGCAATTTAGAGTACATAATTTAATTTAAAAGAGAGAACATTATCTGCTCTTTACTTACAAGGGTCCAAACGTGATGAGGACGTTGCAGTTGCAAGACGAATTGCAAATTGCACTTCAAAAGATTCTCCTCACTTTGCGTCACCGCAGTTAAAAGAATCTACTCTATTTCCAACATATTTCGACTTCGATCTCATTAAATGAGACTTTGATGATGGGTGAAACTATTCAGAGGGAGCTTTACCCAACTCTTGTCCAATTTTGATTAAATCGTTTTCCGATCACGGCTGACATCTCCAAGATGTCTAGGCAAGTACAGGTCGCCTAAGAAGAGGGGGGAGACGTCAAATCATCCTTATCTGCTGTGCGATAGTGACCAAGAGAAATCCCTGTAGTTCAATCCTTCGTCGTTTGTTAAAGCGCTCGCAAAGCTCTCAAAGCGCTCCACTATCATTTATATGACTCCTTTGATTCATTAACCTCTTCTAAGCGAAATATCTTGTCAATGTTCGACCCAGCCGATTTAGTTTCACGAGGAACAGACGTAGAAGGTATAACGTGCTTATTGTGGACTGATGGGACAAAAATTCTGCTCATTTTGAGGAGTGGCCTCATCTACAACAGGTTGAGTTGTCTCCAGAATTAGAGCGGTCGGAAAACAAGAAGAGTTCTGTCTGCTAATTCAGTGACAAAGTTTCAGGTTAATTATTTTTATCGAGTTCATTGGAAGATGCATATGCAAATCGGTTCATTCAAGGAAGCAAGCGTAGTCGAGAGGTCGTTCTATCTGCTAGAGAACTAAAGGTATAGTTCTGCGTAATTTGCATCGGACTCAATATCAGGCAGATGCCAAAGCTATGGTTTTAATATTAAGGCAGCAGATATGACTTATTAATGCTCGAGAAGCATGCACTAGAGCCCTAAAAATGTGTGTACACTGTTTCCGATATTAGCCAGTCCTATTGTGACAGATTACACTAGTCGACACGACTTTTCCGCTGTCGCCCAAAATGACTTTTATTGATAGATTTGGAGATTTAACAATTTTTAAAGAATTACAGTTGTTATTATGGCTTAGTTTTTTTTTTAAAGAATATTTTAAAAATTTCTTCAGAGGTAGTGCTTCTATTTCCAAACAAACTCAAGTTTCTTACAACTGGTTATATTGAACTTTGTAGTTCTGAAAAGCTGACTAATGCAGATATAATTCTGACCCAGACACATTGTAGCTGCAGCTTAACGTCTGGAAGATATTAAGTAAATTCAAATTTCATATTTTTTACGGTATTTTTCCCGAAATTTAGACTTTGAAAACTCAGGAAAAATCGAAAAAAAAATATCTTATGGCAGATAAAATTCAATTTGTCCCTTTGACGAACATATAGGAAATAACATAAATCCTAAGCTCACATATGTACATATATGTATACTTGCTGAGTACTGGATATAAAATACGCATCAGCTGTAAGACGGTAAACAGTAGACGGTGCCAGTGTGAATCGGAGTTTCACCGTCTGTCAAAAATCCCAACGTTCCCCCGTGACGGGCTCAGTGTGCAGAGAGTATTAGGCGTCGTGTAAGGTATCGGAAGGAAGATACTAGTAGTAGGTACCACAAGAGTGGCTCAAGGCAAAGATAGTCTTCATGCCCAAAGCGTGTAAAGCCTCAACTCAACTCCAAAGAACTTCAGACCAATCAGTCTGATGTTGGCAGGAGCATAACATGCCTACCGAAAAGGAAAATCCACGGAGACGGCACTTCATAAAGTAGTTTTAGTGATAGAGAAATTTCTACTCCTCAAGGAATACACTCTAATAGTCTTTCTCGATATCGACAACTTCGGGTCGGGTTCCATTATTCAAGCGCTGACTGCCCTGTGAGTGGATGGTAACTTGGTGACGTCCATTGATCAGTTGCTCATATGCAGGACAGCATCGATGGGATCGTCCACCCACTCAAGGTATGTCAACAGTGGCACCCCGCAAGGTCAACAGAATTATATTTTGACCTGGAAGAGGAGGGCTGGAAAGTTGTCGCAAACGCGGATGACGTGGCAATCATCTTTTGGGGAAAAACCCTCAAAGCCCGAAATCCTCAAAGCTCGCAAGACTGTCAGGATGGACAGAATCTCGAGAACAGGGAGTTAATTTCTCGAAAACGGAACGGAAAACGGCTCTCAACCCCCCAACATTAAATGGATGCATGATGCTCTTTTACCAATAGTGCCAGTTACTTAGGGTTGGTAATTGACAAGAAGCTAAATTGGAACTTGAATATAAAAGACAAAGAAAGGAGGGCCACTGTAGTCTTCTGTTCAGGGCAGCACCAAACTTCTTCAGCGCACTGTGGAGAGCGACTCACTCGACTCACTCTCGCGCACACGGCACTCGGGAGAGCCGCCTGGCGCTCGGGCGGCCACTAGCTTGAGCTGCGCTGTTTAGTTACGCTCCCACCCCCGTTACGATCGTTCGACGTCTTTCTCGGACTACATATATACGAATTCTCGCATCTACATACATTCTGAATTGTACTGAATTACACTAGCTTAAAATATATATTACGAAAATAAACTTAAGTGGCTTGTGATTGTGAATACCTGGTGATCCGCCCCCTACAAACATTGGTCCTTCGAGCCGGATACTCGCTAATAATATATTCGCCATTCGCCAAGTCCAACTGCTATTCTGTCAGTTCTCCGATCTTCCGCTCCTCCTAACTACGTACATCAGTACACACACACACCAGATTTAACTGCATAAATAAATATATATAAACCACATATCCGAATCTACACTTATTTTTTCCATACCCGCATACATACATACATATCTATTAGCTGCATATTCTTGCGTCTGATTATCCACACCTCCCCGCACCTACATCCATACATACAAGCAGCAATAGCGGTGCCTGCGTTTGCTCGTTTTTGCGTTCGCCTCTCCACCGTTGCGCACATTGTTTTTGGGTGTCACTTGCCACCGACTCCCAATATTAGAGCCCGATCGCCTTAGTATACCCAAGCGCCTCCGACTTGCCAAATCAATACCAAAGTGTTCTTGGGTCCATTCATATATATCGATATATCGTTGCGGACGGTCGCTCGTGCTTGAATATTTGTTAAAAATTGTAAATCTTCTGTTAAAGAAAAGTAATTTGTGTTTTTTACCTTGTTCTGGTGTTCCTAACCGATCGTGCAACGTGTTCGATTTTAGTTCATACGCATTACGCTTACTTTTGTGTATTTATATCAGAGCTGCAAACCCATGAAAAAACGGCCAGGGTTCGGTTCGGGTTCCGAACCCTATGTTGAAAATTCGCAGAGGTTCCATAGCCGGGTTCTGAATATTTTGGAATCTCAGGTTCGGTTCCAAACCCGGGCTCGTGGAGTAAAATAAATGAAAAGATAAAGAGCATCCATGTTTTATACAATTAAATCATTTTATTTTACTGCATTCGTTGCATTTCAAAGGCATTTAAATTTAACTCAATTCAAACCATGTTTAAAACAAATAAAAATAATAATAAAAATGTTTAATAATATAAAAAGTTTTTTATTGAGCCTATCCCATTTTCCTAGCCCAGCCGTGGTTTAGTCCACTTGGACCAGTCCATTAACTGGTCTCTGCAGCCGTGGTCTAGTCCACTTGGGCCAGCCCATGGACTGGTCTCCGCAGCCTAGTCACGGACTAGTCAACGTTGATGCAATGCCTGCCGACACATCAATGCAAAAATGGTATTGGATTTTACATGAGGTCGGGCTAGTCTGCGGGTCAATGCTGGACCGGACGGGCTAGTCAGATAGCTAGGCGTGGGCTAGTCCGCAGATTCGCTGGGATGCTAACGGGAACACAAAGAAGACACATTGCGTTGTCAAAGTATACATATTGAACAAATATACAAATGAACAAATGTGCATAAATATACGTACATTATGTATGTATGTATTACAAGTGTATGTATGTTCATACGTGTACTTCTTCTTCGCCCAAGTGTCCCACCAACACTCACTCCCACCCACCCTATCAATTTTTCACATCATGAGCCATACAAGACGACATCAGATCGGGTACAAATTTCATATTTATATTTTCTTGGACCGAACCCTTAAATAAAAACGGAACCGGTTCGGTTCACGGTTCCGAGACATTTCTTGGGTTCGGTTCAGGGTTCGGTTCGACCACTAACCATACAGTATATAGATAGGTCACTTCATACACTAAAATTGACCGCACGGTAGCTGAAACTCAAGCTACCGGGCGAGTAGTTGAGAGTGGCGTGTGCTGGATGACTTAAGAAACGAACAGCGCAGACTTCAGCTACAGGGCGAGTAGTTGAGAGTGCCGTGTGCTGTATGACTGTATGTGTGCACATGCAATCTCACGTACTTTGGGTGTTTGCATGTGTGTATGCACGCACAACTGATATTTGCGCTGTCTCATTCGCTTGTTTTGATTCTTGTGCTCGCGCCACCCTTCACTTAACATTTTTAGAGTCGACCCTTTTCTAAGACGCCAAGCCATACAATACCAGAATAATTGTTATTTTGTACATGTTTAGATACTAACTTTGTTTAATATGGAATATACTAACATAATGAGCTGATATACATATGTATATATATTCACAGAAATATATTTAATTTTATGGTGTAGTGTATTATACAATGATATATTTGATCAGATATAAGAATAAAATATACGCTAAAAAAAATATATTTATCATCCTTGAATATGGATATTAATGACATATAAATGGGTAATAAATGGGCCATACAGATTTTAGTGCCATATTTGGACGGCAAATTTGAAATCATCCCCCTTTTTCTGATGCGAATGTCCATCCACAGACAGAACCTGCAAGTACGTTCACATGTGTGTGTACGTGTGCAGAGCTGTGCCAGAAAAATATTTTTAAGATTTCTTGAGACACAAATTAATTTGCTGAGTGTTGCTTATTGACGAGACGTACTAATACCCTATCCACAATTAATATAATTTGATGTCATGTCTGATATACATTTTGCATTTGTACATATTTACATGCGTTCATTATATTCGTTAATAGTACATTAAACAAAATTGGAATATAGAGGATATACAAAATATACAATTTTGTGTATTTTGGGCAAGCTTCATCATAAAATCTTAATCTCAAATAATCTCCAAGTGAACCCACCCACCCACCAACCCACCAACCCACACCCACCCCAACCCATCCTGCCAATGCTCAATTTCTTTTGTGGCGGTAGGTCAGTTCGTCAACAAGCTGAAGAAGAACACACAACAAAATTTCAGCTCAGCAAAGAACAAACGCTCTGTATGTGAGGCTGAGCTTTAGCTGTATATGTGCACATATTGTAGGTCTGCTTGTTTGTATTGGTTTGTTCCCAGCAAGCAATTGGAAGAGTTTTTTGATCAGAAACCCCATTACGAGTCTAATTCGAGTCATTTTGATGATATAAAAACGATTAATCGCTTGTGCGATTAAAGCGCGACTCGAAAACGACTCGCATGTATGCCTTAAATATGATGAATCGCGCAAAATTTGAAACAATCAAAAATGGAGCATTATAGCGATTGAAATATGCTTACTTTATCGCGATGTCGCCACGCATGATTACTTTGAACAGCTTGGCGACTCAAAAGCAACTCACTTGCATGCTCAAAATATGATTCCATGCACGAAAAATGAACATGCAGGTAAGTGAAATATGCTTTGTATCATAAATATAACTTATGGGCAATAATACCATGCTAGTCAATGACGCCTGATGGTCGTGCTGTCTAAGACGCCGCACAAAACGAAAGTCCCCGGTTCGAACCCCAGTTGGGTCCAAAAAAGGTAAGTGAAATGTAAATTGCGTAATTTATCATGACCATTAATTAACATAACACAATTATAATACAAAATTATAATATTATAATACAAAAAAATACAATAGGATATACGAAATTGCTATATACATCGATTAGATTTAAAATAATATAAATTTTATTCTAATAAATAGTAAAAAAAATAAAAATTTTATTCTTTTTTTAACAAAAAAACTGGCTCGAAAAAGACCGCTTTTGATTGCAAATGCGACTCAAAATTGATATGAAATATGACTATTTTCTGACTCGAAAAAAAAACTCGCTTTTGATTGCAAATACGAGTCGAATATGAGTCGAAACTGCGCTCACAAGCGACCCCCCAAGAAGAGTCGCGTTCGGGAACCGTTTTCTCCCGAACGGAGTATCATTTTTGATCAGAAAATGAGCTCAAATATGATTAATTTAATCAGATTGACGACTCGAAAAAGACTCGCTTGTGATACAAAATGCTTGCTGGGTTACGCTGCCGCTACCTAAGAAATCACCCATTACTTTAGAATTTATTGGAGATTAAGATTTTATGATGAAGCTTGCTTAAAATACACAAAATTGTATATTTTGTATATCCTCTATATTCCAATTTTGTTTAATGTACTATTAACGAATATAATGAACGCATGTAAATATGTACAAATGCAAAATGTATATCAGACATGACATCAAATTATATTAATTGTGGATAGGGTATTAGTACGTCGCGTCAATAAGCAACACTCAGCAAATTAATTTGTGTCTCAAGAAATCTAAAAAATATTTTTCTGGCAAATATCAGTTGTGCGTTCATACACACATGCAAACACCGAAAGTACGTGAGAATGCATGTGCACACATACAGTCATACAGCACACGCCACTCTCAACTACTCGCCCTGTAGCTGAAGTCTGCGCTGTTCGTTTCTTAAGTCATCCAGCACACGCCACTCTCCACTACTCGCCCGGTAGCTTGAGTTTCAGCTACCGTGCGGTCAATTTCAGTGTACGAAGTGACCTATCTATATACTGTATGGTTAGTGGTTCGACATAGCAAAGAACCCGCAGAGAACCGGTTCCACGGGGTTCGGTTCCAGACCGGTTTGCAGCTCTGATTTATATTCAACTTTCAATTTCTATTGTACATTCTTAACTTCTCTGCACTCTCTTAATCGAAGCTGTTTTGTTGTTGTCTATTCTAGTGCGGTGCGCTTGCTCTCTCTGAACCGCTCTCTGTTTTATCTTCTATCAGCTTATCTGTTTTCATTTCCCACACACGCACTGTGACTGTTTTTGTTTTTGTTCGTGCTTACGCGCGCACTTGTTAACACAAGCTCACTATCTTTGCCCCATACCGACTTTTATTTTACCTTTCTTTTATTTTTTTCTATTATTTTTTTTTTTGTATATTTTTCTTACACACGATAAGAGTTCTTGTTGTGCTAAGAACTGTGACCGTTCGGTCTCTACACGGCAAACGTATATCTACTGTTGGTTGTGTGACAACACGGCTCATACCAAGTGTGCTGAATTGGGACACATCGGAGGTCGCGTGGGAAATTTTATTAAGACTCGCTGCAGTCTCAACTGGACCTGTTGGGTCTGCAGGGCTATTAAAAGTGACATGCGTGTCTTTATGAGACAGACGCATCTTGAATTCGCTGCTCTAAACGCTGGATTCCGAATGCTGCAAGATAAGTTTCGGTTGACGGAGGCTCACTTCAAAACACTTAAAATTTTGACTTATTAACCGAAGAGAAAGAAGGGTAATAAGTATTCAGCCAATACAAATAATGATTTTTCTCTTGCAGCCCCTGAACCACCTGTACCTCTTGCTCGGTCACCGCCTGTTACTGGTATGGAACCTGTAGCCAATGGTGCCATTGCATCTGCCTCTGCGCCCAGGCCTGTCGCACCACCTGCACCTCGCGCTGCACCCATGCCTGTCGCCTCTAGGCCACCACCCGTTAAAGCTGACGCGGTTGTCATGATGGCGGTTGAGGCCCCTTCAAACTTGGCATCCATCGCTATCGCCTCAACCAGCACTATGCCAATCGTGTTGCCGAACCTTAATAGCACCGCTGCGTGTGCTCCCAGGGTGGAAGTGCTTGCGGCTGAGGATGCCGCCAATGCTACTGCCACACCGAGACCTATTCGGGGTATGGCTACAACTTCTGGCTCTCGCTCGGGGCTTGAAATTAGTGGAGTGGTTCCTCGAAAAGCAATTTTTGTTTCCCGACTCAATCCTGAGGCCACTACGGAGGATGTTAAGCATCATCTCTGTTCAAAACTTAGCGCTCGCCTTGAGGATATTATTGTGACAAAATTTTCCTTTAAACATAAGCGTAATATTGATAAATCTCTTGACCCTTCTATTTGGCCTGAGCATACAATTATGCATGAGTTCGTGCGTAAAGTATCGAATCATAGTCTTAATGTTACTGGCCCTGCCAATTCTAGTTCTAATCTGAGTCCTAATGTTACCTGCCCTATCATTTCAAAAAACTAATTAACTATTTTTCCGTTCACTATCAGAATGTACGCAGTCTTTTAGGCAAACTGCGTCAACTACATACGGATAGTGCCTCTTACGATTTCGATGCGATCAGTTTTTCCGACACATGGCTCAACTCCACTGTTCACGATCATGAAATTTTTGGTCACAATTTCATCATTTATCGAATGGACCGTGCATCTTATGGAGGTGGAGTTCTGATTGCAGTCGAAACTGACTTTTCATCGGAGTTATTCCCTTTCAACAATATCCATGGGATTGAGTTCATTGCAGTCAATGTCCGTGTTGGCATGTCGTTTATCTATCTAACCTGCTCATATATTCCTCCAAAATCTGATGCTGAGGTTTACTCAAAACACTTTTCTGCTATCCATTATGTTGTGTCTTCTTTAGGTTGTGCTGATCAGATTGTGGTCATGGGTGATTTCAATTTACCTCTTCTTTATTGGCTGCCCTGTGATGACGCTAACCAATTGCTTCCTAATACTCATAACGATTTTATCAGTGAGCTAACGGATGTTTCCCTTGCCCAAATTAATTCCATTAAAAATAATAGGAACAGATTTTTCGACCTTATTTTCGTTATGGATGCTTCTCTAAGTACAGTTGCCAGAGTCTCCACACTATCACATCCTGAAGACCTATACCATCCTACGCTATCTATAACTTTAGAGTGTACCAGTTCTAGTTGTGTTAACATTACCTCGACTCCTCACCGAATGAAGTGTTTTCGCAAAACTGATTTCGACAATTTAAACATTCACCTCTCGAATGTCGATTGGTCCATTGTTTTTTTCTTACCTAATATTGACGTAGCAGTCAACTCATTCTATAAAATTTTAAACTCTGCCCTTAATACTTATGTTCCGGAGATTACTGTACCATTATCGTCCAAGCCTCCCTGGTTCTCTAGGAATTTATCATACTTAAAGAATAGGAAATCCAGACTTTTTAAAAAGTACCAGAAAACTGGCTCCTTGCTTGTCTTTGTACAATGTTCTTCCGCCCGCTCTCAATTCCTATCAACTAATAGTCTGTGATACAATCTTTACCTCTCTTCTTGTAGTAGAAACTTCCGCAATGATCCAAAAAAATTCATTTCTTTTGTCAACTCTAAACGTAAGTCCAATGCATTTCCTCCGTCCCTTCATTATCTAAACAATTCTGAATCTTCTGCTGCTGGCATTGCAAACTTATTTGCAACCCTTTTCCAGTCGTCTTACTCTTCTCATATTTATAACGCATCCACTCCGTATCCCTACCATTTGCCTCACTCTAATAGCATTTTTCAACCATCTTTTGAGGACTGACGGATTGCAGTCTTTGAAAATTTCATTTTCTGCAGGTCCTGATAAAGTGCCTAGTTGCATTTTAAAACATTGTGCCCAGTCTCTATGCCAACCCTTAACCTTTCTTTAAAATCTATCCTTGGAACAGTCTTGTCTCCCCGTAATTTGGAATGAGTCCTACATAATTCCGCTGCACAAGAAATGCTCCAGATCCAACATAGAGAATTACCGAGGCATTGCAAAGCTCTCTGCCATTCCTAAGCTCCTTGAATTCCTGGTTACCCGGCAATTGCAACATCTTTGTTCTAGCTTGATATGTCCTTCACAACATGGTTTTTTTAAACATCGGTCAAAAACTACCAATCTGATCGAGTTTTCCTCCATAATCAACCGTGGATTTCAGAGCGGTTTGCAAACTGACGTTATTTTTACGGATTTTAGCAAGGCATTCGATTCGGTTAACCATACCCTATTAATTCAGAAGCTGTCCTTATTAGGTTTCCCCAGTAATCTTCTAAGTTGGATTTCGTCGTATCTTTCTAATCGTACACAACGATCACAACAATCATGTATTGGATCGAATTTCGAGTTCAAATGACCTTGGAGTATTATTTGACCATAAACTGTGTGTTAATTGTCATATAGCTGCGACAGCTAATAAAGCTAAAGGTGTTCTAGCATTCATCAAGCGTTGGTCCAAGGAGTTTGAAGACCCGTATGTGACCACACAATTGTACATTTCGTTAGTGCGCCCGATATTGCAGTACTGTTCCTGTGTGTGGAGCCCACAGTATAAGGAACAGCAAGTAATTCTTGAATCAGTTCAGAAACAATTTTTAATTTTCGCTCTTCGTAATTTACATTGGGACTCTGGTAGAATCCTGCCACCTTACCGATCTAGGCTAAAACTGTTTGACCTGCCTTCGTTACACCATCGCAGAATATGCAATGGTGTAATGTTCGTGCACAAGCTCCTTCTCGGGATGGTGGACTCCCAATCTCTCTTGAGTCAGATTGACTTTACGGTTCCCTCTCGTTCTACTCGTTCTTTTAGACCTATCAGATTACCCTTATTTAGGTCTAACTATGCCCAGCATGAACCTTTCTTGGTTTTATGCTATAACTATAATTCCCTTTATCATATCATATCCCCTGAACTAACCCTTAAACATATAGCATTTAGTATTTACAACTACCTGAGCTCTGCTAACCTGTAATCTTAATTTTTAATTTTATTATTGTTTTATCTTTAGTTCTCTCCTTAATTTATAATTTATATAGCATGATTAGCAGATAATTGTTAATTAAATAAATAAATAAACAAATAATCCTTGTCCATCCGCCCGAAGCTTCCGCTTCGGGCCAACCACAACAAAAAAAAAAAAACCATATACAGTGACGCACTTAAGTGATGGCACAGCTGAATATTTCAACTTTAAATGCTATTTCCAGGCTAATGCTGCATTTTAATGATTAAATTTTTTTTTATATATTTAGAGTAAACATTTTTTATTGGAAAGGCATTTTTTTTTTTTTTTTTCTATAGTGAACTTAAAACTATTAAAACTTAAAAAAAAAAGGAACCTATTTTGTGGAACAAAAGTCTTGGCACAGTGTTCTTACTTATTAGTTTTATTTTTATCTTAAGCCCAATCTGGTCATACTGTCTTTGTTGAGTGGCGCCTAGCATCTCGAAGTCGATTTGGTCTCCGTCAAAGATGGCCTCCGCTCTAAGATTAATGGCTTGTGGTCGGTCAGTACTGTGCAGATGCGACCTTCGATCATGTCAGCAAAGTATTTGACGTACATGAAGATTTCTAGCAGTTCACGGTCGTATGTGCTCTGCTTCTTTTGAGATTCGGAGAGTCGTTTGGAGTAAAACCCTACTGGCATGAGTGATCCCTTTCGCAATTCGTTTTCTAGGTCTGTTTTATATTGTTTAAACATCCTCTCTACGTCAGCGTTCCAATTGGGGTCTTGTTTCTTGTTGGCCGAAATCGAGCGTTTATGCGCAGCCCGTATTGTCGGAGTCTTTCGATGACGTTATTACGTGCTGATAATGTTGCGTCTTTGGATGCATATGTCGTCCACGAAGTCTGTGACATAATCTATGTCGCGGAATGTTTGGTCCATGAATCGTTGAAATATTTGTCCGCCGTTACAAAGGCCAAACGTCATAACGTTAAATTCATATAAGCCGAATGGTGTTATGATGGCAGTTTTGCATCGTGGTTCCGGAGCGATTGGGATTTGTTGAGAAAACAGATTTTGCGTAGGTCAACTACAAGACCATATGTGTGCAGGAAGTCTGCCCCTTTTATTGGTTTGGTAACGTCTGCGACAATGAATTGCCAGTCCATTTGCTTGTGTAGGCCGAAGTTGATTGTGTTAATTTTTGGGCCATACATTTTTATCGGAGTGCCGTTTGCACTATAGGTTGTTTGTGAACTGAGCATTGCGATTTTTCGGCGTCGGTATCTATGAGGTATCGAATTTTTGTTGTTTTGTCCGTGACAAATAAGCGACGACTTTGAGTCAGGCCTCCGTTATCTGTCGTCGGTGATATATAGTTTTCCTGCGTGCATTTTGGGAAATCACAGGGCTCCGTGCATTTATTGGCCTGGGCTCCAAACCTACTATGGTAGTAGCAAAATGGAGCGCGAGCAGAAGGCTTTGCTGGAACTGACGGTTCTGGTTTTGCGAGGAGCCTCTGGCTTCAGCTGTCTAAATTCCTTACGGAGAGCATCGATTTCCTCTTGCAGCGTGTTGGCGTTCGTTGCCTGTAGCGCGAGTTCTGAGGAGTCGCCATCGAGGACTGATATTATCGAGCGAGCGTTGCCTGAAAGTCGTTCTAGCCAGAGAGTTTTATAATATCGTCCGAAATGCTTTGATTGGCATATTCCTTAATGCGTTTGAGCAACTGCTAAGGCTTGAGGGTACCCAGATGGATCTCGTGCAAGAGCCTGCTCAGTTCTCATTGATCGGACTCTGTGTACTCCTTGACAAAAGCCATTTTTATTGAGTTAAACTTATCGAGCACTGGCGGTTTACGAATTATGTCTGCTATAAGAATGAAATGCTGTGGTTCCAGCGATGCAATCACTTGGTGCTCTTTTGCTGTTATGCCTGCTACGGTGAACAGTGATTCCATCTGAAGGAAATATAGATCCGGCTGCTCCTTAGTCAGCGCTGGCGGCTTAATGCTCACACGGAAAATGTTTTGCTCCTTGTCTTGGTTGGCAGACGGGCATGGTTGATTTATTGGTTGTAGAACAGCCATTTTCGTGGAGTTTCGTTGCGCTGCAGTTGGATTTCAAGATTTTTGGTTATGTACATACTCTCATGTGCGGGTGCACAATTGTGCAATATCGAATAAATTGTGTGTTTCTTTGATGTTTGTTTGTTTAAGTGCGGGGTCACCAATGTGAGGTTTATATTGAATAACATTATTTCTAAGAATTTTACTTACCAATCAATAATTATGTTTGGGATAATTTGTGCCTTCGCTTGGATGATGCTCGTGAGAATTGGTGGGTCGATCGAGTATGTACAGAAGTCCTAGGATTTGTCATGTGCACATGCATTTTCACGTAATTAGCGTGATTGCAAGTTTGTATGAACTGAAACACATCGATATTCCCCGCCTAGAATTAAATCTATTAAATATTTGTACATTCATATGTACATGTAAAAACTATATAACATAAAAAATAAAAATAAAAATAAATCGTTCGATTCTCTTTGTAGCATCAGACGTGTTTTTGTTTTGCGCATACTTACTACCTATTTTGCTAAAACAACCGGTGTTTTATGGAAATAACCCTTAAAAAATTCACAAATTAACAACCTTTACATCATTCTATTTCTTGATCGCGAGTGCATGCCTGTTTTCTGTGAAAAACAAAATTTTAATTATTATTTTTTGCATAGCCTAACACTGTGTTTTTGTTTGTGCTTTTCGTATCTCACCTATTAGTTTTGCTGATCTATCACTCTCTCTCTGTTACCCACACTTTAAATAACTGTTCTTCCTCTCTCGCTCTCAGTATTTTCTGTGCAGTAGCGCTCTCTCTCTCTCTTTCTCAATTGTAGCTACTGTAACCGCAATCATTTTTACTTTCCTCTTTTGGCGTTTATCTGGCACACTGGTCTGATACCAATTTTTTTTGAAGGAAAAAAAGTAAAATACAAATTTTACATTTTAAAATGGAATTCTCTGTGGTCTGCGATAAAAAAACTTGCAAGAAGCAGATCACCCATGACCAGCCGAGTATCCCCTGCTGGCTCTGCGATAGCGTAGTGCATGCTAAATGCGCCGGGTTATCTGGTCTCGTGGGTGATGCCATCTCAAAAAGGAATGGCCTGCATTACAGCTGTGAGGCATGCCGTTCGGTTGAGAGGGAGATGGCAGCGTTTATGGGGCAGACCCGGAAGGGCTTTAGGGAGCTGACCGTGGGCTTCAAAGAGCAATACGATCGGCTCCTAGCCATGGAGTCTCAGTTTAGTGGATTCAAAGTACTGACTGAGTCTTCTAGGCGCAAGAAGGTTACTCCGCGGGATCTGCATGTGCCAGCTGCACCTCGGCCGGCCGTTGCTGACAAGCTGACTCCGACCACCCCAATAGTGCAGCAGTTGATTTCGTTCGCTACTCCGAATGCAACGACAGCTGCTGGCGATGAAAATTCGGTAGCCGTCGGAGGGCATGCAGCCGAAATCGTCTGAAGCGTCCGTGTCCGTACTGTCCGCAAACTCATTAGCGGTCCCCTCAACTCCGACCCTACCAGTGAATATACGTGCCGGACCACCAGGTATTACCATCACAGGTGATAGGCCTGTGATGCCAAGACTGGTGGGGATCCCACCAAAGAGACAAGTTTTTGTCTCACGGCTTGCCCTTGACTTCACAATTAAAGATGTGACGGCTTATATTCAAAGCCAAATAAAAGCCGTTAATTTTAAGGTGGAAAAGCTTAACTTCTCGTATGCCAGGAAGATAGCTTCTTCGTCATCTTCCCGCTCCACCTCCACCCGTCCAAAAAACTAACAAACTTTCTTTTAGTGACCTATCAGAATGTTCGAGGCTTGCGTAGTAAGCTCAGCATTCTTTTCCAGGATAGTGTGGCATTTGCATCTCACGTTATTCTGTTTACCGAGACCTGGCTAAAGCTGGACATTCTTAGTTCCGAAATTTTGGCAGGTCGGTACACAACTTTTAGAAAGGATCGTTCGTCTCGTCGAGCAGGAGGGGTTCTAATTGCTGTGGACTCAAACTTCACGTCGGAACTTTTCGCTGTCCAGATTCAGCAGGAACTAGAATTTATGTGTGTAAAACTGATTCCTCCCGCTTTCTCAGTTTTCATAACTTGCTCGTATATTCCACGTTCTTCGGATATCGCAATTTACGAGCACAATTTGTCCGCCTTAGCCGGGTCGATTTTTTGATCTGTGCTTTGTAACGGATCCGACCATAGCGTTGTTAACTCGAGTCCCTCCTGAAGATGCCTACCATCCCATTTTCGAAGTGTCGCTCGGTATTGGACCAACTGCATTGGATCGGTTAGGTGTCCGCTGCTCCGAAAAAGCTCAATAACCTCATTTGGTATTTTGATTCGTCCGCTAGGCACACACATTTTATATGATGCACTGGACACACTTTTTGATTTTTGTGTCCCGCTTTCCTGTGCTATTAGATCGGGTAAATCCCTTTGGTTTACCAAGGAGCTACCCAGTCTAAAAAACCTAAAATCAAGACATTATAAAAAATTTCAAGGCTCTCTTAGTAAGCGTAGAATGTCCACAGACTCATCCTCGCTATCATTACTGAATACGTCGGCAAATGATCAGGCGATTGCCGATCTTTAAGGCCGTTTTTTTCAGACCACCTATTCGCAGGAAAGCCATCCGACCAGCCGCATCCATACGGATTACCGATGTCGAACGGCATTTTCAGTCCTTTGATATATGAAAGTTCGTTGCTTCATGATCTACAAATAGTTAAGGCGGTGTGTTAAGGTCCTAAAGTTTTTGAGAAAATTGTAACTCGGCACCTGCAACACCTATGCAGATCACATATATCTATAGATCTCTGGATAGGCAGAGATCAACTACTAAAAATCTATTGAAGCTTACCTCCATGATGAAAAGCTTTCAAGGTAATATAGAGACGGATGTTGTCTACGACGATTTCAGTAAAGCGTTCGATTCTGTAAGCCATTGTCTCTTGACCTTGTAGAGTTCCCGCCCGATCTCCTGAGATGGATCTCTAGCTACCTCTGTTCCAGGTCTCAAAGGCCTTTTCTATAACCCCTTGTCTTCACCAATTAAACTCATGTATGCGGATGATGTTAAGCTCTGTGTACAGTATAAGGACACTTCTTTTCAATCCAGGTTGTAATCCGATCTCGATAGATTTCAGTCATGGTGTTGTGCAAATTTATTAAACCTTAATTCTTTAAAATGTAAAGTAACGACTTTTCATCGCTCCAGCGCCTTTCTGGCTCCTTACACCCTTTGTGGCGGTTTTCTTGAAAGAATTACTCGGGTTGATGATCTTGGTGTTCTATTAGATTCTAAGTTAAGGTTTTCAGTACACATATGTAGCATGGTGAAAAGGCCATGAGCGTGCTTGGGAGTGCTTATAAAGAGATGGTCAAAGGAATTAGACTACTCCTATATAACAGACTCTCTACATCTCTCTAGATCGTCCGATTTTTTAATACGGCTTCTGTGTTTTCTGCCCTCAATTTAAAGTACACCAGGACCGTACAGAATTTGTTTAAAAAAACTTGCTACTTTTCTGTGAAATTGCCGTCTTACCCTACTAGATTGCTTTTAATAAACCTTCCCACCTTAGCTAATCGTAGAAAATGATTGGTGTGATTTTTTTTTAACGTCTTATGCTCGAACTACAATTTCCTCTACCATATTATATCTACTACTAATTCCCTTTTCCGTTTTTAATAACTGGTACTCTCATATATTTCTGGTAACTAGCAAATGCTTAGCTTTTAGTCAGATTGGTGCTTTTTTTCCTTGAACACTAGTCTAATACCTAACTTTACTGCATGTCCGCGATCGGTATAACACCGACTCACTGAACTTCGCGAGCACTGTTGACTAATCTCATCTTCTGGCGAGGATCGAGAGGGCGCTCACTTCTCCAAATTTGCTACTTCTATTTCACTGATCAACTGGAAGCTCCTCAGGAAGCTGTTCCGAGTGCGACGAGTGACCTACGTATGTCCCCACGGGACTCAAAAGCAACTACAATAATCTAATCTCATCTAGTGCCAGGTATTTTATCTTTTCAGGCTCTCCTTGCGCACATCAGGTTTCGGAAAGAGACTCGAGAGTCCCTACTTCCTTTTTTCAGATAAGTGCAAACAAACTACAAAGCAAAAAAAAACAAAAAATTTACTTTGTGGGTTTTTCTGCCTTTCCAGATCCCTCAGCGCCGTGGATCTGTGAGCCAACCACAACAAAAAAAAAAACCATATACCTAGCTGCTCGTACTTCTCCATATGAAACAATTACAATTCATTTTTTCGTTACAATTTTTATCTTAAATTCGTTTATGAACCTTTTAATTTCTCTAAAATAGTCTCATCACATTTCTTTTTTTAGTATTAAGTTACTTTTAGCTGAATTATCACAGCTTAAAGAATTATTTGGCCTCCCAGGTCTTTGACTGGTTAACGCCACCTCTTTTTTGTGTTATTAACTAACTTTCTTTACTTAGTTATTTGTTAAATTTTGATGAATGAGTGTGTATAAGGTTTTCATGCGGTATGCATTTTGTTTATGATGAAAATTTTGTTAGCAGGGTATGGCATAAATGTTTTCTTGAATTACAATTTAATATTAGCGATGTGTATGAAGCAGTGCTCGCAAATAACTGTTAACCCATTCGTGCGGTCGCAAATAAGAGTTTGAGCAAAAAGTCTGAGAGCAACCGATTGCATTGTTCGTACAAAATTTGTGCTCGCGCTCAGCCGACGAGCAGTTTTTCCCGGTCTCTTTTGCTCTGCTCATTCCAGGACCGTTTGCCCTCGAGCGACGATCCAAAAAGTCTTCGAATGTATGTGTGTATGTGAACTCTCGAAGGTTCTACGTGTCACTTTGCTTTATAAATTTCGATGGTATAGTGATCGTAGGTCGAGCATTTTGAAAAAAATGTATAGTCGCTTACCACTAAACGTAGACATATTTAATTTTTTTAGAAATGTAATGTTGAAATCGCCACACTTGAGTACACTGGAACAGGTAGTATTGGCCACACCGGCTACTCAAGTGTCCGTTGAAAGCGCATTTTGAGCATTGCATTTTACTTTAAGCGAACGACGGAGTTCAATGAACTCACAAAACCTAAACACTTTATTAATTGTTAATCTTAACTCCAAATAAATTAATTTCAAAGAAAACTATTCGTTTTTTAATCAAAAAATTAGTTTGAAATATAAAAGTTCATGTTTTAAATTTCCAGAAAATTTAACATGAAAATCGATTGTCACAATGTTACACAACGTACCACTGTGCATCGAAAAGGAGACAAATGATTGAAAAGACCGTTTGGGGTGACTTTTTCAGTCAATCGGTCTTTTAGTGTGTCTCTCTGTGCGAGCATCACTCGTATCTCTCATTGTGCGATGTTCGGTAATAGAGCGTCTCACGAACAGATCAACGTAAAGCGCTCAACAGAAAACCGAAACGAAAAGAAACGAAGTCTGCTGCTCAGAGAGAGAACGAGGGTGGTTTTTTACTCGGTTGTTCATAGCAGAGCGTAAGCAAAACAAACGGTCAACAGTTATTTGCGAGCTATGGTATGAAGTAAACAATGTGTTTGTAAGATACGATAGGTTCTTTCTAAAAAAAAGAAAAGAAAAAAGAAAATAATTTCGCCGATAAATTCCGTTATCCGACGTATAACCGTTTATTTTTTACTACGAAAATACCAAGAATCTGTGTTTGTAACAGTTTTTAACCGTAAAATGGCATTTGGGATTGTGCTTGTGTTTATTTCTATATATTTTTATAAGGGATACCTTAAACGACGCCTAATTAATGTGTCTATCTAAAACCAAAAATCAAGGCATTCATTTCCTGAGTTTTCAAAGTTAAAATGTCGAGAAAAAATATAGAAAAAAATTATGAAATTTCAATTTGAAAGCTTAATATCTTCCAGACGTTAAGTTGCAGCTACAAAGTGTCTGGGTCGGATTTATAGCTGCATTTGTCAGCTTTTTTGAATTGCGAAGTTCAATAGAACCAGTGCTAGGAAACTTAAGTTCTGTGCAAAATAGAAGCGCTACCTATGACAAAAAATACTACATTTCTTAAAACTTCTTAAAACAACACTAAACCTGGAAAATAAAAAAACCTTATTTAAAAATTTTAAAACATCCAAATCTATCAGAAAAAGTCATATTTGGTGACAGCGGAAAAGTTGTTTGTTTCAATGATTTTTATTTTTTTAGCCTTTTAAAACATCCAAATCTATCAGAAAAAGTCATATTTGGTGACAGCGGAAAAGTTGTTTGTTTCAATGATTTTTATTTTTTTAGCCTTTTCAGTCTTCGACTAGCTCATCAACTCACCTTCTCTACCGGGCATTTGCGACATCACATGCAAAATGCATGAAACTCTAAACCAAGTAAAAGGCACAATATACGCTCCGTACCCCTCCGACGTTTCCAACGAAGATATTATAGAAGAACTGCGATCCCAAAAAGACATTGATATATTAAAATTCACCAAAACCACGGATACTGGCATTAAACCATCCGGAGTCATTCTGGTTACATTTGATTTATACAATCTTCCCAGCAAAATCGGCATTGCATGGCATTCGGTAAAAGTACGGGAGTATATACCAAACCCAATGAAGTGTAAAACTTGCCACCTGCTTGGCCATACAGCTAAACACTGCAATAATGAACCACTTTGTGGTAATTGCGCTTTACCTCCCCATTCGCCCGATAACTGCACACAAACGAAATGCGTCAACTGCTCAGAAGATCACCCATCTTCCTCTCGCCAATGCCCCAAATATCAGCAGCAAAGAGAAATTTTGAAAATCAAGACAGCAAAAAAATGTACAATGCGCAAAGCTAAGTAACTCTTCAATGCAACAACAACAAAGCAATCCAACCCTTCTTCCTACGCTGCAGTAACGAAGGCTGGACACAATAGAAACGAAAAAACATCTGATCAAAAAAAACAACAAAAACTACAACTCAAGCCCAAATCACAAGAAACTAAGAAAAGATAAGACAATTACTGTCACAAATGAAGGAACAACAACAACAACATCATCAAACACCTCTACGCCGCTGTCTTATCAGCAAAAACAACACGAAAATAACAAAAAAGTAGAAGTCGATTTCGACTATGCTACTCTGGGCTGCTCGCTTAAAACCACTGAATATTTAAAACAACCCCAAACTAACAAAATTAACAAATTTTCTAACACAAACCTCCCAACTACCTCCACAAATTTAACTCAAAAAGAATATAACACCACATCAGAAGAGTCTATGGACGACTCTGATACGTAATTAGAAATAAACTTTTTCCACTGCATATAATATCCACTTTACGCCTTCCAAATAATGACTCTTACAATTTTGCATGGGAATATAAACGGATATTTCAACAATTACATTGATCTATTATTATTAATTAAACAAACAAAACCGGATATTATATGCCTACTTTACTGCCTAATCTCAAATCTAATAATACTCATGTTGCAACTCCCAAACCATTTATTGGTTATTTTTTCAATAACTCTCCCAATCTTCATGCGAAGCATGGCGTTGGTATACTTATACGTCAAAACATCCCACACAAAACTCTCAACATAATCTCTTCCACTTGCTCCATGGGCATTGAGCTTTTATCCCTCTCTAATATTATAATATTTAATTCCTATATACCCCCCAACCAAAGACTAATAGCCTCAGATTTAATAAATATTGTAGAGTCAGCTCATAAGCCTATAGTCTATGTCGAGGACTTCAACGCTTGGAGTCCTCTTTGGGGGTCCAGCTCTCGCAATCCCAAGGTTTATCAAGTTGAAGACCTTATAGTCAGAACAAACTTAGCTTTTTTAAATGACGGCTCTGCCACCCACCATTCAACTCACAACGCCTTTACTAACATTGATCTGAGTATGACTTCCGTATCGCTAGTATCATACAGCAAATGGCCCATTTCCCAAAATTTACACGGAAGCGATCATTTTCTTATTACTATTACTTATTACTTCTGACTCATTTAAAACCTGAAAAGCTCCCACCTATAATTAGGTTGAAAACTGACTACGCCAACTGTAATATCTTCCAATCGGTTTGTAAAAAACACTTCCAGTTCCCGTCGACCAACGACTTGAACCTCTTCCTTGCCAGAATTACGAAAAGCATAAAAACAGCAGCCGACGTAGCCATTCCACAAAGCAATCCTAAAAAACAGATAAGAAACCCTGTTTGGTTTAGCCCAAGTCTCCAAGATCTAAGAAAACAAAAGCAGACTCTCTGGCATAACTATAAAACCTTTCGAAACTCCACCAATTTAGTAGCCTACAAAAAAGCGAGAGCCCTGTTTAAAAGAAAAGCTATTAGAGCTAAACGAGATTCTTTTAGCATTTTTACTTCTAACATTAACCCACTTTCCACAACAAAAAAATTATGGGCGGATATCAACAAATTAGTCGGAATCTTCCCAGGGCCTCTTAAATCCATCAGAGATAATAATGTTGAGCTACAAAATTCGGTTGACATTGGAAATGCTTTTGGAGCTATGTGGTCCAATTATTCCAGCGATGAAAAATTCTCTAATGTGTATAAAGTTAATAAAGAAAACTTCCTCTCTCTAGCATACTCGCCCAATCACATTTCCGCAGATGCTAAGTATCTTGATGCTCAGATCACATTGATTGAGCTAGAGTCAGCCCTACAGCACGCTAAGGGGAAATCTCCTGGCTATGACCGCATCTCATACCCTATGCTTCGAAACTTGCCAATAGAAGGAAAGCAAAGATTGCTAGAAATTTGCTAGAAATTTACAACAAAATGTTAGATGCAGGTAGCTATCCGCATACATGGAGAACGGCCCTAATAATCCCAATCCTTAAGCCAAACAAACCTTCTCACGAATTATCATCCTACCGTCCCATATCCCTACTTTCTTGCTTGAGCAAAACACTGGAAAAAATTCTTACCAAAAGGATCATGTGGTTTATTACCAAAAATAAACTTATCAGCCCCAACCAAACTGCATTCAAACAATAACACAGTACCATGCACTCACTATTGCATATCCATCATTACGCGTCAGATGCTCTTTTCACCAAAAATCATGTAACCATCCTGGCTACTGATTTTGAAAGAGCTTTTGATCGCGTTGGTGTGCACACCGTACTGGAGCAACTTTCCCGGTGGGGGGTAGGTCCTAAGACCTTCTACCTAGTGAAGGCTTTCATGACCAAGCGGTCCATCCGTGTTTGAGTTAATAATACCTTAACTAATTTCTATAAATTACACAACGGCATTCCACAAGGATCACCACTCTCAGTGGTATTGCTCATGATTGGCTTCCACTCCCTAGATAATATAATACTAAAGCACAAAAAAATACAACACTCTGTTTACGCGGATAATGCTATAATATACAGCAACTGCAAAAATACAAATTTACTATTTCTTACTTTTAAACAAATACTCATGGATATCGTTGAATGGGGTAATTTCTCAGGGGCCACTCTTGCCTTAAACAAATGTAAAATATTTCATATTTGTAAAAAAAATCGCTGTACATATCCAACTTTAACGGTAAATAACACAACATTAGAATATACATATAGTCTTAAAGTTCTCGGCCTTACGCATAACAGTAGACTTACGTTTAAGCAACATTGTGTTAATCTTAGAGATAGCCTTAACAAGCGCCTTAATATCATTAAGTTTCTTGGGTCTAAGCGTTCTCTTGTCCATCCAACATCACTAATTCATGCGACAAGAGCCCTAATACTGGCCAAAATCGACTATGGGCTGGCAATCTATGGATGTGCGCCATCCAACATAAAATTGTTCTCCCCCGCATACCATGCAGCAGTACGGCGTAGCATTGGCGCCTTCCCCACAACTCCGACGAAATGCCTTTTAGCGGAAGCTGGGCTTCCTGAAGTACAGACGAGAGCTGCGCAACTGACTTTTAAGCTTATACCTAAAATTCTCTGCTCGACTAACCGAATTCTGCTAAAAGACTTCAATACAACGGTTAAACAGCGACGAAGGTTCAAAGTCATGTCTACTATCCGCAGATGTTCCAGTTTCTTCAAAAAACATCAACTGGATATGCCATATCGCTGGAACAAAATCAGCCCATCTCCTCCTTGGCAACTTCCGGACCACACCGTGAACACGTCTCTCAACTTATTAAAATAATCAAAAACACCCAAAAATGTATTTCAGCAAATGCTAGCTGCCGAAACGGAAAAAGTCCCTAACTGGACCTGGCTTTACAGTGACGGATCGAAAACAATTGACTCCACGAGCTTCGCAGTCGTTAGCCAATCTGGAACCCTCGTCTCATCTGGAATTCTCCCCTCATATTTTTCAATATTTTCTGCCGAAGTGGTTGCAATCCTTAAAGCAATTAAGCACGCTCTCGAACTTAAAGGCAAATTCATAGTATGCAGTCTTTCTACCCTCAATGCAGTTAATAACATCTACAACCAAACTAGCCTGATATGCGAAATTCGACATCTTTGCAGAAAACACGCTACCAAAATAAAACTCCTTTGGGCTCCTGGTCATATGGGCGTAAAAGGTAATGAGCTTGCAGATGCAGCGGCCAAACAGGCAGGACATTCTCCTTGCCTAACTGCCATCCCTGGTGTCAGAGAAGACTTATGGCGCAACATTAAGGAGGTACTAAGAAAAAAGGAAAACACTCAATGGGACAGTTACGATCATAGGCTTAAACAATTTAACCCAAGCAAGGAACCAGTCCGATATCCACCTTCATTGCACAGAAGACATTGCAATATCTTATGGCTATGGTACTTCTAGAACTTAACGATTCGGCAACCTCTCACCGCCGTATAGAGGTTTCCGTGTGCCAATGGGCGCGGTTCACGACTCGACCGTTGCTGAGGTTGACCTCAGGTGTAGCACCGTTGGGCTATGGCTATGGGGGTTCTGACTTGGCAACCGCCTCGTCCGCCTCGCACACAACTCCGCACACAATGGGTTCACCTGGCCACTGGTCTCACCTTTACGCGGCGAGTCTGTTGTCGCTGCCTGTCGTGCACCTCTCTGTTGGATTCCGTTTTTCGACTCTGTTAGTCGTTGCTCCTCCTGGTTTCTCGGGTACTGGTTCACACTTGTCTCCACTTTTCTTGCTCACGTTCTTAGCTCCCGCACTTGACTGTCCCTTTGACTGCCGCGGACCTCCTCTTATAGGCTCCCTTTGGCCCAGCGTCCGCGTCGCTGCCCATCTGCAACGGTTCCTTTCCCTTGGTACTTTTCCATCAACGGCTTCGTCCTCCCAAGCCTTCCGCACCGGGATCGGCCTACATGGGATCTACATGGTCCGCCGCGTCGCTGCCCATCTGCAATGGTTCCTTTCCCTTGGTACTTTTCCATCAACGGCTTCGTCTTCCCATGCCTTCCGCACCGGGATCGGCCTACATGGCATCTACATGGCCTACATGGGGAACTACATGGCCTACATGGGGATCTACATGGCCTACATGGGGATCTACATGACCTACATGGGAACCTACATGGCCTGATTCCAGGGACTCGGACCTTCGGCCCGCCGCTGGCCCAATTCCGCCGTTCCCGGCCTCTGGGGCGTGGCCCGCTCCATCTTTTCATATAGCGTCCATCTTTCATATTTGCCTTGCGCTCTTTGCGGCCAATTCGCCCCATCCCCTACTAGGGCCTTGTGAGGAATATTGATTCCTCACACTTGCCCCTTTCTTCACCCTCAAACCCCGGATACCACCGGCCAGAGAATCCCCCCGGGAGCCCGTTGGCCCGATTCTTCCACCCTCGGTGTGCCGTTCACCTTAACGGCCCCTCTCGTGGCTCCCTCTGTTGGTGTTTGCGGCTGGTTCCATCGCTCGCGAACTATCGCGGATGGCGCCACTGGCCTATCGATATTTTGCATCGATAGGGCTCTGGAACCAGTTCTGATCGTGCCGTGTACGATAGGTGCGCGCTGGACTTGGAGCTGACGGCCCGACTCACGACTCACGAGTGATTTCCGCCGGTATCTCGCGTAAACTTCTGCCGCCCGCGTGTGATTCTGTGTTTTTTTCGCGTTCGCCACCGGCACGTGCCCCTCCAAACCCAGGCGTGGACCGCGCTTTTCACCCTCACGGCTGGCTGCTTTCACCCCAACCAAGGAGGCATAACACCTACCCAGGTACGTTTCATTGTTTTTATTCACTTTACGATTTCATTCATGATTCCATTTCATTCATCATTTTTTCATTTTTGTTCTAATTCGCCCTCATGCCTCTACGAATACTTCGGCGCTGGCCTCTGTCACCGATACCCGGTATCGTACCCCGCGCACTCGGACGAGCCGTTTCACCCGCCGCCCTATTGGACGGGTGTCTTCTACGGCCCGCCTCACCACCTCGGGCCACACCGGCAGCCAACGCTGAGGTTCCGCCGGCTGCCGTTCTGGCATGGAGTTCTGCCTCTGAAACCGTGGCCGGCCGACCTCACTCCTCGGCTCCGGACAGGAGGTCTGCCTCGCCAGGACCGGCCGTTCCTGCGTCTTCCCAGGTGAGGGCCACTCCCACGGACCGCGTTCCAAAATCTCCTCCTCCACGGTCGTCTCCGTTGGCGGCATCGCGGCTGGCTCCTCGGCCCTAGTCTCCTCTGGCTGGCTCACCTCTGCTGGCGTCCTTGCCCTCGGTTCCTCCGCCGCCGGTTCCGGGACTTCCGTCGGTGTGTCCTCCCGGTACCACCTCCCACATTGCAATATCATCACCCGCCTCAGAACTGGTCACTCCGCCTTAACCCACGACCATCTGCTAATTGGAAAAGCTATGCCCAGATGCCCGAAATGCGAGGGAGAATTATCAACCAAACACATATTGGATACCTGCCCACAAATGTATAATTCAAGGATTCGTCTATTTGGCCAAATCCAACCCACCTTTCTTCTTATTTCACCCACACTCAATAACATAAAATCAGTAATCAAATTCCTAGATGTAAATAACTTACTCAATAAGATATAAGTTAACTATCGAGTCGATGGCCTTAGCAGCTAGCACTCTTTACCCGTTAGTTATTATATTATTTTGTATAATAATTAATAATAAATAAATAAATAAATAAAAACAATAAAATATTTTTTTAGCTTAAAATAAAACTCAGCAATAGATTACGTGTACCACTTTTCGCCGATTTGATTGCATACTCTTGATCTATGATTTAATGCCTTTCATATGATACATGACTTGTCCTTCAAGGACGACTTTTAAGGATTCAACTATTTTCTATTAAATTTCATTTATTCCTCTATAGTCTGTTGTTTATCCTTTTAAAACAAATCTAAAGGATCAAATTTTGTTTTGTTATGGTTTGTTATGTTGTGGTTTTGCCACGCCCCCATTTTGCTCCTCTGAAAATGAGTAAAAATTTAACATCATTTTTTTTAAATAATTATTAATTGTTTATTTTTGTTTTGTTTATTGTTTATTTTTGTTTAAAGTTTAACAATGTACAGTTAAACTGTAAGGGTAAAATTACATGTCAACTAATTAATCTAAGGGACTAAGGCAAATACTCTGACCCGGTGGGGCTGATTATCGGCTCAGCAGCCGATAAGGTCCCACCAACAGCCAAATTTAGGTTAGAGAAAAGTCGGTAGCCGAACAATTCCCAATTACAGCTACTTAAATTTAATTAAGTTATTGATTTATATCATTTTGACCATATTAGAACTAGTATCAAAGGGAAACAGATGGAAAAATTGGTTATAGTTACGGCAAAGGCTACGGAAAGATTCATAATCCGAGTAGTTAGAAAGACAGTGTTGGAGATGAAGAGGAAAGTAATGCCTAGTCGGGCGGAAAGGAACAGCAATACTAATAAGGCTGATGAGGGCAGTCGATTCGACCTCACCAGAGAGAAGCTTATGGAGGAAGAGAACTCCTTGGTAGATTCAAGAGATTTAAGCGCAACCTACTTTCATAAGAAGGGAGTTGGATCAAAGGGTCCCAATTGAGTCCCCGGAGAGCAAGGATGAGGAACTGTTTTTGTACTGACGCGAGCATATCCTGAAATTTTTGGTAGTCAGGAGACCAGATACAAGAACCATATTCCAAGATAGGCCGGACCAGAGAAACATACAGAAGTTTTGTAGTATACGGGTCTGTAAATTCCTTAGACCATCTTTTGACAAATCCAAGGACTCCTTTGGCTTTGTTAGAGATAGGAGAGATATGAGAGTTGAAACATAGATTAGTTACAAAGGTAATGCCCAGTCGTTAACTTTGAAGAGGCGTTGTAGGATAATGTTATTGATACAGTTATCGAAAAGGTATGGCTTATTGCGGTGAAAAGTCATAATGTTGCATTTAGAAATGTTAAGAGGTAGAATATTGATTAAGCAACAGTTGTTAAGAGCATCAAGATCTGATTGGGGACAGTTTATGAATAAGTAGATTATGATTGACGGAGATTAGTAGAGACTGAGCGACGTTTAATGAATCCATGCTGTGATTCAGAGAATACAGAACTACAAATATGTTGCAGCTGAGAAGTGATGATTTTTTCAAAGAGTTTAGGAATGGCAGATAAGTTGGAAATACAGCGGTAGTTAGAGGCATCAGATTTAGATCCCTTTTTATGAAACGGAATTATATAGGATTCTTTCCATACGGTGGGAAAGTCACCAGCCTTGAGAGACAAGTTGAATAGCTTTAGGAGAGGCGCACAAAGAGATTCTGCACAAAGTTTAAGAACAGCACTCGGAACCGAGTCTGGCCCAGTGGAGAACGAAAACTTGCACGATTTTAAATTTGTTAAGAGACCATCATAGTCGATGAAGAGGGAAGGATACAGTTAGAACTATTTAAAGGGATAGGATATAAGTAACTACTACTAAATTCGTTCGATGAGGCTAGGATAGAGGGAAGGTTAATAGAAGGGACAGAGTAGCAACGTTGGAAAAAGGAAACGAACGAACAGCAATATCACAATTCCTATCAGCATAACTACCATTTAAGTGTAGAGAAGAAGGAAATTGGGAAGATTTACGTTTAGAATTAACAAACCTGAAGAATTGTTTAGGTTCACGTTTAAAGTTAAGCTTGCATTTGATCAAGTATCTATTGTAGCACAATGTATTAAATAGGGAAAGTTTCGATTTTGCAATTGAGTACTTCGAAAAGTCTGATTGCAAACCGGATTTTTTGAACTTCTTGCACATGCGGGATTTTAAATTCATCAGATTTATTAATCTCGGGGTGAACCAGATAGGACTAGAAAGATTTCTGGATGGGGTAACTAAAGGAACATGCATGGGAAAGATGGAAAATATAGAGAATGCATTCGTGGCAGACTCAATTTCCTGGAAATCGTCATGGAATGACCAATCCATCTGAGATAGGGCAGTATTCAAGGAGAGAAAATCAGCCTTCTTAAAGAAATAGATATTCGAAGGCTTAATAAACGACTTTATAGGGCTTGAAGAGGGAAAAAGGAAATCAATTGAAAGTGTGGGATGGTATGGGTCTTCAGGGAATGATTGAGGTGATCCTCGACGTACCAAAGTGCTCGAAGCATCGCTAGTGAACACGAGATAAAGGGTCTTACACATGCTATTACGTATGCCATTTACCTGGCCTAACGATGTATCGGACAGAGAATCAACGAAGTCATGCTGCAAAGATGGGAACATTAAGTTTGAGTCATTGGATGGAGACCAAGTGACATTTGGGAGACTAAAGTCACCGAGGGCAGACGATCAGAATCACTAAGCTAAGACAGAACGGACTGAAGATGGGCAGCGTGAAGCATTTAAGTTGTAAATTCAGAGGACGGTTAGATGTAAGAGCATGATATTTATAAATTAAAAGAACACAGACGAATTTTAACTACGATAATTTACATAGTGTTGAGCTCATCGATGGAAAAGAGTTAGGAAGTTAAGTCGGAACGAACAGCAATTAAGACGCCGCCACCTTGAGATGGTCGATCAGATCTATATATGTTAAAAATGTCTTCAAAAATTCCGGAATCCGAGATTGAGGAATTGAGCCATGTTTCAGAGAAGGCGATAATATCGGAATCAAAAATTGCACTATCAGCATGTAATTTGGTGAGCTTACTGCACAGGCCACGTACATTCTGATAAGTGATCTTTAGAGGAAGGGAAAGAATTCAGTTTTTTAAAGTAGATTTAATTTAACAAAAAGTAATTTTGAAAGTGACTTGCTTGAGAGATTGCACCTCTGATCTGTTAACAACAATTTGAGTGCTGAAAATGACCTTTCAACGCTCACTTGTGTTGCAGGTGCAGAGTGGACCACCTTCGCAAGTTGATAAAGATGGGGGTATTAAAATTGGTTTTCTTTCCAATATTCCATTATATTTTTGTCCACACACTCGCTTTGGAAAATAATACTCAATATCGGCATAGCCACAATTGATCCACAATTTTTAAGAAAAAAGAAAAGCAAAATGCCGAATCTTGATCAGGTCGAATTACTATTATAGCCAGAAGGAACAAATTTAATTTCAGTCGCTACGCAACGCCTGCCAAGCGCTTACTCATTCCCTCATTCGACTTAATTTTTTGAAATTTTCCACATGGGCCAAAATTTAATTCGTCCCTTTATATAATATATAAGCATATAATAAATTACACAAATCATAAGACCACATATAAAAGAGGGATCTCAATTTTCAAAGAAAAGAGAAGATAGCGTTAATAAAAACTGTCGAGGCAAGACAATGTCTTTGGCGGATCAACGAAAAGAGACATTTCGACCATATTTCGGTGAAAAGTGCATGGGCTTCTGTGCTTCTTTCTTATTTTTAACAACAATATACGCTGCCACCAACACAATCACTTTGACCTCAGAGCTCATTTTTTACGTTTTTAATGCGACAATGATGCCCATAAGAGACCTGTAGATAGAAGAAGACAATGATGCGGCCGCATGATGCAACATTCGGCGCATCATTCGCAAGTGTTACCGTATTGTGACAAGTATTTTTACAAAATACTGAAATTATTCGAGGTTTCGACGCGGTATCGGGGTATTTTTGTCGAATCAAACAATAAATTCAATTTAAAGTTGAGCGGTGAAACCATTTTTAAACATTTCAATTTAAATAAGTCTGATTGCACGCAACAAAATGGTAACACAAAGACTTGCAAGGTCTTTTGGGACGCGCAGATTCCAACTTTAAAAGTGACACTTGAAAATTAAAGTCAGCAACACGTAATTTTTGTTCGGCGGAGCCAACAATAGGTGACAAAATGATGTGGATTTCGTTTACCTTGCTGGATACTGAGGCCAGGAAAACACAAACGAAATATTCGTGGCCCAGTTTTTTTATATGGAGTTTAACAGTAATTTTAAGTTTCCACGGTGCTGGATCCTATCCTTTAGGACGTTGATATGCAATGACTGCACTATCAAGTGGCCCAAGCGACACCAGCCGATGGCTGTTACGTGCGGATCCCAGTCAAGAACGCAGCTCACCTCCCGCCCAACCGACCGAGGGGCGCTGCCGCATAACGCGCGACTCGTTAACCGAACCGATCGCGGACGTGCAGGAAAGATAGGTGTTAGACTAGTGTTCGAGGAAAAGTAGAACTAATTTAACTAAAGAAGCGAAGTAATTACTAATTACGGGACAGATATAAGAGTATCAGTACTTTAAGACTAGGAAGGGATTTAGTGGTAGATATAATATGGTAGAGGGAATTATAATCCGAGCATAGGACCCTAAATGGTTCATGCAAGGAGTAATTCGATCTACAAAGCGGAAGAAACAAGGGTGTATAATTTCTAGTGCTTCTAATAGGAATTGTGAAGCTTATGCAGCTCAACAGGTCAGGGCTGTCTACGTCACCCCTGATCAAGTTGTGCACAAAAATCACACCAAGCATTTTCCTACGATTAGCTAAGGTTGGAAGGTTTATTAAAAGCAATCTATTACAGTAAGACGGCAGTCTCACACCTGCATCCCAGCTGAGGCCTCGAAGAGCAAAAAGTAAAAAGTTTTTTTGAACTGATTCTATACGGTCCTGGTGTACGTTGTACTGAGGGCACCATACACAAGAGCCCTATTCTAAAATCGGACGAACCAGAGAGGTGTAGAGAGTCTTTGTTACATAGGGGTCGTCAAATTCCTTTGACCACCTCTTTATAAACCCAAGCACGCCCATGGCCTTGTTCACCATGGTAGAAATGTGTTCTGAAAACTTTAACTTGGGATCTAATAGAACACCAAGATCATCAACCCGGATAATTCTCTCAAGAGAACCACCACAAAGGGTGTAAGGAACCAGAAAGGCGCTGGAACGGAGGAGATTGGGCGGGAACCCTAGAAGGTGGAGTTTTTGTGCTAGGAGGGAATGGTTTACAGAGTCGAACGCTTTACTTAAATCGGTGTAAACAACATCCGTCTGTAAATTACCTTGAAAGCCTTTTATTATAAAGGAGGTAAACTCCAATAAATTTGTAGTGGTTGATCTCCGCCTTATAAATCCATGTTGAGATGGAGATATAAGTGATTTATTTAGGAATAGAGGATAACTTAGATATACCTCTATAGTTCATTGCGTCAGGCTTGTTACCTTTCTTATGGAGACGAAATATAAAGGAATCCTTCCATATTGGGGGGAAGCATGAAGAATTAATGGACAGGGTGAATAGTTTAAGCAACGGCCCACACAGAGAATCTGCACAGTACCTGGTACACAGCCGGGAACTCCGTCAAGACCCGGAGAAAACACCGGCTTTACTGTTCGTAGATCATGAAGTAACGAGCTTTTATTTATCTAAGGACTGAAAATTCAGTTTGACCTCGGTAAACCGTATGGATACGGCTGACCAGAGTAAACGTCCTGCGAATAGGTAGTTTGGAAAAAACGGGCAAAAAGATCGGCAATTGCCTGATCATTACCTGCCAAAGTAAGATAGCGAGGGCGGGTGTGCGGACGTTCTACGCTTACTGTTTACGAAGCTGTAGAACTTCTAAGGGTCCTTACAAAAACGTATCGAGCATCGAGATAAGTAGTTCTTATAGCATTGAGCGTTAAGAACTGAAAAGTTTGACCGAGCCTTGACAGAATGAGAGAAGAAGGAGAGCCAACTTCTTGAAATTTTTTATAAAGTCTTGATTTTACGTTTTTTAGAAGGGATAGCTCCTTGGTAAACCAAGGGGGGTTTCTTGATCTAATTGGACAGAAAAATGGGATACAAGAGACAAAAAGTGAGTCCAGTGGATCATAGGAAATGTTTGTGCCTATTGTAACATCAGTGAACAAATATAAAGCGGACCAATCAAAATCCCTAATGAGGTTATTAAGCTTCGTAAACTCGGCTTTACGGAAGCAGCGGACACATTGAGGTTGTCTACCCGACCGATCTAGTACAGTTGGTCCTAGGTCTAGCGACACATCGAAAGTAGGATGGTAGTCATCTTCAGGTATAGTGAGCGGGGCGACTCGAGTTAACAACGCTAAGGTCGGATCCGTTGCAAAGCACAGATCAAGAAATCGACCCAAGGAATTTTTAACATGGTTAACTTGAGATAGAGACAGGTCAATCAAGCCGTCAACAAAGTCATGTCGTGCCATGGGTACCAGGCTATTAGACTCATTTGCCGAAGACCAACAATTCCTGGTAAGTTGAAGTGATCTTTGTCAGATAGCGAGGAATATAGCGAGAAATAGCGGTTAAAGCGGATAAATGCAGCTCGTAAATTGTGATATCCGAAGAAGGTGGAATATACGAGCAAGTTATGAAAACTGAGAAAGCGGGAAGAATCAGTCTTACACACAGAAATTCCAGTTCCTGCTGGATCTGGACTGTGAAAAGTTCCGACGTGAAGTTTGAGTCCACAGCAATCAGAGCCCCTCCTGCACGTCGAGACGAACGATCCTTTCTATAAGTTGTGTACCGGTCTGCCAAAACTTCGGAACTAAGAATGTCCGGCTTTAACCAGGTCTCGGTAAACAGAATAACGTGAGATGCAAATGCCACACTATCCTGGAAAAGAATGCTGAGCTTACTACGCAAGCCTCGAACATTCTGATAGGTCACTAAAAGAAAGTTTGTTAGTTTTTTGGACGGGTGGAGGTGGAGCGGGAAGATGACGAAGGAGCACTGGTCTGACTAGTTGGCAGAGTAATTGGTGGCCTAGTTTTCTTCTTTGCCTTAAACTCCTTCACCACCAAATGCTCTGGCTAAAATTTGGCCGAACAAATGGTGTTGAAGTGAGTTTGAAAGGCACTTATTTTGAATGAAGCTATCTTCCTGGCATACGAGAAGTTAAGCTTTTCCACCTTAAAATCAACGGCTTTTATTTGGCTTTGAATATAAGCCGTCACATCTTTAATTGTGAAGTCAAGGGCAAGCCGTGATACAAAAACTTGTCTCTTTGGTGGGATCCCCACTAATCTTCGCACCACAGGCCTATCACCTGTGATGGTAATACCCGGTGGTCCGGGACGTACTATATTCACTGGTGGGGTCGGAATTGAGGGAACAGCTAATGAGTTTGCGGACACGGACGCTACAGACAATTTTGGCTGCATGCTCTTCGACGCGATAAATTCGGCTACCGAATTTTCATCACCAGCAGCTGTCGTTGCCTTTGGAGTAGCGAACGAAATCAACTGCTGCACTATTGGGGTGGTCGGAGTCAGCAGATCCCGCGGAGTGACCTTTTTTCGCCTGGGAGACTCAGTCAGTAGTTGTAGACCACTAAACTGAGACTCCGTGGCTAGGAGCCGATCGTATTGCTGTTTAAAGCCCACGGTCAGCTCCCTAAAGCTCTTCCGGGTCTGCCTCATAAATACTGCCATCTCCTTCTCAACCAGATGGCATGCCTCACAGCTAGATGGAGATGGCATCACCCACGGGACCAGAAAACCCAGCGCATTTAGCGTGCACTACGCTATCACTGAGCCAGCAGGGGATACTCGGCTGGTCATGGGTGATCTGCTTCTTGCTGACCACAGAGAATTCCATATTAAAATATAAAAATTATTTGTTTTCTTCCTTAAAAAAAAAGTAATATCAGACCAGTCTGGCAGATAAAGGAGGAATCAGTTAGAATGAGAGCGGTTACCGCACCTACAATTGAGAGAGAGAGCGCTACTGCACAGAAAATATCGAAAGCGAGAGAAGAACAGTTATTTAAGTGTGGGTAATAGGGAGAGAGTGATAAAGCAGCAAAACTAATAGGTGAGAGCGTCTAAATATGATGCTTACTTACGAAAAGCACAAACAAAAACACACTGTTAGGCGATGCAAAAAATAATAATTAAATTATGTTTTTCACAATAAACAGGCATGCACTTGCGATCAAGAAATAGATGATATAATAGGTGGTTAATTTTTTTAGGGGTTATTTTCATAAAACACCGGTTTTTTAAGCAAAATAGGTAGAAAGTATGCGGATCGCAAAACAAAAACACGTCTGATTGCTACAAAGAGTATCAAACGATGATATACCTAGCTTAACGGAAAAATCCTATGATGCGCCCAAATGTAAAAAGGGTATAATAAGGAATGTGTTAATGATAATTACCCGAATGATAGTACAGCATGTCTCCAAAAAGACAGTATGTAGTGTGATCCATCCAATTTTTTTAATGACAGTAAGAAATGGAAATTTTATTGTGTAAAATCAGATGAACAATTAAGTGAAAATGTCGAACCAGAGAAAACTAATGTTTAAAATGCTGAAAATGAAATATGAAAAAACGAAAGAATAAAGCAGGAGCCCCCAATATAATACAAAGATGTAATCAATAATTGTGTAATGAATGCATATACTTTAATTAATAGCATTCCTTCCATTTGTTTGAGGATATAAAGACAAGAGAAGATAGAGTATAGTGGGAAGAAGCAATCAAAGAATAAATTATTTCTCACCATCTAATTAATACCTGGTCCCTTGAGCATAGGCCTGTTGGAAAAAATATAATTGATTATAGATGGGTCTCTACGATAAAACATGATGAGTTTGGTAAGCCGGTAAAAATTTGATTGATTACGATGACACCTTCGCTCAAGTAGCAAGAATTTCGAGTTTTCGAACCTTAATCTACATATTCTGGATGTAAAAACTGCTTTCTTGAATGGTTCGTTGAAGGAGGAGATTTACATATATGTATGTCGGTTGTCATGTGGTGATGATAATGTTTGTAAGTTAAACGAGGGGGAACGTTGTGAGCCGGTCTACTTTATACCCGGTACTCAGTCTGAATATATGTCATCCTTTGATTTGTGTAATTTATTATATTTTCGTTATCTGTTATCTGTTTCCATTTTTGTTTACATGTACTTTTTGCGCCAGCTTCTACATTTCTACATATATGTACATGTAGAACTACTCATACGAGACGTGGAAGTGTGTGCGAGAGAGAGAGGGAATGAGCAAGCGCTTGGCAGGCGTTGCTTAGCGACTGAAATTTAATTTGTTCCTTCTGGCTATAATAGTAATAGTAATAGCGACCTGATCAAGATGCGGCATTCTGGTAGAAACGATTAAGTTGCAGCTACAAAGTTTCTGGCTCAGATTTATTTGTAATCATTTGTAAGCTTTTCTAAACTGCAAAGTTCAATACAACCAGTTTTAGGAAACTAAAGTTATGTGAAAAATAGAAGTGCTACCTATGAACAAAAATACCAACATTTTAAAAAATTCTTTAAAAAAAAACTACATCTGGAAAAAAAGCCATAATTCTTTTAAAAATTGTATATCCAATCTATCAAAAAATTCATTTTGGGCAACATTGGAAAAAAAACGTTCAATTTTGTCGAGTAGTGTAATCACTATGAAAAATTGGTAAAACATTTTGATACTCTCCCCGAGGTTTTGGGACCAATTGGAGTTTTCGAGATACATCAATGCCAGTTGGAGCGCTCGATTGTTGTGCCGGCTACGCCAGATGGAGCAGAGGATAAGGAATCCTATTTGAAGATTGACGGTGGTCTCGATGAAATCAACACAGTTCGACTTGCGCCGGACTCTGTTTCTGCTTAACTTACTTTCTCAATCTCGACTCGTCAAATATCGTGGAGTCTCTGCAAGTGCTCCGGTTCGTTCCATTCGAGAATGGATCTTCCGAAAGCTCTGAAGAAGTCACCTCTATCTGTTGACGGATTTAATGCTGGACATCGTGCTGCATCTCGAGCTCTGCTAGCCCCTAGACCATCCCAATATTGGTCTATTGGGGGGAGGGCAGAGAGTTCTAAAAATCTCGTCTTCCTTTTAGAAACTCCAGTTGATCTGGACACATCACTTCAACTGCCTGGATTGATGGCGCTATTTTTCGCCTCTTCGTCTTCTGTCGCCACCCTCAAGACCAGTCTGGATATCGTCGCGCTCACATTAGGGCACGGACAATTCGGCCCACCTGCCTTTGCAGCGTCTGGACTCTTCATTCGTCGCACTTACATAAGGGAATGGGCAATTCGCCCGCATCCTCTTGCAGTGTTTGGACTCTACATCGACTTCTACATAACCAATCTCGCTTTCGCTATCCTATCCGCACAAAATTCGCTATTGACAATAAACCGTATCTAACATAAATCTCGTCTTTTAATATTCGCAAACTACGCTGCCGAAAAAGCTCGGTAGCTCAACAATATATGTATATGTAACAATATATATGTATATATATATATTTTTTTTTATTATTATTTAATTTAATTTATATATTATTTATTTTTTTAGTTTTATTTTTTAATTTATTATTATTATTTTATTTTTTGTATTATTTGAATTATCAGAATTGATTTAGATTTTTATAGTGTGTTGTAACAATACTGTTTGAACAAGCAGCGTTTTTCTTCTAGACATTTATTTTTTTAGTTGTGGGGTGTGTCAAATCCAAAGCGAGCGAATTAAAACCGAATTTCAAGAAATAATAAAAACGACAAGGCGATGAGGTGCTGTTGAGTATCAGTCGACGACTACTTTATTGGGCTCTTAGTGCATGAGCACCGAGCATAAGGGAGAATAGTGAGCGCGTACAATGATGAGAGTAAGCTTTGAGTGCGAGAGGTGTTTAACTACTTCTAAATTAGTTGGGTGGACGTAGTTTGACCGAACAAATACGTTTAAATTGGTGTGCGCCTTTTATGGATTTCAATATGTTAGGAAGAATATTCCACAGTCGAACAGCATACCTATAAAATTGTTTCTCTGCACATGCGAACCTGGTTCTCAAAAAAACTAGATTTTTACTCTTGGGGAGGAAGTAAATTTAATGTTATCAAATAAATACTCAGGCTTTTGTGTAACTATAAGTTTATGTAAAAAAAATAGTGATTTTTACATTAACCAACGACTATAAATTTAAGACGAACAGTTTGTTGCCCGTAACGTGGTCTGTCCTTTTCAAAATGTAAGAGAAAGGCACATTTTTCTTCGGTCTCTAACTTTTTAAATGTTGACTTTTTTGGTAAACTTTCTTTGGCAAAGCTTTTCAGAATAAGTCCGTCTTTAAGTTCTTAGAAGACTGTAAATAAAGACCAAAATCAATGTTTTGGGTGTCCTTATAGCCAATATGTCGAAAAAACTGAAATATATCCAATTTTTTAAAATGTTTTATCCCTCACGTTTCGTTAATATTTTAATTTACCCTTTGATACTTATACATTAAGTGACATCTTGTAATAGTAAGAAACTTACAACATCAACATTAAACAACTAACATCAGTACTATCATTAATCACAGTTTGAACTATCACAGTAGTTACAGTAAGTTACTAAGCTCAGGTACAAACCACGTTTCAAACACACATACAACATCTACTTGGGAATTAACAAACAGCTAAGGCCCTATAAAGTCTGTCATTAAGCCTTCGAATATCTATTGCTTTAAGAAGGCTGATTTTCTCTCCTTGAATACTGCCCTATCTCAGATTGATTGGTCATTCCATGACGATTTCCAGGAAATTGAGTCTGCCACGAATGCATTCTATAGCTCTATTTTTTTCCATCTTTCCCACGCATGTTCCTTTAATCACCCCCTCCAGAAATCTTTCTGGTCCTATTTGGTTCACCCCGAGATTAATAAAACTGAAGAATTTTAAATCCCATATGTACAAGAAGTATAAAAAATCTTGTTTGCCATCAACTCAATTACTCAATTGCAAAATCGAAATTTTCCTTATTTAATACATTGTGCTACAATAGATACTTGACTAAATGCAAGCTAGATTTTAAACACGACCCTAAATAATTCTTCAGGTTTGTCAACTCTAAACGTAAATCTTCCTAATTTTTCTCTTCTCTACACTTAAATAGTTGTTATGCTGATAATGATTGTGATATAATTGACCTGTTCGCTTCCTTTTTCCAACGTTGCTACTCTGTCCCTTCTATTAACCTTCCCTCTATCCTATCCTTATCAAACAACTTTAGTAGCAGTTACTCATATCCTATTCCTTTAAATAGTTCTAGTTTTATCTGTCCCCCCTTCATCGACTATGATGGTTTCTTAACTCCTACTTCTTCTTACTCCTTAACTTGTACTAATCTCCTGGAATTTTCCACCTTTGTAACAGCGGGATTTGCTAAACAGTGTCAAGCTGATGTCGATGAAACTGACTTTAGTAAAGCCTTTGACTACGTCAATCCCAATCTACTAATCCACAAACTGTCTCTTCTAGGGTTTCCGACTAAGCTTCTTTACTGGACTAATTCTTACCTTTGTAACCGTTCTTAACGTGTCTGCTTTAACTCATCTCTCTCTAAACCTGTTATAGTATCATCGGGGGTCCCTCAATGTAGCCATCTGGGTCTCTTGTTATTTAACCTATTTATCAACGCCTTCCCCAAATGTTATCTCATTCCCGTCTCTTAATGTATGCTGATGATGTTAAGCTATGTTTTTCATACAGTGACCATTTGTCCCCGCTATCTCTGCAATCTGATTTTGACGCTCTTAACAATTGGTGCTTAATCAACATTCTACCTCTTAACATTTCTAAATGCAATATTATGGCTTTCCACAGCAATAAGCCATACCTTTTTAATTACTCAATCAATAACATCATCCAACAACGCCTCTTTAAAATTAACGACTTAGGCATTACCTTTGTACCCAATCTATGTTTCAACTTTCATATCTCTACAATCTCTAACAAAGCCAAAGGAGTCCTAGGATTTGTCAAAATGTGGTCTAAGGAATTTACAGACCCGTATACTACAAAACTTCTGTTTCAGCCTTATTAGTATTGCTGTCCCCTTTCATCTCCAACTCTGTCCTCCTAACTACTCTGATTATGAATCTTTCCGTAGCCTTTGCAACCAATTTTTCCATCTGTTTTTCTGTGATTTTAGGTCTAATAAGGTCAAAAATATCTTAATCTCTAATTTAATTTAAATAGCTCTAATTGGGAACTGTTCGATTACCGGCTTACCGCTAACCTAAATTTGGACCATATCGGCTACTGAGTCGATAATCAGCCCCAGGTTTGCCTTAGTCCCTTAGATTAATTAGTTGACATGTAATTTTACCCTTATAGTTTAACTGTACAGCGCTCGACGGCAGAAAACAGCTAATATGATCTTCTGTCTCCTCATCTGCATAGCTTGCTTAAAGATTATATAATTATCTTTAGAAAGCTGCTCGTTTAGGTAAACGGGAGAATTCGCACGTGTTTCAAAGCCCAGCAGAGGAAGAGTTAATTGTGCTTTATTTGTTCGACGGTACTGGGCAGCAGCTCGTTGAAGGTTTATTTTGTCTCGGTGACAATCAAATTTTATAATAATAACAGGGTCGGCAACCGAATTTGCATTTTTCGACTGCCCTGAAAATTTCCCGAAGTCGCGGTGCTGGGGTTACCCCTAGCGAAAAAACTAGAGAGTTAAACGCGGACCGCAGCTGCTCACCCTCAACAAATGGGACTCCATGAAGACACACGTCATTGGCGGTAATGGCATTGGCTTGCTCAGCTAGCTTTGCCGTAAGCGTCACTTGAGCCAGAAGCTCAGACGTCTCCTTCGCCACTGATTCCAGCCTGTGGACTCGCTGCTGTAAATCATCCAGCTCTCCATTCATCCCATCTAGGTTCCGTGCAATAAGGCAAGTACCCGCTCCTCGGACTCACTCATCCTCTTCTCTATCAGATGGGCTTGCTCATCAAACCGCTGATTAATCAGCCGCATAAAATTAGCTGGCCTTATTTTTAATTCTCCAGAGGAATTTTCGCGCGTACGTTTTGGTGGAGGTGTCATAGTTTGTTTTTTTGTGTAGTGTAATTTGTAGTGTAATATGTTTATATGTGTGTGTTGGGTGTTGTACACTCTTGTGTTTGAGTCCTCAGTTGACAAGAGTAATGAGAGACAAAGTATAAAAGGCAAAAGTTTTGTGGCTGCCATTTTTTAATTATAAAAGTATATATTATAATAATTGTGCACTGTATGAATTATTGCAAGCACTTGGGATTGTTCGGACAATTAGCACAACATTTTTGCACTTATTAGTATGGACTCAATCGCAGTTTGTTTCGATTTATTTGATTTAATCACGCAGCGTTAAAATTGTCAGTCTTGCCAGCTATTCTTCTTCTTTTGTTAACATAATGCCTGATTCGTATTAGCACTAACCATACAATATATAGACAAGACACTTCATACACCGAAATTGACCGCACCAAACGGTCATTATTAACCCCCGACAGAGACGTGACGTCATGCCCCGACTGAGACGTGACGTCATGCGTTCTCATGTACTTAGCGTGTTTGCATATGTATGTGTATGAGCGCACAACTGAAATTCGTGCTCTCTCAACTTTGTTTTGAGTCGACGCTTGCCAGAATAATTGTTATTTTTGTACATGTTTAGATGCTAACTTTGTTTAATATAGAATATACTAATATAATGAGCTGATATAAGTATATATATTCACAGAAATATATTTAATTGTGTAGTTTATTATACAATGATATATTTGATCACATATAAAAAAGTAATATGCGCTAAAAAAAATATATATATATCATCCTTGAATATGGATATTAATGACATATAAATGGGTAATGGGTCCATACAGATTTTAGTGCCATATTTGGACGTCAAATTTGAAATCATCCCCATTTTTCTGATGCGAATGTCCATCCAAAGACAGAACCTGCAAGTACATACATACATATGTGTGTGTACGTGTGCAGAGCTGTGCCAGAAAAATATTTTTTAGAAGATTTCTTGAACCACAAATTTATTTGCTGAGTGTTGCTTATTGAAGCGACGCACTAATACCCTATCGACAATTAATATAATTTGATGTCATGTCCGATATACATTTTGCATTTGTACATATTTACATTCGTTCATTATATTCGTTAATGGTACATTAAGCAAAATTAGAATATAGAGGATATACAAAATATACAATTTTGTGTATTTTGGGCAAGCTTCATCATAAAATCTTAATCTCCAATAAATTCTAAAGTAATGGGTGATTTCTTAGGTAGCGGCAGCGTAACAAACCAATACAAACAAGCAGACCTACAATATGTGCACATATACAGCTAAAGCTCAGCCTCACATACATAGCGTTTGTTCTTTGCTGAGCTGAAATTTTGTTATGTGTTTTCTTCTTCAGCTTGTTGACGAACTGACCTACCGCCACAAAAGAAATTAAGCATTGGCAGGATGGGTTGGGGTGGACGTGGGTTGGTGGGTGGGACTCTTGGACGTGGGAAGAAGGAAATATGTTTTTTTATTTTTAGTTTTATTTATTATTATGTACATATAGATATAAAGTCGCCGCTCAAATTGGCTTCCGATTGAAGATCGGTACCCAGGGAACACCACGAGGAGGCCATTACACTTGTAATGGGGTCAAAAATTAATCTGACCTTTGAGTCGACTTGATATGACTTAATTTAAAAACTTTTCAATAATTAAGTCACATCCATATTCCCCGCCTAGAATTAAATCTATTAAATATTTGTACATACATACATGTGAAAAATAGAACGTAAAAAATAAACAAAAAACAATAAACTTATAAATATTAAAAAAAATCCTACTGCCGCATAATTTTGAGCTTTTTCTCGTATGATTTTGCATTTCGATCGCTTATCATTTTTTCTGTTATCCATTTACAATTTTTCCTAATCAAAATCAATACAAACTGTTTGAGCAGGTGAAGTCGGTGAGCAGAACACGGATCGGACGAATTAAACCAGTCTATATATTTATCTAAATTTGACGTTAAAAAAATACATTTTTGGACTATGTTTCTTTTTAAATAGAATTTGTGAGAGCTTTTCTCGAAATGCTGGTTAAAAATATCAAAACAAATTTTAATTAAAGTGAAAAAATATTCAGAAGGGGCTTTAAGTTTTAAGTTACTGTTGACATATCCAAAATTTTTATTGAGTATTAAATACTCAGAAGATGATCGGACCTCATCGGACGATTTTAAAAGTTGAGAGCATTTTTTGCAGTCCTCCTTTTTGAGCAACTTATGCAATAAATACCCTGCATAGTATCGTAATGCATTATCATTAGCTGCGGCTTGATTACTTAATAGCCTATTTACACTACAGTGAGTTACCACATTTATCGATAGGTAACTCAATAACTCAGAATTTGGATTTACACTATGCCAAAGTTGAGTTATTGAGTTATTGAGTTTCGGGCTGCTGGCACGTGCAGGTCCACGAAAATTTGTTTTATTTCATTTTATTAATATGAATGCCGAAAAATTAATGATTCTCTATGTGGCAGAGCAAGAGGCGGCAGCGATGCTGCAGTGTATGGAGTTGGCGACGAAGTCTGCTGCAACTGTGGAGTATTTGGATAAAATTTCCAAGGAACGCATTGACTCTTCAATTTCTAATGCTTCTATTTTATATTAAATATGTATCCCAAATTATAATAGCCGCTATATGGATCTCTTTGGTAGCAGGAAGTTGCAAATAACCTTGGAATCCATTTTTGAAGGAAAATTTCCGCAGGGCATTGAAATTGCACGGCTGCAATTGCAAATATGTTGAATTTTGGCTATATGTACATGTATGTACATTACATATGTACAGAAATTAAAAATTTTTAAATTGGCAATTGTTTATAATAATATAATATATAATAATTGATTTTAGCGTTTGACTAAGTTTTTCCGACCGAATTTTAGAAATCGACTACATTTTTTATATGGTTTTTAATAATAAATTATTTTTTACGCGCCAACATTTAAATTTTGAGCTGTACATTTTTGTTGTTATTAGTGGTGATAAGTCCACGACAGGCAGATCAGGGTTGAAATATTCGGAAAATCGGACAAACTCAACTAAACGCAACCAAAACTCAACTTTTTTACCACCTCTAGGTCCCCTATGCTTCCCCATGTAAACGAAACTCGAGTTTCGCCCGAAACTCAATAACTCAATAACTCAACCGTAGTGTAAATAGGCTATAAATCTGTTGCTTCTATTGAAAGCTCTAACTCTGCATCTTCGTCAGTGCAAGTCAAGATATCGTCATCAAGAGTTTTAAACTCTGATGCCGACTCACTCAACCCATTATCTTTTATAATGTTAATCAACATCGTATCTTCATCGGGCGAACAGTTCCCAGATACTGTTGCTGACGTTAGAACTTTCATAGATAGCATTTTACTTATTATTACATTAAACTCATACATTGTTGGATTATTGTTTGTAACTCCACGAGATCGGATTAAATAAAATAAATTTTCTAAAGGGTCTTGGTTTAATTTGGACGTTGCAATAAAAAAAACTTCAGCACTTTCACTCCATACTTTTTTGGCCAAGGAAAGTATGGAGTTGATTGTTAAAATCATACCCTTTATGCAGTGGACTTCCTGTGGATATTTGAATTCTTCAAAATATGTGCGCATTTCCAACAGGGTCTCATAGACAACATTATGTTTCTGCAGTGCACTTCTATATGGGTTTTTATCATAAAGAACATGACTATTGAGGCAGTCAATAATCTGTTCATTTTTGTAACAAATGTGGCTGTCGCTTCTGCACTTTCTTTGCAGTTTTCAAAGCTTCCAGTGCTCATCATTGTTCGAATAGCAGCGGCTACACTGTGGCTAAATATTTGAGTGGCATATTTGACCTTCATTTTCTCAAAACTATTTGGATTTATATGCTTTTGTGTTAATTTTGGGCAGAGTCGCGTTGAATTTCTGGAATCGATTTTATATAATTCATCGACTATTTTCCACGAAACAACGCCATCAAGATTTCTATTTTTAACTATGTTCCTAATCGATTTAATTAAATGTGGAACATCGTAGATCGCAAAAATTTCTTTGTTTTGAACTTTAAAGCTGGGGTTCTTAATGTCAACTCCCAGTCTTCTGAAAACAGCTCTATTATTTGAGCCCTGGTCGCAAATAGCTGCTCAACCAGTTTGTATTGATTTTGATTAGGAAAAATTGTAAATGGATAACAGAAAAAATGATAAGCGATCGAAATGCAAAATCATACGAGAAAAAGCTCAAAATTATGCGGCAGTAGGATTTTTTTTAATATTTATAAGTTTATTGTTTTTTGTTTATTTTTTACGTTCTATTTTTCACATGTATGTATGTACAAATATTTAATAGATTTAATTCTAGGCGGGGAATATGGATGTGACTTAATTATTGAAAAGTTTTTAAATTAAGTCATATCAAGTCGACTCAAAGGTCAGATTAATTTTTGACCCCATTACAAGTGTAATGGCCTCCTCGTGGTGTTCCCTGGGTACCGATCTTCAATCGGAAGCCAATTTGAGCGGCGACTTTATATCTATATGTACATAATAATAAATAAAACTAAAAATAAAAAAACATATTTCCTTCTTCCCACGTCCAAGAGTCCCACCCACCAACCCACACCCACCCCAACCCATCCTGCCAATGCTTAATTTCTTTTGTGGCGGTAGGTCAGTTCGTCAACAAGCTGAAGAAGAAAACACATAACAAAATTTCAGCTCAGCAAAGAACAAACGCTATGTATGTGAGGCTGAGCTTTAGATTTTATGATGAAGCTTGCCCAAAATACACAAAATTGTATATTTTGTATATCCTCTATATTCTAATTTTGCTTAATGTACCATTAACGAATATAATGAACGAATGTAAATATGTACAAATGCAAAATGTATATCGGACATGACATCAAATTATATTAATTGTCGATAGGGTATTAGTGCGTCGCTTCAATAAGCAACACTCAGCAAATAAATTTGTGGTTCAAGAAATCTTCTAAAAAATATTTTTCTGGCACAGCTCTGCACACGTACACACACATATGTATGTATGTACTTGCAGGTTCTGTCTTTGGATGGACATTCGCATCAGAAAAATGGGGATGATTTCAAATTTGACGTCCAAATATGGCACTAAAATCTGTATGGACCCATTACCCATTTATATGTCATTAATATCCATATTCAAGGATGATATATATATATTTTTTTTAGCGCATATTACTTTTTTATATGTGATCAAATATATCATTGTATAATAAACTACACAATTAAATATATTTCTGTGAATATATATACTTATATCAGCTCATTATATTAGTATATTCTATATTAAACAAAGTTAGCATCTAAACATGTACAAAAATAACAATTATTCTGGCAAGCGTCGACTCAAAACAAAGTTGAGAGAGCACGAATTTCAGTTGTGCGCTCATACACATACATATGCAAACACGCTAAGTACATGAGAACGCATGACGTCACGTCTCAGTCGGGGCATGACGTCACGTCTCTGTCGGGGGTTAATAATGACCGTTTGGTGCGGTCAATTTCGGTGTATGAAGTGTCTTGTCTATATATTGTATGGTTAGTGGTATTAGTCTTAGGTACTGTTGGCTTTTCAACGGTTGCCCGTTCAACTGTTGGCCTTTCCAATAATTGCTTATTGGACTCAGACATAATTTAGCTGACGAAAAACTACTTTCAAAAACGCACCCAAAAGTTCAACTAAATTTGTGAGCTGCCCTCGTACACTCACTGCAACTGTTCGGACCAGCCGCTATGTAATGAGCCTAATTCAAAAACCTATATAACTAGTCTATATATTTGTAGAATATTAATCAATGCACTGTAAACGCCAACGTTTGGCAGCGCTACTGCACTCTCCCTCTGTAAGCGGCGCTCTTCAGACGCAGTTTCGGCTCCCGCTTTGCTTTGCCGACGGTGCTCAATGATTTATTTGTTGCATTTGATCTCGTTTTGTACATTTATCAGGCTGGGCTCAAAGCAAGCAATCGGCTTCTGCTAGCCACCCGTATAAATTAACGCTGTTAATTTTGGAACAATTCGTGTTATTATTTTGGACAAAAATAGGTGCCAGAAAAGCTTGGCATTTCTGTCCAGTTCAACAACAAACACACAACATTGGGTGCAGAATAAATGGCAGTTTATGTGAAAATTCAGTGAGAGTGTGGGCGTCTGAGATTCCGTTGATTTAACCTGTTATCCATTCTCCGCTGTTTCGTTGCATTTCACACCGTTAAACATGGACAGCGATCTAAATACAGGCACGGGCGGAATAAGTGTGATGGCTAAATAGCAGGCAGAGTCTCTATAAACGAAAAGTTCAGTCTTTATATGATCGAATGAGCGGGCTTGGCGACTCATTCTCATTGGAGAGGAATTTAATAAGGCCCATAATGAACTGGAAGCGCTCAATCAAGACGAGATTGGGAGTGAGATGCGCAACAACAGCTCTGAGCTGCTGGCTGGTCTCAAACTAGGTCACTCGAGCACCGCTGCCAGTTTAACCCCCCACCAAACCATTCTGGACATAATACCATCATCATGGCTCACAAACAGGAACTTCCTGAGCTAAAGGTACCTAAGTTTTCCGGTGGATACGTCGAATATTTTGTATGTTCAGATCTCAGTGATATCGAGAAGTTGGAACATCTTTGCTCTTGCATCGCTGATGTAGTTTGGGTTTCAGTTCGACCGTTGGAACTCTCTGGATATACTGCATAACCGATTTAAAAACAAACGACTTGTTTTTCAGGCAGATATTAAAAAGATTCTTGGGCTCAAGGGAGTAGATTCGCTATCTCCTAAAAGTCTCCCAGAGTTCTCGGATGCAGTAAATTTTTAGATGCTTGATTTGCAGACATTGAGAACTGATGAGAAGATATCGAACTATATAATTGTCAACATGCTTTTGCAGAAGTTAAAAGCTAGGTTAGGCTAGATAAAGGCAGCTGCCATGCTCACTAGGAGTCCATCACAATTAGACTGATTTCGGCCCGTTGTGGTATCGTATGGAATATTCCCGTTTTTCCGCGTCGTGTGACCTAATGTCAGCAATTCTCTCATCTGGCACCTCTAATAAAGTTTGCCATTTTTTTTTTTTTTTTTTTCTTTAGGACGTTGTTATGCAATGAATGCACCATCAAGTGGCCCAAGCGACACCAGCCGATGGCTGTTACGCAAGAACACAGCCCACCTCCCGCCCAACCGACCGAGGGGCGTTGCCGCATAACGCGCGACTCGTTAACCGAACCGATCGCGGACATGCAGGAAAGATAGCTGTTAGACTGGTGTTCTAGGAAAAGTAGAACTAATCTAACTAAAAAAAACTAAGCAATTTCTAATTACGAGAAAGATATAAGAGTATCAATAATTTAAGACTAGGGAGGGAGTTAGTAGTAGAAATAATATGGTACAGGGGATTATAATCTGAGCATAGGACCCTAAATGGTTCATGCAAAGAGTAATTCGATCTACAAAGCGGAAGAAACAAGGGTGTATAATTCCTAGTGCTTCTAATAGGAATCGTGAAGTTTATGCAGCTCAACAGGTCAGGGCTGTCTACGTCACCCCTGATCAAGTTGTGCACAAAAATCACACCAAGCATTTTCCTACGATTAGCTAAGGTTGGAAGGTTTATAAAAAGCAATCTATTAGAGTAAGACGGCAGTCTCACACCTGCATCCCAGTTGAGGCCGCGTAAAGCAAATAGTAAAAAGTTTTTCTGAACTGATTCTATTCGGTCCTGGTGTACGTTGTACTGAGGGCACCATACACAAGAGCCCTATTCTAAAATCGGACGAACCAGAGAGGTGTAGAGAGTCTTTGTTACATAGGGGTCGTCAAATTCCTCTGACCACCTCTTTATAAACCTAAGCACGCCCATGGCCTTGTTCACCATGGTAGAAATGTGTTCTGAAAACTTTAACTTGGGATCTAATAGAACACCAAGATCATCAACCCGGATAATTCTCTCAAGAGAACCACCACAAAGGGTGTAAGGAACCAGAAAGGCGCTGGAACGGTGAAAAGTCATTACTTTACATTTTGAAGCATTAAGGTTTAATAGATTTGCACAACACCAAGACTGAAATCTATCGAGATCGGATTGCAACCTGGATTGGAAAGAAATGTCCTTATACTGGACACAGAGCTTAACATCATCCGCATACATAAGTACTCGAGAGTGTGTTAATACAGAAGGCAGGTCATTTATAAAGAGCGTAAATAGTAAGGGGCCTAGATGGCTTCCCTGTGGTACACCCGAAGTCACCAAAACTGGTGAGCACAGGGAGTTTTTGAAAACGACTCTTTGAGACCTAGAACAAAGGTAGCTTAAGATCCAACTCAGGAGATTGGGCGGGAACCCTAAAAGGTCAAGTTTTTGTGCTAGGAGGGAATGGTTTACAGAGTCGAACGCTTTACTAAAATCGGTGTAAACAACATCCGTCTGTAAATTACCTTGAAAGCCTTTAATTATAAAGGAGGTAAACTCCAATAAGTTGGTAGTGGTTGATCTCCGCCTTATAAATCCATGTTGAGCTGGAGATATAAGTGATCTGCATAGGTGCTGCAGGTGCGGAGCTAAAATTTTCTCAAACACTTTAGGAATGGCGGATAACTTAGACATACCTCTATAGTGGTTCGCGTCAGATTTGCTACCTTTCTTATTGAGAGGAATTATAAAGGACTCCTTCCATATCGGGGAAGCATGAAGAATTTAGATAGGTTGAATAGTTTAAGCAACGGCCCACACAGAGACTCGGCACAGTACCTGAGTACACAGCCGGGAACTCCGTCCGGACCCGGTGAGAACACCGGCTTTCCTGTTCGTAGATCATGAAGCAACGAGCTTTCATTTAGCAAAGGATTGAAAATGCCGCTCGACCTCGGTAAGCCGTATGGATACGGCTGACCAGAGTAAACGTCCTGCGAATAGGTAGTTTGGAAAAAACGGGCAAAGAGATCGGCAATTGCCTAATCATTGTCTGCAGGCATATTAAGGAAGGATAGCGAGGATGGCTGTGCGGACGTTCTACGCTTACTGTTTACGAAGCTGTAGAGCTGTTTGGGGTCCTAAGAGAAACGTATCCTGCATCGAGATAGGTAATTTTGATAGCGTTGAGCGTTAAGAACCGAAAAGTTTGACCGAGCTATTACATAATGAGAAAAAGAAGAAGGAGAGCCAACTTCTTGAAATTTTTTATAAAGTCTGGATTTTACGTTTTTTAGATGGGATAACTTCTTGGTAAACCAAGGGGGTTTTCTTGATCTAATCGGACAGGAAAGTGGGACACAAGAGACAAAAAGTGAGTCCAGTGCATCGTTAAAAATGTTTGTGCCTGTCGTAACATCACTGCACAAATATAAAGCGGACCAATCAAAATCCCTAATGAGGTTATTAAGCTTCGTAAACTCGGCCTTACGGAAGCAGCGGACACATTGGGGTAGTCTACCCGACCGATTCAATACAGTTCGTCCTAGGTCGAGCGTCACTTCGAAAGTAGGATGGTAGGCATCTTCAGGTATAGTGAGGGGGGGACTCGAGTTAACAACGCTAAGGTCGGATCCGTTGCAAAGCACAGATCAAGAAATCGACCCAAGGAATTTTTAACATGGTTAACTTAAGACAGAGACAGGTCAATCAACCCGACAACAAAGTCATGTCGTGCTATGTGTACCAGGTTACTAGACTCATATGCCGAAGACCAAACAATTCCTGGCAAGTTGAAGTCACCAAGAACTATCATATGATCTTTGTCAGATAGCGAGGAAGAAATAGCGGTTAAAGCGGATAAATGCAGCTCGTAAATTGCGATATCCGAAGAAGGTGGAATATACGAGCAAGTTATGAAAACTGAGAAAGCGGGAAGAATCAGTCTTACACACAGAAATTCCAGGTCCTGTTGGATCTGGACTGTGAAAAGTTCCGACGTGAAGTTTGAGTCCACAGCAATCAGGACCTCTCCTGCACGTCGAGACGAACGATCCTTCCTATAAGTTGTGTACCGATCTGCCAAAACTTCGGAACTAAGAATGTCCGGCTTTAACCAGGTCTCGGTAAACACAATAATATGGGATGCAAATGCGACACTATCCTGGAAAAGAATGCTGAGCTTGCTACACAAACCTCGAACATTCTGATAGGTCACTAAAAGAGAGTTTGTTAGTTTTTTGGACGGGTGGAAGTGGAGCGGGAAGATGACGAATTAGCACTGGTCTGATTTGTTGGCAGAGTTATCGGGGGCCTAGTCTTCTTCTTTGCCTTAAACTCTTTCACCACCAAATGCTCCTGCCAAAATTTGGCAGAACAGATGGTGTTAAAATGAGCTTGAGAGACACTTATTTTAAAGGAAGCTTTCTCCCTGGCTAACGAAAAGTTAAACTTTTCCACCTTAACTTCAACGGCTTTTATTTGGCTTTGAATGTAAGCCGTCACATCTTTAATTGTGGAGTCAGGGGCAAGCCGTGAGACAAAAACTTGTCTCTTTGGTGGGATCCCCACCAATCTTCGCACCACAGGCCTATCACCTGTGATGGTAATACCCGGTGGTCCAGGACGTATGTTCACTGGTGGGGTCGGAATTACGGGGACAGTTAATGAGTTTGCGGACAGTACGGACGCGAACGCTACGGATGATTTTGGCTGCATGCCCTCCGACGCGATAAATTCGGCCGAATTTTCATCGCCAGCAGCTGTCGTTGCCTTCGGAGTAGCGAACGAAATCAACTGCTGCACTATTGGAGTGGTCGGAGTCAGCTTGTCAGCATCGGACGGCCGAGGGGCAGCCGGCACATGCAGATCCCTCGGAGTAACCTTCTTGCGCCTAGAAGACTCAGTCAGTAGTTTGAAACCACTAAACTGAGACTCCATGGCTAGGAGCCGATCATATTGCTCTTCAGAGCCCACGGTCAGCTCCCTAAAGCCCTTCCGGGTCTGCCGCATAAACGCTGCCATCTCCCTCTCAACCGGACGGCATGCCTCACAGCTATAATGCAGGCCATTCCTTTTTGAGATGGCATCACCCACGAGTCCGGATAACCCGGCGCATTTAGCGTGCACTACGCTATCACAGAGCCAGCAGGGGATACTCGGCTGGTCGTGGGTGATCTGCTTCTTGCAGGTTTTTTTATCGCAGACCATAGCGAATTCCATTTTAAAATGTAAAAATTTATTTTTATTTTTTGTTCCTTCAAAAAAAATTGATATTAGACCAGTGTGCCAGATAAACGCCAAAAGAGAAGTAAGTAATTGAGAGAGAGATAGAGAGAGAACGCAACTGCAGAAAATATTGAGAGCGAGAGAGGAAGAACAGTTATTTAAGTATGGGTAATAGAGAGACAGTGATAGATCAGCAAAACTAATAGGTGAGAGCGGCTAAATATGATATAGCGTGTACTTATGAGAAGCACAAACAAAACACACGTTAGACGATGCAAAAGCAAGTAATTTAAATTATGCACTCGCGATTAAGTGATAGATGATTTAGTGGGTTGTTAATTTATGAATTTTTAAAGGTTATTTTCAATAAAACACCGGTTGTTTAAGCAAAAAGGTAGAAAATACGCGGAGCGCAAAACAAAAACACGTCTGTATTTTACAAAGAGAAACGAACATCTTCCTGGGACATATTGTGGACATTTCTAAAATATCTGCTACGAAGGTTGAGCATAAGTGTCGTAGCCTTCTTCTGCTGAGGGCTAGACATGAGCAGAACAAGTGTTTCACCGTTCCCTCCTCTTCCTTGTCTCTACATCTTCGTCAAAAATCGTTATGTGGGGCGCCTAGTCTGCTTACTTGGGTACCTATTAGCCAATGTTCCGTGGGGGAATGTATGACTGCTCTGCACCTTCTTCTGCCCAGCTTACATAGCATAAAGGTGCGCTTCCTATATATGGTCGGCATCCGAGTATCGTCCTTATCTTAGAGAAGGATTATTGTAATATCAGATCTGGCCAGATCGTCTGCTATACAGTTGCCTTCGATGTCCCGATAACCTAGGACCCATATGAGGCTGCTAAATTGATGAGTCATCTCCTGAAGAGATTTTCGGCAGCCTGCCACGGTAGACAAATTCAAGGATGTCGCATTAAGCTTTTGATCAGAGCTTGGCTGTCACTATTTTTACGCGAGTTATCATGGCGGTAACTTTTTTATGGCAGTTCAGTGCTCTCCTGATTTCCCTGACTTCCGCTTGGAACAGTGATTAGGAGTGAAGGAGTGTCGTATGTTTAGCTGTTCGGAGTAGACTCCTCCTCCGACCATATTGTTCAGCTTTGGTCCATCTGTAAAGAAGTCTATGGCCCCTTCTGGGCTTGTTGGTCCCTCTAGCCATTTGTCTCTGTAAGAGATAATTATATTGAAAGGGGTGTCTGTATATTCCCTTGGAAAACGGTAGACCGTTTTCATGGGGACGGTACTGCTATTTATTATTGAAGAGCTAGCTACCTATGTGCAGTGGTGCCCATTGGTCGTAGTCTCACAGACGTATAGTGCCCTTCTTGTGGCCTTCTTCACTCTATCTCTTATATTCAGGCTCCAATTTAGCTTTTTGTCAATTACCAACCCTAAGTAAGTGGCACTGTTGCTGATTTAATAATATTAAAAATTGGGAGGGCTGAGAGTCGGAATAATGTACTTATTTGTTAATAACAGGAGTTCCATTTTCTAGGGATTAGCTCCCAGTCCTCGCGATTCTGTCCATCCTGACAGTCTTGCGAGCTTTGCGGTCATTAAGTCACAGAGAGTTTGAGGGTATTTCACAAAAACGATAATTGCACCGTCGCGCAGTGGACCTTTGCTCGTTAAAATTTTAAAAATCATAATCTCTAAATTAATGAAGCGATTTCAAAAATTTAAAAAGAAAGAATAGAAAACTTCTCAAATGAATATTCGTCAGGAGTGGCAGGTATCAGTGGTGCTTTAATATTCAAGGTCATATATCAAGGAAATATTTTCAAGCATATTTTATCTGTAAAATTCAAATTAAAAAGGTTTCTTCTTAACCATAACTGAGCAGTGTTTATAATTTCAATGACTATATGGCATTTTAATTTATTTTTATGCGATTTTCGCGATAAATACCATCCACAATTTATCGAAAATCGAGAGGAGTTCAATAAGGCACACGAGATTGGGAGTGAGATACGGAACAACTTTGATATGCTGTTCGTATCATTGAAGCCTGAGCTGCTGGCTGGTCTAAAACTAAGTAACTCGGGCGCCGCTGAAGGTACCTAATTTTCCGATGTATACGTCGAATATTTTGACTTTAAGGCTATGTTTAAGATGGTCATTGATGCGGATGCAGATCTCAGCGACACCGAGAAATTCCAACACCTTCGCTCTAGCCTCGCTGATGTGGTTTTGGATTCGGTTCGATCGTTGGAACTCTCCAGTGTCAATAATCGTGTGGCACTGGATATACCCCGCTTTAGTAATAAACGACGTATTTTTAAGGCACACATCAAGAAGATTCTTGGGCTAAACAGCGTTGATTCGCCATCTTCTAAGACGCTTCAGAAGTTTTCGGATGCAGTCAATTTGCATATGCGTGCTATGCAGGCCTTAAGAACTAATTTACAAACTATTACGGGAAAGACCGCAGCTCTGCTTTATATCCGGCACTCAGTCAGTATATATATGAGCTTAGGATTTATGCAATTAATTATATGTTAGTTCGGAAAAGGGACGAATTAAATTTTGGGCAGAACATTTCATAAAGTTAAGTCGAACCATTTTTGAAATTCGTATGTGTATATCAGTTTTTATTTTTGTTAACATGATTTTTACATCTGGTTCTACATTTCTACATGTACATTTTGAAACTACATATACGAGACATGGAAGTGTGTGCGAGAGAGAGAGGAAAAGATGAAGTGCTTGGCAGGCGTTGCGTAGCGACCGAAATTTCATTGGTTTTTTCGGGATATAATATTGATCCAACCTGATCCAGATTCGGCCATTTGATGGAAATAATCATTCTCTTGTATTCTGCGCTTTTAGTTTTCTCGTATCTTCAAAATGTGTGTGCCACAGATTTTGAAATACACTTGTGTTGAAGTAATATCGTAGGAGCTTGGATAGAAAGTTTGGTTGCTCTAGCTTTTAAAGTCAAAGCTCTAGTTATTATAGGCATCAAAAAAGTCGAATGGACCCTGAATCAGATCAGCTGCTTTTTGCCTTGTCTGCGCTAGAGACAAATTCAAAGCCCTCCAAGCGATCGGTTTTGTCTGCCTTTGTTAATTTCTACGATCTTCTTAGCTTGATAAATCCTTTTATTGTCAGATGCAAAATCTTCCTTCAGCAGCTTTGGAGAGAAAATTTGGATTGAGATGAAAGCCTACCCTCAGCGTTGCATTCATATTGGGTGGACTTGAAAAATAGTTTATCATGTATTTCTCGGATATGATTTCCTCGCGTGGTTCATAATTCTGCTACGGTCAAGAGATTCATGGATCTTATGACGCCAGCATAAAAGCATATGGCGCTTGAAAAATTTCTAAGTTTTTTTAGGCTCCACAAACAAACTAAATAAATTGAGACGCGGTTTTTCTTTGAGTATTTGAATTTATTGGCAACAAACGAGTACAGTGGCTTTGGGCGTACTTCGACAAGTGAAGTGACGTCCCATTCCACTCTTCCCACGAACCATCGTCGGCCGCAAGCACCCAATTCGCCGTCGGCGATCGCGAAGATCGGCTTGCGGGTCAGAGAGACTTTTTTGGTTCGCCAAACTCTCTTAAATTATGTTTTCTCCTCCAACAGCGCTTTCATATATGTCGTGCCAGGAAAGGGCAGTTGTCGAGCCATGTTTTCTGCTCAAGGTCTCGAGTGGCGCCACTAAAAACCTTATTGATTTCTAAGCTGACATTAATTGGAGCCCATTTGCTTACGAAAATTATGTATAACTTAAAATAGATTGGAATCTTTACACGTCAATTTTACTGCTGGTCGGATTTGTCAATGGCAATATATTGGATACGGGATGAGCGAGCCAATCAAATCGATGGGCATCAATTCAGGAGTTGACGGCAAGCATGGAATGACACTACGTCTCCACATCTTTAATTCCTGCTGACATTCTCTTTCTCAACCACCTCATTCATTCAGAGCTGCGGTTTCACGGTCCATCGTTTTTGGTAGGCTCCAAGGAAGAGTGGCCTATGCCTCCTGTTTCTGAAGTAGCAACTATAGAGTTTCAAAACCGGTCCCGTCTCTACATGCCGATCTCATGTCATAAGGTGAATTTGCAAATTCATTCTTTGGAATGCAGCGCACATTCGCCTACATGCATAAATTTGTGAAACGTATTCGGCATTCTGGAATCACCGTTTCTGAGGTGCATCAAAGAACGCATCTTCCAATTCGAAACGTTCAGCTGGCTAATGTTCAAGTCATAAAATCCAGTACTATCAGTTGATTGCTGATAAAATATTATCACGAAAGGAACCTTCCTACTGGACTTCGCGCACTGCTTGTCAAAATTCGGATGGAATATTGGCCAATTGGAGGCCCTTTGAAATCAGTGGTCTTCATTTTCTTCACTTCTAAGGCAGTACACATCTAGCTCGTAAAAGACCTGACCACCGATTAATTTCTAGGCGCATTAAAGTTTTTCACGTCCACGCTAGAAAGGCTAAGTCGATTTTGGTCTGACAATGCAACAAACTTCGTTGGCGCCAAGAACGAGCTTTTGGAGCTAAAGAAACTTGTTAAGAGCGACTCGCATATGAAGAAGGTCCATGAATCCTACTTGGCGGAATCGATCGACTGGTGCTTCATCCCAACACGCTCTGCATACTTTGGCGGATTGTGGGAAGCGGCCATGAAGACTGCAAAGCATCAGGCTCAATTGGGCCCTCGGTGCTTGACTTCGACGAGCTGCGCATTCTGATCTGCCAGATCACGGAAATTCTTAATTCTCGCCTCTTGCTCTCGCTTTCAGAAAATCCTGATGACTTAGATTTCTTGACACCTGCTCATCTGCTTTTAGGCGGTCCACACGAGACAACCCTGGAGCCCGATATAACGAAGCTCAACTACAATCGTCTGGATGGCTGGCAATGGGTCACTTAACTGCAGCAGATATTCTGGAGCCGATCGCGGAGAGCATCTGACTCTTTTGCAAGAGCGGTCGAAATGGCCGACGCCCACGCAAAACCTCTGCGTGAACGATCTCGTTCTGATCAAAAACAAAAATCTTCCTCCAGTGCGTTGGCCACTGGCTAAAGGTGTCGAGTTTATCAAGGGCAAGGATGGAGTGTGCTGCGTAGCTGATTTGAAGACTGCCATAGGAACCATCAGTAGGGCCGTTACTTGGCATATGTTTACTGCCCTAAATAATAGGCCTAACTTAAAAACCTATATAACTTGTCTATCGATTATTAATCAATATAAGCGCCAACGTTTGGACGTGCTGCTGCGCTCTCTCTCTGTAAAGGGCGCTCTTCTGCCACCGCTTCGGCTCTAACTTTGCTTTGCCGACGTTGCCCAAATCATTATATGCTAATCTCTCTGCGCATTGATCGCATTTGATCTCGCTTTGTACATTTTTGTCTGGCCGGCAAAGAGCATGCAATTTTTAACAGCAGCTATGTAACGAATGTTTGATCACTAAACATACACACAACCTGGCGCAATATGTGAGGAAACAAACGAAAGTTGTCCAAACGACCGAAAAAAAGCAAGTCAAACTTTAGCTGCAGCCACTTAGTGAGTGGGGGTTTAAAAGAGCTAGAGACACACAAGGGTTAACAAACGCACGAAAAATCAGCCGTTGGTTCACAGATGCCCAAATGCGGGCGTCAATCGGCAAATATGCCAATAAGGTGGAGGAGATATTGGCCACTAAGAGGCGACGCTCGGTCGAGAGTGACACCAAGGGCATTCCGGCGAGCAACGCGGGCCAAAGGGCGTAGCCTCCGAAAGTGGCAAACCCCCAAAAAAGCTCCCGAAGTCGCAGACACTCATTGACCGCAGCGACGAGAACGGGAAGATGACGCACTATTTGCGCAGATGGAGGAGGACCCCACAGCACCCATGCTTTGATGGTGCTGGGTGGCTAAATGGTGTAAAAATTCTCAAGTGCAATGACGATCCAGTGCTGACTCAAGCTATCGACCAACTGGACGCGATGTGGGAGGGGGCTAAGCTGGAGGTGGTGGACAGGGGGCTAATGCCGTCCATACCAAATGCAAAGGTTCTTTTCCTAAGCTTGCACTGAAGCTGAGCTGGAAGCTGTTACACACTGGGAGCGTATTACCCAACGAGGAGGCCAGTGTGTAATACTCAAAATAAACAAGGAGTACTTCCAATACCCAAGATTTGGGAAGATGGCGTGGAGCATGGGCAGTATATATGTACCTGCGCCTAAAAAAACGCCACCCCAGCGATAAATATGCGCACACCCTGCAGGAAGGCGAGGTGAAAAAAGACCTAGGTCTGGAAACCATCGGCCACCCAAGGACTTGCGCTGCACGACTCGGACGAGGAAGAGGACGGTGACATGACAATGGTTGTCTATCCGTCGAGTGAAGCTGAGCCAGCCACCCCTGACGCTGGGTGTGCTGCAGCTCAACTTGCATAAAAGTAAGATAGCGTCGGTGGAGCTCCTCATAGCCATGGAGCAAGGGTCCGTCGACATAGCTGTGGTCCAGGAGCCATGGATTGCATCAGGCAACTCAGTGGCCGGACTAAAGTCCTCAAATTATAAATCTTTTTACACAGCATCGGTAAGCAGGAAGAAAACCATCATAGAACCATACTCGTACGAAAGGGAATCCATGTTCACCTTATGTCTTATTACAACTCAGATGACCTGACAGTGGTGATGCTGGAAAGCAAGGAGAAGCGCCTCTAGGTAGCCTCCTGCTGTTTGTCACACGACAGGCCCGCACCACCCGAAGAGCTAAGGAGTCTAGTCGAAGAAGTCGACTCCAAGACTACCAACTACTTATTGGTACGGACGCAAATACCCCCCACAACGTGTGGGGAAGCCCCGATATCAACGACCGAGGTGAGTCCCTCATAGACTTTATACTAGCAAACGTAGCAAACGTGGGGGAAACGTGCGAAATCCTCGAAAGACCATCCTTTTCAGATCATGGGTACATTCAGTTCAAGTACGCATTTAAACACATTTCAAAGGTAATAGTCTATAGGAACTCCCGGAACACAAACTGGGAAAAGTTCAGAAAGACGGTTACCTCGAAGCTCGCGAGTCCGGGATCAGTGCAATTTGCAGAGGACTTAAAAAAGTCCCTTGAGTTTCTATCCAAGGAACTACTAGATGCCTACTGCTCATCACGACCACCCTCAATAACGAGAAAGACGACTAAGCCACTTTGGTAAAACCAGGACGTATCCCTCCTAAACCATAACCATCCGGATAACTAAAGGCTATACTGGCCTATGGAAGGATCCTATGAAGGCCGTCCGGGTTAACCTAACCATTTTTTTTAAATGCTCAATTTTTGGCACAGAATACCTGCAGAATTTCTAGCGAATCTAGAGAAAGTGATCTCCTCTTTTGGTTGTCCATCAACACTTCAAAATTTGGCATCGTCCACGATGGCGTTCAAAAAGCAAGTCTAGCTAAATCAAAAATCAGTGAAATTTGTGTGTTTAACACGTGAAGACACCGCGAAACAAACAAAGTATAACAAAAAATCCGATCTCCCTGATCGAGCGCCAATAAAAAATCGAATAGTTAATATTATAGATTGTAATTATTTCAAAATTATTTTTATCCAATTTAATTCAAATCAAGCGGGTTTACTGCGGTGACTTTCAGCATATGACGAAAAGTGCCAGGCTTAGCATAAGAACATAACCGTGAGTCTCAGTCGGCCGCACGATCTCAAATTCGATACTTGCTGTGCAGAAGCGCTCTCTCCCTCTCTCTTTCTCAATTGCAGCTGCTGTAACCACTCTCCTCTCAGTTCTTTTTGATTTGGCTTTTATGGTTTATCTGGCACACTGGTCTGATACCTATTTGTTTAAAATTTTCTTTTTTGTTTTCGTAAATTTAATTTATATATATAATAGAATACTCTGTTGTCAGTGCCAAAAATACGTGTAAGACAAATATCACCCATGACCAATCGAGCATGCCCCACTGGCTCAGCGGTAATGCACGCAAAATGCGCTGGGTTTTCGGGTCTCGTGGGTGATGCCATCTCCAAAAGGAATGGCTTGCATTATAGTTGTGAGACATGCTGGGGGGCTCAGAAAGACATGGTAATTTTTATGACGCTGACCCGGAAGGCCGCCTTAGGACTTCAACCAGCAATACGATCGGCTCCTAGCTATGAAGTCTCAATTTAGTGGCTTACAACTACTAGATGACTCTCCTAGGCAAAAAATAGTCACTCTGTGGGATCTGCAAGTGCCAACTGTCCCTTGGCAAGCCGAAGCTGATAAGCCGACTATGACCACTTAAAAAGTGTAGCAGTTGATTTCGTTCGCTGCTCCAAAGGCAACGAGAGCTGCTGGTGATAAAAATTCGGTAGCCGATTTTATTGCCTCGGAGAGCATGCAGCCGAAATCGTCTGTAGCGTCTGTGTCCGTAATTTAGGCAAACTTATTAGCTGTCCCCTCAATTCCGACCCCACCAGTGAATATACGTCCCGGACCACCGGGTATTACCATCACAGGTGATAGGCCTGTGATGCCAAGACTGGTGGGGATCCCACCAAAGAGACAAGTTTTTGTCTCACGGCTTGCCCTTGACTTCACAATTAAAGATGTGATGGCTTATATTCAAAGCCAAATAAAAGCCGTTGATTTTAAGGTGGAAAAGCTTAACTTCTCGTATGCCAGGAAGATAGCTTCATTCAAAATAAGTGCCTTTCAAACTCACTTCAACACCATTTGTTCGGCCAAATTTTTGCCAGAGCATTTGGTGGTGAAGGAGTTTAAGGCAAAGAAGAAAACTAGGCCACAAATAACTCTGCCAACTAGTCAGACCAGTGCTCCTTCGTCATCTTCTCGCTCCACTTCCACCCGTCCAAAAAACTAACAAACTCTCTTTTAGTGACCTATCAGAATGTTCGAGGTTTGTGTAGCAAGCTCAGCATTCTTTTCCAGGATAGTGTCGCATTTGCATCCCATGTTATTCTGTTTACCGAGACCTGACTAAAGCTGGACATTCTTAGTTCCGAAATTTTGGCAGGTCGGTACACAACTTTTAGAAAGGATCGTTCGTCTCGACGTGCAGGAGGGGTTCTGATTGCTGTGGACTCAAACTTCACGTCGGAAATTATCACAGTCCAGATCCAGCAGGAACTGGAATTTCTGTGTGTAAGACTGATTCTTCACGCTTTCTAAGTTTTCATAACTTGCTCGTATATTCCACCTTCTTCGGATATCGCAATTTACGAGCTGCATTTATCCGCTTTAACCGCTATTTCTTCCTCGCTATCTGATAGTTCATATGATCATATGATGGTTCTTGGTGACTTCAACTTGCCAGGAATTGTTTGGTCTTCGGCATATGAGTCTAATAACCTGGTACACATGGCACGACATGACTTTGTTGACGGCTTGATTGACCTGTCTCTGTCTCAAGTTAACCATGTTAAAAATTCCTTGGGTCGATTTCTTGATCTGTGCTTTGCAACGGATCCGACCTTAGCGTTGTTAACTCGAGTCCCCCCCTCACTATACCTGAAGATGCCTACCATCCTACTTTCGAAGTGTCGCTCGGCCTAGGACGAACTGTATTGAATCGGTCGGGTAGACTACCCCAATGTGTCCGCTGCTTCCGTAAGGCCGAGTTTACGAAGCTTAATAACCTCATTAGGGATTTTGATTGGTCCGCTTTATATTTGTGCAGTGATGTTACGACAGGCACAAACATTTTTAACGATGCACTGGACTCACTTTTTGTCTCTTGTGTCCCACTTTCCTGTCCGATTAGATCAAGAAAACCCCTTGGCTTACCAAGGAGTTATCCCATCTAAAAAACGTAAAATCCAGACTTAATAAAAAAATTTCAAGAAGTTGGCTCTCCTTCTTCTCTTTCTCTCATTATGTCAAGGCTCGGTCAAACTTTTCAGTTCTTAACGCTCAATACTATAAGAAATACCTATCTCGATGCACGATACGTTTTTGTAAGGATCCTTAGCAGTTCTACAGTTCGTAAACAGTAAGCGTAGAACGTCCGCACACCCGCCCTCGCTATCTTACTTTGGCAGGTAATGATCAGGCAATTGCCGATCTCTTTGCCCGTTTTTTTCAAACTACCTATTCGCAGGACGTTTACTCTGGTCAGCCGTATCCATACGGTTTACCGAGGTCAAACTGAATTTTCAGTCCTTAGATAAATAAAAGCTCGTTACTTCATGATCTACGAACAGTAAAGCCGGTGTTTTCTCCGGGTCTTGACGGAGTTCCCGGCTGTGTACCAGGTACTGTGCAGATTCTCTGTGTGGGCCGTTGCTTAAACTATTCACCCTGTCCATTAATTCTTCATGCTTCCCCCCAATATGGAAGGATTCCTTTATATTTCGTCTCCATAAGAAAGGTAATAAGCCTGACGCAATGAACTATAGAGGTATATCTAAGTTATCCGCTATTCCTAAATATATCACTTATATCTCCATCTCAACATGGATTTATAAGGCGGAGATCAACCACTACAAATTTATTGGAGTTTACCTCCTTTATAATAAAAGGCTTTCAAGGTAATTTACAGACGGATGTTGTTTACACCGATTTAAGTAAAGCGTTCGACTCTGTAAACCATTCCCTCCTAGCACAAAAACTCCACCTTCTAGGGTTCCCGCCCAATCTCCTGAGTTGGATCTTTAGCTACCTTTGTTCTAGGTCTCAAAGAATCGTTTTCAAAAACTCCTTGTGCTCACCAGTTTTGGTGACTTCGGGTGTACCACAGGGGAGCCATCTAGGCCCCTTACTATTTACGCTCTTTATAAATGACCTGCCTTCTGTATTAACACACTCTCGAGTACTTATGTATGCGGATGATGTTAAGCTCTGTGTCCAGTATAAGGACATTTCTTTCCAATCCAAGTTGCAATCTGATCTCGATAGATTTCAGTCTTGGTGTTGTGCAAATCTATTAAACCTTAATGCTTCAAAATGTAAAGTAATGACTTTTCATCGTTCCAGCGCCTTTCTGGTTCCTTACACCCTTTGTGGTGGTTCTCTTGAGAGAATTATCCGGGTTGATGCTCTTGGTGTTCTATTAGATCCCAAGTTGAAGTTTTCAGAACACATTTCTACTATGGTGAATAAGGCCATGGGCGGGCTTGCGTTTATAAGGAGGTGGTCAAAGGAATTTGACGACCCCTATGTAACAAAGACTCTCTACACCTCTCTGGTTCGTCCGATTTTAGAATAGGGCTCTTGTGTATGGTGCCCTCAGTACAACGTACATCAGGACCGTATAGAATCAGTTCAAAAAAACTTTTTACTTTTTGCTCTTCGAGGCCTCAGCTGGGATGCAGGTGTGAGACTGCCGTCTTACTCTAATAGATTGCTTTTAATAAACCTTCCAACCTTAGCTAATCGTAGGAAAATGCTTGGTGTGATTTTTGTGCACAACTTGATCAGTGGTGACGTAGACAGCCCTGACCTGTTGAGCCGCATAAACTTCACGGTTCCTATTAGAAGCACTAGGAATTATACACCCTTGTTTCTTCCGCTTTGTAGATCGAATTACTCCTTGCATGAACCATTTAGGGTCCTATGCTCGGATTATAATTCCCTCTACCATATTATATCTACCACTAAATCCCTTCCTAGTCTTAAAGTACTGATACTCTTATATCTGTCCCGTAATTAGTAATTACTTCGCTTCTTTAGTTAAATTAGTTCTACTTTTCCTCGAACACTAGTCTAACACCTATCTTTCCTGCACGTCCGCGATCGGTTCGGTTAACGAGTCGCGCGTTATGCGGCAGCGCCCCTCGGTCGGTTGGGCGGGAGGTGAGCTGCGTTCTTGACTGGGATCCGCACGTAACAGCCATCGGCTGGTGTCGCTTGGGCCACTTGATAGTGCAGTCATTGCATATCAACGTCCTAAAGGATAGGATCCAGCACCGTGGAAACTTAAAATTACTGTTAAACTCCATATAAAAAAACTGGGCCACGAATATTTCGTTTGTGTTTTCCTGGCCTCAGTATCCAGAAAGGTAAACGAAATCCACATCATTTTGTCACCTATTTTTGGCTCCGCCGAACAAAAATTACGTGTTGCTGACTTTAATTTTCAAGTGTCACTTTTAAAGTTGGAATCTGCGCGTCCCAAAAGACCTTGCAAGTCTTTGTGTTACCATTTTGTTGCGTGCAATCAGACTTATTTAAATTGAAATGTTTAAAAATGGTTTCACCGCTCAACTTTAAATTGAATTTATTGTTTGATTCGACAAAAATACCCCGATACCGCGTCGAAACCCCGAATAATTTCAGTATTTTGTAAAAATACTTGTCACAATACGGTAACACTTGCGAATGATGCGCTGAATGTTGCATCATACGGCCGCATCATTGTCTTCTTCTATCTACAGGTCTCTTATGGGCATCATTGTCGCATTAAAAACGTAAAAAATGAGCTCTGAGGTCAAAGTGATTGTGTTGGTGGCAGCGTATATTGTTGTTAAAAATAAGAAAGAAGCACAGAAGCCCATGCACTTTTCACCGAAATATGGTCGAAATGTCTCTTTTCGTTGATCCGCCAAAGACATTGTCTTGCCTCGACAGTTTTTATTAACGCTATCTTCTCTTCTCTTTGAAAATTGAGATCCCTCTTTTATATGTGGTCTTATGATTTGTGTAATTTATTATATGCTTATATATTATATAAAGGGACGAATTAAATTTTGGACCATGTGGAAAATTTCAAAAAATTAAGTCGAATGAGGGAATGAGTAAGCGCTTGGCAGGCGTTGCGTAGCGACTGAAATTTAATTTGTTCCTTCTGGCTATAATAGTAATTCGACCTGATCAAGATTCGGCATTCTGGTAGAAACGGTTATTTCCATGATTATGTGTTTTTGCTTTTCTTTTTTCTTAAAAATTGTGGATCAATTGTGGCTATGCCGATATTGAGTATTATTTTCCAAAGCGAGTGTCTGGACAAAAATATAATGGATTGGAAAGAAAACCAATTTTAATACCCCCATCTGTATCAACTTGCGAAGGTGGTCCACTCTGCACCTGCAACACAAGTGAGCGTTGAAAGGTCATTTTCAGCACTCAAAGTGTTGTTAACAGATCAGAGGTGCAATCTCTCAAGCAAGTCCCTTTCAAAATTACTTTTTGTTAAATTAAATCTACTTTAAAAAACTGAATTCTTCCCCTTCCTCTAAAGATCACTTATCAGAATGTACGTGGCCTGTGCAGTAAGCTCACCAAATTACATGCTGATAGTGCAACTTTTGATTCCGATATTATCGCCTTCTCTGAAACATGGCTCAATTCCTCATTTTTAACATATATAGACCTGATCGACCATCTCAAGGTGGCGGCGTCTTAATTGCTGTTCGTTCCGACTTAACTTCCTAACTCTTTTCCATCGATGAGCTCAACACTATGTAAATTATCGTAGTTAAAATTCGTCTGTGTTCTTTTAATTTATTCATATAATGCTCTTACATCTAACCGTCCTCTGAATTTACAACTTAAATGCTTCACGCTGTCCATCTTCAGTCCGTTCTGTCTTAGCTTAGTGATTCTGATCGTCTGCCCTCGGTGACTTTAGTCTCCCAAATGTCACTTGGTCTCCATCCAATGACTCAAACTTAATGTTCCCATCTATGCAGCATGACTTCGTTGATTCTCTGTCCGATACATCGTTAGGCCAGGTAAATGGCATACGTAATAGCATGTGTAAGACCCTTGATCTCGTGTTCACTACCGATGCTTCGAGCACTTTGGTACGTCGAGGATCACCTCAATCATTCCCTGAAGACCCATACCATCCCACACTTTCAATTGATTTCCTTTTTCCCTCTTCAAGCCCTATAAAGTCGTTTATTAAGCCTTCGAATATCTATTTCTTTAAGAAGGCTGATTTTCTCTCCTTGAATACTGCCCTATCTCAGATGGATTGGTCATTCCTTGAGGATTTCCAGGAAATTGAGTCTGCCACGAATGCATTCTCTATATTTTCCATCTTTCCCATGCATGTTCCTTTAGTTACCCCATCCAGAAATCTTTCTAGTTCTATCTGGTTCACCCCGAGATTAATAAATCTGATGAATTTAAAATCCCGCATGTGCAAGAAGTTAAAAAAATCCGGTTTGCAATCAGACTTTTCGAAGTACTCAATTGCAAAATCGAAATTTTCCCTATTTAATACATTGTGCTACAATAGATACTTGATCAAATGCAAGCTTAACTTTAAACGCGACCCTAAACAATTCTTCAGGTTTGTTAATTCTAAACGTAAATCTTCCCAATTTCCTTCTTCTCTACACTTAAATGGTAGTTATGCTGATAGGAATTGTGATATTGCTGTTCGTTCGTTTCCTTTTTCCAACGTTGCTACTCTGTCCCTTCTATTAACCTTCCCTCTATCCTAGCCTCATCGAACGAATTTAGTAGTAGTTACTTATATCCTATCCCTTTAAATAGTTCTAACTGTATCCTTCCCCTCTTCATCGACTATGATGGTCTCTTAACAAATTTAAAATCGTGCAAGTTTTCGTTCTCCACTGGGCCAGACTCGGTTCCGAGTGCTGTTCTTAAACTTTGTGCAGAATCTCTTTGTGCGCCTCTCCTAAAACTTTTCAACTTGTCTCTCAAGGCTGGTGACTTTCCCACCGTATGGAAAGAATCCTATATAGTTCCGTTTCATAAAAAGGGATCTATTGAGGCAATTACGTTGCCTGTAATGTTACTGCTATTTCGTTATTATTTAAGAAAATGTTAAAATGCTGAAATGTTGAAGTTGAAGTTATGCATGTATAAGCTCTTATACTAACGAAGCTTATGCTGGCAGCGGCCGCTCGTGGAGAGGGCGACGCTGCTAGAATAAAACACTCCTATTGTGAAGTCGAAACAGCGCACAAGTGTTTTCTGTCGGTCTGTGCGGTTCCCGTGTCCCGAAATATTAAACCTACTGTGCTTAACGGCACTAACAGTGTTAAAGTGCATGATTTGGATTTGCACCAAACATTTTGGCGCCCCCGGGTGGACATTGGCATTCGTACTGGATAGAAGTTGGATTGGATCACTTGACGCTTTGTTGGATATCACCGTTGGATATCATCACTCGCTCGTTGTTGTTGCTGTTCCTGCTCGTCATTGGACCGCTGGACCGTCGCATCGCAAACTCTTGGTGCTAATCTTTGGTATTCCTGGCTGGTATGGACATGAATCGTTGTTCAAATTACCCTCAACAAATGCCACAGGTAAATTAAATTGCCCAATATAATTACCAACAATAATACGGCCTGTTAATAAAGTATTTAACAAAGTGAAAGGCCAGTGATATGTATATACACCTTTATATATATATTCAATTTTCATATTGTTTAAGTTGAGTGATCACTGTACTTGTGGTCAACGACTTCTCAAAGAGGAGCCGACAATCAAAGAAGAAACGGTAATAGTTTCGCGCGCAAGCTCTGACCGCTGCGCATCATTTTTCCCCCTCGCCCCTCGTCGTCACAGATTTTCGTTTATGCTTTGCATGAACGGTTTATGCTATCACTTTCGTTTATGCATAGTTCTGTGCTCTCTCGCTCTCGTAACGGCCAGTATAACCGATCATAGCAACGTATTGCATCGCATAGCAGAGCATAGCCAGCAGAGCCGAGCCTTTCTCACTCAGCTTAAAAACTGTTCCCTTCACTGCGTCGGTTCTCATCTTTGGAGTGCACATTTGCATTCGCTGCTCTCACTCAACCAGAAAGTGTTCCCATCACAGCGTCCGTTCTGTGGAGGCTTGAGTGATTTTTCGTATTCGCTCGTCTCACTCAATTCAGCAGCTTGTTGCATAAGCTGTTCTAATCGTTGAGGTCATTAGAGCCAAAGGTTGGCTGATTCGTGAGTGAAATCTAGTGTTTAATAAACACAATTATAAAATAGATTCACAATGACTGGAAAACGTCGTGGTGGTTCCAGTAGCAATACGTCTATCGTCGAAGAAGACGATTCAGGTGTGCTTCTGAGGAAGTTAAACGCAGTCAAATGGGATATTGACAGAACTCCAAAGGCAGTACAGAACAACAATATTTCATCTAATCAATTCGAGCTGGAATGTCGCTTAAGCATATTAGATGGCTACATAGATCGCGCATTCTCTTTGCAGTTGCAAATCGATGATATCGATCCAGACTTAGCATCGCGTTCCGAGCTCAAAGAATTGTGCGTGTCAACTAAGGCGTTGTTAATGGCTATTAAAAGACCAAATCCGCCTACTTGTTTGAACGAATCAGTTCTAAATACCACCATGTCACACACAAGGAACCTGCCAAAGATGAAATTGCCCAAGTTTGGTGGGAATTATTCGGAATTCAAGAATTTCATTGGCATGTTTTCAAGCATCATTGATAGTGACACGTCGTTAAGCAACGTCGAAAAGTTTAACCATCTCTTGAACTGTTTAGAGAACCAAGCATTAGGCACGGTTAAGGCTTTACCAGTAACAGAGCAAAACTATTGCAAGGCCCTTGAAGCTCTAAAGCAGGTGTATGACAACGAGTGTCTCATGTTCCTTGATGGCGTAGCTAAACTGTTTGAGTTACAGGCGATGCAGGCACCGTCGGCAAGTGCATTACAGTCACTTATTGATACGGCATCTGCCATATACGAGTCATTGCTGTCAGTTGGGGATGACAAGGTTATTGCTCACGCCCTGCTTATACACCTCGTTCTGTCGAAAGTCGACACAAAAACCCATTCAAGATGGAAAGAGAATTTAGATTACCAAAAGGTTCCGTCATGGTCCGAATTTGTAGCCGCATTAAACAAGCGCTATCAGCATTTGTCAGCTGAAGAATCCACTTCCGGGCGGTTAAAGGGTCGTAAAGGCTCGCAAGAGTCAACAAATAGGCATTCTGGGAAAACAGCGTTGGCTGTAGCCCAAGCAAGCAGAGGCCAGGACACAAATTGTGTGTTCTGTAAATCAGCTGATCATGGCATCTCGAATTGCTCGTCGTTCTCAGCAGCGTCTGTCAGTACTCGATTCAGATTTGCCAAGGGATGTCCCCTTTGCATTGCTTGCGAAGAGGCCATAGTGTCTCAGCCTGCAAGTCTATACACTGTGGAGTATGCTCAAAGCCCCACCACACATTGTTGCATCGCTACAATGTTGACTCGGCGACAACGCCAACCGCCCGTGATGCGCTTGGGTCTCAGGGAGCCGTGGCAGCTGAAAGGTCGAATCAGTTGTCGTCAAATCATGCCATGGCATCTTATTGTGATCAGGTAGTTCTGGCCACAGCAATTGTGGACATAAAAGGTGGTTCTAGTCAGCGACAGCCAGCCAGGGTACTGCTGGATTCTGGCATGCAAGTAAATTTCATTACCGAGGAGCTCGCTCGGAATTTACAACTCAAACGAATTCGCAAAGACGTTAGCTTATTGGGAATCGGAAAGTCGAGCATATCTGCACACCAAGTGGTGCAAACAACAGTGTGTTCTCGAGCCCAACAATTCGAAATAGCCACTGACTTCGTCGTTTTAAAGTCGATTTCGTCGTACCATCCTGAGAAAGCCGTTCCGTCAGACTCGCCGACAATCCCTAAAGGTTTCCCTCTGGCCGATCCAGGTTTCCATAAACCCCAAAGAGTGGATCTGCTGCTAGGAGCTGACGCATTTTTTGATATATTGAAAGATGGCCAATTAAAACAACAAAACGCGCTGACGTTGCAAAATACGGTTTTTGGGTGGGTGGTGTCTGGTCGCTGCAGATCCAACGAACCCCGAAGCAACGAAGCATGCTCTATGGTGAGCACGTTGCAGGAGTTTTGCCCCCTACAAAACCTCGTGAAACGTTTCTGGGAGTTGGAAAATGTTCCAAATGCATCTATAGAAAGACTGTATACCCCCGATGAAACTATGTGTGAAAAATCGTTCGTTGACTCCATTACACGATTATCCTCCGGTCGATTGCAAGTTTCTTTGCCATTCAAGTCAAGCCCGACATCTCTCGGTTCGTCATTCGAGACAGCCAGAAGACGATTTTTGTCATTAGAAAGGCGATTGTGCCAAAAACCTGCCATGAAATCCATGTTTATGGAATTCATGGAGGAATACGTGTCGTTAGGCCATATGACTGCAGTAGAAAACTTAATTCCGGTAGAGCCGCATTGTTTCATACCATATCAGTGCGTGGAACGACTTCAGAGTACAACCACTAAGCTCAGAGTGGTCTTTGATGCGTCTTGCAAAACTACGAGCCACGTGGCGCTCAATGATTTGCTCATGGTCGGAGCAACCATCCAGCCGTACCTACCGTACCACGTTGCTGAGATTTCGCTGTCACAAATACGCTCTTACAGCAGACATTACAAAAATGTACCGTCAAGTCCAAGTTGACGAGGCGCAGCGCCGATTCCAATTAATTATTTGGAGACGAACAAGTTCTGACCCATTGCAAGTGTTCCGACTTGACGAATGGTACCGCCAGCGCACCATTTCTGGCTGTGCGGTGTTTAAAGTATCTGAGCGACACTCATTTGAATTCGCATCCAATTGGCGCAAAGTCTCAATTGGCGTCAGATTTTTTTGTGGATGATCTCCTTACAGGAGCAGACACAAAATCCGAGCTAAGCATATTGCGTCAACAGTTGGTTGAAATCCTAGAGCCATCAGGATTTGTGCTGACTAAATGGGCTGCTAACTGTCAACTAGTCGATAGTCAGCAAGAAAATATGTTAATTTCGAATGGAGATCAGCAAGATTGTAAAACTCTTGGTCTGATATGGAACCCTCAGACAGACATTTTCAAATATAGTCTGAAGCCAATTATCTCGTCCGAAACCACAACCAAGAGAGCAATATTATCTGTCATAGCCAGTCTTTTTGATCCCTTAGGCCTGCTATGTCCAGTAATTACAAATGCAAAGATATTCTTGCAGGAAATTTGGCTATTAAGCCTTGGTTGGGAAGATCCCATTTCCTCGAACGTACATAAAAAGTGGGAATCGATGGCCTTAGATATGTAAAAATTGCATGACGTCACCGTTCCACGATTTATAGGAGCCAGCGCAAACACTCGATGTCAAAAACATGGGTTTGCAGATGCGTCCACGCGAGCATATGGCTGTTGTGTGTACGTTCGGGTTTCCCATGCTAATGGAGTGTCCGTTAAACTACTAACGGCAAAATCTAGGGTGGCACCCTTAAAGACCAAAACAATTCCAAGATTAGAGCTATGTGCAGCTCATCTTTTAGCAAAGTTGTGGGAGGAGGTTCGATCCATAATAGACTGTCCTATAGAGAAGGTCGTGTTGTGGTCAGATTCGGAAGTAGTGCTGCATTGGCTACAAACTCATCCCTACAAACTAACAACATTTGTGTCGAATCGAGTTGCGGAGATACAGGACATTACTTCGACAGCCCTATGGAGACATGTGCCCACCAAAGAAAATCATGCAGATCTCGTATCTCGAGGATCATCGGTGGCCGACTTGAATTCGCTGTTGTGGTTCAATGGCCCGTCGTTCTTGCAACAAGAATCCAGACATTGGCCTCAAAATCCCCATTTACAGTTGACGGAAGCAAATGCGTTATTGGAGAAAAAGAAGGTAGCCACAGCGCTTATTGCGGCCGATGTTGAGAAAAATCCCATTCTCACAATCATACAGAATTCGTCGTCATACATGAAAGTGGTCAATACAATTGCGTATATCCGCCGGTTCATCAATAGAAGAAAGGGACTCACTTGGAGTAGTACCTGCCCGTCATGTGACAACCTCGGCGCAGCGTTTCTAACAGCAGTTGAAGTGATTCAAAGAGACGTATTTTCGCAGGAAATCGACAAATTAAAGAAATCATCCAAGTTACAGGTATCACTGCAAAAGCTACATCCCTTCATGTCGGAAGAACAAGTGGGCTCATGCTCATTTTCATTGATGCGAGTAAGCGGTCGACTACTAAATGCACCCCTAGCTCATAACGCTAAATTCCCAATATTAATGCCAAAAAATTGTAGATTTGTTACTCTCTACCTTAGCTATCTACATCGAGCCAATTGTCACGCTGGACCCCTGCACTAGTGGGATTCCTAAGGCAATCAATTTGGCTAATAAATGCACGGAGAGAGTGCAGTGCCATTGTCCGGAAATGCGTACACTGTTTCCATTACAAGCCAAAGCTTCTCTCACAAATCATGGGGAATCTTCCTGCTGATCGATTGCGTGGGAATCAACCTTTCGAGATCAGCGGAGTTGATTTGTTCGGACCGGTTCGTGTATCGCTTGGCATTCGAGGCAAGCAGCCTCTCAAAATGTACATAGCAGTGTTCGTCTGCTTCGCATCTAAGGCTGTACACCTAGAAATTGTGAAAGACTTGACAGCTAATACCTTTATTTTATGTTTATCCAGGTTTATTGGACGTCGTGGCCCTCTTGTCCGGCTATATTGCGACAACGCGACCAATTTTGCTGGTGCAGCTCGCATGCTCAAGGAGCGTATGGAGAGCTGGGATGCCAAGGACGAGGCCCTCAAGGCGTATGCTGCGGCTCACCGTTTTTCGGTGGAATTTATCCCGCCCTGAGCCCCGCACATTGGAGGCCTGTGGGAGTCGGCGGTGAAGTCCGCCAAGCATTTGCTGCTCAGGGCCATGGGCAGCGCAGTGCTCAAGGAGGACGAGCTGCTCACGGTGCTCGTCGACGTCGAGGCCGTGCTGAACTCCAGGCCACTGGTGGTCGACAGCGGCAGTCCCAACGAAGGGGAGGTGCTGACTCCCGCGCACTTACTCGTCGGCAGAACGCTAGTTTCGCTGCCGCCCGAATCAGAGCTGCCCAGACCAGACAGCAGCCTGTCATATCTGCAACGATGGCAGCTCGTGTCTGCCATCAAGCAAAGGTTTTGGAGAGACTGGTCCAGAGAATATCTTCTAAGTCTTCAACAGCGAGGGAAGTGGTTGCAAGAGGTCGCCAATCTGGAGCCAGGCAAAGTGGTGGCAATCCACGAAGACAACGTGCCACCACAAAAGTGGCTAATAGGAGTTGTGGAGGAGGCAATCCCAGGAGCGGACGGGAAGGTTCGCGTGGCCGTAGTAAGGACTAAGGCAGGCTTATATAAGCGATCTATCCATCGGTTGGCGCCCATCCCAATGGATTGAAGCCTTTGTATAGGCTGTCAACGCGGCCGATGTTGAGGCAATTACGTTGCCTGTAATGTTACTGCTATTTCGTTATTATTTAAGAAAATATTAAAATGCTGAAATGTTGAAGTTGAAGTTATGCATGTATTAGCTCTTATACTAACGAAGCTTATGCTGGCAGCGGCCGCTCGTGGAGAGGGCGACGCTGCTAGAATAAAACACTCCTATTGTGAAGTCGAAACAGCGCACAAGTGTTTTCTGTCGGTCTGTGCGGTTCCCGTGTCCCGAAATATTAAACCTACTGTGCTTAACGGCACTAACAGTGTTAAAGTGCATAATTTGGATTTGCACCAAACAGGATCTAAATCTGATGCCTCTAACTACCGCTGTATTTCCAACTTATCTGCCATTCCTAAACTCTTCGAAAAAATTGTCACTTCTCAGCTGCAACATTTTTGTAGTTCTGTATTCTCTGAATCACAGCATAGATTCATTAAACGTCGCTCAGTCTCTACTAATCTCCTTCAATTATAATCTACTTATTTATAAACTATCCCCAATCAGATCTTGATGCTCTTAACAACTGATGCTTAATCAATATTCTACCTCTTAAAATTTCTAAATGCAACATTATGACTTTTCACCGCAATAAGCCATACCTTCTCGATAACTCTATCAATAACATTATCCTACAACGCCTCTTCAAAGTTAACGACTGGGCATTACCTTTGTACCTAATCTATGTTTCAACTCTCATATCTCTCCTATCTCTAACAAAGCCAAAGGAGTCCTTGGATTTGTCAAAAGATGGTCTAAGGAATTTACAGACCCGTATACTACAAAACTTCTGTATGTTTCTCTGGTCCGGCCTATCTTGGAATATGGTTCTTGTATCTGGTCTCCTGACTACCAAAAATTTCAGGATATGCTCGCGTCAGTACAAAAACAGTTCCTCATCCTTGCTCTCCGGGGACTCAATTGGGACCCTTTGATCCAACTCCCTTCTTATGAAAGTAGGTTGCGCTTAAATCTCTTGAATCTACCAAGGAGTTCTCTTCCTCCATAAGCTTCTCTCTGGTGAGGTCGAATCGACTGCCCTCATCAGCCTTATTAGTATTGCTGTTCCTTTCCGCCCGACTAGGCATTACTTTCCTCTTCATCTCCAACACTGTCTTTCTAACTACTCGGATTATGAATCTTTCCGTAGCCTTTGCCGTAACTATAACCAATTTTTCCATCTGTTTCCCTTTGATACTAGTTCTAATATGGTCAAAATGATCTTAATCAATAACTTAATTTAATTTTAATAGCTGTAATTGGGAATTGTTCGGCTACCGGCTTTTTTCCAGCCTTAATTTGGCTGTTGGTGGGACCTTATCGGCTGCTGAGCCGATAATCAGCCCCACCGGGTCAGAGTATTTGCCTTAGTCCCTTAGATTAATTAGTTGACATGTAATTTTACCCTTACAGTTTAACTGTACATTGTTAAACTTTAAACAAAAATAAACAATAAACAATAAAAAAATAAACAATTAATAATTATTAAAAAAAATGATGTTAAATTTTTACTCATTTTCAGAGGAGAAAAATGGGGGCGTGGCAAAACCACAACATAACAAACCATAACCTAACAAAATTTGATCCTTTAGATTTGTTTTAAAAGGATAAACAACAGACTTTAGAGAAAAAAATGAAAATGAAATAGAAAATAGTTGAATCCTTAAACGTCGTCCTTGAAGGACAAGTCATGTATCATATGAAAGGCATTAAATCATAGATCAAGAGTAGGCAACCAAATCGGCGAAAAGTGGTACACGGAAGCCGTAATCTATTGTTGAGTTTTATTTTAAGTTAAAAAAATAAAAATCATTGATAAATTACGACTTTTCCACTGTCACCAAATATGACTTTTTCTGATAGATTTGGATGTTTTAAAATTTTTAAATAATGTTTTTTTATTTATTTATTTATAATAGTTACGTTTAAATTAACACTAACTTAATGTCTAAAGCGCTGGCTGCAAAGGACTTCGGCTTGTTAAAGGTATTTAAGAGCTAGGATTTGTTTATTTACATATTTACATATAAATTTCGTTTAGTTTAATTGGGATTAAAGTAGGTGGTACATATTAGTTTTTTTAGGAATTCAATAACTTTGGAGATGTTTTCTATGGTTGGGTTTTCGAGGATGGATATGGCGCATGTGTTTTGAAAGATTTGGTTTTTAAGGTGGGAAGTTGCGGTGCAGTTAGTGAGGATGTGTTTAATATTAAGATCGTCTGTTGTATGGCAGTTAGGGCAGGGTAGGATGTTGCCAGGGTTGTAGTAGTGTTGTTGTGTAAATCGTGTGTGTCCTAGTCTGAGCCTAATTATTTTAATTTGGTCACTACGTGTGATCCTTTTTTGATTCACATTTTTTAGGTACAGGTTTGTGTATGTTAGGTTTGGGTTTAGTTGTTGGTACCATCTGTTGCAGAGATCTATATTTTGTTTGATTTTTTCTGCTAGATCATTGGCAAGGAATTTGTTTATGTCTGTTGTGTTAAGGTTCAGAATGTAATGTAGGGGCATATGGTATGTGGATTTGGCTGTATTGTCGGCTAGCTCGTTACCTTCAATACCACAGTGGCTAGGTATCCAAATGATTTTTATTTTAGGGGCGGTTTTGGTGAGGAGGGTTCTAATGGTCATAGGATATAAATTATTGTTGTTGATGTTGGAGATGGATTTGATCGATGAGAGGGAGTCGGAGCAAATGATGTATTTTCCTTTTATTTTTTGAACTAATTTTATTGCATCAAGAATGGCTATGGTTTCGGCTGATAGGATGGATGAGTAGTGGGGTAGAATGCATCTTTTAAGGATTTCGTTTTCGGTGGTAATGGCAAAAGTTTCTGTGCTGTTTTTTAAGGATCCGTCTGTGTATATGAATTTGTGATTGTGGTATTTGTCTTTGAGTTAAAGAAATTGTTGTCTGTATGTGCTTGGTGGTGTGTTGGATTTGCTTAATTTTTGTAGTGTAGTGTTGATTAGCGAAGAGAGAAATTGCCATTGGGGGGTGATTTTTTTGTTTGGTGGTGGGAGGTAGGGAATGTTGTGTTCTTTACATGAGATGATGACTTTTTTCAGTGTTGACGTTAATTTACTTATTTTTTTGTTTCCGTTTTTTTTAATATATTTGTGAAGAGGTGAGTTTGAACTGTTTAGTACTGTTTTGTAGGTTTTGGTTGTGATAAGGTCTCTTTTTTGTTCTATTGTTGGTATGTTGCTTCGAAGAGCAAATTGGGTATAGGGGTTGAGCGTAGTGCTCCAAGGGATGCGCGGATTGCAGCGTTAAACAAAGGTTTAAGTTTATTAATCGTTGATTTAGGGGCGTGGCCGTAGATAAAGTGCATAATCTATTTTTGATATTAGGATTGCTTTAGTTATATTTAAAACTGTGTGACTGTTACAATTTAGTTTAGGGCTTGATAGGCATTTAATGACGTTAAGTTTGTTATTTAAGGCTAGTTGAATTTGTTTTATGTGTGAGTCCCATCTGTATTTATTGTTTATTGTTAGTCCTAATATTTTTAGGCTAGTGACTGAAGGGATCGGGGTATTGTTGCACGATATGTTGCAGGTACAGTTCTGCTTTCGGCAAATGTGGAGGTGTTGGCATTTTTGTAGGGAAAGTGATGCTCCTGAATATGAACACCATTCATGAATGTTAGAGAAGAGGTTGTCTAAATTGTATGTTTGGTTTTTTTGTCTATTGAGGGGAATAATTAGGAAAAAATCGTCAGCGTAAGCGCTGAATTGTATTTCTTTTTGCAGGCTGATGATGTGTGAGAGTTTGTTGTAGGCAATTAAAAAAAGAGTGACCGATATTGGTGATCCTTGGGGGATACCATTGTAGAGTGGGTATGGGCGGCTTATTATATTTTTAATTTTTGTTCTTATTTGCCTGTTAGACATAAAGTTTTTAATGAAGTTTATTATTTTTGGTCTAACTTTCCAGGTGTTTAGCTGGTCGATTATAGTGTGCACTCCGACTCTGTCGAAAGCCTTTGAGAAGTCAAGGGCAATGACAGATGTGTGCTTTTTGGATCTCAGCGATCTGGTTATCAGATGGTCTGCGAAGCGCAGACCGTCTGCAACCGATTTGCCGTGCTTAAATCCAGATTGGTTGGGATGGATAAGGTTATTCTGTGTTACGAACCACCATAGGCGTTTGGCTATTATTTTTTCTAATGTTTTGGATAGGCAGCAGTTTAGTGAGATTGGTCTATAGTTGGCTACTATTGTTTTATTTAAGTTGGGCTTTAGTATGGGGATGACTAGGTTGGTTTTGTAGGATTGCGGGATGAAGTTGTTGAAAATAATATTAAATAGGTTAGTGATATTCGGTTAAGGCCAGGAGTTGTTCCTTTAAGGGAGTGCAATGCATATAGTAGTTCTATTTGTGTAATGTCTAATTCTATTGTTTGTGCTGTCAGACAGGGTAAAACGGTAGTTGTTGAGTCTGAGTATTTGTTGGCCGTGAAGTTTTGGTTAAAGTTTTCTTTGGAGTCTTTGGAATGGTCTGACCAGTGTTGAGCAAAAAGATGAGCTATGTGGGTTGTTTCTGTCGTGTGTAAATTGTTGGTTGTATCTGTGATACAATGAATGGTTTTTGTGGGGTTAAGTCCGCAGAGACGTCGGATGCTTGACCAGATTTTGTCTGAGGGGGTATTGGGGTCGATTGTGGACGTGAAATCTGTCATGGCTTTAGTTTTGGGTAATTTTAGCTATCTTCGGAAGAGAGCGTTAGCTCGTATATAATTGAGGAGATTTTCAGTGCTGTTGAACCGTTTGAAGTTCTGCCAGGTTTTAAATTTATTTGCCCTAAGTTTAGTCAGGGTCTTATTCCACCAGGGAGTGTTTTTGCTGAAGCGATGCGGGGTTGTCTGTGGTATGCTGTGGTGTGCCGCTTGTAGAATTATTTTGTTTATGATTGCGGCTTCTTTATTGATGTTCGTGCTTTTGGGTATCAGTTCACTTAAATCATTAGTTAATTTTTTGTATAGTGGCCAATCTGCTTCTTTTATTTTGAAAAAGGGTCGAGAGAAGTTTGCTGTTTGTGACTGTGGGAACAAGGATATTAGGATTGGGAAATGATCGCTTCCATGAAGGTCATCGACTATTTTCCAGTTAGTGAAGGGGGTGAGTTGGGGAGAGCATAACGAAAGGTCTATGTGGGTGAATGTATTGTGTGTGGAAAAGTGGGTTGGGGAGCCGTCGTTGAGTATCGTAAGGTTGGCGGTTTGGAAAAATTTTGATAATATTTTGCCTCTTCTATTGTCCTGGGGTGATCCCCAACTGTGATGCCAGCTGTTGAAGTCGCCTAGGATAATTTGGTTGCATTTGAGTGAAAAAGGTTTGTTGGGAGGGATGCATGTTGAAAGGATGTTAATTTTTGTTTTTGATGTAATTTCTATTCCAAGTGTTTCTAGGTGTCGAGATTGGTTTGGCTGAGAATGTTGTATGGATTTGTGGACTAATGTGGCTACTCCATCAAATCGGTTGGATGTTGTGTTGGAATAAATATGGTAATTTACTGGGACGGGGGAGGGTGTATTTGTGTTGAAATGGTGAGTCTCTTGGAGACATATGATTTGTGGAGAAAATTGTTTTATTATAACTAAGAGTTCATTGTAGTTGTTTGTGTATCCTCGAATGTTCCATTGTAGTATTTTAAGCATTGCTACAGTTTTGAGTTTAAGTGTTTAAAGTTGGTATTTGATTTTGTTTTGGATTTAAGGCCTGTCTCCAGCACCTCGAAATTTTACTGACAGGAATCTGCTCTTTATTTCGGTGCTTTTTAAAGCAGTCTTCTCCTCCCTTTAAAAATGTTCATATCTCTTTTTGGTTTTGCGCACATATTTTGCCTCCACCTCTCACTTGTACTTCAGTAATAATGTGCACATATATTTTCCTGGCACCCTCATCAGCTGTTTTCACAGTCCACATTCGTGTGGATATCGATACTATCGATAAGAATTCGTGGATTCCGTTTACGTTGCTGGATACTGACTCCAGGAAAACACAAACGAAAAATTACTGGCCCAGTTTTTTTTATATGAAGTTTGGCAGTAATTTTTCGTTTCCGCGGTGCTGGATACCCAGCTTTAAGCTAAAGTTAAGTATAGGATTTTTGTTTTAAATAGGTTCGCTGTCGCTGTGTTGGTTCTTGTTTTTGGCTGTTCTTGCTTTGGTTTTTGTTTTTGTTTTGGGGGCCTTAAAGTTAGTAGATAGGGGACTAGACTTATCTTTAGGAAATATTCTTAGTTTTATATCTTCGGTGGGCTGCGATGTATGAGGTTTGTTTTCCGTATTGGGAATGTTACTGTCTGTTTCCATGTCTTCTGCTACGATATGCTGCTGTTGATGTTTTTTTTGTAGCTGTGTTGTTTCGGTTAATCGTGCTGTGGTTGGCTGTGTTGTGGGTGCGTTATGGTTATGGGATGTGGAAGTAGATTGGGAGTTTCTTAGCTGCAGCGTGGCGCTGGTTTGTGTGTGTGTGCATGGGGAATTGGGTGATGTGTGTGTTGGTGCGTGTGTTGTTGTTGTAAGCGATGTTGATTGTGCAGCTGTTTTAGCATACGTATTTTTCAACTGCTGGCTGTGTCTATTGTGGTATATCTCTAGCGCAGTTTTGTGATCGACTTGTTCGGTGATTTTTATTGTAGTTAATTCCTGTTGCTTAAGGAATGTCGGGCATTTGCGGTCGAGAGGGCTATGTTGGTAGTCAACTTCAGGGTTATTTTTGCAGGTTAGGCAGTGTCTCATCTTTTTGCAAAGTTCTCCTTCGTTTGTGTGCTTTCCTTCTGAGCAGTTTTTGCATGTTTCTGGACTCTTACAGATGGTGGCAGGGTGACCAAAACGTAGACATTTTTTGCATTGAAGGGGAAGGGGGATATAGGGTCGCACTCGGACGATTTCGTATCCGATGTTAATTTTTTCGGGTAATTTGTGTGTTGCGAATGTTATTATAATAAGTCCCGTTTCTGTGAGTGTGTTGCCTTCTTGGTTTATGTTGTTTGGTTGTTTTTTCAGAATTTTTCGTACTTCTGAAACGTTTTGCGCTTTTAGTTCTTGTAGTATTTCGTTCTCGGTTATGTAACGTAGTACATTGCAGTATATAACGCCTTTTGTAAAGTTTAGTGCTTTGTGTTCTGATGCGGTAATGTCTATGTCTGTCATTTTGGTTAGCCTAAGTAATTTTAGCGCTTGCAGTTCAGTTTTAGTTTTGATGAGAAGAGAGCCGTCTCTTATTTTTTTGCACATTTCCATTTCCCCTCCACAGGCATAGTCTATGGTTTTTTTAATAACGAATGGTGATACCTTTTCGAACGATTCGCTATCATTTCGTTTTAGGACAATATATTTGGGTTCGTTTAGTTGTGTGTTGTTGGTTGTTTTGCTGAATTTGCTTATGTCCGGTGGCTCGTGCATGGTTATTGTTTTTGGGCTCAAGCCCGGTGTAACTGTTTGTTTTTGTTTTTTGTTTTCTCTTTTGTTTTTAATATTTGTTTGTCACGGGTTTGCTGGTAAGCTTTTGCGTTTGCGTTTGCGTTTAGCGGTTCTTATACAGTTGCAGCACGTCTTGTCTCTCGAGAGGTTGAAGTGATACTGAATAATTTTTTATTTTCCAGGTTTAGTGTTGTTTTAAGAAGTTTTAAGAAATGTAGTATTTTTTGTCATAGGTAGTGCTTCTATTTTGCACAGAACTTAAGCTTCCTAGCACTGGTTCTATTGAACTTTGCAGTTAAAAAAAGCTGACAAAAAAGCTATAAATTATGAAATTTCCATTTGGAAGCTTAATATCTTCCAGACGTTAAGTTGCAGCTACAAAGTGTCTGGGTCAGATTTATAGCTGCATTTGTCAGCTTTTTTTAACTGCAAAGTTCAATAGAACCAGTGCTAGGAAGCTTAAGTTCTGTGCAAAATAGAAGCACTACCTATGACAAAAAATACTACATTTCTTAAAACTTCTTAAAATTCGTTCGCCTCTCCAAAGGCAACGACAGCTGCTGGTGATAAAAATTCGGTAGCCGATTTTATTGCCTCGGAAAGCATGCAGCCGAAATCGTCTGTAGCGTCTGTGTCCGTAATGTAGGCAAACTCATTAGCTGTCCCCTCAATTCCGACCCCACCAGTGAATATACGTCCCGGACCACCGGGTATTACCATCACAGGTGATAGGCCTGTGATGCCAAGACTGGTGGGGATCCCACCAAAGAGACAAGTTTTTCTCCATTTGTTCTTCCAAATTTTTGACGGAGAATTTGGTGGTGAAAGAGTTTAAGGCAAAGAAGAAGACTAGGCCACCAATAACCCTGCCAACTAATCAGACCAGTGCTCCTTCGTCATCTTCTCGCTCCACTTCCACCCGTCCAAAAAACTAACAAACTCTCTTTTAGTGACCTATCAGAATGTTCGAGGTTTGTGTAGCAAGCTCAGCATTCTTTTCCAGGATAGTGTCGCATTTGCATCCCACGTTATTCTGTTTACCGAGACCTGACTAAAGCTGGACATTCTTACTTCCGAAATTTTGGCAGGTCGGTACACAACTTATAGGAAGGATCGTTCGTCTCGACGTGCAGGAGGGGTCCTGATTGCTGTGGACTCAAACTTCACGTCGGAACTTTTCACAGTCCAGATCCAGCAGGACCTGGAATTTCTGTGTGTAAGACTGATTCTTCCCGCTTTCTCAGTTTTCATAACTTGCTCGTATATTCCACCTTCTTCGGATATCGCAATTTACGAGCAGCATTTGTCCGCTTTAACCGCTATTTCTTCCTCGCTATCTGACAAAGATCATATGATAGTTCTTGGGGACTTCAACTTGCCAGGAATTGTTTGGTCTTCGGCATATGAGTCCAATAACCTGGTACACATGGCACGACATGACTTTGTTGACGGCTTGATTGACCTGTCTCTGTCTCAAGTTAACCATGTTAAAAATTCCTTGGGTCGATTTCTTGATCTGTGCTTTGCAACGGATCCGACCTTTGCGTTGTTAACTCGAGTCCCCCCCTCACTATACCTGAAGATGCCTACCATCCTACTTTCGAAGTGTCGCTCGACCAAGGACGAACTGAATTGAAGCCGAGTTTACGAAGCTTAATAACCTCATTAGGGATTTTGATTGGTCCGCTTTATATTTGTGCAGAGACGTTACGACAGGCACAAACATGTTCTATGATACACTGGACTCATTTTTTGTCTCTTGTGTCCCACTTTCCTGTCCGATTAGATCAAGAAAACCCCCTTGGTTTACCAAGGAGCGATCCCATCTAAAAAACTTAAAAAAACTTAGCAGTTCTACAGCTTCGTAAACTGTAAGCGTAGAAATTCCGCACACCCGCCCTCGCTATCTTACTTTGGTTGGTAATGATCAGGCAATTGCCGATCTTTTTGCCCGTTTTTTCCAAACTACCTATTCGCAGGACGTTTACTCTGGTCAGCCGTATCCATACGGTTTACCGAGGTCAAACTGAATTTTCAGTCCTTAGATAAATAAAAGCTCGTTACTTCATGATCTACGAACAGTAAAGCCGGTGTTTTCTCCGGGTCTTGACGGAGTTCCCGGCTGTGTACCAGGTACTGTGCAGATTCTCTGTGTGGGCCGTTGCTTAAACTATTCTACCTGTCCATTAATTCTTCATGCTTCCCCCGATATGGACGGAGTCCTTTATAATTCCTCTCAATAAGAAAGGTAGCAAATCTGACGCGAACAACTATAGAGGTATGTCTAAGTTATCCGACATTCCTAAAGTGTTTGAGAAAATTTTAGCTCCGCACCTGCAGCACCCATGCAGATCACTTATATCTCCAGCTCAACATGGATTTATAAGGCGGAGATCAACCACTACCAACTTATTGGAGTTTACCTCCTTTATAATTAAAGGCTTTCAAGGTAATTTACAGACGGATGTTGTTTACACCGATTTTAGTAAAGCGTTCAACTCTGTAAACCATTCCCTCCTAGCACAAAAACTTGACCTTTTAGGGTTCCCGCCCAATCTCCTGAGTTGGATCTTTAGCTACCTTTGTTCTAGGTCTCAGAGAGTCGTTTTCAAAAACTCCCTGTGCTCACCAGTTTTGGTGACTTCGGGTGTACCACAGGGGAGCCATCTAGGCCCCTTACTATTTACGCTCTTTATAAATGACCTGCCTTCTGTATTAACACACTCTCGAGTACTTATGTATGCGGATGATGTTAAGCTCTGTGTCCAGTATAAGGACATTTCTTTCCAATCCAGGTTGCAATCCGATCTCGATAGATTTCAGTCTTGGTGTTGTGCAAATCTATTAAACCTTAATGCTTCTAAATGTAAAGTAATGACTTTTCATCGTTCCAGCGCCTTTCTGGTTCCTTACACCCTTTGTGGTGGTTCTCTTGAGAGAATTATCCGGGTTGATGATCTTGGTGTTCTATTAGATCCCAAGTTAAAGTTTTCAGAACACATTTCTACTATGGTGAATAAGGTCATGGGCGGGCTTGGGTTTATAAGGAGGTGGTCAAAGGAATTTGACGACCCCTATGTAAGAAAGACTCTCTACACCTCTCTGGTTCGTCCGATCTTAGAATACGGCTCTTGTGTATGGTGCCCTCAGTACAACGTACACCAGGACCGTATAGAATCAGTTCAGAAAAACTTTTTACTATTTGCTTTACGCGGCCTCAATTGGGATGCAGGTGTGAGACTGCCGTCTTACCCTAATAGATTGCTTTTAATAAACCTTCCAACCTTAGCTAATCGTAGGAAAATGCTTGGTGTGATTTTTGTGCACAACTTGATAAGGGGTGACGTAGACAGCCCTGACCTGTTGAGCCGCATAAACTTCACGATTCCTATTAGAAGCACTAGGAATTATACACCCTTGTTTCTTCCGCTTTGTAGATCGAATTACTCTTTGCATGAACCATTTAGGGTCCTATGCTCAGATTATAATCCCCTGTACCATATTATTTCTACTACTAACTCCCTCCCTAGTCTTAAATTATTGATACTCTTATACTCTTTCTCGTAATTAGAAATTGCTTAGTTTTTTTAGTTAGATTAGTTCTACTTTTCCTAGAACACCAGTCTAACAGCTATCTTTCCTGCACGTCCGCGATCGGTTCGGTTAACGAGTCGCGCGTTATGCGGCAGTGCCCCTCGGTCGGTTGGGCGGGAGGTGGGCTGCGTTCTTGACTGGGATCCGCACGTAACAGCCATCGGCTGGTGTCGCTTGGGCCACTTGATAGTGCAGTCATTGCATATCAACGTCCTAAAGGATAGGATCCAGCACCGTGGAAACTTAAAATTACTGTTAAACTCCATATAAAAAAACTGGGCCACGAATATTTCGTTTGTGTTTTCCTGGCCTCAGTATCCAGCAAGGTAAACGAAATCCACATCATTTTGTCACCTATTGTTGGCTCCGCCGAACAAAAATTACGTGCTGCTGACTTTAATTTTCAAGTGTCACTATTCAAGTTGGAATCTGCGCGTCCCAAAAGACCTTGCAAGTCTTTGTGTTACCATTTTGTTGCGTGCAATCAGACTTATTTAAATTGAAATGTTTAAAAATGGTTTCACCGCTCAACTTTAAATTGAATTTATTGTTTGATTCGACAAAAATACCCCGATACCGCGTCGAAACCCCGAATAATTTCAGTATTTTGTAAAAATACTTGTCACAATACGGTAACACTTGCGAATGATGCGCTGAATGTTGCATCATGCGGCCGCATCATTGTCTTCTTCTATCTACAGGGCATCATTGTCGCATTAAAAACGTAAAAAATGAGCTCTGAGGTCAAAGTGATTGTGTTGGTGGCAGCGTATATTGTTGTTAAAAATAAGAAAGATGCACAGAAGCCCATGCACTTTTCACCGAAATATGGTCGAAATGTCTCTTTTCGTTGATCCGCCAAAGACATTGTCTTGCCTCGACAGTTTTTATTAACGCTATCTTCTCTTCTCTTTGAAAATTGATATCCCTTTTTTATATGTGGTCTTATGATTTGTGTAATTTATTATATGCTTATATATTATATAAAGAGACGAATTAAATTTTGGCCCATGTGGAAAATTTCAAAAAATTAGAACCCTATGCTAAATTTTTATACATATATTAAAAGTTATCTGTTTCCATTTTTTTTACATGTACTTTTTACATCAGCTTCTACATTTCTACATGTACATGTAGAACTAATCATACGAGACGTGGAAGTGTGTGCGAGAGAGAGAGGGAATGAGTAAGCGCTTGGCAGGCGTTGCGTAGCGACTGAAATTTAATTTGTTCCTTCTGGCTATAATAGTAGTTCGACCATCTCAAGGTGGCGGCGTCTTAATTGCTGTTCGTTCCGACTTAACTTCCTAACTCTTTTCCATCGATGAGCTCAACACTATGTAAATTATCGTAGTTAAAATTCGTCTGTGTTCTTTTAATTTATTCATATCATGCTCTTACATCTAACCGTCCTCTGAATTTACAACTTAAATACTTCACGCTGCCCATCTTCAGTCCGTTCTGTCTTAGCTTAGTGATTCTGATCGTCTGCCCTCGGTGACTTTAGTCTCCCAAATGTCACTTGGTCTCCATCCAATGCCTCAAACTTAATGTTCCCATCTATGCAGCATGACTTCGTTGATTCTCTGTCCGATACATCGTTAGGCCAGGTAAATGGCATACGTAATAGCATGTGTAGGACCCTTGATCTCGTGTTCACTAGCGATGCTTCGAGCACTTTGGTACGTCGAGGATCACCTCAATCATTCCCTGAAGACCCATACCATCCCACACTTTCAATTGATTTCCTTTTTCCCTCTTCATGCCCTATAAAGTCGTTTATTAAGCCTTCGAATATCTATTTCTTTAAGAAGGCTGATTTTCTCTCCCTGAATACTGCCCTATCTCAGATGGATTGATCATTCCTTGACGATTTCCAAGAAATTGAATCTGCTACCGTAATCTTCCTTTAGTCACCCCTCCAGAAATCTTTCTGGCCCTATCTGGTTCACCCCGAGATTAATAAATCTGAAGAATTTAAAATCCCGTATGTACAAGAAGTTCAAAAAAATCGGTTTGCAATCAGACTTTTCGAAGTACTCAATTGCAAAATCGAAATTTTCCTTATTTAATACATTGTGCTACAATAGATACTTGACCAAATTCAAACTTAACTTTAAACGCGACCCTAAACAATTCTTCAGGTTTGTTAATTCTAAACGTAAATCTTCCCAATCTCCTTCTTCTCTACACTTAAATGGTAGTTATGCTGATAGGGATTGTGATATTGCTGATCTGTTCCCTTCCTTTTTCCAACGTTGCTACTCTGTCCCTTCTATTAACCTTCCCTCTATCCTAGCCTCATCGAACGACTTTAGTAGTAGTTACTCTTATCCTTCCCCCCTTCATCGACTATGATGGACTCTTAACAAATTTAAAATCGTGCAAGTTTTCTTCCTCCACTGGGCCAGACTTTAGTAGTCTAATTATTGTGTCTATCTTAAACCAAAAATCAAGGCATTCAAATATTTTTTTTTCGACTTTTCCTTATCTTTCAAAGTTAATTTTGGGATAAAATACCGAAAAAAATTATGAAATTTCCATTTGGAAGCTTAATATCTTTCAGACGTTAAATTGCAGCTACAAAAAGTCTGAGTAGGATTTATAGCTGCATTTGTCAGCTGCAAAGGTTAATACAACAAGTTGTAGGAAACTTAAGGAAACTTAAGGAAACTTATATGACAAATAGAAGCACTACCTCTGACAAAAAAAACCAAAGTTTTAAAAAATTAAAAAAAAAAAAACTACTCCATGAAAAAAATGGAATATTGGAAAGAAAACCAATTTATATACCCCCATCTGTATCAACTTGCGAAGGTGGTCCACTCTGCACCTGCAACACAAGTGAGCGTTGTAAGGTCATTTTCAGCACTCAAATTGTTGTTAACAGATCAGAGGTGCAATCTCTCAAGCAAGTCCCTTTCAAAATTACTTTTTGTTAAATTAAATCTACTTTAAAAAACTGAATTCTTCCCCTTCCTCTAAAGATCACTTATCAGAATGTCGGATGGTTGGCCATGTTTGACTAGTTATTCGACAACGTGGAGCTGATTGCCAGTTGTTGTGTATTAGTTGCTTACATCGCTCCTTTATTATGAGCCTACATGTGGCCATCGGCATACGAGTATCCTCCTTGTCTTGGAGGATTGTAGTGCCAAGTCTGCCCAGCTCGTCTGCAATACAGTTTCCCTTCGATGTCCCGGCGGCCCGGGACCCATATAAGGCTGATAGCGAATTGCTGAGCCATCTCGTAAAGAGATTTGCGGCAATCTGCAACGGTGGCCGAGTTTGCGGAGATCGCATTAAGCGATTTCATTGCAGCTTGGCTATCACTATAGATATTTACGCGGGTTGAAGGCTGTTTAGGGCTTCCTTGATTGCAATGACCTCCGCTTGAAAGACGCTGCAGTGATCAGGGAGCCTAAAGGAGTGCCTAATGTTTAGCTGTTCGGAGTATATTCCTCCTTCGACCCTGTTGTTCAGCTTTGACCCATCTGTGAATATGTTTAGGGCACCTTCTGGGCCTGGGGGTCCCTCACTCGTCTGTGTGGGGGATAATTGCATCGAAAGGAGTGTCTGTGTATTCCCTTGGGACACAGTAGTCCGTTTTAATATTGAGGAGTGACCTGTGAGTTGTGGTGCCCATTGGTCAGAGTCTCTCAGACGTATTGCTGCCATCTGTGCCCTTTCTTTTCCAGCAAGGGCAAGGCTTTGGAGGCATAGAATGGCATCAAGCGCATCATTTGGAGTGGTGCGAAGAGCTCCGCTGATGCAAAGGGCGGCTGTTCGTTGAACTTTGTCGAGTTGTCTGGTGATCGTCCTTTTTGATAAGGCCGGCCACCACACTGTAATTCCATAAAGTATAATTGGTCTAACTATAGCTAGATATATCCATTGGACTATACTTTGGTTCATGCTCCATTTCAAGCCAATAGCTTTTTTGCAAGTGTAGAAGGCTATCGTTGCCTTCTTCACACTGTCTTTGATGTTCAGGTTCCAATTTAGCTTCTTGTCAATTACCAACCCTAAGTAACTGGCACTGTCGCTAAAGGAGAGCCTGCATCCATTTAATATAGGGGGTTCAGAGACGGAATCTTGTATTTGCTTGTGAATAGCACAAGTTCTGTCTTTGAGGGATTAACTCCAAGACCTCGCGATTCTGTCCTTCTTGACAGTCTCGCGAGCTTTGCGGTCATGAAGTCGCAGAGTGTTTGGTTGGGGTTTGGGGTTGGTTTTCCTGGGTTGCAGAATAAAAAAGACGTATTGCTTCGTTCGCACTATATTTTCTATTACTCTGGGCGTTTACAGCAATGTTCTTAGCACCTATATTATTTCTAGCGAGATGTTGCCAAGGAGTGGTGGGTTGTGTATCGGTGCTCCATATCGTTGCCTACTTCTAGGCCTAAAAATCCCGCCCCCCTTGCAGGATCATGCAACCAGAGTGGCACGATATAAGGGGGTCCATTTTCAGGTCCGGTAGGCGCCTGACTCTGTCGAAAGCCTTTGAGAAGTCAAGGGCAATGACAGATGTGTGCTTTTTGGATCTCAGCGATCTGGTTATCAGATGGTCTGCGAAGAGCAGACCGTCTGCAACCGATTTGCCGTGCTAAAATCCAGATTGGTTGGGATGGATAAGGTTATTCTGTGTTACGAACCACCATAGGCGTTTGGCTATTATTTTTTCTAATGTTTTGGATAGGCAGCAGTTTAGTGAGATTGGTCTATAGTTGGCTACTATTGTTTTATTTAAGTTGGGCTTTAGTATGGGGATGACTAGGTTGGTTTTGTAGGATTGCGGGATGAAGTTGTTAAAAATAATATTAAATAGGTTAGTGATATTCGGTTAAGGCCAGGAGTTGTTCCTTTAAGGGAGTGCAATGCATATAGTAGTTCTATTTGTGTAATGTCTAATTCTATTGTTTGTGCTGTCAGACAGGGTAAAACGGTAGTTGTTGAGTCTGAGTATTTGTTGGCCGTGAAGTTTTGGTTAAAGTTTTCTTTGGAGTCTTTGGAATGGTCTGACCAGTGTTGAGCAAAAAGATGAGCTATGTGGGTTGTTTCTGTCGTGTGTAAATTGTTGGTTGTATCTGTGATACAATGAATGGTTTTTGTGGGGTTAAGTCCGCAGAGACGTCGGATGCTTGACCAGATTTTGTCTGAGGGGGTATTGGGGTCGATTGTGGACGTGAAATCTGTCATGGCTTTAGTTTTGGGTAATTTTAGCTATCTTCGGAAGAGAGCGTTAGCTCGTATATAATTGAGGAGATTTTCAGTGCTGTTGAACCGTTTGAAGTTCTGCCAGGTTTTAAATTTATTTGCCCTAAGTTTAGTCAGGGTCTTATTCCACCAGGGAGTGTTTTTGCTGAAGCGATGCGGGGTTGTCTGTGGTATGCTGTGGTGTACCGCTTGTAGAATTATTTTGTTTATGATTGCGGCTTCTTTATTGATGTTCGTGCTTTTGGGTATCAGTTCACTTAAATCATTAGTTAATTTTTTGTATAGTGGCCAATCTGCTTCTTTTATTTTGAAAAAGGGTCGAGAGAAGTTTGCTGTTTGTGACTGTGGGAACAAGGATATTAGGATTGGGAAATGATCGCTTCCATGAAGGTCATCGACTATTTTCCAGTTAGTGAAGGGGGTGAGTTGGGGAGAGCATAACGAAAGGTCTATGTGGGTGAATGTATTGTGTGTGGAAAAGTGGGTTGGGGAGCCGTCGTTGAGTATCGTAAGGTTGGCGGTTTGGAAAAATTTTGATAATATTTTGCCTCTTCTATTGTCCTGGGGTGATACCCAACTGTGATGCCAGCTGTTGAAGTCGCCTAGGATAATTTGGTTGCATTTGAGTGAAAAAGGTTTGTTGGGAGGGATGCATGTTGAAAGGATGTTAATTTTTGTTTTTGATGTAATTTCTATTCCAAGTGTTTCTAGGTGTCGAGATTGGTTTGACTGAGAATGTTGTATGGATTTGTGGACTAATGTGGCTACTCCATCAAATCGGTTGGATGTTGTGTTGGAATAAATATGGTAATTTACTGGGACGGGGGAGGGTGTATTTGTGTTGAAATGGTGAGTCTCTTGGAGACATATGATTTGTGGAGAAAATTGTTTTATTATAACTAAGAGTTCATTGTAGTTGTTTGTGTATCCTCTAATGTTCCATTGTAGTATTTTAAGCATTGCTATAGTTTTGAGTTTAAGTGTTTAAAGTTGGTATTTGATTTTGTTTTGGATTTAAGGCCTGTCTCCAGCACCACGAAATTTTACTGACAGGAATCTGCTCTTTATTTCGGTGCTTATTAAAGAAGTCTTCTCCTCCCTTTAAAAATGTTCATATCTCTTTTTGGTTTTGCGCACATATTTTGCCTCCACCTCTCACTTGTACTTCAGTAATAATGTGCACATATATTTTCCTGGCACCCTCATCAGCTGTTTTCACAGTCCACATTCGTGTGGATATCGATACTATCGATAAGAATTCGTGGATTCCGTTTACGTTGCTGGATACTGACTCCAGGAAAACACAAACGAAAAATTACTGGCCCAGTTTTTTTTATATGAAGTTTGGCAGTAATTTTTCGTTTCCGCGGTGCTGGATACCCAGCTTTAAGCTAAAGTTAAGTATAGGATTTTTGTTTTAAATAGATTCGCTGTCGCTGTGTTGGTTCTTGTTTTTGGCTGTTCTTGCTTTGGTTTTTGTTTTTGTTTTGGGGGCCTTAAAGTTAGTAAATAGGGGACTAGACTTATCTTTAGGAAATATTCTTAGTTTTATATCTTCGGTGGGCTGCGATGTATGAGGTTTGTTTTCCGTATTGGGAATGTTACTGTCTATTTCCATGTCTTCTGCTACGATATGCTGCTGTTGATGTTTTTTTTGTAGCTGTGTTGTTTCGGTTGATCGTGCTGTGGTTGGCTGTGTTGTGGGTGCGTTATGGTTATGGGATGTGGAAGTAGATTGGGAGTTTCTTAGCTGCAGCGTGGCGCTGGTTTGTGTGTGTGTGCATGGGGAATTGGGTGATGTGTGTGTTGGTGCGTGTGTTGTTGTTGTAAGCGATGTTGATTGTGCAGCTGTTTTAGCATAGGTATTTTTCAACTGCTGGCTGTGTCTATTGTGGTATATCTCTAGCGCAGTTTTGTGATCGACTTGTTCGGTGATTTTTATTGTAGTTAATTCCTGTTGCTTAAGGAATGTCGGGCATTTGCGGTCGAGAGGGCTATGTTGGTAGTCAACTTCAGGGTTATTTTTGCGGTTAGGCAGTTCCTCATCTTTTTGCAAAGTTCTCCTTCGTTTGTGTGCTTTCCTTCTGAGCAGTTTTTGCATGTTTCTGGACTCTTACAGATGGTGGCAGGGTGACCAAAACGTAGACATTTTTTGCATTGAAGGGGAAGGGGGATATAGGGTCGCACTCGGACGATTTCGTATCCGATGTTAATTTTTTCGGGTAATTTGTGTGTTGCGAATGTTATTATAATAAGTCCCGTTTCTGTGAGTGTGTTGCCTTCTTGGTTTATGTTGTTTGGTTGTTTTTTCAGAATTTTTTGTACTTCTGATACGTTTTGCGCTTTTAGTTCTTGTAGTATTTCGTTCTCGGTTATGTAACGTAGTACATTGCTGTATATAACGCCTTTTGTAAAGTTTAGTGCTTTGTGTTCTGATGCGGTAATGTCTATGTCTGTCATTTTGGTTAGCCTAAGTAATTTTAGCGCTTGCAGTTCAGTTTTAGTTTTGATGAGAAGAAAGCCGTCTCTTATTTTTTTGCACATTTCCATTTCCCCTCCACAGGCATAGTCTATGGTTTTTTTAATAACGAATGGTGATACCTTTTCGAACGATTCGCTATCATTTCGTTTTAGGACAATATATTTGGGTTCGTTTAGTTGTGTGTTGTTGGTTGTTTTGCTGAATTTGCTTATGTCCGGTGGCTCGTGCATGGTTATTGTTTTTGGGCTCAAGCCCGGTGTAACTGTTTGTTTTTGTTTTTTGTTTTCTCTTTTGTTTTTAATATTTGTTTGTCGCGGGTTTGCTGGTAAGCTTTTGCGTTTGCGTTTAGCGGTTCTTATACAGTTGCAGCACGTCTTGTCTCTCGAGAGGTTGAAGTGATACTGAATGTTTTTTTATTTTCCAGGTTTAGTGTTGTTTTAAGAAGTTTTAAGAAATGTAGTATTTTTTGTCATAGGTAGTGCTTCTATTTTGCACAGAACTTAAGCTTCCTAGCACTGGTTCTATTGAACTTTGCAGTTAAAAAAAGCTGACAAAAAAGCTATAAATTATGAAATTTCCATTTGGAAGCTTAATATCTTCCAGACGTTAAGTTGCAGCTACAAAGTGTCTGGGTCAGATTTATAGCTGCATTTGTCAGCTTTTTTTAACTGCAAAGTTCAATAGAACCAGTGCTAGGAAGCTTAAGTTCTGTGCAAAATAGAAGCACTACCTATGACAAAAAATACTACATTTCTTAAAACTTCTTAAAATTCGTTCGCCTCTCCAAAGGCAACGACAGCTGCTGGTGATAAAAATTCGGTAGCCGATTTTATTGCCTCGGAAAGCATGCAGCCGAAATCGTCTGTAGCGTCTGTGTCCGTAATGTAGGCAAACTCATTAGCTGTCCCCTCAATTCCGACCCCACCAGTGAATATACGTCCCGGACCACCGGGTATTACCATCACAGGTGATAGGCCTGTGATGCCAAGACTGGTGGGGATCCCACCAAAGAGACAAGTTTTTCTCCATTTGTTCTTCCAAATTTTTGACGGAGAATTTGGTGGTGAAAGAGTTTAAGGCAAAGAAGAAGACTAGGCCACCAATAACCCTGCCAACTAATCAGACCAGTGCTCCTTCGTCATCTTCTCGCTCCACTTCCACCCGTCCAAAAAACTAACAAACTCTCTTTTAGTGACCTATCAGAATGTTCGAGGTTTGTGTAGCAAGCTCAGCATTCTTTTCCAGGATAGTGTCGCATTTGCATCCCACGTTATTCTGTTTACCGAGACCTGACTAAAGCTGGACATTCTTAGTTCCGAAATTTTGGCAGGTCGGTACACAACTTATAGGAAGGATCGTTCGTCTCGACGTGCAGGAGGGGTCCTGATTGCTGTGGACTCAAACTTCACGTCGGAACTTTTCACAGTCCAGATCCAGCAGGACCTGGAATTTCTGTGTGTAAGACTGATTCTTCCCGCTTTCTCAGTTTTCATAACTTGCTCGTATATTCCACCTTCTTCGGATATCGCAATTTACGAGCAGCATTTGTCCGCTTTAACCGCTATTTCTTCCTCGCTATCTGACAAAGATCATATGATAGTTCTTGGGGACTTCAACTTGCCAGGAATTGTTTGGTCTTCGGCATATGAGTCCAATAACCTGGTACACATGGCACGACATGACTTTGTTGACGGCTTGATTGACCTGTCTCTGTGTCAAGTTAACCATGTTAAAAATTCCTTGGGTCGATTTCTTGATCTGTGCTTTGCAACGGATCCGACCTTTGCGTTGTTAACTCGAGTCCCCCCCTCACTATACCTGAAGATGCCTACCATCCTACTTTCGAAGTGTCGCTCGACCAAGGACGAACTGAATTGAAGCCGAGTTTACGAAGCTTAATAACCTCATTAGGGATTTTGATTGGTCCGCTTTATATTTGTGCAGAGACGTTACGACAGGCACAAACATGTTCTATGATACACTGGACTCACTTTTTGTCTCTTGTGTCCCACTTTCCTGTCCGATTAGATCAAGAAAACCCCCTTGGTTTACCAAGGAGCGATCCCATCTAAAAAACTTAAAAAAACTTAGCAGTTCTACAGCTTCGTAAACTGTAAGCGTAGAAATTCCGCACACCCGCCCTCGCTATCTTACTTTGGTTGGTAATGATCAGGCAATTGCCGATCTTTTTGCCCGTTTTTTCCAAACTACCTATTCGCAGGACGTTTACTCTGGTCAGCCGTATCCATACGGTTTACCGAGGTCAAACTGAATTTTCAGTCCTTAGATAAATAAAAGCTCGTTACTTCATGATCTACGAACAGTAAAGCCGGTGTTTTCTCCGGGTCTTGACGGAGTTCCCGGCTGTGTACCAGGTACTGTGCAGATTCTCTGTGTGGGCCGTTGCTTAAACTATTCTACCTGTCCATTAATTCTTCATGCTTCCCCCGATATGGACGGAGTCCTTTATAATTCCTCTCAATAAGAAAGGTAGCAAATCTGACGCGAACAACTATAGAGGTATGTCTAAGTTATCCGACATTCCTAAAGTGTTTGAGAAAATTTTAGCTCCGCACCTGCAGCACCCATGCAGATCACTTATATCTCCAGCTCAACATGGATTTATAAGGCGGAGATCAACCACTACCAACTTATTGGAGTTTACCTCCTTTATAATTAAAGGCTTTCAAGGTAATTTACAGACGGATGTTGTTTACACCGATTTTAGTAAAGCGTTCAACTCTGTAAACCATTCCCTCCTAGCACAAAAACTTGACCTTTTAGGGTTCCCGCCCAATCTCCTGAGTTGGATCTTAAGCTACCTTTGTTCTAGGTCTCAGAGAGTCGTTTTCAAAAACTCCCTGTGCTCACCAGTTTTGGTGACTTCGGGTGTACCACAGGGGAGCCATCTAGGCCCCTTACTATTTACGCTCTTTATAAATGACCTGCCTTCTGTATTAACACACTCTCGAGTACTTATGTATGCGGATGATGTTAAGCTCTGTGTCCAGTATAAGGACATTTCTTTCCAATCCAGGTTGCAATCCGATCTCGATAGATTTCAGTCTTGGTGTTGTGCAAATCTATTAAACCTTAATGCTTCTAAATGTAAAGTAATGACTTTTCATCGTTCCAGCGCCTTTCTGGTTCCTTACACCCTTTGTGGTGGTTCTCTTGAGAGAATTATCCGGGTTAATGATCTTGGTGTTCTATTAGATCCCAAGTTAAAGTTTTCAGAACACATTTCTACTATGGTGAATAAGGCCATGGGCGGGCTTGGGTTTATAAGGAGGTGGTCAAAGGAATTTGACGACCCCTATGTAAGAAAGACTCTCTACACCTATCTGGTTCGTCCGATCTTAGAATACGGCTCTTGTGTATGGTGCCCTCAGTACAACGTACACCAGGACCGTATAGAATCAGTTCAGAAAAACTTTTTACTATTTGCTTTACGCGGCCTCAACTGGGATGCAGGTGTGAGACTGCCGTCTTACCCTAATAGATTGCTTTTAATAAACCTTCCAACCTTAGCTAATCGTAGGAAAATGCTTGGTGTGATTTTTGTGCACAACTTGATAAGGGGTGACGTAGACAGCCCTGACCTGTTGAGCCGCATAAACTTCACGATTCCTATTAGAAGCACTAGGAATTATACACCCTTGTTTCTTCCGCTTTGTAGATCGAATTACTCTTTGCATGAACCATTTAGGGTCCTATGCTCAGATTATAATCCCCTGTACCATATTATTTCTACTACTAACTCCCTCCCTAGTCTTAAATTATTGATACTCTTATATCTTTCTCGTAATTAGAAATTGCTTAGTTTTTTTAGTTAGATTAGTTCTACTTTTCCTAGAACACCAGTCTAACAGCTATCTTTCCTGCACGTCCGCGATCGGTTCGGTTAACGAGTCGCGCGTTATGCGGCAGTGCCCCTCGGTCGGTTGGGCGGGAGGTGGGCTGCGTTCTTGACTGGGATCCGCACGTAACAGCCATCGGCTGGTGTCGCTTGGGCCACTTGATAGTGCAGTCATTGCATATCAACGTCCTAAAGGATAGGATCCAGCACCGTGGAAACTTAAAATTACTGTTAAACTCCATATAAAAAAACTGGGCCACGAATATTTCGTTTGTGTTTTCCTGGCCTCAGTATCCAGCAAGGTAAACGAAATCCACATCATTTTGTCACCTATTGTTGGCTCCGCCGAACAAAAATTACGTGCTGCTGACTTTAATTTTCAAGTGTCACTATTCAAGTTGGAATCTGCGCGTCCCAAAAGACCTTGCAAGTCTTTGTGTTACCATTTTGTTGCGTGCAATCAGACTTATTTAAATTGAAATGTTTAAAAATGGTTTCACCGCTCAACTTTAAATTGAATTTATTGTTTGATTCGACAAAAATACCCCGATACCGCGTCGAAACCCCGAATAATTTCAGTATTTTGTAAAAATACTTGTCACAATACGGTAACACTTGCGAATGATGCGCTGAATGTTGCATCATGCGGCCGCATCATTGTCTTCTTCTATCTACAGGGCATCATTGTCGCATTAAAAACGTAAAAAATGAGCTCTGAGGTCAAAGTGATTGTGTTGGTGGCAGCGTATATTGTTGTTAAAAATAAGAAAGATGCACAGAAGCCCATGCACTTTTCACCGAAATATGGTCGAAATGTCTCTTTTCGTTGATCCGCCAAAGACATTGTCTTGCCTCGACAGTTTTTATTAACGCTATCTTCTCTTCTCTTTGAAAATTGATATCCCTTTTTTATATGTGGTCTTATGATTTGTGTAATTTATTATATGCTTATATATTATATAAAGAGACGAATTAAATTTTGGCCCATGTGGAAAATTTCAAAAAATTAGAACCCTATGCTAAATTTTTATACATATATTAAAAGTTATCTGTTTCCATTTTTTTTACATGTACTTTTTACATCAGCTTCTACATTTCTACATGTACATGTAGAACTAATCATACGAGACGTGGAAGTGTGTGCGAGAGAGAGAGGGAATGAGTAAGCGCTTGGCAGGCGTTGCGTAGCGACTGAAATTTAATTTGTTCCTTCTGGCTATAATAGTAGTTCGACCATCTCAAGGTGGCGGCGTCTTAATTGCTGTTCGTTCCGACTTAACTTCCTAACTCTTTTCCATCGATGAGCTCAACACTATGTAAATTATCGTAGTTAAAATTCGTCTGTGTTCTTTTAATTTATTCATATCATGCTCTTACATCTAACCGTCCTCTGAATTTACAACTTAAATACTTCACGCTGCCCATCTTCAGTCCGTTCTGTCTTAGCTTAGTGATTCTGATCGTCTGCCCTCGGTGACTTTAGTCTCCCAAATGTCACTTGGTCTCCATCCAATGCCTCAAACTTAATGTTCCCATCTATGCAGCATGACTTCGTTGATTCTCTGTCCGATACATCGTTAGGCCAGGTAAATGGCATACGTAATAGCATGTGTAGGACCCTTGATCTCGTGTTCACTAGCGATGCTTCGAGCACTTTGGTACGTCGAGGATCACCTCAATCATTCCCTGAAGACCCATACCATCCCACACTTTCAATTGATTTCCTTTTTCCCTCTTCATGCCCTATAAAGTCGTTTATTAAGCCTTCGAATATCTATTTCTTTAAGAAGGCTGATTTTCTCTCCCTGAATACTGCCCTATCTCAGATGGATTGATCATTCCTTGACGATTTCCAAGAAATTGAATCTGCTACCGTAATCTTCCTTTAGTCACCCCTCCAGAAATCTTTCTGGCCCTATCTGGTTCACCCCGAGATTAATAAATCTGAAGAATTTAAAATCCCGTATGTACAAGAAGTTCAAAAAAATCGGTTTGCAATCAGACTTTTCGAAGTACTCAATTGCAAAATCGAAATTTTCCTTATTTAATACATTGTGCTACAATAGATACTTGACCAAATTCAAACTTAACTTTAAACGCGACCCTAAACAATTCTTCAGGTTTGTTAATTCTAAACGTAAATCTTCCCAATCTCCTTCTTCTCTACACTTAAATGGTAGTTATGCTGATAGGGATTGTGATATTGCTGATCTGTTCCCTTCCTTTTTCCAACGTTGCTACTCTGTCCCTTCTATTAACCTTCCCTCTATCCTAGCCTCATCGAACGACTTTAGTAGTAGTTACTCTTATCCTTCCCCCCTTCATCGACTATGATGGACTCTTAACATATTTAAAATCGTGCAAGTTTTCTTCCTCCACTGGGCCAGACTTTAGTAGTCTAATTATTGTGTCTATCTTAAACCAAAAATCAAGGCATTCAAATATTTTTTTTTCGACTTTTCCTTATCTTTCAAAGTTAATTTTGGGATAAAATACCGAAAAAAATTATGAAATTTCCATTTGGAAGCTTAATATCTTCCAGACGTTAAATTGCAGCTACAAAAAGTCTGAGTAGGATTTATAGCTGCATTTGTCAGCTGCAAAGGTTAATACAACAAGTTGTAGGAAACTTAAGGAAACTTAAGGAAACTTATATGACAAATAGAAGCACTACCTCTGACAAAAAAAACCAAAGTTTTAAAAAATTAAAAAAAAAAAAACTACTCCATGAAAAAAATGGAATATTGGAAAGAAAACCAATTTATATACCCCCATCTGTATCAACTTGCGAAGGTGGTCCACTCTGCACCTGCAACACAAGTGAGCGTTGTAAGGTCATTTTCAGCACTCAAATTGTTGTTAACAGATCAGAGGTGCAATCTCTCAAGCAAGTCCCTTTCAAAATTACTTTTTGTTAAATTAAATCTACTTTAAAAAACTGAATTCTTCCCCTTCCTCTAAAGATCACTTATCAGAATGTCGGATGGTTGGCCATGTTTGACTAGTTATTCGACAACGTGGAGCTGATTGCCAGTTGTTGTGTATTAGTTGCTTACATCGCTCCTTTATTATGAGCCTACATGTGGCCATCGGCATACGAGTATCCTCCTTGTCTTGGAGGATTGTAGTGCCAAGTCTGCCCAGCTCGTCTGCAATACAGTTTCCCTTCGATGTCCCGGCGGCCCGGGACCCATATAAGGCTGATAGCGAATTGCTGAGCCATCTCGTAAAGAGATTTGCGGCAATCTGCAACGGTGGCCGAGTTTGCGGAGATCGCATTAAGCGATTTCATTGCAGCTTGGCTATCACTATAGATATTTACGCGGGTTGAAGGCTGTTTAGGGCTTCCTTGATTGCAATGACCTCCGCTTGAAAGACGCTGCAGTGATCAGGGAGCCTAAAGGAGTGCCTAATGTTTAGCTGTTCGGAGTATATTCCTCCTTCGACCCTGTTGTTCAGCTTTGACCCATCTGTGAATATGTTTAGGGCACCTTCTGGGCCTGGGGGTCCCTCACTCGTCTGTGTGGGGGATAATTGCATCGAAAGGAGTGTCTGTGTATTCCCTTGGGACACAGTAGTCCGTTTTAATATTAAGGAGTGACCTGTGAGTTGTGGTGCCCATTGGTCAGAGTCTCTCAGACGTATTGCTGCCATCTGTGCCCTTTCTTTTCCAGCAAGGGCAAGGCTTTGGAGGCATAGAATGGCATCAAGCGCATCATTTGGAGTGGTGCGAAGAGCTCCGCTGATGCAAAGGGCGGCTGTTCGTTGAACTTTGTCGAGTTGTCTGGTGATCGTCCTTTTTGATAAGGCCGGCCACCACACTGTAATTCCATAAAGTATAATTGGTCTAACTATAGCTAGATATATCCATTGGACTATACTTGGGTTCATGCTCCATTTCAAGCCAATAGCTTTTTTGCAAGTGTAGAGGGCTATCGTTGCCTTCTTCACACTGTCTTTGATGTTCAGGTTCCAATTTAGCTTCTTGTCAATTACCAACCCTAAGTAACTGGCACTGTCGCTAAAGGAGAGCCTGCATCCATTTAATATAGGGGGTTCAGAGACGGAATCTTGTATTTGCTTGTGAATAGCACAAGTTCTGTCTTTGAGGGATTAACTCCAAGACCTCGCGATTCTGTCCTTCTTGACAGTCTCGCGAGCTTTGCGGTCATGAAGTCGCAGAGTGTTTGGTTGGGGTTTGGGGTTGGTTTTCCTGGGTTGCAGAATAAAAAAGACGTATTGCTTCGTTCGCACTATATTTTCTATTACTCTGGGCGTTTACAGCAATGTTCTTAGCACCTATATTATTTCTAGCGAGATGTTGCCAAGGAGTGGTGGGTTGTGTATCGGTGCTCCATATCGTTGCCTACTTCTAGGCCTAAAAATCCCGCCCCCCTTGCAGGATCATGCAACCAGAGTGGCACGATATAAGGGGGTCCATTTTCAGGTCCGGTAGGCGCCTGACTCTGTCGAAAGCCTTTGAGAAGTCAAGGGCAATGACAGATGTGTGCTTTTTGGATCTCAGCGATCTGGTTATCAGATGGTCTGCGAAGAGCAGTCCGTCTGCAACCGATTTGCCGTGCTAAAATCCAGATTGGTTGGGATGGATAAGGTTATTCTGTGTTACGAACCACCATAGGCGTTTGGCTATTATTTTTTCTAATGTTTTGGATAGGCAGCAGTTTAGTGAGATTGGTCTATAGTTGGCTACTATTGTTTTATTTAAGTTGGGCTTTAGTATGGGGATGACTAGGTTGGTTTTGTAGGATTGCGGGATGAAGTTGTTAAAAATAATATTAAATAGGTTAGTGATATTCGGTTAAGGCCAGGAGTTGTTCCTTTAAGGGAGTGCAATGCATATAGTAGTTCTATTTGTGTAATGTCTAATTCTATTGTTTGTGCTGTCAGACAGGGTAAAACGGTAGTTGTTGAGTCTGAGTATTTGTTGGCCGTGAAGTTTTGGTTAAAGTTTTCTTTGGAGTCTTTGGAATGGTCTGACCAGTGTTGAGCAAAAAGATGAGCTATGTGGGTTGTTTCTGTCGTGTGTAAATTGTTGGTTGTATCTGTGATACAATGAATGGTTTTTGTGGGGTTAAGTCCGCAGAGACGTCGGATGCTTGACCAGATTTTGTCTGAGGGGGTATTGGGGTCGATTGTGGACGTGAAATCTGTCATGGCTTTAGTTTTGGGTAATTTTAGCTATCTTCGGAAGAGAGCGTTAGCTCGTATATAATTGAGGAGATTTTCAGTGCTGTTGAACCGTTTGAAGTTCTGCCAGGTTTTAAATTTATTTGCCCTAAGTTTAGTCAGGGTCTTATTCCACCAGGGAGTGTTTTTGCTGAAGCGATGCGGGGTTGTCTGTGGTATGCTGTGGTGTGCCGCTTGTAGAATTATTTTGTTTATGATTGCGGCTTCTTTATTGATGTTCGTGCTTTTGGGTATCAGTTCACTTAAATCATTAGTTAATTTTTTGTATAGTGGCCAATCTGCTTCTTTTATTTTGAAAAAGGGTCGAGAGAAGTTTGCTGTTTGTGACTGTGGGAACAAGGATATTAGGATTGGGAAATGATCGCTTCCATGAAGGTCATCGACTATTTTCCAGTTAGTGAAGGGGGTGAGTTGGGGAGAGCATAACGAAAGGTCTATGTGGGTGAATGTATTGTGTGTGGAAAAGTGGGTTGGGGAGCCGTCGTTGAGTATCGTAAGGTTGGCGGTTTGGAAAAATTTTGATAATATTTTGCCTCTTCTATTGTCCTGGGGTGATACCCAACTGTGATGCCAGCTGTTGAAGTCGCCTAGGATAATTTGGTTGCATTTGAGTGAAAAAGGTTTGTTGGGAGGGATGCATGTTGAAAGGATGTTAATTTTTGTTTTTGATGTAATTTCTATTCCAAGTGTTTCTAGGTGTCGAGATTGGTTTGACTGAGAATGTTGTATGGATTTGTGGACTAATGTGGCTACTCCATCAAATCGGTTGGATGTTGTGTTGGAATAAATATGGTAATTTACTGGGACGGGGGAGGGTGTATTTGTGTTGAAATGGTGAGTCTCTTGGAGACATATGATTTGTGGAGAAAATTGTTTTATTATAACTAAGAGTTCATTGTAGTTGTTTGTGTATCCTCTAATGTTCCATTGTAGTATTTTAAGCATTGCTATAGTTTTGAGTTTAAGTGTTTAAAGTTGGTATTTGATTTTGTTTTGGATTTAAGGCCTGTCTCCAGCACCACGAAATTTTACTGACAGGAATCTGCTCTTTATTTCGGTGCTTATTAAAGAAGTCTTCTCCTCCCTTTAAAAATGTTCATATCTCTTTTTGGTTTTGCGCACATATTTTGCCTCCACCTCTCACTTGTACTTCAGTAATAATGTGCACATATATTTTCCTGGCACCCTCATCAGCTGTTTTCACAGTCCACATTCGTGTGGATATCGATACTATCGATAAGAATTCGTGGATTCCATTTACGTTGCTGGATACTGACTCCAGGAAAACACAAACGAAAAATTACTGGCCCAGTTTTTTTTATATGAAGTTTGGCAGTAATTTTTCGTTTCCGCGGTGCTGGATACCCAGCTTTAAGCTAAAGTTAAGTATAGGATTTTTGTTTTAAATAGATTCGCTGTCGCTGTGTTGGTTCTTGTTTTTGGCTGTTCTTGCTTTGGTTTTTGTTTTTGTTTTGGGGGCCTTAAAGTTAGTAGATAGGGGACTAGACTTATCTTTAGGAAATATTCTTAGTTTTATATCTTCGGTGGGCTGCGATGTATGAGGTTTGTTTTCCGTATTGGGAATGTTACTGTCTATTTCCATGTCTTCTGCTACGATATGCTGCTGTTGATGTTTTTTTTGTAGCTGTGTTGTTTCGGTTGATCGTGCTGTGGTTGGCTGTGTTGTGGGTGCGTTATGGTTATGGGATGTGGAAGTAGATTGGGAGTTTCTTAGCTGCAGCGTGGCGCTGGTTTGTGTGTGTGTGCATGGGGAATTGGGTGATGTGTGTGTTGGTGCGTGTGTTGTTGTTGTAAGCGATGTTGATTGTGCAGCTGTTTTAGCATAGGTATTTTTCAACTGCTGGCTGTGTCTATTGTGGTATATCTCTAGCGCAGTTTTGTGATCGACTTGTTCGGTGATTTTTATTGTAGTTAATTCCTGTTGCTTAAGGAATGTCGGGCATTTGCGGTCGAGAGGGCTATGTTGGTAGTCAACTTCAGGGTTATTTTTGCAGTTTAGGCAGTTCCTCATCTTTTTGCAAAGTTCTCCTTCGTTTGTGTGCTTTCCTTCTGAGCAGTTTTTGCATGTTTCTGGACTCTTACAGATGGTGGCAGGGTGACCAAAACGTAGACATTTTTTGCATTGAAGGGGAAGGGGGATATAGGGTCGCACTCGGACGATTTCGTATCCGATGTTAATTTTTTCGGGTAATTTGTGTGTTGCGAATGTTATTATAATAAGTCCCGTTTCTGTGAGTGTGTTGCCTTCTTGGTTTATGTTGTTTGGTTGTTTTTTCAGAATTTTTCGTACTTCTGAAACGTTTTGCGCTTTTAGTTCTTGTAGTATTTCGTTCTCGGTTATGTAACGTAGTACATTGCAGTATATAACGCCTTTTGTAAAGTTTAGTGCTTTGTGTTCTGATGCGGTAATGTCTATGTCTGTCATTTTGGTTAGCCTAAGTAATTTTAGCGCTTGCAGTTCAGTTTTAGTTTTGATAAGAAGAGAGCCGTCTCTTATTTTTTTGCACATTTCCATTTCCCCTCCACAGACATAGTCTATGGTTTTTTTAATAACGAATGGTGATACCTTTTCGAACGATTCGCTATCATTTCGTTTGGGTTATATTTGGGTTCGTTTAGTTGTGTGTTGTTGGTTGTTTTGCTGAATTTGCTTATGTCCGGTGGCTCGTGCATGGTTATTGTTTTTGGGCTCAAGCCCGGTGTAACTGTTTGTTTTTGTTTTTTGTTTTCTCTTTTGTTTTTAATATTTGTTTGTCACGGGTTTGCTGGTAAGCTTTTGCGTTTGCGTTTGCGTTTAGCGGTTCTTATACAGTTGCAGCACGTCTTGTCTCTCGAGAGGTTGAAGTGATACTGAATGTTTTTTTATTTTCCAGGTTTAGTGTTGTTTTAAGAAGTTTTAAGAAATGTAGTATTTTTTGTCATAGGTAGTGCTTCTATTTTGCACAGAACTTAAGCTTCCTAGCACTGGTTCTATTGAACTTTGCAGTTAAAAAAAGCTGACAAAAAAGCTATAAATTATGAAATTTCCATTTGGAAGCTTAATATCTTCCAGACGTTAAGTTGCAGCTACAAAGTGTCTGGGTCAGATTTATAGCTGCATTTGTCAAACTACATATTCGCAGGACGTTTACTCTGGTCAGCCGTATCCATACGGTTTACCGAGGTCAAACTGAATTTTCAGTCCTTAGATAAATAAAAGCTCGTTACTTCATGATCTACGAACAGTAAAGCCGGTGTTTTCTCCGGGTCTTGACGGAGTTCCCGGCTGTGTACCAGGTACTGTGCAGATTCTCTGTGTGGGCCGTTGCTTAAACTATTCTACCTGTCCATTAATTCTTCATGCTTCCCCCGATATGGACGGAGTCCTTTATAATTCCTCTCAATAAGAAAGGTAGCAAATCTGACGCGAACAACTATAGAGGTATGTCTAAGTTATCCGACATTCCTAAAGTGTTTGAGAAAATTTTAGCTCCGCACCTGCAGCACCCATGCAGATCACTTATATCTCCAGCTCAACATGGATTTATAAGGCGGAGATCAACCACTACCAACTTATTTGAGTTTACCTCCTTTATAATTAAAGGCTTTCAAGGTAATTTAGACGGATGTTGTTTACACCGATTTTAGTAAAGCGTTCAACTCTGTAAACCATTCCCTCCTAGCACAAAAACTTGACCTTTTAGGGTTCCCGCCCAATCTCCTGAGTTGGATCTTTAGCTACCTTTGTTCTAGGTCTCAGAGAGTCGTTTTCAAAAACTCCCTGTGCTCACCAGTTTTGGTGACTTCGGGTGTACCACAGGGGAGCCATCTAGGCCCCTTACTATTTACGCTCTTTATAAATGACCTGCCTTCTGTATTAACACACTCTCGAGTACTTATGTATGCGGATGATGTTAAGCTCTGTGTCCAGTATAAGGACATTTATTTTCAATCCAGGTTGCAATCCGATCTCGATAGATTTCAGTCTTGGTGTTGTGCAAATTTATTAAACCTTAATGCCTTAAAATGTAAAGTAATGTATTTTCATCGCTCCAGCGCCATTCTGGTTTCTTACACCCTTTTTGGTGGTTCTCTTGAGAGAATTATCCGGGTTGATGCTCTTGGTGTTCTATTAGATCCCAAGTTAAAGTTTTCAGAACACATTTCTACTATGGTGAATAAGGCTATGGGCGTGTTTGGATTTATAAGGAGGTGGTCAAAGGAATTTAGCGACCCCTATGTAAGAAAGACTCTCTACACCTCTCTGTTTCGTCCGATTTTAGAATACGGCTTTTGTGTATGGTGCCCTCAGTACAACGTACACCAGGACCGTATAGAATCAGTCCAGAAAAACTTTTTATTTTTTGCTTTACGCGGCCTCAGCTGGCGGTCTTTTCCTGATAGGTTAGGTTACCCCGGACGGCCCCCTGTGGGTCCTCTCATAGGCCAAAATGATCCTTAGTTATCCGGATGGATCTTTGTATGGACCTTACGAGGGTGTTTCTGAGGTTCCGAAGTCCCCCAGAATCGAGGTGTTTTTAGCAAAGGCAAGCAGTTTCCCTGGTGACTTCCTGGAGGCATCATCCAGTGGTACCAGCATCGGTGCGCCCAGGTATCTTCCCCTTTCCCTTGAGAGAGCCGGACATCGGCAGATGAGATGTTCCAAGGTTTCGACAGCCCCGGGTGCATTGCATTTCCTGCAGATGTCGCTGTTGGTGATGTTCAACTTGGTTGCACACCGTGGGAGATGCAGCAGATATTGGCTGAGTTTATCATTGCGTTCATTGCACGACTGCATGGATTTTATCGCTGCTTGGCTGTCAACGAATATGTTAACCGTATTGTGTCGTCGCTCTGTGAGCTGAGCGACCTCTGCTGCTTTCTTGATGGCGAAGACTACCACCTGGAATATGCTGCATCGGTCGGGTGGCTTAGAAGACGCTCTTATTTCAAGGTTCGTACAGTATAGGCCTGCTCCTTCTCCTTCATTCATCTTGGAGCCGTCAGTGTATATGTTAAGGTGTTGAGTCTGGTCCCGTCCTACTTTCCAGTCTCCGGGTTCCATAAAGAGGTTTGTTTTTTTTCATCATGTAGTCGGTTGTACTGATCATGTCCATTCCAGTTGAACTATGCCCGAATCTTCGGGGAGACATGTTCCCCGACACAATCAAGCGCTGTGCTGCCTTGCCTGCAGTCAGCCTAGCGTAGATGTCGAGGTGGTCGATTATAGTTTCGAGTGCTTTGGTTGGCGTTGACCTCAGCGCTCCTGTTACCCTGCCGCTGGGTTAGCTTGTGATACGTCTTCTTTTCAGTAGCTTTGCACCACACTAGGACTCCGTAAAGCAGAGTTGGTCGCACCACCGAGATGTAGATCCAATGCATCAGAGCGGTTGACAGCCCCCATGTGCTACAAAGCATCTTCTTGGATGCATAAAGTGCAGTGGTGGACTTTTTCACCCGCTCAACTACATTGGGTCTTCAGTACTATGCCGAGGTATTCGACTTGTGTTATTGGGGTCACCCTTTTTTGGTTGAATATCGGGGGGAACCATGCTGGTATGTTGTATCTCATGGTGAAGAGGATGAGGTCCATCTTATCCGCGTTGATATTGAGTCCTACTCCATCTGCCCACTCACATAATTCCCTGAGTGTTCGTTCCATTATGGAGCTGAGAGTCGACGGACATACACCCGTGATAAGTATGCTTATGTCGTCCGCATAAGCTGTAATTTTTGGGGCCTTCCTTTCGAATCTCTTAATGAGGTTGTCGACCACCAGGTTCCACAGAAGGGGTGACAGGACTCCACCCTGGGGTGTGCCCCTGTGTGCACCTCTGACCATGGAAGCGGTGCCCCACTCTGATTGCACCCGTCTACAACTTAGAAGGTTTTTTATCCAGAGGTTGATAGACGGGTGGGTGCTGGTTTCTTCTAGGCAGTCCATTATGGCTTCTGTAGCGACGTTATTAAATGCTCCGGATATATCCACGAATACTTCAAGTGCATATTTCTTAGTGTTGAGGGCTTTCTCGACGGTAGCTACTAGCGAGTGTAGTGCTGTTTCCACCGATTTTCCTTTGGTGTAGGCGTGCTGGTTGGTTGACATCAGTCCCTTTACTTCGGTTCTGATGTGTAAATACAGCAGCTTTTCTAATGTTTTCAGTAGGAAAGAGGTTAGGTTTATCGGTCTGTAATCCTTGGAACTCAAATGGTTGCACTTTCCTGCTTTTTGGAGGAAGACAACTCTAGAGGTTCTCCATTGGATCGGGATATAGCCTGATCTTAGGCATGCTGCGTATATTGCGAGAATCCATGACGTGATCACCTCTATGGTCACTTGCAGCATTGCTGGGAATATTCCGTCCAGTCCAGGCCAGACCGAGGTCTCTCTCGGTCTATCCAGACCGAGGTCTTTCTCCACTTCCTTTTCCTGCAGGGTGTGGGCGTCTATGTCAACGGGCTGACGCTTTTTGAAGCTCAGGTAGACACTCCCCATGCCCCACGCCATTTTCCCGTATTTGGGATATAGTTGGTCCTCCGCTGCTTCGTTTGTCTAGAGGATCACATGCTAGCCCCCTCGTTGGGTAGAGGGCTACCAGCATGCAATACCTTCCAGTCAGCGGTCGGTATCTCGGGGTTTTGTCGCTGAAGGAGCTTCAGCGCGCGGTCCCCTTGGATTGCGATGGGGAAGAGCACCTTCGCCGTTGGTATGGACGGGATTAGCCCCTGTCCACCACCTTCAGCTTGGCCCCCTCCCACATCGTTTCCAGTTGGCAGACCGTTTGCGTCAGCCACTTCAGCGTCGGGTCATCCTTACATCTCAGGATTTTGACTTTATTCAGCCACCCAGCACCATCGAAGATGGGCATGGGAGCTGTTAGGTTCTCCTCCATCCGTTTAAACAGGAAGTCTACCAGCCGCGCGTTGACCATTTTTCACTGCGCCGCTGTCATCCTCCTACAATCAGGTGTCTCTTGGACACATCACTGATCCTTTCGCTGGACCCCTGCTTTGCCGGTTAAGGTGGAGGTTCCGCTCTCTTGGGCCCGCGTTGCTGATTGCTCGCCGGAGTGACGGCACTATCGGTCGAGCGCTGCCTTTTGGTAGCTAGCAACTCTTCCACCTTGTTACTCGTCGATGCCTTCATTTGTGGCACCTGCGCGTAGTATTAACGGCCCTCCTCTACCTTCAGCTCGGCCCAAGCTAGCTTGGATTTCTCCTCCTGGGAGATATCCGCCTTGCCTTGCAGCCTGCCTACTATCTTGAGAGCCGCCTTGTATTGGGCTTTGGCCTTCATCCCCTCCCTCGAACGCTTCGGCCCTTCCCTACGCAGGGAGCTGGTAGCTGGTTCAGGCGAGCGGAGAAGGCTGTCCTCTTCTGCTTTACTGATGGATAGCACGCTCTCCAGGTCCGAGTCTGCCTCGAAAATGGCACCTGCGCGGCTCATCCTACAGCGGGGGGTTGTGGCAGTAGTATTACAACTCACGTGACCTGGTCCCGTAACGTGCGAGGTGTGGCCACGAGCAGCCACGCTTCCCACCGACGTTTGGGTTGACACCCTCTAGCGTTTTAGGCCTACCTGCCAGGCACCTCTAGCCATGGCCCTGACCCCGCTCCCCCGACTCGAGGTCGAGTGGACGCCGGGCCATTGCCTTAGCCAGACACTGTATTGCCAGCCCTGATAGATTGCTTTTAATAAGCCTTCCTCCCTTAGCTACTTGTAGGAAAATGCTGGGTGTGATTTTTGTGCACAGCTTGATCAAGGGTGACAGGGTGACCTGTTGAGCCGCATAAACTACACGATTTCTATTAGAAGCACTATACACCGTTGTTTCTCCCACTTTGTAGATCGATTTATTCCTTGCATGAACCATTTAGGGTACTATGCTCGGATTATAATTCCCTCTACCATATTATATCTACTTTTCGTCGAACACTAGTCTAACACCTATCTTTCCTGCATGTCCACGATCGGTTCGGTTAACGAGTCGCGCGTCATGCGACAGCGCCCCTCGGTCGGTTGGGCGGGAGGTGGGCTGCGTTCTTGATTGGGATCCGCGCGTAACAGCCATCGGCTGGTGTCGCTTGGGCCACTTGATGGTGCAGTCATTGCATATCATTGTCCTAAAGTATAAAATGTGTTTGCATTGAGATAAACTTATCCTGTGTATTCCGGAATTCTGAGTGGACAGCAGCGAATTCGTTATGAGTCTGTCTCATAAATGTTTGCATATCGGCTTCAACTGCTTCAACAAGTCCAGTTGAGACCGCAGCAAGTCTTGAGCAGATCGCCAACGGGACCAGCGATTTGAAGAAAACCAGCGTAGCTAGTGTGAGCCGTGTTGTCACACAACCAGCAGTATATTTGTAGTTACCGAACGATGACCGTCGCAGCTTTTAGCCCAACATGAGCTCATTGTCACATTAAAAACAATATATATGAAAAAAGAAAAACGAAAGATAAAATCGCGATTCGTGTACTCCTTCGTCGCTAACCCAGACCTTTCACCACTGCTGCGCTCTCATCCAAGCGGAGTATTACGGTAGCGGATGCTGCTTTACAGTGGTAGAGATAATTCTGTAGAAGTCTTAGGGACATTGTCAGAATTCTCCAATAAATCTCCACGCCAAATCCCAGAGCTCTTCATTAACGACTATTTTTTATACAGGGCACCCAGCCAGGCTAACTGTCGACACTAGTCAAATAACACACCTTTTCCGGCCCGGTGTAAAATGAGTTAGGGGGGTTGGGATGTGGGTAGGTGGTGTGAAGAGATGGGGAGATGGGCTAATTATACGAGGCGGCACCACAAGCGCATCGTTAGTATTGCTACTTCACGAAATGCTTGTTTTCAATGCTTTCCATAGGGATGGCCTACCTACAGAGGTAGGTCGCTCGCTATCCGCAACCTGCGACCTATCCGGTGGCCTGAGCTAGGCCCCCTCTGAGCCATCTCAACTATAACTCCATATAAGAACGTTAAGAGTGGTCTGGTGACCGTCATCAATCACTATAGCGTACAAAGCAATTAAGAAAGAGGCGCATAAGTCATACTCCTAAAACATGAACGCAACAATAAATGCGCTGCTATAACATAGCCAATGATAGTTTGGAAAGTGTGCATTGATAAAAAACTGTGAGATACATTTGTTTTTAGGAAGATAAAATCTATAAAGGGTAACGACAACCCAAAACTCCTTTATTAAAAAAAAAAATTTATTGAAACTGTCTATGTATGGTCATTTCTCTGATGTCGCACGGGACGTTCGTACGCATTTCAATGTGTAAAAATGTCAAAAAAAAACCGATTTTCAAAATTGATTTACTTTTATGACTAGCCACTTGACTAGCTCTATAGATGGTGCTAAGATCGATTTTGGGCTACTGTTCGTTTTCGAGATATTTGCAAAAACGCATGGTATTCGCACGGGATAAATGAAGAAGTGGTTTTCGTGGTGACCAATTCAAACTAAGATTTCAGCGAAAGTTGCGGCGATATATTTATGAGAATTACCGATTAATGTTCTGCATTGATGACTCTCTGAAATTTAAGCATGTATGGCTTGTAGTTTTTATTTAATTAAATTTAAGCCTCTGTCGCACGGGACATGTCGCACGGGACAAAAATTTCTTGGCTTTATTAATGTTACAAAAATTCCGTTAACTAATATTGAAAAAATTTTGTGTGAATTTTTTTAGATAGTTCAATATGTAAGGCAGACTTTGAGGAAAAACTTTTATCAAAAATTTTCTTTCTTATAGGCGAAAAAAATAAAAACATGAAAAAATACCGAAGAAGTAAATTTGCTAATTTTAACAGGCTTACAGATCAAAGTAATGAAATTATATGTTAATTAAAATGGCGGATTTTCAATATCGTTTAAAAATAAAATCCCGAGAAAAATAGTTTGCGATTTTATTGAATTTTAATTTTTTGGCTTCGGTGGACTTCGTTAGAGAAATGCCCATATAGAGAGGTTTTATTGAAGCTTGTGCTGTTTATGCCCTGCCAGGGCGTGATTCAAGATCATGATTCCGACGGGACAGTTACCAAGTCGCAAGGATGGCGGAAAGGAGCACTCGACATTCTAAATAGTTTAGGTTACCTCTTGGTTGGTTTTTTTTATTAATACGGCATTTTTTTTTGGAATTTTTTCTCTTGCCAACTAGCACCAAGTTGGCAAATGTTAAAAAAGAATATTTCTTTAATTAATCAAAATTAATTAGTTACATTATGGCCCTAAGTATTATTGCTGAGATCTTTTCGCCGAAGTCCTGTATAACTAGTGCGCCAAGTGAGAGACTGCGTAAGTCTATTAGGATGGTCTTTAAGCTGGCCTGACCCTTTTGCCATTTCGTCTTTAACAGATCAGACATTTAAGTCTCTATGAATATTTTTATTTCGTATGTGCCATAGTGCGACAGTGATAGTTCTCAGTATTGAATGATTTTTCTTTTTAATTATTTAAAAATTTAGTATTTTTTTGTTCATAGGCAGTGCTTTTATTTTTCACATAACTTAAGTTTCCTACAAGTAGTTGTATTGAACTTTGCAGTTTTGAAAAGCTGTCAAATGCAGCTATAACCTACCTGAAGCTCCTACCATAAACGACGCCTAATTAATGTGTGTATCTCAAACTAAAAATGTTGGGCATAACATTTTTTTTTTTCGACTTTTCCTAAGTTTTCAAAGTCAAAATTGTAGGAAAAAACCCGATAAAAATAATAAAAATTAAATTTGAAAGCTTAATATCTTCCAGGCGTTAAGCTGCAGCTACAAAGTGTCTGGGTAGAATTTATAGCTGCATTTGGCATCTTTTCAAAATTGAGCACAACCAGTTATAGGAAACTTAAGTTATGTGAAAATAGAAGCACTACCTCTGAAAAAAAAACATAATTTTTAAAAAATTCTTTAAAAAAAACTAAACTAAAATTAAAAAAAACCATAGTTCTTTGGAAAATTCTAAATCTCTAAATCAGAGGCCGGCAGCGTCCTATCCCACGTGCATAGCAAAAAGGCCACGGGGCAGCGCAGTCGGCACACACATAGTGTGAAAACTTCGTGTAGCGTCGGCCTTAATGTAATGTGGAAACATAATTTTTTCTTTTTAGAAAATATGGATGGCGGGGCGCAATGTTTGATTTGCAAATATGTTGCAAGCAGAGCTCGCAAATGACAGTTGATCGTTTTTTCTTATGTGCTCAGTTTCGTAACATAACCGAAAAGATTTTGCAGACACGATCTCGCTCTGAGCGGCTCTCTTTGTTTTGCTTTGAAACGGTTTTGGTCAAACGCTTTGCATTGACTCATTCGTGTGACGCACTATTTTTTATTTAGAGGCACTATGATATTAAGCATTCTCGGTTCAAGGGACTTGTAGGGGCTGAGCGTGCCACGAAATTATTAGAACTGAAAGCGAAATATTTTCTAATATATGTTGCACCCAAAATTGAAACATTTTTCCTTATCTGGATTCATTTCTTTCAGTGCAAAGCAAGAAACGTTTTGCCTTCGTATTGCTTCGTGTCTCTTGCCTTCGCACACAAACGCACAAAACATGTGAGTGTATTGCGTGCCGACCCCTGCGCTAAATCTATCAGAAAGAGTCATTTTGGGCGACAGCGGAAAAAATGTTGAATTTTGTTGAATTGTGTTATTAAACTGTATATAGTGAATGCAAGCATAAAAGATACATTTTACGAGTAATTAAGGCCCGCAAGACGAGAACAAATGTGTTGCTGCCACTCGTCAAACCGCTAAAGACTAAACTTAAGTTGCCACGATGCCCGTTGCTACTCAGAAAAAGTGCGGACCCGGCGCCTCGTGCGTGGTATCTGGTGACGTCCGGCTTCCGGTCGGTAGGTCGCGCCGTTTACGATCCCACGGATGACAAAATCTGCTTATTTGACAATTATGCAGAGACCGCCCCATCCAGTGGCTGATTCAGTTAACTCTTGTTAACTTATGTTACTTTAGTTATTTGAAAAAAAAGTTTAAAATTAAAAAAAAATAAAAAATACATAAAAAAAACTATAGTTTCTAAAAAGATTTGAAATTTTTAAATCTGTCAGAAAAAGTCGGTTTGGTTCATAGCGGAAAATAAGGTCAATTTTGTTTACTAGTGTCCTAATATGTTTGAAATTAAGCCATATCAAGCCGACTCAAAGCTCAGATTAATTTTTGTTACCATTAAAGTTATATATACTGCTCCTCCTGCGACTTCTGCTGCTCATTCTGCGCTTCTGTACCCTAGCAACCTACAGAAGGTTGTTAAAGGTCCTCTATGGTGAGGAGCCTTTGTTTTAGAAAAAGGGCTAGAACTGTAGTTGGACCTGTCCTGGTCGAACTCAACATAATTCTTTCTTGCAACATCGCACAGGTAGCACAAACAGCAACAAAATTAAGAATACGGCTTTTAGACTTAGATAAAGGAATATGCTTAGGAAAAATTGTAAGGAACCATGAAGGATAGGACTAGTGGTCAATTCGAAGAGGGCTCTCTGAGAGAGCGGCGGATAAGAGGACACTGATAGGTGAGCGCCGGCGGTAGGAGAGGACGTATCCCGTGCAAGGGTCGGAATGATTTCCGATAACCCGACTGCAGATAGGGTATATTTTGTGTCAACGAGAAACGAAAGATCAGGTGTAAGCCTGCCCAGCGGTACTGAGTGAGTGGTATATATTAGAGGGATCAGTGGCCATCCGGCTGCAAGCGAAGGGAAGGTCGAATCGTTGTGTGCGGCTTTGGTGTGGCGGATCAAAGCCAAAGAAAAGATCCGTTGCGCCCGAGTCAATAGTACTTTTGTTCCTTCTGGGCATAATCTAGATTCAGCAATCTGGTAGATACAGTAATTTTCCATGATTCTGGGTGTTTTGATTTCTCTTATCTTATAAATTGTAAATTCCACAGATTTTCGTTCTTTGTGCAGGCGGGGTGGCGTCTCAGAGAGCGAGAGGGAACGATGAATTTCGAAATGGTTTTCTTCATTGTGGCTATATTAATAATCAGATCTTATCCAGATTCAACTCTCTGATAGATATACTCATTCTCTATGATCCTGCGCTTTTAGTTTTCTCGTATCTTTAAAATTGTGCATGCCACAGAACAACACCAGTGACAAGAAAATAACAACGCCACAGAACAACAGTGAAAAGAAAATAACAACGCCACAGAACGACGGTACCCAGAGAAAACCAACTACGCCGCCAATGTCAAAAAGAACGCGGAAAAGAGAACCAACAGCCGACCCAAAAGAGAGCGGGGCATCATGATCGCCGTTCTCGCCGGCGCCCTCGTAACGGCAATACTCGAAACGACAAAACCGCAAAAGGCAGAAAACCACCACCGAATACCGAAAAGATGGACGCTAAGGCGAGCTATCGATCGCGCTATCTATCACGCACTTGTAGCGGCAGAGGATTTTTTGACGCGTGCCGGTCAAGAAAGGGCTCGAGAGTGCGAAATTAAGACCAGAAGTGAACGGTTGAGTGCGCGGAGTAAAAATTATGAATCGCGAAGTCGAGGATCAAGCCTAGGACGAAAGCTATGTACGTGGCAGGATCACTGAAGCTGGATCTAGAGTATCCCAAGGACTCTTGCAGGAAAAGGAAGGGGTAACCTGAGGCCGTAGACGAGAGGGAGAACAGAAAGATGGTGCAGTGGTAGGAGGTAGGGCCAATAAGGTAAGAATGAAAATCTATCTGTTTCCCACCACTACCCGTTCTTGTGCCCGAGTCGTACGGAAGTATAGGGAAAACCACCCCCCAACCCCGCTTGTAATAACGTGTATATTGAATGCGCAATACCACACACAATATTGAGCAATAAAGTGTCCAAATAAGTATTGACGAGATCATCTCTTTTATTGTACTTCATATACATACCCTTGGTGGGGCGTGGCGGCTTCGCGGTCTGAATAAAATCCTCTCCTCTTCCCTCGGGAGTCGAACGAAGGGCCGTCGTAAGATAAATTTCTCCCTGTTTCCTAAGTGCTCGATCACACAAAAAAAGAAGATAGTAACTATACGTGTGTCCATTCTCGATCCGTCAGCCGTGGCCAGGTGTTCAACCTTGAGGTTGAATCAACCTGAAATCCAAACGAACCGAAGCAGAAGGGAAAAATAGAGGTCAAATGAAAACTATGGCTGAGTGAATGTGGTCAGAAGAAGACTGCCTGCAGCTAATCCCTTCCGAATTCCAATGCATTCTATCCCAGTTACACTCTTCACTTGTTTAAAAAGAAAAAACCATCCCACTCGAACCCACATCTCACTGGACAGGTTATCGCCTCGGAGGCAAGGTTGCCTGTATTGCTAATTCTGATAGGGGTCCAGTGTACGCGGACCTTTCGCATCGTCTTAGTTATCCGTCATCAAAGGTATATGCTAAACAGTTTTAACTTTGAAGACAACCACTACATGAAATTCAATTGAACAGATAAAGTTATTAAAGAAACTAAACAACTGGACAATTGTGGTCAATGTAATAGGTGAGTCACGTAGTATTAAGCAATCTGAGTTGATCTGATGTGCATAACAAGGTGGCCTCAAGTTGGGCGCCGAAAATAAAGAACTTATTCATTTGTACTTTAAGCTGGGTATCCAGCACCGCGGAAACAAAAAATTACTGCCAAACTTTAAGCTGGGTATCCAGCACCGCGGAAACAAAAAATTACTGCCAAACTTCATATAAAAAAAACTGGGCCAGTAATTTTTCGTTTGTGTTTTTCTGGCGTCAGTATCCAGCAACGTAAACGGAATCCACGAATTCTTATCGATAGTATCGATATCCACACGAATGTGGACTGTGAGAACAGCTGACAGGGGTTCCAGGTAAATATATGTGCACATTATTACTGAAGTACAAGTGAGAGGTGGAGGCAAAATCTGTGCGCAAAACGAAAAAGAGATATTCAAATTTTTAAAATGAGGAGAAGATTGCTTTAATAAAAGCATTTGAGGCAAGAAGTTATCTGTTTCCATTTTTATTTACATATAGTTTTTACATCGGCTGCTTCATTTTTACATAGACATGTAAACCTACATACAAGAGACACGGAAGCGTGTTCGAGAGAGAGAGGGAATCGCTTGGCTGGCATTGGGTAGCCACTGAAATTTAATTTGTTCCTTCTGGCTATAATAATGACCTGATTCAGATTCGACAATCTGCTAAATACGGTAATTTTTCATGATTCTTCGTTTTTGGTTTTCTCTTATCTTAAAAATTGTGGAAATTTTCGTCCTTTGTGGAGGCGGAAGGGGGCGTGACAAAATTTTGAAATACACTTGTATTGAAGTGATATCACAGGAGCTTGGATAGAAAATTTGGTTGCTCTAGCTCTTGTAGTCTCTGAGATCTAGGCGTTCATTTGAAAGCATAGGCAAAGCCGACAGGGTCGCGTGTGAGAGAGAGAGAGAGAGAGAGCGAGAGTTCACGATGACTTTCGAAATGGTTTTCTTCATTGTGGCTATGTTGATAATCAGATCTGACCCAGATTAAACACCCTTATAGATATGATCATTCTCTATGATTCTGCGTTTTTAGTTTTCTTGTATCCTTAAAATTGTGCATGCCACAGATTTTCGTCCTTTGTGTGGGCGGAAGTGGGCGGGGCGAAATTTTTAAATACATTCGGAGTAGTGTGATAACACAGAAGATTGGATACAAAATTTGGTTACTCTATCTTTAACAGTCTCTGAGAAATAGGCGCAAATGAAGACGGACAGACGGACAGACGGACGGACGGACAGACAGACATCGACTCGGCTATTGATGCTAATCAAGAATATATGTACTTTATGGGGTCGGAAACGCTTCCTTCTGGGCGTTACACACAACCGTTATCACCACAAATCTAATATACCCCTATACTCTTCGAGTACCGGGTATAAAAACAAAAACAAAAACAAACAGTTACACCGGGCTTGAGCCCAAAAACAATAACCATGCACGAACCACCGGACATAAGCAAATTCAGCAAAACAACCAACAACGCACAACTAAACGAACCCAAATATATTGTCTTAAAACGAAATGATAACGAATCGTTCGAAAAGGTATCACTATTCGTTATTAAAAAAAACCATAGACTATGCCTGTGGAAGGGAAGTGGAAATGTGCAAAAAAATAAGAGACGACTCTCTTCTTATCAAAACTAAAACTAAATTGCAAGCGTTAAAATTACTTAGGCTAACCAAAATGACAGACATAGACATTACCGCAACAGAACACAAAACACTAAACTTTACAAAAGGCGTTATATACAGCAATGTACTACGTTACATAACCGAGAACGAAATACTACAAGAACTAAAAGCGCAAAACGTATCAGAAGTACAAAAAATTCTGAAAAAACAACCAAACAACATAAACCAAGAAGGCAACACACTCACAGAAACGGGACTTATTATAATAACATTCGCAATTACCCGAAAAAATTAACATCGGATACGAAATAGTCCGAGTGCGACCCTATATCCCCCTTCCCCTTCAATGCAAAAAATGTCTTCGTTTTGGTCACCCTGCCACCATCTGTAAGAGTCCAGAAACATGCGAAAACTGCTCAGAAGGAAAGCCCACAAACGAAGGAGAACTTTGCAAAAAGATGAGGTACTGCCTAAACTGCAAAAATAACCCTGAAGTTGACTACCAACATAGCCCTCTCGACCGCAAATGCCCGACATTCCTTAAGCAACAGGAATTAACTGCAATAAAAATCACCGAACAAGTCGATCACAAAACTGCGCTAGAGATATACCACAATAGACACAGCCAGCAGTTGAAAAATACCTATGCTAAAACAGCTGCACAATCAACATCGCTTACAACAACAACACACGCACCAACACACACATCACCCAATTCCCCATGCACACACACACAAACCAGCGCCACGCAGCAGCTAAGAAACTCCCAATCTACTTCCACATCCCATAACCATAACGCACCCACAACACAGTCAACCACAGCACGATCAACCGAAACCACACAGCTACAAAAAAAACATCAACAACAGCATATCGTAGCAGAAGATATGGAAACAGACAGTAACATTCCCAATACGGAAAACAAATCTCATACATCGCAGCCCACCGAAGATATAAAACTAAGAATATTTCCTAAAGATAAGTCTAGTCCCCTATCTACTAATTTTAAGGCCCCCAAAACAAAAACAAAAACCAAAGCAAGAACAGCCAAAAAAAAGAACCAACACAGCGACAGCGAATCTATTTAAAACAAAAATCCTATACTTAATTTTAGCTTAAATCCAAAACAAAATCAAATACCAACTTTAAACATTTAAACTCAAAACTAAAGCAATGCTTAAAATACTACAATGGAACATTCGAGGATACACAAACAACTACAATGAACTCTTAGTTATAATAAAACAATTTTCTCCACAAATCATATGTCTCCAAGAGACTCACCATTTCAACACAAATACACCCTCCCCCGTCCCAGTAAATTACCATATTTATTTTAACACAGCATCCAACCGATTTGGTGGAATAGCCACATTAGTCCACAAATCCATACAACATGATCAATCAAACCAATCTCGACCCCTAGAAACACTCGGAATAGAAATTACATCAAAAACAAAAATTAACATCCTTTCAACATACATCCCTCCCAACAAACCTTTTTCACTCAAATGCTTAAACGACCACTTTGAAACACACAATACCAACCAAATTATCCTAGGCGACTTCAACAGCTGGCATCACAGTTGGGGATCACCCCAGGACAATAGAAGAGGCAAAATATTATCAAAATTTTTCCAAACCGCCAACCTTACGATACTCAACGACGGCTCCCCAACCCACTTTTCCACACACAATACATTCACCCACATAGACCTTTCGTTATGCTCTCCCCAACTCACCCCCTTCACTAACTGGAAAATAGTCGATGACCTTCATGGAAGCGATCATTTCCCAATCCTAATATCCTTGTTCCCACAGTCACAAACAGCAAACTTCTCTCGACCCTTTTTCAAAATAAAAGAAGCAGATTGGCCACTATACAAAAAATTAACTAATGATTTAAGTGAACTGATACCCAAAAGCACGAACATCAATAAAGAAGCCGCAATCATAAACAAAATAATTCTACAAGCGGCACACCACAGCATACCACAGACAACCCCGCATCGCTTCAGCAAAAACACTCCCTGGTGGAATAAGACCCTGACTAAACTTAGGGCAAATAAATTTAAAACCTGGCAGAACTTCAAACGGTTCAACAGCACTGAAAATCTCCTCAATTATATACGAGCTAACGCTCTCTTCCGAAGATAGCTAAAATTACCCAAAACTAAAGCCATGACAGATTTCACGTCCACAATCGACCCCAATACCCCCTCAGACAAAATCTGGTCAAGCATCCGACGTCTCTGCGGACTTAACCCCACAAAAACCATTCATTGTATCACAGATACAACCAACAATTTACACACGACAGAAACAACCCACATAGCTCATCTTTTTGCTCAACACTGGTCAGACCATTCCAAAGACTCCAAAGAAAACTTTAACCAAAACTTCACTGCCAACAAATACTCAGACTCAACAACTACCGTTATACCCTGTCCGACAGCACAAACAATAGAATTAGACATTACACAAATAGAACTACTATATGCATTGCACTCCCTTAAAGGAACAACTCCTGGCCTTAACCGAATATCACTAACCTATTTAATATTATTTTTAACAACTTCATCCCGCAATCCTACAAAACCAACCTAGTCATCCCCATACTAAAGCCCAACTTAAATAAAACAATAATAGCCAACTATAGACCAATCTCACTAAACTGCTGCCTATCCAATACATTAGAAAAAATAATAGCCAAACGCCTATGGTGGTTCGTAACACAGAATAACCTTATCCATCCCAACCAATCTGGATTTAAGCACGGCAAATCGGTTGCAGACGGTCTGCTCTTCGCAGACCATCTGATAACCAGGTCGCTGAGATCCAAAAAGCACACAGCCCTTATTGCCCTTGACTTCTCAAAGACTTTCGACACCATAATTGACCAGCTAAACACCTGGAAAGTTGAACCAAAAATAATACACTTCTTTAAAAACTTTATGTCTAACAGGCAAATAAGAACAAAAATTAAAAATATAATAAGCCTCCCATACCCACTCTACAATGGTATCCCCCAAGGATCACCAATATCGGTCATTCTTTTCTTAATTGCCTACAACAAACCCTCACACATCATCAGCCTGCAAAAAGAAATACAATTCAGCGCTTACGCCGACGATTTTTTCGTAATTATTCCCCTCAATAGACAAAAAAACCAAACATACAACCTAGACAACCTCTTCTCTAACATTCATGAATGGTGTTCATTTTCAGGCACTAGCCTAAAAATATTAGGACTAACAATAAACAATAAATACAGATGGGACTCACACATAAAACAAATTCAACCAGCCTTAAATAACAAACTTAACGTTATTAAATGCCTATTAAGCCCTAAACTAAATTGTAACACACAAACACTTTTAAATATAACTAAAGCAATAATAATATCAAAAATAGATTATGCACTTTTTATCTACGGCCACGCCCCTAAATCAACGATTAATAAACTTAAACCTTTGTTTAACGCTGCAATCCGCACATCCCTTGGAGCACTACGCTCAACCCCTATACCCAATTTGCTCTTCGAATCAAACATACCAACAATAGAACAAAAAAGAGACCTTATCACAACCAAATCCTACAAAACAGTACTAAACAGTTCAAACTCACCTCTTGACAAATATATTAACGAAAACGGAAACAAAAAAATAAGTAAATTAACACTGGAAAAGTCATTATCTCATGCAAAAAACACAACATTCCCTACCTCCCAACACCAAACAAAAAAATCACCCCCCAATGGGAATCTCTCTCTTCCCTAATCAACACTATACTACAAAAATTAAGCAAATCCGACACACCACCAAGCACATACAGACAAACAATTTCTTTAACTCAAAGACAAATACCACAATCACAAATTCATATACACAGACGGATCCTTACAAAACAGCACAGAAACTTTTGCCATTACCACCGAAAACGAAATCCTTAAAAGATGCATTCTACCCCACTACTCATCCATCCTATCAGCCGAAACCATAGCCATTCTTGATGCAATAAAATTAGTTAAAAAAAGAAAAGGAAAATACATAATTTGCTCCGACTCCCTCTCATCGATCAAATCCATCTCCAACACCAACAATAATAATGTTCGGCTTAGCGCCGGCCCACGGCAGCATAAAGAGCGCATTGCTCTTAGTCTTTTGTTGCTTACTGTCGCCCTGCTCTCTCTATCGCAACATCGCCCTTTCTTCGTCGTTCGTCGTCCAACAAGAGCTGCGTGGGAGGCACATCTTGGGAGCAGCACTTACTTAGGAATTGATCGTCTTCATGAGCAAACGTCGTATCGTTAACTTTCGCATCTCTCGCATAACTAAACACAAAATCGAACATACACGAATATACAATACCAATATACCAATACATTGAAATCAAACCAAATTGTGTTTTAATTAAATGTCTTAAAAATACGCTGCTGAAAAAGCTCAGTAGTTCAACATTTTGGTGACCCCACACGTGATAAACAATAACATAACAACATAAACTTATAAACAAAAAGCCAATTATATTGTTCCCTAATTTACATAAATACAGTTGTTCGGTTCGGCGGTTGTGCACAAACAGTAACGGTTCTCGCGTCATCCGCTTTACCCTCTGCTTGCTGTTGTTTCGTGTCGTTTTCGGTGCACTCAGTGTGTTTGACATTGTTGTTGGTTTTTTGGCAAATTGCGAACTCTCGCTGCTGGTCTGTGCCCGTGTGTTCGAACGTTGCGATCGCTTTGAAGTTCCTTTAAAACTGTTTGAGGTTATTCACCGGCTATTGACCTCTGTGTTTGCGGTATCAAATAAAAGAAATGGCTTCTGATAGTACACCCTCCCCTAACGCTCTCAATTCCCCCGTGTCCCTCAATGCGGACCTTTTTTACTACAAGCATAAGGTTCAAGCCATGCTAAGTGCAGCACGAAGAATTGAAAATGCCGTCGGCGAAGAGAAGATTGGTGAGCTCAAGGAGGAGGAATTGAACGTCCGTTTAAAGTCTGTACTGGATCTTGTTGTGTCTTTTAATGAGCATCATGATCCTCTGGAAAGGGTCGATCTTGATGAGATCGGTAGTCCCTTAAGAGAAGAGTTTGACGAGTGCGTGGTTATGCTGGAGACCAGCATTAAGCATGAGTTGAGCAAGCGGCAGCCTACAATGCTCCCTTGCTCAGCAATGCGGACGGACCATGTTTCAAAAGCCCCGGCTACGGTTATAATGCAGCATCGACATCGCCTACCGAAGTTAAAGCTTCCAGAATTTAGTGGTGGCTACTCACAGTACTCCGCCTTTTGGAGCATGTTTTCCTCGATAATCGACAAGGAGCCTGACTTGACGTATGTGGAGAAATTGCAGCACCTACGATACTGCCTAAAAGGACTGGCTCTAGATACGATCTCGTCGCTAGAATTTAGCCACGCCAGCTATCCCATCGCTTTAGATTTGCTGAACAGACGATTTAATAACAAACGGTTTATTTTTCAGGCACACGTCAATGACATTCTGGGTGTGCAGCGCGTTGAGGAGACGTCTGTGTCTCAACTCCGGTTCTTGACAGATACCGCAATTGGCAATCTGCGTGCTTTGTAAAGTATGGGGACAAAGGAGCAGATTGTTGACTGTATTATAATACACAGCCTATTGCAGAGGGTAGACAGTGGGAGGACACTCCGTCACTGGATAGTATACCCACAGCCGAGCAATTAACCGAGTTTCTGGAGCAAAGATGTCAAAAGTTGGAGAATTAGGAGCACAATAGGGAAATGAATGCGCCCGGCATTCAGCTGGAAAAGAATAAAAAAACACTTAACAACAGTAAGAGTTCTTTCGTAGCGACTCAGTCGGTTGCTCTTATCTGTGTATTTTGTATACTACTGGCCATGGAATTTATACCTGCACCTTGTTCTCAAATTTCTCGCCTTCACTGCGCGTACTAGAGGTGAAGAAACTAAGTCTTTGCAGGAATTGCCAGAAGCCCGGCCATCAAATTCGCACCTGCAGGTCCGCAACTTGTCGCCACTGTGGGATCAAACAACACACGTTATTGCACTTCAATGAAAGACGCTCGCAATCTGAGTCTGCTGTCTCGTCGTCACCGCACCCTGAAGCCCATTCATAGGTTTCAGCCACCGCTCTGATAGCCCACAATTCTTGCAATGATGTCGTACTCTTAGCCACTGCAGTGGTTTTGTTGAAGGATCGCGCTGGATCTCTCGTGCCATGTCGGGCACTCTTGGATTCCGGGTCACAAATGCTACACAGTGTGCCTCAATTTGCAGTCGCAAGCCTCTGACTACAGTACCAGTTTCGTCGCGTTGGTAGCATCCACAATCACCGAGCAGCAGCCTAGCCTTTAAGTAGACGTTTCCGTCTGGAAAATTCCGCAGAACATCCCACTGGCGGATCCGCAGTTCTTCAGGCCGCAGCGTATTGACCTGCTCATTGGGGCTAGTCTCTTCTTTGATCTTCTGTGCGTTGGCCAAATCAAATTGGCAACAGGCTTGCCATCGCTTCGACGACTTGCCTTGGATGGGTGGTTTCAGGAGGTGGCCAGCAACCTCGTAAAACAGCCTTGTTGGGGTCTCGGTGCTCATCCGACACTGGCCATGAGTCCCTCGATCAAGTGGAAATGCTGCTGAGACGGTTTTGGGATAGAGATAGAAAGTTCCACTGAAGTTTCGGTGACGGTTAAGCAGGAGGATATCGATTGTGAGGAGCATTTCAAAGCTAATTTCTCGCGCTTGTCATCTGGAGAGTTCACTGTGAAGTTGCCCACCAAAAGAAGTTTGGATATCTTGGGTGATTCGTACATGCAAGAATATCGCCGGTTCCTCAACTTGGAGCGGAAACTTGAGCGTCGGTCGCAGCTAAAATCTCAGTACTCCTCTTTCATCCGGGAGTACCAAGAACTTAATCACATGTCTTTGGTAGAATCAGAACTGTCTAGTCGCTGTCGATATTTTTTGCCACACCATTGCGTGCTTAAGGAAGACAGCACAACAACCAAACTGCGGGTTGTGTTGGATGGATCTGCAACAACTTCAACAGGGTTTTCTCCAAATGAGGTTCTAATGGCTGGGCCTACTATACAACCAAAGCTTCTACATACATTACTTCGGTTCCGTACGTTCCCAATTGCGCTGACTTGGGACATCTGCAAGATGTACAGGTGTGTCCGGGTAACTGAGCCGGATAATTACCTTCAGTGCATCTTATGGAGAGATTCGCCTCAGGAAAATGTAAAGACGTTTAAACTCGACACGGTAACGTATAATACCAAGCCAGCTTCCTATCTTGCGATTCGTGCGATGCTCCAACTGGCCGAAGAAGAAAAATCGTTATTCCCCATTGGATCGGAAGTGTTGGCGTTCAATTTTTATGTCGACGATTTGATGATGGGGGAGAATCTGTAGAGGGAGCGTGAGAAGTTGAAGCAGACATCCCAGTTGCTGGTTCGGGGAAACTTCCCAATTCGGAAATGGTGCTCCAACGTTCCTGCCGTGCTTGAAGGAGTTCCTGACAAAAATAAAGAAACGCTGCTGAGTTTCGACGATGGCACCGATTTTACAAAGGCCCTTGTATTGGTTTGGGAGCCTGCATCCGATGAATTTCTTTTTTCCGTAGTACCCGCACAAATGTCTTCAAAGCCGACAAAGCGCTCTATGTTGTCAACTATCGCTCGCTTTTATGATCCCCTTGGATTGATTGGGCCTGTAATTGCAAAGGCAAAGATTTTCCTTCAGCTGGTGTGGAAGGAGCGGCTCCAATGGGATGAGAGTCTACCCGAGTCTCTTTCGTCAGCGTGGGCCACATTCTGCGAGAATTTGTCGGCTCCTCAGCGATTTAGATTTCCTCGCCTCGCATTGTGTCCCAGGTCAAAGGTGGAGGTTCATGGGTTTTGTGATGCCAGCCTAGACGCGTATGGCGCATGTATTTATATCGTCTCAAGGACCAAGAATGGCGCATACGTGCAACTTTTTTGTGCGAAGTCTCGTGTCGCCCCTGTCAAGGTATTGACGGTGCCCAAGTTGGAGTTATGTGGCGCTGACCTACTCTCTCAATTGATCAGTGAGATCCATCAACTTAAATTATTTACTGGAAGCTTCTATTGCTGGTCCGACTCCACAACTGCCTTGTCCTGGATTCGTAATGACCCATCAAGTTTTAACGTCTTTGTTGCAAATCGGGTTTCGGCCATTCAGGAGCGGACTGCTCAGATAGAATGGCGCTACGTTCCAACCGCTCAGAACCCTGCGGATATCTTGTCCAGAGGCGCTCTGCCATCTGAACTTTTGGAATCGCATCTTTGGTCCCACGGGCCACTCTTTCTTCGAAATGAAAAACCGATGAGGCCATCGTCATCTACACAAGACCTGCCGACACTGGAGCTTCGCAAGAGAGTCCTCATTGCAGTTTGCCCATTCGTAGATCTCTCTGATGGCCGGAAATTTAGCAATTCCTTCGGAAAGCTTCAGCGCACGTTTGCATACGTCTTTAAATTTGTGAGGCGCAAAAAATCATCGGGATTAACTGTGGATGACATCGTTGGTGGCACACGGTTACTCATTCGTTCAATACAGAGAGTGCACTTATGGACAGACTACAAGGCTTTGCGGGATGGAGAGCAGGTGCAGCCGTCGAGCTCTGTTTCGTCGCTCGCACCATTTCTGGATGAACATGGACTATACGCGTCGGTGGACGGTTGGCGAACTCATCACTTGATTTCAACGCGCGGCATCCAGTTATTCTTCCAAGGCGTCATCCCGTCACTTCTGCTGTAATTATGCATTTTCATGAGCGGAACTTGCACGCTGAACCACGATCATAAGTCGCACTAATTCATCATGAGTATTGGCCAATTGGAGGGCGCAAGACTGTGGCAAATGTCGTAAATCGCTGCACAAGATGTTTTAAGGCCAAGCCGCGTTTACTTCAGCATATCATGGCTGACCTGCCTTTGCTGTTACAGGCGTGGATTTTTGTGGTCCATTCTTTTACAAGAGTGGTCCGCACCAGACCACCCATCAAATGTTACATTTGCGTATTTATTTCTTTTCTCACCAAGGCCGTACACTTGGAGCTGGTGCAGGATTTGTCAACGCCAGCGTTCAATAGCGCGCTCAAGCGGTTCATTTGTACTCGTGGTCAGCCAAGGGAGATTTGGTCTGATAACGCAACTAACTTCGTTGGAGCTAAGAACGAGTTGGCGGAGCTGAAGAAGCTGTTCCTCTCCGAAAAGAACTAGAAGGCAGTTCAGGAGTTTTGCGTCGCAGATCACATCGACTGGCGCTTCATTCCCCCTCGGTCGCCCCACTTTGGCGGGCTCTGGGAGGCAGCGGTGAGGACAGCCAAGCATCACTTCTACCGTTCCGCCTCCAGTTCCATACTTTTCTTCGATGAAAATCACATCAAGGCCATTACTTCCCATTTCAGAGCATCCTGACGACTTGAACGTGCTAACACCTGCGCATTTCTTGAGTACGGCGCCGATTCTCATGTTTGTTGAGCCAGATGTAACCAGACTAAACTTCAATCGTCTTGATCGCTGGCAGAAGATCAATTTTCTGCAGCAGACGTTTTGGTCCCGCTGGCGAGAGGAGTATCTCACCCTTCTTTAAGAGAGAGCTAAGTGGAGAACTGGGCAGCCTAGTCTCAGCATCGGCGACGTAGTGCTCGTAAAGAACGAGAACCTGCCTCCCCTCAAGTGGCCATTGGCAAAGGTGACTTAGCTAATCGGCAGGAAGGATGGTGTTGCCAGGGTAGCTGAGCTCAAAACAGCTACTGGGATTGCCACAAGGGCAGTCGCGAAGCTGTGTATGCTGCCAAAGAAGGATGTCGAAGACCCGTACTCTTCAACGGGGGGAGTATGTTCGGCTTAGCGCCGGCCCACGGCAGCATAAAGAGCGTCTTTTGTTGCTTACTGTCGCCCTGCTCTCTCTATCGCAACATCGCCCTTTCTTCGTCGTTCGTCGTCCAACAAGAACTGCGTGGGAGGCACATCTTGGGAGCAGCACTTACTTAGGAATTGATCGTCTTCATGAGCAAACGTCGTATCGTTAACTTTCGCATCTCTCGCATAACTAAACACAAAATCGAACATACACGAATATACATACCAATACATTGAAATCAAACCAATTTGTGTTTTAATTAAATGTCTTAAAAAACCGCTGCTGAAAAAGCTCAGTAGCTCAACAAATAATTTATATCCTATTACCATTAGAACCCTCCTCACCAAAACCGCCCCTAAAATAAAACTCCTTTGGATACCTAGCCACTGTGGTAGGTAACGAGCTAGCCGACACTACAGCCAAATCCACATATCATATGCCCCTACATTACACTCTCAACCTTAACACAATAGACAAAAACCAATTCCTTGCCAATGAACTAGCAGAAAAAATCAAACAAAACATAGATCTCTGCAACAGATGGTACCAACAACTAAACCCAAACCATATGTTAGGTTTGTACCTAACCTGTACCTAAAAAATATGAATCAAAAAAGGATCACACATAGTGACCAAATTAAAATAATAAGGCTCAGACTAGGACACACACGATTTACACAACAACACTACTAAAGTCCTGGCAACATCCTACCCTGCCCTAACTGTTATACAACAGACGACCATACAACACATCCTCACTAACTGCACCGCAACTTCCCACCTTAAAAACCAAATCTTCCAAAACACATGCCCCATATCCATCCTCAAACACCCAACCATAGAAAACATCTCCAAAGTTATTAATTTCCTAAAAAAAACTAATATATATCACCTCCTTTAATCCCAATTAAACTAAACGAAATTTAAATGTAAATATACAAAAACCTCTAACAAGCCGAAGGCCTTTGCAGCCAGCGCTTTAGATATTTAGTTAGTGTTAATTTAAATTATAGCTAACTATTATAAATAAATAATAAATAAATTACATCGTGCAAGACAAGCCAAAAATGGTTACCGGACAGAGAACACTACATAAGACCACATGACTGGAACAATTGAAAATTAGTCGGACGGACTATCCTCAGATGGTTTCGAGGAACACTTTGCCCACCCTGGGCACGACATTCCTCAGGAGTGTAATTCATGACCCCTTGATATTCAGGCAGTGTCTACAGGGGCTTCGGAGAGGAGATCATATGGGAAAAACCTAGTTCATCATTACAAAGGTTTTTTTTATTAAAACTATATTAAACATATTATGACTGAAAATATACTCCCCATTAAAATAAAAGCCATTAAGCATACAAAATAAAATTTAGCGAAATATTTTGAAGTACAGAGGTTTTGAATAACGATAAAATCAAAACTAGAATACAAATAATATAATTGACAACACTACTCGACAAAATTCAATTTTTTTTCCGCTGTCGCCCAAAATGAAGCATAATAATTTTGACGTTTTGGCGCCTCCGACTGTGCTGTACTTCTTCTAACAACAATATGTGCCGCTACCAACACAATCACTTCATCGTCAGAATAACTTTTCTTCCTCTTTATAATTTTAGTTTCATATTCAAAATTGGCGCTGTTTACAAAACACAGCTGAATCATGAGAGTGGAAAATCACTTTTTAGGTTCTTGGTCACACTACATTAGTTGAGTTGCACCCAACCGAAATAAAGAGCAGATTCCTGTCAGTAAAATTTCACGGTGCTGGATACAGGCCTTAAAACTATATTAAACTATTATGACTGAAATTATTATATTAAATTTAGCGAAATATTTGGAATTACAGAGGTTTTGAATACGGATAGAATAACAACTAGAATAAAAACTAGAATAAAACTAATATAATTGATAATCAAACAAAGTAAATCAAACATCAAAATAAATTCCTAAGGAAAAACTCTGGCATGAGCCTCCAAAGCCACCGAATATAAATGCAGAATAATAAAAATTCAATTTGTGGCCCTTGCGCCCCCTTCTCTCTGCTCTGTCAAGTTGGATCAAGCTCTCTCGTCTGTCTGCTTTACTCGGCGCTCCTCTAATGTTTCTGTCTGTTTCTTCGGTCTTGCTTTTGCGGGGATCACTGCCCTTGCATATTCTTGGGCAGAAATTCCCCAAGCACCCTTGGGAATTAAATATCAACAGCTGACTTTGGAACGCACGACACTAGCACTATATGCGGCCCTCTCTTGCCTCTTTCGCTCTAGGCCAACTTATTTAGGGGTTTCGGCGGGACACGGACTCAAAATGGGACACTTAATGCCAAAACGCTTGGGGTTCTGCACTCCCGCTTTGAACTCTGCAGCCCCGGTGACGTCGTTGTGGCTGCGCGCGAAGGCGAGAACTGAATCGTCGGCGTCTCTCGTCTATCGATTGCTGCGCGTCGCGACTCAGCTGTTCCACTTTGAGCTGCTTCGACAGGCAGAATATGTAAGTGGCAGATCTAGACGTAGGAAAAAAAACTCTCACTAGCCTGCACCCAAAATTATGGGACACCCCAAATTTAGCTTTTACTTACCCGTGGGATTTGACACCAGTGGCCGAAAGATTCCTTAAAAAAAAAACGCTTCCTCAGCTGCTGCTGAAGTTCAGTCGCTCTTTGATCAAAGTATCACTCGAGCAGTAGATCTCTTTTACGCCAATACTTTTAAGGTTTTTTTTTTGTTCAAACTTCTGGAGCAGAGATACTGTCCGCTTGCAATCCAAATTCCAAAAGAAAGTTGAATCCGCCTCGAGCTGACAAGAGCCCTCTCGGAATAGCCAAGCGACAACCAAATGTCAACGGTTGCTAATTCCTTCTCCGCCTGCCACAAGCGCTGTATCACCCACAGAGGAAGCCACTAATGATATCTGCCCCGTGCACAATTTTAGAGCCCTTTCTAGCGTATAAGCCCCAAGACCTCACAGACTGAGAATCATTGCCATTTGAAGGAAAAACAGCTACAAGCTCTTACATTCTCTATTATTCTGAGTTTTTAGTTTTCTCTTCTCTTCAAAATTGTGCATGCCACAGATATTCGTCCTTTGTAGGAGCGGGTGAAAAATTAGAAATACACTTGTAGCTGTGCGATATCACGACAGTCTGGATACAAAATTAAGTTGCTCTAGCTTTCATTGTCTCTAAGATCTATGCGCTAATGAAGACGGACAGACAAACATGGCTATACATGGCTATTGATGCTGATCAAGAATATATGTATATATTTTATGGGGTCGGAAACACTTCCTTCTAAGCGTTGCACACAATCACTATCACCACAAATCTAATATACCCCAATACTCTTTTAGTACCGGGTATAAAAAGACAGTTTCGTTCAAAGCGTATTGTTAAGCTAGTGAGCTTTTTTACTAGCTGTTGAGATTTAAAAAACGGTTACAATTGGTTTTTGGTTATATACAGAGCTCGCAAATAACCGTCAACCATTTTAAAGTGTCCGAAAAAAACCGATCTTCTACGAACACTTTGAGAACGTGGAGCGAAAGAACACATTCAAAAGTGTTTTCGCTCAACAACTGTTTTTCTCAGACCAAAACACTTTTTTTTGTGTTCTCTTTGGTTTGCTCTCTGAGGAACTACTTTTGTCGGACACTTTCAGCAAAACAGTCCTTTTGAAGACACTTATTGCGTAGAGGTCTTTCAAAGACCGTTTTGCAGTGACCGCTCTCTCAAAAGTGTTCCTATCTGTGGTTATTGAGAGACCGAATCGTTTTTTCGGTTGAGCCAAACAGTCGGACCGAAACACAAGCGAAACGAAAAAGTGTTTCGCTCAGAGAGAGATCGTGTGTACCAAATTTTGTTGTGTTTTGTCTGTGTGAAGACTGCGTTGGAAAAATCGGTTGACGGTTATTTGCATGCTCTGGTTATATATATATGTGGTTTAATGCCAGATTTATTTAAGCTAGATGTATATACATAGGTATGTGTGTGCGACGAATGATGATCGGTGATCTTTTGCCTTCGAGTATTCGCTCAAGACTAAGACGCAAGGGCTGACGGCGTACTTGCCGTGCACTATGAGGCAACGATTAACGATAAGTCCCAATGTAAATTACGAAGAGCGAAAATTAAAAATTTGTTCTGAACTGATTGAAGAATTGCTTGCTGTTCCTTATACTGTACTTATACTTATACTCCACACACAGGAACAGTACTTCAATATCGGGCGCACTAACGAAATGTACAATTGTTTGGTCACATACGGGTCTTCGAACTCCTTGGACCAACGCTTGATGAATGCTAGAACACCCTTAGCTTTATTAGCTGTCGCAGCTATATGACTATTAAAACACAGTTTATGGTCAAATAATACTCCAAGATCATTTGAACTCGAAATTCGATCCAATACATGATTACCAAGAGAAAAGGATACAAAATGTGGACCACGATGGTAGAATGTCATAAGCTTGCATTTCGAGAGGTTCAAAAATAGAAGATTACTTGAGCACCTCAATAGCAATTCATTTAGATCAAGCTGAACAACATTAGTAACAAACATTAGTAAATAAGACGTTGTGTACAATTAGAAAGAAATGACGAAATCCAACTTAGAAGATTACTAGGGATACTTAATAAGGACAGCTTCTGAATTAATAGGGTATGGTTAACCGAATCGAATGCCTTGCTAACATCCGTAAAAATACAGTCAGTTTGCAAACCGCTGTGAAATGCACGGTCAATTATTGAGGAAAACTCGAGCAGATTGGTAGTTGTTGACCGATGTTTAAAAAAACCATGTTGTGAAGGAGATATCGAGCTAGAACAAAGATGTTGCAATTGCCGGGTAACTAGGAATTCAAGGAGCTTAGGAATGCAGAGAGCTTTGCAGATCCTCGGTCATTTTCTATGTTGGATCTAGAGCCTTTCTTGTGAAGCGGAATGATGTACGACTCGTTCCAAATAATTAGGAGACAGAACTGTTCCAAAGATAGAAAGAAAAGAAAGGTTAAGGGTTGGCATAGGGACTGCGCACAATGTTTTAAAAATCAACCAGGCACTTTATCAGGACCTGCAGAAAATGAAATTTTCAAAGACTGCAAGCCATCAAGCACAACGCTTTCCTCAAAAGATGGTTGAAAAATGCTATTAGAGTGAGGCAAATGGTAGGGATACGGAGTGGATGCGTTATAAATATGAGAAGAGTAAGACGACTGGAAAAAGGTTGCAAATAAGTTTACAATGCCAGCAGCAGAAGATTCAGAATTGTTTAGATAATGAAGGGACGGAGGAAATGCATTGGACTTACGTTTAGAGTTGACAAAAGAAAAGAATTTTTTAGGATCATTGCGGAAGTTTCTACTACAAGAAGAGAGGTAAAGATTGTAGCACAGACTATTAGTTGATAGGAATTGAGGGCGGGCGGAAGAATATTGTACAAAGACAAGCAAGGAGCCAGTTTTCTGGTACTTTTTAAAAAGTCTGGATTTCCTATTCTTTAAATATGATAAATTACTGGAGAACCAGGGAGGCTTGGACGATAATGGTACAGTAATCTCCGGAACATAAGTATTAAGGGCAGAGTTTAAAATTTTATAGAATGAGTTGACTGCTACGTCAATATTCGGTAAGGAAAAAAGAGTGGACCAATCGACATTCGAGAGGAGAATGTTTAAATTGTCGAAATCAGTTTTGCGAAAACACTTCATCCGGTGAGGAGCCGAGGTAATGTTAAGACAACTAGAACTGGTACACTCTAAAGTTATAGATAGCGTAGAATGGTATAGGTCTTCAGGAAGTGATAGTGGGGAGACTCTGGCAACTGTACTTAGAGAAGCATCCATAACGAAAATAAGGTCGAGAAGTCTGTTCCTATTATTTTTAATAGAATTAATTTGGGCAAGGGAAACATCCGTTAACTCACTGATAAAATTCTTATGAGTACTAGGAAGCAATTGGTTAGCGTCATCACAGGGCAGCCAATAAAGAAGAGGTAAATTAAAATCACCCATGACCACAATCTGATCAGCACAACCTAAGGAAGACACAACAGAATGGATAGCAGAAAGGTGTTTTGAGTAAACATCAGCATCAGATTTGGGAGGAATATATGAGCAGGTTAGATAGATAAAAGACATGCCAACACGGATTTTGACTGCAATGAACTCAATCCCGTGGATATTGTTGAAAGGGAATAACTCCGATGAGAAGTCAGTTTCGACTGCAATCAGAACTCCACCTCCATAAGATGCACGGTCCATTCGATAAATGATGAAATTGTGACCAAAAATTTCATGATCGTGAACAGTGGAGTTGAGCCATGTTTCGGAAAAACTGATCGCATCGAAATCGTAAGAGGCACTATCCGTATGTAGTTGACGCAGTTTGCCTAAAAGACTGCGTACATTCTTATAGTGAACGGAAAAATAGTTAATTAGTTTTTTGAAATGATAGGGCAGGTAACATTAGGACTCAGATTAGAACTAGAATTGGCAGGGTCAGTAACATTAAGACTATGATTCGATACTTTACGCACAAACTCATGCATAATTGTATGCTCAGGCCAAATAGAAGGGTCAAGAGATCTATCAAGGTAAGAATCAGGAACAAACATTTTAAAAGAGGAAATATTACGCTTGAAAAATCTAATATTTTTTAGATTTGCAAACAAACTAAAATGAATTGAATGAGACGCGGTTTTTGTTCTATTTAAATGGTTTTATTTGCTGACAAACGAATGCAGTGGCTTTGGGCGTACTTCGACAAGTGAAGTTCGCTCCCACTCCACTCTTCCCATCGACCAGCGTCGGCCGCCCGCAACCCAATTCGCCGTCGGCGATCGCCCGAAGCTGGAGAGGCTTTTTGGCTCTCTCAATCTGCGCTCTGCTCCAACATTCCGGCCCCGCTGAAGAGCTCCGGTCTTCAGCAAGTTGGCAGTGGTGCCAGTTTGCGGATGGGCCGTCTAATCACGCCGGCTGGCGTTCGTATTTCGGCCACCCGCACCTTGCCGTCCTCTCCAGTTATTACGCGCGTCACGCGCCCTGTGATCCATTGTTGAGGGGGGGTGTTGTCCTCGTGTACGAGCACGACGGCTCCTTCGGCCAGATTGGCCTCGCCCTTGCTCCACTGGGCTCGCTGCTGCAGGCTGAGCAGGTAGTCCCGCGACCACTTGCGCCAAAAGAGCAGTTTGAGCCCCAACAACTGCTGCCACCGTTTCAAATATCCGTGTGCGGGCTTGTTGTTGGGCTCTTCGGGCGTGGATCCTTGCGGCAGGCCCAGCAGCGGTTGGCCGATGAGCAGGTGCCCAGGCGTGATGGCCTCCCCGTCGTTCGGGTCGCTGGTGTCCGCCACGAGGGGCCTGGAGTTGAGCAACGCTTCGACCTCGACCAGGTGCGTGCTCAACTCGTCCGGCGTGAGGTTGGCGTCGCCTGCCCCTCGCACCAGCCTGTGCTTGGCTGCCTTCACTGCGGCTTCCCAGAGCCCGCCGAAGTGCGGTGCTCTCGGAGGGATGAAGCACCAATTCACCCCTCTCTCCGCTGCGTACTCCTGCAGTTCCTCTCTGCTCCTGAGAACTGCCGCTTGGAGCTCCCTCAGGACGTTGCTCGCTCCCACGAAGTTGGTCGCGTTGTCGCTGACCATCTTCTCCGGAAGTCCTCGTCTCCCAACGAACCTTTTGAAGATATTTAGAAAGGCGTCAGTTGAAAGGTCTGAGACAAGTTCTAAATGGACTGCTTTTGAGGCGAAACAAACAAAAACGGCAACGTACATCTTAACGGGTGGTCTACCTCTGATTCTATAGCTTACGTAGAACGGCCCACAAAAATCTACGCCAGCTACTCTGAACGGCCGACCCTCACGAAGGCGGTCAGCTGGCAAATTTCCCATTATTTGTCCCAACAACTTTGGCTTGTAGTGAAAGCAGTGTACGCATCTTCTAATATGCGCTGTACACACGCTTCGGGCATTGATCACCCAAACTTGCTGCCTCAGCAATCCCACAAGAACCTTTGCACCAGCATGGTAGTGCATAAGGTGCAAATGCCTGACCAAAAGGCTGACCAATTCAGATCCCTTTGGTAGCAACAGAGGGAACTTGGCGTCGTATGCGATAGGGCCGTGTAGCAAGCGCCCTCCTACTCGAATTAACTTAAATTTGATGCCATTTTCATCAAACTCGTGGACGAATGGATTTAACGATTGCAGCATCGGAGCTAATGCTGCCGATTTTTCCAATAATCTATACTCCGTGCTATATGTTGTGCTTTGTACGACTGCGATCAGCTTTAAAAACGCAATGTTTCTTTCTGCCGCAGATACAACATGCGAATCACCTCTAAGCTGCCTGAAACAGAATCGAAGCACGTAGGCCATTATCCGGACCAACTTAGAAAACCTTGATTGCCGGTTGATTAATTGTACAATGCAATTCGATTCAGCATCACCTACCCCAAGCGCACATACCACTGCACTTTTCTTATCTTCAGAAGTTTTCACTTCTGACGCTATCTCGAACTGATGAAGTTGAGGCCATCGATCTTTTTCTGCCATTAAAAAGCTTGGTCCATTGAACCACAAGGAGCTCACAATGTCGTCAACATCTGTTCCCCTTGAAACCAAGTCAGCTGGATTAGCATCCGTTGGAACGTGACGCCATACGATTCCAGCTGACAGTTCTTGACATTCTGCTACTCGATTCGCGACGAATGTACCCAACGTACCCGAATCACGCTCCAACCAATATAGCGTGACCTGCGAATCTGACCAGAAATTTACGCTTTCTATCGTGAATTTGGTCATTGTGGTCGACACTTGTTGCCAGAGTTTGGCCAGCAATAGTGCAGCACAAAGCTCTAACCGGGGTATTGTCTTTACGCTCAGCGGAGCTACCCTCGACTTTGCCGTGAGCAATGATACGCGAACGTCTTCGTCGTTGCATGTTCGCACGTATATGCAGCAACCGTAGGCGTGACTGGATGCGTCAGCAAAGCCGTGAATTTGAACCCCTTGGTACAGCGTCAAACATACGTAACGAGGGATTGAAATTTTGTGCAAATCCCGCAAGGTATTGGTGAACTTATTCCACTCAGTGTGTAGACTCATAGGAATCGTCTCATCCCAGTCTACCTTTAGCCTCCATAAGTCCTGCAACAGCATTTTTGCCTTAGTGACAATTGGACACAACAATCCAAGAGGGTCAAACAAACGAGAGGCTATCGACAATATATTGCGTTTTGTGGGTTTCAGGGAGGCAAAACTGTCCACGTCCAGATGGTATTTAAACACATCATCTTGAGGTGCCCAGCGCATTCCAAGCGTTTTGACTGAGCTTTGCTCATCAACCTTAATGTTGATTTCCTCATTTTTTCCACATTGAGTCGGGCAATTGGAAGCCCACTTGGCCAACGGAAATCCTCCTGACTTCAAAATATCCCGAACCTGGCTGCAAATGGTGTCCAGTTCTTTTAAACTGTCTGCACCTGCCAGCATATCGTCGACATAAAAACAATTGCGAATCACTTCCGCGCCAATGGGATGTGATTGTGCGAAACTATCTGCCAATTCGAATAAGCAACGTACAGCCAAAAAGGGTGCTGACGCTGTACCGTATGTAACAGTATTCAACCTGTATGCCTGGATGTTTTGTGAAGGGTTTTCTCTCCACAAGACAAGCTGGAAGTCTCTATCTTCCTCAGAAACATTTATCTGCCTGTACATTTTCGAAATATCGGCAGTTACGGCATATTTGTTCAACCGAAAGTTGACCAATGTTGAATACAACTCCCTCTGAATAGTTGGCCCCACCATAAGTGTTTCGTTCAGCGATACTGCTGTTGATGTTTTGCTGGAAGCGTCGAACACCACGCGAAGTTTGGTTGAGGTACTTTCAGGTCTGAGAACGCATTGGTGAGGAATATAGTAATGCTGTTCTAGAGGAGCAGACTTCAGAATGGACATATGTCCCAAATCCAAGTATTCTTTCATGAAGTCATGGTACATACTTTTGAGAGTGTCATCCTTTGACAGTTTGCGCTCAAGTTGCAAAAAACGCCTTTCCGCAGTTTGAAAGGACAGGCCAAGAACTTTAGGGTCGGTCTTGAAGGGAAGTTTGACTTGAAAGCGACCGGAAGACAATCGTTGTACCGTTTTTGCGAAGTACAACTCACAGGCCTGTTGTTCAGCCGTTTGGCGGACAGCCTTCGACTCAATTGGACATTGATCCAATTCCCAAAAACGGTTTACTAATGAGTCGAGAGAACAACTATACACTTGAGCTACCGAACTCTCATTACACTGTTGCCGAGGCGCCTGTCCAGTACATTTGCCTGCAACAATCCAACCGAGCAATGTTTTTTGCATAATGGGCAACTCGGAATGTAACTTAATTTGCCCAACGCACAATAGCCCATAAAACACTTCAGCTCCCAAGAGAACATCCACCTTAGCCGGCTTATGGAATTCGGGATCTGCCAATTGAATGTTTTTTGGGATTTTCCAGCTCGATGTGGAAAGTGATTGCCCGGGCTGAGATGTGGAAATCGACTTTAGTACCCAACACTCAGCGGAAAACGTGTGGGAATTCAAACGAGAATGTATCGATGCACAAACCTTAGTTTTACTATCGGTGGTTGCACCACCCACCATTGCGATAGCAAGGGAAGTTGGCTCACGTTTAAGCCGAAGCCTCTGTGCTAGGCTCTCAGACATCAAATTTATTTGAGAGCCACTATCGAGCAAAGCTCTTGCTGGATGCAACTGTCCGAATCTGTCTTTGATGCTTACCATCGCGGTAGCCAGAACGACTTGATCCGCATTGAGCACGTGACCTACGTATGCCTCCGACGTTGAGGCTTGAAGTGACGCTGCTTCACCTTGCCCTGATGCAGTGTACCGATGAAGGAGCGAATGGTGAGGCTTTGCGCACACCCTACACTTCGCTGCCTTGCAACTCGACACTGTATGTCCCGTGGTCAAGCAATTGAGGCACAGTTTTTGAGTTTTAGCATACTCAAAACGTTGCATGACGGAAATGGCACTAAACGACGGACAAGAATATAAATTGTGGTCTGCAGACCTGCAATAGGTACATGCAGTCGACGACCTTTGACCGGCACTAGCACACGCAAAGGACGATTTCCGTTGAGGCTTCCGCACCTCGTTACGCACCCTTGATTTGTCACGAGTTGACTCTTCTGCTGCCAGGTACTGGTACCTTCTATTCAGCTGTTTGGCACAGTCTTCCCAAGAAGGCAGCTTATCATAGTCAAGCTGCTCCTCAAAACGGGATTTGGTCACATGGTCCACCTTTGCCATAACCATGTGAATGATCATTGCGTTCGCAATATCTTTGTCGTCACCTACAGACGACAGCGATGAATATATCGCAGACACCGTGTCTATCATCGATCTTAAACTCGATGCAGATGGCTTGGTCATGGTTGGCAAATCGAATAACTGAGCAACAGTATCGAAGAATATTAGACATTTATTGTCGTAGACTGACTTCAGACTGGCAAGGGCCTTAGGGTAATTGCAGTCTGTCATCTGAAAAGGTTTCACTACACCCAATGCTTCATCTGACAAACACGATACGAGATGGTTAAACTTTTCTACGTTTGTCAAAGAAGCATCGTCGTCAATAAGGCTTTGGAACAGGCACATGAAATTTTTGTACTCCGAATGTTTGCCACTAAACTTCGGCAAACGCATTTTCGGCAGCTGCGATCGCTGGCTCGAATTCAGTGAGCAGTCATGTATGTGTGTGTCGAACCGTGAATTCCCTGAGCAGTCATGCTGCATCTGTGTGTCGGATCTTGGCTTAATTGCATTCATAAACAATGCTTTAGTGACGACACACAGATCCTCCAACGGCCCTCTACTTTCATTGGTTGGACTCAAAATGTCCAACTCTGCCTGCAGGTTCATAGCCTTATCGATATAACCCTCTAAAAGTTCTAGGCGACAAGCTAATTCGGTTTTGTCCGATGAAATTTGCTTCGATCTAAAGGCTGTTTGCACGCGTGCAATATCAGCACTGACCTTTTCAAACCTTTGTTGACACAATGCCAACTTGGTATTTGTCTTAGGCACTGTTGGCCGTTCAGCTGTTGGCCGTTCCACAGTTGGTCTATCGGACTCAGACATAGTTGAAATGCGAAAAAGGAACTACCTTCAATATCGTACCCAAAGTTCGCCAAACTCTTCAATCTACCCTCGCACACGCACTGCAGCTCTGTACCAAAAAAACACCAAGCTTGCTTACCCAAACACACAAACGCCCTGGCGCAATATGTGAACAAACAAACGAAAGCGGTCCAAGCGACCGAAAGTAAGCAAGCCCGATGCTCGCTGCTGCCACTTTGTGGGCAACAGGGGTAGAATGCAAAGTGCGGGGGATCAAAGAGTAAGTGAGAGAATTTGGCGGAGCGCACGCACAAGACGAAAGTAATACAGGCGCTCGAACCAAGCTGACCTGTATGGTATGTCAAAACGGGGGAGAAGAGAACAAGCGGTAAATTTGGCGCGAGCGCTCCCACACACAAACTAATATATAACTGATGCAAGCAAAGAGCGAGCAAGGTTAACGAACGCACGAAAAATCAGCTGCTGCTGGTGCCCAAGAACCTTTACCAAGCGTTGCGTGTATGTGCAATTGCAAGCAGATGTCTGTAGGTGTGTATGTACATATGTATATTGTATTGTACGTAGCGGTTAAATCAAAACGAACAACCGAAATGACACTGCGACGCTTTGCGATTGCACAAACACACGACCAATGTTATTAAATACACTAGGTAGACCACCGTTTATACTGTATATATATTATATTTGGATATATGTAGTTATATAAAATTTTTAGGTAAATATGTACATATGTGTTGCCGCTTTGTTTATGCACATTAAGTGGTGGTCAGCATGAGCATACGTATATATTGCGTAGGTATGTATGTTCGATGAATTCGAACTTATGTACATATGTTTGTACACACGTATACTGGCGACACTTTCACTTAATGCACATTAATTTGGCCAAATAAGGTATAAAAAGGAAGGTGCCAGAAATTGAGCTGTGTTCTCTGTGTTTGACTGTTAGCACATACACACGCACATATGTATATCACTGCGGTTGATCGTTCTGGTCGGACAAACGAACTATATATCGCGACACAACGTAAAACAACCGGTGAGACTCAATTTTTGGCACAGAATACCTGCAAACTTTCTAGCGAATCTATAGAAAGCAATCTTCCTGTTTTCACTTCCATCGGCACTTCGAATTAGGCAGCGTCCAAGATGGCGAGGGTCCAAAAGGGCACGTCTGTGGCACGGTTCCAATTGCAATTTTTCACACGCGAGCCCTAAGCCACCACTGAGCGAAAGAACTAAATTCAGCACGAAAACAAAAAAAACAAAACCGATGTCCCTGCTCGGGCGCCAATGAAAAATCTAATATTTTTTAGATTTGCAAACAAACTAAAATGAATTGAATGAGACGCGGTTTTTGTTCTATTTAAATGGTTTTATTTGCTGACAAACGAATGCAGTGGCTTTGGGCGTACTTCGACAAGTGAAGTTCGCTCCCACTCCACTCTTCCCATCGACCAGCGTCGGCCGCCCGCAACCCAATTCGCCGTCGGCGATCGCCCGAAGCTGGAGAGGCTTTTTGGCTCTCTCAATCTGCGCTCTGCTCCAACAACGCTTATGTTTAAAGGAAAACTTTGTCACAATAATATCCTCAAGGCGAGCGCTAAGTTTTGAACAGAGATGATGCCTAACATCCTCCGTAGTGGCCTCAGGATTGAGTCGGGAAACAAAAATTGCTTTTCGAGGAACCACTCCACTAATTTCAAGCCCCGAGCGAGAGCCAGAAGGTGTAGCCATACCCCGAATAGGTATCGGTGTGGCAGTAGCATTGGCGGCATCTTCAGCCGCAAGCACTTCCACCCTGGGAGCACACGCAGCGGTGCTATTAAGGTTCGGCAACACGATTGGCATAGTGCTGGTTGAGGCGATAGCGATGGATGCCAAGTTTGAAGGGGCCTCAACAGCCACCATGACAACCGCGTCAGCTACAACAGGTGGTGGCCTAGAGGCGACAGGCATGGGTGCAGCGCGAGGTGCGGGTGGTGCGACACACCTGGGCGCAGAGGCAGATGCAATGGCACCATTGGCTACAGGTTCCATAACAGTAACAGGCGGTGAACGAATCAAACGAACCTGTTGATGTAGGTTCACTTGATTCTAGTGATCGTCAATTTGACAATCGTATGCTGAAAATGAGAATGTGTATGCCACCGGTTCATGTACCAGTAACAAAGTGTCGCCGCAATCGGTACTTGAAACAAATTGGGCTTCGGAGAAGTGAATACGTCAGAGTTTTCTTTCGTACTGATTTTATTGTAAAATATGCAGGGTTTATATACAGTTTTGGTGGGTAACAATTGGTTACTTAGGGTCTTAGGTAGAATATCTATGTACATATGTATATGACTAAACAATTATTACAAATTTAACAGCATATGGGTCAGGACCTAGATATTTTATGACGGTCACAACGGATGTTTTACAGATGGTGGAAAATTTGACCCAATGCAGATCATGGGTCAGGTCAGAGATATTTTATGACGGTTGCAAAGGATGTTTTACAGATGGTGTGACATTTGACCCAATGCAGATCATATTTACCAGCTTATGGGTCAGCGGTGCATTTTCCATGTTTATTTAGGTCAACGGATGGAAATTCTTAACCATTTATGGCTAGTTATTTAATTAGGTCTAACCATACGATTTTGTACTTTACTTGAAATCGTACAGGCGGTGACCGAGCAAGAGGTACAGGTGGTTCAGGGGCTGCAAGAGAAAAATCATTATTTGTATTGGCTGAATACTTATTACCCTTCTTTCTCTTCGGTTAATCAGCCAAATTTTAAGTGTTTTGAAGTGAGCCTCCGTCAACCGAAACTTATCTTGCAGCATTTGGAATCCAGCGTTTAGGGCAGCGAATTCAAGATGCGTCTGTCTCATAAAGACACGCATGTCGCTTTTAATAGCCCTGCAGACCTAACAGGTCCAGTTGAGACCGCAGCGAGTCTTAATAAGATCTCCCACGCGACCTCCGATGTGTCCCAATTCAGCACACTTGGTATGAGCCGTGTTGTCACACAACCAACAGTAGATATACGTTTGCCGTGTAGAGACGGAACGGTCACAATTTTTAGCACAGCAAGAACTCATATTGTGTTTAAGAAAAAAATACTAAAATAAAAGAAAACAAGAAAGGTAAAATAAAAGTCGGAGTGGGGCAAAGAAAGTGACTTTAGCTTGTGTTAACAATTGCGCGCGCAAGCACGAACAAAAACAAAAACAGTCACAAACAACGGCAAGTGAAACGGAGAGACACAGAGAGACGGTAGAAACACAGAGAGACAAGCACAGAGCGGCGGCTAACGCAGTGCGTGTGTGTTGGAAATGAAAACAGATAAGCTGATAGAAGATAAAAACAGACAGCGGTTCAGAGAGAGCAAGCGCACCGCACTAGAATAGGCAACAACAAAACAGCTGCGCAACAACAAAACAAAAGTAAGCGTAATGCGAATGCACTAAAATCGAACACGTTGCACGATCGGTTAGGAACACCAGAACAAGGTAAAAAACACAAATTACTTTCCTTTAACAGAAGATTTACAATTTTTAACAAATATTCAAGCACAATGTATACATATGTATACATATGAGCTTGTGATTTATGTAATTTATTATATGCGCAAAAAGCGACGAATTAAATTTTGGCCAAAATAGAAAATTTCAAAAAATTAAGTCGAACCCCATGCTGTATTTTTATATTTTAGAAGTTATCTGTTTCCATTTTTATTTACATATAATTTTTACATCGGCAGCTACATTTTTACATACACATGTATAACTACTTACAAGAGACGTGGTAGGTACGAGAGAGAGAAGGAATGAGTAATCGCTTGGCAGGCGACTGAAGTTTAATTTGTTCCTTCTGGCTATAATATTAATCAGACCTGATCCAGATTCGGCAATCTGGTAGATACGGTAATTTTTTATGATTCTGCGGAAAGGGGCGTGTCAAAATTTTGAAATACACTTGTATTAAAGTGATATCACAGGAGCATGGATAGAAAGTTTGGTTGCTCTAGCTCTTATAATCTCTGAGATCTAGGCGCTCATTTCGACGATTAGACAAAACCGACAGGGACGCGTGTGAGAAAGAGCGAGAGGGAACGATGACTTTCGAAATGTTTTTCTTCATAGTGGCTATATTAATAATCAGATCTTATCCAGATTCAACACTCTGAAAGATATACTCATTCTCTATGATCCTGCGCTTTTAGTTTTCTCGTATCTTTAAAATTGTGCATGCCACAGATTTTCGTCCTTTGTGTGGGCGAAAGGGGCGGGGAGAAATTTAGAAATACACTTGGAGTAGTGTGATAACACAGAAGACTGGATAGAAAATTTGGTTGCACTAGCTTTAATAGCCTCTGAGATATAGGCGCTAATGAAGACGGACGGACAGACAGACATTGCTATATCGACTCGGCTATTGATGCTGATCAAAAATATATATACTTTATGGGGTCGAAAACGCTTCCTTCTGGGCGTTACACACATCCGTTATCCCCACAAATCAAATATACCCCTATACTCTTCGAGTACCGGGTATAAAAAAAGTTTCAAAAAATAAAGTTGAACCATTCTGCAAAATTTTATAGCGTGCTACCGAGCGTGCTACCCTTTGTCCACCGCCAGATACGATCCACCCAAGACGGGTCTTCTGCAGAAGAGGCAGACAATCGCTGAGTTTGATTTGCCCAACGCAGAGGAGATCATAGAAAATTCTAGCACCAATGAAGCGATCCACTCGCTGAGGGTTGAAAAATGCAGGATCAGCAAGCTTAGTAACCAAGCTGGTATCGCCGAGACCAGAGAAAAGTGCAGACGATTGGGTTCTCCTAAGCTAAAGCTGATGAGCGAACCTGGATGTGATGAAATGAAGTTGTGATCCTAAATCTAGTATGGCACGACAAGGAACTAAAACGCCGGACAGATTTTTAACAAGAACCACAGCGGTAGCAGGAGCACAACATCGTATTGAAGACCTTGGGCAGCAAGAAAGGTAGAAGCAGGGGAAGGCGAACTCCCAGCAGAATCCTAAGTGGCAGAAATAGCTTCTGGTTGGAGCGTAAGATCTATAGGAGAAAGATCTGGGGAGCCTTGAGTTGTGGATTGTTGAGCCTCGAAATGCAACAAACTATGATGCCTCCCACCGCATACACGATATTTTCCACTATTGCATGCACGAGTCCGAGGCCACGCTTTCAGGCAATTGAAACAGAGGGAACGCTTCCTCACTTCTTTGTGGCGCAGCACCGGTGACAAATTTCCGAAAATCTTGCAGGAATATATAGGGGAAGGTGGGTATTTTGGGTCACGGGGATTTTATGGTCAGGGCCGTATTTTTTCTCCTTGTGTAGGTTGACATCTGTAATCAACTGTCATCGACTCGTCTCATGGTAAGCTAATTTTATTTTGTGCATCCGACCTGTGTACACGCACTGTTACCTCGCTGCGATAACAAATAGAAAACACGTTGTGTTTCGTTTATTTTTATGACATTTTTCGACGAACCAACTCAGGTAAATATGTACATAGTAATCGTTGAACCTAAAACCTTCGACTCACAATAGAAATTTTGCACGAAGTTTGCATTGTGTTAATTATATTCCACCATTTTGGGAAAATGAGCTTGGTGGGAATTTATGGTCCCTTGACATTTGACAAGTTACCTTCGTGTGTTTGATGTACATATATACATAAGTGATTTTTTGTGCATAATTTCAACACATCATTAGTTTTTAGTTGATAACAGCCTTCAAAATCCCGAAAAGCAGTTTTGACATCGCCAGAAACTTTGGCTGACATACTTGATAAGGCCGAGAAGAAACGCAAAAGATTGGAGAAGAAAGGCGACGCACCAGCAGAAAAGAATCAAAAAGGCCGTGGCAAATCGAAGACTCCACAAAAGAAAATACCGTCTCCGGCCGATTTTTCTCTTCCATTTAGTAATTATGAATTATTCTTTCGTATTAATCCATTAATAAACGTTTTGCATCATTAATTTTCGTTTTTAATCGATTTGCGAACTGACCATAAATTCCCCGAGATTTTTCAAAATCGCAAAAAAAACAGCTGATATAAAGTATACAATTTGAAACAATTTGATCAAACTGAAAACCAAACCAAGCTTTGAAATTTTCGAAAAAAGTTATTTTTATGCGGCTTTTTGGCCAAGTTAAAAGTGTGACCCAAAATACCCCACCTAAGAAAACGTTTTCAAGGCATGTACTACCTTTAGAACACCGATTTATAGTTGTCTTCAATTCAAGATTTAAAAAAATTAAATTTTTTATCAGCATAACTTAAGACTATGTAAAAACATGATCAAGGCCATAGAAACCTTGTACGATGAGGCTACAGAACAATCCCTGTTTGAAAAGTTTTCATAAACGTATCAAATTGACATCTTGGGCAATACGCTGTACATACACTTCTATTGTGCGTTTACGATGTTAACAAGAAAGTGAAATCAGCGAAAATATTAGGTGTAGGTGTGTACAAAATATAAAATAAAAAAATATATAGCTTAGAATATATATAGTTTACAAGAATATTTTAAAAATCAATACCATTTTACTATTTAACTTGCACAGACGTACGCTCATGGAGCACAAACCAAACATTGCAACAGTTGATACGGCCACAAGATGAAATCCAACATTTACCATGTTGAAACTAAGAGCAACGGAACCATGCGTTGTCGCGACAGTTCGTAGGACTACGGGATTGCAAGTGGGAGAGGTTTGGGAACAGCGTATAATGTGTAAGTGTGCGAGAAGTCAGGATTGTGTGTTGCCTCAGACATCCACATGTGTATGCGACTAGGCCACTCTTTACGGAGGCGACTGTAATAATTATCGCAAGCCCTACTTGCATGCACAGGCATGATGACCGTTCTTTTAAAAGCTTTCCAAGATCAAAGCTCGGGACTTTTGATCTCCACACTCTTAGCTCATGAGGCTTTCTGCAAGTTAAGTTCTTCTCTCCACGTGCCAAGATTAAAGCTATCCCCAAATTCAACGCTCATGAGACTTGCGCTCTTGCATTTTATTCTTCTGCAAGCTACAGCCAAGTGAAGTAAAGCTACAAAACCTCACGGAAACTCGTTTCGGCACACCACGTGTGGAAAATAACCTGGGAGAGGTTGAAAATCCGGATGGAACCTCAACGCTCTCAGCTCTCAAGTAACTGATCCCCCACACCTTTCCGACTGCGTGTACCCAGCGCCAGATTAATTTCCATCGGAATTGCATATTTTCGAGAACCCAGCAGTGCGTGTTGTTAGCGGTGCCGGTGGTGAATGATCCAACAGTGAGTGCAAAGTTTGTGCCTGGACCAGGTGTGTGCAGCAGAACACACAACCGATGTAAATTGGCCGATCGACGTGAGGCATTGAATCACATAACCGCGAAGCTCCCGGGCCACGTATCTTTGTCCCGGATCAAACCCCTCGAGTGGCATTGGTCTACATAACCTCGAAGCAAGTGCCGGTTCTCGTGGCACCCATCCCGTGGCGGGACCACATCACCCGGACCTACAACCAAGGCTACTGTAGTCTTGGTAGCTAACCTTGTATCAACAGGAGTTTGAATTATATAAATTAAATATGCTTTAGCACCATACTTATATTACTCTTAAACTCTCTTATAGTTTTGCGCTTGTTCTGTTGCTTTTCCCAAATTTTAATCTATCGCCTACAGTCATTTGAGTCAACATTCCTGCTGACAGCGAGATTGCCTTTTTGAAGCCTCGGTAACCGATCGTTATGCACACGTGTCTTGTCGGCATTCCCTGATTTGCAACAGGTTGATCTTTGCCGTAGCTTTATGATAGTCAATTCAATAGTCCCAATGCATGGCGATCGTGATGCATGGCGTACTTATAAATTCTTCCTAATTTATTAATACAATTAAGCTCATTATGCTGTTTAACTTTCATGTTACCATTACATGTCTAAATTATAATTGTTAATTTTCTCCTAACACTAGTCGACACGACTTTTCCGCTGTCGCCAAAAATAACTTTTTCTGATAGATTTCAATGTTTAAAAACTTTTCAAGAATGTTTTTTTTTTTCATGGAGTAGTTTTTTTTAAAGAATTTTTTAAATAGGTAGTGTTTCTATTTGTCACATAACTTAAGTTTCCTTTAACTGAAAACTTTGCAGTTTAAGAAAGCTGACAAATGCAGCTATAAATCCGACTCAGACACTTTGTAGCTGCAATTTAACGTCTGGAAGATATTAAGCTTCCAAATTGCAATTTCTTTATTTGTTTCGATATTTTTCCCGAAATTTTGACTTTGAAAGCTCAGGAAAAGTCGGAAAAAAAATATTTAAATGCCTTGATTTTTGGTTTTAGATCAGGGGTCGGCACGCAATACACTCACATGTTTTGTGCGTTTGTGTGCGAAGGCAAGAGACACGAAGCAACACGAAGGCAAAACTTTTCTTGCTCTGCAATGAAAGATATGAATCCATATAAGGAAAAATGATTTGCGCCAAACAAAAGAAAAAATAATCTGAGGAAACAAAAAACCGTAGTAATAAAAAAACAAAAAAACAGCAATAGTGCGTATCGACTTGCAACATATTTGCAAATCAAACATTGCGCCCCGCCATCCATATTTTCTAAAAAGATAAAATCATGTTCCCACATAACATTGAACATTTTTATCAGTGTACAATTTAATTTGAGCTGAAAAATCAAAAAGTTGCGCAGCGTGGTCTTCACCATTTGACTTCTGAACGCAAACTGATTCATCTCTGTTCTCGCAACGCTGACGAACAGAATACCGAAGCAGCATGTGCATAGGCCCGAAGACACACGACTCATTTTCTCTGCCGCCGCGGGACCCGAGCAGTAAGGCCGACGGTACTCGAAGTTTTTACGCTATGCGTGTGCCGACTGCGCTGCCCCGTGGCCTTTTTGCTATGCACATGGGATAGGACGCTGCCGACCCCTGTTTTAGATAGACACATTAATTAGGCGTCGTTTGAGGTGCCGTTTACACTGAGGCTGCGTCTTTTCAGAAACGCAGTTGTTATACCCGGTACTCGAAGAGTATAGGGGTATATTAGATTTGTGGGGATAACGGTTGTGTGTAACTCACAGAAGGAAGCGTTTCCGACCCCATAAAGTATATATATTCTTGATCAGCATCAATAGCCGAGTCGATATAGCCATGTCTTTCTGTCCGTCCGTCCGTCTGTCCGTCCGTCTTCATTAGCGCCTATATCTCAGAGACTATTAAAGCTAGAAAAACCAAGTTTTGTATCCAGGCTTCTGTGTTATCACACTACTCCGAATGTATTTCAAATTTTCGCCCCGCCGCTTTCCGCCCCCACAAAGGACGAAAGTCTGTGGCATACACAATTTTGAAGATACGAGAAAACTAAAAACGCAGAATCATAGATTTTGACCATTTCTATCAGAGTGTTGAATCTGGATCAAATCGGATTATTAATATAACCACAATGAAGAAAACCATTTCAAAAGTCATCGTTCCCTCTCGCTCTCTCTCACACGCGACCCTGTCGGCTTTGCCTATTCGTCCAAATGAACGCCTAGATCGCAGAGACTATAAGAGCTAGAGCAATCAAACTTTCTATCCGAGCTCCTGTGATATCACTTCAATACAAGTGTATTTCAAAATTTTGCCACGCGCCCTTCTGCCCCCACAAAGAACGAAAATCTGTGGAATCTACAATTTGTAAGGTACGAGAAAACGAAAAACGCAGAATTATGGAAAATATCCGTATCTATCAGATTGCCGAATCTGGATCATATCTGAGCCATCATTAGCCAGAAGGAATAAATTAAATTTCAGTGGCTACCCAACGGCAGCCAAGCGATTCCCTCTCTCTCTCGCACACACTTCCATGTCTCTTGTATGTGTATGTGTATGTATGTGCATGTGTATGTAAAAATATACCAGCCGAAGTAAAAATTATATGTAAATAAAAATGGAAACAGATAACTTCTAAAATATAAAAATACAGCATAGGGAGTCGAAATTTTTTGAAATTTTCCTTTTTGGCCAAAATTTAATTCGTCTCTTTTGCGAACATATAATTAATTAAATAAATCGTAAGCTGATATGTATACATAAATACGTATATACTGACTGATACCAGTTATAAAGTAGTGCCGAAGCCATTGCCGCGGCTCACAACGTTCTCTCTCGTTTTTAAATAGGTTTAGCATAAGGCCCTAGTGATGGCAAAAAGTTGCGTCGTTTTCCGACGCAGTTGCGTTTTGGTATTTCTGTAGTATTTCTGTGCGCATAACAGCAATTTTCGTACTGTTCAGCCTTATCAGCGATACTATCACCACTAATAACAACAAAAACCAGCAGATTCATATTTAAATATTGCCGCGTAAAATTTTTAGCTGAGTAAAAAGGGACAAATATACTTGTAATGGTTAGAATAAATTGTTGAAACTAATTTTATTATTAAGTCAAGCATTTCAACAATACGGTTGATTTAATATTTTTTGTGTTTGAATCCTCTCACTGTTTCCGTGATCTTCTCAGGGTAAGAAAGTATGGTGGCAGATACTTGTCAGCGAGTTGAGCAACTACCTCGCGACAAAACTCCAGTAATATGCGGCAGACAATGGCCCTTGACACACCAAATAAACTCCTATCGTACGATATTCCGCAGACGATCCTAGACAATAAAGGGCTATGGCTATTCTCTTCTGCAGAGGGATCATCAGTCGAAATGGAGTGTCTTTTTTCTTAAATTGGGCAACAGCCCAACAAGTATATTAAAAGTACTCCTTTCCATGCGGAAATTTTCCATGCGGAAAGAAGGCATCGGAGTTCTCCACAACATCTTCCTCCCAAAATGAACCATATCGTGGCTATTGCCACGAAGAACACATTATATAATTGAAAATAGAAGATTATCTGCACATTACTAACAATGGTCAAAACGCGAGGAGGACGTTGCAATTGCAAGACGAATTGCAACTTTTCTGAGGATAGCCCAGCCGCTTCGATGCACTTGAATAAATTCTCTTAATTTTGCGACACCGCAGATAAAAGAATTAGCTCGTTTTCTGACATATTTTTTTTATTTTCGCACATTATTTCTTTTGTTTACCAAAATTGTCTTCCTCTTCCCAGACGCAAAGACGCAATGTCGCTGTAGTGTAAACGGCAGCTCTGCTTCTCTGCGTCTTCTCCGATATCAATAGGTAACGCACAAGTGTAAATAGCCTATAAATTTCGCCGATAAATTCCGTTAGCCGACGTGTAACCGTTTTTTTTTTCCTACAAAACTACCAAAATTCTGTGTTTGTAACAGTTTTTAACGGTAAAATGGCATTTGGAATGGTGCCAAACGGCATATGAAGTTTTGGTCAAACGGTTATAACTTAGCCGTTTATTTTTATATTTTTATATATAGCTAGGCCGTCCAACCAGTAGACAGAGGGTGCAGGCCGAAACGACTCCAGCCGTGTGAGTTGCAAATATGTATACTGTTATGTATTAAAGAAATAAGAACTACGCAATAGTAAAATCAGCCATTTGTACTGTATACACACACACACACTAACACTATTACACCCGAATGTATGTATGCCTTCTCTCTTCAAATAAAGTCAGTTCTAAGCTAGTTCTCAACATGAACACAACGTTTCCTCCGTACTCAGACACAACATATTGGCGACGAGTGAAAAAAGTGCCTCAGAATCATCATTTTGAGTATTTCGTGTCGGTAGTCTAACCAAATAGAGATCGAACGATTAAAAAACAAAGAAAATATGGATACAACAAACATCAAAGAATTGTTGGCTCAACAGCAACAATTCGCAGAGGAATTGATAAAAAAACAACAAATATGGATGGAGGCCTTTCTCGCAGAAAACAGTGCAGTTAACAGACCTGCAGAGTCAACAGTTTGTCCGCCGTTCCCAAGTTTTAATAAGGATCAACAAAATTGGGAGACGTATTTACAACAATTGGCGCAGCATTTCGCAGCGTACTCCGTTATCTCCGTCGACAAGAAAAAAGCATATTTTCTGTCGTGGGTAGGCACACATGTTTTCGAACTTGTCAAGAATCTCTTCGGTAGCGAAAAGTCGTACGTGCAAATCACAGACAAATTAACAGAGCACTTCAAACAGAAGCGTCACATTGTTGCTGCTCGCTATGAATTTTTTAAACGTCAGATGCGGGACTCACAATCTCATAAGGAATGGGTAGCCGATCTACGTTGTATTGCTCGTGAGTGTCAGTTTTCTTGCAACGCAAATGGGTGTACATACAATTATGTTGACGAAATGATACGCGATCAAATAATTGTACACACGCCATTCGAAGCAATACGTACAGCCGCATTGCAAAAGCTTCAACCGTCCCTCGCAGACGTGCTCACAATTGCCGAAACATACGAAGCAACATCAAAAACAGTAGCAGTCATAAAGGAGAGCGAGAAGAGAACACTGGACATGAACGCTGTACACACACATAAGAAACATCAACAGAAACGCAGTGGTATGGAAGCAAAGGGAGGCAAGAACTCTCTTAAATCTTGCTCCGGTTGTGGAAATACACATGCTCGTGAAAACTGTAAATTTCGCGATGCTATTTGCCGTAAATGTGGTCGAAAGGGACACATAGCTATCGTTTGCATGTCAAAGCAGTGCAAAGATATGAAAGAGAGAGATAATCACAAATACCAGCATAAAGAGAAACACGCAGAATCAATTCAAACACTTCACACCGTCTCAAGCCTAGTGAAGTTCGAGGGAAATAAAAATGTAATCAACCTGGAAATCTTCAACGAAATTATTCCTTTTCAAATGGATTCTGGCGCAACGGTATCAATTATCAATAGTAAAACATACAAAGAACTCAAAAGTCCAAAGCTGCAGAAGTGTGACCGTATATTGCAAGCGTTTGGCCAACAACAAATCCCCGTGCTGGGTGAACTGCACACTGTGTCAAAGTGTGGCAATAAATCGGCAAATGTTGTCATAATCGTGGCAAATGTAGAAAACTCAAACAATCTGTTCGGAATGGATTTGTTCAAGACATTCAATTTCGAAATTCAACAAATTTCCAATGTGAGTGAGGCGCAGGGTTCTAAATTGACTGATCTTTGTAACAAGTACAAGGGAGTATTCGAACCGGCTATTGGTACAATAAGAAACTTTAAGGCAAGCATCTACTTAAAGCAAAATTTTGTGCCAAAATTCTACAAAAGCAGACAAATTCCATTTGCTCAAATGGAACAGTTTAAGGAGGAAGTAAAGCGTCTCACAGATGCCGGTATTTTGAAGGCAGTCAAGTTCAGCAACTGGGCATCGCCCATAGTACTAGCACCCAAGCCAGGTGGAGCCCTACGGATCTGTGGCGACTTTAAACAAGGTGTCAATTCCCAATTGGACATCGAACAATATCCGCTGCCAACACGTGAGTCTTTATTACATACAATCCGTCACGGCACTCATTTCTCCAAAATCGATCTGAAAGACGCATATCTACAAATGGAGTTAGATGATGCAGCAAAAGAAATTATGGTCGTCAACACGCCGTTGGGCCTTTTCCAGTACCAACGTCTACCATATGGAATAGCGAGCGCCCCAGCTATATTCCAACGTCATTTGGAACAACTTCTCAGTGGCATAGAAGGTTGTGGAAATTATTTAGACGACATCATCATTTCAGCTCCAACAGTTGAACAGCACCTTGCTCGCCTCGAACAAGTTTTATGCATTCTAAAAGAGAATGGCATCAAATGCAAGAGGGAGAAGTGTTTCTTTTTGAGAAACGAAATTGAATATCTCGGCAGAAGAGTAAGCATGAAGGGCATCCTCCCGGATACCACGGGTCTAGAGGCTGTAAAACAATTAAAGCCTCCCACTAATCTACAGCAGCTGGATGCTTTCATGGGAAAAGTCAACTACTACTGCAATTTCATCCCCAACTTTTCTCAGCTAGCGTCTCCGCTCAATCAGCTTCGGAGGAAAAACGTAGTCTTCAAATTCGGACCCGAACAGCAGCAGGCTTTCACAGCATTAAAAACGCACATTCTCAATGCTACAGAGCTAGCACATTTCAACGAGCATCTACCGCTTGTTCTAGCCACCGATGCATCTTCATATGGCATTGGTGTAGTCTTGTCACACATTCAAGCAGATGGCAAGGAAAGGCCAATAGCATTTGCATCAAAAACATTAGATGTCCATCAAGTTCGATACAGCCAAATAGAAAAGGAAGCACTTTCGATTATATTTGGGGTAAAGAAATTTCATCAGTACCTTTACGGCAAGAAGTTCATTCTCATTACTGATCATAAGCCATTGGTCACCATATTCAATCCAAACAAGCATCTTCCAACAATGACTTCTAACAGACTTCAGCGTTGGGCTATAATTTTGATGGCCTACAACTTTGAAATTAAATATCGCAGCACCACAGCTCATGGAAATGCAGACGCACTCTCACGTCTTCCTATCAGCTCAGATGAAAAGTTTGACACGAAAGAGGCATGCTACAATGTCGTTGAGATGTCATGTCCCATAAATGCTGACATAATCAGGCACAAGCTAAACAGCGACCGTATTCTGCACAAGGTCTATCAATTTGTATCTACTGGTTGGCCAGAACAACAGCATGATCTCGAGATATTGCCATATTTTAATCGTAGATTTGCCCTGACGATTAACAACAACCTACTATGTCTCCATTCTAATGTGAATAGAATCATTATTCCGGGAGCACTACGGAATAATATTCTCAATCTCCTCCACGAGGGTTATTGGGGAATAGTACGAATGAAACAACTGGCTCGACAACATGTGTGGTGGCCAGGTATCGATGAGGAGATCGCTACAATTGCAAAGAATTGTAGCGTGTGCAAGATAGCAAATCCAGCCCCACTAAAGCAATTCGAGAGCTGGCCAAAAGCGACATCCGCCTGGGAAAGGATACACATCGACTTCGCCGGTCCTATATTTGACTCCATGTGGTTAATCTGTGTCGATGCACATTCTCAGTTCCCGTTCGTAGTACAAATGACATCGACAACAACTGGAAACACTATAGCCGCACTTTCAGCCATATTTGCTATTGAGGGTTATCCGAAGACTTTAGTCAGCGATAATGGGCCTCAACTCACTTCAGACTCTTTCAACCAATTTTGTCAGCATGGAATAAACCACATCACAACAGCACCATTCCATCCAGCATCAAACGGACTTGCTGAGCGTTTCGTCCAAACATTCAAAACGTCCGTCAGCAAAAATATAAAGGAAATACCTCAGTTCCTATCGCTTCACACCTAATTCAGAAGGCAAAACACCAGCAGAACTTCATCATGGTCGTCCGGTTCGCACGATCTTAAGTCAACTTTTCGAGAAGCGAACTGAAAGCAAGCAGAAACAGCCCGCGAAATATTCTCCGAACCAAACGGTTTTTGCAAAAAACTATGCAAGGGGAGAAAAATGGATAAAAGCTATCATTGATCGGCCCATCGGTCGTATGTTATTTATCCTTCGTACATCCACAGGTTTCATCAAGCGCCACATAAACCAGATAAAGCCAAGATCTGAGCCTGATGACTGCACTTCCAGCTCCAACGACGACAACAATCAGATTTGGTGGACACCTGAATTCTCAAGTCCGCCTACAAATCCAACAACACCAGCCCAAGAAGAAGAACCGTCATCGAATCCGATCCAAAATTCTCAATCCATTTCTGGGTTCAACGAAGACCCGGGATCATCTCAGCAAGAGGTTCTTCAGCCACCCCAGCAACGCCGTTCGGGTATCCCCATCCGTAGCAGCACTCGCGAACGCCGAGCAACCAGCCGCTACTCTCCTCAGGATCACAGGAAGAAGAAAATTACTAACAAACCGTAATTTAAGGGGAGAGATGTGTTATGTATTAAAGAAATAAGAACTACGCAATAGTAAAATCAGCCATTTGTACTGTATACACACACACACACTAACACTATTACACCCGAATGTATGTATGCCTTCTCTCTTCAAATAAAGTCAGTTCTAAGCTAGTTCTCAACATGAACACAACGTTTCCTCCGTACTCAGACACAACATATACATATGTATAAGAATAAAGAAATGATTTTATTAAAGTATTTTCGTTCAGAATCTTTATTATTAAAAGTGAGCCCTCACTGGTTTCCCTGGCTTCACCACGAGAAAAGCTCAACTTACTTGGAGGAAGCGACGTTGTTGGAGAATTTTTGGGATCTGATGGCTACCGAAAATTCAGATCGTATAGCAAATATAGTAGGCGGCGCGATGGATTCACTTCGTATGTCGGGCACTATGAAAGCTCGTGTGACGTGATAATCGATGACGCGTTGTACGAATTAAGCAAAGCACGCGTGTAGTTGTGGATGTCGGCAATTTTTTTCTTACAATCGATAGTGATCAGTGTGACCACTCATGTCTTTTATCTATCGATCTTATCATTTCTGCATTTTTAGTGCCTTCGTTGGCGGGTGTATTTGAAATATAACTTATTACTATTTTAAAACTACATGGATACTACAGAAGGGCCTTCAGTGGCGAATAATGATACAGGAAAGAATAATACAAAAATTATACATGGGTCTGCCTACAGTGGCAGTGTGTCTGTCCTGATTACACTAGTCGACACGACTTTTCCGCTGTGGCCAAAAACTACTTTTTCTAATAGATTTGAAGATTTAACATTTTTTAAAGCATTATGGTTTTTTTTTCCAGGTTTGGTTTTTTTTTTAAAGTACCTATTTTTAGAAAACTTTTTATTTTTTGTCATAGGTAGTGCTTCTATCTTTCACATAACTTAAATTTCTTATAACTGGTTGTATTGAACTTTGCAGTTAAAAGCGATGACAAATGCAGCTATAAATCCGCCTCAGACACTTTGTAGCTGCATTAATGTCTGGAAGATATTAAGCTATTAATTTCAAATTTCATAATTTTTTTCGGTATTTATTCTCGAAATTTAGAGTTTGAAAACTCGGGAAAAGTCGAAATAAAAAATATAAATGCCAACATTTTTTGTTTTAGATAGACACATTAATTAGGCGTCGTTTAAGGTATCGTTTATAAAAATCGATGAATAAACGGCTAAGTAACAACTGTTTGACCAAACTTGTCGGTCTGGCTAGTATGGTCTTCAGGATTTTCGTTGCTGTGGAACCCATTGAGGTCTGCTAAATTAGCGGTTCTTCGCTTCCGGCTTGTCTGGTGCTGTAGGCGGACGACATTTGGCGAGACGAAGCACTAGACTTGGTAGAGTCGATCAAACTTTGGGGATAGCATTGCAGCGAAGCCATCAGCTGCGTTCGAAAGATGACGTTTGCGTACCAATACCAAGGATCCGATCGTCGGGCGCTATCGTCCTCTGCGTAGGTTATAGTGTCGTCCTTGTTCTTGGCTTGCTCTTTGATTGATGTTGCGAACGATTTCGACCAGCTGGAACTTCGGAACTCCAAACTGGCTGAGGATTTGTTCACGGAAGGCTCGTTCGAGGTTCGTTGCGGTGGCTTTCTTCAGTGGCACCAATTCAACCCACTTTAAAAAGAAGTCGAAGAACACTAGTATGGTGGTATTATCTCTTTTGGAGCGTGGTAGAGGTCCAACGAAGTCGGCACACAGTGTTGCGAATGGCTCGTTGACCTGGCGGGTAAGCATCCAGCTGACCTTTGCTACACGATCTCAAACTTCTCGCAACTGAGACACCCAGGGACGTTTTCCGTTTCTGTATGCATAGTCCGGATACTTCTGGGGTTCGTCTTGTACTTGTCGTATCCTCTGTTTTCACCAGGGGCAGCCCGTCTTTTCTTTTTCGATCTACGCGAGGGTTTCTAAAGGGTGTCTCGACAATGCGTTGGCCACCACGTTCCGTTTTCCCGGTCTGTACTGCACATCGACTGGTACTGTTGTAGTTCAAATACCCATCTTGGCACTCTCCCGTAGCGACTTTCGAGGGTGCTGAGCCTCTTTAACGCGAGGTGGTCGGTGATGACGTTGAATCGGTAGCCTTCGAGGTAACAACAGAGTTTTTTGATTGCCCATATCACGGCAAGACATTCTTTATCCGTGGCGGAGTAATTTTCTTCGACCTTATTGAGGCGCCGACTGACATATGCGATGACTCGTTCCATGCCTTCGATGTGTTGAGTAAGGACGGTGCCTATTCCGAGGTTGCTCGCGTCGGTTTTCCGGTACCGTGAAAGCCGTTGCTTCGCGACTATCTTTGGCCATGGGTACTTGCCAATATCCGTTTTTCAATTCCAGGGTCGTGTTAAACCGTGCGTTCTTGAGGCGTTCGAGAATGTGGTTTATACTGGGTAAACGGTAAGCATCTGGAATAGAGCGTTCGTTCAGTTGACGGAAGTCCACGCTCATACGCCATTGTCCGTTTTTCTTGGATGAGACCTTCTGCTAGCAGCTCGTTGACCTGTTTGTATATAATACGCATCATGTCTGGGGTTTTCGGGTAATACGGTTGCTTTATTGGCCGACTATCTCTTATAACAATAGTATGTTCTGTTAAATCTGGCGTTCCCCGTAGATTCTCGAATTTAGGTAACTGTATGTCTAATGTCGGTTCGTCTCCCGTGGAATCATCTATTTCGGGGTCGGTGGTTTCATCGGGGTGCTCTGGGAGGATGGTTATGTCGAATGGGCTGGCGGGGTCGGAGCTAGCGGAGTATTCGGCGATATGGGCGTGTCCGTGTCCCCTAGCTCGGCTGTGGTTCCAAAGTTGGGGATACCTGTTGGCATTGTGGCCCTTGTGATCTCCGTCGATGTTACCGTACTCGTCCGCTCCGTTGATGGTCTACCGTGCGTGGCCTCTGTTCTCTGTTGACGACACGTGGGTGTGTTCTCTGTTGCTTGCCTTGGATTCTTGCTCTGCGTTGATGATGCCGTGGGCATGTTCTCTGTTGTTTGTCATTTGTTTTGGTTCTCTGGGTGTGATGTAGCTGTGGTCTCCGTTGCTGGTCTCTTGTTCCTGTTCTTGGTGGGTGATGTCGTAGTCGTGGTCGCTGTTGCTTGTTTTAAATTCTCGTTCCGGGATCCGTGGGTTTGTACGTGGTGGTGACCACTGGTTCGTCGGCGTTGATGCAGTGACCTCGTAGATGTAGACGAGTAGTGCCGCATTGAATCGATGTTTCTATGGCACACAAGAAGTCCATTCCTAGAATCACTATTTCGACCATGTTTGGCAGTATTAAGAGTGGTATTCGTACCTTGCGTGTATGCAGTTGGGTGGGAGCGAGTAAGATCTGAGTAATCTCCCTCACTGATCCGTCCGCGAGTCGTATCTGCATCGCTGCCTCATGAACATTCGTGTCGTGGGCCAAACGTCTGTCCAGGGCTTGACTAACGAAACTTCGGGTCGCTCCTGTGTCAAAAGTAGCTTCAGTGGTTTGTCCACCATTGTATCCTGCGAGGGGAATTGATTACGGAAGATTGCCAGCATCCTGAGTCATTTTGTTCCTGAATTCTCTCGAATCTTCGGCCAGTTGCGTGATAGCCGGTAAAGCATTATCGTAGATACGTTTGAGTTCTTGGGTCACGTCATACCCAGCGTGGTGCATAAATCGACGGATTTCAATGACGAAGTCCTTGAAAAACTCACCAACCGCTTGCTTGCCCGGATCTTCTATTTGTTCAAAATATCGGGGTGGAAGAAAACGAGTCAGGAATTCTCAACGAAAAGCAGCCCACGAAGCGTTTTGGATTCGGCTGGTCCGGAACCAACGGATAAGTCGGTCGATGAGAAGTTAGACCATGGCACGCGGGAGATGATTTACACCGACACCGTAAGACAGAGCACGTTTTTCGAGTAGTTCTACGAATGCTAGTGGGTCATCGTGGCAGTTGAACTATATACCCCGTAGTCGGATCCTGTCCGCCACTTGGAATGTGCGGAGGGACGAAGTACTTGCGTGAGCTCCAGCCTCGAGAAGGAAAGGCTCCCCTCGCATACACCGGACTGGACTCAGATGACCTGGACGTTCGAATATTGACCTAGGACGTCAAGACAATCGGGGCACGTTGCTTTTGCTTGTTGTGGCAGGGAGGACTTGCAGACCGAGTTTTTAATCTACGATTTTCATCTTCTCCGACGTGGCTTTGGCCTTGAGCTGCGTCTATCTGAAACGCCCCGCGGATCTGGAGTACTGGCTTTTGAGTTCCGCTATGCGAGTTCAAATCGCCGGTTTAAGTTTGCCTTCGGTAAATATAGCGAAAGCCTTCCTCAGGTCGTCGACGGTGCCTTCCTTGTCGAATCCGATCTCGTCTGCGAACCCTTCGAGCTCGTCCCGACGGAGTTGGTATATCAGACCGGTACCCATCCCAGGATTTTGTATTAATTCTGTGGCGTAATACTCACTCTGATCGTGGTCAGCGTGAAACGTGAGCGGAGCGTAACCGTAACTCTGGCTGACTAGAGCTGGTTCGCGGGGATTATATTTTGCACTGTCTTGACTTTGTTTATTATCTTGCTTGTTTTTCGCCTTCAGTGACCTCGTATAGTATCTTTACGCACTGCACTTGGGGGTTTTTTTTCAGGGGCTTTAGTTTTGGGGCTCTGCACTGGGCGTGTTGCACTGGCACTATGTCTGCTTCGCTGTGGTTTTCAACTGGCGTTGCACTTGTTTGGGATTTAGTTAATCGTGGCACGGTATTCGCACGATCGGGGCTATCTAAGACGGCACTGTATTTGCACCGTGACAACTTTTTGGACCGGAGCTGTATTTGGGTCGGCACTGTACTTGTTTTCGCAGCCGTCTTGATCACGATATGGGGGGAGTGTGTGTGTCTGCACGTGTAATTCAGTGTCAGTGGCGTGAGCTTCCCAGGGCGTCGACTTATGTATGTATGCGTGTGTCTAGCTGAGGCTCTGACTGTATTTTAAGCACTGTGACTGTTACTTTCTCTTGAATGAAATCTACCTAAGGTCCCTGCTAGGGCGCCACTTGTAAGGAACCTATTTCAAGCTGGGGTAAGCTCAGCCTGTCCAGGGTGGTGTACAAGATCGAAGGTTAGCGTGACGGGACTTTGCCGTGGCCTTCGAGGAGGACAGGAGAATCTACGGGGCCATGCGTTGTCGCTACGGCTCGTAGGACTACGGGATCTCTAGTGCGGATTGATTGCGCGTTGTCGCTGCAGTCACTACGTGCTGGGGAACCTACCGAACCATAGGTTATCGTGACAGTTCGTAGGACAACGGGGTTTATAACGGGTATTGGCTGTACGTTATCGTGACAGTCATTAGCTACTGGGGAAACTATGGAACCATGCGTTATCGCGACAGCTCGTAGGACTACAGCATTTTAAGTGGGGTTTGTTTGGGTACAGCATAAAATTTGTATATGTATAAGAATAAAGAAATGATTTTATTAAAGTATTTTCGTTCAGAATCTTTATTATTAAAAGTAAGCCCTCACTGGTTTCCCTGGCTGCACCACGAGAAAAGCTCAACTTACTAGGAGGAAGCGACGTTGTTGGAGAATTTTCGGGATCTGATGGCTACCAACAATTGAGATCGTAAAGCCATATATAGAGGGCGGCGCGATGGATTCACTTCGTATGTCGGGCACTATGAAAGCTCGTAGGACGTGATAGTCATTGACGCGTTGTACGAATTAAGCAAAGCACGTGTGTAGTTGTGGATGTCGGCGATTTGTCTTTTTTTTGCTACGTCTAGTGCGCCTTTGTTCGTGCTCTGGCTCGTTCTTCTCGTAGCGTGGGTGCCTTTTTACCCCCGCTATCGATCTTTTTTTTCTTGCAATTGATAGTTATCATTGTGACCACCCCTGTCCATTATCTATCGATCTTCTCATTTCTGCTTTTTTAGTGCCTTTGTTGGCGGGTGTATTTGAAATATAACTTATTACTATTTTAAAACTACATGGATACTACAGATGGGCCTTTAATGGCGAAAAATTATATAGGAAAGAATAATACAAAATTTATACATGGGTCTGCCTCCAGTTGGGTCTTTACAGTTGTTGCTTTTAAGGACATAACTTTTTCATTTTATCGATACAACTTAGATTAAAGTGTGAAAACAGAGAAAATTATATTGCATTTATATATATCCACGCATATGTGTGGTTTTAAGGCCTGCATCCAGCACTGCGGAAAATTACTGACAGGAATCTACTCTTTATTTCATATGTGTGGAACTTAACTGGAATAGTGTGACCAAGGACCTAATAAGTGATTTGCCACACTCATGACATGGTTTTGCCTCAACCTCTTTTATTAAAGCAATCTTCTCCTCACTTTAAAAATTTGCATATCTCAACCTTTCACTTTTACTTCAGTAATAATAGGCACATATATATTCCTGGCTTCTATGTCAGTTGTTCTCTCAGTCCACAATCGTGTCGATAGACCAACCATCGATAAGAATTCGTGGATTTCGTTTACTTTGCTTTAAGGCCTGTCTCCAGCACCGCAAAATTTTACTGACAGGAATCTGCTCTTTATTTCGGTTGTGTGGAACTTAAGTGAAATAGTGTGACCAAGAACATAAAAAAAGGTTGGTCACTCTCATGAATCAGCTTTGTTTTGTAAACAGCGCCAATTTTGAAAATGAAACTAAAATTAAAAAAAAGGAAGAAAAGTAATTCGGACGATGAAGTGATTGTGTTGGTAGCGGCACATATTGTTGTAAGAAGAAGTACAGCACAGTCGGAGGCGTCAAAATGTCAAAATTATCAAAATGCTTATTTTCCTTGATCCGCCAAAAACGTGGTCTTGCCTCAACTGCTTTTATTGAAGCAATCTTTTCCTCATTTTAAAAATTTGAATATTTCTTTTTGGTTTTGCGCACATATTTTGCCTCCACCTCTCACTTGTACTTCAGTAATAATGTGCACATATATTTTCCTGGCACCCTCATCAGCTGTTCTCACAGTCCACATTCGTGTGGATATCGATACTATCGACAAGAATTCGTGGATTCCGTTTACGTTGCTGGATACTGACTCCAGGAAAACACAAACGAAAAATTACTGGCCCAGTTTTTTTTATATGAAGTTTGGCAGTAATTTTTCGTTTCCGCGGTGCTGGGTACCCAGCTTTATACTGAGCCAGGAAAACACACACCAAAAATTCCTGGCCAAAATGTAAAACCAATTTACTTTCAGCATTTAAAAACTGAATCCAGTAAGCAAGTATATAATAAGCCAGTTTGTTGGAATAGTCCCTTATATTGTTTTTACATCATTTTTATTTGTGTATTTTTTTTGGAGTAAGTGTTTTAAAGATATTAAATTGTGTCTCTCATCAACAAGTAACTTACAAAACTGCAATACTTAGGTCCTAAATAATGTTTATACTAATTTAAAATTTTTATTGGTTTTAAGATGGGTATCCAGCACCGCGGAAACGAAAAATTACTGCCAAACTTCATATAAAAAAAACTGGGCGAGTAATTTTTCGTTTGTGTTTTCCTGGCGTCAGTATCCAACAGCGTAAACGGAATCCATGAATTCTTATCGATAGTATCGATATCCACACGAATGTGGACTGTGAAAACAGCTGATGAGGGTGCCGGGAAAATATATGTGCACATTATTACTGAAGTGCAAGTGAGAGGTGGAGGCAAAATCTGTGCGGAAAACCAAAAAGAGATATGAAAATTTTTTAAATTAGGAGAAGATTTCTTTAACAAAAGCAGTTGAGGCAAGACCACGTTTTTGGCGGATCACGGAAAATAAGCATTTTGATTATTTTGACGTTTTGGCGCCTCCGACTGCGCTGTACTACTTCTTACAACAATATGTGCCGCTACCAACACAATCACTTCATCGTCCGAATTACTTTTCTTCCTTTTTTTTAATTTTAGTTTCATTTTCAAAATTGGCGCTGTTTAAAAAAGAGCAGATTCCTGTCAGTATAATTTCGCGGTGCTGGATACAGGCTTTTAATAGAAATTGGCATCGAAATCTGGAGAAGAATTGACAAGTCGCTGAGAAGATCAACCATCTGTCGCTACAACTAGCTCAGAGGAAAAATCGCTGTTTGCTGCATATTTGGATGTAGCTAAATCGGTGTCCCCATCCCAAGCAGAGCCAAGAAACAAGCTTTTGATATTAAAATTGTTTGATAGGAATATACCGAAAAGAAACTGCACACTTTCAAATGAATATTTTTCCCAATTTGAGCTATCGATCGCGCAATGCAATACACCGTTGGAAAGCTCGATCAATTTTTACGATGCCTCGAATCTAAGAGCAGGTATGCAAACAAATTGTGCACAGCTACTGTTCTGAAAACCGAATTACGTACACAAAATGATCTAAACTCTATAAAGTTAGAGCAAATAGTGTGAGAAACAATAAAAATTAAATTTGGAGAGACATGCTTTATAAAAGATTAACCGAAATCCGGCAGAAAAAAATAAGCACATAGTCCAAACTTGGAGCAATCGGTGTTAAACTTAATTAACACGAAGCCCGACAATGTCGGTCCGAGACTTGGCAAAAAACCGAGTACAAGCGTGTCAATGATACAAAGGCTGAAACAACACAATAACCTAAAGACAAACAAAGGACTAAAAGCATAAAACCAAAGTCTGCAACAAGAAGAAGTTTGAAAGCAGAGTTCTCGAAAGCTTTGTAAGGAAGTTCCTGTCTAGTGGCCGGGGTACAGACTCTCAGTCACGCCAGGATCCAGTCCGCATACAGAGATTTTGTATAAAAGGACCTGGAGAGGTGGATAGGAGCACGGAGCGACGGGCGACACACCCCTGCTTTGCGCCCACGTGGTGACAGACGCGATCTTTATAGGTTACAGTTATTCTTGTATTATGTGCACTGCCTTCTACTATTGCACCATCTCTCTACTCTCATCCTCGCCTACGGCCTCAGCTTACCCCTCTCCTTCACTTGATGGTGTCCCTTAGGTATCCTTGGTGCAACTCCGGTGACTCCGCCACGTGTTCCTTGGTTCCTGGTTACTCTGCACTCGCGACTCGCAACTTTTCCGCTAACACAACCATCCGCTTTCGATCCCGATTTCACACTCCTCAGCCTATTCTTGACCGGCACGCGTCAAATAAAATCCTCTGCCTGACCTCTGCTCCCAGCCTCCGCCGGCACTTCGGCTTTGTCGCATCGGCTCGCCTACGCCGCTACCAGTGCGTGAGAGATAGCGCGATCGATCACTCGCCTTAGCGTCCCTCTTTTCGGTATTCGGTGGTGGTTTTGCCGTTTTGTCTCCTCGAGTATTACAGTTATGAGGGCGCTGGCGAGAACGGCGATCATGATGCCCCGCTCTCTCTTGGGTTGGCTGTTGGTTCTCTTTGGGTACTGTCGTTCTGTGGCGTCGTCGTTTTCTCTTCGCTGCGCTTGTTCTGTGGCATTGCTGTTTTTCTCTTTGCTGCTTTATTCTGTGGCATCGTCGTTTTCTCTTCGCTGCGGTTGTTCTGTAGCGTCGTTGTTTTCTCTTTGCTGCGGTTGTTCTGTGGCGTTGCTGTTTTCTCTTTGCTGCTTTGTTCTGTGGCGTCGTCGTTTTTTCTTCGCTGCGGTTCTGTGGCGTCGTTGTTTTCTCCTTGCTGCGGTTGTTCTGTGGCGTCGTCATATAATTTCGAAAGGGGATTAAGGGCGTTGGGCCAAGTTAACCCCCTCTTTGCCCTAATGAAACCTGCGTCTTGCTTAACTTACTATTATAAAACGAAAAGAGTCAAATGAAAACGAACTTACGTACTAAAAAACAATAAAAATGAGGATTTGGCTCCGGCCTGGTAATAACAAAGAACTTAAGATTTCTAAAATCGGCAGACTTTGGCCTGCCGCTCTCGCCCCTTTTCTGGGCCATCACCCTAACGCCTCCTGGGCGAAGGTGGTCGTTCCCTTGTTGTGAGGGAATGCTCCCTCACAGCTTCATTTTCCGCTGTGCAGTGACGCGGTTGAATGCATTGTTATGGATGACAATTTTACACAAAGAAGAGAGGCAGTACTGTAACGAGTCAGTGTCAACAATTTATATGGAAAAATTGGCACAAGAGGTGTTAATTTATCAAGCCATTTGCACCTGTGGTCTTGAAACAAGCGTTTTTTTTTAGAAATAGCTCTATAGGTGCTGAAATTTATATGAAGGAGTGCTTGAAGAAACGCCTAATACCATTTTATATAAAAACATAATGTCCCTACTGTGTTTTGGACGGATCTTATATCTGCACACTACGCTCGAGCAACACAGGCACTCCTTAATAAAAATGACATTAATTTTGTGCGTAAAGAGGAGAACCCAAAAAAATTGTCTATAAAATATATATTGTAACAAGATTTTGCTACCGGCGGGCCGAGCGGATTTCCTTTTCAGGTTGGGGAAGGGGACCAATTGGTAAGGCGGCCGCTAAGGGGAGGCAGCAGCTGTGATGCCGTCGTGATTAATGCACTCTACCACGTTTTTATTACCACTTTTTCGATTTATTGCAAAACTTAACCTCTCTAGGCACGTTGTTACAATTTTTTCGCTCTAAAATCAATGCTCTTCTCTTTTTTTGCTTCTCCGTCTCCTCCTTTTCTTTTTCCCTCCCGTCCAAAGTCCAGCCGATCGAGGTGGACTCCAACTATCGATAAGCCTGGTCCAGGGCTCTAAGGGCGCCAAATTCGAATTTTCGTTACATTGCCCCCCTCTTAGAGTCGAGTCTCCTGGCCGACTTATTCGGAGACTGGTCCTTTGTAGGCAGCGAGGCGGTTGACGTGTATCGTCCTGGTGGTGCGCTTTCCGGGAAGACGTATTTCGTAGACTAGGTCGGAATGATTGCGAATCACCGTGGCCGGTCCTATCCAGTCCGATTGGAGTTTTGGGCATCGTCCTACTTTTCTGACGGGAGTGTATAGCCATACGAGATCGCCGATAGCCCACACAGAACCTGGTCGATCCGTCCTTCTTTTGGACTAACACAACCGGCGAGGCCCAGGGGCTGTTGGAGGGGCGTACCACTCCGTTTGCGCGCATCTCCGCTAGCAGGCGCTCCACTTCTTCCTTTTTCGATAGCGCCAACCGTCGGGGTGGCTGCTTAAGGGGTCGGGACTGACCCGTGTCTATGAAATGGTGCGTTAGGTTGGTTCTGCCCGTTTCGTCGTCGTTTTTGGCAAAGGCCTTGCGATAACGATGGAGCATCTTCTCGAGCGGCGCCCGTGCTTCGGGCTCGACGTAATTTAGCAGGGAGTTCCAATCTATGGGGCCCTCCCTCGCATCCGCTGGCCTGCACACTTCATCTGCCGCTTCCAGCTCGCCCAACACAGTAAGTGGTGGCAAGCTCCATTCTTGGTCGTTGCAATTAACAATTTGTACCGTCAGGCTGCTGTTGGTACAGTCTTCGATGGGGCTACCCGTGGCCATGCCCGAGCGTAGGTCCTCTATCTCTTGCTGCTGCGCCGTCTCCGGTGTACACCTTGAGCTAAACTGTGCGTTGTTCCGAGGCGGTATACATGCTGTCTCCGCCAAATAGAGCGCGTTCTCTCGCATGGAACCTGCAAGGTGTAATGGCACCGTACCCCAGGCGAACTTGAGCTGCAGAGCCCGAAGGTCCACCGTGGCTCCATGCCGGAGGAGAAAGTCGACTCCTAGGAGACTGGGAGGGGCACCGTCCACGAGCAGGAAGTCTTGCAGCACCGAGCGGTTGCCGATCCGAACGGTTGCAGAGACGCGTTGAGTTGCGGCAAAGGTCTCGGATGTCGGTCCGCGCAACACCACCTGACAAGGGGTGGTTTGCAGTGCTTCCCTTACGTCCCGCTTGTTGAGCAGGGACACGGAGGCACCCGTATCTACTACCATCCGCACCGGGCGTTCCTGAAAGAGAAGTACACAATGTAAGCTTTTGTCACGCAGTGTGTCGATGGAGTACGTAGCTGGCGGTTCATCGCTGGGGTTCCCGCGGTGGGCACGCCTGACTCGGCGGCCGTCTTCCGTTCTGTCCTCAGGTGTGAGAGCCGGCTTTCTGAAGATCGACGCTGGTTCTCCATCCGTCCTGGCCTCGGCGCTGTTCTTGTTTGTCGACGGTGCAGACTCCGGCGAGGGAGGTCCAATAGGGGCGACGAGCGCCGAAATGGGCAGTATTACTTCCCGTTTTGGCTCGTTTCCTTCGGCGTTGGCGGTCACTGCAGGCCGCCGCAGCGGAGTCTGGTCGTCCTTGTTTTGGTTGGGGGCTTTATGTGCGGCAGTCAACTCTCGCCCCGCGGAGCTGACTGGCATTAGTTTCCCGAGGCGGCTTCTTCCCGCGGCTGGTGCGCCGGGCGGGCTGCAGCCCCCCGACCCCGATGGCGAGGTGTGGCGGTTGATCCTTGGCCACTAGGGGCGTCGGCCACATAAAAGATGGGTCGGCCGGAGTTACGCGCCCCCAGGTTCTGGAGCTTAATGGCCATTTCCCGGGCTTCGGAGAGCGTCGAGGGCTTGCTGGCCAGCACGGGATACTGCAGCGCGGTTTCACGCATGCCGTCCACGAACTGCTGCACCATTATGGAGTTATAGGTGTCCTCCGGAGTACCAGCAAAAACCACACGGCCCAGGCGTTCCAACTCTATGGAAAAATCCATGAGGGACTCCTTGGGTTTCTGCGAGCGGTTGCGCAACTGTTGGTAGCTTGCCTGGCAGTCTAGGTCAAACTGTGTTCGCATTGATGACATCAGCAGGTGATAGCTGCGAGTTGTGCTCGTTGGCAGGGTGCTGAAGAACTTCTGGGCTTGACCCTGTACGTTGAGTGCTATCCCCAGGCACCGCTCAGCGTCGCTCCACTGCTGGTTTTCCGCCACCATTTCCAAAATGCGCTCGAAATCGGACCAAGATGTTGAGCCGTCGTACGAAGGCAGCGTCCCAGGCTGAAAGGCAGACCCTCGGCCGCTTGATGGTCGCAGGGTGGAAGCGGCTTGCGGACTCTCGAGGTACACAGTCGCGCCGGTTTCCCTTGCATTTGCTGCATTCGCCCATGGTGCGGGAGGTCTGGCCAATGTTTCTGGGTGATGGGTGTCCCCTCCCGTTTGATTGCGGGGGGAAGTTTCCAGTACGCGTAGCATCGTTCGCTGGAACGAGTCGAACATCTTCTCGATCTTCAGATCCATCTGGTTCTGGGTGTCGGTCAACATTTGCGTCAATGAAGCCGTGGTCACTGTAGCGGGCTCCGGGATCACGGAACGGGCGCGTTGTCTTCCTCCTCGTCTTGGCATTATGGCTTGAGATCTTTCCAGAATCTGATCGCAGACCCCACACCTGACACCAATGTAACAAGATTTTGCTACCGGCGGGCCGAGCGGATTTCCTTTTCAGGTTGGGGAAGGGGACCAATTGGTAAGGCGGCCGCTAAGGGGAGGCAGCAGCTGTGATGCCGTCGTGATTAATGCACTCTACCACGTTTTTATTACCACTTTTTCGATTTATTGCAAAACTTAACCTCTCTAGGCACGTTGTTACAATTTTTTCGCTCTAAAATCAATGCTCTTCTCTTTTTTTGCTTCTCCGTCTCCTCCTTTTCTTTTTCCCTCCCGTCCAAAGTCCAGCCGATCGAGGTGGACTCCAACTATCGATAAGCCTGGTCCAGGGCTCTAAGGGCGCCAAATTCGAATTTTCGTTACAATATAATATTTTTTTTATTTAGTTCATTAATGCATATTAAATGTTTAAAAAAAAAATTAATTTTGGCTAAAAACTTATGAAATATAAATGAAACATTGAAACAATGAAATTCCTTACTTGGTACTTGCTACTCCGGCCACATAAATATCCGTAAAAAGAGCAGTCCGCCCTGCATCTTATGTTAAATGAGAGGCGCAGCTGTCTGAGTTCAGAAAATACGAATTCTTCATTAATTGTTAAACTGAATTCAAAATAAAAAAAATCTATGCAATTTTGTCTTGTTTTCTTACATATCATTTATGCCTTTGAATTGACCAGGCCTCTCTTTCTCGCACACAGCAAGGAAAAACCCTTTTGAACACAAATTATGCAGTGGTTTTCCAAAGAGAGTTTTGCCTTGAGAGACCGATTTGTTTCTTCGGTTTTATATATTAAAAGTTATGTTTCCATTTTTGTTTACATATAATTTTTAAATGCACATGTAGAACTACTCATACGAAACGTGGAAGTGTGTGCGAGAGAGAGAGAGGAAATGACATAGCAGGCGTTGCGTAGCTACTGAAATTAAATTTGTTCCTTCTGGCTATAACAGTAGTTCGATCTGATCAAGATTCGGCATTCTAGTAGATACGGTTATTTTCCATGATCATGCGTTTTTGGTTTTCTTTTATCTTAAAGTTTATGGATTCCACAGATTTTCGTCCCTTGTGGGGGCTGAAGGAATCGTATTTTAAAATTTTGAAATAAACTCGTGCTGAACCGATATCACAGGATTTTGGATAGAAAGTTTGGTTGCTCTAGCTCTTATAGTCTCTTAGATTTAGGCGCTCACTTGGGTGAATAGGCAAAACAGAGAAGGTCGCGTGTGAGAGAGAGCGAGAGGGAACGATGACTTTCGAAATGGTTTTCTTCATTGTGGCTATATTAATGGTGCGATCTGATCCAGATTCAACACTATGCTAGAAATGGTTATCATCTATGATTCTGCGTTTTTAGTTCTCATGTATCTTTAAAATTGTGCATGCCACAGATTTTCGTCCTTTGTGTGGGCGAAAGTGGGCGGATCGAAATTTTGAAATACACTGGTAGTAGTGTGATAGCACAGGAGACTGGATACAAAAACTACCCAAAACGCCCATTACAGAACACCTGGATCAGGAAAATAGGAGGTGGATTCCGAACTGACCAGCGAGGAAAAGGAGTCGATTCAGCAAAATTGCTAAGTGAGTCCGCTCCATGGGAAGAGGGAGAAAGGGTACAATTTTATTTTTTGTCTTGGAAACTCCAAGGGGATCGTTCCCGGTTCCGTCATCCGGATCACCTTTTTTTGGTCTCAGGGGCCCTCCTGTCCCTCCTGCCCAAGTAGTCCTGGCCCCAAGCGCTGCTCGGGAGGGGCATAAAGAGGAGAAAATAAGAAATCTTGAGTTCGTCAGATGTCCCCAATTACATTATAATTTCTATTAATTTCTATTAGTCCATAAGATAAAAGGGGGGGATTTGTAGGCAGAGAAATCACCATCTAGGATAGTCAGGGAGGGAAATAAGCGAAATTTTTTAGGTATAAATCATGTATAACCCCATCGAATTCATGTGAAAATTATAACAAAGATAATGAAAGGCTAATTTTTACTTATGGAGGGAAGGGGAACCACCAAAACGGGGGGAGTGAGAAAAACGCTACACATGGCAGGGAGATTCGAGACGCTGGCAGGATCTGAATCTCAAGCAGGGATGGTACGTCGGAGGTAAACCATCAACACCTCGCTGCTCCACGTCTATTCATGTATTATGTAAAATCATGTGGCTGCTGCTAGGCAGACTGAAATTTAAGAAGTAAAAAAGAGGGCAAGAGAGCGAGTGCGGCTACCTTGTTAAGTATGCCTTGCGTAATACCCTCTGCACACTGAGCCCGTAACGGGGGAACGTTGGGATTTTCGACAGACAGTGAAACTCCGATTCACACAGGCACCGTCTACCGTTTCTCGTCTAACAGCTGATGACAATAAAAAAAAACTGTGTTTCTATGCGGAAGAATTTTTATTTTTGTTTGAAAAATAATGGATTTAAAAAAAAATTGGCAATTTTTTAATTGTGGTTGAACAGCAAAATATTTTTTTGCAACAACAAATGATGTTGTTGAACGAAATAAATTTTTATAGCGATTGCAGCGGATTACAGGAAGATTGTGGTCGTTTGTGAGTACTTATACTAAATGCTACCAAAGTTTTAAGTACAAGGTCTTATGTTGTGTAGAAGCGCTTCGAGACATTTTTTACTCTGCATTTTGTCAAAATTTAACAAAAAATATGAAAATGTAACAAAAGATGTTGCAAAAATTGATGGTGGCGTTCGACAAATAAATTAATTCGATGAGAAAGAATTTTTTGCAATGCTAAATTATTTTAATGAAGGTATGCCAAGAACGGTGTAGATAGTTGTAAGTAAAATGCAATCAAAGTAAATTGTTATGTACAGGACAAGTATCTTTAGATATAGATTTGCTTATGTAAACATCAGCCCTCCAGTAAGTTAAAGCTATTCGACAATATATCAAAATTCGAGCCTAGCTCAACAGATCGAAGCGTCGGCAATATTGGAGAAAAAACGCAACACCTCCTGTTCGGGGCAGATCCTCATCGAATAGCGGCTGGCCAAATAGCAGCTAGTTATTGGCCTTCATCCGCATATTTACATTTCTATATATTTATACATGCATACATATTATGTTAATTCTTGCGCTTGCTTGCCCTACTAAACGCTCTCTCAAAGCTCGCTCTGCTCTTTATCTACGTTATCTATGTTTGCCGAGCGAAGCGAAGCTGCGCCCAGCGATCGGAGCAGCAATGCTCGAAATAGAGAAGGGCAAGCAAGGGCCACTCGCCGTTCAGACATTAAAAAGAACATACGTAATTGTATTTCTGCGCCGCGTTTTATTTATTCGAAATAATTATTCGGCCGATCGGGGATAAAAGGCATTATCCCCACACCTCCATTAATTGGGTTCTGCTTAATTTGAGTATGCAGCCTGAGCAGGGCGATCTGCATTTATCTGCAGATACATTCAGACCTGCCATTGTAAAACAAAGAAAACAAATAAAATATGTTTAAAACAACATTTGATGCTTTTTATTTATTCGCATTCTTCTCCCGAAGGAATTATAGCATCTTATTTCTTACTAAATATTAAGCATATTCTATAGAAAAACTTCCTGGCTCCTAGCCATTTGCTAGATAATATCAGTTATATTTGTTTTTTTTTTTTTTTTTGACTTTAATCATCCGTTAGATGATTTGTGTTTTGATCGCAACTAAAAGGTTGCATTGATCAGATACTTGTAGTGCATGAGCAGGTTTCCAACTTGCTCAAGGAGTTCATTCTAAGATTTTACAAGCTTTTTCTCCTTTCTTTTCGTTTTGTTGTTTATTTTTAATTTTTAATTATTATTATTTTTTTTTTTTTTTTTAAATGTTCTTATGTTCTGTCTTCCTGTTAATTTAGAAGCTCTTTTTTTATTTTTTTTTTTTTTTTTTAATATTATTTATTTTGTTTTTGTTTTTTTTTTTTTTTAAATAATTTTTATATATTCTTTTTTTTTTTTTATAAATTTTTTTTTTTTTTAAGTTTAATTATTGTTATTTTAATCTTTTTTTCTTTGGTGTTTACCTTTTTTTTTTTTTTTTAAAAATTTTTTAATTAAAAGAGTAAAGATTTTCGTTGGTAGAGTTTATACGTGGATTTGTGGCAGTCAAAAGTAGTACAAAGACCAGTGGATCTTAAAAGGAAAAGTCAGCTGCACTTATAAATTTGGCAAGCTCCCTCAAATGTAGAGGTTCTTTTTTTAGGAGAATTTGATCTAAATTTTGGTAGTATTTAAAGATTTTAAAATTTTTCCTGATACTAGTAAGTTTTTGGCAATTAAATATGAGATGTTCAGCTGATTCTATTACATTACAGGTTTCACATATATTTGTATCGCATGCTTTGATGCGGTGCAGGAAGACCTTGTCATACGTGTGGTCTGTCATTAGTCTGTTTATAACTTTTATGCTTTTTGCTTTCCATTTTAAATTGTGATGCCATGGTTTATTTGGTAAATTCGGAAAATATTTCAAAAGTGTCGAGCCTTTAGCTTGGCATTTGTTTATATAATCATCGTTCCAGCCTTCCATTATTTTATTATTTATTTCTCTTAAAGCCTCCTTTACGCTAAAAAGTACACGTACATAATCTCCTCTATTTACCGCTATTTTCGCTAAACTGTCAGCTTTTTCATTCATATCGATTCCTTTGTGTCCTGGAAACCATAAAATGTCCACAATATCTGCTTCTGAGTGTTCAATTATGTCATGGATTTCTTTTACTATAAATGAGTCTGTATTTTTCTTACTTACTAATTTTATTGCACCTAACCCATCACACATAATTACAGTTTTTTTGTATTTTTCTTTTTTAACTATATCACATGCTAGCTTGATTCCAACTAGCTCTGCCCCCACCGATGACAATGGTATTTCCATTTTGTACATGTGTGACTTCCTACTCGGTATTTCAAAAATTCCTATACCACTGCCATTTGAGGTGACAGATGCATCTGTGGAGATTATATTCCATCCTTCTGTTTTATATTTACTTAGAATTTCATAAAACCTGGCTCTAATTTCTTCGTCAGCATATTCATTTTTATTTTGTTTTAAAAATTTGTCTTTTATATTTATTTTTCTACTAGCTCTGTAATTGTAAGCCATGCTCGTGTTACTAAAAAAATATCTGAATTCTCTTAAAACTAAGGTATAGCTTGTTTTAGCTTCAGTCTCTAACAATCTTTGGAAGAAAACCGGGTTGAAAGTTTTTATTTTGAACAGTTCTTTGGCTGTAAGCCATTTTGCCCTAAAAGACGGTGGCATTACTCCTGCTAATGCAAAGATTTCGTGTTTGCTCGTGTCAGGAGGTACCCCTACACATCTTCTTAACACCCCCGCCTGTGCAATGTCCATGTCTTTTGTTGCACCTATTCCCATGTCTGCAAAAGTGGTCACAGCATATTCTTGTTTTGTTCGTACAAAGGATTTAAAAATGTTTGTGCTTACTCTGGGTTTTAATCCAGATTTTATTGTTGTTGCTAGCTGTATGATTCTTCCACTTTGTCTTGAGAATTTTTTAACTTCTTTTATATGGGTTACGTTTGACATATTGGCATTAATAACTCTGCCGAGAAACGTGGTACTTTTCCTGCAGGGTATGTCTATGTTGTCAACCTTAATACATATAGATAACTTCTTTCCCTTACCCATGTTCAAAACCGCAGACTTACTTGGATTAAAACTAAAACCTAAATCCTTGCATAGTAAATTGAAGTCATTTATTTTACTTTGGAGATTTTCGGTGGCATTTTTTAAATCAATACCCAAGGAAATAATTGTAAAGTCGTCTGCAAATTGCAGAACATGAGTTTTGTTGTCATTTATTTGATGAAGTCTTTTTGTGTACATATTAAAAAGTAGAGGTGACAGACAGGACCCCTGAGGAATACCACCATGTACAGTTTGAGTCGCATCTCCCAACTTTAGCACCCTTTTAGACATAAAATTTAAGACCCAGTCCGTAAAAACCTTTGGAAAGTTTTCGGTTTCCAGAATGGCTTTTAAAAAATTTAAATTAACGCAGTTATATGCATTATTCAAATCTAGTGCCATCACAACCACTGATTTTTTTTTCCTCGTCTCCATTGCCACCGTGTTTATCAAGTCGTTTAAACACATAGCCGCAGACTTGTTTTTCTGGTAGGCATATGACCTATAGGGGAGTATTTTGTTGTCATTAATATATTGTTCTAGCCTAACCTTAATCATACTGTTAATTGTTTTTGCTATCACAGATATAAGAGAAATTGGTCTAAAATTTTTAATGTTGGTCAAGTCTTTATTTTTCTTTGGTATCGGGATCACTTTGATTATTCGCCATTCGGCAGGAATATCACAGTTTTTTACTTTGGCATTATAGAAGCTTACTAACTCCTTCTTAACGCCTGGGTTTAGAGCATATAGCATGTCATACGTGATTTGGTCTATCCCACCAGCAGTTTTTTTACCCTTACCTAATACTAACTCGAGGTCATTTGGACTGAAATTTGGATTTAAATTGTCTTTTTTTTTCCACAGTTGACTCTCGATTTCCTTAGCTTCACTAGGTATCTGCTCTTCAAGATGTTCTAAATATTTATTTGCTTGCCTAATGTCAAAAGATTCCTGACTCTCTTGTTCGCAATTCTTAATGTTTTTCAGAAAACGCCATGCTTCTTTACTATTCGACTTCACATTTAATTCAGTTATCCTTCTCGCATAACTTGTCTTTTTTGCAATTTTAACCGCTTTTTTCCAACTCATCTTCGAGTTTACCGCTAAACAATAATTTTCAAAACATGGTTCATTAGAGGCTTTCTGTTGAGCTTCTGTGAACTTCTGGAAAAGGGTTTTTAAATTATTGCCCCACCAAAGTTTTGGAGTGCGATTTTCTTTTATTTTGTACGTGGCAGATTTAATTCCTTTGTTTATGTCCTTTGTTAAGGTTTCAATGTCCTTACATGTATCAATTTTTTTTAAGTTGGTCATAAGCCTGCTTTTTGAAAGAAAAAAACTTGGTTTGCCTGGAGTGTTTAAAATTTCAAAACTAATTGGGTGGTGATGACTTCCCCCTAAGAAGAAGCTATCACACTTCCAATTCGTTATTACACATCCTTTTGCAAAAGTTAGATCTAGCACTGATCCGGTAGTCGAATCGATGTTTCTTTTGAAGGTTTTACTGCCATCGTTCGCTAGTCTAAAACCAGCACTCTCCATTTTTTCTTTCAAATACCTTCCTTTGCTATTTGTCGTTGTATCTCCAAAAGCCTTACTTTTGGCATTGAAATCACCAGCAAGAATTACCTTTTCCGAGTTGTCTACATGTTCAATCAAAGAGTCTATTTCCCTTTTAAAATCCATTGTTCTCATCTGAGGCTCAAAATAGATCGATACAAAGGTCATATTTTGATCCTTTTTCGTGGATTTTGCCAGAACAATATCGGACTGCGAGTTATATTGCATTTTTTTAAGTCTCATACTTTTTCTACAAGCTATAGCTACTCCACCATAGCCATCATCCCTATGTTTTTCTAATAAATCAAAATTTGCTAATTTCCTAAAGCTAAGGTCATGAGAAAAAACTTCTGAAAGCATTCCTACATCAAAATTGTTTGAATTTAGGAAAAATTCTAGGTCATTTTTATTTGCTTTCAATGATTGTATATTTAGCTGAAGTATTTTCATTCCCATTATAAAATATTTATATCTTTGGTTTTATCTTGACTTGAAGAATTCTTATTTCCTAGATTTTCTTTTTGTTTTTGTGTTGCTCTTTTTTTAAATTGTTCAATTTCATTGTTCCCTGGTGATCCGTTCATCTCCCTGAGTAATTTAATTATTCGTTCTATTGTTTCATTTTCCGCACCCATTTTCGGTGGAAAGATAGGAGTATGGTCACTTGAGTCATTGGTATAGGGCTCAAGCTGAAAATGTGGTATTTGTTTAGGTATCTTTGGTTTTTCAATTAGTCTACTAGCATAACTGTGTTTTTTTAACACTTCGTTTACTTTGTTGTCCTTGTTTTGCCTTTCCTGAAGGCTTTTGTTAAGTTCTGGAAAATTTTTTTCGTAATTTGTCAAAAGGTTGTAGTTTTGTTGCACTGAATATGTACTTAGGACTTCCCTACGAGCAATTTTTTTAATTGTCATTATTTTTGTTATGTCTGTTTCTTTTTCCCATACAGGACATCTTTCCCTATCTCTGGCTGTATGATCTCTCCCATTACACAGGATACATTTTATAATGTTACAGACGCCATCGCATTCCTGCACACCGCACTTATTGCATCTACCAGGCGAGCGACAACGTGCAGATGTGTGTCCCAGTCTTCCACAGTTGAAGCATTGTCTGACCTTGGGGAAGTAGTGGGTAACCCTCATCGAGCATACTCCGAAAATTGAAACCTTTTCAGGAATATCCGACCCCTCAAAACCAATTTTAACTGTCTCGGTTGGCACATATTTTATTTCCATTTTGTTTTCACCATCTAAAAATCTTTCTCGTCTACATAATCTTTCAACTGTTCTTACCTTTAAGTCAGTCATAATATTTTCTTTGATTTCGTCCTCCGAAAAACTGAGAGGGACACCCCTAATTACACCGAAAGTTTCCACAAAGTTTCTGGGTATGAAGGCTATTAATTTCATTTTTTTTAATTCGTCATTTCTTACTAGTTTATTGGCATCACCAATATTGCGGTGCGGTATCTGTCGTTCTCCGGCGCCACAGTGCCCAAAAATAATACATTCAAATTTTGAACGGATTTATTTATTTCTATTGAAAAGCAAATGCAGCTATATGTCCGACCCAGACACTATGTAGCTTCAACTTAAGGTCTGGAAGATACTAGCTATCAAATTCAAATTTAATAACTTTGTTCGGTATTTTTTCCCGAAATTTTGACTTCAAAACTTTGACTTTTTTTTACGGTCTAGTGTTTTAACCAATTCTTCGTATGCAGAATTTCGTCGATAAATTCCCTTCGAAAGCGAGATTGGTGATGTAGAAGTCGATGTAGAGTCCAAACACTGCAAGAAGAGGTGAGCTGAATTGCCCATTCTCTAATGCAAGTGCGACGAATGAAGAGTCCAGACGCTGCAAAGGCAGGCGGGCCGAATTGCCCGTGCCCTACTGCAAGCAAGAGTGCGACAGGTTCCGAGGAGAGAGAAATAGCGAAGACGAAAGATCGAGAGTGTGTTAGAGAAGTCGAAAGAAAGGAGGAAAGAAGCCAGAGAGAACGCGAGAGAGCGGCTGCATAGGCCGTGTGTATAACAATGTGGGCAGTGCAAATAGCAAACAATAATAGACATTTAACTTTAGTGCTGCACCACTGGATAGGATTTAAATTATGTCGACTAAATATCGGGCTGCGAAACCCGACAACAGCCTTTATTCATTTCATTATGTGGTCGTGGCAAAATTCTCCTTAAAGCTTGTTTGGTTTTTTTTTTCACTACATTCACACATTTATAGCCTATTCACATTGGTCACCGTTTACCGTCTATTTCCTAAACGGTGCGTAAGGTTTTGCCGTGTCGAAAATACCCAGTTCCATATATTTATTTTGGATGTTCCTAAACCGCACGTTTCTATGCGATATTTAGCCTATGGGTTTCGAAAACAACTCTGAAAAATTGTCATTCACAACGAATAAATGGAATTTACTGAAAATATGTAAACAATGACTGACAAATATAACTGATATTATCTAGCAAATGGCTAGGAGCCAGGAAGTTTTTCTATAGAATATGCTTAATATTTAGTAAGAAATAAGATGCTATAATTCCTTCGGGAGAAGAATGCGAATAAATAAAAAGCATCAAATGTTGTTTTAAACATATTTTATTTGTTTTCTTTGTTTTACAATGGCAGGTCTGAATGTATCTGCAGATAAATGCAGATCGCCCTGCTCAGGCTGCATACTCAAATTAAGCAGAACCCAATTAATGGAGGTGTGGGGATAATGCCTTTTATCCCCGATCGGCCGAATAATTATTTCGAATAAATAAAACGCGGCGCAGAAATACAATTACGTATGTTCTTTTTAATGTCTGAACGGCGAGTGGCCCTTGCTTGCCCTTCTCTATTTCGAGCATTGCTGCTCCGATCGCTGGGCGCAGCTTCGCTTCGCTCGGCAAACATAGATAACGTAGATAAAGAGCAGAGCGAGCTTTGAGAGAGCGTTTAGTAGGGCAAGCAAGCGCAAGAATTAACATAATATGTATGCATGTATAAATATATAGAAATGTAAATATGCGGATGAAGGCCAATAACTAGCTGCTATTTGGCCAGCCGCTATTCGATGAGGATCTGCCCCGAACATTCACCCCCCGTTGGAAGGCAACGTCTTTCAACAGATCCATCCTGAAGGGGCATGACCGCTATCTTTCTATCGGCCCTTTTGAGAGTACTCTTTGGGCGTGGATGACGGCCTTTTTGACTGATGCTGCGATGAGTCCCGTATAGATCGTCGAATGCAGCAACCGGCGCTTCATGTCGAAAATGGTTTGTGAAGGGAACGTCCAAGTCATCGGGAATTTCTGTAATTTCATGAAATGGCGGTGAATTTAGCAAGATAGAAATTTTAGAAGTTGAAGTTCGAATTTCGTTAAGTGCGGATATCAAGCCCTTTGCTGTATCGATAAGTTTGCGCTGCAGTTCCTGAATTTGGCGCTTATATAGAGCAATGTCCTGAACGAGACCAATCTGCGCCAACTTCGTCCCTAACTTGGCCTTGAGCTCCTGATTCTCCGATCGCAGTTTTTCCGCCTGCTTCTGGCACTCGTAAAACTGCTGCCTGCATTGCTGATCTCGATCGGCCGCCTCCTGTCGCCGTTGAGCAAGCTTGCGGTAGTCAAGCATTGTGGGACTAAAATCGTGAGCGAAGATGTCAGGGGAACTCTCAAAAACAGCTAACGCTGTCGTATTAACTTCTGAGCTGCGTATGCTTCCTGACGCTATCCAGCCAAGCTTTGTCCTTTGAAATACTGGCAGTTGCGCAGACGGTCGTATCTGTTCGACGCACAATAGGTCGAAGAATAGGCCGGCACCTATCAGCAAATCGACTTGTTGGGGCTTGAAGAACTTTGCGTCAGCTAGCTTCACATTTTTCGGAATTGGCCAATCCTTTGCATCCAGGTTAAAGTTGGGCTGCCTTTCCGTTATTGAGTTGGTGACAATTGCAGCGACCGAATCGCGATAGCTTGCGTCCTGGGATTGTACAACTATATGCACACAGTTGGTCGAAGTCAGAATATATCTCCCAATACCGGAGATGTTAACATGAGACGAGTGATGAGATAATTGCAACTGATTAGCGAGTCTTGACGTTATGAAATTTGCCTGCGATGCAGAATCTAAGATGGCACGACATGGGATCAATTTTCCATAACGATCTTTGACATGAACGAGGGCGGTAGGTAGCAACACGTTTTGGCTAGGCTGCGATTTCCGGTTGGAGGGGGGAGGGCTAGATGAACCGCTTCCTAGGAAGACAGTTGCGGTGCGTTGCTGGCTCGATTCCTCCGTCGGTGATGGGGAAGATGATGCATCAGCGCTCGATTGGATGTGGAGCAGCGTATGATGTTTGTACTGGCAATGCCTACAAGATCCTGACCTGCACCTCTGCAATTCATGGCCATTGTTAAGGCAGTTTAAACACAAGTGCCGCTTCTTTGCTTCTTTATATCGATCGTAAGCAGGGAGGTTTAGGAATGCCTGACATCTAGATATGTAATGCTGACAGGAATTGCAATAGTTACATGTGGGTTTAGGATGGTCGCTAGTGGAAGCGATAAAGGTGCTAAGTTAATTCTCTCCCACCTGCAGGCTAGGACTTGTTACCATAGCCGATGCCAAATTCTCCAGCATCCGACACTTCGCTTCCAAGAATGAGGACATGTCTGACCAGAGAGGCAATCTTGAGGTCGGCAGGCTCTCCTCCCATTTCACCTGCGTCTTGTGGTCCAATTTCTTGCTTATGATGCAAACCAGCAACCCATCCGAAATCTCCTGAGTCGTTGCCAAGGTCCGAAGAGCACGTAAGTGCGAATTGATCTTATCGCTGAGTGCACGCAAGCCGCTGGCTGAGCCCTTCTCCACCCCTTGCAGACCGAAAATAGCCTTGACGTGTGCCTGAAAATGCAGAAGCTTATTATCAAATCGCAACTTTAATAAATTGAACGCCTCGTCGTAATTTTCCTCAGATAACTCCAAAGATCGAATCGTGTCCAGCGCAGCTCCATCTAGGCATCCACGGAGATACTGGAATTTCTCGATGACTGGTATACGTGAATCATTGTGCACCATTGTCGTAAACATCGAGTGGAATTCTGGCCAATCCATATAGTCCCCACCAAATCGCGGGAGCTGCAACTCAGGTAATCGAGAACGGTCAATAACGTCATAGGCAAACGCAGATGAATGCTCCTCGAGAGGGTGCCGCGCCGTGGAATCCGCAGCAGTAGCCGTGCGAGAAACCGCCAACTCCCGTGATAGCCTGGACCTGACCTTGATGTAAATATTGGCAAAGTCCAGTCGGGCGTCATTGGCTAATTGCAGTAAATCTAGCCTTTCAAGGCTAGTTTGAGCGGCACCAAAATCCGCATTCATTTGCTCAATCTGCTCTATGCGAGCTTCAAGCTCCGTTTCATCCAGATTAGCCAGCTCTTCCTTGGTGAGAAATCTGTCCATGGCTTTTAACTGACGATCGATTGACTCCGCCTTTTGCCTATAAAAATCAACACCACTAGGCATTACCGCGTTCGCGACGTTATTTGGCTCAAGTTCTGCCATGTTGGGGTTTTTCAAGTCACGAGAGAAAAGACACCCTGTATACGTATAAAACGAAGACCGCGAGAACCGCAAGCAAAGGGATTACAGCTAACCGATGTAGCTGTGCGAGCTGTTCGATTCCGCTTTGTGCTGCGTTTGAATGTATTTGTTAGTTCACTGCACTGCCCAATGCACTGCACTGAACTGCCGCGACGAAAAACTGTAAAGCCAGCAACGGTGTAAATGTGTATATATGCTTTGGCACCGAATTGTGCGCAAAACACCGAAAATTGTTCTGAGGCTTTCGAATGCTATATCTGACTCCGCTATCCAGACGATCACGTCGGGGTCACCAATTTTATGTGGGGATAATGCCTTTTATCCCCGATCGGCCGAATAATTATTTCGAATAAATAAAACGCGGCGCAGAAATACAATTACGTATGTTCTTTTTAATGTCTGAACGGCGAGTGGCCCTTGCTTGCCCTTCTCTATTTCGAGCATTGCTGCTCCGATCGCTGGGCGCAGCTTCGCTTCGCTCGGCAAACATAGATAACGTAGATAAAGAGCAGAGCGAGCTTTGAGAGAGCGTTTAGTAGGGCAAGCAAGCGCAAGAATTAACATAATATGTATGCATGTATAAATATATAGAAATGTAAATATGCGGATGAAGGCCAATAACTAGCTGCTATTTGGCCAGCCGCTATTCGATGAGGATCTGCCCCGAACAGGAGGTGTTGCGTTTTTTCTCCAATATTGCCGACGCTTCGATCTGTTGAGCTAGGCTCGAATTTTGATATATTGTCGAATAGCTTTAACTTACTGGAGGGCTGATGTTTACATAAGCAAATCTATATCTAAAGATACTTGTCCTGTACATAACAATTTACTTTGATTGCATTTTACTTACAACTATCTACACCGTTCTTGGCATACCTTCATTAAAATAATTTAGCATTGCAAAAAATTCTTTCTCATCGAATTAATTTATTTGTCGAACGCCACCATCAATTTTTGCAACATCTTTTGTTACATTTTCATATTTTTTGTTAAATTTTGACAAAATGCAGAGTAAAAAATGTCTCGAAGCGCTTCTACACAACATAAGACCTTGTACTTAAAACTTTGGTAGCATTTAGTATAAGTACTCACAAACGACCACAATCTTCCTGTAATCCGCTGCAATCGCTATAAAAATTTATTTCGTTCAACAACATCATTTGTTGTTGCAAAAAAATATTTTGCTGTTCAACCACAATTAAAAAATTGCCAATTTTTTTTTAAATCCATTATTTTTCAAACAAAAATAAAAATTCTTCCGCATAGAAACACAGTTTTTTTTTATTGTCATCAGCTGTTGGACGGTAAACGGTAGATTATTTCGTTCAACAATATCATTTGTTGTTGCAAAAAAATATTTTTCTGTTGAACCACAATTAAAAAATTGCTAATTTTTTTTTTAAATCCATTATTTTTCAAACAAAAATATAAATTCTTCCGCTTAGAAACACAGTTTTTTTTTATTGTCATCAGCTGTTAGACGGTAAACGGTAGACGGTGCCTGTGTGAATCGGAGTTTCACTGTCAGTCGAAAATCCCAACGTTCCCCCGTTACGGGCTCAGTGTGCAGAGGGTATTACGCAAGGCATACTTAACAAGGTAGCCGCACTCGCTCTCTTGCCCTCTTTTTTACTTCTTAAATTTCAGTCTGCCTAGCAGCAGCCACATGATTTTACATAATACATGAATAGACGTGGAGCAGCGAGGTGTTGATGGTTTACCTCCGACGTACCATCCCTGCTTGAGATTCAGATCCTGCCAGCGTCTCGAATCTCCCTGCCATGTGTAGCGTTTTTCTCACTCCCCCGTTTTGGTGGTTCCCCTTCCCTCCATAAGTAAAAATTAGCCTTTCATTATCTTTGTTATAATTTTCACATGAATTCGATGGGGTTATACATGATTTATACCTAAAAAATTTCGCTTATTTCCCTCCCTGACTATCCTAGATGGTGATTTCTCTGCCTACAAATCCCCCCCTTTTATCTTATGGACTAATAGAAATTAATAGAAATTATAATGTAATTGGGGACATCTGACGAACTCAAGATTTCTTATTTTCTCCTCTTTATGCCCCTCCCGAGCAGCGCTTGGGGCCAGGACTACTTGGGCAGGAGGGACAGGAGGGCCCCTGAGACCAAAAAAAGGTGATCCGGATGACGGAACCGGGAACGATCCCCTTGGAGTTTCCAAGACAAAAAATAAAATTGTACCCTTTCTCCCTCTTCCCATGGAGCGGACTCACTTAGCAATTTTGCTGAATCGACTCCTTTTCCTCGCTGGTCAGTTCGGAATCCACCTCCTATTTTCCTGATCCAGGTGTTCTGTAATGGGCGTTTTGGGTAGTTTTTGTATCCAGTCTCCTGTGCTATCACACTACTACCAGTGTATTTCAAAATTTCGATCCGCCCACTTTCGCCCACACAAAGGACGAAAATCTGTGGCATGCACAATTTTAAAGATACATGAGAACTAAAAACGCAGAATCATAGATGATAACCATTTCTAGCATAGTGTTGAATCTGGATCAGATCGCACCATTAATATAGCCACAATGAAGAAAACCATTTCGAAAGTCATCGTTCCCTCTCGCTCTCTCTCACACGCGACCTTCTCTGTTTTGCCTATTCACCCAAGTGAGCGCCTAAATCTAAGAGACTATAAGAGCTAGAGCAACCAAACTTTCTATCCAAAATCCTGTGATATCGGTTCAGCACGAGTTTATTTCAAAATTTTAAAATACGATTCCTTCAGCCCCCACAAGGGACGAAAATCTGTGGAATCCATAAACTTTAAGATAAAAGAAAACCAAAAACGCATGATCATGGAAAATAACCGTATCTACTAGAATGCCGAATCTTGATCAGATCGAACTACTGTTATAGCCAGAAGGAACAAATTTAATTTCAGTAGCTACGCAACGCCTGCTATGTCATTTCCTCTCTCTCTCTCGCACACACTTCCACGTTTCGTATGAGTAGTTCTACATGTGCATTTAAAAATTATATGTAAACAAAAATGGAAACATAACTTTTAATATATAAAACCGAAGAAACAAATCGGTCTCTCAAGGCAAAACTCTCTTTGGAAAACCACTGCATAATTTGTGTTCAAAAGGGTTTTTCCTTGCTGTGTGCGAGAAAGAGAGGCCTGGTCAATTCAAAGGCATAAATGATATGTAAGAAAACAAGACAAAATTGCATAGATTTTTTTTATTTTGAATTCAGTTTAACAATTAATGAAGAATTCGTATTTTCTGAACTCAGACAGCTGCGCCTCTCATTTAACATAAGATGCAGGGCGGACTGCTCTTTTTACGGATATTTATGTGGCCGGAGTAGCAAGTACCAAGTAAGGAATTTCATTGTTTCAATGTTTCATTTATATTTCATAAGTTTTTAGCCAAAATTAATTTTTTTTTTAAACATTTAATATGCATTAATGAACTAAATAAAAAAAATATTATATATATTTTATATATTAACCGATTATTTTGTTTGAAGCCCTTCATTAAGTTTTGCACACCTGGTGACTTTCTGACTTGTCCTTATCCAGTTTTTCTTCATCTCATCCATGTTTTTTACCATCTTTCCTTAACTTTCTTTTAACAATAACCTAAACTGCAAAGTTCAATACAACCAGTTGTAGAAAACTTAAGTTTTAAGAAAAATAGAAGCATTATCTCTTAATAAAAATACATATTAAAAAATTCTTTAAAAAAATCTAAGCCGGGAAAACAAACCAAATTCCTTAAAAAATGTTCAATATCCAAATCTATTAAAAAAAGTCATTTTGGGCGACAGCGGAAAAATAGTTGAATATTGTCAAGTAGTGTTATTAGTACAAAATTTTAATTTTGAACTGATTTCATTTAGAAACAAACTCAAAATCGTTCAACAGTAGATCATGCACATCTGGTCACATAGGTCACTGAGCATACTTTCATTATTTGGACAGACATTTTTTTGGAACTAAGTACGTAACTTATAGCCTATTTACACTACAGTGAGTTACCACATTTATCGATAGGTAACTCAATAACTCAGAATTTGGATTTACACTATGCCAAAGTTGAGTTATTGAGTTATTAAATTTCGGCTGCTGGCACGTGCTTGTCTATGAAAAATTTGTTTTATTTCATTTTATTAATATGAATACCCAAAAACTAATGATGCTCTATGTGGCAGAGCAAGAGACAATAACGACGCTGCAATGTATGGAGTTGACGACGATGTCTGCAGCAACTGTGGAGTATTTGGTTAAAATTTCGCATTGACATTTCCATTTCTAGTGCTTCCATTTTATATTAAATATGTATCCCAAATTATAATAGCCGCTATATGGATCTTTTTGGAGGACGTTGCGAATAACCTTGGAATCCATTTTTTAAGGAAAATTTCCGCAGGGCATTGAAATTGCATGGCTGCAATTGCAAATATGTTGAATTTTGGCTATATGTATCTGTACAACATGTACATGTACAGAAATTAAAAAATTTTAAGTCGGCAATTGTTTATAATTATTTAATTTATAATAATTCATTTTAGCATTTGGCTAAGTTTTTCCGACTGAATTTTAGAAATCGACTACATTATTTATATGGTTTTTAAAAATACATTATTTTTTACGCGCCAAAATTTAAATTTTGAGCTGTACATTTTTGTTGTTATTAGTGGTGATAATTCCACGACAGGCAGATCAGGGTTGAAATATTCGGAAAATCGGACAAACTCAACTAAACGCAACCAAAACTCAACGTTTTTTGCCACCTCTAGGTCCCCTATGCTTCCCCATGTAAACGAAACTCGAGTTTTGCCCGAAACTCAATAACTCAACCGTAGTGTAAATAGGCTATTAGGTGCCGTTTACACTGAGGCTGCGTCTTGATTCTTTGCGTCTTCTCAGAAACGCAGTTTTTTTACATAGGTTTAGCAGAGGGCATAGTGATGGCAAAAAGTTGCGTCGTTTTCCGACGCAGTTGCGTTTTGGTATTTCTGTGGTATTTCTGTGCGCATAACAGCAATTTTCGTATTTTTCTGCCTAATCAGCGGAACTATCACCACTAATAACAACAAAAACCAGCTGATTCATATTTAAATATTGCCGCGTAAAATTTTTAGCTGAGTAAAAAGGGGCAAAAATACATGTAATGCTTAAACTAATTTTATTATTAAATCAAGCATTTCAACAATACGTTTGATTTCATATTTTTTGTCTTTGAATCCTTTCACTGTTTCCGTGATCTTCTCAGGACAAGAAAGTATGCTGGCAGATACTTGTAATCGATAGGAAACGCACCAAGTGTAAATAGCCTATTAAATACAAAAATTTACGCACACTATCCCATCATTGTATCAATTTCAAGCAAATAAATATTTAGAATATCTTGAAGAGCAGATACCAAGTGAAGCTAAGGAAGTTGAGAGTCAACTGTGGGAAAAAAAGACAATATAAATCCAAATGACCTTGATTTAGTATTAGGTAAGGGTAAAAAAACTGCTGGTGGGATAGACCAAATCACGTATGATATGTTATGTGCTTTAAACCCTGGTGTTAAGAAGGAGTTAGTAAGTTTTTATAATGCTACAGTGAAAAACTGTGATATTCCTCCCGAATGGCGAGTAATCAAAGTGACCCCGATACCAAAGAAAAATAAAGACTTGACCAACATTAAACATTTTAAACCAATTTCTCTTATATCTGTGATAGCAAAAACAATAAACAGTATGATTAAGGTTAGGCTAGAACAATATATTAATGACAACAAAATACTCCCCTATAGGTCATATGCCTACCAGAAAAACAAGTCTGCGGCTATGTGTATAAACGACTTGATTAACACGGTGGCAATGGAGACGAGGAAAAAAAATCAGGGGTAGTGATGATACTAGATTTGAATAATGCATACAGCTGCCTTAATTTAAACTTTTTAAAAGCCATTCTGGAAACCGAAAACTTTCCAAAGGTTTTTACGGACTGGGTCTTAAATTGTATGTCAAAAAGGGTGCTAAGGTCAGGAGATGCGACTCAAACTGTACATGGTGGTATTTCTCAGGGGTCCTGTCTGTCACCTCTATTGTTTAATATGTACACAAAAAGGCTTCATCAAATAAATTACAGCAAAAGTCATGTTCTGCAATTTGCAGATGATTTTACAATTATTTCCTTGGGATATGATTTTAAAAATGCCACTGAAAATCTCCAAAGTAAAATAAACGACTTTAATTTACTATGTAAGGATTTAGGTTTTAGTTTTAATCCAAGAAAGTCTGCTGTTTTGAACATGGGTAAGGGAAAAAACCCACCTATATGTTTAAAAGTTGACAACATAGACATACCCTGCAGGAAAAGTATCACGTTTGTGGGCAGAGTTATAAATGTCAATATGTCAAACGTAACCCATATAAAAGAAGTTAAAAAAGTCTCAAGACAAAGTGGAAGAATTATACAGCTAGCAACGACAATAAAATCTGGATTAAAACCTAGAGTAAGCACAAATATTTTCAAATCCTTTGTACGAACGAAACAAGAATATGCTGTGACCACTTTTGCAGACATGGGAATAGGTGCAACAAAAGACATGGACATTGCACAGGCGGTGGCGCTAAGAAGATGTGTAGGGGTACCTCCTGACACGAGCAAACATGAAATCTTTGCATTAGCAGGAGTAATGCCACCGTCTTTTAGCGCGAAATGGCTTACAGCCAAAAAACTGTTCAAAATAAAAACATTCAACTTTCAAACTTTCTTTCAAAGATTGTTAAAGACGGAAGCCAAAACAAGCTATACCTTAATTTTAAGAGAATTCAGATATTTTTTTAGTAACACGAGTATCTGTTACAATTACAGAGCTAGTGGAAAAATAAATATAAAATAACAATTTTTAAAACAAAATAAAAATGAATATGCTGACGAAGAAATTAGGGCCAGGTTTTATGAAATTCTAAGTAAATATAAAAGCCTATTTACACTACGGTTGAGTTATTGAGTTTCGGGCAAAACTCGAGTTTCGTTTACATGGGGAAGCATAGGGGACCTAGAGGTAGCAAAAAAGTTGAGTTTTGGTTGCGTTTTGTTGAGTTTGTCCGATTTTCCGAATATTTCAACCCTGATCTGCCTGTCGTGGACTTATCACCACTAATAACAACAAAAATGTACAGCTCAATATTTAAATGTTGGCGCTTAAAAAATAATTTATTATTAAAAACCATTTAAACAATGTTGTCGATTTCTAAAATTCAGTCGGAAAAACTTAGCCAAACGCTAAAATGAATTATTATAAATTAAATAATTATAAACAATTGCCAATTTAAAAATTTTTAATTTCTGTACATTTGTAATGTATATGTACATATAGCCAAAATTCAACATATTTGCAATTGCAGCCATGGAATTTCAATGGCCTGCGGAAATTTTCCTTAAAAAATTGATTCCAAGGTTATTTGCAGCGTCCTCCAAATAGATCCATATAGCGGCTATTATAATTTGGGATACATATTTAATATAAAATGGAAGCACTAGAAATGGAAATGTCAATGCGAAATTTTATCCAAATACTCCACAGTTGCTGCAGACATCGTCGCCAACTCCATACATTGCAGCGTCGTTATTGTCTCTTGCTCTGCCACATAGAGAATCATTAATTTTTCGGCATTCATATTAATAAAATGAAATAAAACAAATTTTCGTGGACCTGCACGTGCCAGCAGCCCGAAACTCAATAACTCAACTTTGGCATAGTGTAAATCCAAATTCTGAGTTATTGAGTTACCTATCGATAAATGTGGTAACTCACTGTAGTGTAAATAGGCTATCATATATTAATCGCAATACCAGCATAATACCAGATATTTAATTTATTATTTTTTCAGTATATATCGGCATCTAATTTTCACGATCTGAGTACCACCTCCGTAATGCCGCTAGCAAAAACGTTCGGCTAGCAAAATCATTCAATCGGTTTCATACGAATATCAACCCTGATTTAGCTCGCGGCTACTTCGTTTGGATCTGAGTACGGCCAAAAAAGGTAATCGATGGGAATATAGGGGTGGTATATCGTATATCAACGGGCGCATTTACCAGCACATTGATTCATGCGTCATGTGTCATTTACCATTTTTTGTGTTCTGGTGAAAGAATATGATTGTATATTCCTTAATATCCATACTACAAATGAAAACTACCATTTATTAGATACTACTATATGATATTATATATTTCGCAACATTTATTTCGTAACGAACCAACGTAAACGGAACATTCTGAGAATATATGTATACATGTATGTACATCCATAGCCGAATGTTGAATATATATGTACACATATACATATATGTATGTCTTATATTTATATTAAAACCAATAGCAATATGTAAATACCTTTGTATGAATTTACGTATGTAACGTACTACACGTATTATATTAATTAAAATATTACAAATATGTAAATATACATGTACATACACATTTACATGCATAGATACGAAATCATTTACAAGTACATTATTCAGTCTTAAAGTAAAAGTCTATGCGTGAGTATCACGAATAACCCACAAAAAAAAACAATGTAGATCTATTTGTTATTCAGAATATAAAAATGTTTCTTCGTTATGAGCGTACATTTTTATTTGTGAATGTACATATGTGTATGTACATATGTACATACAAATCTTTAGGAAACGAGGCATGCTTAAATTTTGTTAAAAACAGTTTGTGCATCGTGAACTTAGTTATGGACGAAACACACTTGCGAACATACATTTTGTACATAAGATACTAAGTACATATAGATAATAAAATAACAAAAAAAAGTGAAATATTCTTATCAACCATACAAATCTACATTGTATGTAGACCACTAACTTTGAGTTATCGTAATACATTTTTTTTCTGAAATTTTCTTTTTGATGTAGAATTGTTTTAAAATCATTTACACATCATCCAATAAAATAGTAAAACACTATATATACATATCCATACATGTATATGCATGAATAATGCATGATCATATGTATATGTATGTCTCTATATACATACGTATAAATTTAGCCATATACATAAGTATTGTTTTGGTCAACAGTCCACTAATGTGACGAAATTTCCCAAGCATTAAAAATACTCTGTTCAAATGCTATACAAATATCCTATTTATAGATGTATGACGGTGCGATTTGCTAAATTTTCTGCGATGAGATAGCTTGGTGGATGAACTGCAATAGTGTTGGTATCACGATACAGTAGCATTTCTCGACTAAAGGCCTGTCTCCAGCACCGCGAAATTTTACTGACAGGAATCTGCTCTTTATTTCGGTTGTGTGGAACTTAAGTGAAATAGTGTGACCAAGAACATAAAAAAAGGTTGGTCACTCTCATGAATCAGCTGTGTTTTGTAAAGAGCGCCAATTTTGAAAATGAAACTAAAATTAAAAAAAGGAAGAAAAGTAATTCTGACGATGAAGTGATTTTGTTGGTAGCGGCACATATTGTTGTAAGAAGAAGTACAGCGCAATCGGAGGCTCCAAAACGTCAAAATAATCAAAATGCTTTTTTTCCGTGATCCGCCAAAAACATGGTCTTGCCTCAACTGCTTTTATCAAAGCAATCTTCTCCTAATTTAAAAAATTTTCGTATCTCTCTTTGGTTTTGCGCACAGATTTTGCCTCCACCTCTCACTTGTACTTCAGTAATAATGTGCACATATATTTTCCTGGCACCCTCATCAGCTGTTCTCACAGTCCACATTCGTGTGAATATCGATACTATCGATAAGAATTCGTGGATCCCGTTTACGTTTGCTGGATACTGACTCCAGGAAAACACAAACGAAAAATTACTGGCCCAGTTTTTTTTATATGAAGTTTGGCAGTAATTTTTCGTTTCCGCGGTGCTGGGTACCCAGCTTAAAGGCCTGTATCCAGCACTGCGAAATTTTACTGACAGGAATGCTCTTTATTTCGGTTGTGTGGAACTTAACTAATGTAGTGTGACCAAGAACCTAAAAAATGATTGGACACTCTCATGAATCAGCTGTGTTTTTTAAACAGCGCCAATTTTGAAAATGAAACTAAAATTAAAAAAAGGAAGAAAAGTAATTCTGACAATGAAGTGATTGTGTTGGTAGCGGCACATATTGTTGTAAGAAGAAGTACAGCACAGTCGGAGGCGCCAAAACGTCAAAATAATCAAAATGCTTATTTTCCGTGATCCGCCAAAAATGTGGTCTTGCCTCAACTGTTTTTATTAAAGCAATCTTCTCCTAATTTAAAAAATTTTCGTATCTCTCTTTGGTTTTGCGCACAGATTTTGCCTCCACCTCTCACTTGTACTTCAGTTATAATGTGCACATATATTTTCCTGGCACCCTCATCAGCTGTTTTCACAGTCCACATTCGTGTGGATATCGATACTATCGATACGAATTCGTGGATTCCATTTACGTTGCTGGATACTGACGCCTGGAAAACACAAACGAAAAATTACTCGCCCAGTTTTTTTTATATGAAGTTTGGCAGTAATTTTTCGTTTCCGCGGTGCTGGATACCCAGCTTAAGCCATTATTTGTGATAACCAAGCAGGCTCCGGTTTTCACTTACTTATGCGTAATGCGTTTTCAGACAAAACGTTCCGTTCTCGTTTTTAGATGCTCCTCCTTCATCCTATCCGTTATAATCCGTTTTTGCAAAACAAAGGACCTTGATTTGATTTGAGGCAAAAGACGGCAGAAAGTGCACGATATAAGAATATCAAGTCATCTTAGATGGAACACCTGTGTATTTAACTTATCTGACGAACTTTGAGTAACAGCATGCTAATTGAATAACTAAATTTCTAGTGGTCAAAAAACTAATTTTTTGGCAGGAACCAGCTGTCTTTAGCCAGCTATTTGTTACCAACGTTCCGATAACCGCGTCGGGCTTCGACAGCTAAAAGCACAAAAACGCAAAGCGTTGTTTTCCGGACCCATTAAACTAACCACAATTTCGCTGCGTCCCAAAATGACTTTTTCTGATAGATTTGGGAATTTGAAACTGTTTCAAGAAGTATGGGTTTTTTTAATGGTTTTTTTTTTACAAATTTTTTAAAACTGCTATTTTTTTATGTTTTTTTTTTAGGTATTGCTTATTTTTCAAATAAAGCTTAATATCAGTTCCAGACACTTTGTATGTTAAGCTTACTATTTGGAAGATTGTATTATATATTATTATAGTCTTTCAAATTCAATTTTTTAAATATTTTGTACCGTATTTTCCCGAAGTTTTGACTTTAAAAAGTCGAAATAAAAGTATTTCTTAAGCAGAATTTTTGGTTTTAGAGAGGAACATTAATTAGCCGTCGTTTAAGGTCACGTTTGTAAGAATCAATGGATAAACGGCTAAGCTGAAAACCGGCTAACGAGAAAACCAAAAACGCAGAATCATGAAAAATGACCGTATCTACCAACTTAACGAATCTGGATCAGGTCGGACTATCATTATAGCGAGAATGAACAAATGAAATTTCAGTCGCTAGCAACAACTTCTAAGCGGTTACTAATTGTGCTCACTCTCTATATGTTGATTTACATGTAGCTATAGAAATGTAGAAGACAGATTTAATAACATACATACATACTGCCAGGCTCACTAGGAGCCCATTTGCCAAGTTATCCGACATAGTGGTACTGATTGCTAGGTGTTGTCTATAAGGCGCTTAAAAGCCTTTGTAGCCATTGGCATTCGAGTATCCTCCTTATTTTGGAGAAGGGGAATTGTAGTACCAAATCTGACCAACTCGGGATACATACAAGACTGATAGCAAATTGCTTCTCGTGAAGAGAATTGTGATAACCAGCCACAGTGGACGAGTTCGATGAAATTTCATTAAGCGATTTGATCGAGTTTCACTGATGCATACGACGGTAGTTCGTTGAACTTTTCCCAGTTGTTTGGTGATCGTCCTTTTTGATAGGACGACACTGTAACTCCATAGAGTAGTATTAGTTTCTTTATTGCTAGATACATCCATTGGACCTTGCTAGATTTGCATGCCTCATTTTAAGCTAATAGCTTTTTTGCGTTTGTAGGGGGCGGATCACCAGGTATTCACAATCAGCCAGTCAAATGAAACCAGCTCGTCTATGCGTTCCACTTCGTTCACTTAAGTTTATTTTCGTATGCCAGGCAGTTTGCGCAATATTTATTTATAAGTACGGCTCGGAGCCTCTTCATAGGGATGAGAAGAAGGTGTCGACGAAGCATTAGTACTAAAGATAAAAGCCCTCCTTGGGCATTAGACCTTGTCACGTGGTTACATTGATCTAAAATCAATAAGATGAAGGTGGCGACGAAGCATTCGTACTAAAGTTGTAACGGGATAAAGGCCCTCCTTGGGCATTAGACCTTGTCACGTGGTTACATTGATCTAAGTTCAAGTTCGGTCTTGAACTTAGCACGGAGTTCTGATCGGCCAGACAGTGATTCCCTTCCCGTCTGTCAACCGTAGGAGACCGTCCTAGCAATTCTGCGGAGAAGCCCGGAAGGGAATTGCTTTTGTAGACTCAAGAGTAGACCCGCGTCTCCTACCCTTTGGATAGGTACTCTAGACACCTGACTCGAAAAGCATGCAACTTGTGGGTCTTTCTGAACGGCCGTATTAGACACTGGCCCAGAGAGCACCCAACCGAAAACTGTTTCTTGCCCGAGAAGATAGCCGCATATGTTCGTCTGTAAGCCGCTTAACAGTACGGATGGTAGAATGTCAGCTCCAATCAGGACATCGATTGGTGAGCTCTCAAAAAATGTAGGATCCGCCAACGGAAGGCTAGGCAGCAAAATTTGAGAGATCGGATGCGAGGGAATATTCGCTGCTACCTCCGGAATAATGTAAGCTGTAACGTTTAATTGTAAACCCGACTTAGTCGGAGAGCGGATGGAAAAATTGCAGAGCTTCTTTGACTGAGACTGGATGGGTTGGAATGGCAGTTTGATCATGCTGACTAGACGTTCCGTAATGAACGTGGCCTCGGAGCCAGAGTCGATCAAGGCGCGGGCGCGAAAACTGGTCCCCAGATGGCAAATATTATTCATGGCCGTGCTCAGAAGAACCGCACTTGTACCGGAAGCGAAATAAGCCTGAACGTTGGACAGGGATTCGGAAGAACTCGGATGTTGTACGGATGTGAAAGCTGGCTCGCTGGAACTTGGATTGCCACGGTGTAGCAGCGTGTGGTGCCGTTCCCCACAAGTGACGCAGTTGTGGGCGCTTTGGCATTATCGGATCTGATGTCCTCGTTCGAAGCAGTTCAGGCATCGCTGTTTCTGTCTAATGTAGCTGGAACGAGCATCAACAGTCATGTGGAGGAAGGGAGGACAATCACGGATTGGATGATTCTGTTTGGCGCAGAGATCACATGTCCTCTGCGGGTTCACTGTTGTCTCAAACGAGTGAACCCTCCTAGGAACAGGACTCCCTTGGGACCGGAACGGGTTATTTTTAGTAGGTGGCGGATTCGGATCGCCTTTCGAACTATGTGGATTGGAAGGGTGGCCCTCGATCGCCTCTAGCGTCAGATACCGCTGACTGAGGAAGGAGTCCATCTCCTTCCATGACGGCATTTCCTTTTTGTTGGTTATGGACTCTTCCCACAAGGCGCGGGTTAATCTCGGCAACTTTGAAGCGCAAATGGTCACGAGCAAGCTATCTCAATTTTCAGTGGAGACCTTGGAGTGGGCGAGTGCGGTTAGAACCCCCTGAATCGTACTTTGGAGCTCTTTCAGAGCACGACTCGAATCGGATCCGATGTGAGACAAAGAGAGGAGAAGGTGAATCTGGTTGGTCACCAGGAGCCGTCGGTTTTCATATCGGTCACGAAGGGCATCCCATGCCGCCTCGAAGCCGTAGTTGGTCAGCGGGGGTTTCTCAACGATGGCCTTTGGATCGCCTCTGGTCTTAGTGGCGAGGTAGTACAGATTCTCTACAGGAGACAGCCTGGGATTTTGGATATAAATGGCGGTGAAAAGGTCCCGAAAAGTGGGCCAGCGAACGTAATCCCCCGTGAAAACTTCGATGTCGCCATAGTCGTCATAGCACTTGTCGTACATGGCTTGGATCTCTAGTTGTGTATCAGGATCCTCGTCAACCGACGTTATGGAACAGGCCTCGAATTCCGCATCCACCTTTTCCCACATGCTCTGTAAGCGGTCTCTACGGACCTGAGCGATAGCGGGGGATGGCGTGCTGGTACCGGAAGCGGTAAAACGGTCTTTCAAACTGGTTAGCCTGCCGATGGCTGCTACCAATTTCTCACGTGCGGAGATGAATGCTGTCCAATGCTGGCCATTGGAGAAGTGCGTCGAGAGCTGATGGGGCTGGTAGGTGGAAGAGCTGGCACCTTTAGCGTGACTGGCGAAGGGAACAGGACCGATTTTCTCTTTGCAGCCGAACTCGTACTCGGTTTAGGCGTACCGGGTATCTTTATTGGTTTAGTCACCGAGGTAGGTGTTCCTGGGGCGGAACCACGAAATAAGTGTAGATTCGGATAGATGGTTTATATATAGTGGGATGTGTATGTAAATTGGTAGAATATGTATGTTCGGATATATTTGTGCAAGAATGTGCAGTTTTATGTATATATATTTCGGATATATTTCGTGCGTTTAATTGCGGACTAGTACATATACATATATATATATAGACGCAAGAATATGCAGCCAATATATGTGTATATATGTATGCGGATATGGACAAGTGCAGGCAAGAATATGCAGTTAAATCTGGTGTGTGTGTGTACTGATGTACGTAGTTAGGAGGAGCGGAAGATCGGAGAACTGACAGAATAGCCTTTGGACTTGGACGGAAAAAAGAAGATCACGGCCCTTATGCTGGTGTTGGATGAGTCATATGTACTTATCTTGCGATTTGTTGGAGCGATCCGCCTATGCTTTGCTGGATTGAACTTCGCCTTATTTTAGCGAATATCTGGCTCGAAGGACCAATGTTTGTAGGGGGCGGATCACCAGGTATTCACAATCACAAGCCAGTCAAATAAAACCAGCGCGTCTATGCGTTCCACTTCGTTCACTTATGTTTATTTTCGTAATATATATTTTAAGCTAGTGTAATTCAGTACAATTCAGAATGTATGTAGATGCGAGAATTCGAATATATGTTGTCCGAGAAAGACGTCGAACGATCGTAACGGGGGTGGGAGCGTAACTAAACAGCGCAGCTCAAGCTAGTGGCCGCCCGAGCGCCGGGCGGTTCTCCCGAGTGCCGTGTGCAGTGTGCGCGAGAGTGAGTCGAGCGCGGATCGCTCTCCACAGTGCGCTGCAGAAGTTTGACGCTGCCCTGAACATAGGACTACAGTGGCCTTCTTTTATTTGTCTTTTATATTCAAGTTCCAATTTAGCTTCTTGTCAATTACCAACCATAAGTAACTGGCACTGTTGGTGAAAGAGCATCCTGCATCCATTTAATGTTGGGGGGTTGAGAGCCGTTTTCCGTTCCGTTTTCGAGAAATTATTTCCCTGTTCTCGAGATTCTGTCCATCCCCTGACAGTCTTGCGAGCTTTGAGGATTTCGGGCTTTGAGGGTTTTTCCCCAAAAGATGATTGCCACGTCATCCGCGTTTGCGACAACTTTCCAGCCCCCCTCTTCCAGGTCAAAATAGAATTCTGTTGACCTTGCGGGGTGCCACTGTTGACATACCTTGAGTGGGTGGACGATCCCATCGATGATGTCCTGCATATGAGCAACTGATCAATGGACGTCACCAAGTTGCCATCCACTCACAGGGCAGTCAGCGCAGTCAGCACCCGACCCGAAGTTGTCGATATCGAGAAAGACTATTAGAGTGTATTCCTTGAGGAGTAGAGATTTCTCTATCACTAAGACTACTTTATGAAGTGCCGTTTCCGTGGATTTTCCTTTTCGGTAGGCATGTTATGCTCCTGCCAACATCAGACTGATTGGTCTGAAGTTCTTTGGAGTTGAGTTGAGGCTTTACACGCTTTGGGGATGAAGACTATCTTTGCCTTGAGCCACTCTTGTGGTACCTACTACTAGTATCTTCCTTCCGATACCTTACACGACGCCTAATACTCTCTGCACACTGAGCCCGTCACGGGGGAACGTTGGGATTTTTGACAGACGGTGAAACTCCGATTCACACTGGCACCGTCTACTGTTTACCGTCTTACAGCTGATGCGTATTTTATATCCAGTACTCAGCAAGTATACATATATGTACATATGTGAGCTTAGGATTTATGTTATTTCCTATATGTTCGTCAAAGGGACAAATTGAATTTTATCTGCCATAAGATATTTTTTTTTCGATTTTTCCTGAGTTTTCAAAGTCTAAATTTCGGGAAAAATACCGTAAAAAATATGAAATTTGAATTTACTTAATATCTTCCAGACGTTAAGCTGCAGCTACAATGTGTCTGGGTCAGAATTATATCTGCATTAGTCAGCTTTTCAGAACTACAAAGTTCAATATAACCAGTTGTAAGAAACTTGAGTTTGTTTGGAAATAGAAGCACTACCTCTGAAGAAATTTTTAAAATATTCTTTAAAAAAAAAACTAAACCATAATAACAACTGTAATTCTTTAAAAATTGTTAAATCTCCAAATCTATCAATAAAAGTCATTTTGGGCGACAGCGGAAAAGTCGTGTCGACTAGTGTAATCTGTCACAATAGGACTGGCTAATATCGGAAACAGTGTACTCACATTTTTAGGGCTCTTGTGCATGCTTCTCGAGCATTTATTAGTCATATCTGCTGCCTTAATATTAAAACCATAGCTTTGGCATCTGCCTGATAGTGAGTCCGATGCAAATTACGCAGAACTAGACCTTTAGTTCTCTAGCAGATAGAACGACCTCTCGACTACGCTTGCTTCCTTGAATGAACCGATTTTCATATGCATCTTCCAATGAACTCGATAAAAATAATTAACCTGAAACTTTTTCACTGAATTAGCAGCCAGAACTCTTCTTGTTTTCGGACCGCTCTAATTCTGGGGACAACTAAACCTGTTGTAGATGAGGCCACTCCTCAAAATGAGCAGAATTTTTGGCCCATCAGTCCACAATAAGCCCGTTATACTTTCTACGTCTGTTCCTCGTGAAACTAAATCGGCTGGGTTGAACATTGACAAGATATTTCGCTTAGAAGTGGTTAATGAATCAAAGGAGTCATATAAATGAAAGTGGAACAAGCCATTATGCTTATTTTATCGAATGGCGAGCGCTTTAACAAACGACGAAGGATTGAACTACAGGGATTTCTCTTGGTCACTATCGCACAGCAGCTAAGGATGATTTGACGTCTCCCCCCTCTTCTTAGGCGACCTGTACTTGCCTAGACATCTTGGAGATGTCAGCCGTGATCGGAAAACGATTTAATCAAAATTGGACAAGAGTTGGGTAAAGCTCTGAATAGTTTCACCCATCATCAAAGTCTCATTTAATGAGATCGAAGTCGAAATATGTTGGAAATAGAGTAGATTCTTTTAACTGCGGTGACGCAAAGTGAGGAGAATCTTTTGAAGTGCATGGAAGTGTCCGAGTTAACCTCAAAAAATTTGCAATTCGTCTTGCAACTGCAACGTCCTCATCGCGTTTGGACCCTTGTAAGTAAAGAGCAGATAATGTTCTCTCTTTTAAATTAAATTATGTACTCTAAATTGCAATAGCCACGATATGGTTCATTTTGGGAGGAAGATGTTGAGCACAACTCCGTTGCCTTTTATAAAAAAAAAATTTCCGCATGGAAAGGAGTACTCTCAACATTCTTGTTGGACAACTATTTTCAACAATTTGTTCTAAGCATTTCATGTATTTTTGCCCCTTTTTACTCAGCTAAAAATTTAACGCGGCAATATTTAAATTTGAATCTGCTGTTTTTGGTTGGTATTAGTGGTGATAGTTCCGCTGATTAGGCAGAAAAGTACGAAAATTGCTGTTATGCGCACAGAAATGCCAAAACGCACCTGTGTCGGAAAACAACGCAATTTGTTGCCATCACTAGGGCTCTATGCTAAACCTTTGGAAAAAAACTGCGTTTCTGGGAAGACGCAGCCTCAGTGTAAACGGCACCTTATATCACAACATAATAATAATTTGTTATGCTTATTGTAACTAAATAGCTACTTATTAAGCATAATCCAGGTATGGTTCGGTCTTTATAGGTGTCTCTGCTACGTGTAAGGTCTATATATAATCCTGTTAGTTATGTCGATATGGTGGATCCATCGAGGCCGTCGTTGGTGAGAGGCTCTGGCGAGTCTCCTCCTTAGCTCGTTGGGTTATTTTTCGAGTTTGGCGATATATTTTTCTGAGGGGGACACCAATGTTAGGGGCCGATTAAGTCGATGTTTATATGCTCGAAGCGCCTGTCCGGAAAATCGAATTGGCCTCATTGTACATTTAACGGAAAAATCCAATGATGCGCACTAATGTAAAATGGGTATACAAACTATCAGTAAACTGTGTGTGTGTATTTAAAACGGAAATCGGCAAAAAATTGTGTATGTGGGGTAGCGGACAACTCAGCAAAAGAAAATTGGAAAGCGACGCCAAAAAATTAACGTTACATTTTGAAAGACAAAAAAGACAGTTGCAAAAGTTGTCATATAAAAAAAGAAATTAAACAAAAAGTAAAACCATGACTTATGCGAACATAAAGATAGACCCCCTCAGAAGGGACAATTACGACACATGGAAAATAATTTGTGGAAATATATAAGCGAACAGTGTGTAAAAACAGAAAATCTGTTAGATCAAAGGACACAAATGATAGTTAAGCAAAGTCAGATCTAATTTAGTCAATCGCAACGACGGAATTGTGCCTCGTCAAAACAACTATGGGAAAAACTCCAAAGTGTGTATCAATCAAAAGGTCCGGCCCGAAAAGCTCATATATTAAAGTCGCTTATATTGCTAAAACTGCAAAACGGTGAAGACATGCATAGTTACTTGCAAAAATGTTTTGACATCCTTGACAGAATGCGTGAAATCGACATGCAAATAATGGATGTATCGTAAAAATATTGTTATGGTACAGTGTACGCGAAGAATACGACCTATTCAGAATCGCGATAGAAACGCAGGATAAATTACCAGAGCCAGAAACATTAAAAACAAAAATGATAGAAGAATATGAGGCGCGCAAACGAAAAAATGTTGAGACACTACAAGACGCAATGTATACAAAAAAACAGACATTTGTGCAATATGTGTGCGTAATAGCCTTTTCACACTAACGCATCATTGTCGAAGGTGCGGAAAATGATTTACATCCTTTTCCGCATCATTTTGTCAGCCAAATAAAAATCAAAATGAAAAACTCAAGTGCTTCAATGGTGGAAAAATCGGTCACAAGGCCAGAGAGTGTAGATCGAAAATAAAACTGAAAGAAAACAAAAAGGAATATAGAGATGCCGCAAAAAACAACACAGCGGTTGCATTACAAACATTTATTGAAGAAGGACAGTGGTGTCTTGATTCAGGCGCGACATCGCATATAATCTTTCAAAAAGAACAATTTAAAAACATAAAAAATTAATTTTAAAAAATACTAGGCAGTGGTGAAATACTTCTGCAAAACGGTTAAACCACGGTTGTGACGCCAAGTATAGGTGAGCTAAGGTTAAATTTGATGTCAGTGTCAAAATTCACAGACCATGGATTTGAAGTGATTTTTCGTCGTACAGGTGCAGTAATAATCGACCCAAAGACTGGCAACAAAATTGCGACGACAAATAGAAAATCACACTTATATTATATATATCAACCAACACAATACGGAAATTTTGCACAGAAAGAAACGAAAAAACGAAATGAGTTATAAAAGTGTCATGAAATTCTAGGTCACATCAATGAAACAGATCTATAAAGTATGATTCGAAACGACAAATTTCTAGGCATAAAAGCTGACATAAGTAAAAATCTTGAAAAATGCGACGTTTGTATTTAGAGGAAGCAATCCCAAAAGCCGTTTTCTCATTCGAACTTAAAATCCGATGAACCACAGGAATTAGTACATTCAGACGTTTGTGTACCAAAGCGGTTTTTTGAAACAGAAAAATTAAGTTTTAGAAAAGTTTAAAGAATACAAATTAATGGTCGAAAAGCAAACAGGCCGAAAAATTAAACGATTGCGCACAGATAACGGAAAGGAATATGTCAATAAAGATTTCACAAGCTTTCTTAAAAACGAAGGCATAAAGCATCAACTAACTATTGATTACACCCTCCAGCAAAATGGAATAGCGGGAAGCAAAAACCAACCGCTGGTCGACATGGCACGCTGTATGATGCTTCAGGATGAGTTAGCTCCAAATTTTTGGGCTGAAGCAATTTTGACAGCAAACAACGTCAGAAATAGATGCCCATCAAGAAGTCTGAGCGGTGAAATTCCGTATTCCCAATGGACTCAGATTAAACCGATACTAAAGTACTTACAAGTTTTTGGAACAGTAGCATACATTCTAGACAAAACTCCTGGAAAAGGTAAATTCCAATCAAAAAGTAGAAAATTCATATTCATAGGATACGAGCCACAATCAAAAGGATATAGACTTTGGTGCCCAAACAAAAGAAAAATCTACAAGAGCCGAGATGTAAAATTCCTTGATAATTTCCAACACGACAACGAATATGAAGACTTTGCTGAAGAACAAATCACGAAAGGTTCAAATCATGAAATACTGATCCAACTTATGTATGATCAAAAAGGGGATAAACAAAAAATGACGGAGGTACAGGTACAGACGACAAGTGATGAAACTCCACAAGTGAAATCAACTCCACTCCACTCCAACGCCCACCAACTCGAGGGCGCCCAAGAAAACGCTGAATCGTTCAAGATGCAGATACAGTAAAAATGGAAACGAAAACGATCCAAACGACGCCACCTGCCCTGAATGCGAAGAATAGAAAGAAGCTATGCTCCAGGAGTACCAAGCACTAAAAAAGAATGCAACGTGGATTTTGGTAGATCGACCAAACGATGCTGAAATTATAAAAACGAAATGGGTTCTACGGACAAAACGGAAGTCTGATGGAACCATTGAAAGTCGAAAGGCAAGGATTGTAGCAAAAGGTTTCGCTCAATCACCAGGTATGATTTATAATGAAACTTTCGCACCTGTGGCACGCATGAGCTCCATCCGAATGCTCATTGCCTTATCTGTTGAACTTGAAATACAGATACAGCAATTGGACTTCACCAGCGCATATTTAAATAGTGAAATAAACGAAGAGATACATTGAGATACCGAAAGAATTTGGGAGAATCTTGGACAAAAACGAATGCAGCAAATACACGTCGCAAAAGGTATGCAAAGTAAAATAAACGTTATTTGGTCTCAAGCAGCCCGAAAGGCAATGATGAAAAACTGAAAGAATTGGGTATGCAACCACTAAGCGCAGACCCATGTGTATATACCATACATAAAAACGAAATACTGGTAATTGTATTGATCTACGTTGACGACATAATGATTGCATCCAACGATCTAAAAGCTCTCGGCGCACTGAAAGATGAGCTGGGCAACATTTTCGACATGAAAGATTTGGGATTTCCAAAGTACTGCCTAGGTATAAAGTTTGAACAGGATCTTCAGAAGAAGGAGATTAAAATGCATCAACGCAAATATGCAAAAGAAGTCATCAAACGTTTTGGTATGGAAAACTCTAATACAGTTACAACACCTTTAGCATCTAACTAAAAATTGACGAAGGACAATAAAGAAGAAGAAACATTAAAAATGGAAGATGTACCATATCAGAGCCTTATAGGTTCTCTGATGTATCTGGCAGTTTTGCACACGACCAGATTTATCTCATGCAGTAAGTTTATTGAGTCAATTTTATTCCAATTTTTCTCATCAGCATTGGACAGCGGCTAAGAGGGTTCTTCGATATCTGAAAGCAAGCTACGAAAAAGGGCTGGTATTCAAGAAAACCGGCAAGAATCTCTTCGGCTACACTGACGCCGACTGGGGTTCCAACATTGACGATCGAAGATCATGCACAGGCTACGCATTTATGCTTTCCAACGCAGCAGTCAGTTGAGAGTCACGAAAACAACGCACAGTGGCGCTCTCAACCACCGAAGCTGAATACATGGCGATATCTGACGCATCAAAAGAAGCAATCCCCTGAAACTTTTCTTGAAGGAAGTCTTTGGCTCTGAGGATGTTGTTGTGATCTTCAACGTTGATAATTCGTGGACAACCTGGCGAATTAACTAGAAATCCAGTATTCCACAGCCGAATTAAGCAAGTGGACACTCGCCTTCATTTCATACGTGAGTTAGTCGAGAAGAAGGAAATCATCATTAAGTACATTCCAACCGGTAAGATGCGAGTGGATGTGTTAACCAAGGGTCTATCAACGAGCAAAGCTTTATATCTTCCAGACGTTAAGTTGCAGCTACAAAGTGTCTTAGTCGGATTTATAGCTGCATTTGTCAGTTTTTATACCCGGTACTCGAAGAGTATAGGGGTATATTAGATTTGTGGGGATAACGGTTGTGTGTAACGCACAGAAGGAAGCGTTTCCGACCCCATAAAGTATATATATTCTTGATCAGCATCAATAGCCGAGTCGATATAGCCATGTCTGTCTGTCCGTCTGTCCGTCTTCATTTGCGCCTATATCTCAGAGACTGTTAAAGCTAGAGTAACCAAATTATGCATCCAATCTTCTGTGTTATCACACTACTCCGAATGTATTTCAAAGTTTCGCCCCGCCCACTTCCGCCCACACAAAAGACGAAAATCTGTGGCATGCACAATTTTAAGGATACGAGAAAACTAAAAACGCAGAATCATAGAGAATGATCATATCTATCAGAGTGTTGAATCTGGATTATTAATATAGCCACAATGAAGAAAACCATTTCGAAAGTCATCGTTCCCTCTCGCTCTCTCTCACACGCGACCCTGTCGGCTTTGCCTATTCGTCCAAATGAACGCCTAGATCTCAGAGACTATAAGAGCTAGAGCAACCAAACTTTCTATCCGAGCTCCTGTGATATCACTTCAATACAAGTGTATTTCAAAATTTGGACACGCCCCTTCCGCCCCCACAAAGGACGAAAATCTGTGGAATCTACAATTTGTAAGATCCGAGAAAACAAAAAACCCAGAATTATGGAAAATATCCGTATCTATCAGATTGCCGAATCTGAATCATATCGGATCATTATTATAGCTAGAAGGAACAAATTAAATTTCAGTGGCTACCTAACGGCAGCCAAGCGATTCCATCTCTCTCTCGCACACACTTCCATGTCTCTTGTATGTGTATGTGTATGTATGTGCATGTGTATGTAAAAATGTAGCAAATACATACGGTTCAGCATGCATACGGTTCAGCATACGGTTCAACTTAGTTTTTTTAAATTTTCTATTTTGGCCAAAATTTAATTCGTCTCTTTTGCAAACATATAATTAATTAAATAAATCGTAAGCTCATATGTATACATAAATACGTATATACTGACTGAGTACCGGGTATAAAGTAGAGCCGCGGCCATTACCGCGGCTCACAACGTTCTCTCTCGTTTTTGACTGCAAAGTCCAATACAACCAGTTGTAGGAAACTTAAGCTCTGTGAAAAATAGAAGCACTACCTATGTCAAAAAATACCAAATTTTTTAAATATTCTTAAAAAAAAATTACATTATGAAAAAAAACCATAATTCTTTAAAATATTTTAAATCTCCTAATCTATCAGAAAAAGTAATTTTTGGCCACAGCGGAAAAAAAAAGTTGAATTTTGTCGAGTAGTGTTATTACTGAAGTAAAAGTGAAAGGTGGAGGCGAAATCTGTGCGCAAAACCAAAAAGAGATATGCAAAACCATGGAAAATAAGGATTTTGATAATTTTGACACTTTGGTGCGTCTGACTGCGCTGTACTTCTCCTTCCTATTTTTTTGCAACAATATATGCCGCCACCACATCCACACATTCACTTCATCGACAGAGTTATATTTTTTTTATTTTTTTTAATTTCAGTTGAATTTTCAAAATTGGCGCTGTTTTCAAAAAAACAGCTGATTCATTCACTTTTTAGGTTCTTGGTCACACTATTTCAGTTAAGTTCCACACATACGAAATAAAGAGCAAATTCCTGTCAGTATCCGCAGTGCTGGCTTAGCGATATGCTTCCGATTCTTTGCGAATTGAATTTTCTATCAACTCCACGAACAGAAGTCGAACCAAAGGGAATAGAGAAGATCATGCGATGCGACGGTTCAATGTAATAACGGTGCTCATCGATGTATGCGTGCGCAGCTGGCTACACGTGTGAGAGCGTAACAGTTATGTTTTGGGTACAAGCATAGGTGCTTAAACGCGGCAATACAATTATAAGCATATGAATAGGGCCACTAATAATATTAATAAATATCGATTAACTTAGCGGCTAATTTCTCAACAGTTCTTAATGGATCGTTTTATTCATATGTGGGTAAAAAAACTAAGATATAAGCAAGTCCTTTCATGGGATATTTCAATTTAGCCATTTTTTATTTATATTATTAAAAACTAACAATATAAACCATACCTTCAATGGGATTTTAATATCAAATATATTTTATATTTGAAAACTAATTTATATACAATACCGTTCAATGGGATTTCAACATCAGAGATAAATTCGAGATCAACGTTAAACTTAGTCGGTGTTTGAAGACCAGAAGTCATTGTAGTTGTTATTTAGGAACATAAGTTTTTCTAAAACCGTTGGTTTTAGACAGCGGCGTCTGTTCGACACGGTTTGCCCAGCATTTCTGAAAGTTCTTTCTGACGCCGTAGATGTGGCTGGAACGCATAAAAGCTCCCTCAGTTGTATTTCATCTATGTTCAAAGAATAGAGTGCTTTATGAGTCGAAAGTAATGCATTAGATATATTATCCGTTAACATTGAAATACGCTTAATCATTATGTACGAACTGTTCCAACGTGTAGGGACTTTCTGAATTAAACCGTAAATTGTTTCAGTTGTTTGGGACTTCTTTAGTTTTTCATACGCTGCCGACCGTACTCGATTTAAAAAGAGCCACGATTCGTTTGCATTTTGAAAATATGTTATTGAGAACGGGAAGACTAAAAAATGTTTGTACTAAAAGAATTAGAGTATGTGCAAAACACGGAAAAGGTCGAAGTTTTAATAAGACAAGCTTTTCGCATTGTTGCGTCGTTATCAGTTACGACTGCAACAACTTTTTACTTTTCAATATCCCATTCTTTTTTTATTTATTTTTTTTAAATGAAATGGCAGGTAACGGACATGTAGCCCTCGTTGGCTTTTGACGTGCCACATAAGCCGTTTATAAAGTATGTTCAAAAGCTTCGATCGTAATTCCAAATATTAATGTACAAGCATTACATCACGAAGGTACGTTTAACTTAGAAGTTTATAACGGAGATCTAATGCAAATACGAATCGAATAAAACCAATGTCAGTAACAATACTAAATGGTTGTACATCTATTACAATCATGCACAAGATCTTTGTCCAACTTTTTTTTGTTGCGAATTTATTTCATAATATTTATGTCTATTGAAGAAAGTAGGTTTTTTTGCAGGACCATTTTCAGGATTTGTAAATACTTTAGAATGCATGTGTTTTATATAAACGACTAATTTATTGTGTTGCCACAAGTTTATATAGGCTTACCGCAGTAATTGCAGGTAGCAGCCTGGGGACTGATCCTCTTAAAATGGTCCCATACCACCTACCCTCCACCGATACGTTTACGCTTTCGAGCAGCCAAGTTTGTTTCTACATACATGTATCGTTCTCGTTGTCCGGAGTTTTTGTATCATCGTTTGTCTCAGCGTTCAAATTCCCATCCTTCGAATCTACCATTTTGATAACACGTAAAAATATATTTAAAGATAATTTATATTATAAAAATATGCAATATTGATAATTTGGATTATGGATGGGTTCATATATGCATATAAACTGCATTTAAATCAAATGAAACCATGCCGGCAGAGATGTGGTTACACATATACACGCATTTCGTTTTAATTCAGGTTTTTTTGCCTATACTTTATACCAGGGTTCGGCAAGCAGACACTCAAATGTTTTTAGTGTGTTTGTGTGCGCAGACAAGAGACACGAAGCAACGCGATTCATTTTCTCTGCCGTGGCGCTACCGAGCAGAATAATAAAGCTTTTTGAGCATAGGGTCCAGGCCACACGATTCATTTTCTCTGCTGCTGAGACAGCAGATAAGAAAAACGAGGCCGCGTATGCTTAGGGCCGACGCTACACGAAGTTTTTACACTATGTATGTGCCGACTGCGCTGCTCCGTTGTCTTTTCGTATGCACAGAGCATAGGACGTCGCCGGCCCTTTACTATACTGGAAAACTCTTCAAAACCTTTTTTTTGGTTATTTCAAACGAATACTTACGTTTTTAATATTTATCCCTATACAATTTCACATCTTTTTTTTACTTTTTTTTTCCACTAATAATGTTTTTGTGTGTATACGTATATTGTTCTTACTTTGTGTTTCCATCAATGCACTTTATCTGTTTAAAGCTCAAGTAAAGGGGTGTCTTGCAAAAAAATCGATGTTTGTGAATAATATCGATGTCTGCAGTTCGGACCCAAACATGGATTATATCGATGTTAACATCGGTGTTTCTCCAGCTCTACTACTCATCTCTACTGTATAATATCACGTGCTCAGATAGTTGTCTACGAATCGAGCATTACAAATAAATACACATTATATACATATACCAAACTCAGTGCATTTATAAACAACAACTTAAGCAGTTGTTAACAATGCGCGCAATGTCTCTTTTCATGTTTTTCTAAAAGAAGCGCGTAGTAATTAGCTCGACGGTTGCACGCTTGCCGGGGTGAGATAGATTGTGGATCGAATGCTACCTCCAGCTGGTTTTTATGGACGGGTCTGCCCTGTTGATATGTCGCATATGAGAAGGATCGGTGAACCATTGATTTGTATTGGCCTAAGCTGGAGGGCGGGGCTTCTAGTCAGCTCCTTTAACTACTCGTCTGTTTGTTGAGTGGCGCCTAGCATCTCGAAGTCGATTTGGTCTTCGTCAAAGATGGCCTCCGCTCTAAGATTAATGGCTTGTGGTCGGTCAGTACTGTGCAGATGCGACCTTCGATCATGTCAGCAAATGACGTACATGAAAATTTCTAGCAGTTCACGGTCGTATGTGCTCTGCTTCTTTTGAGATTCGGAGAGTCGTTTGGAGTAAAACCCTACTGGCATGAGTGATCCATTTCGCAATTCGTTTTCTAGGTCTGTTTTATATTGTTTAAACATCCTCTCTGCGTCAGCGTTCCAATTGGGGTATTGTTTCTTGTTGGCCGAAATCGAGCGTTTATGCGCAGCCCGTATTGTCGGAGTCTATCGAAGACGTTATTACGTGCTGATAATGTTGCTCTGCGTCTTTGGATGCATATGTCGTCCACGAAGTCTGTGACATAATCTATGTCGCGGAATGTTTGGTCCATGAATCGTTGAAATATTTGTCCGCCGTTACAAAGGCCAAACGTCATAACGTTAAATTCATATAAGCCGAATGGTGTTATGATGGCAGTTTTGCATCGTGGTTCCGGAGCGATTGGGATTTGTTGAGAAAACAGATTTTGCGTAGGTCAACTACAAGACCATATGTGTGCAGGAAGTCTGCCCCTTTTATTGGTTTGGTAACGTCTGCGACAATGAATTGCCAGTCCATTTGCTTGTGTAGGCCGAAGTTGATTGTGTTAATTTTTGGGCCATACATTTTTATCGGAGTGCCGTTTGCACTATAGGTTGTTTGTGAACTGAGCATTGCGATTTTTCGGCGTCGGTATCTATGAGGTATCAGAAAAAAGCAGAAGGCTTTGCTGGAACTGACGGTTCTGGTTTTGCAAGGAGCCTCTGGCTTCAGCTGTCTAAATTCCTTACGGAGAACATCGATTTCCTCTTTATGCGTGTTGGCGTTCGTTTGCATTAGCTCTGAGCCTCCATTCTTTTGTCTGCCTGTAGCGCGAGTTCTGAGGAGTCGCCATAGAGGACTGATATTATCGAGTGAGCGTTGCCTGAAAGTCGTTCTAGCCAGAGAGTTTTATAATATCGTCCGAAATGCTTTGATTGGCATATTCCTTAATGCGTTTGAGCAACTGCTAAGGCTTGAGGGTACCCAGATGGATCTCGTGCAAGAGCCTGCTCAGTTCTCATTGATCGGACTCTGTGTACTCCTTGACAAAAGCCATTTTTATTGAGTTAAACTTATCGAGCATATACGAATTATGTCTGCTATAAGAATGAAATGCTGTGGTTCCAGCGATGCAATCACTTGGTGCTGTTTTGCTGTTATGCCTGCTACGGTGAACAGTGATTCCATCTGAAGGAAATATAGATCCGGCTGCTCCTTAGTCAGCGCTGGCGGCTTAATGCTCACACGGAAAATGTTTTGCTCCTTGTCTTGGTTGGCAGGCGGGCATGGTTGATTTATTAGTTGTAGAACAGCCATTTTCGTGGAGTTTCGTTGCGGTGCAGTTGGATTTTGTAGCAGTATGTTTAGATATATAAGTAGTCACATAAGAAACTCTGTATTTGAAAATGATAGACCACGCGTCGGTATCTCCCGCACCATCGATAAACTCGGGAGGAGATATCGATAGAGATACCGATGGAGATACCGATAGGGATAGAGATAGAGAACAATCATCGTGAAGAGAGTGGGCTCACTTTGAGTGCGGCATGAGAAGACGACGGAAGTGTGAAATAAAGCGTAAATTATATTAAATCAAATCGATTGAGTTCTGAGTGTGGTCTCTCTTCACAACGGAATCCACCCCATTTGGCGAAATTCAGACTGCCTACAAACTCAGAAGTGGGATTGAGCCAACACCAACAAGCTATAACGGGAAAAAAAGCCGCATTTTTTTTTTTTCTCTGCGACACACGCATCGACGAAGCCATCCAAAGCGAGAACGACAAGAACAAACATGTCTGACTCAGTCGGCGCACAGGATTTCTCGGCGGCCCAGCTGCGCGGGTGGCTAGAAGCTCTCAACATGCCAAAAGGAGGAAGCAAAGCCGCCATGGCAGCCCGACTGAACGACCTACCAGCAGATGTGCGAGGGCAGGGACCGCCGGAGATAGTAACAGGAGAGAGCGAGACGGAAGATGACGCGGCGCCAGCCCAAAGCGAGACAAATAACGGAGAAGAAGGAGAGGCCGAAAATGCGTCGCCGGCTTACGCCGACAATGGAAAAAAACCCAACGACGAGCACAAAGAAGAAAACGGTAAATCGCAGCCAACGCTCGAGTGCAACAAAAACAACTACAAAGGCGAAACACCACCAGAAAAGGACTGTGGAGAAAAAACTCGTGCAGAGGTGGAACTGTTAAAGCTACAAATAGCCAGCCCAAGGAGAGCAAGCTATTGCTCCGTCGCAAGTTCGAGTCACGTGCATGGATGCGTTACGAAGAGTTCTCCAAATATTTCAACGACAAGATGGCATTGGCTTCGCGCATAACCATTGACAACGAGGAACTGATCGACGGCATCATCGAAGGCATCCCGGACGAGGGCTTGCGCAGACAGGCCCACATGCAGTGCTTCGGGGCCTCGTATCAGGTACTCAGGGCGTTCGAAAAGGTGATGCTGCCAAAGAGACACAATCCAACAGGGGCAGCGAACACAGGAGGAGCAGCAGCAACCATCCGCTGCTATAACTGCAACTCCCTGGGCCACATGGCAGGGGAGTGCCGCAAGCCCAAGCGCGAGAGAGGAGCATGCTACGGATGTGGCAGTATGAGCCACCAGGTGTCACACTGTGACGAAAGAAAGAACAAGGTACATAATGAATACATATACAAGTTTAAGATATACATTAGCAAACACAGTAACAAATGTTTGTCCTTAGATTGCCTCATCGACTCGGGGAGCCCAATAAGTTTTATTAAATCATCATGTTTGGGATACCAGCCCACGAAACAACCACAAGAAGCGAAAGGGCGCATAGTTTTAAGTTCTGATGATCTCCAGAAGGATAATTTAAGTTTTTACAAATTAAGCGAAGACGAAAATTTTGAGTTCATTTTAAGTAAAGACACGAATTACCCTGTTTTATAATAATCAATAGCAAACAATTCAACTTTGAGTTGCTAGTAGCGGCAGACGAGTCGATGGGCTACGAGGCTGTGTTAGGTAGGGACTTTATGAACTTATGTAAATTTAAAATTGTAAGTGACATTTGCACAAAGAAGGAAGATAAAGAAGACGGAAATGAGTGTATAGACAGTAATGAACATGAAGCAGAAATTGAGTGTATAGACAGGAATGAACATGAAGCAGAAATTGAGTGTATAGACAGGAATGAACATGAAACAGAAAATGAGGGTATAGACAGGAATGAACATGAAGCAGAAATTGAGTGTATAGACAGGAATGAGCATGAAGCAGAAATTGAGTGTATAGACAGGAATGAACATGAAACAGAAAATGAGTGTATAGACAGGAATGAACATGAAGCAGAAATTGAGTGTACGGACAGGAATGAACATGAAGCAGAAAATGAGTGGACAGACACAAATGAGAGGGAAGAGAAAAACGAGTGTATAAAAGAGAGAGAACATAGGACAGAGAATAGGTGAAGAAAGGAAAACGAGTGTGTAATAGAAAAAGGTCATACAGAAGAAAGTAAGTATGGGGTAGAAACTAAGTGTTTAGAAGAACAGGAAGATAAAGTTGGAAACGCAGCTGTAGTGGGGCTGGTACAGGCCAAAGATGCATACGGAAACATAAAGGCCAATTTAAGCGAACTACCTGGAGAGTACCCGGCGGTGAGAAATGATAGCGAGTTAAAAGTGGGGTCAGATTGTTGTGTGAATCTGGCAGAACGGCTTAAACACATGTTCAGAGAAACCAATACAAACGCAGAAAGTCCGAGTCTACCGGAAACGAGGTGGGAAATGAAATTGAATTTCGAAAACGAAAAGCCGTTCAATTGTCCGCCCAGAAGGCTATCGTGCAGCGAAAAGTCTCAAGTACAGAAAATTATAGACGATTACACAGACAAAGGTTACATCAGAACTAGCGAATCAGAATACGTGTCACAAATAGTACTGGTAAAAAAGGATTCGGGGGAACTAAGGTTGTGCGTAGATTATCGCACACTAAACAAATGGATGATAAAAGACAATTACCCGACACCCCTAATAGACGACCTGTTAGATAAACTCTCAGAAAAAAGGCTATTCACTAAATTAGATTTGAAAAATGGATACTTCCACGTATTTATGCACAAAGATTCAGTAAAATACACGTCATTCACAACTCCTATGGGACAATACGAGTGGTTGAGGATGCCTTTCGGGTTACGCAATGCGTCTGCGGTATTCCAAAGATTCACGAGCAAGATTTTCGCAGATATGGTAAAGGAAGATAAGGTCATAATATATATGGATGACATAATGATAGCAACGAAGGATAGTGATAGTCACATGAAGATTTTACAGGAAGTACTGAGACGTTTAGTGGCAAACAAACTCGAGTTAAGGCTAGACAAATGCGAATTCTTACAATCAGAAGTTAAGTACCTAGGGTATTCTATTTCGGGCAGCGGGATCAAACCAGATAAAAAGGGACTACGAGCGGTGAAAGAATTTCCGATCCCAACGAAAACGAATGAAGTACAAAGTTTCTTGGGGCTATGTTCGTACTTTAGAAGGTTTGTCAAAGATTTCTCGACGAAAGCTAAACCCCTTTATGACTTAGTCAAGAAAGACAAGAAGTTTGAATTCGGAGCCGCAGAATTGGAGTCTTTTCAGCAGCTAAAAACCAAATTATTGGAAGCACCGATCTTGGCCCTGTACAATCCCAAAGATCCGACAGAACTACATTGCGATGCAAGCGCACTAGGGTTCGGGGCAATTTTAATGCAGAAAAAGAAGGACGACAAAATACACCCAGTATTCTATTTCTCTAAGCGGACAACAATTACGGAAGCAAAGTATCACAGTTTTGAGCTAGAAACACTAGCGATAATCTATGCACTAAAACGGTTTAGAGTATACGTGCAAGGCATACCTTTCAAAATAGTAACAGACTGCAGCGCGTTAACCTTGACATTGAATAGAAAAGAGCTGAATCCAAGAATTGCTCGCAGGGCGTTAGAATTACAAAACTATGACTACAAGTTAGAACACAGATCAGGAAAAAGAATGCAACACGTAGATGCGCTAAGCAGGATCACCCAGATACTCACGATAGACACGAATACATTTGAAGAAAACCTAATAATATGCCAAAATAGAGACGACAAATTGTTAGAGCTAAGAGAAACGTTACAAAAAGCAGAACATAAACATTATGAAATGAGGAACGGAATAATATACAGGAAGAGAGATGACGTTACGCTACTATTCTATGTACCCGAAGAGATGGAAAACCACGTACTCTATAAGTACCATGACGAATTAGGACACGTGGGAATCGACAAAATGACAGACGCTATTTCAAAGAGCTACTGGTTTCCAAAGGTTAGGTCTAAGGCCAAACGACACATAGAAAACTGTCTTAAATGCATAACATTTTCAGCGAAACACGGAAAAGAGGAAGGATTCTTACACAATATACCAAAAGGGTCAGCGCCATTCGAGGTGGTACATATTGACCATTTCGGGCCAGTTGACAAAAGCAGGGCAAACAAACATATCTTGGTGGTCATAGACGCATTCACCAAGTTCGTAAGACTTTACACGGCAAGAACTACGAACACAAAAGAAGCCGTGAATGCAATGAAGGATTATTTCCGAGCTTATAGCAGACCGAAATGCATTGTGTCGGACAGAGGAAGCTGCTTTACGTCGAAGGAGTTTGGAGAATTTATGGTACAAAATAATGTTAAGCACGTTAAGATAGCAACAGGATCGCCACAAGCAAACGGGCAGGTAGAGAGAGTGAACAGAAGCCATGGGTCCTATTTTGCACGCAAAATACGCCGGGTTATCCGGTCTCGTGGGTGATGCCATCTCAAAAAGGAATGGCCTGCATTACAGCTGTGAGGCATGCCGTCCGGTTGAGAGGGAGATGGCAGCGTTTATGAGGCAGACCCGGAAGGGCTTTAGGGAGCTGACCGTGGGCTTCAAAGAGCAATACGATCGGCTCCTAGCCATGGAGTCTCAGTTTAGTGGATTCAAAGTACTGACTGAGTCTCCTAGGCGCAAGAAGGTTACTCCGCGGGATCTGCATGTGCCAGCTGCCTCTCGGCCGGCCGTTGCTGACAAGCTGACTCCGACCACCTCAATAGTGCAGCAGTTGATTTCGTTCGCTACTCCGAAGGCAACGACAGCTGCTGGCGATGAAAATTCGGTAGCCGAATTTATCGCGTCGGAGGGCATGCAGCCAAAATCGTCTGTATCGTCCGTGTCCGTACTGTCCGAAAACTCATTAGCGGTCCCCTAAACTCCGACCCCACCAGTGAATATATGTCCCGGACCAACGGGTATTACCATCACAGGTGATAGGCCTGTGATGCCAAGACTGGTGGGGATCCCACCAAAGAGACAAGTTTTTGTCTCACGGCTTGCCCCTGACTCCACAATTAAAGATGTGACGGCTTACATTCAAAGCCAAATAAAAGCCGTTGATGTTAAGGTGGAAAAGTTTAACTTTTCGTATGCCAGGGAGATAGCTTCCTTTAAGATAAGTGTCTCTCAAGTTCACTTTAAATCCATTTGTTCTCCCAAATTTTGGCGGGAGAATTTGGTGGTGAAAGAGTTTAAGGCAAAGGAGGAGACTAGGCCCCCAATAACCCTGCCAACTAATCAGACCAGTGCTCCTTCGTCATCTTCTCGCTCCACTTCCACCCGTCCAAAAAACTAACAAAGCCGGACATTCTGTTAGAAATCGATATTCCTCACAAAACCCTAGTAGGGGATAGGGTGAAATGACCGGCGAAAAGCGCGAGGTGATCCCGCTAGGTGAGAGGATGGAGCGGGCCTCGCTCCAAGAGCAGGGAACGCCGGAATTGGGCCAGCGGTGGGTCCAAGAGGCGAGGACCTGGAGGCGCCATGTAGAGCCCATGTAGGCCATGTAGGTCCCATGTAGGCCTACATGTTAGATCCCATGTGGGCCATGTAGATCCTATGTAGGCCATGTAGATCCCATGTAGGCCATGTAGGGCGATCCCGGTGCGGAAGGCTTGGGAAGGCGAAGCGGTTGATGGAAAAGTACCAAGGGAAAGGAACCGTTGCAGATGGGCAGCGACGCGGACGCTGGGCCACAGGGAGCCTATAAGAGGAGGTCCGCGGCAGTCAAGGAGACAGTCAAGTGCGGGAGCCAAGAGCGTCATCAAGGAAGACAGAGACAAGTGTGTGGACCAGTACTAGTGAAACCAGGAGGAGCAACGACCAACAGGTGAACCCATTGTGTGCGGAGCTGTGTGAGAGGCGGACGAGGCGGTTGCCAAGTCAGAACCCCCACAGTCGTATCCCAACAGAGCTACACCTGAGGTCAACCTCAGCAACGGTCGAGTCGGGAATCACGCCCGTCGGCACACGGAGACATCCGCACGGCGGTGAGAGGTTTCATTATCAGTCATATTTAGAAGTACCATAGCCGTAAGATAGCCTTAAGATACCCAACAAAGAACCAATATTCAGCCAAAATCTACCCCAGTGCATTACTTGCTTGTCGCCGAGGCAACAAATAAACTCGTTGCATCGATCCACCGACTAAAGCTCGACCGGCCGGGGACAAAACGCGCGTCGGTCGGAGTATGAGAGGACGGAGGAGGATCGACGAAGGCCCCAGGAAGAGGCCGCGAGGCAGCCACGCGTTAATTCGGCCGTCGTGGCCAAACAGGTGAGAGAGTGGTCATTTCGTTTCGACGGGACGGAAAAGCCACTCGAGTTCCTGGAGCAGGTGGAATGGTCGGCCGATATGTACGGGTTGGATGTGGACCAGATACCGAGGGCGATGCCAGAACTGCTAAAGGGACGAGCGCTGATGTGGTTCCTCGCTAACAACAGGCAGTGGCAGACGTGGAGGTCGTTCGTGCAAAGCTTCCAGGTCTACTTCTTGCCAAGGGACTACTTCGAAAAGTTGCTCCAAGAGGTGAGGAATCGCAAGCAGAAATGGGGAGAGTCCTTTAAGGACTACATGGTGGACATGCAGACTCTCATGCGTCCCCTCAAGCGCAATCCGGAGCAACAAGCAGAGGTTTTCATTCGGCCACACCGATGTCAAGATCTGGACGAGATGATGAAGCTAGCGGACGAGTTCGAAGCCCTGGAAAGGGATCGGGCGGAATTCCAAAAAAGCCCGTCAAGCCGGGCCAGGGCAGCCAATCCCTTCCCGCGAACGACTTCGACGGAGGTGGAGACGACCCGGCAACCGGTTTCAACCAGAAGCCATCGATAACGCCTAGCGAGCACCAAATGGAAACCAATGTGGTGGGGGGATATGTGCTGAACCCCGATAATGCGTGCCGCCGGTGTGGAAGCAGCAAACACTGGGCCCAGGCATGCACAGGCAGGCCGTTGACGTTCTGCTGGAGATGCGGCAAGGTGGGGGTGCCGACCTGGCAATGCTGCGGGAAACGCGCCGCGACCCAAGCCGAGGAGGGCCGTGCCAGGGTCGCAATTGGAGGCCCCCAGGTCCGAAGAACCTCGAGAGAGGCCCACGTCGGCCTAATCGGTGGACTTGTCGAAGAGGAAGTGAAGCTGTCCGCCGTGGTAAGCATCGCAGGGCGAGAGTGGAAGACCACGGTGGACACAAGAGCGACGAGTAGCTTTGTTAGCTGCGAATGGGCGGACAGGCTACGGGGAGGTGGAGTGAAGACGAGGACTCGCAAGAGGGTGCGATTGGCGGACGGTCATAGCCAGGACGTCAACTCTCAACTCGAGGTAGAAGTGGCGTTCGGGAACAAGGCGATCGCAATGACACTCCTCATATTGCCCGGAGTGATTGACGAGCTGGTTCTGGGGTGGGACTTTATAGCCGCAGTCGGAGCAGAGATGACCTGTGCGGGGCACAGGGTGGTGATCCCTGCGAGAGGTCGACGGAACAGGCGGTTAGAGGAGAAGCTGTCAGTGGCGGTACTGGCCACGGAGGAAGCCCCAGAGCCGGCAAGCGAGTCAACCCCGGCGTCCTGCGAAACGAGAGGCATGAAGGGCGGCAGGCACAGCGAGAAATGCAAGGAGTCAACGGATGATGAGTTTTTGGACAGGGAACTAGAGGAATTCCGGAAAATGAAGGGAGTGTCCCAGGTGGCGGTTCATTCCATCACCATGAAGGACGCTGAGCCGGTCAAACAGCGGTACTATCCCAAGAACCCCAAGATGCAAGCCGAAATCAACCAACAGGTGGACGAGCTGTTGAAAACGGGACGCATTAACCGTCGAGGAGCCCGTACAGCTCGCCCTTCGTGATGGTTAAGAAGAAGACGGGAAAATGGAGGTTGTGCGTGGATTTCTGCCAAATAAATGCAAAATCGATTAAGGACGCGTATCCGATGCCGAGAATAGACTACATTCTGGACCAGCTCAGAGAGGCGCGGTTCATCAGCAGTTTGGACCTAAAAGACGGATATTGGCAGATTCCGCTGGAAGAAAGTAGCCGGCAGTAAACCGCCTTCACGGTGCCGGGCAAAGGACTGTTCCAGTGGAAGGTGATGCCGTTCGGGCTGCACTCGGCGTCGGCAACGTTCCAGAGGGCGTTGGACCAAGTGATCGGGCCAGAAATGATGCTTCACGCGTTCGCCTACCAAGACGATATCATAGTCATCGGGCGAACGAGGGAGGAACATCGGCGGAATCTGGAAGAGGTGTTCCGGAGACTCAAAAAGGCCAATCTGCGCCTGAATATGGACAAGTGCCAATTCTTCCGAACGGAGCTACGGTATCTGGGCTACCTGGTGACAGGAGAGGGCATATGCACCGACCCCGAGAAAGTGGCGGCCATTGCGGAGCTTCAGCCGCCGACAAATGTTAAGGAGTTGCGGCAGTATTTGGGCGTAGCATCATGGTATCGGCGATTTGTGGACGGGTTTGCCACTCTGGTGCAGCCTCTCAGCGCGTTACTTAGGAAGAAGGCAAAGTGGGAGTGGACGCCCGAAAGGCAGCGGGCATTTGAACTATTTAGCGACGGAGAAAGAGTGCCTGGCGATTGTATGGGCTATCCGAAAACTGAAGCCATATTTGGCAGGGTATCACTTCAAGGTGGTCACCGACCATATGGCATTAAAGTGGTTGAACAGTATAGAGAGCCCCACAGGAAGGATCGCGAGATGGGCACTGGAACTCCAGCAGTATGATTTCGAGATTGCCTACAGAAAGGGGCAGCTGAATGCTGACGCAGATTCCCGAAGAGCCGTGGGCGACGGTGTGTGCAGATTTCGTAGGACCATTACCAAGGTCAAAGCATGGAAATGCCATGCTGCTGGTACTGGTCGATCGGTTTTCGAAATGGACCGAGCTGGTGCCGTTGAGAAAGGCCACTGCGGAAGAATTAACGAAGGCCTTCTGGGAGAGGATTGTGGCTCGGTTCGGGGTGCCAAAGGTGGTGGTCACCGACAATGGGGTTCAGTTTACCAGCAGGGCATTTAAAAAATTCCTGGAACACAGCGGGGTGCGGCACCAGTTCACGGCACCGTACACCCCACAGGAGAACCCAACGGAGAGAACCAACCGGACGGTGAAGACCATGATAGCCCAATTCACCGAAGGGAACCAGAGGTGCTGGGATGAGAAGTGGCCAGAGTTAATGTTGGCGGTAAACTCGGCGGTGTCGGAATCAACTGGATACTCGCCAGCGTTTATCGTGCAAGGAAGAGAGCCGAGGCTGCCGAACGCGTTGTACGACGAGGAGACACTCGGCACTGGGCAAGAAACCCACACACCAGACGAAAACGCGACCAAGTTGCAGTAGCTGTTCCAGTTGGTGCGACGCAACTTGGAGCGGGCGGCCCAGGATCAAGCTAGGCATTATAATTTGCGAAGGAGATCGTGGAAACCTAACATAGGAGGAATGGTGTGGGCCAAAAAGCACCATTTGTCTAACGCAGTGGAGGGTTTCGCGGCGAAGCTGGCACCGAGGTACGACGGGCCGTATCGAGTGGTGGATTTCTCCTCGCCGGTGATATGCAGATTGAAAAAGGAGGGCGACAAGAATACACGGACAGTCCACATCGCCGACTTGAAGCCGCAAGCGGAGGAAGAGCAGGAAGAGGTGCCAGAGGAGCTTGGAGACGCGGGGAAGGGCCCAGAGGAGCGGTAGGATCCTCCTCCTACCTACAGACGAGAGGTACCGGCTTCACAGTGTGGCACGCAGGACACGGGATGAAGCAGGAACCAACTCGAAAAGATACAGACATAGCTGGAGGAAATCGCTAAGGGTAATGGACCGGCCCCAAGAGGTGTCACGCAGGACACGGGAGGGAGCCGACTCCACCACGAGGGATGCACGCGGAAGTAAATATTAAGACCACATTAAGACTAAAAGTAATAATACGATGGGGCAGGTCCTTGTTGGAACACGCTAATGGCCAACAGCGGTGAAGTGACTGAAGAAAAAAAAACACAAATTAATGAAGTTCTAAGGGAAGACAAGACGTACCGGCCAGAAAGTGCACCAGACGGGAAGATGTCCCGGCGAACAGGTGGGGTTTAGAAGACGAGTCGGAGGAACAATAGCCAGGGACAATTTCGGCGGTTGACATCCAGGACCAGGGACGCGGGACGGACTTGAAGATGGGCCGAAATTAATAGGAGGACTCGGATGTGGATACTCACCTGGGCTGCCGGGGGGGTCGGTTCGCCCGGGACCGGCGCCGCGTATGGAAGGCCCTGATTAAAGAAGGGATAGGGAATATGATATTCTACACGAGCAGGCACAATCGGCCAAGAAAACAATGGTCCCAGATAGAGAGGAAAGCAACGGGATCACGCGAGAGGAAACAGAGGGAAATACCGTACGGTGGAAAAATGGGAAGCGCGGCAAAAAGGGCTGTTGGTGGAAGATCAGTGGATCACTTTGTCGCCACAGCAGCAAAGAGACGGACGTGAGAAAATTTTTTGATTTAAAGTGCAAGTGTGAAAATGCAGCAACTGTTAAAGAAATATTTGGAGGAGCAAGCCAGGGAGGTGGAGGCCCGAGCTCACCGCCAGCGACGGGCGGAGCTCTCGCGGGGAGAGCGGTGGGTTCGGAGGGAGACGCCGGAACTGGAGTTGATGGCATCTCCACTCGGGGGGTCACCCCGGTCCCCGCGTGCTACGCGGACGCCGGAGATCTCGCCCGGAGGAACGGAATCCGAAGACAGCGATGAGGTCCTGTTGGTGGCTGTGACCCCGGCGCTCTCAAGCGCAGAAAAGAAGGCAATGTTGGAGGCGCAGCGGAGCCGGACGGCGGCAAAATTGGAGCAAACGCCGGCAGAGCCCACGCGGCCAGCGTGGCCAAGGCCGTCGTCATCAAAGCTGGTGGAGGCGGCGCCGAAGCCAGCGGACACGGCGGCCAAGCCGGCGGCAAAGCCAGCGAAGGCATCCAGGTCGGCGGAGGCAGAGTGGACGCAACAGGAGCGGGAAGAGGAGAAAAAGTACCTCCGGAGCGCGCTAGAGGTCCTCGTCCGGGAGCGGAGGGAACAGCGGCGGAGGGAAGCGCGGCGTCGGGAGGAGCAGCACCGAGTGGAGGAGGCGCGGCGAGAAGAGGAGGCACGGCGAGTGGAGGAGGCGCGGCGAGAAAAGGAGGTCGACGAGAGGAGGAGGCTCGTCAGCAAAAAGAGGTGAGGAGACGGCAACGGCGGAAGGAGAACGAGCGGCGGCGGGAGGAAGACCGCGAGCGCAGGAGGGCTCGTAAAGCCGAGAGAGACGAGAAGGCCCGGCGGGAGGCTCGCGAACATCACCGAGGCCGAGAGGAGGAGAAGGCGAAGGCGCGAGCCGGCGAGGGCGAGGTGCCGCACCCACCAAAGGTTGCGCGGAGGAGGGCACCAAAGGTGCTGTGCGGAGGCGAGCAGCCGCAGCAGGTACGGGCCCAGTCGCCGACGCCGGAGCCCCAGCCTCAGCAGTTGGAGGCCCAGACGCAGTCACAGTCGCCGCAGCGACCGCCACCGTCGTTGTCGCAGCAGCAGCCGCAGGTCCAGCCGCAGCCAACACCGCTGTCACAGCCGGAGGAGCTGAATGGCGAGGACGGGGCTTCACCACCACCGAGAGGGTGGCGGGTGAGGGCACCAGAGGAGATTAGCGAAGGCGAAAAGCAGCAGCCACAGGCCCAGCCGCAGCCACAGTCGGAGCCTGGGCAGTGCGGTATGCGGATCGTTTGTGTCCCAAAGCGTGCACACGGCGGTCCGCGACGGGATGGTGTGGCACCACCAGACGATCCACATCACGTGGGCGTCCGGACCAGCGCCGTGCGATGCCGAGGAGCCCCAGCTGTGGGAAGACGAGCTACCAAAGAGCAGCAACGAGCGCAACCCGAGGCAGCGGGGAAGAGAACCAGCAGCAGCACCGGAGGAGCCAGCACCCCGGCAGGACGTGCCGGCGACAGTCCCGGAATCGGCTGGGGAGGACCCGATGAAAACGACGACACCAGAAGGGGTGAGTTCGGCCGAGGAGCCAGTCGCGGTGCCGGCGACGGAGACGCCCACGGTGAAGGAGGAGTTGGAGCGCGGCCCATGGGTGTGGCCCTCACCTGGCAAGGCGCAGGAACGGCCGGTCCTGGCAAGGCAGGCCTCCTGTCCTGAAGCGAGGAATGAGGTCGGACCACATTTATTGCGATGGAGGCAGACCGCCGATAAAGTGAAAAGCGCGGACCACGCCTGGATCTTTGAGATATATACCGGGTGGGAGAAGACAAACGCGAGCGGCGGGAAATTTACGCGAGATACCGGCGGAAACTACTCGTGAGTCGTGAGTCGGGCCGTCAGCTCCTCGCTATCTGACAACTATCATATGATAGTTCTTGGTGACTTCAACTTGCCAGGAATTGTTTGGTCTTCGGCATATGAGTCTAATAACCTGGTACCCATGGCACGACATGACTTTGTTGACGGCTTGATTGACCTGTCTCTGTCTCAAGTTAACCATGTTAAAAATTCCTTGGGTCGATTTCTTGATCTGTGCTTTGCAACGGATCCGACCTTAGCGTTGTTAACTCGAGTCCCCCCCCTCACTATACCTGAAGATGCCTACCATCCTACTTTCGAAGTGTCGCTCGACCTAGGACGAACTGTATTGAATCGGTCGGGTAGACTACCCCAATGTGTCCGTTGCTTCCGTAAAGCCGAGTTTACGAAGCTTAATAACCTCATTACGGATTTTGATTGGTCCGCTTTATATTTGTGCAGTGATGTTACGACAGGCATAAACATTTTTTATGATGCACTGGACTCTCTTGTGTCCCACTTTCCTGTCCGATTAGATCAAGAAAACCCTCTTGGTTTACAAGGAGTTATCCCATCTAAAAAACGTAAAATCCAGACTTTATACAAAATTTCAAGAAGTTGGCTCTCCTTCTTCTTTTTCTCATTATGTAATAGCTCGGTCAAACTTTTCGGTTCTTAACGCTCAATGCTATCAAAATTACCTATGTCGATGCAGGATACGTTTCTCGAAGGACCACAAACAGTACTACAGCTTCGTAAACAGTAAGCGTAGAACGTCCGCACACCCATCCTCGCTATCCTTCCTTAATATGTCTGCAGACAATGATCAGGCAATTGCCGATCTTTTTGCCCGTTTTTTCCAAACTACCTATTCGCAGGACGTTTACTCTGGTCAGCCGTATCCATACGGTTTACCGAGGTCGAACGGCATTTTCAGTCCTTTGCTAAATGAAAGCTCTTTGCATCATAATCTACAAACAGTAAAGCCGGTGTTCTCACCGGGTCCGGACGGAGTTCCCGGCTTTGTACTTAGGTACTGTGCCGAGTCTCTGTGTGGGACTTTGCTTAAACTATTCACCATGTCCATTAATTCTTCATGCTTCCCCCCGATATGGAAGGAGTCCTTTATAATTCCTCTCCATAAGAAAGGTAGCAAGTCTGACGCAATATAGAGGTATATCTAAGTTATCCGCTATTCCTAAAGTGTTTGAGAAAATTTTAACTCCGCACCTGCAGCACCTATGCAGATCACTTATATCTCCAGCTCAACATGGATTTATAAGGCGCAGATCAACCACTACCAACTTATTGGAGTTTACCTCCTTTATAATTAAAAGCTTTCAACGTAATTTAAAGACGGATGTTGTTTACACCGATTTTAGTAAAGCATTTGACTCTGTAAACCATTCCCTCCTAGCACAAAATTTTGACCTTCTAGGGTTCCCGCCCAATCTCCTGAGATGGATCTCTAGCTACCTATGTTTTAGGTCTCAAAGAGTCCTTTTCAAAAACTCCCTGTCCTCACCAGTTTTGGTGACTTCGGGTGTACCACAGGGCAGCCATCTAGGCCCCTTACTATTTACGCTCTTTATAAATGACCTGCCTTCTGTATTAATACACTCTCGAGTACTTATGTATGCAGATGATGTTAAGGCTTGTGTCAAGTATAAGGACATTTCTTTTCAATCCAGGTTGCAATCCGATCTCGATAGATTTCAGTGTTGGTGTTGTGCAAATCTATTAAACCTTAATGCTTCAAAATGTAAAGTAATGACTTTTCATCGTTCCAGCGCCTTTCTGGTTCCTTACACCCTTTGTGGTGGTTCTCTTGAGAGAATTACCCGGGTTGATGATCTTGGTGTTCTATTAGATCCCAAGTTAAAGTTTTCAGAACACATTTCTACCATGGTGAACAAGGCCATGGGCGTGCTTGGGTTTATAAAGAGGTGGTCAAAGGAATTTGACGACCTCTATTTAACAAAGACTCTCTACACCTCCTTGGTTCGTCCGATTTTAGAATACGGCTCTTGTGTATGGTGCCCTCAGTACAACGTACACCAGGACCGTATAGATTCAGTTCAGAAAAACTTTTTACTTTTTGCTCTTCGAGGTCTCAGCTGGGATGCAGGTGTGAGACTTCCGTCTTACTCTAATATATTGCTCTTAATAAACCTTCCAACCTTAGCTAATCGTAGGAAAATGCTTGGTGTGATTTTTGTGCACAACTTGATCAAGGGTGATGTAGACAGCCCTGACCCATTGAGCCGCACAAACATCACGATTCGTATTAGAAGCACTAGGAATTATACACCGTTGTTTCTTCCTTAGGGTCTTATGCTCGGATTATGATTCCCTCTACCATATTATATCTACCACTAAATCCCTTCCTAGTCTTAAAGTACTGATACTCTTATATCTTTCCCGTAATTAGTAAATACTTCGCTTCTTTAGTTAGATTAGTTCTACTTTTCCTCGAACACTAGTCTAACACCTATCTTTCCTGCACGTCCGCGAGCGGATCGGTTAACGAGTCGCGCGTTATGCGGCAGCGCCCCTCGGGCGGTTGAGCGGGAGGTGGGCTACGTTCTTGCCTGGGATCCGCGCGTAACAGCCATCGGCTGGTGTCGCTTGGGCCACTTGATGGTGCAGTCATTGCATATAAACGTCCTGAAGAATAAAGGCTCTACTTTAGACCCGGTATTCAGTCAGTATATACATACATTTATGGGCTTACGGCTTATGCAATTTATTTTATGTTCGCAAAAGGGACGAATTACATTTTGGGCAAAACTTAATATTTCAAAAAATTACATAAATAATTTTTTGAATTTTATAAATGTTTCCATTATTGTTTACATATGCTTTTTACATCTGCTTCTACATGTACAGTTATACATATTCGAGACGTGGGAACTGTTTGCGAGAGAGAGAGGGAATGAGTACGCGCTTGGGAGGCGTTGCGTAGCCGCTGAAATTTAATTTGTTCTTTCTGTCCATAATAATGATCCGACCGATCCAAATTTGGCAATCAGTTAGACACGGGCATTTACTGCGATTCTGCGTTTTTGATTTTTATACCCGGTACTCGAAGAGTATAGAGGTATATTAGATTTGTGGGGATAACGGTTGTGTGTAACGCACAGAAGGAAGCGTTTCCGACCCCATAAAGTATATATATTCTTGATCAGCATCAATAGCCGAGTCGATATAGCCATGTCTGTCTGTCCGTCCGTCTGTCCGTCTTCATTTGCGCCTATATCTCAGAGACTGTTAAAGCTAGGGTAACCAAATTTTGTATCCAATCTTCTGTGTTATCACACTACTCCGAATGTATTTCAAAATTTCGCCCCGCCCACTTTCGCCCACACAAAGGACGAGAAAACTCTATCAAAGTGTTGAATCTGGATCAGATCGGATTATTAATATAGCCACAATGAAGAAAATCATTTCGAAAGTCATCGTTCCCTCTCGCTTTCTCTCACACGCGACCCTGTCGGCTTTGCCTATTCGTCCAAATGAACGCCTAGATCTCAGAGACTATAAGAGCTAGAGCAACCAAACTTTCTTTCGACTTTTCTATCACTTTCTCGTTCTCTCGTCTTCGCTATTGCTTTCTCCTCTGGGAGAGGCACGGGCAATTCAACCCGCCTGCCCTCAACTCAGTCTGGATATCGTCGCGCTCGCATTAGGGCACGGTCGAATCGGCCCGCCTGCCTTTGCAGCGTCTGGACTCTTCAATCGTCGCGCTCGCGTTAGGGATCGGGCAATTAGGTCCGCCTCCTCTTCCAGTGTTTGGACTGGATCCGGCACTGACCTAATTCTACATCTCTAATCTCGCTTTCGCTATCCTATGCGCACAAATTTCGCTATTGACAATAAACCGTATTAAACTAAACTCTCGTTTTTTTATAAATTGCAAACTACGCTGCCGAAAAAGCTCGGTAGCTCAACATATTGAATATCTTTTATATGCTAATTTTGTTTAATGTACTATAAACGAATATTATATTATATTATATTATAATTATATTATATTATATTATATATAATATAATGTACAAATGCAAAATTTATATCAGATATAACATCAAATTATATTAATTGTCTATAAGGTATTAGTGCGTCGCGTCAATAACGCTCAGCAAATAAATTTGTGTCTCAAGAAATCTAAAAAATATTTTTCTGGCACAGCTCTGCACACGTACACACACATGTGAACGTACTTGCAGGTTCTGTCTGTGGATGGACATTCGCATCAGAAAAAGGGGGATGATTTCAAATTTGCCGTCCAAATATGGCACTAAACTCTGTATGGCTCATTTATTACCCATTTATATGTCATTAATTTTCAAGGACGATATATATATTTTTTTAGCGCATACAACTTTTTTATATGTGATCAAATAGTATAAAGCTGGGTATCCAGCACCGCGGAAACGAAAAATGACTGCCAAACTTCATATAAAAAAAACTGGGCCAGTAATTTTTCGTTTGTGTTTTCCTGGAGTCAGTATCCAGCAAACGTAAACGGGATCCACGAATTCTTATCGATAGTATCGATATTCACACGAATGTGGACTGTGAGAACAGCTGATGAGGGTGCCAGGAAAATATATGTGCACATTATTACTGAAGTACAAGTGAGAGGTGGAGGAAAAATCTATGCGCGAAACCACAAAGAGATATGCTAATTTTTAAAGTGAGGAGAAGATTGCATTAATAAAAGCAGTTGAGGCAAGACCATGTTTTTGGAGGATCACGGAAAATAAGCATTTTGATAATTTTGACATTTTGACGCCTCTGACTGTGCTGTTCTTTTTCTTACAACAATATGTGCCGCTACCAACACAATCACTTCATCGTCCAAATTACTTTTCTTCCTTTTTTAATTATTAGTTTTATTTTAAAAATTGGCGCTGTTTAAAAAACACAGCTGATTAATGAGAGTGGCCAATCATTTTTTAGGTTCTTGGTCACACAACATTAGTTAAGTTCCACACAACCGAAATTTCGCGGTGCTGGATACAGGCCTTTAAACAAAGTTAGCATCAAAAGCATGTAAAAAATAACAATAATTCTGGTTTTATAAGGCAAGCGTGTTCAAAAAGGGTCGACTCTAAAAATGCTAAAGTGAAGGTTGGCGCAAGCACGTGAAAATGCATGTGTACACATAAACTCTCACGACTCTCTCGGGCGCTGATACCGGTTATACACTATACCATCTATACACTGTATGGTTAGTGGTGGTATGAAGTAGCCATATCGAGCAATCGATAGTTTCCTATCGATCGCTGGTATTGTTGTCATATGTTAAGGGTACTATTGTGACTGCCACACCAGTATTTAGATAGGGAAATCTACTTCAGGACTTTCTAGCTCTTGACAGTTTGACGGATTTTTATTGTAAAAGTAGGGTCATTTCCCCGATTGCAAATTAGTAAATTAGAACTTAGGATACACCTGCATTTTTATACCCGGTATTCGAAGTGTATAAAGGTATATTAGTTTTGTGGAGACTGTGTGTAACACACAAAAGGTAGCGTTTCCGAACCCATAAACTACCTTAGTAAGATGACAGCCAGCGGGTATGACTATATGCACTGGGCGAATGTCATAGCGCCCAGAGCCATAACGCCCGTGGGCGCTGTGACAACAACAAAAATGTCATAGCATAACACTGGGCGTTATGACATGCACCCTATGCACCGCTTTAAATTTCGTTTTTTTTTCAACACTTATGTTTTTGATTTATTTTATATTTTTATTTGGTTAGCTCATAATAAGTAAAAAAATATGAGTATATATTTTTTATTAACTCTCTTAATAATGAATGGAGTTGCCCTTATGTTCCTGCAGCTTCTGCAACCTGTGAGGCATTGAGCCTGCATTGAGAATTGATAACTCAATCTTGGTCCATTCTGCAACGATAGCTTGTTTCAACTCCTTAAAAGTATCGCCTTGCTTAGGCATACACTTTATGCTGCAAGGATGCGCCACAGATTCTCAATCGGATTTAAGTCAGTACTCATTGCCGGCCTTTTTATCAACGGTATATTGTAGGTGTCAAAAAAATCCATTGTAGCTCAGGCAACATGAATCGGCGCATTATCCTGCTGAAATGTCCATCGATCACCATTGAAATGCTCAGCAAATGGAATAAGCTCAATATCAACCAATTCTACATATGCTTGAGTATTAACCTGGCCGGATATACAAAATATTGGAGACTTTCCTTTAGCACTTAAGGCAGCCCATATCATAAGAAGTAGCCCGTGGATGACGCGGATCTCTTCAATATTTATTATGGCCTTCTGGATTGTCCAAATTACATTTTTTTTTCATCACTAAAAATTATATTTTTTAATTCGACGTTAGTTGAGCAAGGTTTGCCAATTTTGTTATGAACATTACCGTATCTACCAGATTGTCGAATCTGGATCAGGTGGGATCATTGTTAAAGCCGGAAGGAACAAATTTAATTTCAGTGGTTACGGAACGTCTTCCAAGCTCTTAGTCATTCCCTCTCTCTCTCTCACACCTCCGCGTTTCTTATACATATGTAGTTATACATGCACATGCAGAAATGTTGAAGCAGATGTAAAAATCATATGTACATATACAAAAATGGAAACATACATATATACAAATAAAAATCGCAAAAATTTTATTTTTTGGCCAAAGTTGAATTCGTTCCTTTTGCGAACATATAATAAATTACATAAATCGTAAGCTCATATATGTACATACATATGAATATACATATGTATACGGACTGAGTACCGGGTATAAAGTAGTAAAGCGGCAAAGGCCGCGACTCCAAACACTCCCCCTAGTTGTTTATATTTTCCATTTCTAATCCCAGAATTTGCAAAGAAGTGAAGTCCATCCGGGTGGAGATTCACGTTGACCGGATAAGGAATCATTAGGACAGGGGTCTGCCAAGTCCCAGAGCTTTCCATTACCGACTAAGCTAGTTGTTAAACGGGCCCCAGACAGGCTGACTCTCGGCACGGATCGTGTGAGATGAGTGTGGCTGGTTGGGAGAAGAATAGTTATAATTTTCCTCGAATATTAGTCGAAAATCTGTCTAACATATGCATGTACGATCAGTTCAGTAAACGCGACCCTCTGTCGGTTGGGCGGGAGAAGGCTTACGTTCCTGCCTGGGATTCACGCGTAATAGCCTTCTGCCAGTGTCGCATGGACCGCTTGATGGTGCAGTCATTTGATATTATCTTATAAATACTAAATAAGGGGACGAATTGATTTGTTGGTTAGTCGGTTAGTAAGAAAAACAAAGTCTAAAAAGTTGAACCACGATCGTCTTTTAATTCTAATCTTTATTCTTGCACTTCCTTTAACATCTTTCCGACTAATGAGCTTTTTTACTAGCTGTTGATGTGTAGAGCGAAGCATGCGTATGCACATATATTGGTGTGTGTATGACTATATATGTATGAAGGTGTTTGTATGACTATAAAGTAAAATAAAAAGGACGATACATGAAATGCGATATAATGGCTATCAGCGAACGACTGAAGTGAAGGAAGTGAACGTGCCCAAAGGAAAGAGAGAGAACGAAAAAGAGCGATAGAAGAATATGCGAGTAAAAATATAATGCCTGACTATGTCTGACGGCCAAACAGTTTCTGAAGGTACATTTTTCATATATCGTGGTTCATCGAGGGTATGTTTTTGTTGCTGTCATTCCTGTAATATTATTAGAGGTGTTTTTACTTCAGCAGTGAAATTTAAGTCATAATAGTTTCTGAACATTCATTTTTGATAAACTGCGATGGTAATATTTTGTTAGTAAAGAAAATGATATGGGAGAGGCAGAGAATCAGTAAGTGGTAGAGAGTTGCCTAGCCACTGCAATTTCATTTGTTTCTTCTGGCTAAGATAATTATTCGATCCGGCCCAGAATCGAAAATCTGGTAGATATGGCCATTTCATATGATTCGAATTAGTTTGTGGGAAAATTGTGGGAGCGGAAGTGTAAAACGTATAATATGAGAAATTGAACAAGGTCAAAAGTCCACAACCACCAAAACAATAATATTTTATTTTTTATACCCGGTACTCGAAGAGTATAGGGGTATATTAGATTTGTGGTGATAACGGTTGTATGTAACGCCAGAAGGAAGCGTTGCCGACCCCACAAAGTATATATACTCTTGATCAGCATCAATAGCCGAGTCGATATAGCCATGTCTGTCTGTCCGTCTGTCCGTCCGTCCGTCTGTCCGTCTTCATTTGCGCCTATATCTCAGAGACTGTTAAAGCTATAGAGTAACCAAATTTCGCTCCTCCTCCTTCCGCCCACTCAAAGAACGAAAAGCTGTGGCATGAACAAAAGATACGAAAAAACTAAAAACGCAGAATCATAGAGAATGATCATATCTATCTGTTTAATCTGGGTCAGATCTGATTACCAACATAGTCACGATGAAGAAAACCATTTCAAAAGTCATCGTTCCCTCTCGCTCTCTCTCTCTCTCTCTCACACGCGACCCTGTCGGCTTTGCCTATGCTTTCAAGTGAACGCCTAGATCTCAGAGACTACAAGAGCTAGAGCAACCAAACTTTCTATCCAAGCTCCTGTGATATCACTTCAATACAAGTGTATTTCAAAATTTTGCCACGCGCCCTTCCGCCTCCACAAAGGATTTCATTTGTTTCTTCTGGCTAAGATAATTATTCGATCCGGCCCAGAATCGAAAATCTGGTAGATATGGCCATTTCATATGATTCGAATTAGTTTGTGGGAAAATTGTGGGAGCGGAAGTGTAAAACGTATAATATGAGAAATTGAACAAGGTCAAAAGTCCACAACCACCAAAACAATAATATTTTATTTTTTATACCCGGTACTCGAAGAGTATAGGGGTATATTAGATTTGTGGGGATAACGGTTGTGTGTAACGCACAGAAGGAAGCGTTTCCGACCCCATAAAGTACATATATTCTTGATCAGCATCAATAGCCGAGTCGATATAGCCATGTCTGTCTGTCCGTCTGTCCGTCCGTCCGTCTGTCCGTCTTCATTTGCGCCTATATCTCAGAGACTGTTAAAGCTATAGAGTAACCAAATTTCGCTCCTCCTCCTTCCGCCCACTCAAAGAACGAAAAGCTGTGGCATGAACAATTTTAAAGATACGAAAAAACTAAAAACGCAGAATCATAGAGAATGATCATATCTATCTGTTTAATCTGGGTCAGATCTGATTACCAACATAGTCACGATGAAGAAAACCATTTCGAAAGTCATCGTTCCCTCTCGCTCTCTCTCTCTCTCTCTCACACGCGACCCTGTCGGCTTTGCCTATGCTTTCAAGTGAACGCCTAGATCTCAGAGACTACAAGAGCTAGAGCAACCAAACTTTCTATCCAAGCTCCTGTGATATCACTTCAATACAAGTGTATTTCAAAATTTTGTTACTCCCCCTTCCGCCTCCACAAAGGATGAAAATCTGTGGAATCTACAATTTGTAAGATACGAGGAAACGAAAAACGCAGAATTATGGAAAATATCCGTATCTATCAGATTGCCGAATCTGGATCATATCGGATTATTATTATAGCCAGAAGGAACAAATTAAATTTCAGTGGCTACCCAACGGCAGCCAAACGATTCCCTCTCTCTCTCGCACACACTTCCATGTCTCTTGTATGTGTATGTATGTGCATGTGTATGTAAAAAATATTCTAAATATAAAAATACAGCATACGGTTCAACTTAATTTTTTGAAATTTTCCATTTTGGCCAAAATTGAATTCGTCTCTTTTGCGAACATATAATTAATTAAATAAATAGTAAGCTCATATGTATACATATGTAAATACGTACATATATACTGACTGAGTACCGGGTATAAAGTAGAGCCGCGGCCATTAACGCGGCTCACAACGTTCTCTCTCGTTTTAAATTCAATTTAAGTCTCTGTCGCACGGGACAAAAATTTCTTGGCTTTACAAATGTTACAAAAATTCCGTTAGCCGATATTGAAAATATTTTGTGGGACTTTTTTTTTAGATAGTTCAATATGTAAGGAAGAATTTGAGGAAAAACTTTTATTAAGAATTTTCTTTCTTATATGCGAAAAAAATAATGGAAAACACGACAAAAAAATACCAAAAAAGTGAACTTTTGCTAATTTTAATGTTTTCAGATCAAAGTTTATGAAATTATATGTCAATTAATTAAATTTGCGGATTTTCAATATCTTTTAAAAATAAAATCCAGAGAAAACTATTTTCAAATGCGTTTTTATTGAATTTTAATTTTTTGGCTTCGGTGGACCTCGTCAGAGAAATGCCCATATGTATAAAAATTTGCAGAATGGTTCGACTTAATTTTTTTGAAATTTTTTTTGGCAAAAATGTAATAATTCCTTTTTGCCATCTTTATTCTGACTGAGTACCGGATATAAAGTAGAGCCGCGGCCTTTGCGTGGCTCACAACGTTCCATCTCGTTTTAATTTTCTTAGCTTATATTTTGTTTAATTTTTAAGCCAATCAGGATCTGACTCGTTACCCTAATTTTCAATGTCTTTTACTAAAGCATCAACACGTTTTGAATTTTTGGGAATCAGTACAACATCATTAAGTACACCAAATCTCATATATATGCATCTCAAAAAATTCGCATTGATAAGATGTGTAGTGGAATTCAGAATACAAAAACGAAAAAAAAACGATAAAAATTAGAACAAAACGAGAGGGAACGTTGTGAGCCACGGCAAAGGCCGCGGCTCTACTTTATAGCCGGTACTCAGTCAGTATATACGTATGTACACATATGAACGATTTATTTATTTATTTAATTAGATGTTCGCAAAAGAGACGAATTCAATTTTGGCCAAAATGGAAAATTTCAAAAAATAAGTCGAACCCTATGCTGTATTTTTATATTTTAGAAGTTATCTGTTTCCATTTTTATTTACATATAGTTTTTACATCGGCTGCTTCATTTTTACATAGACATGTAAACCTACATACAAGAGAAACGGAAATGTGTTCGAGAGAGAGAGGGAATCGCTTGGCTGGCGTTGGGTAGCCACTGAAATTTAATTTGTTCTTTATGGCTATAATAATGATCAGACCTGATTCAGATTCGACAATCTGCTAAATACGGTAATTTTTCATGATTCTGCGTTTTTGGTTTTCTCTTATCTTAAAAATTGTGGATTCCACAAATTTTCGTCCTTTGTGGAGGCGGAAGGGGGAGTAACAAAATTTTGAAATACACTTGTATTGAAGTGATATCACAGGAGCTTGGATAGAAAGTTTGGTTGCTCTAGCTCTTGTAGTCTCTGAGATCTAGGCGTTCACTTGAAAGCATAGGCAAAGCCGACAGGGTCGCGTGTGAGAGAGAGAGAGAGAGAGCGAGAGGGAACGATGACTTTCGAAATGGTTTTCTTCATCGTGACTATGTTGGTAATCAGATCTGACCCAGATTAAACAGATAGATATGATCATTCTCTATGATTCTGCGTTTTTAGTTTTTTCGTATCTTTAAAATTGTTCATGCCACAGCTTTTCGTTCTTTGAGTGGGCGGAAGGAGGAGGAGCGAAATTTGGTTACTCTATAGCTTTAACAGTCTCTGAGATATAGGCGCAAATGAAGACGGACAGACGGACGGACGGACAGACGGACAGACAGACATGGCTATATCGACTCGGCTATTGATGCTGATCAAGAATATATGTACTTTATGGGGTCGGAAACGCTTCCTTCTGTGCGTTACACACAACCGTTATCCCCACAAATCTAATATACCCCTATACTCTTCGAGTACCGGGTATAAAAACACATTGTAGAGATAAAAACCTTTATGTTCAATATTTCTTTTATCTAAGTCGAATCCTAATAAATTTCGTACAATGTTTTAATTAAACACGAAACTTCTGATGTTGCTCAAAACTATATTTTCTGATAGTTTCAAGATTTACAACTTTTCAAAGTTCTATGGGTTTTTCTAGGTTAAGTTTGTTTTAAAAATTCTTTGAGTAGTTAATTTTTTAAAGGTATTGCTTGTTTTTTTATTTACATAACTTAAGTTTCCTATAACTGGTTGCGTTGACCTTTGCTGTTTTGAAATGCTGAAATTTTGTAATTTGAATTATAAAGCTTCATATCTTCCAGACGTTAAGCTGCAGCTCCAAAGTGTCTAGATCGGATTTATAATTGCATTTGTCAACTTTTCAGAACTGCAAAGCTCAATAAAACCAGCTATAAAAAACATAAGTTACTTGAAAACTAGAAGCACTTCCTCTGTAAAAAAAAAACAGATTTTTTAAAAATTCCTTTAAAAATAAAGCATAAAGTCCATAATTCTTTAAAAAAATTTTAAGTCTCCAAAGACTACTCGACAAAATTCCACTACCTATAAATAACAAGAAAAATAATGGCAGGATTTGTGCTGACGTCTATTAAATGGTAATAAGCAAGGAAATTCTAGGAAGTTGCTATGATATAATAATGTAATTGTAATAAATACAAATGGGTAAAAACCGGAGTAAAACAGATTAATTCACGATCTTCAATTAATAAATTTTAAAATCTAAAATTTACAGGGATCTGTTAAAAAAAATGGATGCATGGTATACCCATGAAGAAAACCGCTATGACACTCTTAACAGACATTTAAATTTAATTTTTAATTCTCTTTTAATTAAAGGTATTAAAAGACAACAAAAAATTTAATGCTGTCTTTTTATTCCTTGCACGGACATTTATTTAATAGATTTTAACGGTACATGATCTATAAATAAACAGAGATTAAACCGATCAATGCTGAAAGACTGACTTGCCATGAATGGGAACCGCCGAAATACTAGTGAAATATCAATACATAACTATCCTGAACACTTAAATCCGTTTTACGAAAGTGATAATCATAAACGTCTTCGATTTTGGAATTTTAGCAAAGATGGGAACAATAAAGGAAGAAGCTTTTCAATTGGAAATTTGAGAAATATATGGTAAGTTTTTTTTATACCCGGTACTCGAAGAGTATAGGAGTATATTAGATTTGTGGTCATAACTGATGTGTGTAACGCCCAAAAATAAGCGTTTCCGACTCCATAAAGTATATATACTCTTGATCAGCATCAACAGCAGAGTCGATGTCTGTCTGTCCGTCCGTCTTCATTAGCGCCTATATCTCAGAGACTATTAAAGCTAGAGCAACAAAATTTTGTATCCATTCTCCTGCGCTATCACACTACTCCAACTTTATTTCAAAATTTCGCCGCGCTCCCTTCCGCCCCAAAAAACAACGAAAGTCTGTGTCATGCAAAATTTCGAAGAAACGAGAAAATTAAATACGCAGAATCATAGACGATGACCATTTCTATCAGCGTGTTGAATCTGAATCAGATCGGATTATTAATAAAGCCACAATGAAGAAAACCATTTCGAAAGTCATCGTTCCCTCTCGCTCTCTCTCACACGCGACCCTGTCAGCTTTGCCTATTCTTCCAAATGAGCGCCTTGCTCTCGGAGTCTATAAGAACTAGATCTAAGCTATCCAACGTCCTGTGATATCACTTTAATACAAGTGTATTTCAAAATTTTGTCACGCCCCCTTCCGCCCCCACAAAGGACGAAAATTTGTGAAATCCACAATTTTTAAGATAAAAGAAAAGCAAAAACGCATAATCATGGAAAACAGCCGTATCTACCAGATTACCGAATCTGGATCAGTTCGCATCATTATTATAGACAAATGGAATCAATGAAATTGCAGTCACTACGCAATGCCTGCCATGCACTTACTCATTCCCCTTCTCTCTCGCACACACTTACACGTCTGGTATGAGTAGTTCTACATGTACATGTAGAAATGTAGAAGCTGATGTAAAATGTATATGTAAACAAAAATGAAGACAGATAACTTTTAATATATAAAAATCTAGCAGCCAAATTTTTTGAAATATTCCATTTGGGCCAAACTTTAATTCGCCCCTTTTACGAACATTTAATAAATAGCATAAATCGTACTCATATTCTGACTAAGTACCGGGTATACACCGTTCCCTCTAGTTTTTTTAATTTATTTATTGCATCTTCATTTTTAAATTTGGAACTTATATCTAGTAATCCAACCTAATTCTAATTGTTTTGTAAAATTAGTTAGTTAGTATTAATATTTACAGGCGGAATCTGCAGACGTGTATCCAAAGTTAATTGGAATAGTTGGGCAGTTGCATTTAAGGGTATGTACAGCGACTAAGAATCGCGGTGTCATTAGCACACGTTGAGGTTGTTGCCTGGTTATGTGTAGGGATATCCACCGTGTACAAGACGTACCATCAAGTGGCCCAAACGAAACCAGCAGATTGCTGTTACGTGCGGATCCCAGGCAAGAACGCAGCCCTTTTCCCGCCCAACTGACCGAGGGGCGCTGCCGCATAACGCGCTACTCGTTAATCGAACCGATCGCGGAGATGCTGGAAAGATAGGAGTTAGACTAGTTTTCGAGGAAAGGAAGAACTAAGAGTACATGGTTTCTAGTGCTTCTAATAAGAATCGTGAAGTTTATGCGACTCAACAGATCAGGGCTATGTACGTCACCCGTGACCAAGTTGTGTACAAAAATCACACCAAGCATATTCCTACGATTAGCTAAGGTGGGAAGGTTTATTAAAAGCAATCTATTAGGGTAAGACGGCAACTGAACTGAACTTTTCTGAACTGATTCTATACGGTCCTGGTGTACGTTGTACTGTACTTTATAAACCCAAGCTCGCCCATGGCCTTATTCATCATGGTAGAAATGTGTTCTGAAAACTTTAACTGGGGATCTAATAGAACACCAAGATCAGACCGGGTAATTCTCTCAAGAGAACCACCGCAAACGATGTAAGGAACCAGAAAGGCGCTGGAGCGATGAAAAGTCATTACTTTACATTTTGAAGCATTAAAGTTTAATAAATTTGCACAACACCAAGACTGAAATCTATCGAAATCGGATTGCAACCTGAATTGAAAAGGACAGGGAATTTTTGAAAAGGCAAAGGTCATTTATAAAGTTATATAAACTCATTTTACGAAATCCGAAAAACGTTTGTTTTTATCTGTTGGAAAAACTATACAACATGGGATTGACTTTAAAACCCTTGTCAACGTCGACATATTACTGGTCAAACAAAACTTTTTTTTTAAATTTGTGCACTAAATGCACATACCTCGCGCAATCAACAGGGTCACGGGTAAAAACATAATACTCAGATTATTAATACTCGTCTTCGTACAACACGGTAGCTCATAACAGCCATGCACTCTTCTGGAAGCATTATTATCTACAATCTGATGACTGCTATTCAGGAATATACTATAAGTTGTGTGGGAACCGGCAACGAAGAGTAATGAGAGCGGCAACGTCGACTCCAACGTCAACGCATAATTGAGTCGTTGAGAGTAGAGTTAGTCGAGTAACGATGGTGGAAGGGCCAAGAGTGCCGGTCTCGAAATAAAAGTACAAACATTACACCGGACCTAAAAGTGTTGTTATTTGGGGAAACCAACTACGCGATTGGGTTATTACAAGTTGCAACACTAGGATGCGAGAAAACAGAAGCCCAGTTTACATTAAACATATTATCACGTATAGCTTTCAAGCTACGTCGGTAAAACAGTGTTCAGAATATGGCTCCGCCCAAGTCGAGTAACAGAGAAATTTGGCGAATACCAATGGCATAAGATGCATGTCACCTTCTGCAATAGGCAGTTCTCAACACGAAACACAATTGAATTAACAAAAACTATATCTAGAATCTTATGTGCCGTTTACTGAGTCTTGATTCTTGAAATTTTTAGTCAAAATTTAAAATTTGTCGTAGAAAAAATGTAAAAAGTGGTAATTTTCTTCTGGGTAAGAAATTTTTCTGGCATGTACTCGTCAGCGAGTTCAGAAATCACTTCTCGACGAAATTCCATCAATATCCTTTCCAAGTTGCTGAAGTTGTCTTTAAAAAACTCGTCAGAGACACTTTGTAGCTGCAGCTTAACGTCTGGAAGATATTAAGATTTCAAATTCAAATTTCATAATTTTTTGCGGTAATTTTTTACAGTCTAGATTCAGCAGGTACTGGAATTTCTGATTCTTCCCGCTTTCTCAGTTTTCATAACTTGCTCGTATATTCCACATTCAAGAAAAAAAATGTAATGTTATGGCTAACAGTTTTAATTTTATATAGACACATTAATTATGCGTCGTTTAAGGTGCCGTTTACACTGAGGCTGCGTCTTGATTCTTTGCGTCTTCTCGGAAACGCAGTTTTTTTTACATAGGATTAGCATAAAGCCCTAGAGATGGCAAAAAGTTGCGTCGTTTTCCAACGCAGTTGCGTTTTGGTATTTTTGTGGTATTTCTGTGCGCATAACAGCAATTTTCGTACTGTTCTGCCTCTTTAGTAGAACTATCACCACTAATAACAACAAAAAACAGCAGATTCAAATTTAATATAGCCGCGTAAAATGTTTAGCTGAGTAAAAAGGGGCAAAAATACATGTAATGCTTAGAATAAATTGTTGAAACTAATTGTATTATTAAATCAAGAATTTCAACAATACCGTAGTATATACGGTACCGTATGGTTGATTTCATATTTTTTGTCTTTGAATCCTTTCGCTGTCTCAGGGCAAGAAAGTACGCTGGCAGATACTTGTCAGCGAGTTGAGCAACTACCTCGTGAAAAAACTCCAGTAATATGCGGCAGACAATGGCACTTGGCACACCAAATAGACTCCCTACCGTACGGGTTATGCTGTGGCTATTCTCTTCTCCAGAAAGATTGGCAGTCGAAAGTCATCGTTCCCTCTCGCTCTCTCTAACACGCGACCCTGTCGGCTTTGCCAATTCGTCCAAATGAACGTCTAGATCTCAGAGACTATAGGAGCTAGAGTAACCAAACTTTCTATCCGAGCTCCTGTGATATCACTTCAATACAAGTATATTTCAAAATTTTGTCACGCTCCCTTCCGCCCTCACAAAGGACGAAAATCTGTGGAATCCACAATTTTTAATATAGGAGAAAAGAGAAAAACGCAGAATCATGAAATATTACCGTATCTGGCAGATTGCCGAATCTGGATCCGGTCTGATCATTATTATAGCCAGAAGGAACAAATTAAATTTCAGTGGCTACCCAACGCCAGCCAAGCGATTTCCTCTCTCTCTCGAACACACTTCCATGTCTCTTGTATGTAGTTATACATGTGTATGTAAAAGTGTTGCAGCCGACGTAAAATGTATATGTAAATAAAATTGGAAACAAATAACTTCTAAAATATAAAAATCCGGCTAGGGTTCGACTTAATTTTTTGAAATTTTCCATTTTAGCCAAAATTTAATTCGTCTCTTTTGCAAACATATAATTAATTAAATAAATCGTAAGCTCATATGTATACATAAATACGTATATATTGAGTATTGGGTATAAAGTAGGGCCGTGGCCATTGCCGCGGCTCACAACGTTCCCTCTCATTTTTTGTTATATTTAAGACAGTTGGTTTTGTGCGTTGTGATCGTGTAAAAATGCCCTACTCCGAGCATTGGAAAAGATTTTGTTGAGCACGCGAGTGATCGAATGTTAGATCAGAAAGGAATTCGGCACTTTGTAGATTACGTGCTTTTAAAAGCACTGGCAAAGGCGACTCCCTTCACGGTATTTGCGGAAACAAAGTAGACATAAGTAGCCGTAAGCAATTTTGTAATTGAATATGATAGATAGCGCGTCGGTATCTCCCGCACCATCGATACCCTCGATGGGGGATACTGATAGGGATACCGACAACAGATATCGTGAAGAGAGTGCCGATAGATAGGGCTCACTTTTGGTACAGCGTTCGAAGCCGGCGGAAGTTTCTAAACAAGTGGAATAAAATGTAATATCTATTAAAGCTGGGTATCCAGCACCGCGGAAACTAAAAATTACTGCCAAACTTTATATAAAAAAAACTGGGCCAGGAATTTTTCGTTTGTGTTTTCCTGGCGTCAGTATCCAGCAACGTAAACGAATCCACGAATCGACGAATTCTTATCGATAGTATCGATATCGACACGAATGTGGACTGAGAGAACAGCTGACATAGAAGCCAGGAATATATATGTGCCTATTCTTACTGAAGTAAATGTGAAAGGTGGAGGCAAAATCATGTGCAAATTTTTAAAGTAAGGAGACGATTGCTTTAGTAAAAGAAGTTGAGGCAAAGCCATGTCTTTGAAGGATCATGGAAAATAAGGATTTTGACACTTTGGTGCCTCCGACTGTGCTGTACTTCCCCTTCCTATTTTTTGGCAACAATATATGCCGCCAGTAATTTTTCGTTCGTGTTTTCCTGGCCTTAGTATCCAGCAACGTAAACGAAATCCACGAATTCTTATCGATAATATTGATATCGACACGAATGTGGACTGAGAGAACAGCTGACATGCAGACCAGGAAAATATATGTGCCTATTATTACTGAAGTACAAGTGAGAGGTGGAGGCAAAATCTGTGCTCAAAACCAAAAAGAGATATGCAAATTTTTAAAGTGAGGAGAAGATTGCTTTAATAAAAGCAGTTGAGGCAAGATGTTTTTGGCGGATCACGGGAAATAAGCATTTTGATCATTTTGACATTTTGGTGCCTCCGACTGTGCTGTACTTCTTCTTACAACAATATGTGCCGCTACCAACACAATCACTTCATCGTCATAATTACTTTTCTTCCTCTTTTTAATTTAAGTTTCATTTTCAAAACTGGCGCTGTTTACAAAACACAGCTGATTCATGAGAGTGGCAAATCACTTTTTAAGTTCTTGGTCACACTACATTAGTTGAGTTCCACACAACCGAAATAAAGAGCAGATTCCTGTCAGTAAAATTTCGCGGTGCTGGATACAGGCCTTAAACAATCAACATTTTTGAATGTGGCTTCGCCCCGTATTGGATTCTTCCCAAATCAACCAAATCAGACTTCCTACAGTTTTAAGGTGATGTTTTCAATGAGTTCAGAAACTTCCTTAACTATAGCGCTGGAGCTCTTCTCCCGGTTTTATATAGGTGGAGGGCTTGGCTTCTTTTGGGGTCTCTTGTTCAGCTTCCTTCGCATTTTCAGTCAGCAACGCAAACATGTTGGTGTTGTTTATAGTCAATGCATGTTTATTGTGATGCATGTCACCTTCTGCGATAGGCAGTTCTCAACACGAAACACAACAATCGAATTAACAAAAACTAAATCTAGAATCTTATGTGTCGTTTACTGAGTCTCGATTCTTGAAATTTTTTGTCAAAATTTAAAATTAGTCGTAGAAAAAATGTAAAAAGTGGTAATTTTCTTTTGGGTAAGAAATTTTTCTGGCATATACTCGTCAGCGATTTCAGCAGTCACTTCTCGACGAAATTCCCTCAATATCCTATCCAAAATGGCTTTAGACACACCGTATAGATTCTCCTTTATGCGATGTTTTGCGGATCCCACGCAATATAGCGCTATGGCTATCCTTTTCTTCAAAGGGATTTCACAGTCCCACAAAGATGTCGAATGTGCTCCTCTTTATGCTAAAGTTGTCTTTAAAAAACTCTTCGGAGTTACAGCACCTTCCTCCTAAAATGAACCATATCTTGGCTGTTGTAATTTAAAATACATTATTTAATTAAAAAGAGAACATTATCTGCTCTTCACTTACAAGGGTCCAAACGAGAGGGGGACGTTGCAGTTTCAAGACAAATTTTAACTTGTCTGCAGATAAGCTGCCATTTCCATGCATTTCAAAACACTGGCTTCAATAAAATTGGCTCAGATAAAATAATCAAGGCTTCTGTTATTTTCCTCTTGTTGTTATACATAATTAACTTGCCTTATAAATTTGTGTTGCTGTCATCAGCTGTTTTCAAAATGCAAAGACGCAAAATGCAATGACGCATGCCAATGTAAACTTGCTTCTTTACGTTTATTCCGATATCGATAGGAAACTCGCCCAATGTAAAAATCCTAGTTTTTAACTAATTATATGGGGTTAAGCCCCAACTCAAACAATCATCTGGAAAATTTCCTGCGGCAAATGCACGTTGCTCAGTGCTCAAACATGAACACATTATCGTACTTAAAGAACAAGAGTCTTTGTACATTCACGGAGATAAACACAAAACCAATCTATTCTAAGTAAAAAACATAAAAAAAAAGGATCCGTAAACTCATTAACAACACGACATCCCAAAGTCAAGTGCAGTACGCAATTAAGACCCTTATTTAGTCCAAAAATACTGATGCTTGCATGCAATCAGTTGGTCACTCACAGTAGCGTTGCAGCCGATCCGTGGGTCTAGCGATTAGAATAGAATACAAAATTGTCCCCATCCCACATTGTAAAATTACATATAAGGCCCGACGTTGATGAAATAAAGTAATATTGAATTTACAACTCATCTCAGAAGTGTCTAGACTTTTCTTTTAAGGTCTAACCATTTTGGTCCTTCGAGACTCTCCGTTGTTTCCCCCTGTGGGAAGAGCACGGAGTTAAACCAGCTCCTTAAAAACTGCAGAAGGGTCCAGTACACCTACAGCTAAAGGTAGCAAAAATAAAAGACCGAGAATAATGTTATTGAAACAAAAGGTTCAATAAATTAACAAAAATACATGTTATACAGGCAGTATTTGGTCTAATAGTTAGATATAAAAAATATCTATAGTGCGTTAAATTTTTACGCGGCGGTGGAGTATTCAAGGCCGAAACATTAAATGAAAAGAAAAAAAATTCCCAACATCGAAAATGTGCTAAGAGTGAAGACTAGCAAAAATAAAATCAAGCGGCCAAATAACAAAATTTGTGACTAGGTTAGGTTAGGTTACAGCGTCTGTCAGACTCACTGGCAGCCCAGCACACTTAGGCCGTTTCCGGCCCGTTGTGGTACTGCCTGGAATCTTTCCCTTCTCGCATTGTGAGACCTAGAACTCAACACTTGTCCCAGCCTGCGGCTCTTATGAAGTTAGCTATCTTTCTGGGACATATGGTGGAAATTACCGAAATGTCTGATATGAAGGGCGAGCCCAAGTGCTGCAGCCTTCTTCTGCTAAGAACTGGGCAAGAGCAGAACAGATGTTTCACCGTTTCCTCCTCTTCCTCGTCTCTGCAGCTGAAATCAAAGCTGCGGCAAAAATCATTGTATGAGGCGCCCAGTCTATTAGCGTGGGTACCTATTAGCCAGTGTCCCGTTAGGCAGCGTATGACTGCGCTGCACCTTCGTCTGCCGAGCTTTCATAGCTCAGAGGTGCGCTTCCTGTCTATGGTTGGCCATGTTTGCCGAGTTATTCGACAACGTGGTACTGATTGCCACTTGTTGTCTATTAGTTGCTTATATTGCTCCTTTATTATGAGCCTAAATGTGGCCATCGGCATACGAGTATCCTCCTTGTCTTGGAGAAGGGGGATTGTAGTGTCAAGTCTGGCCAGCTCGTCTGCAATACAGTTGCCTTCGATGTCCCGGTGGCCCGGGACCCATATAAGTCTGATAACAAATTGCTGAGCCATCTCGTGATTTGCGGCAATCTGCAACGGTGGCCGAGCTTGCGGAGATCCCATTAAGCGATTAGATTGATTAGATATTTACACGGGTTACCATGGCGGTAGTTTCCTGAAGGCAGTTAAGGGCTTCCTTGATTGCAATGACCTCCGCTTGGAAGACGCTGCAGTGATCAGGGAGTTTAAAGAAGTGCTTAATGTTTAGCTGTTCGGCGTATATTCCTCCTCCGACCCTGTTGTTCAGCTTTGACCCATCTGTGAATATGTTTAGGGCACCTTCTGGGCCTGGGGGTCCCTCACTCGTCTCTGTGGGGGATAATTGCATCGAAAGGAGTGTCTGTGTATTCCCTTGGGACACAGTAGTCCGTTTTAATATTGAGTAGTGACCTGTGAGTTGTGGTGCCCATTGGTCAGAGTCTCTCAGACGTATTGCTGCCATCTGTGCCCTTTCTTTTCCAGCAAGGGCAAGGCTTTGAAGGCATAGAATGGCATCAAGCGCATCATTTGGTGGCTGTTCGTTGAACTTTGTCGAGTTGTCTGGTGATCGTCCTTTTTGATACGGCCGGCCACCATACTGTAACTCCATAAAATATTGGTCTAACTATAGCTTGATATAACCATTGGACTATACTTGGGTTCATGCCTTATTTCAAGCCAATAGCTTTTTTGCAAGTGTAGAGGGCTATCGTGGCCTTCTTCACTCTGTCTTTGATGTTCAGGTTCCAAATTACCTTCTTGTCAATTACCAACCCTAAGTCACTGGCACTGTCGCTGGAGGAGAGTCGCGCAGGCGCAGAGTGTTTGAGGGTATTTTTCCTAGAAGATAATTGCCACGTCGTCCGCGTATGCCACGAATTTACAGCAATGACAACAATTTAGAACTTATAGTTTTTCTCAATTATAACCCTACCAGTCTCTCAAAAGTTTCGAGAAGGAAGGATGATAGACTGATTGGTCTTTGCTGTTGAGTGCGAGGCTTTACCTGCTTTAGGGATAAAGACTATTTTTGCCTTAAGCCAAGCGTGTTTTATTCTCCCCACTACCAGTATCTTCTTAAATATACATTGCAGCCAGTTAGTGGCCGTGTCTCCGGCTTTTTATACCCGGTACTCGAAGAGTATAGGGGTATATTAGATTTGTGGGGATAACGGTTGTGTGTAACGCCCAGAAGGAAACGTTTCCGACCCCATAAAGTATATATACTCTTGATCAGCATCAATAGTGGAGTCGATATAGCCATGTCTGTCTGTCCGTCCGTCCGTCCGTCCGTCCGTCCGTCTTCATTAGCGCCTATATCTCAAAGACTATTAAAGCTAGAGTAACCAAGTTTTGTATCCAGGCTTCTGTGTTATCACACTACTCCGAATGTATTTCAAAATTTCGTCACGCCCCTTTCCGCCCCCACAAAGGACGAAAGTCTGTGGCATACACAATTTTGAAGATACGAAAAAACTAAAAACGCAAAATCATAGAGAATGACCATTTCTATCAGAATGTTGAATCTGGATTAGATCGGATTATTCATATAGCCACAATGAAGAAAACCATTTCGAAAGTCATCATTCCCTCTCGCTCTCTCTCACACGCGACCCTGTCTGATTTGCCTATTCGTCCAAATGAACGCCTAGATTTCAGAGACTATAAGAGCTAGAGCAACCAAACTTTCTATCCGAGCTCCTGTGATATCACTTCAATACAAGTGTATTTCAAAATTTTGCCACGCGCCCTTCCGCCCCCACAAAGGACGAAAATCTGTGGAATCTACAATTTGTAAGATACGAGAAAACGAAAAACGCAGAATTATGGAAAATATCCGTATCTATCAGATTGCCGAATCTGGATCATATTGGACCATTATTATACCCAGAAGGAACAAATTAAATTTCAGTGGCTACCCAACGGCAGCCAAGCGATTCCCTCTCTCTCTCGAACACATTTCCGTGTCTCTTGTATGTAGGTTTACATGTCTATGTAAAAATGAAGCAGCCGATGTAAAAACTATATGTAAATAAAAATGGAAACAGATAACTTCTAAAATATAAAAATACAGCATAGGGTTCGACTTATTTTTTGAAATTTTCCATTTTGGCCAAAATTGAATTCGTCTCTTTTGCGAACATATAATTAATTAAATAAATCGTAAGCTCATATGTATACTTAAATACGTATATACTGACTGAGTACCGGGTATAAAGTAGAGCCGCGGCCATTGCCGCGGCTCACAACGTTCCCTCTCGTTGTAATTGGGAAGGAATGATCTGGTCCGAACCAGGGGATTTGAACGGATGGAAACTGTTTGTTGCTCAGTTTATGTTCCGTTTTGAGAAGATATGCTCCATTGAGGTGATCGAACCCTCACTAGGGAAGTGAGTCGGTCCATTGATGGAGCACCCTGGAAAATGAGTGTCGAGTAAAATGTGTAGGAACTCCTCACTGGAGTTAGGCCACGTACCATCGCTTCTCATTAGGTATCCCACCGAGGGGGTCGTTTTGGAGAGGATCTTGCGCAGTCTGGCAGCTTCCGACGTTACCTCGATTTCAAAACAAAATCTTTTCCACGAGGCCCTTTTTGCCTGTCTGATTTCTTTCTTGTATAGAGCCAGACTATTTTTGTAATCTGCCCAGTGCTCTTCCTCGTTAGCGCTTTTGGCGCTGTTGAAAAGGGACCTGCAGCTTTTCCGTAGGATATCTATATGTTTTGACCACCAGGGGGGTTTCTTTTTCCCCTTGTGTTTGTTTAGTGGGCACGCTGCCGTGAAAGCAGTGTTGCATGCTTTAGTGAACCTGTCCACCATTACCGTGACGTATTTTTCCCAGTTGGCTTTCCTAGGGTTAGCAAAGACAGTGGGTTTTGGGCTCTCGAGAGATAGTGTGGTCTCGATATACCTGTGGTCCGAAAAGGAATGGTCCCCCAGAACTTTCCAGTTCTTTACTATGTCTGACAGTTTGTGAGACACTAATGTTAGGTCAATTCCCTATTATCTATTCTTAATTATAAACGTAGGATCATTGCCCCGATTGCAGATAAGAAGATTAGAGTTTAGGATGAAGCCAAATAATGACCCCCTACATTTGTATCCGAACTCCCCCTTTGGGTGTGGTGGGCGTTGGCGTCGCAGCCTATTACAAAGCCTATATCCGACCTTTCGCTATCTCTGGTGAGCTTGCGAACTAGGTCACCGGGAGGATCGCTTTCCTCATGAGCCATGTAGGACGACATCAGCCTTATGTGAGAACCTTGTAGCTCAAGGGTTGCCGCTGTGTTGTCACCATTGCTAAAGTTGTGGAGCAGAAAGATATTTAAGTACTTCCTTGCAAGAATGCAGGTACGGATTTTACCTTCTCTCTGAGCTACAATAAGCTTGTGCTCCTTCGTCGCTAATCCACAGTCCTTGTGTCCTACTACCCAAGGCTCTTGGATCAGGACTACATCTGCTCCGCTCGCTTCCAAGTGGAGTATAAGGGCAGCGGATGCTGCTTTACAGTGGTGGAGATTTATCTGTAGGAGAGACATCGACGGAGTTCTCCACCATCGTGTTGTCGGCGTCCGAGTCGTCCTCGATTGTGTCGTCGCGACACATCGCCTCTAACTCGCGCATTAGAGCCGTATCGGAGGAGTAGCCGTCATGGGCTGGCTCAGGATCGTCAACGGTTGCTTCGATCTCCGAGGCAACGTCCTGCTCGACTGGGTTGTCGACAGGACGTGCCTCGGACGCTGCATCCAACTTATAAATCTTTATGGAGGCGGGCACCCAAACTCTCGGTCTAGGCCTACTGGGCACCTCGCTCCAGTCGACTGCGACGAGCTTCGCCCCAGGGTATACCTCTCCGACTTGCGCTACCGCTGCTTTATAGAGGTGGATGGAGCGCTCGTCTTCGCAGGCTATGGTCTTGATACATCCCTGGTACCACCCCATGTCTTTACAGACTGGAGGGAGGCCTGGTTGCTTGTCCAGTAGATCGAAGCAGCGGTCGGCCAGTGCCGCTTCCACCCACTTCCACTGGTTCCTGGGGATCCTGGAGTCCACGCTGCCTTTATCCAGGACGCCGATCAGCGTCCTCTCCTTGGCGATCTGCGCGAACGACACGTTCGGCAGCACTCTGGAGCGCTTCGGAGCCGGTCCAGGAGTCTCCTGTGAGCGCTGCCTTTTTGTTTGCGGGGCTGTGATCTTCGACGGGGCAACCCTCTTTGTCGAAGCTGGGCAGCACCTTGGATGTCCATTCGACCTTCTTCCGCCATTGGTCGGTCGGGCTGGACATCGTACTCGCGTTTTGCCGACGGAGTATGTTGCCAGCACTCCTCCTCTCGGCATACGTGAAAGCTTTGGCTTGGGCGCTAGTCGATGGCAACTCGCTTCCGCACCCTTACCAGCAGGCAGAGCAGCCGCAGGGTTGCAGAGCCACTGCACCAAGGTATCGGTTTTAGGAGGCGATTTGCCACCCACCACAGAACTGGGATGGGACCCCTTAAGGTTCGCCCTAGCGTCTTCTACCACGCTGGTTTTACCTGCTATATCGCGGGTCAGGCCAGGAATAAAATTCTGCGGAGTGGAATAGTCGATCATGACTACTTCAATAAAAGGCAGTTCGAACAAATTTTAAAAAATATAGACGGCATAAAATAGATTTATGTCGAAGTAAATACTGCAGAAACTGTAAATGTACAGGTGGTAACACTGGAACCTTGAAGAGAGGCTTGGAGCCATAAGCTGACCATAGTCTTGAAGAAGTAGTTGAGTTGATTTCGGCTGATTGGAAGAATATCTGAGAAATAAAAAACTCTCAAAAGGAGTTAGATCAGGCTGGCTGGTGCGAGTGCCAAACGAGAAAGGAGAGAATGGAATACCTTCGGAAAAAACTATAAAAATGTTGAGGAGTAATATAAAAGGTATGAATCAAATTTCAAATTCGACAATAAAGTCGCCGATTTGGACTTTGAATTCCAGTGCTTATTAAGAGCCATTAAAACGAGGATGCAGGATATTACTGATGGAAAAAATAGCGTCAGTAAAGAGGCAGGAGTTAAAAAAAGAAAATGAAAATTTTTAGTTCTACTAAATGCAGAAGTACCCACATTCTCAGGAGTAGATAAAGAGTGGGACGGTTTTTCACAATTTTATTTTATTTTTATTTATAAAAGTTAGCTATAATTTAAATTAACACTAACTTAATATCTAAAGCGCTGGCTGCAAAGGCCTTCGGCTTGTTAGAGGTGTTTAGGGGCTAGTATTTGTATATTTACATATTTACATTTACATATTACATTTACATATATATATTGTTTACTTTAATTAGGGTTATAGGAGGTGATATATGTTCGTTTTTTTTAGGAATTCAATAACTTTTGAGATGTTTTCTATAGTTGGGTTTTCGAAGATGGATATGGGGCATGTGTTTTGAAAGATTTGGTTTTTGAGGTGGGAAGTTGCGGTGCAGTTAGTGTTTAATATTAAGTTCGTCTGTTGTATGGCAGTTAGGGCAGGGTATGATGTTGCCAGGGTTGTAGTAGTGTTGTTGTGTAAATCGTGTGTGTCCTAGTCTGAGCCTAATTATTTTAATTTGGTCCCTTTTTTATTCGTATTTTTTAGGTACAGGTTTGTTAATGTTAGGTTTGGGTTTAGCTGTTGGTACCATCTGTTGCAGAGATCTATGTTTTGTTTAATTTTTTCTGCTAGATCATTGGCAAGGAATTTGTCTATGTCTGTTGTGTTAATGTTGAGGGTGTAATGTAGGGGCATATGATATGTGGATTTGGCTGTAGTGTCGGCTAGCTCGCTACCTACCACAATGGCTAGGTATCCAAAGGAGTTTTATTTTAGGGGCGGTTTTGGTGAGGAGGGTTCTAATGGTAATAGGATATAAATTATTTGTTGAGCTACTGAGCTTTTTCAGCAGCGTATTTTTAAGACATTTAATTAAAACACAAATTGGTTTTATTTCAATGTATTAGTATGTATATTCGTGTATGTTCGATTTTGTGTTTAGTTATGCGAGAGATGCGAAAGTTAACGATACGACGTTTGCTCATGAAGACGATCAATTCCTAAGTAAGTGCTGCTCCCAAGATGTGCCTCCCACGCAGCTCTTGTTGGACGACGAACGACGAAGAAAGGGCGATGTTGCGATAGAGAGAGCAGGCCGACAGTAAGCAACAAAAGACTAAGAGCAATGCGCTCTTTATGCTGCCGTGGGCCGGCGCTAAGCCGAACATACTCCCCCCGTTGAAGAGTACGGGTCTTCGACATCCTTCTTTGGCAGCATACACAGCTTCGCGACGGCCCTTGTGGCAATCCCAGTAGCTGTTTTGAGCTCAGCTACCCTGGCAACATCATCCTTCCCGCCGATTAGCTAAGTCACTCTTGCCAATGGCCACTTGAGGGGAGGCAGGTTCTCGTTCTTTACGAGCACTACGTCGCCGATGCTGAGACTAGGCTGCCCAGTTCTCCACTTAGCTCTCTCCTAAAGAAGGGTGAGATACTCCTCTCGCCAGCGGGACTAAAACGTCTGCTGCAGAAAATTGATCTTCTGCCAGCGATCAAGACGATTGAAGTTTAGTCTGGTTACATCTGGCTCTGCAAACATAAGAATCGGCGCCGTGCTCAAGAAATGCGCAGGTGTCGTCAGGATGCTCTGAAATGGGAAGTAATGGCCTTGATGTGATTTTCATCGAAGAAAAGTATGGAACTGGAGGCGGATCGGTAGAAGTGATGCTTGGCTGTCCTCACCGCTGCCTCCCAGAGCCCGCCAAAGTGGGGCGACCGAGGGGGAATGAAGCGCCATTCGATGTGATCTGCGACGCAAAACTCCTGAACTGCCTTCTGGTTCTTTTCGGAGAGGAACAGCTTCTTCAGCTCCGCCAACTCGTTCTTAGCTCCAACGAAGTTAGTTGCGTTATCAGACCAAATCTCCCTTGGCTGACCACGAGTACAAATGAACCGCTTGAGCGCGCTATTGAACGCTGGCGTTGACAAATCCTGCACCAGCTCCAAGTGTACGGCCTTGGTGAGAAAAGAAATAAATACGCAAATGTAGCATTTGATGGGTGGTCTGGTCCGCACCTCACTCTTGTAAAAGAATGGACAACAAAAATCCACGCCCGTAACAGCAAAGGCAGGTCAGCCATGATATGCTGAAGTAAACGCGGCTTGGCCTTAAAACATCTTGTGCAGCGATTTACGACATTTGCCACAGTCTTACGCCCTCCAATTGGCCAATACTCATGATGAATTAGTGCGATTAATGATCGTGGTTCAGCGTGCAAGTTCCGCTCATGAAAATGCATAATTACAGCAGAAGTGACGGGATGACGCCTTGGAAGAATAACTGGATGCCGCGCGTTGAAATCAAGTGATGAGTTCGCCAACCGTCCACCGACGCGTATAGTCCATGTTCATCCAGAAATGGTGCGAGCGACGAAACAGAGCTCGACGGCTGCACCTGCTCTCCATCCCGCAAAGCCTTGTAGTCTGTCCATAAGTGCACTCTCTGTATTGAACGAATGAGTAACCGTTTGCCACCAACGATGTCATCCACAGTTAATCCCGATGATTTTTTGCGCCTCACAAATTTGAAGACGTATGCAAACGTGCGCTGAAGCTTTCCGAAGGAATTGCTAAATTTCCGGCCATCAGAGAGATCTACGAATGGGCAAACTGCAATGAGGACTCTCTTGCGAAGCTCCAGTGTCGGCAGGTCTTGTGTAGATGACGATGGCCTCATCGGTTTTTCATTTCGAAGAAAGAGTGGCCCGTGGGACCAAAGATGCGATTCCAAAAGTTCAGATGGCAGAGCGCCTCTGGACAAGATATCCGCAGGGTTCTGAGCGGTTGGAACGTAGCGCCATTCTATCTGAGCAGTCCGCTCCTGAATGGCCGAAACCCGATTTGCAACGAAGACGTTAAAACTTGATGGGTCATTGCGAATCCTGGACAAGGCAGTTATGGAGTCGGACCAGCAATAGAAGCATCCAGTAAATAATTAAAGTTGATGTATCTCACTGATCAATTGAGAGCGTAGGTCAGCGCCACATAACTCCAACTTGGGCACCGTCAATACCTTGACATGGCGAAACGATATAAATACATGCGCCATACGCGTCTAGGCTGGCATCACAAAACCCATGAACCTCAACCTTTGACCTGGGACACAATGCGAGGCGAGGAAAGACGAGAGTTTCGCTGACGAAAGAGACTCGGGTAGACTCTCATCCCATTGGAGCCGCTCCTTCCACACCAGCTGAAGGAAAATCTTTGCCTTTGCAATTACAGGCCCAATCAATCCAAGGGGATTATAAAAGCGAGCGATAGTTGACAACATAGAGCGCTTTGTCGGCTTTGAAGACAACTGTGCGGATACTACGGAAAAATTCATGCAGGCATCCAAACCAATCCAAGGGCCTTTGTAAAATCGGTGCCATTGTCGAAACTCAGCAGCGTTTCTTTATTTTTGTCAGGAACTCCTTCACGCATGGCAGGAACGTTGGAGCACCATTTCCGAATTGGGAAGTTTCCCCGAGCCAGTAACTGGGATGTCTGCTTCAACTTCTCACGCACTTCCTCTACAGATCCTCCCCCATCATCAAATCGTCGACATAAAAATTGGACACCAACACTTCCGATCCAATGGGGAATGACGATTTTTCTTCTTCGGCCAGTTGGAGCATCGCACGAATCGCAAGATAGGAAGCTGGCTTGGTATTATACGTTACCGTGTCGAGTTTAAACGTCTTTACATTTTCCTGAGGCGAATCTCTCCATAAGATGCACTGAAGGTAATTATCCGGCTCAGTTACCCGGACACACCTGTACATCTTGCAGATGTCCCAAGTCAGCGCAATTGGGAACGTACGGAACCGAAGTAATGTATGTAGAAGCTTTGGTTGTATAGTAGGCCCAGCCATTACAACCTCAACCCGCAGTTTGGTTGTTGTGCTGTCTTCCTTAAGCACGGAATGATGTGGCAAAAAATATCGACAGCGACTGGACAGTTCTGATTCTACCAACGACATGTGATTAAGTTCTTGGTACTCCCTGATGAAAGAGGAGTACTCAGATTTTAGCTGCGAACGACGCTCAAGTTTCCGCTCCAAGTTGGGGAACCGGCGATATGCTTGCATATACGAATCACTCAAGATATCCAAACTTCTTTTGATGGGCAACTTTACAGCAAACTCTCCAGATGACAAGCGCGAGAAACTAGCTTTGAAGTGCTTCTCACAATCGATATCCTCCTCCTTTCACCGAAACTTAAGTGGAACTTTCTACCTCCCAAAACCGCCTCAGCAGCATTTCCACTTAATTTAGGGACTCATGACCGGTGTCGGATGAGTACCGACACCCCAACAAGGCTGTCTTTCGAGGTTGCTGGCCGCCTCCTAAAACCACACATCCAAAGCGAGTCTTCTGAAGCGATGGCAATTTGTTGCCAATTTGATTTGGCCAACGCACAGAAGATTAAAGAAGAGACTAGCCCTAATGAGCAGGTCAATGCGCTGCGGCCTGAAGAACTGCGGAATTTTCCAGTTGGAAACGTCCATTGAAACGCTGGGCTGCTGCTAGGTGATTGTGGGTGCTACCTACACGACGAAACTGGTACTATAGTCAGAGGCTTGCGACTGCGAATTGAGGCGCGCTGTATAGCCCGGCGATGCGAAACTAGAGTCCCCAAGACCCGATACTGCGGCCGATGACATGGCATTTTTTAGTCTAAGTTGCTGAGCGAGACTAGATGTTATGAGGTGCATTTGTGACCCGGAATCTAAGAGTGCCCGACATGGCACGAGCGATCCAGTGCGATCCTTCAACAAAACCACTGCAGTGGCTAAGAGTACGACATCATTGCAAGAATTGTGAGCTTTCAGAGCGGTGGCTGAAGCCTCTGAAAGGCCTTCAGGGTGCGGCGACGATTACGAGCGTCTGTCATTGAAATGCAATAACTTGTGATGTTTGATCCCACAGTGGCGACAAGTTGAGGACCTGCAGGTGCGAATTTGATGGCCGGGCTTCAGGCAGTTCAGGCAAAGACTTAGTTTCTTCACCACTAGTAGGCGCAGAGAGATGTAAAAACAAGGTGCAGGTATAAATACTATGGCCAGTAGTATTGCAAAATACACAATCAAGAGCAACCGACTCAGTCGCTACGAAAGAACTCTTACTGTTGTTAAGTGTTTAGACCTTACAAGAAAAATCTAAACACTTGCGAGATGAGTTGTAAATTCAATCTGGTTTTATTTCTTCAACGTCGTGTCTTATATATACTTTTACAATGTAGGATGGGGACAATTTTGTATTCTATTCTTATCGCTAGACCCACGGATCGGCTGCAACGCTGCTGTGAGTGACCAACTGAATGCATGCAAGCATCAGTAATTTTAGACTAAATTAGGGTCTTAAGTGCTTACTGCACTTGACTTTGGGGTATCGTGTCTTGCTTATGAGTTGACAGATCGTACCCTACAGTCATAAATTTTATACTTTATGTATGTTTTTACTTAGAATCGATTGGTTTTGTATTTATCTCCGTGAATGTGTATTCTTTAAGTACAATAATGTGTTCATGTTTGAACATTCTGCAAAGGGCCAAAAGTGGCATGGCTTAGTTTTTATTTGTACATTTTTTTTTTGTCGATGATTATCTTAAGGTATACTACAATGAATAGGGAAGTGCTATTGCTTGCAGTCTTCGAGCTACCTTAATTCTTCTTATGGTATATATTATTAATATTAACATAATTATTATTCCGATAATCAAAGCAGCATGTCCAGACACATGGTGGAACTTAAGTCCTTTTAATTCATGATGACCTTCTTTTAACATTGTTAATTCGTTTTGTAATTTATTAATTTCATTCTATTAATTAACGGTACAGATATTGGATTCCAAACAATTTTCGGTATTTTATTTATATTAATTATATAAGAGGATGAAATTGTCTTATAGTCTTCTGAATGAATACTGTGATGAGGAATTAATATTTTATCATCTGTTCGCACAGTGCAACCATTCATTATTGTTAAAATTCCTTGTTGAGGTAGATCAATTATTTCTTGATTTCAATTAATTCTTTGAATTTTCTCATTAGTGTTTACTGGAACTTTGATGAGCCAACTACCTTTCTTTTCTAATTCGACCCAAAATGACCCTGTCTCTGGCATTTTTTTATAGACACAAGTTGAATGACTATTGGGTTGAAACGGGGCTATCTCACAAGCATTATCTTTGGCGCTACTCCAAGGCCAATTACCTTCACATACTCTTTTATTCGTTTGCCATTTTTGGCATTTGTTCAAAGTAGCTTCAGTCATCGAATAATAGGAATCAATTTCGAAATTGTATACTAAGTACCTAAAGCTTAAATCTACCTTGATCAACTCCCTTTCATGCTCCACTGGCATTGGAATAATCCTAAACAAATGGGATGGGTGTCTACCAAACAGTGGGATCTTCACATTTAAGATTAACTTGTTATCTACGAAAATTCCTTTTGCGGTTAATAGGCTGTAAATTTCCTTCAATTCCGTCCCTGTTCTTTTTCCTGGAAGAACTAGTGTTTCTAATAAACTATCCTTTATTTTTGTAATTTCTGCTTTTAGTTGTATCGGTTTTAAAATATTTGGATTTAGTCTACCATGATAAATATCTATCAAGAGACTTATTACTCCTGCTTGGATTTTATCGCACTTGTCAATCATTGAACTTAGTTGCTTTGTTACCATAAAGAAGTTAATAGATTCTTTGTATACATAATAACTTTCTTTTAAAGCCTCCGTTATGTTCTCTACTCTGGTGCTCATACTTTTAAAGTTGACATTTATTTCCTCAGTAGTTCTTTTGAGAATATTTACTGTTGACTCTACCACTGACGTTTGTCTTTTAATTAAATCGTCTATATTATGTAGGTTTTCTAATAGATTTTTTTGATATTTCCTTCCAAAGTTTCTCTATCTTCGGCGTCCATTATTCCGAATAATATATGATAAAGTGACCCCATAAACTCAAATGGTGCTCGTTTCTGTCTTTTGTTGTCCTGAGCCATAAACAATTTATTATTTTCCTCTAGATCTGCAATTTGTCTGTCAGTGTTATCTAAAACATTATTGCATTGTTCTTCAAAGGTGTAGAGTTTACCGCACACAACTCTCATTTTCCCAACTAATTCTTTCCCCTTTCTTATCATTTGAAAATATGGGTCCATATTATAATAGACAATTAGATCCCAAGATGAGGCTATTATTTCCACGTCCCCCAACGGTTCCAAATATATTGACGTGGAACTGTTCATTTTTTCAATTGACCACTTCTCTGTTCTTCTGGCAGCTATGTTTGCACTTGATGCTTGGCAAAATAACATAAGCGTTAACATTACTGCCATGAGACCTAGCTTTGGTATTCGAGGTGTGCCGCGACTACTTCTGGTTTCTATTGGAGGCTTTTCTGAATCATTTTCTTCAGACTCAATTCCAGCTAATGGACAAATTTTAGTAATAGGTCGTTTGATTGACCCGTCTTGATGTTTAATAGTGACTACTCTGACTCTATTGTCTCTACCTTTATGTATTTCTTCTATCTTCCCCAGAGGCCATCTAGCTGGATGACAGTTTTCATCTTTTATTAATACTATCTGTCCTTTTTTAACATTCTGCATTCCTTTTTTCCATTTATTTCTTTGTTGCAGAGTGTGTAAATAATCATTTTTCCATTTAATCCAAAATTCTCTCTTAATTTTTGAATTAATTTCCATCTATCTAGATTTCCAATTCTTTCATCTGATATTGTTTCTATGGGGCCATATATTGGCCTTCCAATAATAAAATGACCTGATGTTAATACATCCAAATCGTCAATATCATTTGTAGCTGTATACAACGGTCGTGAATTTAGTACAGCTTCAATTTGACATAAGAGGGTTGCCATTTCCTCATAGGTTAAATTATTATCTCCAATCACTCTTTTCAAGTGATATTTTACCGATTTTACACCAGCTTCCCAAATACCTCCAAAGTGAGGTCCTGCCGGGGGGATAAAGTGCCACTCTATATGTTCTCTTTCTAATATTGGAATCACTTTTATATTGTCCTTAAGGGCTCTCTGATATTCTTCGTCTAATTTTCGCGAAGCTCCAACAAAATTGGTTCCATTATCGGAAAAGATTTTTGCACATTTTCCTCGTCTTGAAAAAAATCTTCTAAGTGCAGCTAGAAAGGCGTCCGAAGTTAGATCACTGACGACTTCCAAATGAATAGCTTTTGTCGCCATGCACACAAATACGGCAATATATCCCTTATACGATTTTTGCCCACGGTTTCTAGAGCACCGGATTTGGTAAGGTCCGGCAAAGTCTACCCCTGTATTTGTAAAAGGGTGCGACATAGTTGCTCTATGTTTCGGCAGGCTTCCCATAATTTGTTCTGCTGTATTCTGCCTGTACCTAGCGCAGGTAACACACTCTTTAAGCTTTTGCTTCAAACAGTTTTTAAGCCCAAATATCCAATACTTTCGCTGGATATAATTCCGCATCAGATTAATTCCACCGTGCAATGTTTCTTTATGTGCATCATTGATAATTAAGGACGTCAAGTGACATTTATTTAAAATCAATGGGTGCTTAACCTCAAATTCTGCGTTGGAGTTTTGTAATCTACCTCCAACTCGCAGTAATCCATCTTTATCTAAAAATGGATTCAAGCCTAATATCTTACTTTTTGTTTCTATTTCTTTTTTATTGATTAGGCTAGCTATTTCCGCACTGAATTGAAAAGCTTGTTGTTTTTTCAATACTAATATTTTAGCGATCTTTATTTCATTGACCGTCAAATGTGGTAAAAATTTTGTATTTTTGGTTTTGATTTGAATAAACCTTAATACATATGCAATGACTCTCTCTAGTTTATGCATACACGAGTATTTATGCAATAACTCTTTAATTATGTTAGCTTTATCGATTATGAACGTTGTGCCAACAACTCATTTTTCTTCAATTTCCTCTTTTGGCCAATCTTCCCTAGATTTTACCAACCATTGAGGACCCTTCCACCAAATTTGAAAATTTTTCAGCTTTTCTGCACTAATTCCCCTTGACGCTACATCTGCTGGATTGTCTTCAGACTTGACATTCTTTCTTCTTTAGGACGTTGACATGCAATGACTGCACCATCAAGTGGCCCAAGCGACACCAGCCGATGGCTGTTACGCGTGGATCCCAGGCAAGAACACAGCCCACCTCCCGCCCAACCGACCGAGGGACGCTGCCGCATAACGCGCGACTCGTTAACCGAACCGATCGCGGACATGCAGGAAAGATAGCTGTTAGACTGGTGTTCGAGGAAAAGTAGAACTACTCTATCTAAAAAACTAAGCAATTTCTAATTACGAGAAAGATATAAGAGTATCAATAATTTAAGACTAGGGAGGGAGTTAGTAGTAGAAATAATATGGTAGAGGGAATTATAATCTGAGCATAGGACTCTAAATGGTTCATGCAAGGAGTAATTCGATCTACAAAGCGGAAGAAACAAGGTTGTATAATTCCAAGTGCTTCTAATAGGAATCGTGAAGTTTATGCGGCTCAACAGGTCAGGGCTGTCTACGTCACCCCTGATCAAGTTGAGCACAAAAATCACACCAAGCATTTTCCTACGATTAGCTAAGGTTGGAAGGTTTATTTTAAATCAATCTATTAGGGTAAGACGGCAGTCTCACACCTGCATCCCAGTTAAGACCTCGAAGAGCAAAAAGTAAAAAGTTTTTCTGAACTGATTCTATACGGTCCTGGTGTACGTTGTTGTACACAAGAGCCGTATTCTAAAATCGGACGAACCAGAAAGGTGTAGAGAGTCTTTGTTATATAGGGGTCGTCAAATTCCTTTGACCACCTCTTTATAAACCCAAGCACGCCCATGGCCTTGTTCACCATGGTAGAAATGTGTTCTGAAAACTTTAACTTGGGCTCTAATAGAACACCAAGATCATCAACCCGGGTAATTCTCTCAAGAGAACCACCACAAAGGGTGTAAGGAACCAGAAAGGCGCTGGAACGATGAAAAGTCATTACTTTACATTTTGAAGCATTAAGGTTTAATAGATTTGCACAACACCAAGACTGAAATCTATCGAGATCGGATTGCAACCTGGATTGAAAAGAAATGTCCTTATATTGGACACAGAGCTTAACATCGTCCGCATACATAAGTACTCGAGAGTGTGTTAATACAGAAGGCAGGTCATTTATAAAGAGCGTAAATAGTAAGGGGCCTAGATGGCTCCCCTGTGGTACACCCGAAGTCACCAAAACTGGTGAGGACAGGGAGTTATTGAAAAGGACTCTTTGAGACCTAGAAAATAGGTAGCTAGAGATCCATCTCAGGAGATTGGGCGAGAACCCTAGAAGGTCAAGTTTTTGTGCTAGGAGGGAATGGTTTACAGAGTCGAATGCTTTACTAAAATCGGTGTAAACAACATCCGTCTGTAAATTACCTTGAAAGCCTTTAATTATAAAGGAGGTAAACTCCAATAAGTTGGTAGTGGTTGATCTCCGCCGTATAAATCCGTGTTGAGAACAGAAATACTACAGAAATACCAAAACGCAACTGAGTCGGAAAACGACGCAACTTTTTGCCATCACTAGGGCTCTATACTAAACCTATGTAAAAAAAAACTGCGTTTCTGAGAAGACGCAAAGAATCAAGACGCAGCCTCAGTGTAAAAACCTTAGATTTTAGATAGACACATTAATTAGACGTCGTTTAAGGTATCGCTTATAAAAATATAAAAATAAACGGCTAAGTTATAACCGTTTGACCAAAAATTCATATGCCGAATTTCGTCGATAAATTCCGTTAGCCGACGTTTAACCGTGTTTTTTTTCCTACAAAACTACCAAAAATCTGTGTTTGTAACTGTTTTTAACGGTAAAATGGCATTTGGAATGGTGCCAAACGGCATATGAATTTTTGGTCAAACGGTTATAACTTAGCCGTTTATTTTTATATTTTTATAAGCGATACCTTAAACGACGTCTAATTAATGTGTCTATTGAATCCTTTCACTGTTTCCGTGATCTTCTCAGGATAAGGAAGTATGCTGGCAGATACTTGTCAGCGAGTTGAGCAACTACCTCGCAACAAAACTCCAGTAATATGCGGCAGACAATGGCCCTTTTCACACCAAATAGACTCCCTACCGTACAGGCTATGCTGTGGCTATTCTCTTCTCCAGAAGAATTGTCAGTCTGCTCTTTACTTACAAGGGTCCAAACGCGAGGAGGACGTTGCAGTTGCAAGACGAATGGGAGATATAAGTGATCTGCATAGGTGCTGCAGGTGCGGAGTTAAAATTTTCTCAAACACTTTAGGAATAGCGGATAACTTAGATATACCTCTATAGTTCATTGCGTCAGACTTGTTACCTTTCTTATGGAGACGAATTATAAAGGACTCCTTCCATATAGGGGGAAAGCATGAAGAATTTATAGATTAGTTGAATAGTTTAAGCAAAGTCCCACACAGAGACTCGGCACAGTACCTGAGTACACAGCCGGGAACTCCGTCCGGACCCGGTGAGAACACCGGCTTTACTGTTCGTAGATCATGAAGCAAGGAGCTTTCATTTAGCAAAGGACTGAAAATGCCGCTCGACCTCGGTAAGCCGTATGGATACGGCTGACCAGAGTAAACGTCCTGCGAATAGGTAGTTTGGAAAAAACGCGCAAAAAGATCGGCAATTGCCTGATCATTGTCTGCAGACATATTAAGGAAGGATAGCGAGGATGGGTGTGCGGACGTTCTACGCTTACTGTTTACGAAGCTGTAGAACTGTTTGGGGTCCTTCGAGAAACGTATCCTGCATCGACATAGGTAATTTTGATAGCATTGAGCGTTAAGAACCGAAAAGTTTGACCGAGCTATTACATAATGAGAAAAAGAAGAAGGAGAGCCAACTTCTTGAAATTTTTTATAAAGTCTGGATTTTACGTTTTTTAGATGGGATAACTCCTTGGTAAACCAAGGGGGTTTTCTTGATCTAATCGGACAGGAAAGTGGGACACAAGAGACAAAAAGTGAGTCCAGTGCATCATAAAAAATGTTTGTGCCTGTCGTAACATCACTGCACAAATATAAAGCGGACCAATCAAAATCCCCAATGAGGTTATTAAGCTTCGTAAACTCGGCCTTACGGAAGCAGCGGACACATTGGGGTAGTCTACCCGACCGATTCAATATAGTTCGTCCTAGGTCGAGCGTCACTTCGAAAGTAGGATGGTAGGCATCTTCAGGTATAGTGAGCGGGGGGACTCGAGTTAACAACGCTAAGGTCGGATCCGTTGCAAAGCACAGATCAAGAAATCGACCCAAGGAATTTTTAACATGGTTAACTTGAGACAGAGACAGGTCAATCAAGCCGTCAACAAAGTCATGTCGTGCCATGGGTACCAGGCTATTAGACTCATTTGCCGAAGACCAATCAATTCCTGGCAAGTTGAAGTCACCAAGAACTATCAAGTTATGAACCAGTTATGAAAACCGAGAAAGCGGGAAGAATCAGTCTTACACACAGAAATTCCAGTTCCTGCTGGATCTGGACTGTGAAAAGTTCCGACGTGAAGTTTGAGTCAACAGCAATCAGAACCCCTCCTGCACGTCGAGACGAACGATCCTTTCTATAAGTTGTGTACCGATCTGCCAAAACTTCGGAACTAAGAATTTCCGGCTTTAACCAGGTCTCGGTAAACACAATAACGTGGGATGCAAATGCGACACTATCCTGGAAGAGAATGCTGAGCTTACTACGCAAGCCTCGAACATTCTGATATGTCACTAAAAGAGAGTTTGTTAGTTTTTTGGACGGGTGGAAGTGGAGCGAGAAGATGACGAAGGAGCACTGGTCTGATTAGTTGGCAGAGTTATTGTGGGCCTAGTCTTCTTCTTTGCCTTAAATTCCTTCACCACCAAATGCTCCGGCCAAAATTTGGCAGAACAGATAGATGGTGTTAAAATGAGCTTGAGAGACACTTATTTTAAAGGAAGCTATCTCCCTGGCATACGAAAAGTTAAACTTTTCCACCTTAACATCAACGGCTTTTATTTGGCTTTGAATGTAAGCCGTCACATCTTTAATTGTGGAGTCAGGGGCAAGCCGTGAGACAAAAACTTGTCTCTTTGGTGGGATCCCCACCAATCTTGGCACCACAGGCCTATCACCTGTGATGGTAATACCCGGTGGTCCGGGACGTATGTTCACTGGTGGTGTCGGAATTGACAGTTAATGAGTTTGCGGACAGTACGGACGCGGACGCTACGGATGATTTTGGCTGCATGCCCTCCGACGCGATAAATTTGGCTACCGAATTTTCATCGCCAGCAGCTATCGTTGCCTTCGGAGTAGCGAACGAGATCAACTGCTGCACTATTGGAGTGGTCGGAGTCACCTTGTCAGCATCGGACGGTCGAGGGGCAGCCGGCACATGCAGATCCCTCGGAGTGACCTTTTTACGCCTAGGAGACTCAGTCAGTAGTTTGAAACCACTAAACTGAGACTCCATGGCTAGGAGCCGATCATATTGCTCTTGAAAGCCCACGGTCAGCTCCCTAAAGCCCTTCCGGGTCTGCCGCATAAACGCTGCCATCTCCCTCTCAACCGGACGGCATGCCTCACAGCTGAAATGCAGGCCATTCCTTTTTGCGATGGCATTACCCACGAGACCGGATAACCCGGCGCATTTAGCGTGCACTACGCTATCACAGAGCCAGCAGGGGATACTCGGCTGGTCATGGGTGACCTGCTTCTTGCAGGTTTTTTTATCGCAGACCACAGAGAATTCCATTTTAATTTTATTTTTTTATTTTGTATTTTATTTTTTTTCCTTCAAAAAAAATTGGTATCAGACCAGTGTGCCAGATAAACGCCAAAAGAGGAATAGGTAAAAATGAGAGCAGTTACAGTAGCTACAATTGAGAGAGAGAGAGAGAGCGCTACTGCACAGAAAATACTGAGAGCGAGAGAGGAAGAACAGTTATTTAAAGTGTTGGTAATAGAGAGAGAGTGATAGATCAGCAAAACTAATAGGTGAGAGCGGCTAAATATGATACTGTGTGTACTTACGAAAAGCACAAATAAAAACACACTGTTAGACGATGCAAAAGCAAATAATTTAAATTATGTTTTTCACGTTAACAGGCATGCACTCGCGATTAAGTGATAGATGATTTAGTGGGTTGTTAATTTATGAATTTTGAAATGTTATTTTCAATAAAAACACCGGTTGTTTAAGCAAAAAGGCAGAAAGTACGCGGAGCGCAAAACAAAAACACGTCTGTATTCTACAAAGAGAAACGAACGGTCTCCATTTAATTTCTTTAACTTTCCTAATTTCATCCGTTCGACGTCTAATAAACTTGTCTTTATTGTCTCCGTTTTTTATCCAAGCTAGAGTGATCGTAGAATCACTCCAAGCGCAACTTTCTGCCTCACTTCCAACCGCTATTTTTATTCGTTCCATCAATTTCGCTAGAAGATGAGCCGCACAAAGTTCTAACTTGGGAATGGTTTTCCGATTCTTTTTCGGATTAACTTTGCTTTTGCTGGCTATTATAATTGAAGCCCCATCTACCTTGGCATACAATACGGCAGCATAAGCTTTTTCGGATGCATCGGCAAACCCATGAATTTGCATCGGATTAGCATGCTGAGAATTAAGCCATCTTGGTATCCGAATGCTCTCTAGCGCCGTTAAATTTTCTTTAAATGCATTCCATTCACGAGTATCCTGATCTGATAGTTCTTCATCCCAATTTTTGTCTGATAGCCAAAGTTTTTGCATAAATAATTTCCCGACAATTGTAACTGAAGACAACCAGCCTAAGGGGTCGTACATTTTAGCTAAGGTGGATAGAACTATTCTCTTGTTAGTTTTCTTAACAGGTCCATAATGGAAATTGAACCTAAACTCGTCTCTAACTGGCTCCCATTGAAGTCCTAATGTTTTGACGGATTCATTCTCCTCAATGGTTAATACCTTATTTTCTTCATTATCTTTAACGCCCTCAACAATCTCTGGGATATTTGTTATCCACTTTCTTAAGTTAAACCCAACCTTATCAAACTCCTCGGTAACTTCCTTTACATGTTTTTTGGCATCTAATATGGAATCGGCACCTGTCATTAGGTCATCCATATAAAAATCAATTTTGAATCTCCGAGATCCTTATCTTTTTTAAATGGTATTTTTACCACATATCTTCCAGTTTCCTCTCTTTTTGTGGTTGCCAAGAAGTGCTTCTCGCAAACATCTTCTTCCTCATCAGAACTGTCGCTTTCTACTTCCTAGAATATAATACTAATATAATCCTAATATAATCCATCCGAATTCAGTATTCTGACCAAGCAGTCCATCTTTTTTTACTACTCCGTCTTTTACCACATGGGCGTACAGATCTACCCCAATAACTATATCTACCCTACTTGGTTTATTAAAGTTAGGGTCAGCCAACACATAATTTTGCCATTTTGTTTTGTCTATATTGAACGACTTTATAGGCAAAGCTTTCATTAGTTTTGGGAGAATTATTGCTTCAATATTTAGAGGTTTTTTACCAACATCCCGAGTTTGCACAGTTAAATTAACCTTGTATTTAGAAGTGCAAGAGTCTGTAGATGACACTCCACTAACCTCGGTGTTGACTCTTTTTCGCGCTAATTTTAATGCTTGCGCTGCTTCCTCTGAAATTATGGTACATTGCGAACCACAATCAATTAATGCTCTAAGATTTTCATAGCCACCATTTACAGCTCTTACTTTAATAATTGCCGTGGCTAAGAACGCTTGTTTTTTTGTCAAACAAGTATTAACATTTTCCCTTTTTTCGTAGGGATTATGTAGCATCGTATGATGGGGTTTTTTACAAATCCCACAAAACATTTCCGATGAGCATTTCTTATACATCTCATGCCTACAGCATCTATTGCATAGGCGGTGATTTTGTATAGTCTGGCCTCTTTCTATCGGACTCATTCTCTTAAACCTATAGCATTGCATTATTGTATGGCCTGCCATTTTACAAAGCGGACAACTTTCTTTAATACTGCTATTATATGGCACTCCTTTTTTCAACGGCTTCTTCTCTTCCTCCTGCGATGAGTAAAGAGAAGTGTACCGTTGTTCTAGAAATTCCATTACATCGGGTAATCTTTGAATTTCTTTAGTTTTTTTTATATGACTTTCATATAATTGTAATGCATTTTTATTGAATTTTTTCAATATAATGTGCGCAAATATCACATCAACTTCTTCTGTTAATTGTGACTTTAATTTGATAAGATGAATCGCCTCATTTATTGAGTCCGAAAACATCTTAATTTGTTTTGCTGAATCGTTGTCTAGTATTGGTAAATCCAGCAAACGATTCAGCTGATCCGAAAATATTTTTCGCTTATTTTCATACCGCTTGGTCAGCAATTCCCAAGCGGCATTATAATTTTCGACTGGACCTGTCAATAGGTGAGCAACCATACTCCTTGCTTCACCCTTTATAGCCATTTTTAAATATGTAAATTTTAGAGATGTACTCAGACCATCTCTATTATGTATAATCTCACTAAATAATTGTGAAAAACCGTCCCACTCTTTATCTAATCCTGAGAATGTGGGTACTTCTGCCTTTGGAAGAACTGGAAAATCTTCATTTTCTTTCTTAATTCCTGCCTCTTTACTGACGCTACTTTTTTCATTAGTAATATCTTGCATCCTCGTGTTTATGGCTCTTAACAAGCACTGAAATTCAAACTCCAAATCGGCGACCTCATCGTCGAATTTGAAGTTTGACTCATAATTTTTATAATACTCCGTAACATTTTTACGGAGTTTTTTCCTAAGGTATTCCATCCTATCTTTTCTTATTTGGCACTCGCACCAGCCAGCCTGATCTAACTCCTTTTCAGCTTGTTCTAAATGAGATCTCAAATAGTCTTCTAATCTGCCGAAATCCTCAACTACTTCTTCAAGACTTTGGTCAACTTTTGGCTCCAAGTCTCTCTTCAATGTTCCAGTCTCCCCCTGCACATTTATAGTTTCTGCAGACTTTACTTCGACATAGCTTCTTTCTATGTCGTCTATATTTTTTAAAATTTGTTGGAACTGCTTTTTATTGAAGTAGTCATGATCGACTACTCCACAACCCATTAATTTTGAATTATTTGCGGTTACAACTATTTTTAGCTCTCTTAGCCTACAGATTACGTCGCTGGTCAATATACCAGCTTCAATCGATTTTATTTCATTTGCTACTGCGACTTGAGCCTCTAGTAGCTTTATCGTGTATTCCGACAACATCTTGCGCTAATTATTTAATAAAAACTTAAATTTCTGACTTATCTGATGCTGCTGCTGCTGTTGGTGTTGCTGTTACTGCTGCTGATGTCTTCCGCCGTTATTGCTGTTGATGTCGCGGCTGATAGCTGTTACTGCTGCTGATGTCTTCCGCCGTTGTTGCTGTTGTTGTGGCGGCTGATAGCTGCTGCTGTTGATAACACTGTGTTGCCACTGCCGTTGATGCTGCTTAATTTTGCTGATCGGATGAGAACTGCACTTTTGCGTTTCTTTAGGCAATGATATTTGCTCCAACGATCAGTTGTCGTGGGGGTTTTTTTTTTTGAACACACACCTTTTTTATCTTCAGTTTTTGTCAGAAAAATTTTTTTTTTATTGGGCCGCTTTATTTATTTCTTGCTGGCCTTCACTTTTCACACTTTTTCGATGTTGGAAAATTTTTATTTTTTATTCGATGTTTCGGCCTCGAATACGCCACCGCCGCGTAAATTTTTCACGCACTATAGATATTTTGTTGATATCTATTACAAAAATACTGCCTGTATAGCATGTATTTTTGCTTATTTATTGAAACTTTTGTTTCATTAATATTATACTCGGTCTTCTTACTTCAGGAGGGAAAACTCGAGTTTTTTTTTATTTTCGCTACCTTTAGCTGTAGGTGTACTAGACACTTCTGCAGTCTTTAAGGAGCTGGTTTAACTCCGTGCTCTTACCACAGGGGGGAAACACCGGAGAGTCTCGAAGGACCAAAATGTTTAGACCTTACAAGAAAAATCTAAACACTTGCGAGATGAGTTGTAAAGTCAATCTGGTTTTATTTCTTCAACGTCGTGCCTTATATATACTTTTACAATGTAGGATGGGGACCCACGGATCGGCTGCAACGCTGCTGTGAGTGACCAACTGAATGCATGCAAGCATCAGTAATTTTAGACTAAATTAGGGTCTTAAGTGCTTACTGCACTTGACTTTGGGGTGTCGTGTCTTGCTTATGAGTTGACAGATCGTACCCTAACAGTCATAAATTTTATACTTTATGTATGTTTTTACTTAGAATCGATTGGTTTTGTATTTATCTCCGTGAATGTGTATTCTTTAAGTACAATAATGTGTTCATGTTTGAACATTAAGTGTTTTTTTTCTTTTCTTTCCCACCTGAATGCCGGGTGCATACATTGCCCTAGTGTTCTCTTGATTCTCCAACTTCTCACATCTTTGCTCCAGAAACTCGGTGAATTGCTCGGCTGTGGGTATCCTATCCAGTGGCTTGGCTGGCTCCTCCCACTTGGCTTGTGTGGCTTGTATTGTCCCCATACTTTTCAAAGCTCGCAGATAGCCAATTGCGGTATCTGTCAAGAACCGGAGTTGAGACACAGACGACTTCTCAACGCGCTGCACACCCAGAATGTCATTGACGTGTGCCTGAAAAATTAACCGTTTATTATTAAATCGTTCATTATTAAATCAGCAAATCTAAAGCGATGTGATATCTGGCGTGGCTAAATTCTAGCCACGGGATCGTGTCTAGAGCCGGTCCTTTTATGCAGGATGCCATTTCCTTGTCTGCTGCTTTTTGTCGATTATCGAGGAAAACATGCTCCAAGAGGCGGAGTACTGTGAGTAGCCCCCACTGAATTCTGGAAGCTTTAACTCCGGTAGGCGATGCCGGTGCTGCATTATAACCGTCGCTGGGGCTTTTGAAACATGGTCCGTGCGCATTGTTGAGCAAGGGAGCATTGTGGACTGCCGCATGTTCAACTCATGCTTAATGCTAGTCTCCAGCATAACAACGCACTCGACAAACTCTTCTCTTGATAGACTACCGATCTGATCCAGATCGATTCTTTCCAAAGCATCATGATGTTCGTTGAAAGACACGACAAGATCCCATACCGACTTTAAGCGGATGTTCAATTCCCCCTCCTTGAGCTCACCAATCTTCTCTTCGCCGACGTCATTTTCAATTCTCCGTGCTGCACTTAGCATGGCTTGAACCTTACGCTTGTAGTAAGAAAGGTCCGTATTGAGGGACACGGTTACGGCTACCGCTGAACCGAAAAACCGTGGTTTTATGCAAATTAGGGAACGATATAATTAGCTTATATTGCTTATATGGATGTAATTGTTTATTACGTCGGGGGGTCACCAAAATGTTGAGTTACTGAGATTCTTCAGCAGCGTATTTTTACAAAATTTAATTAAAACATAAATTGGTTTGTGTTTAATGTGTATATGTATATTCGCGTATGTTCTATTTGTTTTCTTGTATGTACTTAGTTATGCGAGAGATGCAACTAAAAACATAGATCACAGTGCTAACGAATCGAAAGTGAACGATACGACGTTTGCTCACGAAGACGATCAGTTCCTAAGTATGTGCTGCTCCGAAGATGTGTCTCCCACGTAGCTCTTATTAGACGACGAACGACGAAGAAAGGGCGATGCTACCGTGCTGCTGCTGTGGCCCGGCGCTTAGCCGAACAATGTTTTCGGACTCAATAAATGACGCGATTCATCTTATCAAATTAAAGTCAAAAATAACAGAAGCAGTTGATGTCATATATGTGCCCACATATTGTAAAAATTCAATAAGAATTCTTTAAAATTATATGAAAGTCATATAAAAAAGACTAAAGAAATTCAAACATTACCCGATGTAATAGATTTTCTAGAACAACGGTACACTTCTCTTTACTCATCGCAGGAGGAAGAGAAGAAGCCGTTGAAAAAAGGAGTGCCATATAATAGCAGTATTAAAGAAAGTTGTCCGCTTTGTAAAATGGCAGGCCATACAATAATGCAATGCTATAGGTTTAAGAGAATGAGTCCGATAAAAAAAGAGGCCAGGCTATACAAAAACAGCGCCTATGCAATAGAAGCTGAAGGCATGGTATGTATTAGAAATGCTCATTGGAAATGTTTTGTGGGATTTGTAAAAAACCCCATCATACGATGCTCTATTTTCCCTATTAGCGCGAAAAGAGTCAACACCGAGGTTAGTAGAGTGTCATCTACAGATCCTTGCACTTCTAAATACAAGATTACTTTAACTGTAGAAACTCGGGATGTTGGTAAAAACCTCTTAATATTGAAGCAATCATTCTCCCCAAACTATTGAAAGCTATACCTATAAAGTCTTTCAATATTAACAAAACAAAATGGCGGAATTATATGTTAGCTGACCCTAACTTACAGAATTCGGATGGATTATATCCGGTTGCACCAAATCAAAGGGTGATAAATTAATTGTGGCGACAAAATTGAAGTCGGGGACTTAGAGCGTTTCTGGGAAATGGAAAGCGAAAGTTCTGATGAGGAAGATGTTTGCGAGAAGCACTTCTTGGAAACCACAAAAAGAGATGAGATTGGATTTGTGGTAAAAATATCATTTAAAAACGAGAGGGAACGTTGTGAGCCACGGCAAAGGCCGCGGCTCTACTTTATACCCGGTACTCAGTCAGAATATGTTGGCAAAAAGGAATTATTACATTTTTGACAAAAAAAATTAAGTCGAATTATTCTGAAAATTGTTATGCATATATTAAATGCGCTTAAAAAGGCGTTGCGTAGCCACTTAAATTTAATTTTTTCTTTCTAGCCATAATAATGATCCGACCTGATCCAGATTCGGCAATCTGTTAGACACGGTAATTTCCCATGATTCTGAGTTATTCGTTTTCTCGTACCTTTAAAATTGTGGATTCCATAGATTTTCGTCTTTTGTGGGGGCGGAAGAAGGCGTGCAAAATTTCGAAATAAATTCGTGCTGGTTTGATATCACAGGAGTTTTGATAGAAAGTTTGGTTGCACTAGCTCTTATAGTCTTTGAGAGCTAGGCGTCAAAAAATACGAATGGGCAAAGCAATGGGGTCGCTTGTGAGAGAGAGCGAGAGGGAACGATGACTTTCTAAATGGTTTTTTTCATTGTGGCTATATTAATCGTCCGATCTAATCCAGATTCAACTCTCTGATAGAAATGGTCATTCTCTATGATTCTGCGTTTTTAGTTTTGTGTATGTCACAGACTTTCGTGCTTTATGTGGGCGGAAGGGTGCGGGACGAAATTTTGAAATACAGTTGGAGTAGTGTGATCACACAGGAGACTGGATAGAAAATTTTTTTGCTCTAGCTTTAATAGTCTCTGAGATCTAGGCGCAAATGAAGACGGACAGACGGACGGACGGACAGTCAGACAGACATGGCTATATCGTCTCGGCTATTGATGCTGATCAAGAATATATATACTTTATGGGGTCGGAAACTCTTTCTTCTGGGCGTTGCACATATCAGTTATCACCACAAATCTAATATACCCCTACACTCTTCGAGTACCGGGTATAAAGATAAGGATCTCGGAGATTCAAAAGAACGATTTCATAATTTAGAAAATAAACTCAGCAAAAATGAAAAATTAAAAGAAAATTATCAAAAAAAATATATCAATTTAGGACATATGGTAGAGTCAAAAAAAGAGGGAAAATATTATTTGCGCCATCAATGAGTCATAAGAGCTTTCAGTCTAACGACAAAACTCAGAGTGGTTTTTGATAAGTCAGCAAAAACCACAAATAACAAAAGTTTAAATGATGTCATGTGGGTTGGACCAAGAGTCCAAAAGACATCTTCGATATTATAGTAAAATGGCGAATGTGACCATATGTAGTATCTGCGGAATATAGCAATTAAAGAAATCATGAACAATTATTTTTATATGGACCTGATGACAGGTGCCGATTCCATATTAGATACCAAAAGGCATGTAAAGGAGGTTACCCAGGAGTTTGATAAGGTTGGGTTTATGTTAAGAAAGTGGATAACAAATATCCCAGAGATTGTTGAGGGTGTTAGAGATAACGAAGAAAATAAGGTATTAACCATTGAGGAGAATGAATCCGTTGAAACATTAGGACTTCAATGGGAGCCAGTTAGAGACGAGTTTAGGTTTAATTTCCATTATGGACCTATTAAGAAAACTAACACCTTAGCTAAAATGTATGACCCTTTAGGCTGGTTGTCTCCAGTTACAATTGTCGGGAAATTGTTTATGCAAAAACTTTGGCTATCAGAAAAAAATTGGGATGAAGAACCATCATTTCAGGATACTCGTGAATGGAATGCATTTAATGAAAATGTAACGGCGCTAGAGAGCATTCGGATTCCAAGATGGCTTAATTCTCAGCATAGCAATCCGATGCAAATTCATGGGTTTGCCGATGCATCCGAAAAAGCTTGTGCTGCCGAAGTGTATGCCGAAGTAGATGGTGCTTCAATTATAATAGCCAGCAAAAGCAAGGTTAATCTGAAGAAGAATCGGAAAACCATTCCCAAATTAGAACTTTGTGCTGCCCATCTTCCAACAAAATTGATGCAACGAGTAAAAATAGTGGTTGGAAGTGATGCAGAAAGTTACGCTTGATTCTACGATTCTACGACTGGATAAGAAACGGAGACAATAAAGACAAGTTTATAAGACGTCGTTCAAGAAATTAAATGGAGACATGTCAAGTCTGAAGACAATCCAGCAGATGTAGCGTCAAGGGGAATAAGTGCAGATAAGCTGAAAGATTTTCAAATTTGGTGTCGATAAAGCTGACATAATAAAGAGTTATTGCACAAATACTTGTGTATGCATAAAATAGAAAGCGTCATTGTATTTTTATTAAGGTTTATTCAAATCAAAACCAAAAATAAAAAATGTACACGGTTACGGTTTTCACGGTCAATGAGATTAAGATCGCCAAAATATTTGTATTGAAAAAACAACAAGCTATTCAATTCAGTGCGGAAAGCTAGTCTAATTAATAAAAAAGAAATAGAAACAAAAAGTAAGATATTAGTCTTGAATCCATTTTTAGATAATGATGGATTACTGCGAGTTGGAGGTAGATTACAAAACTCCAACGCAGAGTTTGAGGTTAAACATCCCTCGATTTTAAATAGGTGTCCCTTGACGTCCTTAATTATCAATAATGCACATAAAGAAACATTGGAAAGTGGAATTAATCTGATGCGTATTTATATCCAGCGAAAGTATTGGATATTTGGGCTTAAAAACTGTTTGAAGCAAAAGCTTAAAGAGTGTGTTACCTGCGCTAGGTACAGGCAGAATACAGCAGAACAAATTATGGGAAGCCTGCCGAAACATAAAGCAACTATGTCGCACCCTTTTACAAATACAGGGGTAGACTTTGCCGGACCTTACCAAATCCGGTGCTCTAGAAACCGTGGGCAAAAATCGTATAAGGGATATATTGCCGTATTTGTGTGCAAGGCGACAAAAGCTATTCATTTGGAAGTCGTCAGTGATCTAACTTCAGACGCCTTTCTAGCTGCACTTAGAAGATTTTTTTCAAGAAGAGGAAAATGTGCAAAAATCTTTTCCGATAATGGAACCAATTTTGTTGGAGCTTCGCGAAAATTAGACGAAGAATATCAGAGAGCCCTTAAGGACAATATAAAAGTGATTCCAATATTAGAAAGAGAACATATAGAGTGGCACTTTATCCCCCCGGCAGGACCTCACTTTGGAGGTATTTGGGAAGCTGGTGTAAAATCGGTAAAATATCACTTGAAAAGAGTGATTGGAGATAATAATTTAACCTATAAGGAAATGGCAACCCTCTTATGTCAAATTGAAGCTGTACTAAATTCACGACCGTTGTATACAGCTACAAATGATATTGACGATTTGGATGTATTAACACCAGGTCATTTTATTATTGGAAGGCCAATATATGGCCCCATAGAAACAATATCAGATGAAAGAATTGGAAATCTAGATAGATGGAAATTAATTCAAAAAATGAAGAGAGAATTTTGGATTAAATGGGAAAATGATTATTTACACACTCTGCAACAAAGAAATAAATGGAAAAAAGGAATGCAGAATATTAAAAAAGGACAGATAGTATTAATAAAAGATGAAAACTGTCATCCAGCTAGATGGCCTCTGGGGAAGATAGAAGAAATACATAAAGGTAGAGACAATAGAGTCAGAGTAGTCACTATTAAACATCAAGACGGGTCAATCAAACGACCTATTACAAAAATTTGTCCATTAGCTGGAATTGAGTCTGAAGAAAATGATTCAGAAAAGCCTCCAATAGAAACCAGAAGTAGTCGCGGCACACCTCGAATACCAAAGCTAGGTCTCATGGCAGTAATGTTAACGCTTATGTTATTTTGCCAAGCATCAAGTGCAAACATAGCTGCCAGAAGAACAGAGAAGTGGTCAATTGAAAAAATGAACAGTTCCACGTCAATATATTTGGACCCGTTGGGGGACGTGGAAATAATAGCCTCATCTTGGGATCTAATTGTCTATAATAATATATACCCTTATTTTCAAATGATAAGAAAAGGGAAAGAATTAGTTGGGAAAATGAGAGTTGTGTGCGGTAAACTCTACACCTTTGAAGAACAATGCAATAATGTTTTAGATAACACTGACAGACAAATTGCAGATCTAGAGGAAAATAATAAATTGTTTATGGCTCAGGACAACAAAAGACTGAAACGAGCACCATTTGAGTTTATGGGGTCACTTTATCATATATTATTCGGAATAATGGACGCCGAAGATAGAGAAACTTTGGAAGGAAATATGAAAAATCTATTAGAAAACCAACATAATCTAGACGATTTAATTGAAAGACAAACGTTAGTGGTAGAGTCAACAGTAAATATTCTCAAAAGAACTACTGAGGAAATAAATGTCAACTTTAAAAGTATGAGCACCAGAGTAGAGAATATAACGGAGGCTTTAAAAGAAAGTTATTATGTATACAAAGAATCTATTAACTTCTTTATGGTAACAAAGCAACTAAGTTCAATGATTGACGAGTGCGATAAAATCCAAGCAGGAGTAATAAGTCTCTTGATAGATATTAATCATGGTAGACTAAATCCAAATATTTTAAAACCGATACAACTAAAAGCAGAAATTACAAAAATAAAGGATAGTTTATTAGAAACACTTGTTCTTCTAGGAAAAAGAACAGGGACGGAATTGAAGGAAATTTACAGCCTCTTAACCGCAAAAGGAATTTTCGTAGATAACAAGTTAATCTTAAATGTGAAGATCCCACTGTTTGGTAGACACCCATCCCATTTGTTTAGGATTATTCCAATGCCAGTGGAGCATGAAAGGGAGTTGATCAAGGTAGATTTAAGCTCTAGGTACTTAGTATACAATTTCGAAATTGATTCCTATCATTCGATGACTGAAGCTACTTTGAACAAATGCCAAAAATGGCAAACGAATAAAAGAGTATGATAATGCTTGTGAGATAGCCCCGTTTAAACCCAATAGTCATTCAACTTGTGTCTATAAAAAAATGCCAGAGACAGGGTCATTTTGGGTCGAATTAGAAAAGAAAGGTAGTTTGCTCATCAAAGTTCCAGTAAACACTAATGAGAAAATCTATTCAAAGAATTAATTCAAATCAAGAAACAATTGATCTACCTTAACAAAGAATTTTAATAATAATGAATGGTTGCACTTTGCGAACAGATGATAAAATATTAATACCTCATCACAGTCTTCATTCAGAAGACTATAAGACAATTCCATCCTCTTATATAAGTAACATAAGTAAAGTAACGAAAATTATTTGAAATCCAATATCTGTACCGTTAATTAACCAATAGAATGAAATTGATAAGTTACAAAACGAATTAAAATTGTTAAAATAAGATCATCATGAATTAAAAGGACTTAAGTTCAACTACATATGTGTGATTGCAAGCAACAAAATGGTAACACAATGACTTGCAAGGTCTTTTGGGACGCGCTGATTCCAACTTTAAAAGTGCCACTTGAAAATTAATGTCAGCAGCACGTAATTTTTGTTCGGTGGAGCCAACAATAGCTGCAAAAACTATGCGGAAATAATGCGGCCTGTGTAAACGTGTAAAATGTGTAAACGCCTCGCATCATTTTTCCGCACCTTTGAAAATGATGCGGTAGTGTAAAAAGGCTATAAGTACCGGGTATAAATTAGAGACGCGGCCTTTACCGTGGCTCACAAAGTTCCCTCTCCTTTTCCCTTTAAATATGTACAGATGTCACGTGCGACATCATGGAACGCCCATAAATTTAAATACTTTACTGACTTACTTAAATGTTTGTTGTTAATTTTTAGGTCTTCTTATTCGTTTTCCCAAAAAAAATCATCCACATTGGGCATAAATAAAACATCCGAAAGCCCACCGATATTGCGAAAAAATGTAAACAATAATATTTGGAAAATGCGTGAAAATGATTTGGATAGTAAATCAAATCTGAAAGGCTTCTGCGAGGAATTTCATAGAAGTTCTTTACAGCATATCGACACACCAAAAAATGTAATGAATTTTATTCATTGTTTGATTTAAATATCAGTTTTAACGGATTTTTTTTTTCTTTATTTAGTCTGATTTAAATAAGTTTTTTAATCGAAATGATGATTATCGAAAAACTACTCATTTTTCTGGAGATTCATCACTGAAGCAGCTTACAAGGTAAAAAGAGAAATTCAATATCGACATATACATATACATTTACATATACATAATACTGAAACAAATAATATTTGCACTTAAATTTAATATTGATTAAAGGCCTGTATCCAGCACCGCGAAATTTTACTGACAGGAATCTGCTCTTTATTTCGGTTGTGTGGAACTTAACTAATGTAGTGTGACCAAGAACCTAAAAAATGATTGGCCACTCTCATGAATCAGCCGCGGCTCTACTTTATACCCGTTCAATATATTATACCCATTTTCAAAATTGGCACTGTTTACAAAAAACAGTTGATTCATGAGAGTGGGAAATCACTTTTTAGGTTCCTATTTCACACTATTTAAGCTTAGTTCCACACAACCGAAATAAAGATCAGATACCTGTCAGTAATTTTCCGCAGTGTCGGAGACAGGCCTTTAAAAGTAAATATAATGGGTAACACTACTCGACAAAATTCAACTTTTTTTCCGCTGTCGCCCAAAATGACTTTTTCTGATAGATTTAGAAATTTAAAATTTTTTAAAGAACTTTGGTTTTTTTTCCAGGCTTAGTTTTTTTTTAGAGTTTTTAAAAAATGTATATTTTTTGTCATAGGTAGTGCTTCTTTTTTTCACATAACTTAAGTATATGAAGGTTTGGTCAAACTGTTTTAACTTAGCCGTTTATTCTTCGATTCTTACAAACGATACCTTAAACGACGCCTAATTAATGTGCCTATCTAAAACTTAAGTTTCTTATAACTGGTTGTATTGCACTTTGCGGTTCTGAAAAGCTGAAAAGCTTTAAGTGCGCTAGACACTTTGTAGCTGCAGCTTTTCGTCTGGAAGATATTAAGCTCTCAAATTCAAACAGGTCATAAAATATTTTTTTTTCGGCTTTTCCTGAGTGTGCAAAGTCAAAATACCAAAAAAAAATTATAAAATTTGAAGAAGGAAATAGAAGCACTACCTCTAAAAAAAAAAACAAAATTTAAAAAAATTAAAAAAAAAAAATAAACTTTAATTTTTTAAAAAATTTGAAGTCTCCAAATCTATCTGAAAAAGTCATTTTGGGCGACAGCGAAAACGTCGTGTTGACTAGTGTAATTATTTTTATTCATGATTTTCCATACAACTCAGGTTAGGTTAGGTTAAGGCGGTTGCCGAGCTTCCCAGGAACCCATCACACTTAGGCCGGCATCGGCCCGTTGTGCACCGCATGGGATCTTTCCCTTCGCCATTTTGTGAGATCTGAAAAAGTCAGCAGTTATTCAACCCGAATTCTCTTATTAAGTTTGCTATCTTTCTAGGAAATATTTTCCGAAATGTCTGTTACGTAGGACATGCCCAAGTATAGTAGCCTGCTTCTGCTAAGAGCTGGACAGGAGTAAAACTATTATTTTTCGTCTCTACAGCTTCGGCAAAAATCATTGTATGTGTCAAAGCTTATTAGCCAATATCCCGTGAGGGAACGGATGACTGCGCTGCACCTTCTTCAGCCGAACTCTGAGGTGCGTTTTTTGCCTATGTTTGGCCATGTTTGTAAAGTTATGGAACATCGGCCTCCTGGCCGTATTTACGCCTTTCAGTTGGTACCACTGGCTCAGCCTACGCCACGGTTCCCTCTGCGATGCTGCTTCCTTCTTCCAGACGATAGGTGACTGAGTCTCCTGTGCCTTCCTTTCTGTCCGCGTGCTCTGTGCGCAATTTGCAACGAGGCCCTCCTGCTTGGCGCTGGTGCCCGCAGCACTAGCTCTGCTCGCCTCGTCAATTGTCGCGTGCAGCTCCTTCAACCGCAAAAACAGCGTTCTCGTCGCCACGTTGATGTTGCGCGTTTGCTAGTCCAGCATCCTGTCCGTTACCTCTTCCAAGAGCCTTCCCATCTCCTCTAGGTTATCGAGGCATAATAACCTTCTTCCACTTTTTTAAGGCGGCCATACGCTTTGGAATTGGGTAAACACTACAGGAAAAATTGCACGCGTCCCTTCACTTTCGACTCACATTCACCAGGTTGTAGACTGGGTGTTCAGCTGTGCGTTTGTAGGCATATGTGTGTTTGGTGCTTGTGTGCTGTTTGGGTGTTGCATTGTATTAGTAAGGGTTTTTGCGTAAGATGGTCTAGCATGTTGTCCGTGCCAGTTGTGGTAAATACTGAGAGCGGTACTACTACTTTTTCTGTGATTTTAATACCTGTTATTTTTTGTTGTTTTAGGAATGCGGGGCACTTGCGGTCGAGTGGGCTGTCTTGGTGGATTGTTGCTGCAGCTTAGTCAGCTTTTTGGGTTACAGCATCTTCCGTTTTCGTTTTGCATTTGAACAGTTTATGAATGTTTCTATGCCTTTGCAGATTGGTTGGTTGGTTGGTTGACCAAAACGGAAGCATTTTTTACTTCGCAGGGGTACTGTTATGTATGGATGCGTACTGTTTCGTAGCCGATTCTTAGTTTTTGTCGGGGAGCTTGTGTGTTCCATAAGTGATTATTATGAGTCTAGTTTCTGTGAGTGTGGTGTTATTTTTTCGGTGTTGCTGTTTGTTGATTGTTTTTAAAATATTTGTTTGACTTCTGTTAAATTTTGTGTTTTTAGTTCTTAAATATTTTCGATTTCGCTTATATTTCGCGATTTTTTGCTATATATGATTTTTTTGCACATTGACAGTGATATCTATCGTTGTTATTAGTTTTAGTTTCAGTACGGCTTGTATTGTGTTTTTCGTTTTGATTAAGAAAGATCCGCCTTTTGTTTTCTTATTTTGTTTTGTTTTGGTTTTCTTTCTTTTCTTCCGCCATCTTTCTTTCTCGAAGAGTAAAGGGGTATATTAGATTTGTGGTGATAACGGTTGTGTGTAACGCCTAGAAGGAAGCGTTTCCGACCCCATAAAGTATATATATTCTTGATCAGCATGAATAGACGAGTCGATATAGCCATGTCTGTCTGTCCGTCCGTCCGTCCGTCTTCATTAGCGCCTAGATCTCAGAGACTATTAAAGCTAGAGCAACCAAATTTTGCATCCAGTCTCCTGTGGGATCACACTACTCCAAGTGCATTTCAAAATTTCGCCCCGCCCCCTTCCGCCCGCATAAAAAACGAAAAAAAGTTTGTGGCATACACAATTTTAAAGATACGAGAAAACTAAAAATGAAGAATCATAGAAAATAATCCAAAACTAAAGCGCAGAATCATAGAGAATGACCATTTCTATCAGAGTGTTAAATCTGGATCAGATCGGAATATTAATAAAGTCACTATGAAGAAAACCATTCGAAAGTCATCGTTCCCTCTCGCTCTCTCTCACACGCGACCCTGTCTGTTTTGCTTATTCGTCCAAATGCGCCTATATCTCAGAGACTATAATATCTAGGGCAACCAAACTTTCTACCCAAGCTCCTGTGATATCACTTCAATACAAGTGTGTTTCAAAATTTTGACACGCCCCTTTCCGCCCCCACAAATGACGAAAATCTGTGCAATCGACAATTTTTAAAATACAAGAAAACTAAAAACGCAGAATCATAAAAAATTACCGTATCTACCAGATTGCCGAATCTGGATCAGGTCTGATCAATATTGTAGCCAGAAGGAACAAATTAAATTTCAGTCGCCTGCCAAGCGATTACTCATTCCTTCTCTCTTTCGTACCTAACACGTCTCTTGTTTATTTGTTTTATTTGTTTATTTTGTTTAAAGTTTAACAAAGTACAGTTAAACTGTCAGGGTAAAAAATTACATATCAATAATTAAAAGAAAAGGGCTAATGCAAATACTCAGACCCGGTGGGGCTGATTATCGTAATTAGTAATTACATCAGATGAACAAAGAAGAAGACACCGAGGGCAATCTGTGGACTGCACCAAAGCCCATTGGCTGCAAGCATAGCGGTCCACCATTTTACAAAACTGTGTCATTATTGTGACCAGTAGCCGATAAGGTCCCACCAACAGCCAAGATTAGGTTAGAGAAAAGCCGGTAGCCGAACAATTCCCAATTACAGCTATTTAAATTAAATTAAGTTATTGATTAAGATAATTTTGACCATATTAGAACTAGTATCAAAGGAAAACAGATGGAAAAATTGTTTATAGTTACGGCAAAGGCTACGGATAACTCCTAATCCAAGTAGTTAGAAAGAGTTAGAGTTGGAGATGGAGAGGAAAGTAATGCCTAGTCGGGCGAAAAGGAGCAGCAATACTAATAAGGCTGATGAGGGCAGTCGATTCAACCTCACCAGAGAGAAGCTTATAGAGGAAGAGAACTCCTTGGCACTCCTTCTACGGGATTTAAGAGAGTGGAGGTTAATTAAGCGCAACCTACTTTCATAAGAAGGGAGATATATAGAGGGGTCCCAATTGAGTCCGCGGAGAGCAAAGATTAGGAACTGTTTTTGTACTGATTCGAGCATATCCTGAAATTTATGGTAGTGAGGAGACCAAACACAAGAACCATATTCCAAAATAGGTCGAACCAGGGAAACATACAGGAGTTTTGTGGTATACGGATCTGTGAATTCCTTAGACTATCTTTTGACAAATCCAAGGACTCCTTTGGCTTTGTTAGAGATAGTGGAGATATGAGAGTTGAAACATAGATTAGGTACAAAGGTAATGCCCAAATCATTAACTTTGAAGAGGCGTTGTAGGATAATGTTATTGATAGAGTAGTCGAAGAGGTATGGCTTATTACGGTGAAAAGTCATTATATTGCATTTTGAGATGTTAAGAGGTAGAATATTAATTAAGCACCAGTTATTAAGAGCATCTAGATCTGATTGCAAAGATAGTGGTGACAAAGGGTCACTGTAAGAAAAACAAGCTTGACGTCATCAGCATACATTAGGACACGGGAATGATATAAAATTTGAGGAAGATCGTTAATAAATAGTTTAAATAGTAAGGGACCCAGATGACTACCTTGAGGAACCCCCGATGAGACAATAACAGGTATAGAGAGAGAGGAGTTAAAGCTGACACGTTGGGAACGGTTACTAAGGTAAGAATCGGTCCAGTATAGAAGCTTTGTCGGAAACCCTAAAAGGGACAGTTTATGAATAAGTAGATTATGATTGACGGAGTCGAAGGCTTTACTAAAGTCAGTGTAAACGACATCAGTTTGACACTGTTTAGCAAATCCGGAAGTAACAAAGGTGGAAAATTCTAGTAAATTAGTAGAGACTGAGCGACGTTTAATGAATCCATGCTGTGATTCAGAGAATATAGACCTGCAAAAATGTTGAAGCTGAGAAGTAATGATTTTTTCAAAAAGATTAGGAATGGCAGATAAGTTGGAAATACAGCGGTAGTTAGAGACATCAGATTTAGATCCCTTTTTATGAAAGGGAACTATGTAGGATTCTTTCCAGACGGAGGGAAACACGCCAGTATTGAGAGACAAGTTGAAAAGTTTAAGGAGAGGCACGCAAAGGGGTTCAGCACAAAGTTTAAGAACCGCGCTCGGAACAGAGTCTGGCCCAGAACTGAACGAAGACTTGCACGATTTGTAGCTACTGAGTAGCTACTGCTAAAGTCGTTCGATGAGGGTAGGATAGAGGGAAGGTTAGTAGAGGGGACAGAGTAGCAACGTTGAAAAAATGAAGCGAACAGATCAGCAATATCACAGTCCTTCTCAGCATAACTACCATTTAAGTGTAGAGAAGAAGAATTAACAAACCTGAAGAATTGTTTAGGATCGCGTTTAAAGTTAAGTTTGCATTTGGTCAAGTATCTATTGTAGCACAATGTATTAAACAAGGAAAATTTCGATTTTGCAATCAAGTACTTCGAAAAGTCTGATTGTAAACGGGATTTTTTGAACTTCTTGTACCTACGGGATTTTAAATTCTTCAGATTCGTTAATCTCGGGGTGAACCAGATAGGGCCAGAAAGATTTCTGGAGGGGATGGCTAAAGGAACATGCATGGGAAAAATGGAGAAAATAAAGCTATAGAATGCGTTCGTAGCAGATTCAATATCTTGGAAATCGTCAAGGAATGACCAATCCGTCTGAAATAGGTCAGTATTCAAGGAAAAAAAGTCAGCCTTCTTAAAGCAATAGATATTCGAGGGCTTTATAAAGGATTTTGTATGGCTTGAGGAGGGCAACAGGAAATCAATTGATAGTGTGGGATGGTATGGGTCTTCAGGGAGTGATAGAGGAGATCCTCGACATACCAAAGTGCTCGAAGCATCAGTAGTGAAGACGAGATCAAGGGTTCTGCTTATATTATTACGTATGCCATTTACCTGGCCTAAAGATGAATCGGACAGAGAGTCAACGAAATCATGCTGCATAGATGGGAACATTAAGTTTGAATCATTGGATGGAGACCAAGTAACGTTTGGGAGATTAAAGTCGCCGAGTACAATAATACGATCAAAATCACTGAGCTGAGACAGAACAGACTGAAGATAGTCAACGTGAAGCATATAAGTAGTAAATTCAGAGGACGGTGGGATATAGGAGCATGATATAAATAAATTAAAAGAACACAGACGGATTTTAACAACGATAATTTCAATAGTGATGAGCTCATCGATGGGAAAGAGTTGGGAAGTTAAGTCGGAACGAACAGCAATTAGAACGCCGCCACCACGAGATGGTCGATCAGATCTATATATGGTACAATTGTCAACAAAAATCTCGGAATCCGAGATTTAGGGATTGAGCCACGTTTCAGAGAAGGCAATAATGTCGGAATCAAAAGTTGCGCTATCAGCATGTAGTTTGGTGAGCTTACTGCACAGACCTCGTACATTCTGATAAGTGATCTTTAGAGGAGGGGAAGAATTCAGTTTTTTGAGAGAGATGGTAGTGCATTAGATGGTGTAGAAAGAATTCCTACCCGAGGAGCGGATTGTGAAGGTCGAGATCGGCTGCTGAAGATGTGACAGATAGTGTGTTCGGGCCAGAAAGAGGGTTCTAACACATACTTTACAAACTTCTCCGGGACAAGAATTTTAAAGGAGGAAATACTACGTTTTTCCTTGAAGATGAATTTAGTAACAACAATGCCAGAGGAGCTATTGATATTAAGTTTAGAGAAGATATAATCCCGAACCAATTCATCCGTAGCCGATTCCATAAGACAAGAGACAAATATAGATTTAAGAGGAGCGACAGCAAATAGAGTAGATCGGTCTAGAGGGTTCACATGATTTTTGGGTGAGGCAGAGGCGGGTTCAGCCCGAGGGGGAGATCCGGATGGGATAGCTCTAGCTGAGGAGCCAGTGCGAGCCGGTGTGGAGGGGACTACTTCAACCTCCATGCTGTCAGCAGTGTCGACGACTTCCTTAGGGGGCACGGTAATGCCTACAACTGGCTGATCAGTAATGTCCGGTTGGACAACCTGGGCAATCACAGGCACGGTATGTTCATTACTGTCCAGTTGGGTATCCTTGGCAGACACGGGCATAGGTGAACAGCCGGCGAGTGAAGAGCCAGCCGTCTTCTTCGATGTAGATGGGTAAACATCGGTTTCCCTGGCGCCAAAATCAATCAAGGCTGGCGAACTATTTTGAGGAGCGTGAGAGTCATTGGCTGCAAGAGAATTGGAACAGTGAACACTAGGCAGATTGGATGAAACCTTTCTTCTCTTTGGAGACTCATTTAGAATTTTAAGATTTCGAAAATGAGTTTCCATAGAGTTGAACTTATCCTGAAGCTTTATAAATTCGGCGTGGACAGCGGCGAACTCGTTATGAGTCTGCCTCATAAACGTTCGCATGTCGGCTTCCACTGCCCTGCAGTCCCAACAAGTCCAGTTGAGGCCGCAGCGGGTCTTAATCAGATCGACAACGCGACCATCTATATGACCAAAACCCGCGCAGCTAGAATGAGCCGTATTGTCGCACAACCAGCAGAAGATGAACGTTTGGCGAGTGGCAACCGAACGGTGGCCGTCGCAACGCTTAGCACAACATTCACTCATTTTTTTTATATTAAAAAAAAATATAAATATGAAAATGAAAGAAAAGAAAGGTAAAATATAAGTCGGTGTGGCACATTGATTTTGACGTTAGCTTGTGTTACACAAGAAAGAAGAACGAACAAAACAAACACAATAACGGCAAGTAAACGAAGAGACACAGAGAGACGATAGAAAGATCAGAGAGACAAGAACAGAGCAGTGGACAACGCAGTGCGAGTGTGTTGGAAAGAGAGCTTATAAGCTGAGAGTGGATAGAACCAGAGAGCGATTCAGAGAGAGCAGTAGGTAGCAACAAAACAGGTGCGATTCAGAAAGTGCAGAGAAGTTAAGAATGCACAATAGGAATTGAAAATTGAAAATAAGTACACAAAAGTAAGCGTAATACGTTCGCACTAAAATCGAAAACGTTGCACGATCGGTTAGGAACACCAGAACAAGGTAAAAGCACAAATTACTTTCCTATAACAGAAGATTGATAATTTTTAGCAATTATTCAAGCGCAAGCGAGGTAAAGCACGACCGTCCGTAACGATGTATCGATATCGCTTGTAAGTAGTTATACATGTCTATGTAAAAATGTAGCCGCCGATGTAAAAATTATATGTAAATAAAAATGGAAACAGATAACTTCTAAAATATAAAACTACAGCATAGGGTTCGACTTAATTTTTTGAAATTTTCCATTTTGGCCAAAATTTAATATTAATATAATAAATTACATAAATCACAAGCTTATATGTATACATATTTATATACTGAGTGAGTACCGGGTATAAACACTAACCATACAGTATATACTGTATGGTTAGTGATTTCAGTGTATGAAGTGACCTATCTATATACTGTATGGTTAGGGGTATAAAGTAGTTCCAACGTTCCCCCTCGTTTTGGTATTTTTTTGTCATGGTTTCCAATTTTTTTTTCGCATATAAGAAAGAAAATTCTTGAGAAATTCTCATAAATATATCGCCTCAACTTTCGCTGAAATCTGAGTGTGAATTGGTCGCCGCGAAAACCACTTCTATATTTGTCCCGTGCGAATACCATACTTTTTTGGAAATATCTCGAAAACGAACAGTAGCTCAAAATCGCCCTTATCACCAGGTATAGAGTTAGTCAAGTGGCGAACCAAAACGGTAAAACAATTTCGATAATCGGTTTTTTTTTATATATTTTTTACACATTGAAATGCGTACGAACGTCACATTATGTATAATTTATATTAATAATACTAGTCGACACGATTTTTCCGCTGTCGCCCTGGCTTTTTGTGATAGATTTGGATGCTTACAAATTTTTAAAAAATATTTTTTTTTCGGGAAAAGTCGAAAAAAAAAACATTTAAATGCCTTGATTTTTGGTTTTACGCATCGTTTAAGGTCCCGCCTATAAACATCGATGGATAAACAGCTAAGTTACATACAACCGTTTGACAAAAACGACTCAAAACTACTTTTACCTGAAAAAAAAATACCGAATAATACTTGAATATATTCAAGTGTTATGATACTTTAATATTTTTATTGTTATTGCTTGTTACTATTTTTAAAATGGTTTGTCTGTGTTTTTTTGTCATTAGAGTCAGATTCTCTTATGAGAGTCCACACATAGTCGCCCAACATATTCTCATTCCAAACACCTTGATACCGTCACTCCAAGGTTTAATGTGCAATGGTGGTCTGATGTCTTGGACTTTCACAAGAGCTGCATTTTGTACGTTGTGATGTCCCAAAGTATTTTCGTTCCGTTTTTTCCAGTTGTTTCTTGAGTAATGCTCTTTTCTTTCTCGGCTATCCCATAGGAACATGAAGCAACAACTACTACTTTTAAGTCACACGCGACCTTCCACTGGTGTTCTTTATATATAATATTTTCAAACAATTTAGTCATAGTTTGATGAGACTTTTTTATATTAACAGCAATAGACGGCTTTTGATTTCCATTGTGTAGCAAAACAGCCTTTAAACTTTTTTTACTGCTGTCAACAAATAACCTCCAATCTTTTGGGTCCTAATCTTCACCCAGTTGCTTCAAGAGGCCGAAACCCTCATGTCATCTTTCGTCATATAAAATTGTGCGTGAACCAAGTGACGCGTCCGGAAATGAGTTATTTTGACATCTTCCTTCAATAAACGGGCATCCTTTAAAATAGATCCAAGAATCTGAGCTTTACTTTTAGAAATTTCCAGGATCCTCACCAAATCGTTCAATTGTTCCTGTGAAAGTGGCTTACAATATTTAAATTCTCCTGATTGGTCATTACTTGAATCCGTTGTTCCATGTGACAAAGAAGACATCTCCTCTTTTTTCGCGTTTTAGTGGCGATATTTCCTCCAAAAGGAGGAGCAGGAAGCGTAAAGCCTTGACGAGACTGTTGCGGGTAGAAATACCTCATGTTTCGAAAACACACGATCGTATTCTGATGGAAGTCGGAACTACACTGACTGCCTTAGTACTACTTTACTATAGGTACAGAGTTATATATCCTTTTTTATAAATAGCTAGAAGGAAAAAGTTAAAAAATCTGCGGGACCAGCACTTGTGACGTAAAAAGGTCAACATTTGACCTTAACAGGTGTTTATGTACATATATTTATCCCCACCAAGTTTTATTTTATCTACTTTTCCTGAGTTTTTAAAGTCAAAATTTCGGGAGAAAAAACAAAAAAAAAATTATGAAATTTGAGTTTGAAAGCTTAATATCTTCCAGACGTTAAACTGCAGCTACAAAGTGTCTGGGTCGGATATATAGCTGCATTTGTCAGCTAAAACTGCAAAGTTTATTACAACCAGTTGTAGGAAACTTAAGTTATGTGAAAAATAAAAACACTACCTTTGAAAAAAATATGGACCTCCGCAATATTGTGTTCGAAACTCCTTTAGGGTAGGGCATGTCGCAAAAAAGTGCAGTGTCCTCCTGTGCGTGCATATTGCACAGCGTGCATTCTGTTGCAGCGAGTCTTCTGTACGGCGACGCGTTAAGTGGCAGCGTTTCCGTTCGTGATCGGAAAATGAGGTCTATGTGGTTGGCATCTATACTATCTCTGCAAGAGTTATATGCACCTAGGTTATGGTCAAGTCTGCTGTATAGGCGCCTTGATGCTCTTGCTCTTTGTAACCACCATTGTCTGTCCGTTTCGTCTATGGCATGCACGATCTGGTTTTGCCAAGTTCTCCAACATTTTGGATTTTGTGCATCTCCTGAAACTCCTTGATCGTTTGCCATCGTCTCCCAGTTCGCAATGAAGTCAATTTTCTGGACTGTCAGATACCTGAGTACTCTCTTTGGGAATCTATTATCCGGCATATCCATCACTTTGGATGTATAGCTGAAGTGCTTTTGCAGCGTATGTATGAATACGGCAGAGAGGCCAGTTTCCAGATGGATTGCATAGGTTGGTGTGGGAGTCGGAAGACTTTTTTGATGTAGAAACGCAGGAGTTTCTCTGCTACTTCATATCGCTTGTGTCCCCATATCTCCGCTGCATATGCCATTATGGTCTGTGCTGTTGCCGTGAATATTTTATACTTTGTGCTTTGAGAGACATGTTTTTACCAAGTAGATCTTTCCCTGTGCAATATAGAGCTACCTTTGCGTCTGCCAGCTTATTTTGCACATGTGTTTTGAAACTCATGTTTCGGGTTAGAGTGACTCCAAGATATTAAAAAGCACGAACCGTCTCCAGTGTCTCTCCATTTAGCGTCCAATGTTCGCTTTGTGCCGAGCGGCCTCTGCGGTCCTTTATAACCATGACTTTGGTTTTATCTGCATTAATGATCAGTCCCCACGTTTTCATTTATTTCCCCCTTCGATATTTCACGGTCCACTTCTCTATTAACGTTGCTTAGGGATCTTCAATGAGTTCCCTGCAAATGAGTTAAAGTCTGCTCCAGGAACTCCCTTAATAAAAACAGCACACATATTGTTCGATGAAGTACAATATTTATTTTTTGTGTTAGTTAGGTTAGTTTTAGAATTTCTCTTTCACACAAGTCTTTTTGCTTCCGAAGTCAAACTGTTTCTATATCAATATACCTTTGTAGCCTACCCTGTACTACTTATATCGATAGTTCAACAATATTTTGCTTGTTAAAGGGCTGCCAACCCTACATTCGTCTGTCCTGAACTATCATTCGACCCGAATAATTGAGACCACATCTTCATATACTCTGCTACAGTATTGGTCTTCAAAGTCCCTTCACCATCGACAATATAAGCAACCTTCAGCTTCAATCCGGTACCAAATTAAATACCCTTTTAGGTACCATTTCATGGACTTTGTATTCACTTTCTGGCTTCCAAGACCTGTTGAATGACTTGCGATTTTCATTTTGTGTCTGTGCTATGTTCTCATTGGCTTTCTTGCGAATCTCTTTTTTCTCCTGCTCCAGCTCCAAGATATACTCCTCCTCTATCAGCTTTTCTAAATCACTATCATATTTTGGCCTCATTTGTATTCTCGTCAAAATCATAAATAGAGATATCTTGGTACTTCTCGGAATAGTGACGTTTATAAACGATTGTACCCTACCAACATGCTTGTAGCAGGCTTTCGGATCTTCTGCGCAAAGCTTGGTTATTCGCTCCACCTGTCCATCACAACGCGACACTCCTGTCGCTATCAGCAAATGTTGGATACCCTGTTCCTTACAATATTCCTCAAAAACATTAGCAGTAAATGCAAATCCTCTATCTGTAATTGCACGCTTTGGGTTTCCAAAAACTTCGCCTTGCTTCTGTAACCTATCCACCACTTCATCAGCGCCTGTACTCTTTATTGGATAGAGCCAAACACATTTTGAAAAATCGTTGACAACTACTAAAACGTGGTTATACTATTTCTTTGTTGACTTCATCGGTCCAATATGGTCAATGTGATATCTGCTTTCCCTAACAAATTTACGGAAATATGAAGTTAGGCCCACCTAGCGTTGAATTTTTTTCCTGTCTCTCGAAATTGGAAAGTTATTAACTGCCGAAGTTTTCTCTTTAGATGGTCTTATCGCTGAGTTCTCTATTATGTACCCCAAAGATTAACCTTGCGCTGTAACACCTGAGATATTTCCCATTTTATACGCAATCCTGACATCTCTGCGATACGCAAAACCTTTTGTAACTTTTCGAGTCCTTCTTGTTCATCCTTTGACGGAATAATAATATTGTCCATATACAAGATCAATGTACCGTCGTTTATCAATGGTCTTAAAACAGCTTATATGTACCTCATTAAAACTGTTAAATTCATATTGTCCACTCTGACAAAAAAGGTATATTTACGAGAATCCTCATGCACTGGGACGTGGAAAAAAACGATTTGGACCTCTCGCTGTTCGATTTGGTGGTCGAGCTTTTCTCTACACTGCTGGCGGTACCTCTCGTTCCATTTCAGTTTCAATAGCAGTTGGATATCGTGTGAGTTAGGTTGCGCGCGTATGTCGATTTGGATTGATAGTGGTAAGTGATCTGAAAAAGTTTTCAGCACTACTTCCATGTCTTCAATGAGATCATGCCACCTACCAATCACAAGGCAGTAGTCTATTGTTGTCGCCGCTTGACCTCGTATAAAGGTGTAGTTTCCGTCCCCGTCGCTTTGCGTTCTGCTGTTTAGGACTGTGAGACTGTTGTATTCTTTCCGTTGTAGTCTACTTTTAGATTCCTTGCTGCCCTGACTAGCGCTTCGTATTTCCTTGCGTAATCTTTTCGATTGATGTATTTCTATTACGGCATTTAAGTCACTCAAAACCGTTAAGTTATCACTCGCCGAATTTTGGATCATGTCTTATAACTGATTGTTGGAGCAGAACCAAAAAACCTAGTTTAAGAGAGAAGAGAGCCAAAAAGCCTCTCCATCTTCGGGTGATCCGCAAGCCGACCTTCGCGTGGTCGTGGGACTTGTCGTCACTTGTCGAAGTACGCCCGAAGCCACTGCACTCGTTTGTGAAATAAATCGAAATTGAATTAAAAGAAAAACCGCGTCTCAACTTTCTGTAGTTTGTTTGCATAATCTAAAAATTATCAGATTTTTCATTGGCGCCCGAGCAGGGACATCGGTTTTTTTGTTTTCGTGTTTGAATTCAGTTCTTCGCTCAGTGGTGGCTTAGGCTCGCGTGTGAAAAAGCGCCAAGTTGCAATTTGAACCGTGCCACAGACGTGCCCTTTTGGACCCTCGCCATTTTAGACGCTGCCGTATTTGAAGCCACAGACGTGCCCTTTTGGACCCTCGCCATCTTGGACGCTGCCTAATTTGAAGTGCTGATGGACGCCAAAACAGGACGATTACTTTCTATAGATTCGCTAGAAAGTTTGCAGGTATTCTGTGCCAAAAATTGAGCCTCACCGGTTGATTTACGTTGTGTCGCAATATATTGTTCGCTTGTCCGACCAAAACGATCAACTGCAGTGATATACATATGTGCGTGTGTATGTGCTAACACAGTCAAACACAGAGAACACAGCTCAATTTCTGGCACCTTCCTTTTTATACCTTATTTGGCCAAATTAATGTGCATTAAGTGAAAGTGTCGCAAGTATACGTGTGTACAAACATATGTACATAAGTTCGAATTCATCGAACATACCTACGCCATATATACGTATGCTCATGCTGACCACCACTTAATGTGCATAACCAAAGCGGCAACACATATGTACATATTTAACTAAAAATTTATATAACTATATCCAAATATAATATATATACATCATAAACGGTGGTCTATCTAGTGCATTTAATAACATTGGTCGTGTGTTTGTGCAATCGCAAAGCGTCGCAGTGTCTTTTCGGTTGTTCGCTTTGACTTAACCGCTACGTACAATACAATATAAATACACACGTAGAGACATCTGCTTGCAATTGCACATACACGCAACGCTTGGTAAAGGTTCTTGGGCACCAGCGGCTGATTTTTCGTGCGTTCGTTAATCTTGCTCGCTCTGTGCTTGTATCGGTTACATATTAGTTTGTGTGTGCGAGCGCTCGCGCCAAATTTACCGCTTACTCTCTTCTCCCCCGTTTTGGCATACCATACAGGTCAGCTTGGTTCGAGCGCCTGTATTACTTTCGTCTTGTGCGTGCGCTCGCGCCAAATTCTCTCACTTACTCTTTGATCCCCCGCACTTTGCATTCTACCCCTGTTGCCCACAAAGTGGCAGCAGCGAGCATCGGGCTTGCTTACTTTCGGTCGCTTGGACCGCTTTCGTTTGTTTGTTCACATATTGCGCCAGGGCGTTTGTGTGTTTGGGTAAGCAAGCTTGGCGTTTTTTGGTACATAGCTGCAGTGCGTGTGCGAGGGTAGCTTGAAGAGTTTGGCGAACTTTGGGTACGGTATTGAAGGTAGTTCTTTTTCGCATTTCAACTATGTCTGAGTCCGATAGGCCAACTGTGGAACGGCCACCAGCTAAACGGCCAGCAGTACCTAAAACAAATACCAAGTTGGCATTGTGTCAACAAAGGTTTGAAAAAGTCAGTGCTGATATTGCACGCGTGCAAACAGCGAAGCAAATTTCATCGGACAAAACCGAATTAGCTTGTCGCCTATAACTTTTAGAGGGTTATATCGATAAGGCTATGAACCTACAGGCAGAGTTGGACATTTTGAGTCCAACCAATGAAAGTAGAGGGCCGTTGGAGGATCTGTGTGTCGTCACTAAAGCATTGTTCATGAATGCAATTAAACCAAGATCCGACACACAGATGCAGCATGACTGCTCAGGAAATCCACGGTTCGACACACACATGCATGACTGCTCACTAAATTCGAGCCAGCGATCGCAGCTGCCGAAAATGCGTTTGAAGTCAGGAGGATTTCCGTTGGCCAAGTGGGCTTCCAATTGCCCGACTCAATCTGGAAAGAATGAGGAAATCAACATTGAGGTTGATGAGCAAAGCTCAGTCAAAACGCTCGGAATGCGCTGGGCACCTCAAGATGATGTATTTAAATACCATCTGGACGTGGACAGTTTTGCCTCCCTGAAACCCACAAAACGCAATATATTGTCGATAGCCTCTCGTTTGTTTGACCCTCTTGGTTTGTTGTGTCCAATTGTCAGTAAGGCAAAAATGCTGTGGCAGGACTTATGGAGGCTAAAGGTAGATTGGGATGAGGCGATTCCTATGAGTCTACACACTGAGTGGAATAAGTTCACCAATACCTTGCGGGATTTGCACAAAATTTCAATCCCTCGTTACGTATGTTTGACGCTGTACCAAGGGGTTCAAATTCACGGCTTTGCTGACGCATCCAGTCACGCCTACGGTTGCTGCATATACGTGCGAACATGCAACGACGAAGACGTTCGCGTATCATTGCTCACGGCAAAGTCGAGGGTAGCTCCGCTGAGCGTAAAGACAATACCCCGGTTAGAGCTTTGTGCAGCACTATTGCTGGCCAAACTCTGGCAACAAGTGTCGACCACAATGACAAAATTCACGATAGAAAGCGTAAATTTCTGGTCAGATTCGCAGGTCACGCTATATTGGTTGGAGCGTGATTCGGGTACGTTGGGTACATTCGTCGCGAATCGAGTAGCAGAATGTCAAGAACTGTCAACTGGAGTCGTATGGCGTCACGTTCCAACGGATGCTAATCCAGCAGACTTGGTTTCAAGGGGAACAGATGTTGACGACATTGTGAGCTCCTTGTGGTTCAATGGGCCAAGCTTTTTAATGGCAGAAAAAGATCGATGGCCTCAACTTCATCAGTTCGAGATAGCGTCAGAAGTGAAAACTTCTGAAGATAAGAAAAGTGCAGTGGTATGTGCGCTTGGGGTAGCTGACGCTGAATCGAATTGCATTGTGCAATTAATCAACCGGCAATCAAGGTTTTCTAAGTTGGTCCGCATAATGGCCTACGTGCTTCGATTCTGTTTCAGGCAGCTTAGAGGTGATTCGCATGTTGTATCTGCGGCAGAAAGAAACTTTGCGTTTTTAAAGCTGATCGCAGTCGTACAAAGCACAACATATAGCACGGAGTATAGATTATTGGAAAAATCGGCGGCATTAGCTCCGATGCTGCAATCGTTAAATCCATTCGTCCACGAGTTTGATGAAAATGGCATCAAATTTAAGTTAATTCGAGTAGGAGGGCGCTTGCTACACGGCCCTATCGCATACGACGCCAAGTTCCCTCTGTTGCTACCAAAGGGATCTGAATTGGTCAGCCTTTTGGTCAGGCATTTGCACCTTAGGCACTACCATGCTGGTGCAAAAGTTCTTGTGGGATTGCTGAGGCAGCAAGTTTGGGTGATCAATGACCGAAGCGTGTGTACAGCGCATATTAGAAGATGCGTACACTGCTTTCACTACAAAACAAAGTTGTTGTGGCAAATAATGGGAAATTTGCCAGCTGACCGCCTTCGTGAGGGTCGGCCGTTCAGAGTAGCTGGCGTAGATTTCTGTGGGCCGTTCTACGTAAGCTATAGAATCAGAGGTAGACCACCCGTTAAAATGTACGTTGCCGTTTTTGTTTGTTTCGCCTCAAAAGCAGTCCATCTAGAACTTGTCTCAGACCTTTCAACTGACGCCTTTCTAAATGTCTTCAAAAGGTTCGTTGGGAGACGAGGACTGCCGGAGAAGATGTTCAGCGACAACGCGGCCAACTTCGTGGGAGCGAGCAACGTGCTGAGGGAGCTCCAAGCGGCAGTTCTCAGGAGCAGGGAGGAACTGCAGAACTACGCAGCGGAGAGAGGGGTGAACAGGTGCTTCATCCCTCCGAGAGCACGACACTTCGGCGGGCTGTGGGAAGCTGCAGTGAAGGCAGCCAAACACAGGTGGTGCGAGGGGCAGGCGACGCCAACCTCACGCCGGACGACTTGAGCACGCACCTGGTGGAGGTCGAAGCGTTGCTCAACTCCAGGCCCCTCGTGGCGGACACCAGCGACCCGAACGACGGGGAGGCCATCACTCCTGGGCACTTGCTCATCGGCCAACCGCTGCTGGGCCTGCCGCACGAATCCACGCCCGAAGAGCCCAACAACAAGCCCGCACCCGGATCCTTGAAGCGGTGGCAACAGTTGTTGGAGCTCAAACTACGCTTTTGGCGCAAGTGGTCGCGGGATTACCTGCTACGTGCTAGTGCACGACGACAACAGGTTAGATATGTGTCATCGCTTATGATTTCTAGGGATTGTGATCCACATAAGTCCAGGAAGCTGCAGCATCCAGATGTAGCTAGGTCTTTGTGGATGCCTCAAAATGGCCACCACTTGCTCTTCCTCTGCCTGCCGTTCTAACTGCTGGCTCCCACGATAATATATGGCTTGGGAAGTAGGGATCGTACTGCTGCATTTTTTGTTCGATAAAATTTTAGTGTAGGACAAAGATTTGAAATGTGTTTAGAAATTTAGAGAATTTACTAGATATACGATTATTTTTGTAACCTTCTGTTGTAAGATAAGATTTTAATTTTAATGCTGCTCTCTGTGCGTGGTTGTCGATCTGCTAGTTTTTTGCTTCCCTGGCTTTGGTTAAAAGTCGCGTGTACGTTATAGTCGGTAGATCCAGTTCATTTAGTATAGGTATAGCTAGCTTTCCTTTGCAAGTTAGCTCTTGGGCGTGATTAAAAGACGCCCATTTGCCCCTATGCAGATCTGGTCGAAGGCCTTATTGTTTCTGTTTATAGCTGTTAGCGCCTTTTTTTCAGCAGTAAAAGGGCTATTTTATTGTCCTGCTGCTGTTGATTAAGGGCTCCGTTCGGCTAAGCGCCTTCCAACGGCAGCATAAAGAGCACATATCTCTAAGTCATTCGTTGCTTACCTCCGCCCTGCACGCTCTATCGCAACATCGCACTTTCTTTGTCGCTCATCGTCCAACAAGAGCTGCGTGGGAGGCACATCTTCGGAGCAGCACACACTTAGGAATTGATCGTCTTCGTGAGCAAACGTCGTATCGTTAACTTTCGCATCTCTCGCATAACTAGACACATATACGAAAACAAATCGAACATACACGAATATACATACCTATACATTGAAATCAAACTAATTTGTGTTTTAATTAAATGTCTTAAAAATACGCTGCTGAAAAAGCTCAGTAGCTCAACATTTTGATGACCCCACACGTGATAAACAATAACATAACAACATAAACTTATAAACAAAAAGACAATTATATCGTTCCCTTATTTGCATAAAATACAGTTGTTCGGTTCGGCGGTTGTGCACAAACAGTGACGGTTCTCGCGTGATCCGCTTTACCTTCTGCTTGCTGTTATTTCGTGTCGTTTTCGGTGCACTCAGTGTGTTTGACAATGTTGTTGGTTTTTTGAAAAATTTCGAACTCTTGCTGCTGATCTGTGCGCGTGTGTTCGAACGCTGTGATCGATTTGAAGTTCCTTTAAAACTGTTCGAGGTTATTCACCGGCTATTGACCTTTGTGTTTGCCGTATCAAACACAAGAAATGGTTTCTGATAGCACACCCTCCCCTAACGCTCTCAATTCCTCCGTGTCCCTCAATGCAGACCTTTCTTACTACAAGCGTAAGGTTCAAGCCATGCTAAGTGCAGCACGGGAAATTGAAAATGACGTCGGCGAAGAGAAGATTGGTGAGCTCAAGGAGGGGGAATTGAACATCCGCTTAAAGTCGGTATTGGATCTTATCGTGTCTTTCAACGAGCATCATGATGCTTTGGAAAGAATCGATCTTGAAGTTGAACAAGCGGCAGCCCACAATGCTCCTTGCTCAACAATGCGGACGGACCATGTTTCAGAAGCCCCGGCTACGGTTATAATGCAGCATCGGCATCGCCTACCGGAGTTAAATCTTTCAGAATTCTGTGGGGGTTACTCACAGTACTCACCTTTTGGAGCATGTTTTCCTCGATAATCGACGAGGAGCCAGACTTGACGAATGTGGAGAAATTGCAGCACCTACGATTCTGCGTAAAAGGACCGGCTCTAGACACGATCTCGTCTTTGGAATGTCAAAGATGTCAGAAGTTGGAGAATCAGGAGCACGCTAGGGCAATTTATGCACCCGGCATTCAGGTGGGAAAGAATAAAAAAACATTTAACAACAGTAAGAGTTCTTTCGTAGCGACTGAATCGGTTGCTCTTGACTGTGTATTTTGCAATACTACTGGCCATAGTATTTATACCTGCAACTTGTCGCCACTGTGGGGTCAGACATCCTACGTTATTGCATTTCAATAACAGACGCTCGCAATCGTCACCGCACCCTGAAAGCCTTTCAAAGGCTTCGGCCACCGCTCTGATAGCTCACAATTCTTGCACTGATGTTGTACTCTTAGCCACTACAGTGGTTTTGTTGAAGGATCGCACTGGATCTCTCGTGCCATGTCGGGCACTCTTGGATTCCGGGTCACAAATGCACATCATAACATCTAGTCTCGCTCAGCAACTTAGACTAAAAAATGCCATGTCATCGGCCGCAGTATCGGGTCTTGGGGACTCTAGTTTCGCATCGGAGGGCTACACAGTGTGCCTCAATTTGCAGTCGCAAGCCTCTGACTTCAGTACCAGTTTCGTCGCATTGGTAGCACCCACAAACACCGAGCAGCAGCCTAGCTTTTCAGTAGACGTTTCCGACTGGAATATTCCGCAGAGCATCCCACTGGCGAATACGTAGTTCTTCAGGCCGCAGCGTATTGACCTGCTCATTGGGGCTAGTATCTTCTTTGATCTTCTGTGCGTTGGCCAAATCAAATTGGCAACAGGCTTGCCATCGCTTCGACGACTTGCCTTGGATGGGTGGTTTCAGGAGGTGGCCAGCAACCTCGTAAAACAGCCTTGTTGGGGTCTCGGTGCTCATCCGACACTGGCCATGAGTCCCTCGATCAAGTGGAAATGCTGCTGAGACGGTTTTGGGATAGAGATAGAAAGTTCCACTGAAGTTTCGGTGACGGTTAAGCAGGAGGATATCGATTGTGAGGAGCATTTCAAAGCTAATTTCCCGCGCTTGTCATCTGGAGAGTTCACTGTGAAGTTGCCCACCAAAAGAAGTTTGGATATCTTGGGTGATTCGTACATGCAAGAATATCGCCGGTTCCTCAACTTGGAGCGGAAACTTGAGCGTCGGTCGCAGCTAAAATCTCAGTACTCCTCTTTCATCCGGGAGTACCAAGAACTTAATCACATGTCGTTGGTAGAATCAGAACTGTCCAGTCGCTGTCGATATTTTTTGCCACACCATTGCGTGCTTAAGGAAGATAGCACAACAACCAAACTGCGGGTTGTGTTGGATGGATCTGCAACAACTTCAACAGGGTTTTCTCCAAATGAGGTTCTAATGGCTGGGCCTACTATACAACCAAAGCTTCTACATACATTACTTCGGTTCCGTACGTTCCCAATTGCGCTGACTTGGGACATCTGCAAGATGTACAGGTGTGTCCGGGTAACTGAGCCGGATAATTACCTTCAGTGCATCTTATGGAGAGATTCGCCTCAGGAAAATGTAAAGACGTTTAAACTCGACACGGTAACGTATAATACCAAGCCAGCTTCCTATCTTGCGATTCGTGCGATGCTCCAACTGGCCGAAGAAGAAAAATCGTTATTCCCCATTGGATCGGAAGTGTTGGCGTTCAATTTTTATGTCGACGATTTGATGATGGGGGAGAATCTGTAGAGGGAGCGTGAGAAGTTGAAGCAGACATCCCAGTTGCTGGTTCGGGGAAACTTCCCAATTCGGAAATGGTGCTCCAACGTTCCTGCCGTGCTTGAAAGTGTTCCTGACAAAGATAAAGAAACGCTGCTGAGTTTCGACAATGGCACCGATTTTACAAAGGCCCTTGGATTGGTTTGGGAGCCGGCATCCGATGAATTTCTTTTTTCCGTAGTATCCGCACAGTTGTCTTCAAAGCCGACAAAGCGCTCTATGTTGTCAACTATCGCTCGCTTTTATAATCCCCTTGGATTGATTGGGCCTGTAATTGCAAAGGCAAAGATTTTCCTTCAGCTGGTGTGGAAGGAGCGGCTCCAATGGGATGAGAGTCTACCCGAGTCTCTTTCGTCAGCGAAACTCTCGTCTTTCCTCGCCTCGCATTGTGTCCCAGGTCAAAGGTTGAGGTTCATGGGTTTTGTGATGCCAGCCTAGACGCGTATGGCGCATGTATTTATATCGTTTCGCCATGTCAAGGTATTGACGGTGCCCAAGTTGGAGTTATGTGGCGCTGACCTACGCTCTCAATTGATCAGTGAGATACATCAACTTTAATTATTTACTGGATGCTTCTATTGCTGGTCCGACTCCATAACTGCCTTGTCCAGGATTCGCAATGACCCATCAAGTTTTAACGTCTTCGTTGCAAATCGGGTTTCGGCCATTCAGGAGCGGACTGCTCAGATAGAATGGCGCTACGTTCCAACCGCTCAGAACCCTGCGGATATCTTGTCCAGAGGCGCTCTGCCATCTGAACTTTTGGAATCGCATCTTTGGTCCCACGGGCCACTCTTTCTTCGAAATGAAAAACCGATGTGGCCATCGTCATCTACACAAGACCTGCCGACACTGGAGCTTTGCAAGAGAGTCCTCATTGCAGTTTGCCCATTCGTAGACCTTTCTGATGGCTGGAAATTTAACAACTCCTTCGGAAAGCTTCAGCGCACGTTTGCATACGTCTTCAAATTTTTGAGGTGCAAAAAGACATCGGGAACACGGTTACTCATTCGTTCAATACAGAGAGTGCACTTATGGACTGACTACAAGGTTTTGCGGGATGGAGAGCAGGTGCAGCCGTCGAGCTCTGTTTCGTCGCTCGCACCATTTCTGGATGAACATGGACTATACGCGTCGGTGGACGGTTGGCGAACTCATCACTTGATTTCAACGCGCGGCATCCAGTTATTCTTCCAAGGCGTCATCCCGTCACTTCTGCTGTAATTATGCATTTTCATGAGCGGAACTTGCACGCTGAACCACGATCATTAATCGCACTAATTCATCATGAGTATTGGCCAATTGGAGGGCGCAAGACTGTGGCAAATGTCGTAAATCGCTACACAAGATGTTTTAAGGCCAAGCCGCGTTTACTTCAGCATATCATGGCTGACCTGCCTTTGCTGTTTCGGGCGTGGATTTTTGTGGTCCATTCTTTTACAAGAGTGAGGTGCGGACCAAACCACCCATCAAATGCTACATTTGCGTATTTATTTCTTTTCTTACCAAGGCCGTACACTTGGAGCTGGTGCAGGATTTGTCAACGCCAGCGTTCAATAGCGCGCTCAAGCGGTTCATTTGTACTCGTGGTCAGCCAAGGGAGATTTGGTCTGATAACGCAACTAACTTCGTTGGAGCTAAGAACGAGTTGGCGGAGCTGAAGAAGCTGCTCCTCTCCGAAAAGAACCAGAAGGCAGTTCAGGAGTTTTGCGTCGTAGATCACATCGACTGGCGCTTCATTCCCCCTCGGTCGCCCCACTTTGGCGGGCTCTGGGAGGCAGCGGTAAGGACAGCCAAGCATCAATTCTACCGTTCCGCCTCCAGTTCCGTACTTTTCTTCGATGACCTGAGAACCCTCGTGTGCCATATAACTGCTATAGTCAACTCAAGACCATTACTTCCCATTCCAGAGCATCCCGACGACTAAGACGTGCTAACACTTGCGCATTTGGTGTGCACGGCGCCGATCCTTATGTTTGCAGAGCCAGATATAACCGGACTAAACATCAATCGCCTTGATCCCTGGCAGCAGGTCAACTTTCTGCAGCAGACTCTTTGGTCCCGCTGGCTAGAGGAGTACCTCACTCTTCTTTAGGAGAGAGCTAAGTGGAGAACTGGGCAGCCTAGTCTCAGCGTCGGCGACATAGTGCTCGTAAAGAACGAGAAACTGCCTCCCCCCAAGTGGCCATTGGGAAGGGTGACTAAACTAATCGTCGGGAAGGATGGTGTTCCCATTGTAGCTGAGCTCAAAACCGCTACTAGGATTGCCACAAGGGCCGTCGCGAAGCTATGTATGCTGCCAAAGAAGGAGGCCGAAGACGCGTACTCTTCAACGGGGGCAATATGTTCGGCTTAGCGCCGGCCCACGGCAGCAAAAAGAGCAAATCTGCGTGGGAGGCACATCTTCGGAGCAGCACACACTTAGGAATTGATCGTCTTCGTGAGCAAACGTCGTATCGTTAACTTTCGCATCTCTCGCATAACTAAACACATATACGAAAACAAATCGGACATACACGAATATACATACCTATACATTGAAATCAAACTAATTTGTGTTTTAATTAAATGTCTTAAAAATACGCTGCTGAAGAAGCTCAATAGCTCAACAGTCTCTATCAATGTAGATTGACGTTCCCACTAGTTTTTTCCCATTTTTCAGTACATCATTTGTAACTGAATCACTTTCCATTTCCACCAGCAATCCTCCGTTTTGTTATTTCGTTCTCTACCAACGGGTTTCACGTGCTGTTGCGTTTGGAATCGCCATTCTACCTCGTATTATCCTTTCCACGCCCTCTTTCGTGGCATCTACCTTTTCCAATCCCTTAAAAATACGGTTCCGGGACTTACAGTTTTTCACCATCCTTTTTAGCTCTTTTAGGTCCTGTCTTCTCGCTTTTTAATCGCTGGAACTTTTTTTTTTAGATCCTCATTCTCCGCTTTGAATGTTTCGAATTGCACGGAAACTGAGTCTATTTTGGACTTTAGCACACCTATATCATCCTTCGTGACTAGCTTGTCAAACCGTTGGCCCATTTGGTTAATGGCCGGCATGACATCTTCGAGCGAGATGTCCGGAGATAGCGTGCACCTCTTCCGTTTCTCTTGCTGCCGGGCACCAGTAAGGGGCGTACCAGGGGGCATATAATGAATCGCGTTGCTCATTTGCGCCTGCTTTGATGCTGATGGAGTCCTATGTAGAGACATTTTGGAGTTGCACTTTTGTTTTCGCCTGAAAGCAAGCTGGGTCTATAATTTGGCTTACGTTACTGCCTGTGCATATGCACGATCCGCGTTAAAGCTGTTGAAGCTTTCAAAGCTTAGACGCACTTGCGTTGCGTGACTGGTCACTCACGTTGCTGGACACAGCTGATTTGTACCACTTCTGGCTTTAAATTTGTTGCTGCCTTGTGTTTTCTCCCGCGTCAATTATCACTGAAGAGACACTTTTACTCAGTTTACACGAAAATTGCCAGATTTTCGGCGTCGGCAACCTCATCCTTGACTATAAAATTATTTTCTTCATGTTGGCTATGTTTATAGGGTTGCAATCAACGTCACTCGGAATCAGATCTGTCATTTAATGATGTCTTTCAATTATAAAGTGATTTTTAGCTCTTTTTGAATCTTTCCAGAAGTGTTGGACACTCCCTATTTCCTTTTCGTCCATTCAAATGGGACAGAAGTCATGGTGGCCCATGTCTCTTTGCCATGCAACTAATGACACAATGCCCCGTTATGAATCTTGTCAGTGTTCACAACTGGCTTTTTCTGAAGCTCAGGAGAGTCTTTGTGGGGGTGAAATCACAGCCAAGTTCACCCACCTGTCCGCTCGGGTTGTTATACATCTGCAAATATTCTTAGTGGTCTCGGTATGCCTTTGACCGAATTTACTAGTATGAGTTAGTGTAAGCTGATTTAGTTCATTGCGCCCACTATATCGCGTACGAGTCTACTTAAGGTATTGCATGCATTCTGGTTTATAAGTATTTTGTTAAAAACATAGTGAAATATTTCCAAAACGAGTTTTTAGGTTTTCAAGCCCGATATTTAGTTGAAAAATCCTTAAATCATAGCCAGCTCAACATATTGTTCACCAATCACCAATATTGTTCGCTATTTGCACTGCCTACTGTACCAAACTATTTGTAATTACATTTCGTTTCGTTTGTTCTCTTCTTTTTTGCCTTAAACTCTTTCACTGCAAATGCTCCTGCCAAAATTTGGTAGAACATATGGTAATAAAATGAGTTGGGGAGAAGCTTATCTTAAGTGAAGCTATCTCCTTGGCATAAGAGAAATTAAACTTCACCTTTAAATCAATGGCTTTTATTCTGATTTTTATCATCTTTAGTTGTGGAGTCAGGGGCCAGGCATGAAACAAAAACTTTTCATCACCAATGGTCTTGGCACCACAGGCGTGGTACCTGAAATTTAAATGCCCGGTGGTCCGGGTCGTATATTTATTGGTGAGATAGAATTTGACGGGATAGCTAGAAAGGTTAGTCAACGGACTCGGACGGTGCAAACGTTTCTGGCTGCATGTTCTCCGAGGTGATAAATTCGGGTACCGAATTTGCATCATTAGCAGTTGTCGTTGCTCTTGGAGTAGCCAACGATATCAGTTGCTGCGCATAAGAAGTGGTCGGAGTCAGTTTTCCAACATCGGTTGGCTGAGCTGGCGCTTGCAGATCCCGCGGAGTCAACTGTTTGCGCCTACTATACTCATTTAGCATTTAGCAAACCGGCAATTTGAGACTGCATGGCTAGAAGTCGATCATATTGCTTTTTAAAGCCAACGGTTAGCTCCACAAAGCCCTGTCTCGTCTGTTTTATAAATATGACCATGTCACTCTCAACCACCCGGTAATGCAATCAAATTCGTTTGAGATGGCATCACCCACGGGGCCTGAAAACCCAGCGCATTTTGCATGTTAATTATAAGCGACTCCTTCCATATCGAGGGGAATTAATGGACAGGCTAAATAGTTTACGCACCGGTCTACGCAGGGACTCGGCGCAGTACCTGTGTACACATCCGGGGACTCAAGCAGGACCCGGTGAAAACACCGACTTAAATATTTGTAGATCATGAAGCAGCGAGCTTTCATTTAACAAGGGACTGAAGAAGTCGTTCGACCTCGATAATCCGTATGGATATGACTGACCGCAGTATTTCCTGAGAATAGAAAGTTTCGAAAAGTTGGGCAAAAAGATCAGCTATATCCTAATCATTATTTGCCGGCATATTAAGGAATGATAGCGAGGATGAAAATGCGGATGATCTCCGATTACCGATTATGAAGCTGTTAAACTGTTTAGGGTCCATAAAAAACGTATTCTGCGTCGAGATAAGTAGTTTTTAAAGCTCTGAGCGTTAGGAACTAAGAAGTTTGACATAGGGAGAAAAACAATGAAGAAGGAGTACCAACTTCTCTGGATAACTGAGGTAGTTTGAGGTAGCGCCCCGACCGAGCCAATGCAGTTGGTGAAATGTGAGAAACACCCAAAAGAAAGTGTTTTCGAACCCATTTAGCTTATATATACATGATAGCCGAGTCGATATAGCCATGTCTATCTGTCCGTCCGTCCGTCTTCATTAGCGCCTAGATCTTAGACACTCCTGTGATATCACAATACTACAAGTGTATTTCAAAATTTTGCCACGCTACCTTCCGCCCATACAAAGAACGAAAATCTGTGGCATGCACAATTTTAAAGATACGAAAAAACTCAAAACGGAGAATAATAGAAAATTACCGTATCTACGAGATTGTCGATCTTTATAAGGTCGGATCATTATTATAGCGTTTCCGACCCCATAAAGCATATACACATATGTTCTCGATCAGCATCAAAGCCGAGTCGATATAACCATGTCTGTCTGCCCGTCCGTCGGTCCGTCCGCCCGTCTTCACGAGCGCCTAGATCTCAGTGGCGCTTCCTCAAGCACTTCCTAATTCCCTCTCTCTATCGCACAAACTTTCAAACCGTAGATATAGAAATGTAGAAGACAGATTAAAAAACAAATAACGTCTTACATATACATACATATATAAAAATCTCCCAAAGGCAGAGCTCGCAAAAAACCGTCAACCATTTTGAAGTGTCCGAAAAAAACCGAACTTCTACGAACACTTTGAGAACGTGGAGCGAAAGAACACATTCAAAGTGTTTTCGCTCAACAACTGTTCTTCTCAGACCAAAACCCTTTTTTTTGTGTTCTCTTTGGTTCGCTCTCTCAGGGACTACTTTGGTCGGACACTTTCGGCAAAACAGTCTTTTTGTATGTATGCGTGCGTCTGTGTGACCGGCGAACGAGAGCAAGGAATATTTAACAAGGTAGCCGCACTGAGAGAGCCACTACTTCTTTTTTCAATGCGGCTACCTTGTTAAATATACCTTGAACGATGCCAATATTTTAAATTTTTATAAGAATTTAAAATTTAAAACACCACTTGGTACTTGCCACCCCGGCCACTCAAGTATCCGTGGAAAGAGCATTTTCCGCCCTGCATTTTATTTTAAATGAAAGACGCAGCTCTCTAAGTTCAGAGAACATTAATTCTTTATTAATTGTTAAACTAAATTCTGAATAAAAAAAAATCTATGCAATGTTTTCTTGTTTTCCTACATAACATTTATGCATTGCTCAGGCATAGTCTTTTCTCTTTCTCGCACACAGCAAGAAATAACACTTGTTTTGGTTCGCTTTCTCTGGGACTACTTTGGTCGGACACTTTCAGCAAAACAGTCCTTTTGTATGTATGCGTGCGTCTGTGTATTCCTACATAACATTTATGCACATGTATTGCTCAGGCATATTCTTTTCTCTTTCTCGCACACAGCAAGAAACAACCCTTTTTGAAGACACTTATTGCCAAGTGGTCTTTCAAAGACCGTTTTGCAGTGACCGCTCTCTCAAAAGTGTCCCTATGTGTTCGTTATTGAGAGACCGAATCGTTTTTTCGGTTGAGCCAAACAGTCTGACCGAAACACACAAGCGAAACGAAAAAAGTGTTTCTCTCAGAGAGAGATCGTGTGTACCAAATTTTTTTGTGTTTTGCTGTGTGAAGACTGCTTTGGAAAAATCAGTTGACGGTTATTTGCATGCTCTGCCCAAAGGGTTCGATTTACATTTTTTTAACAATCTTTTTTGGATAAAATTCAATTTGTCTCTTTTGCGAACGTATATAATATGTATCGTAAGCTCACATATGTATGTATGTATATGTGTATATGTATGTATAATACCCTTTTTACAATAGGGTGCATCATTGGATTTTTCCGTTAAGCTGGGTATCCAGCACCGCGGAAACGAAAAATTACTGCCAAACTTCATATAAAAAAAACTGGGCCAGTAATTTTTCGTTTGTGTTTTCCTGGAGTCAGTATCCAGCAACGTAAACAGAATCCACGAATTATTATCGATAGTATCGATATCCACACGAATGTGGACTGTGAGAACAGCTGATGAGGGTGCCAGGAAAATATATGTGCACATTATTACTGAAGTACAAGTGAGAAGTTTCAAAAATGGAGGGAAAACAAAGTCGCAAATTTACCAAGAGGGAATCCAATTTTCAACGAGAAGAGAAGATCGCATTAATTAAAGCAGTTGAGGCAAGACCACGTTTTTGGCGGATTACGGAAAATAAGCATTTTGATTATTTTGACGTTTTGGCGCCTTCGACTGCGCTGTACTTCTTCTTACAACAATATGTGTTTAAAAAACACAGCTGATTCATGAGAGTGGCCAACCTTTTTTTATGTTCTTGGTCACACTATTTCACTTAAGTTCCACAGAACCGAAATAAAGAGCAGATTCCTGTCAGTAAAATTTCGCGGTGCTGGATACAGGCCTTTAAAAGGAACATGCGACAATGATGCCCATAAGAGCCCTGTAGATAGAAGAAGACAATACCGTATTCTAACAATTTTTTTTACAAAATACTGAAAATATTCCGGGATTTGGCGTGGTATCAGGGTATTTTTGTCGAATCAAACAATAAATTAAATTTAAAGTGGAGTGGTCAAACCATTCCTGAACATTTGAATTAAAATAAGTCTGATTGCAAGCAACAAAATGGTAACATATAGACTTGCAAAGTCTTTTGGGACGCGCTGATTCCAACTTTAAAAGTGCTACTTGAAAATTAAAGTCAGCAGAACGTAATTTTTGATTCGGTAGTGTAAAAAGGCTATAAGTACCGGGTATAAAGTAGAGACGCGGCCTTTACCGTGTCTCACAAAGTTCCCTCTTCTTTTCCCTTTAAATATGTACAGATGTCACGTGCGACATCATGGAATGCCCATAAATTTAAATACTTTACTGACTTACTTAAATGTTTATTGTTCATTTTCAGGTCTTCTTATTCGTTTTCCCAAAAAAAATCAGCCACATTGGGCATAAATAAAACATCCGAAAGCCCACCGATATTGCGAAAAAATGTAAACAATAATATTTGGAAAATGCGTGAAAATGATTTGGATAGTAAATCAAATCTGAAAGGCTTCTGTGAAGAATTTCATAGAAGTTCTTTGCAGCATATCGACACACCAAGAAATGTAATGAATTTTATTCATTGTTTGATTTGAATTTCAGTTTTAACGGATATTTTTTTTTCTTTATTTAGTCTGATTTAAATAAGTTTTTTAATCGAAATGATGATTATCGAAAAACTACTCATTTTTCTGGAGATTCATCACTGAAGCAGCTTACAAGGTAAAAAGAGAAATTTAATAACGACATATACATACATACATGTAATACTGAAACAAATAATATTTGCACTTAAATTTAATATTGATTAAAGGCCTGTATCCAGCACCGCGAAATTTTACTACCAGGTTTAGTTTTTTTTTAGAGTTTTTAAAAAATGTATATTTTTTGTCATAGGTAGTGCTTCTTTTTTTCACATAACTTAAGTATATGAAGGTTTGGTCAAACTGTTTTAACTTAGCCGTTTATTCTTCGATTCTTACAAACGATACCTTAAACGACGCCTAATTAATGTGCCTATCTAAAACTTAAGTTTCTTATAACTGGTTGTATTGCACTTTGCGGTTCTGAAAAGCTGAAAAGCTTTAAGTGCGCTAGACACTTTGTAGCTGCAGCTTTTCGTCTGGAAGATATTAAGCTCTCAAATTCAAACAGGTCATAAAATATTTTTTTTTCGACTTTTCCTGAGTGTGCAAAGTCAAAATACCAAAAAAAAATTATAAAATTTGAAGAAGGAAATAGAAGCACTACCTCTAAAAAAAAAAACAAAATTTAAAAAAATTAAAAAAAAAAAATAAACTTTAATTTTTTAAAAAATTTGAAGTCTCCAAATCTATCTGAAAAAGTCATTTTGGGCGACAGCGAAAACGTCGTGTTGACTAGTGTAATTATTTTTATTCATGATTTTCCATACAACTCAGGTTAGGTTAGGTTAAGGCGGTTGCCGAGCTTCCCAGGAACCCATCACACTTAGGCCGGCATCGGCCCGTTGTGCACCGCATGGGATCTTTCCCTTCGCCATTTTGTGAGATCTGAAAAAGTCAGCAGTTATTCAACCCGAATTCTCTTATTAAGTTTGCTATCTTTCTAGGAAATATTTTCCGAAATGTCTGTTACGTAGGACATGCCCAAGTATAGTAGCCTGCTTCTGCTAAGAGCTGGACAGGAGTAAAACTATTATTTTTCGTCTCTACAGCTTCGGCAAAAATCATTGTATGTGTCAAAGCTTATTAGCCAATATCCCGTGAGGGAACGGATGACTGCGCTGCACCTTCTTCAGCCGAACTCTGAGGTGCGTTTTTTGCCTATGTTTGGCCATGTTTGTAAAGTTATGGAACATCGGCCTCCTGGCCGTATTTACGCCTTTCAGTTGGTACCACTGGCTCAGCCTACGCCACGGTTCCCTCTGCGATGCTGCTTCCTTCTTCCAGACGATAGGTGACTGAGTCTCCTGTGCCTTCCTTTCTGTCCGCGTGCTCTGTGCGCAATTTGCAACGAGGCCCTCCTGCTTGGCGCTGGTGCCCGCAGCACTAGCTCTGCTCGCCTCGTCAATTGTCGCGTGCAGCTCCTTCAACCGCAAAAACAGCGTTCTCGTCGCCACGTTGATGTTGCGCGTTTGCTAGTCCAGCATCCTGTCCGTTACCTCTTCCAAGAGCCTTCCCATCTCCTCTAGGTTATCGAGGCATAATAACCTTCTTCCACTTTTTTAAGGCGGCCATACGCTTTGGAATTGGGTAAACACTACAGGAAAAATTGCACGCGTCCCTTCACTTTCGACTCACATTCACCAGGTTGTAGACTGGGTGTTCAGCTGTGCGTTTGTAGGCATATGTGTGTTTGGTGCTTGTGTGCTGTTTGGGTGTTGCATTGTATTAGTAAGGGTTTTTGCGTAAGATGGTCTAGCATGTTGTCCGTGCCAGTTGTGGTAAATACTGAGAGCGGTACTACTACTTTTTCTGTGATTTTAATACCTGTTATTTTTTGTTGTTTTAGGAATGCGGAGCACTTGCGGTCGAGTGGGCTGTCTTGGTGGATTGTTGCTGCAGCTTAGTCAGCTTTTTGGGTTACAGCATCTTCCGTTTTCGTTTTGCATTTGAACAGTTTATGAATGTTTCTATGCCTTTGCAGATTGGTTGGTTGGTTGGTTGACCAAAACGGAAGCATTTTTTACTTCGCAGGGGTACTGTTATGTATGGATGCGTACTGTTTCGTAGCCGATTCTTAGTTTTTGTCGGGGAGCTTGTGTGTTCCATAAGTGATTATTATGAGTCTAGTTTCTGTGAGTGTGGTGTTATTTTTTCGGTGTTGCTGTTTGTTGATTGTTTTTAAAATATTTGTTTGACTTCTGTTAAATTTTGTGTTTTTAGTTCTTAAATATTTTCGATTTCGCTTATATTTCGCGATTTTTTGCTATATATGATTTTTTTGCACATTGACAGTGATATCTATCGTTGTTATTAGTTTTAGTTTCAGTACGGCTTGTATTGTGTTTTTCGTTTTGATTAAGAAAGATCCGCCTTTTGTTTTCTTATTTTGTTTTGTTTTGGTTTTCTTTCTTTTCTTCCGCCATCTTTCTTTCTCGAAGAGTAAAGGGGTATATTAGATTTGTGGTGATAACGGTTGTGTGTAACGCCTAAAAGGAAGCGTTTCCGACCCCATAAAGTATATATATTCTTGATCAGCATGAATAGACGAGTCGATATAGCCATGTCTGTCTGTCCGTCCGTCCGTCCGTCTTCATTAGCGCCTAGATCTCAGAGACTATTAAAGCTAGAGAAACCAAATTTTGCATCCAGTCTCCTGTGGGATCACACTACTCCAAGTGCATTTCAAAATTTCGCCCCGCCCCCTTCCGCCCGCACAAAAAACGAAAAAAAGTCTGTGGCATACACAATTTTAAAGATACGAGAAACTTTAAACGCAGAATCGAAGAGAATTGCCATTGCTATCAGAGTATTGAATCTGGTTCAGATCTGATTATTAATATAGCCATAAACACGAAAACCATTTCGAAAGTTATCGTTCCCTCTCGCTCTCTTTCTCACACGCGACCCCATATGCTTTGCCCAGTATTGGGCTTTCGCCACACAAAATTCCTTCCGTCGGACCCAAAAAGGTTGAATTTGGACTCGTCTGCAAAAATTACGGTATTCCAGAACACCAAATCCTTGACAAAGTTGGTTTTTGCGATCGCCAACCGTATCCCTTTGTTTTTCGGACTTACAGAAGACTTCTTTCGGGATACTCGGGCATTGAATTCATGGTTGCGCAGAACCCGGCGCACAGTTTTCACACTGCACTCCTTCCCCATTTTGTGCTTTACCTGATGGGTAAATTTGGGTCCGATAACTTGCATCAAAGCTTCCAGAAACTAAAAATCCGGAATAGTGCACTCCAAGCTTATCTGGAACTGCCCCCACTTGATGATTCCCTCGGCCTAGTATCCAACCTTAAATATTATTGAAAATTTGTGGGCTGCGGTGGGGAAAAACACCCAAAATCACAGGATTTCTACCAAAAAGGGCCTTAAAAAAACTCTGCTAGAAGAATGGAGCAAAATAAGCCCGGAAATCACTGGAAAGCTGGTCTGTTCCATGATTAGTAGGATAAGAGCCGTAATAAAGGTTAAGGGATTACATACTAAGTCCTAAAATAGCTATTTAACCTTTTATTCGCTTAATATTAGACTGGTTTGTGGCCGCATCTTTTTAGCTACGACTTGTATTCGAGACATATTTTAATTTTTTATTTTATTTTTAAAACTGAGCAATATTTAATCAGCAAATGAAGTTCCTCTTTTAAATTTTATAAAACATACAACAAATTGGCGTTAAAACATTTGTTGTTTTTCTTCTAGTTTAAAATCTGTAGCACCTTAAACTTTTTATTTGACACTGCATAATTTTAGCTGTGAGCCACTGTATATTCAAACTGAGTACCGGGTATAAAGTAGACCCGCGGCCTTTGCCGCGGCTCCCAAAGCTCCCTTTCGTTTTTTTTTTTAATTTGAACGGTGAAACATCGTTGAATTTGTTGTTGTCGTTTCTTCTTAACGTGATGAATTTCGGTTCGCCTGTGTTTGTGTTGTTTGTATTATTGTCTCTACGGAGGTTAAAGAGGTACTGTGTCAACTCTTAAAATGCTAAAGTCAACTGGACTTAAGGCCAGAAATGCATAATCCAGAAATGCCAGCAATTATAAAATGTATACATAGATACAGACTGTGAATATATATGTACACCTAACAAACAAAAAACGAAAACAAATTTCGCCCATCAATACTATAACACACACGCAAAGTTCGCTAAAAATTTATAGTCCCATCATTTTTGTGTATTACAATAGTTGCAGTCGAGTTCAGTTCGCTCCGCTTCGCGATACATATGTACATTTGCGCGAAAAAAATTAAAATATTGAGCTGCTAGTTTTTGTTGTAACGAGTGGTAATAGTTACATCGGTAGGCGCACAAAGTTGAAATGTTAAGAAAATCGGACAAACGCATGTAAATAACTCAGAAGTGGCGTCTACACTATGCAAAAGTTGAGTTTTTGGTTTCGGCTGCAGGCACGTGCTTGTTTACATACATTTTGTTTTATTTAATTTCATTAATATGAACGACGAAGAATTAGTGATGCTCTATGTGGCACAGCGATAACGACGCTGCACTGTATAGAGTTGACGACGAAGTCTACAGCAACTGTGGAATATTTGGATCAGATTTCCAAGAAACGCATTTAGACCCTAGTAAGGAATTGGCATTTCAATTTCTAGTGCTTTTATTTTATAGTAAATAATGTATCTCAAATTATAATAGCCGCGATCGATATAGATCATTTTAGTAGAAGGACGTTGCGAATAACCTTGGAATCCTTTTTTAAGGAAAATTTCCGCATGGGAATTGCACGGTTGCAATTTCAAATACGTTATATTTCTGTTATATGTATATTACATATGTAAACACAATTGCAATGCAAATGCTGTACTTCAGTTAACTCCTTGCAGTACGGGCCATCGCTTACAAATGTGCTCACACATCGATTTCAGCGTGAGCACCCCAGATGACATAAGTGATGTCGCGCGGAACGATGAACTGCTCACGTTAACATGGCGATGTCCTAGGAGCATAGGGGATGACATGGTCATCGAGAAGTGCGAAAAAATAAGGCTTACTATAAGTGATGATTTTCTCGAAAAAATAAGGCTTACTATAAGTGATGATTTTCTCGAAAAAATAAGACTAACTATAGGTGATGATTTTTTCGAAAAAATAAAGCATATAATAAGTGATGGTTTTCTCGAAAATGTTAGGGATATAATAAGTGAAGATGAAAAAATAAGATGTATATAAGTAAGGAGTGTATTCATTCATTTTCTTTTGCTTTTATTTAAAAAATGTTAGGGGTATAATAAGTGAAGATGTTAGATGAAAAAATAAGATGTATATAAGTAAGGAGTGTATTCATTTATTTTCTTTTGCTTTTATTTAAAATTATAATTATGTATGTCACTTTTGGGGATCCCTGAGCCTCGTAGGGTAAATTCAATTGCATCGGCACTGAAATAATATGGATTATTTTATTATGTTTTTGTATAGTTTTTTGATTTGTAAAGACTTACTTTCCATGTCCTTCCAGGATGTGTGTTCTATTGTGTTCCATATTTTGCTGATCTATCAATAAAATGATTCCATAAAATACTATTAATTTAGTCGCAATTATATAAAAAAGGAAAGATCGAAATTCCAGAAATATGTTCGATTTGTAAATAAACAAAAAGCAATTCTCACTGTGGATCAGCGGTGGTCTCTGCATTTATTCCTACAAAAAAACAGAACACGTGCCAAAATATGTACCTGCTTGACTCCGGCCTCGCATATAAGGGTTGCTTTTCTGTTTTTGTTGTTGGACTGCTTAAAATTGAAATTTCGGGCCCACCGCAGTCGGGGCATAAGGACACATAAATTAAAGAGCATAAAGGAAGAATAAATAAATACAATGCGAATGCAGCGATACATTTAACTCAGTTTATTCAATATTTCACAAATTTAACATGATATAAAACTGATATTTTCATTATGCACTTACCTGGTAACAATAAATAATATAGATATTTTTTACTATATCACTGCATTTTCGCTTTCAACTCTTTCCGCACAATTGTAGTAATGTAACGTAATAGCAAATGCAAGGCGAACAATGCAAAAAATGCTCTGCCGACGCAGGCGCAAAAGAGACGATCGCGCGGAAAAGAAGGAAACAGAGAGAAAATAAAGGGTTCGGTTTAGCGGGCGTCAACGCCTAGATGACATGTCGTTGACATTCGTCATCGCTCACGGCTGGTACTGCAGGGCTACCATGGTTTTAATTACCAAAATAAAATGTTTTTAAATTTTCATTTGTTTCCAATAATTAATTTATAATAATTTAATTTAGCGTTTGGCTGAGTGTTTCCGACCGAATTGTAGAAATCGACCACATTGTTTATATGGGTTTTTAAAATAAAATTAAATTAAAATTAGTTTAAAGTATTGGTTTTACAGATTGTATGTATATTTCCACCTTTTTCCCCGACATATATTTTACGCGCCATAATTTAAATTTTGAGCTGCAAATTTTTGTTTTAATTAATGGTGATAATTCCACGATAGGCAGATCAGGGTTGAAATATTCAGAGAATCGAACAAAAAAAACTAAGCGCAACCAAAACTCAACTTTTTTGCCACCCCCAGGTCCCCTATGCTTCCCCATGTAATACCCTGTTTACCATAGCTCGCAAATAACTGTTAACCGTTTATTTTACTTACGAGCAGAGCTCGCGAGAGCAACCGAAAAAAAGTATGCACCCTCGTTCTCTCTCTGAGCAGCAGACTTCGCTTCTTTTCGTTTTCGTTTTCTGTTGAGCGATTTACGTTGAGATGTTCGTGAGACGATCTATTACTAAACATCGCACAATGAGAGATACGAGTGATGCTCGCACAGAGAGACTCACTAAAATACCGACTGACTGAAAAAGTCAATTCAAACGGTCTTTTCAGTAATTTGTCTTCTTTTCAATGCAGAGTGGTACGTTGTGTAAAATTTTGACATTCGATTTTCACGTTTCATTTTCTTGCAATTTTAAACAATACAGTTTTATATTTCAAACTAATTTTTTGATTTCAAAATGAATAGTTTCTTTATAATACATTTATTTTGAATTATGCTGAACAACTAATAAATAAATAATAATGAATACTGAGTTTAGGTTTTGTGTGGCCAATACTACCAGTGCCAGCGTACTTAAGTGTGGCGATTTCAGCATGACATTTCTAAAAACAAATAAAATGTTTTCGTTTAATGGTAGTTTAGGGTAGGTTAGGTCAGGGCGGCTGTCAAGCTCCACAGGAGCCCGTCACACTTGGCCCGGTTTCGGCCCGTTGTGGTACCGCAGGAGGTGTTCCCCTTTTTCCATCTCATGAGACCTGAACATATCAGCAGTTATTCAACCCGAATTCTCTTATTAAGTTTGCTATTTTTCTAGGAAATATTTTCCGAAATGTCTGTTACGTAGGACATGCCCAAGTATAGTAGCCTGCTTCTGCTAAGAGCTGGACAGGAGTAAAACTATTATTTTTCGTCTCTACAGCTTCGGCAAAAATCATTGTATGTGTGAAAGCTTATTAGCCAATATCCCGTGAGGGAACGGATGACTGCGCTGCACCTTCTTCAGCCGAACTCTGAGGTGCGTTTTTTGCCTATGTTCGGCCATGTTTGTTAAGTTATGGAACATCGTGATTGCCACGGATTGTCACTTAGTCGCTTATATAGCTATTTTATGATAAGCCTACAGAGGGCCATTGGCATAAAAATATCCTCCTTGTCTTGGAGAAGGGGTATTGTGGTGCCAGATCTGGCCAGCTCGTCTGCTATGCAGTTTCCTTCGATGTCCCGGTACCCAAATGAGGCTGCTAATAAATTGCTGAGTCATCTCGTGGGGAGATTTTCGGCAGTTTGCCACTGTGACCTAGTTCGAGGAAATCGCATGGAGTGATTATATCCCATCTTGTAAGGAACCTATTTCAGGCTGGGATAAGTTCAGCCTATCACTTGGTCGTCTACAAGAAATTTGTAGTTGATAGAGATACCTTAGGCAGGGGGTGTGAACAGTACCGTGGCAAGGGGTCGGTCGTACGACGTCGTTACAGGGCTCGTAGGGGGATCGAAGATCAGCGTGACGGAGGGGAAGCGGGCGACTATTTGAACAGTTAGCGTGAGTGCAGCTACCTGACGGAGGGATATATACAGAGAATATATGGAGCAGTGCGTCGTCGCCTCAGTTCGTTGAACTACGGGATTTCCAGGGAGGAATGGCAGTGCGCCGTCGCGACTGTCAAGTACATACAGGGAATATATGTACGGAGCGGTGCGTCACCGCTACAGCCAACTAGATACAAGGAATCTACGGAGCAGTGCGTCGTCGCAACAGCTCGAAAAACTGCGGGATTTCTAGAAAAAATCGATGTTGTAGTGTTTGTAATTTTTTAGCCGGGACTTAATTAATAATGGAGAGAAAATTGACTTCCCTGAGTATATATACGCTATTGAGGAAAGGTTAGATCTGCAGGCGTTAGTTTTCGGTCTTTCGTGGTCAGCGTCAGAGTATCGTTATTGACGTGGCGTTGGTACTTTCTCACCCCCGCTTTCTATCCTCTTTTTTTATCAATATTGATTAGAGTAGCCGACCCCCTTCTTTAATATATCGATTGTCTTATTTTTAAGCGCTAGCAATTTTAACTTAATGTGTAAAGGGACCCCGGCTTTTAAAATTACAAAGACTCTAAAGATCTATATCGGGGCGTTCAGCTGTTCAGTAAAGAAGAAATATAGAAATTATTACAATCAAAAAGTAACAAACGGGTCAGCCTTCAACAGCGGTAGGGAAACTACATAATATAGATCGCTAACGTAGGGTGTAATATCGGGCTGGAGCTTGTAAAGCCTAATTGGGTATTTACAACCTTGGCACTGTAAATGTTTACCTGAGTTATCATGACGGTAGCCTTTTGAAGGTAGTTTAGTGTTTCCATGAACACAGTGACTTTCACTTGGAAGACGCTACAGTGATCTAAGAGCCTGAAGGAGTGCCGCATGTCTAGATGTTCCGAGTAGATTCCTCCTCTGACCTTGTTTTCCAGCTTTGATTCATCTGTGAAGATGCTTATGATATTATCTGGGCCTAGTGGTCCCTCAAGTCATTTGTCTCTGCTAGGGATGATTATATTGAAGAGGTTGCCTTTGTATTCCCTTGGATCATAGTAGTCCGCTTACGTGGGGACGGAACTGCTGTTTAGTATCTATGAGTGACCCATGAGCTGTGATGTCTATTGGTCGGAGCCTCTCAGACGTGTTGCTGCCATTTCTGCCCTTTCCTTTCCCGCAAACTCAAGGCTATGGAGGTCTAAGATGGCGTTTAGTGCATAGCGCCATAGCTTTGGGGATAAGCCACGCCTGTGGTATTTTCCTCACTACTAGTATCATCCTAATACACTGTAGACAATTGATGGCCAAGTCTCCGAGCTTTTAAAGTTCGACCGGAATATTATATTATATTCCGTTTGGTAAGGGAGTTCACTAGAGAGTTGCGTCGGCTTGATGATGGTGCCCTACAGAGGGGGTTGTTTTTGAGAGGATTTTGGGCAGCCTCGATAGCTCTGTTGAAAAGAGTTCTGCAATATTTATGTAGGATATCAATTTGTTTCGACCACAAGGGCGGTTTTTTTTTTACTCCTGGGCTTTTGTGGGAAGCTTCCTAGCTGAGGTATAATTTTCCCAGTGGGCTTTCCAAGGGCTAATATAGTCGGTGGGCTTTGGGCTCTCGAAGGGATAGAATCGTGACGATATACCTATGGTCAGAGAAGGAATGGTCCTCTATGACTTTCCAAACCTTTATTTTGACTGACAATTTGTGAGACACGGAAGTGAGGTCAATAACCTCCTGTCGGTTTTTATTGATAAATGCCTAGATTACAAATAATTAAATAAGAGTTCAAGATAAAGCTGAAAAATTACTCACCCCTTAATCCGAGCTCCCTTAGAGGATCATTTTTGCAGAAGTGTCCACTGCTTTAGCTCTAGGCTTGCTGCTGTGTTGTCGCCATTTCTAAAGTTCTGGAGCACAAAGATATTTAGGTGCTTTCTTGCAAGAATACACGTACGAGTTTTACCTTTCGTCTGGGGTGCAATAAGCTTGTACTTGTCTCCCACTATCCAAGGCTCCTGGATTAGGATAACGTCGGCTCCGTTCGCGTCCAAGCGGAGTATGAGGGCAGCAAATGCTGCTTTACAGTATTGAAGACTTATTTGAAGGAGTCTCGGAGAAATCTTCAAGTATCCCGACCACTGTAATGTCGGCATCTGAGTCGCCGGAGACGTCACGACACATAAGCTCTGCGTCTGACGAGTAGAATTCCTTGACTGGCCCCAGCTCGCTGTCGGGTGCTTTCTTATATTCTTTAGGACGTTGATATGCAATGACTGCACCATAAAGTGGTCCAAGCGACACCAGCCGATGGCTGTTACGCGCGGATCCCAGGTAGGATCAAATTCCTTTGACCACCTCTTTATAAACCCAAGCACGCCCATGGCCTTATTCACCATGGTAGAAATGTGTTCTAAAAACTTTAACTTGGGATCTAATAGAACACCAAGATCATCAACCCGGGTAATTCTCTCAAGAGAACCACCACAAAGGGTGTAAGGAACCAGAAAGGCGCTGAAGCGATGAAAAGTCATTACTTTACATTTTGAAGCATTAAGGTTTAATAGATTTGCACAACACCAAGACTGAAATCTATCGAGATCGGATTGCAACCTGGATTGAAAAGAAATGTCCTTATATTGGACACAGAGCTTAACATCGTCCGCATACATAAGTACTCGAGAGTGTGTTAATACAGAAGTCAGGTCATTTATAAAGAGCGTAAATAGTAAGGGGCCTAGATGGCTCCCCTGTGGTACACCCGAAGTCACCAAAACTGGTGAGGACAGGGAGTTATTGAAAAGGACTCTTTGAGACCTAGAAAATAGGTAGCTAGAGATCCATCTCAGGAGATTGGGCGAGAACCCTAGAAGGTCAAGTTTTTGTGCTAGGAGGGAATGGTTTACAGAGTCGAATGCTTTACTAAAATCGGTGTAAACAACATCCGTCTGTAAATTACCTTGAAAGCCTTTAATTATAAAGGAGGTAAACTCCAATAAGTTGGTAGTGGTTGATCTCCGCCGTATAAATCCGTGTTGAGAACAGAAATACTACAGAAATGCCAAAACGCAACTGAGTCGGAAAACGACGCAACTTTTTGCCATCACTAGGGCTCTATACTAAACCTATGTAAAAAAAAACTGCGTTTCTGAGAAGACGCAAAGAATCAAGACGCAGCCTCAGTGTAAAAACCTTAGATTTTAGATAGACACATTAATTAGACGTCGTTTAAGGTATCGCTTATAAAAATATAAAAATAAACGGCTAAGTTATAACCGTTTGACCAAAAATTCATATGCCGAATTTCGTCGATAAATTCCGTTAGCCGACGTTTAACCGTGTTTTTTTTCCTACAAAACTACCAAAAATCTGTGTTTGTAACTGTTTTTAACGGTAAAATGGCATTTGGAATGGTGCCAAACGGCATATGAATTTTTGGTCAAACGGTTATAACTTAGCCGTTTATTTTTATATTTTTATAAGCGATACCTTAAACGACGTCTAATTAATGTGTCTATTGAATCCTTTCACTGTTTCCGTGATCTTCTCAGGATAAGGAAGTATGCTGGCAGATACTTGTCAGCGAGTTGAGCAACTACCTCGCAACAAAACTCCAGTAATATGCGGCAGACAATGGCCCTTTTCACACCAAATAGACTCCCTACCGTACAGGCTATGCTGTGGCTATTCTCTTCTCCAGAAGAATTGTCAGTCTGCTCTTTACTTACAAGGGTCCAAACGCGAGGAGGACGTTGCAGTTGCAAGACGAATTGGAGATATAAGTGATCTGCATAGGTGCTGCAGGTGCGGAGTTAAAATTTTCTCAAACACTTTAGGAATAGCGGATAACTTAGATATACCTCTATAGTTCAATGCGTCAGACTTGTTACCTTTCTTATGGAGACGAATTATAAAGGACTCCTTCCATATCGGGGGGAAGCATGAAGAATTAATGGACAGGGTGAATAGTTTAAGCAAAGTCCCACACAGAAACTCGGCACAGTACCTGAGTACACAACCGGGAACTCCGTCCGGACCCGGTGAGAACACCGGCTTTACTGTTCGTAGATTATGATGCAAAGAGCTTTCATTTAGCAAAGGACTGAAAATGCAGTTCGACCTCGGTAAGCCGTATGGATACGGCTGACCAGAGTAAACGTCCTGCGAATAGGTAGTATGGAAAAAACGGGCAAAAAGATCGGCAATTGCCTGATCATTGTCTGCAGACATATTAAGGAAGGATAACGAGGATGGGTGGGCGGACGTTCTACGCTTACTGTTTAGGAAGCTTTAGAACTGCTTAGGGTCCTTAGAAAAACGTATCCTGCATCGAGATAGGTAGTTCTTATAGCATTGAGCGTTCAGAACTGAAAAATTTGACCGAGCCGAGACATAATTAGAGAGAGAAGAGGGAGAGCTAACTTCTTGAAATTTTTTGTAAAGTCTTGATTTTAAGTTTTCTAGATATGATAGCTCCTTGGTAAACCAAGGGGGTTTTCTTGATCTAATCGGACAGGAAAGTGGGGCACAAGAGATAAAAAGTGAGTCCAGGGCATCATAGAACATGTTTGTGCCTGTCGTAACATCACTGCACAAATATAAAGCGGACCAATCAAAATCCCTAATGAGGTTATTAAGCTTCGTAAACTCGGCTTTACGGAAGCAGCGGACACATTGGGGTAGTCTACCCGACCGATTCAATACAGTTCGTCCTAGGTCGAGCGACACTTCGAAAGTAGGATGGTAGGCATCTTCAGGTATAGTGAGGGGGGGGACTCGAGTTAACAACGCTAAGGTGGGATCCGTTGCAAAGCACAGATCAAGAAATCGACCTAAGGAATTTTTAACATGGTTAACTTGAGACAGAGACAGGTCAATCAAGCCGTCAACAAAGTCATGTTGTGCCATGGGTACCAGGTTATTAGACTCATATGCCGAAGACCAAACAATTCCTGGCAAGTTGAAGTCACCAAGAACTATCATATGATAGTTGTCAGATAGCGAGGAAGAAATAGCGGTTAAAGCGGACATATACTGCTCGTAAATTGCGATATCCGAAGAAGGTGGAATATACGAGCAAGTTATGAAAACTGAGAAAGCGGGAAGAATCAGTCTTACACACAGAAATTCCAGGTCCTGCTGGATCTGGACAGTTAAAAGTTCCGACGTGAAGCACGTCCACAGCAATCAGGACCCCTCCTGCACGTCGAGACGAACGATCCTTCCTATAAGTTGTGTACCGATCTGCCAAAACTTCGGAACTAAGAATGTCCGGCTTTAACCAGGTCTCGGTAAACACAATAACGTGGGATGCAAATGCGACACTATCCTGGAAGAGAATGCTGAGCTTACTACGCAAGCCTCGAACATTCTGATATGTCACTAAAAGAGAGTTTGTTAGTTTTTTGGACGGGTGGAAGTGGAGCGAGAAGATGACGAAGGAGCACTGGTCTGATTAGTTGGCAGAGTTATTGTGGGCCTAGTCTTCTTCTTTGCCTTAAATTCCTTCACCACCAAATGCTCCGGCCAAAATTTGGCAGAACAGATGGTGTTAAAATGAGCTTGAGAGACACTTATTTTAAAGGAAGCTATCTCCCTGGCATACGAAAAGTTAAACTTTTCCACCTTAACATCAACGGCTTTTATTTGGCTTTGAATGTAAGCCGTCACATCTTTAACTGTGGAGTCACGGGCAAGCCATGAGACAAAACCTTGTCTCTTTGGTGGGATCCCCACCAGTCTTGGCATCACAGGCCTATCACCTGTGATGGTAATACCCGGTGGTCCGGGACGTATATTCACTGGTAAGGTCGGAGTTGAGGGGACCGCTAATGAGTTTTCGGACAGTACGGACACGGACGCTACAGACGATTTTGGCTGCATGCCCTCCGACGCGATACATTCGGCTACCGAATTTTCATCGCCAGCAGCTGTCGTTGCCTTCGGAGTAGCGAACGAAATCAACTGCTGCACAATTGGGGTGGTCGGAGTCACCTTGTCAGCAACGGCCGGCCGAGGGGCAGCTGGCACATGCAGATCCCGCGGAGTAACTTTCTTGCGCCTAGGAGACTCAGTCAGTAGTTTGAATCCACTAAACTGAGACTCCATGGCTAGGAGCCGATCGTATTGCTCTTTGAAGCCCACGGTCAGCCCCCTAAAGCCCTTCCGGGTCTGCCTCATAAACGCTGCCATCTCCCTCTCAACCGGACGGCATGCCTCACAGCTGTAATGCAGGCCATTCCTTTTGGAGATGGCATCACCCACGAGACCGGATAACCCGGCGCATTTTGCGTGCACTACGCTATCGCAGAGCCAGCAGGGGATACTCGGCTGGTCATGGGTGATCATGGTATCAGACCAGTGTGCCAGATAAACGCCAAAAGAGGAATAAGTAAAAATGAGAGCGGTTACAGTAGCTACAATTGAGAGAGAGAGAGAGAGCGCTACTGCACAGAAAATACTGAGCGAGAGAGGAAGAACAGTTATTTAAAGTGTGGGCAATAGAGAGAGGGTGATAGATCAGCAAAACTAATAGGTGAAAGCGGCTAAATATGATACTGTGTGTACTTACGAAAAGCACAAACAAAAACACACTGTTAGGCTATGAAAAAAATAATAATAATAATAATTATAATAATTTAAATTATGTTTTTCACAGAAAACAGGCATGCACTCGCGATCAAGAAATAGAATGATGTAAAGGTTGTCAATTTGTGAATTTTTTAAGGGTTATTTCCATAAAACACCGGTTGTTTTAGCAAAATAGGTAGTAAGTATGCGGAGCGCAAAACAAAAACACGTCTGATGCTACAAAGAGAATCGAATTGAAGCGAGGCAACATTCTGCTCGACTGGGATGTCGACAGGACGTCACCTTTATGGGGAGCACCTGAACCCAAAGTTCAGCTCGCCCTTAGCTGTCTCTATCGGGGCCAGCGATTCCTTATGGAGGTCGAGCAGTCCCTGCGTCGTTTCAACCTATTATTACCTTTCAGTCTGTGGTCGACTGTCCTGACTTGCATCTATGCAATATCTTGAGGATGTGCTTAGTAAAGCCAACACCCATAATCTAGCCCTCGGTCTACTGGGCACCTCGTTCCAGTCTCCTGCGACTAGCTTCGCCCCAGCGTAGATCACTCTGATCGGCAGCACCGCTTATTTGTAGAGTTTTACGGATCGCCCGTCTTCGCAGGCAACCACTTTTATTTTGCCCTAGAACCACCCCAGGTCTTTGCAGGCTAGAGGTAGACGGGGTCTGTGTCTAAAAGCTCGAAGCAGCGGTCGTGCAATGTCGCTTCCACCCACTTCTCCTGGCTCCTGGGTATCTTACCCACCGCGATGGGTACGTTTCTCGGGTAAGGCATTATTAGAACAAGGAGCTCTCAATTCTCTGAGCTCTTCGTTCGAGACTGGGCTAAATTTTTGACCGGGCCCTCCAGCCAGGCTGACTTTCGGCACTGGTCGGTCCAACACGGTGTGAGGTGAGTGTGGTGGTTGGGATATGGGTAGGTGGTTTGTAGGGAATGGGAGTGTGTGAGCTACTTATACAAGGCGGCACCACAAGCGCATCGTCAGTGTTGCTGTTTCGCGAACACCCGCTGGCTGTCCGTGACGCTTATTTTCGGTACTCTCTCTAAGAATGCCTGCTTATTCAAAGCTGACCTACATACAGAGTTCAGTCTGCGTTTCGACCGTGCGTTAACTCGAAAACCAATGAAGTACACAAACCTTGTGTATTCGCAGTTTTGAGACTTTTAACGGAGGCCAGATTTTGGCTTTTGATTTATGTTCAGCTTTGATACAATCTAAAGCTGTTGAAATATATTCTGCAGTCATAATCGATGGTAAATTTTCCTTATTGCAATTATCTGTCTCGGGGTAAAAAAATGGATCGCATCTCTTGGAACTTGACTGCCGTGATTTCGGACGATGCTATCTTTTAGTGCGGTGGCAAAAGCTTGATCATCTCACTGTCGCATTACCCCTTTTAGTTCGAAAAACTTGAAGCCATCCCAGAGACTAGAGCCAGCTATCGCACTATAGATCGCTTAGATCGCCGAACACGATAACAGAACTACCCCCAGAAGGACTCTCAGGCCTTAAAAATATTTATTTTAGGCGTCTAAAAACATTTTTTGACCGATCATAGAAATTTCGTCAATTATAAGGATTTAAAGATCAATATGTGTTAGAGGTAGATATCGAATATATCACCTGTATTTCAATATTTAAATTAATAAGGCACTAATTTAAGTTTACTTAAATTCTTCAAGTAATGCTTTATTGTTTGTTGGTGATTCGAGCTGCATCATAGCGGCCCCGCTGCAGCGGCCGAAAGCTCCGATCTCAAAAAAGAGCGCAAGCAGATAAAATCATAGCGCGAGCTTTAGCGGGGAGAGCGCTTATGGAGGCAGATAACATGCAAGGCAGAACAAACAAACAATTGTGCTCGATGGCACTTAAATTTACTTAAATTTAATTTACGTCGTTCTGCTCCGAACAGTATGGTTTACTGATTGAGAGTTAAAGAAACTCATAAAAAACTGTTTTTTTCTGACATTTGAAACATTTTTTTTTTTTTTAATTTTGTTTTTATTTGTAATCTGTCTAATTCAAGACAATAAACAAATTATAATTACAAACTATAAACTATAAAAAAACCGGATGGTTTGAGCTCCAATGAGCTCAATCCATATATTTACATTTTTACATATTTACATTATTTTGTTTTTATTTCTTATTCTTATTTATTTTATTTTATTATATATTTTCTTATTTATATGGCAAATCCAATACATGTATTCTCTTTAGTCTTCTGTGTTCATTGCTGTTGTCTAATAGACCTAATGGAAGACCATTGTCGTGATTGTGTAACTTATCCATGTATTTAATTGCTCTCAATTTTATTTCTTCTTTAATTTTAAGTAATTTTAGGTCTTTGTGGATGTCGTAGTTGGTCATGTACCAAGGAGCACCAGTTATCATTACGTGTATACGGTTCGTGGAAGTGTTTGCGAGAAAGAAAGGGGGAATGAGCAAGCGCTTGGCACGCGGTGTGTAGCCCCTTAAATATAATTTGTTCCTTCTAGCCATAATAATAATTTGACCTGATCTAGATTCGGCAATCTGTTAGACACGGTCATTTCTCATGATTATGCGTTTTTCGTTTTCTCGTACCTTAAAAATTGTGGATTCCACAGATTTTCGTCCTTTGTGGGGGCGGAAGGGGACGTGGCAAAATTTTGAAACAAACTCGTGCTGGTTTGATATTACAGGAGCTTGGATAGAAAGTTTGGTTGCTCTAGCTTTTATAGTCTCTGAGAACTAGGCGTAAAAAGATACGAATGGGCAAAGCAGATGGGGTCGCGTGTGAGGGAGAGCGAGATTAATCGCTCGTCCGATCTAATCCAGATTCAACACTCTGATAGAAATGGTCATTCTCTTTGATTCTGCATTTGTAGTTTTCTTGTATTTTAAAAATTGTGTATGCCACAGACTTTCGTCCTTTATGTGGGCGGAAGGGGCGGGGCGAAATTTTGAAATACACTTGGAGTAGTGTGATCACACAGGAGACTGGATATTTGGTTGCTCTAGCTATAATAGTCTCAGAGATATAGGCGCTACTGAAGACGGACGGACGGACGGACGGACAGAAAGACATGGCTATATCGACTCGGCTATAGATGCTGATCAAGAATATATATACTTTATGGGGTCGGAACCGCTTCCTTCTGGGCGTTACACAAAACCGTTATCACCACAAATATTATAGTTTTTAATGAGTTCCAACTTATTATAATTTTATCAGTTTTACAACATCTCACTTACAATGAGTGTACAACTTTTTGAAAATTGTCTTTTGACTCCTGCATAAAAATTGGGAAATGATAACTCTTCCGCATCAATATCTAGCATCATATCAAGAGGTCGTTTTCAAGCAGAGCTTCCTGACCGCCAGGGTTGAGTTCCTCGACTTTTAACTCCTCGTTGTGATGGGCTGGCTCTGTGTCTACATTCGTATCTCTATTTCCTGAGATGCAACGAATTCAAAAATGTTTTTAGGTCTAATAGTTTTAGTCAGGCATGAAGGTACTCTTCGCTTCTTCGCTTCCCGTAGAGATGAATGGCTTCATGAAAAGCTCGTCGAAGCTCCTTCACGATATCGCTCACCGAAATATGGAGGTTTACAACTGCTCCTTTAACACTTGCATTTTGGCTTCTCCTCCCAGGCAAAATAACCTGAATAAATGGAAGTCAAGGAGAAATGAGTCGTTCCTTTACTGGATTAAGCAGACGGGTAGTTTAGGGAAATCTAGTCCATTGAAGGAATGTGACTAAGACATTTTCTGCAGAATTTTAATGTTGTTCAATCAGAAGGTGTTTCTAAAAGGCTTTCAAGAGCGAAGATTTTAGCTCTAAACTCGCAACACTCTCTAAAAGCACGCAAGAAATCTTATAATTTTAGAGGACCAGAGGCCTTTACGAGAAAGACAAACATGATCATGACCCAGCTTTACAGCCTAATTCTAATGTTGTGCAATCAGAAGGTGTTTCTAAAAGGCTTTCAAGAGCGAAGATTTTAGCACTAAACTCGCAACACTCTCTAAAAGCACGCAAGAAATCTTATAATTTTAGAGGACCACAGGCCTTTACGAGAAAGACAAACCTGATCATGACCCAGCTTTACAGCCTAATTCTAATGTTCAATCAGAAAGTGTTTCTAAAAGGCTTTCAAGAGCGAAGATTTTAGCACTAAACTCGCAACACTCTCTAAAAGCACGCAAGAAATCTTATAATTTTAGAGGACCACAGGCCTTTACGAGAAAGACAAACCTGATCATGACCCAGCTTTACAGCCTAATTCTGGGTCCTATATGTGCCCTATCTTCCTGGGAGAAATGTTCTCATTCTTAGTGCATTAGGCAGGCGTTCCTTTAATATTTCTCAACACTTTTACTATCTGTCTTATATTGGCTAGCTCTCTGATTTACTGTAGGGCTGCGACACGAGCAAATTGAGATGTCAGCGTGTCTCTTGTCCGCGAGATACGTCTACGATCAACTAAACTCCATTCTTAACTTTCTTAACTACGACCTTAATCCTGCTCTCTATTTAATATGCTGTACTTTGTGCCTCATCTGTAGCCCTACAGTCCAAGTCCTGTCTTCGTATAGAGCGACGCATAGTATTGGCAACTAGCTCCTCACGTCTTGACTTGTGTGTCTGTTTATCTTTGTATATTTTATGCTGAATAATGTTTTTTTTTCTACGTTTAGGTTTTAAAAATTTGGTATTTGTTTTTCAGAGGTAGTGCTGCTATTTTTCACATACCTTAAGTTTCCTATAACAAAATGTATTGAAATTTATAGTTTTGAAAAGCTGGCAAATATAAATCCGACGCAGACACATTGTAGCTGCAGCTTAACGTCTGGAAGATATTAAGTTTTTAAATTAATATTTCATAATAATATTTCAATACAAACAGTTCTAAGAAACTTAAGTTATACCCTTTTTACATTAGGGCGCATCATTGGATTTTTCCGTTACAAGGAACATGCGACAATGATGCCCATAAGAGCCCTGTAGATAAAAGATGACAATGATGCGTCCGCATGATAAAAAAATTCGGCGCATCATTCGCAAGTGTTACCGTATTCTAACCAGTATTTTTGAAAATACTGAAATTAAATTTAAAGTTGAGCGGTCAAACCATTCCTGAACATTTAAATTAAAATAAGTCAGATTGCAAGCAACAAAATGGTAACACAATGACTTCCAAGGTCTTTTAGGACGCGCTGATTCCAACTTTAAAAGTGCCACTTGAAAATTAAAGTCAGCAGCATGTAATTTTTGTTCGGTGGAGCCAACAATAGCTTACAAAATGATGTGGAAATGATGCGGTCTAAGTGGAAACGCCTCGCATAATTTTTCCGCACCTTCGACAATGACAATGTAAAATGATGTGAAAAATAGAAGCACTACGTCTGAAGAAAAATACCAAATTTTTAAAAAATTCTTTAAAAAAACTAAACCATAAAAAAACATATTTCTTTGAAAAATGTTAAATCTCCAAATCTCTCAGAAAAAGCGGGAAAAAAAAGTTGAATTTGGTTGAGTAGTGTAATTTTATAAAAACGAGAAACGTTTTGTTTTGTTTTTTTATATTCAGCTAGTATATGTTTATGTGACTTACGATTTATGTAATTTATTATACATATGTACGCAAAATAATTGAAATGAATTTAAAAGAAAATTTAAAAAAATTAAGTCAAACCTCCTTAGGAGATCTGTATTCATTTTTGTTTACATATGTTTTTTACATCTGTCTGCCAGATTCGGCAATCTGGTAGGTACGGTTATTATCCATGAGCCAGTAAGAAATGGATATGAGCTCACAAGCAATCTATTTATTAAATCTTTATTTTTAGCAAAGGGCTGAAATCTTCCGAATGTGGTACCTTCTGAATATTTTAATGTCAATATTTTTTGACTCTGCAGCCTCTTGTGTCATGATTGTTGATGGTCTTCTTCTCAACCTCTTTATAGAATTGAGTGATGGGCATGCTCTTGTTCTAGCAGGTGCAGTGGACGCTTGTCCGCATACGTGAAATCCAGGTGATTGATGATTACCTCAAAGTTCAACACTGTGTTGAATGATGATAAGAGTGGGTCAGCGGTGCTTCTAATCTTATTTCTGATCATAAGGACCGCTTGGTAATGTTTTGAACTACCTACATACCCCTCGTATTGCTAATAGGAAGCCTTTGCTGCCTGGCGTCAGGAGACGTACTGTTCCTGGGCTCCATGGAACTCTGGCAGCGTCTTAACCGCATCAAGAGTCACATCGCAAGGTATGTTTTCATTATAGGTTATCGGCTCATAGGCCTGGGCCACGGGGGCCTGAACTCTAACAGCCTGCAGTTGGTCTGATACCGATTGCAAGCGTTCCTCAAAGTTGGTTCTTTGCGCTTCCATGCGTTCCTCAAAGTTGGTTTTCTGCGCAGTCAACGCAGCGCTGACCGCCGCAGATATGGCGGCTTCGATTCGTTCCGCATTCATTATTTCTATTATTTCTTCTGGTCCAATTTGAAAGTCTAAACTGAGTTCTTCGAAAAACTCTTCTAACTCGTTGATGTTATTGTCAATGAACATATAAAAATTCCTTTCAGTTTTCCCCCTACCGCTTCTATCTGTCTTTGTCTTAGGTTTATTTTAGCTGCGCCGTGTCGCTGTTATAGTTTATTTATTTTAAGAATTAAATTCGAGCTCCCTCAAACACAGATTTTTTTATTGTCCGACCCCAACGATGTATTTGTGGCGCGGTGTTATGTTCCCCACTTACACTTATCGAGACAAAAAGGGCAGTATCACAGTATCAATTCTCTAAGCTCTTCGTTCGAGACTGGGCTACATTTTTGACCGGGCCCTCCAGCCAGGCTGACTTTCGGCACTGGTCGGTTCAACACGGTGTGAGGTGAGTGTGGTGGTTGGGATATGGGTAGGTGGTTTGTAGGGAATGGGAGTGTGTGAGCTACTTATACAAGGCGGCACCACAAGCGCATCGTCAGTGTTGCTGTTTCGCGAACACCCGCTGGCTGTCCGTGACTGCTTATTTTCGGTACTCTCTCTAAGAATGCCTGCTTATTCAAAGCTGACCTACATACAGAGTTCAGTCTGCGTTTCGACCGTGCGTTAACTCGAAAACCAATGAAGTACACAAACCTTGTGTATTCGCAGTTTTGAGACTTTTAACGGAGGCCAGATTTTGGCTTTTGATTTATGTTCAGCTTTGATACAGTCTAAAGCTGTTGAAATATATTCTGCAGTCATAATCGATGGTAAATTTTCCTTATTGCAATTATCTGTCTCGGGGTAAAAAAATGGATCGGATCTCTTGGAACTTGACTGCCGTGATTTCGGCCGATGCTATCTTTTAGTGCGGTGGCAAAAGCTTGATCATCTCACTGTCGCATTACCCCTTTTAGTTCGAAAAACTTGAAGCCATCCCAGAGACTAGAGCTAGCTATCGCACTATATGGATTATACGCTCCTGATGTGGATTTAAATATGCAATGATCATATCGGACATAACTGCTTAGATCGCCGAACACGATAACAGAACTACCCCCAGAAGGACTCTCAGGCCTTAAAAATATTTATTTTAGGCGTCTAAAAACATTTTTTGACCGATCATAGAAATTTCGTCAATTATAAGGATTTAAAGATCAATATGTGTTAGAGGTAGATATCGAATATATCACCTGTATTTCAATATTTAAATTAATAAGGCACTAATTTAAGTTTACTTAAATTCTTCAAGTAATGCTTTATTGTTTGTTGGTGATCCGAGCTGCATCATAGCGGCCCCGCTGCAGCGGCCGCAAGCTCCGATCTCAAAAAAGAGCGCAAGCAGATAAAATCATAGCGCGAGCTTTAGCGGGGAGAGCGCTTATGGAGGCAGATAACATGCAAGGCAGAACAAACAAACAATTGTGCTCGATGGCACTTAAATTTACTTAAATTTAATTTACGTCGTTCTGCTCCGAACAGTATGGTTATACTGATTGAGAGTTAAAGAAACTCATAAAAAACTGATTTTTTCTGACATTTGAAACATTTTTTTTTTTTTTTTAATTTTGTTTTTATTTGTAATCTGTCTAATTCAAGACAATAAACAAATTATAATTACAAACTATAAACTATAAAAAAACCGGATGGTTTGAGCTCCAATGAGCTCAATCCATATATTTACATTTTTACATATTTACATTATTTTGTTTTTATTTCTTATTCTTATTTATTTTATTTTATTATATATTTTCTTATTTATATGGCAAATCCAATACATGTATTCTCTTTAGTCTTATGTGTTCAATGCTGTTGTCTAATAGACCTAATGGAAGACCATTGTCGTGATTGTGTAACTTATCCATAATTTTAGGTCTTTGTGGATGTCGTAGTTGGTCATGTACCAAGGAGCACCAGTTATCATTACGTGTATACGGTTCGTGGAAGTGTTTGCGAGAAAGAAAGGGGGAATGAGCAAGCGTTTGGCACGCGGTGTGTAGCCCCTTAAATATAATTTGTTCCTTCTAGCCATAATAATAATTTGACCTGATCTAGATTCGGCAATCTGTTAGACACGGTCATTTCTCATGATTATGCGTTTTTCGTTTTCTCGTACCTTAAAAATTGTGGATTCCACAGATTTTCGTCCTTTGTGGGGGCGGAAGGGGACGTGGCAAAATTTTGAAACAAACTCGTGCTGGTTTGATATTACAGGAGCTTGGATAGAAAGTTTGGTTGCTCTAGCTTTTATAGTGTCTGAGAACTAGGCGTAAAAAGATACGAATGGGCAAAGCAGATGGGGTCGCGTGTGAGGGAGAGCGAGATTAATCGCTCGTCCGATCTAATCCAGATTCAACACTTTGATAGAAATGGTCATTCTCTTTGATTCTGCATTTGTAGTTTTCTTGTATTTTAAAAATTGTGTATGCCACAGACTTTCGTCCTTTATGTGGGCGGAAGGGGCGGGGCGAAATTTTGAAATACAGTTGGAGTAGTGTGATCACACAGGAGACTGGATACAAAATTTGGTTGCTCTAGCTATAATAGTCTCAGAGATATAGGCGCTACTAAAGACGGACGGACGGACAGAAAGACATGGCTATATCGACTCGGCTATAGATGCTGATCAAGAATATATATACTTTATGGGGTCGGAACCGCTTCCTTCTGGGCGTTACACAAAACCGTTATCACCACAAATCTTATAGTTTTTAATGAGTTCCAACTTATTATAATTTTATCAGTTTTACAACCTCTCACTTACAATGAGTGTACAACTTTTTGAAAATTGTCTTTTGACTCCTGCATAAAAATTGGGAAATGATAACTATTCCGCATCAATATCTAGCATCATATCAAGAGGTCGTTTTCAAGCAGAGCTTCCTGACCGCCAGGGTTGAGTTCCTCGACTTTTAACTCCTCGTTGTGATGGGCTGGCTCTGTGTCTACATTCGTATCTCTATTTCCTGAGATGCAACGAATTCAAAAATGTTTTTAGGTCTAATAGTTTTAGTCAGGCATGAAGGTACTCTTCGCTTCTTCGCTTCCCGTAGAGATGAATAACCTGGGTTTCATGAAAAGCTCGTCGAAGCTCCTTCACGATATCGCTCACCGAAATATGGAGGTTTACAACTGCTCCTTTAACACTTGCCATTTTGGCTTCTCCTCCCAGCCAAAATAACCTGAATAAATGGAAGTCAAGGAGAAATGAGTCGTTCCTTTAATGGATTAAGCAGACGGGTAGTTTAGGGAAATCTAGTCCATTGAAGGAATGTGACTAAGAAATTTTCTGCAGAATTTTAATGTTGTTCAATCAGAAGGTGTTTCTAAAAGGCTTTCAAGAGCGAAGATTTTAGCACTAAACTCGCAACACTCTCTAAAAGCACGCTAGAAATCTTATAATTTTAGAGGACCAGAGGCCTTTACGAGAAAGACAAACCTGATCATGACCCAGCTTTACAGCCTAATTCTAATGTTGTTCAATCAGAAGGTGTTTCTAAAAGGCTTTCAAGAGCGAAGCTTTTAGCACTAAACTCGCAACACTCTCTAAAAGCACGCAAGAAATCTTATAATTTTAGAGGACCACAGGCCTTTACGAGAAAGACAAACCTGATCATGACCCAGCTTTACAGCCTAATTCTGGGTCCTATATGTGCCCTATCTTCCTGGGAGAAATGTTCTCATTCTTAGTGCATTAGGCAGGCGTTCCTTTAATATTTCTCAACACTTTTACTATCTGTCTTATATTGGCTAGCTCTCTGATTTACTGTAGGGCTGCGACACGAGCAAATTGAGATGTCAGCGTGTCTCTTGTCCGCGAGATACGTCTACGATCAACTAAACTCCATTCTTAACTTTCTTAACTACGACCTTAATCCTGCTCTCTATTTAATATGCTGTACTTTGTGCCTCATCTGTAGCCCTACAGTCCAAGTCCTGTCTTCGTATAGAGCGACGCATAGTATTGGCAACTAGCTCCTCACGTCTTGACTTGTGTGTCTGTTTATCTTTGTATATTTTATGCTGAATAATGTTTTTTTTTCTACGTTTAGGTTTTAAAAATTTGGTATTTGTTTTTCAGAGGTAGTGCTGCTATTTTTCACATACCTTAAGTTTCCTATAACAAAATGTATTGAAATTTATAGTTTTGAAAAGCTGGCAAATATAAATCCGACGCAGACACATTGTAGCTGCAGCTTAACGTCTGGAAGATATTAAGTTTTTAAATTAATATTTCATAATAATATTTCAATACAAACAGTTCTAAGAAACTTAAGTTATACCCTTTTTACATTAGGGCGCATCATTGGATTTTTCCGTTACAAGGAACATGCGGCAATGATGCCCATAAGAGCCCTGTAGATAAAAGATGACAATGATGCGTCCGCATGATAAAAAAATTCGGCGCATCATTCGCAAGTGTTACCGTATTCTAACCAGTATTTTTGAAAATACTGAAATTAAATTTAAAGTTGAGCGGTCAAACCATTCCTGAACATTTAAATTAAAATAAGTCAGATTGCAAGCAACAAAATGGTAACACAATGACTTCCAAGGTCTTTTAGGACGCGCTGATTCCAACTTTAAAAGTGCCACTTGAAAATTAAAGTCAGCAGCATGTAATTTTTGTTCGGTGGAGCCAACAATAGCTTACAAAATGATGTGGAAATGATGCGGTCTAAGTGGAAACGCCTCGCATAATTTTTCCGCACCTTCGACAATGACAATGTAAAATGATGTGAAAAATAGAAGCACTACGTCTGAAGAAAAATAATAAATTTTTAAAAAATTCTTTAAAAAAACTAAACCATAAAAAAACATATTTCTTTGAAAAATGTTAAATCTCCAAATCTCTCAGAAAAAGCGGGAAAAAAAAGTTGAATTTGGTTGAGTAGTGTAATTTTATAAAAACGAGGAGAAACGTTTTGTTTTGTGTTTTTTTTTATACTCAGCTAGTATATGTTTATGTGACTTACGATTTATGTAATTTATTATACATATGTACGCAAAATAATTGAAATGAATTTAAAAGAAAATTTAAAAAAATTAAGTCAAACCTCCTTAGGAGATCTGTATTCATTTTTGTTTACATATGTTTTTTACATCTGTCTGCCAGATTCGGCAATCTGGTAGGTACGGTTATTATCCATGAGCCAGTAAGAAATGGATATGAGCTCACAAGCAATCTATTTATTAAATCTATTTTTAGCAAAGGGCTGAAATCTTCCGAATGTGGTACCTTCTGAATATTTTAATGTCAATATTTTTTGACTCTGCAGCCTCTTGTGTCATGATTGTTGAGGGTCTTCTTCTCAACCTCATTATAGAATTGAGTGATGGGCATGCTCTTGTTCTAGCAGGTGCAGTGGACGCTTGTCCGCATACGTGAAATCCAGGTGATTGATGATTACCTCAAAGTTCAACACTGTGTTGAATGATGATAAGAGTGGGTCAGCGGTGCTTCTAATCTTATTTCTGATCATAAGGACCGCTTGGTAATGTTTTGAACTACCTACATACCCCTCGTATTGCTTATAGGAAGCCTTTGCTGCCTGGCGTCAGGAGACGTACTGTTCCTGGGCTCCATGGAACTCTGGCAGCGTCTTAACCGCATCAAGAGTCACATCGCAAGGTATGTTTTCATTATAGGTTATCGGCTCATAGGCCTGGGCCACGGGGGCCTGAACTCTAACAGCCTGCAGTTGGTCTGATACCGATTGCAAGCGTTCCTCAAAGTTGGTTCTTTGCGCTTCCATGCGTTCCTCAAAGTTGGTTTTCTGCGCAGTCAACGCAGCGCTGACCGCCGCAGATATGGCGGCTTCGATTCGTTCCGCATTCATTACTTCTATTATTTCTTCTGGTCCAATTTGAAAGTCTAAACTGAGTTCTTCGAAAAACTCTTCTAACTCGTTGATGTTATTGTCAATGAACATATAAAAATTCCTTTCAGTTTTCCCCCTACCGCTTCTATCTGTCTTTGTCTTAGGTTTATTTTAGCTGCGCCGTGTCGCTGTTATAGTTTATTTATTTTAAGAATTAAATTCGAGCTCCCTCAAACACAGATTTTTTTATTGTCCGACCCCAACGATGTATTTGTGGCGCGGTGTTATGTTCCCCACTTACACTTATCGAGACAAAAAGGGCAGGAAAAAAAAATATTCTGAGAAATTTTGACGCTTGAACGTTTTATTTGTTTGTTTTTTTTCTTTTCTTTTATTCTTTTTGTTTTCGTTTTTTCGAATGATGTTTCACTCTAAGTAATTTTCTATACGTTTTTACTTTATTTTAAATTTGGCGATTGTTGAAAAAGGGTTTCACTTACATGTACCCCTTTTTTTGGCTATGCACTAATTTGTTGTGTTAATCTATCCCCTGTGGATGTTGTTCCGTAGCTGTTTCCAGTCGTGTTAGAGTTAATTCTTCCTTATCCATTTTCGCCGCTGCCCAAAGACGTCCGCTTTGGTGCAACAATTTTTTGGGTTGATTAATTGGCTTTGATTATGCTCAGGGCGATGACCTTCTTAATGCAGCGATCTCTTTGTAGACTTGCCGCGGGCGCAGTTTTCGATTGTTTAATCTTGGAGCGGGCATTGGCTCCGCGCTTTTTTGTTAGAGTGGTTTTATGTTTTCACCTTTTTTTATTTTGAGCGGGCTTTGTCTCCGCACTCAATTAATGATATTTTGTATCTCGTTATTTTTTCCTTCAGTTTTTGTTAGTTGAACTTATCCTTTGCCCTTTTCGAGCGGGTGTTGTCTCCGCACTCTATGCTGGTCTTTTTGGTTTAGTTTATTTTCTTTGCACTTATCGATTAGCGGGCGTTGTCTCCGCGCTAATTGATTTGATTACTTCTCGGGCTTGGTCCGATCGAGTTGGGCACCAGTAACTATTTAATTGGACACAAGTATAGATTTGTTTTACAATCTTTAATTATATTAAACTGTATTATGTTGAAGCAAGTACAAAGAAATGATTATGAGTAGTTAAGACCGGCATCCGGTCGATCGGTCGCGCCGTTCGCGATCCCACAGATGATGAAAACTGCTTATTCGACAATAATGCAGAGTCCGCTCAATCCAGTGGCAGATTCAGTTAACTCTCGTTAACTTGTATATGTATGTATAAACATACATTCATATGTACATATAGACATAAAGTCGCCGCTCAAATTGGCTTCCGATTGAAGATCGGTACCCAGGGAACACCACGAGGAGGTGCATTGCACCTGTAATGGGGTCAAAATATAGACTTTATGTAATAGGTTTTCAGATCAAAGTTAATAAAATTATATGTCAATTAATTAAATTGACGAATTTTCAATATCTTTTAAAAATAAAATCCCGAGAAAACTATTTTCAAATGCGATTTTATTGAATATTAGTTTTTTGGCTTCGGTGGACATCGTCAGAGAAACGCCCATATGTAAGTTAACACTTCCCACCAGCTGCAGAGTATCGGCAGAGTTTCAAAACGGAATTATGCTGATGCCGCACCCAAAGGGGTGGGGGCAGCAACTACATTGTCGCAAGAGTTTCTGCTGAAGAACCGTTGACCTGCACTCGAGTGGCCGGCGGATCATATTCCGCCGTTGCATAAACATCCGCTGTGGAGCTGATGGTCTGCACGAGTCGCTGACGGTGCAGAACGTCGGCCCGCTGCCAAGCAGCGCTGCCAAGAGATTGGGTAGTCTTAAGTAGAATTGTACTTTTGTATCTTTAGGTTAATCAGAATTATTCTCACTCTGAACCGAGCCAGTTGAGCCGGAATAAATAATTAAATCTTAACTCTCGTGTTTGATTGCCGGTGGCCGATGCCACGGTGTTATTAACCTTAGCTGGGAACAAGAACTAAATAATTGGCGCCCAACGGGTCTAAGAACCCATAATAAAACGGTCGAGTGAAAAACACACACACACAGAAGTGTAGTGAAAAATAAAAAAAATAATAAATAATGAAAAAAAGTGCCGAAGAAGTGAAAGGCAACTTATATTAAAATACTCAACACTCGGTTCGTTTTTTTGTGTGTTAAAACGAGTAGATATTCTCCCAGTGAGAAAAAACAACAAGAGTGTGTGATAAAGTGGTGATTTTTTGTTGTTGTGTGAGTGCCGCACCAGAACGTAAGCCCGTGGAAAAACAAAGAAAACAGGGCCAAATTTAACAATACGGCGCCGCGTCTGCTGTCTCCTACAGCGACGACCACAACACAGACCGAGGAAAGGAAAAGGGGCTGTAGGGAAATCCCTCGCTCCCATCAGTGATCTACAGAGGAAAAATAGGCTGAAGGGCCCTCCCTCGCCTAGGAAAATAGAAAACATCAAACTTCGTCAAGCAAACATCAGAACAGCCGAACAGAGTTCCCCCCAACCCCGCTCAACCGGACACCGCGACGACACAAGAAATAAGAAAAAAATGTAAGTGAATAGCTCACCGATTTCGGGTTTGTGTCAGCTTAATTAAACGAGAAATTGTAAAAATTATAAGCAAAAATTGTTATAAGGAAAAGAGAAACATAAGTAAAGTAAATCTAGAAAAAAATAGTAAAAAATAATATTAATATAAATAAACAAAATAAAATGAAAATTTTTGTCTGTACCAAACAAAGAGAGCTTATTGAATATAAATAACAGGTGTGGTGCTCGTCAAGTTAGAACGCACCCCATGAGCGATAGAGAAGTTAGAGAAGACAGTGACGACAGCCTAGAGTCCCTAATAGAAGGTCTCCACTTGGACGGACGGCCGCCACATAAGAAATCAGATAAAAAAAGTATGGAACAATTCGTACAGGAAATGGAGGCCGCCTTAGCAGGGCAGGCCGCGACATTTCAAGAAGAAATAAGGCAGTTGCGAACGGAGCTTACAGAATCTGCCCGGCAGATTCGGGCAGAGGTTGACCAATCCCGCGCACAAAGTGTGCCTCAGGTAGAGGTGTTTAAAAGGGTCCAAATTACTCCTGGGGTCGAATGTGACTTCCAGCTAGACATGGTGAAATCACTTCCAGACTTCGAGGGGAAGCAAGTAGATTATGTGGCTTGGCGTCAGGCAGCGATGGCCGCATTTGAGCCCTTCCAGCCACACGAAGGTAGTCAAAAGCACTACATGGCGACAGGGATAATAAGAAACGAGGTGAAAGGGGCCGCGAACAACATATTGTCATCTTTCAACACAGTGCTCAACTTCAGAGCCATTATCAACAGGTTAGACTGTTCCTACTCTGACAAAACGCCGATAGGCGTAATACAGCAGAGACTGACGACCATGCGACAGGGCAACCTCGCACTGACAGAATATTATGATGAGATTGAGAAACAGCTCTCGCTCATCACAAACAAAAACGTGATGGCACATACTGCAGAGGCAGCAAGTGTGCTAAACCAGAGAGCCAGGGAGGACGCTTTAGAGATTTTTATCTCAGGTCTGAGAAGGCCTCTAAAAGCGGCTGTGTTCCCGGGAAGGCCGACAGACTTGGAAACAGCTCTGGCCCTGGCCCAATCAGCTGAGTCCAGCGAAGACCGCAGCACCTGGGCTGCAAATTACGCCAGGGTCATTGAGGAGAGATCGGTCCGCACAAATGAGCGCAAGCACCAGGCGCCACAACAGGGAAATGGCAGGCAAAATAGGCCCCAAGACCACTTCCCTTACAAGAGCCCCCACTACGTTAGGAGTCAGGGTACACCCAATGCCCAGCAAGGCAACTCATACCACCAGCCCAAATCTCAGGGCCAGTCCCAGGAGCCGATGGAGGTAGACCCTTTGTCCTCCAAGTTGAGACAGCCCTCAGCGTACCAAAAACCGTTTGGTCCTTCTGGCAAGCGCGACAACCCTTTCGGGAAAAGACAGAATGCGTCAGAACGCGCTTCGGGCAGCTGGCGGCAAAGGGTAGAGCACATTGCTGCCGCTAGTGACAGATCACCGGCGGATTACAACGAGACCGCCACCGAAGCAGTAGCCGAAATAGAGGCCGACGCCGAAATCGGCTACGAGTCCGATTCGGTCAATTTTTTAGGGGAAGATCCCTGCTGCCATTCATATGGCGGAAAGTAGCAGGGGTCACGCGTAAATTCCTCATCGACACGGGTTCATCGAAAAATTACATCAAGCCATTCGAAGGGCTTTTCGGTGTTACCCCCGTCGAAGCACCTTTCTCCGTTTTTTCAATCAACGGTTCCAACAAGATCACAGAAAAGTGTCCCTTGTTATTTTTCGGCAAAACCACGCCGTTTTTCATTCTGGAAACCCTAACAACTTTCGACGGCATTGTCGGCCTTGACCTGCTAACGCAGGTGGGGGCTACACTGTCCCTCGAAAGTGGAACTCTCACGGTCGGTAACACTACCGAAACGATCAGGATCCACAAGTGCACAGACGTCAACCATACTAACGTTATTGACATCGACGCACCTCCAGCCATTAAGGCAAACTTCATAAAAATGTTGAAGAAGAGAAACAAGGCGTTCGCTGACCCTAACGAGTCGCTGCCTTTCAACACTTCGGTCGTGGCCACCATTCGCACGGTGGACGACGAACCAATTTATTCCAAACTCTACCCCTATCCGATGGGCGTAGCTGATTTCGTCGAATCCGAGGTTAAGAGCCTCCTAAAAGACAACATCATCCATAAATCAAGATCGCCGTATAATAATCCTATATGGGTGGTCGACAAAAAAGGCACTGATGAAAAGGGCAATAAGAAGAGACGTCTCGTAATGGACTTTCGGAAGCTCAATCAGAAGACTGTGCCTGACAAATATCCCATGCCAAGCATCTCGATGATATTGGCAAACCTGGGTACGGCCAAGTATTTCACAACCCTTGACCTGAAATCCGGGTACCACCAAAAACTTCCTTTTCCGTAAATGGAGGGAAGTATGAGTTTTGCCGACTTCCCTTTTGGCTAAGGAATGCCGGTAGCATTTTCCAGAGGGCAATCGATGATGTTTTGCGTGAACAGATCGGTAAAACATGTTACGTATACGTTGATGACGTAATTATATTCTCCAAGTCTCAGGACGACCATGTTAAACACGTCGACTGGGTACTGAAAAGCCTCTATGAAGCTAACATGAGAGTAGCTCAGGAGAAGTCGCAGTTCTTTAAGACGAGCGTAGAGTACCTCGGCTTTATCGTAACTAGCGAGGGCACAAGGACGGACCCTATGAAAGTGAAAGCTATCCAGCAGTACGTCGAGCCAACGACGCTGTTCAGCCTAAGGTCATTCCTAGGCCTAGCAAGCTACTACAGATGCTTCGTGAAAGATTTCGCGGCAATCGCCCGTCCACTTTCGGACATCCTAAAAGGAGAAAACGGGACCATTAGCAAATACAAGTCTAAAAAAACCCCCATCTCGTTCAATGAGGCGCAGAGACACGCTTTTCAAAAACTAAGGGACATTCTGGCTTCAGAAAACGTAATGCTGATGTATCCAGATTACAAAAAGCGTTTCGACCTAACAACCGATGCGTCTGCCTACGGCATCGGTGCAGTACTCTCACAAGGGGGTCGCCCAATAACAATGATCTCCAGGACCCTCAAAGACAGTGAGCTAAACTACGCTACTAACGAGCGGGAGCTTTTGGCAATTGTATGGGCCTTGGGGAAGCTGCGCCATTACATTTATAGCGTCAGGGACATAAACGTGTTCACCGACCACCAACCACTCACATTCGCGGTATCCGAGGGAAACCCCAATGCAAAAATTAAACGTTGGAAGGCACGCATCGACGAGATCGGTGCCAAGCTCTTCTACAAACCCGGCAAGGAGAACTTTGTCGCAGACGCATTGTCGAGACAGAATATTTGTGCTTTAGAGGATAGCGCGTCGCGGTCAGATGCTGCGACGGTCCATAGTGAAGCGTCAATGACTTACACGATTCACACAACAGATAAGCCTGTTAATTGCTTTAGGAATCAGATCATCCTAGAGCAGGCGCAATTCCCATTGGAACAGGTTTTTGTTCTCTTCGGAGAAAAGACGCGCCATATCATACACTTCCCCGACAAGAACGTTCTCGTAGAGGTCGTTAAGTCCAAAATAAACCACCAGGTCGTAAACGCGATCCACTGTGACTTCCCAATCCTAGCTTGCATTCAGCATGAACTAGTGAAAGCCTTTCCGTCGACTACGTTCTGGCACTGCAAGAATCTTGTCGCCGACGTTTTCGATGAGACCGAGAGAAAAGAGATTGTCGCCATTGAGCACAATCGGGCTCACAGGGCCGCACAAGAAAATGTCAAACAAATCATGCCAGACTACTACTTCCCAAAAATGACTAAGCTCGCAAACGAGGTTGTCTTGAACTGCAAGATATGTTCCAAAGCGAAGTACGATAGGCATCCCAAAAGACAGGAGCTGGGGCCGACGCCGGTCCCCTCGTTCACTGGGGAGATGCTTCATGTAGACATATTCTCTACAGAGAAGAAGTACTTCCTAACCTGCGTGGACAAATTCTCGAAGTTTGCCATTGTCCAACCGATAACGTCCCGCACTATAGCGGACATCAAAACTCCGCTATTGCAACTCCTAAACATCTTCCCGAATACGAAGCAAATATATTGCGACAACGAACCGTCGATGAGTTCGGAGACCATCAGATCACTCCTCTGGAACAACTTCGGAGTACTCATTGTCAATGCTCCGCCCCTCCACAGTACCTCAAACGGTCAGGTGGAGAGATTCCATAGCACCCTGGTAGAAATTGCAAGATGCCTCAAAATGGATAGAGGGATCACCGACACAGTCGAACTTGGAGGAACCAAGCGACAGCGGAGTATAATAGATCAGTACACACGGTCACCAACAGAAAACCCATCGACATTCTCCACGCTGTAGTGGCGAATACGAACAAAGAAGTCCAGAACAGAGTGCAGAAAGCCCAGATCGTGCAAAACAATCGGGCCAATCAGGCACGCCAAAACAGGAGTTTCAGGGTAGGCGAGAAGGTGTTAGTTAAGTCCAACAGACGCCTCGGGAGTAAGTTGACCCCTTTATTTGTGGAGGAAACAAGAGAGGCGGACTTGGGGACAACTGTCCTAATTAGAGGGAGGGTGGTCCATAAGAACAACCTTAGGTAGCTACTCCGACTAGGTTAAGAAACACACTTTGGTGACGGTATTTCTTTTAGTTTTCCTTTTTTATTCTTTTACGTATTTTTATCCACAGGATTGTCTGGGTACTTCAGTTCGTCGCAATAGTATCGGCACGCATCACCGATTACACTCACTCAGATTACATACCAATTACGGACGGAACTGTACTGGTTTGGAACGGTCTTGACTATATCAAACACACGGCAAACTTGACCGAATTCGGTCGCATTGCCGACGAGACCGCGAAAATGACGAACGTTTTCCCCAGATCCCACATGAGACAGCTATTAGAGGCCGACTGTAACCACATTAGGGACATGTTGTCGGCTGGCTAGGAGCTTAGACTTTCTAGGAACGGCCCTTAAGGTCGTGGCCGGAACGCCGGATGCAGCCGACCTAGAAAATATTAAATTCACAGAAGCTCAGTTAGTACAGGAAAGCAATAGACAGATTTCTATTAATACCAAGGTGCAGAATCAATTAAATTCCCTCACTAGTACAGTTAATAAGATTCTTAGTATAGAAAAAAACGAAATAATAAACTCAGAGTACCTGTACGAAACCCTATTAGCCAGAAATAGAATCCTCATAACAGAAATAGGGAACCTCATGCTTACAATCACCCTGGCCAAAGCCAATATAGTGAATCCATCCATTTTAGACCACGCTGACATAGAATCCGTTCTCGCTGACCAATTCACAGGGGTCACAATATCAGGCTTACTAGAAACATTTTAACACTTCCCACCAGCTGCAGAGTATCGGCAGAGTTTCAAAACGGAATTATGCTGATGCCGCACCCAAAGGGGTGGGGACAGCAACTACATTGTCGCAAGAGTTTCTGCTGAAGAACCGTTGACCTGCACTCGAGTGGCCGGCGGATCATATTCCGCCGTTGCATAAACATCCGCTGTGGAGCTGATGGTCTGCACGAGTCGCTGACGGTGCAGAACGTCGGCCCGCTGCCAAGCAGCGCTGCCAAGAGATTGGGTAGTCTTAAGTAGAATTGTACTTTTGTATCTTTAGGTTAATCAAAATTAATCTCACTCTGAACCGAGCCAGTTGAGCCGGAATAAATAATTAAATCTTAACTCTCGTGTTTGATTGCCGGTGGCCGATGCCACGGTGTTATTAACCTTAGCCGGGAACAAGAACTAAATAATTTGTACATACACACATTTTTACAGTTTTACGTTTGCTGAATTATTGGTTTCCCTGCCTATTTCTATTCTTCTGCTTTACTTTATTTTTTTACCTCTTTATCATCAGTTGGTTCCTTAACTGTAAACGCACTGAAGAAAAAACATTTTCTTAATTGAGCAGATATAGCTACTGCATAATTGGTTTATTGCGTTTTAGTCAGGAAGTTAATTTCATTAACTTCAATTTAATAACTTCATTAATTTCAACAAATATGGGTAATGGATTCAGTGCTGTGAATTAAAGTAATAAAAACAACTAACTTCATATATGCATATAATTTGAACTAGGGAAATAAAATACCAGCAAATGGGCTAAAAATTAAAATTTAAAATTTTTGCTACATCTTATTGATGCAGAACATAAAAAAAGTCGGTAATGGAAATCAGCCACAGAAAAAAAAACTTACGTGTAAGTTGAATAAATTTTAAGTAAATCATTTAAAATAATATGTCAGCACAATTATTTCTGTTCTCAGGATCGCTCAAAAAAAAATAATGAACTCAATGGATATTTTTGAAAGAGGTAAAATAGATATTCAGGGGTTTCGGACATGCACTGTTTCAAAGCAGGACTTCCTTGAAGGTGTGGATATTGAAGGAAATTTAACTGGAATGTCTTCTGATCTGAAATCTTTCACATCGTCACTTTCATCGAATGCTCCAATTCAAATCAGATATCTTGTAATTCATTGGTTCAAATGAATCCGTGCAATGTGTGCCTAAGTAACCCAAAGTCTGTTTTGTTGCGCCCGGGTTTATCCCACAACCAAGCAAAAAACGACATGGAGGAGAATGAATATACAAAGCCAAAATTTCAAAGAAGTGAAAGAGACAATACGCAATATTTTTATTTATAATTAACTTACACATTTAAAATTTAAATTACTTAATTTTTTAATTTCAATAAAATTATGGTATAAAAGAAATTCTGTAAAAAAAATGTATTTTACTTTCGAAATTTGTTAAATTTTTTCTGGCGGACTGGCGGCAATGGCCGCGGCTCTACTTTATACCCTGTACTCTGTCAGTATACATATATGTACGTATGTATGTAAACATATGAGCTTACGATTTATTTAATTAATTATATTTTTGCAAAAGAGACGAATTAAATTTTGGTCAAAATGGAAAATTTCAAAAAATTAAGTCGAACCCTATGCCGGTTTTTTATATTTTAGAAGTTATCTGTTTCCATTTTTATTTACATATAATTTTTACGTCGGCTGTTACATTTTTACATACACATGTATAACTACATACAAGAGACACGGAAGTGTGTGCGAGAGAGAGAGGGAATCGCTTGGCTCTCGTTGGGTAGCCACTGAAATTTAATTTGTTTCTTCTGGCTATAATAATGATCAGACCTGATCCAGATTCGGTAATTTTTCATGATTCTGCGTTTTTGGTTTTCTCTTATCTTAAAAATTGTGTATTCCACAGATTTTCGTCCTTTGTGGGGGTGGAAGAGGGCGTGACAAAATTTTGAAATACACTTGTATTGAAGTGATATCACAGGAGCTTCGATAGAAAGTTTGGTTGCTCTAGCTTTTGTAGTCTCTGAGATCTAGGCGTTCATTTGGATGAATAGGCAAAGCCGACAGGGTCGCGTGTGAGAGAGAGAGAGAGAGCGAGAGGGAACTATGACTTTCGAAATGGTTTTCTTTATTGTGGCGATGTCGACAATCAAATCTGATCCAGATTCAACACCCTGATAGATATGATTCTGCGTTTTTAGTTTTCTCGTATCTTTAAAATTGTTTAAGCCACAAATTTTCGTCATTTGTGTGGGCGAAAAGGGGCGGGACGAAATTTTGAAATACATTTGGAGTAGTGTGATACCACAGAAGACTAAATACAAAATTTGGTTGCTCTAGCTTTAATAGCCTCTGAGATATAGGCGCTAATGAAGACAGACAGACGGACGGACAGACACGGACGGACGGACGGACAGACGGACGGACGGACGGACAGACGGACAGACAGACATGGCTATATCGACTCGGCTATTGATGCTGATCAAGACAATATATATACTTTATGGGGTCGGAAACGCTTCCTTCTGTGCGTTACACACAACCGTTATCCCCACAAATCTAATATACCCCTATACTCTTTAAGTACCGGGTATAAAAACTGGGCCAGTAATTTTTCGTTTGTGGTTTCCTGGCCTCAGTATCCAGCAATGTAAACGAAATCCACGAATTCTTATCGATAGTATCGATATCGACACTAGTGTGGACTGAGAGAACAGCTGACATGCAGACCAGGAAAATATATGTGCCTATCGCCCCCGACTGTGCTGTACTTCTTCTTACAACAATATGTGCCGCTACCAACCCAATCATTTCATCGTCAGAATTACTTTTCTTCCTTTTTTTAATTTAAGTTTCATTTTTTAAATTGGAGCTGTTTACAAAACACAACTGATCCATGAGAGTGGCAAATCACTTTTTAGGTTCTGGGTCACACTACATTAGTTGAGTTCCACACAACCGAAATAAAGAGCAGATTCCTGTCAGTAAAATTTCGCGGTGCTGGATACAGGCCTTTAGATATAAATTTCTAAGTATCCCAATAGTTTATCCGACTGGTCTGTTTAAGTGATCATCCCATGTCAACGTTTGGTTAAAGATGAAACCTAGGTTGTTTGCTCGTTCTACATATTCAATGGGGATGTTTTCAATAGCCAATTTTTTGTAGTGCATTAGAGTCGAATTTTCTTTTACCTATTGCCCATTGATTTTAGCCCACTGACTTACACTTTTCAGTTCAATATTACAGACACAAATACAGTCATTAAATTTACTAATAGGACGACTAACAAACATTTGAACATCGTCAGCATACATATGAACTTCACAATTTGACAATATATTCAGTAGATCATTTACATACACAGAGAACAGTAATGGCCCTAGGACGGATCCTTGAGGAACACCACGCTTGACACAAAATAAAGACGAGTATATATTATTTATGGAGACAGACTGCATACGATTACTCAAATCCGAAACAATTAGTCTTGTTGCTGCACGCGAAAAATTACATAGACGACTTAGCTTAAAACAAAGAATTTCGTAGTTAACAGTGTCAAAAGCCTTACTATAATCTAGAAGGGTCAGGAACGTTGTATTTTTAGAGTCCAATTTTTCTCTTATATGTTCAACTACGTTTATTATTATTGTACCACAACTTCTGCCCACTCAAAAATCATTCAAAAGTTTTTTAATTGTCAAGTAACACTACTCGACAAAATTCTACTTTATCTTCCGCTGTCGCCCAAATTGACTTTTTCTGATAGATTTAGAGATTTGTAATTGTTTAAAGAATTATGTTTTTTTTTTAAACTGGTTTAGTTCTTTTTTAAAGAATTATTTAAAATTTTTTACTATTTTTCAGAGTATGCTGATATTTTTCACATAACTTAAGTTTTCTACAACTGGTTCTATTGAACTTTGCAGTTTTCTGACAAATTCAGCTATAAATCTGACCCAGACACTTTGTAGCTGCAACTTAACGTCTGGAAGATATAAAGCTTCCAAATTGAAATTTCATAAATTTTTTCGGTATTTAAATGCCTTGATTTTTAGTTTTAGATAGACACATTAATAAGGCGTTGTTTAAGGTGTCGCTTATAAAAATAGAAAAATAAAAAAAAAGTTATAACCGTTTGACCAAAACTTCATATGCCGTTTGGCACTATCCCAAATGCCATTTCAACGTTAAAAACTGTTACAAACATAGATTTTTGGTATTTTTGTAAGAAAAAAAAAACGGTTATACATCGGCTAACTGAATTTTTCCGCGAAATTCTGCATACGAAACTTTGGTCAAACGGTTGTAACTCGGACGTTTATAACTTAAACGAAGCCTAATTAATCGGTTTTTCTAAAATTTAAATATTTTTTTTTTCGAATTTTGCTGAGTTTCTGAAGTTAAAATTTCGGGAAAAAATACCGAAAAAAGATTGAAATTTTAATTTGAAAGCCAGTTGTAGGAAACTTAAGCAATGTGAAAAATAGAAGCTCTACCTCTAAAAAAAAAATACATTTTAAATAATTCTCTAAAAAACAACTAAGCCTGGAAAAAAAAAATTTTCGTTAGTCATATTCTTTAGTCGTGTCGACAAGTGTAATTTGTCATCTGACTAGTCATAAGTCGGTTTCAAATTGTTGATAAGTAAGGTAGAATGGAAATTGGCATGTATTCATTGACTGATTTTGGAATTGGAAGTATTTTAGCTACTTTCCAAGAATCAGGAAATACGGATTGAGTCAACGCTGTGTTGTATATGTAGGTTATGTACGGCAATATGTTTGACAATAGCAATTTTATGAATTTCGGATTAATGTCATCAATTCCAGTGGCATTTGACTTAATTTTTAATTTTGTTTTGAGGACATCTGACTCAGGTATACATGAAAAACTAAAGCTTTAATCACAGGTACTATTATGACAGAAGCAGTGTTCATCATCACAGTTTTTGTAGAGATTTTGAGGCACGCACTCAACATAGACAGTTTCAGTCACTTCAGGTACTTTACAGTCTAAAAACGTTATTGTTCGGTCAAACTTCGTCCACCCTAATAATTTAGAACTAGTTAAACACCTCTCGTAGCCAAGGCGTACGCTCATCATTGTACGCTCTCACTATTCTCGCTTATGCTCGGTGCTCATGCACTAAGATCCTAATAAAGCAGTCGTCGACTGATACTCAACAGCATCTCATCGTCTGGCTGTCGTTATTATTTCTTCCAATTCGATTTTAATTCGCTTACTTTGAAGTTGACACACCCCCACAATTAAACAAATAAATAAAAATAAGAAAAACGCTTCTTGTTCAAACATTTTGGCGCCCAACGTGGGGAACGTGTATTAATTCTTGGTGAACAATTAATATACTCGCATTTATGTACAATCTCTACTAACACTTTTCGTCGGTACATAATTTGCAAATACAACAACTGCAGTGGTCTTTTAGTGTTGCAGCTGCCGTCGAAATTGCCGAAAACCTATTATCTATCGTCTCGATTGCGGGGTCATCACCCTGGCTTTGCTCTCGCGGTTTTCGGTTAATTCTATCATTCGCCTTCGCCGTTAGAGGCACCACCTCGGAATTCGTAGCATAGGAGACACCCTTACTAATTTGAAGGCTCGTACGACGACCTCCATTAAGTCACGTACGTCTGGCTACCAGCTCACCTTCCAGTTTGGAACTACATCCCACATTGTATACCAGCCAGATAGCGAAATCGACATATCAGACTGGAACATGCCTGCCAATACTCCATTGGCCGATGAATCGTTTCACATGACCAGGCGCATTGATCTTCAGCTGGAAACCGAAGCCTTCTATGGAGCACTTGCTGTTGGACAGATTCGCATTGGCCCGAACCTTCCCACTCTGCAAAAGACGCTGTTTGGTTGACAACGTAACAGGCAGCCACCATTGTGCTTGGCGACGGTAGAGGAGTCGATCGATGAAAACCTGCAGTAACTATGGAAAGTTGACTCTATTGTCGTCCGACCTGAGTCAATTCTTCCAAATCATCATCGCTGTGAGGAATACTACAGGGTTACAACGCATAAGGATGCCAGTGGCCGAATTGTCGTTCGCTTGCCATTCCAAGAAGACCCAGGATGCCTTGGAAGTTCTGTAGATACAGCTCGAAGCCGGACATTCGATTGCAGTATACATCATTCATGCAGGAGTTTGAAAGTCTCGGTCATATGTCCCTCGTATCGAATCCTAACTTGGAGGAACCTCATTACTATATACCTCACCATTTCGTTCTCAAAACAACCAGTACCTCGACGAAGCTCAGAGTCGTCTTTGACGCGTCTTGCCGTACGTCATCTCAAAGGTCTCTTAACGACCTACTTTTAGTTGGCCCTACCATCCAAGATGAGTTGTATTTGCAATTGCTGCGTTTTCGAATGTATAGGTTGGGCATCATGGCTGACGTCACTAAAATGTACAGACAGGTACTTGTCGGTGAGGAGGATCGAAAGTTCCAGTACATTCTGTGGCGAGCGTCCCCAGATGCTGACCTTCAAACCTACCAACTCAATACCGTAACATATGGGACTGCGTCTGCCCCGTTTCTTGCAACTCGTAGTTTGCATTTCTTAGCTGAGGAGTGTAAGGATGTATGGCCCTTAGGAGCCGCAGCAGTTAAAGCTGCATTTTATGTTGATGATCTGTTGTGTGGGGCTGATGACATAGACACACTTCTCAAACTGAAAAAAGAAATCACATCGACTCTAGATTGTGGTCATTTTCCATTATGCAAATGGCATTCAAATCATCCAGGTGTAATGGAAGATGAATCGACTAAGGAAATAAACATTTCAGAAAACTCGATTAGTAGCACACTCGGCGTGACTTGGCATCAACAAAGTGATGCATTTAGTTTCACTTTCACACCCAAGGAAGTCTACCCTTCTACCACAAAACGGACAATTTTGTCCACTACGTCATCGCTATTCGATCCCATCGGTCTGCTGTCACCGTGGGTCATTGTCTCTAAGATCATTCTCCAGGAGTTGTGGCTTTTGAAACTCGACTGGGACGAGTCTGTTCCCCAAAATCTAAGCTGCGCATGGAGCACTTGTTTGGATTCATTGAACTCACTGTCGTAACTAGCGGTATCTCGTTTTTGTTTGCAGCCCGACGCGAGCAGTATTTAAATACACAGATTTTGCGACGCATCGATTCGGGGCTATGGCTGCTGCATTTATGTGCGTACTGAGAATTCATTTGGACAGATCTCAGTGAAATTGTTCACGTCCAAGTCCAGAGTAGAACCTGTAAAGATGCACATTTACTGGCTCAACTGTACAGCAGTTTTTGGAGCGACTCACAGCTTGTATTGCATTGGTTGAAACACCACTCAGTCACTTTATCGACCTTTGTTGGAAACAGAGTGCCCGATATTCAGACTTTGACTTCGGATGGAAGGTTGCGCTACGCGCCAACACATCAAAACCTGGCTGATCTTCTTTCGCGAGGCTGCAACGTGATCGAGTTGATCCAATCTACCTAGTTTTCAGGTCCTTCATTTCTACTCGAGGATTCGCTTAACTGGTCCACCACAGGGGAACGACAAGATATTGACATGGACGTAGTCAACTCGGAGAAGCGAAAAAGTATTTTCACTGCCGTACAGGAGACAAACTACATCCTCAAGATCGTCGATAACATCAGTTCATATTCACATAGCCTTCGTCTGATTGCTTGGATGATAAGATTCATACGGATATGTAGGAAGCAAGCAACGTTTACCACAACCTCGCCAACACCGGATGAACTTCGTTTTGCTTCCCATTGCCTTATTTGGAATATTCAACAAATCCATTTTGCAGCGGATATTCGCTTACTTCAGAAGCAGATTTATTTAAAGAGTAGCTTAAAGTTTCTTACTTCCTTTCTAGATAATGTGAACGGATTTGAACTCATCAAAGTAGCCGGACGATTAGAACACTCAACCCTACCAGACCGCCAAAAACATCCGTTGCTTCTGCATCTTCGAAAATCACGCTGGACCTAAAGCTTAAATCGCACTCATTCGCTTGGAGTATTGGATTGTCAACGTCAGAGACTTGGCACGTCAAATTGTTCGCTCATGTGTACACTGCTTTCGCTACAGACCAAAGTTACTGCAACAACTCATGGGCTCATTACCACCTACTCGACTTTCTCCTGCTCGACCATTCGAACGCTGTGGAATTGACTTTTGTGGACCCATCAATACGTATCTACGCATTCGAGGAAAGGGACCTACTAAATCGTACATAGCCGTGTTCGTGTGCCTCATCACCAAGACCGTTCACATCGAAGTAGTCTCGGACCTGTCATCGAAGGCGTTCTTAAACGCATTAAAACGGATAGGAGGTCGTCGCAAGCTGCCGGCAGACATTTTCTGTGACAATGCCATCGTCGAAAAAGAAGCAATCCTGAACTCACGACCACTATCACCACTTTCTTCAGACCCAAACGACTATAGTGCTCTCACAGCTGGTCATCTCTTGGTCGGTGACTCATTACGATCACTACCTGAGCGATCTCTGGAACACATCAAGCTGACAAATTTGGATCGCTACGATATGATTGCAGCCGTCAAGCAACGTTTTTGGAAGCAATGGTCGGCTGATTACGTCAACAAGTTACGATCGCGGACGAAGTGGACAGCACCATCAAGGGAAGGGATGGTCGTGTACGAGTGGTACACCTCCGCACAGCAAATGGAACATGTTGCCGGCCAATACACAAACTGGCAATTCTTCCGGTTGTTTGAAAGCAGTCCCTTCAACGGGGCCGGGATGTTCGGTCAAACTTCGTCCACCCAAATAATTTAGAACTAGTTAAACACCTCTCGTAGCCAAGGCGTACGCTCATCATTGTACGCTCTCACTATTCTCGCTTATGCTCGGTGCTCATGCACTAAGATCCCAATAAAGTAGTCGTCGACTGATACTCAACAGCATACCATCTGGTTGTCGTTATTATTTCTTCCAATTCGATTTTAATTCGCTTACTTTGAAGTTGAGACACCCCCACAATTAAAAAAATAAATATCAATAAGAAAAACGCTTCTTGTTCAAACAGTTATATTAAAATCGTCAGGATCAATACCACAGATGCGTGGAGTATTAGATTTATCACCACCCAGTTCTTTAATGTACGCCCATTTCTGCTGATTCGTTTTTTTTTTTTTTTTGCTTTAGGAGGTTGATTTGCAATGACTGCACCATCAAGTGGCCCAAGCGACACCAGCCGATGGCTGTTACGCGCGGATCACAGGCAAGAACATAGCCCTCCTCCCACCCAACCGACCGAGGGGCGCTGCCGCCTAACGCGCGACTCGTTAGCCGAACCGATCGCGGACATGCAGGAAAGATAGGTGTTAGACTACTTTATACCCGGTACTCAGTCAGTGTATATGTACACATGTATACATATAAGCTTGTGATTTATGTAATTTATTATATGTTCGCAAAAGGGACGAAATAAATTGTGGTCAAAATAGAACATTTCAAAAAATTAAGTCGAACCCCATGCTATAGTTTTATATTTTAGAAGTTATCTGTTTCCATTTTTATGTACATATAATGTTTACATCAGCTGCTACATTTTTACATACACATGTATAACTTACTTACAAGAGATGTGGTAGGTACGAGAGAGAGAGGGAATGAGTAATCGCTTGGCAGGCGACTGAAGTTTAATTTGTTCCTTCTGGCTATAATAATGATCAGACCTGATCCAGATTCGGCAATCTGGTAGATACGGTAATTTTTTATGATTCTGCGTTCTTAGTTTTCTTGTATCTTAAAAATTGTCGATTGCACAGATTTTCGTCCTTCGTGGCGGCGGAAAGGGGCGTGTCAAAATTTTAAAATACACTTGTATTGACGTGTTATCACAGCAGCTTGGATAGAAAGTTTGGTTGCTCTGGCTTTTATAGTCTCTGAGATCTAGGGATTCATTTGGACGAATAAGCAAAACAGACAGGGTCGCGTGTAAGAGAGAGAGCGAGAAGGAACGATGACTTTCGAAATGGTTTCATTCATTGTGGCTATATAAATAATCCCATCTGATCCCGATTTAACACTCTGATAGAAATGGTCATTCTCTATGATTCTGCGCTTTAGTTTTCTTGTATCTTTAAAATTGTGCATGCCACAGATTTTCGTCCTTTGTGTGGCGGAAAAAAGCGGGCGAAATTTTTAAATACACTTGGAGTAGTGTGATAACACAGAAGACTGGATAGAAAATTTGGTTGCTCTAGCTTTAATAGCCTCTGAGCTATAGGCGCTAATGAAGACGGACGGACGGACAGACGGACGGACAGACAGAATTGGCTATATCGACTCGGCTAGTGATGCTGATCAAGAATATATACACTTTATGGGGTCGGAAACGCTTCCTTCTGTGCGTTACACACATCCGTTATCCCCACAAATCTAATATACCCCTACACTCTTCGAGTACCGGGTATAAAAAACTAAGCAAATTCTATTCAGGGGAAGATATGTATGAGAGTATCAGTAATTTAAGACTATGAAGGCAGTTATTATTAAATATAATATGGTAGAGGGAATTATAATCCGAGCATAGGACCCTAAACGGAAGACACAACGGTTCCTAGTGCTTCTAATAGGAATCGTGAAGTTTATGCGACTCAACAGGTCAGGGCTGTCTACAATTAGCTAAGGTTGGAAGGTTTATTAAAAGCAAACTCTCAGGGCAAGACGGCCAGCTGAGGCCGCGTAAAGCAAAAAGTAAAAAGTTTTTCTGAACCATACACAAGAGCCGTATTCTAAAATCGGACGAACCAGAGAGGTGTAGAGAGTCTTTGTTACATAGGGGTCGTCAAATTCCTTTGACCACCTCTTTATAAGCCCAAGCACGCCCATGGCGTGCTGTGTTTTGAAAACTTTAACTTGAGATCTAATAGAACACCAAGATCATCAACCCGGGTAATTCTCTCAAGAGAACCACCACAAAGGGTGAAAGGAACCAGAAAGGCGCTTGTTTAGACCTTACAAGAAAAATCTAAACACTTGCGAGATGAGTTGTAAATTCAATCTGGTTTTATTTCTTCAACGTCGTGCCTTATATATACTTTTACAATGTAGGATGGGGACAATTTTGTATTCTATTCTTATCGCTAGACCCACGGATCGGCTGCAACGCTGCTGTGAGTGACCAACTGAATGCATGCAAGCATCAGTAATTTTAGACTAAATAAGGGTCTTAAGTGCTTACTGCACTTGACTTTGGGGTGTCGTGTCTTGCTTATGAGTTGACAGATCGTACCCTAACAGTCATAAATTTTATACTTTATGTATGTCTTTTACTTAGAATCGATTGGTTTTGTATTTATCTCCGTGAATGTGTATTCTTTAAGTACAATAATGTGTTCATGTTTGAACATTCTGCAAAGGGCCAAAAGTGGCATGGCTTAGTTTTTATTTGTACATTTTTTTTTTTTGTCGATGATTATCTTAAGGTATATTACAATGAATAGGGAAGTGCTATTGCTTGCAGTCTTCGAGCTACCTTAATTCTTCTTATGGTATATATTATTAATATTAACATAATTATTATTCCGATAATCAAAGCAGCATGTCCAGACACATGGTGGAACTTAAGTCCTTTTAATTCATGATGACTTTCTTTTAACATTGTTAATTCGTTTTGTAATTTATGAATTTCATTCGTATGGTTAATTAACGGTACAGATATTGGATTCCAAACAATTTTCGGTATTTTATTTATATTACTTATATAAGAGGATGAAATTGTCTTATAGTCTTCTGAATGAATACTGTGATGAGGAATTAATATTTTATCATCTGTTCGCACAGTGCAACCATTCATTATTGTTAAAATTCCTTGTTGAGGTAGATCAATTATTTCTTGATTTGAATTAATGCATTGAATTCTGGCATTAGTGTTTACTGGAACTTTGAAGAGCCAACTACCTTTCTTTTCTAATTCGACCCAAAATGACCCTGTCTCTGGCATTTTTTTATAGACACAAGTTGAATGACTATTGGGTTTAAACGGGGCTATCTCACAAGCATTATCATACTCTTTTATTCGTTTGCCATTTTTGGCATTTGTTCAAAGTAGCTTCAGTCATCGAATGATAGGAATCAATTTCGAAATTGTATACTAAGTACCTAGAGCTTAAATCTACCTTGATCAACTCCCTTTCATGCTCCACTGGCATTGGAATAATCCTAAACAAATGGGATGGGTGTCTACCAAACAGTGGGATCTTCACATTTAAGATTAACTTGTTATCTACAAAAATTCCTTTTGCGGTTAATAGGCTGTAAATTTCCTTCAATTCCGTCCCTGTTCTTTTTCCTGGAAGAACTAGTGTTTCTAATAAACTATCCTTTATTTTTGTAATTTCTGCTTTTAGTTGTATCGGTTTTAAAATATTTGGATTTAGTCTACCATGATTAATATCTATCAAGAGACTTATTACTCCTGCTTGGATTTTATCGCACTCGTCAATCATTGAACTTAGTTGCTTTGTTACCATAAAGAAGTTAATAGATTCTTTGTATATATAATAACTTTCTTTTAAAGCCTCCGTTATGTTCTCTACTCTGGTGCTCATACTTTTAAAGTTGACATTTATTTCCTCAGTAGTTCTTTTGAGAATATTTACTGTTGACTCTAATTAATTAAATCGTCTAGATTATGTTGGTTTTCTAATAGATTTTTCATATTTCCTTCCAAAGTTTCTCTATCTTCGGCGTCCATTATTCCGAATAATATATGATAAAGTGACCCCATAAACTCAAATGGTGCTCGTTTCTGTCTTTTGTTGTCCTGAGCCATAAACATTTTATTATTTTCCTCTAGATCTGCAATTTGTCTGTCAGTGTTATCTAAAACATTATTGCATTGTTCTTCAAAGGTGTAGAGTTTACCGCACACAACTCTCATTTTCCCAACTAATTCTTTCCCCTTTCTTATCATTTGAAAATATGGGTCCATATTATAATAGACAATTAGATCCCAAGATGAGGCTATTATTTCCACGTCCCCCAACGGATCCAAATATATTGACGTGGAACTGTTCATTTTTTCAATTGACCACTTCTCTGTTCTTCTGGCAGCTATGTTTGCACTTGATGCTTGGCAAAATAACATAAGCGTTAACATTACTGCCATGAGACCTAGCTTTGGTATTCGAGGTGTGCCGCGACTACTTCTGGTTTCTATTGGAGGCTTTTCTGAATCATTTTCTTCAGACTCAATTCCAGCTAATGGACAAATTTTAGTAATAGGTCGTTTGATTGACCCGTCTTGATGTTTAATAGTGACTACTCTGACTCTATCGTCCCTACCTTTATGTATTTCTTCTATCTTCCCCAGAGGCCATCTAGCTGGATGACAGTTTTCATCTTTTATTAATACTATCTGTCCTTTTTTAATATTCTGCATTCCTTTTTTCCATTTATTTCTTTGTTGCAGAGTGTGTAAATAATCATTTTTCCATTTAATCCAAAATTCTCTCTTCATTTTTTTAATTAATTTCCATCTATCTAGATTTCCAATTCTTTCATCTGATATTGTTTCTATGGGGCCATATATTGGCCTTCCAATAATAAAATGACCTGGTGTTAATACATCCAAATCGTCAATATCATTTGTAGCTGTATACAACGGTCGTGAATTTAGTACAGCTTCAATTTGACATAAGAGGGTTGCCATTTCCTCATAGGTTAAATTATTATCCCCAATCACTCTTTTCAAGTGATATTTTACCGATTTTACCCCAGCTTCCCAAATACCTCCAAAGTGAGGTCCTGCCGGGGGGATAAAGTGCCACTCTATTTGTTCTCTTTCTAATATTGGAATCACTTTTATATTGTCCTTAAGGGCTCTCTGATATTCTTCGTCTAATTTTCGCGAAGCTCCAACAAAATTGGTTCCATTATCGGAAAAGATTTTTGCACATTTTCCTCTTCTTGAAAAAAATCTTCTAAGTGCAGCTAGAAAGGCGTCTGAAGTTAGATCACTGACGACTTCCAAATGAATAGCTTTTGTCGCCATGCACACAAATACGGCAATATATCCCTTATACGATTTTTGCCCACGGTTTCTAGAGCACCGGATTTGGTAAGGTCCGGCAAAGTCTACCCCTGTATTTGTAAAAGGGTGCGACATAGTTGCTCTATGTTTCGGCAGGCTTCCCATAATTTGTTCTGCTGTATTCTGCCTGTACCTAGCGCAGGTAACACACTCTTTAAGCTTTTGCTTCAAACAGTTTTTAAGCCCAAATATCCAATACTTTCGCTGAATATAATTCCGCATCAGATTAATTCCACCGTGCAATGTTTCTTTATGTGCATCATTGATAATTAAGGACGTCAAGTGACATTTATTTAAAATCAATGGGTGCTTAACCTCAAATTCTGCGTTGGAGTTTTGTAATCTACCTCCAACTCGCAGTAATCCATCTTTATCTAAAAATGGATTCAAGCCTAATATCTTACTTTTTGTTTCTATTTCTTTTTTATTAATTAGGCTAGCTATTTCCGCACTGAATTGAAAAGCTTGTTGTTTTTTCAATACTAATATTTTAGCGATCTTAATTTCATTGACCGTCAAATGTGGTGAAAATTTTGTATTTTTGGTTTTGATTTGAATAAACCTTAATACCTTAATACCTTAATACAATGACTCTCTCTAGTTTATGCATACACGAGTATTTATGCAATAACTCTTTAATTATGTTAGCTTTATCGATTATAAACGTTGTGCCAACAACTCTTTTTTCTTCAATTTCCTCTTTTGGCCAATCTTCCCTAGATTTTACCAACCATTGAGGACCCTTCCACCAAATTTCAAAATCTTTCAGCTTCTCTGCACTAATTCCCCTTGACGCTACATCTGCTGGATTGTCTTCAGACTTGACATGTCTCCATTTAATTTCTTTAACTTTCCTAATTTCGTCCGTTCGACGTCTAATAAACTTGTCTTTATTGTGTCCGTTTTTTATCCAAGCTAGAGTGATCGTAGAATCACTCCAAGCGTAACTTTCTGCCTCACTTCCAACCGCTATTTTTATTCGTTCCATCAATTTCGCTAGAAGATGAGCCGCACAAAGTTCTAACTTGGGAATGGTTTTCCGATTCTTTTTCGGATTAACCTTGCTTTTGCTGGCTATTATAATTGAAGCACCATCTAGCTTGGCATACACTACGGCAGCATAAGCTTTTTCGGATGCATCGGCAAACCCATGAATTTGCATCGGATTAGCATGCTGAGAATTAAGCCATCTTGGTATCCGAATGCTCTCTAGCGCCGTTAAATTTTCTTTAAAGGCATTCCATTCACGAGTATCCTGATCTGATAGTTCTTCATCCCAATTTTTGTCTGATAGCCAAAGTTTTTGCATAAATAATTTCCCGACAATTGTAACTGGAGACAACCAGCCTAAGGGGTCGTACATTTTAGCTAAGGTGGATAGAACTATTCTCTTGTTAGTTTTCTTAATAGGTCCATAATGGAAATTAAACCTAAACTCGTCTCTAACTGGCTCCCATTTAAGTCCTAATGTTTTGACGGGATTCATTCTCCTCAATGGTTAATACCTTATTTTCTTCATTATCTTTAACGCCCTCAACAATCTCTGGGATATTTGTTATCCACTTTCTTAAGTTAAACCCAACCTTATCAAACTCCTCGGTAACTTCCTTTACATGTTTTTTGGCATCTAATATGGAATCGGCACCTGTCATTAGGTCGTCCATATAAAAATCATTTTTTATGATTTCTTTAATTGCTTGCAATTATCAGCTATTGCAACAAGCACTCTAGTCGCTAAGTAGGGTGCTGAAGCTGTACCGTACGTAACGGTTGTAAGTTTATATTCTTTTAATTTTTCGTTTGGAGCCTCTCTCCAGATTATATGTAAATAATGTTGATCTTCTTCATCGACTTTAATTTGCCGGTACATTTTTTCAATGTCCGCAGATACTACATATGGCCACTTTCGCCATTTCACTATAATATCAAAGATGTCTTTTTGGACTCTTGGTCCAACCCACATGACATCATTTAGACTTTTGCTGTTTGTGGTTTTTGCTGATGCATCAAAAACCACTCTGAGTTTTGTCGTTAGACTGGAATCTCTTATGACTCCTTGATGGGGCAAATAATATTTTCCCTCTTTTTTTGACTCTACCATATGTCCTAAATTGATATATTCATGCATGAATTTTATATAATTTTCTTTTAATTTTTCATTTTTGCTGAGTTTCTTTTCTAAATTATAAAATCGCGCCATAGCTTGTGCTTTTGAATCTCCGAGATCCTTATCTTTTTTAAATGGTATTTTTACCACATATCTTCCAGTTTCCTCTCTTTTTGTGGTTGCCAAGAAGTGCTTCTCGCAAACATCTTCTTCTTCATCAGAACTGTCGCTTTCTACTTCCCAGAACCGCTCTAAGTCCCCTACTTCGATTGTTGTTGCCACAATCAAGTTATCGCCCTTTGATTTGGTGCAACCGGATATAATCCATCCGAATTCAGTATTCTGACCAAGTAGTCCATCTATTTTTACTACTCCGTCTTTTACCACATGGGCGTACAGATCTACTCCAATAACTATATCTACCCTACTTGGTTTATTAAAGTTAGGGTCAGCCAACACATAGTTTTGCCATTTTGTTTTGTCTATATTGAACGACTTTATAGGCAAAGCTTTCATTAGTTTTGGGAGAATTATTGCTTCAATATTTAGAGGTTTTTTACCAACATCCCGAGTTTGCACAGATAAATTAACTTTGTATTTAGAAGTGCAAGAGTCTGTAGATGACACTCCACTAACCTCGGTGTTGACTCTTTTTCGCGCTAATTTTAATGCTTGCGCTGCTTCCTCTGAAATAATGGTACATTGCGAACCACAATCAATTAACGCTCTAAGATTTTCATAGCCACCATTTACAGCTCTTACTTTAATAATTGTCGTGGCTAAGAACGCTTGTTTTTTTGTCAAACAAGTATTAACATTTTCCCTTTTTTCGTAGGGAATATGTAGCATCGTATGATGGGGTTTTTTACAAATCCCACAAAACATTTCCGATGAGCATTTCTTATACATCTCATGCCTACAGCATCTATTGCATAGGCGGTGTTTTTGTATAGTCTGGCCTCTTTCTATCGGACTCATTCTCTTAAACCTATAGCATTGCATTATTGTATGGCCTGCCATTTTACAAAGCGGACAACTTTCTTTAATACTGCTATTATATGGCACTCCTTTTTTCAACGGCTTCTTCTCTTCCTCCTGCGATGAGTAAAGAGAAGTGTACCGTTGTTCTAAAAATTCCATTACATCGGGTAATCTTTGAATCTCTTTAGTTTTTTTTATATGACTTTCAAATAATTGTAATGCATCTTTATTGAATTTTTTCAATATAATGTGCGCAAATATCACATCAACTTCTTCTGTCAATTGTGACTTTAATTTGATAAGATGAATCGCCTCATTTATTGAGTCCGAAAACATCCTAATTTGTTTTGCTGAATCGTTGTCTAGTATTGGTAAATCCAGCAAACGATTCAGCTGATCTGAAAATATTTTTCGCTTATTTTCATACCGCTTGGTCAGCAATTCCCAAGCGGCATTATAATTTTCGACTGGACCTGTCAATAGGTGAGCAACCATACTCCTTGCTTCACCTTTTATAGCCATTTTTAAATATGTAAATTTTAGAGATGTACTCAGACCATCTCTATTATGTATAATCTCACTAAATATTTCTGAAAAACCGTCCCACTCTTTATTTAATCCTGAGAATGTGGGTACTTCTGCCTTTGGAAGAACTGGAAAATCTTCATTTTCTTTCTTAATTCCTGCCTCTTTACTGACGCTACTTTTTTCATTAGTAATATCTTGCATCCTCGTGTTTATGGCTCTTAACAAGCACTGAAATTCAAACTCCAAATCGGCGACCTCATCGTCGAATTTGAAGTTTGACTCATAATTTTTATAATACTCCGTAACATTTTTACGGAGTTTTTTCCTAAGGTATTCCATCCTATCTTTTCTTATTTGGCACTCGCACCAGCCAGCCTGATCTAACTCCTTTTGAGCTTGTTCTAAATGAGATTTCAAATAGTCTTCTAATCTGCCGAAATCCTCAACTACTTCTTCTAGACTTTGGTCAACTTTTGGCTCCAAGTCTCTCTTCAATGTTCCAGTCTCCACCTGCACATTTATAGTTTCTGCAGACTTTACTTCGACATAGCTTCTTTCTATGTCGTCTATATTTTTTAAAATTTTTTGGTACTGCTTTTTATTGAAGTAGTCATGATCGACTACTCCACAGCCCATTAATTTTGAATTATTTGCTGTAACAACTATTTTTAGCTCTCTTAGCCTACAGATTACGTCGCTGGTCAATATACTAGCTTCAATCGATTTTATTTCATTTGCTACTGCGACTTGAGCCTCTAGTAGCTTTATCGTGTATTCCGACAACATCTTGTGCTAATTATTTAATAAAAACTTAAATTTCTGACTTATCTGATGCTGCTGCTGCTGTTGGTGTTGCTGTTACTGCTGCTGATGTCTTCCGCCGTTATTGCTGTTGATGTCGCGGCTGATAGCTGTTACTGCTGCTGATGTCTTCCGCCGTTGTTGCTGTTGTTGTGGCGGCTGATAGCTGCTGCTGTTGATAACACTGTGTTGCCCTGCCGTTGATGCTGCTTAATTTTGCTGATCGGATGAGAACTGCACTTTTGCTTTTCTTTAGGCAATGATATTTGCTCCAACGATCAGTTGTCGTGGGGGGTTTTTTTTTTTGAACACACACCAACTTTTTTATCTTCAGTTTTTGTCAGAAACATTTTTTTTTTATTGGGCCGCTTTATTTATTTTTTTGCTGGCCTTCACTTTTCACACTTTTTCGATGTTGGGAAATTTTTATTTTTTATTCGATGTTTCGGCCTCGAATACGCCACCGCCGCGTAAATTTTTCACGCACTATAGATATTTTGTTGATATCTATTACAAAAATACTGCCTGTATAGCATGTATTTTTGCTTATTTATTGAAACTTTTGTTTCATTAATATTATACTCGGTCTTCTTACTTCAGGAGGGAAAACTCGAGTTTTTTTTTATTTTCGCTACCTTTAGCTGTAGGTGTACTAGACACTTCTGCAGTCTTTAAGGAGCTGGTTTAACTCCGTGCTCTTACCACAGGGGGGAAACACCGGAGAGTCTCGAAGGACCAAAATGTTTAGACCTTACAAGAAAAATCTAAACACTTGCGAGATGAGTTGTAAATTCAATCTGGTTTTATTTCTTCAACGTCGTGTCTTATATATACTTTTACAATGTAGGATGGGGACAATTTTGTATTCTATTCTTATCGCTAGACCCACGGATCGGCTGCAACGCTGCTGTGAGTGACCAACTGAATGCATGCAAGCATCAGTAATTTTAGACTAAATTAGGGTCTTAAGTGCTTACTGCACTTGACTTTGGGGTGTCGTGTCTTGCTTATGAGTTGACAGATCGTACCCTAACAGTCATAAATTTTATACTTTATGTATGTCTTTTACTTAGAATCGATTGGTTTTGTATTTATCTCCGTGAATGTGTATTCTTTAAGTACAATAATGTGTTCATGTTTGAACATTCTGCAAAGGGCCAAAAGTGGCATGGCTTAGTTTTTATTTGTACATTTTTTTTTTTTGTCGATGATTATCTTAAGGTATATTACAATGAATAGGGAAGTGCTATTGCTTGCAGTCTTCGAGCTACCTTAATTCTTCTTATGGTATATATTATTAATATTAACATAATTATTATTCCGATAATCAAAGCAGCATGTCCAGACACATGGTGGAACTTAAGTCCTTTTAATTCATGATGACTTTCTTTTAACATTGTTAATTCGTTTTGTAATTTATGAATTTCATTCGTATGGTTAATTAACGGTACAGATATTGGATTCCAAACAATTTTCGGTATTTTATTTATATTACTTATATAAGAGGATGAAATTGTCTTATAGTCTTCTGAATGAATACTGTGATGAGGAATTAATATTTTATCATCTGTTCGCACAGTGCAACCATTCATTATTGTTAAAATTCCTTGTTGAGGTAGATCAATTATTTCTTGATTTGAATTAATGCATTGAATTCTGGCATTAGTGTTTACTGGAACTTTGAAGAGCCAACTACCTTTCTTTTCTAATTCGACCCAAAATGACCCTGTCTCTGGCATTTTTTTATAGACACAAGTTGAATGACTATTGGGTTTAAACGGGGCTATCTCACAAGCATTATCATACTCTTTTATTCGTTTGCCATTTTTGGCATTTGTTCAAAGTAGCTTCAGTCATCGAATGATAGGAATCAATTTCGAAATTGTATACTAAGTACCTAGAGCTTAAATCTACCTTGATCAACTCCCTTTCATGCTCCACTGGCATTGGAATAATCCTAAACAAATGGGATGGGTGTCTACCAAACAGTGGGATCTTCACATTTAAGATTAACTTGTTATCTACGAAAATTCCTTTTGCGGTTAATAGGCTGTAAATTTCCTTCAATTCCGTCCCTGTTCTTTTTCCTGGAAGAACTAGTGTTTCTAATAAACTATCCTTTATTTTTGTAATTTCTGCTTTTAGTTGTATCGGTTTTAAAATATTTGGATTTAGTCTACCATGATTAATATCTATCAAGAGACTTATTACTCCTGCTTGGATTTTATCGCACTCGTCAATCATTGAACTTAGTTGCTTTGTTACCATAAAGAAGTTAATAGATTCTTTGTATACATAATAACTTTCTTTTAAAGCCTCCGTTATGTTCTCTACTCTGGTGCTCATACTTTTAAAGTTGACATTTATTTCCTCAGTAGTTCTTTTGAGAATATTTACTGTTGACTCTACCACTGACGTTTGTCTTTTAATTAAATCGTCTAGATTATGTTGGTTTTCTAATAGATTTTTCATATTTCCTTCCAAAGTTTCTCTATCTTCGGCGTCCATTATTCCGAATAATATATGATAAAGTGACCCCATAAACTCAAATGGTGCTCGTTTCTGTCTTTTGTTGTCCTGAGCCATAAACATTTTATTATTTTCCTCTAGATCTGCAATTTGTCTGTCAGTGTTATCTAAAACATTATTGCATTGTTCTTCAAAGGTGTAGAGTTTACCGCACACAACTCTCATTTTCCCAACTAATTCTTTCCCCTTTCTTATCATTTGAAAATATGGGTCCATATTATAATAGACAATTAGATCCCAAGATGAGGCTATTATTTCCACGTCCCCCAACGGTTCCAAATATATTGACGTGGAACTGTTCATTTTTTCAATTGACCACTTCTCTGTTCTTCTGGCAGCTATGTTTGCACTTGATGCTTGGCAAAATAACATAAGCGTTAACATTACTGCCATGAGACCTAGCTTTGGTATTCGAGGTGTGCCGCGACTACTTCTGGTTTCTATTGGAGGCTTTTCTGAATCATTTTCTTCAGACTCAATTCCAGCTAATGGACAAATTTTAGTAATAGGTCGTTTGATTGACCCGTCTTGATGTTTAATAGTGACTACTCTGACTCTATCGTCCCTACCTTTATGTATTTCTTCTATCTTCCCCAGAGGCCATCTAGCTGGATGACAGTTTTCATCTTTTATTAATACTATCTGTCCTTTTTTAATATTCTGCATTCCTTTTTTCCATTTATTTCTTTGTTGCAGAGTGTGTAAATAATCATTTTTCCATTTAATCCAAAATTCTCTCTTCATTTTTTTAATTAATTTCCATCTATCTAGATTTCCAATTCTTTCATCTGATATTGTTTCTATGGGGCCATATATTGGCCTTCCAATAATAAAATGACCTGGTGTTAATACATCCAAATCGTCAATATCATTTGTAGCTGTATACAACGGTCGTGAATTTAGTACAGCTTCAATTTGACATAAGAGGGTTGCCATTTCCTCATAGGTTAAATTATTATCCCCAATCACTCTTTTCAAGTGATATTTTACCGATTTTACCCCAGCTTCCCAAATACCTCCAAAGTGAGGTCCTGCCGGGGGGATAAAGTGCCACTCTATTTGTTCTCTTTCTAATATTGGAATCACTTTTATATTGTCCTTAAGGGCTCTCTGATATTCTTCGTCTAATTTTCGCGAAGCTCCAACAAAATTGGTTCCATTATCGGAAAAGATTTTTGCACATTTTCCTCTTCTTGAAAAAAATCTTCTAAGTGCAGCTAGAAAGGCGTCTGAAGTTAGATCACTGACGACTTCCAAATGAATAGCTTTTGTCGCCATGCACACAAATACGGCAATATATCCCTTATACGATTTTTGTCCACGGTTTCTAGAGCACCGGATTTGGTAAGGTCCGGCAAAGTCTACCCCTGTATTTGTAAAAGAGTGCGACATAGTTGCTCTATGTTTCGGCAGGCTTCCCATAATTTGTTCTGCTGTATTCTGCCTGTACCTAGCGCAGGTAACACACTCTTTAAGCTTTTGCTTCAAACAGTTTTTAAGCCCAAATATCCAATACTTTCGCTGAATATAATTCCGCATCAGATTAATTCCACCGTGCAATGTTTCTTTATGTGCATCATTGATAATTAAGGACGTCAAGTGACATTTATTTAAAATCAATGGGTGCTTAACCTCAAATTCTGCGTTGGAGTTTTGTAATCTACCTCCAACTCGCAGTAATCCATCTTTATCTAAAAATGGATTCAAGCCTAATATCTTACTTTTTGTTTCTATTTCTTTTTTATTAATTAGGCTAGCTATTTCCGCACTGAATTGAAAAGCTTGTTGTTTTTTCAATACTAATATTTTAGCGATCTTAATTTCATTTACCGTCAAATGTGGTGAAAATTTTGTATTTTTGGTTTTGATTTGAATAAACCTTAATACCTTAATACCTTAATACAATGACTCTCTCTAGTTTATGCATACACGAGTATTTATGCAATAACTCTTTAATTATGTTAGCTTTATCGATTATAAACGTTGTGCCAACAACTCTTTTTTCTTCAATTTCCTCTTTTGGCCAATCTTCCCTAGATTTTACCAACCATTGAGGACCCTTCCACCAAATTTCAAAATCTTTCAGCTTCTCTGCACTAATTCCCCTTGACGCTACATCTGCTGGATTGTCTTCAGACTTGACATGTCTCCATTTAATTTCTTTAACTTTCCTAATTTCGTCCGTTCGACGTCTAATAAACTTGTCTTTATTGTGTCCGTTTTTTATCCAAGCTAGAGTGATCGTAGAATCACTCCAAGCGTAACTTTCTGCCTCACTTCCAACCGCTATTTTTATTCGTTCCATCAATTTCGCTAGAAGATGAGCCGCACAAAGTTCTAACTTGGGAATGGTTTTCCGATTCTTTTTCGGATTAACCTTGCTTTTGCTGGCTATTATAATTGAAGCACCATCTAGCTTGGCATACACTACGGCAGCATAAGCTTTTTCGGATGCATCGGCAAACCCATGAATTTGCATCGGATTAGCATGCTGAGAATTAAGCCATCTTGGTATCCGAATGCTCTCTAGCGCCGTTAAATTTTCTTTAAAGGCATTCCATTCACGAGTATCCTGATCTGATAGTTCTTCATCCCAATTTTTGTCTGATAGCCAAAGTTTTTGCATAAATAATTTCCCGACAATTGTAACTGGAGACAACCAGCCTAAGGGGTCGTACATTTTAGCTAAGGTGGATAGAACTATTCTCTTGTTAGTTTTCTTAATAGGTCCATAATGGAAATTAAACCTAAACTCGTCTCTAACTGGCTCCCATTTAAGTCCTAATGTTTTGACGGGATTCATTCTCCTCAATGGTTAATACCTTATTTTCTTCATTATCTTTAACGCCCTCAACAATCTCTGGGATATTTGTTATCCACTTTCTTAAGTTAAACCCAACCTTATCAAACTCCTCGGTAACTTCCTTTACATGTTTTTTGGCATCTAATATGGAATCGGCACCTGTCATTAGGTCGTCCATATAAAAATCATTTTTTATGATTTCTTTAATTGCTTGCAATTATCAGCTATTGCAACAAGCACTCTAGTCGCTAAGTAGGGTGCTGAAGCTGTACCGTACGTAACGGTTGTAAGTTTATATTCTTTTAATTTTTCGTTTGGAGCCTCTCTCCAGATTATATGTAAATAATGTTGATCTTCTTCATCGACTTTAATTTGCCGGTACATTTTTTCAATGTCCGCAGATACTACATATGGCCACTTTCGCCATTTCACTATAATATCAAAGATGTCTTTTTGGACTCTTGGTCCAACCCACATGACATCATTTAGACTTTTGCTGTTTGTGGTTTTTGCTGATGCATCAAAAACCACTCTGAGTTTTGTCGTTAGACTGGAATCTCTTATGACTCCTTGATGGGGCAAATAATATTTTCCCTCTTTTTTTGACTCTACCATATATCCTAAATTGATATATTCATGCATGAATTTTATATAATTTTCTTTTAATTTTTCATTTTTGCTGAGTTTCTTTTCTAAATTATAAAATCGCGCCATAGCTTGTGCTTTTGAATCTCCGAGATCCTTATCTTTTTTAAATGGTATTTTTACCACATATCTTCCAGTTTCCTCTCTTTTTGTGGTTGCCAAGAAGTGCTTCTCGCAAACATCTTCTTCTTCATCAGAACTGTCGCTTTCTACTTCCCAGAACCGCTCTAAGTCCCCTACTTCGATTGTTGTTGCCACAATCAAGTTATCGCCCTTTGATTTGGTGCAACCGGATATAATCCATCCGAATTCAGTATTCTGACCAAGTAGTCCATCTATTTTTACTACTCCGTCTTTTACCACATGGGCGTACAGATCTACTCCAATAACTATATCTACCCTACTTGGTTTATTAAAGTTAGGGTCAGCCAACACATAGTTTTGCCATTTTGTTTTGTCTATATTGAACGACTTTATAGGCAAAGCTTTCATTAGTTTTGGGAGAATTATTGCTTCAATATTTAGAGGTTTTTTACCAACATCCCGAGTTTGCACAGATAAATTAACTTTGTATTTAGAAGTGCAAGAGTCTGTAGATGACACTCCACTAACCTCGGTGTTGACTCTTTTTCGCGCTAATTTTAATGCTTGCGCTGCTTCCTCTGAAATAATGGTACATTGCGAACCACAATCAATTAACGCTCTAAGATTTTCATAGCCACCATTTACAGCTCTTACTTTAATAATTGTCGTGGCTAAGAACGCTTGTTTTTTTGTCAAACAAGTATTAACATTTTCCCTTTTTTCGTAGGGAATATGTAGCATCGTATGATGGGGTTTTTTACAAATCCCACAAAACATTTCCGATGAGCATTTCTTATACATCTCATGCCTACAGCATCTATTGCATAGGCGGTGTTTTTGTATAGTCTGGCCTCTTTCTATCGGACTCATTCTCTTAAACCTATAGCATTGCATTATTGTATGGCCTGCCATTTTACAAAGCGGACAACTTTCTTTAATACTGCTATTATATGGCACTCCTTTTTTCAACGGCTTCTTCTCTTCCTCCTGCGATGAGTAAAGAGAAGTGTACCGTTGTTCTAAAAATTCCATTACATCGGGTAATCTTTGAATCTCTTTAGTTTTTTTTATATGACTTTCAAATAATTGTAATGCATCTTTATTGAATTTTTTCAATATAATGTGCGCAAATATCACATCAACTTCTTCTGTCAATTGTGACTTTAATTTGATAAGATGAATCGCCTCATTTATTGAGTCCGAAAACATCTTAATTTGTTTTGCTGAATCGTTGTCTAGTATTGGTAAATCCAGCAAACGATTCAGCTGATCCGAAAATATTTTTCGCTTATTTTCATACCGCTTGGTCAGCAATTCCCAAGCGGCATTATAATTTTCGACTGGACCTGTCAATAGGTGAGCAACCATACTCCTTGCTTCACCTTTTATAGCCATTTTTAAATATGTAAATTTTAGAGATGTACTCAGACCATCTCTATTATGTATAATCTCACTAAATATTTCTGAAAAACCGTCCCACTCTTTATTTAATCCTGAGAATGTGGGTACTTCTGCCTTTGGAAGAACTGGAAAATCTTCATTTTCTTTCTTAATTCCTGCCTCTTTACTGACGCTACTTTTTTCATTAGTAATATCTTGCATCCTCGTGTTTATGGCTCTTAACAAGCACTGAAATTCAAACTCCAAATCGGCGACCTCATCGTCGAATTTGAAGTTTGACTCATAATTTTTATAATACTCCGTAACATTTTTACGGAGTTTTTTCCTAAGGTATTCCATCCTATCTTTTCTTATTTGGCACTCGCACCAGCCAGCCTGATCTAACTCCTTTTGAGCTTGTTCTAAATGAGATTTCAAATAGTCTTCTAATCTGCCGAAATCCTCAACTACTTCTTCTAGACTTTGGTCAACTTTTGGCTCCAAGTCTCTCTTCAATGTTCCAGTCTCCACCTGCACATTTATAGTTTCTGCAGACTTTACTTCGACATAGCTTCTTTCTATGTCGTCTATATTTTTTAAAATTTTTTGGTACTGCTTTTTATTGAAGTAGTCATGATCGACTACTCCACAGCCCATTAATTTTGAATTATTTGCTGTAACAACTATTTTTAGCTCTCTTAGCCTACAGATTACGTCGCTGGTCAATATACTAGCTTCAATCGATTTTATTTCATTTGCTACTGCGACTTGAGCCTCTAGTAGCTTTATCGTGTATTCCGACAACATCTTGTGCTAATTATTTAATAAAAACTTAAATTTCTGACTTATCTGATGCTGCTGCTGCTGTTGGTGTTGCTGTTACTGCTGCTGATGTCTTCCGCCGTTATTGCTGTTGATGTCGCGGCTGATAGCTGTTACTGCTGCTGATGTCTTCCGCCGTTGTTGCTGTTGTTGTGGCGGCTGATAGCTGCTGCTGTTGATAACACTGTGTTGCCCTGCCGTTGATGCTGCTTAATTTTGCTGATCGGATGAGAACTGCACTTTTGCTTTTCTTTAGGCAATGATATTTGCTCCAACGATCAGTTGTCGTGGGGGGTTTTTTTTTTTGAACACACACCAACTTTTTTATCTTCAGTTTTTGTCAGAAACATTTTTTTTTTATTGGGCCGCTTTATTTATTTTTTTGCTGGCCTTCACTTTTCACACTTTTTCGATGTTGGGAAATTTTTATTTTTTATTCGATGTTTCGGCCTCGAATACGCCACCGCCGCGTAAATTTTTCACGCACTATAGATATTTTGTTGATATCTATTACAAAAATACTGCCTGTATAGCATGTATTTTTGCTTATTTATTGAAACTTTTGTTTCATTAATATTATACTCGGTCTTCTTACTTCAGGAGGGAAAACTCGAGTTTTTTTTTATTTTCGCTACCTTTAGCTGTAGGTGTACTAGACACTTCTGCAGTCTTTAAGGAGCTGGTTTAACTCCGTGCTCTTACCACAGGGGGGAAACACCGGAGAGTCTCGAAGGACCAAAATGTTTAGACCTTACAAGAAAAATCTAAACACTTGCGAGATGAGTTGTAAATTCAATCTGGTTTTATTTCTTCAACGTCGTGCCTTATATATACTTTTACAATGTAGGATGGGGACAATTTTGTATTCTATTCTTATCGCTAGACCCACGGATCGGCTGCAACGCTGCTGTGAGTGACCAACTGAATGCATGCAAGCATCAGTAATTTTAGACTAAATTAGGGTCTTAAGTACTTACTGCACTTGACTTTGGGGTGTCGTGTCTTGCTTATGAGTTGACAGATCGTACCCTAACAGTCATAAATTTTATACTTTATGTATGTCTTTTACTTAGAATCGATTGGTTTTGTATTTATCTCCGTGAATGTGTATTCTTTAAGTACAATAATGTGTTCATGTTTGAACAGCGCTGGAGCGATGAAAAGTCATTACTTTACATTTTGAGGCATTAAGGTTTAATAAATTTGCACAACACCAACACTGAAATCTATCGAGATCGGATTACAACCTAGATTGAAAAGAAATGTCCTTATACTGGACACAGAGCTTAACATCATCCGCATACATAAGTACTCAAGAGTGTATTAATACAGAAGGCAGGTCATTTATAAAGAGTGTAAATAATAAGGGGCCTAGATGGCTGCCCTGTGGTACGCCCGAAGTCACCAGAACTGGTGAGGACAGGGAGTTTTTGAAAATGACTCTTTGAGACCTAGAACAAAGGTAGCTAGAGATCCAATTCAGGAGATTGGGCGGGAACCCTAGAAGGTCGAGCTTTTGTGCTAGGAGGGAATGGTTTACAAAGTCGAACGCTTTACTTTAATTATAAAGGAGTTAAACTCCAATAAATTAGTAGTGGTTGATCTCCGCCTTATAAATAATTTTGAGCTGGAGATATAAGTGATCTGCATATGTGCTGCAGATGCGGAGTTAAAATTTTCTCTAACACTTTTTGAATAGCGGATAACTTAGATATACCTCTATAGTTCATTGCGTCAGATTTGCTACCTTTCTTATGGAGAGGAATTATAAAGGACTCCTTCCATATCGGGTGAAAGCGTGAAGAATTAATGGACAGGTAGAATAGTTAAAGCAACGGCCCACACAGAGACTCGGCACAGTTCCTGAGTACACAGCCGGGAACTCCGTCCGGACCCGGTGAAAACACCGATGAAAACATCTACTGTTCGTAGATCATGAAGCAACGAGCTTTCATTTAACAAAGGACTGAAAATACCGTATGGATACGGCTGACCAGAATAAACGTCCTGCGAATAGGTAGTTTGAAAAAAAACGGACCAAAAGATCGGCAATTGCCTGATCATTATCTGCCGACGTATTAAGGAAGGATAGCGAGGATGGGTGTGCGGACGTTAAGGTCGCATCCGTTATAAAGCACAGATCAAGAAATCGACCCAAGGAATTTTTAACATGGTTAACTTGAGACAGAGACAGGTCAATCAAGCCGTCAACAAAGTCATGTCGTGACATGGGTACCAGGCTATTAGAGTCATTTAGACTCATTCCTGGCAAGTTGAAGTCACCCAGAACTATCATATGATCTTTGTCTGATAGCGAGGAAGAAACTGCGGTTAAGGCGGCAAGTGCTGCTCGTAAATTGCGATATCCGAAAAAGGTGGAATGTACAAGCAATCAAGTTATGAAAACTGAGAAAGCGGGAAGAATCAGTTATAAACACAGGAATTCCAGTTCCCGCTGGATCTGGACTGTGAAAAGTTCCGATGTGAAGTTTGAGTTCACAGCAATTAGAACCCCTCCTGCACGTCGAGACGAACGATCCTTCCTATAAGTTGTGTACCGATCTGCCAAAACTTCGGAACTTAGAATGTCCGGCTTTAACCAGGTCTCGGTAAACACAATAACGTGGGATGCAAATGCGACACTATCCTGGAAGAGAATACTGAGCTTACTACGCAAACCTCGAACATTCTGATATGTCACTAAAAGAGAGTTTGTTAGTTTTTTGGACGGGTGGAAGTGGAGCGAGAAGATGACGAAGGAGCACTGGTCTGATTAGTTGGCAGGGTTATTGTGGGCCTAGTCTTCTTCTTTGCCTTAAACTCCTTCACCACCAAATTCTCCGGCCAAAATTTGGGAGAACAAATGGAGTTAATGTGAGCTTGAGAGACACTTATTTTAAAGGAAGCTATCTCCGTGGCATACGAGAAGTTAAACTTTTCCACCTTAACATCAACGGCTTTTATTTGGCTTTGAATGTAAGCCGTCACATCTTTAACTGTGGAGTCACGGGCAAGCCATGAGACAAAACCTTGTCTCTTTGGTGGGATCCCCACCAGTCTTGGCATCACAGGCCATAAGTATATATATTCTTGATCAGCATCAATAGCCGAATCGATATAGCCATATCTGTCTGTCCGTCCGTCTGTCCGTCCGTCCGTCTGTCCGTCTTCATTTGCGCCTATATCTCAGAGACTATTAAAGCTAGAGCAACCAAATTTTGTATCCAGTCTCCTGTGTTATCACACTACTCCGAATGTATTTCAAAATTTCGCCCCGCCCACTTCCGCCCACACAAAGGACGAAAATCTGTGGCATGCACAATTTTAAAGATACGAAAAAACTAAAAACGCAGAATCATAGAGAATGATCATATCTATCAGAGTGTTGAATCTGGATTAGATCGAATTATTAATATAGCCACTATAAAGAAAACCATTTCGAAAGTTATCGTTCCCTCTCGCTCTCTCTCACACGCGACCCTATCTGCTTTGCCCATTCGTATTTTTTGACGCCTAGTTCTCAGAGACTATAAGAGCTAGAGCAACCAAACTTTCTATCCAAGTTCCTGTGATATCGAACCAGCACGAGTTTGTTTCAAAATTTTGACACGCCCCTTTCCGCCCCCACAAAGGACGAAAATCTGTGGAATACACAATTTTTAAGATAAGAGAAAACCAAAAACGCAGAATCATGAAAAATTACCGAATCTGGATCATGTCGGATCATTATTATAGCCAGAAGGAACAAATTAAATTTCAGTGGCTACCAAACGGCAGCCAAGCAATTCCCTCTCTCTCTCGCACACACTTCCATGTCTCTTGTATGTAGTTTTACACGTGTATGTAAAAATGTAGCAGACGACGTAAAAATTATATGTAAATAAAAATGGAAACAGATAACTTCTAAAATATAAAACTACAGCATGGGGTTCGTCCTAATTTTTTGAAATTTTCCATTTTGGCCAAAATTTAATTCGTCTCTTTTGCGAACATATAATAATTTACTTAAATCACAAGCTCATATGTATATACATTTGTACATATATACTGACTGAGTACCGGGTATAAAGTAGAGCCGCGGCCTTTGCCGCGGCTCACAACGTTCCCTCTCGTTTTTTTTTGTGGATGTGCAATGATGTGTCTATTAAGTTTTTTTGGTAACTGCTGTTGATTGGTTGGTTTCGTACAATAGGTTGTAGATCGTGTGGTGTGAAACGCTCCTTGTGTTGTCCGGATTGCTGAGTTAAATGAGGTTTTTAATTTGTCTAGGTTGCTTTTGGTGTGTGGCCGTAAATGTGTAGTCCGTAACCGATTTTTGCGATAAGTATTGCTCATGTTACATTAAGGAGAGTGTGCGTGTTGCAGTTGAAACGTGAGCTGGCTAGACATTTTATTATGTTTAGTTTGTTGGAGAGTGCTGGGGATGAGGACGTTAATGTGTGACTTCCAATTATATTTGTTGTTGATCCAGAGTCCTAGTATTTTAAGTGCTGTTGTGTTACTTATGTTGGTGTTATCGTTGCAAGTAACTACGCAGTTGCAGATGCGCTTTCTGCAGATGTGTAAATGCTGACATTTTGTTTGTGAGAGGGATGCTTCTGAGTAGGTGCAGCAATTTTCTATATCTGTGAAGAGTGGTTGTAGGTTGAAATTTGTATTTTTGATTTTGCTTAGGTTTAGGATTAAAAAGAAATCATCTGCGTACGTATCATCTCCTTGTGTAGTGCGATAGTATTGGTCCACTTATTGAATGCTATAAGAAAAAGGACTACATATATGGGAGAGCCCTGCGGTAAGACGGTTGTAAGTTAGCAGTTTATTATACCCGGTACTCGAAGAGTATAGGGGTATATTAGATTTGTGCGGATAACGGTTGTGTGTAACGCACAGAAGGAAGCGTTTCCGACCCCATAAAGTATATATATTCTTGATCAGCATCAATAGCCGAGTCGATATAGCCATGTCTGTCTGTCCGTCCGTCTGGCCGTCTGTCCGTCTGTCCGTCTTCATTTGTGCCTATATCTCAGAGACTATAAAAGCTAGAGCAACGAAATTTTGTATTCAGGCTTCTGTGTTATCACACTACTCAAAGTATGTTTCAAAATTTTGCCCTGCCTCTTTCCGCCCCCACAAAGGACGAAAGTCTGTGGCATACACAATTTTGAAGATACGAGAAAACTAAAAACGCAGAATCATAGAGAATGATCATATCTATCAGAGTGTTGAATCTGGATCAGATGGGATTATTAATATAGCCACAATGAAGGAAACCATTTCAAAAGTCATCGTTCCCTCTCGCTCTCTTTCACACGCGACCCTATCTGCTTTGCCCATTCGTATTTTTTGACGCCTAGTTCTCAGAGACTATAAGAGCTAGAGCAACCAAACTTTCTATCCAAGTTCCTGTGATATAGAACCAGCACGAGTTTGTTTCAAAATTTTGACACGCCCCCTTCCGCCCCCACAAAGGACGAAAATCTGTGGAATCCACAATTTTTAAGATAAGAGAAAACAAAAAACGCAAAATTATGGAAAATATCCGTATCTATCAGATTGCCGAATCTGGATCATATCGGATTATTATTATAGCCAGAAGGAACAAATTAAATTTCAGTGGCTGGCAAACGGCAGCCAAGCGATTCCCTCTCTCTCTCGCACACACTTCCATGTCTCTTGTATGTAGTTTTACATGTGTATGTAAAAATGTAGCAGCCGACGTAAAAATCATATGTAAATAAAAATGGAAACAGATACATAACTTCTAAAATATAAAAATACAGCATAGGGTTCGACTTAATTTTTTGAAATTTTCCATTTTAGCCAAAATTTAATTCGTCTCTTTTGTGAACATATAATTAATTAAATAAATCGTAAGCTCATATGTATACATAAATACGTATGTGCATGCTGACTGAGTACCGGGTATAAAGTAGAGCCGCGGCCATTGCCGCGGCTCACAACGTTCCCTCTCGTTTTTTTTTATTTTTATAAGCGATATCTTAAACGACGCCTAATATTTTTTTTCGACTTTTTCTGAGCTTTCAAAGTCAAAATTTCGGGAAAAAATACCGAAAAAAATAATGAAATTTCAATTTGGAATTGGTAGTATATGACTGTGTCTTTGTATTTGTGAGTTTGGAAGTTTGTGCTAAAGTTGTAGTCTTTGGAGAGATCGGACCAGTGTTTTGCAAGAGTGTTGGCTATTTGCTGTAGGTTAGTTATGTTGTTGGATGGGTTTGTTTGGCAATGAATTTGTTTTATTGGATTAAGACCGCAGAATCTTCGTATGGTGGCCCAGATTGTATTTGTTGGTGTTTGTAGCTCCTTTTTTTCTTATTTGTATTTCTCTTTTTAAAATGGCATTAGCTTTTCTATAGTTGATGATGTTTGTTTGTTTTATGTCTCTGTTTAGTGTTTTCTATGCCTTTCTTTTGTTTAGGTGGAGGATTTGTACCGTTTTGTTCCACCGAGGGACTTTGTGTGTTAGGTGTTGTTTTTGGGATGCTATGGTGGGCACTTTGTATTAAAATTTTGTTGATTGTAGCGGCTTCCTTGTTGATGTTTGTGCTTGGGGGGTGTGCAATGTTAATTAGGTTGTTAGGATTTTGGAATTTACCAGTTTGCTTCTTTTATTTTGAAGTGAGGTTTGTCGTAGTTGTTGTGGGGATCAGTAAGGAAAAGGGAAGTGAGGATTGGGAAGTGGTCGCTTTCGCAAAGGGTGTCGAAGACGTTCCAGCTTGCCAAGGGTATCAGGGAGGGGAGCACAAATTTAGGTCGATGTGGGTGAAAGTGTTGTGTGTGGTGAAGTGTGTGGGGGATTTGTCATTTAGAAGTGTGAGCTGTGATTGTTTTATAGTTTTGGCTATGATTTTTCCTCTTACGTTGGGAATCGGCGATCCCCAATCGGGATGCCATCCATTGAGGTCACCTGTTGCTAATATTGTGTTGTTGTAGCTGTTTATAATGTTGTTGAGGTTGTTTCGTGAGATGGTGGTGTGGGGTGGTAGGTGAGTAGATTGGAAAATTTTGTTTAGATTTGACTTCGGCAGCTATTACTTCAAAGTCATCATTTATATTTCTCTGTGTATGTTGTATTGATGTGTGGATTAGAAGTGCTACTCCACCAAATCTGTTCGACGCCGTGTTTGAGATAAATTTGTAATTAATTGGTATGGGTAGGTGGTTTGTGTGTTGTATGTGTGTTTCTTGGAGGGATATGATGTGCGGGGAATGTTTTTTAATTATGATAAGTAGCTGGTTGTAGTTGCTTACATAACCTTTTATGTTCCATTGTATTACTTTTGTTGTCATATGTAATTTATGTTGGCGGTTGTGGTTGGGGGTGTTTTAATAGATAGTCGACACGACTTTTCCGCTGTCGCCAAAAATGACTTTTTCTGATAGATTTGGATGTTTAAAACTTTTTAAAGAATGTTTTTTTTTTCATAGAGTAGTTATTTTTTTTTTAATTTGGTATTTTTTGTCATAGGTAGTGCTTCTATTTGTCACATAACTTAAGTTTCCTACAACTGGTTGTATTGAACTTTGCAGTTAAAAAATTGCAATTTAATGTCTGGAAGATATTAAGCTTCCAAATTGAAATTTCATAATTTTTTTCGGTACTTTTCCCCCGAAATTTTGACTTTGAAAGCTCAGGAAAAGTCGAAAAAAAATATTTGAATGCCTTGATTTTTGGTTTTAGGTAGACAAATTAATAAGTCGTTTAAGGTATCGCTTATAAAAATATAAAAATAAACGGCTAAGTTATAACCGTTTGACAAAAACGACTCAAATCTCATTTTATCTGAAAAAATACCGAAATATACTTGAATTTATTTAAATGTTATGATACTTAAATATTTTTTTTGTTATTGCTTGTTACTATTTTTAAAATGGTTTGTCTGTCTGCATTTGTCATTTAAGTCAGATTTTCTTATGATAGTCCACACATAGTCGCCCAACATATTCTCATTCCAAACACCTTGATACCGTCGTTCCATAGCTTTTAATTATTGGTAAAATCTCTCTCCGTGTTCATCACGAACATCCCCAGGGTTTGGCGGAAAAAAGTCAAAGTGGGAGTGCAGGAAATGGATTTTTAGTGACATGTTGGCTCCAATTTGTTCATAGTTCTTAAGTAGGTCTTGACGATATTAACGTAATCATCACTCTTTCTGTTACCAAGAAAATTTGTTTTAACCAGTCAAAATGAGTTCCAGGCTGCTTTTTCATTCGTAGATAAAATATTTTCAAATCCATCATCTTTTAGTAGTTTTCGAATTTGGTGGCCATCAAATACGCCTTCTTTAACTTTTGCCAGCGACAGACGTGGAAAAACGGTTTTGAGGTAATTTATCGATTTACCTTCGTTATCCAGTGCGCTTTAACAAAATTTTTTATCAGTCCTAGCTTAATGTGCAATGGTGGTAATATAATGTCTTGGACTTTCACAAGAGCTGCATTTTGTACGTTGTGATGTCCCAAAGTATTTTCGTTCCGTTTTTTCCAGTTGTTTCTTGAGTAATGCTCTTTTCTATCTCGGCTATCCCATAGTCACAGGAAGCAACAGTATTTTGTAAAACCGCCTTGCAATCCAGTTAACATGGCTACAACTTTTAAGTCACACGCGACTTTCCACTGGTGTTCTTTATATTTAATATTTTCAAACAATTTAGTCATTGTTTGATTGGACTCTTTCATATTAATAGCATATGCGATGGGAATAGACGGCTTTTGATTTCCATTGTGTTGCAAAACAGCCTTTAAACTTTCTTTACTGCTGTCAACAAATAACCTCCAATCTTTTGGGTCGTAATCTTCAAATCAGTGCGTGAACCAAGTGACGCGTCCGGAAATGAGTTATTTCGACATCTTCGTTCAGTAAACAGGCGTCCTTTAAAATAGATCCAAGAATCTGAACTTTACCTTTAGGAATTTCCAGGATCCTCACAAAATCGTTCAATTGTTCCTGTGAAAGTGGCTTGCAATATTTAAATACTTCTGCTGCGAAAAAGACATCTTCTCTTTTTGCGTTTTAACGGCGATATTTCTTCCAAAAGGAGGAACAAGAAGCGTAAAGCCATGACAAGATTGTTGCGGGTGGTTGTTAGACAAAAAGTAATACTTAATATTTTCTGTACACTTCATAGTTGGTGATTTAGGGTAACTTACTTTTCCTCTTTATTAAACGCTGTTAAATTCAATTTACACACTTTGAATATACAGCTTTGAGCCCATTCTTCGCCAATACTTTTGGGCCTGATTATATAGTTTTCTTGATACTGTTCTTGGAACTTTTCGATAAAAACGAGTTTTTCTTCTTTGCTGGTCATATACTTTACGCACAGGTAGCAAAACGAAACTGCTTGGTAAGCAGGACAGGAAGTTGACCGGCTTGAGTTAACCATTTCAATTAGAAACTAGTGGTATTTTTCTAAAACACACGGTCGTATTCTGATGGAAGTCAGAACTACACTGAGGCAGGGATACTATAGGTACAGAGTTATATATCCTTTTTTATGAATGGCTATATATATCAATACCTAAGACTCGGCAAAACCAAAATTAAAGGTCCTTTTTGTTTTTTGCAATCCCATTTTGGAAGTTGGACCAACAACGTACCGGACGATATTTTTTCAGGTAAATGTCGTTTTGGTCAAACGGTTATAACTTAGCCGTTTATTTTTATATTTTTATAAGCGATACCTTAAACCTTACCTTATTAATGTGTCTACCTAAAACAGAGGCCGGCACGCAATACACTCACATGTTTTGTGCGTTTGTGTGCGAAGGCAAGAGACACGAAGCAACACGAAGGCAAAACGTTTCTTGCTTTGCACTGAAAGAAATGAAACTAGATAAGGAAAAATGTTTCGCGCCAAACAAAAGAAAAAATAATCAGAGGAAACAAAAAATTTTAGTAATAAAAAAACAAAAAAACAGCATCATAAAAAACTAAAAACAAGAAAAAATTGTATTTCAATATCAAAAAAAATATTTAGTGGGGTGACGTCTCTATTACCAAATCCAAATCTAATGCTCCTCTGAATTCCTTGATACGCATTAGATCGGTAACATGTGTGTCACTTATTTGACTTCTAAGCTTGCTCTGAATTATCTTAAGACTAGAAAAAGCTACCTCACAGTTATATGTCGTACCAAACATTGAGTAGAGTTTGTAAATTTCGGATTTCAGTTTCGGATATTTTTCGTCATTTATGGCTACCCAAAAATTTTGTCCAGTTTCCAAAGGAACACTTACATCATTCCGTAATTTAACAAGCTCTTCACATAATGACGTGTCCAGATCGGTAAGCTCAGCTGTAAAAGGAAAATCGTGTATTTCTATTGTACGCGATATAATATGAAAATCCTTAAATCTGTGTTTGAAATCGTCTCTTAAATTCTGGACTATAGCTGCAAAATCATTAATTTTATCAAAACTTTTAACATTGAACTCAGAAAATATAAGCGAGGTTTTTTTAAGTCTATAATATTATTTTTTTTATGTTCGTGATTAATATAGAAAGTGTTGCATCAAAATGGGCTATTGTTCTAGTGAGTTGGAAAATTTTTTGATCTTTACCTTGTAATGACAGATTTAAAACATTTAATATTTCTGTTACATCACACAGAAATGCTAAATCAATTAAAAATAATGGATTTTCGATTGATTTTAGTAGGTCTTCAGCATCCCCAATTGAAAAGACGCGCTAAGAATTTTCCCCTACTTAGCCACCGTACTTCTGTGTACATCAAAAGATCTCCAAATTCTGCATCCAAGCTTTTGACAAATTCTTTAAATTTTCTGTGGGTTAAGGCATTATGTCCACCCCTAATTCTGTTAATGATTTTAACCGAAACGTTCATTACTGTGACCATTTTAAGGTGTTTTGCAAAGAGGGCTTCTTGATGAATTATGCAATGGAACGTGGGACAATGAATGCCATTCTTTTTTAGAACCCCCACAAGGCCGTTATTTCTGCCAGTCATGACCGCCGCTCCATCCGTACATACTGCACTTAATTTTTTTGTATCCGCAAAACACAATACCTTTGTCGAAAGTTGATCAAATAATATTTGCCCTGTGACATGCCCATGAAGAGAAATCATATCGAACAATTCTTCAAAACAAACGAGATGTTTATCAACGGTTTTGACGCAGATGATAAGCTGGCAAATATTATTGATATCCGTACTTTCGTCTAGAAAAACAGAAAAATAAGTGCAGTTAGTTAGCCTCTTTTTGGCCTCAGAATATATAAATTTACTAATTTCTTCTGTTCTACGAGCGATCGTCCGGGCAGATAAAGCAATATCACCGTAAGTTTGAAGTACGCCCCTTTCTCCTGTGTCTATTTCTTGTAAAACATCCAACATTAAAGTTTTAAAGAAAGCACCGTCTGTAAAAAGGCGACATTGTCTCGCTAAAGCTAGAGCTACCGTATATGAAGCTTTCAATATACGGCAATGCGATTTTTCAATTTTGGGTGCAACATATATTAAAAAATATTTCGCTTTCAGTTCTAATAACTTAGTGGCACGCTCAGCTCCTACAAGTCCCTTGAACTGAGAATGCTTATTATCATAGTGCTTCTCAATAAAAAATAGTGCGCGTCGACTTGCAACATATTTGCAAATCAAGCATTGCGCCCCGCCATCCATATTTTCTAAAAAGAAAAAATCATGTTCCCACATTATATTGAACATTTTTGTCAGTGTACAATTTAATTTGCGCTGAAAAATCAAAAAGTTGCGCAGCGTGGTCTTCACCATTTGACTTTTGAACGCAAACTAATTCATCTCTGTTCTCGCAGCGCTGACGAACAGAATACCGAAGCAGCATGTGCATAGGCCCGAAGACACACGACTCATTTTCTCTGCCGCCGCGGGACCCGAGCAGTAAGGCCGACGCTACACGAAGTTTTTACACTATGTGTGTGCCGACTGCGCTGCCCTGCGGCCGTTTTCCTATGCACATGGGATAGGACGCTGCCGGCCTCTGACCTAAAACCAAAAATCAAGGCATTCAAATATTTTTTTTCGACTTTTTTTGAGCTTTCAAATTTCTAAATTTCGGGGGAAAAATACCGAAAAAAAATTATGAAATTTCAATCTGGATCTTAATATCTTCCAGACATTAAATTGCAGCTACAAAGTGTCTGAGTCGGATTTATAGCTGCATTTGTCTTTTTTTAACTGCAAAGTTCAATAAAACCAGTTGTAGGAAACTTAAGTTATGTGAAAAATAGATGCACTATCTGTGACAAAAAAATACCACATTTTAAAAAAATACTTTAAAAAAAACTACTTTATGACAAAAAAACCATAATTCTTTAAAAAAAATTTATCAGAAAAAGTCATTTTTGGCGACAGCGGAAAAAAAAGTTGAATTTTGTTTTTGTTTAAATTGTTTTGTAAGTGTTGTGCTGGGGTTGTATTGAATGTTGTCCTTTGCTTTTAGTGGTTTCATTAGAGTGTTGGGTTTTTCTTTGTTATGGCTTCGAAGTACTCGGTCCGATGCAGTTGAGCTGTGTTGACCGGGTTCGTTGTTGGTTTGTGTATCCATTAAAATCTCGTCTATGTCGTAGGTTATGGGTGTTCTGTATGGTTGTTTAGAGGTCCCTGGAGTATTTGGTACGGCGTTGGTAGGATGTTGTAGTGTTTTATCGGTTGTCTTGATGGTGATGGGTGTTTTTTTTGTTTCGTTTGTTTCCTTGTTGGTTGCGAGATTGTTAGGTTGGGGGTTGGTCAAAGTGTGTGCAAATGTTGATTGGTTAATTGATTGTGTGATGCGGTTGTTATATATTGTAAGTGCTGTTTTATGGTCGTCTTTTTCCAAGATTTTATTAGTTGTTAGTTCGTATTTTTTTTTGTAAGCTGGGCATTTGTGGCTGTTATTGCAGTTGATGCAGTTGGGTTCTACGTCGCATGATTCTTCGGAATATATGTGGGATTTTGAGCAATTGTTGCATGTGGGCTCTTCTTGTTTGCAAGCGGGTGTTGGGTGTCAGAAACGAAGACATTTTTTGCAGCGTAGAGGTTGTGGTATGTAAGGTATTACACGTACTACTTCATAGCCGATCATTATTTTATCGGGGAGATTAGGGGTAGCGAACGTCAAGGTTATTTGCGCGGTTATAGTTTCCACATTGTTTACAAACCTTTTAAATTTGTATACTTCTACAACTGTTTGGGATTTTAGCTCGTTTAGTATTTCGCTTTCTGAAGTGCTAATGATTTAATCTCTTGATTTAATTAGGCCTTTTGAGGATGTTAAGCTTATGAGCTTTTTCACTAGCTATTGCGATATGTTGTTTGAATAAAGGGTCGAGCGGTTAGATTAATAATAGGTACAGTGTATTGGGAGATATGTAGACCGACGAAGGCGTATGTACATATGTATGTATATTTAGGCGAATTATGTTTGAAAGACCGATTAAGGATCGATGTAGCGCATATAGTATGATGCGATATGATCAGCTCCAGACGATATGTAGACCGACGTACTGCGTATGTACATATATGTATGTGGGTGACCGATCGGTGCGATTTACGATGATTGTGATGGCTACGAAGATTAGCTCCGTACCATATAAGTGATAGGTGTAGACTATGTGAGTGATAGATGCAGACTCAATGAGGGATAGATAAAGACTCATTCAAGGGCAGGCGGGCCGAATGTAAGCAAGCGAGCGATGATCCGAGAGAGCGATGATCCGAGAGAGCGATGGTTAAAGATCAAGAGAGCGACGAAGGCTAAAGTATTAAAGAATACGAGAGAGTACGGCTGGATAGGCTGCTGCGGGAGCTTATGTCGATGTACAATGTGATACAGTGGGCAGTACAAATAACAAACAATAATAGGCATTTAATTTTACTGCTGCAACACTGGCTATGATTTTACTTATGTCGACTAAATATCAGGCTGGGAAACCCAACAGAGGAGTTTAATGTTTTTTGTTCGCTTGCGGTGACATCCAGATCTCCGATTTGAGTTATTTTTAATAGTTTTGTAGCTTGAAGGAAATTTTTTGTTTGTATTAATAATGTACCGGCTCTTGTTTTTTTGCACGTTTAAACTGCACCTCCGCAGATGTATGTAGTCGATCGACTTTTTTATGATAAATGGATTTTCGTTTTCAAATGATTGTTTGTCCCTTCTGTTAATTATCATAAATTATTGATCATTAAGGGAGTTTTTCATTTTTTGTAAAGAGTTTGTTTTTGTCGGGTAGGATTATTTTAACTCACGAAGGGGGCGAGCCCCTGGTTTTCGTTGTACGAGAACTATTCGTATTTTTGTTTGTGTAAATTCTTTTTTGTCTTCTTTGTGCACTTGTTTGTTTGTCACCGATGGGCGTTTTGCTGATAAGCGTTTGCTGCTGTGAGAGATATGTACGTGCGTGGGTACAGATGAATTTACTAACTTTAATTCCGTAGATTCTATGTCTTCTGATAATTGCCTCCAACTACTATTATGAGACAAAAACCACGGTTCGGACACACATATGACATCGATATTGGACTTGACAAATAGAATAGATTCTTCAAAATTCTTAGTTAGGCTTTGGGCATTAATGTGGCATACGCGCAAACCTTCTCGTTGATTTCCAAGTATTCTTAGGCTCGAGCTGGACGAACATGCATTATCATCCATTATCACTGGAACAAAAACAAATTAGAGGAGACAATCCAAACACCGCTGTTTTAAGGTAAAGGGAGATGGTAATTACTCCGCCCAGTTCCAGTTTCTCCATATGCGGATTGAGTCGCCTCCTAAGTCACAGCTTCCACTCTCTGTAAGGCACAGAAATCAGCCATGCTCTTAATGCACACAAATTTGCCGCAAACACTCTGCCGAACGTAGACCATAGCACGGCGGGTGAAGACAGCCGACAGAATATTGCGCTTCTTCATCTTCATTGCCTCTCTGAAGATGTCGTTGTTGATTTTCGAGAGCTGCTAGTTGATGTAGAAGGGTTTCATGGACTGGATACCAAACAACTCCAAGCGAAGAGGCTGCTTGTTTTATCGTCGATGTTCCCCAGCCCGTTGCAGCAGCTTGATTTTATCTCGCCTGCTATCAAATTTTATAATGATGACGGGATAGACAACAATATTCTGTGCATGGTCCCGCACCTAAACCCGAAATATCTCCACTTTCGGCGGTGGTGTGAGGCCTAACGAGTAAAAAAGGCTATTGAAGAGAGTCTTTAGGTTCTCCTCTTTCAGTAAGGGCACCCCGTGTACCTTACATCGTTTGAAATGCTTGCTTCGGCATCTGCATCCGCTCTGGCTTGGAGTTTCCACCTTGCTGCATAGCGCACGCATTTCACCGCTTTCATCCTCAAGCTTCTCTATTCGTCGCCCAAGCTGCTCTACTTCTTCTGAAAGACTTTGAAGTCTAGCCTCAAACTTATCTGCCATCACAAGCACAATTCTTTCTTCAGCTTCCTTCACGCTGTAGCTGATATGTTTTGCTTATTCATCGAATCGATTATTATTCAGCTCGATCAGTTGCGGCGAAGGAGAATCTGAGATGCATCCAGATCTCAGATCAACCGACGGGTCACTACGCCCGCGCTTAGCTGTGGACTTAACAAATAGCTTGGGCGTCTTTAAATTTATATTAACCCATCCTTCAATTACCGAATCACTGATATTCAACACAATAAATGTTCAGTTATGATGAGTTCCGAGCTATACACAACTATTGGTAATAAATGTTGAGTGAATTCAAAGCAAACGCAGAAAATGCAGGACCGGCTTAAGCCAGAGTTTTATAGAATTTGTGCTGCTGAGCATCTTCATTGATGCGTATAGCGCAATGGTGGCCTTTTTCACCCTTCCCACTTTATTGGGTCTCCATGCCAGCTTACTATCCAGTACTGTGCCTAGGTATTTGACTTGCGTTTTTGGTGTTTATTTTCGGGGGTTCCAAGCCGGTACCTTGTACCTCTTGGGGAAAAGGATGAGGTCCGTCTTGTCCGCGTCGATACAGAGTCCTACGTCGTCCGCCCACTTAAATATTTCCCTGAGTGTACGTTCCACGGAGCTGAGGGTCGATAGACATACTCCCGTAATAAGTATGCCTTTGTCATCTGCATGGGCCGTTATTTTTAGGGCCTTTCTTTCGAATCTCTAGATAAGGCCATCGACCACCAGATTCCACAGTAGGTGCGACAGGACTTCACCTTGAGGTGTGCCTCTGTGTGCACCTTTGTCCATCGTGGCGGTGCCCCAATCTGCCCGTTTTTAACCTAGGAGGTTCTTTATCCAGTAGTTGAGGGCTTTCTCGACGATAACTACTACCGAGTGAAGTGGTGTAAGCATGCTGGTTGGTTGACATCAGTCCCCCTACTTTCGTCCTGAGTCGTAGCTTCAGCAGCTTTTCCATTGTTTTTATTAGAAAGAAGGTGAGACTTATCGGTCTATAATCTTTGGGACTAGCATGGCTTACTTTCCTGCCTTCGGAAGGAAGAAAACTCTAGAAGTTCTCCATTGTCTCTAAGCATACCGTGTATATAGCAAAAAGCCATGGGGTCATCACCTTTTTTGGTCCTCTGCATCCGTTACACTAAGTAGTTGGTAGTCTTTGGAGTCGCCTTCTTCCACTAGACTGCTTAAGTCTTCCGGTGGTGCGGGCCTGTCATGTGCTAGAGGCTACCAAGAGGTGCTTTTCCTCGCTTTCCATCATTCCAGTTCCCTGTAAGTATCTCAGGGTTTTGGAGCTTCAGTGCCATGTCTCCTTGGATCACGATGGGGCGAAGTACCTTCGCCTTTGGTAATGACGGGATTAGCTCCCTGTCCACCACCTCCAGCTTGACTACCTACCACATCGCGTCCAGTTGTTTGAAAGTTTGGGTCAACCACCTGAGAGCTGGATCTTCATTGCACATGAAAGTTTGTACCCATGTATCACATGAAAGTTTGCACTTGCCTCGCGTGTCATCTTCCCGTATTCTGGCAGTTGTCTTGGAGCTCCCGCCACGAATGTCCATAGTGGCTGTTATTTTTCGGGGGGACCACCCCCTAGAGTTTCATGCCTAGCCGCTAGGCACCTCTAGCCTTGGCCCTGACCCGGCTCTACCGACTCGAGATCGAGAAGACGCTGGGTCATTGCTTTAGCTAGACATTGCCCCGAACGGGGCAAGCGACAATGCATTATCCTCGTCCGGGATAAGGCAGTGTCCATTGCCCAGCTGGCACCCTCTTAGAGGGTTCAGCTAAAGGATTTTGCCCGATTTTTTAAACCCGCTCGACTTTTCTTAAATCGAACTTTCAACATATATTAAAAACAAGAGTTTTTTGGTATTAAAAAACTCATATCAGTCGTATCAAAATTTAATAAACATCGTATGAGCCTTTTAGCAGCGGACCTTAATTGGTAAAACTTGAAGTAAAATTGATAGAAGCATTTATTATCTTTTCGGAATTGCGAAGTTCTTAAAAATATGCTACAAACAATCCTCCAAAAGTATCATTGAGGAATATCTTTATAAATCTATTTCTGAATGGTGGGTTTTAGTAATGTTTTTTTTTAATTTACCTTTCCAGATCATTGCAGTCTAGTACTAATCCGTTTGAATGCGAAGTCAATGCAGATTTCAACATTCCAATAAGTTTTAAAAAATATCGGAAAAAAAGGCGAGCTCCACAACCACCTTTACCATTGGTAAAATTACACACATTTTAATTTATATATATATGTTATTTTTGAAATTTTTTTTTTTAGCAAAATGATTATAAAAAAGATTTTGACGTTTCCATCAATAACGATGGAGGAGTTGACATAAAATCACTTGCCAATGAAATAGAACTATTTGTTTATGAAAGATACGAATCTCCGATAAGTTATGATGCAAAAAAGGAAAAACAAAACCTTATTAACCAAAATACAGAAATTCAATCATTGGCTCTTGTAGCATCTAATACCGTTGTTAAATTAAACGTGCCTAAAAACCATGTCAAATATACCACAGCAAACAGCCGAAATAGCAGACAACTTTTTGTAGGTGGGAAAAAGGAATTGTCAAATAATAATGATCTAGTGGCTGGGTTGGCTGACAAAACATTAACATCTTATAATAAAAACCAGCGCAAGATAATACAACCACCTGGGGAATGCAAGCGTACTAAAGATATTAAAGTAAATGCTTTAACTACAGAAGAGGTGGATGTTCAAACTACAAAACACTCAAATAAAACTAAAAACAATGAAAAAAAATATGAAGATAATCCTGTTTCACATACTGATGCCAAAACACACAAGCATGACCAAGCACAACACAAACCTATATCAGAAAGTAATAAAAGAAAAGATAAATATAAAACACCATACACATACAAAGAAAAAAATAATTTTACGGGTTCAGAAGAAACCTACAACCTTCCAAATTCAATGAAAAAGTTTGAGTTGAACGAACCTACATCATATTCTGAAAACGAATTTTATGATATTGCTCAGAATTCAAAGTTAACAGATCACAATTCAAACCGATTGAGCTTACAAAAATCAATTAATAAAGCTATTGAATCTATAAGTCGTAATCAACAGCTTTTAAACAACAATTCAGCTAAAGGAACAAAATTAAATTTTACATCTTTGAGCCAGTGTGATGAAAACAAATATGTCTCCGAAAACGAATTAAATAAGCCAATCGGTAAATGCTCAGAGACGGAATCAAAAAATATGTCACTCTTCACTTCTAAAAATGCCGAAATTTCATCAAATGCTGAAAATAATATCTTTTATAACACAAAACTATTTAAACCAGCTGGGCAGTACAGAGAGTCATCACCAACGTCATTAAACTTAGATTGGAATCCAATACCAAAACCGAAGCGAACTAATAAATAAAAAGTTTTATTTGTACAATGTCTTCCAATCAAATAATTATTCTACATATGGTCATTTCTCTGGCGAGGTCCACCGAGGCCAAAAAATTAGAATTAAATAAAATTATAATAAATATTTCCTTACATATTGAACTATCTAAAAAAAAATCCCAGAAAATTTTCTCAATATCGGTTAACAGAATTTTTGTAACATTCATAAAGCCAAGAAATGTTTGTCCCTTTCGACATGTCCCGTGCGGCAGAGGCTTAAATTGAATTAAAAAAAACTACAAGCCATACATGCTTAAAATTATAGCCATTTTAAAGAGGCATCAATGCAGAACAATGAGAAATTCTCATAAATATATCGCCTCAACTTTCGCTGAAATCTGAGTTTGAATTGGTCGCCGCGAAATCCACTTCTATATTTGTCCCATGCGGATACCACGATTTTTTGTATTTTGTATTAGCACCAGCTATAGGGCTAATCAAGTGGTGAATCATAACGGTAAAACAATTTTGAAAATCGTTTTTTTTTGACATTTTTACAACTTGAAATGCGTATGAACGTCAGAGAAATGCCTATATATCCTTTGGTGCAACAAATAGTTCGTCCTATTTTTTCAGGGACCGTAAATAACAGCTATGCTAATTTTAAGAAAACAAATCAACGTGAAGACAAAATGGTACGGCAACACGAAATACACCAAAATTCATATTTCGTCGTATTTTACGATATCAGAATATAACTTTTATTTACAATTTATATAAAAATATAAATCATTTCTAACTCTTGTTTAAAATTTTTATTAAAAAAATCAGAAATAATAATTAAATGCAATTTCTTCATGAAAATTTGAAATAACACTTATTTATAATTATTTAGTATAAATCAAAATAACATTTATTTGTAACTTTTCAAATAAAAGTAAAATATAACACTCACATATCTATATATATAAATATCAATTCCACTTTTGGTTTTAGTTTTAAAACTCAAGAAGAGCTCACCTACATATTTAACCCAAATAGTTAATCTTTGTTTTGACTGTTTAGTAGATGTTTATGTAAAATTTGCACAAAATTGTTATAGCGTTTCTTCATTTATCACATTTTTTGTAACAAATTAATTAAAAAACGAGAGGGAACGTTGCGAGCCGCGGCAATGGCCGCGGCTCTACTTTATACCCGGTACTCAGTCAGTATATACGTATTTATGTATACATATGAGCTTACGATTTATTTAATTAATTATATGTTTGCAAAAGAGACGAATTAAATTTTGGCCAAAATGGAAAATTTCAAAAAATTAAGTCGAACCCTGTATTTTTATATTTTAGAAGTTATCTGATTCCATTTTTATTTACATATAATTTTTACGTCGGCTGCTACATTTTTACATACACATGTAAAACTACATACAAGAGACATGGAAGTGTGTGCGAGAGAGAGAGGGAATCGCTTGGCTGCCGTTTGGTAGCCACTGAAATTTAATTTGTTCCTTCTGGCTATAATAATGATCCGATATTATCCAGAATCGGCAATCTGCCAGATACAGATCTTAAAAATTGTGGATTCCACAGATTTTCGTCCTTTGTGGGGGCGGAAGGGGGCGTGGCAAAATTTTGAAATAAACTCGTGCTGGTTGGATATCACAGGAGTTAGGATAGAGAGTTTGGTTGCTCTAGCTCTTATAGTCTCTGAGAACTAGGCGTCAAAAAATATGAAAGGGCAAAGCAGATGGGGTCGCGTGTGAGAGAGAGCGAGAGGGAACGATGACTTTCGAAATGGTTTTCTTCATTGTGGCTTTATTAATTATTCGATCTGATCCAGACTCAACATAGATATAGATATGATAGATAGATATGATCATTTTCTATGATTCTGCGTTTTTAGTTTTCTCGTATCTTTAAAATTGTGCATGCTACAGATATTCGTCATTTGTGTGGGCGGAAGTGGGCGAGGCAAAATTTTGAAATACATTCGGAGTAGTGTGATAACACAAAAGCCTGGATACAAAATTTGGTTGCTCTAGCTTTAATAGTCTCTGAGATATAGACGCAAATGAAGACGGACGGACGGACGGACAGACAGACATAGCTATATCGACTCGGCTATTCTTGCTGATCAAGAATATATAAACTTTATGGGGTCGGAAACGCTTCCTTCTGTGCGTTACACACAACCGTTATCCCCACAAATCTAATATACCCCTATACTCTTCGAGTACCGGGTATAAATAGCGGATAATTTTATTTAACCCTCAAAGGGAAAATTTTTTCAGTTTGGGATTGTGCTGTTAAATTGAAACTTTTTTCAGCTTTGACAGTAAAAGCAAGTTGTTATGTCATTCATGCTGTCATTTTATGTTGAACGTGCTTCGATTAAAGCAAATTGTCAGCGATATAGTTATTGCTTTGTGATTATATATTTTTGTGTGCGTGGACTTGCCGACTCGCTTTTAGAGAATCGTCGGTGTTTCATATCGTTTAAAGGCTTTATTTGAAATAAATTACACTACTTAGCAAAATTTAACTTTTTTTTTCGCTGTCGCCCAAAATTTTCTGATAGATTTGGAGATTTAAATTTTTTTAAAGAATCTTTTTTTTTCCAGGTTAACGTTTTTTTTTTAAGAATTTGTTTGTTTTTAGAGGTAGGGCTTTTATTATTCACATAACTTAAGTTTCCTATAGCTTGTTCTATTGAACTTTGCAGTTGAAAAGCTGACAAATGCAGCTATAATGCCGACCCTGACACTTTGTAGCTGCATCTTAACGTCTGAAAGATATAAAGCTTTCAAATTCAAATTTCATAATTTTTTTCGGTATTTGACTTTGAAATTTTTTTTCTTTAGGACGTTGATATGCAATGACTGCACCATCAAGTGGCCCAACCCACACCAACCGATGGCTGTTACGCGCGGATCCCAGGCAAGAACACAGCCCACCTCCTGCCCAACCGACCGAGGGGCGCTGCCGCATAACGCGCGACTCGTTAAACGAACCGATCGCAGACATGCAGGAAAGATAGCTGTTAGACTGGTGTTCGAGGAAAAGTTGAACTAATCTAACTAAAAAAACTAAGCAATTTCTAATTACGAGAAAGATATAAGAGTATCAATAATTTTAGACTAGGGAGGGAGTTAGTAGTAGAAATAATATGGTAGAGGGAATTATAATCTGAGCATAGGACCCTAAATGGTTCATGCAAGAAGTAATTCGATCTACAAAGCGGAAGAAAAAGGGTGTATAATTCCTAGTGCTTCTAATAGGAATCGTAAAGTTTATGCGGCTCAACAGGTCAGGGCTGTCTACGTCACCCCTGATCAAGTTGTGCACAAAAATCACACCAAGCATTTTCTTACGATTAGCTAAGATTGGAAGGTTTATTAAAATCAATCTATTAGGGTAAGACGGCAGTTTCACACCTGCATCCCAGTTGAGGCCGCGTAAAGCAAATAGTAAAAAGTTTTTCTGAACTGATTCTATACGGTCCTGGTGTACGTTGTTGTACACAAGAGCCGTATTCTAAAATCGGACGAACCAGAGAGGTGTAGAGAGTCTTTGTTATATAGGGGTCGTCAAATTCCTTTGACCACCTCTTTATAAACCCAAGCACGCCCATGGCCTTGTTCACCATGGTAGAAATGTGTTCTGAAAACTTTAACTTGGGATCTAATAGAAAACCAAGATCATCAACCCGGGTAATTCTCTCAAGAGAACCACCACAAAGGGTGTAAGGAACCAGAAAGGCGCTGGAACGATGAAAAGTCATTACTTTACATTTTGAAGCATTAAGGTTTAACAGATTTGCACAACACCAAGACTGAAATCTATCGAGATCGGATTGCAACCTGGATTGAGAAGAAATGTCCTTATACTTGACACAAGCCTTAACATCATCTGCATACATAAGTACTCGAGAGTGTGTTAATACAGAAGGCAGGTCATTTATAAAGAGCGTAAATAGTAAGGGGCCTAGATGGCTGCCCTGTGGTACACCCGAAGTCACCAAAACTGGTGAGGACAGGGAGTTTTTGAAAAGGACTCTTTGAGACCTAGAACATAGGTAGCTAGAGATCCAATTCAGGAGATTGGGCGGGAACCCTAGAAGGTCAAAATTTTGTGCTAGGTGGGAATGGTTTACAGAGTCGAATGCTTTACTAAAATCGGTGTAAACAACATCCGTCTTTAAATTACGTTGAAAGCTTTTAATTATAAAGGAGGTAAACTCCAATAAGTTGGTAGTGGTTGATCTGCGCCTTATAAATCCATGTTGAGCTGGAGATATAAGTGATCTGCAAAGGTGCTGCAGGTGCGGAGTTAAAATTTTCTCAAATTTTCCTCTATATTGCGTCAGACTTGCTACCTTTCTTATGGAGAGGAATTATAAAGGACTCCTTCCATATCGGGGGGAAGCATGAAGAATTAATGGACAGGGTGAATAGTTTAAGCAAAGTCCCACACAGAGACTCGGCACAGTACCTGAGTACAAAGCCGGGAACTCCGTCCGGACCCGGTGAGAACACCGGCTTTACTGTTCGTAGATTATGATGCAAAGAGCTTTCATTTAGCAAAGGACTGAAAATGCAGTTCAACCTCGGTAAGCCGTATGGATACGGCTGACCAGAGTAAACGTCCTGCGAATAGGTAGTTTGGAAAAAACGGGCAAAAAGATCGGCAAGAGATAAAAAGTGAGTCCAGGGCATCATAGAACATGTTTGTGCCTGTCGTAACATCACTGCACAAATATAAAGCGGACCAATCAAAATCCCTAATGAGGTTATTAAGCTTCGTAAACTCGGCTTTACGGAAGCAGCGGACACATTGGGGTAGTCTACCCGACCGATTCAATACAGTTCGTCCTAGGTCGAGCGACACTTCGAAAGTAGGATGGTAGGCATCTTCAGGTATAGTGAGGCGGGGGACTCGAGTTAACAACGCTAAGGTGGGATCCGTTGCAAAGCACAGATCAAGAAATCGACCTAAGGAATTTTTAACATGGTTAACTTGAGACAGAGACAGGTCAATCAAGCCGTCAACAAAGTCATGTTGTGCCATGGGTACCAGGTTATTAGACTCATATGCCGAAGACCAAACAATTCCTGGCAAGTTGAAGTCACCAAGAACTATCATATGATAGTTGTCAGATAGCGAGGAAGAAATAGCGGTTAAAGCGGACATATACTGCTCGTAAATTGCGATATCCGAAGAAGGTGGAATATACGAGCAAGTTATGAAAACTGAGAAAGCGGGAAGAATCAGTCTTACACACAGAAATTCCAGGTCCTGCTGGATCTGGACTGTTAAAAGTTCCGACGTGAAGCACGTCCACAGCAATCAGGACCCCTCCTGCACGTCGAGACGAACGATCCTTCCTATAAGTTGTGTACCGATCTGCCAAAACTTCGGAACTAAGAATGTCCGGCTTTAACCAGGTCTCGGTAAACACAATAACGTGGGATGCAAATGTGACACTATCCTGGAAGAGAATGCTGAGCTTACTACGCAAGCCTCGAACATTCTGATATGTCACTAAAAGAGAGTTTGTTAGTTTTTTGGACGGGTGGAAGTGGATCGAGAAGATGACGAAGGAGCACTGGTCTGATTAGTTGGCAGGGTTATTGTGGGCCTAGTCTTCTTCTTTGCCTTAAACTCTTTCACCACCAAATGCTCCGGCCAAAATTTGGCGGAACAGATTGTGTTAAAATGAGCTTGAGACACACTTATTTTAAAGGAAGCTATCTCCCTGGCATACGAGAAGTTAAACTTTTCCACCATAACATCAACGGCTTTTATTTGGCTTTGAATGTAAGCCGTCCCATCTTTAATTGTGGAGTCAGGGGCAAGCCGTGAGACAAAAACTTGTCTCTTTGGTGGGATCCCCACCAATCTTGGCACCACAGGCCTACCACCTGTGATGGTAATACCCGGTGGTCCGGGACGGATGTTCACTGGTGGGGTCGGAATTGAGGGGACAGTTAATGAGTTTTCGGACAGTACGGACGCGGACGCTACGGATGATTTTGGCTGCATGCCCTCCGACGCGATAAATTCGGCTACCGAATTTTCATCGCCAGAAGCTGTCGTTGCCTTCGGAGTAGCGAACGAGATCATCTGCTGCACTATTGGAGTGGTTGGAGTCAGCTTGTCAGCATCGGACGGCCGAGGGGTAGCCGGCACATGCAGATTCCTCGGAGTGACCTTTTTACGCCTAGGAGACTCAGTAGTTTGAAACCACTAAACTGAGACTCCATGTCTAGGAGCCGATCATATTGGTCTTTAAAGCCCACGGTCAGCTCCCTAAAGCCCTTCCGGGTCTGCCGCATAAACGCTGCCATCTCCCTCTCAACCGGACGGCATGCCTCACAGCTGTAATGCAGGCCATTCCTTTTTGAGATGGCATCACCCACGAGACCGGATAACCTGGCGCATTTAGCGTGCAAATTAAATTATAGCGGTGGCGGGTTGCGTTTTTGAAAAAATAATTTTTATTTTATTTCACAACTCGATTTATAGTTTGAACAAGACTTATGATAGTTATTGAGGGTATTACATTTATTCTCGGATTGCTTATAGTCCCGGCGCGTACTTGCTAGTTATTTTAGCTCAACTGTTTCAGTTCGATCCTCCATCAAGACTGACTCAACTAATTTCATCTCCAAACCATGAAACCTCCTTGGTCCTCTTTCATATAAACAAAATTATTGATTCGATTCCGTCATCTAGCTCGAGAATCGAGAAATGGTAAAAATGCAGAAACTGCAGAAAGCCGGGTGTTCGAATGTTTACGAAAACCGGGTGTTTGATTGTTTATAAAAGCCGGCTGTGGGCTGAGATTGTTTTCCACTTTAGACGGGTGTGAGAAAAGTTCGATCTTTAATTAAGTGGGAGCCAAAGGCAAAGATCGAAATTGAATTTGGCAGGCCCAAGATTGTTTACAAATCATAAGGCAAAGATTGAGATTGAATCTGGGGAAGCAAAGATATTGAATCTGAGGAAACCAAAGATTGTTAATAAATCGTATAAGAAGCTAATGGAATTGGTTACGTTAACTCCCCCCTTACTTAAATGTGTCGTCCCGATACATTTTGAAGCTCTGAAATAATTCTGATTTCTTCTGATAATTGTAAAATATCGTTTTCGACTGTTGCTTGAGTGGGTTTCATGATTCTAGAGTGAATTAACATGATTAACTTATATCCGAAATTTAACATAGGTACTAATAAAAATATTATTAACAAAATAGTTGTCAATGGTAGTCCTGTGTTTCCAATTTTTACAAATGGATTCAAAATATTGACATTATCAAAGGAAAGTGTCTTATCATCTGAATGTACATAATCAACTAGATCAAAATTACTATATTTATGTTGCGAAACAAATTTCCAAATTTTATTCTTTTCATTTATGTACGTTTTGTTATTTATTTTGATTGAATCATTAAATAAAAGAAGATAAGTACCTTCCAAACTAGTATTATCTGCTATATTGGTGCCTGAAACTAGAATGGCACCATCTTGCACAAAATCTATTTTTTTATTTTTTTCTCTTATCTTTGTGCAATTGGTTTTATGGCCATTTAGTAATTTTGTAAAGCAATTATTTTCAAAACTTAATTTAGCATAGTAATTAAATATTTCTTTCCTTAAATTATTCATTAAATAATAATGTAATATTACTTATAATCAATTTTCCATCATTTTGTGATATGGCTCTCGCATGGTAAAGTTTACATACGTTAATAATCTGGGGATACTTAATATTAATAACTATTAAGTTTTCATTTCGTATTATTTGAAAAGATGCAATGTCAAGTAAGTCCGTTAATTCAACAGGCTCCTTTTCGTGTTTGTATATTTCCTCTATTTCTTGTTTATTCAGGATTTTTGTATTTAGTATATTTATCTTTGCGAGAGTTATGGTATCAACTAAGTTTAGAAGATCAAATGTTATTAATTTCAAACGGTGCTTTCTGAGTATTGTCTCTTCGCTGAATACTAAATTTTTTAGCGTTATTGATAGCATTTCTATTTCTTTAAAGAGTTTGGAATTCAAGGTAAACTGTTTATTATTATTTGCGACCAAATCGTTTACTTTATTCTGAATCTTAATAAAATCGTCATGATCGGGGGTGCCAGCAACCCATTTCCAAATGGTACCTAATTCGTTAATTCCCCTTCTAATTCTATTTGGGGTTAATTCTGAAATCAATAACTTTAACAAATTTAAATCCATTGAAATTTCCCACTCGTCATCTGTGTTAATGGACTTATTGACATATTTCGATTCCAAATTGATTATTTCTTTATAAAGGCTTAAGTTGGTTATATGGTAAAGGTCAGCGTACGAGTCGTAGGTGTAAACTTTCCGGTCATCTTTCAGTAATAAGTAGTCACTGTGAGTATAGTCAATGATTTCTGACGCTGTTATCAGTACGAATGTCAATACAAAAATTTGCAAAAACATATTCTGCAAAACATAAATAAAATAAAAGTAAAATTCTTAGTATTTTATGTTGTCCTTATGTATTATTATATTTCTGTTATTTATTATAACTTTATTATTTTGATTCTCCTTAACTATTTGTTTCTTGTATCGAGGTTGGAGTTTGTTTCGTTCCCCGAATCTTTTCTCATAAATTACCTCTCCTATCTTATAGTCCTTTTCTCTCCTATCTCTATTGTGTACGGTTAGCATTTTTTCTTGAGCTGATTTAAGTAGTATTGGAATACTGCCATGTTCTATTTTATTGAATAAGATGTCATAAGGCATTTGTTTAACAGTGGAATGTATAGAAAGGTTGTACTTCTGTGCTGGTCTCATTATAATTTCTGTGTTATCTGTTAAATTTAGCTCTTCCCTAATGCAGCGTCCTATTTCTGTTAATGTGGAATGAACCCTTTCCACCTGTCCGTTAGAGGTACTATGTCTAGGGTCAGCATAATATATTGTTAAGTTGCTTCTTTGTAGGAATGATCTAAACTGCGCTGAAGTAAAACTTGGTTCGTTATCTGTCATTAATGAAGTAGCTCAATGTTTAACTTATTCTGAATTTTTTTCACTACCAAAAATTTTGAGTAGGAATCTATGCAAGTTAAAAATGTCATATTTTGTGCATAGAATATGTCTAAATGCAATTGTTCGCCTTCTTTTGTTGGAATGGGGGCCACGCCTATCGGAACCTTTACGGGGTGTCTATTGTATTTATTTTTGTGGCATATATCACAGCTTTTGATATATTCTTTCAGTTTTTTGTATAGATTGGGCCAATAATATAGTAAGTGTATTGTAATTGTAATTCTCATCTTAACCTCGGTGTGCTCTACAGTGGGTCTCTTCTATAATCAGTGCCTTATCTTCAGGGTTCTCTATATCTTGAAGAAATAATCTCGTGAAGAGAAATTTGTTAACGAAATTTTCTTTCAATACTTTTTGTATTAGAAATAGGTCTTCTAGGGTGCAATGTATTCCTGTGGTTAGGTTTGGCTGAATAAATTCCTTCAAAATAGTCAATAAATCATCTATTTCGTTGAATTCAATTATGTGTCGGGTGTTGTCATGAACCTTTACTTGCTCATGAACTGTGAATCTGGCTTTTGATATTAGTAACTGTTGTTTAAACTGATTTAATGGCTTCTTAGTTTCTTGAATTATGTTTTCAAAACTACTCTCAGCTGAATGCTGAGTATTTGAATCTGAATCTATTTCTGATTGTTCAAGTTCACTGTTTGTCAAATTATTTGTCTGAATTCGTGATAAAGCATCTGCTACTACGTTGGTTGAACCTGGTTTATATACGATTTTTGGTGCAAAACTCTCAATAAAGTAGTACCACCTTTTCATTTCTATGTTAGGATTGTTCGGTGATATTGAAAACGACAATGGTTGGTGATCTGTTTGAATTTCTATTCCGCTTACGCCATATAAATAGTTCCGCAGATTTTTTAGTGCCCATACTATTGCTAATAGTTCCTTCTTGTTAGTAGCATACAATTGCTCTGTTTTATTCAAGGTTTTGGATATAAATGTGATTGGATTCCCTTCCTGTGATAACACCGCACCTAATGCTATGTCTGATGCATCTGTAGTTAAAGTGAATTTTTTATTATAATCTGGTTGTACTAACTCTATGTGCGAAATTAAGCTGTCTTTTAAGTTATTGAATGCATCAAGTGCTGGCTCATCTAACTGTATCAAGGTTCTCTTTGATGCTCTCTTAGAGACCTTCCCATTGATTCCACTCAGATATTTTGTTAGTGGTTTGGCGATAGTTGCATAATTTCGGACAAATTTTCTGTAATATCCCGTTAATCCTAGGAAACTACGTAACTCTCGGATATTTTTCGGAGCTGGATACTTTTGTATTGTATCAATTTTTTCTGGATCGGTTTTAATTACGTTATGGGAAACTATATATCCCAAAAACTTTGTTTCTAATTGAAAGAATTTGGATTTCTCTAGGGAAATTTTCATGTTAGCCATCTGTAGTATCTTTATTATTTGTATTATATCGTCATAGTGTTGTTTAATTGTTTTTGAAAACACTATTATGTCATCCATATAAACATGGCAGGTTTTCCCTACTTGCTCTCTAAGTATGTCGTCCATCGCTCTTTGGAAGATTCTGGGCGCATTTGTTAAACCCATGGGCATTCTTAGGAATTCATATTTACCGTTATTTATGGAAAAAGATGTTTTCTCTATATCTGATTCCCTCATTAATATCTGGTAAAATCCTGATTCTAAGTCGATGGTCGAGAAATATTTTGCTTTTCCCAAATTAGATAGAATCACTGATGGATCCTGCATGGGATATCTATCCGGTATAGTATTGTCATTAAGCTTCTTAAAATCTATTACTAATCTATGCTTAGGAGTACCATCCTCATTTACTCCTTTCTTTGGTACTACTATTACTGGGGAGTTATATGGGCTCTTACTAGGCCTGATTATTTCATCATCTAACATTTTACTTATTTCATTGTTTACGAAATCATTAACTGAATAAGCATATGGGTATTGTTTACCATATACCGGCCTGTCATGCTCGGTATTTATCTCCCCTTTTATGTCCGTTTTAAACGGTAACCGTAAGTTTATATTTTCATGATTCTCTATTATTATTGTGATTATTTCCTCTCTAAGACCCTCTAAGTTTTCTTCTTTATTGTTTAGTATATTTTTAACTTCAAGTCGGATAATTCAACGACGGCATGTTCAGGATTCTGTATTTATTTCGATGTCGGATAAATCAACGACGGCGTGTTCAGGATGTTTGCATCCCAAACTTTTATTGCTTTGTTTGACGGATAACTCGACGTCGGCGTGCTCAGGATTTTTTAATCCCAAACTATTATTTCTTTTGATGTCGGATAAATCAACGACGGCGTGTTCAGGATTCATTGATCCCAAACTATTGTTTTTTTTGATGTCGGATAAATCAACGACGGCGTGTTCAGGATATTTTAATCCCAAACTTTTATTACTTTGTTTGACGGATAACTCAACGTCGGCGTGCTCAGGATTCATTGATCCCAAGCTAACTTTACTTTGTTCTACCTCTATTGTTTCATTCCTCTTTTCTTCTTCTTTTTCAAAATACTTTTTTATTATAAACTCTTTCAATGGAAGGATAAGTTTTCCTTCTGAAAGAGTTAATTTATTTAGAGCTATGGTCTCGTCGAGAACGATCTGTTCCTCAATATTATTATAGATTAATGTTCCCTTCTGGGTATCGATTACTGCTCCTATCTTCTTGAGTAGGTTATAACCTACTAGCAAATCAGCCTCCATACCCTCTATTTCATAAAATATTTTTGCTGTGTTAAAAATTGTGATTTTATGATAATATTTGATTATAGAATAACCATTTACTGTAGCTACTTTCTTATATATCGGAAGTCTGTTTCTATTATGATAGATTCCTTTTTTTATGTAACAGGAGGTTGCTCCTGTATCTATTAAAACTTTGAGATTTCTATTTAGGGTCCTGTCTGTTCTTATTAAGTTGGGCAACCCTACTTCTGGGGCTGATCTAAAAAATGGTCCTCATCGATATTGTTTAATCGCATAGCTTTATTAACTGGCTGTTGCTGATTTATTGAATCAGCTGGCTTTCTCTTTACCGGGGAGCTTTGGTTAACCTGATTATTTGATTCCATGTTAGTTCTATGATAATTATAGTTAAAGCTATTCCCGCGGGGATATCTATTATATCCCCTGTAGGGATTGTTATTTGGTTGATTGTTATTCGTTCGGTTTTGAATTTGAATACTTTCATCCACCTCCATTGGCTCTGGGGCTAGATTTTGTTGTCTGTAATTGGAGAAATGTGGTTTTCCCCATGTCGGGTTCCTCGGTTCGAAAGTGGATTCGTATACCCTGGGTGGTCGTTGGGGAAATCTTAAGGTATTCTGAATATTGGTTGGTTTCTTTGGGGGTTGACTGAATTGATAGGCAAATTGTGCCCTTCTATTGTTGGCTTGTAGTTCCTGCACTTTCGCCAAAGCATTTGGTAAGTCTGGTGGATTCAGTGAGAATAGTACCTCGGAGATACCACCATTTAATCCGGTAATGAAAATGCGTAGGGCATTTTCTCTAATCTTGTTGTTTGTCTGTCTGGTAACCTCACTGTCCTTTCCGTGAGTCATGATTGTCTTATTAATCAATAGAGTCATTTTCTTATTAACCTCATTATAGAAATCTGTAATGGAGAAGTTCCCTTGCCTGAGAACACTTAATTCCTGCTCAATGATATATATTGGTCGCTTGTCACTATAGACAAAGTCCAGTCGTGCCAGAATGGCGTCAAAATTCAAAACAGTCCCATGGTTAGTAAGAGAATCGTGTGCTCATCCGATAATTTTATTTCTTAATATAGTTAATGCAATGAAATATTGCTTGCTTCCCCTTTTATATAATCGCATAGCATTTTCTGCAGCCTCTCTCCATCCTACATACTGATTCAGGCCGCCACTAAAGTTTGGTAAAGATTCTATCACCTTCAAGGTAGTATCATCTCTAACTAGATCATTAATTTCTTCTGCCTGATAATCTTCAACATGGTCTGTGTTTTCTTCTAATTGTTTCTTTAAATCTGTTATGTCTTTGTTCACTTTTGAAATTTGAATTGCTATCAATTGCTTGATTAGATCTGTAGTCAGATCTGTCTTTGCTTCTGTATTCATCTTTAATTTTTCTAAATCCAAAATTAGTTGATCCACTTTTAATTTTTAATATATTCTTCAACCTCAAACACTATAATTATGATAATATTTAGATATTTTCTTATTTATAACTTTTTTTTTCAAATTTTCTGCCTTTGAAATAAAATGTATTCTTGATGCTCACGAAATATCCGGTAGGGGTCGTCCTTCTTTGGGATTTACGTCTTCGTTTAGTCTGTAGTAGCCTTCTCACTGGGGTCTTTCTTCTTTTGATGTTTAGAGAACTTTTCCCAGGGGTCTTCCTTCTTCGATGTTTAGAGAACTTTTTCCAGGGGTCTTCCTTCTTCGATGTTTAGTTTCTTTTTTGTTTTTTTGGTATGTAGATTATTGATAGAAGCGAGGGTCCTCCCTTCAGCTCTGTTTGTATGTTGGTTTATTTGGTGTTGGTATGCGCCGAGCTTTCCGTTTAAATGTTTTGTTTTTCTCTTCCCCTCTCACTATTCTTCTTATGTCATTGTACTATGTCACACCGCGTTTTAATTAAAGGACTTATTACATTTATTAATTATCCTTTGGGTTTTTTTGAACCACGCAGCACTTTTTACTTTTCGGTGCTTTTAATACGCGTGGCCCCACGTTGGGCGCCAATTAAATTATAGCGGTGGCGGGTTGCGTTTTTGAAAAAATAATTTTTATTTTATTTCACAACTCGATTTATAGTTTGAACAAGACTTATGATAGTTATTGAGGGTATTACATTTATTCTCGGATTGCTTATAGTCCCGGCGCGTACTTGCTAGTTATTTTAGCTCAACTGATTCAGTTCGATCCTCCATCAAGACTGACTCAACTAATTTCATCTCCAAACCATGAAACCTCCTTGGTCCTCTTTCATATAAACAAAATTATTGATTCGATTCCGTCATCTAGCTCGAGAATCGAGAAATGGTAAAAATGCAGAAACTGCAGAAAGCCGGGTGTTCGAATGTTTACGAAAACCGGGTGTTTGATTGTTTATAAAAGCCGGCTGTGGGCTGAGATTGTTTTCCACTTTAGACGGGTGTGAGAAAAGTTCGATCTTTAATTAAGTGGGAGCCAAAGGCAAAGATCGAAATTGAATTTGGCAGGCCCAAGATTGTTTACAAATCATAAGGCAAAGATTGAGATTGAATCTGGGGAAGCAAAGATATTGAATCTGAGGAAACCAAAGATTGTTTATAAATCGTATAAGAAGCTAATGGAATTGGTTACGTTAACTTGCACTACGCTATCACAGAGCCAGCAGGGGATACTCGGCTGGTCGTGGGTGATCTGCTTCTTGCCGGTTTTTTTATCGCAGACCACAGCGAATTCCATTTTAAAATGTACAAATTTATTTTATTTTTTTTTTCCTTAAAAAAAAATTGATATCAGACCAGTGTGCCAAATAAACGCCAAAAGAGAAGTAAGTAATTGAGAGAGAGAGAGAACGCAACTGCAGAAAATATTGAGAGCGAGAGAGAAAGAACAGTTATTTAAGTATGGGTAATAGAGAGTCAGTGATAGATCTACAAAACTAATAGGTGAGAGCGGCTAAATATGATATTGCGTGTACTTACGAGAAGCACAAACAAAACACACACTGTTAGACGATGCAAAAGCAAATAATTTAAATTATGTTTTTCACGTTAACAGGCATGCACTCGCGATTAAGTGATAGATGATTTAGTGGGCTGTTAATTTATGAATTTTTAAAGGTTATTTTCAATAAAACACCGGTTGTTTAAGCAAAAAGGTAGAAAATACGCGGAGCGCAAAACAAAAACACGTCTGTATTCTACAAATTATAGATATTTTTGAAATTTTGATTTTGAAATCTCAGGAAAAGTCGAAAGAAAAATATTTAAATGACAACATTTTTAGACGGTGCCAAACCATAATTCTTTAAAAATTCTAGATTTCCAAATCTATCAGAAAAAGTCATTTTAGGCGACAGCGGAAAAAAATAGTTGAATTTTGTTGAGTAGTGCTATTAATGTAGCAATTTGTTTTTAATATGGTTTATTTTTTTGAAGTGTATTTTCAGAGAAAACTCTGTCAGCTTGCTCGCTGAGTCGCTTTCGTGTTTTCTTTGCACCTTACCGTTCGTTATCGGTCACTGCTTGTCTCCTAGATTCGACGTTCCGTTTCAGACACAGGCTGTCTCATAGCTGTGTTGTTATTAGAGAGAGAGCGATGGTGTTCTTAGTGGAACGAAGGAGGAATGGAATTGAGAGAGGCGCATGAGTGTGTTACTCTGTAGCAAGGTATACTAAGTATGTTTTTAATATGGTATTTACTAAGTATGCCTTGCTCTGTAGCTTTCCGGAGTAGCAGCAGAGAGAGATAAATTGAGAGTGAGGCGCATGAGCGTGTTACTCTGTAGCAGGCCTGGGTAGCGGCGTAGAGAGAGAGATAAATTGAGAGAGGTACAAGCAGTTGTGTTACAGATAATGAGAGGCTGAAAGAGTTTGCTCTCGATTCTTGCTGTACACTCGTTTTTTGGAAGCCGGCCCAGGCAGTTGATACACAGAGAAATCGTGCTATTAGTGCGATATCTCGAAATGAATACTGCAAAAGCAGACAATAACCAAGAAACCCCGTTAACATATATAAAAATCAATGCCACTTTTCGTTCTAATTTTATAACTGAACAACGGGCTCACCTATCCAACCCAAATACTTAGGCTTCGTTCGGACTGTTAAGTAAATTTTTATTTAAAGTTTGCAAAAAATCGGTAGATTTTATCACATTTTTTGTAACAATACATCATTTTGTAAACGGGGGATTTTGCTGTCAAATTGAACCTGTTTTTTCAAGTTATCGGTAAAAACATGATACATGGTCCGTGGGGTGAACTGAATATGAATTCGCCATGTATGATTAATGAAAAGTGTTTGAAACGACACCCAAGGCAATTGACTTTAGACACAATAACGGCAATAACGGATATCCGTTGTATCGACGTAGATCACCTAATGAGAATGGCAAAACGGAAACCATTAGAATGCGTAACCAGGACATTGAAGTTGATAATCGTTAGGTGCTTTCTCAATATAAATTATAATTCATTCAAATCCATCAAACAGAATTTCAAGTAAAGGGAACGATATTGATGTTTTCGGTGTTACTGGTGATAACACTACTATTTTTTCCCGAAATTTTAATATTGAAAACTCAGGACAAGTCGAAAAAAAAATATTTGAATGTCTACATTTTTAGATTGTCACATTAATTAAGCGTCGTTTAAGGTATCGCTTATCAAAAATCAATGGATAAACGGCTAAGTTACAACAGTTTGACCAAAACGACTGAAAACGACTTTTACTTGAAAAATACCGAAAAATAGTTGAATTTATTCAAGTGTTATGATACTTAAATATTTTTTTTGTTATTGCTTGTTATTATTTTTAAAATGGTTTGTCTGTCTTCTTTTGTCATTAAGGTCAGATTCTCTTATGAGAGTCCACACATAGTCGGCCAACATATTCTCATTCCAAACACCTTGATACGGTCGTTCCATAGCTTTTAGTTGTTGGTGAAATCTTTCTCCGTGTTCATCACTAAAATCCCCAAGGATTGGGGGAAAAAAGTCTAAGTGGGAGTTTAGGAAATGGATTTTTAGTGACATGTTGGCTCCAATTTGTTCATAATTCTTGAGTAGGTCTTGAACGATATTAACGTAATCATCACTCTTTCTGTTACCAAGAAAATTTGTTTTAACCAGTCGGAATGAGTTCCAGGCTGCTTTTTCATTCGTAGATAAAATATTTTCAAATCCATCATCTTTTAGTAGTTTTCGAATTTGGTGGCCATCAAATACGCCTTCTTTAACTTTTGCCAGCCAGAGACGTGGAAAAACGGTTTTGAGGTAATTCATCGATTCACCTTCGTTATCCAGTGCTTTACCAAAATTGTTTATCAGTCCTAGCTTAATGTGCAATGGTGGTAATATAATGTCTTGGACTTTCAAAAGAGCTGCATTTTGTACGTTGTGATGTCCCAAAGTATTTTCTTTCCGTTTTTCCAGTTTTTTCTTGAGTAATGCTCTTTTCTATCTCGGCTATCCCATAGGCATAGAAATCAACAATATTTTGAATGACCGCCTTGCAATCCAGTTAACGTGGCTACTACTTTGAAGTCACACGCGACCACTGGTGTTCTTTATATTTTCAAAAAATGTAGTCATAGTTTGATAGGACTATTTCAAATTAACAGCATGGGCGATGGGAATAGACGGCATTTAATTTGCATTGTGTAGCAAAACAGCCTTTAAACTGTCTTTACTGCTGTCAACAAATAGCCTCCAATCTTTTGGGTCGTTATCTTCACCCAGTTTCTTGAAGAGGCCGAAAATGTCGTGGCAACGCACATGTCATGTGAGTTATTTTGACATCTTCCTTCAATTAACGGGCATCCTTTAAAATAGATCCAAGAATCTTAGCTTTACTTTTAGAAAGTTCCAGGATCCTCACGAAATCGTTCAATTGTTCCTGTGAAAGTGGCTTGCAATATTTAAATTCTTCTGCTGCGAAAAAGACATCTTCTCTTTTTGCGTTTTAACGGCGATATTTCTTCCAAAAGGAGGAACAAGAAGCGTAAAGCCATGACAAGATTGTTGCGGGTGGTTGTTAGACAAAAAGTAATACTTAATATTTTCTGTACACTTCATAGTTGGTGATTTAGGGTAACTTACTTTTCCTCTTTATTAAACGCTGTTAAATTCAATTTACACACTTTGAATATACAGCTTTGAGCCGATTCTTCGCCAATACTTTTGGGCCTGATTATATAGTTTTCTTGATACTGTTCTTGGAACTTTTCGATAAAAACGAGTTTTTCTTCTTTGCTGGTCATATACTTTACGCACAGGTAGCAAAACGAAACTGCTTGGTAAGCACATGAAGTTGACAGGCTTGAGTTAACCATTTCAATTAGAAACTAGTGGTATTTTTCTAAAACACACGGTCGTATTCTGATGGAAGTCAGAACTACACTGAGGCAGGGATACTATAGGTACAGAGTTAAATATCCTTTTTTATGAATAGCTAGAAGGAAAAAGGTCAAATATCTGCGGGACCAGCACCTGTAAAGGAAAACATTTGACCTTATCAGGTATTTACGTATATTTATCCTCTCCAAGGCTTATAGCCTGTTCCCACAGACGACCATCCACCATCCATTTCGGGGATGGTCCGTAAGGTTTTGCCGTTTCGAAATTTCTCAGTTAGTTCCACAGCCATTTTGGATGTTCCTAAGCCGCAAGTTTGTATGCGATACTTAGCCGATGGTTTTCAAAATTGAATTCACTGCACATATGTAAACAATGACTGACAAAAATAACTGATATTGTAAAGCTCCTATTTCAGGCTGAGGTAAGCTCGGTCTTATCCAGGATCCTGCTACAAGAAATTTGTAGTTTGCAGGAACCTCTACAGGAAACGGGGTCGGCACTTACTAGACTAGAAACAAGAGTGGAGGAGAATGAGGCGTAACCGCGCCAGTATGGATTGTACTAAGATAATATAAGAGATAAGGGATACGATGCGTTGTCACACTCGTGGGGCCAATCAGAGGCCGAGGGACTTAGAAATCGAAGTGGGTCCGTACCGCGGTATTCTTGACTGCGAATTGATGTATAAGTTTCCACCCGAAAAATATACTTACTTTGGATTAATTGATAGTTTATTAAATATCTTTTCAAGTTCGTGGGCTTAGTAAGTTTAGCGTAAGTTGCTGCGCGGAGAAACGTCTATCTCGCGGCCGGGTTCCCGAGTAAGTGTCTTGCACTTCTTTCGCTAGAACGCTCGAAACCTAGCATCCGCGGGTCAAACTAGCTAGCTTAAAACTATGGGTGGAGGATATGTGCTGACGATGCATCGATGGCCAATTTCTTTTGTCGAAAAGAAAACCATCGCATCGAACTTTAGTGGGAGGGGAAAGTTTTTGGGTCATAATTGAGAAAAATGTGGGGGAGCTATGGATGGGTGGGTGTGGGAGGGGTAGTCACGTGGCCGAACGGCGCGCGTGCGGTGGAAGAAAAGTGTGTGGTTTGGAAAGTTTTTGTGTATTGTATGACATGACTTATTTTTATACAAATGTAATTCTTAATCTATGATAGCTTATACTCTTCCATTGCCGGTGCGGCGTGGCGAAATGTAACGTCCCCTTATGGTTCGTTACACCCCCCACTTTCTTCCGCGAGGAGGTGGACGCAGTATTTCTGGTCCCAGAACCACACGCTGCAGCGGCTTCTGTCCGCCCTGCATGCGATCTTGCACTTCCTTGACCAGGCCAGTAGGCACTACTCGGCCCGGGGTGTCGACCTGCCAGTTGGTCGGGACGACTACCCAGCCGGCGTCCCTTCCAATTTCTTCGTCCAGGCTGTCGTCTTCTGGCCTTTTTTTCGACTAGTAGGAAGTCTTCCTCTAAGAAGCTTAGCAGCTCCTCGAGGCCTTCATCGTCCACTTAAGGTTGGTCTCCTGCAGCTACGGTCAGTAGCTCTTCGATGGATATGTCGTGGAAGTCTCTGGTCGCTACTGGGGGCGAGAGGCTTACCGTTGTTCCCAGGACGGGTTGCGGCTCTGAGGCGGAGCAGTCGATAACCGGCGCTCGATCCGTGCTCGATTCGGTGCGAAGTACTTTGGGGTTTTTTGCCGTCGTTAACGCTGGTTCGTGCTGGGTGTACGCCGTTGCTGAGGGGTCAGGGTGTCTTCGTCGTTCCGTTGCCCTTTTGCTCGTTTTCGGGGTCGTCGACGTCAGTGGCGATGTTGTTGACGTTGCTGATGTCGTGGACGTTGCCGTCGGCGCCTCTACCTCCTCTGGGGGAGTTTTGGTCGTCAATGTCAGTCGTGATGTTGCTGACGTTGTTGACGTCGATGTCGGCGCCTCTACCTCTCAGTGGTCATGATGACGGAACTCTTGTTCGAACATCGGTTCAAACGATGGAGGTTCAGGGCTCCGCGAGTAGTAGGTCCGGGGGTCGCGGCGTCGGAATAGTGGCGGCGAGAGGAGGGAGGAGCACTGCTGATTCTCTTATGAGTTACCCTATGGATCTTACTTAAGCTTTTAAAGGGTTCGCTGCCTTAGGTCGGCACACTTACAAACTATAGTGTCAGCAAGTGGGGGATACGAAACTTATGCCTAAGTGTATGGGGAAAAGAATTAAATTAGAAATATATGTTTGGTTTTTTTTTTTTTTGTTCCTATATATTAATTTAATTTATTTTGTGTGTGTGTTTTTTTTTTTTTTGCTGAGTCCAGTTTTTTTTCACTCGTCACCCGATTCGTACTCCCGTGGACGAGGTATGGGGCGGGTACGTGTGGCTTGAGTTCGCCGAATTTTAAGAGGGGCGACGGTGGCATACATGGGGATCTTACCGCAGGTCGGTGTCGATACTTCGGCCGGGCGGGCGTCAGTAGGAAGTTGGGACGACACGGCCTCTACGTCTTGAGACGCATTTGTTTTTGCCTTGGATTTTAAGGCGGCGGTATAATATCCATATAATGGAGCAGAGAGGTAATGCAACGGCGAGCGTGAGGAGGTAGGAAGCGGTACATTTTACCGTCAGCATGTCGTTTAGATCGTCGATCTGATTGAGATTTTTCATACTTAGTTCTCGTAGAAACGGAAGACTTAGTTTTTCTCTGTGGGCCGTTATATTGACTTGTGTCATTGCGGACACCACTGCCTTCCTCTTAGAGTCGCCGAGATGGTTAATGTACCAGGTCCCGTTAAGTGAGACCCGGTGGGAATACCTCACTAAGTACGATCCCGAAATCTTTTGGCTGGCCTCGGCATCATCAACAACGGTCATGTTCGCGTCGTTGATGACGAGAGTGCCGTGGTCGACGATAGTGTCTAACGATAGGGTCTAAGTGTCCCGGTAGGGTAGCACAATGTGCGATAGACCCGGCTACCATTTGTTGGGCGCAGGTGCTTCCCCCTCTTTCCCTGCAGAACGTAGCCCCGACGGTTGTCTCGCAGGCCCCGATGTTGAGGGTCTGCGACCCGCAGTCTGCTACTATGTCTGCCTGGCTGAAATCCAATATTCTGTGGTGTCGTTGAACCGGGAATATGAGCAACTTCCTACAACTTAATTTGGGTTGGTCGAACTTTATAAGAAAGTGGAGTAGGTCAGGAGTTTGGAAAGCGCTGATGTTGGAGACCTCTTATAGCTCTACCAAGGTTATGTTGACTAATTGTTGCTCATTGAATTCGTTTATATCGGCGCCATCTAAGAGGGCCGGACTGATCATGTTTATTTTGGCTAAAGTTAGCCCAAGGATAAGATTTTCTAGGTCCGTTATGATTATTCTATTTTTGGCAAGGACCGTCTCTACTATCTGGGCCTTTTCGGCCTCGTCCGACTTATGGATCGTGTTGAAAAAGGGCGTCAGTTCGTTGAGTCGGTTTTGCATTTTGGAGTTAATCTCCCCCTGTCGGTGTTCGGATTCTATCAGTTGCCCTTGTTTGAACCTAATCTGCTCCCAATCATGGAAGTCGGGCGTTCGAGTCGAGTCGAGCAGGTTTATGCTCCTGGCTTCCCTACGGTGGACTTTTAGCATAGCTATTAAATTACGGATGTGCTCTAAGTCAGTAGCTAATGCGGGTGTCTGTGAACATCCCAGCAGCGCGCTCCGTCTGGTCGGCGTATACCTCATAAGAAGTAACGTTGGTGGTGTGGTGGAGGTAGCCTGGCTTCTCCCAGATCACGGCGTCTCCGTCCACGATCGGGATATAGCCGGCGTTGGTGTAGTCATTTACTTTCACTGCGGCCTGTGTAGCGGTGACTAGGGCGAGTAGAACCAGCAGCGGTGACATGGTGTGGAGGGATTATTGTTGATGGCGGCAGGATTAAAGGTGATTGTTTTGCACTTAAATGCCTTGGTTATCGTTGTCCTTTGACTTTGGACTTCCGGTTGGTTTAGTTCGAGTTGTAGTCCTTGATGCACTTTGGGCTTATCCTTGATAGGAGTCGGAATTTATTTTTGGTTTTGATTGTATTATTTTGTTGGTTGATTTGGTCTGTTTGGTTCCGTGGGTAGTACGTACTCATCGAAGAAGGCCAGAGCATCGATTAATAAAGGTGTCGATCCCAGGTCAAACTTGGTATTATGTTGCCGTGGCGACCGCGTCGTCGGCTGTATTATCGAGTTCGGGGTCGTGGAACTCTTTCAGATCGTTGATATTGGCGACCTTTTGCTTCCAGCCTCTTATGTGTTGTAGTTTCACGACGTTTGGCAACGGAAAACCTTTTACCCGGTATGGTTCGTCAAATTTTGGGGTCAGTTTAGCTGCAAAATCCTCGGCTGCATTTAACAGGTGGTGCTGTCGTACGAGGACCAATGAGCCGATCGTAGGGCGCCATTGCCTGCGACGAAGATTGTAGTGTCGCGCTTGCCCTTTTTATGTTACTTCAAACGATGGAAAATATCTCTTTCATTCTCGACGCTTTTCCCTGTCCGTGGTGTGACTTCGTCGTATAGAGCGCCGGGCAGCCTAGGCTCTCTTCCATGTAGGAGGAACGCAGGGCTGAATCTGGTGGTCTCGAACACGCTAGAATTTATGGCCAACGACATTTCGGGTAGAAGTTCGTCCCACGTGTTCTGGTGGTCGTCGATGAATTGGGCGATCATTGTCTTCACAGTTCTGTTCGCCCTTTCCGTGGGATTTTCCTGGGGACAATATGGAGCGGTGTGTTGTAGTTTGACGCCTGCGATTTGGAGGAACGTTCGGAACGAGCGACTGGTGAACTGGGTGCCGTTACCGCAGACGAATAGCTTTGGTATTCTTTCTAGGCACTCTTTGTCAGTGGTAGAGTAGTTTTCTTCCGCCTTGTTGAGTCGTCGGCTGACGTACCCTATGACTCGCTCTTTCACTTCGATGTCCTGTGTGAGGACTGCGCCCACGCCTACGTTACTGGCGTCCGTTTGTAAAGAGAATTTGACATTGAAATCTGGGCAGGCGAGTACGGGGGTGGTAGTAAGTAACTCTTTTAGCTTTTCGAAGGCGTCTTGTTGTTCCTGTTCCCATGTCCATGTTTGTCCCTTCTTTAGCAGTTGTGACATTGGTTGGACCACAGTGGTGAAATTGGAAACAAACTTTCGGTACCATGACGCCATACCTATGCATATTCGGAGTTCCTTCAAGTTTGTGGGCGGCCTCTCCCGCATTCTTCAGGCGTTCTAGGATGAATTAATCCTCGGTAATGGATAGGCGTCCGGGATGAAACGTTCGTTGAGTTGGCGATAGTCTACGCACATCTGCCATTAGTCGTTCTTTTTGCGCACAAGAACAATTGGTGCGCTGTGAGGGCTTCGAAAAGGTTCGATGAGTCCTTCGGCTATTAGTTGGTCGACTTGCTCGTCGATAATTCGCCTCATTGCGGGGTTCTTGGGGTAATACCTTTGTTTTATTGGTCGGTTGTCTCGCATGACGATGGTGTGCTCCGTCAGGTCTGTTGTACCTCGAAGATTCTCGAACTTCGGCAGTTCCTCATCCAGGAATTCCCGGATCTGTGCCGCAAGTTCGGGTGGCCAGGGATCCTTGGTTCGTTCCGGCTCGTCCTCAAGTTGTTCGTCAGTCCCTAAGCTGAAAGCTCGACTCGGGTCTTCCGGGAGGATGGTCGTGTCGAACACGCTCGGTGGTTCCGCCTCTCGAGGGTGTTCCCTTATGTTGGCGACGACTGGGGTGGTATCGTTTAGAGGAAGGGTGCTTGCGGGGGTTTGGTTGGATACCTGGGCCAGTGGTTGGAACGCTAGTTGAGGAGTCATTTGTGTTGGGGCGGTATCGTGGTTGCTAGTGTTGACCCCGGTGTCTACGTCAATCACCCGGTTGGGCGGTTGGTCGTTAGGCGAAGAACTTGGTTGTGAAGGAACGATTGCCTGTGGGGAGGGTGCTCTGGTTTCCTTAGCCCTTATGGGGATCACCGCGCCGTGGGCCTAAGGTTTGTGCTCTCGTATTTGGCCTGGGAATCGTGCGTTCCGTTGCTGCCTTAGAATTTGTGATGGGCGCTCGTTACATGGACGTGGTGTCCGTCGTAGTTTTCCTCGTAGTTTCCTGCCATGGGGCGACGGCTTCGGAGTTTTAGGAGGGTGGTGCCGCATTTGATCGTTGTTTCGATCGCGCACAAGAAACCCAGACCCACAATGACTTGTTCCAACATGTTGGGTAAGACTAGGAGAGGTATCTGGTCTTCCCGTCTGTCTAACCGGATGTAAGCCAGGAGGATTTGCGTGATCTCGCGCACCGACCCGTCGGCCAGTCGGATCTGCACGCATGCCTCCCGAAGATTGGTGTTATCGTCCAGTTGTCGGGCGAGGTCGGCACTGATGAAGCTCCGGGACGCTCCGGTGTCAATAGTGGCCACCGCGTCTTGTCCTTCTATGGTCACCCTCGCCACTATCCGGCCATCGTGTAGTTGTAGGGGTTTAGCTAGTTCTGGGTTTGGGGGGGCGTCGTTCCCGAGTGTTCCCGTGTCAGTCGGGGACGCGTGTCGTTTCCCGACGTGTCCCGGCGACAACAATCGATCGTCCGTATACCGCGCTTACCGCATTCCCAGCAGAACAGAATCGAAGGGTTGGTGCAGTTCGGAGAAGCGTGGCCTGCTTAGCCACAGCGGCGGCATGCCATACGCGGATTCACGATGGGGGTGGTTACTATGCGATGCGCGACTTTCATAGGTTTCATAGGTTCATAGGTTGTCTCCTTGCTGCTTCGGTTGAGTCCCACGGGGGTCTCCGGAACGGGGTCCGGTCGGACTCGCCTTCCTTGGGTGCCTGATTCGCCGTCGGCCTAGTGTACCGCGGCATGTTCCGTGGGGAGAGGGGAATTAACGGTGCATTCCGTTCTTGGATGCTCTCGAACTCTGTGGCCAATGCTGTGAGCGACGTCAGGCTTCGTAGTTTGTGTCTCCGCACATACACCTGGTACGCCGGCAAAATGTTGTCGTATATCCTGTAGAGTTCCTTGGTGGTGTCGTACCCGGCGTGGTGCATGAGTAACCGGAGCTCGATAACGAAGTCTTTGAAGAGCTCGCCTACCGCTTGCTTGCGGTCTCGGATCTGGTCCTCCAATTGTTCGAAATACCGCGGTGGCAAGAAGAACGCCAAGAATTCCCTGCGGAAATCGATCCATGGGACGCCTTGCAGTCGACTGGTCCGGAACCAGCGACTGGCTCTGTCAGTGAGGATTTCTGCCATGGCGCGGGGTATATGGTCCATATCTATCCCGTAGGAAAGTGAAGGTCGATGAATGGATCCCCCACTTACGTATGCGTCCCGCCATCTGTGCGGCGTAGCTATACTGGTATCCCCCTGCGGGGTCGCTTCCCGCCTGGGGTCTCTCGTTCGTAGGTCAGATTCTCCTCGCGGGGGGAGTACGTTGTTCTGGAGACGGAGATCTTTGTGGCGCGGCCACTGTCTTGACGCTGAAGGGATCGCCGGTTTGGTTTTCTGAGTTTTCCGGGACTTTTAACCAGCGTTTGGGTTCCTCCGTACGCCCTTCCGCCTGGGCGGAAGTACTGGACTGAGGTGACTTGGCACGCGCTGGTGACTTGGCATATTGTCGTTTGAGCTCGGCCAGTCGAACCCAGGCTTCTTGTTCGAGGGTCCCTTCAAACAATGCGGCGAATCTCCTCCGCATCTCTTCTACCGTGCCCTCGCTGCTGAACCCGAATTCGAGCGCGAACCTTTCTAGCTCTTCCCGGCGGTGCTTGTAAATCCAGCCGGTGCCTACCCCTGGATTAGAGACAAAATCCCCAGAGTAGTACTCACCTGAACCTTTCTCCGCGTCGGGCTCCATGGTAACGTATGTGTGTTTTTTTTTTTTCCTTTTCCCGATTTCTTTCACTCCCTTGTTGGGTATTTCTGTAATTGGAGTCACTCGCGTGTTATGGAAGGGATCGGCCCTTGGGCGCGCCGACATTCCGGCTGTATCTACTGTCGTTCACGCGACCCGCACCGTTGGAGTTGTGGGGTTTTCGTAGAGGTTTTGCGCGGCGCAGATCTTGAGACTGATCTGTTCCGCCTATGGCTTGGATTTTAGTTGCCGTGGGTTTTTAATCCACACCCCTTGCTAAAGTTTCCTACAGGTCCCTGCTCGGGCGCCACTTTTAAAGCAATAGGAGCAGGCTGAAGCTCGGTCTAATCCAGGATCCTGCTACAAGAAATTTGTAGTTTGCAGGAACCTCTACAGGAAACGGGGTCGGCTCTAACTAGACTAGAAACAAGAGTGGAGGAGAATGAGGCGTAACCGCGCCAATATGGGTTGTACTGAGAGGATAATGAAGGGCGCGAGGCGTTGTCACACTCGCGGAGTCGAGAGAAATAAGGGATACGAGGCGTTGTTACACTCGTGGGGCCAATCAGAGGCCGAGGGACTTAGAAATCGAAGTGGGCCCGTACCGCGGTATTCTTGACTGCGAATTGATGTATAAGTTTCTACCCGAAAAATAGACTTACTTTGGATTAATTGATAGTTTATTAAATATCTTTTCAAGTTCGTGGGCTTACGTCATACGTTTTATGACGTATAGTAAGTTTAGCGTAAGTTGCTGCGCGGAGCAACGTCTATCTCGCGGCCGGGTTCCCGAGTAAGTGTCTTGCACTTCTTTCGCTAGAACGCTCGAAACCTAGCATCCGCGGGTCAAACTAGCTAGCTTAAAACTATGGGTGGGGGGATATGTGCTGACGATGCATCGATGGTCAATTTCTTTTGTCGAAAAGAAAACCATCGCATCGAACTTTAGTGGGAGGGGAAAGTTTTTGGGTCACAATTGAGAAAAATGTGGGGGAGCTATGGATGGGTGTAGGAGGGGTAGTCACGTGGCCGAACGGCGCGCGTGCGGTGGAAGAAAAGTGGGTGGTTTGGATAGTTTTTGTTTATTGTATGACATGACTTATTTTTATACAAATGTAATTCTTAATCTATGATAGCTTATACTCTTCCATTGCCGGTGCGGCGTGGCGAACTGTAACGTCTCCTTATGATTCGTTACAATATTCTCTAGAAAATGGCTAGGAGCAAGGAAGTTTTTCTATAGCATATGGTCAATATTTAGTTAGAGATGCCATATTTCCTTCGGAAGAAGAATGCGACCAGCAATTGCAGGTCTGAATGTATCTGCAGATAAATGCAGATCGCCCTGTTCAGGCTGCACACTTAAATTAAGCAGAACCCAATTAATGGAGCTGTTGCGTTTTTTCTCCTATATTGCCGACGCTTCGATCTGTTGTGCTTGGCTCGAATTTTGATATATTGTCGAATAGCTGCAACTTGCTGGAGGGCAGTTGTTTACATACGCAAATCTATATCTAAAGATACAACGTAGTCTTGTACATAAAATTTTACTTTTATTGCATTTTACTTACAACAATCCACACCCTTCTTGGCATAAAATAATTCAGCTTTGCAAAATATTATTTCTCATCGAATTTATTTATTTGTCGAACACCACCATCAATTTTTGCAACATTATTTGTTGACTGTTGCTGCCACAGTCGAAAAATAATTACATTGTCCATATTTGTTGTTAAATTTTGACAAAATGCAAAGTACACATTTTTTGTTTGTTGTTGTCAACTGTGTTTTCCATGGATGGTAGGAATCGAGGTTTCACATATTTTAAGAAATCCCACCGTTCCCCGTAAATGTACTGTGTGGGAAAAGGTATAAGGAATAAAAGTAACTGTCCACAACATGTTCACCCCAAATGAACATGAACAGGTAAAGTATATATCCGAGATATATTCATACCTAAAACTCGGTAAAACCAAAATTACAGGTCTTTTTTGTTTGTGCAATCTCAGTTTGGAAGTTGGACCAACAACCGGACGGTATTTTTCAGGTGAAAGTCGTTTTGGTCAAACGGTTTATCCATCGATTTTTATAAGCGATACCTTAAACGACGCATAATTAAGGTGTCTTAATCTAAAACATTTTGGCATTTGGCTGTGCAAAAATTTGTTTTTGTTACTATCGCTTACCATCGTTTATTATCGAAGTCAAAACATCGATATTGCCAATCTGACACAAAAATATATCGATAGTGTAGTGAGTGGTCTACCCAGCTCTAGCTTTAATAGCCTCTGCACACTGAGCTCGTCACGGCGGATCGTTGGGATTTTTGACAGACGGTGAAACTCTGATTCACACTGGCACCTTATACCGTTTACCGTCGAACAGCTGCAGCCTGCCTCCACCTCAGTTTATGTATAAACTTACCACTAGAACTTCCTGCTCCTTCCATTTTAGATTGTGTTTCTTTTTTTTTTTTTTGGTTTATTTTTGGCTGTCATTGCTTACATATTCGCAGTGAATTCAATTTTTTCGTTGTGAATGCCAATTTTCCAGAGTCGCATTTGAAAACCATCGGTCAAATAGCGCATAGAAACGTGCGGTTTAGGAACATGGGAAATTTTCGGAGCGGCAAAACCTTACGGTAAAACGTTAGACGGTAAAAAGTGCCCAGTGTGAATAGGCTATAAGTTGATTCGGATCATAGAGTCGTACTGCTCTTTTATCGGAAAGTCTCTCAACAAACGGGTTTCGTTTCTCAGAAACTAAGCCAGCACAATCGATCTCGAATACCCCAGACCTGGCCCGGGATGGTCTGTGTCGTGGAACGGTCGAGTGACTACGTACTTCCCGAATGATGTTCTCGTCGTGGTTTGTAGGTAGGAATCAGACTCGCTTACTATGTTAATAGGAAGGTTCTCCACGTCTTAAAACCTTGCGAGGAGTTCCTCTAAGGGAGCTTCAAGTTTAACGCTCACTTGCGTGGAGAAGGACGAGATATTGCCTTGTGCCGTATTGGATACTGGGCCTGTAATTACCCACCCGAAAATGGTCTCCTGTTCAAGGAGGGATCCACAGATGTTGGTCTGTGTGCCACTTTGGAGGATGGATGGAAGGAGATCGGTCCAATCAGGACGTCTACCTGTGAAGAGTCGTAAAACTTGGGATCAGCGCATGGCAGATTTGTCAAGTTTCGCAACGAATCCTGCGGGATCGGAGAGGAAGGAAGGTTGCCTGCCAGTTCCTTAAGAAAGTATGCGGAGGCTACAAGTTTGGCTTCGTCATGGCGAAGAGCTTCTTGGACTGAGAGAACTGATTGAGGCCGATATCTGTGCCTGGATTGTTCGGAAAGGCAACTTAATGATATTGCAAAGACATTCTGTAATGAACGTCGTCTCGGAACCCGGTCCAATTAAAGTGCGAGGTGCCGAGGTGACAAATGTTAATGATTGCCATGCCGAGAAGGACGGCCCGGTTGCCGAAAGCAAAAAAGTTTTGAACGCTGGATTGCGTTTCGGACGAACTTTGATTTGGTGCGGATGTGGAAGAGGGTTTGCTTGGAACTGGAGGTTCCGGGAGGTGCAGCAACGTGTGGTGTCGTTCCACACAATTGATACAGTTGTTGGCGCTTTGACATTCGCGAATTCTATGTCCTCCTGCGAAGCTGTTTAGACAGAGCTGTTCTGTCTAATATAGCTAGAACGAGCATCGACGGTCATGTGGAGGAAGTGAGGACACATACGAATTGGATGATTCTCTTGGAGCAAAGATCACATGTCCTCCTCTTCGGATTTATTGTTGTCTCGAACAAGTGAAGCCTCCTAGGAACAGGACTCCCGTGGGATCGGAACGGATTATTTCTAGAAGGTGGCGGATTCGGTCGCCTTTCGAACCGTGTGGATTAAAAGCGTTGCCCTCGATGGCTTGTAACTTCAGAAACCTCTGACTCAGGAAAGAGTCCATCTCCTTCCATGGCGGCATTTTTTTTCGTGGTGACGGAGTCTTTCCACTAGGCCCGGGTCAACTTTGGTAACTAGGAGGCGCAAATTGTCATCAGCTAGCTATCCCAGTTCTCTGTGGAGACTTTAGAGTGCGCCAGTGCAGCCATCGGGCTTCAAAAACGGTCAGCCTGCCGATGGCTGCTACCAATTTCGCCCGTGCGGAGATGACGGGAGATGAGGCGATTGTAAGTGTGCGTCGAGAGCTGATGGGGTGTTTTGAGGAAGCGCGGGCACCTTAAGCGTGACCGGCGAAGGAAACAGGACTGATTTGCCCTTTGTAGCGGAACTCTTACTTTCTGTCCTCGTCACCAGTGGTCATGTTCAGACCTGACACGCTAAGGAAAAAGAAACGGATGCGGAAGTGTCGGGCGGATGGACACGGAGAACTGAACACAACAAAATCCTTGAAATGTATCGCACTCATCGTAATTGGCTTTAGTCAGTGACTCCCAAAAACAATTTATCCGTAGGATAGCGCGTCACTTTACTAGCCACCAGCACAAACGATACACCCACAAAATACAAGGTATTTTTTCTAGTCTTCACATAACTTAAGTTTCCTATAGCTTGTTCAATTGAATTTTACAGTTTTGAAACCTGACAAATGCAGCTACAAATTCGACGCAGACACTATGTAGCTGCAGCTTAACGTCTGGAAGATATTAGGCTTTCAAGTTCAAATTTCATAAATTTTTGTTCGGTATGTTTCCCCGTTTTTCCGTTTAAGCTTTGGTGGCATGAAGGACCAGTGATTGTAGGGGGCGGATCCCTGAGATTCTTACTAGCGCAAACACCGCAATAATAACTCAACACGTCGATTTTCTTCCTTGTCTTAGGTTTATTAACGTTATATTAGGTAGTGTTCACAATGTATAGTTCGAATGTTTGTATATAGTGCGAAAAATGTAACCGATCGTAACGGGGGTGGGAGCGTAACTGTTTATGCACGCTCAAGTCAGTGGCCGCCTGAGCGACGCAAGAGTGAGAGAGAGAATGTTGGAGCGCACTCCACATAATTCAAAATCTAAACGAATTGGAAACTGTAGCCTTTTCTACTATACTCGTAGAATCTGATGGTATCATTGGAATAAGTGGTAACAGGACCACTTTTACTTCAAGAATATTTCCAGTGATCTTTTTGATGACCAAAATTTTTGATGACGTACCGTTGCATATTAGAGGTGGATTTAAATTACGTAGGAGGATACGTTCGTTTCTCTTTGTAGAATACAGACGTGTTTTTGTTTTGCGCTCCGCGTACTTTCTGCCTTTTTGCTTAAACAACCGGTGTTTTTATTGAAAAAACCCTTTAAAAATTCATAAATTAACAACCCACTAAATCATCTATCACTTAATCGCGAGTGCATGCCTGTTAACGTGAAAAACATAACTTAAATTATTTGCTTTTGCATCGTCTAACAGTGTGTTTTTGTTTGTGCTTTTCGTAAGTACACACATTATCATATTTAGCCGCTCTCACCTATTAGTTTTGCTGATCTATCACTCTCTCTCTATTACCCACACTTTAAATAACTGTTCTTCCTCTCTCGCTCTCAGTATTTTCTGTGCAGTAGCGCTCTCTCTCTCTCAATTGTAGCTACTGTAACTGCTCTCATTTTTACCTATTCCTCTTTTGGCGTTTATCTGGCACATTGGTCTGAAACCAATTTTTTTTAAAGAAAAAAAAAATAAAATACAAATTACAAAAATAAAATTAAAATGGAATTCTCTGTGGTCTGCGATAAAAAAACTTGCAAGAAGCAGATCACCCATGACCAGCCGAGTATCCCCTGCTGGCTCTGTGATAGCGTAGTGCACGCTAAATGCGCCGGGTTATCCGGTCTCGTGGGTGATGCCATCTCAAAAAGGAATGGCCTGCATTTCAGCTGTGAGGCATGCCGTCCGGTTGAGAGGGAGATGGCAGCGTTTATGCGGCAGACCCGGAAGGGCTTTATGGAGCTGACCGTGGGCTTTAAAGAGCAATATGATCGGCTCCTAGCCATGGAGTCTCAGTTTAGTGGTTTCAAACTACTGACTGAGTCTCCTAGGCGTAAAAAGGTCACTCCGAGGGATCTGCATGTGCCGGCTGCCCCTCGACCGTCCGATGCTGACAAGTTGACTCCGACCACTCCAATAGTGCAGCAGTTGATCTCGTGCGCCACTCCGAAGGCAACGACAGCTGCTGGCGATGAAAATTCGGTAGCCGAATTTATCGCGTCGGAGGGCATGCAGCCAAAATCATCCGTAGCGTCCGCGTCCGTACTGTCCGCAAGCTCATTGACTGTCCCCTCAATTCCGACCCCACCAGTGAACATACGTCCCGGACCACCGGGTATTACCATCACAGGTGATAGGCCTGTGGTGCCAAGATTGGTGGGGATCCCACCAAAGAGACAAGTTTTTGTCTCACGGCTTGCCCCTGACTCCACAATTAAAGATGTGACGGCTTACATTCAAAGCCAAATAAAAGCCGTCGATGTTAAGGTGGAAAAGTTTAACTTTTCGTATGCCAGGGAGATAGCTTCCTTTAAAATAGGTGTCTCTCAAGCTCATTTTAACACCATCTGTTCTGCCAAATTTTGGCCGGAGCATTTGGTGGTGAAGGAGTTTAAGGCAAAGAAGAAGACTAGGCCCCCGATAACTTTGCCAACAAATCAGACCAGTGCTCCATCGTCATCTTCCCGCTCCACTTCCACCCGTCCAAAAAACTAGCAAACTCTCTTTTAGTGACCTATCAGAATGTTCGAGGTTTGCGTAGCAAGCTCAGCATTCTTTTCCAGCATAGTGTCGCATTTGCATCCCACGTTATTGTGTTTACCGAAACCTGGTTAAAGCCGGACATTCTTAGTTCCGAAGTTTTGGCAGATCGGTACACAACTTATAGAAAGGATCGTTCGTCTCGACGTGCAGGAGGGGTTCTGATTGCTGTGGACTCAAACTTCACGTCGGAACTTTTCACAGTCCAGATCGAGCAGGAACTGGAATTTCTGTGTGTAAGACTGATTCTTCCCGCTTTCTCAGTTTTCATAACTTGCTCGTATATTCCACCTTCTTCGGAAATCGCAATTTACGAGCAGCATTTGTCCGCCTTAACCGCTATTTCTTCCTCGCTATCTGACAAAGATCACATGATAGTTCTTGGTGACTTCAACCTGCCAGGAATTGATTGGTCTTCGGCAAATGAGTCTAATTGCCTGGTACCCATGGCACGACATGACTTTGTTGACGGCTTGATTGACCTGTCTCTGTCTCAAGTTAACCATGTTAAAAATTCCTTGGGTCGATTTCTTGATCTGTGCTTTGCAACGGATCCGACCTTAGCGTTGTTAACTCGAGTCCCCCCGCTCACTATACCTGAAGATGCCTACCATCCTACATTCGAAGTGACGCTCGACCTAGGACGAACTGTATTGAATCGGTCGGGTAGACTACCCCAATGTGTCCGCTGCTTCCGTAAGGCCGAGTTTACGAAGCTTAATAACCTCATTAGGGATTTTGATTGGTCCGCTTTATACTTGTGCAGTGACATTACGACAGGCACAAACATTTTTTATGATGCACTGGACTCACTTTTTGTCTCTTGTGTCCCACTTTCGTGTCCGATTAGATCAGGAAAACCCCCTTGGTTTACCAAGGAGTTATCCCATCTAAAAAACGTAAAATCCAGACTGTATAAAAAATTTCAAGAAGTTGGCTCTCCTTCTTCTCTTTCTCACTATGTAATAGCTCGGTCAAATTTTTCAGTTCTTAACGCTCAATGCTATCAGAACTACCTATCTCGATGCAGGATAAGTTTCTCTAAGGACCCCAAACAGTTCTACGGCTTCGTAAACACTAAGCGTAGAACGTCCGCACACCCATCCTCGCTATCATTCCTTAATACGTCGGCAGATAATGATCAGGCAATTGCCGATCTTTTTGCCCGTTTCTTCCAAACTACCTATTCGCAGGACGTCTACTCTGGTCAGCCGTATCCATACGGCTTACCGAGGTCGAACGGCATTTTCAGTCCTTTGCTAAATGAACGCTCGTTGCTTCATGATCTACGAACAGTAAAGCCGGTGTTCTCACCGGGTCCGGACGGAGTTCCCGGCTGTGTACTCAGGTACTGTGCCGAGTCTCTGTGTGGGCCGTTGCTTAAACTGTTCAACCTCTCTATAAATTCTTCATGCTTTCCCCCGATATGGAAGGAGTCCTTTATAATTCCTCTCCATAAGAAAGGTAGCAAATCTGACGCGAACAACTATAGAGGTATATCTAAGTTATCCGCTATTCCTAAAGTGTTTGAGAAAATTTTAACTCCGCACCTGCAGCACCTATGCAGATCACTTATATCTCCGGCTCAACATGGATTTATAAGGCGGAGATCAACCACTACAAACTTATTGGAGTTCACCTCCTTTATAATTAAAGGCTTTCAAGGAAATTTACAGACGGATGTTGTTTACACCGATTTCAGTAAAGCGTTCGACTCTGTAAACCACTCCCTCCTTGCACAAAAACTTGACCTTTTAGGGTTCCCGCCCAATCTCCTTAGGTGGATCGCTAGTTACCTGTGTTCTAGGTCTCAAAGAGTCCTTTTCAAAAACTCCCTGTCCTCACCAGTTTTGGTGACTTCGGGTGTACCTCAGGGGAGCCATCTAGGCCCCTTACTCTTTACACTCTTTATAAATGACCTGCCTTCTGTATTAACATACTCTCGAGTACTTATGTATGCGGATGATGTTAAGCTCTGTATCCAGTATAAGGACATTTCCTTCCAATCCAGGTTGCAGTCCGATCTCGATAGATTTCAGTCTTGGTGTTGTGCAAATCTGTTAAACCTTAATGCTTCAAAATGTAAAGTAATGACTTTTCATCGTTCCAGCGCCTTTCTGGTTCCTTACACCCTTTGTGGTGGTTCTCTTGAGAGAATTACCCGGGTTGATGATCTTGGTGTTCTATTAGATCCCAAGTTAAAGTTTTCAGAACACATTTCTACCATGGTGAACAAGGCCATGGGCGTGCTTGGGTTTATAAAGAGGTGGTCAAAGGAATTTGATGACCCCTATATAACAAAGACTCTCTACACCTCTCTGGTTCGTCCGATTTTAGAATACGGTTCTTGTGTATGGTGCCCTCAGTACAACGTACACCAGGACCGTATAGAATCAGTTCAGAAAAACTTTTTACTTTTTGCTTTACGCGGCCTCAACTGGGATGCAGGTGTGAGACTGCCGTCTTACCCTAATAGATTGCTTTTAATAAACCTTCCAACCTTAGCTAATCGTAGGAAAATGCTTGGTGTGATTTTTGTGCACAACTTGATCAGGGGTGACGTAGACAGCCCTGACCTGTTGAGCCGCATAAACTTCACGATTCCTATTAGAAGCACTAGGAATTATACACCCTTGTTTCTTCCGCTTTGTAGATCGAATTACGCCTTGCATGAACCATTTAGAGTCCTATGCTCTGATTATAATTCCCTCTACCATATTATCTCTACTACTAACTCCCTTCCTAGTCTGAAATTATTGATACTCTTATATCTTTCTCGTAATTAGCAATTGCTTAGTTTTTAGCTAAATTAGTTCTACTTTTCCTCGAACACTAGTCTAACAGCTATCTTTCCTGCATGTCCGCGATCGGTTCGGTTAACGAGTCGCGCGTTATGCGGCAGCGCCCCTCGGTCGGTTGGGCGGGAGGTGGGCTGCGTTATTGCCTGGGATCCGCGCGTAACAGCCATCGGCTGGTGTCGCTTGGGCCACTTGATGGTGCAGTCATTGCATATCAACGTCCTAAAGAAGATATAATAGTAGAACCGATCTTTAATCGAAGATTATGTTGTGGCATTGCAGGTATATCTAGTGAATTTAAAAATTCAATTGGAAAATTTACACTTTCATTTTCATCAACAACAGTATCGATTAATTTAAAAGACATCAAATCTCCTGATAACAACTGTTGTATCTGGAAGTTAATTTCGTCAACGTCAACATTTTTGGCTGCCAAAATCGCCCTATGAGTGAGCCAGTCATGATACAAGTATTTATTCTGTTTTCCCAATATCTAAAAAATGTTCGGAAAATATTTATGCTGATGGATCATTTTGCAATCGTACGCGCATCTTTATGGTCGTTCGAAGTAATTCAACTCTTCCCCATAAGAATGATTGTTTCAAACATGCATTAATCTCTCTCCGTGAAAACAGAGCGAGGTATAACCGGTAAAGTTTGTTGGTAATCACCAGACAAAAGTTAGATAGCACCACCAAAAAGTTTATTATAGCAAAGTTTATGTGGCAAAGTAGCCGCAATGCCTGACGATGCAACTGCCAATGCGATTTTCTGTTGCGACCGTACTTTAGCAAGAATCAACGATATTAATCTTACCGGTTTCACCTGGTGCGTTCAAGAACGCCTTGTTCAGCAGCAACAGCCAGCATAATCCGATCATAAATCATTTTTTGTTCTGCTGTAAGTAATGGCTTCCTGTTCACGATAATTGTTGCAAAATTACCATGGTCATAATGTTGTTCTCGTTGTAAATCGTTGTTGACTTAGTCAGTGGCTGGGCGATCCGCTGATGGCATTGATTGCATAAAACACATAAATCCTGGATCAACACTAACGCTACATTATACATCTCTGGCGTATAATCTATGTTCTGGTTTTGATCTGTGTGTTTGTGCTGGCGATTGATAACATGTCAAAATAATTGCAAGCAGCTGACAAATGTTATTGGGCGTAGATGTCAACGCAGCATCAGCCAGCGTTAAGTCCCGATTGTCCTGGTTATTGTCTTCTAGCAATTGCTGTTCTCTACATGCTTCTTGGTATGTATTGAATACTCGACCATTAACTGTTCGCAGAAATTCAAAAGACGTTGATCCGGAAACATTCATTAATAACAAACGTAAACAGAAGCACTCACGTTTCTTTGGATATACCGTGTAAAGTCGCCCTAATATCTTAGCTTTAAATATGCCAGTAATGGAAGGATGTGGTTTTCCTTTTTTTCGTGACTCTTTTTTTTACTGGATTTGTTCCATGTGAAATAACGTGTAACATAAGCATATATCAATGTCTTTGCGAATTGGCCAAAAATAACAGATTTTTGGCATAATGTAAAAAAATTCAGTTAGTGTCGTTTTTGGAGCAACAAAAGCTCGTTGGAGAACGTTTTTAAGATGAATTGATAGATGGTGGACAGAAGGATCTCTTTCGCGTATGGGAATGCTAAAAATATGCCAAATAGCTTCGTTGCTGCTAATATATGTCCATTTGTTATCGTGCTATTTTGTCATTATTATTTATATTTTTACTTCAAATATGGCCAAATCACTGCCTTTGCTCACATATGTATTTGCAAATGTACTTAATTGATTTTTTTAGAGCTGCAAAGTTCAACATTAATATTTGCTTCATAAGTTTTTGAAAGTAATGGTGAGTATGGTGGGTGGGTACCAACCCACTGATTACACTAGTCGAATCGACTTTTCCGCTGTCGCCAAAAATGACTCTGATAGATTTGGATGTTTAAAAATTTTTAAAGAATGTGTTTTTTTTTTAATTTTTAAAAAATTTGGTATTTTTTGTGTTAGGTAGTGCTTCTATTTTTCACATAACTTAAGTTTCCTACAACTGGTTGTATTGAACTTTACAGTTAAAAAAAGACAAATGCAGCTATAAATCTGACTCAGACACTTTGTAGCTGCAACTTAACGTCTGGAAGACATTAAGCTTCCAAACTGAAATTTCATTATTTTTTTCGGTATTTTTCCCCGAAATTTTGACTTTGAAAGCTCAGGAAAAGTCGAAAAAAAATATTTGAATGCCCTGATTTTTAGTTTTAGATAGACACATAAATTAGGCGTCGTTTAAGATATCGCCAATAATAAAATATAAAAATAAACGGCTAAGTTATAAAAAGATATATATAAGTTGACCAAAAATTCATATGCCGTTTGGCACCATTCCAAATGCCATTTTATCGTTAAAAACAGTAACAAACACAGATTTTTGGTAGTTTTGTAAGAAAAAACGAGGGGGAACGTTTGCGGCCTTTGCCGCGGCTCTACTTTATACCCGGTACTCACTCAGTATATACATACATATGTACAAATGTACATATATACATATGTATACATATGAGCTTGTGATTAATGTAATTTATTATATTAATATTAAATTTTGGCCAAAATGGAAAATTTCAAAAATTAAGTCGAACCCCATGCTGTAGTTTTATATTTTAGAAGTTATGTTTCCATTTTTACATCGCTGCTAAATTTTTACATACTCATGTATAACTACTTACAAGAGACGTGGTAGGTACGAGAGACAGAAGGAATGAGTAATCGCTTGGCAGGCGACTCAAATTTAATTTGTTCCTTCTGGCTATAATATTGATCAGACCTGATCCAGATTCGGCAATCTGGTAGATACGGTAATTTTTTATGATTCTGCGTTCTTAGTTTTCTTGTATCTTAAAAATTGTCGATTGCACAGATTTTCGTCTTTTGTGGGGGCGGAAAGGGGCGTGTCAAAATTTTAAAATACATTTGTATTGAAGTGATATCACAGGAGCTTGGATAGAAAGTTTGGTTGCACTAGCTTTTATAGTCTCTGAGATCTAGGCGCTCATTTGGACGAATAGGCAGAACAGACAGGGTCGCGTGTGAGAGAGAGCGAGAGGGAATGATGATTTTCGAAATTGTTTTCTTCATAGTGGCTATATTAATCAGATCTTATCCAGACTCAACACTCTGAAAGATATAGTCATTCTCTATGATCCTGCGCTTTTAGTTTTCTCGTATCTTTAAAATTGTGCATGCCACAGATTTTCGTCCTTTGTGTGAGCGGAAAGGGGCGGGGCGAAATTTTGAAATACATTCGGAGTAGTGTGATAACACAGAAGCCTGGATACAAAATTTGGTTGCTCTAGCTTAAATAGTCTCTGAGATATAGGCGCTAATGAAGACGGACGGACGGACAGACGGACGGACGGACGGACAGACAGACATGGCTATATCGACTCGGCTATTGATGCTGATCAAGAATATATATACTTTATGGGGTCGGAAACGCTTCCTTCTGTGCGTAACACACATCCGTTATCCGCACAAATCTAATATACCCCTATACTCTTCGAGTACCGGGTATAAAAAACGGTTATACGTCGGCTAACGGAGGTTCGTTTTCTTAATCAATTCGGCTAAGTCACCGGTGACAGCCTCTGATGATTGCGATAGAGAAGATATCCTTTGGTGTGCAAAATGAGGGTCTGAAGACACGGCGACAGCCTCTGTTGATTTGCATTGGAAGATGAGTGACAGGCAGTTGTGGTACTGTTTTTGATACTTATTTTATTCAATAAACTGAAATTCTATTTGAGTTATAATTGTGATAGTCAGTAATTGCATAGTGTTATTGGCTTCTGAAGAACGATCGCATTGTCAGCATTGACTCAGCTATTATGCTGAGTCGTGATATTCTCTTTTATATGGGTGAAATTTATTGTTTTTGATAAATATGTATTACATAATGTGTATATTACATTACATTTCTTATAAATAATTCGCCGACTGAACATTCCCCCGACCGTTGAACTGGTGTTCAACCATCGCCTATGTTGATGGAGAAGTGACTTGACATTGGGGTAGTATCTGAAGACCCGCGCAGTTCTTGGGTTGATGGCCGTGGCTTCTATGATTGATGCTATTTTCGGAAAATGTAGGCAGTATACACTAGAATTGATTTTGCTTAGGCAACATAGGCAGCAATTTGGTGGTGCTGTACTACGGTAAGTTGATGTGGTTGTTTTTGAAGATAATCAGCTGTCTGGGTTACCATTGGTCATGAGGGCGATGTCACTGCTGAACCTATGTCTCCAATGCTGATGCTTGTTTCTGTGTTGCGAGCAGCTGAACCTATGTCTCCAATGCTGATGCTTGTTTCTGTGTTGCGAGCAGTACATCCAGGAGATAGCGAGAGTAGGCCAGTTCCTTTCTACTGAATGGTTGATGGAGATCCGTCGCAGACTGCTTGAAGTCTCATTTTCGAATGTTTGGCAAAAATCCATCTGTTTGGTTGCTGAGTATTTGACCACACCATGTCAGTCTTTGAATGAGTAGCTTGACATAATGTTGCTGTTTTGTTGTGAAACAGCTGCAACTTGTGGCAATAGTCAACGTTAAAGAAAGTTTGATGATCAAAACAGATGAATTCCTTGTTGGGCAGCTTAAAGCAGCGTCGAAATTCCTGCGGAGTAAACCCCATGAACTGATCTCGATGAGTGTTTACCGTTATTATGGTTGTCTTGAGATCGAACAAACTCCAACTTGTTGAGTTCCATGTGGGAATTGGGATAATACTGATGGATTTAAGCTGAACGGTATGAGAAGAGAGGTAGCGTTAACTTGAAGATGACGGGAGTTGAAGTCGGTGTTTCTTCGGCCCGCGTAATTCTGTATAAGTGAATGACATTGTTTGTTGTAACAGGCAACATTTTATCTGGTGGCAAATGATTCCATATTTGACCTAGTTGATCTAGTTTCGATGGTGAAAACCAATTAGTACATCTGATATATCGGACTGCATACGTTGAAGAATCGTTGTCAGCTGAGTTAATTGTGCTGTGAGTCCTAGGTATGCCTGAGTCACGGTTTCTCGGTTGGTAGCAATTTGCCGTTATAACACCTTCAGGCGGTTGTCCGTTGCTGACTTGTTTTTCCTTACGACATTGATTGTGGAGTCGAGAATCGAAGTTTGATTTCGTATTAGCTGTCGCAGAAAGCCTTTGTTGGTTTTTACCTTTTTACCTGTGTTGGTGGCTCTTCAATCTTTGTAGTGTCGTTAATGGCATCGCTGGAGCGTTTGAGCGTTTCTGCCCATTTCATATCTGGAAGTTTGTCTTCCTTCACCAACACATGTTGCCCTTCGGGCTTGTATGGTGAGGTGGTTTTCCACTTATGCGGACTTTGTAGTTCTTGGAGATATTCCGTAGACCATTGTTTCCAGAATAAATTTTTAAGCATGATTCCAATTCCCACCGCTTTACCACTGTTATTTCTTGATAATCAGTGTTGACGTCAGGCGGCGTTGTCAATAGTTCACTAATCTAGAAGTTTCCTAAGGTGAGCGTTGTTATGTCATTTTGATGACGCTGTGTTTGTGGTTGTAATCAGCAGCTTTTCAGCTGATTTGACTGCCGCTTCCCAGAGTCCGCCAAAAGATGGAGCCCAAGGAGGAATGAATTTGAAATCCACTTGTCATTTGTAATCGGATCATGTGCCTTTTCGTAGAATATTGCTTCTTTTAATTTCTTTAGCAAGTTATTTGCACCTATAAAATTGGTTGAATAGTCTGACACTTCCCACGCCTACTTAAAAATAGGCAGAGGGCTGCTAAGAATGCATCTGTTGTTAGGTCTCCACTGCCTATCTGGCTGTTTTCATCGAATCTTATGGTGCATCGAAACTGGTGCACAGTAGTCGACATTATGTAACTGCATTATGTAACTCCTTGTGCTGGGAGATTTCCCATCATCTGGTGAATTAGCTGTGGTCTAGCTCTGGTGCTGGCCTCTAGTTGAACCCTCCACGAGGGTGACAGCTGGGCAATGGGCACTGCATTATCCCGGACAAGGGTAATGCATTGTAGCTTACTCCGTCCGAGGCAATGCAATGTGTAGCTATGGCAAAAGCCCAGTGTCTTCATGTCCTCGAGTCGAGGTATCGGGGTCTGGCCCATGACTAAAGGTGCCTGTCGGGTAGGCCTAAAACGCTAGGGTGTGGTTCCCCCGAAAAACATTAACCACTTATGGACCTTCGGACCAAGTATGAAGCCGAAAGAGAAGCAAACACGTGTTGGGATATCAACCCAAACGTCGGTGTAAGCGAGGCTGCTACCACCGGTGGGCACGGGGAGGAGCAATCTTCTTTGCATGTCGACAGTGGCCACACCTCAGACGTGAAGGGATCAGGTCAGGTCAGTTATAATACCACTACTGCCACAACTCGTCGCTTTAGGATGAGCCGCGCAGGTGACGTTTTCGAGGCAGACTTGGCCCTGCAGAGCGTGCTATCCATCAGCAAAGCAGAAGAGGACAGTCTTCCCCGCTCGCCTGAACCAGGTACCATTAACAAGGTGGAAGTGTTGCTTGCTACCAAAAGGCAGCGCTCGACTGACAGTGCCGTTGCTCCGGCCAGCAAGCCCCAAGAGAGCGGAACCTCCATCGAAACCAGCAAAGCAGGGGTCGAGCGAGAGGATCAGTGATGTGTCCAAGAGACACCTGATCGTAGCTCTCATCGATAGATGTGATGAGAACGGGAGGATGACAGCGGCGCAGTGAAAATTGATCCACGCCTGGGTGGTAGACTCCCTGTTGACACGGATGGGGGAGAACGCAACAGCTCCCATGCCCACTTTCGACGGTGCTGAGTGGCTGGATGGAGGCCAAGCTGGAGGTGGTGGAAAGGGAGCTAGTCCCGTATATACCAAAGCCAAAGGTACTCTTTCCCATCGGAATCCAAGGGGACCGTGCGCTGAAGCTCCTTCAGTGACAGAACTCCGAGGTACCGACCGCTCACACCCTGCAGGCAGGCGAGGTGGAGACCTCGGTCTGGACACCATAGTAGAGGCCGCCCATAGTCTGGTGCTCGATGACACAATATAAGAAGAGGACGGTGACCTGACCTTGGTAGTCAACCCGTCGAGTGCAGGGAAGCCACTGCTCATGACACTAAGTATGCTACAGCTCTACTAGCATAAGAGCAAGACAGCATCAGCGGAGTTCCACATGACTATGAAGCAAGGGCACGCTGACATAACCTTGGTCCAGGAGCCCTGGAATGCATCAGACCAGACTAAAGACAGACAGCCAGACAGGCCGGACTAATGTTCTCCAACTACAGCTCATTCTACCCAACTCCGGTAAGCAGGAATAGAACTGTCGTATTAGTGCGAAATGGAATCCACGCTTACCTTATGTTTCATTACAGCACAGACGACCTGACATTAAATATGCTGGAAAGTGAGGATAAGCGCCTTCTGGTAGCCTCCTGCTACATGGCACACGACAGGTCTGAACCACCTGAAGAACTAAGAAGTCTGGTGGAAGAAGCCGACTCCAAAGAATACCAACTGATGGTTGGTACGGACGCTAATGCCCACCACTGTGTGTGGGGAAGCCCTGACATTAACGACGGAGGTGAGTCAGTCTTAGACTTTATAATATCAACTAAAATTACATCTATGTTAGTTGAGCAAACGTGAGACAGGAATAATTCTTCGTCTGTCCTACATCGTAAAACGTTCTAAATCTAACTCTCGAAACGGGAAAGAGTACCTTTATATCTGGATGGAGTATCCTCGAAAGATCGTCCTTCTCAGACCATATGTACATTCAATTGAAGTGCGAAAGCGGGACGGGACCAGACTCCACATCTCAATATATATATACTGATGGCTCCAAGATGAACGGAGGAGTAGAAGCAGGCCTATACTGCACGAACCCTGGAACAATGGTGTCTTCTAAGCTATCCGACCGATGCAGCATATTCCAGGCGGTAGTCTTCGCCATCAAGAAGGCAGCAGAGGTCGCTCAGCTCGCAGAGCGATCACACAATGCGGTTAACATATTCGTTAACAGCCAAGCGGCGATTAAATCCATGCAGTCGTCCGCGGTCAGTTCCAGAAGTGTCCTGGCAAGCAGGGAGGCACAAGACTCACTAAGCACGACTAAGTTAGTGCAGATCTATTGGGTTCCCAGGCACCAGGGAATCGAAGGAAACGAAGCGGCGGACATTCCTATAAGTTTCCTATAGCTTGTTCAATTGAATTTTACAGTTTTGAAACCTGACAAATGCAGCTACAAATTCGACGCAGACACTATGTAGCTGCAGCTTAACGTCTGGAAGATATTAGGCTTTCAAGTTCAAATTTCATAAATTTTTGTTCGGTATGTTTCCCCGTTTTTCCGTTTAAGCTTTGGTGGCATGAAGGACCAGTGATTGTAGGGGGCGGATCCCTGAGATTCTTACTAGCGCAAACACCGCAATAATAACTCAACACGTCGATTTTTTTCCTTGTCTTAGGTTTATTAACGTTATATTAGGTAGTGTTCACAATGTATAGTTCGAATGTTTGTATATAGTGCGAAAAATGTAACCGATCGTAACGGGGGTGGGAGCGTAACTGTTTATGCACGCTCAAGTCAGTGGCCGCCTGAGCGACGCAAGAGTGAGAGAGAGAATGTTGGAGCGCACTCCACATAATTCAAAATCTAAACGAATTGGAAACTGTAGCCTTTTCTACTATACTCGTAGAATCTGATGGTATCATTGGAATAAGTGGTAACAGGACCACTTTTACTTCAAGAATATTTCCAGTGATCTTTTTGATGACCAAACTTTTTGATGACGTACCGTTGCATATTAGAGGTGGATTTAAATTACGTAGGAGGATAATAGTAGAACCGATCTTTAATCGAAGATTATGTTGTGGCATTGCAGGTATATCTAGTGAATTTAAAAATTCAATTGGAAAATTTACACTTTCATTTTCATCAACAACAGTATCGATTAATTTAAAAGACATCAAATCTCCTGATAACAACTGTTGTATCTGGAAGTTAATTTCGTCAACGTCAACATTTTTGGCTGCCAAAATCGCCCTATGAGTGAGCCAGTCATGATACAAGTATTTATTCTGTTTTCCCAATATCTAAAAAATGTTCGGAAAATATTTGTGCTGATGGATCATTTTGCAATCGTACGCGCATCTTTATGGTCGTTCGAAGTAATTCAACTCTTCCCCATAAGAATGATTGTTTCAAACATGCATTAATCTCTCTCCGTGAAAACAGAGCGAGGTATAACCGGTAAAGTTTGTTGGTAATCACCAGACAAAAGTTAGATAGCACCACCAAAAAGTTTATTATAGCAAAGTTTATGTGGCAAAGTAGCCGCAATGCCTGACGATGCAACTGCCAATGCGATTTTCTGTTGCGACCGTACTTTAGCAAGAATCAACGATATTAATCTCACCGGTTTCACCTGGTGCGTTCAAGAACGCCTTGTTCAGCAGCAACAGCCAGCATAATCCGATCATAAATCATTTTTTGTTCTGCTGTAAGTAATGGCTTCCTGTTCACGATAATTGTTGCAAAATTACCATGGTCATAATGTTGTTCTCGTTGTAAATCGTTGTTGACTTAGTCAGTGGCTGGGCGATCCGCTGATGGCATTGATTGCATAAAACACATAAATCCTGGATCAACACTAACGCTACATTATACATCTCTGGCGTATAATCTATGTTCTGGTTTTGATCTGTGTGTTTGTGCTGGCTATTGATAACATGTCAAAATAATTGCAAGCAGCTGACAAATGTTATTGGGCGTAGATGTCAACGCAGCATCAGCCAGCGTTAAGTCCCGATTGTCCTGGTTATTGTCTTCTAGCAATTGCTGTTCTCTACATGCTTCTTGGTATGTATTGAATACTCGACCATTAACTGTTCGCAGAAATTCAAAAGACGTTGATCCGGAAACATTCATTAATAACAAACGTAAACAGAAGCACTCACGTTTCTTTGGATATACCGTGTAAAGTCGCCCTAATATCTTAGCTTTAAATATGCCAGTAATGGAAGGATGTGGTTTTCCTTTTTTTCGTGACTCTTTTTTTTACTGGATTTGTTCCATGTGAAATAACGTGTAACATAAGCATATATCAATGTCTTTGCGAATTGGCCAAAAATAACAGATTTTTGGCATAATGTAAAAAAATTCAGTTAGTGTCGTTTTTGGAGCAACAAAAGCTCGTTGGAGAACGTTTTTAAGATGAATTGATAGATGGTGGACAGAAGGATCTCTTTCGCGTATGGGAATGCTAAAAATATGCCAAATAGCTTCGTTGCTGCTAATATATGTCCATTTGTTATCGTGCTATTTTGTCATTATTATTTATATTTTTACTTCAAATATGGCCAAATCACTGCCTTTGCTCACATATGTATTTGCAAATGTACTTAATTGATTTTTTTAGAGCTGCAAAGTTCAACATTAATATTTGCTTCATAAGTTTTTGAAAGTAATGGTGAGTATGGTGGGTGGGTACCAACCCACTGATTACACTAGTCGAATCGACTTTTCCGCTGTCGCCAAAAATGACTCTGATAGATTTGGATGTTTAAAAATTTTTAAAGAATGTGTTTTTTTTTTAAATTTTTAAAAAATTTGGTATTTTTTGTGTTAGGTAGTGCTTCTATTTTTCACATAACTTAAGTTTCCTACAACTGGTTGTATTGAACTTTACAGTTAAAAAAAGACAAATGCAGCTATAAATCTGACTCAGACACTTTGTAGCTGCAACTTAACGTCTGGAAGACATTAAGCTTCCAAACTGAAATTTCATTATTTTTTTCGGTATTTTTCCCCGAAATTTTGACTTTGAAAGCTCAGGAAAAGTCGAAAAAAAATATTTGAATGCCCTGATTTTTATACCCGGTACTCGAAGAGTATAGGGGTATATTAGATTTGTGCGGATAACGGTTGTGTGTAACGCACAGAAGGAAGCGTTTCCGACCCCATAAAGTATATATATTCTTGATCAGCATCAATAGCCGAGTCGATATAGCCATGTCTGTCTGTCCGTCCGTCTGTCCGTCTGTCCGTCTGTCCGTCTTCATTTGTGCCTATATCTCAGAGACTATCAAAGCTAGAGCAACGAAATTTTGTATTCAGGCTTCTGTGTTATCACACTACTCAAAGTATGTTTCAAAATTTTGCCCTGCCTCTTTCCGCCCCCACAAAGAACGAAAGTCTGTGGCATACACAATTTTGAAGATACGAGAAAACTAAAAACGCATAATCATAGAGAATGACCATATCTATCAGAGTGTTGAATCTGGATCAGATGGGATTATTAATATAGCCACAATGAAGGAAACCATTTCAAAAGTCATCGTTCCCTCTCGCTCTCTCTCACACGCGACCCTATCTGCTTTCCCCATTCGAATTTTTTGACGCCTAGTTCTCAGAGACTATAAGAGCTAGAGCAACCAAACTTTCTATCCAAGTTCCTGTGATATCGAACCAGAACGAGTTTGTTTCAAAATTTTGACACGCCCCCTTCCGCCCCCATAAAAGACGAAAATCTGTGGAATCCACAATTTTTAAGATAAGAGAAAACCAAAAACGCAGAATTATGGAAAATATCCGTATCTATCAGATTGCCGAATCTGGATCATATCGGATCATTATTATAGCCAGAAGGAACAAATTAAATTTCAGTGGCTACCAAACGGCAGCCAAGCGATTCCCTCTCTCTCTCGCACACACTTCCATGTCTCTTGTATGTAGTTTTACATGAGTATGTAAAAATGTAGCAGCCGACGTAAAAATTATATGTAAATAAAAATGGAAACTGATAACTTCTAAAATATAAAAATACAGCATAGGGTTCGACTTAATTTTTTGAAAATTTCCATTTTGGCCAAAATTTAATTCGTTTCTTTTGTGAACATATAATTAATTAAATAAATCGTAAGCTCATATGTATACATAAATACGTATGTACATGCTGACTGAGTACCGGGTATAAAGTAGAGCCGCGGCCATTGCCGCGGCTCACAACGTTCCCTCTCGTTAGTTTTAGATAGACACATAAATTAGGCGTCGTTTAAGATATCGCCAATAATAAAATATAAAAATAAACGGCTAAGTTATAAAAAGATATATATAAGTTGACCAAAAATTCATATGCCGTTTGGCACCATTCCAAATGCCATTTTATCGTTAAAAACAGTAACAAACACAGATTTTTGGTAGTTTTGTAAGAAAAAACGAGGGGGAACGTTTGCGGCCAAATGTACATATATACATATGTATACATATGAGCTTGTGATTAATGTAATTTATTATATTAATATTAAATTTTGGCCAAAATGGAAAATTTCAAAAATTAAGTCGAACCCCATGCTGTAGTTTTATATTTTAGAAGTTATGTTTCCATTTTTACATCGCTGCTAAATTTTTACATACTCATGTATAACTACTTACAAGAGACGTGGTAGGTACGAGAGACAGAAGGAATGAGTAATCGCTTGGCAGGCGACTCAAATTTAATTTGTTCCTTCTGGCTATAATATTGATCAGACCTGATCCAGATTCGGCAATCTGGTAGATACGGTAATTTTTTATGATTCTGCGTTCTTAGTTTTCTTGTATCTTAAAAATTGTCGATTGCACAGATTTTCGTCCTTTGTGGGGGCGGAAAGGGGCGTGTCAAAATTTTAAAATAAATTTGTATTGAAGTGATATCACAGGAGCTTGGATAGAAAGTTTGGTTGCACTAGCTTTTATAGTCTCTGAGATCTAGGCGCTCATTTGGACGAATAGGCAAAACAGACAGGGTCGCGTGTGAGAGAGAGCGAGAGGGAATGATTATTTTCGAAATTGTTTTCTTCATAGTGGCTATATTAATCAGATCTTATCCAGACTCAACACTCTGAAAGCTATAGTCATTCTCTATGATCCTGCGCTTTTAGTTTTCTCGTATCTTTAAAATTGTGCATGCCACAGATTTTCGTCCTTTGTGTGAGCGGAAAGGGGCGGGGCGAAATTTTGAAATACATTCGGAGTAGTGTGATAACACAGAAGCCTGGATACAAAATTTGGTTGCTCTAGCTTAAATAGTCTCTGAGATATAGGCGCTAATGAAGACGGACGGACGGACGGACAGACGGACGGACGGACGGACAGACAGACATGGCTATATCGACTCGGCTATTGATGCTGATCAAGAATATATATACTTTATGGGGTCGGAAACGCTTCCTTCTGTGCGTAACACACATCCGTTATCTCCACAAATCTAATATACCCCTATACTCTTCGAGTACCGGGTATAAAAAACGGTTATACGTCGGCTAACGGAGGTTCGTTTTCTTAATCAATTCGGCTAAGTCACCGGTGACAGCCTCTGATGATTGCGATAGAGAAGATATCCTTTGGTGTGCAAAATGAGGGTCTGAAGACACGGCGACAGCCTCTGTTGATTTGCATTGGAAGATGAGTGACAGGCAGTTGTGGTACTGTTTTTGATACTTATTTTATTCAATAAACTGAAATTCTATTTGAGTTATAATTGTGATAGTCAGTAATTGCATAGTGTTATTGGCTTCTGAAGAACGATCGCATTGTCAGCATTGACTCAGCTATTATGCTGAGTCGTGATATTCTCTTTTATATGGGTGAAATTTATTGTTTTTGATAAATATGTATTACATAATGTGTATATTACATTACATTTCTTATAAATAATTCGCCGACTGAACATTCCCCCGACCGTTGAACTGGTGTTCAACCATCGCCAATGTTGATGGAGAAGTGACTTGACATTGGGGTAGTATCTGAAGACCCGCGCAGTTCTTGGGTTGATGGCCGTGGCTTCTATGATTGATGCTATTTTCGGAAAATGTAGGCAGTATACACTAGAATTGATTTTGCTTAGGCAACATAGGCAGCAATTTGGTGGTGCTGTACTACGGTAAGTTGATGTGGTTGTTTTTGAAGATAATCAGCTGTCTGGGTTACCATTGGTCATGAGGGCGATGTCACTGCTGAACCTATGTCTCCAATGCTGATGCTTGTTTCTGTGTTGCGAGCAGCTGAACCTATGTCTCCAATGCTGATGCTTGTTTCTGTGTTGCGAGCAGTACATCCAGGAGATAGCGAGAGTAGGCCAGTTCCTTTCTACTGAATGGTTGATGGAGATCCGTCGCAGACTGCTTGAAGTCTCATTTTCGAATGTTTGGCAAAAATCCATCTGTTTGGTTGCTGAGTATTTGACCACACCATGTCAGTCTTTGAATGAGTAGCTTGACATAATGTTGCTGTTTTGTTGTGAAACAGCTGCAACTTGTGGCAATAGTCAACGTTAAAGAAAGTTTGATGATCAAAACAGATGAATTCCTTGTTGGGCAGCTTAAAGCAGCGTCGAAATTCCTGCGGAGTAAACCCCATGAACTGATCTCGATGAGTGTTTACCGTTATTATGGTTGTCTTGAGATCGAACAAACTCCAACTTGTTGAGTTCCATGTGGGAATTGGGATAATACTGATGGATTTAAGCTGAACGGTATGAGAAGAGAGGTAGCGTTAACTTAAAGATGACGGGAGTTGAAGTCGGTGTTTCTTCGGCCCGCGTAATTCTGTATAAGTGAATGACATTGTTTGTTGTAACAGGCAACATTTTATCTGGTGGCAAATGATTCCATATTTGACCTAGTTGATCTAGTTTCGATGGTGAAAACCAATTAGTACATCTGATATATCGGACTGCATACGTTGAAGAATCGTTGTCAGCTGAGTTAATTGTGCTGTGAGTCCTAGGTATGCCTGAGTCACGGTTTCTCGGTTGGTAGCAATTTGCCGTTATAACACCTTCAGGCGGTTGTCCGTTGCTGACTTGTTTTTCCTTACGACATTGATTGTGGAGTCGAGAATCGAAGTTTGATTTCGTATTAGCTGTCGCAGAAAGCCTTTGTTGGTTTTTACCTTTTTACCTGTGTTGGTGGCTCTTCAATCTTTGTAGTGTCGTTAATGGCATCGCTGGAGCGTTTGAGCGTTTCTGCCCATTTCATATCTGGAAGTTTGTCTTCCTTCACCAACACATGTTGCCCTTCGGGCTTGTATGGTGAGGTGGTTTTCCACTTATGCGGACTTTGTAGTTCTTGGAGATATTCCGTAGACCATTGTTTCCAGAATAAATTTTTAAGCATGATACCAATTCCCACCGCTTTACCCTTGTTATTTCTTGATAATCAGTGTTGACGTCAGGCGGCGTTGTCAATAGTTCACTAATCTAGAAGTTTCCTAAAGTGAGCGTTGTTATGTCATTTTGATGACGCTGTGTTTGTGGTTGTAATCAGCAGCTTTTCAGCTGATTTGACTGCCGCTTCCCAGAGCCCGCCAAAAGATGGAGCCCAAGGAGGAATGAATTTGAAATCCACTTGTCATTTGTGTTCAAACATGAACACATTATTGTACTTAAAGAATACACATTCACGGAGATAAATACAAAACCAATTGATTCTAAGTAAAAAACATACATAAAGTATACAATTTATGACTGTTAGGGTACGATCTGTCAACTCATAAGCAAGACACGACACCCCAAAGTCAAGTGCAGTAAGCACTTAAGACCCTAATTTAGTCTAAAATTACTGATGCTTGCATGCATTCAGTTGGTCACTCACAGCAGCGTTGCAGCCGATCCGTGGGTCTAGCGATAAGAATAGAATACAAAATTGTCCCCATCCTACATTGTAAAAGTATATATAAGACACGACGTTGAAGAAATAAAACCAGATTGAATTTACAACTCATCTCGCAAGTGTTTAGATTTTTCTTGTAAGGTCTAAACACTTAACAACAGTAAGAGTTCTTTCGTAGCGACTGAGTCGGTTGCTCTTGATTGTGTATTTTGCAATACTACTGGCCATAGTATTTATACCTGCACCTTGTTTTTACATCTCTCTGCGCCTACTAGTGGTGAAGAAACTAAGTCTTTGCCTGAACTGCCTGAAGCCCGGCCATCAAATTCGCACCTGCAGGTCCTCAACTTGTCGCCACTGTGGGATCAAACATCACAAGTTATTGCATTTCAATGACAGACGCTCGTAATCGTCACCGCACCCTGAAGGCCTTTCAGAGGCTTCAGCCACCGCTCTGAAAGCTCACAATTCTTGCAATGATGTCGTACTCTTAGCCACTGCAGTGGTTTTGTTGAAGGATCGCACTGGATCGCTCGTGCCATGTCGAGCACTCTTAGATTCCGGGTCACAAATGCACCTCATAACATCTAGTCTCGCTCAGCAACTTAGACTAAAAAGGACCATGTCATCGGCCGCAGTATCGGGTGTTGGGGACTCTAGTTTCGCATCGCCGGGCTATACAGCGCGCCTCAATTCGCAGTCGCAAGCCTCTGACTATAGTACCAGTTTCGTCGTGTAGGTAGCACCCACAATCACCTAGCAGCAGCCCAGCGTTTCAATGGACGTTTCCAACTGGAAAATTCCGCAGTTCTTCAGGCCGCAGCGCATTGACCTGCTCATTAGGGCTAGTCTCTTCTTTAATCTTCTGTGCGTTGGCCAAATCAAATTGGCAACAAATTGCCATCGCTTCAGAAGACTCGCTTTGGATGGGTGGAGGCAACCTCGAAAAAAAATTTTCTGACAAATACTGAAGATAAAAAAGTTGGTGTGTGTTCAAAAAAAAAAACCCCCCCACGACAACTGATCGTTGGAGCAAATATCATTGCCTAAAGAAAAGCAAAAGTGCAGTTCTCATCCGATCAGCAAAATTAAGCAGCATCAACGGCAGGGCAACACAGTGTTATCAACAGCAGCAGCTATCAGCCGCCACAACAAGAAGACATCAGCAGCAGTAACAGCTATCAGCCGCGACATCAACAGCAATAACGGCGGAAGACATCAGCAGCAGTAACAACAACACCAACAACAGCAGCAGCATCAGATAAGTCAGAAATTTAAGTTTTTATTAAATAATTAGCACAAGATGTTGTCGGAATACACGATAAAGCTACTAGAGGCTCAAGTCGCAGTAGCAAATGAAATAAAATCGATTAAAGCTAGTATATTGACCAGCGACGTAATCTGTAGGCTAAGAGAGCTAAAAATAGTTGTTACAGCAAATAATTCAAAATTAATGGGCTGTGGAGTAGTCGATCATGACTACTTCAATAAAAAGCAGTTCCAACAAATTTTAAAAAATATAGACGACATAGAAAGAAGCTATGTCGAAGTAAAGTCTGCAGAAACTATAAATGTGCAGGTGGAGACTGGAACATTGAAGAGAGACTTGGAGCCAAAAGTTGACCAAAGTCTAGAAGAAGTAGTTGAGGATTTCGGCAGATTAGAAGACTATTTGAAATCTCATTTAGAACAAGCTGAAAAGGAGTTAGATCAGGCTGGCTGGTGCGAGTGCCAAATAAGAAAAGATAGGATGGAATACCTTAGGAAAAAACTCCGTAAAAATGTTACGGAGTATTATAAAAATTATGAGTCAAACTTCAAATTCGACGATGAGGTCGCCGATTTGGAGTTTGAATTTCAGTGCTTGTTAAGAGCCATAAACACGAGGATGCAAGATATTACTAATGAAAAAAGTAGCGTCAGTAAAGAGGCAGGAATTAAGAAAGAAAATGAAGATTTTCCAGTTCTTCCAAAGGCAGAAGTACCCACATTCTCAGGATTAAATAAAGAGTGGGACGGTTTTTCACAATTATTTAGTGAGATTATACATAATAGAGATGGTCTGAGTACATCTCTAAAAATTACATATTTAAAAATGGCTATAAAAGGTGAAGCAAGGAGTATGGTTGCTCACCTATTGACAGGTCCAGTCGAAAATTATAATGCCGCTTGGGAATTGCTGACCAAGCGGTATGAAAATAAGCGAAAAATATTTTCGGATCAGCTGAATCGTTTGCTGGATTTACCAATACTAGACAACGATTCAGCAAAACAAATTAAGATGTTTTCGGACTCAATAAATGAGGCGATTCATCTTATCAAATTAAAGTCACAATTGACAGAAGAAGTTGATGTGATATTTGCGCACATTATATTGAAAAAATTCAATAAAAATGCATTACAATTATATGAAAGTCATATAAAAAAAACTAAAGAGATTCAAAGATTACCCGATGTAATGGAATTTCTAGAACAACGGTACACTTCTCTTTACTCATCGCAGGAGGAAGAGAAGAAGCCGTTGAAAAAAGGAGTGCCATATAATAGCAGTATTAAAGAAAGTTGTCCGTTTTGCAAAATGGCAGGCCATACAATAATGCAATGCTATAGGTTTAAGAAAATGAGTCCGATAGAAAGAGGCCAGACTATACAAAAACACCGCCTATGCAATAGATGCTGTAGGCATGAGATGTATAAGAAATGCTCATCGGAAATGTTTTGTGGGATTTGTAAAAAACCCCATCATACGATGCTACATAATCCCTACGAAAAAAGGGAAAATGTTAATACTTGTTTGACAAAAAAACAAGCGTTCTTAGCCACGGCAATTATTAAAGTAAGAGCTGTAAATGGTAGCTATGAAAATCTTACAGCGTTAATTGATTGTGGTTCGCAATGTACCATTATTTCAGAGGAAGCAGCGCAAGCATTAAAATTAGCGCGAAAAAGAGTCAACACCGAGGTTAGTGGAGTGTCATCTACAGACTCTTGCACTTCTAAATACAAAGTTAATTTATCTGTGCAAACTCGGGATGTTGGTAAAAAACCTCTAAATATTGAAGCAATAATTCTCCCAAAACTAATGAAAGCTTTGCCTATAAAGTCGTTCAATATAGACAAAACAAAATGGCAAAACTATGTGTTGGCTGACCCTAACTTTAATAAACCAAGTAGGGTAGATATAGTTATTGGAGTAGATCTGTACGCCCATGTGGTAAAAGACGGAGTAGTAAAAATAGATGGACTACTTGGTCAGAATACTGAATTCGGATGGATTATATCCGGTTGCACCAAATCAAAGGGCGATAACTTGATTGTGGCAACAACAATCGAAGTAGGGGACTTAGAGCGGTTCTGGGAAGTAGAAAGCGACAGTTCTGATGAAGAAGAAGATGTTTGCGAGAAGCACTTCTTGGCAACCACAAAAAGAGAGGAAACTGGAAGATATGTGGTAAAAATACCATTTAAAAAAGATAAGGATCTCGGAGATTCAAAAGCACAAGCTATGGCGCGATTTTATAATTTAGAAAAGAAACTCAGCAAAAATGAAAAATTAAAAGAAAATTATATAAAATTCATGCATGAATATATCAATTTAGGACATATGGTAGAGTCAAAAAAAGAGGGAAAATATTATTTGCCCCATCAAGGAGTCATAAGAGATTCCAGTCTAACGACAAAACTCAGAGTGGTTTTTGATGCATCAGCAAAAACCACAAACAGCAAAAGTCTAAATGATGTCATGTGGGTTGGACCAAGAGTCCAAAAAGACATCTTTGATATTATAGTGAAATGGCGAAAGTGGCCATATGTAGTATCTGCGGACATTGAAAAAATGTACCGGCAAATTAAAGTCGATGAAGAAGATCAACATTATTTACATATAATCTGGAGAGAGGCTCCAAACGAAAAATTAAAAGAATATAAACTTACAACCGTTACGTACGGTACAGCTTCAGCACCCTACTTAGCGACTAGAGTGCTTGTTGCAATAGCTGATAATTGCAAGCAATTAAAGAAATCATAAAAAATGATTTTTATATGGACGACCTAATGACAGGTGCCGATTCCATATTAGATGCCAAAAAACATGTAAAGGAAGTTACCGAGGAGTTTGATAAGGTTGGGTTTAACTTAAGAAAGTGGATAACAAATATCCCAGAGATTGTTGAGGGCGTTAAAGATAATGAAGAAAATAAGGTATTAACCATTGAGGAGAATGAATCCCGTCAAAACATTAGGACTTAAATGGGAGCCAGTTAGAGACGAGTTTAGGTTTAATTTCCATTATGGACCTATTAAGAAAACTAACAAGAGAATAGTTCTATCCACCTTAGCTAAAATGTACGACCCCTTAGGCTGGTTGTCTCCAGTTACAATTGTCGGGAAATTATTTATGCAAAAACTTTGGCTATCAGACAAAAATTGGGATGAAGAACTATCAGATCAGGATACTCGTGAATGGAATGCCTTTAAAGAAAATTTAACGGCGCTAGAGAGCATTCGGATACCAAGATGGCTTAATTCTCAGCATGCTAATCCGATGCAAATTCATGGGTTTGCCGATGCATCCGAAAAAGCTTATGCTGCCGTAGTGTATGCCAAGCTAGATGGTGCTTCAATTATAATAGCCAGCAAAAGCAAGGTTAATCCGAAAAAGAATCGGAAAACCATTCCCAAGTTAGAACTTTGTGCGGCTCATCTTCTAGCGAAATTGATGGAACGAATAAAAATAGCGGTTGGAAGTGAGGCAGAAAGTTACGCTTGGAGTGATTCTACGATCACTCTAGCTTGGATAAAAAACGGAGACAATAAAGACAAGTTTATTAGACGTCGAACGGACGAAATTAGGAAAGTTAAAGAAATTAAATGGAGACATGTCAAGTCTGAAGACAATCCAGCAGATGTAGCGTCAAGGGGAATTAGTGCAGAGAAGCTGAAAGATTTTGAAATTTGGTGGAAGGGTCCTCAATGGTTGGTAAAATCTAGGGAAGATTGGCCAAAAGAGGAAATTGAAGAAAAAAGAGTTGTTGGCACAACGTTTATAATCGATAAAGCTAACATAATTAAAGAGTTATTGCATAAATACTCGTGTATGCATAAACTAGAGAGAGTCATTGTATTAAGGTATTAAGGTATTAAGGTTTATTCAAATCAAAACCAAAAATACAAAATTTTCACCACATTTGACGGTAAATGAAATTAAGATCGCTAAAATATTAGTATTGAAAAAACAACAAGCTTTTCAATTCAGTGCGGAAATAGCTAGCCTAATTAATAAAAAAGAAATAGAAACAAAAAGTAAGATATTAGGCTTGAATCCATTTTTAGATAAAGATGGATTACTGCGAGTTGGAGGTAGATTACAAAACTCCAACGCAGAATTTGAGGTTAAGCACCCATTGATTTTAAATAAATGTCACTTGACGTCCTTAATTATCAATGATGCACATAAAGAAACATTGCACGGTGGAATTAATCTGATGCGGAATTATATCCAGCGAAAGTATTGGATATTTGGGCTTAAAAACTGTTTGAAGCAAAAGCTTAAAGAGTGTGTTACCTGCGCTAGGTACAGGCAGAATACAGCAGAACAAATTATGGGAAGCCTGCCGAAACATAGAGCAACTATGTCGCACCCTTTTACAAATACAGGGGTAGACTTTGCCGGACCTTACCAAATCCGGTGCTCTAGAAACCGTGGACAAAAATCGTATAAGGGATATATTGCCGTATTTGTGTGCATGGCGACAAAAGCTATTCATTTGGAAGTCGTCAGTGATCTAACTTCAGACGCCTTTCTAGCTGCACTTAGAAGATTTTTTTCAAGAAGAGGAAAATGTGCAAAAATCTTTTCCGATAATGGAACCAATTTTGTTGGAGCTTCGCGAAAATTAGACGAAGAATATCAGAGAGCCCTTAAGGACAATATAAAAGTGATTCCAATATTAGAAAGAGAACAAATAGAGTGGCACTTTATCCCCCCGGCAGGACCTCACTTTGGAGGTATTTGGGAAGCTGGGGTAAAATCGGTAAAATATCACTTGAAAAGAGTGATTGGGGATAATAATTTAACCTATGAGGAAATGGCAACCCTCTTATGTCAAATTGAAGCTGTACTAAATTCACGACCGTTGTATACAGCTACAAATGATATTGACGATTTGGATGTATTAACACCAGGTCATTTTATTATTGGAAGGCCAATATATGGCCCCATAGAAACAATATCAGATGAAGGAATTGGAAATCTAGATAGATGGAAATTAATTAAAAAAATGAAGAGAGAATTTTGGATTAAATGGAAAAATGATTATTTACACACTCTGCAACAAAGAAATAAATGGAAAAAAGGAATGCAGAATATTAAAAAAGGACAGATAGTATTAATAAAAGATAAAAACTGTCATCCAGCTAGATGGCCTCTGGGGAAGATAGAAGAAATACATAAAGGTAGGGACGATAGAGTCAGAGTAGTCACTATTAAACATCAAGACGGGTCAATCAAACGACCTATTACTAAAATTTGTCCATTAGCTGGAATTGAGTCTGAAGAAAATGATTCAGAAAAGCCTCCAATAGAAACCAGAAGTAGTCGCGGCACACCTCGAATACCAAAGCTAGGTCTCATGGCAGTAATGTTAACGCTTATGTTATTTTGCCAAGCATCAAGTGCAAACATAGCTGCCAGAAGAACAGAGAAGTGGTCAATTGAAAAAATGAACAGTTCCACGTCAATATATTTGGAACCGTTGGGGGACGTGGAAATAATAGCCTCATCTTGGGATCTAATTGTCTATTATAATATGGACCCATATTTTCAAATGATAAGAAAGGGGAAAGAATTAGTTGGGAAAATGAGAGTTGTGTGCGGTAAACTCTACACCTTTGAAGAACAATGCAATAATGTTTTAGATAACACTGACAGACAAATTGCAGATCTAGAGGAAAATAATAAATTGTTTATGGCTCAGGACAACAAAAGACAGAAACGAGCACCATTTGAGTTTATGGGGTCACTTTATCATATATTATTCGGAATAATGGACGCCGAAGATAGAGAAACTTTGGAAGGAAATATGAAAAATCTATTAGAAAACCAACAAAATCTAGACGATTTAATTAAAAGACAAACGTCAGTGGTAGAGTCAACAGTAAATATTCTCAAAAGAACTACTGAGGAAATAAATGTCAACTTTAAAAGTATGAGCACCAGAGTAGAGAACATAACGGAGGCTTTAAAAGAAAGTTATTATGTATACAAAGAATCTATTAACTTCTTTATGGTAACAAAGCAACTAAGTTCAATGATTGACGAGTGCGATAAAATCCAAGCAGGAGTAATAAGTCTCTTGATAGATATTAATCATGGTAGACTAAATCCAAATATTTTAAAACCGATACAACTAAAAGCAGAAATTACAAAAATAAAGGATAGTTTATTAGAAACACTAGTTCTTCCAGGAAAAAGAACAGGGACGGAATTGAAGGAAATTTACAGCCTATTAACCGCAAAAGGAATTTTCGTAGATAACAAGTTAATCTTAAATGTGAAGATCCCACTGTTTGGTAGACACCCATCCCATTTGTTTAGGATTATTCCAATGCCAGTGGAGCATGAAAGGGAGTTGATCAAGGTAGATTTAAGCTCTAGGTACTTAGTATACAATTTCGAAATTGATTCCTATCATTCGATGACTGAAGTTACTTTGAACAAATGCCAAAAACGGCAAACGAATAAAAGAGTACGTGAAGGTAATTGGCCTTGGAGTAGCGCCAATGATAATGCTTGTGAGATAGCCCCGTTTTGCCACTTTTGGCCCTTTGCAGAATGTTCAAACATGAACACATTATTGTACTTAAAGAATACACATTCACGGAGATAAATACAAAACCAATCGATTCTAAGTAAAAAACATACATAAAGTATAAAATTTATGACTGTTAGGGTACGATCTGTCAACTCATAAGCAAGACACGACACCCCAAAGTCAAGTGCAGTAAGCACTTAAGACCCTACTTTAGTCTAAAATTACTGATGCTTGCATGCATTCAGTTGGTCACTCACAGCAGCGTTGCAGCCGACCCGTGGGTCTAGCGATAAGAATAGAATACAAAATTGTCCCCATCCTACATTGTAAAAGTATATATAAGACACGACGTTGAAGAAATAAAACCAGATTGAATTTACAACTCATCTCGCAAGTGTTTAGATTTTTCTTGTAAGGTCTAAACAATTTGTAATCAGATCATGTGCCTTTTCGCAGAATATTGCTTCTTTTAATTTCTTTAGCAAGTTATTTGCACCTATAAAATTGGTTGAATAGTCTGACACTTCCCACGCCTACTTAAAAATAGGCAGAGGGCTGCTAAGAATGCATCTGTTGTTAGGTCTCCACTGCCTATCTGGTTGTTTTCATCGAATCTTATGGTGCATCGAAACTGGTGCACAGTAGTCGACATTATGTAACTGCATTATGTAACTCCTTGTGCTGGGAGATTTCCCATCATCTGGTGAATTAGCTGTGGTCTAGCTCTGGTGCTGGCCTCTAGTTGAGCCCTCCACGAGGGTGACGGCTGGGCAATGGGCACTGCATTATCCCGGACAAGGGTAATGCATTGTAGCTTACTCCGTCCGAGGCAATGCAATGTGTAGCTATGGCAAAAGCCCAGTGTCTTCATGTCCTCGAGTCGAGGTATCGGGGTCTGGCCCATGACTAAAGGTGCCTGTCGGGTAGGCCTAAAACGCTAGGGTGTGGTTCCCCCGAAAAACATTAACCACTTATGGACCTTCGGACCAAGTATGAAGCCGAAAGAGAAGCAAACACGTGTTGGGATATCAACCCAAACGTCGGTGTAAGCGAGGCTGCTACCACCGGTGGGCACGGGGAGGAGCAATATTCTTTGCATGTCGACAGTGGCCACACCTCAGACGTGAAGGGATCAGGTCAGGTCAGGTATAATACCACTACTGCCACAACTCGTCGCTTTAGGATGAGCCGCGCAGGTGACGTTTTCGACGCAGACTTGGCCCTGCAGAGCGTGCTATCCATCAGCAAAGCAGAAGAGGACAGTCTTCCCCGCTCGCCTGAACCAGGTACCATCAACAAGGTGGAAGTGTTGCTTGCTACCAAAAGGCAGCGCTCGACTGACAGTGCCGTTGCTCCGGCCAGCAAGCCCCAAGAGAGCGGAACCTCCACCGAAACCAGCAAAGCAGGGGTCGAGCGAGAGGATCAGTGATGTGTCCAAGAGACACCTGATCGTAGCTCTCATCGATAGATGTGATGAGAACGGGAGGATGACAGCGGCGCAGTGAAAATTGATCCACGCCCGGGTGGTAGACTCCCTGTTGACACGGATGGAGGAGAACGCAACAGCTCCCATGCCCACTTTCGACGGTGCTGAGTGGCTGGATGGAGGCCAAGCTGGAGGTGGTGGAAAGGGAGCTAGTCCCGTATATACCAAAGCCAAAGGTACTCTTCCCCATCGGAATCCAAGGGGACCGTGCGCTGAAGCTCCTTCAGCGACAGAACTCCGAGGTACCGACCGCTCACACCCTGCAGGCAGGCGAGGTGGAGACCTCGGTCTGGACACCATAGTAGAGGCCGCCCATAGTCTGGTGCTCGATGACACAATATAAGAAGAGGACGGTGACCTGACCTTGGTAGTCAACCCGTCGAGTGCAGGGAAGCCACTGCTCATGACACTAAGTATGCTACAGCTCTACTAGCATAAGAGCAAGACAGCATCAGCGGAGTTCCACATGACTATGGAGCAAGGGCACGCTGACATAACCTTGGTCCAGGAGCCCTGGAATGCATCAGACCAGGCTAAAGACAGACAGCCAGACAGGCCGGACTAATGTTCTCCAACTACAGCTCATTCTACCCAACTCCGGCAAGCAGGAATAGAACTGTCGTATTAGTGCGAAATGGAATCCACGCTTACCTTATGTTTCATTACAGCACAGACGACGAGTACCTTTATATCTGGATGGAGTATCCTCGAAAGATCGTCCTTCTCAGACCATATGTACATTCAATTGAAGTGCGAAAGCGGGACGGGACCAGACTCCACATCTCAATATATATATACTGATGGCTCCAAGATGAACGGAGGAGTAGAAGCAGGCCTATACTGCACGAACCCTGGAACAATGGTGTCTTCTAAGCTATCCGACCGATGCAGCATATTCCAGGCGGTAGTCTTCGCCATCAAGAAGGCAGCAGAGGTCGCTCAGCTCGCAGAGCGATCACACAATGCGGTTAACATATTCGTTGACAGCCAAGCGGCGATTAAATCCATGCAGTCGTCCGCGGTCAGTTCCAGAAGTGTCCTGGCAAGCAGGGAGGCACAAGACTCACTAAGCACGACTAAGTTAGTGCAGATCTATTGGGTTCCCAGGCACCAGGGAATCGAAGGAAACGAAGCGGCGGACATTCTGGCTAAGGAAGGCGTCGGGCTCGTAAACGAAAGAACCGAAAGCGTGCCGGTCTCTTTTAGGACGCTACAAAGCGACCTAGAGAAGCAGGCCAAAATGAAGACAGACAGCAGGTGGAAGAACATCACCACCTGCAGAATCTCGAAAATCATGTGCAAGGAACCCAATAATAAACTCAGCCACTATCTGCTGATTGCGGAGGGATTGCAGACTGCTGGTGGATATACTAACAGACCATGCAACCAAGCTAAACATCACCAACAGCAACATCTGCAGGAAATGTAATGACTCCGGGGCTGTCGAAACCCTGGAACATCTTATCTGCTGTTATCCCGCTTTCTCAAGAGCAAGGAGAAATTACCTGGGCGCACCGATGTTGAAAACACTGGACGATGCCTCCAGGAGGTCGCCAGAAAAACTGCTTACCTTTGCCAAAAACACCTCGATTCTCTGGGGGACTTCAAAACATCAGAAACACCCCAGTATAGTCCATACGAAATCCGGGTAACTAAGGGCCATTCTAGCCTATGAGAGGCCCTGTTGAGGGCCGTCCGGGGTAACATAACCTAACTTAACCTAGCTCTGGTGCATCTAACACAGCTGTGAATGATGTTTCTAGCCATCGTTTTGTCGTTGAAGGTCCAATATTGTTGTCTTGCAATTGCCCTTAGTGCTTGGGCTCCGCAATGCATGTTCTCTCATCGTGTTCTCGCATCATCATTTTGAATATGGGGTAATTGTATGGTAACAAAATTTGGGTGTTTAGCGTTGTACGGAATTAGAGCTTCTGTTAGTCTACCGCCGACTCGGATGATCCTAGTCTAGTAGTCCTAGTAGTAGTAGTAGTCCTAGTAGTCCTAGTCCTAGTATGGGAGACAACGACATGATTTAGCTCTTTTTGTCCACAGTCATATAGCGTTGTAACTGTCTCAAGTCTGCTGTAAACTCGACTTGTTGGATGATTCGCAAAATTATAGTGCGAGCCAGACTTAGTTCTCCTGCGCAGAGTGGCCAGAGTGGCCACCACGAGCTCTGTTGGTTTTGTAGCAAAAGCGTAACATGTATGCTACAATGCGTTGAAGCTTGTTAAATTAATTGTTATGTCTGCATGTGTACAATTCTTCTCCAAGTGCGCTTAGTGCGATTGGCAGGGTGACATGCTTAGCCTTTCTCTCGAGATTGCTAGGCTCAATGATAGATGTAGTAGTCCATTTGTCTCTAGAGCCGTAGAAGAATAATGGTCCATATAGCCACAGATTGTGATATGCTAACCTGCTCGCTTCAAATCCACTGGACAATACGTCAGCTGCGTTGTTGGTCGATGAAACATGACGCCATTGTAGTAGGTTCGACAATGCCTGGATTTTGGCTATTAGATTTGCCACAAAAGAATGGTATGTCGATGCCGATGCGTTCATCCAAGATAGCACAACGGTAGAATCAGTCCAGAAGCATCCCGCAACCGTGTTAATGTCCATGTAAAGATCGTTTTGGATTCGATGAGTGAGTTCGGCGCAAGGCACGGCTGCGCAAAGTTCTAACCGTGATTGTTTGATTGTAGGTGCCACACATGACTTGGAACAGAGCAGTCGTACGGATACTTGGTTGTTTTTATATGTGGCGCGTGCGTATATTACTGCGCCAAAGACTCGTTCTGATGCATCTACAAAAGTTTGTAGTTCTTGGGTATCTGGAACTTTGCATCATAAATGTTTTCGGCAGTTTGAATCTCGTTTAATGCATGTAGATCTTCCCGGTAGTCTTTCCATGTGTTTTGATTTGTTTCGTCATCCCAATCCAGTTTTAGCTTCCAAAGCTGCTGCATGAATATCTTTGCTTTGACTACCACCGGTGCGAAATGTCTTAGTAGGTCAAAGGTTTGGGACAGCTCGGACAATACCAATCGTTTGGTGATAAGTTTAGCTTAGCTCTTTTGGGTTCGTCCACACAGTTGATCATCTTGGGCTTCCAAATGAGAACTAGAGTTTTTACGCTGCTGTAATATAGCGTCTCTCCTAATTTTACGTCGTTTTTAATGTCTTCTTTGTCGATTCCTGAAAGAAGTTATTAAACCACCATTTGCGTAGTTTAAATTCGTAAGGTGAAAATATCTTGGTAAGTTCTTGTTGAACATGAATTGCTTCTGGAATCGTGTTTGCTTCAGTAAGACAGTCGTCGACGTAGAAATCCTTCATTTGGGTTGAAGATCCTACTGGTAGTCTGTCCTTGTTTCGGTTCGCCAAGTGATCCAGACATTTGGTTGCCAGGAATTGAGCTGCTGTTGTTCCTTACGTGACACTTTTCAGGCGATAGTACTTGATGTTCTCAGATGGATTATTTCTCCATACTATCATCTAATGGAATTGATCCTCTGGATTTATCCACACTTGTCGATACATTTTCTCTATGTGCGCTGTGAATACGTACTTATGAGTCCGAAACCGTAATAATATGGACAGAAGTTCACTCTGAACTGTGGGTCCAGCATGCAGAATCTCAATAAGAGATGTCCCACTTGATGATTCATATGATGCATCGAATACTACTCGCAGCATTGTTGAATTGCTTTCAGGTTTAAGCACACAGTGATGTGGTATGAAGTAATGCCTCTCCGGAACATATGATGTTGGGAATAGTTTCATGTGTCCTAGTTCTTCATATTCTTGCGTAAAGTTTACATAGTACTTTCAAGTGTCTGGTGACGTCCGTTGCTCTAATGCCAGGAATCTTTTGGTTGCAATTTCAGATCTATGATCCTGAGTCTAGCAGTGCTCTAAAGTGAGCAACCTGCCCGTTAGTAGCTTCTACTGCCACCCTTGCTGTGGCCAGTAGGTTGTAACTATTGTTACTTGCTGCACAAATCATTGGTCCCTTTGGTTCTGTAGATGCGCCTGAAGCTATTTCTAGATGTATTATCGTGTTATGTTTATTGTCGCATTCGAGGCAGGTTCGACCTGGCCATGCGTTTGTTTTGTGAGTATTTCTAAAACAATTGATGCACATTTTTAGCTTTTGCACCCAGTTTAGTCGTTCTACTGGAAATATGGAGTGAAATTCTTCGCATGCGTAGAGTCGATGGCTTGCCTTCCTGAAAAATGAACATAGAGGCGTGTGTGTATGGCCTGTGTTCGCTGATGCACACTCCGTGCCTATTGGCTCTTTCTTTGCTGCCTGTGATTTCGCTCCTCTTCCTAAAACTCGAACTCGTTGCCTTTGAGCTTCCCAACGAGTGCTCATACAAAGCCGTATTTTGTTCTTGAATCCATAGTTTTTTTATTCAATCACTTGAGGAGCGTGCTCCCACCGATGAGCCAGAACCAGTTTCAGATTGCGTTTTATGGCCTCTACTATGGCCTTTTTTCGGCCACATAACCAAGGCAGTTTGCCGTATTCATCTTTAATTTCCGTTTCAGATCAATTTCTCTAGGGATGGACTGACTTTCCCCACGATTGATTGACGCCTGCGTTAATTCGTCCATGCTCTCAATAAAGATCGCAACGTATTTTTCGTAGGTCTTACGTAGGTCGTCACAGAAAGTGATGTATTTTTCAGTTCTGTCTTTACCTTAAAGGCCTGTATCCAGCACCGTGAAATTTTACTGACAGGAATCTGCTCTTTATTTCGGTTGTGTGGAACTCAACTAATGTAGTGTGACCAAGAACCTAAAAAGTGATTTGCCACTCTCATGAATCAGCTGAGTTTTGTAAACAGCGCCAATTTTGAAAATGAAACTAAAATTAAAAAAAGGAAGAAAAGTAATTCTGACGATGAAGTGATTGTGTTGGAAGTGGCAAATATTGTTTTAAGAAGAAGTACAGCACAGTCGAAGGCGTCAAAATGTCAAAATTGGTCAACATGGTCTTGCCTCAACTGTTTTTATTAAAGAAATCTTCTCCTCACTTTAAAAATTTGCATATCTTTTTTTGGTTTTGCGCACAGATTTTGCCTCCACCTCTCACTTGTACTTCAGTAATAATAGGCACATATATTTTCCTGGTCTGCATATCAGCGGTTCTCTCAGTCCACATTCGTGTCGATATCGATACTATCGATAAGAATTCGTGACGTCGCGTCCTTTCTCTGTCGCCTTGTTGACAGGATGGAAATGATGGCCGAGGTCGGCGTCACCAATGTTAATGTGTGTGTGTGTGTGCGTATATGAAGTTGGGTTGTATATGGTACATAAACCGTCTACAGCTCAGTCGTCGAAACTAGAACTTGAACCAGTTGAACTGCGGAGTGGGTATCCTGCGGTGTACAATTGAGTGTCTGAAGACACGGCGATATACTCTGGTCAGTGCGATAGAGAAGGTATCTTTTGGAGTGCACAATGAGGGTCTGAGGACAAGGCGACAGCCTCTGTTGATTTGCACTGGAAGATGAGTGACAGGCAGTTGTGGTACTGTTTCTGATACTGATTTTATTCTATAAACTTAACTACTTTTTATAGGTAAGAAAAAGGTTCAAATAGTGCTGATCTTGTGCTAAAATAATAAAATAATAATTAATGTCCATTTAATATAAAGTGTCTGATGCTATAAGCTATAATGCTGAGTCGTGATATTTTCTTTTATACGAGTGAAATTGATTGGTTTTGATAAATTTGTATTTATTTTACATAACATTTTTTATACATAATTCGCAAAAAAAATTAAGACAAAATATTTTTAAATTTGAATTTGAAAGCTATTTTTTAGAATGTAAGCTGAATCCACAAATTGTTTGGGTCTGATTTTAGGCTTCATTTATCAGCTTTTTAGACTTGCAAAGTCCAATACAAGATACTATAGTTTTAAATAGGTAGTTGATATAAAGATTTAATATAAATTTGATAGGTAGTTGCAAGTCTAAAAAGCTGATAAATGAAGCCTAAAATCAGACCCAAACAATTTGTGGATTCAGCATACATTCTAAAAAATAGCTTTCAAATTTAAAAATATTTTGTCTTAATTTTTTTTGCGAACTTTTTACTTTAAAGGCTTGTATCCAGCACCGCGAAATTTTACTGACAGGAATCTGCTCTTTATTTCGGTTGTGTGGAACTCAACTAATGTAGTGTGACCAAGAACTTAAAAAGTGATTTGCTACTCTCATGAATCAGCTAAAAAAAAAATATTTCTTGGGCTGATGTTTTAGTTTTAGGTAGGTGCATTAATTAGAAGTTTTTTAAGATATCGTTTGAAAGAAACGATGGGTAAACGGCTCTGACTCTTTTTATACTGGCCGGATCATTAATTGAAACATGCGAAATTTATGCCTATAGGTTATGTTAGGTTACGTTAGGTAAAGGCGGCTGCCAAGCTCGGCCGATAACGTAGGTCGGTATCGGTCCGTAGTGCTACCGCATGGAATCTTCCGCCCTTTTGTCTATGTATCTGTGCAAATTTGTATGGGCTTTTCTGGACCTGGGGTCCCTCAAGCCATTTTTTTGTTAAGGATAATTATGTGATGAGTTACCCATGTGCTGTGGTGCTCATTGGTCGGAGTCTCTCAGACGTATTGCTGCCATTTCTGCCCGCTTTTTCTTTCTTCTTTCTTTCTTTTTTCTCCCACCGATGTACCTGACGATTTGAACGGAATGAAACAGTTTATTGCCCAGCTTATGTTTCGTCTTGAAAGGATGTGATCCGTCGTTGGTTCATCATTGGTTTAGACCCTTTACTGGGGAGCAGCGCCGGCTTGATAGTTGTACACCCAGGGAAATGGGAGTCGAGTAGAAAGTGTAGTGACTTCTCGTTTCTTTTAAGGCTCCCTACCAAGATGTAGTTTTAAACTGGGTATCCAGCACCGCGGAAACGAAAAATTACTGCCAAACTTCATATAAAAAAAACTGGGCCAGTAATTTTTCGTTTGTGTTTTCCTGGCGTCAGTATCCAGCAACGTAAACGGAATCCACGAATTCTTATCGATAGTATCGATATCCACACGAATGTTGACTGTGAAAACAGCTGATGAGGGTGCCGGGAAAATATATGTGCACATTATTACTGAAGTACAAGTGAGAGGTGGAGGCAAAATATGTGCGCAAAACCAAAAAGAGATATTCAAATTTTTAAAATGAGGAAAAGATTGCTTTAATAAAAGCAGTTGAGGCAAGACCATATTTTTGGCGGATCACGGAAAATAAGCATTTTGATAATTTTGACATTTTGACACCTCCGACTGTGCTCCGCTACCAACACAATCACTTCATCGTCAGAATTACTTTTCTTCCTTTTTTTAATTTTAGTTTCATTTGTCAAAATTGGCGCTGTTTACAAAACACAGCTGATTCATGAGAGTGACCAACCTTTTTTTATGTTCTTGGTCACACTATTTCACTTAAGTTCCACACAACAGAAATAAAGAGCAGATTCCTGTCAGTAAAATTTCGCGGTGCTGAATACAGGCCTTTCTGGCGTTTCTTCGATCTCCGAGCAGAATTTTTGCCAAAAGGCCCTTTTTGCTTTCCTAGTTTCCGTATCTTATAGGGCAGCTCGCCTTTCGCTGCCTATATCGGGGCCAGCGATTCTTCATTGGGGACGAGCACGGCCTGATTAGTCGGTCCGTGCGTCGGCAGCGACGCATTTTTATTGCATACAATTTATGTTGCATGATACTTATGTACATATATACATTTTACGCAAGAACTAATAATATTTGTAAATAATATTCGTCACAAGCTTGGATATTCTGAGCGATAAAATGGTGATAAAATAAATATAAGGTGGTCTTGTCGGCAAATGTCGGTCAATTTCAGGCCGATACTTCATTACGTTTAAAAGTTAAAGACTTTCGGCGCCCATTTTCTCAAATGAGTTCCACACAACCGAAATAAAGAGCAGATTCCTGTCAGTAATTTTCCGCGGTGCTGGAGACAGGCCGGAAAAATCCAATGATGCGGCCTTATGTAAAAAGGGTATTGGATATATAGTATCTTGGTGAAAGATTCTTAGAACTTATCGTAGACTTCGATTCTGGTGGGAGCTTACTACGTTTTTTTTGTCCCGAACAAATTGATTAATTCATCAATTCAAACAAAAATATATTTAATTGCTAGCTATTTTAAATTTTAATCCAAAACATTTGGATAAACAAAATTTTTTGTTTTTCCATTTTGAGTTTTCAGATTCAAGTAATGCGGTGACATACAAGCCGGTTCCAATGAATTTAAAAATTCAATTGGATCATTCATTGCCCTATTTTGATTATAAAGCTGGCAATTGAATTTAAAAACTCAATTGGATCTTTCATTGCCCTATCTTGATTCATAAAACTAGCAATTGATTTATATATCGTGACTACACCGGGCAGTTTCACTTGAATTTTAAAGGAAGTGAACTGATTTCTGAACTCGCTGATAAGTAAATGCCAGTGGAATTTCGTACCCTGCGAAGATCACTGAAGCAGTAAATCAATTCAAAGAGATGGGATTTGCAGCCAAAAAAGTTAAATAAACCTTATTGTATAAATGCTTGATTTAAGAATAAAAATAGCTTGAACAATATATTCTAAGCAATACATGTATTTTTGCACCTCTTTACTCAGTTAAAAATTTTACGCGGCAAAATTTAAATTTAATTTTCCTGTTTTTTGTTGTTATTAGTGGTGATAGTTTCGCTGATAACACTACTCGACAAAATTCAACTTTTCCGCTGTCGCCAAAAATGACTTTTTCTGATAGATTTGGAGATTTAAAATTTTTTAAAGAATTATGGTTTTTTTTTCTTGGTGTAGTTTTTTTTTTAAAGAATTTTTAAGAAATTTTGTTTTTTTTTTCATAGGTTGTGTTTCTATTTTTCACATTACTTAAGTTTCCAACAACTGGTTGTATTGAACTTTGCAGTTAAAAACTGCCCTTTGGCACCATTCCAAATGCCTTTTACCGTTAAAAACTGTTACAAACACAGATTTTTAATAGTTTTGTAGGAAAAAAAACAGTTACACGTCGGCTAACAAAATTTATCGGAGAAATTCGACATATGAAGTTTTGGTCAAACAGTTAGAACTTAGCCGTTTATTTTTATATTTTTATAAGCGATACGACGCTTAAACGACGCCTAATTAATGTGTCTATCAAAAACAGAAAATCAAGGCATTCAAACATTTTTTTTCGACTTTTCCTGAGCTTTTAAAGTCAACATTTTGGGAAAAAATAATGAAATTTAAATTTGGAATCTTCCAGACGTTAAGTTGCAGCTACAAAATGACTGAGTCGGATTTATAGCTGCATTTGTCAGCTTTTTTTACTAGCGAAGTTCAATACAACCAGTTGTAGGAAACTTAAGTTATGTGAAAAATAGAAGCACTACCTATGACAAAAAAAAACCAAATTTGTAACAAATTTAAAAAAAAAAACTGTTCCATGAAAAAAAAAACATTCTTTAAAAATTTTAAAACATCCAAATTTATCAGGAAAAGTCATTTTTGGCGACATCGGAAAAGTCGTGTCAACTAGTGTAATTAGTGTGCTGTTATGCGATAAGAAAAACCAAAACAAATCGAATATAACGAACAAACGCACCTGCGTGGAACATTTTTAAAAATTAAGTCGAAACCCATGCTGTATTTTTATATTTTAAAAGTTATCTGCTTCAATATTTATTTACATATAATTTTTAAATCGGCTGCTACATTTGTACATACACATGTATAACTACATACAAGAGACGTGGATGTGTACGAGAGAGGAAGGGAATGAGTGGGCGCTTGGCTATAATAATGATCAGACCTAATTTAGATTCGGCAATCTGGTAGATACGGAAATTTTTCATGATACTGCGTTTTTAGTTTTCTTGTATCTTAAAAATCATGGATTCCACAGACTTTCGTTTTTTGTGTGGGCGGAAGGGGGCGTGTCAAAATTTGGTATGGAAGCGATATCACAAAAGCTTGGATGGAAAGTTTTTGTGCTCTAGCTCTTATAGTCTCTGAGATCTATGCGTTCATTTCGACAATTAGGCAAAGCCGACAGGGTCGCGTGTGAGATCCAGCGAGAGGGAATGATGACTTTCGAAATGGTTTTCTTCATTGTGGCTATATTAATAACCCGATCTGATCCAGATTCAACATTCTGATAGAAATGGTCATTCTCTATGATTCTGCGTTTTAGTTTTCTCGTATCTTCAAAATTGTGTATGCCACAGACTTTCGTCCTTTGTGGGGGCGGAAAGGGGCGTGGAGAAATTTTGAAATACATTCGGAGTAGTGTGATAACACAGAAGCCTGGATACAAAACTTGGTTACTCTAGCTTTAATAGTCTCTGAGATATATGCGCTAATGAAGACGGACGGACGGACAGACGGACGGACAGACAGACATGGCTATATCGACTCGGCTATTGATGCTGATCAACAATATATATACTTTATGGGGTCGGAAACGCTTCCTTCTGGGCGTTACACACATCCGTTATGAAAACAAATCTAATATACCCCTATGCTCTTCGAGTAAAACTGCGTCTCTGCGAAGACGAAGAGAATCAAGACGCAGCCTCAGTGAAAACGACACATAAATCTAGCATTGCTCAAATTTATGCTTCTAGAAATTTTTTATTGGCTATTGTACACTAATCTTATAAAAAATTTAAAATCGCTAAACTTTTGCTATAGCGGAATTTTTCGAATAATGCAAGTTTTATTGAAACTCCTGTACATTCAATGGCAATTTCGCTGCAGAGTGTGCACCTTCTAATATTGTAGTAGAAACTCCCGAAGATGTAAGTGCCAATGCGATTTTCTGCTTCGATCGAATAGTCGCTAAAATAAAGAGCAGAAAATGTTCTCTCTAAATAATGTATTCTAAATTGCAATAGCTACGATATGGATCATTTTAGGAGGAAGATGTTGTGCACAACTCCGTTGCCATTTTTAAAGAAAATTTCCGCATGGAAAGGAGTACTCTCAACATTCTTGTTGGACTGTTGCCCAATCTCAACTCTCGACTGACAATCCTTCTGGAGAAAAGAATAGCCACAGCATAACCCGTACGGTAGGGAGTCTATTTGGTGTGTCAAGGGCCATTGTCTGCCGCATATTACTGCAGTTTTTTCGCGAGGTAGTTGCTCAACTCGTTGACAAGTATCTGCCAGCATACTTTCTTACCCTGAGAAAATCACGGATATAGTGAATCGATTCAAAGACAAAAAATTTGAAATCAACCGTATTGTTGAAATGCTTGATTTAATAATAAAATTAGTTTCAACAATTTGTTCTAAGCATTACATGTATTTTTTCCCCTTTTTACTCAGGTAAAAAAAAAAACGCGGCAATATTTAAATTTAAATCTGCTGTTTTTTGTTGTTATTAGTGGTAATAGTTCCGCTGATTAGGAAGAAAAATACGAAAATTGCTCTTATGCTCTAAGAAAACGAATAAACGCCCTATGCTAAACCTACATATGTACAAAAAACTGCGTTTCTGGGAAGACGCAATGACGCGACCTCAGTGTAAACGGCACATAAAGCAACACGAATCATTTCAGCCGAAACAGCAGGACGTTTTTTGTGATCGCCGATAATGTAGCGCTGCCCGTTCGACGACTTGACAATGAAGGTGTCCGTACTTCACATGGAATTGAAACTTTTTTCAGTGTTGACAGTAAAAGCATGTTGTTTGGGATTCATGCTGTCATTCCATTTCGAACGTGCATCGACTAAAGCAAATTGTCAACGATTGTCAAATAAATAACCGCTTTATCAATTTTTTGCACACTTCACACAAGCCATCTGCTTTTCGTTTTTTCGGTGAGTGAGTACGGTGGTATTTTTTTTTCTGTTTGCGGATAAGTGAACAACTTATTGTGCTGAGAGAAGTGTTTGAAGGGTGGAGGACTGTAAAGGAAGGGACAGTTGTCTTTCCTTCTATTTTTCCTTCTATTTTACTTTTCGTTTTTTCGGTGAGTGAGTACGGTGCTGTTTTTTTTCTGTGTGCGGATAAGTGAACAACTTATTGTGCTGAGAGAAGTATTTGAAGGGGTGGAGGACTGTAAAGGAATTCCATCTATTTTTTCTTTTTGAGAAACAATTACATCTTTTTATTTTATTCTTTATTTTTTCCTTTTTATCTAAGATAGAAGTAAGTTTTTGGCAAGCTGGTCAAACCAGCGACAAGCATGCGGCCAAGTTGAGAATTACAGATGCGGACAAAGGACAGAATAAACGACCACACGGAATGGACTAAAAACTGACAAGACGAAATACAAACACAAAAAAATTATTACTTGAAGATTTAGCACAAAATAATAAAGCCCTGCAGTACTGGCGGGGGCGATTGCCCATTGCGAACTACCCACTTGGGTGGGTATTCAATTCAATATTTCAAAAATTTAACATGATATAAAACTGATATTTTCATTATGCACTTACCTGGTAACAATAAATAATATAGATATTTTTTACTATATCACTGCATTTTCGCTTCCAACTCTTTCCGCTCAATTGTAGTAATGTAACGTAATAGCAAATGCAAGGCGAACAATGCAAAAATGCTCTGCCGACGCAGGCGCAAAAGAGACGATCGCGCGGAAAAGAAGGAAACAAAGAGAAAATAAAGGGTTCGGTTTAGCGGGCGTCAACGCCTAGATGACATGTCGTTGACATTCGTCATCGCTCACGGCTGGTACTGCAGGGAATGGACGTACAGGAGGAAAAAGAAAATGGTACACACACTGATACATACCGGATAAAAGAGGGAGATAAGGTAAGAATACATATGGACAAAACAGATGATTTATTATACATGGGAGAAAACGCGGACACAGTGGCGGCAAATATTACAGTGCAAAGTGCGAATATAAATGAAGTAATTAGGGATGGCAATAATAAAGAAAATGTAATCTCAGGTACTTCAAAAATTGTGTCGTTAGCAGGTTTTTTAAAGGAAAGAAATGAAAGGGAGATCATCCTATACAACGAAAATCGTGTCGGTGAAGCTGCAGTATTTTTTTCCACCAAAGAGTGTGAGGCTTTTCAAAATAAAAGGGCTAAAAATTGAAAAAATAGGGCACCTGAAAATCACAGGTTTTAAAGAAATTGTGTCTCTAGCGGCTACCTTATATAAAATTTATTTTACAAAGGCAAGTGATGCCAATAAACTAGTAAAAAATGAGGAATTAAAAAAAAATGAAATTAATAGCCTTCATACCAAGAAACTTTGTGGAAACTTTTGGTGTAATTAGAGGTGTCTCTCTTAGTTTTTCCGAGGACGAAATCAAAGAAAATCTTATGACGGTCTTAAAGATAAGGTCAGTTGACAGATTATGTAGACGAGAAAGATTCTTAGATGGTGAAAACAAAACGGAAACAAAACATGTACCAACCGAAACAGTTAAAATTGGTTTTGGTTATTTCCTCAAGGTTAGACAATGTTTCAACTGTGAAAGATTGGGATACACATTTGCACGTTGTCGCTCGCCTGGTAGATGCAATAAGTGCGGTGTGCAGGAATGCGATGGCTTGTGTAACATTATAAAATGTATCCTGTGTAATGGGAGAGATCATACAGCTAGAGATAGGGAAAGATGTCCTATATGGGAAAAAAAAGACATAACAAAAATAATGACAATTAAAAAAATTGCTCGTAGGGAAGTCTTAAGTACATATTCAGTGCAACAAAACTACAACTTTTTGACAAATTATGAAAAAAATTTCCCAGAACATAACAAAAGCTTTCATGAAAGGCAAAAACAAGGACAACAAAGTAAACGAAGTGTTAAAAAAGCACAGTTATGCTAGTAGGTTAATCGAGATTAAAACCAAGGATACCAAAACAAATACCGCATTTTCAGCTAGAGCCCTATACCAATGACTCAAGTGACCATACTCCTATTTTTCCACCGAAAATGGGTGTGAAAAATGAGACGATAGAACGAGTAATTAAAATACTCAGGCAGATGAACGGATCACCAGTGATCAATGAAATTGAACAATTTAAAAAAAAGCAACACAAAACAAAAAGAAAATCTAGGAAATAGGACTTTTCAAGTCAAGATATAACTAAAGAGATAAATATTTTGTAATGGGAATGAAAATACTTCAGCTAAATATTCAATCATTGAAAGCCAATAAAAATGACCTAGAATTTTTCTTAAATTCAAACAGTTTTGACGTAGCAATACTTTCAGAAGTGTTTTCTCATGACCTAAGCTTTAAGAAAATAGCAAATTTTGATCTCTTAGAAAAACATAGGGATGATGGCTATGGTGGAGTAGCTATAGTCCGTAGGAAAAATATTAGACTTCAAAAAATGCAATATAACTCGCAGTCTGACATTGTTCTGGCGAAATCCACGAAAAAGGATCAAAATGTGACCTATGTGTCTATTTTGAACCTCAGATGACAACAATGGATTTTAAAATGGAAATAGACTCCACTCCTTGATAGAACATTTAGACAACTCGGAAAAGGTAATTCTTGCTGGTGATTTTAATGCCAAAAGTAAGGCTTTTGGCGATAGAACAAATGGCAAAGGAAGTTATTTGAAAGAAAAAATGGAGAGTGCTGGTTTTAGACCGGCAAATGATGGCAGTAGAACCTTCAAAAGGAACATAGATTCGACAACTGGATCGGTGCTAGATCTAACTTTTGCAAAAGGATTTGAGATAAAAAAATGGAAGTGTAGGTAGCTGGAAGGTAGCTTTTTCCTAGGTGGAAGTCATCACCACCCAATTAGTTTTGAAATTTTAAACACTTTAGGCAACCAAGTATTTTTCTTTCAAAAAGCAGGCTTATGACCAACTTAAAAATAATTGATACATGTAAAGACATTGAAACCTTAACTAAGGATATAAACAAAAGAATTAAATCTGCCACGTATAAAATAAAATAAAATCGTACTCCAAAACTTTGGTGGGACAATAGTTTAAAGACCATTTTCAAGGAGTTCACAGAAGCTCAACATAAAGCCTCAAATGAACCATCTTTTGAAAATTATTATTTAGCGGTAAACTTAAAGATGAGCTGGAAAAAAGCGGTAAAAATTGCAAAAAAGACAAGCTTTGCTCGAAGGATAACTGAATTAAATGTGAAGTTGAGTACAAAAGAAGCATGGCGTTTTCTGAAAAACATTAAGAATTGTGAACAAGGGAGACAGGAATTTTTTGACATTAAGCAAGCAAATAAATATTTAGAATATCTTGAAGAGCAGATACCAAGTGAAGCTAAGGAAGTTGAGAGTCAACTGTGGGAAAAAAAGACAATATAAATCCAAATGACCTTGATTTAGTATTAGGTAAGGGTAAAAAAACTGCTGGTGGGATAGACCAAATCACGTATGATATGTTATGTGCTTTAAACCCTGGTGTTAAGAAGGAGTTAGTAAGTTTTTATAATGCTACAGTGAAAAACTGTGATATTCCTCCCGAATGGCGAGTAATCAAAGTGACCCCGATACCAAAGAAAAATAAAGACTTGACCAACATTAAACATTTTAAACCAATTTCTCTTATATCTGTGATAGCAAAAACAATAAACAGTATGATTAAGGTTAGGCTAGAACAATATATTAATGACAACAAAATACTCCCCTATAGGTCATATGCCTACCAGAAAAACAAGTCTGCGGCTATGTGTATAAACGACTTGATTAACACGGTGGCAATGGAGACGAGGACAAAAAAATCAGGGGTAGTGATGATACTAGATTTGAATAATGCATACAGCTGCCTTAATTTAAACTTTTTAAAAGCCATTCTGGAAACCGAAAACTTTCCAAAGGTTTTTACGGACTGGGTCTTAAATTGTATGTCAAAAAGGGTGCTAAGGTCAGGAGATGCGACTCAAACTGTACATGGTGGTATTCCTCAGGGGTCCTGTCTGTCACCTCTATTGTTTAATATGTACACAAAAAGGCTTCATCAAATAAATTACAGCAAAAGTCATGTTCTGCAATTTGCAGATGATTTTACAATTATTTCCTTGGGATATGATTTTAAAAATGCCACTGAAAATCTCCAAAGTAAAATAAACGACTTTAATTTACTATGTAAGGATTTAGGTTTTAGTTTTAATCCAAGAAAGTCTGCTGTTTTGAACATGGGTAAGGGAAAAAACCCACCTATATGTTTAAAAGTTGACAACATAGACATACCCTGCAGGAAAAGTATCACGTTTGTGGGCAGAGTTATAAATGTCAATATGTCAAACGTAACCCATATAAAAGAAGTTAAAAAAGTCTCAAGACAAAGTGGAAGAATTATACAGCTAGCAACGACAATAAAATCTGGATTAAAACCTAGAGTAAGCACAAATATTTTCAAATCCTTTGTACGAACGAAACAAGAATATGCTGTGACCACTTTTGCAGACATGGGAATAGGTGCAACAAAAGACATGGACATTGCACAGGCGGTGGCGCTAAGAAGATGTGTAGGGGTACCTCCTGACACGAGCAAACATGAAATCTTTGCATTAGCAGGAGTAATGCCACCGTCTTTTAGGGCGAAATGGCTTACAGCCAAAAAACTGTTCAAAATAAAAACATTCAACTTTCAAACTTTCTTTCAAAGATTGTTAAAGACGGAAGCCAAAACAAGCTATACCTTAATTTTAAGAGAATTCAGATATTTTTTTAGTAACACGAGTATCTGTTACAATTACAGAGCTAGTGGAAAAATAAATATAAAATAACAATTTTTAAAACAAAATAAAAATGAATATGCTGACGAAGAAATTAGGGCCAGGTTTTATGAAATTCTAAGTAAATATAAAAGCCTATTTACACTACGGTTGAGTTATTGAGTTTCGGGCAAAACTCGAGTTTCGTTTACATGGGGAAGCATAGGGGACCTAGAGGTAGCAAAAAAGTTGAGTTTTGGTTGCGTTTTGTTGAGTTTGTCCGATTTTCCGAATATTTCAACCCTGATCTGCCTGTCGTGGACTTATCACCACTAATAACAACAAAAATGTACAGCTCAATATTTAAATGTTGGCGCTTAAAAAATAATTTATTATTAAAAACCATATAAACAATGTTGTCGATTTCTAAAATTCAGTCGGAAAAACTTAGCCAAACGCTAAAATGAATTATTATAAATTAAATAATTATAAACAATTGCCAATTTAAAAATTTTTAATTTCTGTACATTTGTAATGTATATGTACATATAGCCAAAATTCAACATATTTGCAATTGCAGCCATGGAATTTCAATGGCCTGCGGAAATTTTCCTTAAAAAATGGATTCCAAGGTTATTTGCAGCGTCCTCCAAATAGATCCATATAGCGGCTTTTATAATTTGGGATACATATTTAATATAAAATGGAAGCACTAGAAATGGAAATGTCAATGCGAAATTTTATCCAAATACTCGACAGTTGCTGCAGACATCGTCGCCAACTCCATACATTGCAGCGTCGTTATTGTCTCTTGCTCTGCCACACAGAGCATCATTAATTCTTGGGTATTCATATTAATAAAATGAAATAAAACAAATTTTTCGTAGACAAGCACGTGCCAGCAGCCGAAACTCAATAACTCAATAACTCAACTTTGGCATAGTGTAAATCCAAATTCTGAGTTATTGAGTTACCTATCGATAAATGTGGTAACTCACTGTAGTGTAAATAGGCTATTAAACAGAAGGATGGAATATAATCTCCACAGATGCATCTGTCACCTCAAATGGCAGTGGTATACGAATTTTCGAAATACCGAGTAGAAAAACACACATGTACAAAATGGAAATACCATTATCATCGGTGGGGGCAGAGCAAGTTGGAATTAAGCTAGCATGTGATATAGTTAAAAAAGAAAAATACAAAAAAAACGGTAATTATGTGAGATGGGTTAGGTGCGATAAAATTAGTAAGTAGTAATGGAAGGCTGGAACGATAATTATATAAGCAAATGCCAAGCTAGAGGCTCGAAACTTTTTAAATATTTTCCAAATTTACCAAAAAAAACCATGGCATCACAATTTAAAATGGAAAGCAAAAAGCATAAAAGTTATATGTAAATAGACTAATGACAGACCACACGTATGACAAGGTTTTCCTGCATCGCATCAAAGCATGCGATACAAATATATGTGAAACATTTAATGTAATAGAATCAGCTGAACATCTCATATTTAATTGCCAAAAACTTTATAATATCAGGAAAAATTTTAAAATTCTCTTAAAAAAAACCTCTACATTTGAGAGAGCTTGCCAAATTTATAAGTGCAGCTGACTTTTCCTTTTAAGATCCACTGGTCTTTGTACCACCTTTGGCTGCCACAAACCCACGTATAAACTCTACCAACGGAAGAAGTCTTCTACTAATCTATGCTTTTCTATATTCGTTACTTTGCTTTTCTATTATTTTATTTTCAATCCTATTCTGTTCTATTCTATATTCTATCCTCTCTATTCCTCTTTTTTTAAATCTTTACTTCTTGAAAAAAAAAGAAAAAAAAGGAAAACACTAAAGGAAAAAGATAAAAAATAACAATAATTAAACATAAGAAAAAAAAAAATAATAAAATAAAGAAAATAAAATGAAATAAAATAACTAAATCAAAAGGAAGATAGAACATAAAATCAATTAAAAATCAAAAAATAATAATAATAATAAAAACTGAAAAAATAAACAGCAAAACGAAAAAAAAAGGAGAAAAAGCTTGTAAAGTCTTAGAGTAATCTCCTTCAGCAATTTGCAAAAATCATTTATCGGATGGTTAAAAAAAAAAAAACACAAGCCATCTACTAAATAGTCCGAACAAAGCCAAAATATTTGATTTGGATAGGTGAACCCCTTCATGAGTTATAATCTTACAACGAAAAGTGGCATTGATTTATATATATATATATAGATTTATTATAGTATCTATGTTTTTTTTTTATTTCGGATACTCTTTTTTTTGCATAATTGTACATATCGACTACGCTATTGATGCTGATCAAGAATATATATACTCAATGGTGTCGGAAACGCTTCCTTCTGCGCGTTATACACATCGACTATCACCACAAATATATTATACTCTTTGAATACCGGGTATAACAAAGGTAGTTTTGATGGTTTAGAACAGTGGCCGGCGGCGTCCTATGCTCTATGCATACGAAAAGACAACGGAGCAGCGCAGTCGGCACACACATAGCGTAAAAACTTCGTGTATCGTCGGCTCTAAGCACACGCAACTTCGTTTTTCTTATAAGCTGTCTCAGCAGCAGAAAAAACTGAATTGTGTGGCTTCGGCCTTATGCTCAAAAGGCTGTATAATTCTGGTCGGCAGAGCCGCGGCAGAGAAAATGAATCACGTTGCTTTGTGTCTCTTGCCTGCGCACACAAACGCTCTAAAAACATGTGATTGTTGCGTGCGAACCCTGGTCTAGAAGTTATAACTTTTTCAATTGTGCTAAGTATTCTGTTTCATTTTAGCTGATAGTCACTATAAATCAGTGCTGCGTTTTTATACATTCCGTGATCGGCAGCGTATTTTTATTTTTATACACAAAAAGTGCATACAATACAAAATTTCATAGCCAAAGGCTATGAGGATAGGATGGCAGATGTTCTACTGTCATTGATTTATTATTTTGCTGACATATAAGTTAACTGAATCTGCCACTGGATGGAACGAACTCTGCATTATTGTCGAATAAGCAGTTTTCGTCATCTGTGGGATCGCGAACGGCGCCACCGATCGACCCTATGCCCTCCGTCACCAGGCACCATTCAAAAGGCGCCGGGTCAGCACTTTGGCTGGATAGCAACCGGCGTCGTGAGCGGCAACGAACGGCTTGCCTTTATACGTTTAGGATACTTAAGTTTAGTCTTTAGTGGCAGCAACACATTTGTTCCCGCCTTGTGGATCTTAATTACTCATAATCATTTCTTTATACCTGCTTCAACCTAATCCAGTTTAATGCCATTAAAGATTCTAACACACATCAATACGTGTAGTAAATTAAATAATTACTTATACCACGCTCTCAACTGAGTATTGAGAACAAATTACGGCTCTACAAGGCTATACTCAAGCCAGTGTGGACGTACGCAATGCAACTATGGGGTACAGCCAGTAATTCAAACATAGAAATTATACAAAGGTATCAATCTAAAACGCTCAGAATGATAACTGGTGCTCCTTGGTACATGACCAACTACGACATCCACAAAGACCTAAAATTACTTACAATTAAAGAAGAAATAAAATTAAGAGCAATTAAATATATGGATAAGTTACACAATCACGACAATGTTCTTGCATTAGGTCTATTAGACAACAGCAATGAACACAGAAGACTAAAGAGAATACATGTATTAGATTTGCCATATAAATAAGAAAATATATAATAAAATAAAATAAATAAGAATAAGAAATAAAAACAAAATAATGTAAATAAGTAAAAATGTAAATATATGGATTGAGCTCATTGGAGCTCAAACCATCCGGTTATTTTATAGTTTATAGTTTGTAATTATAATTTGTTTATTGTCTTGAATTAGACAGATTACAAATAAAAACTTTGAAAAAAAAAAATAAAATTACTTATGTATATATATGCACATATATGCAGACGTCTGTTTGTTTGTCCTTGATATAAAACAGTAGCATTGTATGGTATAACCAAAGACAATATATTGTTTATATTGTCTTTGGTATAACTAATTTCAAACAACATTTTGGAGGGAGCAGCTACGGTAGGCTTTATTTTTTATTCAATTTGTTATCATTATATCTTAATCTAAACATATAAACAATAAGCCAATATAAATAAGTGTCGTTATAATTATCAAATCTGATACATATGTATGTATTTATATGAACAGGAATCCAGAATGTTTATTCATCGAATCCAAGGGCATCTTCGGCGTTAGGAGGTACGAAAGCGCCGTTCAATGTGTCTTCAAGCCGATCTTCAATACCCATGCTGGATGCAATGCCGTATATTAAACGCATAAACACAAGTCTAACAAAGCTTGGAGTGTTTATGTCATCTCTTGTGCTTACCGAGAGCTGCTTCGGATTTTCAACAAAAAACTTTCCCCTCACATTCTGACTCATTATGGGAGTACAAAATAATATAGCCATAAGTGCAGCAGGAAAATAATATCTTAACACCATGCTTAAATTTACCAACATTTTTATGTATGTATATACTATGTACATATACATACATACAATATATGCAGCCTAACAAAGATAGCAGCTTACTTCTTCGAAAACTATTTGGTTCTAAATATAAACTTATAAAAAAAACTCATCCATGTTATTCTTCAAGTAATTCTAAATGTTAGCTTTCTAATCTTTGATTTTTTCGTTCATCAATACTTATGAGCGTATGACATTAGCCTGTATAACCAAACGGGTCAGTTGACCACTCTCGAACTAGTTCCGCTTCCTTCCTTCCGCGCAACTAGTTATAGGGGAAGCAAATGTCGACCTCGTCGACTATAATACACTAGTTCAGCGACTAGGTACGGAGAAAGCGAATGCCGACCAGTCTAAATAGTGCCAAATACGCTTGCCGTGCGCTTCCCTTCTGCTTTGATTTTTTTTCACTTCTGTTGAAGTTTTAGTTGCTGAAACAAGCATTTGCGATAACTTTGCTAAGAATCAAATCAAACAGGTGATATATGCTCCTTATTATATAAGGTAATAAATAGGTACGCAACAATATATTACATTTTTTAAATAAGAGGATTAGCAGTAGTCATTTTCGCAGCTGATATACATATATTATTGTTTTTCAGATAATGTGTGTACAGCCTGTCCGGAAATTGGAAATGAATTGCCAAAAACAAAGTGTAGAAAGAAAATGTGTAAATTTTTAACTATGTAGATTGAATATTGGAATATATAAATGGAAATAATTATGTATATACCAGCAGAAACCCCACAAGTTTTAACTTCTTCCGGATTGCCTACCAGTAGTCAGTTAGCAATCAGCAATACCGACTAGGTCAGTACTACTGGATACTTGAAATCAAAGGGAAATCGATAAGGGGCTAGTTGCTGGCGTTCCTTTAAAAACCAGGTTGGAACTGCTGCTGAAGAACTAGGCTACAGGTAATGAAAGGGGAACCGATAAAAGAACCAAGGGTGGTTCCGCCCTCGTACTAGAGGTTAGACTTTAGTCATTAAAAACCTTTTTACACTATGGTTATATTATTATTGAGCTTCTTGCAAAACTCAAGATTATTTCACATGAAAACTTATGGTTCCGGTTTAAGGTCAGGTTTGTCGACTTCGGGTTACGGTGCCGGTTTTGAAAAGTGAGGATAAAGTTAACCACCTGATAATCTGGTCGGTTAGGTGCCGTTTACACTGAGGCCGCGTCTTGATTCTTTGCGTCTTCTCAGAAACGCAGTTTTTTTACATAGGTTTAGCATAGGGCCGTAGAGATGGGAAAAAGTTGCGTCGTTTTCCGACGCAGTTGCGTTTTGTCATTTCTGTGGAATTTCTGTGCGCATAACAGCAATTTTCGTATTTTTCTTCCTAATCAGCGGAACTATTACCACTAATAACAACAAAAAACAGCAGATTTAAATTTAAATATTGCCGCGTTTTTTTTTTTACCTGAGTAAAAAGGGGAAAAAATACATGTAATGCTTAGAACAAATTGTTGAAACTAATTTTATTATTAAATCAAGCATTTCAACAATACGGTTGATTTCAAATTTTTTGTCTTTGAATCGATTCACTATATCCGTGATTTTCTCAGGGTAAGAAAGTATGCTGGCAGATACTTGTCAACGAGTTGAGCAACTACCTCGCGAAAAAACTGCAGTAATATGCGGCAGACAATGGCCCTTGACACACCAAATAGACTCCCTACCGTACGGGTTATGCTGTGGCTATTCTTTTCTCCAGAAGGATTGTCAGTCGAGAGTTGAGATTGGGCAACAGTCCAACAAGAATGTTGAGAGTACTCCTTTCCATGCGGAAATTTTCTTTAAAAAAGGCAACAGAGTTGAGCACTTTGCGGCACCGCAGGTAACAGAATCAACCCTATTTCCGACATATTTCGTTAATTTTCGATTAATATTTACTTTGTTCACAAAATTTGTCTTCCTCTTCCAAGACGCAAAGACGCAAAGCCGCTGTAGTGTAAACGGCAGTTCTGCTTCTCTGCGTCTTTTCCGATATCAATAGGTAACGCACCAAGTGTAAAAAGCCTATAAAACAACCAACCAGTCAACAAGCAGAACGAAAAAAGGGTAATCGAGGTGCTTTACAGCGCACAAATTTTCTATACAGCGTGAAATGTGCTTTACAGCACAAAACACAGGAATGCTTTGATTATTCCATCAGCTTTTTCTGCTTTGTTTTTCCGTGCAAACAGGGAAACCCTGGGAAATCCTTTTCGACCTTGTAGAGAACGAAAAAACATATTGCAGAATGAGAATATTGATACAGTTACATGGAAAGAGATAACGGAAGCGTGGAACATTTCGCCCCTGGAATGCACTCAGTGACTAATACGATAACTTAAAAAGAAAAACCAAACGTATATTGATGCCGAAAAGCGGGAAAGATATCGCACTGGTGGGAAAGAGATGTCCTCCACTTCGGTGTCTGCTGTCTCCGAAAAGATAAAAGGTATTATGCAAGTTTCAGCTACTGGCTTAAAACTCCGTTTGACGAAAAATTAGGTTGAAACCTATGCTAGATTTTTATATATTAAAAGTTATCTGTTTCCATTTTTGTTTACATATACTTTTTACATAAGCTTCTACATTTTCACATACACAGGTATAACTACATACAAGGCACGTGGTTGTGTACGAGAGAGAGAGAGAGAGAGGGAATGAGTGAGCGGCGGGCAGGCATTGCGTAGCCACTGAAATTTAATTTGTTCCTTCTGGCTAAACCCGGTCATTTTCCATAATTCTGCGTTTTTGGTTTTCTCGTACCTTAAACATTTTGCACTCCACAGATGTTTGTCCTTTGTGAAGGCGTGGAAAAATTGGGAAATAATCTTGTGCTGAATTGATATCACAGGAGTTTGGATACAAAATTCTAATATACCCCTATACTCATCGAGTACCGCGTATAACAAGGTGTATTGCCCCAATAAATGCCCCCAAATCATATAAATACAAATTCTAACTCAGCTTGCAGCTACCATCAGAAAGCGCTTTCGACGGTGGACGCAGTACAAAAGGAGTGCTCATTAAATTTATATTATTCAACATTTATAATTGGTTGCTTTGGAGGCTCATGCCCGAGTTTCTCCTGTGGAATTTATTTCGATTTTCGTGCCCTACGTTACTTTGCTTTGTTTAATTATCAGTTATACTATTTATACCCGGTACTCGAAGAGTATACCATTTCGAAAGTCATCGTTTCCTCTCGCTCTCTCTCACACGCGACCCTGTCGGCTTTGCCTATTCGTCGAAATGAGCGCCTAGATCTCAGAGACTGTAAGAGCTAGAGCAACCAAACTTTCTATCCAAGCTCCAGTGATATCACCTCAATACAAGTTTATTTCAAATTTGCCACGCCCCCTTCCGCCCCCACAAAGGATGAAAATCTGTGGAATCCACAATTTTTAAGGTACGAGAAAACCAAAAACCCAGAATCATGGAAAATGACCGTATCTACTAGACTGCCTAATCTGGATCAGATCGGAGTATTATAATGGCTAGAAGGACCAAATTAGCATCAGAAAAATAGGGATGATTTCAGATTTGACTCGCAAGTATGACACTAAAATCTGTATGGACCCATTTATTACCCATTTATCAATAATATCCATTTTCAAATATGATATATATATATATATTTTTTAGCGCATACTACTTTTTTATATGTGATCAAATATATCATTGTATAATACAGTACACCATACAATTAAATATATATTTGTAAATATATTTATATACATATATCAGCTCATTATATTAGTATATTCTATATTAAACAAAGTTAGCATCTGAAGCATGTACAAAATAACAAATATTCTAGTATTATAAGGCCAGCGTCTTCAGAAAGTGTCGACTCATTTGCATATTTGCAGCGCCCAATAGTTTGGATACGCTGATATCTATGGAACCTTTTCTCAAAATCGCCTCTAGGTTATCACTGTCAATGATGGCTGAACTTACAATATTTATTTTTGCAAAGGTGATGGCGATCGTTATGTTCTGTAATTTGCGTTTGAGTTCTCGAGTTGACAGCTATCTCTCTATTGTTGGCTTTAATTAGATCGTACTCAACATGTCTCGTTTGCTGTAAGTCATCAAAGTCCGGAGTCCCTGCGATGACTTTCAGCGCTGACCCCAGGATGTTCAGGCTCCTCGCATACCTGTGGTGAATTCCCAGTGCCGCAGTCAGTGTCAGTAGGTGTTTTGTATCCGTCTCTAATATCTTTCTCATATACGTCTGTGGGAAAATTTCCGTTAATTCTATAGTCTCCTCACTGTTTATGTCCTGTACCGTTCGTATTCCGTTAAGTTCCTGACATGTTTTATATAAATGGTTTCGTTCCATTGGATATAATCTGCAGGTGAATAGTTCGTCAGTTTAGAGTCGGTCAAGGTTGTTAGCGGTAAGATTGCTAGGATGTAGAGATATCGAACGGGAGACCTATGAGAAACGAGAGGCACAGCACTTATTAGTTATGTCGTACGGTTGTTCGTACTTTTACTATTAATTGTCCTTGAGTACCTGAACTTAACGCTAAAAAACCCTTTTTTAAGGTAGGTAAGGAATTGTGCTTATCTACCTCAAATTGTTTTTGTGGACCACCCTCCTTTTAATAAGAACGGTGGTCCCCAGATCTGCTTCTACCCTTTGCTCCGTGCAGAGGGGAGTTAGCTTGTTTCCTAACCTCCTGTTAGCTTTTACTGGGACTTGTTCTTCCACATCGAAGGTCCTACTTCGTCTGTTTGGGTTGTTTCTATTACGTTGCTCCTGCTGAGCCTTTACCAGTTTTAACATAATCTCTTCCCCAAGGTCGTGGACCACATCAATGGTCGTCTTTTTTGTGACGGAGTGGATGGTACGGTTGTATTCGATGGTCACTATAATGACTAGCTCGACCATATCGTCAACCTGCCGCTGCAACTTTAAACACCTAGCGATCTTTAACAAGGTGCTGTGGAAGCGTTTGATGTGCTGTGCAACGGGGGGCATTTGCTACATCGACGTTGAATTGGTTCTTCAATAAGGACCGAATGGACTCAGAATTGAAGGCTGGCTCATTGTCCCAATAGATGGTCTTTATGGTCGATATGAATCAACTCGCCTACTCTTGCCGGTATCGGCGTCACCCTTAATTCTTGCCTTCTAGGGTGTCTGCCATACTTAGCTTTTTGGCATATCCTGCAGTTAGATACCACTTCAGATGCGATTCTTTCCATTTTTGGAAGTAGCAAGCACGCAGCACCTGCTTTATATTCTCCTGGGCTGCCCTGTGCGCCCGATTGTGCTCGGTGGTTATTATCTCCCTTCGTTTCCCATCGTTTGTAATTTCTGTCACTAGGGTAGCTGCTTCGAGAGGTGTCTGCCTTTTCCAGTATTATTTGATTCCTGAAGCAGTTCACTGGTTTGTCTGTGGTTTCAATTACATAAGTAAGCGAGGCTTCACTGTGAATTGTAGCTGCGTCGGATCGACTCTGGCTCTCTAAGACATTAATATCTTGCTTCGATAGCGCATCCGCTACATAGTTGTCCCTGCCTGGTTTGTATAAGACTCTCGCGCCACACTCATCAATTCTCGCTTTTCAACGTTTTATTTTGGAATTGGGATTTCTATCTGAGACTACGAATATCAATTGCTGATGGTCTGTGCAGATGTTAATGTCACTCTTTCATTATAGGTAGTGACGAAGTGAATCTAGGGCCCAAATTATGGATAACAGTTCCCTTTCATTGGTCACGTAGTTTAGCTCCCTGTCCTTCAGGGTCCTAGAAATCATGGTTATGGGTCTATTGCCTTGCGACAGCACCGCCATAACTGCAAATAAATTTATACGGTTGGACATAATTTTAAGAAACTCGTCGATCACTGTTGGCGGAACCTTAATATCGTCCACTTTTCTGAAGTTGACACTGGCGCACTTGTGGAATAGGATTTTTTCCGATTCATGCCCGAAGTGGAGTTTCTTTGTTTCCAAGTTTATATTGACGCCAGCCTTAGTCAGCGTGTCAAGCCCTACGATGCCATTAAAAGTTGATCGTATGGCTAGATGAAAAACAGGCTTTTAATGCCAAACATGTTTAGGGAACATTTTTGATTTACTTTGTTGAAGCCATGTAGGGACTTTACAATGAATGGCGCTTCTACAGGAACAATTCCATGAAGTTTTTTTATGTTTACTGTTCTCTCCGCTATTGTTCGTTTGTCGAACGGGAGCAGGGACTCTCCCCAAAAAAATTGACATTATCACTTTTGTATCCCGCATTGTTCTCCTCATCGATCTCCGCCACCGCCTCAGACGCCAACTGATCGTACTTTTGTTCGTATTGATCTGGGTCCTACTGAGTGATGTGATTAACCCGCTGTCTGCGCTGGTCAGATAGTCTCTGGGATCCAGCCGGCCTCTTGAAAGCACCCTGTTGGTGCCCGATATTATGTTTTGTCCCCGCCAGTAAGCCTGAATTGAATCCCAGTTGCTTTTGAAAGTCAGTCGGTTGACGGAGCTTAGAGAAAGATGGGTCCATCCATCATTTCCACCTTATCTTGGCCAAGGTGATCATTTGTTTGGTGAGTGCCCTGATTATTCGTGTAGAAAGGGTTTTTTGATTGTCTTTTATCGTGATCGGGCTCATTTTGCAAATCCTGTTTGCATCTGTTCCTGTTCTGGCCCTTGCCAGGCTCATTTTGCAAACCCTGTTTGCATCTGTTCCTGTTCTGGCCCTTGATTGGCTTCAATTTCTTGCGCCATGGCTAGAGCTGATGGCAAATGATGGTGTGTCAGTGACGCCTCTTCTTGTGACATGATTATTTTGTTTGTGAGGAGGGTGAGTTTCTTCTCAACCTCTTCATAGAATTAAGTAATGGGAATGCCACCCTGTCGGAGCGTGGCAAGCTCTTGTTCTAGCAGGTGCAGTGGGCGCTTGTCCGCATACGTGAAATCGAGGTAATTGATGATTGCCTCAAAGTTCAACACTGTGTTGAATGATGATAAGAGCGTGTTAGCGGATTATGATTATGAGGACCGCTTGGTAATGTTTTAAACTACCTACATACCCCTCGTATAGTTTATAGACAGCCTTTGGTCTGGCGCCAGTAGACGTACTGTTCCTGGGCCCCATGGAACTCTGGCAGCGTTTTAACCGCATCCAGAGCCTCATCGCAAGGTATGTTTCGATTAAGGGTAATCGGCTCGTTGGCCTGGGCCAATTTGTTCCTTCTGGCTAAACCCGGTCATTTTCCATAATTCTGCGTTTTTGGTTTTCTCGTACCTTAAACATTTTGCACTCCACAGATGTTTGTCCTTTGTGAAGGCGTGGAAAAATTGGGAAATAATCTTGTGCTGAATTGATATCACAGGAGTTTGGATACAAAATTCTAATATACCCCTATACTCATCGAGTACCGCGTATAACAAGGTGTATTGCCCCAATAAATGCCCCCAAATCATATAAATACAAATTCTAACTCAGCTTGCAGCTACCATCAGAAAGCGCTTTCGACGGTGGACGCAGTACAAAAGGAGTGCTCATTAAATTTATATTATTCAACATTTATAATTGGTTGCTTTGGAGGCTCATGCCCGAGTTTCTCCTGTGGAATTTATTTCGATTTTCGTGCCCTACGTTCCTTTGCTTTGTTTAATTATCAGTTATACTATTTATACCCGGTACTCGAAGAGTATACCATTTCGAAAGTCATCGTTCCCTCTCGCTCTCTCTCACACGCGACCCTGTCGGCTTTGCCTATTCGTCGAAATGAGCGCCTAGATCTCAGATACTGTAAGAGCTAGAGCAACCAAACTTTCTATCCAAGCTCCAGTGATATCACCTCAATACAAGTTTATTTCAAATTTGCCACGCCCCCTTCCGCCCCCACAAAGGATGAAAATCTGTGGAATCCACAATTTTTAAGGTACGAGAAAACCAAAAACCCAGAATCATGGAAAATGACCGTATCTACTAGACTGCCTAATCTGGATCAGATCGGAGTATTATAATGGCTAGAAGGACCAAATTAGCATCAGAAAAATAGGGATGATTTCAGATTTGACTCGCAAGTATGACACTAAAATCTGTATGGACCCATTTATTACCCATTTATCATTTACCCATTTGTCAATAATATCCATTTTCAAATATGATATATATATATGTCGAGGTAAAAGAGGAATTGCGGTTCCCATCTGGATTTTCTGTATTCATTGTCTTGATTTTTGTTCACTGATGACGCACCAACAGCCGAATTGCTCTGTTCTCAACTGACCGGGCAAACTTCCAAAAACTAAGTGTGTAGCAAGAATCGAAGGCAAGCACTTTCAGCCTCTCATTATCTGCGACACAGCCTCTCTCAATTTATCTCTCTCTCATTATCTACCCAGGCCAGTTACAGAGTAACACGCTCATGCGCCTCTCTCTCAATTCCGTCCCTTCCTCATTACACATCATCTCCCTCTCTAACACTAATACAAACATGAATCAGCCCGTGTCTGAAACGGAGCGTTGAAGTTAGGAGACAAGCAGTGACCGATAACCAACGGTAACGTGCAAAGAAGACATGAAAAGGGACTCAGCGAGCAAGCTGACAGAGAATAACCAAAAATACACCGCAAACAATTCTAAGACCCGACACGGCCATCCTGACCTTACACGTCCTCGTGTAATCATTTCAATGCAGCAATAAATAGATTTTGTATGGCATAATACAGTTTGTCTTTATTCATTAGAAATTATTGGCTACGATAATATCATTAAAACTATTAGAACATAAATCGTTATTCATCTCTTTTCCTTTTCATTTTTCATTCCATTATTCTCTTGTGAGTTCTTATCCAATACAAATTACATTTCTTTTTCTTTCTCACAGTCGCACCGACTCTTCCTGTTTCTTACATTCCACATTTTTATCTTTACCAGAACATAAAACAACGTTACTACAAATCCACAATTGCTAACTTATAGACCCTTGACCGATACTAAATTCAGACCTCATGGCTGACAGATAATCATCATTCATTTTTCAAGTCCCACCTGGACTCTTCGTCACACCTGGACGGAACTCTTTATAGTCGCAACTGACTCTTCGTCCCACCTGGACGGAACTCTTTATAGTCGCAACTGACTCTTCGTCCCACCTGGACGGAACTCTTTATAGTCGCAACTGATTCTTCGTCCCACCTGGACGGAACTCTTTTCATATAACATCATTTCATCGTCTCACAGAGACGGCACTCTCCAAACATAACATATTTTCATCGTCTCAACTAGACGGCACTCTCCAAATACAACATATTTTCATCGTCTCAACTAGACGGCACTCTCCAAATACAACATATTTTCATCGTTATTCGCTTTTCCCTTTTCCGACGACTCACATTCAGTCACCATTGGACCCTTGGGCAGATGCAACTCATCTTCATTACAGTCTAGTTCATTGGGAATACGCCCCTCTGGCATTTTACGAATATCGTCGTGACAATACTTATATGTTCGCTTACTACTTAGCGATTTCAGAACATAACGATCTCCTTCAAGTACCTCCAATACGAGAAACGGACCTTTAAACTTTGCATCCAACTTAGTCTGATGCCTTTCTTCACTCTTCAATAAAACATAATCGCCTACTTTATGTCTGCAAACTGCTGCCTTATTCTTATCAAATCGGAACTTGTCATAACTGGCCGACTCCTTCATAGTTTTGGATGCTTGAGTTCTCACACTCTCCACATCAATCTGATCTTCAGTATCATATGGTGTAACCAAACCCATAGGACGAGCCTCTTTGCCGATTAGGAGCTCTAAAGGACTCACTCCAGCTGCACGGCTTACTGTACAATTTAGAGCCAATTGTGTTTCTCCCAGAGCGTCCTGCCAAGATCTTTGACCTGATTCCACCACAGTTAACAAGTTTTTCAGTACGCTCATAACGCGCTCAACTTGACCGTTAGCACGACTCGCACCCGTAGCAATCAAATGAAGCTTAATATTTTGAGACACACAAAACTCAGAAAACCTTGAGCTAGTAAAACATCTACCTTGATCGGCAATGATTCGATTCGGGACTCCAAACAATGAAATGGATGACTTCATGGCTGCCACACAACTATCAGTATCTAACTTGAGGGTATGAAACAAATAAACAAACTTAGTGAAACCGTCAATCTGCACAACAAGATACTCCTTTAAATCGCTTTTACCACTCAGCTTTCCAGTGATGTCAATATGTACTGTATGCCAAGGTATATCTACTTTTGGAATCGAATGGAGCTCTGCCTGAACTTTCCCCGAGGAACCTTTTACAGTCCTGCAAGTGATACAATTATCAACGAATTTTCGAACATACTTGTTCATTTTGTCAAACCAATAATACTGATAAACTTTATCAAGTGTCTTCTGCCACCCTAAATGCATAATCGATTCATGGACCTGGTTGATTACTGACCATCTAAACGCTCGGGGTACCACTGGCAGCCAACGAGTTCTACCATTCCTTTGAATTTTCCGAAACAATACACCCTTTCTCAACTCGTACGTTCCCGTCAACTCATCCGAAAGCTCGCTTTCATTGAGTTTAGTAACAATATTTAACAAATCCGCATCAAGTTGCTGCTCAGCCAACAACCAGTCGCTGGATACCTCCGTCAAATTCACTCTCTTTTCAGGGATCTTGCTTGTTATTAGATCTGGTTTGGTTTGCAAAGGATTCCTTGACAGGAAATCAACGTGAGCCATACGTTTCCCTTCCCGATACTGAATGTCAAAGTTAAAAGACTGCAGATAGGCCCACCAGCGATGCACTCGAGGAGTCAATTCCAATTTAGTGCGAGAAGCCTTTAAGGCATTACAATCGGTATAAACCACAAACTCACGGCCCAACAGATAGTGACGGAAACGCTTTATAGCTTCCACTACAGCTAACGTTTCTAGTTCATAAGAATGATATCTTGATTCAGCGGAGGAGGTTGTCTTACTAAAGTATTCCACCACATGAGGACTACCATCGATTTTATGTAGCAGTATAGCTCCATACCCACTGGAACTAGCATCGGTATGCAATTCTATTGGATATTTTGGGTTGAAGATAACGAGAACTGGCTCACTAGTGAGGATGGTGATAACATTCTTTCTAATCTCTTCTAACTTTGCGTTCCAAACAAAGTTTTCCTTATCCGATGTTAGCGAATAAAGTGGTTTCATCATCTGTGAAAATCTGGGCACAAACTTCCGAAAGTATGAAGCCAACCCAATGAATTGTCTCAAACTACTAACTGATCTTGGTGGCGGCAAAGAGCTCAATGCCATGATCTTACTTGGATTTGGCCTTATTTCCCCGGCACTCACTTCATATCCCAAATACTGTACAGCCGTTTTCAGAAAGCTACACTTTTTAATATTGAACAAGAATCCGGCCTTACTCACAACATCCAAAACATTTCTCAACCTCTCCAAACCTAGCTCAACTGTAGGTGACACCACCATGATATCGTCCATATAAATGATGACGTAGGAATGCGCAAGAATACCAATCGCATTCATAACTGCACGCTGAAAAACAGAAGGGGCGTTCTTCATTCCGAACGGCATTTTCAAAAACTCATATTGCCCTTCAGGCGTTACGAAAGCAGTATACTCTATAGAATCTGGATGAATAGGTATTTGATGATATCCGCTAGCCATGTCTAGACATGTAAAATAATTGGCACCACCCAATCTGGCAATCTGGTCATCAATAAGTGGCAAAGGGTATTTGTCGGATACTGTATTTAAGTTGAGTTCCCTATAATCAACACAGAGTCGATCCGAACCATTCTTCTTTTTCACGAGCAAAATAGGACTGGCATACGGTGAACAACTGGGTCGAATGATGTTACATTTCATTAACTCACTTATCTGTGACCGAACTATTTCTTTTTCTTCAGGGGCTAATCTATATGGTCGCCTCTGCACCGTCTTGTTAGGGTCAATTAATCTTATTTTCATTTCACCAGTTCCCACAGTGGTACAAGGTGTTCCATTAATAAAAGCCGTAGAATACTGTTCAAGTAATTCAATTAACTGATCTCTATTCTTATCGATTAAATCGGTATTAACATTAGTGGGGTGGTATGGCACTTCAAGTGCTGTACATATATTGACTTCTTTGGATCTTATGATTTCAAACTTATCACACGAGAGTAAAACATTAAAACCTTGTGCGAGAATTTCGCGGCCAATTATGATATCGTTTTGTAGCTCTTTGTCCTGCACTGTATGGAATAATATTTCGATAGCGTTTTCATTTATAACGACATCACTGAGAATTTGCAATGTACTATATATACCCGAATTACCAATACCCTTTAACATTACAATATTATTAATGCGCTTCCCTGACAATTTGATACCCATACACTCTCTAATCAGAGAACATTCAGCTCCCGAATCAAAACAAATCGGATAGATCATACCTCGCTGTGTCATACTTCCCTTCGGCTCTGACACAAAGCACTGATTGATAATCTTCTGTTGGATAGGTCCAGATTTGGCAGCAGTCGGCTCCCTTAAACATTTGTTGGCAAAATGTCCACGTTGTCCGCACCGGTAGCAGGTCACATTCTCTTTCTGCGCCTGCATCTCTCCTTTGAAACTGCTTCCACTCTGGCGTGGCTTAGCTCGGCAGTGTGCCATCTTGTGTCCAGGCTTCTTACAAAAATGGCATACCACTGCAGAAAATCTAGTTCGCTTAAGGTCAGGTCCATTGCTATCCATGGCGCCAGCGTTGCGTTTGTTCTCAAATGAAAACGCCATCAGCTCCGTCTGTAGTTTGCTTCGGGTCGTGATGTTCGAAGTGAAAACAGTTCGCTGCAGGCGACTGTCAATATTCGCCATATGCACCAGCACTGTAGATACTGCGATCTCTTCTATTTCCATCTTCCGCCATTTTGACATCAGCAAAGTCACCATACGGCTTGCATATACTGAATAGCATTCACCGGCAGAGGGGCGGCTTTGAAAAAGGTTCGACAAAATGGCGGCCGACGTCTCCTCACTCTCATACCGCTGCTTGAAAAGTTGCTTGAACTGCTCCCACTGTATGCCAGCGTAACACACTTGGGTTAGCCATTTTGAAGCACTGCCCTCCATACAATTGCTTAGCGCCATGATGAGTCCACTTCCAGTTAGCGGCTGCTCTGCTAGAATGATATCAGCAGTCATACACCATTGCGCAGCGTCGTCGCAGGCACCCTCCGGATTAAACTTGGGCAAAGTGACGCCAACGTTCTGAGCGGGGGCTGAGGCCTGCATAACTTTCGCCAATTCTAGCACCACACGCCACTGCTCCTCGGATAATGTAGGAGTAGGCACAGATCCCACTTCTGATGTCGAGGTAAAAGAGGAATTGCGGTTCCCATCTGGATTTTCTGTATTCATTGTCTTGATTTTTGTTCACTGATGACGCACCAACAGCCGAATTGCTCTGTTCTCAACTGACCGGGCAAACTTCCAAAAACTAAGTGTGTAGCAAGAATCGAAGGCAAGCACTTTCAGCCTCTCATTATCTGCGACACAGCCTCTCTCAATTTATCTCTCTCTCATTATCTACCCAGGCCAGTTACAGAGTAACACGCTCATGCGCCTCTCTCTCAATTCCGTCCCTTCCTCATTACACATCATCTCCCTCTCTAACACTAATACAAACATGAATCAGCCCGTGTCTGAAACGGAGCGTTGAAGTTAGGAGACAAGCAGTGACCGATAACCAACGGTAACGTGCAAAGAAGACATGAAAAGGGACTCAGCGAGCAAGCTGACAGAGAATAACCAAAAATACACCGCAAACAATTCTAAGACCCGACATATATATATTTTTTAGCGCATACTACTTTTTTATATGTGATCAAATATATCATTGTATAATACAGTACACCATACAATTAAATATATATTTGTAAATATATTTATATACATATATCAGCTCATTATATTAGTATATTCTATATTAAACAAAGTTAGCATCTGAAGCATGTACAAAATAACAAATATTCTAGTATTATAAGGCCAGCGTCTTCAGAAAGTGTCGACTCATTTGCACATTTGCAGCGCCCAATAGTTTGGATACGCTGATATCTATGGAACCTTTTCTCAAAATCGCCTCTAGGTTATCACTGTCAATGATGGCTGAACTTACAATATTTATTTTTGCAAAGGTGATGGCGATCGTTATGTTCTGTAATTTGCGTTTGAGTTCTCGAGTTGACAGCTATCTCTCTATTGTTGGCTTTAATTAGATCGTACTCAACATGTCTCGTTTGCTGTAAGTCATCAAAGTCCGGAGTCCCTGCGATGACTTTCAGCGCTGACCCCAGGATGTTCAGGCTCCTCGCATACCTGTGGTGAATTCCCAGTGCCGCAGTCAGTGTCAGTAGGTGTTTTGTATCCGTCTCTAATATCTTTCTCATATACGTCTGTGGGAAAATTTCCGTTAATTCTATTGTCTCCTCACTGTTTATGTCCTGTACCGTTCGTATTCCGTTAAGTTCCTGACATGTTTTATATAAATGGTTTCGTTCCATTGGATATAATCTGCAGGTGAATAGTTCGTCAGTTTAGAGTCGGTCAAGGTTGTTAGCGGTAAGATTGCTAGGATGTAGAGATATCGAACGGGAGACCTATGAGAAACGAGAGGCACAGCACTTATTAGTTATGTCGTACGGTTGTTCGTACTTTTACTATTAATTGTCCTTGAGTACCTGAACTTAACGCTAAAAAACCCTTTTTTAAGGTAGGTAAGGAATTGTGCTTATCTACCTCAAATTGTTTTTGTGGACCACCCTCCTTTTAATAAGAACGGTGGTCCCCAGATCTGCTTCTACCCTTTGCTCCGTGCAGAGGGGAGTTAGCTTGTTTCCTAACCTCCTGTTAGCTTTTACTGGGACTTGTTCTTCCACATCGAAGGTCCTACTTCGTCTGTTTGGGTTGTTTCTATTACGTTGCTCCTGCTGAGCCTTTACCAGTTTTAACATAATCTCTTCCCCAAGGTCGTGGACCACATCAATGGTCGTCTTTTTTGTGACGGAGTGGATGGTACGGTTGTATTCGATGGTCGCTATAATGACTAGCTCGACCATATCGTCAACCTGCCGCTGCAACTTTAAACACCTAGCGATCTTTAACAAGGTGCTGTGGAAGCGTTTGATGTGCTGTGCAACGGGGGGCATTTGCTACATCGACGTTGAATTGGTTCTTCAATAAGGACCGAATGGACTCAGAATTGAAGGCTGGCTCATTGTCCCAATAGATGGTCTTTATGGTCGATATGAATCAACTCGCCTACTCTTGCCGGTATCGGCGTCACCCTTAATTCTTGCCTTCTAGGGTGTCTGCCATACTTAGCTTTTTGGCATATCCTGCAGTTAGATACCACTTCAGATGCGATTCTTTCCATTTTTGGAAGTAGCAAGCACGCAGCACCTGCTTTATATTCTCCTGGGCTGCCCTGTGCGCCCGATTGTGCTCGGTGGTTATTATCTCCCTTCGTTTCCCATCGTTTGTAATTTCTGTCACTAGGGTAGCTGCTTCGAGAGGTGTCTGCCTTTTCCAGTATTATTTGATTCCTGAAGCAGTTCACTGGTTTGTCTGTGGTTTCAATTACATAAGTAAGCGAGGCTTCACTGTGAATTGTAGCTGCGTCGGATCGACTCTGGCTCTCTAAGACATTAATATCTTGCTTCGATAGCGCATCCGCTACATAGTTGTCCCTGCCTGGTTTGTATAAGACTCTCGCGCCACACTCATCAATTCTCGCTTTTCAACGTTTTATTTTGGAATTGGGATTTCTATCTGAGACTACGAATATCAATTGCTGATGGTCTGTGCAGATGTTAATGTCACTCTTTCATTATAGGTAGTGACGAAGTGAATCTAGGGCCCAAATTATGGATAACAGTTCCCTTTCATTGGTCACGTAGTTTAGCTCCCTGTCCTTCAGGGTCCTAGAAATCATGGTTATGGGTCTATTGCCTTGCGACAGCACCGCCATAACTGCAAATAAATTTATACGGTTGGACATAATTTTAAGAAACTCGTCGATCACTGTTGGCGGAACCTTAATATCGTCCACTTTTCTGAAGTTGACACTGGCGCACTTGTGGAATAGGATTTTTTCCGATTCATGCCCGAAGTGGAGTTTCTTTGTTTCCAAGTTTATATTGACGCCAGCCTTAGTCAGCGTGTCAAGCCCTACGATGCCATTAAAAGTTGATCGTATGGCTAGATGAAAAACAGGCTTTTAATGCCAAACATGGTTAGGGAACATTTTTGATTTACTTTGTTGAAGCCATGTAGGGACTTTACAATGAATGGCGCTTCTACAGGAACAATTCCATGAAGTTTTTTTATGTTTACTGTTCTCTCCGCTATTGTTCGTTTGTCGAACTGGAGCAGGGACTCTCCCCAAAAAAATTGACATTATCACTTTCGTATCCCGCATTGTTCTCCTCATCGATCTCCGCCACCGCCTCAGACGCCAACTGATCGTACTTTTGTTCGTATTGATCTGGGTCCTACTGAGTGATGTGATTAACCCGCTGTCTGCGCTGGTCAGATAGTCTCTGGGATCCAGCCGGCCTCTTGAAAGCACCCTGTTGGTGCCCGATATTATGTTTTGTCCCCGCCAGTAAGCCTGAATTGAATCCCAGTTGCTTTTGAAAGTCAGTCGGTTGACGGAGCTTAGAGAAAGATGGGTCCATCCATCATTTCCACCTTATCTTGGCCAAGGTGATCATTTGTTTGGTGAGTGCCCTGATTATTCGTGTAGAAAGGGTTTTTTGATTGTCTTTTATAGTGATCGGGCTCATTTTGCAAATCCTGTTTGCATCTGTTCCTGTTCTGGCCCTTGCCAGGCTCATTTTGCAAACCCTGTTTGCATCTGTTCCTGTTCTGGCCCTTGATTGGCTTCAATTTCTTGCGCCATGGCTAGAGCTGATGGCAAATGATGGTGTGTCAGTGACGCCTCTTCTTGTGACATGATTATTTTGTTTGTGAGGAGGGTGAGTTTCTTCTCAACCTCTTCATAGAATTAAGTAATGGGAATGCCACCCTGTCGGAGCGTGGCAAGCTCTTGTTCTAGCAGGTGCAGTGGGCGCTTGTCCGCATACGTGAAATCGAGGTAATTGATGATTGCCTCAAAGTTCAACACTGTGTTGAATGATGATAAGAGTGTGTTAGCGGATTATGATTATGAGGACCGCTTGGTAATGTTTTAAACTACCTACATACCCCTCGTATAGTTTATAGACAGCCTTTGGTCTGGCACCAGTAGACGTACTGTTCCTGGGCCCCATGGAACTCTGGCAGCGTTTTAACCGCATCCAGAGCCTCATCGCAAGGTATGTTTCGATTTAGGGTAATCGGTTCGTTGGCCAGGGCCTCGGAGGCCTGAACTCTAACAGCCTGCAACTGGTCAGTTACCGATTGCAAGCGTTCCTCAAAGTTGGTTCTCAGCGCTTCCATGCGTTCCTCAAAGTTGGTTTTCTGCGCAGCCAACGCAGCGCTGACCGCCGCAGATATGGCGGCTTCGATTCGTTCCGCATTCATTATTTCTATTATTTCTTCTGGTCCAATTTGAAAGTCTAAACTGAGTTCTTCGAAAAACTCTTCTAACTCGTTTATGTTATTGTCAATGAAAATATAAAAATTCCTTTCAGTTTTCCCCCTACCGCTTCTATCTGTCTTTGTCCTAGGTTTATTTTAGCTGCGCCGGGTCGCTGTTATAGTTTATTTATTTTAAGAATTAAATTCGAGCTCCCTCAAACACAGATTTTTTTATTGTCCGACCCCAACGATGTATTTGTGGCGCGGTGTTATGTTCCCCACTTACACTTATCGAGACAAAAAGGGCAGGAAAAAAAAATATTCTGAGAAATTTTGACGCTTGAACGTTTTATTTGTTTGTTTTTTTTCTTTTCTTTTATTCTTTTTGTTTTCGTTTTTTCGAATGATGTTTCACTCTAAGTAATTTTCTATACGTTTTTACTTTATTTTAAATTTGGCGATTGTTGAAAAAGGGTTTCACTTACATGTACCCCTTTTTTGGCTATGCACTAATTTGTTGTGTTAATCTATCCCCTGTGGATGTTGTTCCGTAGCTGTTTCCAGTCGTGTTAGAGTTAATTCTTCCTTATCCATTTTCGCCGCTGCCCAAAGACGTCCGCTTTGGTGCAACAATTTTTTGGGTTGATTAATTGTCTTTGATTATGCTCAGGGCGATGACCTTCTTAATGCAGCGATCTCTTTGTAGACTTGCCGCGGGCGCAGTTTTCGATTGTTTAATCTTGGAGCGGGCGTTGGCTCCGCGCTTTTTTGTTAGAGTGGTTTTATGTTTTCACCTTTTTTTATTTTGAGCGGGCTTTGTCTCCGCACTCAATTAATGATATATATATATATATATATACATACATATATACATATGAGCTTGTGATTTAAGTAAATTATTATATGTTCGCAAAAGAGACGAATTAAATTTTGGCCAAAATGGAAAATTTCAAAAAATTAAGTCGAACCCCATGCTGTAGTTTTATATTTTAGAAGTTATCTGTTTCTATTTTTATTTACATATAATTTTTACGTCGTCTGCTACATTTTTACATACTCATGTAAAACTACATACAAGAGACATGGAAGTGTGTGCGAGAGAGAGAGGGAATCGCTTGGCTGCCGTTTGGTAGCCACTGAAATTTAATTTGTTCCTTCTGGCTATAATAATGATCCGATATGATCCAGCTTCGGCAATCTGATAGATACGGATATTTTCCATAATTCTGCGTTTTTTGTTTTCTCTTATCTTAAAAATTGTGGATTCCACAGATTTTCGTCCTTTGTGGGGACGGAAGGGGGCGTGTCAAAATTTTGAAACAAACTCATGCTGGTTCGATATCACAGGAACTTGGATAGAAAGTTTGATTGCTCAAGCTCTTATAGTCTCTGAGAAATAGGCGACAAAAAATTCGAATGGGGAAAGCAGATAGGGTCGCGTGTGAGAGAGAGCGAGAGGGAACGATGACTTTTGAAATGGTTTCCTTCATTGTGGCTATATTAATAATCCCATCTGATCCAGATTCAACACTCTGATAGAAATGGTCATTCTCTATGATTCTGCGTTTTTAGTTTGCTCGTATCTTCAAAATTGTGTATGCCACAGACTTTCGTCCTTTGTGGGGGCGGAAAGAGGCGGGATAAAATTTTGAAACATACTTTAAGTAGTGTGATAACACAGAAGCTTGAATACAAAATTTCGTTGCTCTAGCTTTTATAGTCTCTGAGATATAGGCACAAATGAAGACAGACAGACAGACGGACGGACAGACAGACAGACATGGCTATATCGACTCGGCTATTGATGCTGATCAAGAATATATATACTTTATGGGGTCGGAAACGCTTCCTTCTGTGCGTTACACACATCCGTTATCCCCACAAATCTAATATACCTATACTCTTCGAGTACTGGGTATAAAAATATGTTTTCCCATACAGTGACAAGCAACGATGGAAATCCGTCGATCAACTTAAGATAATAGCAATTTGGTAACTTTGAGATTTCAAAATCAAGATTTGGAGATTTTCGCCGTTGTTTTCTAACATTTATAAAGCTCACATACTTGTTGAATCTGCAACTTAGTTCAGTTATTTAAATACAAATAAAAAGGAAGTGATATGGCTGTTTTTGGATCAGTTGCTTATGTTACCGAAAATGTCGACGCGGACAAACCGTTCATGGTCAGCCACTATTGTTTAACTCAGATGCGATTGGAAGAATTTATGCAGTTCATCCCAACAGCCAAGGGTGTTATTATTTGAGATTGTTGCTCATAAATATGTTGAACTGCGGAGCTTTTTCGGCAGCGTAGTTTGCGAATTATTAAACACGGAAGTTTAGTTTAATACAGTTTATTGTCAATAGCGAAAGATGTGTGGATAGGTGGATAGGATAGCGAAAGCGTTATTAGCGATGTAGAGTTGGCCGGTACAAGAGTCGAAAACTGCAAGAGGAGGCGGGCTGAATTGCCCGTTCCCTAATGCGAGCGCGACGATTGAAGAGTCCAGACGCTGCAAAGGCAGGCGGGCCGAATTGCCCGTGCCCTACTGCAAGCGAGTGTGCGACAGATCCAAAGAAGAAAGCAATAGCGAAGACGAAAGATCGAAAGAGTGATAGAAAAGTCGAAAGAAAGAAGGAAAGAACACGTGTGAACGGCTGGAGCTTACATGTATATATGAGTGTACAATGTGCAATGCAGTGGGCAGTACAAACAACAAACAATAAAAAAAGCAATTTAATTTACTGCTCCAGCACTGGCTATAATGTTTCTATCAAGTCTCCCAATATTGGGCTGCAGAACCCGACTAAACATTTGGTGATCAGCACCATTTGAATCTTTGCGAACTGTTCATGAAGAATTATGTGGGACGTATCACGAAGCATGTGAAAGATATTCGTGAAGATAATCGATTGTTTGGTGGTGCATTGATATTGTTAACATGTTATTTCAGACAAACATTGCCAGCAGTCAAATTGGGAACTGCTGCTGATGAAATTAATGCGTATTTGAAAGCATCTAACTGGTGGCGATCTGTGAAAACACTCAGATTGACTACAATTGTTCGTGTTCAATTGCAAAACGACGTTTCAGCAAATGTGTTTTCCAGACAACTGTTAAAAATTGATAATGGCATAGTTACTTCCCGTTGACAATTTGAACGAAGACTTGATTCATAAAAACGATGACTGGTTGAGGGGCAGAAAAATTTTGCACGGAATAAATAAAGATGTCAATGAGATCGACGCATGTATTTTGAATTCCATCTGAGGAGAACTGGTTGCGTACAAGTGGATTGACACAATTCTCAATCAAGTTTATTTTGTAAATTATTCAGACGAATTTCGGAATTCATTGGATTGACCTGGATTGCCGCCATTCTATTTACAGTAAAGGTTAATTATGCTGCGGAATCTTAGTCCACAACGAGTTTGAGATGGTACAAGACATGCTGTGAAAAAAGTTATGACTAATTTACTTGAAGCAACTATTTTGACTGGAAAATTTTGTGGTGAATACGTTTTAATTCCGAGAATTCCGATCATTCCGACTGACATACCAACTGATTTCAACCGACTACAATTTTTCATTAGTTTGATTTTGCTATGACAATAAATAAATCACAAAGACAGTCGTTGCAAATTTGTGGTTTAAATTTGCAGCATCCGGTATTTTCACATTGTCAACTGTACAATGCAGCTTGCTTTCGAGTATGCAAACCACCGTCCCAATTACAACTGCGGCCACAAACTCCAACGTCAGCATATTCTCGGCCACTCGGAAATATAAAGACTCAGCATTTTTTGGGGTCGGAAACGCTTCCTTCTGGGCGTTACACACGTCTATCTAAATGTGTCTAAACTAATGCTAGCCATAAAATATTTTTTTTTTCGACTTTTCCTGAGTTCCTGAATCGAAAAAATTATGAAATTTTGAATTTGAATGCTTTATATCTTCCAGACGTTAAGTTGCAGCTACAAAGTGTCTGGGTTCTTTTTGCGGGAGTAGCGTGATAACACAGGAGACTGGATACAAAATTTGGCTGCTATAGCTTTAATACTCTCTAAGATATAAGCTCTAGTGAAGACAGACGGACGGCCGTACCGACGGACAGACGGACGGACAGATAGACAGACATGGCTATATCGACTCGGCTATTGATGCTGATCAAGAATATATATACTTTATGGGGTCGGAAACGCTTCCTTCTGTGCGTTACACACATCCGTTATCACCACAAATCTAATATTTGGTCAGAATACAGAATTTGGATGGATTGAGTACGGTAGCACCAAATCAAAGGGTGATAAATTATTTGTGACGACAACAATTGAAGTCGGGGACTTAGAGCGTTTCTGGGAAACTTCTTGGAAACCACAAAAAGAGATGAGAATGGAAGATACATATGTGGAAAAAATACCATTTAAAAAAGATAAGGACCTCGGAGGACCATAAGCTATGGAGCGATTTTATAATTTAGAAAAAAAACTCAGCAAAAATGAAAAATAAAAAGAAAATTATCAAAAAAAATATATCAATTTAGGACATATGGTAGAGTCAAAAAAAGAGGGAAAATATTATTTGCCCCATCAAGGAGTCATAAGAGATTTGAGTCTAACGACAAAACTCAGAGTGGTTTTTGATACGTCAGCAAAAACCACAAATAACAAAAGTTTAAATGATGTCATGTGGGTTGGACCAAGAGTCCAAAAAGACATCTTCGATATTATGGTAAAATGGGGAAAGTGGCTATATGTAATATCTGCGGACATTAAAAAGTGTACCGCAAATTAAGGTTGGTGAAGAAGATCAACATTATTTGCATATAATCTGGAGAGAAAATTAAAAGAATATACCTTACAACCGTTACATACAGTACAGCTTCAACACCCTACTAAGCTACTAGATTGCTTGTTGCAATAGCTGATAATTGCGAAAATAAAGCAAGTAATGAAATCATAAAACATGATTTTTATATGGGCGACCTGATGACAGGTGCCGATTCCATGTTATATGCCAAAAGGCATGTAAAGGAGGTTACCCAGGAGTTTGATAAGGTTGGGTTTAACTTAAGAAAGTGGATAACAAATATACCAGAGATTGTTGAGGGCGTTAGAGATAACGAAAAAAATAAAGTATTAACCATTGTGGAGTGTGAATCCGCTAAAACATTAGGACTTCAATGGGAGCCAGTTAGAGGCGAGTATGGGTTTAATTTTCAATACGAACCTATTAAGAAAAGTAACACCTTAGCTAAAATGTATGACCCTTTAGGCTGGTTGTCTCCAGTTACAATTGTCGGGAAATTGTTTATGCAAAAACTTTGGCTATCAGACAAAAATTGGGATGAAGAACTATAAGATCAGGTTACTCGTGAATGGAATGCATTTAAAGAAAATGTAACGGCGCTAGAGAGCATTCGGATACCAAGATGGCTTAATTCTCAGCATAGCAATCCAATGCAAATTCATGGGTTTGCCGATGCATCCGAAAAAGCTTATACAGCCGAAGTGTATGGCAAGGTAGATGGTGCTTCAATTATAATAGCCAGCAAAAGCAAGGTAAATCTGAAGAAGAATCGGAAAACCATTCCCAAATTAAAACTTTATGCTGCTCATCTGCCAACGAAATTGATGCAACGAGTAAAAATAGCGGTTGGAAGTGATGTAGAAAGTTACGCTTGGAGTGATTCTACGATCACTCTAGACTGGATAAAAAACGGAGACAATAAATACAAGTTTATAAGACGTCGAATGGACGAAATTAGGAAAGTTAAAGAAATTAAATGGAGACATGTCAAGTCTGAAGACAATTCCGCAGATGTAGCGTCAATGCAGATAAGCTGAAAGATTTTTAAATTTGATGGAAGTAACCTCAATGGTTGGTAAAATCTAAGGAAGATTGGCCAAAAGAGGAAATTGAAGAGAAAAGAGTTGTTGGCACAACGTTTATAATCGATAAAGCTAACAAAATTAAAGAGTTATTGCACAAATACTTGTGTATGCATAAAATAAAAAGAGTCATTGCATTTGTGTTAAGGTTTATTCAAATCAAAACCATATATACAAAATTTCCACGGTCACGGTTTTGACGGTCAATGAATTTAAGATTGCCAAAATAGTAGTATTAAAAAAAAAAAAACCTATTCAATTCGGTGCGGAAATAGCTAGTTTAATTAATAAAAAATAAATAGAAACAAAAAGTGAGATATTAAGCTTAAATCAATTTTTAGATAAAGACGGATTACTGCGACTTGGAGGTAGATTACAAAACTCCAACGCAGAGTTATATGTTGGAGCAGAACCAAAAAAAATCTAGTTTAAGAGAGAAGAGAGCCAAAAAGCCTCTCCATCTTCGGGTGACCCGCAAGCCGACCTTCGCGATCGCCGACGGCTGCGGTTGCCTGCGGAGAGTGGAGTGGGACTTGTGTTCACTTGTCGAAGTTCGCCCAAAGCCCCTGCACTCGTTTGCTACCAATAAAACGAAATTGAATTGAAACGAAAAACCGCGTCTCAACTTATTTAGTTTGTTGTATAATCTAAAAATTTCGTGTTTGAATTCAGTTCATCGCTCAGTGGAAGCTTAGGCTCGCGTGTGAAAAAGCGCCAAGTTGCAATTTGAACCGTGCCACAGACGTGCCCTTTTGGACCCTCGCCATTTTGGACGCTGCCGTATTTGAAGCCACAGACGTGCCCTTTTGGACCCTCGCCATCTTGGACGCTGCCGAATTTGAATTCTGGCACCTTCCTTTTTATACCTTATTTGTCCAAATTAATGTGCATTAAGTGAAAGTGTCGCAAGTGTACGTGTGTACAAACATATGTACATAAGTTCGAATTCATCGAACAAACCTACGCCATATATACGCTCATGCTGACCACCACTTAATGTGCATAACCAAAGCGGCAACACATATGTACATATTTAACTAAAAATTTATATAACTATATCCAAATATAATATATATACATCATAAACGGTGGTCTATCTAGTGCATTTAATAACATTGGTCGTGTGTTTGTGCAATCGCAAAGCGTCGCAGTGTCTTTTCGGTTGTTCGCTTTGACTTAACCGCTACGTACAATACAATATACATACACACGTAGAGACATCTGCTTGCAATTGCACATACACGCAACGCTTGGTAAAGGTTCTTGGGCACCAGCGGCTGATTTTTCGTGCGTTCGTTAACCTTGCTCGCTCTGTGCTTGCATCGGTTACATGTTAGTTTGTGTGTGCGAGCGCTCGCGCCAAATTTACCGCTTACTCTCTTCTCCCCCGTTTTGGCATACCATACAGGTCAGCTTTGTTCGAGCGCCTGTATTACTTTCGTCTTTGATCCCCCGCACTTTGCACTCTACCCCTGTTGCCCACAAAGTGGCAGCAGCGAGCATCGGGCTTGCTTACTTTCGGTCGCTTGGACCGCTTTCGTTTGTTTGTTCACATATTGCGCCAGGGCGTTTGTGTGTTTGGGTAAGCAAGCTTGGCGTTTTTTGGTACATAGCTGCAGTGCGTGTGCGAGGGTAGCTTGAAGAGTTTGGCGAACTTTGGGTACGGTATTGAAGGTAGTTCTTTTTCGCATTTCAACTATGTCTGAGTCCGATAGGCCAACTGTGGAACGGCCACCAGCTAAACGGCCAGCAGTACCTAAAACAAATACCAAGTTGGCATTGTGTCAACAAAGGTTTGAAAAAGTCAGTGCTGATATTGCACGCGTGCAAACAGCGAAGCAAATTTCATCGGACAAAACCGAATTAGCTTGTCGCCTAGAACTTTTAGAGGGTTATATCGATAAGGCTATGAACCTGCAGGCAAAGTTGGACATTTTGAGTCCAACCAATGAAAGTAGAGGGCCGTTGGAGGATCTGTGTGTCGTCACTAAAGCATTGTTTATGAATGCAATTAAACCAAGATCCGACACACAGATGCAGCATGACTGCTCAGGGAATTCACGGTTCGACACACACATGCATGACTGCTCACTGAATTCGAGCCAGCGATCGCAGCTGCCGAAAATGCGTTTGCCGAAGTTTAGTGGCAAACATTCGGAGTACAAAAATTTCATGTGCCTGTTCCAAAGCCTTATTGACGACGATGCTTCTTTGACAAACGTAGAAAAGTTTAATCATCTCGTATCGTGTTTGTCAGATGAAGCATTGGGTGTAGTAAAACCCTTTCAAATGACAGACTGCAATTACCCTAAGGCCCTTGCCAGTCTGAAGTCAGTCTACGACAATAAATGTCTAATATTCTTCGATACTGTTGCTCAGTTATTCGATTTGCCAACCATGACCAAGCCATCGGCATCGAGTTTAAGATCGATGATAGACACGGTGTCTGCGATATATTCATCGCTGTCGTCTGTAGGTGACGACAAAGATATTGCGAACGCAATGATCATTCACATGGTCATGGCAAAGGTCGACCATTTGACCAAATCTCGTTTTGAGGAGCAGCTTGACTATGATAAGCTGCCTTCTTGGGACGACTGTGCCAAACAGCTGAATAGAAGGTACCAGTACCTGGCAGCAGAAGAGTCAACTCGTGACAAGTCAAGGGTGCGTAACGAGGTGAGGAAGCCTCAACAGAAATCGTCCTTTGCGTGTGCTAGTGCAGGTCAAAGGTCGTCGACTGCATGTACCTATTGCAGGTCTGCAGACCACAATATACATCCTGGTCCGTCGTTTAGTGCCATTTCCGTCATGCAATGTTTTGAGTATGCTAAAACTCAAAAACTGTGCCTCAATTGTTTGACCACGGGACATACAGTATCGAGTTGCAAGGGAGCGAAGTGTAGAGTGTGCTCAAAGCCTCACCATTCGCTCCTTCATCGGTACACTGCATCAGTGCAAGGTGAAGCCTCAACGTCGGAGGCATACGTAGGTCACGTGCTCAATGCGGATCAAGTCGTTCTGGCTACCGCGATCGTAAACATCAAAGGCAGATTCGGACAGTTGCATCCAGCAAGAGCTTTGCTCGATAGTGGCTCTCAAATAAATTTGATGTCTGAGAGCCTAGCACAGAGGCTTCGGCTTAAACGTGAGCCAACTTCCCTTGCTATCGCAATGGTGGGTGGTGCAACCACCGATAGTAAAACTAAGGTTTGTGCATCGATAAATTCTCGTTTGAATTCTCACACGTTTTCCGCTGAGTGTTGGGTACTAAAGTCGATTTCCACGTCTCAGCCTGGGCAATCACTTTCCACATCGAGCTGGAAAATCCCAAAAAACATTCAATTGGCAGATCCCGAATTCCATAAGCAGGCTAAGGTGGATGTTCTCTTGGGAGCTGAAGTGTTTTATGGGCTATTGTGCGTTGGGCAAATTAAGTTACATTCCGAGTTGCCCATTATGCAAAAAACATTGCTCGGTTGGATTGTTGCAGGCAAATGTACTGGACAGGCGCCTCGGCAACAGTGTAATGAGAGTTCGGTAGCTCAAGTGTATAGTTGTTCTCTCGACTCATTAGTAAACCGTTTTTGGGAATTGGATCAATGTCCAAATTAGTCGAAGGCTGTCTGCCAAACGGCTGAACAACAGGCCTGTGAGTTGTACTTCGCAAAAACGGTACAACGATTGTCTTCCGGTCGCTTTCAAGTAAAACTTCCATTTAAGACTGACCCTAAAGTTCTTGGCCTCTCCTTTCAAACTGCGGAAAGGCGTTTTTTGCAACTTGAGCGCAAACTGTCAAAGGATGACACTCTCAAAAGTATGTACCATGACTTCATGAAAGAGTATTTGGATTTGGGACATATGTCCATTTTGAAGTCTGCTCTTCTAGAACAGCATTACTATATTCCTCACCAATGCGTTGTCAGACCTGAGAGTACCTCAACCAAACTTCGTGTTGTGTTCGATGCTTCCAGCAAAACATCAACAGCAGTATCGCTGAACGAAACACTAATGGTGGGGCCAACTATTCAGAGGGAGTTGTATTCAACATTGGTCAACTTTCGGTTGAACAAATATGCCGTAACTGCCGATATTTCGAAAATGTACAGGCAGATAAATGTTTCTGAGGAAGACAGAGACTTCCAACTTGTCTTGTGGAGAGAAAACACTTCACAAAACATACAGGCATACAGGTTGAATACTGTTACATACGGTACAGCATCAGCACCCTTTTTGGCTGTACGTTGTTTATTCGATTTGGCAGATAGTTTCGCACAATCACATCCCATTGGCGCGGAAGTGATTCGCAATTGTTTTTATGTCGACGATATGCTGGCAGGTGCAGACAGTTTAAAAGAGCTGGACACAATTTGCAGCCAGGTTCGGGATATTTTGAAGTCAGGAGGATTTCCGTTGGCCAAGTGGGCTTCCAATTGCCCGACTCAATCTGGAAAGAATGAAGAAATCAACATTAAGGTTGATGAGCAAAGCTCAGTCAAAACGCTCGGAATGCGCTGGGCACCTCAAAATGATGTATTTAAATACCATCTGGACGTGGACAGTTTTGACTCCCTGAAACCCACAAAACGCAATATATTGTCGATAGCCTCTCGTTTGTTTGACCCTCTTGGTTTGTTGTGTCCAATTGTCACTAAGGCAAAAATGCTGTTGCAGGACTTATGGAGGCTAAAGGTAGATTGGGATGAGGCGATTCCTATGAGTCTACACACTGCGTGGAATAAGTTCACCAATACCTTGCGGGATTTGCACAAAATTTCAATCCCTCGTTACGTATGTTTGACACTGTACCAAGGGGTTCAAATTCACGGCTTTGCTGACGCATCCAGTCACGCCTACGGTTGCTGCATATACGTGCGAACATGCAACGACGAAGACGTTCGCGTATCATTGCTCACGGCAAAGTCGAGGGTAGCTCCGCTGAGCGTAAAGACAATACCCCGGTTAGAGCTTTGTGCAGCACTATTGCTGGCCAAACTCTGGCAACAAGTGTCGACCACAATGACCAAATTCACGATAGAAAGCGTAAATTTCTGGTCAGATTCGCAGGTCACGCTATATTGGTTGGAGCGTGATTCGGGTACGTTGGGTACATTCGTCGCGAATCGAGTAGCAGAATGTCAAGAACTGTCAACTGGAGTCGTATGGCGTCACGTTCCAATGGATGCTAATCCAGCAGACTTGGTTTCAAGGGTGGTTCAATGGGCCAAGCTTTTTAATGGCAGAAAAAGATCGATGGCCTCAACTTCATCAGTTCGAGATAGCGTCAGAAGTGAAAACTTCTGAAGATAAGAAAAGTGCAGTGGTATGTGCGCTTGGGGTAGCTGACGCTGAATCGAATTGCATTGTGCAATTAATCAACCGGCAATCAAGGTTTTCTAAGTTGCTTCGATTCTGTTTCAGGCAGCTTAGAGGTGATTCGCATGTTGTATCTGCGGCAGAAAGAAACTTTGCGTTTTTAAAGCTGATCGCAGTCGTACAAAGCACAACATATAGCACGGAGTATAGATTATTGGAAAAATCGGCGGCATTAGCTCCGATGCTGCAATCGTTAAATCCATTCGTCCACGAGTTTGATGAAAATGGCATCAAATTTAAGTTAATTCGAGTAGGAGGGCGCTTGCTACACGGCCCTATCGCATACGACGCCAAAGGGATCTGAATTGGTCAGCCTTTTGGTCAGGCATTTGCATCTTAGGCACTACCATGCTGGTGCAAAGGTTCTTGTGGGATTGCTGAGGCAGCAAGTTTGGGTGATCAATGACCGAAGCGTGTGTACAGCGCATATTAGAAGATGCGTACACTGCTTTCACTACAAGCCAAAGTTGTTGGGGCAAATAATGGGAAATTTGCCAGCTGACCGCCTTCGTGAGGGTCGGCCGTTCAGAGTAGCTGGCGTAGATTTCTGTGGGCCGTTCTACGTAAGCTATAGAATCAGAGGTAGACCACCCGTTAAAATGTACGTTGCCGTTTTTGTTTGTTTCGCCTCAAAAGCAGTCCATCTAGAACTTGTCTCAGACCTTTCAACTGACGCCTTTCTAAATGTCTTCAAAAGGTTCGTTGGGAGACGAGGACTGCCGGAGAAGATGTTCAGCGACAACGCGGCCAACTTCGTGGGAGCGAGCAACGTGCTGAGGGAGCTCCAAGCGGCAGTTCTCAGGAGCAGGGAGGAACTGCTGAACTACGCAGCGGAGAGAGGGGTGAACTGGTGCTTCATCCCTCCGAGAGCACCACACTTCGGCGGGCTGTGGGAAGCTGCAGTGAAGGCAGCCAAACACAGGTGTTGCGAGGGGCAGGCGACGCCAACCTCACGCCGGACGACTTGAGCACGCACCTGGTGGAGGTCGAAGCCTTGCTCAACTCCAGGCCCCTCGTGGCGGACACCAGCGACCCGAACGACGGGGAGGCCATCACGCCTGGGCACTTGCTCATCGGCCAACCGCTGCTGGACCTGCCGCACGAATCCACGCCGGAAGAGCCCAACAACAAGCCCGCACCCGGATCCTTGAAGCGGTGGCAACAGTTGTTGGAGCTCAAACTGCGCTTTTGGCGCAAGTGGTCGCGGGATTACCTGCTCAGCCTGCAGCAGCGAGCCCAGTGGAGCAAGGGCGAGGCCAATCTGGCCGAAGGAGCCGTCGTGCTGGTGCACGACGACAACACCCCCCCGCAACGATGGATAACAGGGCGCGTGACGCGCGTGATGACTGGAGAGGACGGCAAGGTGCGGGTGGCCGAAGTAAGACCCAGTAAGGCGAAGTAAGGCCCATCCGCAAACTGGCACCACTGCCAACGTGCTGAAGACCGGAGCTCTTCAGCGGGGCCGGAATGTTGGAGCAGAACCAAAAAAACCTAGTTTAAGAGAGAAGAGAGCCAAAAAGCCTCTCCATCTTCGGGTGACCCGCAAGCCGACCTTCGCGATCGCCGACGGCGAATTGGGTTGCGTGCGGAGAGTGGAGTAGGACTTGTGTTCACTTGTCGAAGTTCGCCCAAAGCCACTGCACTCGTTTGCTACCAATAAAACGAAATTGAATTGAAACGAAAAACCGCGTCTCAACTTATTTAGTTTGTTGTATAATCTAAAAATTATTAGATTTTTCATTATACATATGTTAAACATCCCTTGATTTTAAATAAGTGTGTGAAGGAGCATACCTTTCACAACATACAAGCCTTATTCCGCAGGGAAGAGAAACTAAATCTAGAGAAGCTAACTGACGGGATATTGTGCCGCACAAGATGACAGGAGGAGATAGCGGGTAAGCTGAAAGGTGCGACAGAGACCCTTAGTAGCAACAAAAATCCATAGACAAGGCAGGCCAATACAAATTTTTCGGCAGAAGTCTCGCTTAAATTATCACCACCCCTCCAATAACCCGCAAAGCTCTCGATTTCACTAGTAAACATTAGTCACTATGTGTTATTCACACATATTTTCAAATGATAAGAAAGGCGTAAGATTTAGTTGGGAAAATGAGAGAAAATAAGAGCAGAAATAACAAAAATAAAGGACATTTTATTAGAAACACTAGTTCTTCCAGAAAAAAAAGAGCAGGGAAGCAAGAAAATGTACAGCCTTTTAACCTCAAAAGCAGTTTTCGTAGATAACAAGTTAATTTTAAATGGGAAGATCCCATTGTTTGGTAGACACCCATCCCATTTGTTTAGGATTATTCAAATCCAGAAATAATTGATCTACCTCAACTAGGAATTTTAACAATAATGAATGGTTGCCCTGTGCGAACAGATGATAAAATATTAATACCTCATCACAGAGTTCGTTCAGAAGACAATGAGACAACTTCATCCTCTTATATAATTAATATAAGTAAAATACCGAAAATTATTTGGAATCCAATATCTGTACCGTTAATTAACCATACGAATGGAATTGATAAGTTACAAAACGAATTAAAATTGTTAATAGAAGGTCATCATGAATTATAAGGACTTAAGTTCCACTATGTGTCTGGACATGCAGCCTTGATTATCGGAATAATAATTATGTTAATATTAATAATATATGACATAAGAAGAATTAAGGTAGCGCAAAGACTGCAAACAATAGCACTTCCCTATTCATTGAAGTATTCATTGTACTTTAAGATAATCATCGGCAAAAAAAAAAAAAAAGTACAAATAAAAATAAAAACTAAGCCATGCCACTTCTGGTTCTTTGCAGAATGTTCAAACATGAACACGTTATCGTACTTAAAGAACAAGAGTCCTCACACATTCACGGAGATTAAGACAAAACCAATCTATTCTAAGTAAAAAACATACATAAAGTATAGAACTTATGACTATTAGGGTGCGAGCAAGAAATGATCTGTCAACTCATTAACAATCACGACATCCCAAAGTCAAGTGCAGTAAGCAATTAAGACCCTAATTTAGTCCAAAAATACTGATGATTGCATGCAATCAGTTGGTTACTCACAGTAGCGTTGCAGCCGATCCGTGAATAGAATACAAAATTGTCCCCAACCTACATTGTAAAATTACATATAAGGCCTGACGTTGATGAAATAAAGTCAGATTGAATTTACAAATCATCTCATAAGTGTCTAGACTTTTCTTTAAAGGTCTAAACACAACCCACAGAACAATGTCAGCTCAAATTAGACAACGGGCAGTGGTCGAAGGGCAGCAAAGAAGCCCTGACGGCACTAATTGAACCCCACTTCCCAGGATGCACAGAGGATGCACCGATGCCAAAACGCATCAGGACCTAGCAACTGTGGAACAAACACCACCAACAGACCTATTAACCTCCAAAAAAATCCAATGGGCTATAGATTTCTTTACGGGCATAGAAGCAGCTGGACTGGACGGAATATTCCCAGCCATGTTGCAAGTGACCAAAGGAATGATCATCCCGTGGCTTCTCGCAAAATACACCTCCGTTCTACAGAAATCACTAGAAAAGCTGCTGGAGCTACACATCAGAAACGAAGTGGGGGGACTGATGTCAACATATCAGCATGCCTCTAACATTCACTACATTCGGACCTCATCCTATTCACCAAGAGGTACAAGATACCGGCATGGATCACAACAAAAATTAACGAAACAAAAAAAAATTACAAAAACACAATTCAAATACCACAGCACAGTCCTGGATAGCAAGCTGGCATGGAGACCCAATGTGGTGGAAAGGGTGAAGAAGGCCACCCTTGCGCTATATGCATCAAAGAAGATGCTTAGCAGCACATGGGACCTGTCACCTGCTCTTAAGCATTGGATTTTGGTGGTGAAAGCCACCGAGAAGATGACATAACGCAAGCTTATGGAAAAGACTCAGCGACAGGCTCTGCCTTGTATCACGAGGGCACTGAGATCAACCCCAACAAAAGCACTCGAGATCATACTTGGAATTGATCCCCTGGACATTCACGCTCGTCTGACGGCAGGAAAAGCTGGATAGCGCCTGATTGCGTCGGGAAACATGTGGCGACAAGGATTTCATTTGATTTGGACGCACAAATCAATTGGTAGGGACATGATCAGTTATATTGACTACATGACCCCCCGAACTTGCCTCGACATCAATACAAACGCATTTCTGGGACCCAAAGAATGGAAAATGGAATGGAATGGAATGGAATGGACGGGGACCCGGAGGACCCGACCCGACACCTCAACATATACGCAGACGGCTCCAAGATGAAAGGAGGAGTAGGAGCTGGCTTAAACAGCACAGAACCCGAAATAACAATCACACAATGTGGTCAATTTGTCCATAGACAGCCAAGCGGCGATAAAATCCATGCAGTCGTCCGCGGTTAGTGTCCCGGCAAGCAAGGAGGCATTGTAATCACTTTGCATGACTAAGTCAGGGCGGATCTATTGCGTTCCCAGCCACCAGGGCATCGAAGCAAACAAAGATGTGGACGCTCTGGCCAAGGAAGTGGTGGGGCTGGCGAATGAAAGAGAATTCCTGTCTCCCTTAGAACGCTACAAAGCGACTTAGATAAGCAGGCAATATTTAAAATCGAGAGCATGTGGAGAAGCATAACTGCTGCATCTTCCACGGAAGGACTGCAGACTGTTAGCGGGGATACTGACAGGTCAATGTCTGCCTGCATCACATGCAGCAAAGCATGATGCTTAATCACCAACGGAAACAGCTGTTGGAAATTTGAAAAAACCTGGAACATCTCATTTGCGGCTGCTTTGCTCTTTCACGGGAAAGAAGAAGATACCTGGGCGCGCCGACGCTAGCATCCCTGGAAGATGCCTCCAAGAGGCTGCCAAAGGAACTACTAGCCTTCGCCAAAAACAACTCGATTCTACGGTACTACAAAACCTCACTAGCACCCTCGTAAAGTTTTATAACCATTAAGATAACTAAGAACCATGAGAAGCTTATGAGAGGCCCCACTAAGGGCCATTCGGGTTAACCTAACCTAACCTCTAAAGGACTAGTATTTCCCAAAAATGACACGGATGTCTACAGAAGTTGCATGAACAGAAAAATCAGTTCAATGGCTAAATACAACCGCCATCCAACAAAACAGACACTTGGCAAAACACCTGTTCCATTTTATGCTGCAGAAATACTTTACATCAGTTTATCCTCACTTGTATTGATAGCATAGCACAGCCAATAGAATGAAGAGCGATGGTAGATATCGAAACCTTAATATAACAGTTGGCAATTTTTTCCCTAAGATAAATGCAATTTATTGTGATAACGAGAAATCGTTGAATTCAAAAAACAATTTAGTCCATACTATTAAAGAAACTTGACATCCATATAAAAAACGCACCCCTCTCCATAGCACTTCTAATGAAAAAGTCGAGAGATTTCATAGCTCTAAAACTTTAGAGCAGACAAACAAAAACAGAAAGTGCAAGAGCTGTCATGCAGGCGAAAAAGTTTGACTTAATAAAAACAAGCGCCTAGGGAATAAGCTCACGCCACTATGTTCTAAAGAAATTATAGAGGCAGAGCACTGGACGACGGTTCTCATTAAGGGGAGGGTGATCCATAAACAATATAAGTTAAAACTAAGGAAAATATTTTGTTAACATCTTTTATATTTTGTATACTTTACTTCTTACATATATGTATGTACGTTAGGACTTGAGGCAGAACTAATAATATCAACTTCAACCTCCGTACCCGCTTTAACCAAACTTAGTGACTACTCGCATTCACAATACATACCGATAGAAGACGTTACGATATGGGACAGTTGTAAGCTGTTCATTCATAACCTCTTTAATATCAATGTAAATTTGTATCGTGGTTTAAGTAGGGGCTAAAATCTAATTAGTAAAAAACATTAGTTAGAATGGAAGTGAGGCGACTCTAAGTCAACAACTGGAAACACAACTTCTACTTTGCTTACCTCTTTGGTCGGTAGTCTCGAAATAGCGTCTAGAACTAAATTCGGCGTGCCGATTTCCGTTTGCCAAAATATAACCGTTTTTTTTCTTACAAAAAATACCAAAAATCTGTGTATGAAACTTGTTCGGCTTAGCGCCGGCCCACGGCAGCATAAAGAGCGCATCTCTCTCTTAGTCATTTTGTTGCTTACTGTCGACCTGCACGCTCTATCAAAACATTGCCCTTTCTTCGTCGTTCGTCGTCCAACAAGAGCTGCGTGGGAGGCACATCTTCGGAGCAGCAAGCACTTCTGAGTTGATCGTCTTCGTGAGCGTTTGCCAATATCGTCACATAGCACCATTTTTTGTTTCGTTGGCACTGCGACCAGTTTCTTATTTGCATTACCAAGCAAAAAAACATAATAGAAAACATTCAAATCAAACCAAATATTTGTTTTTAATAAATTCTTGTAAATTACGCTACCGAAAAAGCTCAGTAGCTCAACATTTTGGTGACCCCACACGTGATAAACAATAACATAATAACATAAACTTATAAACAAAACGCCAATATATATATATATCGTTCCCTAATTTACATAAATACAGTTGTTCGGTTCGGCGGTTGTGCACAAACAGTAACGGTTATCGCGTCATCCGCTTTACCCTTTGCTTGCTGTTGTTTCGTGTCGTTTTCGGTGCACTCAGTGTGTTTGACATTGTTGTTGGTTTTTCTTGGCAAATTGCGAACTCTCGCTGCTGGTCTGTGCCCGTGTGTTCGAACGCTGCGATCGCTTTGAAGTTCCTTTAAAACTGTTCGAGGTTATTCACCGACTATTGACCTCTGTGTTTGCGGTATCAAATAAAAGAAATGCCCTCTGATAGTACACCCTCCCCTAACGCTCTCAATTTCCCCGTGTCCCTCAATGTAGACCTTTCTTATTACAAGCGTAAGGTTCAAGCTATGCTAAGTGCAGCACGGAGAATTGAAAATGCCGTCGGAGAAGAGAAGATTGGTGAGCTTAAGGAGGAGGAATTGAACGTCCGTTTAAAGTCTGTACTGGATCTTGTTGTGTCTTTTAATGAGCATCATGATGCTCTGGAAAGGGTCGATCTTAATGAGATAGTCCCTTAAGAGAAGAGTTTGACGAGTGCGTGGTTAGCTGGAGACCAGCATTAAGCATGAGTTGAACAAGCGGCAGCCTACAATGCTCCCTTGCTCAACAATGCGGACGGACCATGTTTCAGAAGCCCCGGCTGCGGTTATAATGCAGCATCGACATCGCCTTCCGGAGTTAAAGCTTCCAGAATTCAGTGGGGGCTACTCACAGTACTCCGCCTTTTGGAGCATGTTTTCCTCGATAATCGACAAGGAGCCTGACTTGACGAATGTGGAAAAATTGCAGCATCTACGATCCTGCCTAAAAGGACCGGCTCTAGATACGATCTCGTCGTTGGAATTTTGCCACGCCAGCTATCACATCGCTTTAGATTTGCTGAACAGACGTTTCAATAATAAACGGTTAATTTTTCAGGCACACGTCAATGACATTCTGGGTGTGCAGCGCGATGAGGAGTCGTCTGTGTCTCAACTCCGGTTCTTGACAGACACCGCAATTGGCAATCTGCGAGCCTTAAAAAGTATTGGGACAAAGGAACAGATTGCTGACTGTATTATAATACACAGCCTGCTGCAGAGGGTAGACAGTGCCACACAAGCCAAGTGGGAGGATACTCCGTCACTGGATAGAATACCCACAGCCGAGCAATTCACCTAGTTTCTGGAGCAAAGATGTCAGAAGTTGGAGAATCAGGAGCACACTAGGGCAATGTATGCGCCCGGCATTCAGGTGGGAAAGAATAAAAAAATATTTAACAACAGTAAGAGTTCTTTCGTAGCGACTGAATCGGTTGCTCTTGACTGTGTATTTTTCAACACTACGGGACATAGTATTTATACCTGCACCTTGTTTTTAAATCTCTCGCCTTCACTGCGCCTACTAGAAGTGAAGAAACTAAGTCTTTGCATGAATTGCCTGAAGCCCGTCGTCACTGTGGGGTCAGACATCACACGTTATTGCATTTCAATGACAGACGCTCGCAATCGGAGTCTGCTGTCTCGTCGTCACCCCACCCTGAAGCCCATTCGCAGGCTTCAGCCACCGCTCTGATAGCTCACAATTCTTGCAATGATGTCGTACTCTTAGCCACTGCAGTGGTTTTGTTGAAGGATCGCGCTGGATCTCTCGTGCCATGTCGGGCACTCTTGGATTCCGGGTCACAAATGCACCTCATAACATCTAGTCTCGCTCAGCAACTTAGACTAAAAAGGACCATGTCATCGGCCGCAGTATCTTGGGGACTCTAGTTTCGCATCGGAAGGCTACACAGTGTGCTTTAATTTGCAGTCGCAAGCCTCTGATTACAGTACCTGTTTCGTCGCGTTGGTAGCACCCACAATCACCGAGCAGCAGCCTAGCTTTTCAGTAGACGTCTCCGACTGGAAAATTCCGCAGAACATCCCACTGGCGGTTCGCAGTTCTTCAGGCCGCAGCGTATTGACCTGCTCATTGGGGCTAGTCTCTTCTTTGATCTTCTGTGCGTTGGCCAAATCAAATTGGCAACAGGCTTGCCATCGCTTCAGAAGACTCGCCTTGGATGGGTGGTTTCAGGAGGTGGCCAGCAACCTCGTAAAAAAGCCTTGTTGGGGTCTCGGTGCTCATCCGACACAGGTCATGAGTCCCTCGATCAAGAGGAAATGCTGCTGAGGCGGTTTTGGGATATCTTGGGTGATTCGTACATGCAAGCATATCGCCGGTTCCTCAACTTGGAGCGGAAACTTGAGCGTCGGTCGCAGCTAAAATCTCAGTACTCCTCTTTCATCCGGGAGTACCAAGAACTTAATCACATGTCGTTGGTAGAATCAGAACTGTCCAGTCGCTGTCGATATTTTTTGCCACACCATTGCGTGCTTAAGGAAGACAGCACAACTACCAAACTGCGGGCTGTGTTCGATGGATCTGCAACAACTTCAACAGGGTTTTCTCTAAGTGAGGTTCTAATGGCTGGGCCTACTATACAACCAAAGCTTCTACATACAATACTTCGGTTCCGTACGTTCCCAATAGCGCTGACTGGTGACATCTGCAAGATGTACAGGTGTGTCCGGGTAACTGAGCCGGATAATTACCTTCAGTGCATCTTATGGAGAGATTCAACTCAGAAAAATGTAAAGACGTTTAAACTCGACACGGTAAGGAATGGGACCAAGCCTACTTCCTATCTTGCAACTCGTGCGATGCTCCAATTGGCCGAAGAAGAAAAATCGTCATTCCCTATTGGCTCGGAAGTGTTGGCGTCCAATTTTTATGTCGACGATTTGATGACTGGTGGAGGATCTGTAGAGGAAGTGCGTGAGAAGTTGAAGCAGACATCCCAGTTTCTGGCTCGGGGAAACTTCCCAATTCGGAAATGGTGCTTCAACGTTCCTGCCGTGCTTGAAGGAGTTCCTGACAAAGATAAGGAAACGCTGCTGAGTTTCAACGATGGCACCGATTTTACAAAGGCCCTTGGATTGGTTTGGGAGCCTGCATCCGATGAATTTCTTTTTTCCATAGTACCCGCACAGTTGTCTTCAAAGCCGACAAAGCGCTCTATGTTGTCAACTATCGCTCGCTTTTATGATCCCCTTGGATTGATTGGGCCTGTAATTGCAAAGGCAAAGATTTTCCTTCAGCTGGTGTGGAAGGAGCGGCTCCAATGGGATGAGAGTCTACCCGAGTCTCTTTCGACAGCGTGGACCACTTTCTGCGAGAATTTGTCGGCTCCTCAGCGATTTAGATTTCCTCGCCTTGCATTGTGTCCCAGGTCAAAGGTGGAGGTTCATGGGTTTTGTGATGCCAGCCTAGACGCGTATGGCGCATGTATTTATATCGTCTCAAGGACCAAGAATGGCGCATACGTGCAACTTTTCTGTGCGAAGTCTCGTGTCGCTCCTGTCAAGGTATTGACGGTGCCCAAGTTGGAGTTATGTGGTGCTGACCTACTCTCTCAATTGATCAGCGAGATCCATCAACTTAAATTATTTATTGGAAGTTTCTATTGCTGGTCCGACTCCACAACTGCCTTGTCCTGGATTCGCAATGACCCATCAAGTTTTAACGTCTTCGTTGCAAATCGGGTTTCGGCCATTCAGGAGCGGACTGCTCAGATGGAATGGCGCTACGTTCCAACCGCTCAGAACCCTGCGGATATCTTGTCCAGAGGCGCTCTGCCATCTGAACTTTTGGAATCGCATCTTTGGTCACACGGGCCACTCTTTCTTCGAAATGAAAAACCGATGTGGCCATCCTCATCTGCACAAGACCTGCCGACACTGGAGCTTCGCAAGAGAGTCCTCATTGCAGTTTGCCCATTCGTAGACCTCTCTGATGGGCGGAAATTTAGCAATTCCTTCGGAAAGCTTCAGCGCACGTTTGCATACGTCTTCAAATTTGTGAGGCGCAAAAAGTCATCGGGATTAACAGTGGAGGACATCGTTGGTGGCACACGGTTACTCATTCGTTCAATACAGAGAGTGCACTTATGGACTGACTACAAGGCTTTGCGTGATGGAGAGCAGGTGCAGCCGTCGAGCTCTGTTTCGTCGCTCGCACCATTTCTGGATGAACATGGACTATTACGCGTCGGTGGACGGTTGGCGAACTCATCACTTGATTTCAACGCGCGGCATCCAGTTATTCTTCCAAGGCGTCATCCCGTCACTTCTGCTGTAATTGTGCATTTTCATGAGTGGAACTTGCACGCTGGACCACGATCATTAGTTGCACTAATTCGTCATGAGTATTGGCCGATTGGAGGGCGCAAGACTGTGGCAAGTGTCGTGAATCGCTGCACAAGATGTTTTAAGGCCAAGCCGCGTTTACTTCAGCATATCATGGCTGACCTGCCAAAGGAGCGCGTGAATGCAACTTGTGCATTTGCTGTTACTGGCGTTGATTTTTGTGGTCCATTCTTTTACAAGAGTGGGGTGCGGACCAGACCACCCATCAAATGATACATTTGCGTTTTTATTTGTTTTGCCACCAAGGCCGTACACTTGGAGCTTGTGCAGGATTTGTCGACGCCAGCGTTCATTAGCGCGCTCAAGCGTTTCGTTTGTACTCGTGGTCAGCCAAGGGAGATTTGGTCTGATAACGCAACGAGCTTCGTTGGAGCTAAGAACGAGTTGGCGGCGCTGAAGAAGCTGTTCCTCTCCGAAAAGCACCAGAAGGCAGTTCAGGAGTTTTGCGTCGCAGATCACATCGACTGGCGCTTCATTCCCCCTCGGTCGCCCCACTTTGGCGGGCTCTGGGAGGCAGAGGTGAAGACAGCCAAGCATCACTTCTACCGTTCCGCCTCCAGTTTCGTACTTTGTTTCGATGACCTGAGAACCCTAGTGTGCCATATAACTGCCATAGTGAACTCAAGACCATTACTTCCCATTTCAGAGCATCCCGACGATTTGGACGTGCTAACACCTGCGAATTTCTTGAGTACGGCGCCGATCCTTATGTTTCCAGAGCCAGATGTAATAAGGCTCAACTTTAATCGTCTTGATCGCTGGCAGCAGGTCAACTTTCTGCAGCAGACATTTTGGTCCCGCTGGCGAGAGGAGTACCTCACTCTTCTTCAGGAGAGACCTAAGTGGAGAACTGGGCAGCCTGCCTCCGAGAACCTGCCTCCCCTCAAGTGGCCATTGGGAAGGGTAACTAAAGTAATCGTTGGAAAGGATGGTGTTCCCAGGGTAGCTGAGCTCAAAACGGCTACTGGGATTGTCACCAGGGCCGTCGCGAAGCTATGTATGCTGCCAAAGAAGGATGTCGAAGACCCGTACTCTTCAACGGGGGGAGTATGTTCGGCTTAGCGCCGGCCCACGGCAGCATAAAGAGCGCATCTCTCTCTTAGTTATTTTGTTGCTTACTGTCGCCCTGCACGCTCTATCAAAAGATTGCCCTTTCTTCGTCGTTCGTCGTCCAACAAGAGCTGCGTGGGAGGCACATCTTCGGAGCAGCAAGCACTTCTGAGTTTATCGTCTTCGTGAGCCTTTGCTAATATCGTCACATAGCACCATTTTTTGTTTCGTTGGCACTGCGACCAGTTTCTTATTTGCATTACTAAGCAATAAAATATAATAGAAAACATTCAAATCAAACCAAATATTTGTTTTTAATAAATTCTTGTAAATTACGCTACCGAAAAAGCTCGGTAGCTCAACAAAACTGTTTTCAACGTTAAAATGGCATTTTGGATGGTACCGAACGGAATTTTTCGGCAAAATTCGGCATACGAAGGTTTGGTCCATCGGCTGCAACTTAGCCATTTATTCATCGATTAATGCAAACGATGCCGTAAACGACGCCTAATTAATGTGCCTAACAAAACCAAAGCCTTGCGTCTATCTGCCCAAGAAATATTTATTTTTCGGCTTTTCCTGAGTTCATAAAGTCAATTTTTCGGGAAAAAATATCAGCTGCAAAGTGCCTGGCTCAGACTTAACGTTGGATTTGTCAGCTATTCAAAACTGCAAAGTTCAATACAACCAAATATAAGATACTTATGTTATGTGAAAAAAGACATTTGAAAAAAATATTTTAAAAATTAATGATGAGACGCCTATGACCAAATTCAACGCACATAAGAATCCCTTAGCCGATCTTTCTTGAAGCCAAATATCCTGTTCTCTCATAGCCAGTAGTAAAGCGAGCCTTTGCGACTTCACATTTGCTCAAACAGTTCGGACACCTGTCCTAATCCTCTCAAGGGCAGTAACAACATTTTTTCACGCCTACCCGTGATCCTCATGAGCTCGATAACCACCCCACACGACCAGCCGCGGAAACGGAAGTGTTGAGCTTCTATTTAAGGACTCCTGTTATCCACTTTCCTACTGTCACTTGTTTGTTGCCTTTAATAAAATTTACAGTCAAACCGGGGACTATATGAAATTTAAAAATAATTTTTTGAAATCAAAACCGAAATTTTGGGTGGCTGTAAATAATTTTTATTATCTGCGCTTGAGAATACTCAATTTCATCGTATCTATAATACTCACGGTGGCAAAGTGGACTGAATACGTCAAGAGCAAGAGTAAGCTTTTATTGAGTTCCCGCTTTGCGCAATCTAACTTACGCGAGACTTCATATAATTTTAAATTCAACTTTTTTCCCCGCTGCCGCCGAAAATGACTTTTTCCAATAGATTTGGATATTTAACAATTTCAAAAGAATTGTGGATTTTCTTTTGTAGGTTTCGTTTTTTTTATTAAGATTAAGATTATTAAGCAGTATTTTTCACGAAATTTTGACTTAAAAAACTCAGGGAACGTAGAAAAAAAATATTTCCTGGATTTTTTTGGTTTTAGATATAAATATTGATAAGGTTTTTAAGGCGTTTAAGGCATTGTTTGCTAGATTCGACGGATAAACGGCTAAGTTGCAGCTGTCTGAACCAAAACTACAAATTTTTAAATCTATCAGAGAACGTCATTTTGAGCAACATCTGAAATAAAAAGTGCAATTTTGTTGAGTAGTGTATTGGGAGAAACTTGGTCAAAGCCGTACAAATACTAAATTACGACACGGAAGATTCACTTTTTGAAGATGACACAGAAGGGGAAAATTTAATGGGAAAGCTTGATGGATTTAGCGAATATTAATCTTGTTCGGTGCGGGGCTCACACTCTTCAGCTATGATGTTAATAAGCTGAATGAGATTAGCTGCCGCAAATTATACAAAACATTGCGCACTGAAACTTATAAGTACCCTGCAGTACGGGCCATCGCTTACAAATGTGCTCACAAATAGATTTAAGCGTGAGCACCGATACCATAAGTGATGTCGCTCACGTTAATATAGAAATGTCCTAGGGGCATAGGCGATGACATGGTCATCGAGAAGTGCGGAAAAATAAGGCATTCCATAAATGATTTTCTTGAAAACATAAGACATATAATATGCGATGATTTTAGCCCCAAAAATAAAGCATACAATAAGTGATGATTTTCTAGAAAAATAAGGCATATATTTTATAAGCGAAAATGTAAGGGATATAATAGGTGAAGATTTTATATGAAGTAAGGCGTTTATTATACCCGGTACTCGAAGAGTATAGGGGTATATTAGATTTTTGGTGATAACGGATGTGCGTAACGCCCAGAAGGAATCATTTTCGACCCCATAGAGTATATATATTCTTTATCAGCATCAATAGCCGAGTCGTGACTATAAAAGCTAGGGCAACCAAATTTTGATTTGCTGATGTAAAAATTATACGAAAACGAAAATGGAAACATATATATACAAATTTTAATACTGGTTCGACTTAATTTTTTGAAATGTTCTTTTTTGCCCAAAATTTAATTTGTCCCTTTTCCGAACATATAATAAATTACATAAATCGTAAGATCACATTTATACTCATTGACTACCGGCTATAAAGTAGAGCCGCGGCCTTCTTTTGCTTTTATTTAAAATTACAATTATGTACATATGTCAGTTTTGGTGGTCCCTCAGCCTCGTTTGATACCTTCAATCGCATCGCCACTCAAATTATATGGATTAATTTATTACGTTTTTGTTTAGTTTTTTGACTTATGTTTAAACAAGAAGCGTTTTTATTATTGTTATTTATTTGTTTTATTGTAGGGGTGTGTCAACTTCAAAGTAAGCGAATTAAAATCGAATTGGAAGAAATAATAACGACAACCAGACGATGAGATGCTGTTGAGTATCAGTCGACGACTGCTTTATTGGGATCTTAGTGCATGAGCACCGAGCATAAGCGAGAATAGTGAGAGCGTTCATTGATGAGCGTGCGCTTTGGCTACGAGAGGTGTTTAACTAGTTCTAATTTAGTTGGGTGGACGAAGTTTGACCGAACAGCCCGGCCCCGTTGAAAGGACTGCTTTCAAACAACCGGATGAATTGCCAGTTTGTGTATTGGCCGGCAACATGTTCCATTTGCTGTGCGGAGGTGTACCACTCGTACACGACCATCCTTCCCAAGCACAGTAGACTGCACTCGGCCTAAACTCGGTGAGGTTCGTTGATGGTGCTGTCCACTTCGTCCGCGATCGCAACTTGTTGACGTAATCAGCCGACCATTGCTTCCAAAAACGTTGCTTGACGGCTGCAATCATATCGTAGCGATCCAAATTTGTCAGCTTGATGTGTTCCAGAGATCGCTCAGGTAGTGATCGTAATGAGTCACCAACCAAGAGATCACCAGCCGTGAGAGCACTATAGTCGTTTGGGTCTGAAGAAAGTGGTGATAGTGGTCGTGAGTTGAGGATTGCTTCTATTTCGACGACGACAGTGCTCAGTTCTTTAAAGGTGAATCTGGTGCTAGCCAACGTACGATTGAGTAGTCCTTTGGCACTCTTGACTGCCGCTTCCCAAAGTCCTTCGAAATGAGGTGCTCTGGGGGAATAAAATGGAAATTAATAAAGTCGGATGCGCAATATTTGTAAATTTCATCCTGTGTCTCCTTCAAGAACAAAAACCTTTTCAGTTCCTGCATTTGATTCGATGCCCCTACAACATTAGTGGCATTGTCACAGAATATGTCTGCCGGCAGCTTGCGACGACCTCCCATTAATGCGTTTAAGAACGCCTTCGTTGACAAGTCCGAGACAACTTCGATGTGAACGGCCTTGGTGATAAGGCACACGAACACGGCTATGTAAGATTTAGTAGGTCCCTTTCCTCGAATGCGTAGATACGTATTGATGGGTCCGCAAAAGTCAATTCCACAGCATTCAAAAGGTCGAGCAGGAGAAAGTCGAGTAAGTGGTAATGAGCCCATGAGTTGTTGCAGCAGCTTTGGTCTGTAGCGAACGCAGTATACACATGAGCGGACAATTAGACGTGTCAAGTCTCTTGACAATCCAATACTCCAAGCGAATGAGTGCGACTGAAGCTTTAGGTCCAGCGTGATAATTTCGAAGATGCAAATGGCGAACATAACGCCAAACAAATTGTGACTGGCTAGGCAGAAGCAATGGATGTTTTTGGCGGTCTGGTAGGATTCTAATCGTCCGCCTACTTTGATGAGTTTAAATCCGTTCACATTATCTAGAAAGGGAGTAAGAAACTTTAAGCTACTCTTTAAATAAATCAGCTTCTGAAGTAAGCGAATATCCGCTGCAAAATGGATTTGTTGAATATTCCAAATAAGGCAATGGGAAGCAAAACGAAGTTCATCCGGTGTTGGCGAGGTTGTGGTAAACGTTGCTTGCTTCCTACATATCCGTATGAATCTTATCATCCAAGCAATCAGACGAAGGCTATGTGAATATGAACTGATGTTATCGACGATCTTGAGGATGTAGTTTGTCTCCTGTACGGCAGTGAAAATACTTTTTCGCTTCTCCGAGTTGACTACGTCCATGTCAATATCTTGTCGTTCCCCTGTGGTGGACCAGTTAAGCGAATCCTCGAGTAGAAATGAAGGACCTGAAAACTAGGTAGATTGGATCAACTCGATCACGTTGCAGCCTCGCGAAAGAAGATCAGCCAGGTTTTGATGTGTTGGCGCGTAGCGCAACCTTCCATCCGAAGTCAAAGTCTGAATATCGGGCACTCTGTTTCCAACAAAGGTCGATAAAGTGACTGAGTGGTGTTTCAACCAATGCAATACAAGCTGTGAATCGCTTCAAAAATAAGTCGTGATGGTGTGTTTTGTGAAGATGGCCTTGATTTTGCTGTACAGTTGAGCCAGTAAATGTGCGCCGCATAGTTTAAGCTTCGGGAGAGACTGCTTCATCACAGGTGCTACTCTGGACTTGGACGTGAACAATTTCACTGACACCTGTCCAAATGAATTCTCAGTACGCACATAAATACAGCAGCCATATGTCCGAATCGATGCGTCGCAAAATCTGTGTATTTGAATACTGCTCGCGTCGGGCTGCAAACAAAAACGAGATACCGCTAGTTACGACAGTGAGTTCAAACAAGTGCTCCATGCGCAGCTTAGATTTTGTGGAACAGAACAGTCCCAGTCGAGTTTCAAAACCACAACTCCTGGAGAATGATCTTAGAGACAATGACCCACGGTGACAGCAGACCGATGGGATCGAATAGCAATGACGTAGTGGACAAAATTGTCCGTTTTGTGGTAGAAGGGTAGACTTCCTTGGGTGTGAAAGTGAAACTAAATGCATCACTTTGTTGATACCAAGTCACGCCGAGTGTGCTACTAATCGAGTTTTCTGAAATGTTTATTTCCTTAGTCGATTCATCTTCCATTACACCTGGATGATTTGAATGCCATTTGCATAATGGAAAATGACCACAATCTAGAGTCGATGTGATTTCTTTTTTCAGTTTGAGAAGTGTGTCTATGTCATCAGCCCCACACAACAGATCATCAACATAAAATGCAGCTTTAACTGCTGCGGCTCCTAAGGGCCATTCATCCTTACACTCCTCAGCTAAGAAATGCAAACTACGAGTTGCAAGAAACGGGGCAGACGCAGTCCCATATGTTACGGTATTGAGTTGGTAGGTTTGAAGGTCAGCATCTGGGGACGCTCGCCACAGAATGTACTGGAACTTTCGATCCTCCTCACCGACAAGTACCTGTCTGTACATTTTAGTGACGTCAGCCATGATGCCCAACCTATACATTCGAAAACGCAGCAATTGCAAATACAACTCATCTTGGATGGTAGGGCCAACTAAGAGTAGGTCGTTAAGAGACCTTTGAGATGACGTACGGCAAGACGCGTCAAAGACGACTCTGAGCTTCGTCGAGGTACTGGTTGTTTTGAGAACGAAATGGTGAGGTATATAGTAATGAGGTTCCTCCAAGTTAGGATTCGATACGAGGGACATATGACCGAGACTTTCAAACTCCTGCATGAATGATGTATACTGCAATCGAATGTCCGGCTTCGAGCTGTATCTACAGAACTTCCAAGGCATCCTGGGTCTTCTTGGAATGGCAAGCGAACGACAATTCGGCCACTGGCATCCTTATGCGTTGTAACCCTGTAGTATTCCTCACAGCGATGATGATTTGGAAGAATTGACTCAGGTCGGACGACAATAGAGTCAACTTTCCATAGTTACTGCAGGTTTTCATCGATCGACTCCTCTACCGTCGCCAAGCACAATGGTCTGTTACGCCTGTTACGTTGTCAACCAAACAGCGTCTTTTGCAGAGTGGGAAGGTTCGGGCCAATGCGAATCTGTCCAACAGCAAGTGCTCCATAAAAGGCTTCGGTTTCCAGCTGAAGATCAATGCGCCTGGTCATGTGAAACGATTCATCGGCCAATGGAGTATTGGCAGGCATGTTCCAGTCTGATATGTCGATTTCGCTATCTGGCTGGTATACAATGTGGGATGTAATTCCAAACTGGAAGGTGAGCTGGTAGCCAGACGTACGTGACTTAATGGAGGTCGTCGTACGAGCCTTCAAATTAGTAAGGGTGTCTCCTATGCTACGAATTCCGAGGTGGTGCCTCTCACGGCGAAGGCGAATGATAGAATTAACCGAAAACCGCGAGAGCAAAGCCAGGGTGATGACCCCGCAATCGAGACGATAGATAATAGGTTTTCGGCAATTTCGACGGCAGCTGCAACACTAAAAGACCACTGCAGTTGTTGTATTTGCAAATTATGTACCGACGAAAAGTGTTAGTAGAGATTGTACATAAATGCGAGTATATTAATTGTTCACCAAGAATTAACACACGTTCCCCACGTTGGGCGCCAAAATTTTTGAACAAGAAGCGTTTTTTTTATTGTTATTTATTTGTTGAATTGTGGGGGTGTGTCAACTTCAAAGTAAGCGAATTAAAATCGAATTGGAAGAAATAATAACGACAGCCAGACGATGAGATGCTGTTGAGTATCAGTCGACGACTGCTTTATTAGGATCTTAGTGCATGAGAACCGAGCATAAGCGAGAATAGTGAGAGCGTACAATGATGAGCGTTCGCGCCTTGGCTACGAGAGGTGTTTAACTAGTTCTAAATTATTAGGGTGGACGAAGTTTGACCGAACAATAACGTTTTTAGACTGTAAAGTACCTGAAGTGACTGAAACTGTCTATGTTGAGTGCGTGCCTCAAAATCTCTACAAAAACTGTGATGATGAACACTGCTTCTGTCATAATAGTACCTGTGATTAAAGCTTTAGTTTTTCATGTATACCTGAGTCAGATGTCCTCAAAACAAAATTAAAAATTAAGTCAAATGCCACTGGAATTGATGACATTAATCCGAAATTCATAAAATTGCTATTGTCAAACATATTGCCGTACATAACCTACATATACAACACAGCGTTGACTCAATCCAAATTTCCTGATTCTTGGAAAGTAGCTAAAATACTTCCAATTCCAAAATCAGTCAATGAATACATGCCAATTTCCATTCTTACTTATCAACAATTTGAAACCGACTTATGACTAGTCAGATGACAAATTACACTTGTCGACACGACTAAAGAATATGACTAACGAAAATTTTTTTTTTCCAGGCTTAGTTTTTTTTTAGAGAATTATTTAAAATGTATTTTTTTTTTAGAGGTAGAGCTTCTATTTTTCACATTGCTTAAGTTTCCTACAACTGGCTTTCAAATTAAAATTTCAATCTTTTTTCGGTATTTTTTCCCGAAATTTTAACTTCAGAAACTCAGCAAAATTAGAAAAAAAAAATATTTAAATTTTAGAAAAACCGATTAATTAGGCGTCGTTTAAGTTATAAACGTCCGAGTTACAACCGTTTGACCAAAGTTTCGTATGCAGAATTTCGCGGAAAAATTCAGTTAGCCGATGTGTAACCGTTTTTATACCCGGTACTCGAAGAGTATAGGGGTATATTAGATTTGTGCGGATAACGGTTGTGTGTAACGCACAGAAGGAAGCGTTTCCGACCCCATAAAGTATATATATTCTTGATCAGCATCAATAGCCGAGTCGATATAGCCATGTCTGTCCGTCCGTCCGTCTGTCCGTCTGTCCGTCTTCATTTGTGCCTATATCTCAGAGACTATAAAAGCTAGAGCAACGAAATTTTGTATTCAGGCTTCTGTGTTATCACACTACTTAAAGTATGTTTCAAAATTTCGCCCCGCCCACTTCCGCCCACACAAAGAACGAAAATCTGTGGCATGCACAATTTTAAAGATACGAGAAAACTAAAAACGCAGAATCATAGAGAATGATCATATCTATCAGAGTGTTGAATCTGGATTAGATCGGATTATTAATATAGCCACTATAAAGAAAACCATTTCGAAAGTTATCGTTCCCTCTCGCTCTCTCTCACACGAGACCCTATCTGCTTTGCCCATTCGTATTTTTTGACGCCTAGTTCTCAGAGACTATAAGAGCTAGAGCAACCAAACTTTCTATCCAAGTTCCTGTGATATCGAACCAGCACGAGTTTGTTTCAAAATTTTGACACGCCCCCTTCCGCCCCCACAAAAGACGAAAATCTGTGGAATCCACAATTTTTAAGATAAGAGAAAACCAAAAACGCAGAATTATGGAAAATATCCGTATCTATCAGATTGCCGAATCTGGATCATATCGGATCATTATTATAGCCAGAAGGAACAAATTAAATTTCAGTGGCTACCAAACGGCAGCCAAGCGATTCCCTCTCTCTCTCGCACACACTTCCATGTCTCTTGTATGTAGTTTTACATGAGTATGTAAAAATGTAGCAGACGACGTAAAAATTATATGTAAATAAAAATAGAAACAGATAACTTCTAAAATATAAAACTACAGCATGGGGTTCGACTTAATTTTTTGAAATTTTCCATTTTGGCCAAAATTTAATTCGTCTCTTTTGCGAACATATAATAATTTACTTAAATCACAAGCTCATATGTATATACATATGTACATATATACTGACTGAGTACCGGGTATAAAGTAGAGCCGCGGCCTTTGCCGCGGCTCACAACGTTCCCTCTCGTTTTTTCTTACAAAAATACCAAAAATCTGTGTTTGTAACAGTTTTTAACATTAAAATGGCATTTGGGATAGTGCCAAACGGCATATGAAGTTTTGGTCAAACGGTTATAACTTAGCCGTTTATTTTTCTATTTTTATAAGCGACACCTTAAACAACGCCTTATTAATGTGTCTATCTAAAACTAAAAATCAAGGCATTCAAATACCGAAAAAAATTATGAAATTTTAATTTGGAAGCTTTATATCTTCCAGACGTTAAATTGCAGCTACAAAGTGTCTGGGTCAGATTTATAGCTGAATTTGTCAGAAAACTGCAAAGTTCAATAGAACCAGTTGTAGAAAACTTAAGTTATGTGAAAAATATCAGCATACTCTGAAAAATAGTAAAAAATTTTAAATAATTCTTTAAAAAAGAACTAAACCAGTTTAAAAAAAAAACATAATTCTTTAAACAATTACAAATCTCTAAATCTATCAGAAAAAGTCAATTTGGGCGACAGCGGAAGATAAAGTAGAATTTTGTCGAGTAGTGTTACTTGACAATTAAAAAACTTTTGAATGATTTTTGAGTGGGCAGTAGTTGTGGTACAATAATAATAAACGTAGTTGAACATATAAGAGAAAAATTGGACTCTAAAAATACAACGTTCCTGACTCTTCTAGATTATAGTAAGGCTTTTGACACTGTTAACTACGAAATTCTTTGTTTTAAGCTAAGTCGTCTATGTAATTTTTCGCGTGCAGCAACAAGACTAATTGTTTCGGATTTGAGTAATCGTATGCAGTCTGTCTCCATAAATAATATGTACTCGTCTTTATTTTGTGTCAAGCGTGGTGTTCCTCAAGGATCCGTCCTAGGGCCATTACTGTTCTCTGTGTATGTAAATGATCTACTGAATATATTGTCAAATTGTGAAGTTCATATGTATGCTGACGATGTTCAAATGTTTGTTAGTCGTCCTATTAGTAAAATTAATGACTGTATTTGTGTCTGTAACATTGAACTGAAAAGTGTAAGTCAGTGGGCTAAAATCAATGGGCTAGGATTAAATCCAAATAAGTCAAAATGTATAGTCATAGGTAAAAGAAAATTCGACTCTAATGCACTACAAAAATTGGCTATTGAAAACAACGCCATTGAATATGTAGAACGAGCAAACAACCTAGGTTTTATCTTTAACCAAACGTTGACATGGGATGATCACTTAAACAGACCAGTCGGATAAACTATTGGGATACTTAGAAATTTATATTGAATATGTAGAACGAGCAAACAACCTAGATTTTATCTTTAACCAAACGTTGACATGGGATGATCACTTAAACAGACCAGTCGGATAAACTATTGGGATACTTAGAAATTTATATCTAAAGGCCTGTATCCAGCACCGCGAAATTTTACTGACAGGAATCTGCTCTTTATTTCGGTTGTGTGGAACTCAACTAATGTAGTGTGACCCAGAACCTAAAAAGTGATTTGCCACTCTCATGGATCAGTTGTGTTTTGTAAACAGCTCCAATTTAAAAAATGAAACTTAAATTAAAAAAAGGAAGAAAAGTAATTCTGACGATGAAATGATTGGGTTGGTAGCGGCACATATTGTTGTAAGAAGAAGTACAGCACAGTCGGGGGCGATAGGCACATATATTTTCCTGGTCTGCATGTCAGCTGTTCTCTCAGTCCACACTAGTGTCGATATCGATACTATCGATAAGAATTCGTGGATTTCGTTTACATTGCTGGATACTGAGGCCAGGAAACCACAAACGAAAAATTACTGGCCCAGTTTTTATACCCGGTACTCGAAGAGTGTAGGGGTATATTAGATTTGTGGGGATAACGGTTGTGTGTAACGCACAGAAGGAAGCGTTTCCGACCCCCATAAAGTATATATATTGTCTTGATCAGCATCAATAGCCGAGTCGATATAGCCATGTCTGTCTGTCCGTCTGTCCGTCCGTCCGTCCGTCTGCCTTCATTAGCGCCTATATCTCAGAGGTTATTAAAGCTAGAGCAACAACATTTTGTATTTAGTCTTCTGTGTTATCACACTACTCCAAATGTATTTCAAAATTTCGACCCGCCTCTTTTCGCCCACACAAATGACGAAAATTTGTGGCATGAACAATTTTAAAGATACGAGAAAACTAAAAACGCAGAATCGTAGAGAATGATTATATCTATCAGAGTGTTGAATCTGGATCAGATCGGATTATTAATATAGCCACAATGAAGAAAACCATTTTGAAAATCATCGTTCCCTCTTGCTCTCTCTCACACGCGACCCTGTCTGATTTTCCTATTCGTCCAAATGAACGCCTAGAGACTTTAAGAGCTAGAGCAACCAAACTTTCTATCCGAGCTAAAAATGGAAACAGATAACTTCCAAAATATAAAAATATAGCATAGGGTTCGACTTAATTTTTTGAAATTTTCCATTTTGGCCAAAATTTGATTTGTCTCTTTTGCGAACATATAATTAATTAAATAAATCGTAAGCTCCTATATATACATAAATACGTACATATATACTGACTGAGTACCGGGTATAAAGAAGAGGCGCGGCCAATGCCGCGGCTCACAACGTTCTCTCTTGTTTTTACTGTAGTGCCGAAGGGATGTGTCTATTACGGCATTCTTTTAGATTGCAAGGAGTTATCATTTGCGTAACTGTAATTATAGGTCGAGTAGGTATGTAGTGTTGGAAGTAAAGTTTGATGTTTCGGTCAATTGTTGATTTGTATTGAGTTTTTTTTGGTGGTTTAAGGTATTTCGGGAAAAATACCGAAAAAAATTATAATATTTGAATTTGAAAGCTTTATATCTTCCAGACGTTAAGCTGTAGCTACAAAGTGTCTGGAGCTGATTTGTAGCTGCATATGCATATAATAAATATTATAAAAATCAAAAATCTTCCAGACGTTAAATTGCAGCTACAAAGTGTCTGTATCGGATTTTAAGCTGCATTTTTCAGCTTTTCAAAACTGTAAAGTTCAATACAACCTGTTTTAGGAAACTTAAGTTATGTGAAAAATAGAAACAATACCTATGACAAATAAAAACCAAATTTTTAAATAACTCTTAAAAAAAAAAAACTTGGAAAAAAACCATAATTTTAAAAAAATTTAAATCTCAAAATCTATCAGGGCGACAGCGGAAAAAAAGTAGAATTTTTTCGTTGAAGAAAATATGCCGAAAAGGGTTGAGTTTATTGGGAATATACAAAAGGGTTTAAGATATAGTAGGCTATGAAAAGTAATTGTTTTTGTTCGGCTAAGCGCCTGCCCATGGCAGCACAAAGAGAAGCATAGTTACTCTCTTTACTATATATCACTCTCAATGCATCGTTGCTACTGCTTCCCTACGCTGTCAATCGCTACATCGTCTTTTCCCTAAGTTCGTCGTCCGACAAGAGCTGAGGGAGGCTCATCAGCAAAGCAGAGGACACTTAGGAATTGATCGTCTTTCGCATCTCTCGCCTAACTAAACACAAATCGAACATACACGAATATACATCCCTATACATTATCCGGTCTCGTGGGTGATGCCATCTCAAAAAGGAATGGCCTGCATTTCAGCTGTGAGGCATGCCGTCCGGTTGAGAGGGAGATGGCAGCGTTTATGCGGCAGACCCGGAAGGGCTTTATGGAGCTGACCGTGGGCTTTAAAGAGCAATATGATCGGCTCCTAGCCATGGAGTCTCAGTTTAGTGGTTTCAAACTACTGACTGAGTCTCCTAGGCGTAAAAAGGTCACTCCGAGGGATCTGCATGTGCCGGCTGCCCCTCGACCGTCCGATGCTGACAAGTTGACTCCGACCACTCCAATAGTGCAGCAGTTGATCTCGTTCGCCACTCCGAAGGCAACGACAGCTGCTGGCGATGAAAATTCGGTAGCCGAATTTATCGCGTCGGAGGGCATGCAGCCAAAATCATCCGTAGCGTCCGCGTCCGTACTGTCCGCAAGCTCATTGACTGTCCCCTCAATTCCGACCCCACCAGTGAACATACGTCCCGGACCACCGGGTATTACCATCACAGGTGATAGGCCTGTGGTGCCAAGATTGGTGGGGATCCCACCAAAGAGACAAGTTTTTGTCTCACGGCTTGCCCCTGACTCCACAATTAAAGATGTGACGGCTTACATTCAAAGCCAAATAAAAGCCGTCGATGTTAAGGTGGAAAAGTTTAACTTTTCGTATGCCAGGGAGATAGCTTCCTTTAAAATAAGTGTCTCTCAAGCTCATTTTAACACCATCTGTTCTGCCAAATTTTGGCCGGAGCATTTGGTGGTGAAGGAGTTTAAGGCAAAGAAGAAGACTAGGCCCCCGATAACTTTGCCAACAAATCAGACCAGTGCTCCATCGTCATCTTCCCGCTCCACTTTCACCCGTCCAAAAAACTAGCAAACTCTCTTTTAGTGACCTATCAGAATGTTCGAGGTTTGCGTAGCAAGCTCAGCATTCTTTTCCAGGATAGTGTCGCATTTGCATCCCACGTTATTGTGTTTACCGAAACCTGGTTAAAGCCGGACATTCTTAGTTCCGAAGTTTTGGCAGATCGGTACACAACTTATAGAAAGGATCGTTCGTCTCGACGTGCAGGAGGGGTTCTGATTGCTGTGGACTCAAACTTCACGTCGGAACTTTTCACAGTCTAGATCGAGCAGGAACTGGAATTTCTGTGTGTAAGACTGATTCTTCCCGCTTTCTCAGTTTTCATAACTTGCTCGTATATTCCACCTTCTTCGGAAATCGCAATTTACGAGCAGCATTTGTCCGCCTTAACCGCTATTTCTTCCTCGCTATCTGACAAAGATCACATGATAGTTCTTGGTGACTTCAACCTGCCAGGAATTGATTGGTCTTCGGCAAATGAGTCTAATTGCCTGGTACTCATGGCACGACATGACTTTGTTGACGGCTTGATTGACCTGTCTCTGTCTCAAGTTAACCATGTTAAAAATTCCTTGGGTCGATTTCTTGATCTGTGCTTTGCAACGGATCCGACCTTAGCGTTGTTAACTCGAGTCCCCCCGCTCAGTATACCTGAAGATGCCTACCATCCTACATTCGAAGTGTCGCTCGACCTAGGACGAACTGTATTGAATCGGTCGGGTAGATTACCCCAATGTGTCCGCTGCTTCCGTAAGGCCGAGTTTACGAAGCTTAATAACCTCATTAGGGATTTTGATTGGTCCGCTTTATATTTGTGCAGTGACATTACGACAGGCACAAACATTTTTTATGATGCACTGGACTCACTTTTTGTCTCTTGTGTCCCACTTTCGTGTCCGATTAGATCAGGAAAACCCCCTTGGTTTACCCAGGAGTTATCCCATTTAAAAAACGTAAAATCCAGACTGTATAAAAAATTTCAAGAAGTTGGCTCTCCTTCTTCTCTTTCTCACTATGTAATAGCTCGGTCAAATTTTTCAGTTCTTAACGCTCAATGCTATCAGAACTACCTATCTCGATGCAGGATAAGTTTCTCTAAGGACCCCAAACAGTTCTACGGCTTCGTAAACACTAAGCGTAGAACGTCCGCACACCCATCCTCGCTATCATTCCTTAATACGTCGGCAGATAATGATCAGGCAATTGCCGATCTTTTTGCCCGTTTCTTCCAAACTACCTATTCGCAGGACGTCTACTCTGGTCAGCCGTATCCATACGGCTTACCGAGGTCGAACGGCATTTTCAGTCCTTTGCTAAATGAAAGCTCGTTGCTTCATGATCTACGAACAGTAAAGCCGGTGTTCTCACCGGGTCCGGACGGAGTTCCCGGCTGTGTACTCAGGTACTGTGCCGAGTCTCTGTGTGGGCCGTTGCTTAAACTGTTCAACCTCTCTATAAATTCTTCATGCTTTCCCCCGATATGGAAGGAGTCCTTTATAATTCCTCTCCATAAGAAAGGTAGCAAATCTGACGCGAACAACTATAGAGGTATATCTAAGTTATCCGCTATTCCTAAAGTGTTTGAGAAAATTTTAACTCCGCACCTGCAGCACCTATGCAGATCACTTATATCTCCGGCTCAACATGGATTTATAAGGCGGAGATCAACCACTACAAACTTATTGGAGTTCACCTCCTTTATAATTAAAGGCTTTCAAGGAAATTTACAGACGGATGTTGTTTACACCGATTTTAGTAAAGCGTTCGACTCTGTAAACCACTCCCTCCTTGCACAAAAACTTGACCTTTTAGGGTTCCCGCCCAATCTCCTTAGGTGGATCGCTAGTTACCTGTGTTCTAGGTCTCAAAGAGTCCTTTTCAAAAACTCCCTGTCCTCACCAGTTTTGGTGACTTCGGGTGTACCTCAGGGGAGCCATCTAGGCCCCTTACTCTTTACACTCTTTATAAATGACCTGCCTTCTGTATTAACATACTCTCGAGTATGTATGCGGATGATGTTAAGCTCTGTGTCCAGTATAAGGACATTTCCTTCCAATCCAGGTAGCAGTCCGATCTCGATAGATTTCAGTCTTGGTGTTGTGCAAATCTGTTAAACCTTAATGCTTCAAAATGTAAAGTAGTGACTTTTCATCGTTCCAGCGCCTTTCTGGTTCCTTACACCCTTTGTGGTGGTTCTCTTGAGAGAATTACCCGGGTTGATGATCTTGGTGTTCTATTAGATCCCAAGTTAAAGTTTTCAGAACACATTTCTACCATGGTGAACAAGGCCATGGGCGTGCTTGGGTTTATAAAGAGGTGGTCAAAGGAATTTGATGACCCCTATATAACAAAGACTCTCTACACCTCTCTGGTTCGTCCGATTTTAGAATACGGTTCTTGTGTATGGTGCCCTCAGTACAACGTACACCAGGACCGTATAGAATCAGTTCAGAAAAACTTTTTACTTTTTGCTTTACGCGGCCTCAACTGGGATGCAGGTGTGAGACTGCCGTCTTACCCTAATAGATTGCTTTTAATAAACCTTCCAACCTTAGCTAATCGTAGGAAAATGCTTGGTGTGATTTTTGTGCACAACTTGATCAGGGGTGACGTAGACAGCCCTGACCTGTTGAGCCGCATAAACTTCACGATTCCTATTAGAAGCACTAGGAATTATACACCCTTGTTTCTTCCGCTTTGTAGATCGAATTACTCATTGCATTAACCATTTAGGGTCCTATGCTCAGATTATAATCCCTCTACCATATTATTTCTACTACTAACTCCCTCCCTAGTCTTAAATTATTGATACTCTTATATCTTTCTCGTAATTAGAAATTGCTTAGTTTTTTAGTTAGATTAGTTCTACTTTTCCTCGAACACCAGTCTAACAGCTATCTTTCCTGCATGTCCGCGATCGGTTCGGTTAACGAGTCGCGCGTTATGCGGCAGCGCCCCTCGGTCGGTTGGGCGGGAGGTGGGCTGTGTTCTTGCCTGGGATCCGCGCGTAACAGCCATCGGCTGGTGTCGCTTGGGCCACTTGATGGTGCAGTCATTGCATATCAACGTCCTAAAGTAAAAAAAAAAAAAAAAATCAAACTAATTTGTGTTTTAAAAAAATACGACGTGATAAACAATTACATCAATATAAACAAACATAAACTTATAAACAAAAAGCCCATTTTGTCGTTGCCCTAGTCGCATAAATCCACGGTTATTCCCTTCCTCAGTTGTGCACAAGCAACAGTAACGGTTTTCGCGTCATCTACTTTACCTTCTGCTTGCTGTTGTTTTCGTTACGGTTTCGGTGCTCTCAGTGTGTATGGCATTTTTGTTGTTGGCAAATTCCGAACCCTCGCTGCTGGTCTGTGCCCGTGTGTTTGAGCGCTGCGATCGATTGTGAAGTGCATTTCAAACTGTTCGAAGCTATTCACAGGCTATTAACCTAGGCGTTTGCCTTATCAAACACACGCAATGTCTTCTGATGGAACCCCCTCCCATATCGCTGCCGATTCCCCCTTGTCTCTCAAGCGCAAGGTGCAAGCCATGCAAAGTGCAGCGCGGAGAATTGGAAATGCCGTCGGCAAGGAGAAGATTGGTGGGCTCAGAGAAGAGGAGTTAAACGTGCGTTTAAATTTTTTATTGGATCTGGTCGCTTCTTTCAATGAGCATCATAATGCCCTGGAGAGGATTGATCTTGATGAGATCGGTAGTCCCTTGAGGGACGAGTTTAAGCTGCCGGAAATCAGTGGGGGCTACTCAAAGTACTCTGCGTTTTGGAGCATGTTTTAACGAGACTTCACTCATCTCACGGGGATTTGTATCATTACTATGTCCGGTAAATGTTAACTACGTGGACAACCTCTCCAAAATTTTTTTCCTGGATAGACCACAATTAGGTAAAAAAATTTTGAAGCGGTCGCTTCTAGTTTTTTTTTTTTTTAATGTTTAAAGTTTAACCTTTTTCGAGCCAAAAATGGTTTGTTGTTGTTGGTTTTTTCTGTTTATTTGTGTTGCGAAGTTAGCTTGTTGTGCTCGATTAAGGTAACAGGTAACATGTACATATGTACATATGTACATATATCAAATAATATATGTACATATATTTCTAATTTACTTACCCCGCAGCATGGTAAAATAAGTAATAAGATGATGTACTCAGCTGTGGCAAGGACGTTACATTTTTCATCAAGCTCTCTCGGCTCTCAGAGAGCAAGTCGCTAGAAAGAGATAGCAAGCGTTTTGACAAACGACTAACAAAAATAACGGCCCCGAAAGAGAGCACGTGTGGTGAGTACATCACCTTATTACTTATTTCACCATGCCCGCAGAACCAGCCGTGAGCGATGACGAATGTTAACGACAATGTCATCTAGGCGCTTATGCCCGCTAAACCGAACCCTTTAATAGATCGGTATATACATATGTGATCTTACGATTTATGTAATTTATTATATGTTCGGAAAAGGGACAAATTAAATTTTGGGCAAAAAAGAACATTTCAAAAAATTAAGTCGAACCAGTTTTAAAATTTGTATATACATATATGTTTCCATTTTTGTTTAAAGCTGGGTACCCAGCACCGCGGAAACGAAAAATTACTGCCAAACTTCATATAAAAAAAACTGGGCCAGTAATTTTTCGTTTGTGTTTTCCTGGAGTCAGTATCCAGCAAACGTAAACGGGATCCACGAATTCTTATCGATAGTATCGATATCGACACGAATGTGGACTGTGAGAACAGCTGATGAGGGTGCCAGGAAAATATATCTGCACATTATTACTGAAGTACAAGTGAGAGGTGGAGGCAAAATCTGTGCTCAAAACCAAAAAGAGATATGAAAATTTTTAAAGTGAGGAGAAGACTGCTTTAATAAAAGCAGTTGAGGCAAGACCATGTTTTTGGCGGATCACGGAAAATAAGCATTTTGATAATTTTGACATTTTGGCGCCTCCGACTGTGCTGTACTTCTTCTTACAACAATATATGCCGCTACCAACACAATCACTTTATCGTCAGAATTACTTTTCTTCCTTTTTTTAATTTGAGTTTCATTTTCAAAATTGGCGCTGTTTAAAAAACACAGCTGATTCATGAGAGTGGCCAATCATTTTTCAGGTTCTTGGTCACACTTCACTAGTTGAGTTCCACAGAACCGAAATAAAGAGCAGATTCCTGTCAGTAAAATTTGGCGGTGCTGGATACAGGCCTTTACATATAATTTGTACATCAGCTTTTACATATCTACTTCTATATGTAAAGGGGCAAAGGAGACAGACGTTTCAAATATATATATGCATAATTATAAATTTTCCGCCAACGGCGCTACTTTTCCATTCATATAATACAGCACAACTACTTTTATACATTCATATCTTCCACAGGATTCTGAATCCGAGGAGTACACCCACCAATTACCGTTGCAATGGCCACAGCGTCGATACGACTCTTATTCTTGTCATCACTTGTAGCTAGTTTAGTTTACTATAGTTTAGTTATAGGCCGGTATAGCTACTTTATAGTAATTTTAGACACTTGTGAAATTAAATAAAGCTTTAATTGCAAACTAGCTATAAAATAGCTAACTTCGAAGCACAAATATATACATACCAAACACATTTCTATCGCTTTCTTATTTATTGGTTAAAATACCTCATAATACCCAAAACAATAACAATTATCCAAAACACCAACAACAACTAAAAAGACAACAAAAAACATGAAAAACAAAAAATCAACAACAACAACACAGCAAGTGACCCGCGCAAGCCATTTTTGGGCTGAAAAAAGCTAAACTTTAAACATTTAAAAAAAAAAAAACTAGAAGCGACCGCGACGACATTTTTTTTCCTAAATTCATGATAAATTGGGGTCTATCCGGGAAAATTCGTTAATTTTGGAGAGGTTGTCCACGTATGTAACATTTACCGCACAAGTTAAACTTCGATAAAGTAAGTTGCTCGAAAACGAAACATTTTGATCTGATATATACATATATGGATCCGCAAGTGAGTTACCTTTTAGCAGATCACCAAAAATGGTTGACAAACCAGAAATAATAAAAATTTATTTTCGCCTGTTTTACCTAAAACATGTAAGACGGAGTATGATTGAAGTTTAGGTCCGGTTTCCTTTATGTTATAGCTGCTTTTAGATAGGTGATAGTTTTAATAAGTAAAATTGTCCTCGTCATACACTATCATCTGTTTTAAGTTATTATTGTAAGCAATATATTACAGAAAAATTTCGGTTTACTATTAAAGGTTTACTTCGCAATGCAATTTATTTTAAGCGTAAGACGAAATAATTAGTCCCGTTTAGTTACGAAATATGATCATGAATAATCGGCAAAGCGTTGAGCTTCCTTCCAGTTCCCTTTTTAACAAGCAAAATAATATTAAATGCCATTAGTCCAGAAAGGAAACTTGCGAGCAATTTCATAGTGAATACAAAGGATACGCTGCAAACAATTTTAAGATCCGCCATACCTAAAAGACGGTGTGTGTATTTACGTAAACACGTTTTTATTAAATATGTACATATACGAGTATTACCCAAAAAAAAAACGTTATTTTTTTTTATTCCAAACCAGACACAAAACCAGCAATAGTTATTGCAAGTGCTTCACTAATCCAAATGACTTCAAGAAATTTTGCTTCAAGAACTCCAATGATTGCTCCAGCAAAAATGTCCAATATGTAATGTCGCTGTAAAATCAGTCGTGATAGAGCTACGCATACAGCCCAAGCCGTAAGAGGTATTATTAATAAAAAAGGCAGGGAATATAATTTTGTAAAAAAGATAAGTACATAAAATGCTCTTGATGCGTGACCTGAAGGAAAGCTAAATTTATCGGGTCCTATTACCAGCGTGTCTTTTATTGATACCGGTCTTTTTCGGCGCACAGATGCTTTTAACACGGCTACGACGACAATATCAATTGTAAGTCCCAAAAGCATATTTACTTGCATTTGAAGCAATGACTTTGAATTAATTATCCATATGAAAGCAATCCAAGAAAATAGCCAAGCAATGCCATCACATGATATTTCCAGAAATTTACAGTTTATCTTTAAAGACTTGAAGAACGAATAATTAGATAGTATTGATACGCAATAATTCGACCACTGCACATCTTTCTCCTTTAAGTATTTCAGTATGATTGATAACTGCAATTTAAAAATGCAGTTAGTGCCAATCACCACGTAACCTTCAAATTAAATTCATACAAACCGTCATCATTGGTTAAACTAGAAATATTTCGATATATGTTTAATTTTCAATGCCAATTTTATTTAATAAGAGAATTAGTGTGACCGAACTCTATGATCCAACAAAATATTATACTGAGGGGACTCACTTTGATGTATTCCACAAAATAATAATATTTAATAAATGGATTGGGTAGTGTATAAACATATTCTAAGGAATTTCGCAAATCTTCCGCGGTGCCACTAAAAGTGTACCGAGTTTCACTATGCGACCCCAGGTTCCCCATCTATTCGGCTATTGTGTCGTCACGCTCGGCGCATAACGTGGGGCTAGAAGAACGACGCATGGTTGCCATCCACTGACCATACGGTATATGAGAGCGCCAGTTCATACAATGAACAACAATGAGCAACCAAGAAACATCGACTGGGCTGTCGAGAAATTCGGCCCTGGGGTCGTCATGTGGCGCGACCCGAACGACGCTTGATTGCTTGCTTTTCTCATTTTCATTCATGACTCACATTGAAAAAATGTTTAAACAATACATATATATTTATATAAATACTTTGACAACGCACTGTGTCTTCTTTATTTTCCCATTACGATCCCATCATATACACCATGGGTCGTTACGCAGCCACTCATACGTTCGTAGTGCATTTGTGTGCGCAGACAATAGACACGAAGCAACATGATTTATTTTCTCTGCCGCGGCGCTGCCGAGCAGAATAATGAAGCCTTTTGAGTATAGGACCGAAGCCACACGATTTATTTTCTCTGCCACTCCGACATCCAAGCAGAATAACGAAGCCGCGTGTGTGCAGGGCCGACGCTACACGAAGTTTGTACACTTTGCGTGTGTTGACGGATAGATTGTGAATGCTGAGGGAAATAGTTTTGTGATAAACGCACAGAACAGACGACAAGTGAAGCTGATACTAACTGTCGGTCCAGACGAAGACAGGACGTGGACTATAGGGCTACAGAGCAGGCACGGAATACAGTAGGACATATACAGAGACTAGCAGACGCACTGGTTAGACGTGAGGAGCAAGTGGCCGATACTCTGCGTCGGTCCAGGCGAAGACAGGACGTGGACTATAGGGCTACAGTGGAGGTACAAAGTACAGTAGGACATATACAGAGACGAACAGACGCACAGGTTAGACGTCAGGAGCAAGTGGCCGATACTCTGCGTCGGTCCAGACGAAGACGCAACCAAAGGTATAGGTCCAGAGAACAGACCCAGAATAATGCCGAACATATAGTAGGATGAGATGACGCGCAGATTAGACGAGAGGAGCAAGTAGCCGATACTCTGCGTCGGTCCAGACGAAGACAGGACACAAACTATAGGTCTACAGACCAAATACAGCACAAAATATGCAACGACGAACAGACGCACAGGTTACGTGTGAGGAGCAAGTGGCCTATACTCTGCTTCGGTCCAGGCGAAGAAAGGACGTGGACGAGGAGAATACAGTTGGACATATACAAAGATATAATAAAAGGACACGGATATTAGAAAGAGAGCAGAATAGAGTTCGTAGGGTCCATGAAAGAAGTTTAGTAGATCTTAGGCGTGTCTCGCGAGCGAGAGACACTCTGGCATGCCAATCTGCTAATGTCGCAGCTCGACAGTCATCACTTGACGCTGCCAGAGCTGTTATATCTTACAGGCGGATAGAACACATATAGGACCCAGAATAAGGCTAAGTGACCTAGAAGCTCTAAAAGTAGCTTGTAATAAGAATGTAAAGCTGGGTCCTGATCAGGTTTGCCTTTCTGGTAAAGACCTGTGGTTGCCCACACAAACATTTTTAAAGGACTTCGTTATTTAGTTAGCACAGAGCTTTAGTTACTGAGCTTCTCCAGCAACGTATTTTCGAGAAATTTAATTAAAACACAACTGGGTCGATTTAAATGTAATATATTCGTGTATGTTCGATTTATTTTTCTTCTACTTTGTAATGCGAGAGATGCAACAATAACACACAATAAACGAAATTAACGAAACGACGTTTGCTCACGAAGACGATCAATTCTGCTGATTTCTGCTCTGCTGATGAGCTCTTGTCGGACGACGAACTTAGGGAAAGGGCGTGAACATGAGCAATGGATCTCTGGCTTCACATCCGATATTGTTCAATTCGTAGCATCTCAAGCAGACGCCGCCTTTTTAGAAAGTATGCAGAATAGAGATAGAGACACAGAGCCAGCCCATCTCGATGAGGAGCTAGAAGCCGAAAAGCTCAACCCTGGCGGTCAGGAAACTCCGCTTGAAAATAACGTACCATTCGATGATAGTATCATAAAAATTGCAAAAGGGCAAGGCCAACGACCTCTTGATATGGTCTTAGATATTGACTCGGAAGAGTTATCTTTTCCCACTATTTATGCAAGCGTCAAGAGACAATCTTCAGAAAAATGTACAACCATTGTTAGATCAGAGCTTCGAAATGTAGATAGGAGAGGTTGTAGATCTGATAAACTGTTCTTTAATTACAAGAAGTTAGAACTCATTAAGATTCGCAATAATATTCCTATCTTAGCTTAGATCAGCTAAAGCTCTTAATGATAATTTCATAGTATAACGAAAAGGAGCGTCTCATCAAGGCAGACCTAGTTATTTGTGATAGGTATTTTGATCATAGGTATCGTGAGCTTTTAAAAGTTATGAGGAATCGGGGGGGCATTTTCGGAGAAAACATCGTCATCAAATTTTGTTGGTGTGTTGCATTTAAACAAAGAGGTTCCACCCACATTCACGGTATGTTTTGGCTGAAATATGCCCCAGCAGTGGATTTTACCAGTACTAGTACTGAGTCAATTTCAGCAGTTGTAGCCTTCATTAATACATACATTACAGTAGATGTCACAGACTCAGAATTAGCTCCGTATGTTGAATATAGGCATACAAGCATGACATGTCTGTAGATTAGGTATTCCATACCCTCCAATGACCCAAACGGAGATATGGAGTCCACTGTCGGAGGCAATTCCAAACCTTGCTTTTCACCAAGGAAATTTTAGGAAAATTCACGACCTAGTAAATTCTGATCAATCCTCTGATATGGTTGATCACTTGAGCATATTTGAGAATTTCCTTTCACATGAACAAGTGAGCATCAAATACGAAAACTACTATGCAATATGTTCTGGTTTGAAGAAACCAAACATTTTTCTAAAGAGGTCGTTTGCTGAGATTAGCGTTAATGCTTATAAAAAACACATTCTTTTTATGCCAAGGGCCAATATGGATATCCAATTCATTTTCGGTCCCTATGATAATAATAAATGATATAAATATCCCACAAAGGCAAAAGATACAGCAAATTGGCTACAAATTTTTGTCTGGTACTGAGATATCTGATCAGGAAGCCGTATATTGTTGTCTAGTTCCGTTGTCCGGAACTAGCAAAAAATGCGTTCATGTAAATACTTTCCGTCCAGAGCAACGAGTGCGAATGCTGAAATCCACAAGCATCCTACAAAATATGAATCAGGACTCCACTGACATATTCGTCAAAGGATTGCTGGAGCGGTATGAACCAACCCCAACCGACCTTCAGGGCCTGTGTTTTTTTTTTCCAATTTGCAGCAAAATATACATTTTCAAAAAAGAGTTGGCCAAAATTATGAAGAGGACGAAGAAAATGAGCCACCAGTTGAAGTCTTTCTCTCTCTCCGCGATTATAGTAGTTTTAAAGTATATGAGGTTTAAGGCCTGTATCCAGCCCCGCGATATTTTACTGACAGGAATCTACTCTTTATTTCGGTTGTGTGGAACTCAACTAATGTAGTGTGACCAAGAACCTAAAAAGTTATTTGCCACTCTCATGAATCAGCTGTGTTTTGTGAACAGCGCCAATTTTGAAAATAAAAATAAATTAAAAAATGGGAAGAAAAGTAATTCTGACGACGAAGTGATTTTGTTGGGAGCGGCACATATTGTTGTAAGAAGAAGTACAGCACAGTCGGAGGCGCCAAAATGTCACAATTATCACAATGCTTATTTTCCGTGATCCGCCAAAAACATGGTCTTGCCTGAACTACCTTTATTAAAGCAATCTTTTCCTCACTTCAAAAATTTGCATATCTCTTTTTGATGTTGCCCACAGATTTTGCCTCCACCTCTCACTTGTACTTCAGTAAAAATAGGCACATATATTTGCTTGGTCTGCATGTCAGCTGTTCTCTCAGTCCACATTCGTGTCGATATCGATACTATCGATAAGAATTCATGGATTTCGTTTGCGTTGCTGAATACTGAGGCCACACAAATGAAAAATTCCTGGCCCAGGTTTTTTTATATGGAGTTTGGCAGTAATTTTTAGTTTCCGCGGTGCTGGATACCAGCTTTAATATAAATACAGATAGATCTAACTATTTTAGAGCATTGGTCATGCTGTTTAATCCGTGAAGAGATGAAGAAAGAGATATAGTGAACTTAAATTGCGAGGACGTTTATAACAATCAACAGTTAGCAGATTTAATGACGTGCTTAGAAGGGCCATGGATGTTGCCACTCCGTGTGGCAAGTAAGAATCACAACACCAAAATATAGCCGCTCGTTCTATACACTTGTAATACATTTATTTTTAATCAAATCAACTTAAATTAAGTAGAGTAACAGTCGAGATCGGAGTCGGTTTATTAATTTGTGTTGCTCTGCCGTCACATTCTCACACACTGCCCCTCTTCTTCCTACTTTTCGAGATGGCAGACGGCACTTCGTCGACACGGTTCAGATTGAGATCGAATACAAACTTGTCGGACCTACTATCCCAATACATGCCTAAAATCTTATCTGTTGATTTGTTACTCATTCTGGTGCTATAGAATCGTTTTCCTTCGTATCATTAAGCAATTCCTGAATTCGATTCGAATTAGATACAAAGCCCCTGAGTTCAAATTTTCCCATCTTATGTAGTCGCTTGACTTCCTGACTACCACAAGTTAGTTTATATTTTATATATTATATCATTATATATATGTTTATTAATTTGTGTTGCTCTGCCGTCACATTCTCACACACTGCCCCTCTTCTTCCTACTTTTCGAGATGGCAGACGGCACTTCGTGGCAATAGTTATTTAAATATCGATAGCAGGCTGACAAGTATAAGGGTGGGAACATGGTCATAGTTCTAAATTTAAAATTCAAATTCAAATCAGAATGAACCAGCAACATCCCGCTCACCGTAAAACTAGTCCGGAGTTTTACCTAAGACATACAAAACTGCTAATTTTTATACCGGACGCTTAAGAATGCCTGTGGATGTTTTAACTTCTGTTAAGCGTATATGGCCATGTTTAGCTGGAATCGTGCTGACTATGATTCCTGTTTTCCAACTCTTCCTAGGTAGATTATCCTCGCAAACAATTACCACATCTCCTATGGTGATCGGTTTTCTCCTTGAATGCCATTTGGTTCGTCTCGTCAGAGTCGGCAAGTATTCTTTAATCCATCGACTCCAAAAGTGATCCTTTAATTGCTGGGAAATTCGAAAATTGTTTACGATGACAAAAACTGTTAACATCCCCTGGTGTTTGAGTAGAATTGGTCGTTCCAAGCAGAATTTGATTAGGCGTCAAAGGCTCCGGGTCATCTATGCTAACAGGTAGGTGAGTGAGAGGTCGACTATTTACTATATTTTCGGCCTCAATGAGCAAGCTTATTAACGTTTCAACGTGAGGTGCTTTCTCCTTAAGTGTTACGCTCAGAACTCGTTTTGTTGATCTTACCAAGCGCTCCCAGCATCCTCCTGAACTGGGATTTGAAGGGCAATTAAACTGCCAGTTGATTCCTTTATTTCACATATCTGACTTTATGTACTCTAAGTCAAATAAATCCCTTACTTGTTTTAGTTCGTTATCTGCACCGACAAAATTTGATTCCATATCTGATCGTATTGTTACGGGAACGCCTCTTCTGTTCACAAAGTTCGTATTGCATAAGATACAGGAGTCTGTGGACCCGTCAGCAGCTAGTTCCTAGTGCATGGCTCTAATCGTTAGACACGTAAAAAGTGCAACATATCTATTTTCTTGTCGTCTTCCAACGGTAACCATAACCGGACCAAAGTAGTCTAGTCCTACAAAAGGTGAAAGGTCGCTGATATGGAGTCACTCTCTCCTTGGGTAGTTGACCCATTAAAGGAACGACTGGTTTGGCACCATGGTTTTTGCAATACTGGCAAAAAGCCTTTGCCCGAACAACCGCTTTTCTTAGGTTTATGATCCAGAACTTGCGTCTTATTTCGTTTTTAATTGTTTCGTCATTTTGATGGTGGTAGGTTTCATGATACCATTTTACAATGAGTTCCGTTAAGCTATGTCGTGACGGCAATATTATTGGTTGCCGTTGTGATTCTGGAATAGCGATGGCATAATCCAATCTTCCTGCGACAACCAAAACGTCATACGCACTTTGTTTTGGGGAGAGCGTATAAATTGAACTGCTCTTAGAAACTGATTCCAAGCTTTGTAATTCGGCCACCTCGTATGCGTATACTTGATTTTGTACCATTTTACACAATTTAGCTTCAGCAAGTACTAATTCAAGTACAGATGGTTCTCCCTTTTCTATTTGTTGAACATCCTTCCGACAGTTATGTACAAATCTTAAGCACCATCCCATCATACGTTTCAAACGTAGATAGTTTGAGAATCTATTGATATCTACGAACTGGTTAGTCATTGTGATTGTGATCATTGTGATTTTCATCTTTTCATCAAGCAAAAATTCGGGACCGCTTATCCATTTGCTTTCAACAGTGTACTTTGGGCAATGGCTAGACTTCGTTGCCTTGTCTGCTGTGTTAAATTGCGTAGGCACCCATTGCCAATCATTTTCAGATATCGATTCCAGAATTTCGCTAGCCCGATGGGCAACGAAAGGCTTAAACTGTCGGTGATCTGATTTAATCCAAGAAATGACAGTTCGCGAGTCTGACCACAGGTCGTTTTATCCATAGCCACGTCATGACTTTCTAAAATGGTTTTTCTCATACGTTTACCCAACACTGCTGCTTGTAACTCCAGTCAAGGAATTGATAACATTTTTAACGGTGCGCACCTGGTCTTTCCTGTAATAAAGACTAATTTCGTAATTTTACCACAAGTTATGCGCCAATATGCTACGGTTGCGAAGTCTTGCTCGCTCGCATCAACGAAAATATGCAACTCTAAATTATCCTTTGCTGACAGGAATTCTGGCATGTAGCATCTATCCAATTGAAAATATTTTACTTGTTCTAACTAAAGTACCCAAATCTTGAATTTTGAAAATAATTTTCCGGCAATACATCATTCCAATGTATCCCGGTCCTCCAAACATTTTGTATCAAGATTTTTCCGTATATCATTAAGTCCGCTAACATTGCAAAGGGATCAACGAGTGCGAATGCTGAAATCCACAAGCATCCTACAAAATATGAATCACTCCACTCACACATTCGTCAAAGGATTGGTGGAGCGGTATGAACCAACCCCAACCGACCTTCAGGGCCTGTGTTTTTTTTTCCGATTTGCAGCAAAATATACATTTTCAAAAAAGAGTTGGCCAAAATTATGAAGAGGACGAAGAAAATGAGCCACCAGTTGAAGTCTTTCTCTCTCTCCGCGATTATAGTAGTTTTAAAGTATATGAGGTTTAAGGCCTGTATCCAGCCCCGCGAAATTTTACTGACAGGAATCTACTCTTTATTTCGGTTGTGTGGAACTCAACTAATGTAGTGTGACCAAGAACCTAAAAAGTTATTTGCCACTCTCATGAATCAGCTGTGTTTTGTGAACAGCGCCAATTTTGAAAATAAAAATAAATTAAAAAATGGGAAGAAAAGTAATTCTGACGACGAAGTGATTTTGTTGGGAGTGGCACATATTGTTGTAAGAAGAAGTACAGCACAGTCGGAGGCGCCAAAATGTCACAATTATCACAATGCTTATTTTCCGTGATCCGCCAAAAACATGGTCTTGCCTGAACTACCTTTATTAAAGCAATCTTTTCCTCACTTCAAAAATTTGCATATCTCTTTTTGATGTTGCCCACAGATTTTGCCTCCACCTCTCACTTGTACTTCAGTAATAATAGGCACATATTATATATTTTCCTGGTCTGCATGTCAGCTGTTCTCTCAGTCCACATTCGTGTCGATATCGATACTATCGATAAGAATTCATGGATTTCGTTTACTTTGCTGGATACTGAGGCCAGGAAAACACAAATGAAAAATTCCTGGCCCAGGTTTTTTTATATGGAGTTTGGCAGTAATTTTTAGTTTCTGCGGTGATGGATACCAGCTTTAATATAAATACAGATAGATCTAACTATTTTAGAGCATTGGTCATGCTGTTTAATCCGTGAAGAGATGAAGAAAGAGATATAGTGAAATTGCGAGGACGTTTATAACAATCAACAGGATTTAGTTGGTTCAAATTTTCAAAAATGCAATGAGTTAGCAGATTTAATGACATGCTTAGAAGGGCCATGGATGTTGCCACTCCGTGTGGCAAGTAAGAATCACAACACCAAAATATAGCCGCTCGTTCTATACACTTGTAATACATTTATTTTTAATCAAATCAACTTAAATTAAGTAGAGTAACAGTCGAGATCGGAGTCGGTTTATTAATTTGTGTTGCTCTGCCGTCACATTCTCACACACTGCCCCTCTTCTTCCTACTTTTCGAGATGGCAGACGGCACTTCGTGGCAATAGTTATTTAAATATCGATAGCAGGCTGACAAGTATAAGGGTGGGAACATGGTCATAGTTCTAAATTTAAAATTCAAATTCAAATCAGAATGAACCAGCAACATCCCGCTCACCGTAAAACTAGTCCGGAGTTTTACCTAAGACATACAAAACTGCTAATTTTTATACCGGACGCTTAAGAATGCCTGTGGATGTTTTAACTTCTGTTAAGCGTATATGGCCATGTTTAGCTGGAATCGTGCTGACTATGATTCCTGTTTTCCAACTCTTCCTAGGTAGATTATCCTCGCAAACAATTACCACATCTCCTATGGTGATCGGTTTTCTCCTTGAATGCCATTTGGTTCGTCTCGTCAGAGTCGGCAAGTATTCTTTAATCCATCGACTCCAAAAGTGATCCTTTAATTGCTGGGAAATTCGAAAATTGTTTACGATGACAAAAACTGTTAACATCCCCTGGTGTTTGAGTAGAATTGGTCGTTCCAAGCAGAAAATGATTAGGCGTCAAAGGCTCCGGGTCATCTATGCTAACAGGTAGGTGAGTGAGAGGTCGACTATTTACTATATTTTCGGCCTCAATGAGCAAGCTTATTAACGTTTCAACGTGAGGTGCTTTCTCCTTAAGTGTTACGCTCAGAACTCGTTTTGTTGATCTTACCAAGCGCTCCCAGCATCCTCCTGAACTGGGATTTGAAGGGCAATTAAACTGCCAGTTGATTCCTTTATTTCACATATCTGACTTTATGTACTCTAAGTCAAATAAATCCCTTACTTGTTTTAGTTCGTTATCTGCACCGACAAAATTTGATTCCATATCTGATCGTATTGTTACGGGAACGCCTCTTCTGTTCACAAAGTTCGTATTGCATAAGATACAGGAGTCTGTGGACCCGTCAGTAACTAGTTCCTAGTGCATGGCTCTAATCGTTAGACACGTAAAAAGTGCAACATATCTATTTTCTTGTCGTCTTCCAACGGTAACCATAACCGGACCAAAGTAGTCTAGTCCTACAAAGGTGAAAGGTCGCTGATATGGAGTCACTCTCTCCTTGGGTAGTTGACCCATTAAAGGAACGACTGGTTTGGCACCATGGTTTTTGCAATACTGGCAAAAAGCCTTTGTCCGAACAACCGCTTTTCTTAGGTTTATGATCCAGAACTTGCGTCTTATTTCGTTTTTAATTGTTTCGTCATTTTGATGGTGGTAGGTTTCATGATACTATTTTACAATGAGTTCCGTTAAGCTATGTCGTGACGGCAATATTATTGGTTGCCGTTGTGATTCTGGAATAGCGATGGCATAATCCAATCTTCCTGCGACAACCAAAACGTCATACGCACTTTGTTTTGGAGAGAGCGTATAAATTGAACTGCTCTTAGAAACTGATTCCAAGCTTTGTAATTCGGCCACCTCGTATGCGTATACTTGATTTTGTACCATTTTACACAATTTAGCTTCAGCAAGTACTAATTCAAGTACAGATAGTTCTCCCTTTTCTATTTGTTGAACATCCTTCCGACAGTTATGTACAAATCTTAAGCACCATCCCATCATACGTTTCAAACGTAGATAGTTTGAGAATCTATTGATATCTACGAACTGGTTAGTCATTGTGATTGTGATCATTGTGATTTTCATCTTTTCATCAAGCAAAAATTCGGGACCGCTTATCCATTTGCTTTCAACAGTGTACTTTGGGCAATGGCTAGACTTCGTTGCCTTGTCTGCTGTGTTAAATTGCGTAGGCACCCATTGCCAATCATTTTCAGATATCGATTCCAGAATTTCGCTAGCCCGATGGGCAACGAAGGGCTTAAACTGTCGGTGATCTGATTTAATCCAAGAAATGACAGTTCGCGAGTCTGACCACAGGTCGTTTTATCCATAGCCACGTCATGACTTTCTAAAATGGTTTTTCTCATACGTTTACCCAACACTGCTGCTTGTAACTCCAGTCAAGGAATTGATAACATTTTTAACGGTGCGCACCTGGTCTTTCCTGTAATAAAGACTAATTTCGTAATTTTACCACAAGTTATGCGCCAATATGCTACGGTTGCGAAGTCTTGCTCGCTCGCATCAACGAAAATATGCAACTCTAAATTATCCTTTGCTGACAGGAATTCTGGCATGTAGCATCTATCCAATTGAAAATATTTTACTTGTTCTAACTAAAGTACCCAAATCTTGAATTTTGAAAATAATTTTCCGGCAATACATCATTCCAATGTATCCCGGTCCTCCAAACTTTTTGTATCAAGATTTTTCCGTATATCATTAAGTCCGCTAACATTGCAAAGGGATCAACGAGTGCGAATGCTGAAATCCACAAGCATCCTACAAAATATGAATCACTCCACTCACACATTCGTCAAAGGATTGGTGGAGCGGTATGAACCAACCCCAACCGACCTTCAGGGCCTGTGTTTTTTTTCCGATTTGCAGCAAAATATACATTTTCAAAAAAGAGTTGGCCAAAATTATGAAGAGGACGAAGAAAATGAGCCACCAGTTGAAGTCTTTCTCTCTCTCCGCGATTATAGTAGTTTTAAAGTATATGAGGTTTAAGGCCTGTATCCAGCCCCGCGAAATTTTACTGACAGGAATCTACTCTTTATTTCGGTTGTGTGGAACTCAACTAATGTAGTGTGACCAAGAACCTAAAAAGTTATTTGCCACTCTCATGAATCAGCTGTGTTTTGTGAACAGCGCCAATTTTGAAAATAAAAATAAATTAAAAAATGGGAAGAAAAGTAATTCTGACGACGAAGTGATTTTGTTGGGAGCGGCACATATTGTTGTAAGAAGAAGTACAGCACAGTCGGAGGCGCCAAAATGTCACAATTATCACAATGCTTATTTTCCGTGATCCGCCAAAAACATGGTCTTGCCTCAACTACTTTTATTAAAGCAATCTTTTCCTCACTTCAAAAATTTGCATATCTCTTTTTGATGTTGCCCACAGATTTTGCCTCCACCTCTCACTTGTACTTCAGTAATAATAGGCACATATTATATATTTTCCTGGTCTGCATGTCAGCTGTTCTCTCAGTCCACATTCGTGTCGATATCGATACTATCGATAAGAATTCATGGATTTCGTTTACTTTGCTGGATACTGAGGCCAGGAAAACACAAATGAAAAATTCCTGGCCCAGGTTTTTTTATATGGAGTTTGGCAGTAATTTTTAGTTTCCGCGGTGATGGATACCAGCTTTAATATAAATACAGATAGATCTAACTATTTTAGAGCATTGGTCATGCTGTTTAATCCGTGAAGAGATGAAGAAAGAGATATAGTGAAATTGCGAGGACGTTTATAACAATCAACAGGATTTAGTTGGTTCAAATTTTCAAAAATGCAATGAGTTAGCAGATTTAATGACATGCTTAGAAGGGCCATGGATGTTGCCACTCCGTGTGGCAAGTAAGAATCACAACACCAAAATATAGCCGCTCGTTCTATACACTTGTAATACATTTATTTTTAATCAAATCAACTTAAATTAAGTAGAGTAACAGTCGAGATCGGAGTCGGTTTATTAATTTGTGTTGCTCTGCCGTCACATTCTCACACACTGCCCCTCTTCTTCCTACTTTTCGAGATGGCAGACGGCACTTCGTGGCAATAGTTATTTAAATATCGATAGCAGGCTGACAAGTATAAGGGTGGGAACATGGTCATAGTTCTAAATTTAAAATTCAAATTCAAATCAGAATGAACCAGCAACATCCCGCTCACCGTAAAACTAGTCCGGAGTTTTACCTAAGACATACAAAACTGCTAATTTTTATACCGGACGCTTAAGAATGCCTGTGGATGTTTTAACTTCTGTTAAGCGTATATGGCCATGTTTAGCTGGAATCGTGCTGACTATGATTCCTGTTTTCCAACTCTTCCTAGGTAGATTATCCTCGCAAACAATTACCACATCTCCTATGGTGATCGGTTTTCTCCTTGAATGCCATTTGGTTCGTCTCGTCAGAGTCGGCAAGTATTCTTTAATCCATCGTCTCCAAAAGTGATCCTTTAATTGCTGGGAAATTCGAAAATTGTTTACGATGACAAAAACTGTTTACATCCCCTGGTGTTTGAGTAGAATTGGTCGTTCCAAGCAGAAAATGATTAGGCGTCAAAGGCTCCGGGTCATCTATGCTAACAGGTAGGTGAGTGAGAGGTCGACTATTTACTATATTTTCGGCCTCAATGAGCAAGCTTATTAACGTTTCAACGTGTGGTGCTTTCTCCTTAAGTGTTACGCTCAGAACTCGTTTTGTTGATCTTACCAAGCGCTCCCAGCATCCTCCTGAACTGGGATTTGAAGGGCAATTAAACTGCCAGTTGATTCCTTTATTTCACATATCTGACTTTATGTACTCTAAGTCAAATAAATCCCTTACTTGTTTTAGTTCGTTATCTGCACCGACAAAATTTGATTCCATATCTGATCGTATTGTTACGGGAACGCCTCTTCTGTTCACAAAGTTCGTATTGCATAAGATACAGGAGTCTGTGGACCCGTCAGCAACTAGTTCCTAGTGCATGGCTCTAATCGTTAGACACGTAAAAAGTGCAACATATCTATTTTCTTGTCGTCTTCCAACGGTAACCATAACCGGACCAAAGTAGTCTAGTCCTACAAAGGTGAAAGGTCGCTGATATGGAGTCACTCTCTCCTTGGGTAGTTGACCCATTAAAGGAACGACTGGTTTGGCACCATGGTTTTTGCAATACTGGCAAAAAGCCTTTGTCCGAACAACCGCTTTTCTTAGGTTTATGATCCAGAACTTGCGTCTTATTTCGTTTTTAATTGTTTCGTCATTTTGATGGTGGTAGGTTTCATGATACTATTTTACAATGAGTTCCGTTAAGCTATGTCGTGACGGCAATATTATTGGTTGCCGTTGTGATTCTGGAATAGCGATGGCATAATCCAATCTTCCTGCGACAACCAAAACGTCATACGAACTTTGTTTTGGAGAGAGCGTATAAATTGAACTGCTCTTAGAAACTGATTCCAAGCTTTGTAATTCGGCCACCTCGTATGCGTATACTTGATTTTCTACCATTTCACACGTAGATAGTTTGAGAATCTATTGATATCTAAGAACTGGTTAGTCATTGTGATTGTGATCATTGTGATTTTCATCTTTTCATCAAGCAAAAATTCGGGACCGCTTATCCATTTGCTTTCAATAGTGTACTTTGGGCAATGGCTAGACTTCGTTGCCTTGTCTGCTGTGTTAAATTGCGTAGGCACCCATTGCCAATCATTTTCAGATATCGATTCCAGAATTTCGCTAGCCCGATGGGCAACGAAGGGCTTAAACTGTCGGTGATCTGATTTAATCCAAGAAATGACAGTTCGCGAGTCTGACCACAGTGTCGTTTTATCCACAGCCACGTCATGACTTTCTAAAATGGTTTTTCTCATACGTTTACCCAACACTGCTGCTTGTAACTCCAGTCAAGGAATTGATAACATTTTTAACGGTGCGCACCTGGTCTTTCCTGTAATAAAGACTAATTTCGTAATTTTACCACAAGTTATGCGCCAATATGCTACGGTTGCGAAGGCTTGCTCGCTCGCATCAACGAAAATATGCAACTCTAAATTATCCTTTGCTGACAGGAATTCTGGCATGTAGCATCTATCCAATTGAAAATGTTTTACTTGTTCTAACTGAAGTAACCAAATCTTGAATTTTGATAATACATTTTCCGGCAATAAATCATTCCAATGTATCCCGGTCCTCCAAACATCTTTTATAAAGATTATTCCGTGTATCATTAAGTCCGCTAACATTCCGAAGGGATCAAACACAGACATAACTAGACTTAGTAGTTGGCGCTTAGTAGGATCTTTCCTTTTAAAATTTTTTTGTCGATACGGTTCAGATTGAGATCAAATACAAACTTGTCGGACCTACTATCCCAATACATGCCTAAAATCTTATCTGTTGATTTGTTACTCATTCTGGTGCTACAGAATCGTTTTCCTTCGTATCATTAAGCAATTCCTGAATTCGATTCGAATTAGATACAAAGCCCCTGAGTTCAAATTTTCCCATCTTATGTAGTCGCTTGACTTCCTGACTGATTTGAAGGGCTTCTTGTTCGGATTTAAAACTAGCAACAAAGTCATCTACGTAATGCTTTGTCCGAATGGCATCGATTACTTCCTCCCTGTAACAATCACCGTTTTGTGCGTTTATATTCCTTATATATGTGCAAAACAAGGAGAGCATGTTGCTCCGAATATGAGGACAGTCATCTTGTATGTTTCAACCTGAGCATTGCGATTGCCATGTCTCCAAAGGAATCTTAAAGAATCCTGATCCTCTTTTCAAACTTGCACTTGTAAAATCATTTCCTTTATATCAGCATATACTGCAAACTTTCCTTGTCGAAATTTAAAAAGAATCGTCGTCAATGGCGGGTTTTTATCAGGTCCCTTTAAAAGCATGGTATTTAGGGAAACACAATTGATCGTCACGGCTGCATCGAAAACCAATCTCATTTTCTTGGGCTTATTTATGTTAACAACACCGAAGTGCGGTAAATACCAGGTCCTTGGTTCAATTCGTGCGGCTTCTTGCTCCGACATCTTAACAGCATATTCTTTTTGAACGAAATCCATTATGGCTTTTTCATATTCTTCCATCTTTGCTAATGCGTGAATTTTGTTCTCTACTCCATGCAACTTCTGAAGAGCCAAGTTGTAGCTATCCGGGAATTTAACCACATCTTCCTTCCAAAGGAGTCCAGTCTCGTAAAAACCTTCTAGCTTTCTTGTTGTTTTCTTTAATATATCCCTTGCTCTAGATACATCCGCTGATTCCAATAGCTTTGTAGGTACCTTTACTCCAAAGTTTTCCGTTGTGAAGTAATGTGCTATCATCTTATGTATATCTTGCTCTGAGTTGTCTTCCTTTGGACATGCATGTGGTTATTTTATATTGCTTACCAACCAGCAATAGATATTATTTATTGAATATCTTAATATTAATTAGCTCTAAGTTTATATTTGTGTCACATATGTTCATGTATAATTATGCGCTTATACTTTTGATGCGTGGTTGAACAGAGCTGAGTACCGACTGATCTTTCCTTCTTCTTTCGGCTCTCTCAGAGCCAATGGCCGCTGAATGCAGACGACGCGACAAAACTACAGCCGCTTCGTGTCTCTCTCTTTCCTTCATTTCCTACATTCGGCTGTCCTGACGGACCATTCGCCTCGGATGGGTCTAGCCCAGGTTTCATATATTCTGAAACTGTAGAAGTCTTACAGGGTCCCTCAGTATCACCAATCTTCTCGACTTCATACCTTCCATGATTAATTATCTTAGCTACTTTATACGGCCCTAGGTACTTTCCTTTTAGCTTTAATCTAGTACCATACTGCGTTCGTTTGATAGCTACTAAATCATTAACCTGATACTGTCTGTCTTCTTTCCTGTTTTTGTTTTCCTGCTGTATCCGTGTGATGTTCTCAACTACTTCCTTTCTGATCTTTTCTCTCTCTTTATCAAACTCTTCGATAAGCGATTGCTGCAATATTTCTTTTATGTTCAGGTCAATTGGTACACGCATGTCTAGTCCAGTCAATATCTTAAAAGGAGTTACCTTTGTACTTCGTGGCTCAACACTGTTTATCATTTGCTGTACCTTTCCTAGATGCTTGTACCAATTACCGGAATTACCCTGACAAAACTTCGACAACATAGGTACTACTATCTTGTGCATCCTTTCGACTTGCCCAGTCCCACGTGGTACTCCTGTGGCAATCATTAAATGCTGAACTTTCTGCAACTATTCTGTCACTATTTCTGTCACTATTCTACGCGGATTACCAAAACTAGTTGCTTGAATTTCCAAACACTTAACGACTTCTTCAACGCCTGTACTACGTGTAGAATATAACCAAACAAGCTTAGAAAACCCATCAACGACAACCAGTATGTAATTGTACTGCTTTTTAGTCATCTCCATTGGTCCAACGTGATCAATATGATATGTTAGCAACGGATGGTTGCCCTTGTCTATTGGTTGCAAATAACCTTCACGTTTCCCCGTCTTTTCATTAACTATGATACACTCGACGCAACTATTTACTACACGCGATACCTTATCTTTCAATTTCGGAATAAAATACGACTTCTCAATTATGTCTTGTGTCTTTTTCGCCGAAAAATGCCCTTGCTTATGTGCTATCGATATAATCTCATTTTCCAACTGAGCTGGTACTACAATGAGCTCCTTATCTGGATCCTTAAACAATATCTGATTCTGAATATAATAATCCTCATAATCCTTGACCTCCACAATACCTTTAACGGCTTTCACCCAATCGTCGGTTAGCTGAGCCTCTTTTAAACGATGAACTATAGTTTCAGTTAACATATAACAAGCTACACGACTTAACGCGTCGACGTGCCTCATCTTCGTCCCTAAGCGGTGTTCAATAACATAATCGGAATCTTGTAGGTACATAGCCCAACGTGCTACTCTTAAAGGAACATCTATCTTTTTCATGGTCATTGTAAATGCATTACAATTTGTGACAATTTTGAATCTAATACCTTTGTCAGAACCTCGAGATCATAAGCAGGATATTGAACTGGGTGGAATTGGCTGTCTTCCAAACTCTTTTGCAACAACACGGCTCCATATCCCCATTTCGATGCATCAGTGTGGATTTCTGTCTCCAATTTCGGATTATACATTACTAAAACAGGACTACTAGTCAATGCTACTTTCAATTGTTCAAACGCAACTTGATGGATCTCTTTAAATTCAAAGTTAACATCCTTCCGCAAAAGATCTGTCAACGGTTTTGCAATAGCAGCATAACCCTTAATAAACCTTCGAAAATAAGACGTCAATCCAATGAAACGTTGTATTGCCTTCTTATCAACTGGCAATGGGAATTTCTCGACCGCTCTCGTTTTTTCATCACTTGGTTTTATCGTGTTATTTTCTACTACATACCCTAGGAAACTAACTTTCTGTTGCAACAGCTGACACTTGCTCCAATTTATACGAAGTCCATTTAGTTCTGAGACCTTCAACACTTTTCTATATCTTGACTCCAAATAATAACGTCATCCATATAGACTGCTGCTTCGTTATTCTTTACCACATCTCTTAACACTGCCATTATAAATCTTGTAAATACCGCTGGGGAGTTTGAAATTCTGAATGGTACAAATAAAAATTCGAACTGACCATTTTGAGTCACAAAAGACGTATATTTTTGAGACTCCACTTCTACCGGCACATGGAAAAAACCATTTGTTAAATCCAATGTCGTGAAGTACTTTGCACCTTGCAGTTTCTTCAATACTGTATCCATATGTGCCATGGGAAAGTTATCACGAATTATTTTCTCGTTTAGTTTTCGGTAGTCACGGCACAATCGCTTGCTACCATTCTTTTTGGATACCAACACTACTGGCGATGCATATTCTGATGTACTTGGCTTTATAATCTTTTCAGCTAACCACTCTTCCACTTGCTTGTCTACAATTTCCTGTTCACACAGCGCTAAACGTCTTGGATGCTGAAAAACTGGCATTTCATCCACTAAAACAATTTTCATTTTAATCGGTGACTCCACATTTTTCTGAAACTGGTATTCTTTTACCATATTCCTAACATCTCTGGCATGCGCCTCACTGAGATGTGAAACATCAATAGTAGACTTCTTCTCAACTTCGTCAATGCTTGACATGCAAATGCCTCTTAACTCATTACACAATTCCACACATGAGGACGATGCTACCTTATCCGATTTTTTATCTTTATCCTCCTCACACATTCTACGAACAAATTTTGCTCCTGTCTTGGAAACTTGCATATCAACATTATTTAGGATAGTCCTTCGTAAAATGGCTTCAAAACCAATATCCTCGTCTGAAATGACATGAAACTCTACCTCCATTTCAATATCATCAACTTTCACTGGTATCGAAAAGCTACCAAACGTTACAACTTGACTATCTCCAATACCTGTTAAATATTTCTCACGACCTATCAGTTCAAGATTTCCGGCTTTCAAGAATACACCTCTACGAATTAAACATAAATCTGCTCCTGTGTCAATTAAACCTTGAAATACAAAATTACCATACTTTATATCCTTTAGTTCCAAACCTGATGGAGTAAAAATACCTGTCGGCTTAACAACGACGTCCTTATCTCGAATAATATTCGTATTCACCCGCTTTTCTTGTCCAGTCTCGACCTTGACATTACAGTTTGCAGCACGGTGCCCTGGTTGGCCACATTTGAAACAACAAAAATCATTCTTAGGACAATCTTTCCTCAGATGCGATTTGTCTCCACACTTAAAACATTTCTTAAAATTTTCTGCTGTCGTCCCTTTCACCGAACCCTCACTTTTGTTACCCTGCGACCACTTATTGTTCATTGGCTTGGATCCGCCTCTTGCTTTCTGGTACACGTCGATCTGAAATTTAAGCTTCATTATGTTTCTAGCTTGGTACAACATTGCCTTATTTGCCCTAGCGTCTGGGATACCATCCACAAAATATTCGATTAAACTCTCATGATCTAGTTTAATTGGCTTGGCCATCTCCATCAACGCATACAAAAACTCATGCAACGACTCTCCTTTTTTCTGCTGACGTTTCTGTAACATTCTATGCACTTCAACAGATGACAAATTTACGCTAAACTCCTCCAACAGAGCTGTCTTTAACGAATTCCAGTTACGAACATCACGCAAACTACGAACAAACGATTTTGCGGCACCAGCCACTAGCTGTTTGGCATAAAGGAATAATTGCAATTGACTCCACTGAACAGTAACCGCGCACTCCTCTAATTCCTCTATCCATTGATTAATGTCGGGGTTATTAGAACCAGAAAAATGCGACACGCTACCTTCTACGTCTTTTAGAGTGAACCATGGTTTATTCTCTGTCGGCCGCGTACATTGTTTAGCTGCTACGGTATCGTCTATAGCTGTGGTTACAGACTCATTCTCTGACTCTTCTTCTTCCTCAACTTGAAACCCGAAATGAACTAAGAGTCTATCTTGCAACTCGCGCTTTCGTCCCCCCGTCTGAAACGCAAGCCCTCTTAACTTCTCTCGCAAATCTGCGACTGTCAGTGTCATGATCTCCTCAACCAGCATCGTGACGATTTAAATAAAAATTAAATGATATTTTATATCTAAGAAAATGTTATGAATTTAAACTTAAATAACAATTTCAAATTATGAATTACTGTTAACAATCTACTATGTTAACCAACTCTTTTTTCGCCTTTACCGCCGTCTCTGTTAACGATCGCTTCTCTGTTAACACTCACCTCACCCAACTATTGATTTACCCTTGTTAACTCTCGCTTCCGTGCAGAACCTTCCAGACTCCAAATTCGACGCACACACCCTCACATCCAGATCTCGCTTGCCTGTCGATGTCACTGTTGTCGTCCTCTCTTTGTTGCCTTTCCTTGTTCTGGCTGTTCGCCGTTAACTCCTGGCTGCTTCTCGAATCGTCTTTGCTTCTGCTCACTTATACAGGCGCGCTCAGATGGTCGTCTCTTTGCCGCTTGTCTCTTCTTGTAGCTGTAGCCTCTCTCAGACGTAATAGACAATAACAAAACCAATGTTCTTTGATTCTGCCTTGCCTTCGACTGTCTCTCGCCGTTTTGCCGCTTCTGCTCTCTTTGGAACGAACGCGCGCTCAGATTGTCGTCTCCGTGCCGTATGTCTCCTTGTAGCTCTAGCCTCTCAGACGCAATGCACAACAACAACAATGGTTTTAGATTTTGCTGTGTTTGCTGCCGTCTACCGTTACTTTTCGCTGCTCTCTTTGGAACGAACGCGCGCTCAGATTGTCGTCTCCGTGCCGTTTGTCTCTTGTAGCTCTAGCCTCTCAGGCGCAATGCACAACAACAACAATGGTTTCAGATTTTGCTGTGTTTGCTGCCGTCTACCGTTACTTTTCGCTGCTCTCTTTGGAACGCATGCGCTCAGATTGTCGTCTCCGTGCCGTTTGTCTCCCTCTAGATCCAGCCTTTCCGACGCTTCTCGTGCCTTTTGAATATCTGCCAACACTAATGCTTCTTCTTGACAACTGATGTTTTCTCCCTCTCGCACTTGCAGTCCAGACTCCGTTTCAATATCGCACAGCCGCCGATCTCCAGTCCACGCAGTCTCTTGTTCGCCAAATTTCGTCGAATACACGCACACAGTCACAAATTTTGTGTTGTTGTCTTGGGCTTTTTCTCGGACGAGCCCCCAATTTGTGGTTATTTTATATTGCTTACCAACCAGCAATAGATATTATTTATTGAATATCTTAATATTAATTAGCTCCAAGTTTACATTTGTGTCACTTATGTTCATGTATAATTATGCGCTTGTACTTTTGATGCGTGGCTGAACAGAGCTGAGTACCGACTGATCTTTCCTTCTTCTTTCGGCTCTCTCAGAGCCGATGGCCGCTGAATGCAGACGACGCGACAAAACTACAGCCGCTTCGTGTCTCTCTCTTTCCTTCATTTCCTACATGCATGTAGGACCACCGACACTCGTGTTAAACCAATCTTTTCGTCTCCATTCGAGCCATACTTGTGTATGGCGTTTTAGCTACAATTAGATTTGTATCTAAATAAATACTTTTGATGTTAGCTATCAAATGACAATTATTAATTCCAATCAAAATCATAGGATTAGCATCTGTATATTCATTTATTGGTAAACTTCTTTGCCGTGTGTATTTTTCAGCAAGTTTCTCAACTTCGACTGACTGCAAGGGTAGATCTAATTGAAATTCCTAATTGATGAATTCCCTGTTATACGAAGCCATTTTTTATCAGCTCCAGGTGCTCTAATGCGAAGATTGCATTCCATTGATAAAAACTCTTTGGCGTGATTTTCTATCCAGTTTAGAGTCAGCTTTCTCTTTGCTTCACGTACGCCCGGCATATCTGCTAACTTCTCGTTTATCAATGAGGCAGACGATCCTTCGTCTAAAAATGCGTACGTTCGAACGACCTTGTTGTTTGGTCCCATAATTTCTACACCTAAAATCTTGAAAAGCAATTTTGGAATGCTTGGCATAATCGTATTTATCGTAGCCTCTTGCGGCTCAACTTTCTCTTCCATTTGAGAGTCGTCTGGGTGTAAAGACACATGGTGCTTCCTCTTGCATCCATCTTTCTTACACACGCGCTGGTATTTGAAAATTGTCAAATTGTGTCCCTTTCGAAGACAACCATAACACAATAGAAGCTCCTTGACTATTTTCCATTTTTCTTTTTGTCCAGCCTTTAAATACTGTTCACATTTTTTTAAATAATGTTCACCCTGACATTTATAACATTCCACTTTGTTTCGATTTGGTTTTTTTTTTTGAAGAATGTAAAATAAATGTTTGTGGACCTTTATATTCGCCTTTCAACTGTTTAACGTGAATTGGGCCTGTAATCGTTGCTCTTGCTATACTTCTTGCCATATTGCTCAGCCAGTTGCTAAAGTTGTCCAAATTGGGATAGGGCTGTATCTGCGATGAATATTCAACCCATTGAATACGTTTGCTAAGTGGGATCTTTCCTAGCAAACTTTCTATCAAAGACGGATTTTGTAAATGTTGAGTAGCATTAGCTGACTTCAAAAATAGAACTAAATTATCTACTTTAGAGGCAAATACAACAAGCTTTTCTAAATTGTTCTCTGTTACAGGAGCTATTTGATTAACCATATTCATTTGACTGCTAATTAACATTTCTGGCCTTCCATATGTAAACTGTAGTCGTTCCATAATAAAACGAGAGGGAACGTTGTGAGCCGCGGCAATTCAAAAAATTAAGTCGAACCCTGTGATTTTATATTTTAGAAGTTATCTGATTCCATTTTTATTTACATTTAATTTTTACTTCGGCTGCTACATTTTTACATACACATGTAAAACTACATACAAGAGACATGGAAGTGTGTGCGAGAGAGAGAGGGAATCGCTTGGCTGCCGTTTGGTAGCCACTGAAATTTAATTTGTTCCTTCTGGCTATAATAATGATCCGATATGATCCAGATTCGGCAATCTGATAGATACGGATATTTTCCATAATTCTGCGTTTTTTGTTTTCTCTTATCTTAAAAATTGTGGATTCCACAGATTTTCGTCCTTTGTGGGGCGGAAGGGGGCGTGGCAAAATTTTGAAATAAACTCGTTCTGGTTTGATATCACAGAAGTTAGGATAGAGAGTTTGGTTGCTCTAGCTCTTATAGTCTCTGAGAACTAGGCGTCAAAAAATACGAATGGGCAAAGCAGATGGGGTCGCGTGTGAGAGAGAGCGAGAGGGAACGATAACTTTCGAAATGGTTTTCTTCATAGTGGCTATATTAATATTCCGATCTGATCCAGATTCAACACTCTGATAGATATGATTATTCTCTATGATTCTGCGTTTAAAGTTTTCTCGTATCTTTAAAATTGTGCATGCCACAGATTTTCGTTCTTTGTGTGGGCGGAAGTGGGCGGGGCGAAATTTTGAAATACATTCGGAGTAGTGTGATAGCACAGAAGCCTGGATACAAAATTTGGTTACTCTAGCTTTAATAGTCTTTGAGATATAGGCGCAAATGAAGACGGACAGACGGACAGACGGACGGACGGACGGACAGACAGACATGGCTATATCGACTCGGCTATTGATGCTGATCAAGAATATATATACTTTATGGGGTCGGAAACGCTTCCTTCTGTGCGTTACACACATCCGTTATCCCCACAAATCTAATATACCCCTATACTCTTCGAGTACCGGGTATAATCAACATTTACCGGATTAATTAATAGGCCCTTAACTTCTTCTCTCACACCCCCCTTCAGACCTTTTTGCAACCTCAACAGATTCTCTAAATTTGTATACCTATATGCTTTTGATGATTCCCAAAACATTGTGGAGAATACTGGCCATAACTCTGGGTTGCCATCAAATTCTGATAAATCTAGCAATTTTCGTGGGTTTATATTTCGGGAGTTCTGATATTCAAACAAATTACCATTAATGTCACCATGCAAATTGTCCCAACCAACATTATCAAACCTGTACATACCAATATTTCTGCCGACGTCAATGTTTCGAAACGGTTGACTTTCAGATGCTTCTATAGCAGCGCTGAAGCCAGAACCTTGTGCGCCTCTCGTAGCGCCAGGACCATGTGCACCTTCAGCAGTGCCAAACCCATGAGCACGTCCAGCAGCGCCAGGATTGGGTGCGCCTCCAGTAGCGCCAGTACCATGTGCGCCTCCCGTAGCGCCAAAACCATGTGCGCCTCCAGTAGCGCCAAAACCATATGCGCCTCCAGTAACGCCAGAACCATGTGCGCCTAGAGTAGCGCCAGAACCCTATGCGCCTCCAGTAGCGCCAGAACCATACGCGCCTCCAGTAGCGCCAGAACCATGTGCGCCCTCAGTAGCGCCAAGCTTGTGTGCACTTTTATTTGCCGTGATCACCCTGATGTCTTGCTTGTGTGGGAATTCATTTGGCGTGATCACCCCGTTGTCTTGTTTGTGTGGGAATTCATTTGCCGTGATCGCCCTGTTGTCTTGCTTGTGTGGGAATCCATTTGGCTGCACCGGGTGTACTAATGTACGCTTTGCTGCTTCTCCCATTGTTTCATATGCAGATCTAATTTCATTTTTGCACATGATCATCAATCGCTCCTCCAACAACGCGACTTGGTTTGCCTGACCGTCAAGTTGGCCATTTAGTTGATCTTTCATTCTAGATTGATCTTCTTTTATGCTTTTCATCATTTCCATTAAATCTCGCATGATATCATTTTTCGATTCTTTTTCCTTTGGTTCCGCCATGGTAACCTCCTTGTCGGATTCCATACTCTCCTTCGAGTTTGATCCATGGTTCGATCCACGGTTTGGCATCGGTGTAGACGTACCGGCAATGTCGCTTGAATCAAATTCTTTTTTTGCTACGCAGATTTATTTTTCAGTGTCTGTGTACATTTCATCAAACTGAGCACGGCGTCGTATGTGCGTGTATTTGTGAATTTCACCACTTTGCGAAATAACTCTTGGATGGTCAAAGTTACAAAATTAATAAAGATGTTGCCACTCCGTGTGGCAAGTAAGAATCACAACACCAAAATATAACCGCTCGTTCTATACACTTGTAATAAATTTATTTTTAATAAAATCAACTTAAATTAAGTAGAGTAACAGTCGAGATCGGAGTCGGTTTATTAATTTGTGTTGCTCTGCCGTCACATTCTCACACACTGCCCCTCTTCTTCCTACTTTTCGAGATGGCAGACGTCACTTCGTGGCAATAGTTATTTAAATATCGATAGCAGGCTGATAAGTCTAAGGGTGGGACATGGTGACAGATCTAAATTTCAAATTCAAATTCAAATCAGAATGAACCAGCAACAATGGAAGGCGAAGCCAATAGGGAGGAAAATGTAGGTGATGAAGCTGTAGATGAGACCATTGATGAGCAGTTTAGGGCTTAAAAGATTCCCGAAATAAGTTCTCAACGGATAAAGAGTATTCGATTAGTTAAGATTCCTCCGATTGTTTCCCTTACTTTGTTAGCCAGTTTAATTAGATCGCTTTATTTGAATCTGGAAAAAATATCTCACCCATGTTCTGCATAAAGTGAAAGCTAAGACAGGTGGCGGCGTAGGCGTTGGCAAAAATATCTACAATTTTTCAGACCATTTCCCAGGAGTTTAATCGTAGTCCAGGATCTAACCCGGAAACTGTTAAGGTTCTTCTGTGTGCTCCCACAGGAAAACTTCATTCGGTATTGGAGGTGCCACACTTCACTCCATGTTTTCTTTACCTCTAATCAGTCTGACTGTGCCTTTAAACAGTTGGGCCCAGATTTGTTAAATACCTTCCGTTCAAGATTTACAGATTGACGAAATTTCTATGGTTAAGGCCTGTCTCCAGCACCGCGAAATTTTACTGACAGGAATCTGCTCTTTATTTCGGTTGTGTGGAACTTAAGTGAAATAGTGTGACCAAGAACATAAAAAAAGGTTGGTCACTCTCATGAATCAGCTGTGTTTTGTAAACAGCGCCAATTTTGAAAATGAAACTAAAATTAAAAAAAGGAAGAAAAGTAATTCTGACGATGAAGTGATTGTGTTGGTAGCGGCACATATTGTTGTAGGAAGAAGTACAGCACAGTCGGAGGCGCCAAAATGTCAAAATTATCAAAAGGCTTATTTTCCGTGATCCGCCAAAAACATGGTCTTGCCTCAACTGCTTTTATTAAAGCAATCTTCTCCTAATTTTAAAAATTTTCTTTTTGGTTTTTCGTACAGATTTTGCCTCCACCTCTCACTTGTACTTCAGTAATAATGTGCACATATATTTTCCTGGCACCCTCATCAGCTGTTCTCACAGTCCACATTCGTGTGAATATCGATACTATCGATAAGAATTCGTGGATTCCGTTTACGTTGCTGGATACTGGCTCCAGGAAAACACAAACCAAAAATTACTGGCCCAGTTTTTTTTATATGAAGTTTGGCAGTAATTTTTCGTTTCCGCGGTGCTGTATACCCAGCTTTAATGAAAAAAGGTTTTCGTATTTGGCGCTTAAAACAAATATTTTCAAGGCCCGAAAGTACTTTTGGTGTCATTTTTGTTATCGTATTCGGCGATCTAAGGCAGATATGTCCAGTAGGTGATTGTTCGATATTTAAATCCTCATCAGGAGCGCATAATCCATACAGTGCGACAGTTGGCTCTAGTCTCTGGGATGGCTTCAAGCGACCATGCCTTTTCAAACCGCACTTAATTACATTGCATCGGCCGAAATGACGTCAGAAGATAGTCAGTTGCTTAGGAGCCGAATAGTTGACTGCAGTCAAAACGCCAGAGATGCGATCCACCTTTTTTTTTTTAGTAATAGCGAGATAGTGTAGCAGTATGTTTAGAGATATAAGTAGTCACGTAAGCAACTCTGTATTTAAATATTGATAGATCGCGCGTCGGTGTCTCCCACACCATCGATACACTCGGTGGGAGATACCGATAGGTATATCGAGAACATACATCGTTAAGAGAGTTCCGATAGAGAGGGCTCATTTTTGGTGCGGCAACGGAAGTGTTTCCGAAAAAGAAGTGAAATAAAGCGTAATTTGTATTAAACCAAATAGATTGTTCTCTGAATGTGGCTTTTCCTCACAACGGAATTCACCCCGTTTGACGAAATTAGGCGGCCTACAACAGATAAGTACAATAGAGAAAAGCTGTCATCTATAAAGAATGCAGAATATACTTCAATAGCTTTAAACTGCATCAAAGCCAAACATCTTAACCCAGAAACCAAAAACAAATATCTGGACTCTGTTAAGAGTTTCAAAACTTCGAAATCACAAGGTTTGTTTACTTCATTGGTTCTCAAAACCACGGCTAAATATATGATGACAGTTAATGTAGATACATCAGATGGTCACGGAGTTAACGGAGCCACTGGTGTTTTAATGCAGATAGATCCCAGCTCCTCCAATACCCCCGAACTTCTTTGGATACATTTTCTTGAAGAAAGGGTAGGAGTTAACGCACGGTCGAAACGCAGCCATATTAAAGGGTCTTCTTGGACCCCAATTCAGAAGAGAAATGTTTTTAGTACTACCAAAACGAACAAGTTTCTATTGACCGAAAACAGTTTCCAGTTGTAGCTGCCGAAGCTACATAAGAGTCAGGGACTACATACAGCAAAGTGGTCGTCCACACTTCATCCAATATAAAGTGTAGGGTCACCAGTGCGCACGGACTTTATATCGTTGGGCCACCAGTGTGAACGGACTTTATATTGTTTGACCATTCATTACTCCGAAACCGAAGCGGGACTGTCCGGTCGCGAAGGAGATGGAGAACTTACATTCTGTCACTGCATTATCCCGGACGAGGGTAATGCACTGTCGCTTGCCCCGTCCGGGGCAATGTAGTGTCTAGCTAAGGCAATGACTCAGCGTCTTCTTGACCTCGAGTCGGGGGAACCGGGTCAGGGCCTTGGCTAGAGGTACCTGGCGGATAGGAATAAAACGCTATGGGTCCCCCCGAAAAATACCAACCACTATGGACTTCGGGCCAAACATGGAGGCGAAGAAAAACGTTGCACGGGCTGGGTGGTCAGCCCAAACGTTGGTGGAGTGCGTGACTGCTATCATCGGCAGGGACGGGGAGGAGCACCTCTCTGCGTGTCACTAGTGGTCACACCATGGACGGGCAGGAGCAGGTGTTGTAGCACGACTACCACAAAAACCCCTCACTCCAAGCTATCGACGCTCTCAATCAGCAATACTGAGGAAGAGAGCCGCTCGCCCGAACCAGGCATCAGCTCTTTTCGTTGGGTAGGGCTGAAGCCTTCCTGGGAGGGGATGAAGGCTCTGTCGGATGAGAATGGGAAGATGACGGCAGCGCAGTGGATGTTAGTGCGCGCCCGGCTCGTGGACGCACGATTTTCACGGATGGATGAGGAGCCCACAGCTCCCATGTCCACCTTTGATGGTGCTGGGTGGCTAAATGGGGTAAAAATCATCAAGTGCAATGACGATCCAACGCTTAGGTAGCTGACGCAAACTGTCTGCCAACTGGACTCGATGTGGGAGGGGGCCAAGCTGGAGGTGGTAGACAGGGAGTTAATACCGTCTATACCAAAGGCGAAGGTACTCCTCCCCATTGCTATTCAAGGAGACAGGGCGCTGAGGCTCCTACAGCTGCAGAACCCTGAGATACCTACAGGGAACTGGAAGGTGTTACACACTGGGAGCCCGTTACCCAACGAGGGGTGCCAGTGTGTAATCCTCCAAATAAACAAGGAGGCGGAGGACCTCCTATACCCCAGATTTGAGAAGATGGCGCGGGGCATGGGCAGCGTATATCTGCGCCTAAAGAAACGCCACCCCAGGGATATAGACGCGCACACCCTGCAGGCACTCGAGTGGGAAAAAGACCTGGGTCTGGAAACCATTGTGGAGGCCGCCCAGGGGCTTGCGCTGCACGACTCCGACGAGGAAGAGGACGGTGATCTTACGTTGGTTATCAACCCGTTGAGCGAAGTTGAGCCAGCCACCCATAACGTTGAGTGTGCTGCAGCTCAACCTCTAAAAGAGTAAGACAGCGTCGGCGGAGCTCCTCATAGCCATGGAGCAGGGTCCCGTCGACATATCTCTAGTCCAGGAGCCATGGATTGCATCAGGCAACTCAGTGACCGGACTTAAGCTGGGTATCCAGCACCGCGGAAACGAAAATTTACTGCCAAACTTCATATAAAAAAAACTGGGCCAGGCATTTTTCGTTTGTGTTTTCCTGGTCCCAGTATCCAACAACGTAAACGGAATCCACGAATTCTTATCGATAGTATCGATATCCACACGAATGTGGACTGTGAGAACAGCTGACATGGGTGCCAGGATAATATATGTGCACATTATTACTGAAGTACAAGTGAGAGGTGGAGGCAAAATCTGTGGGCAACATCAAAAAGAGATATTCAAATTTTTAAAGTGAGGAGAAGATTGCTTTAATAAAAGCAGTTGAGGCAAGACCATGTTTTTGGCGGATCACGGAAAATAACCATTTTGATTATTTTGACGTTTTGGCGCCTCCGACTGTGCTGTACTTTTTCTTACAACAATATGTGCCGCTACCAACACAATCACTTCATCGTCAGAATTACTTTTCTTCCTTTTTTTTAATTTTAGTTTCATTTTCAAAATTGGCGCTGTTTAAAAAACACAGCTGATTCATGAGAGTGGCCAATCATTTTTTAGGTTCTTGGTCACACTACATTAGTTAAGTTCCACACAACCGAAATAAAGAGCAGATTCCTGTCAGTAAAATTTCCCGGTGCTGGATACAGGCCTTCAAACTAAAATTATAACTCTTTTTACACATCATCGGTAAGCAAGAACAGAACCATCGTAGTTGTACGAAAAGGAATCCACACGACAGGCCCGCACCACCTGAAGAGCGTCCTGGTACGGACGCTAATGGCCACCACAATGTTTGGCGAAGCCCCGATATCAATGACCGAGGTGAGTCACTCCTAGACTTTATACTATCAACTAATATAGAAGTGGCAAAGGTGGGGTCCCACCTGCTCAAACGTGCTAGATCTTACTCTCGTAACGAGAAAGATTCCATCCTTCTCAGATCACAGGTATATTCAGTTCAAGTACGAATTTAAACACAGTTCTATTGGAACCCCCAGAACACAAACTGGGAAAAGTTCAGAAAGACGGTTAACTCGAAGCTCGCAGTGCTATTTGCAGAGGACATAAAGAAGTCCGTTGAGTTTCTATCCAAGGAACTACCGCTCAACATGCCCACATGGAACAGGAACCTCTCCCTCTTAAGAAACAACCTCAGCGAATTCTTGTAGCTCGCCAAACAGGCGAACGAAGAATTCATAACCGAGGAATACAGGAATCTACTCAGGAATTATAAGAAAGAGATACGCAAGGCATTAACAAACTTCTGCTCCAACATCGAGATAGTGACTCTTTGGAGAGGCAGCTGTCAGTAGCTCTTAAGAATTCCAATAATCGCAGTTATCTCTTACGTTATCTATGATCATCTGTTCTCATGCTCTTGGTGCATACGCACACATCCACACACACATGTTCGCCGCGCGTTCTGCCTATATGGCAGTGCGTCAGTTAACTTGGGTGCACTCTTGTTACAAATTCGTCGAACGCAGAACGTAGAAACAAAGCCCGTAGCATCAAGCGCTTCCGCTCCGGTTCGTTGTGTGTTGTATGATGGCTCGAGCCATATAATTGCGAATCAAGAGCGCTTTAAGGGCCTATTGCCGGATGAGCACCACAAGAATCGAGATTTTACATTTCAAATTGCTAAATATTGGTCGTCCAAAGAAAAGACAAAAAACGAAACGGACAAAAGAAAACGAACGGTTCAACCGCCGTTATGTGCTGGTCTTGTTGACGTCGCGGACACAAGTCGTCAAAATGTAAAGCAAAGAACAATCGCGAGAACAAACCGCAATTTAATCACCAAACCGAGAGCTACAAAGAGAAACCGTACTCTGTTTTTGCGTGAGCGACAAAAGCGAGTTTATTTTGGCGGAAAACAGCTGCATTGAAGCTGAAGGACACGGCACAGTGGATTTGGTCTGGCGAAAAACCCGTATAAAACTAGTCAATGTTGTATTTGTTTGTATGTTAAAGAACTACAATGAAACTTCATGTCAGTGTCCAAGCCATCGGAAGTGGTTTTTCAGTGGAATTTACAAAGACAGAAGCTTTTATAAAGAATAATAAGGGCATCCTCATATTGGTTGCAGAAAAGCATCACGATTTGTTTATGTTTGAAAATCCAGATAATAAATGCTTTAATGTATAAACAAATCTGGCAAAAATATGGCACGATCGTTTCCGACACTTAAACTGTGGAAGCCTAGAAAATATGATATGCAACAAAGTAGTGCACGGTATCTATGGACGATATCATGGTAGTGTCACCTACAGTTGAGTTAGGTTTGGAAAGGTTGAGAAATGTTTTGAATGTTGTGAGTAAGGCTTGATTCTTGTTTAATGTCAAAAAGTGTAGCTTTCTGAAAACGGCTGTACAGTACTTAGGATATGAGGTGAGTGCTGGGGAAATAAGCCCAAATTCAACTAAAATCGTTGCGTTAAGCTCTTTGCCGCCACCAGGGTCAGTTGGTTGTTTGAGACAGTTCATTGGGCTGACTTCATACTTTCGGAAGTTTGTGCACAGATTTTCACAGATGATGAAACCGCTCTATCGCTAACATCGGATAAGGAAAACTTTGCTTGGAATGCAAAGCTAGAAGAGATTAGAAAGAATGTTATCGCCATCCTCTCTAGTGAGCCAGTTCTTGTTATCTTCAACCCAAAATATCCAATCGAATTGCATACCGATGCTAGTTCTAATGGTTTCGGAGCTATACTGCTACATAAAAATGTGGTGGGCATATCTGCAGTCTTTTAACTTTGACATTCAGTATCGGGAAGGGAAACGCATGGCTCTCGTTGATTTCTTATCAAGGAATCCTTTGCAAACCAAACCTGACATAATAACAAGCAAGATTCCTGAGAAGAGAGTGAGTTTGACGGAAGTATCCATCGACTGGTTGTTGGCTGAACAGCAACTCGTCTCGGATCTGGTAAACATTGTTACGAAACTCAATGCAAGCGATCTTTCGGACGATTTGACAGGAACGTACGAGTTGAGGAAGGGTGTATTGATTCGGAAAATTCAAAGGAATAGTAGAACCCGTTGGCTGCCAGTGGTACCCCGAGCGTTTAGATAGTCAGTAATCAACCAGGTCCATGAATCGATTATGCATTTAGGTTGGAAGAAGACACTTGATAAAGTTTATCAGTATTATTGGTTTGACAAAATGAACAAATACGTTCGAAAATTCGTAGACAATTGCATCACCTGCAAGACTGTAAAAGGTTTTTCGGGGAAAGTTAAGGCAGAGCTTCATTAAATTCCAAAAGTCAATATACCTTGGCATACAGCACATATTGACATCACTGGAAAGCTGAGTGGCAAAAGCGATTTAAAGGAATATCTTATTGTGCAGATTGACGGTTTCATTAAGTTTGTCTATTTGTTCCATACTCCCAAGTTAGATACTGATAGCTGTGTGGCAGCCATGAAGTCATCTATTTCATTGTTTGGAGTCCCGAATCGAATCATTGCCGATCAAGGTAGATGTTTCACTAGATCAAGGTTTTCTGAGTTTTGTTCGTCTCAAAATATTAAGCTTAATTTGATCACTACGGGTGCGAGTCGTGCTAACGGTCAAGTTGAGCGCGTAATGAGCGCACTAAAGAATTTGTTAACTGTGGTGGAATCAGGTCAACGATCTTGGCAAGATGCTCGGGGAGAAACACAGTTGTCCCTAAATTGTACAGTCAGCCGTATAGCTGGAGTGAGTCGTTTAAAACTTCTACTCGGCAAAGACGCTCGTCCCATAGGTTACGTTACACCATGTGATACTGAAGATCAGATTGATGTGGAGAGTGTGACAACTCAAGCATCTAAGACTATGAAGGAGACGGCCAGGTATGACAAGATCAGATTTGACAAGAATAGTGCGGCAGTTCGTAGACACAAAGTAGGCGATTATGTTTTACTGAAGAATGAAGAAAGGCATCAGACTAAGTTGTATGCAAAGTTTATAGGCCCGTTTCTCATATTGGAGGTACTCGAGGAAGATCGCTAAGTAGTATGCGAACATATAAGTATTGCCACGATGATATTCGTAAAAGGTCAGAGGGTCGTATTCCCAATGAACTAGACTTTAATGGAGATGAGTTGAATCTGCCCAAGAGGCGCCTGAAAAGGGCGATGATTTGTCCGTTACAAATAAGGATGAATAAGTTCCGTCTAGGTGAGACGATGCGTCATTATAGTGAATAAGTTCCGTCCAGATAGGACGAAGAGTGCAGGTGTGACTTGAAAAATGAATAACGATTATCTGTCAGCCATGAAGTCTGAATTGAGTATCGGGCAAAAGTCTCTAAGGTTGCAATCGTGAATTTTTAGTAAAATCTTTTTATGTTCTGGTAAAGATGAAAATTTAAAATAAAGAAAACAAGAAGAGTCGGTGAGACTGTGTGGAATAAAAAGAAATGTAATTTATATTGAATAAGAACCCAAAAGAGAAAATGAAAAGAAAACATTGTTAATTTGGGAGGAAAAAAATAAATGATTGTTATTGAATAGAGACAAACTGTATTACGTTATGCATAATCTATTTATTACGGCATTGAAATGATAACACGAGGACGTGTAATGGTCAGGATGGATAAATAAATAAATGGATAAATAAATAAATACTGCCAAGCCTGACGAGAACCCAGAAATCCCTTTAACTCCGACATATATATAATATTATATAATAATATATTTGATCACATATAATAAGGTAATATGCGCTGAAAAAATGATTTATGTTATCCATGATTATGGTTATTATTGATATAATTTTAGTTTAGATTTGTATTTGAATTTTTATATGTACTATTTTAGTCATTGCACTACGCATGTAACTTAATCTGACTCTTTCCATTGCTCTCTCTTCGCATCATGTCTCTCGCTTATTATCTCTAATCTATGCTTCCTTATCTCCTTATCTTTTTATCTATGCTTTCACTCGGTATCGCTAAGCCGACGGCCGCTGCCTCTGCTAAGTGAGCAACTGCTTGATGTAGTTGGAGTACAGACTTTTTAACTCCATCTATTATTTGTATTGCGTTTGAACTTAAAATGTTATGAAATGTTCACTGATTATATATAGTTAATGAAAAAGCTTTTCGTCTCAACAGTAATATGTAAAAGTAAAATAGTTAATAGTAAAAACTCTTTGCAGATTCTAGTGCTATATTTGCCCCAACATTTTTTTAACCAATTCATTATTAAATCAAGCATTTTAACAATATGTTTAATTTCTTAATTTTTTTATGGATATCCCATGCCTTTGAATCTTTTCCCTTTTGTCATCATCTTTTCCTGAGTAAGAAATTCAGCAATCACTTCCTGACAAAATTCCATCAAAATACTACAAACAATTGTTTTGGACAGACCGAATAAAATACCTATAGTGCGACATTTCGCAGACGATTCCATAGCGCTATGGCTATCCTTTTCTACAAAAGGAATGGCCTGTCGAAAATTCGTATACTGCTTTTTGAGTTTAGGCAGCAGTTCCACTAGAATGTCGAACGCACTTCTCTTCATGCATAAGTTGTCTTTGAAGAATGCGTCGGAATTGTTTACAACATCTTTCTCCCGAAATGAACCATACCGTGGCTATTGAAATTAAGAATACATTATTTAATTGAAAAGAGAACATTATCTACTGTTAACATACAAGGTTGAAACGCTAGGAGGACGTTTCAGTTGCAAGAAAAATTGCAACTTTTCTGCAGATAGCCCCGCTGCTTCCAGGCAATTCAAAAGATTCTCTTACTTTTGCGCCACCGCAGATAAAAAAATGAACTCTTTTTCTGACATATGCCGTTGATTTTCGTACGTAATTAACTTTGCTTACAAATTTTTCTTCCTCTAGTCTGCTGTTCTAAAGACGCAAAGACTCAGTGTAAACGGCTCTTCTGCTTCCCTACGTCTTTTCCGATATCGATGGCAATCGCCACTACTGTAAAAAGTCTATAAGGTTTTGCACTTTCGAAATTTCCTAGTTATAGCCTGATTGCACTACGGTTGAGTTATTGAGTTTTGGGCAAAACTCGAGTTTTGTTGATAGCCTTTTAACACCACCGCATCATTGTCATTGTGCGGAAAAATGATGCGAGGCGTTTACACTTAGGCCGCATAATTTCCGCATCATTTTGTCAGCTATTGTTGGTTCCACCGAAGAAAAATTAGGTGCTGCTGACTTTAATTTGCAAGTGTTACTTTTAAAGTTGGAATCAGCGCGTCCCAAAAAACCTTGCAAGTCATTGTGCTACCATTTTGTTGCTTGAAATCAGACTTATTTTAATTTAAATGTTCAGGAATGGCTTGACCGCTCAACTTTAAATTGAATTTATTGTTTGATTCGACAAAAAAACCGCGTCGAATCTCGGAATAATTTCTGTATTTTGTAAAAATTCTTTTTAGAATACTGTAACACTTGCGAACAATGCACCGAATGTTGTATGATGCGGCCGCATCATTTTCTTCTTCTATCTACAGGACTCTTAAGGGCATCATTGTCGCATGTTCCATTTAACCGAAAAAAATTCCATTTAACACTAATGTAAAAAGAAAAGCTCGCGAATAACTGTTGACCTATTGATGCGATCGCAAAATAAGAGCTCTTCACTGAGACTTTGAGCAAAACGTCTGAGAGCAGCCGATTGCATTATTCGTACAAAAATTGTGCTCGTGCTCAACCGACGAGCAGTTTTTTTCGGTCTCTTTTGCTCTGCTCATTCCAGGACCGCTTGCCCTCGAACGACGATTTAAAAAAGTCTTTTGCAAATGTATGTGTGTATGTGAAGTCTCGAAGGTTCTACGTGTCACTTTGCTTTGTGAATTTCGATGGTACAGTGATCGTAGATCGAGAATGTTGACAAAATGTATAGTTGCTTACCATTAAACTATCTGGTCGAATGAGCGCGTGAGGTGGCTCAGAGACGGACGGGTCGCAGGTTGCGGATAGCGAAAGGCTTACCCCCAAAAAAGGTAAGTCAGCGGCAAATAAGCGGTCATCTTTAGAGAGATTGCCGAAAACAAGCAGTCCCGGACAGCCAGCGGGTGTTCGCGAAGCAGCAACAGGATAGACCTGTAAGGCGGAAAGCGCTGGTGCGAACCCGAGTGGGTCCCATCCCGAATCTGGGTGGGTGGCGGACCAGCTCCTAACACGGACACCTTGGAGAGGCAGCTAAATAACATTGCGGCTGCCCGACCTTCTAGTAAAGTGGAGGGAGATGGTCTGCCTTCAACCAGCGCCCAAGCTAAAAAACACACATATGCCGAAAGGAGGAGTGCAGGGCACATACTCCGTCGGCAAAATGCTATTACGGTCAGTCCATCAGCGGTGCTCCCACACTTCACAATGGTCTCACAACCAAAGACACAACGGTCGCAGGAAACACCCGGTCCGGCCACGAAAAGGTCCAGGATGGTGCCAAACATCTCCTTCGCGCAGATTATCAAGGAGAGGACGCGGAGGGCAGGATACCAAGGAGCCAATGGAAGTGGGTGGGAGTGTCACTGGCCGACCGCTGCTTCGAGCTGCTCGACAAAGACCCAGGGCCACCCCCAGTCTGCAAAGACATGGTGTGGTTCCAGGGCAATACTAAAGTGGTAGCCTGCTGAATAGAGCAGTGGTGGCGCAGATCGGAGAGGTCTACGCTGGGTCGAAGCTCGTCGCTGTAGACTGGAGCGAGGTGCCCAGCAGACCGAGGGCCAGAATTTGGGTGCCGGCTATCTTTAAGGATCCTGAGCGCATCCTCAAGATGTTGCAGAGGTGCAATCCAGGACTGCCATCCCAACACTCGCAGGTAGTCAAGGTCGAGGAGATACAAGGGCCGGACGCTGCCTCGGTCGAGACTCGTCCTGTCGACAACCCAGTCGTGCAGTATGTTGCCTCGGAGATCGAGGCACCCGACAGCAAGCTGGAGGCGATTAAGGTAGGCTACTCCTCAGTTGCAGAACTCATGCGTGACTTCGAAGCAATGTGTCGTGATGAGATATTTGACGACTCTGACGCCGACACTACAGTGGTGGAGATCCTTGAAGATGTCTCTGAGACTCCTTCAAATAAATCTCCAACACTGTAAAGCAGCATATGCTGCCCTCATAATCCACTTGGGCGCAAGCGGAGCCGACGTCGTCCTAATCCAGGAGCCTTGGATAGTCGGTGCCAAGGTCTGTGGGTTAGCGACGAGAGAGTACAAAGCTCATTGTACCCCAAACCGAAGGTAAAACTCGTACCTGCATTCTTGCAAGAAAGCACCTAAATATCTTTCAGCTCCATAACTTTAGCAATGGCGACAAAACAGCAGTAAGCCTAGAGCTAAAGCGGACTCATCTAAGGCAAATGTCGTCCTACATGGCCCATGAGGAAAGTGATTCTCCCAACGACCTCGTCTGCAAGCTGGCCAGCGACAGCGAGAGGTCCAACATAAGCCTTCTAATAGGCTCCGACGCCAACGCTCACCACACTCACTTTTTAGCTTTATCCTAAGCTTGAACTTAACTATTTGTAACCGGGGAAACGACCTCACATTTATTGTAAAAAACCGAAAAGAGGTTATTGACCTCACTCTAGTGTTTTAAAATCTGTCAGACAAAGTGAAAAACTGGAGAGTCCTAGAAGTCCCTCAAGAGCCCAAAACCCACCGACTACATTGACCCCAGGAAAACCAACTGGGTAAAATATAGCTCAGTATTGGAGGAATTACTCCCCAAAAAGGCACCAACGAGCCCAGACATTCAAGACGATTTAGATCGCATAGTGAACAGGTTCACAGAAGCATGTAACAAGCCCTTCACGGCGGCTTGCCTGCCACACAAGACAAGGGGTAAAAAGAAACCCCCCAGGTGATCGAAACAAATCGACATCCTACGTAAGAGCTGTAGGACTCTCTTCAACAGAGCCAAAAGCGCTAACGAGGAGAAACATTGGGCAGACTACAAAGTCGGTCTAGCCAAATACAGAAAAGAAACACGAAAAGCAAAAAGGGCCTCTTGGCAAAATTTCTGCTCGGAGATAGAGGAGACGTCAGAAGCCGCAAGGCTGCGCAAGATCCTCTCAAAAACAGCCACTCCGGTAGTGTATCTTAAAAGGAACAACGGAACGTGGACCAACTCCAGCGAGAAGTCGCTCCACGTACTGCTTGAAACCCACTTCCCTGAGTGCAGAACCATCAAGCCGGCGCAAGTCCACAGAGGACGACCAACAGCCACGATGGAGCATATTTTTAACAAACGGAACATAAGCTGGGCGGTAAACAGCTTTAATCCGTTCAAATCGCCAGGTCCGGACCAAGTCATTCCGGTCCAACTACAAAAAGCCGGAGCCTCGGCCATCAACTGGCTACAATGTATCTTCAGGAAGATACTAGTAGTGGAGAATATACCACACGCTTGGCTTAAGGCAAAAGTAGTCTTCATCCCTAAAGCAGGTAAAGTCTCGCACTCGACATCAAAGGACTTTAGACCAATCAGTCTATCATCCTTCCTTCTCAAAACCTTTGAGACTCGTCAGGCTACAATTGAGAACAACTATAGATTCTCAACCGTTGTCAGAAGCACAGCACGCCTACCGGAAAGGAAAATCCACGGAAACGGCACTTCACGAAGTAGTTTCGGGGATAGAGAAATCACTATACCTCAAAGAATACTCTCTAATCGCTTTCCTAGATATCGAGGGAGCTTTCAACAACGTCATACCGGGTGCCATTACGGAAGCGCTGACTGACCTTGGGGTGGACCGTCAATTGGTGATGCTCATTGATCAATTGCTCACATGCAGGACGGTGACATCATCGATGGGATCGTCCACCCAGACAAGGTATGTCAGTAGATGCACACCGCAAGGTGGCGTCCTATCCCCTCTTTTATGGAACATAGCAGTCAACAAGATTCTATGCGACCTGGAAGGGGGGGGCTGTAAGGTCGTGGCACACGCGGACGACGTGGCAATTATCTTCTCGGGTAAATACCCTCAAACACTCTGCGACTTAATGACCGCAAAGCTCGTGAGACTGTCAAGATGGACAAAATTGCGATGATTGGGAGTAAATCCCGCAAAAACGGAACTCGTGCTATTCACAAACAAGAACAAGGTTCCGCCCCTCAACCCTCCAATACAAAATAAATGTAGGATCTCCTTCAGCGACAGTGATAGTTACCTAGGGTTGGTAATTGACAAGAAGCTTAACTGGAACCTGAACGTAAAAGATAGAGTGAAGAAGGCTACGATAGCCCTATACTCTTGCAAAAAAGCTATTTACTTGAAGTGGGGCATGAACCCAAGCGTAGTCCAACGGATATACCAAGCAATAGTAAGACCAATTTTACTTTATGGAATTACGGTGTGGTGGCCGGCCCTATCAAAAGGATCGACAACTTGGCAACCTTCAGCGAACCGCAGCATTATGCATTAGTGGAGCACTACGCACCACCCCGAACGATGCACTAAACGCCATCCTAAGTATCCAGAGCGTCGAGCTTGCGGGAAAGGAGAGGGCAGCAAGTGCAGCGATACGTCTGAGAGACTCCGGACATCACATCTCAAGGGTCACTCATCGATACTTACCAGCAATACCGTCCCTACGAAGACGGACTGCTGCGTCCCAAGGGAACGCACTGACACCCCCGAAGCTGGATAACAAGGATGTAGGAGGAATTTACTCCGAACAGCTCGAAATTAGGCACTCCTTTAGGCTCCCAGATCACTGCAGTGTTTTCCAAGCGGAAGTTATTACGATCAGGAAAGCACTGAAGCTCCTTCAAATAGCCGCAACTGCTTCACCTGCAAAAACAACTGTAAACATTTACAGCGATAGACAAGCTGCTATCAAATCACTCCACGCGATTTCTTCGAACTCGGCCACAGTGGCAAATTGCCGCAAATCTCTTCACGAGATGGCCCAACAATTTGCCATCAGCCTTATTTGTTTCCCGGGTCACCGGGATATTGAAGGCAACTGCAGGGCAGACGAGCTGGCCAGATCTGGTACCACAATACCCCTTCTCCCAGACAAGGAGGATATTTGTATGCCATTGGCCACCTGTAGGCTTATCATAAAAGAGCTATACAAGCGACGAGCAGACAATGCGTGGCGGTTAGCACCACTATGTCGCATAACTCGGCAAACATGGCCGACCATTCACAGAAAACGCACACAAGAGCTATGTAAGCTCGGCAGAAAAAGGTGCAGCGTAGTCATCCGTTCCCTCACGAGGCACTGGCTAATAGGCTCCCACGCTAACAGGATGGGAGCCCCATACAACGATTTTTGCCGAAGCTGTAGAGATGAGGAGGAGGAGGAAACGGTAGAACACCTGTTCTGCTCCTGTCCAGCTGTCAGCAGGAGAATACCTGGGCGTGCCCTATGTCTCCGATATTTTAGAAATGTCAAAAATTTTTCCTAGAAAGATTTCAAACTTCAAAAGAGCATCACGGATAACTGCTGATATGTTCAGGTCTCATGAGATGGAAAAAGGGGAACACCTCCTGCGGTACCACAACGGGCCGAAACCGTGCCAAGTGTGACGGGCTCCTGTGGAGCTTGACAGCCACCCTGACCTAACATAACCTAAACTACCAATAAACGAAAACATTTTATTTGTTTTTAGAAATGTCATGCTGAAATCGCCACACTTAAGTACGCTGGCACTGGTAGTATTGGCCACACAAAACCTAAACTCAGTATTCATTATTATTTATTTATTAGTTGTTCAGCATAATTCAAAATAAATGTATTATAAAGAAACTATTCATTTTGAAATCAAAAAATTAGTTTGAAATATAAAACTGTATTGTTTAAAATTTCAAGAAAATGAAACGTGAAAATCGAATGTCAAAATTTTACACAACGTACCACTCTGCATTGAAAAGAAGACAAATTACTGAAAAGACCGTTTGAATTGACTTTTTCAGTCAGTCGGTATTTTAGTGAGTCTCTCTGTGCGAGCATCACTCGTATCTCTCATTGTGCGATGTTTAGTAATAGATCGTCTCACGAACATCTCAACGTAAATCGCTCAACAGAAAACGAAAACGAAAAGAAGCGAAGTCTGCTGCTCAGAGAGAGAACGAGGGTGCATACTTTTTTTCGGTTGTTCTCGCGAGCAGAGCGTAAGTAAAATAAACGGTTAACAGTTATTTGCGAGCTATGGTAAACAGGGTATTACATGGGGAAGCATAGGGGACCTAGGGGTGGCAAAAAAGTTGAGTTTTGGTTGCGCTTAGTTTTTTTTGTTCGATTCTCTGAATATTTCAACCCTGATCTGCCTATCGTGGAATTATCACCATTAATTAAAACAAAAATTTGCAGCTTAAAATTTAAATTATGGCGCGTAAAATATATGTCGGGAAAAAGGTGGAAATATACATACAATCTTTAAAACCAATACTTTAAACTAATTTTATTAGTAAAAACCCATATAAACAATGTGGTCGATTTCTACAATTCGGTCGGAAACACTCGGCCAAACGCTAAATTAAATTATTATAAATTAATTATTGGAAACAAATGAAAATTTAAAAACATTTTATTTTGGTAATTAAAACCATGGTAGCCCTGCAGTACTAGCCGTGAGCGATGACGAATGTCAACGACATGTCATCTAGGCGTTGACGCCCGCTAAACCGAACCCTTTATTTTCTCTCTGTTTCCTTCTTTTTCGGCGCGATCGTCTCTTTTGCGCCTGCGTCGGCAGAGCATTTTTGCATTGTTCGCCTTGCATTTGCTATTACGTTACATTACTACAACCCTGCAGTACTGGCGGTGGCGATTGCCCATTCCGAACTACCCACTTGGGTGGTTCGTACATGGGTACCTTCCAAAGTAACCCTTTGGTAGGCGAACGCCGAACAGCAGAACGAACTAAAGGAGAAATAAGCAGAAAAAGTGTCGTCCGGTGAAAAAGAAAAATTTGAGGACATCCAAATGAAAAATGTTGAGGAATTGGAAATTGTCGTGTTTAGAAATGGAAGTTCTGTAGTGTTGTTTGGTAAGCTGATTCGTTTTTTTGTTATAATTTTTCCGCCTATTAATTATATTTATATTTTATATTTATAGATGCAATAACTGTAGAGGACTGGGTTATCTCAACTCTAAAACTATAAAAAAAAATATTTTAAAGATAATTTAATATTAATTTAAATGCAACAACCCAAACAACCCTATGAAAAATTAGCTACACAAAAATTTATGAAATAAATGAAGTTATGTACTGAACATTTTTAAAATTGTTTTCCTTGTTTTATTAACCCACCAGATGGGTACCCATTTCACTACCCACCAGAAGACCACCCAAATCACTAGTACGCGGTAAACGAAGTGGTGTCACTGATCCCCATGACCTATGACATTACGGGTAAAAATGGAAATGAAGTAAAGCATTGCGTAGGGTTTGTCGGCGAACCAGCGGTGGTCTGTTAGGGGTTGGCGATATCACCACCGCCGAACTAGTACGCAGTACTGCAGGGAATTGTGCAGAAAGAGTTGAAATGTAGTGATATAGTAAAAAATATCTATATTATTTATTGTTACCAGGTAAGTGCATAATGAAAATATCAGTTTTATATCATGATAAATTTGTGAAATATTGAATAAACTGAGTTCAATGTATCGCTGCATTCGCATTGTATTTATTTATTCTTCTTTTATGCTCTTTAATTTATGTGTCCTTAGGCCCCGACTGCGGTGGGCCCGAAATTTCAATTTTAAGCAGTCCAACAACAAAACCAGAAAAGCAACCCTTATATGCGAGGCCTGAGTCAAGCAGGTACATATTTTGGCACGTGTTCTGTTTTTTTGTAGGAATAAATGCAGAGACCACCGCTGATCCACAGTGAGCATTGCTTTTTGTTTATTTACAAATCGAACATATTTCTGGAATTTCGATCTTTCTTTTTTAAATAATTGCGACTAAATTAATAGTATTTTATGGAATCATTTTATTGATAGATCAGCAAAATATGGAACACAATAGAACACACATCCTGGAAGGACATGGAAAGTAAGTCTTTACAAATCAAAAAACTATACAAAAACATAATAAAATAATCCATATTATTTCAGTGCCGATGCAATTGAATTTACCTTACGAGGCTCAGGGATCCCCAAAAGTGACATACATATGTACATAATTGTAATTTTAAATAAAAGCAAAAGAAAATAAATGAATACACTCCTTACTTATATACATCTTATTTTTTCATCTAACATCTTCACTTATTATATCCCTAACATTTTTTAAATAAAAGCAAAAGAAAATAAATGAATACACTCCTTACTTATATACATCTTATTTTTTCATCTAACATCACTTATTATATCCCTAACATTTTCGAGAAAACCATCGCTTATTAAATGCATGATTTTTTGGATAAAAATATCACTTATTATATGCTTTATTTTTTCGAAAAAATCATCACCTATAGTTAGTCTTATTTTTTCGAGAAAATCATCACTTATAGCAAGCCTTATTTTTTCGAGAAAATCATCACTTACAGTAAGCCTTATTTTTTCGCACTTCTCGATGACCATGTCATCCCCTATGCTCCTAGGACATCGCCATGTTAACGTGAGCAGTTCATCGTTCCGCGCGACATCACTTATGTCATCTGGGGTGCTCACGCTGAAATCGATGTGTGAGCACATTTGTAAGCGATGGCCCGTACTGCAAGGAGTTAACTAAAGTACAGCATTTGCATTGCAATTGTGTTTACATATGTAATATACATATAACAGAAATATAACGTATTTGAAATTGCAACCGTGCAATTCCCATGCGGAAATTTTCCTTAAAAAAGGATTCCAAGGTTATTCGCAACGTCCTTCTACCACAATGATCTATATCGATCGCGGCTATTATAATTTGAGATACATTATTTACTATAAAATAAAAGCACTAGAAATTGAAATGCCAATTCCTTACTAGGGTCTAAATGCGTGTCTTGGAAATCTGATCCAAATATTCCACAGTTGCTGTAGACTTCGTCGCCAACTCTATACAGTGCAGCGTCATTATCGCTGTGCCACATAGAGCATCATTAATTCTTCGTCGTTCATATTAATGAAATTAAATAAAACCAAAAGTATGTAAACAAAAGTATGTAAACGTGCCTGAACCTGAGGAACCAAAAACTCAACTTTTGCATAGTGTAGACGCCACTTCTGAGTTATTTACATGCGTTTGTCCGATTTTCTTAACATTTCAACTTTGTGCGCCTACCGATGTAACTATTACCACTCGTTACAACAAAAACTAGCAGCTCAATATTTTAATTTTTTTCGCGCAAATGTACATATGTATCGCGAAGCGGAGCGAACTGAACTCGACTGCAACTATTGTAATACACAAAAATGATGGGACTGTAAATTTTTAGCGAACTTTGCGTGTGTGTTATAGTATTGATGGGCGAAATTTGTTTTCGTTTTTTGTTTGTTAGGTGTACATATATATTCACAGTCTGTATCTATGTATACATTTTATAATTGCTGGCATTTCTGGATTATGCATTTCTGGGCTTAAGTCCAGTTGACTTTAGCATTTTAAGAGTTGACACAGTACCTCTTTAACCTCCGTAGAGACAATAATACAAACAACACAAACACAGGCGAACCGAAATTCATCACGTTAAGAAGAAACGACAACAACAAATTCAACGATGTTTCACCGTTCAAATTAAAAAAAAAAACGAAAGGGAACTTTGTGAGCAGCGGCAAAGGCCGCGGGTCTACTTTATACCCGGTACTCAGTTAGAATATACAGTGGCTCACAGCTAAAATTATACAGTGTCAAATAAAAAGTTTAAGGTGCTACAGATTTTAAACTAGAAGAAAAACAAAAAATGTTTTAACGCCAATTTGTTGTATGTTTTATAAAATTTAAAAGAGGAACTTCATTTGCTGATTAAATATTGCTCAGTTTTAAAAATAAAATAAAAAATTAAAATATGTCTCGAATACAAGTCGTAGCTAAAAAGATGCGGCCACAAACCAGTCTAATATTAAGCGAATAAAAGGTTAAATAGGTATTTTAGGACTTAGTATGTAATCCCTTAACCTTTATTACGGCTCTTAGCCTACTAATCATGGAACAGACCAGCTTTCCAGTGATTTCCGGGCTTATTTTGCTCCATTCTTCTAGCAGAGTTTTTTTAAGGTCCTTTTTGGTAGAAATCCTGTGATTTTGGGTGTTTTTCCCCACCGCAGCCCACAAATTTTCAATAATATTTAAGGTTGGATACTAGGCCGGGGGAATCATCAAGTGGGGGCAGTTCCAGATAAGCTTGGAGTGCACTGTTCCGGACGAATGTTTCGGGTCATTATCCTGGTAGAACAGGAAATCATGACGGATTTTTAGTTTCTGGAAGCTTTGGTGCAAGTTATCGGACCCAAATTTACCCATCAGGTAATGCACAAAATGGGGAAGGAGTGCAGTGTGAAAACTGTGCGCCGGGTTCTGCGCAACCATGAATTCAATGCCCGAGTATCCCGAAAGAAGTCTTCTGTAAGTCCGAAAAACAAAGGGATACGGTTGGCGATCGCAAAAACCAACTTTGTCAAGGATTTGGTGTTCTGGAATACCGTAATTTTTGCAGACGAGTCCAAATTCAACCTTTTTGGGCCCGACCGAAGGAATTTTGTGTGGCGAAAGCCCAATACTGGGCAAAGCATATGGGGTCGCGTGTGAGAAAGAGAACGAGAGGGAACGATAACTTTCGAAATGGTTTTCGTTTTTATGGCTATATTAATAATCAGATCTGAACCAGATTCAATACTCTGATAGAAATGGCCATTCTCTTTGCGTCCATTCTGCGTTGCGGCCATTCTGCGTTTAAAGTTTCTCGTATCTTTAAAATTGTGTATGCCACAGACTTTTTTTCGTTTTTTGTGCGGGCGGAAGGGGGCGGTGCGAAATTTTGCACTTGGAATAGTGTGATCCCACAGGAGACTGGATGCAAAATTTGGTTGCTCTATCTTTAATAGTCTCTGAGATATAGGCGCTAATGAAGACGGACGGACGGACAGACAGACATGGCTATATCGACTCGTCTATTCATGCTGATCAAGAATATATATACTTTATGGGGTCGGAAACGCTTCCTTCTAGGCGTTACACACAACCGTTATCACCACAAATCTAATATACCCCTTTACTCTTCGAGAAAGAAAGATGGCGGAAGAAAAGAAAGAAAACCAAAACAAAACAAAATAAGAAAACAAAAGGCGGATCTTTCTTAATCAAAACGAAAAACACAATACAAGCCGTACTGAAACTAAAACTAATAACAACGATAGATATCACTGTCAATGTGCAAAAAAATCATATATAGCAAAAAATCGCGAAATATAAGCGAAATCGAAAATACTTAAGAACTAAAAACACAAAATTTAACAGAAGTCAAACAAATATTTTAAAAACAATCAACAAACAGCAACACCGAAAAAATAACACCACACTCACAGAAACTAGACTCATAATAATCACTTATGGAACACACAAGCTCCCCGACAAAAACTAAGAATCGGCTACGAAACAGTACGCATCCATACATAACAGTACCCCTGCGAAGTAAAAAATGCTTCCGTTTTGGTCAACCAACCAACCAACCAATCTGCAAAGGCATAGAAACATTCATAAACTGTTCAAATGCAAAACGAAAACGGAAGATGCTGTAACCCAAAAAGCTGACTAAGCTCCAGCAACAATCCACCAAGACAGCCCACTAGACCGCAAGTGCTCCGCATTCCTAAAACAACAAAAAATAACAGGTATTAAAATCACAGAAAAAGTAGTAGTACCGCTCTCAGTATTTACCACAACTGGCACGGACAACATGCTAGACCATCTTACGCAAAAACCCTTACTAATACAATGCAACACCCAAACAGCACACAAGCACCAAACACACATATGCCTACAAACGCACAGCTGAACACCCAGTCTACAACCTGGTGAATGTGAGTCGAAAGTGAAGGGACGCGTGCAAATTTTCCTGCAGTGTTTACCCAATTCCAAAGCCGCCTTAAAAAATTGGAAGAAGGTTATTATGCCTCGATAACCTAGAGGAGATGGGAAGGCTCTTGGAAGAGGTAACGGACAGGATGCTGGACTAGCAAACGCGCAACATCAACGTGGCGACGAGAACGCTGTTCTTGCGGTTGAAGGAGCTGCACGCGACAATTGACGAGGCGAGCAGAGCTAGTGCTGCGGGCACCAGCGCCAAGCAGGAGGGCCTCGTTGCAAATTGCGCACAGAGCACGCGGACAGAAGGGAAGGCACAGGAGACTCAGTCACCTATCGTCTGGAAGAAGGAAGCAGCATCGCAGAGGGAACCGTGGCGTAGGCTGAGCCAGTGGTACCAACTGAAAGGCGTAAATACGGCCAGGAGGCCGCCGAACAAGCCCCCTGTGCGGCCGCGAGCAGAGGAGGCGGCGAGCAGCGCCGCGAGCAAGCCCAGCAGGCCCGATGGGTCAGAGAAGGCGGACAGAGGATGGACTGTAGTGGAGAGGAGGACAAAGACTACACGCCGTACCCGCCCCGACGCCGTTATAGCACACGCGAGCGGGAAGTCATACAGCGAAGTGCTGGCGATTCTCTCGCTAAGGAGTGGGAGATCTGCGCCGCCATCGCTGGCCAATTCCAGATGGACGAGGGCCGGATAAGAGTGCGGAGTCTGCGCCACGGATATGCGGAGTCGCAAGTCGCAGTGGTCAGCCTGCCCTTCTCCCTGGGCAAAGCTGTCACTCAGCGCGGCGAGGTGCGGGTCGGCTGGTCCATCTGTAGGATAAGAGGGAGGGAAGGCCTGCCGCAGTGTTACAGGTGTCTGGAATGCGGACACAGGCAGGCATCAGGCAGGCGGCAAAAGCTGCCCAGCCCTCTGAAGGATCCCCTGTCTCAGACGGTACGCGACCTGGGCTCCGAGGTGCCAATCCTCAGCGAGCCAGCCAGCAGCAGCAATTGGGCCACGGATCGCACTGGCAAGGCGGGCCTGTGGCTGTGTGGAGCGGATACGATGCAGATCCAAGACGTCATGGCAGCAGAGGGGTTTGTCCGAGGGATCATAGGTGGCACCTGGATCTACAGCTGCTACCTGGCGCCTAGTCTCTCCCTGGAGGTCTTCAGCCGCATCATGGACGAGCTGAGCTGCGACCTACGTGGACGGAGCAACGTGGTAGTCGGTTGCGACTTCAACGCCTGGGCCATGGGGTGGGGATTCACTCGCACAAACGCCAGTGGCCGCATAGTGCTGGAGGCTTTTGCGACGCTGGACCTCGTCCTACTGAACAAAGGATGGCAGGGGACCTTCAACAGGGTAGGAGCAGGGTCGGTAATCGACCTAACATACGCTAGCAGTGCGTTGGCCCGCGCTCCTGGCTGGCTCTAGCGCTCCTACCGCGTGAAGTGGCGGGCCTCTTCAACAGATGCCTCCACGAGGGGACGTTCCCTGATAGGTAGAAGAGGCAGCGTCTCCTCCTTCTTGCCAAGCCGGGCAAGCCGCCTGGGGAGGCCTCCTCCTACAGGTCCATCTGTCTCCTGGACTCGATAGGCAAGGTACTAGAGAGGGTGATTGGAGTGAGGCTTAGCGCAACCACTGAAGCTGCTCTCCAAAAACAAGTACGGCTTCCGAAAGGGCAGGTCGACGGTGGACGCAATCTCAAGAGTGGTGGAAAAGGCGAGGGAGGCCATTGCAGGGACCCGTTGGAGGGGAGGGACGAAGTCCTACTGTTCCGTGGTGACACTGGACATAAGGAACGCCTTCAACTCGGCCGATTGGGCCGTACGCTGGAGGCACTACGTTCCTTCCACAACCCGGGCTACCTACTCAACCTAGCGGTCAGCTACCTCAGCAACAGTGTGTTCCCGCTGGACACGACCTTGGGTTCCAGAACATACGGAGTCTCAGCCGGAGTCCCCCATGGCTCCATTTTAGGACCCCTGCTTTGTAACGCCATGTACGACGGCGTACTAAGGCTCCTGATGCCATCAAACACCAGTTTGGTCGGTTTCGCTGACGACATAGCAATCGTGGTGGTAGCCAAGGAGCTCGCTGCTGCGGAGCGAGCCAGACTTACGCGGCCATAGGCACTATTGAGGAGTGGCTAGCTATCGCAGGACTGGAGCTGACGGCCCAAAAAACGGAGGCGGTCCTGACATCGAGCAGGAAGTCTCCTGGTCCTGACATCGTCACAGCTGCTCTGGGCCGCGTCAGTGTGGGCGGAAGGAGCGAAGGTACAAACGTACGTGAGGGGGATGGAGTCGGTCCACAGGCTGGGCGCCATGAGGACAGCGTGCTCGTTCCGGACCATCCGGGAGAGGACGGTGGTCCACACCTCCACGCGGAACAGGGTAGTGGACACACACAACATCGCCGAACTGAAACAGGCTGCAAGACGAAGCAGAAGGGAGAGATGGCAGTGGGACAGGTCAGTCAGGGGCGCTGGACGCACAGGATCATCCCGAACCCGGAGTTCTTGCTCACGAGGAAGCTCGGGCAAGTGGACTTTAACCTTACCCAGTTGCTTAGCGGCCACGGGTGCTTCCGTAGCTACCTCAAGCGGTTTGGGCATGAGGCAGAGGATAGCTGTCCCGAGTGTGGTTCGGGCATAATGAAGGATGCACACATCCTCTTCGAGTGCTATAGGTTAGTCCGCGAACGACAGGCGTTGGAGGCAACCGCAGGAGCTTATATTAGCATCGGGTCCCTGGTACCTCTGATGCTAGAGGACTCGAAAACCTGTGAAGTGACTGCGGATTTCGCCGCACGCGTAACGAAAACGCTCAGGTCACTGGAGAGAAGGCGGAGGGGTTAGTTGCAGTTGGAGTAAGAGTAGGGGTCCAAGCACGCGAAGCAATGCGTGGCAGGCAATACCACGCGCACAGGGGCCCGATCAGATACCACAAATCAAACAATAGCGAAAACGAATTAATTTAAAAAGAGGGCTCCATAAACTGTAATTATCTTATTTCAATCGTAAAACATAACAAATACTTAACACTTTTCTCCATTTTAATTAAATGTCTATACAAATTATTCAATGGAACATCAAGGGATACTCCATTGAATTATAATTAATAAAAAAAAAGCACACACCAATCTCCCTTCAAGAAAAATATATAAAATGTCCTAACCATTTATATATATATCGGAGTTTGGTTCTTATTTGATGGCGCATCACGTGTTTCGTTTACGTTATTCATTTCTCTACTTTTATTTTAATTTATTTTATTTTATTTGCCAAAGCACAGCAAGTCCCGTCGTTGTGTCTTCCTTTTTTGCTCTATGTCGAATCAATGAGACGAATCTTCTCGTCCTCTTTACCCGGCGCTTTTCTCGTTCGTCTTTTTTTCTTTTCTTTTTCTTCTCGCCCTTCTTGACACAACAACACTTGGGCCATGCTCATCTGAGACTCTCTCACTCCCAGACTATGCTCTCAGCAACCTTTGGTCACACCAAACAAAACATCGATAGCTAGTATCGCTCGAACATCATTTATTTAACATTTCTTACTTAAATACCAACATAATAATTATTACTTCTCTATCTCCGACACGGCCTTCCTGACACTCACACGTCCTCGTGTGCTGTGCCATACATAATATCAATCAAATACTTAGTAGCTCCCTGCCTTGCTCAAGTTACTTAACATTTAATTTACATTTGTTCTTCAATTTCGTTTAACTATAAGTAATTTTAAATCAAATTCATCTTCAAATCTTTATCTCTATTCTTACATTATACCAGAGCCACACGCTCTCTCTTCTTTCTTTCTTCATCTTGCTCTTCAACATTTCTTTCTTCTTTAGTACCACTGTACCATCGTACCATCACTCTCTCATTTTTTTTTTACATTTCTCAATATCACATCCTCGAATTCATACCACGTTCTAAGGCTCTTGCTGTCTCAATACAACGCTCTCACGCACTCTCTGCGTCATGGTCTCTCATTAGACCCTCTTGACCCCCGCCACGCGACATCAACCGCGCCGCACGCCATGTTCGACTCTCACTAGCCTACACTTGTGCCATCGGTTGACCATCGTGGTGCGGTCGTAGCCTTCGTGTATGATTCAATTCAACGCACCCACCGGTGCCGGAGTGCATGGTACATCTTCATCATCCTTGCCCTCGAGCAGGTGATCCACTTCAGCTGCAACTAGCCCACTTGGCATAGCCCGCAACTGTTCATGAGCATACTTATACGTTCTCTTACTAGATAAAGATTTTAACATATATCGGTCACCTTCAAGCGCTTCAATTATCAAAAATGGTCCTTTGAACTTAGGATCTAACTTCGTTTGGTGACGTTCTTCACACTTGAGCAAGACATGGTCGCCTACGCCAAATCTCACAATTTTGGCCTTATCTCTATCAAATCTCTGTTTATCGTACTCAGCATTACTTATCATGTTTCGCTGTGCTCGAGCTCTAACCCCTTCTACATCTACTTTTTCTTCTTCCACTAAGGGCATCATACCCAAAGGTCTTGCTTCCTTTCCAATTAACATCTCCAAAGGACTGGCCTTGGTGACTCGATTCGTTGTACAATTTAAAGCCAACTGAACATCTTTTACTGCATCTTGCCAAGATCGTTTACTTGTCTCCACAGCCGTCAACATTGCCTTCATGGTACTCATAACGCGCTCTACCTGACTGTTCGCGCGACTAGCGATAGTTGCTATCAAATGAAAATCAATCTTTTGCGTAGAGCAAAACTGTCGGAAATCATTACTTGTAAAACTACGACCCTGATCAGCAATTATACGATTAGGAACACCGAATAAAGATATGGCAGATTTTACTGCCTCTATACAACTATCAGTATCAAGACTAAGAGTGTGATGAAGATACACGAATTTAGTGAAAGCATCGATCTGCACTATCACGTATTCCTTACGGTCACTCTTGCCACTCAGCTTTCCGCTAATATCAATATGTATCGTATGCCATGGTATGTCGATTTTCGGTATGGAATGCAATTCCATTTGTGCTTTGCCTGTGGCAGGTTTCGTCAATTTACATGTGATGCAATTTTCCACAAACTTTCGCACATACTTTGACATATTCTCAAACCAATACTGAGTATACACCTTATCTAATGTCTTTTCCCAGCCCAGATGCATTATAGATTCGTGTACGTGATTGATGACTGACCACCTGAACGCTCTGGGTATTACAGGCAGGCACCTGGTTCGACCATTTCTTTGTATTTTCCTGTACAGTATACCCGCTCGCAACTCATATGTCTTAGCAATCTCATCCTGCAATTCATTATTTTGCATTTTAGAAACTATTTCAGCTAACTCTTGATCTCGTTGCTGTTCTGCTAGGAGCCAATTATTCGTTATTTCCGCTAGTTCCACGCGCAATTCCTTATTCTCTACCACATTTGTATGTCTATCATCCGGTAAGGGGTTGCGTGAGAGAAAGTCTACATGGGCCATCTGATTCCCTTTCCTATACTCAACACTGAAATCAAATGATTGCAAATACGCCCACCAGCGATGTACCCTAGGCGATAACTCAATCTTCTGTCGACTAGCTTTCAAAGAATTGCAATCAGTGTATACCACAAAAGGACGGCCATGCAGGTAATGGCGGAAGTGTTTTACAGCATTAAACACGGCTAGCGTTTCCAACTCATATGAGTGGTATTTTGATTCTGCCGCTGTGGTGCATTTGCTATAATACTCGATAACCCTCGACTTGCCATTTACCTTGTGCATCAATATGGCACCATACCCTATCGAACTAGCATCGGTATGCAACTCAACAGGATACTGTGGATCATAGATTATCAGAACGGAGTCACTCACTAGTGTTGATATGATTTCCTGTCGTACCTGTTCGTGTTTTGATTCCCATTCAAACTGGTTGTTCTTAGAGGTCAGTAAATACAATGGCTTCATTTTCTCGGAGAATCGTGGAACAAATTGCCGAAAGTAAGACGACAAACCAATAAACTGTCTCAATTGAGTTACTGACTGTGGTGGTGGCAAAGCTTCCAAAGCTTCTATCTTACGCGGATTCGGCCTTAGTTCGCCATTTTCAACTTTGTACCCCAGATATTCAACACTTGGTTTCATAAATGTGCATTTGGCTATGTTAAATGAGAATCCGGCCTCAATCAGAACGTTCAACACATTTTCAAGTCGATCATACGCCTCTTCCTTCGTGCCAGCCACAACTAAAACGTCATCGATATACACTATGGCATATGAATAGGCCAATTCACCTAAAGCTCTTGTTATCGCTCGTTGAAAGACAGAAGATGCATTTTTCAAACCAAATGGCATTGAAAGAAACTCGTATTGACCCTCAGGTGTTACAAATGCAGTACGTTCTATCGAGTCAGAATGTATAGGTACCTGATAAAACCCGCTTGCCATGTCTAAACTCGAAAAGAATTTGCTGCCACGCAGTCTGTTGATCTGGTCAGATATCAAAGGCAGAGGATACTTATCCGCAATCGTATTCGCATTCAGTTCTCTATAATCCACACATAGTCGATCATCACCATTTTTCTTCTTTACTAGCAGCATCGGACTCGCAAATGGAGAGCAGCTCGGACGGATAACACCCTTCTCTAGAAGCTCTTGTATTTTGCCTCTCACCAACGTTTTCTCTTCTGAGCTAAGCCTATACGGACGCCTCATTACGGTTTTATTCACATCCATCAAACGAATTTCTAGCTCACCAGTTGTCACTCGACTATCTGGAATGCCCTTTATAAACCTGTGTGCATATGGCTCCAATATTTTGACAAGTCTGACCTTGTCTGACTTACACAATTCTGGATCATTATTTATAAGCTTTGCAAAATCCACTTTGGCAATGTCGGACAGCGTGTTGACAGTATTGATTTTATATATCTCGAATTTGTTGGCATCTATCGAAACATCAAAACCCTGACTCAAAATTTCACGGCCAATTAACACGTCATGCTTCAAACATTCATCCATAATCACATGAAAAAGGATTTCTAAAGAGTATTCACAAATTTTGACGGTTGATAGGATTTGCAACGTACATGATATTGAATTTTCGCCAATGCCTCTTAAAACTACCTTATTATTGATTCTTTTTCCCGCGAACTTTTCAGCCAGCTTTTCTTTCAATAACGAACACTCGGCACCCGAGTCAAAGAAAAATGGAACAGGCTCACCATACTGATACAGGGTTCCCTTTGGTTCCACCACGGTACAGACATCAACTCGCCTCTCGTTCGTGCCGCTCTTGTTCGACGCTGAGGTACCCTTTGTACACACAGATGCAATGTGTCCAGGGTTGCCGCATTTAAAACATGTCACTGCCGCTCGTTCTTTGCCCTGTGTCGCGTTGCCATGCATCTGACTTCCCTTGAAGGCGTTCCACTCTCCAGTTTTCCTGTTGCGGCACTCTGCCATCTTATGTCCAACTTTGCCACAGAAATGGCAGTGTATCTGCTTCGACGTAAATTTTTGCTTCTTCCTTTCGGGGGGGGCGTGATCCACACTATAGTAGTCGTTCCGTTTGCCAAACGCATACGCTTGCAGATGCTGCTCCAATTCACTGCGTGTTCGGATATTGGTAGTGAATAGCAAGCGCTGCAGTCGGTTGTCTATTTTGGATGTATGCGCTAGCACAACGGACACCGCTATTTCTTCCAGATTCATTGCCTTCCATTTAGACAGCAGTGACGTCACTAAGCGGCTGCCGTATACAGACAAGCACTCGCTCGGCTTTGGGCTCCCGTTGAAGATGTTCAGCAAAATGGCTGCCGGCGTCTCTATACCCTCGTAACGCTGAACAAACAGCTCTCGAAACTCAGGCCATTTGATTCCCGTGTAGCAGATCTGCGATAGCCACTGTGATGCTCCACCTTGTAAGGAGTCACTGAGTGCCATCACGAGTGCGCTGCCTTCTAACGGATTCTCAGCCATGATTATGTCCACCGTTTTGCACCAGGCTGCAGCATCTGCACACACGGCGTCGGGATTGTACTTTGGCAACGTTACAAATTTTGCTTTTTCAACAGCCTTTCCTGATGCCTGCATCGATTGAATGAGCTCCATCAAACCTCGGCTCTGCGCCTCGAAAAGTGCACATTGATTGCCAGAGTGGTCTGGTGGCGAGGCCGATCCCACTTCTGATATCGGAGTTTGGTTCTTATTTGATGGCGCATCACGTGTTTCGTTTACGTTATTCATTTCTCTACTTTTATTTTAATTTATTTTATTTTATTTGCCAAAGCACAGCAAGTCCCGTCGTTGTGTCTTCCTTTTTTGCTCTATGTCGAATCAATGAGACGAATCTTCTCGTCCTCTTTACCCGGCGCTTTTCTCGTTCGTCTTTTTTTCTTTTCTTTTTCTTCTCGCCCTTCTTGACACAACAACACTTGGGCCATGCTCATCTGAGACTCTCTCACTCCCAGACTATGCTCTCAGCAACCTTTGGTCACACCAAACAAAACATCGATAGCTAGTATCGCTCGAACATCATTTATTTAACATTTCTTACTTAAATACCAACATAATAATTATTACTTCTCTATCTCCGACATATACATCCCATTTATATATATCAATCTCCAATTCCCATGGAGGAGTTGCTCTACTAATGCACAACTCTATACAAGCCCGAGAAATTTACATTAAAGACGACTCGACGCAGTATGCGCAGAATTTACGTCGAAGCTTTAATTTAGATTAATATTAGCCTACATTTCTCCAAGCCACAAATTTCTCTTAAAAACCTTTACTTCGTGCTAGAACCATCTAATACGCCTACCGTTGTCACAGGCAACTTACACGGTTGGCACAGAACTTGGGGCTCAAAAACGAATAAAATGTAATAATAAGAGAACAAAGCTCGGAAAATGTATATGCTAATCGAACTACACCCTAATAAACGGGGGATCTCAAACACACCTTAGCACACCCAACACATTTACAAATATCGACCTTATTGTGAGGAATCAATATTCCTCACAAGACTCTAGTAGGTGATAAGGCGAAATGGTCCGAGAAGACCACGAGGCAATTCCCGTTACTCGAAGGGGTGGAGCGGGCGTCGCCACGAGAGAACGGGAACGGCGGAGTCGGGCCAGCCCTGGGCCGAAGAGCGGAGGCCATGGTGCGGGTACATTTACCATTTGTATTGACAGTTCTTGGAATACGGAAGATTATCTCTTTGGAAGAAACCACTTCCCTATTATTATAGATAATATAGATATTATAAGACCATACTTCATCACTGAAAAAGCCAACTGGAAACAGAAAAATACACAATACAGCTACAATCCAGCACAAATAGTAACCAAGAAGCAGCTACCATATACAAAATAATTGTATCTAGGGCCCACAGATCAACACAGGCAAACAAGGTTCCTTTAGACGCACACAAAGAGAAGTAAAAAAAGAAAGCACCAAAAGTTCATATCACGAAAAGCATAGTCCCATACACTCCCTCTAAAATAATCTAGCACAACATAAGGCGCTTCTGCGGGCTTATCCTAATTCAAAACACTCACAGCATCCTAAATCCATCCACCAGCTAATTTACCACCAACAAATAAGAAATTGGGTATCTGTTCTCCAAAAATTTCGCAGATGCCTCATCTGATACCAATTTTTCATCAGCCTGTATAAATGCAAAATACACCTCATATCTCAATAATTTCACTAGACTTCGCAAAAGCTTTCGATAGAATACGAATTCACTCAATTCACTTGCAGAATTGAAAACAAGGCCGAAACTAGCTAACTACGTTAAAAACTTCATGTCAAACTCAGCATATTCCTCTTTTCAATTTTCAGTGGTTCTCTTTGTAATAGCCTATTATAAATAACCCACAATGACCAACTAACATCCAAATCTCAGTTTAAGTGCCTACCAGACGACTTCAATCTTATAGTTAAAGTAAAAAATAGAAAAAAGAGCTGCAGCCTATATTCGAAACAGTCTCAAACTGGTGCAGCTACTCAGGTACATAGCTTTCAACCACCAAATGAAAACACATGAATGTCTGTAGAAATCACAGCTGCAGATGCAACGTGGTGACAGGAAACCTCCACCTTCAAGAATTCAAAGAAATACTAGTAATACTAAAAATACTAGGATTACACTTCAATAAAAAATACATGAGCACTCAAGCGAAAAACAAACATAAGAAAATGCCTTTCAAGTCCCAAATTCACTTGCAATACCACTTCCCTCATAAACGTCACAAAAGCAATCAAAACCTCAAAAGCTGACTACGCCCTTCCCATTTACGGCTTGTGCACAAAAACCACCATCCGCCCAATAAAATCACTTTAAATTCCTGATTACAGCGAGAAACTCACCTATTTTTTAAATAATTAAAACATACAAACCACAAAAAAAAAACTCAATACAAATCAACAATTGACCGAAACATCAAACTTTACTTGCAACACTACATACCTACTCGACCTATAATTACAGTTACGCAAATGATAAATCCTTGCAATCTAGTCCCTTCGGCACTACAGTAAAAACGAGAGAGAACGTTGTGAGCCGCGGCAATGGCCGCGCCTCTACTTTATACCCGGTACTCAGTCAGTATATATGTACGTATTTATGTATACATATGAGCTTACGATTTATTTAATTAATTATATGTTCGCAAAAGAGACAAATTAAATTTTGGCCAAAATGGAAAATTTCAAAAAATTAAGTCGAACCCTATGCTGTATTTTTATATTTTGGAAGTTATCTGTTTCTATTTTTATTTACATATAATTTTTACATCGGCTGCTACATTTTTACATACATATGTATAACTACTTACAAGAGACGTGGATGTGTGTGCGAGAGAGAGAGGAAACGCTTGGCTCCCGTTGGGTAGCCACTGAAATTAAATTTGTTCCTTCTGGCTATAATAATAATCCGATATAATCCAGATTCGGCAATCTGATAGATACGGCTATTTTCCATAATTCTGAGTTTTTGGTTTTCTCGTATCTTAAAAATGGTGGATTCCACAGATTTTCGTTCCTTGTAGGGGCGGAAGGGGGCGTGGCAAAATTTTGAAATACACTTTTATTGAAGTGATATCACAGGAGCTCGGATAGAATGTTTGGTTGCTCTAGCTCTTATAGTCTCTAGGCGTTCATTTGGACGAATAGGCAAATCAGAAAGGGTCGCGTGTGAGTGAGAGCGAGAGGGAACGATGACTTTCAAAATTTCTGAGATATAAGTGCTAATGAAGACGGACGGACGGACAGACAGACATGGCTATATCGACTCGGCTATTGATGCTGATCAAGAATATATATACTTTATGGGGTCGGAAACGCTTCCTTCTGTGCGTTACACACATCCGTTATCCCCACAAATCTAATATACTCTTCGAGTACGGGGTATAAAAACATAGCACCTGAAATATACCGCTCAAAATGTATTAAAAAAATAGAACGAATACGAAAACAGTGATGTTTTTATATATACAGACGGGTCCTAATCTAACGGAACTACGACCTTTGCTATTACAACGGAACAAGCATCCATAAAGACATGTCTCTTACCATACATTTCCTCTGTATTCTCCTTTGAAATAAAATAAAATTAAAAAAAAAATAAATAAAAATAAAAAGGAATGGGAAATATTGCATCTGCGCAGAGTTTTGGCGGGGAGAGCGCCTATAACGTATGCGAAATGAAATACGAACCAAATTGAACATGTTCTCAAAAAGTTCCAAGAATTGACAAAACGGTGCTATTCCAGCATGTATAACAACAAAACTTAGCTTTTTTGATTATGCGTAGCTGCTGAAATGTCTCTGAGCACAGAAGAGCGTCGAAAATTGATTCGCACATATTGCGCAAATAATCCATCTCAGCCGAAAAATGAAATTTTTCATTACTTTTCGACTATGGGATTTAAGAAAACTTTTATTTATAAAGTAACTTTTCGAATATGGGATTTAGGAAAACTTTTATTAAAACTGGGCCAGTAATTTTTCGTTTGTGTTTTCCTGGAGGGAGTATCCAGCAACGTAAACGGAATCCACGAACTCTTATCGATAGTATCGATATCGACACGAATGTGGACTGTGAGAACAGCTGATGAGGGTGCCAGGAAAATATATCTGCACATTATTACTGAAGTACAAGTGAGAGGTGGAGGCAAAATCTGTGCTCAAAACCAAAAAGAGATATGAAAATTTTTAAAGTGAGGAGAAGACTGCTTTAATAAAAGCAGTTGAGGCAAGACCATGTTTTTGGCGGATCACGGAAAATAAGCATTTTGATAATTTTGACATTTTGGCGCCTCCGACTGTGCTGTACTTCTTCTTACAACAATATGTGCCGCTACCAACACAATCACTTCATCGTCAGAATTACTTTTCTTCCTTTTTTTTTAATTTTAGTTTCATTTTCAAAATTGGCGCTGTTTACAAAACACAGCTGATTCATGAGAGTGACCAACCTTTTTTTATGTTCTTGGTCACACTATTTCACTTAAGTTCCACACAACCGAAATAAAGAGCAGATTCCTGTCAGTAAAATTTGGCGGTGCTGGAGACAGGCCTTTATAAAGTAATTTCTGATGTTCAGAGTGGAAACAAAAATGGATAGAGCCCCTGAGTCCGGAAGAAAATGTCCATTGCAGCAGTCTGAAGTTAAAGCCAAATTAAAGGTTGAAATTGTGTGTCGCACAGCTAAATTGTATCGTGCGCTTTCCAAAAAATACAATGGGAGCGATAAAACGGTTAAAAACTATGCTAAAAACATGGGAGTTATGAAATATTCTAAAAAAAACGTACTTAAGGTCACAGAAGTGCAGAGAAAAATAATAAAACTTCGGCTGCGTGCGCTTTCTAGAAATTTGTTTTCTGCAAGCTGCTCAAAGTTTTGCATAATGGATGACGAGATATATTTTACAGTGGAAGGTCATGAATGGACTCCAAAATATTACTTTAAGCTTCCCAATACTCAACCACCTAAAAATGTCACTGAAATTAAAAAAAGTTTCCTGAAAAGGTTTTATTATGGCTGGCCATAGGCGAGCGTGGAATCAGTGATCCTGTATTTTTTAAGGCAGGATTGGCTGTGAATGCGCAAATTTACATTGACAATTGTCTCTTGGGGCTTAAAAAATTTGTTAATAAATATCATGCGAATGATAATACGGTGTTTTGGCCCGTCTGCTCATAATGCCAAATCCACTCTGAAGGCTCTTCACCATTTGAGCATTGAGTTCTTGCCTTAGCTGCAAAACCCTCCAAATGTGCCTCAGTTACGGCTAATTGAAAAGTTTTAGGCAAATTTGAAAAGAAAGGCTTACAGCAAGGGATATAAGCAAAAAAACATCGACTGTTTAATATTAAAAATTAAAAGAGAGCTTGCTAAAATGGATACAAAAGGAATTCAGGAGGCTATGCGCAAGGTCATGAACATTTTTTGTAAAAATGTTAAAAGAGAGCTTGCTAAAATGGATACAAAAGGAATTCAGGAGGCTATGCGCAAGGTACCCGAAAATATAGGGAAGGCTAATCGCTATGGTCATGAACATTTTTTGTAAAAACAGCTTATAGTCTAATTAAAAATATATAAAAAATTGTCGGACTTGGAATAAATTTGTTATTTGTGTTAGAACAGTTGTTCGTATTTCATTCCGCATACGTTAGAGGCAGAAATTATTTTTTTTATTTATTTAATTAATTAACAATTATCTGCTGATAATGCTATATAAATTAGGGAGAGAACTAAAGATAAACTATAATAAAATTAAAAATTAAGATTATAGGTTAGCAGAGTTCAGGTGGTTGTAAATACTAAATGCTATATGTTTAAGGGTTAGTTCAACGGATATGATATGGTAAAGGGAATTATAATTATAGCATAAAACCTTAAAATGTTCATGCTGGGCAGAGTTTGACCTAAATAAGGGTAATCCGATAGGTCTAAAAGAACGAGTAGAACGAGAGGGAACCGTAAAGTCAATCTGACTCAAGAGAGTTTGGGAGTCCACCATCCCGAGAAGGAGCTTGTGCACGAACATTACCCCACTGCAAATTCTGCGATGGTGTAACGAAGGTAGGTCAGTAAGTTTTAGCCTAAATCGGTAAGGTGGCAGGATTCTACTAGAGTCCCAGTGTAAATTACGAAGAGCGAACACATACAGGTCATCAAACTCCTTGGACCAACGCTTGATGAATGCTAGAACACCCTTAGCTTTATTAGCTGTCGCAGCTATATGACTATTAAAACACAGCTTATGATCAAATAATACTCCAAGATCTTTTGAACTCGAAATTCAATCCAATACGTGATTAACAAGAGAAAAGGATATAAAATGTGGAGCACGACGGTAGAATGTCATAAGCTTGCATTTCGAGAGGTTCAATAATAGAAGATTACTTGAGCACCACAATATCAATTCATTTAGATCCAGCTGAAGGTGTGTGTGCAAGTACCAGTCGGAGTAGGGCAGATAGATTTTAACGTCATCCGCATACATTAATGTATGAGAGAATGTTATAACTTGGGGTAGGTCGTTCACAATACCTTTTGGCACACCAGTTGTAACGTTAACATCTCTAATAAAACATTATTAAATAAGACCCGTTGTGTTCGATTGGAAAGATACGACGAAATCCAACTTAGAAGATTACTAGGGAAACCTAAAAGGACAGCTTCTGAATTAATAGGGTATGGTTAACCGAATCGAATGCCTTGCTAACCGCTCTGAAATCCACTGTTGATTATGGAGGAAAAATCGAGCAGATTGGTAGTTGTTGACCGGTGTTTAAAAAAACCATGTTGTGAAGGAGATATCAAGCTAGAACAAAGATGTTGCAATTGCCGGGTAACCAGGAATTCAAGGAGCTTAGGAATGGCAGAGAGCTTTTTAATGCCTCGCTAATTCTCTATGTTGGATCTGGAGCCTTTCTTGTGCAGCGGAATTATGTAGGACTCATTCCAAATTACGGGGAGGCAAGACTGTTCCAAGGATAGATTGTAAAGAAAGGTTAAGGGTTGGCATAGAGAATGGGCACAATGTTTTAAAATGCAACTAGGCACTTTATCAGGACCCGCAGAAAATGAAATTTTCAAAGACTTCAAGCCATCAAGCACAACGCTTTCCTCAAAAGATGGTTGAAAAATGCTATTAGAGTGAGGCAAATGGTAGGGATACGGAGTGGATGCGTTATAAATATGAGAAGAGTAAGACGACTGGAAAAAGGTTGCAAATAAGTTTGAAATGCCAGCAGCAGAAGAAAATGTTTAGATAATAAAGGGACGGAGGAAATGCATTGGACTTACGTTTAGAGTTGACAAAAGAAAAAAATTTTTCAGGATGATTGCGGAAGTTTTTACTACAAGAAGAGAGGTAAAGATTGTAGCACAGACTATTAGTTGATAGGAATTGAGAGCGGGCGGAAGAATATTGTACAAACAAAAGCAAGGAGCAGTTTTCTGGTACATTTTAAAAAGTCTGGATTTCCTATTCTTTAAGTATGACAAATTCCTGGAGAACCAGGAAGGCTTGGACGATAATGGTACAATAATCTCCGGAACATAAGTATTAAGGGCAGAGTTTAAAATTTTATAGAATGAGTTGACTGCTACGTCAATATTCGGTAAGAAAAGAAGAGTGGACCAATCGACATTCGAGAGGTGAATGTTTAAATTGTCGAAATCAGTTTTGCGAAAACACTTCATCCGGTGAGGAGTCGAGGTAATGTTAACACAACTAGAACTGGAACACTCTAAAGTTATAGATAGCGTAGGATGGTATAGGTCTTCAGAAAGTGATAGTGAGGAGACTCTGGAAACTGTACCTAGAGAAGCATCCATAACGAAAATAAGGTCGAGAAGTCGGTTTCAATTAATTTTAATAGAATTCATTTGGGCAAGGGAAACATCTGTTAGTTTATTGATAAAATCGTTATGAGTACTGGGAAGCAATTGGTTAGCGTCGTCGCAGGGCAACCAATTAAGAAGAGGTAAATTGAAATCACCCATGATCACAATCTGACCAGCACTACATAAAGAAGACACAACAGAATGGATAGCAGAAAGGTGTTTTGAGTAAACCTCAGCATCAGATTTGGGAGGAATATATGAGCAGGTTAGATAGATAAAAGCCATGCCAACACGGACTTTGACTGCAACGAACTCAACCCATGGATATTGTTGAAAGGGAATAACTCCGATGAGAAATCGTTCGATTCTCTTTGTAGCAATCAGACGTGTTTTTGTTTTGCGCTCGGTTTACTTTCTACCTATTTTGCTTAAAAAACCGGTGTTTTATGAAAATAACCCCTCAAAATATTCATAAATTGACAACCTTTTATATCATCTATTTCTTGATCGCGAGTGCATGGCTGTTTACTGTGAAAAACATAATTTAAATTATTATTTTTTGCATCGCTAACAGTGTGTTTTTGGTTGTGCTTTCCGTAAGTACACACAGTATCATATTTAGCCGCTCTAACCTATTAGTTTTGCTGATTTATCACTCTCTCTCTATTACCCACACTTAAAAAACTGTTCTTCCTCTCTCGCTCTCGATATTTTCTGTCCAGTAGCGCTCTCTCTCTCTCAATTGTAGCTACTGTGACCGCTCTCATTTTTACTTATTCCTCTTTTGGCGTTTACATATCTGGCACACTGCTCTGATATCAATTTTTTTTGAAGGAAAAAAAAAATAAATTTGTAAATTTTAAAATGGAATTCTGTGGTCTGCGATAAAAAAAACCTGCAAGAAGCAGATCACCCAAGACCAGCCGAGTAACCCCTGTTGGCTCTGCGATAGCGTAGTGCACGCTAAATGAGCCGGGTTTTCCGGTCTCGTGGGTGATGCCATCTCAAAAAGGAATGGCCAGCATTCAGCTTTACAGGCATGCCGTCCGATTGAGAGGGAGATGGCAGCGTTTATGAGGCTGACCCGGAAAAGCAATACGATCGGCTCCTAGCCATGGAGTCTCAGTTTAGTGGTTTCAAACTACTGACTGAGTCTCCTAGGCGCAAAAAAATCACTCCGCGGGATCTGTATGTGCCAACAGCCCCTCGGCCGGCCGATGCTGACAAGCTGACTCCGACCACTCCAATAGTGCAGCAGTTTATTTCGTTCGCTACTCCGAAGGCATCGATAGCTGCTGCCGATGAAAATTCGGTAGCCCAAATCGTCTGTAGCGTCCGTGTCCGTACTGTCCGAAAACTCATTAGCTGTCCCCTTAATTCCGACCTCAAAAGTGTATATACGTCCCGGACCACCGGGTCTTACCATCACAGGTGATAGGCCTGTGGTGCCAAGATTGGTGGGGATCCCATCAAAGAGACAAGTTTTTGCCTCACGGCCTGACCCTGACTCCACAATTATAGATTTGACGGCTTATATTAAAAGCCAAATAAAAGCCGTTGATTTTATGGTAGAAAAGTTTAACTTCTCTTATGCCACGGAGATAGCTTCTTTCAAAATAAGTGTCTCCCAAACTCACTTTAAAACCATCTGTTCGACCAAATTTTGGCCGGAGCATTTGGTGGTAAAGAAGTTTAAGGCAAAGAAGAAGACTAGGCCCCCAACAACTCTGCCAACAACTCTGACCAGTGCGCAATTTTCGTCTTCCCGCTCTACCTCTACCCGTCCAAAAAACTAACAAGTTCCGAAGTTTTAGCAGGTCGGTACGCAACTTTTAGAAATTATTGTTCGTCTGGACGTGCAGGAGGGGTTCTAATAGCTGTGGACTCAAACTTCACGACGGAACTTTTCACAGTCCAGATCCAGCAGGAACTGGAATTCCTGTGTCTGATTCTTCCCGCTTTCTCAGTTTTCATAACTTGCTCGTATATTCCACCTTCTTCGGATATCGCAATTTACGAGCAGCATTTGTCCACCTTAACCACTATTTCTTCCTCGCTATCTGACAAAGATCACATGATAGTTCTTGGTGACTTCAACTTGCCAGGAATTGTTTGGTCGTCGGCAAATAAGTCTAATAGCCTGGTAGCCATGGCTCGACATGACTTTGTTGACGGCTTGATTGACCTGTCTCTGTCTCAAGTTAACCATGTTAAAAATTCCTTGGGCCGATTTCTTGATCTGTGCTTTGCAACGGATCTGACCTTAGCGTTGTTATCTAGAGACGGGTCGCAGGTTGCGGATAGCGAATGACCTACCCTTAAAGGTAGGCCAGCTGCGAATAAGCGGTCATCCCTAAGGGAAAGCACCGAAATAAGCAGTCCCGGACAGCCAGCGGGTGTTCGCGAAGCAGCAAAAATGACAATGCGCTGGTGCCGCCTCGTTCAAGTAGCTCACACATCCCCACCCCTACACATACCTACCCACATCCCAACCCCCACACTCATTTCACACCGGGCCGGACTAAGTGTGTTATTCTACCCGTGCCGAGAGTCAGCCTGGCTAGCCCAATCGTTAACGGAGAGCTCAGGGACTTGGTAGCTCCCTGTTCTAATGTTGCCTTATCCGGGCAACGTGAATCTCTGCCCGAATGGACCGCCCCTTCTTTGAAAATCGTGGGATCAGATATGGAAAACAGACAAAACAACAAAAACAAAAACGAGTCTGGCTCTCCCCAACTGCCAACTGGGAGTAATCCCATACAGGGAAAGGCATCGGCCCAAAGACCCGGCCTGACCCGCGATATAGCAGGTAAAACCTGCGCGGTGGAAGACGCTAGGGCGAACCTTAAGGGGTCCCATCCCAGTTCTGGGGTGTGTGACAAATCGCCTCCTAAAATCGATACCTTGGTGGAGTGGCTCTGCGACCCTGCGGCTGCTCTGCCTGCTGGTAAGGCTGCGGGGGGCGAGTTGCCATCGACTAGCGCCCAAGCCAAAGCTTACACGTATGCCGATAGGAGGAGTGCTGGCAAGATACTCCGTCGGCAAAACGCGAGCACGATGTCCAGTTCGACCGACCAGTGGCGGAAAAAGGTCGTATGGGCATCAAAGGTGCTGCCCAACTTCGGCAAAGAGGCATCAAAGAAGGTTGCCCCGTCGAAGACCACAGCCCCGCAAACAAAAAGGCAGTGCTCACAGGAGACTCCTGGACCGGCTCCGAAGCGCTCCAGAGTGCTGCCGAACGTGTCGTTCGCAGTGGGTGGGTGGAAGTGGGTGGAAGCGGCACTGGCCGACCGCTGCTTCGACCTTCTGGACAAGCAACCCGGCCCCATCCAGTCTGTAAAGACATGGGGTGGTACCAGGGTTGTATCAAAATAATAGCCTGCAAAGACGAGCGCTCCGTCCAGCTGTACAAAGCAACGGTAGCGCAAGTCGGAGAGGTCTACCCAGGGGCGAAGCTCGTCGCAGTCGACTGGAGCGAGGTGCCCAATAGGCCTAGGGTGAGAGATTTTGGGTGCCCGCCACCATAAAGGAGCCGGAGCGCATCCTCAAGATGCTGCAGCGATGCAACCCGGAACTACCCACCTCCGACTGGAGGGTAGTCAAAGTCGAAGCGGCGCAAGGTCCGATGCACCAGGCGGTGCTAGTCCTTAATAAGGAATCCCTGACCCCAATCGAGGCTAAGAACGGTGAGCTGAACTTAGGGTTCAGCGCGGTAAGCATCAGGATCTACAAGTCGGATGCAGCGGCCGAGGCACGCCCTGTCGACAACCCAGTCGAGCAGGACGTTGCCTCGGAGATCGAAGCACCCGACGACGAGCCTGAGTCAGCCCATGACGGCTACTCCTCCGATACGGTTCTTATGCGGGAGTTCGAGGCGATGTGTCGCGACGACACAATCGAGGACGACTCGGACGCCGACAACACAGTGGTGGAGAATCCTGTCGATGTCTCTAAGACTCCTTCAGATAAATCTCCACCACTGTAAAGCAGCATCTGCTGCCCTTATTCTCCGCCTGGAAGCGAGCGGATGTAGTCCTAATCCAAGAGCCTTGGGTAGTAGGAGACAAGGTCTGTGGATTAGCGACGAAGGAGCACAAGCTTATTGTAGCTCAGAAAGAAGGTAAAATCCGTACCTGTATTCTTGCAAGGAAGCACTTAAATATCTTTCTGCTCCATAACTATAGCAATGGTGACAACACAGCGGCAAGCCTTGAGCTACAAGGTTCTATCATAAAGCTGATGTCGTCCTACATGGCACATGAGGAAAGCGACCCTCCCGGTGACCTAATTCGCAAGATCACCATAGACAGCGAAAGGTCGGATATAGGCCTTGTAATAGGCTGCGACGCCACTCCCATCACACCCAATGGGGAAGTTCGGGTACGAATGTAAGGGGTGAGTCATTATTCAGCTTCATCCTAAACTCTAATCTTCTTATCTGCAATCGGGGCAATGATCCTACGTTTATAACTAAGAATAGACAAGAGATAATTGACCTGACATTAGTGTCTCACAAACTGACAGACACAGTAAAGAACTGGAAAGTTCTGGGGGACCATTCCAGTTCGGACCACAGGTATATCGAGACCACACTATCTCTCGAGACCCCAAAACCCACTGTCTTTCCTAACCCTAGGAAAGCGAACTGGGAAAAATATACCACGGTAATGGAGGAACTACTTCCCTCCAAGGCACCAATCTGCCTGAACACAGAGCACGATCTAAACCATCTAGTGGACAGGTTTACTAAAGCATGCAACACTGCCTTCACGGCAGCGTGCCCACTCAACCAACGCATGGGGAAAAAGAAACCCCCATGGTGGTCAAAACAGATAGATATCCTTCGGAAAAGCTGCAGGTCCCTCTTCAACAGGGCCAAAAGCGCTAACGAGGAAGAACACTGGGCAGATTATAAAAATAGTCTGGCCCTATACAAGAAAGAAATCAGCCAGGCAAAAAGGGCCTCGAAGCAAAGATTTTGTTTTGAAATCGAGGTAACGTCGGAAGCTGCAAGACTGCGCAAGATCCTCTCCAAAATGACCCTCTCGGTGGGATACCTAAAAAGAAGCGATGGTACGTGGACTAACTCCAGTGAGGAGTCCCTACACATTCTACTCGACACATTTTCCAGGGTGCTCCATCAATGAGCCGACTCGGTTCCCTTGCGAGGGTCCGATCACCTCAATGGAGCATATCTTCTCAAAACGGAACATAAGCTGGGCAATAAACAGTTTCGATCCGTTCAAATCCCCTGGTCCGGACCAGATCATGCCGGCTACAAACTGGCTACAAAGTACCTTTAAAAAGATACTGGCAGTGGGGAGTATACCACACGCGGATTCTCGGGCAAATACCCTCAAACACTCTGCGACCTAATGACCGCAAAGCTTGCGAGACTCTCAAAATGGGCAGAATTGCGAGGTCTTGGAGTAAATCCCTCAAAGACAGAACTTGTGCTATTCACTAGGAAATACAGGATTCCGTCTGTAAGCCCCCCCATATTAAATGGATGCAGGCTCTCCTTTAGTGACAGTGCCAGCTACCTAGGGGTGGTAATTGACAAAAAGCTAAACTGGAACCTAAATATCAAAGACAGAGTGAAGAAGGCCACGATAGCCCTCTACACTTGCAAAAAAGCTGTTGGCTTGAAATGGGGCATAAACCCAAGTATAGTCAATTGCTTATAACAAGCTATAGTTAGGCCAATAATACTTTATGGAGTTACAGTGTGGTGGCCGGCCTTATCTAAAAGGACGATCACCAGACAGCTCGACAAAGTCCAACGAACAGCCGTCCTCTGCATCAGTGGAGCTCTTCGCACCACCCCAAATGATGCGCTGGATGCCATTCTATGCCTCCCAAGCCTTGCCCTTGCAGGGAAGGAAAGGGCACAGATGGCAGCAATTCGTCTTAGAGACTCCGACCAATGGCCATTACAGCACACAGGTCACTCCTCAATACTAAACAACAGTTCCGTCCCCACCAAGACGGATTACTGTGTCCCAAGGGAATATACAGATACCCCTTTCGATGCAATTATCCCCCACAGAGACGAGTGGAGTGAGGGACTTCCAGGCCCGGAAGGGGCCCCAAACATCTTCACAGATGGTTCAAAGCTGAACGACAGGGTCGGAGGAGGCGTATACTCCGAACAGCTAAACATCAGGCATTCCTTTAGACTCCCTGATCACTGCAGCGTCTTCAAAGCGGAGGTCATTGCAATCAAGGAAGCCCTAAACTGCCTTCAGGTGACTACCGACATGGTAAATCGCGTAAACATCTACAGTGATAGTCAAGCAGCAATCAAATCTCTTAATGCGATCTCTGCTAACTCGGCCACGCTTGCAGATTGCCGCAAATCTCTCCACGAGATGGCTCATCAATTTGTTATCAGCCTTATATGGGTCACCGGGACATCGAAGGAAACTGTATAGCAGACGAGCTGGCCAGAATTGGCACTACAATCCCCCTTCTCCAAGACAAGGAGGACACTCGTATGCCGATGGCCACTTGTAGGCTCATAATAAAGGAGATATGTAAGAAATTAATAGACAACAAATGGCAATTAGTACCACGTTGTCGAATTACTCGGCTGACATGGCTAACCATAGATAGGAAGCGCACCTCGGAGCTATGCAAGCTCGGCAGACGAAGGTGCAGCGCAGTCGCGCGCTTCCTAACGGGGCACTGGCTAATTGGTACCCACGCTAATAGACTGGGAGCCCCATACAATGACTTTTGTCGTAGCTGCAGAGATGAGGAAGAGGAGGAAACGGTGGAACACTTGTTCTGCTCGTGCCCTGCTCTCAGCTGAAGAAGGCTGGAGCACCTGGGTACGCCCTTCATATCATACATCTCTGAAAAGTCCACCATATGTCCCAGGAAGATAGCTAACTTTCTAAGAGCCGCAGGCTGGGACAACTGTTGAGTTCTAGGTCTCACAATGCGAGAAGGGAAAGATTCCAGGCGGTGCCACAACGGGCCGGTAACGGCCTAAGTGTGCCAGGCTCCCGACCTAAGCTAACATAACCTACGACAGGCACAAACATTTTCTATGATGCAATGGACTCACTTTCTGTCTCTTGTGTCCCACTTTCCTGTCCGATTAGATCAAGAAAACCCCCTTGGTTTACCAAGGAGCTATCCCATCTGAAAAACTTAAAATCAAGACTTTATAAAAAATTTCAAGAAGTTGGCTCGCCTTCTTCCTTTTCTCATTATGTAACAGCTCGGTCAAAATTTTCTGTTCTTAACGCTCAATGCTATAAGAACTGCCTATCTCGATGCAGGATACGTTTTTCGAAGGACCCCAAACAGTTCTACAGCTTCGTAAACAGTAAGCGTTGATCGTCCGCACACCCATCCTAGCTATCCTTCCTTAATATGTCGGCAGATAATGATCAGGTAATTGCCGATCTTTTTGCCCGTTTTTTCCAAACTACCTATTCGCATGACGTTTACTCCGGTCAGCCGTTTGCATACGGTTTACCGAGGTTGAACGGCATTTTCAGTCCTTTGCTAAATTTAAGCTCGTTGCTTCATGATCTTCGAACAGTAAAGCCGGTGTTCTCACCGTGTTGTGCAAATCTATTAAACCTTAATGCTTCAAAATGTAAGGTAATGACTTTTCATCGCTCCAGCGCTTTTTTGGTTCCTTACACCCTTTGTGGTGGTTCCCTTGAGAGAATTACCCGGGTTGATGATCTTGGTGTTCTATTAGATCCCAAGTTAAAGTTTTCAGAACACATTTCTACCATGGTGAATAAGGCCATGGGCATGCTTGGGCTTATAAGAGGTGGTGAAAAGAATTTGACGACCCCTATATAACAAAGACTCTCTACACCTCTCTGGTTCGTACGATCTTAGAATACGGCTCTTGTGTATGGTGCCCTCAGTACAACGTACACCAGGACCGTATAAAATCAGTTCAGAAAAACTTTTTACTATTTGCTTTACGCGGCCTCAACTGGGATGCAGGTGTGAAACTGCCGTCTTACCCTAATAGATTGCTTTTAATAAACCTTCCAACCTTAGCTAATCGTAAGAAAATGCTTGGTGTGATTTTTGTGCACAACTTGATCAGGGGTGACGTAGACAGCCCTGACCTGTTGAGCCGCATAAACTTCACGATTCCTATTAGAAGCACTAGGAATTATACACCCTTGTTTCTTCCGCTTTGTAGATCGAATTACTCCTTGCATGAACCATTCAGGGTCCTGTGCTCGGATTATAATTCCCTCTACCATATTATATCTACCACTAACTTCCTTTCTAGTCTTAAATTACTCATACTCTTATATCTTTCCCGTAATTAGTAATTACTTCGTTTCTTTAGTTAGATTAGTCTAACACCTATCTTTCCTTCATGTCCGCGATCGGTTCGGTTAACGAGTCGCGCGTTATGCGGCAGCGCCCCTCGGTCGGTTGGGCGGGAGGTGGGCTGCGTTCTTGCCTGGGATCCGCGCGTAACAGCCATCGGCTGGTGTCGCTTGGGCCACTTGATGGTGCAGTCATTGCATATCAATGTCCTAAAGATAAAAAAAAAGAATCAGAACTCCACCTGCATAAGATGCACGACCCATTCGATAAATGATGAAATTGTGACCAACAATCGACATCAACGACCGAGGTGAGTCACTCTTAAACTTTATATTATCAACTAACATGGATGTAGAAAATGTGGGAGAGAAATACAGCTACGTTGGTCCTACATCGTCAAACGTACTAGATCTAACTCTCGTAACGGGAAAGAGTACCCATATATCTGGATGGAGGGTGCTCGAAAGACCGTCCTTCTCAGATGATAGGTACATTCAATTTAAGTGCGAATTTCAATACACTCCGAAAGTGAAAGTCCGGAACAGAAGCTGGAAGAAGTTTAGAAAGACAGTCACCTCGAAACTCGCGAACCCGGGCTCAGTGAAATCCGCGGAGCACATAGAGAAGTCCCTAGAGTCCTCATTTACGGAACTCTAGAGCAAGCAAGAAGTCCAAACCACTCTAGTGGAATCGGACCTCTCTCTACAAAGAAAGTAATTTTTCAAGCTCGCTAAACAGCGAACGACATTAACAAGGAAACAAAATGCTACTAAGAAACCACAAGAAGGAAATACTTAAGGCACAACGTAGCTTATGGCGAAACTTTAGCTCCAACATTGAGAAAGTGCCTGAAACGGCTAGACAAAGGAAGCTGCTGTCGAAGCAACCCACAGTACAAAGTCAACTCAAACAAAACAACGGACAGTGGTCGGGGGGCAGCAAAGAAGCCCTGACGGCACTAATGGAACGCATCAGGACCTAGCAACTGAGGAACAAACACAGCCAACCGACCTAATAACCCTCAAGAAAATCCAAAAGTTCCAAGGATTATAGACGGATAAGTCGAACCTCAACAAGCCCTCAAAAATAAAAAATATGCACTAAGAGTATTTGTAGATATATCCGGAGCATTAAATAACGTCGTAACAGAAGCCATAGTGAACTGCCTAGGAGCAACCAACACCCACAGAGCAATAACCCATCTTTATAAAAAACCTTTTATGTTGTAGCTGAAGGCCCTAAAAATAACAGCTTATGCGGACGACATAAGCATCCTTGCAACGGGTATTTGTCCATCGACCCTCAGCTCCATAATGGAACGAACACTCAAGAAGATATGTGAGTGGGCAGATGGAGTAAGACTCAGTATCAACACGGAAAAGACGGACCTCATCCTCTTCACCAAGAGGTACAAAGTACCGTCATGAGTCCGCCCGAAAATCAATCAAACAAAAATAACCCCAAAAACACAACTCAAATACCTCGGCATAGTACGGGATAGCAAACTGGCATGGAGACCCAACGTAGTGGAGCGGTTGAAAAAGGCCACTACTGCACTTTGTGCATCCAAGAAGATGCTTAGTAGCACATGGGGCCTGTCACCCGCTCTGATGCATTGGAGCTACATCTCGGTGGTGCGACTAACTCTGCTTAGTGTCTTAGTGTGGTGGCAAGCCACTGAAAAGAAGACGAACCACAAGCTTATGGAACGAACCCAACGACAGGCTCTGCTCTGTATCACAGGAGCGTTGGTCAACGCCAAATCATACTCGGAATCGGCCCACTTGACATCTACGCTAGGCTGACTGCATGCAAGGCAGCACAGCGCCTGATCGCGTCGGGGAATATGTCTCCTCAAGGATAAGGGCACAGTTCAATTGGAATGGACATGATCGGTGCTACTGACTACATGATTCCCCAAACGTGCTCAGAATTAAAAACAAACTTTTTCATGGGACCCGAAGAGTGGAAAACGGGACGGGACCGGACTCAACACCTTAATATATACACTGACGGCTCCAAGATGAACAAAGGAGTAGAAGCGAGCCTGTACTGCATGAACTCTGAAATAAGGGCGTCGTATAAGCTACCCGACCGGTGCAGCGTATTCCAGACGGTAGTCTTCGCCATCAAGAAGGCAGCAGAGGTCGCTCAGCTCACAGAGCGACCACACAATACGGTTAACATATTCGTTGACAGCCAAGCAGCGATAAAATCCATGCAGTCGTCCGCGGTCAGTTCCAGAAGTGTCCTGGCAAGCAGGGAGGCACTAGACTCACTAAGCACGACTAAGTCAGTGCAGACCTATTGGGTTCACAGTCACCAGGGCATCGAAGGAAACGAAGCGGCGGACGTTCTGGCTAAGGAAGGCGTCGGGCTGGTAAACAAAAGGACCGTAAGCGTGCCGATCTCCCTAAGGACGCTACAAAGCGACCTGGAGAAGCAGGCCAAAATGAGGACAGACAGCAGGTGGAAGAACAACACCACCTGCAGAATCTTGATAATCATATGCAAGGAACGCAATGATAAACTCAGCCACTATCTTACGCCTGCCTGCCTGGCTGCGTCGCATGCAACCAAGCTAAGCATAACCAACAGCGACATCTGCAGGAAATGTGTTGAACCCGGGCCTGTCGGAACCATGGAACATCTCATCTGCCGCTGTCTCAAGGGTGGTAGTGACCTGTAGAAACTCGAAAATCATGTGCATGGAACGCAATGATAAAATCGGCTGCACCTTCCACGAAAGGACTGCAGACTGCTAGTGGGTATACTAACAGGTCCCTGCCTGTCTGCGTCGCAACCAAGTTAAGCATAACCAACAGCGACATCTACACGAACCGACCCAGGCCTGTGGAAACCCTGCCTCTCACGGGTAAGGGGAAGATACCTGGCTCAACGATGCTGAAATCACGGGATGATGCCTTCAAGAGGACATAGGAGAAACTGCTTGCTTTGCCAAAAACACCTGGATTCTAGGAGCCTTCAAAACCTCAGAAACACTTTTGTAAAGGTCCTAAGGTAATAAGGTTAAGGTTAATAAGGCAAATATCTAATAATTTTAACATTTCGGAACTAAAGTTGCTATCTTCCAAATCATTTCGTGATCGCACATGTCTCAGCGATGCTAGAAGTAGATCCGATGAAGCTGACAGCACGTTAAAAAGGTCTTCATTTTGTCGAACACGAGAAATTTTGCACGTATTAGTGTATCTGAACCTTTTGTAGTCCTTGTTTTTACATTCCTATGCTTCCTCGGACAGCTCTTCAATTGGTAGTTCAATTGGTATGTACGGTAGGGGTAAGTTTTTTCTGGGGATACAATTCAGTCATAAGTTAAGCCGTTTTTGATGCGTATTCGGCAAATTTTGCACCATTTATCATTTTTTTGCAATTTATAACATTTAGGATAACAGCCAAGCTTTTAATGATCTCATGATTAACATCTGTGATCAAACATGTAATTTTATCATTTTCAAAAACTCTTGAAATATTTCCATCATTCGTATTTCCGTATCCGTGCTTTGCAGTCAACTTTTAATCCTAGCTTCTGAGAGAATTCAGCTTGTATAACTCCCATTATACTCTGTATATCTTTACGAGGTGTATTATCCGTTTTTGTTTCTCCTGGCCGAGGAAGTATGAAGGCTCGCTTCAGAATAACTTTCATTTACTTTATTCTACAATGCAATGGAGAAATTCGATATTCGTGGCAGTTCTGCACGCCCGTTGAGTCGTCTAAACTGTGAAAGTCTTGTTGAGTTGTTTTTACAAATGGGTAACCTCAAAGTTGGGGAGGTGATTGTAATTTCATTTAATACTTTTACATTAATAATTTTCAGGAAGTAACTACACCGTGAATGTTTTTCCACTCTTGTTTTGAAAAACCGTAGGTTTCAGTTGGCTGATTTGATTTTGTATGTCCCTTGATATAATCAATTCAGAGGACTCCTTCGCATATTTGAAGAAAATGGGGCTATGATGGTCAAAGATTTCTCCAATGTTCACTCTTCAGTTGTATAGGAAATAAAAATATAAATAAAAATAAAATATTATAAAAATATAAAAATAAAAATATTTTTATCAAAAATAGTTTCAACATTTCTTAAAGATATATATAATATATCTATATAGTCAGGTAGTACTTATAATACAACACTTAGTATTGTTATCAATTAACAACACAAAAGCTACAGCCAAATTTGTATTTGCTATTCTTCTTCCTTATACCTACCGCGTGTTGACTCTTTGATAGTTATATTCCACAAAAGTTCACAAAATACCAAATACAAGTAACCAAGTCCAAGGTATACTAAAGAAGGTAGCCGCATAGAGAGAGATCTATTTCTTATTTTATTATCAAAATAACAGAAGAGAGAGAGAGAGAGAGTGAGCAAAAGAGTAATGAGTTTGCTCTCTTGTGTCAAAACAAAGAAATTTTTACGTGCGTGCATAAGTTATTTTATATATTATAAGATATTTTTTTGTCATAATTAGTCTGAAGGCAAATTTTATCTAGTTTTAATATTTTTTCCATTGCAAAAATACGAAAAGTCAAAAGGAACATGAAAAAATCGTCCGCGGAGATGCGTCGCTCTCAACTGCTTACAACAGACTGAAATTTAAGAAGTAAAAAGAGAGCGAGCGATCCAATGCGGCTACCTTCTTATCCATCTATTTAACATCACTAGCTTCAAATAAAATATTTAATTTATTAATTAAATTAACGGTAAATGTTAACTACGTGGACAACCTCTCCAAAATTAACGACATTTTTTTCCCGGGTAGACCCCGATTTATCATGAATTTAGGTAAAAAAATTTCGTAGCGGTCGCTTCTAGTTTTTTTATTAAAAATGTTTAATTTCGGAGAGTTTAATTTTGGAGAGGTTGTCCACGTAGTTAACATATACCAAAAAAACATTCTTTAAAAATTTTTAAACATCCAAATCTATCAGAAAAAGTCATGTTTGGCGACAGCGGAAAAGTCGTGTCGACTAGTGTAATTGCAAAGTTCCAACCTTGAAAGTACCACTTGAAAATTAAAGTCAGCAACTCGTAATTTTTTTTCAGTGGAAGCAACGATAGCTTCTCATGCATCGAACTTCTCCTTAACAAGCTCCACAATTAATTGGATGCTCATAATTAAACTCCCAAATGCACCGTTTTCTACATTTTAAAATAAATCGCTCATTATTTTGTTAGTTTCTTTTAGGTTAGGTTAGGTTAGGTTAGGTTACAGCGGCTGCCAGACTCGCCGGGAGCCTGGCACACTTAGGCCGTTACCGGGCGGTTGTGGTACCGCCTGGAATCTTTCCCTTCTCGCATTGTGAGACCTAGAACTCAACAGTTGTCCCAGCCTGCGGCTCTTAGAAAGTTAGCTATCTTCCTGGGACATATGGTGGACATTTCAGAGATGTCTGATATGAAGGGCGTACCCAGGTGCTCCAGCCTTCTTCAGCTGAGAGCAGGGCACGAGCAGAACAAGTGTTCCACCGTTTCCTCCTCTTCCTCATCTCTGCAGCTACGACAAAAGTCATTGTATGGGGCTCCCAGTCTATTAGCGTGGGTACCAATTAGCCAGTGCCCCGTTAGGAAGCGCGCGACTGCGCTGCACCTTCGTCTGCCGAGCTTGCATAGCTCCGAGGTGCGCTTCCTATCTATGGTTAGCCATGTCAGCCGAGTAATTCGACAACGTGGTACTAATTGCCATTTGTTGTCTATTAATTTCTTACATATCTCCTTTATTATGAGCCTACAAGTGGCCATCGGCATACGAGTGTCCTCCTTGTCTTGGAGAAGGGGGATTGTAGTGCCAATTCTGGCCAGCTCGTCTGCTATACAGTTTCCTTCGATGTCCCGGTGACCCATATAAGGCTGATAACAAATTGATGAGCCATCTCGTGGAGAGATTTGCGGCAATCTGCAAGCGTGGCCAAGTTAGCAGAGATCGCATTAAGAGATTTGATTGCTGCTTGACTATCACTGTAGATGTTTACGCGATTTACCATGTCGGTAGTCACCTGAAGGCAGTTTAGGGCTTCCTTGATTGCAATGACCTCCGCTTTGAAGACGCTGCAGTGATCAGGGAGTCTAAAGGAATGCCTGATGTTTAGCTGTTCGGAGTATACGCCTCCTCCGACCCTGTCGTTCAGCTTTGAACCATCTGTGAAGATGTTTGGGGCCCCTTCCGGGCCTGGAAGTCCCTCACTCCACTCGTCTCTGTGGGGGATAATTGCATCGAAAGGGGTATCTGTATATTCCCTTGGGACACAGTAATCCGTCTTGGTGGGGATGGAACTGTTGTTTAGTATTGAGGAGTGACCTGTGTGCTGTAATGGCCATTGGTCGGAGTCTGTAAGACGAATTGCTGCCATCTGTGCCCTTTCCTTCCCTGCAAGGGCAAGGCTTGGGAGGCATAGAATGGCATCCAGCGCATCATTTGGGGTGGTGCAAAGAGCTCCACTGATGCAGAGGACGGCTGTTCGTTGGACTTTGTCGAGCTGTCTGGTGATCGTCCTTTTAGATAAGGCCGGCCACCACACTGTAACTCCATAAAGTATTATTGGCCTAACTATAGCTTGTTATAAGCAATTGACTATACTTGGGTTTATGCCCCATTTCAAGCCAACAGCTTTTTTGCAAGTGTAGAGGGCTATCGTGGCCTTCTTCACTATGTCTTTGATGTTTAGGTTCCAGTTTAGCTTTTTGTCAATTACCACCCCTAGGTAGCTGGCACTGTCACTAAAGGAGAGCCTGCATCCATTTAATATGGGGGGGCTTAGAGACGGAATCCTGTATTTCCTAGTGAATAGCACAAGTTCTGTCTTTGAGGGATTTACTCCAAGACCTCGCAATTCTGCCCATTTTGACAGTCTCGCGAGCTTTGCGGTCATTAGGTCGCAGAGTGTTTGAGGGTATTTGCCCGAGAAGATAAGTGCCACGTCATCCGCGTATGCCACAACTCTGCAGCCCCCCCCCCTTCCAGGTCGCATAGAATCTTGTTGACTGCTATGTTCCATAAAAGGGGGGATAGGACGCCACCTTGCGGTGTGCCTCTGCTGACATACCTTGTCTGGGTGGACGATCCCATCGATGATGTCACCGTCCTGCATGTGAGCAATTGATCAATGAGCATCACCAATTGACGGTCCACCCCAAGGTCAGTCAACGCTTCCGTAATGGCACCTGGTTTGACGTTGTTGAAAGCTCCCTCGATATCTAGAAAAGCTACTAGAGAGTATTCTTTGAGGTGTAGAGATTTCTCTATCCCCGAAACTACTTTGTGAAGTGCCGTTTCCGTGGATTTTCCTTTCCGGTAGGCGTGCTGTGCTCCTGACAACAGTTGAGGATCTATAATTGTCCTCAATTGTAGCCCGACGAGTCTCAAAGGTTTTGAGAAGGAAGGATGATAGACTGATTGGTCTAAAGTGTCGAGTGCGAGACTTTACCTGCATTAGGGATGAAGACTACTTTTGCCTTAAGCCAAGCGTGTGGTATACTCCCCACTGCCAGTATCTTTTTAAAGGTACTTTGTAGCCAGTTTGTAGCCGGCATGATCTGGTCCGGACCAGGGGATTTGAACGGATCGAAACTGTTTATTGCCCAGCTTATGTTCCGTTTTGAGAAGATATGCTCCATTGAGGTGATCGGACCCTCGCAAGGGAACCGAGTCGGCTCATTGATGGAGCACCCTGGAAAATGTGTCGAGTAGAATGTGTAGGGACTCCTCACTGGAGTTAGTCCACGTACCATCGCTTCTTTTTAGGTATCCCACCGAGAGGGTCATTTTGGAGAGGATCTTGCGCAGTCTTGCAGCTTCCGACGTTACCTCGATTTCAAAACAAAATCTTTGCTTCGAGGCCCTTTTTGCCTGGCTGATTTCTTTCTTGTATAGGGCCAGACTATTTTTATAATCTGCCCAGTGTTCTTCCTCGTTAGCGCTTTTGGCCCTGTTGAAGAGGGACCTGCAGCTTTTCCGAAGGATATCTATCTGTTTTGACCACCATGGGGGTTTCTTTTTCCCCTTGTGTTGGTTTAGTGGGCACGCTGCCGTGAAAGCAGTGTTGCATGCTTTAGTAAACCTGTCCACCATTACCGTGAAATATTTTTCCCAGTTGGCTTTTCTAGGGTTAGCAAAGACAGTGGGTTTTGGGCTCTCGAGAGATAGTGTGGTCTCGATATACCTGTGGTCCGAAAAGGAATGGTCCCCCAGAACTTTCCAGTTCTTTACTATGTCTGACAGTTTGTGAGACACTGATGTTAGGTCAATTCCCTATTATCTATTCTTAATTATAAAAGTAGGATTATTGCCCCGATTGCAGATAAGAAGATTAGAGTTTAGGATGAAGCCAAATAATGACTCACCCCTTACATTTGTATCCGAACTCCCCCTTTGGGTTTGGTGGGCGTTGGCGTCGCAGCCTATTACAAAGCCAATATCCGAACTTTCGCTATCTCTGGTGAGCTTGTGAACTAGGTCACCGGGTGGATCGCTTTCCTCATGAGCGTATAGGACGACATCAGCCTTATGTGAGAACCTTGTAGCTCAAGGCTTGCCGCTGTGTTGTCACTATAGCTAAAGTTGTGGAGCAGAAAGATATTTAAGTACTTCCTTGCAAGAATGCAGGCACGGATTTTACCTTCTTTCTGAGCTACAATAAGCTTGTGCTCCTTCGTCGCTAATCCACAGACCTTGTCTCCTACTACCCAAGGCTCTTGGATTAGGACTACATCCGCTCGCTTCCAGGCGGAGAATAAGGGCAGCAGATGCTGCTTTACAGTGGTGGAGATTTATCTGAAGGAGTCTTAGAGACATCGACAGGATTCTCCACCACTGTGTTGTCGGCGTCCGAGTCGTCCTCGATTGTGTCGTCGCGACACATCGCCTCGAACTCCCGCATAAGAACCGTATCGGAGGAGTAGCCGTCATGGGCTGACTCAGGCTCGTCGTCGGGTGCTTCGATCTCCGAGGCAACGTCCTGCTCGACTGGGTTGTCGACAGGGCGTGCCTCGGCCGCTGCATCCGACTTGTAGATCCTGATGCTTACCGCGCTGAACCCTAAGTTCAGCTCACCGTTCTTAGCCTCGATTGGGGCCAGGGATTCCTTATTAAGGACTAGCACCGCCTGGTGCATCGGACCTTGCGCCGCTTCGACTTTGACTACCCTCCAGTCGGAGGTGGGTAGTTCCGGGTTGCATCGCTGCAGCATCTTGAGGATGCGCTCCGGCTCCTTTATGGTGGCGGGCACCCAAAATCTCTCACCCTAGGCCTACTGGGCACCTCGCTCCAGTCGACTGCGACGAGCTTCGCCCCTGGGTAGACCTCTCCGACTTGCGCTACCGTTGCTTTGTACAGCTGGACGGAGCGCTCGTCTTTGCAGGCTATTATTTTGATACAACCCTGGTACCACCCCATGTCTTTACAGACTGGATGGGGCCGGGTTGCTTGTCCAGAAGGTCGAAGCAGCGGTCGGCCAGTGCCGCTTCCACCCACTTCCACCCACCCACTGCGAACGACACGTTCGGCAGCACTCTGGAGCGCTTCGGAGCCGGTCCAGGAGTCTCCTGTGAGCACTGCCTTTTTGTTTGCGGGGCTGTGGTCTTCGACGGGGCAACCTTCTTTGATGCCTCTTTGCCGAAGTTGGGCAGCACCTTTGATGCCCATACGACCTTTTTCCGCCACTGGTCGGTCGAACTGGACATCGTGCTCGCGTTTTGCCGACGGAGTATCTTGCCAGCACTCCTCCTATCGGCATACGTGTAAGCTTTGGCTTGGGCGCTAGTCGATGGCAACTCGCCCCCCGCAGCCTTACCAGCAGGCAGAGCAGCCGCAGGGTCGCAGAGCCACTCCACCAAGGTATCGATTTTAGGAGGCGATTTGTCACACACCCCAGAACTGGGATGGGACCCCTTAAGGTTCGCCCTAGCGTCTTCCACCGCGCAGGTTTTACCTGCTATATCGCGGGTCAGGCCGGGTCTTTGGGCCGATGCCTTTCCCTGTATGGGATTACTCCCAGTTGGCAGTTGGGGAGAGCCAGACTCGTTTTTGTTTTTGTTGTTTTGTCTGTTTTCCATATCTGATCCCACGATTTTCAAAGAAGGGGCGGTCCATTCGGGCAGAGATTCACGTTGCCCGGATAAGGCAACATTAGAACAGGGAGCTACCAAGTCCCTGAGCTCTCCGTTAACGATTGGGCTAGCCAGGCTGACTCTCGGCACGGGTAGAATAACACACTTAGTCCGGCCCGGTGTGAAATGAGTGTGGGGGTTGGGATGTGGGTAGGTATGTGTAGGGGTGGGGATGTGTGAGCTACTTGAACGAGGCGGCACCAGAAGCGCATTGTCATTTTTGCTGCTTCGCGAACACCCGCTGGCTGTCCGGGACTGCTTATTTCGGTGCTTTCCCTTAGGGATGACCGCTTATTCGCAGCTGGCCTACCTTTAAGGGTAGGTCATTCGCTATCCGCAACCTGCGACCCGTCCGGTGGCCTCAGCTAGGCCCCCTCCGAGCCATCTCACATGCTCGTCAGACCAGATTAGTTTCTTATAGTTGCAATAAAAATGCGTGTGCTCTCTATTTCTCATTCAATTGGTTTGTTAACGTTTGTAGGCCGAACAGCTTACAAATTGATGCGGAAATGATGCGGCCTAAAAGTAGACGCCTTGCATCTTTTTTCCGCACCTTCGACAATAATGCGGTAGTGTAAAAAGACTATAATAGCCTTTTTACGCTTGTCGAAAATGCAGAAAAATTATGCGAGGCGTTTACACTTAGACCGCATCATTTTGTCAGCTATTGTTTGGCTCTACCGAACAAAAATAACGTACTACTGACTTTAGTTTTCAAGTGTCACTTTTAAAGTTGGAATCAAACGTAAGCAAACCGATTTAATAAGAAGAAGAGAGCACACGCATTTTTTTGGAAATTACAAAATAATTACCAAAATAATGAGCGATTTATTTTTTAATGTAAAAACGGTGCATTTGGGAGTTTTACTACGAGCACGCAAATGTTTCGAGAGCTTGTTAAGGAGGAGTCCGATGTAAGTGAAGCTATCATTGGCTTCAACGAACAAAAACTACGTGCTGCTTCCTTAAATTTCAAAGTGGCATTTTCAAAATTGGAATCAGTGCGTCCCAAAAGATCTTTGTGGACCCTTGTAAGTATTTGTGTTCCGTCCATTAGCGGGGAGTTCTTCAAAGAACAGTTTCGCATAAGTCTAGTCGCTTTTAATGACCTAGTTGAAAGGCTTTCGCCAATGGCCAAGAGGGATACTTCGTTTAGTCCGTGTATTTCATTGGACAAGATGGTAGCCTGTTCACGCTGGGATCATCAGCAGAATATCGGAAGACTCTTCGGGATATCGACAGCTTCAGTCTGTATGTTATTTAAGGACTTCTGTTTGGTTGTCTGAAAAGCCTTGTCGCCTGACTATTTGTCGCCCAACTTCTTAACTCAGGAGAATATTGAGGAGTGTGTGGAAGGCAGTTAGGGTTTCCTCAATGTTTTGGTGCGATAGGTAGGTAACAATTTTGCAAACTTGTAGTATAACTTATTGCGCTGGACTTGTGTCTGTCAGATGGTACCAACATCGAAATTAGCACCCCGAAAAGTGATGCCGTGGACTTTTACAACTACAAAGGCTGGTATTCAATACTACTATTGGCCTTGGTAACCACAAGTTCGTAGTAAGAACTCATTTACCTATATATAAATTAATACAGTTATTTATTTGTAGATATTAATTCAAATACAGCAATGTTGGTGATGTAATGACTCGCAAGTGTATGAGCTGTCACAATTAAAGCATTTAATTGATTTGACGGGGATCTTTGAGGATAATGCGAAGGACATAGGCGGAGTTTCGGTTCCTGTTTCCATTTTGGGAGATTCGGCATTCCGTTTCTCAAAGACCCTAATGAAGCCTTATTCATTTGCAACTTCCGCATCGCTGCAAGAGAAACAGTTCAATTATCACCTCTCAAAGTGCAGGCGAGTTGTACAGAACGCCTTTTGTAATTTAAAGGCACAGTTTTGACGACTGGGGAAGAGCTTTGAGAATGCTTCAAAAAATCCAAAAGCCATTATCAAGTGTGCGTGTGTTTTGCACAACTATATCATTGCGTGTGGAGATAGCAACCTGCCATAAGATGTAGTCCCCGTAGAGCATGCCTTGGGTGCCAGAGAACAACCACACTGGTCGATCGAAGAAGGGAAGCAGAGCATATTTTGGTGTGTTCATTTATTGATTTCTATTTTGAAGCGTTTCCAAAAACTCCTCTTGAATGTAGAGTAACCGGTCGACTTAGTCACTACTGCGCCTGGACTCCTCGGCAATAACTGCCAGACTTGCTGCAGCCATTCTAGAAGACTCGTTGGCAGCCCGTAATTCCTCCAGAATCTCTTCCCTCTCACTATTCGATCTTTTCCTATTTACAGCTGCAGAAAACGAGGACACGCTGTCCTCCAATGAGATGGAGTCATTTGAATTCTTCGATGCTGCAATTTAAATAAAGATAGGTACAAAAACTATTTTTTAGTTACCTGTATTATTAATTTCTTGTGTTTTCCTCAATTTGGGCCAAGAATTTGATTGATTTTGAGCGCTCAAGCACTTGAGCCACCCTTTCAAAGTGCACCCACTGAGAGGGAGACCCCCTGCTCGGTCCCGTCTTAGATTTTACCAATCTGGAAGTTTAAATTTATAAAATCATCCCAAAGCACTTATAGTTGTTGTCTTTACTTACACATATTTCCGACGAAAATTCTCTAGTTTAGTTTTTATTTCTTGAGGAGAGAAATTGAAGCATTGCTGCTTCAATTCGTCTGCCATCTAATCGTAAATGTCGGTTTTTTTGCGCAATCCACGTAAATCTTCGACTTTCTCACCCCACAAGTCGAATAAAATATTGTCGCATGTTCCATTTAACAGAAAAATCCAATGATGCGGCCTACACTACAGCGACTTTGCCTCTTTGCGTCTTGGAAGAGGAAGACAAATTTTGTAAACAAAGTAAATATTAATCGAAAATTAACGAAATATGTCGGAAATAAGGTTGATTCTGTTACCTGCGGTGCCGCAAAGTGAGGAGAATCTTTTAAGTTCATGGAAGTGTCTGAGTTATCCTCAGAAAAGTTGCGATTCGTCTTGCAACTGCAACGTCCTCCTTGCGTTTGGACCCTTGTAAGTAAAGAGCAGATGATGTTCTCTCTTTTCAATTAAATAATGTATTCTAAATTGCAATAGCCACGATATTGTTTATTTTGGGAGGAAGATGTTGTACACAACTGCGATGCCTTTTTTTAAAGAAAATTTCCGCATGGAGAGGAGATCTCTCAACATTCTTGTTGGACCGTTGCCCAATCTCAACTCTCGACTGACAATCCTTCTGGAGAAGAGAATAACCACAGCATAGCCCGTACGGTAGGGATTCTATTTGGTGTGCCAAGGGCCATTGTCTGCAGTATATTACTGGAGTTTTGTCGCGAGGTAGTTGCTCAACTCGCTAACAAGTATCTGCCAGCATACTTTCTTGCCCTGAGAAGATCGCGGAAACAGTGAAAGGATTCAAAGACAAAAAATATAAAATCAACCGTATTGTTGAAATGCTTGACTTAATAATAAAATTAGTTTCAACAATTTGTTGTAAGCATTACATGTATTTTTGTCCCTTTTTACTCAGCTAAAAATTTTACGCGGCAATATTTAAATATGAATCTGCTGGTTTTTGTTGTTATTAGTGGTGATAGTTCCGCTGATTAGGCAGAACAGTACGAAAATTGCTGTTATGCGCACAGAAATTGTACAGAAATACCAAAACGCAACTGCGTCGGAAAACGACGCAACTTTTTTCCTTCTCTACGTCCCTATGCTAAATCTATGTAAAAAAAACTGCGTTTCTGAGAAGACACAAAGAATCAAGACGCAGCCTCAGTGTTAACGGCACCTTAGCAATATTTATGGTATATTTTAAAATTTAAATGTTATATTTTGGTATATTTTAGAGAATCTGAATGGTTTTTTTTTATCGACAAAACTTCGGTCACACTTTAAACTATGTGGACATCTGTGCATACATACATAGCTTTATTTCGACAAAAAACAAAAATAAACAAAAAGGTACATTTTGGCAATGAAACGTCGTACTAACAACTATAATTCAGAAATCGGACAAAAAAATCCGAAATTTTTTTCTAATAATCAAACATATTTTTGTAGAATGACTACGGAGGAATTGCCAGAGAACCTAGATAAGCTGAAAATAACATCAACACACCCTCTTTTCAAATCTGTAAGAAGGAACCCATTCTACAATCCAGACAATAATTTCAAACTATCATATGCGAATGATTACTTTGAACAAATACGCGGTATCAAAGACAAAATGATGCATCGCTGGAAATGCAGACCACGGCGTCGATCCGAGAGCTGCCTTGAGTACTGTAAACAAGACAATTCTCTTATTCAACCAGAATCTTTTAAAATTACAAGTCCAAGTTATTCGCATGGTGTTAAAAAGCTTGCACGGAGAAAATATTATGTTGCCCCTACCAAGAAATATCTTTTTCGGCAACCTATTTTGAAGACTTTATTTGTTTGTGAACCCGGAAGAAATCTTGTTCGAAGTCGTAAAATGTTTCTTTCAAACGCAGAAAGACAAAAAAATAGCCAAATTCAGAATAAAAACTCTAACTTTAATATAGGCGAAACAAGCAGTTTCCGTGATCTAATCAATGATAGCAATATATTGCTGGACCAAACAAAGAAAAGAAATTTGGATAATGCGCGTAATGTACCAAACATCTGCAGTAAATATAAAACAAAAATTTGCACCAAAAAAGAAATCAATTGTGGATTTCTGTCATTTAGGGAACGCAACGCTTTTACAATATCAGCATCTAAGAGATCTTTAGCAATTTCTCTTATGGGAACGACATGTTCTCAGCAAGCTTGTTATAATGTGACAACCCCCAGCCACTGCGACGATGTAACAATATCAGAACTGGCGAGCTATTTTGATACTATGGTGCATATTCCAAAAAAAATGTCTTCGATGGCTGAAATGATGTACATTTAAATTTTGTGCCCATAATATATGTATATGTATAAAAACCTATGTAATGTATATATATGTATATATATATATAAATATACCTGCATATATACTCGTATGTACGTATACGTATGTATATATGTATAAATTATTTGTATACTAATAAAAATACATTATTTCTCGGCTGTTTATAGCTTCAGTTGAAGAATTACATCGTATTATGTTCATTTTAGGTGAGCTCGCGGGGGTTCAGTTCTCTTTTCCGATATACACATGCATATGTATGTACATATATACACATCACTTAATTGGGACACCCCCTAAGTGCGTGTTCTATCGCTCACTGCTGGCAAACCAATGATGCTAAACCCTTCTTTTTTTTAATTAAAGATAATTTAATACAGTTGACTAAATTAAAATCCTTCAAATTACGGGATTACAACAAAAATAACTTTATAGAGATCTCAGATTCATTTTAACATAAATGTAACATAAATATGGGTTAAATGATTTAATTTAGAAAGAAAAAAAATGGTTTTTAGTAATTCGTCGAGCCAGCTTGCTGTTTCAAAACTTCAGTCATCCGCTTTTGAAGTGATTGATACAAACTGGCCAACCAGCTAATTCGATCCGGTGAATGTTAACTAAGTGGACAACCTCTCCAAAATTAACGAATTTTTTTTCCCGGATAGACCCCAATTTATCATGAATTTAGGTAAAAAAATTTCGTGGCGGTCGCTTCTAGTTTTTTTTTTAGGGGTTCCGAAGTAACCCTTTGGTAGGCGAACGCCGAACCACTCAAAGAATAGAAAAAAAAAGTATCTCTGTATACTGTACAACCCACCGCGTACCACCCATCGTACTAGTTCGATGGGCTGCAGCGTTTCACCAGTAGATGAAAGAAACGAAAAAAAAAAACGAAGAGAGCAGGTAGCCTAAAATGATGCTGCGCTGCTCTGTTTTCTTTTATGCTTTTAGACATTCCATTGCTGGAATATTCTGTTGCTTTGCTTTTGGCTTCAGTTAGTTACGAAACGCGTGTTCAATTACAAGTGCGACCAGTAAAAGTGAATTACAGATTATTATACATTAAATTTAGTAAACCAAAGGTAAGACAAAGCCAACTTAATTTAACTTTACAATGTACAGCAGCTTAACGAACTAAAGGAGAAATAAGCACAAAAATGTCGTCCGGTGAAAAAGAAAATTTTGAGGACATCCAAATGAATGTAGAGAAATTGGGAATTGTCGTGTTTAGAAATGGAAGTTCTGTAGTGTTGTTTGGTAAGCTGATTCGTTTTTTTGTTATAATTTTTCCGCCTATTAATTATATTTATATTTTATATTTATAGATGCAATAACTGTAGAGGACTGGGTTATCTCAACTCTAAAACTATAAAAAAAAATATTTTAAAGATAATTTAATATTAATTTAAATGCAACAACCCAAACAACCCTATGAAAAATTAGCTACACAAAAATTTATGAAATAAATGAAGTTATGTACTGAACATTTTTAAAATTGTTTTCCTTGTTTTATTAACCCACCAGATGGGTACCCATTTCACTACCCACCAGAAGACCACCCAAATCACTAGTACGCGGTAAACGAAGTGGTGTCACTGATCCCCATGACCTATGACATTACGGGTAAAAATGGAAATGAAGTAAAGCATTGCGTAGGGTTTGTCGGCGAACCAGCGGTGGTCTGTTAGGGGTTGGCGATATCACCACAGCCGAACTAGTACGCAGTACTGCAGGGTTGCTAGAGATGATCATTCTTCAACATTTTTGTGATGAAATTAAATTATTTACAAAGCAAGAAATGTATCCCCTTTTTTCAAATTATTTAAGATACTATATTTCTCCTATTTTTCCATATTCGTATATTTCTTTTTTTGAATATGTACATATATCTTCTTTTGTTAAATTAAATTCATTTTTGTTAGGGGGTTTCTTTTTTTATGTTTTTCAAGATTTTGAGTTTATACTGTTCAAGTTTTGCAAGTTTAGCATTTAATTATAGTTTGTATTTTTAATGGGTATATATAATATAATGTATTTAAACGGTTACTTACATATATTGTTAAAATAAAATTAATAAGAATATCAAGAACTAAAGAAATTAATAAATGTTTACAATAAAACCTACAATATCCTTAAATGTAAAGTAAGGATGAAAATTTTAGAGGTTTAAATTTTAACTACGTGGACAACCTCTCCAAAATTAACGAAATTTTTTTTTCTGGATAGACTCCGAATTATCATAATTTTAGGTACAAAAATTTTGTGGCGGTCGCTTCTAGTTTTTTTTTTTTAATGTTTAAAGTTTAACCTTATTCGAGACAAAAATGGCTTGTTGTTGTTGGTTTTTTCTGTTTATTTGTGCTGCGAAGTTAGCTATAAAATAGCTATTTTGAAATTAAAGCTATATTTCATTTCTACACATATTAAAATAGCTATAAAGTAGTTGTAGCTATAAAGTAGTAGTAGCTATAAAATAGGATAGCTGGCCACAAGCGAGTCGTCTCGACACTAAGGCGCGGCATTGTAACGGTCAATGGGATTTACCATATTTGTCGCGCCGGTTGCTGGCATTTCTATTTGATTTTCTTGTGCAAAGGAGACAGACGTGTCAAATTTATACGTAATTAATAAATAAATCGCTATTATGTCGTGCACAGGCTGCAAATGTAAATAAAGAATAAGTAGCGCCGTAGGCGGAAAATTTAATATAATACAGCACAACTACTTTTATACATTCATATTTTCCACAGGATTCTGAATTCGAGGAGTACACCCACCAATTACCGTTGCAACGGCCATAGCGTCTAGAAGACTCTTATTCTTGTCATCACTTGTAGCTAGATTAGTTTACTTTAGTTTAGTTAAAGGCCGGTGTTCGGCTAAGCGCCTGCCCATGGCAGCACAAAGAGAAGCATAGTTACTCTCTTTGCTATATATCACTCTCAATGCATCGTTGTTACTGCTTCCCTACGCTATCAATCGCTATATCGCCCTTTCCCTAAGTTCGTCGTCCGACAAGAGCTGTGAGGGAGGCTCATCAGCAAAGCAAATCTCACTTAGGAATTGATCGTCTTCGTGAGCAAACGTCGTATCGTTAACTTTCGCATCTCTCGCATAACTAAACACAAAATCGAACATACACGAATATACATACCTATACATTGAAATCAAACTAATTTGTGTTTTAATTAAATGTCTTAAAAATACGCTGCTGAAAAAGCTCAGTAGCTCAACAGCCGGTATAACTACTTTATAGTTATTTTAGACACTTGTGAAATTAAATATAGCTTTATTTGAAAACAAGCTATAAAATAGCTAACTTCGAAGCACAAATATATATATACCAAACACATTTCTATCGCTTTTTTATTTATTGGTTAAAACACGTAATAATAACACAAAAAAATACCCAAAACAATAACAATTATCCAAAACTAAGAGCTCTTTTTAGTAAGAAGGTTAATCAGTGTTTGAGAATATGTGGTGGGGAGGCGTAATAGCGATCGCTCACATGATTATTCACGGTACTCGAAGAAAATAGGGGTACATTCGATTTGTGGTGAAAACGGATGTGTGTTACGTCCAGAAGGCAGCGTTTCCGACCACATAAGGTATACATATTCTTGATCACCATCAGTAGCCGAGTCGATATAGCTATGTCTAAGTAATTATTTAATTGGACACAAGTATAGATTTGTTTTACAATATTTAATGATATTATACTGGAAGAAATTGAATCAATTACAAAGATATGAACTATGAGTAATTAATGCCCGCAAGGCGAGAACGAGTATGTTGCTGCCACTCGGGGGACCGCTAAAGACTGAACTTAAGTACCCTAAACTCCTAATGGCAAGCCCTTCGCTGCCGCCCACGACGCCGGCTGCTATCCCGCCAAGTGCTGACCCAGCGCCTCTCGAGTGCTGTTTGTTGACGGCCGGCATCCGGTCGATCGGTCGTTCCCTTCTGCTGCCTGCGTCGCAACCACCAGAAAACGCCGATTAGAACGGCGCACTCGGCCACACCTACGAAAGTAGACAGTATGGGACAAATCGTAAGGTTTGTATGAACCTCGGCCAGTTGCTGCAGATTTTCCTCATTCAACTTGTGGAGGTACGGCAGGCTCAGCAGAGTTTGGTGGCTGGTGACGTTGATCCTCGCGGAAGTTGCCACGCCTGGGATCCTCTTTGGCGCATTATTGAAATTGGTGCACTCTGTACCGTTGATGAGGGCGACCCGGTCAAAAGTTAATAAGTCAATAGGTATGTTCCCGCAATGTTATGCTCGGGACCATCATCGGCGGCCACGGTGGCGATGGCGTCGTTGATTATTACAATACCCTCGTCCACCTCCAAGATTTTGGGCTGATTATTAGGCTGCGTACCGCAGTGGGCCACAGCACCAAAGTGCAGCTGTTGTGCGCAACTATTCGCTGGTGCCCCCTTGCAGAAGGGGGCCCTTACACGATGAGACGGCGATGACTTTGTTGCCGCATTCTGCTATGATGGGCTCGGGTAACCGGATCGCTATACCTTTGTGCGCGACTGGGAAGATGGTTATTTTCTTTCAAATGAACCTAGGTCTAGGTACTTCTATTAAAAAACTGAATAATTCCTTATTATCTAGTGCCCTTACATTTTGCAGCGCCCAATAGTTGGGTTACGCTGATATCTGTGGAAACTTTTCCCAAAATCGCCTCTAGGTCATCACTGTCGATGATGGCTGAATTTATGGACGGCATCACAGCTGCTACCTCCCCTTAGCTGCCGCCTCACAAAATTTGGCCAATTCCCCAATCTGAATAGGAAATCCGCTCGGCCCGCCGGTAGCAAAAATCTTATTATTTGCTGTCAGGTGTATGGTTTGTGATCAGATTCTGGAAAGATCTCAAGCCATAATGCCAAGATGAGGAGGAAGACAACGTGCCCGTTCCGTGATCCCGGAGCCCGATACAGTGACCACGGCTTCTTTGACACAGATTTTGACCGACACCCAGAACCAGATGGATCTGAAGGTCGAGAAGATGTTTGACTCGTTCCAGCGAACGATGCTACGCGTATTGGAAACTCACAAACATCGGGGTCGTGAGGCTGCAGCACGCCCGACGCCCAAGCTACGGGAAGAAGCCGCTTCGGAAAACTAATTCAAGTCAGCTACGGTAGACCTTCGTGCTCTTCTGCTCAAGTTCGCCTGAAGTACGGTGCTATTTGGCGGAGACAGCATGTATACCGCCTCGGAACGACGCACAGTTCAGCTCAAGGTGCATACCGGAGACGGCGCAGCACTATACTATACCAATAGCAGCCTGGCGGTACAAATTGTTAATTGCAACGACCAAGAATAGAGCTTGCCACCACTTACTGTGTTGGGCGAGCTGGAAGCGGCAAATGAAGTGTACAGGCCGGCGGATGCAAGGGAGGACTCCATAGATTGGAATTTCCTGCTAAATTACGTCGAGCCCGAGGCACGGGCGCCGCTCGAGAAGATGCTCCATCGTTATCGCAAGGCCTTTGCCAAAAACGACGATGAAACGGGCAGAACCAACATAACGCACCATTTCATAGACACGGGTCAATCCCGACCCCTTAAGCAGTCACCCCGACGGTTGGAAGAAGTTGAGCGCCTGTTAGCGGAGATGCGCGCAAACAGAGTGGTACGCCCCTCCAACAGCCCCTGGGCCTCGCCGGTTGTGTTAGTCCAAAAAAAGGACGGATCGACCAGGTTCTGTGTGGACTATCGGCGGCACAATGACGTCACGGTTAAGGACTCATACCCCTTGCCGAGACCAGAGGATGTTCTGGCTACCCTTCACGGTTCCAATTGGTTCTCTACCATGGATTTGCAGAGCGGCTACTGGCAGGTGGAGATGGACGAGCTCTCTAGGCCCAAGACTGCCTTCGCTTGTGGGGCTGGATTGTTCGAGTTTAACGTAATGCTATTCGGGTTGACTAACGCCTCGGCAACGTTCGAGAGACTTATGGACGGATTGTTCGCTGGCCCAACCTGGAGGTCGACTCTGGTATATTTAGATGATATTATCGTTCATTCCCGTACGGCGGAAGAGCACCTAGAGCATTTGGAAAGGGTTCTCGAACGGCTAATATCAGCGGGATTAAGGCTGAGTCCGAAGAAGTGCCACTTTTTCAAAAGCGAGGTAAATTTTCTGGGACACATCGTGGGTAGTCAAGGCTTGCGGACTTGCCTGTCGAAGATAGCTAAGGTCACTGATTGGCCCTGACCTCAGAGCCAAAAGGACGTACGCTCATTCGTCGGTCTCTGCTCTTACTACCGTAAATTCATCCCCGACTTCTCGACGATCGCCAAACCGCTCCACGAGTTGACAGAGGCTCGTCGTGCCTTCGTTTGGACTGCTGAAACGGAACGGTCTTTCGACATGCTGAAGATTAAGTTGACGACGGCCCCGATTCTAGCCTTTCCCAAGCCAAGCGACCTTTTCGTATTGGACACCGACGCTTCGGACCATGGAGTGGGCGCCGTGCTAAGTGAGATCCAGAACAAGACTTTCAGCCCGGCAGAACGCAATTATTGCGTAACCCGAAGAGAACTATTGGCGGTAGTCCAGTCCACCAAACACGTTCACCATTATTTGTACGGCCAGAAATTTGTTGTGCGGACGGATGACGCCTCGCTTAAGTGGCTTCTTACTTTCCGGGAGCCGGAAGGCCAAGTCGCAAGATGGATCGAGAGGCTGCAGGAGTACGATATGGATATTCAGCACCGCCCTGGGAAACGCCACGGTAATGCGGACGGGCTACCTCGCCGACCCTGCGGCAATTGTCGCGTATGCGAGAAAGCTTACTTTACTTAGGAGTAGTACCAGAGCCCTTTGACGAGCACCAGAAGAAAGATCCTGACCCAGCGGTAGTCTACAAATGGGTTGCGCAAGGAGAGAGGCCACCGAAGAGTTCAATTTTGGGTGAGAGCCCCGACGTGAAAGCTTACTGGCATCAATTTTCTCGTTTGCAGTTGGAAAATCGAGTGCTCACGGTCACCACCCGAGATGCCGGTCAGCTGCCTGTCATTCCGTCTGCAGTGCAGCCGGAAATACTACAGAGCGTCCACCAGTCACCCACGGGAGGCCACTTCGGCGTGAAGAAAACTTTGTCTAAGGCCAAGCAACTTTTCTATTGAATCGGCCTTAGCGCCGATATAGCCATATTCTGTGCCCCGCTGTTTGAAGTGTCAGGCACGAAGCAGACCGACCAGACGAACGGTCGGCAAGCTCCATCCCAGCGCGATCGGTGCCCCGACATCGACATACTGGGCCCCTTGCCCACCACCGCCCGGGGCAACCGCTACATAGCTGTCGTCATATGCTAATTTACAGTCCGCTCGGCCCGCAGGTAGAAAAAATCTTGTTACAATATTTATTTTTGCCAAGGTTGTGGCGATCATTATGTTCTGTAATTCAAGCGTCATTTTTCTATTTCTGGTTAGAAGGTTCTCATATAGGTGGGAATTGTCATTTCTGTTTACTTTTGGCAATTCGTTCACGGCCTCGGTGAGGGCATTGATTTGTGTTTGAGTTCTCGAGTGGATAGTTATCTGTCTATTGTTGGCTTTAATTAGATCGTACTCAACCTGTCTCGTTTGCTGTAAGTCATCAAAGTCCGGAGTCCCTGCGATGACTTTTAGCGCTGACCCCAGGATGTTTAGGATCCTCGCATGCCTGTGGTGAATTCCCAGTGCCGCAGTCAGTGTCAGTAGGAGTTTTGTATCTGTGTATAATATTTTTCTCATATGTGTCTGTGGGAAGACTGCAGTTAATTCTATTGTCTCCTGAATGTACTGTTCATATACCGTTAAGTTCGTGACATGTTTTATATAAAATGTTTCGTGCCATATTGCTGTCCGTCCGTCAATTAAAGGGATATAGTCTGGGTGTGAATAGTCCGTCAGTTAAGCGGTAAGATTGCTAGGATATAGAGATATCGAACGGGAGACCTATAAGAAACGAGAGGAACGGCACTTATTAATTATTCCATACGGTTGTTCTTACATATATTATACTATTAATTGTCCTTGAGGACCTGAACTTAACGCTACAAAACCCTTTTTTCTTAAAGTAGGTAAGGAATTGTGCTTATCTACCTAAAATTTTCTTTGTGGATTTTAATAAGAACGGAGGTCCCTAGATCTGCTTCTACCCTTTGCTCCGTGCAGAGCTAGGTTAGCTTGTTTCCTTACCTCCTGTTAGCTTTTACTAGGACTTGATCTCTCACAATATAGGTCCTGTTTCCTCTGCTTGGGTTGTTTCTATCAAGTTGCTCCTGCTGGGCCTTATTATCTCTTTCCCAAGGTCTCAATTTGCGTGGACCACATCCATGGGCGTCTTGTTTGTGACAGAGTGTTCATTCTGCACGAACGCCAAAATCGGTAGTGTGCAATAGATGGCGTTAACTACCACAGGCCTTACCACCTCTTTGATGGATGCAAGAAGTGTGTCCCGACTGACGAAATCAATTTTGTGACCAGTGGCTCTCCAAGGCATTAATATCTTGCCTCAATAGCGCATCCGCTACATGGTTGTCCCTGCCTGGTTTGTATAAGACTCTCGCGCCACACTCATCAATTCTCGCTTTCCAACGTTTTATTTTGGAATTGGGATTTCTATCCGAGACTGCAAATATCAATGGCTGATGGTCTGTGTAGATGTTAATGTCACTCCTTCCATATAGGTAGTGACCCTTTCATTGGTCACGTAGTTTAGCTCTCTGTCCTTCAGAGTCCTAGAAATCATGGTTATGGGTATATTGCCTTGCGACAGCACCGCCCCAATGCCACTGGCTGAGGCATCAGTGGTTAGGTCGAATGGCTGGTTAAAGTCTGGGTAGTGGAGAATAACGTCTTCCGACGCCAAAATATTCCTTAGTTTACCAAAGGTTTGATTTTGCACCTTGTCAAACTGTATAGGAATAGACTCAGCGTTGCTTGCTGATTTTTCCGTTTTCTCCTTTCAAAATACTGGAAATTGGCCTTGCTATCTGAGCGAAATCCTTTATGAAGCACCTGTAATAGCTGGCAAGACCCAAGAATGATCTTACCGCAAACAGAGTGGAGGGTGGTCTAAACTCTTGAATCGCCTTGACTTTATTGGGCCTTGTTCTTGTGCCCTCAGTTGATACCACAAAACCAAGGAATTCCACTTGTTCCTTGAAGAATTGGGACTTCTCCTTTGACACCCTCATGTTTGCGTCGTGGAGGCTGCTGAGCACGGTGTCAATGTCTCTGACATGATCCGACTAACTCCTTGAAAACACGATGACATCATCAACGTACACGTAACATATCTTGCCGATATGTTCCCGCAATACGTCATCAATGGCCCGTTGAAAAATGCTGTATGCATTCCTGAGGCCGAATGGCAACCGGCAAAATTCATATTTACCTCCGTTAACCGAAAATTATGTCTTTTCGCGATCGCGATCAGTTTGCGTGATTTGGTGGTACTCTGACCTTAGGTCAAGGGTAGTGAAATATCTTGCTTTCCCCAGATTAGAAAGTATCATGGAGATACAAGGCATCGGGTACTTGTCTGGTATGGTCTTTGAGTTAAGCTTGCGGAAGTCTATGACTGGCCGCTTCTTGCTTGAACCCGAACTGTCAGTGCCTTTTTTTCTGACACCCATTGTTGTACGGAGACCTAGATGGCCGAATGACTTTGTTCCTCAAAAAGTCTTTCACTTAGTCATTGACGAAGTCAGTGGCCCCTAGAGGAAAAGGGTACATCTTTGAGTAGATCGGTTCCTCATCCTCGGTCCTAATTGTGGCTACTATTGCCGTATTAAAGGGCAGCATTTCAGTTGGATCTGCAAATGCCTTAATGCGGTTTAACATCATTTTGAGAAATTCGTCCCTTGCTGCTGGTGGAACTTCGATATCGTCTACTTTCGTGAAGTTGGCGCTGGGGCACTTGTGGAATACGATTTTTTTAGATTCATGCCGAAGTGGAGTTTCTTTGTTTCCAAGTTTATATTAACGCCAGTCTTTGTCAGCGTGTCAAGCCCCACGATGCCATCAAAAGTTGATGGTATGGCAAGATGAAAAACGGGCTTTTTGATTTACTTTGGTGAAGCCATGTAGGGACTTTACAATGAATGGGGCTTCTACAGGAACAATTCCCTAAAGTTCTTTTAGTGGCTTTATGTAATTTTTTGCGCCCCCAGTATCTATTAAGATGTTTACAGGGATTCTCCCCTAAAAAATTGACATTATCACTTTCGTATCCCGCATTGTTCTCCTCATCGATCTCCTCCACCGCCTCAGACGCCAACAGATCGTTCTTTTGTTCGTATTGATCTGGGTCCTTCTGAGTGATGTGATAAACCCACTGTCTGCGCTGATCAGATAGTCTCTGGGATCCAGCCAGACTGTCCCTGCCTGTGGGCCTGAATTGGTTCCCAGTTGCTTTTGAAAGTTAGTCGGTTGACGGAATTTAGAGGAAGATGGGTCGACATCCACATTTTTCCACCTTATCTTGGCCACGGTGACCATCTGTTTGGTGAATGCCCTGATTATTCGTGGAGAAAGGGCTTTTTGATTGTCTTTTATAGTGATCGGGATCATTTTGCCCACCCTGTTTGTATCTATTTCTGTTCTGTCCCTTTTTTTTTAGCACTCTAGCCGAATTTGCCGCAGAGACGTGCCTATCGTGATTGGCCTCAATTTTCTGCGCCATGGCTAGAGCTGATGGCAAATTTTTAGGCTGCGCCGCAAACAGTGTTTCAGTGATGCCTCTTCTTAGGCCTGAAATGAAAAAACGGAGAGCGTCGGCCCTATACTTTTCATTAATGTATTGTGCCTGAGTGGCGTCTTGTGACATGATTGTTGAGGGTCAGTTTCTTCTCAACCTCTCAACCGCTCCTGTCGGAGCGTGGCAAGCTCTTTTTCTATCAGGTGCAGTGAACGCTTGTTCGCATACGTGAAATCCAGGCGATTGATGATTGCCTCATAGTTCAACACTGTGTTGAATGATGATAAGAGTGAGTCAGCGGTCTAATCTTATTCCTGATTATAAGGACCGCTTGGTAATGTTTCGAACTACCTACATACTCCTCGTATTGCTTATAGGAAGCCTTTGCTTCCTGGCGCCAGGAGACGTACTGTTCCTGGGCTCCATAGAACTCTGGCAGCGTCTTAACCGCATCCAGAGTCACATCGCAAGGTATGTTTTCATTATAGGTAATCGGCTCGTAGGCCTGGGCCATGGGGGCCTGAACTCTAACAGCCTGCAGTTGGTCAGTCAGTCGATTGCCAGCGTTCCTTATTTCTATTATTTCCTCTGGTCCAATTTGAAATTCTAATTGTAAATGGGCATATAAAAATTCCTTTCAGTTTAGCCCCTATCGCTTCTTTCTGTCTTTGTCTTAGGTTTATTTCAGCTGCGCCAGGCCGCTGTTATTGTTTGTTTATTTTAAGAGTCAAATTCGAGCTCCCTCAAACACAGATTTTTTTGTTATTGTCCGCCCCCAACGATGTATTTGTGGTGGGGTGTTATGTTTCCCACTTACACTTATCGCGACAAAAGGGGCAGGGGAAGAACAAATATTCTGAGAAATTTTGACGCTTGACGCTTTTGTATATGAACGTTTTATTTGTTTGATTCTTTTCATTTTATTGTTTTTTGTTTTCGTTGTTTCGAATGTAATTTTCTATACGTTTTACTTTATTTTAAATTTGGCTATTGTTGACAAAGGGTTTCACTTACATGTTCCTTTCTTTTGGCTATGCTGTTATTTGTTGTGTTAATCTATCCCCTGTGGATGTTGTTCCGTAGCTCCTTCCAGTCGTGTTGGAGTTAATTCTTCCTTGTCCATTTTCGCCGCTACCCAAAGCCGTCCGCTTTGATGTAACAGTTTTTTGGGTTGTTTAATTAATTGGCTTTGTTTATACTCAGGGCTATGAGCTTCTTAGTGCAGCGATCTCTTGTAGATCTGCCACGGGCGCAGTTTGCGATTGTCTAATCTTGGAGCGGGCGTTGTCTCCGCGCTCTTTTGTTAGAATGGTTTTATGTTTTCACCTTTTTTATTTTGAGGGGGCTTTTTCTCCGCACTCAATTGTTGATATTTTGTATCCCGTTATTCCTTTGTTCAGTTTTTGTTTGTTGAACTTATCCACGGGCGTTGTCTCCGCACTCTATGCTGATATTTTATAATTTGGTCTTTTTGTTATTCGGACCTTTAATTGCACTTTTCGAGCGGGCGTTGTCTCCGCACTCTTTGCTGGTCTTTTTGGTTTAGTTTATTTTCTTTGCACTTATCGCTTAGCGGGCGTTGTCTCTACGCTAATTGATTTGATGAATGATTCTCAGGCTTTTTCTGATCGCGTTGGGCGCCAGTTATTATTTAATTGGACACAAGTATAGATTTGTTTTACACTTTTTAATAATATTATACTAGATGAGATTGAATCAAGTACAAAGATATGAATTATGAGTAATTAAGGCACGCAAGTCGAGAACGAATATGTTGCTGCCACTCGGCGGACCGCTAAAGACTGAACTTAAGTATCCTAAACTCCTTAAGGCAAGCCCTTCGCTGCCGCCCACGACGTCGATTGCTATCCAGCCAAATTGCTATCCGATTGCTTTCAGAGTGTTAAATCTGGATCAGATCTGATTATTAATATAGCCACTACGAAGAAAACCATTTCGAAAGTCATCGTTCCATATCGGTCTCTCTCACACACGACCTTGTAGGTTTTGCCAATTCGTCGAAATGTGAGCCTAGATCTCAGAGACTATAAAAGCTAGGGCAACCAAACTTTCTATCCAAGCTCCTGTGATGTCACTTCAATACAAGTGTATTTCAAAATTTTGACACGCCCCCTTCCGCCCCACAAAGAACGAATATCTGTGCAATGGACTATTTTTAAGATACAAGAAAACAAAGAACGCAGAATAATAGGAAATTACCGTATCTACCAGATTGCCGAATCTGGATCAGGTCATTATTATAGCCAGAAGGAACAAATTAAATTTCAGTGGCTACGCAACACCTGCCAAGCGCTTACTCATTCCCTCTCTCTCTCGTACACATCCACCACGTCTTTTGTATGTAGTTATACATGTATTTAAAAATGTAGCAGCTGATGTAAAAATTATATGTAAATAAAAATGGAAACAGATAACTTATAAATCATGAAAATTAGGCATAGGGTTCGACTTAATTTTTTGAAATGTTCCATTTGGGCCAAAATTTAGTTCGTCCCTTTTGCGAACATATAATAAATTACATAAATCGTAAGCTTATATGTATACATACATATGTACATATATACTGACTGAGTACCCGGTATAAAGTAGAGCCGCGGTCTTTGCCACGGCTCACAACGTTCCCCCCCGTTTTACCTAAATTCATAATGAATCGGGGTCTATCCAGGAAAAAAATGTCGTTAGAATTTCGTAGGGGTGTGTAAGGTATCGTGGCGTGTAAGGTATGGTGGCGGACTTGTCATATCTCCCATGTAACGTCACATCCAAAACTTTTGATCACTGTGGTCGATGTCTTTTATCGTGCTGACATTTAATATGCAGTAGTATTAATGAGGGGACGTGTGGTTTGAACTCTAAGTGATTTTTAATAAAAAAGTAGTGAAAAAACATACATACATTTTTATTGGATATGTGTTTTGACAGTGACAGAGTGAAGATTTTTGGAAAATTTAGTAAGGGAAGTATTTGGAACGTATATTTAGGCCTTTGCCAACAGTTTTTGATATTTTAAATTTTTTTTTTTTGCGAAGTATGACAGTGACAACGTCATATTTCCACCAAAGCTTGTAAGGTATGATGGCGGACTTTTTGTTAGGTATAGTGGTAGATCATTTTTTAGCACGAGATTCAATTGTCTTTGCCTTTTTGTATACAGAAGTGTATAAGTTAACACTCAGTGGCGGAGATTTGCATTTTGGGCACCGGGTTCTTGTCTATAGAAAAGAAAGGAAAAAAAAGCGTCTAAAAGAAGAACAACATCGGAGCAATCCACAGGCAAAAGAGTGAAGCTCGAAAAAGAAGAAGAAAATGCTGCTACTTAAAATTTGTCACATATTAAAATGAGAATGAATGTCAGGGCACATACACTCTAATAGCCTATTCACACTGTGCACCGTTTATCGTCTATTTACTAGACGGTGCGTAACGTTTTGCCGTTCCGAAAATTTCCCAGTTAGTTCCACCGTCAATTTTGAATGTTCCTAAGCCGCACGTTTCTATGCGATATTTAGCCGATGGTTTTTAAATGCGACTCTGGAAAATTGGCATTCACAACGAAAAAATGGAATTCACTGCGAATATGTATGCAATCACAGCTAAAAAAAGGAAAAATCTTAAATGGAAGGAGCATCAGTAGTAAGTTTATACATATATATTTTTTTAATTTAATAATTTTATTATTAATATTTGAACACAATGCAGGAAATAAGAGAAGAGCAGGCGGCGGCAGGTTGCAGTGGACCACAGAGATGGAAATCATGCTAATAGAGTACCACAAGAAGCAGCTTGAGATAGCTGAACTGCTGCGAAAACGTATAGATGAATTAGTAAGAAACAAACAAAATTCCAGAATGATCTCTTGGCTTGTTTAAAACAAATAAATATTAGATAAATATGTTTTTAAATTGTATTTCATTTCTTATTTATTACGATTTACGCAATACTTTGCAATGGCAGATCGTATCTGTTCTGCAGACTAGCTATAATCAGCAGAACTATTGCTGGTATTAGGCTGTTCTTTTTGCTCTGCTGGTAAAGGCTCCCAACTATAGTTTATTGCGCTATTGTGCAGTACGCAAAAGCACATAATTATTCCGCTGTAATCGCTATCCTTATCCTCTTCGTCCAACAACATGATTAGCTGTTGCAAAAAAATATTTTGCTGTGGAGCCACAGCTAACACAATTGCTAAATCTTCAATATCCATTTTTTTCCCAACAAAAATAAAAAATCTTCCGCTCGAAAACTCAGTTTTGTTGTCATCAGCTGTTAGACGGTAAACGGTAGACTGTGCCAGTGTGAATCGGAGTTTAACCGTCTGTCAAAACTCCCAACGATCCCCCGTGACGGGCTCAGCATGCAGAGGGTATAAGTTGGACAAGCACGTGATAAAGACGCATAATACAACGAGCCATTAAAAGTTTACATATCAGGTGTGGGGTGCGACCTAAAAATCGATCGACCAATTACGCACAGCAGTGAAAAAAATCATGGAATTCACGCTCGAGCTAGGAAATACGGTGCCGAGCGCAGACAAGACGATGCCAGCTGACATTTTCGAAGTCCCTGTTGAACCCCAGTTGGAGAGAGACAACCGTATTAAATAACACGCTGTAGAGAATATGAATATGAAGAAGAAGTGCTCCGTTTGCAGCAGCTAGAACAACTATACGTTTCTCGCAAGCGCTTGACTGATCTAAAATTGAGCGTACTGAAAACGGAGAGAGAGGCTACTGAGTTGGAAATGCCAAAAGATTGCATCGACCTGACACACATTTAGGTGTTAATGCGTCCGTTTTCTAGAGATGACGACCATTCTATAACCAGTTGGATCAGTAACTTTGAGGACATTATAAATTTCCATGGTGTATCCGAGTCCAAACGTTGGATATTGGCGAAGCGGTTGCTGGGCGGATCGGCGAAGGCATATATCAACCATGCGGCGCCACTAACTTGGGAATTGATGCGAGTAGAGTTGATTAGCGTCTTTGAGCAGAAATTGATGGCGTGGGATATTGGAAAGCGACTGGAGGCACGGAAAATTGCAAGTAACGAAAGCGCATTGCATAATTTCGTTGCGATGTGCAGCATAGCGAGCGATGTGGTCAAATTCATTGTGGGCATGGGCAGACAGGCATGGCAGCATCCATGCTATATTGTCATATATCTATGACAAGGTCAGAAGAGCTCCAGGATTTGCCGCAGCGAAGGTTTAAAAAAAGTAATTATGACTATGGGAGCTGGGCAGCAGCAAGAGGGTGGCGCAATGTGGTGCTACAACTGTCGGCAATGAAGAACTGTAGTTGGCCGAGAGACCCGATGGAGCATGTTTCAATTGTTGGAGTTCCGGCCACCAATACTCGCAGTGCCCTAAGCGAAAGATGACCACTAAAGTAGCTGCAGTTCAAGATGAAAAGCAACCCGAAGAGAGAAACAACGACGACTTAGCGGCCGTTCAGCTAATAACCCTATGACTGCCGTTTGGTGAACAAAGAAGTGTCAGTATGTTTAGTCTGTTTGACACGAGTAGCCCTGTATATTTCATCCATAAGTCTTTGATACCAAACTCGGTGACAATAGAAACCTATAATCAAACTAAAAAATACTATGGATTAGGAAAACAACCAATACCCATATGGGAAAAATTAAAGTGCCATATTGAATTTTGCACTAAAAGATATATAGTTTTGTTAAACATTGTAGATGATAGCATGCTGCCTTTGACTGTATTGTTGGAACGCGACGACCTTAAAGTTATTGAAGTAAAATTAGTTCATAAGAAATTTATCAACGCAAATCAGTACACACCGTAAAGTTAATTAAAGCAAAAAGAGATTTGTTTACCCTGCGCGTCCTTGTTCACCACGCGTTAAAATAATAGTGATATAAGAGAATATAATAACACAAGTCAACACGACTTTTCCGCTGTCGGATGTTTAAATTTTTTTTAATTTTTCCAGGTTTAGTTTTTTCTTGTGCCGAATTTTGCCGTTTAATTCCGACGTATAACCGTATAACCGACAAAATACAAAGAATCTGTGTTTATGTAACAGTTTTTAACAGTAAAATGGCACTAGGGATGGTGCCAAACGGCACATGAAGTTTGGGTCAAACGGCTGCAACTTGGCCGTTTATCCATCGATATTTATAAACGATACCTTAAACGACGCCTAATACATCTGTTTCCACAGACGACCATCCACCATCCATTTCGAAGAAACGTGCAAAACGATCGGAAATTGCCTGATCATTATCTGGCGACGTTCTACGCTTACAGTTTACGAAAAAGCCGTAAAGCTGTAGAGCCGTAGAACTTTTTAGGGTCCTTAGAAAAACGTATCCTGCATCGAAATAGGTAGTTCTTATAGCATTGAGCGTTAGGAACTGACAAGTTTGACCAAACCTTTACATAATGAGAGAGAGAGATCTTAAGTTTTTTAGACGGGATAGCTTCATGGTAAAACCTAGGGGGTTTTCTCCTGGGACACAATGCTCAAAAAGTGAGTCCAGTGCATCAAATAAAATGTTTGTGCCAATCGTAACATCAGTGCACAAATATAAAGCGGACCAATTAAATCCCTAATGAGGGTATTAAGCTTCGTAAACTCGGCATTTCGGAAGCAGCGGACACATTAAGTCTACTCGACTGATCCAATACAGTTGGTCCTAGGTCCAGCGACACTTCAAAAGTAGGATGGTAGGCATCTTCAGGTATAGTGAGCGGGGAGACTCAAGCTAACAACGCTAGGGTCGACACCGTTACAAAGCACAGATCAAAAAACCCAAGGGATTGTTAACTTGGTTATCTTAAGACAGGGACAGGTCAATCAAGCCGTCAACAAAGTCATGTCGAGCCATGGCTACCAGGCTATTAGACATATTTGCCGAAGACCAAACAATTCCTGGCAAGTTGAAGTCAACAAGAACTATCATGTGATCTTTGTCAGATAGCGAGGAAGAAATAGCGGTTAAGGCGGACAAATGCTGCTCGGACAAATGTTGCTCCATCCGAAGAAGGTGGAATATACGAGCAAGTTATGAAAGCTGAGAAAGCGGGAAGAATCAGACACAGGAATTCCAGTTCCTGCTGGATCTGGACTGTGAAAAGTTCCGTCGTGAAGTTTGAGTCCACAGCTATTAGAACCCCTAAAGTTGCGTAACAACCTGCTAAAACTTCGGAACTTGTTAGTTTTTTGGACGGGTAGAGGTAGAGCGGGAAGACGAAAATTGCGCACTGGTCAGAGTTGTTGGCAGAGTTGTTGGGGGCCTAGTCTTCTTCTTTGCCTTAAACTTCTTTACCACCAAATACTCCGGCCAAAATTTGGTCGAACAGATGGTGTTAAAGTGAGTTTGGGAGACACTTATTTTGAAAGAAGCTATCTCCGTGGCATAAGAGAAGTTAAACTTTTCTACCATAAAATCAACGGCTTTTATTTGGCTTTGAATATAAGCCGTCAAATCTTTAATTGTGGAGTCAGGGTCAGGCCGTGAGGCAAAAACTTGTCTCTTTGATGGGATCCCCACCAATCTTGGCACCACAGGCCTATCACCTGTGATGGTAAGACCCGGTGGTCCGGGACGTATATACACTTTTGAGGTCGGAATTAAGGGGACAGCTAATGAGTTTGCGGATATAACGGACACGGACGCTACAGACGATTTGGGCTACCGAATTTTCATCGCCAGCAGCTGTCGTTGCCTTCGGAGTAGCGAACGAAATAAACTGCTGCACTATTGGAGTGGTCGGAGTCAGCTTGTCAGCATCGGCCGGCCGAGGGGCAGTTGGCACATGCAGATCCCGCGGAGTGATTTTTTTGCGCCTAGGAGACTCAGTCAGTAGTTTGAAACCACTAAACTGAGACTCCATGGCTAGGAGCCGATCGTATTGCTTTTCCGGGTCTGCCTCATAAACGCTGCCATCTCCCTCTCAACCGGACGTAAGTACACATATCATTGTATAAAAAACAAAAAATGTTATATATTATTATTATTAATTATTATTATTTTCTAGGAGCTGTAGCAAAAAAACCTTCAAGAAGCAGATCACCCATGACCAGCCGAGTATCCCCTGCTGGCTCTGCGAGCTCTGGGTTTTCTGGCCTCGTGGGTTATGCACGAAAAGGAATGGCCAGCATTATAGTTGTAAGGCATGCCGTCTAGTTGAGAAGGAGATGGCAGTATTTGTGAAGCAATCCCGGAAAGGCTTTAGGGAGCTGACCGTGGGTTTCAAAGAGCAATACGATCAGCTCCTGCATGGCTCCTTCCATGGAGTCTCAGTTTAGTGGTTTACAACTACTGACTGAGTCTCCCAGGCGCAAAAGGGCCACTCTGCGGGATCTGCAAGTGCCAACTGCCCCTTTTTTGTACGTTGTGATGTCCCAAAGTATTTTCATTCCGTTTTCCTAGTTCTTTCTTGAGTAATGCTCTTTTCCATCTCGGCTATCCCATAGGCACAGGAAGCAACAGTATTTTGTATAACCGCCTTGCGATCCAGTTAACATGGCTACAACTTTTAAGTCTCACGCGACCTTCCACTGGTGTTCTTTATATTTAATATTTTCAAACAATTTAGTCATTGTTTGATAGAACTCTTTCATATTAACAGCATGGGCGATGGGAATAGACGGCTTTTGATTTCCATTGTGTAGCAAAACAGCCTTTAAACTTTCTTTACTGCTGTCTACAAATAACCTTCAATCGTTTGGGTCGTAATCTTCACCCTGTTCCTTGAAGAGGCCAAAAATGTCGTGGCAAACGCACATGCAATCCTTCGTCATATAAAACTGTGCGTGACCCAAAAGACGCGTCCGGAAATGAGTTGTTTTGACATCTTCCTTCAATAAACGGTCATCCTTTAAAATAGATCCAAGAATCTGAGCTTTACTGTTAGGAAGTTCCAGGATCCCCACCAAATCGTTTAATTGTTCCTGTGAAAGTGGCTTGCAAAATTTATATTCTCCTGATTGGTCATTACTTGAATCCGTTGATTCATGCGACGAAGAAGACATTTCCTCTTTTTGCGTTTTAATGGCGATATTTTCTCAAAGGAAGCGTAAAGCCTTGACGAGACTCTTGCGGGTATTTATATCTCTCACTTACCCCAAACCCAGATTTTTCGAATAAACAAAAGAAACATTCAGAGCTGTGATTTTTTGGTTTTCTCCATAGCATTGGAGTTCCAAATCAAAATTTTTTTCTACAAAAAATGTGTAAGAAAAAAAGTAATGCTTAGTATTTTTTGTACACTTCATAGCTTGTGATGTAGGGTAACTTACTTTTCCTCTTTATTAAATGCTGTTAAATTCAATTTTCACGTTTTGCATATACAGCTTGGAGCCCACTCTTTGCCAATACTTTTGGGCCACATCTTATAGTTTTCATTATACTGTTCTTGGAACTTTTCGGTAAAACGATTTTTTCTTCTTTGCTGGTCATATACTTTCCACATATGTATGTAGCAAAACGAGTCTGCTCGGTAAGCATATGAAGTTGACCGGCTTGAGTTAACCATTTCGATTAGAAACTAGTGGTATTTTTCTAAAATACACAGTCGTATTCTGATGGAAGTCAGAACTACACTGAGGCAGGGATACTATAGGTACAGAGTTATATATCCTTTTTATGAATAGCTAGAAGGAAACAGGTCAAATATCAGCGGGACCAGCACCTGTGAAGGAAAAAGGTCAACATTTGACCCTAACAGGTATTTATGTATATTTATCCTCACCAAGGGTTAGGTATAAGGAATAAAAGTAACTGTCCACAACATTTACACCCCAAATGAATATGATTAAGTAGGTTATATATCCTATATATATATCAATACCTAAGACTCTGTAAAACCAAAATTAAAGGTTATTTTTTTTTGTTGCAATCCCATTTCCCAACGTACCGGACGGTATTTTTTCAGGTAAATGTCGTCTGGGGTAGTTTTGGTCAAACGGTTATAACTTAGCCGTTTATTTTTAAACAACGCCTTATTAACGAGACTATCTAAAACCAAATCAAAGCATTCAAATATTTTTTTTCAAGTTTTCCTGAGCTTTCAAAGTCAAAATTTCGGGGGAAAATACCGAAAAAATTATGAAATTTCAATTTGGAAGCTTAATATCTTCCAGACGTTAAATTGAAGCTACAAAGTGTCTGAGTCGGATTTATAGCTGCATTTGTCAGTTTTTTTAACTGCAAAGTTCAATACAACCAGTTGTAGGAAACTTAAGTTATGTGTTAAATAGGAGCACTACCTATGACAAAAAAAACAAAATTTTTAAAAAATTCTTAAAAAAAAAAACTACTCCATGAAAAAAAAAACCATTATTCTTTAAAAAATATTAAATCTCCAAATCTATCAGAAAAAGTCATTTTTCGCGGCAGCGGAAATAAAATGTTGAATTTTGTCGAGTAGTGATATCTTCCCGACATTAGGCTGCAGCTACAAAGTGTCTGGGTTTAATTTATAGCTGCAATTGTCACCTTTTCAAAACTGCAAAGTTCAATATAACCATTTGTAGAAAACTTAAGTTATGTGAAAAAAAGAAGCACTATCTCTGAAGAAAAAATACAACAAAAAAATCTTTTAAAAACCATATAACTTTAAAAAATGTTAAATCGCCAAATCTTTTAGAAAAAGTCGTTTTGGGCGAGAGCGGAAAAAAAGTGGAATTTTGTCGAGCAGCGTTTGCCTTTATGCCCTTCATTGCGCAATCACGTCGTGGTCACCAAATGTTAAGTTAATGAGCTTATTCACTAGCTGTTGCATTTTAAATAAGTAGTCGCGAAGGTTCGATTTAACTATGTACATTTATTGTTAATTGAAAGCAAGCAACATGGGGTGGTATATAAATTAAATATTTCTTGTTCCCAATTATGGTCATCAATACCGAGGCATCGACCAACAGCAATCAAAGGCGAAGATTAAGTTTAATTATTTATTACCGGCACAACTGGCTCGGGCCGAAGAGAGAGATAAAATCTAAAGATATAATATCAAATCCTCAACGGATGCTTATGCAATAACGAAATATGATTCCGCTAGCCACTCGAGTGCAGGCCAATGGCTGCCAGGCAGAGGCTCGCGCGACAATGTAGTCGCTACCCTCACCTTTCGAGTGCGGCTTGAGCATTCTTCCGTTTTGGAATTCTGCCGATACACTGCAGCTGGTGGGAAGTGTTAACTAATATATCTATAATAAAATTTCCGAAGTAGGAGTTTATATTTTTAAAAAAGATTTTTATTTAATATAAACTATTAATTATTACAAAGGTTGTTATTTGAGTTATCTCTGACTTTTATGTTGAAAGTCTCAAACGGAACTATCTTTAATATCTTGATCTATGTTTGTAGGGGGAGCTCCTGCCAGTTGGTTTGGCTTCTTTTTATTCCGTGGTGGATATGTGGGGGTCGGCTTCTTTGTTTAGCAGGTTATCGGTCGGGTGTAGGCCGACCAAATGGAACGAATTTGCGTGTTTCCTTCTTCACTTTATTTCCAAAACTAAAAACTATACAAGAAGCTTAAAACTAAGGTCCCGCTTCGCCGCTCTGCAACATCGCTCATAAGCTTTCTGGTGGAAGTTGATGTTGCTGTTGGATGGAGTTTTGGTGGGCGCATGGTGCATGCTTTTCGGCGTGAACAATCTATTTTCCAATAGGCCTCGCTTGGGAAGCTTTTGAGCTTTGATCTTCGGCTGCAGCTTTCTTCTTCGGTTGCACTTCGGCTGATCGTGGCTTTTGTTCTCGGTGCGTTGGCCGTCATGCGTTGGCCAACGTATGGATGGTATTGTCGGCTTTGATGAAAGGGTTGATTGCCGCTGGTGATCTGTATCATCTTACGTCTGGGCTGGTCACTTGTTTATACTACTGGAGTGTGGGAGCCGAATTTGTTTACTTGTGGATCTGTGATTCAATTTGGTTATGGGAACCGAATTGTTTATTCTAGTAGTCTGGACTTTAGGTGATTACCTGTTGACAATTTATGATTCTTTTTTTTTGCGGTGTTGGAGATCTTATCATTTTGTTTATCCTAATCTGTTATATGCGTATAAAGGTTAGTGCTGGTTATATGTATAACTTGTTATTGATATGTCCAGTGCTTAACGTATACATAATGCGTGTGTGTGCATAGGGTATTATGGATATGTTACTCCCCCGGCATTTCTCATTAGCCTGTCCTCAGGCGTCTACCTTTGGGTATAGGGATGGATTTTCTGTTGTAGCAACTGGATAGTCTAATATTTCTACTCTTTCTTCTACCTCTCTTGGTTTTACATGCCTAATAATTATATTTTTGGGTATTTTTTTTAAATTTAATGGTTTAATATACAACTATAATTATTATTGTTATTATAAATGCAATTATAATTATTGTTTGCAGTACGTTATACAATTTTGTATGTTCTATAATTATTCCTTTTGCCTGTACATAAGACAATGGTTGAATTCTAGTTTTGTTATTACTAATGTAGACATTCTGTGAAAAATCAAGCATTGTATTGGTTACTATATATTCATTTAATTGGATTGAACAATTGTAAATTTTAATGATATTATTTGCTTCTATCATGATCTCTTTATCTAGACAATTTTGGTTTAGTTTGGTACTTGGAAGGTTCCATGTTACTATAATATTCGGTTCTATGTAGTTTACTTGAACGTTCTTATATGTTTTTGTATAAGGGCATTTATTGTTTATTGTTTATTTTGTTTAAAGTTTAACAATGTACAGTTAACCTGTAAGGGTGAAAATTACATATCAATAATTACAAGAAAAGGGCTAAAGCAAATCAGAGAAAAGCCGGTAGCCGAACAATTCCCAATTACAGCTATTTAAATTAAATTAAGTTATTGATTAAGATAATTTTGACCATATTAGAACTAGTATCAAAGGAAAACAGATGGCAAAATTGGTTATAGTTACGGCAAAGGCTACGGAAAGATTCATAATCCGAGTAGTTAGAAAGACAGAGTTGGAGATGAAGAGGAAAGTAATGCCTAGTCGGGCGGAAAGGAGCAGCAATACTAATAAGGCTGATGAGGGCAGTCGATTCAACCTCACCAGAGAGAAGCTTATGGAGAAAGAGAACTCCTTGGCAGATTCTATGGGATTTAAGAGAGTGGAGGTTAATTAAGCGCAACCTACTTTCATAAGAAGGGAGATGTATAGAGGGGTCCCAATTGAGTCCGCGGAGAGCAAAGATTAGGAACTGTTTTTGTACTGATTCGAGCATATCCTGAAATTTATGGTAGTGAGGAGACCAAACACAAGAACCATATTCCAAAATAGGCCGAACCAGGGAAACATACAGGAGTTTTGTGGTATACGGATCTGTGAATTCCTTAGACCATCTTTTGACAAATCCAAGGATTCCTTTGGCTTTGTTAGAGATAGTGGAGATATGAGAGTTGAAACATAGATTAGGTACAAAGGTAATGCCCAAGTCGTTAACTTTGAAGAGGCGTTGTAGGATAATGTTATTGATTGAGTAGTCGAAGAGGTATGGCTTATTACGGTGAAAAGTCATAATATTGCATTTAGAAATGTTAAGAGGTAGAATGTTGATTAAGCACCAGTTGTTAAGAGCATTAAGATCTGATTGCAAAGATAGTGGGGACAAGGGGTCACTGTAGGAAAAACATAGCTTAACGTCATCAGCATACATTAGGACACGGGAATGAGATAACATTTGAGGAAGATCGTTAATAAATAGGTTAAATAGCAAGGGACCCAGGTGACTACCTTGAGGAACCCCCGATGAGACAATAACAGGTTTAGAGAGAGAGGAGTTACAGCTGACACGTTGAGAACGGCTATAAAGATAAGTATTAGTCCAGTATAAAAGCTTTGTCGGAAACCCAAGAAAAAACAGTTTATGAATAAATAGATTATGATTGACGGAGTCGAAGGCTTTACTAAAGTAAAGTGTGTTCGACACTGTTTAGCAAATCCCGAAGTTACACAAGTGGAAAATTCAAGTAGATTAGTAGAAACTGAGCGACATTTAATGAATAAATAGTTAGAGACATCAGATTTAGATCCCTTTTTATGAAAGGGAACTATATACGATTCTTTCCAGATGGTGGGAAAGTCACCAGTCTTGAGAGACAAGTTGAAAAGTTTTAGGAAAGCACACAAAGAGATTCAGGACAAGGATCAAGAACAGCACTCGGAACCGAGTCTGGCCCAGTGGAGAACGAAAACTTGCACAATTTTAAATTTGTTAAAAGACCATCATAGTCGATGAAGGGGGGAAGGATACAGTTAGAACTATTTAAAGGGATAGGATAAGAGTAACTCCTACTAAAGTCGTTCGATGAGGCTAGGATAGAGGGAAGGTTAATAGAAGGGACAGAGTAGCAACGTTGGAAAAATGAAGCGAACAGATCAGCAATATCACAATCCCTATCAGCATAACTACCATTTAAGTGTAGAGAAGAAGGAAATTGGGAAGATTTACGTTTAGAATTAACAAACCTGAAAAATTGTTTAGGATTATTGTTTAGGAAATTGTTTATAGTTAAGCTTGCATTTGGTCAAGTATCTATTGTAGCACAATGTATTAAATAAAGCAAATTTCGATTTTGCAATTGAGTACTTCGAAAAGTCTGATTGCAAACCGGATTTTTTTAACTTCTTGAACATACGCGATTTTAAATTCTTCAGATTTATTAATCTCGGGGTGAACCAGATAGGGCCAGAAAGATTTCTAGAGTGAGTGACTAAAGGAACATGCATGGGAAAGATGGAAAAAATAGAGCTATAGAATGCATTCGTAGCAGATTCAATTTCTTGGAAATCGTCAAGGAATGACCAATCCATCTGAGATAGGGCAGTATTCAGGGAGAGAAAATCAGCCTTCTTAAAGCAATCGATATTCGAAGGCTTGATAAACGACTTCATAGGGCATGAAGAGGGTAACAGGAAATCAATTGAAAGTGTGGGATGGTATGGGTCTTCAGGGAATGATAGTGGTGATCCTCGACATACCAAAGTGCTCGAAGCATCGGTAGTGAAGACGAGATCAAGGGTCCAACTCATGCTATTACGTATGCCATTTACCTCGCCTAACGATGTATCGGACAGAGAATCAACGAAGTCATGCTGCATAGATGGGAACATTAAGTTAGAGTCATTGGATGGAGACCAAGTGACATTTGGGAGATTAAAATCGCCGAGGACAATAAGACGATCAGAATCACAAAGCTGAGACAGAACGGACTGAAGATGGACAGCGTGAAGCATATAAGTTGTAAATTCAGAGGACGGTGGGATATAAGAGCATGATGTGAATAAATTAAAAGAACACAGACGGATTTTAACTACGATAATTTCAATAGTGTTGGGCTCATCGATGGGAAAGAGTTGGGAAGTTAAGTCGGAACGAACAGCAATTAGGACGCCGCCACCTCGAGATGGTCGATCAGATCTATATATGGTAAAATTGTCTATAAAAATCTCGGAATCCGAGATTGAAGGATTGAGCCATGTTTCAGAGATGGCAATAATGTCGGAATCAAAAGTTGCACTATCAGCATGTAATTTGGTGAGCTTACTGCACAGGCCTCGTACATTCTGATAAGTGATCTTTAGAGGTAGGGAAGAATTCAGTTTTTTGAAGAAGAATTCCTACCCGAGGAGCGGATTGTGAAGGTCGAGATCGGCTGCTGAAGATGTGACAGATAGTGTGTTCGGGCCAGAAAGAGGGTTCTAACACATTCTTTACAAACTTCTCCAGGACAAGAATTTTAAAGGAGGAAATATTACGTTTTTCCTTAAAGGTAAACTTAGTTACTACGATGCCAGAGGAGTTATTAATGTTCAGTTTGGTGAAGATATAGTTCCGAACCATTACATCCGTAGCCGATTCCATGAGACGGGAGACAAAAATAGGTTTTAGAGGAGCGACAGCGATTAAAGTAGATCGGTCTAGAGGGGTCACATATTTATGGATGAGGTAGAGGCGGGTTCTACCCGAGGGGCAGGTCCGGGTAGTGGGTTTTTGTTGTATAATGCCGTTTATGCATTTGTTTTTTATTAATTGCCGAGAGTCTTTATCGAATATCTTGTTTTCATAAACATAATATTCTTCAAGCTTTATTTCTGTTATAATACTATTTTGCTCATCTGGATAGGGAACTATTTTGTATACGGGGATGTTAATATAATATATATATATAATATAATATAATATAATAATAATATTGGAAATTTTTAATATTTCATTGGAATCTACTTCTAGCCATGTTGATGTTTTAATATGTAGCATCTTCTCAGAATTTACATCTTTCAAATTGTCTTGCTTTAACAATTTAGAATTGAATATACCAAGCCTATATAACTGCATACCTAATTCTATATCTTCAATTTATTCTGTGTGAAATTTATTGTAAGATAGTGATATTGTGATAACAGAATGAATGTAATGAGTTCGATTTTAAGTTCAACGGTTGATGTGGTTGGACCCGACACGTCTGGTCGGATCAAAGTATATTTCTTGAATCATTCTTACAGTTCTTCTTATGAATTAGCTTACCCTAACGCTGCCCATTGCTATGCTGGTGAAGCCGGCAGCGGAGCAGCGTCATACATAAGTATATGTATGTGTGGATATATATATTAAGCAACGGAAACGTTGCTGAAGAACGGAGAGGCGCATGCACATAGTATATTATGTATATACGGTCAGAACCCTGCATTTATGCTGACTAGGTTCTGACCGTTGCCCGCTACATTCAAGTGCGATCGTATTACGTCTCGCTGGGAATGTGTTGGGCTCTTTAGAGATTGTTTATGTCAGCGACAAAGTGTCGCTGATGGATTTGTGTTTATGCAATAAAGTATTGCTGCTAATTTATTACTGGGTACAGTGTACCAACGATATATGTGCATACTACATCTCCCTCCTTTTGAAAAATAACGTAACCTAGTGAAGTTATTTTATTTTTTTTTTGTTTTTTTTTTTTTGTGTTCTATTTATTATTTTTGTATCTTAAATTTTAAATATATTTTTTTTTTGTGTGTAATTTATATATATATATTTTTTCTCATGCCATGTACTATGAATAAAAAATTTTTAATCTATCCTTATGAACTGTTTGTTTCTTACTTCTTTTGTCAGAGATTACTATATTATCTCTTTGTTCTATGCTTTCTACCTTATAGGGCCCGGTGTATTTAAAGTCTAATTTATGTCCTACTTCATTTTTTTGTTGTAATTGCTATATATATTTATATCTATCCCTGCATATGTTATGTATGTGTGTAGATGCGTGTATGGCTGAATCCTAATATTCTGTTCCCATGTCCGTTATGAACGTCTTCATTGGACCGTACTTCAGAATAAAAGACTCAGATATTGCTTTAGCTGTATAGGATCGTCATGGTTTGTAGACAAAATAGCTTCTTTTTCTTTATTATTTTTAATCAGGGTCACCGGGTTGAGTAGCGCTACTCGTAATGATTTCAATGTTTTATTGCCCATTTTCTTGAAATTATCTATTGAAGCATGTTCAAAGATATTTTCCCACGGTGCCACTTTGAGTTGGCTGATTTTATGTATACCGGCTTGCATTTCAAGCCTTTGGAAGCATTGACCTAAGTCGAAGGTTCCATTAGTATATAAATCGCTAACGTCATATCTTGCTGTAATTTTCTTACCATGTTTAAAGAAACATAGCATATTTTCACAAGCAAGGTCACTACTTTACGTACCTCGTTGATGATTCGAAGACGTTGGGCTTTGAAGCTTTTTTCTTGTAGAATTGCCTGGGCAATTCTACTATTTTATTTCCTGCGCAGGATTTTTGTCTACTTAGATCTTTGTGGCCTGGTAGTGACTTCAGGCCTTTTTTTTTTCAATCCCATTTTTTTCAATTACTATTTTTGAAATTGGCCTTTATCCACCCTGGCTGGTACTACTTCTGGGGTTCCTGATTTCTTTGAACCAAAGTATCTGGTTTACAATGACCTACTAAGGGTCAACAAGAATGCTGAAGAAGATTCGACTTCAGGTAACGTTTAACTTTCGTAACTTTAAAAGGTAGTGTCCGTTGTTAAATTAACATTAAATTAATGTTGAAAAGCCTTCAATATGGACGTACATACGTGTCAGGCATTAGGTGAATCTTTAGACCAACTCGGTCTAGTATTGTGAAAAACTTAAACGTCGAACATTGACGTACATATGGGACATTAGATGAATCGTTAGACCAACGCGGTCTAGTATAGTGAAAAACATAAACGTCGAGGCTGGACATAGGACGAGTTTCGACCTTGCCAAAGATAATAATTATTTTGGTATGCTATGCCTGCACTAGGAATCTATGCAATGCGTAGAAACCCAAACTGATTGTCTAGTAACCCGTTATAATTGAAATAACAATGGCACAGACGCATCTTGATTTTCTTAACATAGCCTAATATATCAGAATATATCAGAACCACAAAATCAAACAGAACCAGTTAGAGCAGAAATAACAATGGAAGAGAAATTAGAATTTCTTAATGTAGGCCAAAAGCCTTCACTCCTCTCCAACGAAATTGGACGTACAATTAGGTTGGAAACAGAATTTTCGGTCACTTCGTAACCGAAGGACGCCTTGTCAAAAATGATAACAAGTAGAAGTAACAAAAAGTAGGTCCTGCACAAGAAGGTCCTGAACACAAAGGATTTGTATTAACAATTATTCGGTTATACGCGCCATACGCGCAACAGGTTGGGATAAAAAATGTAGTAACACTTAAGTATACTCGAATTTACTCAGAAAAATATTGGAATTTTGAATCTTTTAACGTAGCCTCACCCCTAGTACCACAGGCTCTAGGGGGGCCAGGAATAGGGATCGCCAGGAGTAGTAGCTACAATTTGTTCAACCTGTAGTTGTTAGAACTATTACGAAGAATTTCTTCATCGAAGAAGTAAAATTTATGGCCAATTCATACACTTTTGTTTTCTAGTGACGGTTTTTTTTTTTTTTTTTTTGTCTGTATATTAAACATTGTTTTGTTTTATGAAGGTGCTTGTTATAAATTTTGGTAATACCTAGCATATGCAAAGACAACTATATAGGTATATAAAATATATATATATATATATATATATATATATATATATATATATATATATATATATATTCGGATGTTACATTTATTTCCGACTAACCACGTTCTTGGTGTATCGTATGTTTTTCTATATTACTTATTTTGTTAACATTAAACATTAGTTATAGATCAATTTAAAAAAAAAATTTAACATGGTTTCCCTAATTTCTTTTAGCCTAATATAAATCTGTTGCCATTCCATACTACCCTATGAACGGGGCTCTACCTAGTTTTAATAGTACATGGAATAATGCAACGATATATATATTTTTGTTTTTGTTTTCTTTTACTAAAAATTTTATTTGTTTTTATTGGTTGCTCGTTGGCATTTACTAGACCTTATCTAGGTTATGCACTTATTGTGCAAGAGATATGCTTTATACAGAACATATGCGCTTAGAATTATGACAATTATTAACAATAATATATTCGTTAAATGTGAATCCACATTTGTTGATTCGATTTTATTTATTACATTAGCAGTGGAGTCCACTGTTTTAGTATCAATTAACCCCATTTTGGGTGTATAATAATTACTTTCTATATTATCAAATTTACTTATCTTATTACTAAACATTAATTATTGATCATTAATAATTAGAGAGTGCAAAAACAAGACATTTGGTTTTCCTGCCTAATGTTTTCGGATGGCTGTACGGGCCAACCTTCTTGCCGGTCGACTCAATTGTCGTCGGGCATTACAATTCTTAATATATGCTTATGGTTATGTCTGCTTTGGCTGCCTGTTCCCTCGCTGGCATAAGCGGCGGTTTGCCTCTCATGCACCTCGTGCTCATTTCCCACGTTGGCATAAGCGGCGGTTTGCCTCTCATGCACCTCGTGCTCATGTTTCCATCGTTTGGAAACACCTTCAGGTACTCCTGAATTGAAAGTGCTTCCCTTTGCTCAATAGGAGCAGAATCTGTGTTGTCGTCACTCATAAGCGCGTTAAGCAGTGCCTGCGCTGGTCATCGCACAGGCTTTGTGGGCGTTTGGTTTTGTGTATGTGCGTGGTTGTTGGTTTAGATTAGCTTGTAAGTCAAAAGTTCCATTCAGTGGTCGACGGTGCTGTGCTTCGTCTACTTGGACCTTGCACGCATCTTTCTGCGCTTACGCTTCTTACGCCACTTAGCTCTCATTTTCCTTCTTGTTGGTTTGACTGGTCGAGAACTGTTGCTTTGCAGTAGAATCACAGCACTTTTTTTTTTCATTAAATATTAAAACTTAGCATTGTAGCTTCGTGAACTTGTCACGGTCGCCATGTGATAACAGAATGAATGTAATGAGTTCGATTTTAAGTTCAACGGTTGATGTGGTTGGACCCGACACGTCTGGTCGGATCAAAGTATATTTCTTGAATCATTCTTACAGTTCTTCTTATGAATTAGCTTACCCTAACGCTGCCCATTGCTATGCTGGTGAAGCCGGCAGCGGAGCAGCGTCATACATAAGTATATGTATGTGTGGATATATATATTAAGCAACGGAAACGTTGCTGAAGAACGGAGAGGCGCATGCACATAGTATATTATGTATATACGGTCAGAACCCTGCATTTATGCTGACTAGGTTCTGACCGTTGCCCGCTACATTCAAGTGCGATCGTATTACGTCTCGCTGGGAATGTGTTGGGCTCTTTAGAGATTGTTTATGTCAGCGACAAAGTGTCGCTGATGGATTTGTGTTTATGCAATAAAGTATTGCTGCTAATTTATTACTGGGTACAGTGTACCCTCGATATATGTGCATACTACAATATTCGTAATTAATTGGTATGTTTATTGTTCCGGTATAAGGTTTATTTCGACGTTTTGTCCTTTTGTCAATAGAATCGCGAACATGATGATGATCATTGATCTACTCAGTTTGCGCTTCAATATTCTGGTTATTATCCTCTGACTCTCTGTAATTATTGTATTTACTTTTATTAATTATACCCGGTACTCGAAGAGTATAGGGGTATATTATATACCCTATATCGTATATATACTTATATATACCCCTTATATATCTCTATATCTCAGATACTATTAAAGCTAGAGAAACCAAATTTTGCATCCAGTCTTCTGAGTGATTACACTACTCCAAGTGTATTTCAAAATTTCGCCCCGGCGCCTTCCGCCCGCACAAAAATCGAAAAAACGTCTGTGGCATACACAATTTTAAAGATACGTGAAAACTTTAAACGCAGAATCAAAGAGAATGGCCATTTCTATCAGAGTATTGAATCTGGTTCAAATTTGATTATTAATATAGCCATAAAGACGAAAACCATTTCGAAAGTTATCGTTCCCTCTCGCTCTCTCGCACACGCGACCCCATCTGCTTTGCCCATTCGTATTTTTTGACGCCTAGTTCTCAGAGACTATAAGAGCTAGAGCAACCAAACTCTCTATCCTAACTCCTGTGATATCAAACCAGCACGAGTTTATTTAAAAATTTTGACACGCGCCCTTCCGCCCCCACAAAGGACGAAAATCTGTGGAAACGGCAACGGCAAACGGCAGCCAAGCGATTCCCTCTCTCTCTCGCACACACTTCGATGTCTCTTGTATGTGTATATGTATGTATGTGCATGTGTATGTAAAAATGTAGCAGCCGAAGTAAAAATTAAATGTAAATAAAAATGGAAACAGATAACTTCTAAAATATAAAAATACAGGGGTTCGACTTAATTTTTTGAAATTTTTCATTTTGGCAAAAATTTAATTTGTCTCTTTTGCGAACATATAATTAATTAAATAAATCGTAAGCTCATATGTATACATAAATACGTATATACTGACTGAGTACCGGGTATAAAGTAGAGCCGTGGCCATTGCCGCGGCTCACAACGTTCCCTCTCGTTTTCTTTTTCTTTTTGACTTTTGACTTATAATGTATAATTTTCCTGCCTCTATTTTTCTCCTCGTAATGTTTTTCATCAAGCTTAGTTATTTCTCCAGTCTTTTTGAATGGATTCGTTATTTTAGATTTTACTAATGGGGATTGCCTAAATCTTGTGTCTATTTCGTAATCGTTACGTTTTTGATTTAAATTATTAATTTGTTTCTCCTTATTTAATTTTGTATTATATTCAGGTGTTCCTGCATAAATGAATATGTCGGCATGTTTCCTGTTTGTATTGTTCTGTTTTGTTTTATGATTATACGTGTATACGATTATTTCGAATTTGGTATATTTCGTTTCAGGGTCGTTTTCATTGACTGTTTTATGGAATCTTTCTACGTCTGATATCCCATTTTTGCTAGATGTGATCTTTATTTTCACATCTTCAGAGATTAGCCATGTTTGGAATGCTACACACATGTAAGCTGAATCTTTATCGGCTTTTATTTTCTTGGGGTTTGCCCATTTCGTTAAAGACTTTTATAATGGCTCTTTTTGTTTCGAGCCAGTCGCGACTATTTACTTCTATTAGAGTAGCAAATGTGGAGTAAATGTCTATACATGATAGGAATTGCTGGTTTGCTATCATATAAAAATCCATAACATATCTTTCTCTAACGTTCTGTATTTCTGGGGTTAATTCGAATGCTAACTTAGTGTCACGATGTTCAGTCTTGGCAAAATTACAAGTAGGGCATTCGTTTATTATATTTTAAATTAATTTCTGATGATCTGGATAATAGTATTTTCCTTTAAACCAATTGATTGTTTTCTCAATTCCAGGATGCAATAATTCCTTATGATTTTTTATTATTAGTTCTTTAAACTCGGCATAATTTTGAATATCAATTAGTTTTTTACTCGATTTGATTACCTTCGTTATATTTCTTGAATTAATTATTTCCAAATATGCTTGCTGGAATAAAGGAAAATCTTTATCATTATGGAAATATAAAGCACTCTTTTTCGTGCACACATATTTCTTGATTAGCTCTTTAGCTAGTGTATTTGTCATTTCTTTGTAGGTTACTTTAATGATTAGCTTATGAAAGCAGTGCATTGTGTCTTCTTTATCCTCCTCTTCTTTTATTAACTCAATTTGTCTGCTGTAATAGTTAATGGGTCTTTCGGTAATGGGGATATTGTTCTGATTATCTTCTTGCGCACTATGTATTGTCGCGCCTGCACTATCGGATACCTCACCAAGAAGGTTCTCGTTGATCTTTACACTTGACAGCGCATCTGCTACATATTTTATTTTATTTATTTATTTATTATTAATTATTATACAAAATAATATAATAACTAACGGGTTAAGAGTGCTAGCTGCTAAGGCCATCGACTCGATAGTTAACTTATATCTTATTGAGTAAGTTATTTACATCTAGGAATTTGATTACTGATTTTATGTTATTGAGTGTGGGTGAAATAAGAAGAGAGGTGGGTTGGATTTGGCCAAATAGACGAATCCTTGAATTATACAGTTGTGGGCAGGTATCCAATATGTGTTTGGTTGATAATTCTCCCTCGCATTTCGGGCATCTGGGCATAGCTTTTCCATTTAGCAGATGGTCGTGGGTTAAAGCAGAGTGACCAGTTCTGAGGCGGGTGATGATATTGCAATGTCCTCTGTGCAATGAAGGTGGATATCGGACTGGTTCCTTGCTTGGGTTAAATTGTTTAAACCTATGATCGTAACTGTCCCATTGAGTGATTTCCTTTTTTCTTAGTATCTCCTTAATGTTGCGCCATAAGTCTTCTCTGACACCAGGGATGGCAGTTAGGCAAGGAGAATGTCCTGCCTGTTTGGCCGCTGCATCTGCAAGCTCATTACCTTTTACGCCCATGTGACCAGGAGCCCAAAGGAGTTTTATTTTGGTAGCGTGTTTTATGCAAAGATGTCGAATTTCGCATATCAGGCTAGTTTGGTTGTAGATGTTATTAACTGCATTGATGGTAGAAAGACTGTCGCTGCATACTATGAATTTTCCTTTAAGTTCGAGAGCGTGCTTAATTGCTTTAAGGATTGCAACCGCTTCGGCAGAAAATATTGAAAAATATGAGGGGAGAATTCCAGATGAGACGAGGGTTCCAGATTGGCTAACGACTGCGAAGCTCGTGGAGTCAATTGTTTTCGATCCGTCACTGTAAAGCCAGGTCCAGTTAGTGACTTTTTCCGTTTCTGCAGCTAGCTTTTGCTATTTTTGGGTGTTTTTGATTTTTTTAATAAGTTGAGAGACGTGTTCACGGTGTGGCCCGGAAGTTGCCAAGGAGGAGATGGGCTGATTTTGTTCCAACGATATGACCTATCCAGTTGATGTTTTTTGAAGAAACTGGAACATCTGCGGATAGTAGACATAACTTTGAACCTTCGTCGCTGTTTAACCGTTGTATTGAAGTCTTTTAGCAGAATTTGGTTAGTCGAGCAGAGAATTTTAGGTATAAGCTTAAAAGTCAGTTGCGCGGCTCTCGTCTGTACTTCAGGAAGCCCAGCTTCCCCTAAAAGTCATTTCGTCGGAGTTGTGGGGAAGGCGCTAATGCTACGCCGTAGTGCTGCATGGTATGCGGGGGAGAACAATTTGATGTTGGATGGCGCACACCATCCATAGATTGCCAGCCCATAGTCGATTTTGGCCAGTATTAGGGCTCTTGTCGCATGAATTAGTGATGTTGGACGGACAAGAGAACACTTAGACCCAAGAAATTTAATGATTTTAAGGCGCTTGTTAAGGCTATCTCTAAGATTAACACAATGTTGCTTAAACGTAAGTCTACTGTCGAGCGTAAGGCCGAGAACTTTAAGATTAGATGTATATTCTAATGTTGTGTTATTTACCGTTAGAGTTGGATATGTACAACGATGTTTTTTACAAATATGAAATAATTTACATTTGTTTAAGGCAAGAGTGGCCCCTGAGAAATTACCCCGTTCAACTATATCCATGAGTATTTGTTTAAAAGTAAGAAATAGTAAATTTGTATTTTTGCAGTTGCTGTATATATATTGCTGTATAGCATCATCCGCGTAAACAGAGAGTTGTATTTTTTTGTGCTTTAGTATTATATTATCTAGGGAGTGGAAGGCAATCATGAACAATACCACTGAGAGTGGTGATCCTTATGGAATGCCGTTGTGTAATTTATATGTAATTTATTAACTCTAACACGGATGGATCGCTTGGTCATGAAAGCCTTCACTAGGTAGAAGGTCTTAGGACCTACCCCCCACCGGGAAAGTTGCTCCAGTACGGTGTGCACACCAACGCGATCAAAAGCTCTTTCAAAATCAGTAGCCAGGATGGTTACATGATTTTTGGTGGAAAGAGCATCTGACACGTAATGATGGATATGCAATAGTCAGTCCATGGTACTGTGTTGTTGTTTGAATGCAGTTTGGTTGGGGCTGATAAGTTTATTTTTGGTAATAAACCACATGATCCTTTTGGTAAGAATTTGTTCCAGTGTTTTGCTCAAGCAAGAAAGTAGGGATATGGGACGGAAGGATGATAATTCGTGGGAAGGTTTGTTTGGCTTAAGGATTGGGATTATTATGGCCGTTCTCCATGTATGCGGATAGCTACCTGCATCTAACATTTTGTTGTAAATTTCTAGCAATCTTTGCTTTCCTTCTATTGGCAAGTTTCGAAGCATAGGGTATGAGATGCAGTCATAACCAGGAGATTTCCTCTTAACGTGCTGCAGGGCTGACTCTAGCTCAATCAATGTGATCTGAGCTTCAAGATACTTAGCATCTGCGGAAATGTGATTGGGCGAGTATGCTAGAGAAAGGAAGTTTTCTTTATTAACTTTATACACATTAGAGAAGTTTTCATCGCTGGAATAATTGGACCACATAGTTCCAAAAGCATTGCCAATGTCAACCGAATTTCGTAGCTCAACATTATTATCTCTGATGGATTTAAGAGGCCCTGGGAAGATTCCGACTAATTTGTTGATATCCGCCCATAATTTTTTTGTTGTGGAAAGTGGATTAATGTAAGAAGTAAAATTGCTAAAAGAATCTCGTTTAGCTCTAATAGCTTCTCTTTTAAACAGGGCTCTCGCTTTTTTGTAGGCTACTAAATTGTTGGAGTTTCGAAAGGTTTTATAGTTATGCCAGAGAGTCTGCTTTTTTTTTTTGATCTTAGAGTCTTGGGCTTAACCAAACAGGGTTTCTTATCTGCTTTTTAGGATTGCTTTGTGGAATGGCTACGTTGGCTGCTGTTTTTATGCTTTTCGTAATTCTGGCAACGAAGAGGTTCAAGTCGTTGGTCGACGGGAACTGGAAGTGCTTTTCAGGTTTTAAATGAGTCATAAGGTTAATAGTAATAAGAAAATGATCGCTTCCGTGTAAATTTTGGGAAATGGGCCATTTGCTGTATGATACTAGCGATACGGAAGTCATACTCAGATCAATGTTAGTAAAAGCGTTGTGAGTTGAATGGTGGGTGGCAGAGCCGTCATTTAAAATAGCTAAGTTTGTTCTGACTATGAGGTCTTCAACTTGATAACCCTTGGGATTGCGAGAGCTGGACCCCCAAAGAGGACTCCAAGCGTTGAAGTCCCCGACATAGACTATAGGCTTATGAGCTGACTCTACAATATTTATTAAATCTGAGGCTATTAGTCTTCGTTGGGGGGTATATAGGAATTAAATATTATAATATTAGGGAGGGATAAAAGCTCAATGCCCATGGAGCAAGTGGAAGAGATTATGTTGAGAGTTTTGTGTGGGATGTTTTGACGTATAATTATACCAACGCCATGCTTCGCATGAAGATTGGGAGAGTTATTGAAAAAATAACCAATAAATGGTTTGGGAGTTGCAACATGAGAATTATTAGATTTGAGATTACTCTCTTGTAGGCATATAATATCCGGTTTTGTTTGTTTAATTAATAATAATAGATCAATGTAATTGTTGAAATATCCGTTTATATTCCATTGCAGAATTGTAAGGGTCATTATTTGGAAGGCGTAAAGTGAATATTATATGCAATGGAAAAAGTTTATTTCTAATTACGTATCAGAGTCGTCCATAGACTCTTCTGATATGGTGTTATATTCTTTTTGAGTTAAATTTGTGGAGGTAGTTGGGAGGTTTGTGTTAGAAAATTTGTTAATTTTGTTAGTTTGGGGTTGTTTTAAATATTCAGTGGTTTTAGACGAACAGCCCAGAGTAGCATAGTCGAAATCGACTGATACGTTTTTGTTATTTTCGTGTGGTTTTTGCTGATAAGACAGAGGCGTTGAGGTGTTTGATGATGTTGTTGTTGTTGTTCCTTCATTTGTGACAGTAATTATCTTATCTTATCTTTGCTTAGTTTGTTGTGATTTGGGCTTGAGTTGTGGTTTTTGTTGTTTTTTTGATCAGATGTTATTTCGTTTCTATTGTGTCCAGCCATCGTTACTGCAGCGTAGGAAGAAGGGTTGGATTGCTTTGTTGTTGTTGCATTGAAGAGTAAATTAGCTTCGCGCATTGTACATTTTTTTGCTGTCTTGATTTTCAGAATTTCTCTTTGCTGCTCATATTTGGGGCATTGGCGAGAGGAAGATGGGTGATCTTCTGAGCAGTTGACGCATTTCGTTTGTGTGCAGTTATCAGGCGAATGGGGAGGTAAAGCGCAATTACCACAAAGTGGTTCATTTTTGCAGTGTTTAGCTGTATGGCCAAGCAGCTGGCAAGTTTTACACCTCATTGGGTTTGGTATATACTCCCGTACTTTTACCGAATGCCATGCAATGTCGATTTTGCTGGGAAGATGGTATAAATCAAATGTAACCAGAATGACTCCGGAGGGTTTAATGCCAGTATCCGTGGTTTTGGTGAATTTGAATATATCAATGACTTTTTGGGATCGCAGTTCTGCTATAATATCTTCGTTGGAAACGTCGGAGAGATACGGAGCGTATATTGTGCCTTTTACTTGGTTTAGAGTTTCATGCATTTTGCATGTGATGTCGCAAATGCCCGGTAGAGAAGGTGAGTTGATGAATTTGTCAGCCTCGGTTTGATTTTTAACCAGCATCAGCAGGTTGCCGTCACGCAAGTTATTGATGGAGGAGATGTTTTTAGATATTAGTCGTAGGGCGTTGTACACGGCAATACAGGAGAAATCTGAGATTTTTTTTTCATTGTTTTTTGATGCGATTACAATGTATTTCGGGTTTTCGAGGGTTATTGTTGGGAGTTGGGGGAAGGTCAAGTCGATTTTTTGTCTCTTTTTTTCGCCGGGGGCTATCAGAGAGCAACGCAAACTGATTGCCCCTTAGAATAGGGGGCCGAGGGGGAGGCCCCATAGTCTGATGAAATTAGCTTTAGTTATAAGAGCTAAAACACAACTGCACTCACGAAAGAATGTATGAAAGCAAATAATGATAGACCACGTGGGTCGCGAAAGAAATCCACCGATTGGACTCTGCTGATACGAAAACTGACGTCTGCCCGCAACGAGAGCTAGTCGAAGACTGCATCTGCTACATAGTTTTCTTTACCTGGCAAGTACTTTATTTTGAAATCGAATTCGTATAGCTTTATTTTCCATCTTTGTAGCTCCATGTTTGGTTCTTTTAAGTTGTTCAACCATACTAGTGATTTATGGTCACTAAGTATCTCGAATGTTCTACCGAATAGGTATGATCTGAAATATTTAGTCGCCCAAACTATACCTAATAATTCTTTCTCGATGGCGGAGTAATTTACTTCATGTTCATTCAGTGTTCTGCTGGCATAACATATTGGTTTATGGTCTTGAGATAGGACAGCAACTATTGCCATGTTACTAGCGTCTGATGTTACAGAAAACATTTTATTAAAGTCTGGGTAACTGAGAATAGGATCTGAGCTGATGAGTACTTTCAGCCTCTCAAATGTCTCGACATATTTCTCTTCTTTAGGATCTATGACGGCTCGTTTCTTCAGCTTGACTGTCATAGTCCTTGCTATATTTGCGAAGTTAGGGATGAACTTCCTATAGAAACCACATAGTACAAAGAACGACATAATCTGTTTGGCTGTTTCAGGTATTGGGAACCTTACTATTGCTGAAATCTTGTTTGGATTCGGTATAATTTCCTCTGGTATGACTATATGACCAAGGAATCAGGTTTCCTTCTTCATAAATTCACATTTATCCATTTGCAATTTTAGGTTTGCGTCCCTTATCTTTCCGAAGAAAAGTTTTTTAGAGATAACAAGTGTTCATCCAAATAGGTGGAGAAGATTATTATGTCATCTAAGTACACTAAACTATCGGTGAAGATCAAGTCTTCCAATAAATTGTTCATACACCTTTGGAAAGTTGCGGTTTCGTTTGTCAGCCCGAATGGCATCCGAGTGTATTCGTAATGACCATGTTTTGTTGAAAACGCTGTTTTCGAGAATGAAATTTGGTTCCATTGGGATTTGGTGGAAACCTTTAGCCAAGTCAATCGCTGTGAAATACTGACATTTTCGTAGTTTGTCTAGGATCTCATCCATCCTAGGAGTTCGAAACTTATCCTTGATGGTTATTTCGTTGAGACCTCTATAATCTATAAGCATATAATAATCCTGAAGCATTGAATTTTCGGGATCATGGAAATGGGGGAACAGTAGGGCGATTTTGATTTACGAATTATTTTTTGCCTGATTATATCTTTTATTTGATCATTAACTTACTCATCGTGTATTTGGGCATATTTGTATGGCCTCCGGTATACCGGAACTTCATGCTGGGTATTTATGGCATGCTTTACAGTACTTGTGAAAGTTAAATTGTCAGCTTGAGTCGCATTACTCATATACTACCTTTTTCAGCTTTTCTTTTTCTTCAATATTCAAATGTTCTAATCTTAACTCATTACTTTCCCTTAATTCATTATCTAATGCGGAATTGAAGTATTGTTCCATCTCTGAAGATGGGTCAGGACATTCAGAGGTGATCATATCCTTCTTTGACGATACATCGTCACATGCAGGTGTTGCATCACTTGCTTCAATAACTTCTTCGCCTGAAATAATTGGGAATGTTCTTCCTCCTAACTTAACAGTATTATCTTTGTAATTAATTACAGCTTGACTGGCCACCAAGTATTCTCGGCCTAGCAGTATATCGTAATTGTCAGAAAAGTCAAATATGTAATATTTTTGTTCGGACGGACATACTTTATTAGATGGTCTCACTATGCTTGTTGTAAGGTTAGTAGTTCCATTTATTGTGTGGACTTTTATGTTTTCTTTATTTATCTTGTCATTCGAGAAATTTTCTTTCATGATATTAATGGAAGATCCCGAATCAACAATACATTTGTTTATTTTATTTTTTAAAGTTATTTTTATAAAGGATCCCCCTCGGTTTCTTCCGAGGCTATCTGATGAAAATTTACATCCATTTTCATCTGACCGCTTTGGCTTTCCCTAGGTCTCTTAGTAGGATGATTTGGCCTACTGCCACTAGCTTGGTTATTCTGGGCTTGGTAATTCATAGGATTCTGTGATTGCCCTTGTTGCAATGAATTTCTAAATTCTTGGCGAAATTCTTGGGTGCTATTTTTATTTCGAAATGGATTTGTTTGATTATGCGAATTCTGAGAAATTTGCTGGCTATTATAACTTGCATAATTCGGGTAAGAGTTTCCAGTATTCCTGCGACTTGATTGCTGTCGCTTTTGCTTATCTTTATCTAAGTTCTTTTTTTCTGTTTTATTTTCATATAGCCCTTCTTCTTGAGCTGCTTTCTTTAAATTTAATATTGTTGTAATGTCCTTTCTTGCTAGTGTCATAAAGATTCTATCCGGTAGTTTCCGGCATACGCTGGCACCTGTCGTATCGACAACAGTGTTTGGTTTAAGTGGATTTCACTCAGTGCAGTGGTTAGTTTTCGCTTTTAATATTTGTTGTGATCTTAGTATTGATTGCTGCAACACTTCACTTTTAATATTTGTTTTGATCTTAGTATTGATTGTTGTAACACTTCACATTAATATTTGTTGTTATCTCAGTGTTGATTGTTGTGTTCACTTATGTACACGATGCACATAGATTCTTATGCGGATTCTGTCTTGCTAACACTATCCCGGGATTACAATGATTCCGGATAATCTAGTCGTATAGATTATCTTTTAGTGAATCACTACCTGAATATTTATCGCGTTAGATACTTCAGAATCCTACCGGCTGCGCCAATAAATTTCCGATGTAGGAGTTTATATTTTTAAAAAAGATTTTTATTTAATATAAACTATTAATTATTACAAAGGTTGTTATTTGAGTTATCCCTGACTTTTATGTTGAAAGTCTCAAACGGAACTGTCTATTCTATCTTGATCTATTTTCCAATAGGATTCGCTTGGGAAGCTTTTGAGCTTTGGTCCCAAGCTTTGATCTTCGGCTGCAGCTTTCTTCTTCGGTTGCACTTCAGCTGATCGTGGCTTTTGTTCTCGGTGCATTGGCCAACGTATGGATGGTATTGTCGGCTTTGATGAAAGGGTTGATTGCCGCTGGTGATCTGTATCATCTTACGTCTGGGCTGGTCACTTGTTTATACTACTGGAGTGTGGGAGCCGAATTTGTTTACTTGTGTATCTGTGATTCAATTTGGTTATGGGAACCGAATTGTTTATTCTAGTAGTCTGGAATTTAGGTGATTTCCTGTTGACAGTTTATGATTAATTTGTTTTGCGGTGTTGGGGATCTTATCATTTTGTTTATCCTAATCTGTTATATGCGTATAAGGGTTAGTGCTTATATATGTCAATAACAAGTTATACATTGTTATTGATATGTCCAGTGCTTAATGTATACATACTGCGTGTGTGTGCATAGGGCATTATGGATATGTTACTCTATAAATTCTCGTGTCACAATGTTCGTTTCCGTGCTCCTCCAATACGGCTTGACCGATTCTCATGAAATTTCGTGAGCATTTTGAGTTGGTCTGAGAATCGGCCAACATCTATTTTTCATACCCCTTAGTGATAAAGGTTGTCCACCCTATACATTTTTTATACCCGGTACTCGAAGAGTATAGGGGTATATTATATAACCTATATCTTATATATACTTATATATACCCCTTATATATCTCTATATCTCAGAGACTATTAAAGCTAGAGAAATCAAATTTTGCATCCAGTCTTCTGAGTGATTACACTACTCCAAGTGTATTTCAAAATTTCGCCCCGGCGCCTTCCGCCCGCACAAAAATCGAAAAAACGTCTGTGGCATACACAATTTTAAAGATACGTGAAAACTTTAAACACAGAATCAAAGAGAATGGCCATTTCTATCAGAGTATTGAATCTGGTTCAGATTTGATTATTAATATAGCCATAAAGACGAAAACCATTTCGAAAGTTATCGTTCCCTCTCGCTCTCTCGCACACGCGACCCCATCTGCTTTGCCCATTCGTATTTTTTGACGCCTAGTTTTCAGAGACTATAAGAGCTAGAGCAACCAAACTCTCTACCCTAACTCCTGTGATATCAAACCAGCACGATTTTATTTCAAAATTTTGCCACGCCCCCTTCTGCCCCCAGAAAAGACGAAAATTTGTGGAATTCACAATTTTTAAGGTACGCGAAAACAAAAAATGCAGATTCATGGGAAATGTCTGTATCTACCACAGTGCCGAATCTGGATCAGGTCTGATCATTATTATAGCCAGGAGGAACAAATTCAATTTCGGTGGCTAAGCGCTTACTCAATCCCTGTCTCTCTCGCACATACTTCCACGTTTCGTATGTGTAGTTACATATATGTATGTACATGTACATTTATTAATGTGGAAGCAGATGACTGCTGCTCATTTATATATATATAATAACAAATATATATACATGTATAAAATATACATAGTATATATGTACATATATGTAAACAAAAATGAAAATAGAAAATGGAAACAGATAACATAAAATATATAAAAATCTCCCATAGGGTTCGACTTCATTTTTATACCCGGTACTCGAAGAGTATAGGGGTATATTAGATTTGTGTATACATATACATACATATGTATACTCTTGATCAGCATCAATAGCGGAGTCAATATAGCCATGTCCGTCCGTCCTTTTCCCTGTTTTTTTCCTGTTCCTGTTTCATTACCGCAACCAAATTTTGTATTCAGTCTTCTTCGAAGAATCTTAGAGAAAGGCTATATCTATCAGAGAGTTTAATCTGGATTAGATCGGATCATTATTATAGCCACAATAGATAAAACCATTTATAGAAGCAACTTTATCTCTCGCTCTCTCCCCGTCTGCTTTGCCCGTCCGTCCAGATGAGCGCTTAAATCTCAGAGACTTTAGAAGCTTAAACCAAATTTTGTATCCAGACAAGGGAAGAGAAGGACAACAACAATTAACTGAAATCGCAAAACCGTGAAGAATGGCTATATCTACCAGATTGCCGAATTAGAGTCAGATCGGATCATTATTATAGCCACAGTAAAGAAAATAATTTAGAGTGGTTACGTAGATATGCGTTCCCTCTTTCTCTCTTAACTCTTCCTCTTCTGCCTAGCCACTCAATGAGTAATAGAGATCACCGGCAATCCTAGCGCGAACCCTATACTAGCTGCTGGCAGCCGTTCTCCCTTTCTCTTTTCCCGCTTTGACCTTAAACCAATATCCCCTCTCCATCCAACAAGCGCGATGCGCTGTCCATGTTCATTGCCCTCCCTCATTAACTAATCAATGTCCCTTACCCCTTAAGAAAGAGAGAGAGAGAGAAGATGCCTAAAAATATAACATGTCCAAAACAACAAACGCCCGCCCAGGCAATAATTTATTTACATATGTATGTAAATATAAATATATATATATATATGTAAATATGTATGTATGAATCGATGTACATACCCTGCAGTACGGGCCATCGCTTACAAATCTGCTGACACATCGATGTCAGCGTGAGCACCCCTGCTGACATAAGTGATGTCGCGCGGAACGATGAACTGCTCACTTTAACATGGCGATGTCCTAGGAGCATAGGGGATGACATGGTCATCGAGAAGTGCGAAAAAGTAAGGCTTACTATAAGTGATGATTTTCTCGAAAAAGTAAGGCTTACTATAAGTGATGATTTTCTCGAAAAAGTAAGGCTTACTATAAGTGATGATTTTCTCGAAAAAGTAAGGCTTACTATAAGTGATGATTTTCTCGAAAAAGTAAGGCTTACTATAAGTGATGATTTTAGCCGAAATATAAGGCATACACTAAGTGATGTTTTTTTCCAAAAAATCATGCATTTAATAAGCGATGGTTTTTTCGAAAATGTTAGGGATATAATAAGTAAAGATGTAGATGAAAAAAAAGCCGTATATAAGTAAGGAGTGTATTCATTTATTTTCTTTTGCTTTTATTTAAAATTACAATTATGTACATATGTATGTATGTCAGTTTTGGGGATCCCTGAGCCCCGTTGGGTAACTTCAATTGCATCGGCACTGAAATAATATGGATTATTTTATTATGTTTTTGTATAGTTTTTTGATTTGTAAAGACTTACTTTCCATGTCCTTCCAGGATGTGTGTTCCATTGTGTTCCGTATTTTGCTGATCTATCAATAAAATGATTCCATAAAATACTATTAATTTGGTCGCAATTATATAAAAAAGGAAAGAAATTCCAGAAATATGTTCGATTTGTAAATGAGTTGTTTAAACAAAAAGCAATGCTCACTGTAGATTAGCAATGGGCTGTGCATTTACTCCAACAACAAAAACAAAAACCGCGCCAAAATATGTACCTGCTTGACTCAGGCCTTGCATATAAGGGGTTGATTTTTTGTTTTTGTTATTGTTATTTGCTTAAAATTTAAATATCGGGCGATCCGCAGATTATGCTTTCACATTATATTTATTTATTCTTCTTTAATTATTTCTTTATTAGACGGAGCATAACGAAACATATACGAAAGAAAAGAAGAAGAATAAATAAATATAATGTGAAAGCAGTGATACATTGAACACTGTTTTTTTTTTCACAATTTAAACAAATTTAGCATTTTATACAATTATGATTGCCATTACGACGCGCACAACACATATTTTTATTGAAAAAATCAACTTACCTGACGATATTTATTTTTAAATTCACTTCACTTAATATGTAATCTTACTTCTTGCTGTAAAAAATGCAAAGAGAACAAAGCAAGAGAGCTCTGCCGACGCTCGCACAAAAGAGACGAAAAGAAAAAAAAACAAATTCTCTTCTACTGCGCACGATCGGCAGAGCCGATCTATTGCGGCACGCGCGGAAAAGAGAAAGACAGAGAGAAAATCAAGGGTTCGGTTTAGCGGGCGTCAATGCCTAGATGACATGTAGTTGACATTTGTCATCGCTCACGGCTCGTACTGCAGGGTATGTATATATTTTAAAACCAATGGACATACATATGTACATAATATAGTATATATGTACATATGTGCATATTCTGATTAAATGAGCCGTTATAGGTAGGGCTGGGGTACCTGCGATTACATGTGTTCACTCTATGAAAAGAAAAAGAATTGTCCATCAAAAAAACTGCGAAATCAAAACAAAACTGGCAAGCACGTGCGCTCTATTTCTCTCTCTGTTTCCCCTTCCATCTTCTGACCATGGCCCACTTTCTCATTAAACTAAAGGGATGTGCGATGTGCTCTTTACATGTCTTAGCAAGATCCCCGCCTCCACTATCATAGTCGCAGAAAAACAGTTTTTTAACCGGTACAGGAATGGGAGGAGGAAACGCAAATGTTTTCGCTCTAAAAGTGCATGTGGAAGGAATGAGAAAAATAGCCGTTAGTTAGAAGCTATTTAATAGTAGCTAACTGTGACGGTGCATCGCGCGCTTTTCAGTGTTGCTGCTGACGTCGCTGCTTTTGTGGAGACTGAGGCCGGACGTCACTGCTTCTATAGCGGCTGAGGACGAACGTCGCTGCTCTCGCCAGGGGACGTCGCTGCTACGCAAAAAGTCGTAATATTTAATCAATTATTTTTTCTTCATTTGTAGCTTTTTTGTAGTTTTTATTATATTTAAATAATTATATACCTATAATAATAATTCGGTTTATTATACCCGGTACTCGAAGAGTATAGGGGTATATTAGATTTGTGGTGATAACGGATGTGTGCAACGCCCAAAAGGAAGCGTTTCCGACCCCATAAAGTATATATATTCTTGATCAGCATCAATTGCCGAGTCGATATAGCCATGTTTGTCTGTCCGTCCGTCTGTCCGTCCGTCCATCTGTCCGTCTTCATTTGAGCCTATATCTCAGAGACTATTAAAGCTAGAGCAACCAAATTTTGTATCCAGGCTTCTGTGTTATCACACTACTCCGAATGTATTTCAAAATTTCGCCCCGCCCACTTCCGCCCACACAAAGGACGAAAATCTGTGGCATGCACAATTTTAAAGATACGAGAAAACTTAAATCGCAGGATCATAGAGAATGAGTATATCTATCAGAGTGTAACGAACCATAAGGGAACGTTACAGTTCGCCACGCCGCATCGGCAACGGAGGAGTATAAGCTATGATAAATTAAGAAATACATTTGTATAAAAATAAGTCATTTCATACAATACAAAAGCTTGCCAAACCACCCACTTTTCTTCCGCCACACGCGTACCGTTCGGCCGCGTGACTACGCCTACCACACCTATCCATAGCTCCCCCCACCTCCCCACAACTATGACCCAAAAACTTTCCCCTCCCACTAAGGTTCGATGCGATCATTTTCTTTTCGACGAAAGAAATTGAACATCGATGCAGCGTCAGCACATATCCCCCCACCCATAGTTTTAAGCTAGCTAGTTTGACCCGCGGATGCTAGGTTTCGAGCGTTCTAGCGAAAGAAGTGCAAGACACTTACTCGGGAACCCGGCCACGAGATAGACGTTGCTCCGCGCAGCAACTTACATTTACTCATCATACGTCGTTCACATAAGTTTACAAATATCAAGCGAATCAATAAAGTGTCAACAAATTCGAGAGAACCCACTGAGTGAGTCTATTTTTTTCGGGTGGGCATTTACACACTAATTTGCAGCCAAGAATACCGCGGCACGAGTCCGCTTCAGTTCCTAATTTACTCCTGATCTTCCGATAGGTCCTGCGAGTGTGACAACGCCTCGTACCCCTTATACCACCCGACCCCACGAGTGTGACAACGCCTCGTGCCTCTCATTATCCCCCCAATCTCAATCTCGCTTGCACGATTACGTCTCATTCTCCCCCGCTTTTGTTTCTAGTCTAGTTAGGGCCGACCCCGTTTCCTGTAGAGGTTCCTGCGAACTACAAATTTCTTGTAGTAGGATCCTGGATAAGACCGAGCTTACCTCAGCCTGAAATAGGAGCCTTACAAGAGTGTTGAATCTGGACAAGATCTGATTATTAATATTGCCACTATGAAGAAAACTATTTCGAAAGTTATCGTTCCCTCTCGCTCTCTCTCACACGCGACCCTGTCTGATTTGCCTATTCGTCCAAATGAACGCCTAGATCTCAAAGACTATAAGAGCTAGAGCAACCAAACTTTCTATCCGAGCTCTTGTGATATTACTTCAATACAAGTGTATTTCAAAATTTTGCCATGCCCCCTTCCGCCCCCACAAAGGACGAAAATCTGTGGAATTCACAATTTCAAAGATAAGAGAAAACCAAAAACGCAGAATCATGAAAAATTACCGTTTCTGGCAGATTGCTGGTTCTGGGTCAGGTCTGAGCATTATTATAGCAAGAAGGAACAAATTAAATTCCAGTGGCTACCCAACGACAGCCAAGCGATTCTCTCTCTCTCTCTCGCACACACTTCCATGTCTCTTGTATGTAGTTATACATGTGTAGGTAAAAATGTAGCAGCCGAAGTAAAAATTATATGTAAATAAAAATGGAAACAGATAACTTCTAAAATATAAAAATACAGCAAAGGGTTCGACTTAATTTTTTTTAGATTTCTCTCGTTTTAATTTCATTTTAACATTTTACAATTAATGCTGTCAAGTTTTTGACATCACCGCAAAAATATTGATTTTAGAATTGTTTCATAAAACTAAAACTTTTGCTATAATTTCATAAATTCAAACGAACTAAAAACTTCAGCAAAAATCCTGGCCTTAATTGTGAGCAATGCCAAGAAAACGCAAAGGGGCTTATTTGAGCCGTAATAAAAGTAAATCTAGAAGCTTGGTAAATAGAAGATCTGAAAGAACGAAGGACAAATCCAGCAATAAAATAATGATGCTCGTGTATGAATGGTGCAACTAATATAACCCTATACTCTTCGAGTACCGCGTATAAAAATGATAATTTTAATTTGATAACATATTTTATTTATTACACTGCTTTGTGATAAACAATATTATTTGTTTTTCCGTCGGCTACAAAGACAAGCGTAGCGACTGTAGATCCCAAACATTAAACATTAAAAATTAGTAATATATATAGTTAAATATGCGACACTTGAGTTTAGGTTTTTAAAAAGATTTATTTTTAAGTAAACTTAGTGTACAAAAGTTAGTTAGTTTCCCCGACGATGACTAAGGTCAGATGTCTCAAACGGAATTAACTTGGGTGAATTCTACGACGGTGTCGCGATTGACGTTTATCTTGAACAAAACTAAAGTCCCTTCTTAGATGTGGACTATTTATATTACGGTGCTCGCATTGGGATTCGGGGCGTTGGCTGGGCCACCTCGGTTTTATGACCGATTCTGGTTGGTGAGCTAGGATGACGTGATTCTTGGGAATAGTGCGGCTGAATACGCGGCATCTATTGTTTTATGTTAGACTCCTAGCTTAGGGTGTTTGTTTACATTGCCGGTTATCGGCTACAAGTGGTCCACTTCGAGCGTGGGATTGTTTTTTGGATCGAAGCTGAGGGTGTTGGATTGTTTATAGTATGTGGGTGTAGGGTAACAGATATAGCTAAGGGTATGCGGAGTATGGACTATAGATACATATGTCACTATATGTGTGTGATGACGAATGACTTTCTTATGGCTATGAATATCAGTTCAAGACTACTTGCAATGGCTGACGGCCTAATTGCCGTGTCCTATGCAGAAGCGCTTAGAAGCGAGCGAGAGGATTCTGTAAAAAAATGATGATATAAATAAATGATAAAAAATAAATTTGGAAGTTAATTTTGACAAAAAAAAAAAATTTTTTTACTCATTTCATTTAACATTATATCAAGAAGTAATTACAATTATAATTGCAAAATAAGAGCCCTTTAATGACGCTTTCTCTGCTGAACTATGCACTCTATTCCATTTCTTACTACTTAGTGACGCGCTTTAGCGGAAAAAATGTAACTAACTGGACATTAAGCCTAGTTGATGAGTAAACTGGAAGTTTCACAAATAATGCAACGAAAATATATAAAGGTAGAATTCCGGTTATAGTTTTGTATCGCCCACCATTCAGACGTGCTTCGTGTCGTGCTCCAGCTATGTCCAGATTGTGAGACACCTGAAACAAAACAAAACACTAGCCAGGCACTTGGTATTAAACCTGTAGATTAGGGTCACGGACAGATTTCAGCAAACAAAACTCTGGTTGCCGACGACGAAAACTGAATATTTTCGTGGAAACTGAGTCAAAGTGCTTCAAGACAGAAACTTGACGCGGGAGAAAACACAAGGCAGCAACACATTCAAAGCCAGTCACGCAACGCAACTGCTTCTAAGCTTCGAAAGCTTCAACAGCTTTAACGCGGATCACACATATGTACAAGTAATAATTAAGTTGGACACAAGTATTGATAAGTTCATATACTTTATTAATAATCAAACTGGATAAGGTGAATCAATTAATAAGATACAAATGTTGAGCACTAAAGTCCCGCAAGGCGTGAACGGAAAATGTTGCAGCCACTCGGCGGGTTGGTTTTTAGACTAACTTAACGTATTCTAAACACCAAGAGGCCAGCCCTTCGCTGCCGTCCACGACGCCGGCTGCTGTCCGGTCAAAGTGCTGACCAAGCGCCTCGTGTGTGGTGTTTGTTTACGGCCGGCATCCGGTCGACCGGCTGCGCCGCTTGCGATCCCATGGATCACGAAAACTGCTTACTTGACAGTAATGCAGAGTCCGCTTTGGCCGATACAGTTAACTCTCGTTAACTACTCCCCCCTTCAAGACTTGACCGTCCTCGGTCAAGCTCAGGTTCCTCAGCACTTGTTGTATCTCAACTGCGTTTTGATTCTGTTGCCTACGCCGCAGCCACCAGATGACGCCTATAACAACGGCGCACACGGCCACGCCTACGATGGTAGACAGTACGGGACCGATCACAAGGCTTGCGTGAACCTCGGCCAGCTGCTGTAGGTTTTCCTCATTCAACTTGTTGAGGTACGGTATACTCAGCAGAGTCTCGTGGCTGGTGACGTTGATCCTCACGGAATTTGCCACGCCTGGGACCCTCTTTGGCGCATTGTTGAAGTTGGTATATTCTGTGCTGTTGATGAAGGCGACCCGGTCAAAGGTCACTAGGTATGTTCCCGTAACGATGCGCTCGGGACCATCATCGGCGGTTACAGTGGCGATGGCGTCGTTGATTATTATAATACCATCGCCCACCTCCAGGATCGGGGGCTGATTGTTCGGCTGCGTGTTGCAATGGGCCACAGCTCCAAAGTGAAGCTGTTGTGCGCAACTGTTAGCTGGTGCCTCCTTGCAGAAGGCTAGTGATGGGGGCCCCATACATGATGAGACGGCGATGACCTTGTTGCCGCACTCTGCTACGACGGGCTCGGGTAACCTGATCGCTATGCCTTTGTGCGCGACTGGGTAGATGGTTACTTTCTTACAAATTAACTTAGGTTTAGGTACTTCTATTATAAAAATGATTAATTCCTTACTAGCTAGTGCCCTCACATTTGCAGCGCCCAATAGTTGGGTTACGCTGATATCTGTGGAACCCTTTTTCAAAATCGCCTCGAGGTCATCGCTGTCGATGATGGCTGGATTTACAATGTTTATTTTTGCCAAGGTAGTGGCGATCATGATATTTTGTAGCTCAAGCGTCAAAATTCTGTTTCTGGTGAGAAGATTTTCATATAAGTGGGAAGTGTTAATTTCTTCCATTTTGTTTACTTTTAATAATTTGTTTACTGTTTCGGTGAGGACATTAATCTGTGTTTGAACTCTCGAATTTATGGTTATTTGTCTATTGTTGGCTGTAATTAAATCGTACTCAACCTGTCTTGTTTTCTGTAAGTCATCAAAGTCCGGAGTCCCTGCGATGACTTTCAGCGCTGACCCCAAGATGTTCAGGCTCCTTGCATGCCTGTGGTGAACTCCCAGTGCCGCAGTCAGTGTCAGTAGGTGTTTCGTATCTGTCTCTAAAATCTTCCTCATATGGGTTTGTATGAAAATGTCCAACAACTCTATTGTCTCTTGAATGTACTGCTCGTACTCTGTTAAGTTCGTGACATGTCTTATGAAAAAAGTCTCGTTCCATATCGCTGTCTGTCCGTCAATTATGGGGATATAGTCCGCGTGTGAATAGTCTGTCAATTTTGAGTCAATCAAGGTCGTTAGCGGTAGGGTTACGAGAATGTAGAGATATTGAACGGGAGACCTATAAGAGACGGGAGGCACATCACTAATTAATTATATTATATGGTTGCTCTTACTTCTTCTATTAATTGTCCTTGAGGACCTGGACTTAATGCTATAAAACCTTTTTTTTTTATCTACCTCAAATTGTCTTTGTGGACCACCCTCCCTTTTATAAGAACAGTGGTCCCCAGGTCTGCTTCTACCTTTTGCTCCGTGCAGAGTGGAGTTAGCTTGTTTCCTAATCTCCTGTTGGTTTTCACTAGGACTTGTTCTCCTACATCGAAAGTCCTATTTTGTCTGCTCGAGTTGTTTCTGCCAAGCTGCTCCTGTTGGGCCTTAATCAGTTTCAACATTATCTCTTCCCCAAGGTCACAACTCGCGTGGACCACATCCATGGGCGTCTTGCTTGTTACAGAGTGGATGGTGCGGTTGTATTCAATGGTCGCTAGCATGACTAGTTCAACCGTATCGTCAACCTGGCGCTGCAACTTCAAACACCTGGCAATTTCTAACAAGGTGCTGTGGAAGCGCTCTACTTGCCCGTTTGATGTGCTGTGCAACGGTGGGGCATTTGCTACATCGATGTCGAATTGATTTTTCAATAAGGACCGAATGGTCTCAGAATTGAATGCTGGCTCATTGTCACAATAGATGGTTTTTATGTCTGGGAAGATGTTAACCAGTTGCAAGATTGGTGTTTTCACATCTGTTATTGTGCGTGAAGCGACTTGCTGCGTTATTGCAAATTTAGAGAACTTGTCAACCGCAGTTAGGAAGTGTTTTCCTGCAGTGGAAAAAATGTCGATATGAATCAACTCGCCTACTCTTGCTGGTATTGGCGTCACCCCTAATTCTTGCTTTCTAGGGTGTCTGTCATACTTGGCTTTTTGGCATATCCTACAGTTAGACACCACTTCTGATGCGATTTTCTCCATTTTTGGGAAGTAGTAGTCGCGGAGCACCTGCTTTACGTTCTCCTGGGCTGCCCTGTGCGCCCGATTGTGCTCGGTAGTCACTATCTCCCTTCGTTCCCCATCGTTCGTAATGTCTGTCACTAGGGTCTTACAGTACCGAAATTTCGTGTCCGGAAATGCTTTCACAAGCTCGTTCTGCATGAACGCCAAAATTGGTAGGCTGCAATGGATGGCGTTAACGACCCCAGGCTTTACCACCTCTTTGATGGATGCAAGAAGTGTGTCTCGATTAACGAAATCAATTTTGTGACGGGTCTTTTCAGAGAAGAGAATGTGAAGTTGCTTCGAAGGGGTTTCTGCCTCTTCCAGGATTATTTGGTTCCTGAAGCAGTTCACTGGTTTGTCTGTGGCCTCAATTACATAGGTAAGCGAGGCTTCACTGTGAATTGTAGCTACGTCGGATCGACTCTGGCTCTCTAAGGCATTAACATCTTGCCTCGATAGCGCATCCGCTACATGGTTGTCTTTGCCTGGTTTGTACAGGACTCTCGCGCCACACTCATCGATTCTCGCTTTCCAACGTTTTATTTTGGAATTTGGATTTCTATCCGAGACTGCGAATATCAATGGTTGATGGTCTGTGTAGATGTTAATATCACTTTTTCCATATAGGTAGTGACGAAGTGAGTCTAGAGCCCAGACTATGGCCAGCAGCTCTCTTTCATTGGTCGCGTAGTTTAGCTCCCTATCCTTCAGAGTCCTAGAAATCATGGTAATAGGTCTATTGCCTTGCGACAGCACCGCCCCAATGCCACTGGCAGAGGCATCAGTGGTTAGGTCGAATGGCTTGTTAAAGTCTGGGTAGTGGAGAATGACGTCTTCCGACGACAAAATATTCCTAAGTTTATCGAAGGCTTGTTTTTGTACCTCGTCAAACTGTATAGGAATAGACTTCGAGCGTTGCTTGCTGATTTTGCCGTTCTCTCCTTTTAAAATGCTGGAAATTGGCCTTGCTATCTGAGCGAAGTCTTTTATGAAGCACCTGTAGTAGCTGGCAAGACCCAAGAATGATCTTACCGCGAACAGGGTGGAGGGTTGTTTAAATTCCTTAATAGCCTTCACTTTATCGGGGCTTGTTCTTGTGCCTTCGGTTGACACCACGAAACCAAGGAATTCCACTTGTCCCTTGAAAAACTGGGACTTTTCCTTTGACACCCTCATGTTTGCGTCGTGGAGGCTGCTGAGCACGGTGTCAATGTCTTTGACATGATCCGACTCACTGCTCGAGAACACGATGACATCATCAACGTACACATAGCATATCTTGCCGATATGCTCCCGCAGTACGTCGTCAATGGCCCGTTGAAAAATGCTGGATGCATTCTTGAGGCCGAATGGTAAACGGCAAAATTCATATTTGCCTCCGTTTACCGAAAATGATGTCTTCTCACGATCGCGTTCAGCTAGCGTGATTTGGTGGTACCCTGACTTAAGGTCAAGGGTTGTGAAGTATCTTGCCTTCCCCAGATTTGAAAGTATCATAGAGATACAGGGCATCGGGTATTTGTCTGGTATGGTCTTTGAGTTAAGTTTGCGGAAGTCTATGACTAGCCGCTTCTTGCTCGAACCCGAACTGTCGGTGCCTTTTTTTTTCACCACCCATATGGGGTTGTTGTACGGAGACCTGGATGGCCGAATGATTTTGTTTTTCAAAAGGTCTTTTACTTCGTCATTGACAAAGTCTGTGGCCCCTATCGGAAAAGGGTACATCTTTGAGTATATCGGCTCCTCATCCTCAGTCCTAATTGTGGCTACTATTGCCGTATTAAAGGGCAGCATTTCCGTTGGATCTGCAAATGCCTTAATGCGTTTGGACATCATTTTTAGAAATTCGTCCCTTACCGCTGGCGGAACTTCGATATCGTCTACTTTCGTAAAGTTGACGCTGGGGCACTTGTGGAATAAGATCTTTTCAGATTCCTGCCCGAAGTGGAGTTTCTTTGTCTCCAAGTTTATATTGACGCCAGCCTTAGTCAGCGTGTCCAGCCCTACAATGCCATCAAAAGTTGATAGCTCTGGCAGGATGAAAAATGGGCTTTTAGTGCCGAACATGGTTAGGAAACATTTTTTTTCTACTTTGTTGAAGCCGTGCAGGGACTTTACAATGAATGGGGCTTCTACAGGGACAATTCCCTGAAGTTCTTTTAGTGGCTTTATGTAATTTTTTGCGGCCCCAGTATCTACTAAGATTTTTACTGTTCTCCCCGCTACTGTTCGCTTGACGAACGGGAGCAGGGATTCTCCCCTAAAAAATGAACAGCATCACTACTGTATCCCGCACTGTCCTCCTCCTCGATCTCCTCCGCCGCCTCAGACGCCAACTGATCGTACTTTTGTTCGTACTGATCTAGGTTCTCCTGGGTTATGTGATTAACCCGCTGTCTGCGCTGGTCGGAGAATCTCTGGGATCCGGCTGGTCTCTTGAACGCACTCTGTTGGTGCCCGATATTACGGTTTGTCCCAGCCGGTGGACCTGAATTGTTTCCCAGTTGCTTTTGAAAGCTAGTCGGTTGACGGAGTTTAGAGGAAGATGGGTCGACATCCATCATTTCCACCTTATCTTGGTCACGGTGACTATTTGTTTGGTGGGCGCCCTGATTACTCGTATAGAAAGGATTTTTTGATTGCTTTCTATAGTGATCGGGCTCATTTTGCCCACCCTGTTTGTATCTATTTCTACTTTGGCCTTTGTTTTCTAGTACTCTTGCGTAGTTTGCCGCAAAATCGTGCCTATCATGGTTGGATTCAATCTCTTGCGCCAAGGCTAGAGCTGAAGGCAAGACTTTAGGCTGTGCCGCAAACAGTGTATCCGTGACGCCTCTTCTTAGGCCTGAAATGAACACACGGAGAGCGTCGGCTCTATACTTTTCATTGATGTATTGCGCCTGAGCGGCGTCTTGCGACATGATTGTCTTGTTAGTAAGAAGGGTGAGTTTCTTCTCAACCTCTTGATAGAACTGAATGATGGGCATGCCACCCTGACGGAGCGTGGCAAGCTCCTGTTCTAGCAGGTGCAGTGGACGCTTGTCCGCATATGTGAAATCAAGGCGATTGATGATTGCCTCAAAATTCAACACTGTGTTGAATGATGATAGGAGTGAGTCAGCGGAGCCTCTAATCTTGTTCCTAATTATGAGCACCGCTTGGTAGTGTTTTGAACTACCTGCAAATCCCTCGTATATCTTATAGGCAGCCTTTGCTGCCTGGCGCCAGGAGACGTACTGTTCCTGGGCCCCATGGAACTCTGGCAGCGTTTTAACCGCATCCAGAGCCTCATCACAAGGTATGTTTCGATCTAGTGTGATCGGCTCGTAGGCCTGGGCTGCGGGAGCCTGAACCCTAACAGCATCCATTCGATCAGTTACCGCCTTTAAGCGTTCCTCAAAGCTCGCCTTTTGCACAGCCAATGCAGCCGATATGGCGGCTTGTACTTGTTCCGCGTTCATTATCTCAATCGTTTTCCCTGGTCTAGTTTGCAAGTTTAAACTGAGCTCTTCGAATAACTCTTCTAACTCGTTGATATTACTGTCAATGGACATATAATTCCTTTCAGTTCTTCCCTTACCGCTTCTTTCTGTCTTTGTCTCGGGTTTTCTTCAGCTGCGCCGGGCCGCTGTTTTTTGTTTATTTTCACAGTCAGATTCGGGTCCCTCAAACACAGATTTTTTTTATTGTTCTCCCCCAACAATGTATTTGTGGTGCGGTGTTACGTTTCCGAGCCACACTTATCGCGGCACAAGGGGCAGGGGGTGAGGGGAAAGAAAAATGTTCTGAGAAATTTTGACGCTTGAACGTTTTTTTTTATTTTATTTGTTTTTTCTTTCTTTTTTTAATAATTTTATTTTCGTGATTTCGAATGATATTTTACTCTAGTCAATTTTGCAAGTTTTTATCTTTAGATTTGGCGATTTTTGAAAAAAGGTTTCACTTACATGTTCCTCTTTTCCTGTGCTCCTATTTGTTGCGTTATTTATTCACTGTAGGTGTTGTTCCGCAGCTCGTTCCAGCCGTGTTGGAGTTGGTTCTTCTTGTCTGTCGTCGCCGCTGCCCAAAGCCGTCCGCTTTGGTGTAACAGTTTCTTTTGTGTTGATTAAATACCTTTCTTTATACTCAGGGCTGTGAGTTTTTAAATGCAGCGATCTCTTTGTAGATCTGCCGCGGGCGCAGTTTGCCAATTTCCAACCTTGGAGCGGGCGTTGTCTCCGCGCTCTCTTGTTAGAACGGTTTATTTTTGCACTTTTCACCCTTTTTCCTTGCACTCTGAGCGGGCGTTGTCTCCGCACTCAGTTGCTACACTTTGTTGTTGTTTTGTTATGTATTTTCTCACTTTCTTTTGAGCGGGCGTTGTCTCCGCACTCAATTGTTATGTTTTTGTTTGTTGTTTTGTTCTTATTTTTTTCACTTTTTTGAGCGGGCGTTGTCTCCGCACTCAATTGTTATGTTTTGTTTGTTGTTTTGTTCTTATTTTTTTCACTTTTTTGAGCGGGCGTTGTCTCCGCACTCAATTGTTAGATCACCTCCGGGTCGGTTCGAACACGTTGGGCGCCAGTAATAATTAAGTTGGACACAAGTATTGATAAGTTCATATACTTTATTAATAATCAAACTGGATAAGGTGAATCAATTAATAAGATACAAATGTTGAGCACTAAAGTCCCGCAAGGCGTGAACGGAAAATGTTGCAGCCACTCGGCGGGTTGGTTTTTAGACTAACTTAACGTATTCTAAACACCAAGAGGCCAGCCCTTCGCTGCCGTCCACGACGCCGGCTGCTGTCCGGTCAAAGTGCTGACCAAGCGCCTCGTGTGTGGTGTTTGTTTACGGCCGGCATCCGGTCGACCGGCTGCGCCGCTTGCGATCCCATGGATCACGAAAACTGCTTACTTGACAGTAATGCAGAGTCCGCTTTGGCCGATACAGTTAACTCTCGTTAACTTACATGCAGTAAAGTAAGTTAAATTATAAACACAGCAGACTTTCAGTCGACAACAAAAGAGTAACTCCAGATGTCCTTAAACAGGACTCTACCAGCAGGCGCAAATGAGTAACGCGCTTCTCAATATGCACGCACAGGAGTACAGTGTTTCTCTTTTATAAGGTTCGAGGGCAAGGTCGTGAACTAAGTCTACAAGAGCATTTGGATAAGAGACATTCGATAAGATAATTAAACTTTCTTAAGAACTATTGACGGCTGCTGCTCCAAACATACTTGCCTCTGTTGAAAGTTCAGGACTTTTAAAAGGAAGCTCAACGGACGATTGGTTCTTGTTCCCCATCTGCTCCAGCGATGACCTCAATCACTCGTGGTAAGGGAATCTTTAACAGCGCTACATTTTCCTGGATCGAGGATTGTTTCCAGCGCTTCCAAAAAATATATTAGCCACGGGTAACTCATTGTCAGGGATTAAGTCCATGGAAGTTGCGACCCGTACACTCCATCAGCGGACGATTAATTGAAAAATCTCTTGGTTAAGGGACGAAAAAATTTCAGGGTTTTCTGAAACTGAGATAAGAGGATGCGAATTCATTTTATCGTGGATTTGCTAGACAAATGTCCGCAGCTCGTCGAAGCCAAATACGATCCCAAGGATCCACGATGGAATTTATGTTTGGCCTTCTTAACTGCTGTCCCCATATGATGCCGAAATGCAGCGAACAAGGTGGTATGAATCTCCAATCGAAGCCGTTGTTGCTGCAGTGACTACGAACTTCTCGCATATAATTCCTTGCCACACAAGTTTAGTGACATTATCCGATCAAATGCATCAGGGAATGCCGCAAGTTGCACTCAAGAAAGCCTCAGTTGTTAGGTCCTTCCAACGAGACGGCCTTCATTGCAGAATACATGAAGGCGCTGATGTGACATTTCATAAACGATTATTTTCCCACATCTGGAGTGTAGTATACGGGAGCGCAGTAGGAAATTCTACTGACACTGAATGCAGGCGAATCCTGTATTGGTCAGCCATGATGTATTCCACAAGACGAGGTCTGGATCTGCAGCAGATGCAAAGCGCCAGCAACAGTTTTCATGCCGCCAATGGGCCAGAACTGTAAACGCAACTACAGCAGTGATGCTACTGGTGACTTCTGTAATCCGAGATGTCAGAGCAAGACTCTCGGTGGATCTCCTTCAGTTAAGCAGCTAGAATCTGCTTTGGCAGACTGCTGTTAGCGATTTAGTTTTACGAAATTTAAGCTAATTAGTTGGAAGAGTAGTTACAAAATGCCACTGAGATAACGAGTCCAAAAATGCGAAACATGCCACAAAGGGCAGTCAATTTCTCCCGGGATTATTCGTGTTTCCATGAAGCTTCTTTCCATTTAGCTTCAGTCGAGCTGGCCAGACTGCATAGAAGATTATGCCATCTGCAATTACCTCCTTGGTTCCTAGCGCTTTCCACGTCCCAAGATTTAAGGTGCCGGCGTCTAGTAATGACAGCAACTTCAACCCACCAATCGCCACGCATCAGCCCAAATACCACTCTAATGTGCGAATGTAGAATAAAACGTTTATTAGCAAATTAGTTTTTGAAAATATCAGCTTCACTATCAATGACAGTTGTGAACATGGAATAGAAGCTTGTCCACTCTTTATATTCTCCGCTGAATTTGGGCAGTTGGAAAGCGCGATCGGTTGATCATGTACCTATGGGATTGGGATTCATTTGGATGGATTGGAAAAACGGAACAATGCGTTGGTTAAGAAAGCTGGCCCAACTCAAGAAGCGAGATCGCCACAGGGAACCAAGAAACACATGCCTAGATTAGAGATAGAGCGAGAAACACTTGGCCTTTGTTTTGCAACAAAAACAGATCAGACACAATTTACATACTCTTCTATATCAACTGAATTTTGGAATGCTTAGTGTAGTGTATTGACATTAGCGATTCAATAAGCACGCGTTTACTTCAAGTCTCTTTTATTGAATAGTTGGTTTTTTATAATTTCAAATCGTAGCTTATATATTAGGTGTGACCTTCTCTAGTTATATATACATATAGAATACTTATGATAATACCTAACACGCCTGTCCTTAGGATTGTAAACTTTCAATGGCTCGTTATAATATGCGTCTTTATTTCGTGATTGTGCAACTTATACCCTCTGCACACTGAGCTCGTTACGGGGGAACGTTGGGAGTTTTGACAGACGGTTAAACTCCGATTCACACTGGCACAGTCTACCGTTTACCGTCTAACAGCTGATGACAACAACAAAAACTGAGTTTTTGAGCGGAAGATTTTTTTATTTTTGTTGGGAAAAAAATGGATATGGAAGATTTAGCAATTGTGTTAACTGTGGCTCCACAGACAAATATTTTTTTGCAATAGCTAATCATGTTGTTGGACGAAGAGGATAAGGATAGCGGTTACAGCGGAATAATTGTGTGCTTTTGCGTACTGCACAATAGCGCAATAAACTATAGTTGGGAGCTTTATAATATTATAACTAGTCTGCAGAACAGATACGATCTGCCATAGCAAAGTATTGCGTAAATCGCAATAAATAAGAAATGAAATACAATTTAAAAACATATTTATTTATTTGTTCTTTGTTTTGAACAAGCCAAGAGATCATTCTAGAATTTTGTTTGTTGCTTACTAATTCATCCATACGTTTTCCCAGCAGCTCAGCTATCTCAAGTTGCTTCTTGTGGTACTCTATTAGCATGATTTCCATCTCTGTGGTCCACTGCAGCCTGCCGCCGCCTGCTCTTCTCTTATTTCCTGCATTGTGTTCAAATATTAACAATAAAATTATTAAATTAAAAAAATATATATGTATAAACTTACCACTAGAATTTGATGCTCCTTCCATTTAAGATTGTTTCTTTTTTTAGCTGTCATTGCATACATATTTGCAGTGAATTCCATTTTTTCGTTGTGAATGCCAATTTTTCAGAGTCGCATTTGAAAACCATCGGCTAAATAACGCATAGAAACGTGCGGCTTAGGAACATTCAAAATAGACGGTGGAACTAAGTGGGAAATTTTCGGAACGGCAAAACGTTACGTACCGTCTAGTAAATAGACGATAAAGGGTGAACAGTGTGAATAGGCTATTAGAGTGAATGTGCCCTGACATATCAATACTTGTCGTTGACTCGATATGTCGAAAGCACACGATATACATTCTTATAATAGTATCGATAAGTATATCTCAAAGGCCTATATCCAGCACTGCGAAATTTTACTGACAGGAATCTGCTCTTTATTTCGGTTGTGTGGAACTCAACTCATGTAGTGTGACCAAGAACCTAAAAAGTGATTTGCCACTCTCATGAATCAGCTGTGTTTTTTAAACAGCGCCAATTTTTAAAATAAAACTAATAATTAAAAAAGGAAGAAAAGTAATTTGGACGATGAAGTGATTGTGTTGGTAGCGGCACATATTGTTGTAAGAAAAAGAACAGCACAGTCAGAGGCGTCAAAATGTCAAAATTATCAAAATGCTTATTTTCCGTGATCCTCCAAAAACATGGTCTTGCCTCAACTGCTTTTATTAATGCAATCTTCTCCTCACTTTAAAAATTAGCATATCTCTTTGTGGTTTCGCGCATAGATTTTTCCTCCACCTCTCAGTTGTTTTCAGTAATAATAGGCAAATATATTTTCCTGGTCTGCATGTCAGCTGTTCTCTCAGTCCACATTCGTGTCGATATCGATACTATTGAGAAGAATTCGTGGATTTTGTTTACGTTGCTGGATACTGAGGCCAGAAAAACACAAACGAAAAATTCCTGGCCCAGTTATTTTTATATGAAGTTTGGCAGTAATTTTTAGTTTCCGCGGTGCTGAATAACCAGCATAACATGATAATATATCTTACAGTTTTTTTGATGAAATGATGAAAACCATAAAATCAATATAAAAACGAGAGGGAACGTTGTGAGCCGCGGCAATGGCCGCGGCTCTACTTTATACCCGGTACTCAGTCAGTATATACGTATTTATGTATACATATGAGCTTACGATTTATTTAATTAATTATATGTTCACAAAAGAGACGAATTAAATTTGGCCAAAATGGAAAATTTCAAAAAATTATGTCGAACCCTGTATTTTTATATTTTAGAAGTTATCTGTTTCCATTTTTCCATTTTTATTTACATTTAATTTTTACTTCGGCTGCTACATTTTTACATACACATGCACATACATACATATACACATACAAGAGACATGGAAGTGTGTGCGAGAGAGAGAGGGAATCGCTTGGCTGCCGTTTGGTAGCCACTGAAATTTAATTTGTTCTTTCTGGCTATAATAATGATCCGATATGATCCAGATTCGGCAATCTGATAGATACGGATATTTTCCATAATTCTGCGTTTTTAGTTTTCTCTTATCTTAAAAATTGTGGATTCCACAGATTTTCATCCTTTGTGGGGGCGGAAGGGGGCGTGGCAAAATTTTGAAATAAACTCGTGCTGGTTTGATATCACAGGAGTTAGGATAGAGAGTTTGGTTGCTCTAGCTCTTATAGTCTCTGAGAACTAGGCGTCAAAAAATACGAATGGGCAAAGCAGATGGGGTCGCGTGGGAGAGAGAGCGAGAGGGAACGATAACTTTCGAAATGGTTTTCTTCATAGTGGCTATATTAATAATCCGATCTGATCCAGATTCAACACTCTGATAGAAATGATTATTCTCTATGATTCTGCGTTTTTAGTTTTTTCGTATCTTTAAAATTGTGCATGCCACAGATTTTCGTCCTTTGTGTGGGCGGAAGTGGGCGGGGCGAAATTTTGAAATACTTTCGGAGTAGTGTGATAACACAGAAACCTGGATACAAAATTTGGTTGCTCTAGCTTTAATAGTCTCTGAGATATAGGCGCAAATGAAGACGGACAGACGGACAGACGGACGGACAGACAGACATGGCTATATCGACTCGGCTATTGATGCTGATCAAGAATATATATACTTTATGGGGTCGGAAACGCTTCCTTCTGTGCGTTACACACAACCGTTATCCGCACAAATCTAATATACCCCTATACTCTTCGAGTACCGGGTATAACGAGAGGGAACGTTGTCTACTTTATCCCCGGTACTCAGTCAGTATATACGTATTTATGTATACATAAGAGCTTAGGATTTATTAAATTAATTATATGTTCGCAAAAAAGACGAATTAAATTTTGGCCAAAATGGAAATTTTCAAAAAATTAGGTCGAACCCCATGCTGTAGCTTTATATTTTAGAAGCTATCTGTTTCCATTTTTATTTACATATGATTTTTACGTCGGCTGCTACATTTTTACATACACATGTAAAACAAGAGACATGGAAGTGTGTGCGAGAGAGAGAGGGAATCGCTTGGCTGCCGTTTGGTAGCCACTGAAATTTAATTTGTTCCTTCTGGCTATAATAATGATCCGATATGATCCAGATTCGGCAATCTGATAGATACGGATATTTTCCATAATTCTGCGTTTTTTGTTTTCTCTTATCATAAAAATTGTGGATTCAACAGATTTTCGTCCTTTGTGGGGGCGGAACGGGGCGTGACAAAATTTTGAAATACACTTGTATTGAAGTGATATCACAGGAGTTTGGATAGAAAGTTTGTTCTAGCTTCTTTTTGTTCTTGTTCTTTTTATACCCGGTACTCGAAGAGTATAGGGGTATATTAGATTTGTGCGGATAACGGTTGTGTGTAACGCACAGAAGGAAGCGTTTCCGACCCCATAAAGTATATATATTCTTGATCAGCATCAATAGCCGAGTCGATATAGCCATGTCTGTCTGTCCGTCCGTCTGTCCGTCTTCATTTGTGCCTATATCTCAGAGACTATAAAAGCTAGAGCAACGAAATTTTGTATTCAGGCCTCTGTGCTATCACACTACTCAAAGTATGTTTCAAAATTTTGCCCCGCCTCCTTCCGCCTCCACAAAGGACGAAAGTCTGTGGCATACACAATTTTGAAGATACGAGAAAACTAAAAACGCTGTATCATAGAGAATGACCATTTCTATCAGAGTGTTGAATCTGGATCAGATGGGATTATTAATATAGGATTATTATATAGGATTATTAATATATGAAGGAAACCATTTCAAAAGTCATCGTTCCCTCTCGCTCTCTCTCACACGCGACCCTATCTGCTTTCCCCATTCGAATTTTTTGTCGCCTAGTTCTCAGAGACTATAAGAGCTAGAGCAGCCAAACTTTCTATCCAAGTTCCTGTGATATTGAACCAGCACGAGTTTGTTTCAAAATTTTGACACGCACCCTTCCGCCCCCACAAAGGACGAAAATCTGTGGAATCCACAATTTTTAAGATAAGAGAAAACCAAAAACGCAGAATTGTGGAAAATAGCCATATCTATCAGATTGCCGAATCTGGATCAGGTCATTATTATAGCCAGAAGGAACAAATTAAATTTCAGTGGCTACCAAACGGCAGCCAAGCGATTAGCTCTCTCTCTCGCACACACATCCACGTCTCTTGTGTGGATATTATTATAGCCACAATAAAGAAAATCATTTAGAGTGGGTAAGTAGATAAAATATACATATGTATGTATATACGCGCCCTCTCTCTCTCTCTTTTAAGTCTTCCTCGTCTGCCTTGCCACGCAATTAGTAACTGCGATCCACGGCAATCAAAAAGTTAGCCATATACTAGCTGCTGGCAAGTGTTCTCCCTTTCTCTTTCCCGCTTTGACCTTGTAACCCCCCTCTCCATCAACCAAGTGCGATGACCTGTCTGCTTGTCCATGTCTTACCACAATCACCGCCCACCCCCATTAATAACTAAATCTGTACCTTTCACCTAAAGAAAGAGAGAGAGAGAGCGAAGATGCCTAACAATATCACATGTCCAAAAAAATAAGCGCCCGCCCAGGCAATCATATATTTACATAAATAAATATATACATAAATGTATACATACAAATGTATGTATGTATTCATATGTATGGATGTATGTATACATACATATACATATTTAAAATATAAAATTTAAAACCAATGGGCAAATTCATATGTAATTATTCATATGTAAATACACATAATATAGCACATACATATGTATTTGCATATTCTGATTGAATGAACCGTTATAGGTAGGGAAGGGGTACCTGCGGTTGCATGTGTTCACTCTATGAAAAGAAAGAGAATTGTCCATCAAAGAAACTGCGAAATCAAAACAAAACTGGCAAGCACGTGCGCTCTATTTTTTTTCTCTCTGTTTCCCCTTCCATCTTCTGACCAAGACCCTCTCTCTCAACAAACAAAAGGGATGCGCGATGCGCTGTTTACATGTCTTAGCAAGATCCCCCCTCACCCCCTTCCATCCACATCATTTCAGTAAACTAAATTTTATCCGTTACTGGCAGGGGAGGGGGAAACGCGAATGTTTTCGCTCTAAAAATACATATTTGAGTTTTCTCTCTAGCCCTCTCTTTCCACTTGAGAACTCTCTGCCACACTTTCTGAACAAGTGCTCTCTCAATAGAGCAACTGCCTATTTACACTCATCTGTATGTCATCAAGATGAATTTAGTAACAAGGTGACAATATCTACGTCACAACATCTGCTCTCTTTCGCGAACCATCCATTTGTCGTATGCTGAGCGCCGAAATAGAGTAGATGGCCATCACCGCAGCCGACGCAACCTAATCTTTTAATTCACCTTGCATGTCTCTTTTATGAACAGTGTCAATTTGACAGAGTGAGAGAGAGATAGAGGGAGGCTGAGAGAGCGCCCTCGCAAAATCATGTGTTTCAAACCAAAACATTGACCCCACGCAATGGTATTAGAATTAGAAGGAGTAATTAGTAGGAAAGGAATTAGAAGTATATACAGAAACAGCTCAGACAGTCTTTCTCTTGTAAAAATTTAATTTTCCGTTACTCCCGCATGTTTTGACTCCATTCGTTCTGCCTTGCTCCAAATTGCTCTACTCTCTTCTCTCTTGAGTGACTCTCGCGGAAAAAACCGCCGAGTTTCAGTAGGCATATTTTGGGTACGACCAGTCGATATCGAGCCAAGGAGAGCGATAGAGACTTTTCGATTGCCGATTGTGAAAAAATCCGTTAATTAACCAAATTAAAACTAGTTGAGCTCTTAACTTATTAAATACAAGTAGTGCTTGCTTATTAAGATATAGGGCTTTAGTTTTTCTGTGCCGATCGTCAGTTAGAAGCTATTTAATAGTAGCTAACTGTGACGGTGCTTCGCGCGCTTTTGGTTGTTGCTGCTGACGTCGCTGCTTTTCTGGAGACTGAGGCCGGACGTCGCTGCTTCTGTAGTGGCTGAGGACGAACGTCGCTGCTCTCGCCAGGGGACGTCGCTGCTTCGCAAAAAGTCGTATATTTTATTATTTCTTTTTCTTCTTTTTTGGTTTTTATATAATTACATATAATAATTCGTTATTTTGTGTAATTATATATAATCAATAATTAATATTAATTAATTATATTATTATATTATTTGATTAGGTTTATATTATTTCATTGTCTTTTAATTTGTTCATATTTTACTAAAATATAATAAAATATGTTATGTATAATAACATAACATATTTTATTATGCCTCGAAGGAATAGGCAATCTGGTTCTCAACAGTCTCAGAGACATAAATTGCGATACAGATCAAATAGGGAAGGAAATTTTGAAAATTTAGAAATTGTTGCAGATAGAAGAGTTTTAATTAGTCCAGACCCTCACTTCGTTGAACCGATTATTAACCAGCAGCAAGAGAATGAGGCACAAAATCAGGTGACTACTGGGCAGGTTTCAGGTGTAGGTCAGGAAGTGCAGGCAGCCATCGCTGACGAACAGATTGTGAATGGTGAGGGAAATAGTGTTGCGATAAACGCACAGAGTAGACGACAAGTGGCCGATACTAACCGTCGGTCTAGACGAAGACGCAACCAAAGGTATAGGGCCAGAGAACAGACCCAGAATAGTGTCGAACATACAGTTAGACGTGAAGACGCACAGGTTAGACGTGAGGAGCAAGTGGCCGATACTCTGCGTCGGTCCAGACGAAGACAGGACGTGGACTATAGGGCTACAGAGCAGGCACAGAATACAGTAGGACATATACAGAGACGAACAGACGCACAGGTTAGACGTGAGGAGCAAGTGGCCGATACTCTGCGTCGGTCCAGACGGAGACAGGACGTGGACTATCGGGCTACAGAGCAGGCACGGAATACAGTAGAACATATACAAAGACGAACAGACCCACAGATTAGACGTGAGGAACAAAGGACAAATACAGAGAGGCGACAGCGTATACGTAGAAATAATGAAAGGAGACGGATGTTAGAAAGAGAGCAGGATAAAATTCGTAGGGTCAAAGAAAGGAGTTTAGCTGATCGTAGGCGTATCTCGCGAGCGAGAGACACTCTGGCACGCCAATCTGCTCGTGTCGCTGCTCGACAGTCAGCAATTGACGCTGCCAGAGCTGTAAGTCAGAGAGTTAGCCAATATAGGAGCGATAGCAGTAATAGAGCTGAGCAAAATTTAAGAAACGCCTCCCGAATGCAGCAAGACCGAGGAAATATCTCGCAGGAGGATAGAACACATATAGCACCCAGAATAAGGCTTAGTGGCCTAGAAGCTCTAAAAGTAGTTTATAATAGGAATGTAAAGCTGGGTCCTGATCAGGTTTGCCTTTCTTGTAAAGGCCTGTGGTTCCCCAAACAAATTTCCAAGATTCCTCGCGTCCTTTTAGAAAGTGATTGCGAGTTTAGTGCTGGTATCTTTGCTCTTGAAAGTCTTCTAGAATTCCCAACATTAAAATTCTGCAGAACATGTTATCACAACATTAAGAAGCGTAAAAAGCCTAAGCTTTTTTTCATTGATCTAGATTTTCCTAAACTGCCCGACTGCTTAAAGGGGCTTACTCCATTAGAGGAACGACTGATTTCTCCTCGACTTCCATTTATGATAATTAAGCCATTATTGCCTGGGGGAAGAGGCCAAAATGCCATTAAAGGAGCAGTTGTGAACGTCCCTATTTCCGTAAGTGATATCGTGCAGGAGCTTCCACGAGCTTTCCATGAAGCCCAGGTTATTCAGCTCCACCTGAAGCGTAGAAAAGAGTATCTTCATCCCTTCATGGCTGAAACCATTAGACCTTCCAAAATTTTTGAAGCACTTCGTGATTTAGTTAGTACAGATTTGTATAAAAAGCATAATGTCGATTTTTACGACAATGGTGCACAATGATTCACGTATGCCAGTCATCGAGAAATTTCAGTATCTCCGTAGATGCCTAGATGGAGCTGCGCTGGCCACGATTCAATCTTTGGAGTTGTCTGAGGAAAATTACGACGGGGCGTTCAATTTATTAACATGTCAAGGCTATTTTCGGTCTGCAAGGGGTGGAGAAGGGCTCAGCCAGCGGCTTGCGTGCGCTCAGCGACAAGATCAATTCGCACTTACGTACTCTTCGGACCTTGGCAACGCCCCAGGAGATTTCGGATGGGTTGCTGGTTTGCATCATAAGCAAGAAATTGGACCACAAGACGCAGGTGAAATGGGAGGAGAGCCTGCCGACCTCAAGATTGCCTCTCTGGTCAGACATGTCCTCATTCTTGGAAGCGAAGTGTCGGAGGCTGGAGAATTTGGCATCGGCTATGGTAACAAGTCCTAGCCAGCAGGTGGGAGAAAATTAACTTAGCACACTTATCGCCTCCACTAGCGACCATCCTAGCCCCACATGTAACTATTGCAATTCCTGTCAGCATTACATATCTAGATGTCAGGCATTCCTAAACCTCCCTGCTTACGATCGATATAAAGAAGCAAAGAAGCGGCACTTGTGTTTAAACTGCCTTAACAAGGGCAATAAATTGCAGAGGTGCAGGTCAGGATCTTGCAGGCATTGCCAGTACAAACATCATACGCTACTCCATATCCAATCGAGCGCTGCTGCATCATCTTCCTCATCACCGACCGAAGAATCGAGCCAGCAACGCGCCGCAACTAACTAACCAACCAACTAATTCCCGATGACTTGGACGTTCCCTCCACAAACCATTTTCGACATGAAGCGCCGGTTGCTGCATTCGACGATCTATACGGGACTCATCGCAGCATCAGTCAAAAAGGCCGTCATCCACGCCCAAAGAGTACTCTCAAAAAGGCCGATAGAAAGATAGCGGTCATGCCCCTTCAGGATGGATCTGTTGAAAGACGTTGCCTTCCAACGGGGGGTGAATGTTCGGGGCAGATCCTCACCGAATAGCGGCTGGCCAAATAGCAGCTAGTTATTAGCCTTCATCCGCATATTTACATTTCTACATATTTATACATGCATACATATTCTGTTAATTCTTGCACTTGCTTGCCCTGCTAAACGCCCTCTCAAAGCTCGCGCTCCTCTTCGTTATCTATGCTCGGCGTTATCTATGTTTGCCGAGCGAAGCGAAGCTGGGCCCAGCTATCGAAACGGCAATGATGGAAATAAGAAGGGCAAGCAAGGGCCACTCGCCGTTCAGACGTTATTAAGAGAAAATTTGTAATTTTATTTCTGCGCCGCGTTTTATTTATTTGGAATAAATATTCGGCCGATCGAGGATAAAAAGAATTATCCCCACAGGTACCATAAGGAATTAAACGGTAAAATGCGGCATTGGAAGATTTGGTCAATCGGCTGCAACTTGACTGAGTTTTCAAAGTCAAAATTTCGGGAATAGATAGTGCAAAATATGTTCAAATTTGAATTTGTAAATTGCAACTACATACAAGATGTTTGAATCGGATTTATATTTTTATTTGTCAGCTTTTCAGAACTGCATAATTCAATACAACCAGCTATAAGAAACTGTAGTTATTTGAAAAAACATGAACAAAATATATTTTAAAAATTATTAACAAAAAAAAGGAAAACCTAGAAAACAAACCAAATTTCTTTAAAATATTGAAAATTCCCAAAACTATCGGAAAAAATCAATATGGGCCTCAGCGGAAATGTCGTGTTGACTTATGTTATTTGCTATGTGTTATGTGAATTTTTATTTTATTTATTTATTTATTTATTCGCCAACGGTTAAACCTTCACTGGCTAAACTAACTTACATCTATCTTAAATAATAAAAAGTAATCAACCAAAAACAATTAACAATGAAACATGAAAAAGTCAGACAGCAATTGTCTAACGGCTGCTTTACTATGGCAAAAGTCGAACCGCATCCCAGCTGGCAACGCATTATACTGGCGAAGGGCCCTGCATATTGGCTCGTTACTTCCGTAGTTGCTCCGGTGAAAATCAATAGCAAAGAGTACGTGATCCCTAAGGCTCCTGGCAGGCGCATTGAAGCCGATCCTATTAAGCAGGTCAGGGCAATCTATATTCCCCACTAACAAATCATAAACAAAGAGTTGAGCCGCAATGGTCCTACGGTCCTCGAGAGAGGAGAGATGCACAAGGCGACATCTGAACTCATAGGATGGCAATGGGACTGCAAACTGCAAAGGCTGGAGGGCGAACTTCAGAAACTTCCTCTGTAATCTTTCAATGCGCGCAATCTGACCAACCCCAGTAGGGTTCCAAACCACTGAAGCATATTCAAGGCGCGAGCGCACGAGGGAAGAATATAGACTTAGCCTCGTGTATGGATCGCTGAACTGAGATGAGTTGCGCGTAACAAAGGCAAACATAGCATAAGCTTTCGGCAAAATGTAATTCAGATGCTCCACAAAGAAAAATTTTGAATCAAACAAGATGCCTAGATCGAGTATCTCCGTCTGCTTTAAGAGCGGAAGGCCATCTATAGAATACGAAGTCTGGACTTTAAATGTACACTTGCCATACGAAACAAAATAACATTTGCTAACATTAAGTGGAAGCAAATTACGTATGCACCAACGAGCAACTTCATCCAGGTCATGCTGAAGAAGGATACTGTCGCCTAATGAATTGACAGAGCGAAAAATCTTGAGATCATCAGCGTAAAGCAAATACTCAGACGCTCGAATGCTAAGACATATGTCGTTGATAAAAATAGAGAACAACAGTGGACCAAGAGCACTGCCCTGTGGAAGGCCGGAAGTAGCCAAATATGGGTCCGACTGCTTTCAATTCACCAATACAACATACTCTCGCTGCTCAAGATATGATATGAACCAACTGAGCAAGCTCGAATGAATACCCAACCGGTGCAGCTTGGCTACTAGAGCACAGTGAGAAACTTTGTCAAAGGCCTTAGCAAAGTCAGTATACACAACATCGACCTGAGAGTACTTTTCAAAGGAACGTGTGCAGAAATTACTGAATGCGACCAGATTCGTAGTTGTTGATCTACCCGGCATAAAACCATGCTGATTTGGGCTAATGTATGACCTCATGAGAAAAGTAATCTTTTTGGCAATGATGCGCTCAAAAAGCTTTGAGATGTTGCTGAGTTTGGCAATTGGTCTATAATCAGAGATACTACTCTTCGAGCCTTTTTTAAAAACAGGAGTGACTGTGGCAGCTTTCAACTTACCAATAAACCGACCCGATAGCAAGGAATTTATAAAAAGAATTTTCAGAGGTGCACAAAAAGCATCCCCACAATTACGAAGCAGGAAGGCAGAAATACCATCACTGTCAGGTTTATAAGAATTATCGAAGTCAGCAATAGCCTCCAAGATGTCCCCCTCCAATATATCAAGCGTGCCAATATTGACCACCGAAGGGATGGGGTCCAAGACATCCGAATCTTGCCACGTCACACATGGCTCAAAATTAGAGCTGAAAAAAGAAGCAAAAAGGTTTGCTATGCCAATATCAGTATTAGAGCTATGGAAACCAAGATACATAGCTGAGGGCAGACCACTCGTTGACCTTTTAGAGTTTATAAAATGCCAGAATGACCTGGGATTAAGTTTGAGTCCCCTCTCAACGTCGGCAATGTACTGATTATATAAAAATTTGTTAAGAAACGAAAACTCCCGTTTATGTTGCACATACCGGTCCCAATCACCAGGGTCCCGAGTCTTATCAAAACGCTTAAAAAACTTATTGCGGAGATTTTTGTACCTAACGAGCCCCTTCGTGTACCATGGTAACCTGTAGGAGCCACGCACTCTTCTGGTGGAGTTTTTATCAACAAAATGACGCACTGTTTCAATGAAAACGCTATAACAGGTATCAACACAAGGATGCGATAGAACAGACGCCCAGTTTACATTTAACATGTCATCCCTCATAGCATTAAGACTTACATCAGTAAAATAATAATGAACATCAAGTTCCGCTCGAGGCGAGTAACAAATGAATTTAACTGCTAGTAGCAATGGCATATGATGCATATCGCATTCTGCAATTGGCAGTTCACAGCGCGCAACACGGCAGTCGACATCAGGTCCAACTAAAACTAAATCTAGAATCTTATTTAACCTATTAAATACATTATTGACTTGGGTTAAGCCCATACTAAAACAGTCATCCAAACAAAGAATTTCGTGCTGCAAGTGCACATTACTCGGGATCATAGCCAACGACTGCGGATCGGCGGACCACACCAACGACCCCAAATTGAAATCGCCAATAACGCAGAGATGCTGCCGGTCTTTTAAATTAGCATGCATGCTGGTTATATTTTTCATATGCGCCTTGTAGACCTCATAGCTACTACTCGGCGGAATATACGATGCACTGATCACAAGAGCCTCCGACTGTCCGGCCACCAACACACCAATCTGATCATACATAGTGTCTCCATCCAAGAGACAAATGGGATCACACTGCATAGTGCGTCTAACGGCCACAATGACCCCTCCCCCTCTGCAGCGATTCGTTTTAGCACAGTCTCTGTCCTTACGAAACACATGAAAAAGGTTGGGGTCAAAGTACTCGCTGTCGAAAAAGTTATCGTTGAGCCAGGTTTCAACCAAGATAATAACGTCGAAATCGCACATAGAAGTTGCCAAATATATAGCCTGTGCCTTAGTGCGCATGCCCGCTACATTCTGAAAGAAGATGCGAATGGATTTGGCCCCTTCCATAGGCATGATCGCAGAAGGTAGCAGTGCTGAACGGCTAGTGGGCACGGAAGCACAATCATTAGGAGGGATTGGCAAATCACAAACAGCAAGAGGAGCGCGGCTCATGCGTAAAAGATGCTCAAACTCCGTGGTCCGAAACCGCAACACACCTTCCTCGACCAGATGATTAAACAGGGCAGCGGCAGGGAGATCCATAATAGGTACTGTTGACGAAGAGAGTATTCCATATACGAGCGAACGACGGGCTACTGACTCTCCCCAAGTGTCGAGTACAGCAGCAGCGCAAGCAATGCACACGAAGACATGCGTTGTCTCATGTTGTTGTAACGACGATGTCAGAGAATTTTTCGCCATTATCTCGACTATGCATTATCTAGAAGACTGATTTGTATTGCTATGCATGCTATAATAGTACCGTTCTTTATCGTGTATTTTGTTTTGCGCTGTCGATTCTTGGAAGACATTGATAACAACTCAACTTATTTGTTTGCAGCAGAGGTAATCGGTCATAACATACTTAGAATTACTGATTGCTTCTATACACGTAAGCTTAGAAACATAGTTGGGAAGAGAGTAAGCGCGAAAAACCGGAGAATCAGCCTTCTAAAGTAAATTATACCGGTATTTTTCTTGTCCGGTAGTAGTTACCTAGCAGTTATGCGAAAATGAGAAGGGCAAGCAAGGGCCACTCGCCGTTCAGACATCATTAAAAGAACATTCGTAAATCGCGTTTTATTTATTTGGAATAATTATTTGGCCGATCGGGGATAAAAAGCATTATCCCCACAACTGGCATTGCTGGGTCGTGGAGGAGCTAGCAGGATACCGCTCTCCCAATCAAGCTGATCATCGTCTTTAACGTCACTAATGTCATGTACGTCACGAGCCTGAGTAGACAACGTTAGGCTACGCACTGCAGCACTAAGCTGTTCAGTCATGGTAGCAGTCAGACTGGCTCGAAAGGTATCCAAGGAATTGTTAATCAACTGCTGTATACGGTCGTCTGTAAGTTGCCTCCAATCAGAAGTTACTCCAGGCCGAGAAACATTACGTCCCACATTTGGATTTTGGTATATTCGGGGGTTAGATGGGTTGCTCGTGGTGCAAGAAACTGATCTGGTAATTCCGCGAGGTCTGGAAACAGCTCCGGACTCACGCTGGGTGCCATTTATTATGTAACTGACACGGTCGGAGTCGTTTCGAACTGCACCTTTTGTCTACTGGTTGGACGGTATAACTCAGGGAGATTGGCCTGGATTCAGTGCGGCCTAGACAGCTGCGTTATAATAATAAAATCGTAGACAGAGAAATAGGAATGACCAGACAATACGGGAACGGACTGAGACACGATATTCTCCCATTCTGTTGGAGAGCCGGTATGTTGGGGTTCTCCTTCTTTACCCACCCTTCCTGTAGAACTCAATCGAGTCTATCCAAAACATTGCTGCGGCGCGAAGTACTTGAGGTTTCCTCAAGAAGAAGAAGTTAGTTCATGTTAATCTCTTAATATATTTCATGGGAAGATATCGATATTTTAGGAGCTAACAGGAGTAGGTAATGCATTGATTAAATTAGATAATTCATTATGAGAAAATTAACAATGGTGGCTTAGACATGTAATGGTACATAATGAGCATAATTGACTTAATAAATTAGGAAGAATTCATAAATATGCCATACATCACGATCGCCATGCACCGGGATTATTTATTTGACTATATATAAAGCTACGGCAAAGATAAACCTGTTGCAAATCAGGGTATGTTGACAAGACCCGTGTGCATAACGATCGGTTACCGAGGCCTCAAAAAGGCAATCTAGCTCCATCAGTTTTGCGCTATAGTTTATTGTTGCGTCGCTTACACATCAATTTTGCCGGCTATGCCGTACTCACGACCACATTGTATTATTAGTCCATCGGTGTCAGCAGGCATGTTGACTCAAATGACCGTAGGCGATAGATTTAAATTTGGGTAAAGCAACAGAAGAAGCGCAAAACTATACGAGAGTTTAAGAGTAATATAAGTATGCTGATAAAGCATATTTAATTAATATAATTCAAACTCCTGTTGATACAAGGTTAGCTACAAAGACTACAGTAGGCTTGGTTGTAGGTCCGGGTGATGTGGTCCCGCAACGGGCACGAATTGGAACGTGCTTCGACGACATATAGACCAATGCCACTTGTGGCCCTTAGTGTTGGCCGTCTTTCAACTTGGATCTTGTCGATGGTGATGCGGTATTCTCGGTCGTGTATCCGAGGGGTATGATCCGGGACTGAGACACGTGGCCCGGGAGCCTGCAGGAACTTCGAGGTTATGTAATTCAATGCCTCACGTAACACTCTTGTGTCTGCCCGTCCTCTAATTTTGATCTTGTCAGGTTTTGGCGACCAAAAGAGGGCTGTGATCAATAACAAAGGTAGCTTAGAGAAAACACCCACGAACTATCATTACCAATAAATACTCACGGCTATCACGGTGACAAGGTGTGAAGGGCAACGGATAAGAGTTGCGTGCGGCAAGGTGTTCTGCTGCACACGCCTGATCCAAGCACAAACTTCGCACACTCACTGTTTGGTCAATGACCACCGGCACCGCTAATCAACACGCACTGCTGGGTTCTCGAAAATTTACAATTCCAAGAGAAATTATTTTGGTGCTGGGTACACGCAGTTGCACAGGTGTGGGGAATCAGTTACTTGGGAGCGTTGAGGATCCATCCGGATTTCCAGCCTCTCCCAGGTTATGTATATTTATTTTTTTATTTAATTAACAATTTAATGCTAATAATGCTATATATGTAAATTAGGGAGAGAACTAAAGATAAACTATAATAAAATTAACGAGAGGGAACGTTGTGAGCCGCGGCTCTACTTTATACCCGGTACTCAGTCAGTATATACGTATTTATGTATACATAAGAGCTTAGGATTTATTAAATTAATTATATGTTCGCAAAAAAGACGAATTAAATTTTGGCCAAAATGGAAATTTTCAAAAAATTAGGTCGAACCCCATGCTGTAGCTTTATATTTTAGAAGCTATCTGTTTCCATTTTTATTTACATATGATTTTTACGTCGGCTGCTACATTTTTACATACACATGTAAAACAAGAGACATGGAAGTGTGTGCGAGAGAGAGAGGGAATCGCTTGGCTGCCGTTTGGTAGCCACTGAAATTTAATTTGTTCCTTCTGGCTATAATAATGATCCGATATGATCCAGATTCGGCAATCTGATAGATACGGATATTTTCCATAATTCTGCGTTTTTTGTTTTCTCTTATCATAAAAATTGTGGATTCAACAGATTTTCGTCCTTTGTGGGGGCGGAACGGGGCGTGACAAAATTTTGAAATACACTTGTATTGAAGTGATATCACAGGAGTTTGGATAGAAAGTTTGTTCTAGCTTCTTTTTGTTCTTGTTCTTTTTATACCCGGTACTCGAAGAGTATAGGGGTATATTAGATTTGTGCGGATAACGGTTGTGTGTAACGCACAGAAGGAAGCGTTTCCGACCCCATAAAGTATATATATTCTTGATCAGCATCAATAGCCGAGTCGATATAGCCATGTCTGTCTGTCCGTCCGTCTGTCCGTCTTCATTTGTGCCTATATCTCAGAGACTATAAAAGCTAGAGCAACGAAATTTTGTATTCAGGCCTCTGTGCTATCACACTACTCAAAGTATGTTTCAAAATTTTGCCCCGCCTCCTTCCGCCTCCACAAAGGACGAAAGTCTGTGGCATACACAATTTTGAAGATACGAGAAAACTAAAAACGCTGTATCATAGAGAATGACCATTTCTATCAGAGTGTTGAATCTGGATCAGATGGGATTATTAATATAGGATTATTATATAGGATTATTAATATATGAAGGAAACCATTTCAAAAGTCATCGTTCCCTCTCGCTCTCTCTCACACGCGACCCTATCTGCTTTCCCCATTCGAATTTTTTGTCGCCTAGTTCTCAGAGACTATAAGAGCTAGAGCAGCCAAACTTTCTATCCAAGTTCCTGTGATATTGAACCAGCACGAGTTTGTTTCAAAATTTTGACACGCACCCTTCCGCCCCCACAAAGGACGAAAATCTGTGGAATCCACAATTTTTAAGATAAGAGAAAACCAAAAACGCAGAATTGTGGAAAATAGCCATATCTATCAGATTGCCGAATCTGGATCAGGTCATTATTATAGCCAGAAGGAACAAATTAAATTTCAGTGGCTACCAAACGGCAGCCAAGCGATTAGCTCTCTCTCTCGCACACACATCCACGTCTCTTGTGTGGATATTATTATAGCCACAATAAAGAAAATCATTTAGAGTGGGTAAGTAGATAAAATATACATATGTATGTATATACGCGCCCTCTCTCTCTCTCTTTTAAGTCTTCCTCGTCTGCCTTGCCACGCAATTAGTAACTGCGATCCACGGCAATCAAAAAGTTAGCCATATACTAGCTGCTGGCAAGTGTTCTCCCTTTCTCTTTCCCGCTTTGACCTTGTAACCCCCCTCTCCATCAACCAAGTGCGATGACCTGTCTGCTTGTCCATGTCTTACCACAATCACCGCCCACCCCCATTAATAACTAAATCTGTACCTTTCACCTAAAGAAAGAGAGAGAGAGAGCGAAGATGCCTAACAATATCACATGTCCAAAAAAATAAGCGCCCGCCCAGGCAATCATATATTTACATAAATAAATATATACATAAATGTATATACATACAAATGTATGTATGTATTCATATGTATGGATGTATGTATACATACATATACATATTTAAAATATAAAATTTAAAACCAATGGGCAAATTCATATGTAATTATTCATATGTAAATACACATAATATAGCACATACATATGTATTTGCATATTCTGATTGAATGAACCGTTATAGGTAGGGAAGGGGTACCTGCGGTTGCATGTGTTCACTCTATGAAAAGAAAGAGAATTGTCCATCAAAGAAACTGCGAAATCAAAACAAAACTGGCAAGCACGTGCGCTCTATTTTTTTTCTCTCTGTTTCCCCTTCCATCTTCTGACCAAGACCCTCTCTCTCAACAAACAAAAGGGATGCGCGATGCGCTGTTTACATGTCTTAGCAAGATCCCCCCTCACCCCCTTCCATCCACATCATTTCAGTAAACTAAATTTTATCCGTTACTGGCAGGGGAGGGGGAAACGCGAATGTTTTCGCTCTAAAAATACATATTTGAGTTTTCTCTCTAGCCCTCTCTTTCCACTTGAGAACTCTCTGCCACACTTTCTGAACAAGTGCTCTCTCAATAGAGCAACTGCCTATTTACACTCATCTGTATGTCATCAAGATGAATTTAGTAACAAGGTGACAATATCTACGTCACAACATCTGCTCTCTTTCGCGAACCATCCATTTGTCGTATGCTGAGCGCCGAAATAGAGTAGATGGCCATCACCGCAGCCGACGCAGCCTAATCTTTTAATTCACCTTGCATGTCTCTTTTATGAACAGTGTCAATTTGACAGAGTGAGAGAGAGATAGAGGGAGGCTGAGAGAGCGCCCTCGCAAAATCATGTGTTTCAAACCAAAACATTGACCCCACGCAATGGTATTAGAATTAGAAGGAGTAATTAGTAGGAAAGGAATTAGAAGTATATACAGAAACAGCTCAGACAGTCTTTCTCTTGTAAAAATTTAATTTTCCGTTACTCCCGCATGTTTTGACTCCATTCGTTCTGCCTTGCTCCAAATTGCTCTACTCTCTTCTCTCTTGAGTGACTCTCGCGGAAAAAACCGCCGAGTTTCAGTAGGCATATTTTGGGTACGACCAGTCGATATCGAGCCAAGGAGAGCGATAGAGACTTTTCGATTGCCGATTGTGAAAAAATCCGTTAATTAACCAAATTAAAACTAGTTGAGCTCTTAACTTATTAAATACAAGTAGTGCTTGCTTATTAAGATATAGGGCTTTAGTTTTTCTGTGCCGATCGTCAGTTAGAAGCTATTTAATAGTAGCTAACTGTGACGGTGCTTCGCGCGCTTTTGGTTGTTGCTGCTGACGTCGCTGCTTTTCTGGAGACTGAGGCCGGACGTCGCTGCTTCTGTAGTGGCTGAGGACGAACGTCGCTGCTCTCGCCAGGGGACGTCGCTGCTTCGCAAAAAGTCGTATATTTTATTATTTCTTTTTCTTCTTTTTTGGTTTTTATATAATTACATATAATAATTCGTTATTTTGTGTAATTATATATAATCAATAATTAATATTAATTAATTATATTATTATATTATTTGATTAGGTTTATATTATTTCATTGTCTTTTAATTTTTTCATATTTTACTAAAATATAATAAAATATGTTATGTATAATAACATAACATATTTTATTATGCCTCGAAGGAATAGGCAATCTGGTTCTCAACAGTCTCAGAGACATAAATTGCGATACAGATCAAATAGGGAAGGAAATTTTGAAAATTTAGAAATTGTTGCAGATAGAAGAGTTTTAATTAGTCCAGACCCTCACTTCGTTGAACCGATTATTAACCAGCAGCAAGAGAATGAGGCACAAAATCAGGTGACTACTGGGCAGGTTTCAGGTGTAGGTCAGGAAGTGCAGGCAGCCATCGCTGACGAACAGATTGTGAATGGTGAGGGAAATAGTGTTGCGATAAACGCACAGAGTAGACGACAAGTGGCCGATACTAACCGTCGGTCTAGACGAAGACGCAACCAAAGGTATAGGGCCAGAGAACAGACCCAGAATAGTGTCGAACATACAGTTAGACGTGAAGACGCACAGGTTAGACGTGAGGAGCAAGTGGCCGATACTCTGCGTCGGTCCAGACGAAGACAGGACGTGGACTATAGGGCTACAGAGCAGGCACAGAATACAGTAGGACATATACAGAGACGAACAGACGCACAGGTTAGACGTGAGGAGCAAGTGGCCGATACTCTGCGTCGGTCCAGACGGAGACAGGACGTGGACTATCGGGCTACAGAGCAGGCACGGAATACAGTAGAACATATACAAAGACGAACAGACCCACAGATTAGACGTGAGGAACAAAGGACAAATACAGAGAGGCGACAGCGTATACGTAGAAATAATGAAAGGAGACGGATGTTAGAAAGAGAGCAGGATAAAATTCGTAGGGTCAAAGAAAGGAGTTTAGCTGATCGTAGGCGTATCTCGCGAGCGAGAGACACTCTGGCACGCCAATCTGCTCGTGTCGCTGCTCGACAGTCAGCAATTGACGCTGCCAGAGCTGTAAGTCAGAGAGTTAGCCAATATAGGAGCGATAGCAGTAATAGAGCTGAGCAAAATTTAAGAAACGCCTCCCGAATGCAGCAAGACCGAGGAAATATCTCGCAGGAGGATAGAACACATATAGCACCCAGAATAAGGCTTAGTGGCCTAGAAGCTCTAAAAGTAGTTTATAATAGGAATGTAAAGCTGGGTCCTGATCAGGTTTGCCTTTCTTGTAAAGGCCTGTGGTTCCCCAAACAAATTTCCAAGATTCCTCGCGTCCTTTTAGAAAGTGATTGCGAGTTTAGTGCTGGTATCTTTGCTCTTGAAAGTCTTCTAGAATTCCCAACATTAAAATTCTGCAGAACATGTTATCACAACATTAAGAAGCGTAAAAAGCCTAAGCTTTTTTTCATTGATCTAGATTTTCCTAAACTGCCCGACTGCTGAAACTGAACGACTGATTTCTCCTCGACTTCCATTTATGATAATTAAGCCATTATTGCCTGGGGGAAGAGGCCAAAATGCCATTAAAGGAGCAGTTGTGAACGTCCCTATTTCCGTAAGTGATATCGTGCAGGAGCTTCCACGAGCTTTCCATGAAGCCCAGGTTATTCAGCTCCACCTGAAGCGTAGAAAAGAGTATCTTCATCCCTTCATGGCTGAAACCATTAGACCTTCCAAAATTTTTGAAGCACTTCGTGATTTAGTTAGTACAGATTTGTATAAAAAGCATAATGTCGTAGTTAATGAGCAATGGATCTCTGGTTTCACATCCGATATTGTTCCATTCGTAGCATCTCAAGCAGACACAGCCTTTTTAGAAAGTATCCAAAATAGAGATAGGAATGTAGACACAGAACCAGCCCACCCCGACGAGGAGGTAGAAGCCGAAGAGCTCAACCCTGGTGGTCAGGAAACTCTGCTTGAAAATAACATACCATTCGATGATAGGATTATAAAAATTGCACCAGGGCAAGGACAACGACCTCTTGATATGGTCTTAGATATTGACTCGGAAGAGTTATCTTTTCCCACTATTTATGCAGGCGTCAAGATACAATCTTCAGAAAGTTTTACAACCATTGTTAGATCAGAGCTTCGAAATGTAGATAGGAGAGGTTGTAGATCTGATAAACTGTTCTTTAATTACAAGAAGTTAGAACTCATTAAGATTCGCAATAATATTCCTATCTCAGCTTAGATCAGCTAAAGCTCTTATTGATAATTTCATAGTATAACGAAAAGGAGCGTCTCATCAAGGCAGACCTAGTTATTTGTGATATGTATTTTGATCATAGGTATCGTGAGCTTTTAAAAGTTATGAGGAATCGGGGGGGCATTTTCGGAGAAAACATCGTCATCAAATTTTGTTGGTGTGTTGCATTTAAACAAAGAGGTTCCACCCACATTCACGGTATGTTTTGGCTGAAATATGCCCCAGCAGTGGATTTTACCAGTACTAGTACTGAGTCAATTTCAGCAGTTGTAGCCTTCATTAATACATACATTACAGTAGATGTCACAGACTCAGAATTAGCTCCGTATGTTGAATATAGGCATACAAGCATGACATGTCTGTAGATTCGGTATTCCATACCCTCCAATGACCCAAACGGAGATATGGAGTCCACTGTCGGAGGCAATTCCAAACCTTGCTTTTCACCAAGGAAATTTTAGGAAAATTCACGACCTAGTAAATTCTGATCAATCCTCTGATATGATTGATCACTTGAGCATATTTGAGAATTTCCTTTCACACGAACAAGTGAGCCTCAATTACGAGGACTACAAATATGCAATATCTTCTGGTTTGAAGAAACCACAAATTTTTCTAAAGAGGTCGTTTGCTGAGATTAGCGTTAATGCTTATAAAAAACACATTCTTTTTATGCCAAGGGCCAATATGGATATCCAATTCATTTTCGGTCCCTATGATAATAATAAATGATATAAATATCCCACAAAGGCAAAAGATACAGCACATTGGCTACAAATTTTTGTCTGGTACTGAGATATCTGATCAGGAAGCCGTATATTGTTGTCTAGTTCCGTTGTACGGAACTAGCAACAAATGCGTTCATGTAAATACTTTCCGTCCAGAGCAACGAGTGCGAATGCTGAAATCCACAAGCATCCTACAAAATATGAATCAGGACTCCACTGACATATTCGTCAAAGGATTGCTGGAGCGGTATGAACAAACCCCAACCGACCTTCAGGGCCTGTGTTTTTTTTCCGATTTGCAGCAAAATATACATTTTCAAAAAAGAGTTTGCCAAGATGATGAAGAGGACGAAGAAAATGAGCCACCAGTAGAAGTCTTTCTCTCTCTCCGCGATTATAGTAGTTTTAAAGTATATGAGGTTTAAGGCCTGTACCCAGCCCCGCGAAATTTTACTGACAGGAATCTACTCTTTATTTCGGTTGTGTGGAACTCAACTAATGTAGTGTTCGTCGGACGACGAACTTAGGTGAACGAATCAAACGAACCTGTTGATGTAGGTTCACTTGATTCTAGTGTTCGTCAATTTGACAATCGTATGCTGAAAATGAGAATGTGTATGCCACCGGTTCATGTACCAGTAACAAAGTGTCGCCGCAATCGGTACTTGAAACAAATTGGGCTTCGGAGAAGTGAATACGTCAGAGTTTTCTTTCGTACTGATTTTATTGTAAAATATGTAGGGTTTATATACAGAATTGGTGGGTACAAATTGGTTACTTAGGGTCTTAGGTAGAATATCTATGTATATTGATTTATGACTAAACACTTATTACGAATTTAACAGCATATGGATCAGGTCCTAGATATTTGATGAGGGTCGCAAAGGATGTTTAACAGATGGTGTGACATTTGACCCAATGCAGATCATATTTACCAGCATATGGGTCAGCGGTGCATTTTCCATGTTTATTTAGGTAAACGAATGGGCACATGGGTCAGCGGATGGAAATTCTGAACTATTTATGGCTAATTATTTATTTAGGTCTAACCATACGATTTTGTACTTTCCTAGAAATCGTACATCCTCCCGGCCGTTGAATATAGTAGGTTCAACCATCATCAATATTGATTGTAAACGGGTGCCTTGGTGCGATGTCTTCGTGTGCCAGTGTGCTGGATGTATGGCTTTGCTGCGATGTGGGTTTGTGCCACCTTTTTACCAAATTAATTATTACAATAATCATTATAAAGATCAATGCAATGTATATGGCAACATGATGATGATCGATGCTTTCCAGATTGTGAGGTAACTTAAAACTATTAGATGGTAATAGCTTTGATTCCAGTTGATACAGCTCCTTGTAATTTAGTCGGTCATCATTCTTTGCAATTGTAACTGTAGTTTGTTCCGTTACTGTTTCATTGAGTTCATTCTCTCCAAAGCGAGCGTATGATAAATGCAACGTCGTTTCCAGAGTGCTCTGACTTGTTACGGTTATTAGTGAGTTCCGAATAATGCATCCTGGTTTTGCCGTCAATATTCCGGAATGTTGCAGTGTAATATCCGAACTGCCGTCTGTACATACTGCTGCTAGCTTTAATGATGACTTTGTGGCAAAAATCCATTGATTTTTGTTATACATACTCAACCATATAAATGATTTTTTTGTTTTGGTTAGGTTACAGGACGCATCTGTTTTGTTGTGAAACATTTGTAGTTCACAACTTGTCTCAGCTGAGAACATTGTTTGTTTGTTTTGACATACAAAATCATTGATTGCTCTTTGATGGCAGTTCTTTAACTCCGTCTCGGACACCTCAATAAATTCGTCTCGGTGACTGTTGATTGCCATGTATGGTGTCTTGATCTCGAACATGCTTATTCCATTTTCTGTTGGCTGCGGAATGGGTGTTAATTTGTATAATTCCAGCTCATATGCCGAGACTAATGGAAATGTAACTTTGATGATAGCATGATTCTCTATTATCGTGCCTTCAGCTTTCATCATCTGGTAGACCATTAACAGGTTGTCGGGATTTACTGGCAGTGTTTGTCCTGGCTTTAAATGGTCCCGTATCTGTTCCAGTTGTTCCTTTAGTTGTCGGGGAGAAATTAGCATCGGACTTATCTTGTTGTGTCGGATTTCCGTCAAGACGTTGATGATTTCGGCTTGCATTCGTTGCAGATTGGCGGCTAATAACGTTAACTGAGTAGACAACGTTATATACCATTGGAAAGCAATGAAATGATCAGCTCTTCCCTTTGACTCGGTGATAAACTCTTCAATGCGATTGAGACGTTTGGAATTCGAAATTTCATCCCTTTTAATAACGTTGATTGTTGAGTCAATCAATGAAGTTTGATTTTTAAACAACGTTAATAAATGATCTTCATTGTCTTTAACCTTTGATATAGTCTCCGACATTTCTCGGGCATATGTTGAGTCCAATACGCCAAAAAGACTGCTTGCGATATTTCCAACGATGTCCAACGGTGCTCTTTGCCTCCTTGTCCTTATTAGAAGCATATTTTCGGCTTGCAGGTCCTCTTCTATATGTTTGAAGTGTTGATACATACTGGTGCATGCGTCAACTTGTTTAAGTTGTGCACATAAATGTCCAATCTTCGTTGTTCCCATGGTAAATGTGTTCATGTCCTTCCAGTAGGGGTTTAAATTATAATAAACAATTATTGTCCAGTCTGCTGTCGCTATTTGACTGGTTCCTATTCTTTCGAAATATATGCCTGGTTTCGATCCAAACTGGGTTATGTCAACTGACTGAGCCATTGCTAGTGGTAATATTAGCAACATTGCAATCAGTGCCATTGACAATGACAATTTATTAGCCTGTTTCCTTTTTTTCGGCTGTCTGTCTTCTGATGGTTCTCCATTTTCTGTAGAATCCTCGATTGGATGTTTATGTGTGGGTTCGTCTTCGTTGAACAATGGAGCTACATGTTGAATTTCCCGCTTAAAGGTTCCCTTGGCTGTTTTGACTTCAACCACTCGTACGAAATTATCCTTGCCATGGAATACTTTAACAATTCTTCCTAGTGGCCATTGTAATACTGGTGTGTTGTCTTCTTTTAATATTACTAATGAACCTTCTTTAATATTTGCTGATGACTTTCTCCATTTTTGTCGCTGCTGCAATTGTTGCAAATATTCGTTAGACCATTGTGTCCAGAAGGAATGCTTCAACTTTGAAACAGCTTGCCATCGTTGTCCGAGCGTCTTCGGTTGCTGGGATGGCTCACTGTCAGGTTGCGCAGTTAATGGTTCTCCTATCAGGAAGTGTCCTGGTGTTAAGGCCGTTATATCATTCGGGTTATCAGATATCGGTGTTAACGGTCGAGAGTTTAGAATTGCCTCTATTTCGATTATGACCGTTTCCAGTTCCTCATATGTCAAGTTTGCCGTCGTAACATTCTTTAATAATAAATGTTTGGCAGACTTTACTGCAGCTTCCCATAGTCCGCCAAAATGAGGTGCCCGAGGAGGTATAAATTTAAACTGTACCCCTTTGTTGTTGCACTCCTGTACAATTTGCATTTTTGCTTTGTCAGAAAATATTGCATCTTCCAATTCTTGAAGTTTGTTTCTGGCTCCTACGAAATTCGTCGCATTATCGCAGTGGAGCATTTGACATTTTCCTCGACGCGAAATGAACCGTCGAAGTGCCGCTAAAAATGCTTCTGTGGTGAGGTCGCTGACTAACTCCAGATGTACCGCTTTAGTCGCGAAACAACAAAATATCGCAATGTACGCTGTATTCGGTTTCTTGCCTCGAATTTTATAGTGGATTTTGAATGGTCCACAATAATCCACACCAGAATTTAGGAATGGCCTCGCTTGTGTGACACGAAGAGGTGGCAGGTTTCCCATAATCTGTTCAAGCAATTTTGGCCTCGCTTTGGTACACCTCACACAGTTCTGCACGATGCTCCTTGCCATATTTTTTCCCTTTAGAATCCAGAACTGCTGCCGTGATGCTGTTAGCAAAGCCTGGGGACCACAATGCATGTTATCCTTATGTATTTTGCCAAGTATCATCTTGACAATTGGATCGTTGTAAGGTAACAGCATTGGGTGTTTGGCATCGAAAGCGATGTTTGCGGCTTCTAATCGCCCACCAACTCGCAGAATTCCATTTTGGTCAAAAAATGGTGTTAGTGAATTTATTGAACTTCCCTTTTGGGTTTCCTTGTGTCTAGCGATGTACTTTATGTCTTCTTTGAAGTCATTTCGTTGTACATTACGAATGACAATTTTCTGAGCTTCCTTTAGTTCGTCTAATTGGACAATGTGGCTGGCATACGTCTTCTTTCGTCGGAAACGCATCATGTAGGCTACAATTCTCAGTAGCTTGTTGTATGAATGGTTGTGCTTAATTTTGTAAATTATGTCATCCTCTTGTGTGACAGTCATAATTGTTGACTGACCAATCTTTTGAGGGTTTGCACTTATTGCTTCCTCTTTTGTAGCCACAAATGGTAATGGCCATGTCGATGGTGGTCCATGTAAAAATAGTGGGCCATAAAACCACATGCTATTTTTCGCGAACTTGGTTGCTGTCATTCCTCGAGACAACACATCTGCTGCATTGTTTTCTGATGAAACATGCCTCCACTGCTTTTGTAGTGTTAAATCGTGAATTGTAGCTATTCTTGTAGCCACGAATTTGTCTCGGATGGATGTCGTGCAATTAATCCATGACAACACTATCCTTGAATCCGACCACATGAATGTGTTTGTATTTTCCATGGATAACTCCTCCTTGACTTTAGCCGTCAATTGAGCACCCAATACAGCAGCCTTTAATTCCAGACGGGGTAATGTTACTGAGTTGATGGGAGCCAAGTGTGATTTGGCACACAATAACTGTATGGACACTCGTCTGTCTTTATATAGTGCTCGGACGTATACAGCAGCTCCAAATGCTTTCTCCGATGCATCGACAAAGGTATGTATCTCTGACGATACTGGAATCTGTCCTTGGAAAATATGACGCGGCACTTGTATGGTGTTCAAGACCTTAAGCTCCTCCCTGAATCTTTTCCACTCCTCCTGAAGAACGTTCGGAAGAGCTTCTTGGTATTCGTATCCTTCCTTTGTTAAATGCTGCATGAAGATTTTTGCCTTCATCACCACTGGAGAAAATAATCCAAGTGGATCGAAAATCCGAAAGATTTCAGAGACTACATCTCTCCGGGTGATTGTACCCTTTATGGCAATTTCTGTTTTACCGCAAAATTTGTCGGATTTAGGCATCCACGTAATCCCCAGAGTTTTAATACTGCATTCTTCAAAGGCTGTATCCTCCAGTTGTACATTTGAAGCAACATCCTCTTTAGGGATTCCTTGAAGTACATGAAAATTATTCGTGCACCATTTTCTTAGTTTGAACCCTGAATTATGTAACAGTTGATTCAATTCTTGCTGTCTCTGAAGGGCCTCTGGTATGGAATCAGCGCCTGTTAGACAATCGTCAACGTAAAAATCGGTTTTTAGTGCAGCAGCTCCTAGCGGATAGTCTTTTAATCCCTTTTGCGCTATATACTGAAGGCATTTTGTGGCTAAATATGGAGCAGCTTTTGTTCCATATGTCACCGTTTTTAATCTATAGTATCGCAGATCTTCTGACGGATCATTGCGCCATACTATAGTTTGATAGTATTGGTCCTCTGGATTAATCCAGATCTGACGATACATTTTCTCGATATCTGCGGTAAATACATATTTATGTATTCTAAACCGAAGCAGTATTGAAAATATCGAACTTTGCACTGTTGGACCTTTATGCATCAAGTCGTTGAGCGATTTTCCGGATGATGTGACTGCAGAAGCATCAAAAACCACTCTCAATTTGGTTGTAGCGCTGTCGGGTTTTAATACACAATGATGTGGGATGAAATAGCGTGATCTTGCTATTTCCGACGTATGCATTTCCTTCATATGTCCCAGTGCCTCATATTCTTGCATGAATTGCACGTAGTTTGCCTTGGTATCCGGATCTCGTGAAAGCCGTTTTTCCAGGCAAAAGAATCGCCGTGTCGCCAGATCTCGGCTCTCCCCCAGGGAAGAAGCATCCTCCAAAAATGGCAGTCGGACGATGAGTTTCTTGTCTACTGCCATCTGTATGTTCTGGTTGAAATGCTGTTCACATCGTTTCTCCAATGGTGAGAAACATGTTGTGTTGTTTGGGAATGAGTCCAATTCCCAAAATTTGCCGATTTGCTGATCAACTTTTTCTTCTTCCGTCATCACAGCACATGTGATTGCAGTTTTGGCTGAATCCTTTAATTTTCCAGCCACAATCCAACCTAATTTGGTTTTCTGTAATCTGGGCAATCCGACTCCAATAGATAAATGCCTGTTTTGCATGATTTCAAAATAATGTTCTGCTCCTAACAGGATGTCTATTTTTCCCATTTTGTCGAAATTAGGGTCCGCTAATGTAACATTCCTTGGTAGCTTCCAACGAGATGTATCAATTGAGTGTGTCGGTTGATCTGCGACTATGTGTGGTAATACAATTGCCTCCAATCTTGATTGAAAGTTATTGTCCTGTGATTTTAGTATCACATTGACTCTTGCCTTTGAAGTTTGTGTTCGTCCACCAATTCCATTTATTTGTAGATCTGATTTGGTAATCTTCAGATCTAATATTTTTAATGCTCTTTCAGAAATAACATTAACTTGAGAGCCAGAATCCAGTAAAGCTCTGAATTCACCCATTTGTCCATTGTTGCCTTTAATGATGACTCGAGCAGTGGCTAATAGTACATAACTGTTATGTACGCTATTTGCCGATGCTGCAGTTTTCGAGTCAGACTTGGGTTCTAAATGCAGAAGAGTGTTATGACCTTTATTGCACTTCACACAATCTCGTCTTTGGCAATTTTTAGCTGTGTGGTCGCGTTTAAAGCATTTCACACATAGTTGGTTCTTTTGAACCCAATTTAGTCTGTCAGCAACCGATTTCTTTTGAAATTGGGTGCATTTATAGATGGCGTGATTTGGCTTTTCACAAAAATAACATGTGTAATGTGTTTCAGCTCCTGCTGATGCGCAAGTGATGGGTTTTTTAGATTTTTCCCATCCTATCGCTTCCAGAGTAAGGAACCTTTGTTCGAGGAATTGCATGAATTCGCTCAAAGGCTGTAATTCCTTTGTATTTTGTATTGATTGTTCATACAACGTGTGCGTATGACGATCTAATTTTTTTGTTAACAAGCATAACAGAATAGTATCCCAATTATTGGTCTCTATATTTATGTTGTTTAATGCCGATAATGTTTCTTTTACATTGTCATGTAACGTTTTTATAGACTTTGCATCATTAGATGTGCTTGGGTGATCCAACATTCTTTGAATCAACGCATTACTTAGCACTCTTTTGTTGCTAAAACGTTCTTTTAGCATATTCCATGCTGTTATGTAATTACCTTCTGTTAACGAAAGATGGCGGATTAGATTTTCTGCTTCTCCCGTAACATTGGTTTTTAAGTACCACATCTTTTGGATGATAGGTACATGCGCTTCATGAATCATTTTCTTGAAAATGTCATGGAATTGTTGCCATTTAAGGTAGTCTCCATCAAATTTGGGAATGGAAACCTTTGGCAGGGGCAGCGCATTGCTGATATGACGATTATCATTGAATTGCTGACCAGCATCCGGTATTGTCAATGTTTGAATTGACAAAACTGCCTCTTCAGCTGCTATGTACATTTTACTATTATATCCCATGCTCTCGGGATCAGTACATTTCTTATGAATTTGAATGTGAATACATCTAATCTCATCCCAATATTTGGTTATTATTGGTTTGAAATCTTTCCTTGTTTCATTCGTCATTTTGTTCATTATTCTTTGAAGACTCTCAAGCAATGCCTTTTGTTCTCGAATCATGGGCACTATTTCGATCTCATTTTCCATAGAAGTTATGGATCCTGTATCCATCTGTGTTTCTATGGACGATAACCCATTCGTAAATTCAACCATGTATTTTAAAACCAACTTTTTTATTTCTTCAAAATATTTTTTTGTAAAATAGTCGTGCTCAATTTTTGAGCCTTGAGCTATATTTTGGATGTTTGTTTCCTCTTGCGAAAACATTTCCCAGAGACTTGTTAATCTCTCCAGCCGAGTTTTAAAATACTCTGGCTTTCCTTTCCTTTCAACGGGATCCTTCTTATAATTTCTTATGATGTTCTGGATCTCTTCGCCTGTGGCCAATTGACTGTCCAGTAAAACATTGATGTTGGTTGATGCCATTTTTATTTATATTAATACTTATGACCCGATGGAGGTTATTTGTTTGTCGTTATGACAGGCTGTGCCTCTACTCACAACCAAGAAGATGGTCAAAGTACTAAATAATAAATAATTTAGGCAATGCTTACTCCAACCTTAGTCGCCAAGTTGACTATATTGATTGGGTAAATCCAAGATGTTCAACTGAATTATTTTGTGTGTGAATTGATCGCCAAGTTGACCAATTCTCTAGGATTCGCCAAATGAATCCAATAATTTTTTTTTAAATCTGAAGTAACCAAATTAATGGTCTACTGATTTAATCGAAAAGTCGGGGGTCACCAAATGAACGAATCAAACGAACCTGTTGATGTAGGTTCACTTGATTCTAGTGTTCGTCAATTTGACAATCGTATGCTGAAAATGAGAATGTGTATGCCACCGGTTCATGTACCAGTAACAAAGTGTCGCCGCAATCGGTACTTGAAACAAATTGGGCTTCGGAGAAGTGAATACGTCAGAGTTTTCTTTCGTACTGATTTTATTGTAAAATATGTAGGGTTTATATACAGAATTGGTGGGTACAAATTGGTTACTTAGGGTCTTAGGTAGAATATCTATGTATATTGATTTATGACTAAACACTTATTACGAATTTAACAGCATATGGATCAGGTCCTAGATATTTGATGAGGGTCGCAAAGGATGTTTAACAGATGGTGTGACATTTGACCCAATGCAGATCATATTTACCAGCATATGGGTCAGCGGTGCATTTTCCATGTTTATTTAGGTAAACGAATGGGCACATGGGTCAGCGGATGGAAATTCTGAACTATTTATGGCTAATTATTTATTTAGGTCTAACCATACGATTTTGTACTTTCCTAGAAATCGTACATTAGGGAAAGGGCGTGAGCATGAGCAATGGATCTCTGGCTTCACATCCGATATTGTTCCATTCGTAGCATCTCAAGCAGACGCCGCCTTTTTAGAAAGTATGCAGAATAGAGATAGAGACACAGAGCCAGCCCATCTCGATGAGGAGCTAGAAGCCGAAAAGCTCAACACTGGCGGTCAGGAAACTCCGCTTGAAAATAACGTACCATTCGATGATAGTATCATAAAAATTGCAAAAGGGCAAGGCCAACGACCTCTTGATATGGTCTTAGATATTGACTCGGAAGAGTTATCTTTTCCCACTATTTATGCAAGCGTCAAGAGACAATCTTCAGAAAAATGTACAACCATTGTTAGATCAGAGCTTCGAAATGTAGATAGGAGAGGTTGTAGATCTGATAAACTGTTCTTCAATTACAAGAAGTTAGAACTCATTAAGATTCGCAATAATATTTCTATCTGCTTACGTAAGCGGAGCACGTCCAGTGCAGTTACGGCAGCTAACGCTCTTAATGAGAATTTCATAGGGGGACTTATTAACCACGATGAGGGATATAGGGTTCTTCGAGATATTCGCTCGTCTCCGGCTCTTTGGGAGGAAGAAAAGAAGAAGGTTATGGCCATGATTCGTCAGTTCGGCCTGCCGACTTTTTTCATCACTCTGTCTGCTGCTGAAACGCGGTGGCCAGAGTTGCTTGTTTTGCTCAAAAGTAATGTAGATAGAGAGATCATTAGCGAAGAAGAAGCAATGAATCTACAATATAACGAAAAGGAGCAGATCCAGTTACTTGAGCTAGGTATTTTGATCATAGGTATCGTGAGCTTTTGAAAGTGATGAGGAATCGGGAGGGCATTTTCGGAGAAAACTTTGTCATCAAATATTATTGGCGTGTTGAATTTCAACAAAGAGGTTCCCCCCACATTCACGGTATGTTTTGGCTGAAAGATGCCCCAGCAGTGGATTTTACCGGTACTGAGTCAATTTCAACAGTTGTAGCCTTCATTAATACACACATTACAGTAGATGTCACAGACTCAGAATTAGCTCCGTATGTTGAATACCAAAAGCATAGGCATACAAACATGACATGTCTGAAAAAAGTCAATAGAAGTGGAAAAAAAGTTTGTAGATTCGGTATTCCATACCCTCCAATGCCCCAAACGGAGATATTGAGTCTACTGCCGGAGGAAACTCCAAACCTTGATTTTCACCAAGGAAATTTTAGGAAAATTCAAGACCTACTAAATTCTGATCAATCCTCTGATATGATTGATCACTTGAGCATATTTGAGAATTTCCTTTCACACGAACAAGTGAGCCTCAATTACGAGGACTACAAATATGCAATATCTTCTGGTTTGAAGAAACCACACATTTTTCTAAAGAGGTCGTTTGCTGAGTTTAGCGTTAATGCTTATAATAAGCACATTCTTTCAATGCAAAGGGCCAATATGGATATCCAATTCATTTTGGACCCTTATGCATGCTGTAGCTATATAATAAATTATATAAATAAATCCCAAAGGGGTATTTCTAAGCTTATGCGCGAGGCGGTAAGAGAAGTGCAAGAGGGCAATTATACGATTAGGCAAAAGCTACAGCACATTGGTCACAAATTTATTTCTGGCACTGAGATATCTGCTCAGGAAGCCGTCTATTGTTGTCTAGGCATTCCGTTGTCCGGAACTAGCAACAAATGCGTTCATGTAAATACTTTCCGTCCAGAGCAACGAGTGCGAATGCTGAAATCCACAAGCATCCTACAAAATATGAATCAGGACTCCACTGACATATTCGTCAAAGGATTGCTGGAGCGGTATGAACAAACCCCAACCGACCTTCAGGGCCTGTGTTTTTTTTCCGATTTGCAGCAAAATATACATTTTCAAAAAAGAGTTTGCCAAGATGATGAAGAGGACGAAGACAATGAGCCACCAGTAGAAGTCTTTCTCCCTCTCCGCGATAATAGTGGTTTTATTAGGGAACGGACCAAGCCATCCATTTTAAAGTATATGAGGATTAATATAAATACAGATAGGTCTAACTATTTTAGAGCATTAGTCATGCTGTTTTATCCGTTGAGAGATGAGGACAGAGATTTAGTGAGCGCTAATTGCGAGAATGTCTATAATAACCATCAGGATTTAGTTAGTTTAAATTTCCAAAAATACAATGCGTTAGCAGATTTAGAAGACGTGCTTAGGAGGGCCATGGAAGCCGAAGCCAATAGGGAGGAAAATGTTGATGAAGAGGCAGTTGATGAGATCATTGATGAGCAGTTTAGGGCTTTAGCGATTCCCGAAATAAGTTCTCAAATAAATGTTCTGAACTTGAATGACCAGGCAACCGATGAAGATAGGAGTATTCGATTAGTTAAGCTTCCTCCGATTGTTTCCCTTACTTTGCTAGCCAGTTTAATTAGATCGCTTAATTTGAAGCAAAAAGCCTATCTCACCCATGTTCTGCATAATGTGAGAAATAAGGCAGTTTTTTATGAGTTTGTAGGTGGCGGCGCAGGCGTCGGCAAGAGTAGGACAATATCTACCATTTTTCAGACCATTTCCCAGGAGTTTAATCGTAGACCTGGATCTAACCCAGAAACTGTTAAGGTTCTTCTGTGTGCTCCCACAGGAAAAGCTGCATTCGGTATTGGAGGTGCCACACTTCACTCCATGTTTTCTTTACCTCTCAATCAGTCTAACCATGCCTTCAAACAGTTGGGTCCAGATTTGTTAAATACCTTGCGTTCAAGATTTATTGATCTTAAAATTCTAATAATTGACGAAATTTCTATGGTCGGTGAAAAAATGTTTTCGTATTTGGATAGGCGCTTAAAACAAATATTTTCAAGGCCCGAGAGTCGTTTTGGTGGCATTTCTGTTATCGTGTTCGGCGATCTAAGGCAGTTATGTCCAGTAGGTGATCGTTGGATATTTAAATCCTCATCAGGAGCGCATAGTCCGTACAGTGCGATAGTTGGCTCTAGTCTCTGGGATAGCTTCAAGTTTTTCGAACTTACAGAGATCATGCGACAGCGAGATGACCAAGCCTTTGCAACCGCACTTAATAACATGGCATCGGCCGAAATGACGTCAGACGATAGTCAATTGCTTAGGAGCCGAATAGTTGACGGCAGTCAAGCCCCCCGAGATGCGATCCACTTATTTTATAGTAATAGCGAGACAGATAAGTACAATAGGGAGAAGCTATCATCGATCATGACTACAGAATATACTTCAATAGCTTTGGACTGCATCAAAGCCGAACATCTTAACCCAGAAACCAAAAGCAAATATCTGGACTCCGTTAAGAGTTTCAAAACTTCGAATACACAAGGTTTGTGCACTTCATTGGTTCTTAAAACCACGGCTAAATATATGATGACAGTCAATGTAGATACATCAGATGGTCTTGTTAACGGAGCCACTGGTGTTTTAATGCAGGTAGATCTCAGCTCCTCCAATACCCCCGAACTTCTTTGGATACATTTTCTTGAGGAAAGCGTAGGAGTTAACGCACGGTCAAAACGCAGCCACAGTAACGAATCTTCATGGACCCCAATTCAGAAAACTACAAAAAGTTTTCAGTTTCACCAAAACGAACAAGTTACTATTGACCGAAAACAGTTTCCGGTTGTAGCTGCAGAAGCTATAACTATTCATAAGAGTCAGGGAGCTACATACAGCAAAGTGGTTGTCCACACTTCATCCAATATGCAAAGAGAGGCGTTGTATGTAGCTTGCAGTAGGGCCACCAGTGCGAACGGACTTTATATCGTTGGACCATTCATTCCTCCGAAGCCCAAGCGGGACTGTCCTGTCGCGAAGGAAATGGAGAACTTACGTTCTGCCAAATTACTTCAAACCCACTTCGATTGTTTACTCAATCTGTCCGACCTCAATATTTTCTTCCATAATACGGAAAGCTTGCACTGCCATTTTACCGATGTCTGTTCTGATCAGTTAATGCTCAAGTCTTCCATTTTGTGCTTCGTTGAGGCTTCCACTTACTCAAATGAAGCTTATATTATTCCTGGCTATTCCACTGCAGTGCGCTTAGATTGCCCTTCCGTAGCCAGCGGAACTAGATAGAAAAGGGGCATTCTAATATTTGTTAGGAATGAACTTTTAGATCATTGCAGTAATTTTGAAAGTGGTCGATTTTATGCAAATTCCGGAAACTTAGCATCTCCAGTGTTCGAGTATGCTTCGTTTAAGTACAAATCTGTAGATTTTGTTGTTATTTATAGAACCGCCGCGTATCCGTTGCCAAATTTCGAAGCAGAATTTGAGGACTTATTTCATAGAAATCAGCTTTTAGATAGAAATTGCTTAGTGCTAGGAGATTTTAATTTATGCCTTTATAAACTTTCAGCTGTAGTGAAATTTTTGAATTCCTTTCAGAAAGGAATTGTAGGCCATTGTTAGGTTTAGACTCGTCCACAACCAATTGCGATACGCATATTGACTGGGCGTTTTCAAACATTTCCGATAGCAGGGCCACCGCGCGCACCTTTGAGACTATCTATAGTTATCATAGTGGAATTCTAGTTAATGTTAGGGAGGCAGAAGATTAGGTTTGGATAGGTTTTATAGCTAGAAGGAGCGCCAGGGACCCCCGCACGAACCGTAAGCCCGCATGGACCGGCAGGAACCTGCGGGGGACATTTATTCTTAATTATAATATACCTTTAATCTCTTATTTTGTTCAAATTTTTTTGTTATTTTTTGTTCAAATTTTTTGTTTGTTTTTTTTTGTTTACTTTTTTTTCGTCTTTTGTATCCGTTTTATTTTAAGTTTATATTATATATATTTATTATTAATCATTTTTACGTCTTTAGGTATTCATTTAAGTATAGATAATTTTTACGTATTTAGGTATTCATTTTAGTATATATATTTTTTTTGAAGGATTGGAATCCTTTTTTTAATTTTTTGGGGAATATGGAGTTTAAAAATGCTTTTAAAAGCAGCTCAAGTCGACTCGTAGGTCCTCAAGATTATATTTTGGCTAGAGTGACCCCATTGCTTCGCGATGGCCTCCCCGTGGTGTTCCCCGGGTACCAATTTAATTTAATGTATTATATTGGTAGCTAATTCGAGCGGCGTTTACGTATCAAATATGTATATTTTATAAGTTACAAGTAAATCACAAGCTCATACATATACACATATACTGACTGAGTACCGGGTATAAAGTAGGCCTATGCCGCGGCTCACAACGTTCTCTCTCGATTTTGTTTGTTTTTTTTTGTTCTAGCTTTTATAGTCTTCGGAGTAGTGTGATAACACAGAAGCCTGGATACAAAATTTGGTTGCTCTAGCTTTAATAGTCTCTGAGATATAGGCGCAAATGAAGACGGACGGACAGACAGACGGACAGACGGACGGACAGACGGACGGACAGACCGACATGGCTAGATCGACTCGGCTATTGATGCTGATCAAGAATATATATACTTTATGGGGTCGGAAACGCTTCCTTCTGTGCGTTACACACATCCGTTATCCCCACAAATATACCCCTATACTCTTCGAGTACCGGATTCTACCAGAGTCCCAGTGTAAATTACGAAGAGCGAAAATTAGAAATTATTTCTGAACTGATTCAAGAATTGCTTGCTGTTCCTTATACTGTAGGCTCCAACACAGGAACAGTACTCCAATATCGGGCGCACTAACGAAATGTACAATTGTTTGGTCACATACGGGTCTTCCAACTCCTTGGACCAACGCTTGATGAATGCTAGAACACCCTTAGCTTTATTAGCTGTCGCAGCTATATAACTATTAAAACACAGTTTATGGTCAAATAATACTCCAAGATCATTTAAACTCGAAATTCGATCCAATACATGATTGCCAAGAGAAAAGGATACAAAATGTGGAGCACGACGGTAGAATGTCATAAGCTTGCATTTCGAGATGTTCAAAAATAGAAGATTACTTGAGCACCACAATAGCAATTAAATTAGATCCAGCTGAAGGTGTGTGTGCAAGTACCTGTCTGAGTAGGGCAGACAGATTTTAACGTCATCCGCATACATTAATGTATGAGAGAATGTTATAACTTAGGGAAGGTCATTCACAAATAAAACGAGAGGGAACGTTGTGAGCCGCGGCAATGGCCTACTTTATACCCGTTACTCAGTCAGTATATACGTATTTATGTATACATATGAGCTTACGATTTATTTAATTAATTATATGTTCACAAAAGAGACGAATTAAATTTTGGCCAAAATGGAAAATTTCAAAAAATTAAGTCGAACCGTATGCTGTATTTTTATATTTTAGAAGTTATCCGTTTCCATTTTTATTTACATATAATTTTTACGTCGGCTGCTACATTTATACATACTCATGTAAAACTACATACAAGAGACATGGAAGTGTGTGCGAGAGAGAGAGGGAATCGCTTGGCTGCCGTTTGGTAGCCACTGAAATTTAATTTGTTCCTTCTGGCTATAATAATGATCCGATATGATCCAGATTCGGCAATCTGATAGATACGGATATTTTTCATAATTCTGCGTTTTTAGTTTTCTCTTATCTTAAAAATTGTGGATTCCACAGATTTTCGTTCTTTGTGGGGGCGGAAGGGGGCGTGGCAAAATTTTGAAATAAACTCGTGCTGGTTTGATATCACAGGAGTTAGGATAGAGAGTTTGGTTGCTCTAGCTCTTATAGTCTCTGAGAACTAGGCGTCAAAAAATACGAATGGGCAAAGCAGATAGGGTCGCGTGTGAGAGAGAGCGAGAGGGAACGATAACTTTCGAAATGGGTTTCTTCATAGTGGCTATATTAATAATCAGATCTGATCCAGGTTCAACACTCTGATAGATATGATTATTCTCTATGATTCTGCGTTTTTAGTTTTCTCGTATCCTTAAAGTTGTGCATGCCACAGATTTTCGTCCTTTGTGTGGGCGGAAGTGGGCGGGGCGAAATTTTGAAATACATTCGGAGTAGTGTGATAACACAGAAGCTTGGATACAAAATTTGGTTGCTCTAGCTTTAATAGTCTCTGAGATATAGGCGCAAATGAAGACGGACGGACGGACGGACGGACGGACGGACAGACGGACGGACAGACCGACATGGCTAGATCGACTCGGCTATTGATGCTGATCAAGAATATATATACTTTATGGGGTCGGAAACGCTTCCTTCTGTGCGTTACACACATCCGTTATCCCCACAAATCTAATATACCCCTATACTCTTCGAGTACCGGGTATAATGAAGAGGAGCGGACCCAAATGACTACCTTGTGGCATGCCAGATGTAACGTTAACGATCTCTGATAAAAAATTAGTAAATAAGACCCGTTGTGTACGATTAGAAAGATACGACAAAATCCAACTTAGAAGATTCCCTAGGGAAACCTAATAAGGACAGCTTCTGAATTAATAGGGTATGGTTAACCGAATCGAATGCCTTGCTAAAATCCGTAAAATTAACGCCAGTTTGCAAATCGCTCTGAAATCCACGGTTGATTATGAAGGAAAACTCGAGCAGATTGGTAGCTGTTGACCAATGTTTAAAAAAACCATGTTGTGAAGGAGATATCAAGCTAGAACAAAGATGTTGCAATTGCCGGGTAACCAGGAACTCCTTAAGCTCCTAAGCTCCTTAGGAATGGCAAAGAGCTTTGCAATGCCTCGGTAATTTTCTATGTTGGACCTGGAGCCTTTCTTGTGCAGCGGAATTATGTAGGACTCATTCCAAATTACGGGGAGTTAAGACTGTTGCAAAGATAGATTGTAAAGAAAGGTTAAGGGTTGGCATAGAGACTGGGCACAATGTTTTAAAATGCAACTAGGCACTTTATCAGGACCCGCAGAAAATGAAATTTTCAAAGACTTCAAGCCATCAAGCACAACGCTTTCCTCAAAAGATGGTTAAAAAATGCTATTAGAGTGAGGCAAATGGTAGGGACACCGAGTGGATGCGTTATAAATATGAGAAGAGTAAGACGATTGGAAAAAGGTTGCAAATAAGTTTGCAATGCCAGCAGCAGAAGATTCAGAATTATTAAGATAATGAAGCGACGGAGAAAATGCATTGGACTTACGTTTAGAGTTGACAAAAGAAAAGAATTTTTTAGGATCATTGCGGAAGTTTCTACTACAAGAAGAGAGGTAAAGATTGTAGCACAGACTATTAGTTGATAGGAATTGAGATCGGGCGAAAGAATATTGCACAAAGACAAGCAAGGAGCCAGTTTTCTGGTACATTTTAAAAAGTCTGGATTTCCTATTCTTTAAGTATGACGAATTCCTGGAGAACCAGGGAGGCTTGGACGATAATGGTACAATAATCTCCGGAACATAAATATTAAGGGCAGAGTTTAAAATTTGATAGAATGAGTTGACTGCTACGTCAATATTCGAGAGGTGAATGTTTAAATTGTCGAAATCAGTTTTGCGAAAACACTTCATCCGGTGAGGAGTCGAGATAATGTTAACGCAACTAGAACTGTTACACTCTAAAGTTATAGATAGCGTAGGATGGTATAGGTCTTCAGGAAGTGATAGTGGGAGACTCAGGCTCAGACTCAGTCAATTTTTAGGATCATTGCCGAAGTTTCTACTACAAGAAGAGAGTTAGGATGGTATAGGTCTTCAGGAAGTGATAGTGGGCAGACTCTGGCAACTGTACCTAGAGAATCATCCATAACGAAAATAAGGTCCAGAAGTCTGTTACTATTATTTCTAATAGAATTAATTTGGGCAAGGAAAACATCTGTTAGCTTGATAAAATCGTTATGAGTACTAGGAAGCAATTGGTTAGCGTCATCGCAGGACACCCAATAAAGAAGAGGTAAATTGAAATCACCCATGACCACAATCAGATCGGCACAACCTAAAGAATACACAACAGAATGGATAGCAGAAAGGTGTTTTGAGTAAACCTCAGCATCAGATTTGGGAGGAATATATGAGCAACTTAGATAGATAAAAGATGCACTATCCATTCGATAAATGATGAAATTGTCACCAAAAAGTTCATGATCGTGAACAGTGGAGTTGAGCCATGTTTCGGAAAAACTGAAGCATCGAAATCTTAAGAGCCACTATCCGTATGTAGTTGACGCAGTTTGCCTAAAAAACTGCGTACATTCTGATAGTGAACGGAAAAATAGTAAATTAGTTTTTTGAAATGATAGGGCAGGTAACATTAGGACTCTGATTAGAATTAGAATAGGCCGGTAACATTAAGACCATAGTCTTCGAAACTTTACGTACGAACTCATGCATAATTGTATGCTCAGGCCAAATAGAAGGGTCAAAAGATCTATCAAGGTAAGAATAAGGAATAAAAATTTAAAATGAGGAAATATTACGCTTATGTTTAAAAGAAAACTTGGTCACAATAATATCCTCAAGGCGAGCGCTGAGTTTTGAAAAAAGATGATGCTTAACATCCTCCGTAGTGGCCACAGGATTGAGTCGATAGACATCTCGACTATTGTAACTGAAAATTTTCCACGCGAGCGGCCAAAAATACTTCTATCTGAAACTTTTTCTAAAATTCAATAATAATAATAATAAATAGCAAATAATAATAAAGTAATAATATAATAAATAAAAAAAAATCATTCATATTTAGATCGCTATTAAAGTTATACACTCTGCTCCATATCTTCATATAAACTATAATAATGATGATTTCGTTTGTAATTTTTTCACATAAGGTATGTTTGGCCCACGGCAACATAAAGAGCGCAACTCTTTTTATAATTCTTGCTTGCTGTTGCCCTGTACTCTCTATCGCAGCATCGCCCTATTCTTCGTCGTTCGTCGTCCAACAAGAGCTGCGTGGGAGGCATCGAATTTTACTTACAATTTGATCGTCTTCGTGAGCAAACGTCGTTTCGTTAATTTCGTTTTTGTTGGCTTTGTGATCTGTGAGTTATTTTTACATCTCTCGCATTACAATAAATCGAACATACACAATATATTATATTGAAATCCAGCCAGTTGCGTTTTAATTAAATTTCTCGAAAATACGCTGCTGAGCTTATAGTAGCTCAAAATTGGCGACGTGATAAACAATTACAAACATATAAACAGAAAGCCAATTATATCGTTCCCTAATTTGCATAAAACCACAGTTGTTCGGTTTGGCGGTTGTGCACAAACAGTAACGGCTCTCGCGTCATCCGCTTTACCTTCTGATTTCTGTTGTTTCGTTTCGTTTTCGGTGCACCCAGTGTGTTTGACATTGTTGATTTTGGCAAATTGCGAACTCTCGCTGCTGGTCTGTGCCCGTGTGTTTGAACGCTGCGATCGATTTCATTCACCGGCTATTGACCTCTGTGTTTGCCGTATCAAATACAAGCAATGGCTTCTGATAGCACACCCTCCCCTAACGCTCTCAATTCCCCCGTGTCCCTCAATGCAGACCTTTCTTACTAAAAGCGTAAGGTTCAAGCCATGCTAAGTGCTGCACGGAGAATTGAAAATGCCATCGGCGAAGAGAAGATTATTGAGCTCAAGGAGGAGGAATTGAACGTCCGTTTAAAGACTGTATTGGATCTTATAGTGTCTTTCAATGAGCATCATGATGCTCTGGAAAGAATCGATCTTGATGAGATCGGTAGTCCCTTAAGAGAAGAGTTTGACGAGTGCATGGTTATGCTGGAGACCAGCATTAAGCATGAGTTGAACAAGCAGAAGCCTACAATGCTCCCTTGCTCAACAATGCGGATGGACCATGTTTCAGAAGCCCCGGCGACGGTTATAATGCAGAATCGGCATCGCCTACCGTAGTTAGAGCTTCCAGAATTCAGTGGGGGCTACTCACAGTACTCCGCATTTTGGACCATGTTTTCCTCGATAATCGACAAGGAGCCTGACTTGACGAATGTGGAGAAATTACAGCACCTACGATCCTGCCTAAAAGGACCGGCTCTAGACACGATCTCGTCGGTAGAATTTAGCTACGCAAGCTTTCCCATCGCTTTAGATTAGCTGAACAGACGATTTAATAACAAACGGTCAAACGGTCAGGCAGACTTCAATGACATTCTGGGTGTGCAGCGCGTTGAGGAGTCGTCTGTGTCTCAACTCCGCTTCTTGACAGATACCGCAATTGGCAATCTTCGAGCTTTGAAAAGTATGCGGACAAAGAAACAGATTGCTGAAAAAGCCTACTGCAGAGGGTAGATAGTGCCACACAAGCCAAGTGGGAGGACACTGCGTCACTGGACCGTCGGGTCTTGGGGATTCTAGTTTCGCATCGGAGGGCTACACAGTGTGGCTCAATTTGCAGTCGCAAACCTCTGATTACAGTACTAGTTTCGTCGCATTGGTAGCACCCACAATCAGCCCAGATTTTCAGTGGACGTTTCCAACTAGAAAATTTCGCAGAACATCCCACTGCCAAATCCGCAGTTCTTCAGGCCGAGCGTATTGGGGTCTCGGTACTCATCCACACCGGTCATGAGTGCTGTTGAGGCGGTTTTGGGAGATAAAAAGTTCCACTGAAGTTTCCTTGACGGTCAAGCAGGAGGATGTCGATTGTGGGGAGCACTTCAAAGCTAATTTCTCGCGCTTGTCATCTGGAGAGTTCGCTGTGAAGCTGCCCATCAAAAGAAGTTTGGATTTCTTCGATGATTCGTACATGCAAGCATATCGACGGTTCCTCAACTTGGAGCGGAAACTTGAACGTTGGAGCTAAAATCTCAGTACTCCTCTTTCATCCGGGAGTACCAAGAACTTAATCACATGTCGTTGGTAGAATCAGAACTGCCCAGTCGCTGTCGATATTTTTTGCCACATCATTGCGTGCTTAAGGAAGACAGCACAACTACCAAACTGCGGGTTGTGTTCGATGGATCTGCAACAACTTCAACGGGGCTTTCTCTAAACGAGGTTCTAATGGCTGGGCCTACTATCCAACCAAAGCTTCTACATACATTACTTCGAATCCGTACGTTCCCAATTGCGCTGACTGGGGACATCTGCAAGATGTACAGGTGTGTCCGGGTAACTGAGCCGGATAATTACCTTCAGTGCATCTTATGGAGAGATTCACCTCAGGAAAATGTAAAGACGTTTAAACTCGACACGGTAACGTATGGGACCAAACCAGCTTCCTATCTTGCGGTTTGTGCGATGCTCCAATTGGCCGAAGAAGAAAAATGTCATTCCCCATTGGATCGGAAGTGTTGGCGTCCAATTTTTATGTCGACGATTTGATGATGGGGGAGGATCTGTAGAGGAAGTGCGTGAGAAGTTGAAGCAGACATCCCAGTTACTGGCTCGGGGAAACTTCCCAATTCGGAAATGGTGCTCCAACGTTCCTGCCATGCGTGAAGGAGTTCCTGACAAAAATAAAGAAACGCTGCTGAGTTTCGACAATGGCACCGATTTTACAAAGGCCCTTGGATTGGTTTGGATGCCTGCATGAATTTTTCCGTAGTATCCGCACAGTTGTCTTCAAAGCCGACAAAGCGCTCTATGTTGTCAACTATCGCTTGGATAGTTGGATTGATTGGGCCTGTCATTGCAAAGGCAAAGATTTTCCTTCAGCTGGTGTGGAAGAAGCGGCTGCAATGGGATGAGGTTCATGGGTTTGGTGACGCCAGCCTAGACAAGAATGGCACATGTATTTATATCGTCTCAAGAGCCAAGAATCGCGCATACATGCAACTTTTCTGTGAGAAGTCTCGTGTCGCCCCTGTCAAGGTATTGACTGTGCCCAAGTTGGATTTATGTCGCGTTGACCTACTTTCTCAATTGATCAGTGAGATACATCAACTAAAATTATTTACTGGAAGCTTCTATTGCTGGTCCGATTCCACAACTGCCTTGTCTTGGATTCGCAGTGATCCATCAAGTTTAAACGTCTTCGTTGCAAATCGGGTTTCGGCCATTCAGGAGCGGACTGCTCAGATGGAATGGCGCTACGTTCCAACCGCTCAGAACCCTGCGGATATCTTGTCCAGAGGCGATGAAAAACCGATGTGGCCATCGTCATCTGCACAAGACCTGCAGACACTGGAGCTTCGCAAGAGAGTCCTCATTGCAGTTTGCCCATTCGTAGACCTCTCTGATGGCCGGAAATTTAGCAATTCCTTCGGAAAGCTTCAGCGCACGTTTGCATACGTCTTCAAATTTGTGATGCGCATAAAGTCATCGGGATTAACAGTGGAGGACATCGTTGGTGGCACACGGTTACTCATTCGTTCAATACAGAGAGTGCACTTATGGACTCACTACAAGGCTTTGGATGGAGAGCAGGTGCAGCCGTCGAGCTCTATTTCGTCGCTTGCACCATTTCTGGATGTATGTAGGGGGCGGATCACCAGGTATTCACAGTACACTCACTTCCGTTTAGGTTTCGTTATATATATTTTAAGCTAATGTAATACACTACAATTCAGAAGGTAGTCGTAATAAAGGATCTCAAATGTACATATATACATATGTAATCGAACGCGAATGTATGTAGGTATGCTGAATAAGACGGTGTACGGGGGTGAGAGCGTAACTGCAAAGCCTAGCTCAAGCAAGTGGCCGCCTGAGCGCCGGGCGGCTCTCCCAAGTGCCGCGTGCAAGAGCGCGCGAGAGTGAGTCGGGCGCGGAGCGCTCTCCACAGTGCGCTACAGAAGTTTGAGGCTGCTCTGAACATCCGCCCCCCCCTTGCAGGACTGCCAAGTATAATTGAAGGTCCGGTATGATAGACGGGAGTCTACGGATGGCGGCGGTGTTTTTGGATGCTAAGATGTTGAAGCTAAGGGCGCGCTACGGCGTTCAGCTCGGGATGGCGAACTCGATGGCGAAGGTGCTACAGTTCCTCTAACAGGCTGGCTGGCGGAGCTACGAGGGCGGCATTCAGCTCGGGACGTAGGAGATGGCGACGAAGATGCTGAGGCTGCACGTCGAAACGCGGGTATGTGAAGTAGCGTGTCGTGATTCATGCCACACTTCCTGCACAGCCCGCCACTGCGACAATCACCGCCGGAATGCTGATCAGCCAGGCAGTTTGTGCAATACTTATTTATAAGTACGGAGCCGCTTCACAGGGCTCAACCGGAGGAAGTGGTGGCAGGTCCGTAGCGGATGCACTCCTGGGCAGACTTGGCATCGGTAGGAGTTCAGACCGCAAGCGCGTCGGCTCTCAATGATATGGTCGGCGCTGGAATGTGGGTCCAAGGCTGGATGCGGAAATCTAGGATGAGATGAAGGTGTCGACGCAGTATTAGTATTGGACATTGTCGCATGGTTACATTGAACTAAGTTCAAGCTTGGGCTTGAACTTGGCACGGAGTTCTGCTCGCCAAAACAGTGATTATTATGGATATTGCTTTTGTAGACTCGAGAGCCCGCGTCTCCTACCCCTTGGATAAGTACTCTAGACACCTGACTCGAAAAGGTTACAACTTGTGGGGCTCTCTGAACGGCCGTATTAGACACTGGCCCAGAGAGCACCCAACCGAAGACTGTTTCTTGCCCTAGGAGAGAGTCACATATGTTCAGCTCCAATCAGGACATCGATTGGTGAGCTCTCCAAAAATGTAGGATCCGCCAACGGAAGGTTAGGCAAGTCTCTCAGCAACATTTGAGAGATCGGATGCGAAAGAATATTCGCTGCCACCTCCGGAATAACATAAGCTGTAACGTTTAATTGTAAACCCGACTTAGTCGGAGAGCGAATGGAAAAATTGCAGAGCTTCTTCGACTGAGCGGATACAGTATGATTGATGCCGGAGACCTGTGCCTGGATGGGTTGGAATGGCAGTTTGATCATGCTGACTAGACGTTCCGTAATGAACGTAGCCTCGGAGCCAGAGTCGATCAAAGCGCGGGCGCGAAAATTGGTCCCCAGATGGCAAATATTAATCATGGCCGCTCTCAGAAGAACCGCACTTGTTCCGGAAGCGAAATAAGCCTGAACGTTAGACAAGGATTGGGAAGAACTCGGATGTTGTACGGATGTGGAAGGCGGCTCGCTGGAACTTGGGTTGCCACGGTGCAGCAGCGTGTGGTGCCGTTCCCCACAAGTGACGCAGTTGTGGGCGCTTTGGCATTCTTGGATCTGATGTCCTTGTGCGAAGCAGTTCAGGCATGTTTCTGTTTAATATAGCTGGAACGAACATCAACGGTCATGTGGAGGAAGCGAGGACAATCACGGATTGGATGATGCTCTTTGGCGCAGAGATCACATGTCCTTCTTTGCGGATGCACTGTTGTCTCAAACGAGTGAACCCTCCTAGGAACAGGACTCCCTTGGGACCGGAACGGGTTATTTTTAGTAGGTGGCGGATTTGGATCGCCTTTCGAACTATGTGGATTGGAAGGGTGGCCCTCGATCGCCTCTAGCGTCAGATACCGCTGACTGAGGAAGGAGTCCATCTCCTTCCATGACGGCATTTCCTTTTTGTTGGTTATGGACTCTTCCCACAAGGCACGGGTTAATCTCGGCAACTTTGAAGCGCAAATGGTCACGAGCAAGCTATCCCAATTTTCAGTGGAGACCTTGGAGTGGGCGAGTGCGGTTAGAACCCCCTGAATCGTACTTTGGAGCTCTTTCAGAGCACGACTCGAATCGGATCCGATGTGAGACAAAGAGAGGAGAAGGTGAATCTGGTTGGTCACCAGAAGCCGTCGGTTCTCATATCGATCACGAAGGGCATCCCATTCCGCCTCAAAGCCGTCGTTGGTCAGCGGGCCTCAACAATGTCCTTTGGATCGCCACTGCTGGTGGCGAGGTAGTACAGCTTCTCCACAGGAGACAGCCTGGGATTTTGGTTGTAGATCGCCGTAAACAGATCCCGGAATGTAGGCCAACGGACGTAATCCCCAGAGAAAACTTCTATATCGCATGGGAGAAGTCGACAGCCACCATGGGAGTCCGGCTGTACAGGAGGATGGACTACTGGGCTGGCCGATTGGACCGTAAGGTCGTCTAGGCACCGTTCATAGTCGTCGTAACATGTGTCGTACATGGCTTGGAACTCTAGTTGGGTGTCAGGATCCTCGTCAGCCGACGTTATGGAACAGGCCTCGAATTCCGCATCCAGCTTTTCCCACATGCTCTGTAAGCGGTCTCTACGGACCTGAGCGATAGAGGGGGATGGCGTGCTGGTACCGGAAGCGGTAAAACGGTCCTTCAAACTGGTCAGCCTGCCGATGGCTGCTACCAATTTCGCACTTGCGGAGCTGAATGATGTTTGGGACATTAGGGAAGCGCGTCGGGAGCTGATGGGGCTGGTAGGTGGAAGAGCAGGCATCTTTAGCGTGACTGGTGAAGGGAACAGGACCGATTTGCTCTTTGCCGCGGAACTCGTACTCGGTTTAGGCGTAGCGGGTAACTTTATCGGTTTAGTCACCGAGGTAGGTGATCCTGGGGTGGAAACACTGCGTGGTGTCCTACTACCTGGAGCGGGCACTGGCAAATGTTTTTTGCTGTCCTCGTCACGTGGGCATGTTCTGACCTCACCCACTGAGAACAACGAAACGGAAGCGGAAGCGTCGGGCAGATGGACACGGAGAACGGACCCAGCAACCCCTTGGTTTTGATGGAACTTGGATTTTGTTTGGATTTGGATTTATTAGATGTATCGGCAAGTCGGAGGCGCTTCGGTATATTATGTCGAATCGGGCAGTAATATTGAGAGTCAGTGGCAAGTGACACCCAAAAACAATATACCCGCCGAAAGTAGGAAGGCGCGTCACTGGACAAGACACCACCGAAAACAATACACCCTCAAAATACAGGGTAGCGCGTCACTTGGCGCTCCGTTATGCGCAAGAGCGGCACCGATAATCTGCTCTCCCAACGAAAACAACGCGCGCAACGGTGGAGAGGCGAACGCAAAAACGAGCAAAAGCGGGCACCGCTATGTAGGATGTAGGTTTATATATAGTGGGATGCGTATTTAGGTTGGTAAAATATGTATGTTCGGATATATTTTTGCAAGAATATGCAGATTTATGTATATATATTTCGGATATATATATATATATGATGCGCAAGGATATGCTGTTGGGATATATGGGTGCAAGAATATGCAGTTTTATATATATAAATTATTTAATTCTTGTTCCCGGCTAAGGTTAATAACACCGGGGCATCGGCCACCGGCAATCAAACACGAGAGTTAAGGTTTAATTATTTATTCCGGCACAACTGGCTCGGTTCGGAGTGAGAATAATTCTGATTAACCTAAAGATACAAAAGTACAATTCTACTTAAGACTACCCAATCTCTTGGCAGCGCTGCTTGGCAGCGGGCCGACGTTCTGCACCGTCAGCGACTCGTGCAGACCATCAGCTCCACAGCGGATGTTTATGCAACGGCGGAATATGATCCGCCGGCCACTCGAGTGCAGGTCAACGGTTCTTCAGCAGAAACTCTTGCGACAATGTAGTTGCTGCCCCCACCCCTTTGGGTGCGGCATCAGCATAATTCCGTTTTGAAACTCTGCCGATACTCTGCAGCTGGTGGGAAGTGTTAACTACTCCCCCTCTTGAAGAGCGGTCGTCCTCGCCGCTCGCAACCTCTCGACTATCTCTTTAACCTGGTCCGCGCTTTGCCTTCTTCTGAGATGCGCTCTGATAAGTACGATGCCACCAACGGCACCACACAGGGCAATGCCGAGCCCGAAGGCAAGGAATGGATTTAGCCGGCCCATGGCGGACTGTTCGACCTCCTTGATGTAGTTTAGGTTCTTTTCGCTGAGCTGATGCAGGAATGGTAGGCTTAGGACCGCCTGGTGCCCCGTGATGTTCAGGGCGGGCACCGATGCTATGCCCGGAAGTCGCTGTGGGATGTTGTTGCGATTCCGGAATCGAGAGCCGTTGACAATCGCGAAGTCGTTGAAGGTGACCACCTGTGTCCCGGCGGTTGTGATCCGCGTGTCTGAGTCACAGCTGATCACGGCTGGTCTGTTGTTGATGATGATTATGCCGTCATCAACGAGGGTGATGGGCTCTAGATGGCTCGGTTGAGAGATGCAGTGAGCGATGCCACCGGAGTGCAGTCCCTGCGCGCAGGAACCCCTCGCCTCCTTCTTGCAGAAGGTGGACATGGTTGTGGCAACGCAGGCTGTGAGCGCCCACACTTGGTTGTCGCACTCAGCTACGATGTTGTCTGCTAATTGCAGTACCGTTCCATTGTGCTCAACCGGGAATACCGTGACCTTTCTACAAGTTAAACTAACTCTAGGATATTCGATTATTAAGTGGATTATATTAGCGGATTGTAAGATCTTAATTTTTGATACTTCTAGTAAGCCTGATATTGTGACCCCTGTGAATTGGTCAGCGAGAACGGATTCTATGTCAGCGTGGTCTAAAATGGATGGATTTACTATATTGGCTTTGGCCAGGGTGATTGTAAGCATGAGGTTCCCTATTTCTGTTATGAGGATTCTATTTCTGGCTAATAGGGTTTCGTACAGGTGCTCTGAGTTTATTATTTCGTTTTTTTTTATACTAAGAATCTTATTAACTGTACTAGTGAGGGAATTTAATTGATTCTGCACCTTGGTATTAATAGAAATCTGTCTATTGCTTTCCTGTACTAACTGAGCTTCTGTGAATTTAATATTTTCTAGGTCGGCTGCATCCGGCGTTCCGGCCACGACCTTAAGGGCCGTTCCTAGAAAGTCTAAGCTCCTAGCCAGCCGGTGGTGAACGCCGATATCAGACAACATGTCCCTAATGTGGTTACAGTCGGCCTCTAATAGCTGTCTCATGTGGGATCTAGGGAAAACGTTCGTCATTTTCGCGGTCTCGTCGGCAATGCGACCGAACTCGGTCAAGTTTGCCGTGTGTTTGATATAGTCAAGACCGTCCCAAGCCAGTACAGTTCCGTCCGTAATTGGTATGTAATCTGAGTGAGTGTAATCGGTGATGCGTGCCGATACTATTGCGACGAACTAAAGTACCCAGACAATCCTGTGGATAAAAATACGTAAAAGAATAAAAAAGGAAAAACTAAAAGAAATACCGTCACCAAAGTGTGTTTCTTAACCTAGTCGGAGTAGCTACCTAAGGTTGTCCTTATGGACCACCCTCCCTCTAATTAGGACAGTTGTCCCCAAGTCCGCCTCTATTGTTTCCTCCACAAATAAAGGGGTCAACTTACTCCCGAGGCGTCTGTTGGACTTAACTAACACCTTCTCGCCTACCCTGAAACTCCTGTTTTGGCGTGCCTGATTGGCCCGATTGTTTTGCACGATCTGGGCTTTCTGCACTCTGTTCTGGACCTCTTTGTTCGTATTCGCCACTACAGCGTGGAGAATGTCGATGGGTTTTTTGTTGGTGACCGTGTGTACTGATCTATTATACTCCGCTGTCGCTTGGAGAAAAAGTTCGACTGTGTCGGTGATCCCTCTACCCATTTTGAGGCATCTTGCAATTTCTACCAGGGTGCTATGGAATCTCTCCACCTGCCCGTTTGAGGTACTGTGGAGGGGCGGAGCATTGACAATGAGTACTCCGAAGTTGCTCCGGAGGAGTGATCTGATGGTCTCCGAACACAACGACGGTTCGTTGTCGCAATATATTTGCTTCGTATTCGGGAAGATGTTTAGGAGTTGTAATAGCGGAGTTTTGATGTCCGCTATAGTGCGGGACGTTATCGGTTGGACAATGGCAAACTTTGAGAATTTGTCCACGCAGGTTAGGAAGTATTTCTTCTCTGTAGAGAATATGTCTACATGAAGCATCTCCCCAGTGAACGAGGGGACCGGCGTCGGCCCCAGCTCCTGTCTTTTGGGATGCCTATCGTACTTCGCTTTGGAGCATATCTTGCAGTTCAAGACAACCTCGTTTGCGAGCTTGGTCATTTTTGGGAAGTAGTAGTCTGGCATGATTTTTTTGACATTTTCTTGTGCGGCCCTGTGAGCCCGATTGTGCTCAATGGCGACAATCTCTTTTCTCTCGGTCTCATCGAAAACGTCGGCGACAAGATTCTTGCAGTGCCAGAACGTAGTCGACGGAAAGGCTTTCACTAGTTCATGCTGAATGCAAGCTAGGATTGGGAAGTCACAGTGGATCGCGTTTACGACCTGGGGGTTTATTTTGGACTTAACGACCTCTACGAGAACGTTCTTGTCGGGGAAGTGTATGATATGGCGCGTCTTTTCTCCGAAGAGGACAAAAACCTGTTCCAATGGGAACTGCGCCTGCTCTAGGATGATCTGATTCCTAAAGCAATTAACAGGCTTATCTGTTGTGTGAATCGTGTAAGTCATTGACGCTTCGCTATGGATCGTCGCAGCATCTGACCGCGACGCGCTATCCTCTAAAGCACAAATATTCTGTCTCGACAATGCGTCTGCGACAAAGTTCTCCTTGCCGGGTTTGTAGAAGAGCTTGGCACCGATCTCGTCGATGCGTGCCTTCCAACGTTTAATTTTTGCATTGGGGTTTCCCTCGGATACCGCGAATGTGAGTGGTTGGTGGTCGGTGAACACGTTTATGTCCTTGACGCCATAGATGTAATGGCGCAGCTTCCCCAAGGCCCATACAATTGCCAAAAGCTCCCGCTCGTTAGTAGCGTAGTTTAGCTCACTGTCTTTGAGGGTCCTGGAGATCATTGTTATTGGGCGACCCCCTTGTGAGAGTACTGCACCGATGCCGTAAGCAGACGCATCGGTTGTTAGGTCGAAAGGCTTTTTGTAATCTGGATACATCAGCATTACGTTTTCTGAAGCCAGAATGTCCCTTAGTTTTTGAAAAGCGTGTCTCTGCGCCTCATTGAATGAGATGGGGGTTTTTTTAGACTTGTATTTGCTAATGGTCCCGTTTTCTCCTTTTAGGATGTCCGAAAGTGGACGGGCGATTGCCGCGAAATCTTTCACGAAGCATCTGTAGTAGCTTGCTAGGCCTAGGAATGACCTTAGGCTGAACAGCGTCGTTGGCTCGACGTACTCCTGGATAGCTTTCACTTTCTCAGGGTCCGTTCTTGTGCCCTCGCTAGTTACGATAAAGCCGAGGTACTCTACGCTCGTCTTAAAGAACTGCGACTTCTCCTGAGCTACTCTCATGTTAGCTTCATAGAGGCTTTTCAGTACCCAGTCGACGTGTTTAACATGGTCGTCCTGAGACTTGGAGAATATAATTACGTCATCAACGTAAACGTAACATGTTTTACCGATCTGTTCACGCAAAACATCATCGATTGCCCTCTGGAAAATGCTACCGGCATTCCTCAGCCCAAAGGGAAGTCGGCAAAACTCATACTTCCCTCCATTTACGGAAAAGGAAGTTTTTTCCCTGTCGCGTTCCGCCAAAGTTATTTGGTGGTACCCGGATTTCAGGTCAAGGGTTGTGAAATACTTGGCCGTACCCAGGTTTGCCAATATCATCGAGATGCTTGGCATGGGATATTTGTCAGGCACAGTCTTCTGATTGAGCTTCCGAAAGTCCATTACGAGACGTTTCTTCTTATTACCCTTTTCATCAGTGCCTTTTTTGTCGACCACCCATATAGGATTATTATACGGTGATCTTGATTTTTGGATGATGTTGTCTTTTAGGAGGCTCTTAACCTCGGATTCGACAAAATCAGCTACGCCCATCGGATAGGGGTAGAGTTTGGAATAAATTGGTTCGTCGTCCACCGTGCGAATGGTGGCCACGACCGAAGTGTTGAAAGGCAGCGACTCGTTAGGGTCCGCGAACGCCTTGTTTCTCTTCTTCAACATTTTTATGAAGTTTGCCTTAATGGCTGGAGGTGCGTCGATGTCAATAACGTTAGTATGGTTGACGTCTGTGCACTTGTGGAACCTGATCGTTTCGGTAGTGTTACCGACCGTGAGAGTTCCACTTTCGAGGGACAGTGTAGCCCCCACCTGCGTTAGCAGGTCAAGGCCGATAATGCCGTCGAAAGTTGTTAGGGTTTTCAGAATGAAAAACGGCGTGGTTTTGCCGAAAAATAACAAGGGACACTTTTCTGTGATCTTGTTGGAACCGTTGATTGAAAAAACGGAGAAAGGTGCTTCGGCGGGGGTAACACCGAAAAGCCCTTCTAATGGCTTGATGTAATTTTTCGATGAACCCGTGTCGATGAGGAATTTACGCGTGACCCCTGCTACTTTCCGCCATATGAATGGCAGCAGGGATCTTCCCCTAAAAAATTAACCGAATCGGACTCGTAGCCGATTTCGGCGTCGGCCTCTATTTCGGCAACTGCTTCGTTGGCGGTCTCGCTGTAACCCGCCGGTGATCTGTCACTAGCGGTAGCAATGTGCTCTACCCTTTGCCGCCAGCTGCCCGAAGCGCGTTCTGACGCATTCTGTCTTTTCCCGAAAGGGTTGTCGCGCTTGCCAGAAGGACCAAACGGTTTCTGGAACGCTGTGGGCTGTCTCAACTTGGAGGACGAAGGGTCTACCTCCATCGGCTCCTGGGACTGGCCCTGAGATTTGGGCTTGTGGTATGAGTTGCCTTGCTGGGCATTGGGTGTACCCTGACTCCTAACGTAGTGGGGGCTCTTGTAAGGGAAGTGCTCTTGGGGCCTATTTTGCCTGCCATTTCCCTGTTGTGGCGCCTGGTGCTTGCGCTCATTTGTGCGGACCGACCTCTCCTCAATGACCCTGGCGTAATTTGCAGCCCAGGTGCTGCGGTCTTCGCTGGACTCAGCTGATTGGGCCAGGGCCAGAGCTGTTTCCAAGTCTGTCGGCCTTGCCGGGAACACAGCCGCTTTTAGAAGCCTTCTCAGACCTGAGATAAAAACCTCTAAAGCGTCCTCCCTGGCTCTCTGGTTTAGCACGCTTGCTGCCTCTGCAGTATGTGCCATCACGTTTTTGTTTGTGATGAGCGAGAGCTGTTTCTCAATCTCATCATAATATTCTGTCAGTGCGAGGTTGCCCTGACGCATGGTCGTCAGTCTCTGCTGTATTACGTCTATCGGCGTTTTGTCAGAGTAGGAACAGTCTAACCTGTTGATAATGGCTCTGAAGTTGAGCACTGTGTTGAAAGATGACAAAATGTTGTTCGCGGCCCCTTTCACCTTGTTTCTTATTATCCCTGTCGCCATGTAGTGCTTTTGACTACCTTCGTGTGGCTGGAAGGGCTCAAATGCGGCCATCGCCGCCTGACGCCAAGCCACATAATCTACTTGCTTCCCCTCGAAGTCTGGAAGCGATTTCACCATGTCTAGCTGGAAGTCACATTCGACCCCGGGAGTAATTTGGACCCTTTTAAACACCTCTACCTGAGGCACACTTTGTGCGCGGGATTGGTCAACCTCTGCCCGAATCTGCCGGGCAGATTCTGTAAGCTCCGTTCGCAACTGCCTTATTTCTTCTTGAAATGCCGCGGCCTGCCTTGCTAAGGCGGCCTCCATTTCCAGTACGAATTGTTCCATACTTTTTTTATTTGATTTCTTATGTGGCGGCCGTCCGTCCAAGTGGAGACCTTCTATTAGGGACTCTAGGCTGTCGTCACTGTCTTCTCTAACTTCTCTATCGCTCATGGGGTGCGTTCTAACTTAACGAGCACCACACCTGTTATTTATATTCAATAAGCTCCCTTTGTTTGGTACAGACAAAAATTTTCATTCTATTTTGTTTATTTATATTATTATTATTTTTTACTATTTTTTTTCTAGATTTACTTTACTTATGTTTCTCTTTTTCTCATAACAATTTTTGCTTAAAATTTTTACAATTTCTCGTTTAATTAAGCTGACACAAAACCGAAATCGGTGAGCTATTCACTTACATTTTTTCCTTATTTATTATCGCGGTGTCCGGTTGAGCGGGGTTGGGGGAACTCTGTTCGGCTGTTCTGATGTTTGCTTGACGAAGTTTGATGTTTTCTATTTTCCTAGGCGAGGGAGAGCCCTTCAGCCTATTTTTCCTCTGTAGATTACTGATGAGAGCGAGGGATTTCCCTACAGCCCCTTTTCCTTTCCTCGGTCTGTGTTGTGGTCGTCGCTGCAGGTGACAGCAGACGCGGCGCCGTATTGTTAAATTTGGCCTCGTTTTCTTGTTTTTTCACGGGCTTACGTTCTGGTGCGGCACTCACACAACAACAAAAAATCACCACTTTATCACACACTCTTGTTGTTTTTTTCTCACTGGGAGAATATCTACTCGTTTTAACACACAAAAAAAACGAACCGAGTGTTGAGTGTTTTAATATAAGTTGCCTTTCACTTCTTCGGCACTTTTTTTCATTATTTATTATTATTTTTTGTTTATTTTCCACTACACTTCTTTGTGTGTGTGTTTTTCACTCGACCGTTTTACTATGGGTTCTTAGACCCGTTGGGCGCCAATTATTTAATTCTTGTTCCCGGCTAAGGTTAATAACACCGGGGCATCGGCCACCGGCAATCAAACACGAGAGTTAAGGTTTAATTATTTATTCCGGCACAACTGGCTCGGTTCGGAGTGAGAATAATTCTGATTAACCTAAAGATACAAAAGTACAATTCTACTTAAGACTACCCAATCTCTTGGCAGCGCTGCTTGGCAGCGGGCCGACGTTCTGCACCGTCAGCGACTCGTGCAGACCATCAGCTCCACAGCGGATGTTTATGCAACGGCGGAATATGATCCGCCGGCCACTCGAGTGCAGGTCAACGGTTCTTCAGCAGAAACTCTTGCGACAATGTAGTTGCTGCCCCACCCCTTTGGGTGCGGCATCAGCATAATTCCGTTTTGAAACTCTGCCGATACTCTGCAGCTGGTGGGAAGTGTTAACTTATATATTTCGGATATAGATATATATATATCATGCGCAAGGATATGCGGTTGGGATATGTGTATGTGTGGTGCGTTTAATTGCGGATTAGTACATATACATATATATATATATACACGCAAGAATTTGCAGCCAATATATGTGTATACATGTATGCGGATATGGACAAGTGCAGGCAAGAATATGCTGTTAAATGGTGTGTGTGTGTACTGATGTTCGTAGATGGGAGGAGCGGAAGATCGGAGAATGGACAGAGTAGCCGCTTGGACTTGGACGGAAAAACAAGATCACGGCACTTATGCTGGTGTTGGATGAGTTATATGTACTTATCTTAATTCTCCTGGTAGAGCGATCCACCTAAGCTTGCTGGGGTGCGCATCTCCTTGTTGGTGAAGATCCGGCTCGAAGGACCAATGTTTGTAGGGGGCGGATCACCAGGTATTCACAGTACATTCACTTCCGTTTGGGAAGGAATATTGCGCGTCGGTGGTTCCAGCGCGGCATCCAGTTATTCTTCCAAGGCGTCATACCGTCACATCGGCTGTAATTGTGCATTTTCATGAGCGGAACTTGCATGCTGGACCACGATCATTAATCGTATTAATCCGTCATGAGTATTGGCCGATTGGAGGGCGCAAGACTGTGGAAAATGTTGTAAATCACTGCACAAGATGTTTTGAGGCCAAGCCGCGTTTATTGTTTAATTTTGTTTAAAGTTAAACAATGTGCAGTTAAACTGTAAGGGTAAAATTACATATCAATAATTAAACGAAAGGGCTAATGCAAATACTCAGACCCGGTGGGGCTGATTATAATTAGCCGATAATAATCGGCTCAGTAGCCGATAAGGTCCCACAAACATCCAAATTTAGGTTAGAGAAAAGCCGGTAGCCGAACAATTCCCAAATACAGCTATTTAAATTAAATTAAGTTATTGATTAAGATAATTTTGACCATATTAGAGCTAGGATCATAGGAAAACAGATGGAAAAATTGGTTATAGTTACGGCAAAGGCTACGGAAAGATTCATAATCCGAGTAGTTAGAAAGACAGAGTTAGAGATGAAGAGGAAAGTAATGCCTAGTCGGGCGGAAAGGAGTAGCAATACAAATAAGGTTGATGAGGGCAGTCGATTCGACCTCACCAGAGGTCCAGAGAAACTTATGAAAGAAAAGAACTCCTTGGCAGATTCTACGGGATTTAAGAGAGTGGAGGTTAATTAAGCGCAACCTACTTTCATAAGAAGGGAGATGGATCGAAGGGTCCCAATTGAGTCAGCGGAGAGCAAAGATGAGGAACTGTTTTTGCACCGATTCGAGCATATCCTGAAATTTTTGGTAGTAAGGAGACCAGACACAGGAACCATATTCCAAGATAGGCCGGACCAGGGAAACATACAGAAGTTTTGTAGTATACGCGTCTGTAAATTCCTTAGACCATCTTTTGACAAATCCAAGGACTTCTTTGGCTTTGTTAAAGATATAAGAGATATGAGAGTTGAGGTACAAAGGTAATGCCCAAGTTTTTAACTTTGAAAAGGCGTTGTAGGATAATGTTATTGATAGAGTAATCGAAAAGGTATGGTTTATTGCGGCGAAAAGTCATAATATTGCATTTAGAAATGTTAAGAGGTAGAATGTTGATTAAGCACCAGTTTTTAAGAGCATCAAGATCTGATTGCAAAGATAGTGCGGACAAGGGGACACTGCAGGAAAAACATAGCTTAACGTCATCAGCATACATTAGGACACGGGAATGAGATAACATTTGAGGAAGATCGTTAATAAATAGATTAAATAGCAAGGTACCCAGATGGCTACCTTGAGGAACCCCCGATGAGACAATAACAGGTTTAGAGAGAGAGGAGTTAAAGCAGACACGTTGAGAACGGCTACAAAGATAAGTATTAGTCCAGTATAGAAGCTTTGTCGGAAACCCAAGAAAAAACAGTTTATGAATAAATAGATTATGATTGACGGAGTCGAAGGCTTTACTAAAGTAAAGTGTGTTCGACACTGTTTAGCAAATCCCGAAGTTACACAAGTGGAAAATTCAAGTAGATTAGTAGAAACTGAGCGACATTTAATGAATAAATAGTTAGAGACATCAGATTTAGATCCCTTTTTATGAAAGGGAACTATATACGATTCTTTCCAGATGGTGGGAAAGTCACCAGTCTTGAGAGACAAGTTGAAAAGTTTTAGGAGAGGCACACAAAGAGATTCTGCACAAAGTTTAAGAAAAGCATTCGGAACCGAGTCTGGCCCAGTGGAGAACGAAAACTTGCACGATTTTAAATTTCTTAAGAGACCATCATAGTCGATGAAGGGGGGAAGGATACAGTTAGAACTATTTAAAGGGATAGGATATGAGTAACTACTACTAAAGTCGTTCGATGAGGCTAGGATAGAGGGAAGGTTAATACGTTGGAACGTTGGAAAAATGAAGCGAACAGATCAGCAATATCATAATCCCTATCAGCATAACTACCATTTAAGTGTAGAGAGGAAGGAAATTGGGAAGATTTACGTTTAGAATTAAAAAACCTGAAAAATTGTTTAGGATCGCGTTTATAGTTAAGCTTGCATTTGGTCAAGTATCTATTGTAGCACAATGTATTAAATAAAGCAAATTTCGATTTTGCAACTGAGTACTTCGAAAAGTCTGATTGCAAACCGTATTTTTTGAACTTCTTGAACATACGGGATTTTTAATTCTTCAGATTTATTAATCTCGGGGTGAACCAGATAGGGCCAGAAAGATTTCTGGAGGGGGTGACTAAAGGAACATGCATGGGAAAGATGGAAAAAATAGAGTTATAGAATGCATTCGTAGCAGATTTAATTTCTTGGAAATCGTCAAGGAATGACCAATCCATCTGAGATAGGGCAGTATTCAGGGAGACAAAATCAGCCTTCTTAAAGCAATAGATATTCGAAGGCTTAATAAACGACTTTATAGGGCATGAAGAGGGCAACAGGAAATCAATTGAAAGTGTAGGATGGTATGGGTCTTCAGGGAATGATAGAGGTGATCCTCGACATACCAAAGTGATCGAAGCATCGGTAGTGAAGACGAGATCAAGGGTCCTACTCATGCTATTACGTATACCATTTACCTGGCCTAACGATAAGACGATCAGAATCACAAAGCTGATGCAGAACGGACTGAAGATGGACAGCGTGAAGCATATAAGTTGTAAATTCAGAGGACGGTGGGATATAAGAGCATGATATGAATAAATTAAAAGAACACAGACGGTTTTTAACTACGATAATTTCAATAGTGTTGGGCTCATCGATGGGAAAGAGTTGGGAAGTTAAGTCGGAACGAACAGCAATTAGGACGCCGCCACCTCGAGATGGTCGATCAGATCTATATATGGTAAAATTGTCTACAAAAATCTCGGAATCCGATATTGATGGATTGAGCCATGTTTCAGAGATGGCAATAATGTCGGAATCAAAAGTTGCACTATCAGCATGTAATTTGGTGAGCTTACTGCACAGGCCTCGTACATTCTGATAAGTGATCTTTAGAGGTAGGGAAGAATTCAGTTTTTTTAAATAGATGGTAATACAATAGATGGTGTAGGAAGAATTCCTACCCGAGGAGCGGATTGTGAAGGTCGAGATCGGCTGCTGAAGATGTGACAGATAGTGTGTTCGGGCCAGAAAGAGGGTTCTAACACATTCTTTATAAACTTCTCCGGGACAAGAATTTTAAAGGAGGAAATATTACGTTTTTCCTTGAAAGTAAATTTAGTTACTACTATGCCAGAGGAGCTATTGATGTTTAGTTTAGAGAACATATACTCTCGAACCATTACATCCGTAGCCGATTGCGCTCATATAATTTTGTTTTGTAGGGAGGGTTGTTTTTTAAAAAAGACGCTATCTCGCTCGCACGAACTCCAGTGCGCTCGCAGATCTAAAAATAGAATGATCTTGCTTGTATGAGTACACACGGAACTGCCCAGCAAGCATTTTGTATCACAAGCGAGTCTTTTTTGAGTCGTCAATCTGATTAAATTGAACATATATGAGCTCATTTTCTGATCGAAAATGATACTCTCTTCGGGAGAAAATGGTTCCCGAACGCGACTATTCTTGGGGGGTCGCTTTTGAGCGCAGTTTCGACTCATATTCGATTCTCATTTCCAATCAAAAGCGAGTCTTTTTCGAGTCGTATTTTTTGATAGCTTGTTAAAAAATAAAAATACAATTTTTGGTTTTTTTTTTGCTATTTTTATTATCAGAATAACATTTTTATTTTATTTAAAATCCAATAGACATTTATTGAAATTGTCCCAGCAAGCAATTGGAAGATTGTTTTGATCAGAAACCCCATTACGAGTCTAATTCGAGTCATTTTGATGATTTAAAAACGATTGATCGCTTGTGCGATTAAAGCGCGACTCGAAAACGACTTGCATGTATGACTATATTATGATGAATCGCGCAAAATTTGAAACAATCAAAAATGGAGCATGATAGCGATTGAAATATGCTTACTTTATCGCGATGTCGGCACGCACGATTACTTTGAACAGCTTGGCGACTCAAAAGCGACTCACTTGCATGCTCAAAATATGATTCTATGCACGAAATGTAAGGAAATCAAAAAATGAACATGCAGGTAAGTGAAATATGCTTTGTATCATAAATATAACTTATGGGCAATAATACCATGCTAGGCAATGACGCCTGATGGTCGTGCTGTCTAAGACGCCGCACAAAGCAAAAGTACCCGGTTCGAACACCAGTTGGGTCGGTCAAAGAAAGGTAAGTGAAATGTAAATTGCGTAATTTATAATAACATTAACATAACACAATTGTAATACATAAAGAGGATACTGTTATAGAAAATTGCTATATATATATAAAAATTATATTAATAAAAAAATTATTTTCGTTGCAAATTATTGAAAATTTCATTCGAATAAGAGTCAGAAATGATTAAATTATGACTCGTGGAAGACTCTATTATGATTAAAAGATGACTTGTGGAAGACTCTTTTATGATTAAAAGATGACTCGAGGAAGACTCTTTTATGATTAAAAAAAAGAGTCATAAGCGACTCATCAAGATGAGTCGCGGCTAGGGTACCATTATCTCCCGACAGAACAGTCTTTTACGATCAGAAAATGAGCGCAAATATGACTATTTTCAACCGTCGCGCGAGTCTTTTAAGACAAACTTATGCTCTGTTAAACTCAAAAATGCTGGGTGGGGTACCATTATCTCCCGACAGAACAGTCTTTTACGATCAGAAAATGAGCGCAAATATGACTATTTTCAATCGTCGCGCAAGTCTTTTAAGACTAACTTATGCTCTGTTAAACTCAAAAATGCTGGGTGGGATCAAGCACCGTTGTCAATCCGACAAGTGCCTGCTTATACTATATCCAACTGGGCAGCAAAGGATATTATTCGGAGCGATCGAAGTCCAACTGGCCGGAGATCCTCAGAGAACATATCAGATGATACAACCATTGGGTTGGAATGAGCTGAGAATGAGCTGGGAATGAATTCATGAACCACACGCCATACGAGGAGTTTCTGAGGCGTCCTTACAATACCAACTTTAACGGAAGCCTAAGTTCATCGATTAAATAGAAAGTAAATCATTAGTCATAAGTAATAAACTAATACTAGACGAAGATCCGTCTAATAGTATAATTTACAGCAACGCATTAAAAAATACAGTAAAAGATGTAATATACCGGAAGCTACCGGACAGATTGTTTATGACTCTCTCTAGAAAAGACATCACCACAATATTAAACCTAAAAAGGGCTGCTCAAAAAGAGGGGCTATATGAAAACCATATAGAAGAGAAAAATGTGAGCAAAGATAGGCAAAAACAACAACAGTCTAATCGGAGGAATGTTGGAAATTATTACTCAAACTTTACAAATATCACACCGACGACGGCTTCGACGGATCCACCCTATCGACCTGACAGACAGGATCATCTGTATAGGCATTGAGACACTAAGTCCCTAACCCCGCTACAAACATGGATTGTAAAAATCCTTTCGATTAACTTCTATACTCTACTGTAAAAGTAGCTAACTAAGTTATAGCAAAAAATATTCTATTTTTACTATGCTGTGATATTAGGCATGGTAATAAAATACTTAAAAAAAAAAAAACGAAAAGGAACGTTGTGAGCCGCGGCAAAGGCCGCGGCTCTACTTTATACCCGGTACTCAGTCAGTATATATGTACATACATATGTATACATATGAACTTGTGATTTATGTAATTTATTATATGTTCGCAAAAGAGACGAATTAAATTTTGGCCAAAATAGAAAATTTAAAAATATTAAGTCGAACCCCATGCTATAGTTTTATATTTTAAAAGTTATCTGTTTCCATCTTTATTTACATATACTTTTTACATCAGCTGCTAAATTTTTACATACACATGTATAACTACTTACAAGAGACGTGGTAGGTACGAGAGAGAGAAGGAATGAGTAATCGCTTGGCAGGAGACTGAAATTTAATTTGTTCCTTCTGGCTATAATATTGATCAGACCTGATCCAGATTCGGCAATCTGGTAGATACAGTAGTTTTTATGATTCTGCGTTTTTAGTTTTCTTGTATCTTAAAAATTGTCGATTGCACAGATTTTCGTTCTTCGTGGGGGCGGAAAGAGGCATGTCATAATTTTGAAATACACTTGTATTGAAGTGATATCACAGGAGCTTGCATAAAAAGTTTGGTTGCTCTAGCTTTTATAGTCTCTGAGATCTAGGCGCTCATTTGGACGAATAGGCAAAACAGACAAGGTCGCGTGTGAGAGAGAGCGAGAGGGAACGATGACTTTCGAAATGGTTTTCTTCATAGTGGCTATATTAATAATCAGATCTTATCCAGATTCAACACTCTGATAGATATAATGATTTTCTATGATCCTGCATTTTTAGTTTTCTCGTATCTTTAAAATTGTGCATGCCACAGATTTTCGTCCTTTGTGTGGGCGGAAAGGGGCGGGGCGAAATTTTGAAATACACCTGGAGTAGTTATCACACAGAAGACTGGATGCAAAATTTGTTTGCTCTAGCTTAAATAGTCTCTAAAATATAGGCGCAAATGAAGACGGACGGACAGACGGACGGACAGACGGACGGACAGAGAGACATGGCTGTATCGACTCGGCTATTGATGCTGATCAAGAATATATATACTTTATGGGGTCGGAAATGCTTCCTTCTGTGCGTTACACACAACCGTTATCACCACAAATCTAATCTACCCCTATACTCTTCGAGTACCGGGTATAAAAAAGTCTAATCGTAGGATTATTGGAAATACACTCAATTACTTTAAACAAAAAAAAAATGTAGTCGTAGGATTATTGGCAATTATTACCAAAACTTTACAAATAACACTTGCCACCAACAAATTCAGAATTTTTATGATCAATCGAATTTATTGCGATATACTAACAATAACCAAGGACTTCGGCAAGAATTCCGCAATTTATTTCATCAAGGTCAGTCGCAAAACCCTATGAATTACCAAAGCCAAATCAACCCACTTAAAGTGCTAGGGAAAGTCAGAGTGATCCGAGGGGGACCCTATATAAAAATTACCGTAAATAACAAAGTACTCAGAAGTATCGTGGATTCATCATGAAGGAGAATTTCACGAATACCAGAATAAATAATGAGAACGTAAAGGTCCACACGATCAATTGACCAGTTAACAAAAAGTATAATATCTATGTCGGGTTTCCCAGCCCGATATTTAGTCGACATAAGTAAAATCATAGTCAGTGGTGCAGCAGTAAAATTAAATGCCTATTATTGTTTGTTATTTGCACTGGCCACTGTATAACATTGTACATCGACATAAGCTCCCGCACGGCAGCAGCCTATCCAGCCGTACTCTCTCGTACTCTTTAATACTTTAGCCTTCGTCGCTCTCTTGATCTTTAACCATCGCTCTCTCGGATCATCGCTCTCTCGGATCATCGCTCTCTCGGATCATCGCTCGATTGCTTACATTAGGGCACGGGCAATTCGGCCCGCCTGCCCTTAAATGAGTCTTCATCTATACCTCATCGAGTCCGAATCTATCACTTATATGGTACGGAGCTAATCTTCGTAGCCATCACCATCATCGCTATCGCATCGATCTTTCACCCACATACAGATATGTACATACGCAATAAGTCGGTCTGCATATAGTCTGGAGCTGATCGTATCACATCAAATCTCGTTCGCCACATCGGTCTCTATCGGTCTTTTATGTACATACGCATTCGTCGGTCTACATACATATGTACCTATATCCCAATAAACCATAACGTCTATTAATTTAACCACTTGAACTTTCATTTAAGTGAATCGCAACAGTTAGTGAAAAAGCTCACTAGCTTAAAAATCTAAAAAAAAATACCCCTAATAAAGTCTGCCCTTCAGAGCAGAAGTTTTACATTTACAACTTTTCCAGCAGTTACGATATATTGCTTGGCCGAGAATATCTGGTGGCCAGTCAGGCAGTAATTAATTATAGAGACTACACTGACCTTCACAAGTAGCGTCAAGCATTCCAAAAAAAACCCAGCATGAAGATCCGGTATACCGGAGACCATATAAATATGCCCAAATATACGATGAGTAAGTTAATGATCAAATAAAAGATATAATCAGGCAAAAAATATTTCGTAAATCAAAATCGCCCTACTGTTCCCCCATTTCCATGATCCCGAAAATTCGATGCTTCAGGATTATTATATGCTTATAGATTATAGAGGTCTCAACGAAATAACCATCAAGGATAAGTTTCGAACTCCTAGGATGGATGAGATCCTAGACAAACTACGAAAATGTCAGTATTTCACAGCGATTGACTTGGCTAAAGGTTTCCATCAAATCCCAATGGAACCAAATTTCATTCTCGAAAACAGCGTTTTCAACAAAACATGGTCATTACGAATACACTCGGATGCCATTCGGGCTGACAAACGAAACCGCAACTTTCCAAAGGTGTATGAACAATCTATTGGAAGACTTGATCTTCACCGATAGTTTAGTGTACTTAGATGACATAATAATCTTCTCCACCTATTTGGATGAACACTTGTTATCTCTAAAAAACTTTTCTTCGGAAAGATAAGGGACGCAAACCTAAAATTGCAAATGGATAAATGTGAATTTATGAAGAAGGAAACCTGATTCCTTGGTCATATAGTCATACCAGAGGAAATTATACCGAATCCAAACAAGATTTCAGCAATAGTAAGGTTCCCAATACCTGAAACAGCCAAACAGATTATGTCGTTCTTTGTACTATGTGGTTTCTATAGGAAGTTCATCCCTAACTTCGCAAATATAGCAAGGACTATGACAGTCAAGCTGAAGAAACGAGCCGTCATAGATACTAAGGAAGAGAAATACGTCGAGGCATTTGAGAGACTCAAAGTACTCATCACCTCAGACCCTATTCTCAGTTACCCAGATTTTAATAAAATGTTTTTTGTAACATGGAGATAGGCGCTGTTCTGTCACAAGACCTTAAACCGATATGTTATGCCAGCAGAACACTAAACGATCATAAAATTATTCCGCTATCGTTTCTGCGACTAAGTATTTCCGATCATACCTATTTGGTAGAACATTCGAGATACTTAGTGAACATAAACCATTAGTATGGTTGAAAAGCCTGAAAGAGACAAGAATGAAGCTACAAAGGTGGAAGATAAAGTAAAGTGAATTCGACTTCAAAATTAAATATCTGCTAAGAAAAGAACACTATGTAGCAGATGCGCTATCAAGGGTAAAGCTCAATAAGAACCTTCTTGGTGAGGTATCCGATAGTGCAGGCGCAACCATACATAGTGCGCAAGAATATTGTTCGGGCCAGCCGCTAAACAACAGGCCTAACTTAGAATACATAGTACATATTTAGAACATAAAGGCACTGTAGGCACCAGCATTCAGCAGCGCTGCTGCGCTCTCCCTCTGTAAAGGGCACTCTGCAGCCGCCGCTTCGGCTCTAGCTTGTCTAGCCGACGGTGCCAATTAATCAGTAATCTGCTAATCTCTCTGCGCATTGGTTGCATTTGGATCTCGGTCACGTTTATCAGGTTGTGCTAAGAGCAAGCAATCGGCTTCCGCTATCAGCCGCTTGTATAAATAAAAACTATTAAATTTGGAACAATTCGGCTTATTATTTTGGACAAAATAGGTGCCAAAAAAGCTTGGCATCTCAAACATTGGTGACCCCGACGTGATTAAAGACATTGGCTAATCGCGTTTCGTATAAAACATTTAAATTAAACATTATTCGGGTCTGTGAAATTTGAATCACAACACAAATACATTTGTGCAGCGTGTAAAACGGTTTATGTGCAAATTCAGTGCGAGTGCGGCCGTCTGAGATTCCGTTGCTTTAATCGTTCGAATCTCTCATTCTATGCTCAGCCGCAGACACTGTCGTTGACTTTCGTGTCTCTCATTCTCGCTCCAGCCGCTGTTCACCGTCGCATAATCGTCGAATCCTCCATTCTCTGCACAACTGCAGCCACGGTTTCGGCTTTCGCGTCTTCACGTTCTCTTTCTTGATTCTATACGCAGTCGCTTAAACGGTTATCTATTCTCCGCTAGTTCATTGCATTTCACACCGTTAAGCATGGAAGGCGATCTAAATACAGGCGCGGGTGGAAATATTGTGACGGCTAATAACGGGCTGAGTCTTTATAAACGCAAAGTTCAGTCGTTATATGATCGAATGAGCGGGCTCGGCGACTCCTTCGCTGGCGATAAGATCGATTGTTTGAACCCCACGGAAATCGACGTTCGAATTGAAATGCTGGCAGAAATTCGAAAGGAGTTTAATAAGGCACACAACGAACTGGAAGCACTCAATCAGGACGAGATTGGGAGTGAGATGCGCAACAACTTTGATGCGCTCTTCATATCGTTGAAGGCTGAGCTATTGGCTGCTCTCGAATTAGGCCACTCGCGCGCTGCTGCCAATTCGACGACCCTACCAAACCATTCTGGATACAGTACCATCATTATGGCTCACAAGCAGCGACTTCCTGAGCTAAAAATACCCAAGTTCTCCGGTGGATACGTCGAATATTCGGATTTTATGGCTATGTTCAATTCGATCATAGACGCGGATGCGGATCTCAGTGACATCGAGAAGTTCCAGCACCTTCGCTCTAGCCTCGCTGATGTGGCTTTGGATTCGGTTCGATCTTTGGAACTCTCCAGTGCCAATTATCGTGTGGCACTGGATATACTAAATAAACGTTTCAGTAATAAACGACTTGTTTTTCAGGCACACATCAAGAAGATTCTTGGGCTCAAGAGAGTGGATTCGCCATCTCCCAAAAGGCTTCGGGAGTTTTCGGATGCAGTCAACTTACATATGCGCGCTTTGCAGACATTGGGAACGGATTTGGAGATATCCAATTGCATGATAATCAACATGCTGCTGCAGAAGTTGGACGCTAAGACTCAAATTAAGTAGGAAGAACAACTGTCGTCGGATGCTATACCTACAGCAATGGATTTCTATGGATACTTGGAGAAGCGATGCCAGAAAATGGAGAATTTGGAATACGCTACAGCGGCACCCGCTAGTAGCGCTCAGGTGGGAAAAACCCATAATTTGCCGTTCAAAAAAACGTTTGTAGCCTCCAATTCTTCAACCGACTCGACTGGATGCAGTTTTTGCCAGTCAGCGGGACATGGCATATACTCCTGCAAGATGTTCGGGATTTTGTCTCCGTTGCTGCGCCACAAAAAAGTGAAGAAGCTTTCCCTCTGTTTCAATTTCCTGAAAGCGAGGCATCGGACTTGGCATGCAATAGTGGAAAATGTCGAGTTTGTGGTGGGAGGCATCATAGTTTGTTGCATTTCCAGACTCTGTAATCTACAATCTCCGTTGCTGCGCCACAAAGAAGTGAAGAAGCTTTCCCTTTGTTTCAATTGCCTGAAGGCGGGGCATCGCACTCGTGCATGCAACAGTGGAAAATGTCGAGTTTGCGGTGGGAGGCATCATAGTTTGTTGCATTTCGAAAATCTGCAATCCACAACTCAGTGCTCCCCAGATCTCTCCGCTCCAGATCTAACGCTCCAACCAGACGCTATTTCTGCCGTTCAGGATTCTGTTAGCAGCTCACCTTCCCCTGCCTCTACCTCTCTTGCTGCCCAAGGTCTTCAATATGATGTTGTGCTTCTGGCTACCGCTGTGGTTCTTGTAAAGAATCGGTCTGGCGTTTTAGTTCCTTGTCGTGCCATACTAGATTCGGGATCTCAGCTTCATCTCATCACATCCAGGTTCGCCCATCAGCTTCAGCTTAGGAGAACTCAATCGTCTGCACTTGTCTCTGGGCTCGGCGACACCAGCGTGGCTACTGAGGGATCCACCGTGAATATTTGTATGCATTCTCGCACAGCTGACTATGCAGCTACGCTTACTGCTCTTATAGCTCCTACCATCACCGATTGTCAACCAAGTCTGGCAGTCAATGTAGCCGATTGGAATATTCCATCTAATATTCAGCTTGCTGATTCTGCATTTTCCAACCCTCAGCGAGTGGATCTCCTCATCGGTGCTAGCATTTCCTATGATCTCCTCTGCGTAGGGCAAATCAAACTCAGCGATGGTCTGCCTCTGCTGCAGAAGACCCGGCTAGGATGGATCGTATCTGGCGGTGGACAAAGGATAGCACGCTCAGCGCTCTTGGCAACGCAGAATTCTAAAGATTCGGAAGCTAAAATGGATTCAAGGTTGGATAAAACTCTTCGTATGTTTTGGGAGGTCGAGACTTGTGCGGACGCCGTTTTGAATACGAAGGAAGAATTAGATTGCGAAGCGCATTTCGTAGACCACTTCTCACGTTTGCCATCAGGAGAGTATTCAGTTCGTCTCCCGTTAAAGGATAATGGCGATCGCTTAGGGGAATCCTACACTCAGGCGCATCGTCGTTTCATCAATTTGGAGCGAAAGTTGGATCGTGATACTACACTTAAGGAGCGGTACTCTGCCTTTATGAGGGAGTATATTGAGTTGAAGCATATGTCCCCAGTCAACCCTGATTCTCGTAGTCGCTGCAGATATTTCTTGCCTCACCACTGTGTTTTAAAGGAGGATAGTACGACGACAAAGCTTCGTGTCGTTTTTGATGGTTCGGCAGCTACATCAACCGGATGTTCCCTAAATGATGCGATGATGGCAGGCCCTGTTCTTCAGCCTGCATTGTTTAGCATACTAATTCGGTTTCGCACATATCCAGTCGCTCTCACTGGGGACATTTGTAAAATGTACCGCTGCGTACGAGTGTCTCCACCTGACAATTACTTTCAGTGCATTCTATGGCGAGATTCTGTCCCTTCCGAAGTTCAGGTCTACACATTAGACACCGTCACATATGGCACTAGAGCTGCATCGTTTTTAGCAGTACGCGCAATGCACCAGCTGGCCATTGACGAGGGTGAGTCCTACCCTCTTGGCTCAGCTGCTCTGCAACAAGATTTTTACGTGGATGATCTCATCTCGGGCGGCAGCTCTGTCGCTGAGGTCATGGAAAAGATGCGTCAAACCTCTACTATACTTTCTTGCGGCAACTTTAAGCTTAGGAAATGGTGCTCTAGCCATCAGGAAGTACTTGAAGGAACGCCTGAAGATGACAGAGAGAAATACTTAAGATTTCATGATGGAAGTGATATAACGAAAACTCTTGGCCTAGCATGGGACCCTGCATCAGATCAGCTGCTTTTTGCCTTGTCCCCGCTGGACACAAATTCGAAGCCCTCCAAGCGATCAGTTTTGTCTACGATTGCTCGTTTCTACGACCCTCTTGGATTGATAAATCCCGTTATTGTCAGGTGCAAAATCTTTCTTCAGCAGCTTTGGAGAGAAAACTTGGATTGGGATGAAAGCCTACCCTCAGCGTTGCATTCATCTTGGATGGACTTGAGAAACAGCTTGTCAGCCATCCCGCAGATATCATTTCCTCGTATTGTTCATTCTTCTGCTACTTTAATCGAACTTCACGGATTTTGTGACGCCAGCATGGAAGCATATGGCGCTTGCATATATGTGGTGTCCAGGGAAGGGCAGTTGTCGAGCAATATTTTGTGCTCAAAGTCTCGAGTGGCGCCACTAAAAACGTTATCGATCCCCAAGCTGGAATTAAGTGGAGCCCATTTCCTCGCTAAACTAATGACTAATTTAAAGGACATTGGAAGTTTTACAGGTCGGGTTTATTGCTGGTCAGATTCATCGACAGCACTATCTTGGATACGGGATGAGCCATCCAAATTTCAAGTCTTCGTGGCAAATCGAGTGGCAGCAATTCAAGAGTTGACTAGAATAAATATATCAGTGCAATCACAAAGTACAATAACACATTATTTGATTTGCCAATTTAACCAGTGTCATCGGCTCCATAATATACTACATATATTCAACGGCCTCCCTTGCAGCTGTCGGCTTACGGTGCTCATTCTCGGTGTCCTTTGCTCTTATCTTCCCGCAAGTAACGATTCCCCTACCGGCCGCCCTTGCATATTGGTATTGCACATAGCTTTGCCTGCGGTTCTTGTTCATTGCTTTCTAGTGCGTTAGTTCCTCAGCGTTGCATTCATCTTGGATGGACTTGAGAAACAGCTTGTCAGCCATCCCGCGGATATCATTTCCTCGTATTGTTCATTCTTCTGCTACTTTAATCGAACTTCACGGATTTTGTGACGCCAGCATGGAAGCATATGGCGCTTGCATATATGTGGTGTCCAGGGAAGGGCAGTTGTCGAGCAATATTTTGTGCTCAAAGTCTCGAGTGGCGCCACTAAAAACGTTATCGATCCCCAAGCTGGAATTAAGTGGAGCCCATTTCCTCGCTAAACTAATGACTAATTTAAAGGACATTGGAAGTTTTACAGGTCGGGTTTATTGCTGGTCAGATTCATCGACAGCACTATCTTGGATACGGGATGAGCCATCCAAATTTCAAGTCTTCGTGGCAAATCGAGTGGCAGCAATTCAAGAGTTGACGGCAGGCATGGAATGGCGCTATGTTCCCACATCTTTAAATCCTGCTGACGTTCTCTCTAGAGAATCGCTTCCCCACCAACTTATCCAGTCAGAGCTGTGGTTTCACGGTCCATCATTTCTGGTAGGCTCCAAGGAAGAGTGGCCTTTACCTCCTGTTCCTGAAGCAGCAACGGCAGAGCTTCGCAAGCGTATATTGCTGATCGCGTCTCCACATACCGATCTCACTTCAGAATGCAAATTCACAAACTCATTCTTGGGCATGCAGCGCACATTCGCCTACATACATAAATTTGTTCATCGTCTTCGGCATTTTGGACTCACCGTTTCTGATATTCGGCAGGGAACGCATCTTCTAATCCGACACATTCAGCTGTCTAACTTGTGGATGGTTATAAAGGAAATTCGAGGCAATGGTCAAGTCAGGAAATCCAGTTCAATCAGCTCACTCTCTCAGTTCATCGATCAGAATGGATTACTAAGAGTTGGAGGTCGTCTTGGAAACTCATCTCTGGGATTTGATGCTCAGCATCCGCTTATTCTGCCAAAGGGACATCCCATAACTTGTGCTCTGATAAGGTACTATCACGAGAGGAACCTTCATGCTGGACCCCGCGCACTACTTGCCAAAATTCGACTGGAATATTGGCCCATTGGCGGAATCAAGGCAGTATCCAAAGTAGTCAGCAAGTGTGTGAGATGCTTCAGGACTAGGCCGCGCAAGGTTCAACACATCATGGGAGGTCTGCCTAAGGAGCGTGGAGTGGACTGGAGTGGATTACTGTGGGCCCTTTTTCTACAGATCAGAAATCCGCACGAGGCCACCCATCAAGTGCTACATCAGTGTATTCATTTGCTTTACTTCTAAGGCTATACACATGGAGCTCGTAAAGGAGCTGACCACCGCTTCGTTTTTAGGCGCATTAAAGCGTTTCACTTCCACGCGAGGAAGGCCAAGTCAAATTTGATCCGACAATGCGACCAACTTCGTTGGCGCCAAGAACGAGCTTTTGGAGCTCAAGAAACTAGCTATGAGCGACTCGCATATCAAAAAGGTCCATGAATCCTGCTTGGCTGACTCGATCGACTGGCGCTTCATCCCACCACGCTCTCCGCACTTTGGCGGATTGTGGGAAGCTGCCGTGAAGACAGCAAAACATCACCTGTACCGCTCAGTTGGGCCCTCTGTGCTTGACTTCGACGAGTTGCGCACCCTGATCTGCCAGATCACGGCAATAGTTAATTCTCGCCCTTTGCTCTCGCTTTCAGAAAATCCTGCTGATTTAGATGTCCTGACTCCTGCTCATCTGCTTTTAGGTGGTCCACACGAGACAATCCTCGAGCCTGACCTAACGAAGCTCAACTACAATCGTCTGGATGGCTGGCAACGGGTCACTCAACTGCAGCAGATATTCTGGAGCCGCTGGCGCGAAGAGTATCTAACTCTTTTGCAAGAGCGGTCGAAATGGCGGACTCCCACGCAAAATCTTTGCGTAAACGATCTCGTGCTGATTAAGGACGAAAATCTTCCTCCAATGCGTTGGCCACTGGCTAGAGTGGTCGAGGTCTTCAAGGGCAAGGATGGAGTGAGCCGCGTCGCTGATTTAAGGACTGCCACAGGAACCGTCAGAAGGGCCGTTACACGGCTATGTGTACTGCCCCTCAAGGAATCTATTGAAAGACTGGCTTCCAACGGGGGGAGTATGTTCGGGCCAGCCGCTAAACAACAGGCCTAACTTAGAATACATAGTACATATTTAGAACATAAAGGCACTTTAAGCACCAGCATTCAGCAGCGCTGCTGCGCTCTCCCTCTGTAAAGGGCGCTCTGCAGCCGCCGCTTCGGCTCTAGCTTGTCTAGCCGACGGTGCCAATTAATCAGTAATCTGCTAACCTCTCTGCGCATTGGTTGCATTTGGATCTCGGTCACGTTTATCAGGTTGTGCTAAGAGCAAGCAATCGGCTTCCGCTATCAGCCGCTTGTATAAATAAAAACTATTAAATTTGGAACAATTCGGCTTATTATTTTGGACGAAATAGGTGCCAAAAAAGCTTGGCATCTCAAACAAATATAATCAGAACAATATCCCCATTATCGAGAGACCTATTAACTATTACAACAGACAAATTGAGTTGATAAACGGAGAGGAGGATAAGGAAAACACATAACACTACTTTCATAAACTAATCATTAAAATACCATACAAGGAAATTACAAATACGCAAGCAATCAAGAAATATGTATGCATAAAGAAGAGTGCTTTTTTCCTTCATTCCAACAAGGATATTTATAGATAATTAATTCAAGAAATATAACGAAAGTAATCAAATCGAGTAAAAAGCTTATAAATATTCAAAATTATGCCGAGTTATTTCATCCTGGAATTGAGAAAACAATTAACTGGCTTAAAGGAAAATACTATTATCCAGATCATCAGAAATTAATTAAAAACATAATTAATGAATGTGCCAAAGCTGAACATCGTTATACTAAGTTAGCGTTCGAGATATCCCAAGAAATACAGAACGTCAGAGAAAGACATTTTATGGATTTTTATATCATAGGCAACTAGCAGTTCCTATCGTGTATAAACATTTACTCAAAATTTTCCACGCTTATAGAAGTGAGTAGTCGCGACTGGCTTGAAACAAAAAGAACCATTATAAAAATCTTTAACGAAATGGGCAAACCCCAAGAAATAAAAGCCGATAAAGATTTAGCTTTCATGTGTGTAGCATTGCAAACATGGCTAATCTCGGAAGATGTGAAAATACAGATCACATCTAGCAAAAATGGGATATCAGACGTAGAAAGATTCCATAAAACAGTCATTGAAAAATTAAGAATAATAACAAGCGAAAACGATCCTGAAACAAAATACACAAAATTTAAGACCATCTTATATACTTATAATCATAAAACAAAGCGTAACACTACAAACAAGACACCTGCCGACATATTCATTTGTGCAGGAACACCTGAATATAATACACAATTAAATAAAGAAAAGCAGATTAAAAAATTGAATCAAAAAAAATTAAAATCAACAACTAAAAATTTTGATATTTAATCTCCAACACTTCACAGAGTACATTGAGGATATAGAGTTGGAAATGCAGCTATCTAGACTTGGTATATTCAACACAAAATTATTAAAACAAAATAATTTGAAACATATAAATTCTGAGAAAATACTAAAAATTAAAACTTGAAAATGGCTAGAAGTAGATTCTAACGACATATTAATAATTTCCAATATTCCAAGCGAAATCACTAACTTCCCAATATACAAAATAATTCCCTATCCAGATGAGCACAATAAAATCTTAGCAGAAATAACATCTGAAAAATATTATGTTTATGAAAATAATGTATTCAATAAAGACACTAGACAATAATTTAAAGTCAAATGCATAAATGACATTGTCGGATCAAGCAGCATAAACTAAATTATAGCAAGTGATGCGATCTACCGTAAATCCACATATCGATGTATTGCAATGCCCAATATTTAAAAATCGTTTGTTACCGCATATGCCTACGCATGGCAGCGGCTTTCTTTCGCTTATTTATACATAAATATTCTTTGTACTCGGCTTAGCAGCAGCCCGAACTGCTCTAGCTCACTCCTAATCGCGCTCGCGAAAGCAAAAGATCATCGATCATCATTCCTCGCACACACATACCTATATACATCTAGCTTAAATAAATCTGGCATTAAACCAAATATATATAACCAAAACCCAATTGTGACCGTTCTTTAAGTCTCAACAGCTAGTGAAAAAGCTCACTAGCTTAACATTGGTGACCCCGACGTGATTTGTGCTAGAATAAATATATCAGTGCAATCACAAAGTACAATAACACATTATTTGATTTGCCAATTTAACCAGTGTCATCGGCTCCATAATATACTACATATATTCAACGGCCTCCCTTGCAGCTGTCGGCTTACGGTGCTCATTCTCGGTGTCCTTTGCTCTTATCTTCCCGCAAGTAACGATTCCCCTACCGGCCGCCCTTGCATATTGGTATTGCACATAGCTTTGCCTGCGGTTCTTGTTCATTGCTTTCTAGTGCGTTAGTTCCTCTTTGCGTTCGACTTCCCCCTAGTCACGTTTACTACGCGCTTTACTCGTTGCGGTCATCTTCTCGCAGTAAACGTTTGCTAAGCTGCCGCCGCTATGGAGATGGATGCTGCCCACGCTACTGATGCCAACGCTGCTGTTGATGCTGCCAACGCTGCCGCGGCTGCTAATGAAATTCCAATTACCAGAGAGCAAAACAGGGTCTCTTTTTTTAAGCTTAAATCCACGGAGTTATGCGAAAAAATGAAAAGGTTAGCTGCTGAATGCCAGAATGGTCTCTAGTATCAGACTATTATATGATCGTTGTAAAACAAGAACAACTCGACAAGCGGATCGGAAAGTTTGAAATGCTCCACACCGAGCTTGAAGAACTGGATCAAGCCGAGATTCATAGTGGATTAGCAGATATGTTCGAATCACTTGCCAGTACGGTGAAGGCGTCAATTATGCGGGAAACGGCAAAGAGTAGCGGACACATGCCTCTTCATTCCACCATGGCTGTAGGAAACATCACCGCTGATTTTGCCAGCTCGCACTTTCCGCCTCGACGTAGGCTGGTACCGTCCCTGCATCCTATACAGCTGCCAACTTTTAGCGGAGGATATGCTAACTGGACTGACTTCTACTCAACGTTTGTAACCATCATAGATAATCATCCTGACCTAACCAATGTCGAGAAATTTCAGCATTTGCGTTCCTGTCTACGCGATGCGGCTTTGGAGACTGTGCGGTCGCTGGAAATTTCGGATGGCAATTATAACGTGGCTTTACACGTTTAATAATCGACGATTAGTATTTCAGGCACACATTAATGAGATCCTAGGGCTCCAGGCTGTCGAAAATGGTTCAGTGGTAATGCTCCGAGAGCTGTCGGACGGATTTAACGCTCACAGGCGTGCTCTTCAGGTTTTGGGCACTTCTGAGCAGAACGCAGGATGCGTCATCGTGCAGGAGCTGCTTCGGAAACTTGATCCAGCGAGTCAAGCCAAGTGGGAGAAGCGATTTGAGGATTCCGTCTTGGGAGTATATGGCCTCTTTCCTGGAACAGCGATGCAGAGCATTGGAGACAGTGGATTTTGCTAGGGCAAACTATGCGCCGAGCAGTCAGGTGGGCAAGAATCGAAGATATAACAATTCCAGGTCCACCTTAGTTGCAACTAACCAAACTTTCTCGGGCTGCGTGCTTTGCAGTAACAGCGCTCACGACATCCAGTATTGTTCGAAGTTCAAGGCACTGTCCCCCAAAAATCGCCATAAAGAAGCCAAACGACTGTCCCTTTGCATTAATAGCCTTAGAACAGGCCACCGATTAAGCCAGTGCACCTCGAGCCACTGTCGTATCTGCGGCGGCAAGCATCATACTACGCTTCATTTCGGTAACCCTGATTCGGCTGCAGTTCAAGGTCAGTCAACTGATGCTCAGTCTCCGTTTGCGCCCCCTCATTCTAATCCGGCTCAGCTTACCACTGAACCCTCTACTTCAGCGTCTACTTCGTCTGCACTTATAGCCCAAGGTCTCAATAATAATGTTGTTCTACTTGCCACTGCCCCTGTTATGGTAAAAAATCGTTCCGGAGTTTTAGTTCCCTGCAGAGCTTTGCTAGATTCCGGCTCCCAGTTGCATTTGATAACTTCGCGTTTCGCCAATCAGCTTCAGCTTCGGAAAATGAAATCATCAACCGCAGTTTCTGGAATTGGCGACTCCAGCTTTGGCACCAATGAATGTTCGGTCAGTGTTAGCTTGCATTCCCGCTCATCTGATTTCTCAGCTCTCATCACTGCTCTAACATCATCTCTCGTAGCTTCTTACATAACGGATCGTCAGCCATGCTTTGGAATTGACACTCATAATTGGAACATTCCGGCGAACATACCACTAGCGGATCCGGAGTTTTATAGGCCTCAGCGCGTCGATCTATTAATTGGAGCAAGTCTATTTTACGATCTCCTTTGTGTTGGTCAGATCAAACTACTGCCAGGATTGCCTTCAATTCAGAAAACTCGCTTGGGATGGGTCGTCTCTGGAGAATGTTCCCGTTTAAATGGGTCGTCTTTAATGGTGGCTCGCGCTCCGGCCGTTGTTCACGAGGATGATAATCCAGATGAGCAGCTTGAAGTGCTTCTTCGGAGGTTTTGGGAGGTTGAGAATTGTATCGAACAAATAGTAAAATCAACCAAAGAAGAGCTGGATTTTGAAGCGCATTTTGTTCAGCATTTCCGTCGATTACAAAATGGCGATTATTGTGTTTGGCTGCCAGCTAAATATAAATTGGATCTCTTGGGAGAATCTTACAAGCGCGTCGCAGATTCCTGTCCCTTGAGAGGAAGTTAAATCGTCGCCCTGATGTGAAGGCTCAGTGTGCTGCCTTCATAAATGAGTATCTCGACTTAGGTCATATGTCTCCTGTTCCTGCCCAACCATTGCGTCATGAAAGAAGAGAGCTCTACGACCAAGCTTCGGGTCATTTTTGATGGATCCGCTTCAACTTCATCTGGCTACTCCTTGAATGATGTTTTAATGGCTGGCCCCGCAATTCAACCTAAACTTTTCATATTATTGCTCGATTTCGTTCATACGCAGTTGCGATTACGGGAGACATCGGTAAGATGTATCGGTGTGTACGAGTCTCGCCCGAGGACAGAATCTGTGGAGAAACTCCACGCAAGAGGACTTGCGCGTATTCCAAATGGACACCGTTACTTATGGGACGAAGACTGCCTCCTATTTATCTGTGCGAGCAATGCATCAGTTGGCAACCGACGAGCAGGTAGATTTTCCAGTTGGAGCTGAAATTCTTCGCCGTGATTTCTACATGGATGATTTAGGCTATCCGAACTCGTGAGCAAGCTGCTGGAATCTTGTCAGGGGTAAGTTTAGATTGTGGAAAAGGTGCTTGAACGTGCCCACTGAGGACAAAGAAACTTATTCAAAGTTCGATGATGGCAGCCATTTTACTAAGACACTAGGACTCGCTTGGGACCCGATCTCTGATCAACTTTTATTTTCATTCTCACCCCTAGAATCGTCTCCGAATCCCTGCAAGCGCTCTGTGTTATCAACCATAGCACGGTTCTACGATCCTCTCGGACTTTCTGGTCCTGTAATTACGAAAGCAAACATCTTTCTTCCGCGTTTGTGCAAGAGAGAAGTTAGCCTGGGATGAAAACCTCTCAGTCTCACTAAGTACGGAGTGGCAAGAAATGTGCAGCAGTTTTGGCCAGATTCGTCGACTTGAGTTTTGTCGTCTTGTTCTCCTTCCAGACTCCGAGCTAGAAGTTCACGGATTTTGCGATGCCAGCATCGAGGCTTATGGTGCATGTATACATATGTCGTGTCAAAAGGTCAGCATCCCAGCAGTCACTTACTTTGTACCAAATCTCGCGTTGCTCCTTTGAAGACACTTGCGGTGGCAAAGTTGGAGCTTTGTGGAGTGGCTGGCTAGGCTTATAACTGAAATAGCCGGAATGAATGTCTTCAAGGGAAGGTGTTACTGTTGGTGTGATTCTGCGGTTGCACTTTTCTGGATTCGGGACGAGACGTCAAGATTTAACATATTCGTCGCGAATAGAGTGACAGCGATTCAGGAAATGACCGACAACATGACATGGCGTTATGTTCCCACAGCTTTAAATCCAGCCGACATTCTTTCTCGAGGGGCTCTTCCGACTGAGCTGAACGATTCTCTCCTTTGGGTTCATGGACCTCCATTTCTTTGTGGCCCCTAGGATGACTGGCCGCCCACGGTATTACCGGATAAGCCCGCCCTTGAGCTTCGCCGGAGTGCTCTTCTGGTAAAATCTCCTTACATTGACATTGACTCCAAGTATGCGAATTCGTTTGCTTCCTTGCAACGCTTTTTCGGATACATTTACAAGTTTTGCAATCGCATTCGTCATCCCAGACTGATTGTCTCAGACATTGAGCATTGAACCCAGTTGATGCTGCGACTAGTCCAGCGTACACAGCTATGGGAGGACATGAAGTCGCAGCGGTCCAGGGGATCAGTTTCCCCAAAATACTCTGACCCGGTGGGGCTGATTATCGACTCAGTAGCCGATAGGGTTCAACCAACAGCCAAATTTAGGTTAGAGAAAAACCGGTAGTCGAACGATTCCCAATTAGAGTTATTTAAATTAAGCTGTTGATTAAGATTTTTTTGACCTTATTAACCTACTTTCATAAGAAGAGAGATGGATCGAAGGGTCCCCATTGAGTCCGCGGAGAGCAAATATGAGGTACTGTTTATGTACTGATTCGAGCATATCCTGAAATTTATGGCTGGCTCCACAGCCAGCGCTATCCCATCCGGACCTGCTCCTCGGGTAGGTCCCGCCTCTGCCTCACCCATAAGCCATGTGACTCCTCTTGACCGATCTACTCTATTCGCTGTCGCTTCTCTAAAATCTATATTTGTCTTACGCCTTATGGAATCGGCTATGGATGTAATGGTTCGAAAGTATATCTTCTCTAAACTAAACATCAATAGCTCTTTTGGCATAGAAGTAACTAAATTTACTTATAAGGAAAAACGTAATATTTCCTCCTTTAAAATTCTTGTCCCGGAGAAGTTCGTCAAGACTGTTTTGGAACCCTCTTCCTGGCCTGAACACACTATCTGTCACATCTCAGCAGCCGATCTCGACCTTCACAATCCGCTCCTCGGGTAGGAATTCTTTCTACACCGTCTACTGATTTACCATCTATTTAAAAAAACTGAATTCTTCCCTACCTCTAAAGATCACTTATCAGAATTTAAGAGGCCTGTGCAGTAAGGCTTATTGTCCTCGGCGACTTTTATCTCCCAAATGTCACTTGGTCTCCATCCAATGACTCAAACTTAATGTTCCCATCTATGCAGCATGACTTCGTTGATTCTCTGTCCGATACATCGTTAGACCAGGTAAATGGCATATGTAATAGCATGTGTAGGACCCTTGATCTCGTCTTCACTACCGATGCTTCGAGCACTTTCGTATGTCGAGGATCACCTCTATCATTCCCTGAAGACCCATACCATCCCACACTTTCAATTGATTTCCTGTTGCCCTCTTCATGCCCTATAAAGTCGTTTATTTAGCCTTCGAATACCTATTGCTTTAAGAAGGCTGATTTTCTCTCCCAGAATACTGCTCTATCTCAGATAGATTGGTCATTCCTTGACGATTTCTGCCAGGAATGCATTCTATAACTCTATTTTTTCCATCTTTTCCATGCATGTTCATTTACTCACTCCCTCCAGAAATCTTTGTGGCCCTATCTGGTTCACCCCGAGATTAATAAATCTGAAGAATTTAAAATCCCGTATGTACAAGAAGTTCAAAAAATCCGGTTTGCAATCGGACTTTACGAAGTAGTACAATAGATACTTGACCAAATGCAAGCTTAACTTTAAACGCTACCCTTAACAATTCTTCAGGTTTGTTAATTCTAAACGTAAATCTTCCCAATTTCCTTCTTCTCTACACTTAAATGGTAGTTATGCTGATAATCATTATATCATTAAATTCTAAATTAAATAAAACCAAAAGTGCTTACATTGGCTCCGGGAACTCCGCCTCATTGTCCTCTGGATATTCCGGTCATATATATGTAATCACGGGGACATATCTATACAGACTGTGTCGAAGTCGCTAACACATTAAAAATATTTTTCTCTGCAGTCCAGTCAAATGGCTATCTTAAATGTTACTCAATCGTGAGATCGAATTTGTCTACACTTAAATGGTAGTTATGCTGATAACGATTGTGATATTGCTGATCTGTTCGCTTCCTTTTTCCAACGTTGCTACTCTGTCCCTTCTATTAACCCTTCCTCTATCCTAGCCTCATCTAACGACTTTAGTAGTAGTTACTCATATCCTATCCCTTTAAATAGTTCTAGCTGTATGCTTCCCCTCTTCATCGACTATGATGGTCTCTTAACAAATTTAAAATCGTGCAAGTTTTCGTTCTCCACTGGGCCAGACTCGGTTCCGAGTGCTAGTCTTAAACTTTGTGCTGAATCTCTTTGTGTGCCTCTCCTAGAACTTTTCAACTTGTCTCTCAAGACTGGTGTCTTTCCCACCGTCTTGAAAGAATCCTATATAATTCCCTTTCATAAAAAGGGATCTAAATCGGTTGTCTCTAACTACCGCTGTGTTTCCAACTTATCTGCCATTCCTAAACTATTCGAAAAAATCATCACTTCTCAGCTGCAACATTTTTATACCCAGTACTCGAAGAGTATAGGGGTATATTAGATTTGTGGGGATAACGGATGTGTGTAACGCACAGAAGGAAGCGTTTCCGACCCCATAAAGTATATATATTCTTGATCAGCATCAATAGCCGAGTCGATATAGCCATGTCTGTCTGTCCATCCGTCCGTCCGTCTGTCCGTCTTCATTTGCGCCTATATCTCAGAGACTATTAAAGCTTGTATCCAGGTTTCTGTGTTATCACACTACTCCGAATTTATTTCAAAATTTCGCCCCGCCCACTTCCGCCCACACAAAGGACGAAAATCTGTGGCATGCTGTGACGCCCAGCGCCATACGCAACGGCGCCGACGCCACATAGTTAACCAAAAGACTGAAAATGAAGTAGACTAAATAATGAAGTACCTGAGGAATAGTAGTTAACGAAATAAAAACACATTCCAAGGAACAAAACCTCTTCTTTTTGAATTACGCGCCAAAGCAGTCCAGTGGGACCACTCGACCATAAACGGTCACACTACGCACGATCAGCCGGGGCCCAGATGGCGCCAGGCGGGCCAAGGGCGGAACAGCTGACTTTTGGCAATAAAAGAAGCCCCGTCAGCTCGAATCGGGGCAGTTCCTCGCTGAACAGCCTGGGATTAACTTCCCACCATTTTTTACAAACGGTGCTCGTACCAAAGGTAAAAGCTTGCTTTTTCCGCTTGCCCGTATTATACATTTTCCCCGATCCTTCCTCCCCAGAGAGTAGTCACCTCTGCCAGTAGCTTTCTCCCCAGAGAGTAGTCACCTCTATCCCTAGCTTCCTTCCCAGAGAGTAGTCACCTCTATCACTAGCATTCTTCCCAGAGAGTAGTCACCTCTATCACTAGATTTCACCTCAGAGAGTATTCACCTCTGCCACCAACGCGTCTCCTCAGAGCGTCTTTACCTCTGCAAACTAACTCGTCTCCTCAGAGAGTTTTTACCTCTGCAAACCAACTCGTCTCCTCAGAGAGTATTCACCTCTGCAACCAACTCGTCTCCTCAGAGAGTATTCACCTCTGCAACCAACTCGTCTCCTCAGAGAGTATTCACCTCTGCAACCAACTCGTCTCCTCAGAGAGTATTCACCTCTGCAACCAACTCGTCTCCTCAGAGAGTATTCACCTCTGCAACCAACTCGTCTCCTCAGAGAGTATTCACCTCTGCAACTAACTCGTCTCCTCAGAGAGTATTCACCTCTGCAACCAACTCGTCTCCTCAGAGAGTATTCACCTCTGCCACAACTCGTCTCCTCAGAGAGTGTCTACCTCTGCAACCAACTCGTCTCCTCAGAGAGTGCTTACCTCTGCTCCTCAGAGAGTACCCACCTCTGCCACAACTCGTCCCCTCAGAGAGTGCTTACCTCTGCCACGATTTCCCCCCCCACAGGGCCGACGACCAACCACGATCCGCACGCAACGAACAGCCACGTGCGGCCGAGTAGCCAAGCTAGAAGGAAGACTGCGACAGAAGAACCCTAACGGGACCAACATCAACCATCACAACTACCGTGTATCATTAAAACAAATAAAGATATTTTTTTCTTATACTGCTTAACCCTACGCCTTATTCTTGACCCTAGGACACCTATTTCAGCTACCACAACCAGAAATCCCACAAATTTCTGTGAACCCGGCACGACGAGCATACCCCGGCCGAGAAACGTCACAGTGGCGCCCGAGCAGGTTGTGGTAGCATAATATAGTGTTTTAAAAAAAAAAAGGTCAAGATGGCAAAGCAGTGGGTTAACCAAGCAACGAAGGCAGAACTACAAGGTTACTGCGAGGAATTCGGCTTGGAAAGATTGGAAAAAATAGAAGTCCTAAGGAGACAACTAGTACAGTTCATGGAGAGAGCAGACCTACCGGCTCATGTCCAGGAGAGACTAGAACAGCTGTCGGCAGCACAGACAAAAAAGAGCCCAAGGCAACAATCACCGCAAAAAAGTGCGCAAATACAAATCACGACAGAGGAACCCCAAGGAGAGACAAGATCAGGAAGAATGAAAGCACTATTCCCGAAACAGATACGGAAGGGTTCGCCAGAAGCGGTGGCGATAATAGATAGAATACGGAGATGGGATACAACCTACGCAGGAAAAGGAGATCTGCTGGAATTCCTGAGCAGGATGGAAGAGCTAGCAGAGACATATGGAGTGGAATACGACCACTTGGTGTTCGCGATGCCGATAATATTGGAGGAAAGTGCACTGGATTGGTGGCATACAAAGCCAAAACCCGTAACGACATGGGAAGAAGTAAAAGGAGGACTCAAGGAAAATTTCATATCTCCCAGGTACCAGGAGGAACTCGAAAAACAGGTGACGAATCGTAGACAAACGGAAACAGAGACAGTGAGGGATTATGTGCTAGCTCTAAGGAAATTAATGAGGTTCGGAACCTACACAGAGCAAGAAAAGCTAGAGATCACGTACCGAAACTGCCGGCTATCTATCAAGCTGTATGTGAAAAGAAGCGAGTTCAAGTCATTAACAGAGTTCATGACCACGGCGGAGGAATTCGAACGGTTAGAAACGGAAGCGGGACTGTCGAAAGTCAACGGAAAACAATGGCACCAACAACCACAGTACAGCCCAACGGAACAACAGCCACAATGGGGACAAAAATGCCGCCGGTGCGGGGAGAACGGACACGAGGCGAGGACATGTAACAAAAAACCAATCCTGTTTTGCTGGACATGTAACAGGCAAGGGGTCCGTACGATAGAATGCTGTAGAAAGCCACAGGGAAACGGTCAGGGCTCGGAAGTCAACCAGCAAGCTCCCGAAGCCCAGAACGACACATACAGGAGACAACATGTCTAGTACACGAGGACAAGGAACTCCTGGGCTGGGCAAAGATCGGCACAAGGAGGATGAAAGTGATCATCGACACAGGGGCCTCGAGATGCATGATCAGCGAAAAGACAGCAGAGAAAATAAAAAACGACGGAACCGAAGAAAACGAAAAGCGAGTAATAAGACTGGCGGATGGAAGCACACGCACGACAACACGAAGATTCAAAACAACAGTAGAACTTGGAGGACGTACATCCAAACAATCATTTCTTATAATGGCAGGGCTACCAGACAATCCAATACTAGGAATGGATTTTCTAGAGAGCACGGGCACAACAATAACGTGCGGCCAGGCATCCGTAAGGATCAACGGGGACCCCAGTACGAAGCAAACGGAGGAACATGTAAGAAACACGAAACCAGAGCCAGTAGATGAAAACCTGGAGGAATGGATTACGGCGGAAGTCGCCAAGTTCGAAACACTGAAAGGAGTGAGCGGCATAACATCACATAGAATATACCTTAAAGACGACAGACCCATAAAACAGAGGTATTATCCCCGCAACCCAGCACAAATGGAGATAATAAACCGGGAAATAGACGAACTGATAAGACAAGATCTGATAGAACCTTCTCGAAGCCCATACAGCGCACCAGTGGTCTTAGTAAACAAGAAAGAAACAGATAAGTGGAGGCTCTGTGTGGACTACAGGTTACTAAATGAGAAGACGGAAAAAGACGCGTACCCAATGCCCAGGATGGACTTCATCCTAAACCAGCTTAGGGAAGCAAAATTTATTAGCACCCTGGACCTGAAGTCGGGGTACTGGCAGATCCCAATGGAAATACGCAGCCGACCATACACTGCGTTCACTGCCCCAGGGCGAGGATTGTTCCAATGGAAAGTAATGCCATTCGGACTCACGACAGCCCCAGCAACTTTCCAGAGGGCCTTGGATGCAGTAATCGGACCAGATATGGAACCATTTGCCTTCGCATACCTAGACGACATAGTCGTGATCGGGCGGACGAAGGAGGAACACCGACAGAAGCTGCAAGAAGTGCTGGAACGACTGAGAAGGGCAAATCTTCGTATTAACGAAAAAAAAATGCCACTTCTTCCAAAAGAAACTAAAGTATCTGGGTCACATGGTTAGTGAAGAGGGAATTCACACGGACCCCGATAAAATTGCGGCGGTACGAGAATTAGCTGCGCCAACGACACTCAAGCAGGTACACAGTTTCTTGGGACTAGCGAATTGGTACAGAAGGTTCGTCCCAGCATTTACCGAACGTGCACAGGTACTACAAGACCTGCTAAAAAAGGGCCAAAAATTTAATTGGGGAGAAGCCCATCAGAAGGCTTTTGATGACCTCAAACTGTGCCTCACAGAAGCACCAGTTCTAGCATGCCCGGACTTTAGTAAACAGTTCATTCTGCAAACAGACGCAAGTGACTGTGGGATCGGAGCAGTGCTAACCCAAGAAGATGCAGACGGAGAGCACGTAATCGCATATGCAAGTCGCCGGCTAAAAGATGAGGAAACACGCTACTCCGCAACAGAGAAGGAATGCTTGGCCATCTATTGGAGCATCCACAAAATGAAAATGTACCTGGAGGGATACAAATTCATTGTCATCACAGACCACCAGGCCTTGAAATGGCTTAATTCCATTGAGAGTCCATCCGGCCGAATAGCAAGATGGGCGTTGGGGTTACAACCATTCACGTTTGAAATCCGGTACAGGAAAGGGAAGTTGAACGCAGTGGCGGACGGACTATCCCGCTTACCACGCGAAAACATCCGACTGTCCACTACGGAATGTACTTGGTACCAAGACAAATGGGAACAAGCAAAAACAAACCCAAAGGAAGTACCGGACTTTGTAATAAAACATGAGAGACTGTATAGGCACATACCTAACCAAAACGACGAAGACTCCCAAGCATGGAAACTTTGCGTACCAAAACACGAACGCACCCGAGTACTGGAAGAGAACCATGCAAACCCAACGGCAGGACATCTAGGAATACGGAAGACGAAACATCGGATACGACAACGATACTTCTGGCCAGGGCTAAGTAAAGATGTCACCAGATATGTGAGAGCATGCGATAGTTGCCAAAAATATAAAAGTTCGCAGCAGGCGGCAGCAGGAAAGATGTTGACAAAAATAGCAAACGCACCGTGGGAATCAATATGTGTCGATTTCGTCGGGCCACTTCCCAGAACTTCGCATGGAAACACAGTAATGATCGTGTTTATCGATAAGTTTTCCAAATGGGTGGAGGTCACACCGGCTAGACAGGCGACAGCTGACTCTTTCTTAAAGGCGTTCAGAGAGAAAATACTGGCAAGGGGAGGCGCACCAAAACAGCTGATATCAGACAACGGAGTTCAGTTTACGAGCCGAAAGACAAAACAGGTAATGGAAACATGGGGTATAACACAAAAATTCACAGCACCATACACGCCACAGGAAAACCCAACAGAGAGGGCGAACAGAACACTAAAAACAATGATCGCACAGTTTGCAGCCGGAAAGCACAACAAATGGGACGAACATCTACCGGAACTGACACTAGCGATGAACAGCAGCAGATCGGAATCAACTGGATTCAGCCCGGCATACCTACTATTTGGCAGGGAATTAAGGCTACCAGGGAACCTGTTCGACGAAGTGACCATAGGATCGGGATTCAACGACATACTACGAGGAAACACCGAATCTCAACAGGAAGCAGAAGCGACGGCCAGACAAAATATGGAAGAAGCAGCGGCAAACCAAACAAGACACTACAATTTAAGGAAACGGGAATGAAGGCCCAAAATAGGGGACGTAGTATGGGTGAAGACGCACCCAATGTCAAAAAAAATAGACAAAACAACAGCAAAACTAGAACCGAAATACGACGGCCCCTGTCAGATCCTCGAGCTAATTTCCCCGGTGATTGTAACAGTCAGAAACCTCACTACTAACAAAAAATTAAGAGCACACATATCGCAGCTAAAAACGACAGCAACAACCGAGACAATAACAGAACCATCTCTCTATCGTTTCAGAGATATGGAGTCTGAATTCGAAACAACGGCAAAGCGTTTTAAACAGAGATTACTGGAGGAAAAGAGCAAAGGGAGAAAAACGCAAACGCTACCATACACTCCAGCGTTAGGGAAGCGAATGAGGGTATCCGGCACGAAGGTGACAACGCCAAGAAGAAGACAGGAGATGCGAGGAAACGGCGAGCAAGGTGCACCACAAACTGCAGCACAGCCGCAACAGTATAAAGCGGAACAGGAACACCATAGGCACCTCGGGAGAAAACGGATAAGTCGTGTGATGCCAGCGCAGCCACAGCCAAAACCACCGGCAAAGCTCACATGGGCCCAACAGGTCGAGGAGGAGGACAGGGACATTCTGGACCTCGGGCCGGCAACGCCACAGGAGGAACAACACGAGGCGGACGAGTGTGAGGTCGAACCAGGCCACATCCCCATGGCATGGAACGTACCGGCGGGGCACCAGCTAGCCGCTAGGCACATCGACGAGGTGCATGACAACCTGGGCACGAGACGTCCACACGCGCAGCGAAGGTTCCGTCTATGGAAAGGCGGAGAAACATGCTGGGTACGGATCGGGCGAGCCGGAGACGTACGCATCGGACCCTGGTACCTGCACAAGAGGATGGATGACAATCGCCTCGGAGAGGAGGGGGGAGTGTGACGCCCAGCGCCATACGCAACGGCGCCGACGCCACATAGTTAACCAAAAGACTGAAAATGAAGTAGACTAAATAATGAAGTACCTGAGGAATAGTAGTTAACGAAATAAAAACACATTCCAAGGAACAAAACCTCTTCTTTTTGAATTTCGCGCCAAAGCAGTCCAGTGGGACCATCACCGGACCATAAACGGTCACACTACGCACGATCAGCCGGGGCCCAGATGGCGCCAGGCGGGCCAAGGGCGGAACAGCTGACTTTTGGCAATAAAAGAAGCCCCGTCAGCTCGAATCGGGGCAGTTCCTCGCTGAACAGCCTAGGATTAACTTCCCACCATTTTTTACAAACGGTGCTCGTACCAAAGGTAAAAGCTTGCTTTTTCCGCTTGCCCGTATTATACATTTTCCCCGATCCTTCCTCCCCAGAGAGTAGTCACCTCTGCCAGTAGCTTTCTCCCCAGAGAGTAGTCACCTCTATCCCTAGCTTCCTTCCCAGAGAGTAGTCACCTCTATCACTAGCATTCTTCCCAGAGAGTAGTCACCTCTATCACTAGATTTCACCTCAGAGAGTATTCACCTCTGCCACCAACGCGTCTCCTCAGAGCGTCTTTACCTCTGCAAACTAACTCGTCTCCTCAGAGAGTTTTTACCTCTGCAAACCAACTCGTCTCCTCAGAGAGTATTCACCTCTGCAACCAACTCGTCTCCTCAGAGAGTATTCACCTCTGCAACCAACTCGTCTCCTCAGAGAGTATTCACCTCTGCAACCAACTCGTCTCCTCAGAGAGTATTCACCTCTGCAACCAACTCGTCTCCTCAGAGAGTATTCACCTCTGCAACCAACTCGTCTCCTCAGAGAGTATTCACCTCTGCAACTAACTCGTCTCCTCAGAGAGTATTCACCTCTGCAACCAACTCGTCTCCTCAGAGAGTATTCACCTCTGCCACAACTCGTCTCCTCAGAGAGTGTCTACCTCTGCAACCAACTCGTCTCCTCAGAGAGTGCTTACCTCTGCTCCTCAGAGAGTACCCACCTCTGCCACAACTCGTCCCCTCAGAGAGTGCTTACCTCTGCCACGATTTCCCCCCCCACAGGGCCGACGACCAACCACGATCCGCACGCAACGAACAGCCACGTGCGGCCGAGTAGCCAAGCTAGAAGGAAGACTGCGACAGAAGAACCCTAACGGGACCAACATCAACCATCACAACTACCGTGTATCATTAAAACAAATAAAGATATTTTTTTCTTATACTGCTTAACCCTACGCCTTATTCTTGACCCTAGGACACCTATTTCAGCTACCACAACCAGAAATCCCACAAATTTCTGTGAACCCGGCACGACGAGCATACCCCGGCCGAGGAACGTCACAATGCACAATTTTAAAGATACGAGAAAGCTAAAAACGCTGAATCATAGAGAATAATCATATCTATCAGAGTGTTGAATCTGGATCAGATCGAAATATTAATATAGCCACTATGAAGAAAACCATTTCGAAAGTTATCGTTCCCTCTCGCTCTCTCTTACATGCGACCCCATTTGCTTTGCCCATTTCTATTTTTTGACGCCTAGTTCTCAGAGACTATAAGAGCTAGAGCAACCAAACTCTCTATCCTAACTCCTGTGATATCAAACCAGCACGAGTTTATTTCAAAATTTTGCCACGCCCCCTTCCGCCCCCACAAAAGACGAAAATCTGTGGAATCCACAATTTTTAAGATACAAGAAAACAAAAAACGCAGAATCATGAAAAATTACCGTATCTGGAAGATTGCCGATTCTGGATCATATCGGATCATTATTATAGCCAGAAGGAACAAATTAAATTTCAGTGGCTACCAAACGGCAGCCAAGCGATTCCCTCTCTCTCTCGCACACACTTCCATGTCTCTTGTATGTAGTTTTACATGAGTATGTAAAAATGTAGCAGCCGACGTAAAAATCAAATGTAAATAAAAATGGAATCAGATAACTTCTAAAATATAAAAATACAGGATTCGACTTAATTTTTTTAAATTTTCCATTTTGGCCAAAATTTAATTCGTCTCTTTTGCGAACATATAATTAATTAAATAAATCGTAAGCTCATTTGTATACATAAATAAGTATATACTGACTGAGTACCGGGTATAAAGTAGAGCCGCGGCCATTGCCGCGACTCACAACGTTCCCTCTCGTTGTAGTTCTGTATTCTCTGAATCACAGCATGGATTCATTAAACGTCGCTCAGTTTCTACTAATCTACTTGAATTTTCCATTTTTGTAACTTCAGGATTTGCTAAACAGTGTCAAACTTATGTTGTTTATACTGACTTAAGTAAAGCTGTCTCATAAACTGTCTCTTCTAGGGTTTCCGACTAAGCTTCTATACTGGACTAATTCTTACCTTTGTAACCGTTCTCAACGTGTCTGCTTTAACTCCTCTCTCTCTAAACCTGTTATATGTAGTCTCATCGGAGGTTCCTCAAGGTAGCCATCTGGGTCCCTTGCTATTTAACCTATTTATTAACGATCTTCCTCAAATGTTATCTCATTCCCGTGTCCTAATGTATGCTGATGACGTTAAGCTTTGTTTTTCCTATAGTGATCCCTTCTCCCCACTATCTTTGCAATCAGATCTTGATGCTCTTAACAACTGGTGCTTAATCAACATTCTACCTCTTAACATTTCTAAATGCATTATTATGACTTTTCCCCGCAATAAGCCATACCTTTTCGATTACTCTATCAATAACATTATCCTACAACGCCTCTTTAAAGTTAACGACTTGGGCATTACCTTTGTACCTAATCTATGTTTCAACTATCATATCTCTCCTATCTCTAACAAAGCCAAAGAAGTCCTTGGATTTGTCAAAGGATGGTCTAAGGAATTTAAAGACCCGTATACTACAAAGCTTCTGTATGTTTCCCTGTTCCGGCCTTTCTTGAAATATGGTTCTTATGTCTGGTCTCCTCACTACCAAAAATTTCAGGATATGCTCGAATCAGTGCAAAAACAGTTCCTCATCTTTGCTCGTCGCGGACTCAATAGGGACCCTTCGATCCATCTCCCTTCTTATGAAAGTAGGTTGCGCTTAATTAACCTCCACTCTCTTAAATCCCGTAGAATCTGCCAAGGAGTTCTCTTCTTCCATAAGCTTCTCTCTGGTGAGGTCGAATCGACTGCCCTCATCAGCCTTATTAGTATTGCTGCTCCTTTTCGCCCGGCTAGGCATTACTTTCCTCTTCATCTCCAACTCTGTCTTTCTAACTACTCGGATTATTAATCTTTCCGTAGCCTTTGCCGTAACTATAACCAATTTTTCCATCTGTTTTCCTTTGATACTAGTTCTAATATGGTCAAAATTATCTTAATCAATAACTTAATTTAATTTAAATAGCTGTAATTGGGAATTGTTCGGCTACCGGCTTTTCTCTAACCTAAATTTGGCTGTTGGTGGGACCATATAGGCTACTGAGCCGATAACACTACTCGACAAAATTCAACTTTTTTTTCCGCTGTGGCCAAAAATTACTTTTTCTAATAGATTTGGAGATTTAAAATTTTTTAAAGAATTATGGTTTTTTTTTATGAAGTAGTTTTTTTCTAAAAAATTTTTAAAAAATTTGGTTTCTTTTATTCATAGGTAGTAGTTGTATTTTTCATATAACTTAAGTTTCCTACAACTGGATGTATTGAACTTTGCAGTTAAAAAACGATGAAAAATGTTGCTATAAATCCGCCTCAGACACTTTGTAGCTGCAACTTAACGTCTGGAAGATATTAAGCTTCCAAATTTAAATTTCATAATTTTTTTTCGGTATTTTTCCCCGATATTTTGATTTTTAAAGCTCAGGAAAAGTCGGAAAAAAAAAATATTTAAATGCCTTGATTTTTGGTTTTAGATATAAACATTAATTAGACGTCGTTTAAGGTATCGCTTTATGGATTTTTATATCATAGGCAACTAGCAGTTCCTATCGTGTATAAACATTTACTCAAAATTTTCCACGCTTATAGAAGTGAGTAGTCGCGACTGGCTTGAAACAAAAAGAACCATTATAAAAATCTTTAACGAAATGGGCAAACCCCAAGAAATAAAAGCCGATAAAGATTTAGCTTTCATGTGTGTAGCATTGCAAACATGGCTAATCTCGGAAGATGTGAAAATACAGATCACATCTAGCAAAAATGGGATATCAGACGTAGAAAGATTCCATAAAACAGTCATTGAAAAATTAAGAATAATAACAAGCGAAAACGATCCTGAAACAAAATACACAAAATTTAAGACCATCTTATATACTTATAATCATAAAACAAAGCGTAACACTACAAACAAGACACCTGCCGACATATTCATTTGTGCAGGAACACCTGAATATAATACACAATTAAATAAAGAAAAGCAGATTAAAAAATTGAATCAAAAAAAATTAAAATCAACAACTAAAAATTTTGATATTTAATCTCCAACACTTCACAGAGTACATTGAGGATATAGAGTTGGAAATGCAGCTATCTAGACTTGGTATATTCAACACAAAATTATTAAAACAAAATAATTTGAAACATATAAATTCTGAGAAAATACTAAAAATTAAAACTTGAAAATGGCTAGAAGTAGATTCTAACGACATATTAATAATTTCCAATATTCCAAGCGAAATCACTAACTTCCCAATATACAAAATAATTCCCTATCCAGATGAGCACAATAAAATCTTAGCAGAAATAACATCTGAAAAATATTATGTTTATGAAAATAATGTATTCAATAAAGACACTAGACAATAATTTAAAGTCAAATGCATAAATGACATTGTCGGATCAAGCAGCATAAACTAAATTATAGCAAGTGATGCGATCTACCGTAAATCCACATATCGATGTATTGCAATGCCCAATATTTAAAAATCGTTTGTTACCGCATATGCCTACGCATGGCAGCGGCTTTCTTTCGCTTATTTATACATAAATATTCTTTGTACTCGGCTTAGCAGCAGCCCGAACTGCTCTAGCTCACTCCTAATCGCGCTCGCGAAAGCAAAAGATCATCGATCATCATTCCTCGCACACACATACCTATATACATCTAGCTTAAATAAATCTGGCATTAAACCAAATATATATAACCAAAACCCAATTGTGACCGTTCTTTAAGTCTCAACAGCTAGTGAAAAAGCTCACTAGCTTAACATTGGTGACCCCGACGTGATTTGTGCTAGAATAAATATATCAGTGCAATCACAAAGTACAATAACACATTATTTGATTTGCCAATTTAACCAGTGTCATCGGCTCCATAATATACTACATATATTCAACGGCCTCCCTTGCAGCTGTCGGCTTACGGTGCTCATTCTCGGTGTCCTTTGCTCTTATCTTCCCGCAAGTAACGATTCCCCTACCGGCCGCCCTTGCATATTGGTATTGCACATAGCTTTGCCTGCGGTTCTTGTTCATTGCTTTCTAGTGCGTTAGTTCCTCTTTGCGTTCGACTTCCCCCTAGTCACGTTTACTACGCGCTTTACTCGTTGCGGTCATCTTCTCGCAGTAAACGTTTGCTAAGCTGCCGCCGCTATGGAGATGGATGCTGCCCACGCTACTGATGCCAACGCTGCTGTTGATGCTGCCAACGCTGCTGATGCTGCCAACGCTGCCGCGGCTGCTAATGAAATTCCAATTACCAGAGAGCAAAACAGGGTCTCTTTTTTTAAGCTTAAATCCACGGAGTTATGCGAAAAAATGAAAAGGTTAGCTGCTGAATGCCAGAATGGTCTCTAGTATCAGACTATTATATGATCGTTGTAAAACAAGAACAACTCGACAAGCGGATCGGAAAGTTTGAAATGCTCCACACCGAGCTTGAAGAACTGGATCAAGCCGAGATTCATAGTGGATTAGCAGATATGTTCGAATCACTTGCCAGTACGGTGAAGGCGTCAATTATGCGGGAAACGGCAAAGAGTAGCGGACACATGCCTCTTCATTCCACCATGGCTGCAGGAAACATCACCGCTGATTTTGCCAGCTCGCACTTTCCGCCTCGACGTAGGCAGGTACCGTCCCTGCATCCTATACAGCTGCCAACTTTTAGCGGAGGATATGCTAACTGGACTGACTTCTACTCAACGTTTGTAACCATCATAGATAATCATCCTGACCTAACCAATGTCGAGAAATTTCAGCATTTGCGTTCCTGTCTACGCGATGCGGCTTTGGAGACTGTGCGGTCGCTGAAAATTTCGGATGGCAATTATAACGTGGCTTTACACGTTTAATAATCGACGATTAGTATTTCAGGCACACATTAATGAGATCCTAGGGCTCCAGGCTGTCGAAAATGGTTCAGTGGTAATGCTCCGATAGCTGTCGGACGGATTTAACGCTCACAGGCGTGCTCTTCAGGTTTTGGGCACTTCTGAGCAGAACGCAGGATGCATCATCGTGCAGGAGCTGCTTCGGAAACTTGATCCAGCGAGTCAAGCCAAGTGGGAGAAGCGATTTGAGGATTCCGTCTTGGGAGTATATGGCCTCTTTCCTGGAACAGCGATGCAGAGCATTGGAGACAGTGGATTTTGCTAGGGCAAACTATGCGCCGAGCAGTCAGGTGGGCAAGAATCGAAGATATAACAATTCCAGGTCCACCTTAGTTGCAACTAACCAAACTTTCTCGGGCTGCGTGCTTTGCAGTAACAGCGCTCACGACATCCAGTATTGTTCGAAGTTCAAGGCACTGTCCCCCAAAAATCGCCATAAAGAAGCCAAACGACTGTCCCTTTGCATTAATAGCCTTAGAACAGGCCACCGATTAAGCCAGTGCACCTCGAGACACTGTCGTATCTGCGGCGGCAAGCATCATACTACGCTTCATTTCGGTAACCCTGATTCGGCTGCAGTTCAAGGTCAGTCAACTGATGCTCAGTCTCCGTTTGCGCCCCCTCATTCTAATCCGGCTCAGCTTACCACTGAACCCTCTACTTCAGCGTCTACTTCGTCTGCACTTATAGCCCAAGGTCTCAATAATAATGTTGTTCTACTTGCCACTGCCCCTGTTATGGTAAAAAATCGTTCCGGAGTTTTAGTTCCCTGCAGAGCTTTGCTAGATTCCGGCTCCCAGTTGCATTTGATAACTTCGCGTTTCGCCAATCAGCTTCAGCTTCGGAAAATGAAATCATCAACCGCAGTTTCTGGAATTGGCGACTCCAGCTTTGGCACCAATGAATGTTCGGTCAGTGTTAGCTTGCATTCTCGCTCATCTGATTTCTCAGCTCTCATCACTGCTCTAACATCATCTCTCGTAGCTTCTTACATAACGGATCGTCAGCCATGCTTTGGAATTGACACTCATAATTGGAACATTCCGGCGAACATACCACTAGCGGATCCGGAGTTTTATAGGCCTCAGCGCGTCGATCTATTAATTGGAGCAAGTCTATTTTACGATCTCCTTTGTGTTGGTCAGATCAAACTACTGCCAGGATTGCCTTCAATTCAGAAAACTCGCTTGGGATGGGTCGTCTCTGGAGAATGTTCCCGTTTAAATGGGTCGTCTTTAATGGTGGCTCGCGCTCCGGCCGTTGTTCACGAGGATGATAATCCAGATGAGCAGCTTGAAGTGCTTCTTCGGAGGTTTTGGGAGGTTGAGAATTGTATCGAACAAATAGTAAAATCAACCAAAGAAGAGCTGGATTTTGAAGCGCATTTTGTTCAGCATTTCCGTCGATTACAAAATGGCGATTATTGTGTTTGGCTGCCAGCTAAATATAAATTGGATCTCTTGGGAGAATCTTACAAGCGCGTCGCAGATTCCTGTCCCTTGAGAGGAAGTTAGATCGTCGCCCTGATGTGAAGGCTCAGTGTGCTGCCTTCATAAATGAGTATCTCGACTTAGGTCATATGTCTCCTGTTCCTGCCCAACCATTGCGTCATGAAAGAAGAGAGCTCTACGACCAAGCTTCGGGTCATTTTTGATGGATCCGCTTCAACTTCATCTGGCTACTCCTTGAATGATGTTTTAATGGCTGGCCCCGCAATTCAACCTAAACTTTTCATATTATTGCTCGATTTCGTTCATACGCAGTTGCGATTACGGGAGACATCGGTAAGATGTATCGGTGTGTACGAGTCTCGCCCGAGGACAGAATCTGTGGAGAAACTCCACGCAAGAGGACTTGCGCGTATTCCAAATGGACACCGTTACTTATGGGACGAAGACTGCCTCCTATTTATCTGTGCGAGCAATGCATCAGTTGGCAACCGACGAGCAGGTAGATTTTCCAGTTGGAGCTGAAATTCTTCGCCGTGATTTCTACATGGATGATTTAATATCTGGCGCCAGGAAGAGGCTATCCGAACTCGTGAGCAAGCTGCTGGAATCTTGTCAGGGGTAAGTTTAGATTGTGGAAAAGGTGCTTGAACGTGCCCACTGAGGACAAAGAAACTTATTCGAAGTTCGATGATGGCAGCCATTTTACTAAGACACTAGGACTCGCTTGGGACCCGATCTCTGATCAACTTTTATTTTCATTCTCACCCCTAGAATCGTCTCCGAATCCCTGCAAGCGCTCTGTGTTATCAACCATAGCACGGTTCTACGATCCTCTCGGACTTTCTGGTCCTGTAATTACGAAAGCAAAAATCTTTCTTCCGCGTTTGTGCAAGAGAGAAGTTAGCCTGGGATGAAAACCTCTCAGTCTCACTAAGTACGGAGTGGCAAGAAATGTGCAGCAGTTTTGGCCAGATTCGTCGACTTGAGTTTTGTCGTCTTGTTCTCCTTCCAGACTCCGAGCTAGAAGTTCACGGATTTTGCGATGCCAGCATCGAGGCTTATGGTGCATGTATATACATATGTCGTGTCAAAAGGTCAGCATCCCAGCAGTCACTTACTTTGTACCAAATCTCGCGTTGCTCCTTTGAAGACACTTGCGGTGGCAAAGTTGGAGCTTTGTGGAGTGGCTGGCTAGGCTTATAACTGAAATAGCCGGAATGAATGTCTTCAAGGGAAGGTGTTACTGTTGGTGTGATTCTGCGGTTGCACTTTTCTGGATTCGGGACGAGACGTCAAGATTTAACATATTCGTCGCGAATAGAGTGACAGCGATTCAGGAAATGACCGACAACATGACATGGCGTTATGTTCCCACAGCTTTAAATCCAGCCGACATTCTTTCTCGAGGGGCTCTTCCGACTGAGCTGAACGATTCTCTCCTTTGGGTTCATGGACCTCCATTTCTTTGTGGCCCCTAGGATGACTGGCCGCCCACGGTATTACCGGATAAGCCCGCCCTTGAGCTTCGCCGGAGTGCTCTTCTGGTAAAATCTCCTTACATTGACATTGACTCCAAGTATGCGAATTCGTTTGCTTCCTTGCAACGCTTTTTCGGATACATTTACAAGTTTTGCAATCGCATTCGTCATCCCAGACTGATTGTCTCAGACATTGAGCATTGAACCCAGTTGATGCTGCGACTAGTCCAGCGTACACAGCTATGGGAGGACATGAAGTCGCAGCGGTCCAGGGGATCAGTTTCCCCAAAATACTATGACCCGGTGGGGCTGATTATCGACTCAGTAGCCGATAGGGTTCAACCAACAGCCAAATTTAGGTTAGAGAAAAACCGGTAGTCGAACGATTCCCAATTAGAGTTATTTAAATTAAGCTGTTGATTAAGATTTTTTTGACCTTATTAACCTACTTTCATAAGAAGAGAGATGGATCGAAGGGTCCCCATTGAGTCCGCGGAGAGCAAATATGAGGTACTGTTTATGTACTGATTCGAGCATATCCTGAAATTTATGGCTGGCTCCACAGCCAGCGCTATCCCATCCGGACCTGCTCCTCGGGTAGGTCCCGCCTCTGCCTCACCCATAAGCCATGTGACTCCTCTTGACCGATCTACTCTATTCGCTGTCGCTTCTCTAAAATCTATATTTGTCTTACGCCTTATGGAATCGGCTATGGATGTAATGGTTCGAAAGTATATCTTCTCTAAACTAAACATCAATAGCTCTTTTGGCATAGAAGTAACTAAATTTACTTATAAGGAAAAACGTAATATTTCCTCCTTTAAAATTCTTGTCCCGGAGAAGTTCGTCAAGACTGTTTTGGAACCCTCTTCCTGGCCTGAACACAGTATCTGTCACATCTCAGCAGCCGATCTCGACCTTCACAATCCGCTCCTCGGGTAGGAATTCTTTCTACACCGTCTACTGATTTACCATCTATTTAAAAAAACTGAATTCTTCCCTACCTCTAAAGATCACTTATCAGAATTTAAGAGGCCTGTGCAGTAAGGCTTATTGTCCTCGGCGACTTTTATCTCCCAAATGTCACTTGGTCTCCATCCAATGACTCAAACTTAATGTTCCCATCTATGCAGCATGACTTCGTTGATTCTCTGTCCGATACATCGTTAGACCAGGTAAATGGCATATGTAATAGCATGTGTAGGACCCTTGATCTCGTCTTCACTACCGATGCTTCGAGCACTTTCGTATGTCGAGGATCACCTCTATCATTCCCTGAAGACCCATACCATCCCACACTTTCAATTGATTTCCTGTTGCCCTCTTCATGCCCTATAAAGTCGTTTATTTAGCCTTCGAATACCTATTGCTTTAAGAAGGCTGATTTTCTCTCCCAGAATACTGCTCTATCTCAGACAGATTGGTCATTCCTTGACGATTTCTGCCACGAATGCATTCTATAACTCTATTTTTTCCATCTTTTCCATGCATGTTCATTTACTCACTCCCTCCAGAAATCTTTCTGGCCCTATCTGGTTCACCCCGAGATTAATAAATCTGAAGAATTTAAAATCCCGTATGTACAAGAAGTTCAAAAAATCCGGTTTGCAATCGGACTTTACGAAGTAGTACAATAGATACTTGACCAAATGCAAGCTTAACTTTAAACGCTACCCTTAACAATTCTTCAGGTTTGTTAATTCTAAACGTAAATCTTCCCAATTTCCTTCTTCTCTACACTTAAATGGTAGTTATGCTGATAATCATTATATCATTAAATTCTAAATTAAATAAAACCAAAAGTGCTTACATTGGCTCCGGGAACTCCGCCTCATTGTCCTCTGGATATTCCGGTCATATATATGTAATCACGGGGACATATCTATACAGACTGTGTCGAAGTCGCTAACACATTAAAAATATTTTTCTCTGCAGTCCAGTCAAATGGCTATCTTAAATGTTACTCAATCGTGAGATCCAATTTGTCTCCACTTAAATGGTAGTTATGCTGATAACGATTGTGATATTGCTGATCTGTTCGCTTCCTTTTTCCAACGTTGCTACTCTGTCCCTTCTATTAACCCTTCCTCTATCCTAGCCTCATCTAACGACTTTAGTAGTAGTTACTCATATCCTATCCCTTTAAATATTTCTAGCTGTATGCTTCCCCTCTTCATCGACTATGATGGTCTCTTAACAAATTTAAAATCGTGCAAGTTTTCGTTCTCCACTGGGCCAGACTCGGTTCCGAGTGCTAGTCTTAAACTTTGTGCTGAATCTCTTTGTGTGCCTCTCCTAGAACTTTTCAACTTGTCTCTCAAGACTGGTGTCTTTCCCACCGTCTGGAAAGAATCCTATATAATTCCCTTTCATAAAAAGGGATCTAAATTGGTTGTCTCTAACTACCGCTGTGTTTCCAACTTATCTGCCATTCCTAAACTATTCGAAAAAATCATCACTTCTCAGCTGCAACATTTTTATACCCAGTACTCGAAGAGTATAGGGGTATATTAGATTTGTGGGGATAACGGATGTGTGTAACGCACAGAAGGAAGCGTTTCCGACCCCATAAAGTATATATATTCTTGATCAGCATCAATAGCCGAGTCGATATAGCCATGTCTGTCTGTCCATCCGTCCGTCCGTCTGTCCGTCTTCATTTGCGCCTTTATCTCAGAGACTATTAAAGCTTGTATCCAGGTTTCTGTGTTATCACACTACTCCGAATTTATTTCAAAATTTCGCCCCGCCCACTTCCGCCCACACAAAGGACGAAAATCTGTGGCATGCACAATTTTAAAGATACGAGAAAGCTAAATCATAGAGAATAATCATATCTATCAGAGTGTTGAATCTGGATCGGATCGAAATATTAATATAGCCACTATGAAGAAAACCATTTCGAAAGTTATCGTTCCCTCTCGCTCTCTCTTACACGCGACCCTATCTGCTTTGCCCATTTCTATTTTTTGACGCCTAGTTCTCAGAGACTTTAAGAGCTAGAGCAACCAAACTCTCTATCCTAACTCCTGTGATATCAAACCAGCACGAGTTTATTTCAAAATTTTGCCACGCCCCCTTCCGCCCCCACAAAAGACGAAAATCTGTGGAATCCACAATTTTTAAGATACAAGAAAACAAAAAACGCAGAATCATGAAAAATTACCGTATCTGGAAGATTGCCAATTCTGGATCATATCGGATCATTATTATAGCCAGAAGGAACAAATTAAATTTCAGTGGCTACCAAACGGCAGCCAAGCGATTCCCTCTCTCTCTCGCACACACTTCCATGTCTCTTGTATGTAGTTTTACATGAGTATGTAAAAATGTAGCAGCCGACGTAAAAATCAAATGTAAATAAAAATGGAATCAGATAACTTCTAAAATATAAAAATACAGGATTCGACTTAATTTTTTTAAATTTTCCATTTTGGCCAAAATTTAATTCGTCTCTTTTGCGAACATATAATTAATTAAATAAATCGTAAGCTCATTTGTATACATAAATAAGTATATACTGACTGAGTACCGGGTATAAAGTAGAGCCGCGGCCATTGCCGCGACTCACAACGTTCCCTCTCGTTGTAGTTCTGTATTCTCTGAATCACAGCATGGATTCATTAAACGTCGCTCAGTTTCTACTAATCTACTTGAATTTTCCATTTTTGTAACTTCAGGATTTGCTAAACAGTGTCAAACTTATGTTGTTTATACTGACTTAAGTAAAGCTGTCTCATAAACTGTCTCTTCTAGGGTTTCCGACTAAGCTTCTATACTGGACTAATTCTTACCTTTGTAACCGTTCTCAACGTGTCTGCTTTAACTCCTCTCTCTCTAAACCTGTTATATGTAGTCTCATCGGAGGTTCCTCAAGGTAGCCATCTGGGTCCCTTGCTATTTAACCTATTTATTAACGATCTTCCTCAAATGTTATCTCATTCCCGTGTCCTAATGTATGCTGATGACGTTAAGCTTTGTTTTTCCTATAGTGATCCCTTCTCCCCACTATCTTTGCAATCAGATCTTGATGCTCTTAACAACTGGTGCTTAATCAACATTCTACCTCTTAACATTTCTAAATGCCTTATTATGACTTTTCCCCGCAATAAGCCATACCTTTTCGATTACTCTATCAATAACATTATCCTACAACGCCTCTTTAAAGTTAACGACTTGGGCATTACCTTTGTACCTAATCTATGTTTCAACTATCATATCTCTCCTATCTCTAACAAAGCCAAAGAAGTCCTTGGATTTGTCAAAGGATGGTCTAAGGAATTTAAAGACCCGTATACTACAAAGCTTCTGTATGTTTCCCTGTTCCGGCCTTTCTTGGAATATGGTTCTTATGTCTGGTCTCCTCACTACCAAAAATTTCAGGATATGCTCGAATCAGTGCAAAAACAGTTCCTCATCTTTGCTCGTCGCGGACTCAATAGGGACCCTTCGATCCATCTCCCTTCTTATGAAAGTAGGTTGCGCTTAATTAACCTCCACTCTCTTAAATCCCGTAGAATCTGCCAAGGAGTTCTCTTCTTCCATAAGCTTCTCTCTGGTGAGGTCGAATCGACTGCCCTCATCAGCCTTATTAGTATTGCTGCTCCTTTTCGCCCGGCTAGGCATTACTTTCCTCTTCATCTCCAACTCTGTCTTTCTAACTACTCGGATTATTAATCTTTCCGTAGCCTTTGCCGTAACTATAACCAATTTTTCCATCTGTTTTCCTTTGATACTAGTTCTAATATGGTCAAAATTATCTTAATCAATAACTTAATTTAATTTAAATAGCTGTAATTGGGAATTGTTCGGCTACCGGCTTTTCTCTAACCTAAATTTGGCTGTTGGTGGGACCATATAGGCTACTGAGCCGATAACACTACTCGACAAAATTCAACTTTTTTTTCCGCTGTGGCCAAAAATTACTTTTTCTAATAGATTTGGAGATTTAAAATTTTTTAAAGAATTATGGTTTTTTTTTATGGAGTAGTTTTTTTTCTAAAAAATTTTTAAAAAATTTGGTTTCTTTTATTCATAGGTAGTAGTTGTATTTTTCATATAACTTAAGTTTCCTACAACTGGATGTATTGAACTGTGCAGTTAAAAAACGATGAAAAATGTTGCTATAAATCCGCCTCAGACACTTTGTAGCTGCAACTTAACGTCTGGAAGATATTAAGCTTCCAAATTTAAATTTCATAATTTTTTTTCGGTATTTTTCCCCGATATTTTGATTTTTAAAGCTCAGGAAAAGTCGGAAAAAAAAAATATTTAAATGCTTTGATTTTTGGTTTTAGACAAACACATTAATTTTGCGTCGTTTAAGGTTTCGCTTATTATAATCGATGGATAAACGGCTAAGTTACATCCATTTGACCAAAACTTCATATGCCGTTTGGCACTATTCCAAATGCCATTTTACCGTTAAAAGCTATTACAAACACAGATTTTTGGTATTTTTCTAGGAAAAAAAAACGGTTATACGTCGGCTAACGGAATTTATCGACGAAATTCGGCATATGAAAATTTGGTCAAACGGTTGTAACTTAGCCGTTTATTTTTATATTTTTATAAGCGATACCTTAAACGACGTCTAATTAATGTTTATATCTAAAACCAAAAATCAAGGCATTCAAATATTTTTTTTCGACTTTTCCTGAGCTTTCAAAGTCAAAATTTCGGGGAAAAATACCGAAAAAAATTATTTTAATTTGGAAGCTTAATATCTTCCAGACGTTAAATTGCATCTAAATCTATCAGAAAAAGTCATTTTTGGCGATAGCGGAAAAGTCGTGTCGACTAGTGTAATCATCCCCACCGGGTCTGAGTATTTGCATTAGCCCTTTCGTTTAATTATTGATATGTAATTTTACCCTTACAGTTTAACTGTACATTGTTAAACTTTAAACAAAAATAAACAATAAACATAGGTAATGCCCAAGTCATTAACTTCGAAGAGGCCTTGTAGGATGATGTTATTGATTGAGTAATCGAAAAGGTATGGCTTATTGTGGTGAAAAACCATGATATTGCATTTAGAAATGTTTAGAGGTAGAATGTTAGTTAAGCACTAATTGTTAAGAGCGTCAAAATCCGATTGCAGAGAGAGCGGTGACAAGGGGATCCCTGTTGAATACCAAGGGACCCAGATGGCTACCTTGAGGAACCCCCGATGAGACTATAACAGGTTTAGAGAGAGAGGAGTTAAAGCAGACACGTTGAGAACGGTTACAAAGGTAAGAATTAGTCCAATAAAGAAGCTTAGTCGGAAACCTTAGAGGAGACAGTTTATGAATAAGTAGATTTTGATTGACGGAGTCGAAGGCTTCACTTCAGTCAGGATAAACAACATCAGTTTGACACTGTTTAGCAAATCCTGCAGTTGCATAGGTGGAAAATTCAAGTAGATTAGTAGAAACTGAGCGACGTTTAATGAATCCATGCTGTGATTCAGAGAATACAGAACTACAAAAATGTTGCAGCTGAGAAGTGATGATTTTTTCGAATAGTTTAGGAATGGCAGATAAGATAAGATAACACTTGTACTGAAGTGATATCATAGGAGCTTTGATAGAAAGTTTGGTTGCACTAGATCATATAGTTTCTGAGATAAGGGAGCTCATTTGGACGAACGCGCAAAGCAGCCGGAGTTGCGTGTGAAAGTTTCTTCTTGAGGGTTTCCTCATTGTGGCTATGTTAATGATCCGATCTGATCAAAATGCAACACTCTGATAGATATGCATTCTCTATGATTCTGCGTTTTAAAATTTAAAATACACTTGGAGTAGTTTGATAGCACAGAAGACTGGATACAAAACTTGGTTGCTCTAGCTCTTATAGTCTCTGAGATCTAGGCGCTCATTTCGACGAATAGACAAAGCCAACAGGCTCGCGTGTGAGAGGGAGGGAACGATGACTTTCGAAATGGTTTGCTTTATAGTGGCTATGTTAATAATCAGATCTGATTCACATTCAACACTCTAATAGATATGATCATTATCTATGATTCTGCGTTTTTAGTTTTCTCGTATCTTTAAAATCACAGATTTTCGTTATTGGTGTTGGCGGAAGGGGGCGGGACGAAATTTTTTAGCCAGGCGCCTGTAATATCACTTCAATACAAGTGTATTTCAAAATTTTGACACACCTCCTTCCGCCCCCACAAAGGACGAAAATCTGTGCAATCGACAATTTTTAAGATACAGGAAAACTAAAAACGCAGAATAATAGAAAACGACCATATCTACCATATTGCCAAATCTGGATCAGGTGTGATCATTATTATAGCCAGGAGGAACAAACTAAATTTCAGTGGCTACAATACGCCTGCCAAGCGCATACTCATTCCCTCTCTCTCTCTCGTACACGCTTCCACGTCTCTTGTATGTAGTTATACATGTCTATGTAAAAATGTAGAAGCCGATGAAAACATTATATGTAAATAAAAATGTAAACATATAACTTATAAAATATAAAAATACAGCATAGGGTTCGATTAAATTTTTTGAGTTTTTCCAATTTGGCAAAACTTAATTCGTCCCTTCTGCGAACATATAATAAATTACATAAATCGTAAGCTCATATGTATACGTTCCACCTCGTGAAAATTGTTTTCCTTGTTTTATTAACCCACCATGGATACCCCCATTTCACTACCCATTATACAGGTACCCTTTTCCCTATCCACTACTGGACCATCACTGGTCCCCATGTCCTATGACATTGCGGGTAAAAAATGGATATGATGGATATGATTTTCGGCGAACCAGTGGTGGCCTGTTAGGGGTTGGCGATATCACCACCGCTGAACTAGTGCCCAGTACTTCAGGGAATAAAAAAACAAAAAATCCAAAGCAAGACGACAAAGCATACAATCACATATTTTTTGCGTATAATAGGCTTTTTACACATGGTGCGTTACCTATCGATATCGGAAAAGACGCAGAGAAGCAGAACTGCCGTTTACACTGCAGCAACTTTGCGTCTTTGCGTCTTGGATGAGGAAGACACATTTTGTAAACAAAGTAAATAACGTTCGAAAATTAACGAAATATGTCGGAAATAGGGTTGATTCTTTTAACTGCGGTGCCGCAAAGTGGGGAGAATCTTTTGAAGTGCATGGAAGTGCCTGAGTTATCCTCAGAAAAGTTGAAATTCGCCTTGCAACTGCAACGTCCTCCTTGCGTTTGGACCCTTGTAAGTAAAGAGCAGATAATGTTCTCTCTTTTCAATTAAATAATGTATTCTAAATTGCAATAGCCACGATATGGTTCATTTTGGGAGGAAGATGTTGTGCACAACTGCGATGCCTTTTTTTAAAGAAAATTTCCGCATGGAGAGGAGTACTCTCAACATTCTTGCTGGACTGTTGCTCAATCTCAACTCAGGACTGGCAATCCTTCTGGAGAAGAGAATAGCCACAGCATAGCCTGTACGGTAGGGAGTCTATTTGGTGTGAAAAGGGCCAATTTCTGCCGCATATTTCTGGAGTTTTGTCGCAAGGTAGTTGCTGAACTCGCTGACAAGTATCTGCCAGCATACTTTCTTACCCTCAGAAGATCACGGAAACAGTGAAAGGATTCAAAGACAAAATATATGAAATCAACCGTATTGTAAGTATACAACCATGTATACATGTATTTTTGCCCCTTTTTACTCAGCTAAAAATGTTAACGCGGCAATATTTAAATTTGAATCTGCTGTTTTTTGTTGTTACTAGTTGTGATAGTTCTGCTGATTAGGCAGGCAAAATTGCTGTTATGCGCACAGAAATACTAAAACACAACTGCGTCGGAAAACGAAGAAAACCACTAGGGCTCTATACTAAGCCTATGTAAAAAAAACTGCGTTTCTGAGAAGACGCAAAGAATCAAGACGCAGCCTCAGTGTAAACGGCACCTAACACGACTGGATTGTCGGATCACGGAAAATAAGCATTTCGATACTTTGACATTTTGGCGGCTCCGTCTGCGCTGTACTTATTCTTCATAATTTTTGGAACAATATATGCCGCCACTAACATAATCACTTTATCGTCGGAGTTTTTTTATTGTTATTTTTTTCTTTCTGTTCAATTTTTAAAGTTGGCTCATTTTACAAAACAGGATAGACATATGGCTATATTGCCTGCGATCCCCTGCGGAATATCAGACAATACGGAATTTATTTGGTGTGCCCAAAGCCATTGTGTATAGAATTCGGTAATTGTTAAGTACATATGTGGACAACCTCTCAAAAATTCACGAAATTTTTTTTCCTGGACAGACCCCGATTTTTGTAAAAAAAATTTCGTGGCGGTCGCTTCTAGTTTTTTTTTTTATGTTTAAAGTTTAACTTTTTTTGTTGTTCATTTTTTGTGTGGTTTTTGTTGTTATTATTGACAATTGTTATTGTGATAGTTGTTTTTTGTTGTTATATTTTTAAGAAAATTTTAAGGAAAACTTACTATGAATAAAAAAGCAATTGAAATATTTGTGCAGTCTTTTTTTATTGGTGTTACGAAACGAGCTATAAAATAGCTAAATTGGAAACAATGAAAGCGAGTTCACGCGACACTATGGCGCGCCATTGTAACGGTATATGGTGTATTATTTTAGTTTCTCATCGGCTTCAGAATCCTGTTGGAGACAGAAATATAGATGTGTCATATAACAAAAGCGCAGCAGGCAAAAATTTGTTTAAAAAAATCGAGCGATTTCTCTTTGAGTTTTTATTATTATTATATGACATATTATTTTATAAATAAGTTTTGCCATTTTTTAATTAACTCAAAGAGCATAAATACCCAATTTAACTATTTTACAACTAGTTTCGTAACTCCAATAAAAATGAAAGTAAAAGGTGAAAGGTCAAAAAGAGATATGCAAATTTTTAAAGTGAGGAGAAGATTCCTTTAATAAAAGAAGTTGAGGCAAAACCATGTTTTTGGCGGATACTGGAAAATAAGGATTTTAATCATTTTGACACTTTGGTGCCTCTGACTGCGCTATACTTCTCCTTCCTATTTTTTGGCAACAATATATGCAGCCACCAACACCTTCACTTCATCAACTGAGTTATATTTTTTCCTTTTCATTTTAATTTCAGTTGAATTTTCAAAATTGGCGCTGTACAAAAAAAAACAGCTGATTCATGATGAAATTGTAATCATACATAAGTGGTTCATATATGCTTAGAATTTTATAAATTATTATTAAAAGGAAAATTACAAATGCATATAATCATTTGTATTTCCTTTAATTTCATTACCGACATAAAAAACCTTTTCCACTTCCGAAAATGTCATATGTGTGTGTTTCTTTACAAATTGATTCTGTTAAGCCTAATACTCAGAAAGAAGAAATTTCTACTAGCAAACCATGTTTGCTGGCGGCCGAACGTAGAAAGTGCTCAAAGCCAAAAAGTACTAGTGCTCTGAAATGGGATACAATGGTGATGAGTTCATTATAGCAGATAGACGGCACACGAGTGTTCTAAGATTATCGATGCATAGCAAGGAACTGAAAGCAACTGATGTTTGGCTGTGTTCACCGAAGCCTCACAGAGCCCACCAAAGTTCAGAACTGCCTTCAGATGCTATTCGACAAGAAACAGCATATTGAACTCTGTAAACTCGTTCTTAGATCCCACAAAGTTAGGCCTCTCTCCGGGCCAACCGCGCGTAAGAATGAACCCTGGGGTCCACAAATCTTAAAAGCTTCAAGAGCAAGGTTTTAGTTCCAAAGAAAATGAATAGGCAAAAGAAGCTTTTGATAGGTCTGGTCCGCAAATTAATTTTCCAAAGAACGGACTGCAAAAATGGATGCTTATAATAGAAAAATCCATGATATTGAAAAGACGCGGTTGGGCCTTAAAATATCTTGTGAAGCGGTTTACGACACTGGCCTCCGTCTTGCGTCTTCCAAGAGTCTAACACACATCCCAGCATAAAGGCTCTGCGCATGGAAAATCACATTTGCAATCCTATTTGACGGCATGAATTCTTGCAGGAATGACTGGGTGCCACGCGTTGTAATCAAGAAATGAATTCGACAACCGTCCACCGATGACGTCCACCGATATCCAAAAATATCGCGAAATACTTTCCAGAATACATCATCGCGTTAGTTTGTCAATCTGAGTACTACCTTCGGAATGACACGAGCCGAAAAACATTTTGCAAACAAAATTTGTATCAGCTTGATACAAAGATCTATTCTGATTTTGTTCGCTAGCACTTTTTTCGGATCTAAGTACTAGGCTTAAGCCTACAAAACTGTTTGTTAAAGGCCTGTATCCATCACTGCGGAAAATTACTGACAGGAATCTGCTCTTTATTTCGGTTGTGTGGAACTCAACCAATGAAGTATGACCAATAACCTAAAAAGAGATTTGCCACTCTCATGAATCAGCTGTGTTTTGTAAACAACGCCAATTTGGATATTAAACTAAAATTAAAAAAAGGAAGAAAAGTAATTCTGACGATGAAGTGATTGTGTTGGTAGCGGCACATATTGTTGTAAGAAGAAGTACAGCGCAGTCGGAGGCGCCGAAATGTCAAAATTATCAAAATGCTTATTTTCCGTGATCCGCCAAAAACATGGTCTTGCCTCAACTGCTTTTATTAAAGCAATCTTCTCCTCACTTTAAATATTTGCATATTTCTTTTTGGTTTTGCGCACAGAATTTGAATCCACCTCTCACTTGTACTTCAGTAATAATAGGCATATATTTTTTCCTGGTCTGCATGTCAGCTGTTCTCTCAGTGCACACTCGTGTCGATATCGCTACTATCGATAAGAATTCGTGGATTTCATTTACGTTGCTGGATACTGAGGCAAGGAAAACACAAACGAAAAATTCCTGGCCCAGTTTTTTTTTATGAAGTTTGGCAGTAATTTTTAATTTCCGCGGTGCTAGATACCCAGCTTAAGAATCCTTGCCGGCTTTTTACACTTGGTTCGTTACCTATCGATTTCGGATGGGACGCAGAGAACAAGAACTGCCGTTTATACTACAGCGTCTGTGCGTCTTGGAAGAGGAAGACAAATTTTGTAAACAAAATAAATAATGTTCGAAAATTAACGAAATATGTCGGATATAGATTTGATTCTTTTAACTGCGGTAACTCAAAGTAAGGAGAATCTTTTGAAGTGCATGGAAGTGTCTGAGTTATCGTCAGAAAAGTTGAAATTCGCCTTGCAACTGCAACGTCCTCCTCGCGTTTGGACCCTTTTAAGTAAAGAGCAGATAATGTTCTCTCTTTTCAATTAAATAATGTATTCTAAATTGCAATAGCCACGATTTGGCTCATTTTTTAAAGAAAATTTCCGCATGGAAAGGAGTACTCTCAACATTCTTGTTGGACTGACAATCTCAACTCTCGAATGACAATCCTTGTGGAAAATAGCCCTTTATTGCCTAGGATCGTCTGCGGAATATCGCACGGTAGGGAGTCTATTTGGTGTGCCAAGAACCATTGTCTGCCACACACTTTCTTAGCCTGAGAAGCTCAAAGACATATATAGGATTTGCAGCAAATAATATTAAATCAATCGTATTGTTGAAATTCTCGATTTAATAATTAAATTAATTTCAAACATATTTTCTAAGAATTAAATGTTTAAATTAAAATGCCCCTTTTTACTCACCTAAAAATTTTTACGCGGCAATATTTAAATTTGAATCTGCTCTTTTTTTGTTGTTATTAGTGGTGATAGTTCCGCTAAAAGGCAGAGAAATACGATAATTGCTGTTATGCGCAATGCAAAATCAAAACCAATTGAATATAAGGACTAAACGCACCTGCGTTGGAATACGAAGAAATTTTTTGCCACCACCAGGGTCCTATGCTAAACCTATGTAAAAAAAACTGCGTTTCTGGGAAGTCGCATGGAATCAAGACGCAGCCTCACTGTAAACGGCACATTAGAAAACTACATTTTGCATTATTCTGTTCCATATCGCAGATTTTTCCATTTTAGTAGATTAAGCCAAAGTTGACTTCTATTTGGGCACGTTCGAGACCAGTAATGACAGGAGGAGCACTAAGAAATCAAGCGAAAGATACTCCAGCAAATTGGATTGCTTTATAACAACCAATTAATTCGCCAACCTAATTATTTAAAATTGTTGAAATCGTTTAATTCAGACCAAAACTTTGTATGTCCTAAGTTAAAAATTTTTCTGCAAGAAATTTGTGGAGGTGGATTTATAAATCGCAGATCAGTTGCTTATAGGTAATTAGATAAGCTACATCAAATCAAGTTCTGTTACAGGAGTACCCAAGGTTTTGTTACATATAAAAGATGATACGATATGAAAAATGGTGTGTATGGACATCTGGTCACACATATTATTTCCCTGAACACTTAAAGGGAAAGGAAATTCAAGTATTACTAAACAAAATAAACATGGATCATTTCAGTTTTGGAGGAGTAGATTTAACAAGGGGGCAGGTTTTTCAAGTTTTAATACGTATATCTGTTGCTTCGATGGTTACATATTATTCTGTTAAATGGATGATGAACCAGCTTGATCCTACCAGTAAAAACAAGAAAAAAGCCAAGGGTCTTGCAGAAGAACAATTAAAAAGGTTAATATTTTTGTTTTTTGAATACATATTATTTCGTATTATTGTTTTGATTTTTTAGGTTAAGTGAAAATGATGGATTGAAAATTAATGCCAATGACTTTAATGACTACGAATTGATGATTGCGTCACACCTTGTTGTTCCAGCTGACATTACAGTCAGGTGGAGCGATATAGCAGGATTAAATATGATTGTTCAGGAGCTTCGTGAATCTGTTGTTTTACCAGTTCAACATAAAGATTTATTCAAAAGCTCCAAACTTTGGCAGGCCCCAAAAGGTGTACTTCTTCATGGGCCACCTGGTTGCGGAAAAACTTTAATAGCGAAAGCCACGGCAAAAGAGGCTGGTATGCGCTTTATCAATCTGGACGTAGCCATTCTAACTGATAAATGGTACGGGGAATCACAAAAACTTACGTCGGCCGTTTTTTCACTAGCTTCAAAAATCGAGCCTTGTATAATATTTATTGACGAAATTGATTCGTTTCTTCGAGCCCGTAATTTAAATGACCACGAGGCCACCGCAATGATGAAAACGCAATTTATGATGTTATGGGATGGTCTAAGCACGAATTCCAATTCGACGGTGATTGTGATGGGCGCAACAAACAGACCACAGGATTTAGACAAGGCTATTGTTCGCCGAATGCCAGCACAATTTCATATTGGTCTTCCATCTGAAAGTCAGAGAAGAGAAATACTAAAGCTAATTTTAGAGGCTGAAGAATTAGGTCAGGATGTTGACTTGAATCGTCTGTCTAAGCTTACCAACGGGTTTTCAGGTTCAGACCTTCGAGAAATGTGCCGAAACGCATCCGTTTTTAGAATGAGACAACTAATTGAGGTTAAAAATACTTCAGGCTCTAGTATATCAGTTATAGATAAGACTAATTTGCATATTACAATGGATGACTTGCTGAGCTCACATTTAAAAATTAAGGAGTCTAAAATGCACACCGGTAGCTTGTTTTTAGAAAATCGAATTGAACTAGATTAAGTAACGCACCACATATTACATGCTTAATAAATAAATCTATAGCCTAAACCATTACTTGCATTCAATACCATCATATGTTCATGTCGGGTTTTCAGTAGATTTTGATTTATTAGCTACACAAAACATCGAATTATTCCGCTTAAGATAGTCGTTGTTTCTCTTTTTATCCCATACTCACTATCAAAGAGGAAAACGCTCAACACGCACTCTCATGCTCACTGAGCGAAATGGCGTTAGAAATTGCTTTCCTTAGCGAGCTATAACGTACTAGAGGGTCCCCTGACTTCATCCTGGATGCCACCAAAAAATCTACGCTAGAAGTCGACACCCAGTTGCTATCGGTACCGATGTTAGTGTGCGCTGAGGAGTGGGGAATCGTCGACTCGAATGCTAGACGTAGGGCCATGCTGCAGACCATCGCGCTCCTCAATCAGGACATGCAGTATACCTTCTCCAGAGCAGGATTCGGTAGGAAAAAAAACGGTTATACGTCGGCTAACGAAATTTATCGGCGAAATTCGGTATATAAAATTTTGGCCAAACAGAAGCATTACCTATAAAAAAAAATACAAAATTTTTCAAAAATTCTTTAAAAAAAAACTAAACCTGAAAAAAAAAAACAAAAAACAGCCGTCCTTTTCAATGCAATAGCATATGTATATATATGTATGTACATGTACATCGATTTCCTTAGCCCCAAAATCAATCAAGGCTGGCCAGCTAATTGGAGGAGGAGCATTAACTGCAAGAGAATTAGAGTTGTTAACTCAGGGCAAGCTAGAATTTACCATTCTTCTTTGGAGACTCATTTATAATTTTGAGATTTTTAAAATGAGCTTACATTGAGATAATCTTATCCTGTAATTTCCGGAATTCTGAGTCATGTGCGTTTACCACAACAAGCGCTCACTGTTAAATATTAGAGAACAATATATGTGCAACGAGAGGGAACGTTGTAAGCCACGGCAAAGGCCGCGGCTCTACTTTATACCCGGTACTCAGTCACAGTATATATGATCTTATGATTTATGTAGTTTATTATATGTTCGCAAACGGACGAATTAAATTAAGGCCCAAGTGGAAAATTTAAAAAAATTAGGTCGAACCCTATTTAAAATTTTTATATAGTTATCTGTTATAAAGTTATCTGTTTCCAATTTTGTTTACATATAATTTTTACATCGGATTCTACATTTCTACATCTACATGTAAATAAAAACGTGGAAGTGTTTCCGAGAGAGAGATGGAATGAGTAAGTGTTTGGCCGGCGTTGTTTCTGCGCTGTTGGTTTTCTCGTACCTTAAAAATTGTGGATTCCACAGATTTTCGTCTTTTGTGGGGTCGGAATGGGGAGTGTCCAAATTTTGAAATAAACTTGTGCTGAATCGATATCACTGGAGCTTGGATAGAAAGTTTGGTTGATCCCCCTCTTATAGTCTCTGAGATCTAGACGCTCTTTTGGACGAATAGGCAAAGCAGACAGGGTCGCGTGTAGTGGAGTAGTGTGATAACACAAGATACTGGATACAAAGCTTGGTTTCTCTAGCTTTAATAGTCTCTGAAATATATGCGCTAATGAAGACGGACAGATGGACGGACAGACAGACGGGCGGGCGGGCGGAAGGAGGCGGGGCGAAATTTTGAAATATACTTTGAGTAGTGTGAGAACAGAGGAGACTGGATACAAAACTTAGTTGCTCTTGCTTTAATAGTCTCTGAGATATAGGCGCTAGACGGACGGACGGGCGGATGGACGAACAGACAGACATGGCTATATCGACTCGGCTATTGATGCTGATCAAGAATATATATACTTTATGGGGTCGGAAACGCCTCCTTCTCGGCGTTACACAACTCCGTTATCACCACAAATCTAATATACCCTTATATATTCTTCGAGTACCGGGTATAAAAAGGTAAAATACATGTTGGTGTTGGTGTAGTAGAGAAAAATGCATGTAAAAAAAGGTAAAATACAAGTTGGTGTGGGGCAGAAGTAGTGACTTTCAGCTTATATTAAATAATTCCTCGCGCAAGCACAAACAAAAACAATAGCAGCAAGTGTACGGAGAAACACAGAGGAGCGATAGAAGCACAGAGCGCCGGCTATAGCGGTGCGCGTGTTTTGGAATGAAAATAGATAAGCTGAGGGTTGTATTAAATTTTGCAGTTCTGAAAAGCTGACAAATGCAGCTATAAATCTGACCCAGACACTTTGTAGCTGCAGATTAACGTCTGGAAGATATTAAGCTTTCAAATTCAAATTTCATAACTTTTATATACCGTTCGGAACCATCTTAAATACCATCTGTTGCAAAACACAGATTTTTGGTATTTTTGTAGGAAAAAAACAGTTACGGAATTTACGGAAGTTTGCTCAAACGGTTGCAACTTGGCCCTTTTTCAATTGATTTTTATAAACGATACCTTAAACGACTGTAGCAAAGAACGAAGAGAGTCTTCGGGCTATGAAGCAGAAAGACGATTAACTGTGCAAAGAAGTACGCGATTGCTTTAACGGCTGGTCTCTTCAGCTGTTGGCTTCGCTATTACGTCCTACGTCAGCCATCCCACTACACTCCAGCGCGGCATGGTTCCCCAAATACTGGGGCTTCTAGCACATTTTAACAAACCGTTATATTACTAAATAATTTCGCCTAAATCTATGACAAAAAAAAATTAAACCAACAAAAACAAAAAAAAACTAGGGTACTAAGGGGGAAATTATGAAGAGAGTAACTTAGCTTATAATAAAATTGTAACGAAAATTAGAAGTTGGCGTCCTTAGAGCCCTATACCAGGCTTATCGATAGTTTGAGTCCACATCGATCGGCTGGACTTTGGACAGTATAGGCCTGTATCCAGCACCGCGAAATTTTACTGACAGGAATCTGCTCTTTTTTTCGGTTGTGTGGAACTCAACTAATGTAGTGTGACCAAGAACCTAAAAAGTGATTTGCCACTCTCATGAATCAGCTGTGTTTTGTAAACAGAGCCAATTTGGATATTAAACTAAAATTAAAAAAAGGAAGAAAAGTAATTCTGACGATGAAGTGATTGTGTTGGTAGCGGCACATATTGTTGTAAGAAGAAGTACAGCCTAGTTGGAGGCGCCAAAATGTCAAAATTATCAAAATGCTTATTTTCCGTGATCCGCCAAAAACATGGTCTTGCCTCAACTGCTTTTATTAAAGCAATCTTCTCCTCACTTTAAATATTTGCATATTTCTGTTTGGTTTTGCGCACAGAATTTGAATCCACCTCTAACTTGTTCTTTAGTAATAATTGGCACATATATTTTTTCCTGGTCTGCATGTCAGCTGTTCTCTCAGTCCACATTCGTGTCGATATCGCTACTATCGATAAGAATTCGTGGATTTAATTTACGTTGCTGGATACTGAGGCCAGGAAAACAAAAAGGAAAAATCAGTGGCCCAGTTTTTTTTTATATGAAGTTTGGCAGTAATTTTTAGTTTCCGCGGTGCTGAATACCCAGCTTAAGAAGAAAGAAAAGGAAGAGACATCGAATTTGTAATAAAAAAAGTTGTAACAACGTGCCTAAGAAGGTTAGGTATTGAAATAAGCTGGAAAAAGTGAAGTAAAATTACTAATGTGTTGTTATCACGACGGCACCACAGCTGCTATCCCCTCTAAGCTGCCGCCTTACAAAATTTGTCCAATTCCCCAACCTGTAAAGGAAATTCGCTCGGCCCGCCGGTAGCAAAAAATCTTGTTACAATATTTATATGGATGATAATTGAAATATATATATATATCTATACGTAACACTAGTTATAATATAAAATGATATATATAAAATATTTTTCCTTAATTAGAAATATATGTTTATAATGCAATATACATACGTATATTCAGACGGACGACTTTACCCGACAACCCCGGCCATTGGTTAAACTAGTCGACACGATTTTTCCGCTGTCGCCAAAAAATGACTTTTTCTGATAGATTTGGATGTTTTCAAAAATTTTAAAGAATGTTTTTTTTCCAGGTTTAGTCGAAAAAAAAATATTTAAGTGCTGTTCGGATTAGCGCCGGCCCACGGCAGCATAAAGAGCGCATTGCTCTTAGTCTTTTGTTGCTTACTGTCGCCCTGCTCTCTCTATCGCAACATCGCCCTTTCTTCGTCGTTCGTCGTCCAACAAGAGCTGCGTGGGAGGCACATCATGGGAGCAGCACTCACTCAAAATTTGATCGTCTTCGTAAGCGCTTTCTCGCATCGTCGAATAATTAATTCTCTTTCGTTGGCACTGTGACCTGTTCATTTGTTGCATCACTCGCATTGTCTATTATCATTAAATCGAGCATACACGAACCTAATATACACATCGAAATCAAACCAATTTCGTTTTAATACAGTTTTCGTAAAAATACGCTGCTGAAGAAGCTCAGTATTTTGGTGACCCCCCGACGTAATAAACAATTACATCAATATAAACAAACATAAACTTATAAACAAAACGCCAATAATATCGTTCCCTATTTTACATAAATACAGTTGTTCGGTTTGGCGGTTGTGCACAAACAGTAACGGTTCTCGCGTCATCCGCTTTACCCTCTGCTTGCTGTTGTTTCGTGTCGTTTTCGGTGCACTCAGTATGTTTGACATTGTTGTTGGTTTTTTTTGGCAAATTGCGAACTCTCGCTGCTGGTCTGTGCCCGTGTGTTCGAACGTAGCGATCGCTTTAAAGTTCCTTTAAAACTGTTCGAGGTTATTCACCGGCTATTGACCTCTGTGTTTGCGGTATCAAATAAAAGAACTGACTTCTGATAGTACACCCTCCTCTAACGCTCTCAATTCCCCCGTGTCCCTCAATGCAGACCTTTCTTATTACAAGCGTAAGGTTCAGGAGGAATTGAACGTCCATTTAAAGTCTGTAATGGATCTTGTTGTGTCTTTTAATGAGCATCATGATGCTCTGGAAAGGGTCGATCTTGATGAGATCGGTAGTCCCTTAAGAGAAGAGTTTGACGAGTGCGTGGTTATGCTGGAGACCAGCATTAAGCATGAGTTGAACAAGCGGCAGCCTACAATGCTCCCTTGCTCAACAATGCGGACGGACCATGTTTCAGAAGCCCCGGCTGCGGTTATAATGCAGCATCGACATCGCCTACCGGAGTTAAAGCTTCCAGAATTCAGTGGGGGCTACTCACAGTACTCCGCCTTTTGGAGCATGTTTTCCTCGACAATCGACAAGGAGCCTGACTTGACGAATGTGGAGAAATTACAGCACCTACGATCCTGCCTAAAAGGACCGGCTCTAGACACGATCTCGTCGTTGGAATTTTGCCACGCCAGCTATCCGATCGCTTTAGATTTCCTGAACAGACGTTTTAATAATAAACGGTTAATTTTTCAGGCACACATTCTGGGTGTGCAGCGCGTTGAGGAGTCGTCTGTGTCTCCACTCCGGTTCTTGACAGACACCGCAATTGGCAATCTGCGAGCCTTAAAAAGTTTTAGGACGAAGGAACAGATTTCTGACTGTATTATAATACACAGCCTGCTGCAGAGGGTGGACAGTGCTACACAAGCCAAGTGGGAGGATACTCCGTCACTGGATAGAATACCCACAGCCGAGCAATTCACCGAGTTTCTGGAGCAAAGATGTCAGAAGTTGGAGAATCAGGAGCACATTAGGGCACTGTATGCGCCCGGCATTCAGGTGGGAAAGAATAAAAAAACATTTAACAACAGTAAGAGTTCTTTCGTAGCGACTGAATCGGTTGCTCTTGACTGTGTATTTTGCAACACTACGGGCCATAGTATTTATACCTGCACCTTGTTTTTAAATCTCTCGCCTTCACTGCGCCTACTTGAGGTGAAGAAACTTGAGGTGAAGTCTTTGCATGAATTGCCTGAAGCCCGGCCATCAAATTCGCACCTGCAGGTCCTCAACTTGTCGCCACTGTGGGGTCAGACATCACACGTTATTGCATTTTAATGACAAACGCTCGCAATCGGAGTCTGCTGTCTCGTCGTCACCGCACCCTGAAGCCCATTCACAGTCTTCAGCCACCGCTCTGATAGCTCACAATTCTTGCAATGATGTCGTACTCTTAGCCACTGCAGTGGTTTTGTTGAAGGATCGCGCTGGATCTCTCGTGCCATGTCGGGCACTCTTGGATTCCGGATCACAAATGCACCTCATAACATCTAGTCTCGCTCAGCAACTTAGACTAAAAAGGACCATGTCATCGGCCGCAGTATCGGGTCTTGGGGACTCTAGTTTCGCAACGGAAGGCTACACAATGTGCCTCAATTTGCAGTCGCAAGCCTCTGACTACAGTACCAGTTTCGTCGCGTTGGTAGCACCTACAATCACCGAGCAGCAGCCTAGCTTTTCAGTGGACGTTTCCAACTGGAAAATTCCGCAGAACATCCCACTTCCGGATCCGCAGTTCTTCAGGCCGCAGCGTATTGACCTGCTCATTGGGGCTAGTCTCTTCTTTGATCTCCTGTGCGTTGGTCATGAGTCCCTCGATCAAGTGGAAATGCTGCTGAGGCGGTTTTGGGAGATAGAAAGTTCCACTGAAGTTTGGGGGACGGTCAAGCAGGAGGATATCGATTGTGAGGAGCACTTCAAAGCTAATTTCTCGCGCTAGTCATCTGGACAGTTCGCTGTGAAGTTGCCCATCAAAAGAAGTTTGGATATCTTGGGTGATTCGTAAATGCAAGCATATCGCCGGTTCCTCAATTTGGAGCGGAAACTTGAGCGTCGGTCGCAGCTAAAATCTCAGTACTCCTCTTTCATCCGGGAGTACCAAGAACTTAATTACATGTCGTTGGTAGAATCAGAGCTGTCCAGTCACTGTCGTGCGTGCTTAAGGAAGACAGCACAACTACCAAACTGCGGGTTGTGTTTGATGGATCTGCAACAACTTCAACAAGGTTTTCTCTAAATGAGGTTCTAATGGCTGGGCCTACTATACAACCAAAGCTTCTACATACATTACTTCGATTCCGTACGTTCCCAATTGCGCTGACTGGGGACATCTGCAAGATGTACAGGTGTGTCCGGGTAACTGAGCCGGATAATTACCTTCAGTGCATCTTATGGAGAGATTCACCTCAGGAAAATGTAAAGACGTTTAAACTCGACACGGTAACGTATGGGACCAAACCAGCTTCCTATCTTGCGGTTTGTGCGATGCTCCAATTGGCCGAAGAAGAAAAATGTCATTCCCCATTGGATCGGAAGTGTTGGCGTCCAATTTTTATGTCGACGATTTGATGACTGGTGGAGAATCTGTATAGGAAGTGCGTGAAAAGTTGAAGCAGACATCCCAGTTGCTGGCTCGGGGAAACTTCCCAATTCGGAAATGGTGCTCCAACGTTCCTGCCGTGCTTGAAGGAGTTCCTGACAAAGATAAAGAAACGCTGCTGAGTTTCAACGATGGCACCGATTTTACAAAGGCCCTTGGATTGGTTTGGGAGCCTGCATCCGATGAATTTCTTTTTTCCATAGTACCCGCACAGTTGTCTTCAAAGCCGACAAAGCGCTCTATGTTGTCAACTATCGCTCGCTTTTATGATCCCCTTGGATTGATTGGGCCTGTAATTGCAAAGGCAAAGATTTTCCTTCAGCTGGTGTGGAAGGAGCGGCTCCAATGGGATGAGAGTCTACCCGAGTCTCTTTCGTCAGCGTGGGCCACTTTCTGCGAGAATTTGTTGGCTCCTCAGCGATTTAGGTTTCCTCGCCTTGCATTGTGTCCCAGGTCAAAGGTGGTGGTTCATGGGTTTTGTGATGCCAGCCTAGACGCGTATGGCGCATGTATTTATATCGTCTCAAGGACCAAGAATGGCGCATACGTGCAACTTTTCTGTGCGAAGTCTCGTGTCGCCCCTGTTAAGGTATTGACGGTGCCCAAGTTGGAGTTATGTGGCGCTGACCTACTCTCTCAATTGATCAGTGAGATCCATCAACTTAAATTATTTACTGGAAGCTTCTCTTGCTGGTCCGACTCCACAACTGCCTTATCCTGGATTCGCAATGACCCATCAAGTTTTAACGTCTTCGTTGCAAATCGGGTTTCGGCCATTCAAGAGCGGACTGCTCAGATGGAATGGCGCTACGTTCCAACCGCTCAGAGCCCTGCGGATATCTTGTCCAGAGGCACTCTGCCATCTGAACTTTTGGAATCGCATCTTTGGTCCCACGGGCCACTCTTTCTTCGGAATGAAAAACCGAAAAAAAAACAGATGGCCATTGTCATCTACACAAGACCTGCCGACACTGGAGCTTCGCAAGAGAGTCCTCATTACAGTTTGCCCATTCGTAGACCTCTCTGATGGCCGGAAATTTAGCAATTCCTTCGGAAAGCTTCAGCGCACGTTTGCATACGTCTTCAAATTTGTGAGGCGCAAAAAGTCCTCGGGATTAACAGTGGATGACATCGTTGGTGGCACACGGTTACTCATTCGTTCAATACAGAGAGTGCACTTATGGACTGACTAAAAAAAAGCTTTGCGGGATGGAGAGCAGGTGCAGCCGTTGAGCTCTGTTTCGTCGCTCGCACCATTTCTGGATGAACATGGACTATTACGCGTCGGTGGACGGTTGGCGAACTCATCACTTGATTTCAACGCGCGGCATCCAGTTATTCTTCCAAGGCGTCATCTCGTCACTTCTGCTGTAATTGTGCATTTTCATGAGTGGAACTTGCACGCTGGACCACGATCATTAATTGCATTAATTCGTCATGAGTATTGGCTAATTGGAGGGCGCAAGACTGTGGCAAATGTCGTGAATCGCTGCACAAGATGTTTTAAGGCCAAGCCGCGTTTACTTCAGCATATCTTGGCTGACCTGCCAAAGGAGCGTGTGAATGCAACTTGCGCCTTTGCTGTTACGGGCGTGGATTTTTGTGGTCCATTCTTTTACAAGAGTGAGGTGCGGACCAGACCACCCATCAAATGCTACATTTGCGTATTTATTTGTTTTGCCACCAAGGCCGTACACTTAGAGCTGGTGCAGGATTTGTCAACGCCAGCGTTCATTAGCGCGCTCAAGCGGTTCATTTGTACACGTGGTCAGCCAAGGGAGATTTGGTCTGATAACGCAACTAACTTGGTTGGAGCTAAGAACGAGTTGGCAGAGCTGAAGAAGCTGTTCCTCTCCGAAAAGCACCAGAAGGCAGTTCAGGAGTTTTGCGTCGCAGATCACATCGACTGGCGCTTCATTCCTCCTCGGTCGCCCCACTTTGGCGGGCTCTGGGAGGCAGCGGTGAAGACAGCCAAGCATCACTTCTACCGTTCCGCCTCCAGTTCCGTACTTTTCTTCGATGACCTGAGAACCCTCGTATGCCATATAACTGCTATAATTAACTCAAGGCCATTACTTCCCATTTCAGAGCATCCTGACGACTTGGACGTGCTAAGACCTGCGCATTTCTTGAATGCAGCGCCGATTCTTATGTTTGCAGAGCCAGATGTAACCAGACTAAACTTCATCCGTCTTGATCGCTGGCAGCAGGTCAATTTTCTGCAGCAGACGTTTTGGTCCCGCTGGCGAGAGGAGTATCTCACCCTTCTTCAGGAGAGAGCTAAGTGGAGAACTGGGCAGAATAGTCTCAGGGTCGGCGACGTAGTGCTCGTAAAGAACGAGAACCTGCCTCCCCTCAAGTGGCCATTGGCAAGGGTGGCTAAGCTAATCGGCGGGAAGGATGGCGTTGCCAGGGTAGCTAAGCTCAAAACAGCTAATGGGATTGCCACAAGGGCCGTCGCGAAGCTGTGTATGCTGCCAAAGAAGTCCGTACTCTTCAACGGGGGGAGTATGTTCGGCTTAGCGCCGGCCCACGGCAGCATAAAGAGCGCATTGCTCTTAGTCTTTTGTTGCTTACTGTCGCCCTGCTCTCTCTATCGCAACATCGCCCTTTCTTCGTCGTTCGTCGTCCAACAAGAGCTGCGTGGGAGGCACATCATGGGAGCAGCACTCACTCAAAATTTGATCGTCTTCGTAAGCGCTTTCTCGCATCGTCGAATAATTAATTCTCTTTCGTTGGCACTGTGACCTGTTCATTTGTTGCATCACTCGCGAACCTAATATACACATCGAAATCAATTAATTTCGTTTTTAATACAGTTTTCGTAAAAATACGCTGCTGAAGAAGCTCAGTAGCTCAACAAGTGCCTTAATTTTTGCTTTTATATATACACATTAATTAAGCGTCGTTTAGGGTATCGCTTATAAAAATATAAAAATAAACGGCTAAGTTATAACCGTTTGAAACTAAATTTGTTTTTTATTTTTTTCGACTTCCTGAGTTTTTAAAGTCAAAAATTCAAGAAAAAATGCCGAAAAATATTATGATATTTAAATTTGAAAGCTTAATATCTTCCCAACGTTAAGTTGGAAAGTTCAATGCAACCAGTTGGAGGAAACTTAAGTTATGTGAAAAAAAAGCACTACCTATGACAAAAAATACCAAATTTTTTTAAAATTCTTAAAAAAAAAATAAACCTGGAAAAAAAAACCACAATTCTTAAAATAAATTTAAATCTCCAAATCTGTTAGAAATAGTCAATTTGGGCTACAGCGGAAAAAATTGGAATTTTGTTGAGTAGTTTTATAAGAAACTTAAGTTATGTGAAAAATATAACCACTATCTCTGAAAAAATACTTTAAAAAGTAAAGCTTCAAGCTCTATATAAAGCTCTTTTATCAAAAAAAAGTAATTTTGGTCGACAGCAGAAATAAAAAGTTGAATTTTGTTGAGTAGTAGTTTTGTTCAAACGGTTGTAACTTAGCCGTTTATTTTTATATTATTATAAGCGATACCTAATTAATGTGTCTATCTAAAACCAAAAATCAAGGCAAAAAGTTGAATTTTGTCGAGTAGTGTTATTAGATTTCATATCATTTTCCTTGTACAGTTTAAACTTTAACCGACAAGAAATAATATCATGAGAAAATAAAATGCTTCCCCTAGATATTTTCCGCATGAAATAAAATTCCACAAACAAGAAAATGAACTCAGTTGTACAAGAGAATTTGTACACGCTAAAGACAGAGCTATAAAAAGTAAACGCATGGAATAAATTTAAACTTAAATAAACAATTATTTCATTTTACAATTAATGTAAATTGTAGATAATTAATTTTTTTTTATTTATTTAATTAAGAGCTAACTTATTAATAGTGAAATTATAGGCTAGCTTATTACGTGGCTATGGCAGCAGAGGCCTTCAGCTCTAGATTTGTATGTGTGTTTGTGTAAAAGTTCTTTTAGTAGTATTGTGTGTTGTATGTACATATTTACATTAATGTACATCGGGTGATGTTTTCTTAATTTAAGTTAATTTGTATGTTCTTAGGTGTGGTGATATAAATTTGTGGTTTTTAAGTATTTTAGAATGTTAGATATGTTTGAGGATGTGGGGTGTGCTAAGCATTGGACAGGGTTGAGATAATTAATTAAATATAATAAATTATTAAATATAATAATTTATATAAAAAAAAAAATAATAATTTCAATTGAATATTTCTTCTTTTTTGGATCGCATTTTAAAAGCGATCTATAAAATGTTAAAAAATTATCGAAATTTGATTAAACTATTACTCTAAAAAGAGTCGCTGTTTGTTAAAAAGGCGAGCTATGACAGATTACAAAACGTTCGAAATTCGATTAATAAATTACGCGAAAAATGGGCTATAAAAGACTCTTTTATAAATATCGCGGCTAGCATACCGATTTCTCTCGTTTATTTTGATCAGAAAGGGGACTAGAAACGGACTCAATACACACACAAAGAGAATAATTGAGATTGTTGGAAGTTTTGTTTTACTCCGTAATCAAAGGGTATAGGAGTATACTATTTTTGTGGTGAAAGATGATGTGTGGACCACCCTAAAGAAAGCATTTCCGACCCCATAAAGTACATATATGTATGTCGCAGCCTGGTTATTTTACAGCGACACATCCATTCTTTTTCTTTGACGCTGAAGCACAGCGAGTCGTAATCGTTGTCCCTCTCTGTCAATATCTAAACTCATACTGAACTCGTCTCTTATTCAATCTTCTTAAACCTTTTTTCCTTTTTCTTTCTCACAAGCACAACACTTGCTCTATGCTTATCTGAGACGCTCTCTTGCTCTCAAACTATGCTCTCGGCAACATCGATCCAAACCAGTAAAAACGATAGCTGGTACCGTTCCGAATAACATAGAATGAATATCACTTCTCATATAGTAACAAAATAGTTGAAATAGAGAAATACTCCGACACGGACTACCTTACGCTCACACGTCCGAGTGTTCCATGCCGTACAAAATAACAAAAAAAAATACAAAACTCCCTGCCTTGCTCAAGTTACTTAACATGTCGTTTACATTCGTTATTTTCTTCACTTTTAACAATTTCAATTTAAATTTATCTTCAAATTTTTATTTTTATTCTTACAACTGTACCATCACTCTTACATTTTTCTCTTAAATTTCTCTATCTTATATCTTTCATACCACGTTCTTAGGCTCTTTCTGTCTCAGTACAACGCTCTTATTCACACTTTGCGTTATGGTTTCTCTTTAGACTTTCATGCCTCCACCACTCGAGGTCAACCGCCCCGCAAATTTTCGACGCCCTCCAGCCTACACTTCGAACTACTTCGTAGTCTTCGCATTCAACTTAACGCACGCACTGGTGCCAGTGTACGGTGCATCTTCATTATTCTTGCCTTCTTGCGGGTTATCCACCTCCGCTGCAATTACATATCTCACTTTGCATAGCTCGAAACTATTCATGTACTTGTACGTTCTCTTACTTAAAGACATTGTCGCCTACGCCAAATGTGAACTTTTTGGTCTTCTTTTTTGCCAAATCTTTGCTTATCATACTTTGCACTACATATCGTGTTTCGTTGCGCTCGTGTTTAGTTACCTTTTACGTCTACCTTTTTTTCTTCTATCAATGACATCATGTCCAATGGTCTGGCCTCCTCCCTCGTGCAGGCAACCACTCAAATCCTCATCGATACAAATTATGGCATACGAATAGACCAATTCAACTAATGCTCTTATTATCGCTCGTTGCAAGACAGAAGAATCGTTTTTCAAGACAAACAGCATGGTCGGAAACTCGAACTGATCCTTTGGTGTGTAAAGACCCTACGGGGCCTGGACGCCTCATAACTCATCAAAATGATTACCAGCTCATCAGTTGTTACTCGTCGGTTTAGGATACTCTTTATTTTGACTTGTCTGACCTTTTCTGAGTCTCTCAACTCTGCATCATTATTAATGAGCTTTGTAAAATCGACTTGACGGACAGCATGCTGACTGTTTTAATCTTATATATCTCAAATTTATTGGCATCTATAAAAACCTCAAACTCTAAATTTCGCAGATGATTAACACATCATGCTTTAACTATTCATATACTACCAAGTGAAATACGACTTCTAAAGAATATTCACAACTGTCAACTGTTACAACGGTCAGTTTACATATGTATATGATCTTCCGACTTATATTATACATATATGTATTTTCGCAAAAGAAACGAATTTAATTTAAGCCTGGAATGAAAACTAAAAAATTTAAATCGAACCCTTTGGCAGATTTTTATATATAAGATATGTAAAGTAGTGATCTCGGGTGCGGTACCTATCTCAGTCTCCCAGGGCCCGATCCATCCACAGAAAATTTATCATGGTGGACCCAAAAATAGATGGGAGTGTTTCCGGCCAGGCGGCCTGCTGACTTCAGACAATTACGTGGCGGTAACCGTGATCATTCACTACTAAGGGGAAAGAGAGTTCTACGGGAGAGAGAATCGCAGCTCCCGGATGCCATGCCAGCCCTAGGCTTTCCCGCATCCGAAACGGTTGCTGCATACTCAAAGTATAGGAGACTTGCACGTGGAAGCAATACGAGGGAAGGGGATCGGCTTTACCGCGTCCAGTGCCGTTCCGTTCGACTCCCTAAGGAAAAGGAAAGATCAGGACACCGCCACGCCACGCCTCTGATCCGCGAAAACTTCTGGGCATGTGTGCAGCGTCAAATGAAAGGAGTGGGTGTCAAGATTCATTCAAATTTTATTACGTATGTATGTTCTTAGAGCTGAAGGGGGCGGGGAAAATTAATATCCAGTCCGTTGAACGGGGTGGGGGTACACATGTGGGCTATTGGCTCGGGCCTCTGAGTATAGTCGTTCTTTAACGTGGTTCCCTGGCCCTTTGTGGTCAGTGGCACCGTCGCCTTATTGGGTTATGAATCCATTAGCCACCTCAGCGGTCCTGATCATCTGGGTTCCTTGAGTTTGGTAGCTTCGCGAAGCTGGCGTTGGGGTCTGGTCTCCTGGTAATGATCGCCATCTTTGGTACGGTCAGTTGAAGTTTCTGCTCATCTTTGTCGCTCTCCCTCTTCGACCGACTTTCCGGCCCAGGCAAGGTGGCTGTACTCCGATGGTCCCACGGGCTGGGAATGTTACCGAATGGTGCGTTCAGCTTTTCCAACCCCGCTTGCACAACCTTGGAGTGTCCACTACGTACAACGAATTCGGTGATCCGGCTGCGTAGTTTCTCCACAGTTCTGGTCTCATCGAGTCCGAACTCCTTAGCTAGACTTTGGAGGGAGTACCATAGGGAAGTGTACTACGGCCGCTACTATACACTCTGTTCACGCATGACATGCCGAAGCCAGCAGACTTCAGACTATCTCGCAACCAAACTCTCACAGTAGCTATATTCGTTGACGACACTGCCGTGATAGCAAGAGCAGAGTGTATATATGTACGAAGCAACTGACATTCTACAAAAGTTCCTGAAGAAGTTTGAAAACTGGACGCGCAGGTGGAACATAAGCATCAGCCCTGACAAATGCGCAATATTCACACACACCATAAGGAGAGGAAGCTGCCCAGGCGTATTGCTACACGGGGTCCTGGTGAACCAACTCAAAGTTGACGTTACCTAAATGTGCGTTGTTACCGTTACCCTAGATTACCGGCTAACATTCAGAAGTCATATAAAAGGTAACACTGATCAGCTGATGGCAAAAGCCCGCCAACTGAACAGGTTGCTAAAGCCTAAAAGTAAATTATCACTTAAAAACAAAGTTCACATATATAAGGCAATATTAGCACCAGTGTGGAAATACGGGCTGCAAATATACGGTATTGCGGCGAAGACAAACCTGCAAAGAATAGGAACATTCCAGAGCAAAACCCTTCCCAGGATCTCTGGAGCTTAGTGGTTTCTGCGAAACAAAGACATCGCCAGAGACCTTGGTGTCCCCTCATCGGCGATGTTGTCAACGCACAAGCAGAAAAATATTAAATAATAATAATAAATATAGAACTTGGAAAGCATCCCAACAAGCTAGCTAGGGGACTTGCCAGAGCCTCTCACCGACAGCGGCTTCGAAAGATCCACCCTATCGACCTACCTGACAGGATTTTATGAAGCATAGACACCTAAGAAATGAAGACTCAAAGATTATGGGATTATGCTTAATCCTTTCAGTTTTGTTATTTTTTTTCTATTGCATAAGTAGCTAATTAGTTACAGTAAGCAATATGTTGTGATATATCTAAGTAGTAATACTAATAAATTACAACTTGAAAAAAAAGAAACGCTTACGGGAAAGCGACAATCGATTTAGTTTACATTGCGCAGGGCGCAAGGCTTTTATTCGATGAGCGAATCCTGCGTAAGAAGCTTAGAGGCACTTGGTTAATCTTGTGAGAAGATCTTAATTACTGCGCGAATTCTATTTAAGGGTTTTTTGTCACTGCTCGGATCCTGCGGAAGGATCTTAGACATTGTTGAATCCTGCGAAAGAATCTCGGATACTGGTGAATCCTGCGGAAGGATCTTAGTAACTAGTGAATCCTCCTTAAGCGCTGATGAACCTTGCGGAAGGATCTTGATATTGATTGTTCTTGGTCGGTCGCGATCTCGAACTTGAGTGCCTCTACTAGGCTTGGGGTCTGCCTTATATTGCGAAACTGCGCCGTCGTCTCGGGCAGCGGAGCTTTTCCACTGCACCCGATCGCTGCTTCACTCGTTCCCTCTCTCTCGTTCTCCTCCTATGTTGCGGTCCCAACGACGAAGATTGGCCCGTTCCCTACCGCGTCGACCATCCAGCTCTCTCAAGCTCGTGCGCAATTTTTTTCTGCCAAACAACTCCCCTACCTACTCTCTATGTTACGCTGCTCTCTTTACTCTTTTTATACCGCCAGTCTGACTCTGGGTAATACACGTAGCGCTCCTAATCCCTATGCCGGCAAACGGGTACAGGTCGACTGCTGCCCAACCGAGACTGATCGGTGGGGTTCTGTTCTACCGTCTACTTTCGTCAAACTCTCCTATTTTTTCTTCTATCTTACTCCAGGACTGTTCCCTCTTCCCTACGCAATCCTGACCATGACTACTACTTCTATTCCCATGTTGATAGAAATTTAAATTGTCAAAAATGTCTTATCCTACAAGTAGTAAAAATGCTTAATCCTACAAAAATATTCAAAAAAGCTTGTGTTCGGCGGACTGTGTTCACCGTCCGCCGTCGCTTGTATCAAAGTTGATGGTTCTAACTTTGCAAGTTGTAAACGGCAAGTACTAAAAATAAAATTATTGCTTTCATTTGAAAATAGTTTTATTATTTTTTTAAACAGGTAAGACATATGTCTGTATGTCGTAGCTTTTTAAAATGCTTAAAGTATTTATATAGTGTAATTGTTCAACTTGTCTAAAATAGGTTTATAATAAAGCACAATTCAATTGTGCATTTTAACGTTGTGTGTGCGTTTAGTGTGCGAAATTTCAGTGCGCGCGCCCACTAGAAAGTTATATCTCGAAAACTATTAAGTCTCCAAAAATGATTTGTTTATAGGTGATAAATGACGCAAAACAAAAAAAACTTGCCAAATCGACTAAAAGGAAGTTTACAAATTATTTTTCGTATTTTAGTGGCAAGATATGTGATTTTAGTTTCCGGATTTCCAATTACTTTCGAAGAAGTTAGGTAAACAGCGGTAGATTCAGTGCCGAAGCGCGCGTTCGTTTTCAAAGACGATTTTCTCAAAAGGACTTTTTGGAAATAAGTGGCAGGAATTATAGCTGGAAAAAGTATTGACGAATCGATGTAAAAATTGGTGTGAATATAAATTAATTATGAACTAAACAAAGGAATGATATTATTATATTATGTACGAAAAATACGTACTAAACTAAGGATTCATTCAATAATGAATGAAATATATTTTTTAATGCAATAAAGGTAAACAAAACTTTATTAAAACATTGCATTTTGTTCAAACACATCTAAAACTCAACGTTTGTATCTCTTTTCAATGGAGTTTAGTTCATATTGTATTGTATTGAATCAAATAAAAACGAGAGGGAACGTTGTGAGCCGCGGCAATGGCCGCGGCTCTACTTTATACCCGGTACTCAGTCAGTTTATACTTATTTATGTATACATATGAGCTTACGATTTATTTAATTAATTATATGTTCGCAAAAGAGACGAATTAAATTTTGGCCAAAATGGAAAATTTCAAAAAATTAAGTGGAACCCTGTATTTTTATATTTTAGAAGTTATCTGATTCCATTTTTATTTACATATGATTTTTACGTCGGCTGCTACATTTTTACATACACATGTAAAACTACATACAAGAGACATGGAAGTGTGTGCGAGAGAGAGAGGGAATCGCTTGGCTGCCGTTTGGTAGCCACTGAAATTTAATTTGTTCCTCCTGGCTATAATAATGATCCAATATGATCCAGATTCGGCAATCTGATAGACACGGATATTTTCCATAATTCTGCGTTTTTCGTTTTCTCTTATCTTAAAAATTGTGGATTCCACAGATTTTCGTCCTTTGTGGGGGCGGAAGGGGGCGTGGCAAAATTTTGAAATAAAATCGTACCGGGTATAAAAATACAGCATAGGGTTCGACTTAATTTTTTGAAATTTTCCATTTTGGCCAAAATTTAATTCGTCTCTTATGTGAACATATAATTAATTAAATAAATCGTAAGCTTATAAGTATACATAAATAAGTATTTACTGACTGAGTACCGGGTATAAAGTAAAGCCGCGGCCATTGCCGCGGCTCACAACGTTCCCTCTCGTTTTTCTTTAGGACGCTAATATGCAAGGACTGCACCGTCAAGTGGCCCAAGCGACATCAGCAGATGGCTGTTTCCCGAAGATCCCAGGCCGGAATATGAATATAATAGGAATTGTGAAGTTTATGCGACTCAACAAGTCGGGTCTATCTACGTCACCCTTGATTAAGTTGTGCACCAAAATCGCACCAAGCATTTTACTACGATTAGATAAGGTTGGAAGGCTTATTAAAAGCAAAAGTATTAAAGTAAAATCTAATACCTGCATCCCAATTGAGACCGCGCAGAACAAAAAGTTTTTCTGAACTGATTCTACACGGTCCTGGTTTACGTTGTTTACGTACTAAGGGCACCATACACAAGGACGAACTAGAGAGGTGACTCTCTGTCTTTGTTATATAGGGGTCATCAAATTCCTTTGACCACTTCTTGAGTAGTATTTTATTACTATGACTAACTAGCTACTTTTACAATAGAGTATGGAAGTAAGCTGAAAGGATTTGTAAAATCGATGTTTGTAGTAGGGTTAGTGTCTTAATGTTTAAGTGCCTTTACCGATTGTATTAGTTCTCAGATGATCCTGTCTGTTAGGTCGATAGGGTGGATCCGTCGAAGCCGTCGTCGGTGTGAGGCTTTGGCGAGTCTCCTCTCTAGCGCCTTAGGGTGAGTCCCGAGGTTACAGATATCTCTCGGCTTGAGCGTTGATAATAGCCTATTTACACTACAGTGAGTTACCTCATTTATCGATAGGTAACTCAATAACTCAGAATTTGGATTTACACTATGCCAAAGTTGAGTTATTGAGTTATTGAGTTTCGGCTGCTGGCACGTGCTTGTCTACGAAAATTTGTTTTATTTCATTTAATTAATATGAATACCCAAGAACTAATGATGCTCTATGTGGCAGAGCAAGAGACACTAACGACGCTGCAATGTATGGAGTTGGCGACGATTTCTGCAGAAACTGTGGAGTATTTGGATAAAATTTCGCATTGACATTTCAATTTCTAGTGCATCTATTTTATATTAAATATGTATCCCAAATTACAATAGCCGCTATATGGATCTTTTTGGAGGACGTTGCGAATAACCTTGGAATCCATTTTTTAAGGAAAATTTTGGCTATATGTATATGTACATACATTACATAAGTACAAAAATTAAAAAATTTTTAAATTGGCAATTGTTTATAATAATTTAATTTATAATAATTCATTTTAGCGTTTGGCTAAGTTTTTCCGACTGAAGTTTAGAAATCGACTACATTGTTTATATGATTTTTAATAATAAATTATTTTTTACGCGCCAACATTTAAATTTTGAGATGTAAATTTTTGTTGTTATTAGTGGTGATAATTCCACGACAGGCAGATCAGGGTTGAAATATCCGGAAAATCGGACGAACTCAACTAAACGCAACCAAAAAGATTTTTAAAATGCTTAAAGTATTTAAATAGTGTAATTGTTCAACTTGTCTAAAATAGGTTTATAATAAAGCACAATTCAATTGTGCATTTTAACGTTGTGAGTGCGTTTAGTGTGCGAAATTTCAGTGTGCGCGCCCACTAGAAAGTTATATCTCGAAAACTATTAAGTCTCCAAAAATGATTTGTTTATAGGTGATAAATGACGCAAAACAAAAAAAACTTGCCAAATCGACTAAAAGGAAGTTTACAAATTATTTTTCGTATTTTAGTGGCAAGATATGTGATTTTAGTTTCCGGATTTCCAATTACTTTCGAAGAAGTTAGGTAAACAGCGGTAGATTCAGTGCCGAAGCGCGCGTTCGTTTTCAAAGACGATTTTCTCAAAAGGACTTTTTGGAAATAAGTGGCAGGAATTATAGCTGGAAAAAGTATTGACGAATCGATGTAAAAATTGGTGTGAATATAAATTAATTATGAACTAAACAAAGGAATGATATTATTATATTATGTACGAAAAATACGTACTAAACTAAGGATTCATTCAATAATGAATGAAATATATTTTTTAATGCAATAAAGGTAAACAAAACTTTATTCAAACATTGCATTTTGTTCAAACACATCTAAAACTCTACGTTTGTATCTCTTTTCAATGGAGTTTAGTTCATATTGTATTGTATTTAATCAAATAAAAACGAGAGGGAACGTTGTGAGCCGCGGCAATGGCCGCGGCTCTACTTTATACCCGGTACTCAGTCAGTTTATACTTATTTATGTATACATATGAGCTTACGATTTATTTAATTAATTATATGTTCGCAAAAGAGACGAATTAAATTTTGGCCAAAATGGAAAATTTCAAAAAATTAAGTGGAACCCTGTATTTTTATATTTTAGAAGTTATCTGATTCCATTTTTATTTACATATGATTTTTACGTCGGCTGCTACATTTTTACATACACATGTAAAACTACATACAAGAGACATGGAAGTGTGTGCGAGAGAGAGAGGGAATCGCTTGGCTGCCGTTTGGTAGCCACTGAAATTTAATTTGTTCCTCCTGGCTATAATAATGATCCAATATGATCCAGATTCGGCAATCTGATAGATACGGATATTTTCCATAATTCTGCGTTTTTCGTTTTCTCTTATCTTAAAAATTGTGGATTCCACAGATTTTCGTCCTTTGTGGGGGCGGAAGGGGGCGTGGCAAAATTTTGAAATAAAATCGTACCGGGTATAAAAATACAGCATAGGGTTCGACTTAATTTTTTGAAATTTTCCATTTTGGCCAAAATTTAATTCGTCTCTTATGTGAACATATAATTAATTAAATAAATCGTAAGCTTATAAGTATACATAAATAAGTATTTACTGACTGAGTACCGGGTATAAAGTAGAGCCGCGACCATTGCCGCGGCTCACAACGTTCCCTCTCGTTTTTCTTTAGGACGCTAATATGCAAGGACTGCACCGTCAAGTGGCCCAAGCGACATCAGCAGATGGCTGTTTCCCGAAGATCCCAGGCCGGAATATGAATATAATAGGAATTGTGAAGTTTATGCGACTCAACAAGTCGGGTCTATCTACGTCACCCTTGATTAAGTTGTGCACCAAAATCGCACCAAGCATTTTACTACGATTAGCTAAGGTTGGAAGGCTTATTAAAAGCAAAAGTATTAAAGTAAAATCTCATACCTGCATCCCAATTGAGACCGCGCAGAACAAAAAGTTTTTCTGAACTGATTCTACACGGTCCTGGTTTACGTTGTTTACGTACTAAGGGCACCATAGACAAGGACGAACTAGAGAGGTGACTCTCTGTCTTTGTTATATAGGGGTCATCAAATTCGTTTGACCACTTCTTGAGTAGTATTTTATTACTATGACTAACTAGCTACTTTTACAATAGAGTATGGAAGTAAGCTGAAAGGATTTGTAAAATCGATGTTTGTAGTAGGGTTAGTGTCTTAATGTTTAAGTGCCTTTACCGATTGTATTAGTTCTCAGATGATCCTGTCTGTTAGGTCGATAGGGTGGATCCGTCGAAGCCGTCGTCGGTGTGAGGCTTTGGCGAGTCTCCTCTCTAGCGCCTTAGGGTGAGTCCCGAGGTTACAGATATCTCTCGGCTTGAGCGTTGATAATAGCCTATTTACACTACAGTGAGTTACCTCATTTATCGATAGGTAACTCAATAACTCAGAATTTGGATTTACACTATGCCAAAGTTGAGTTATTGAGTTATTGAGTTTCGGCTGCTGGCACGTGCTTGTCTACGAAAATTTGTTTTATTTCATTTAATTAATATGAATACCCAAGAACTAATGATGCTCTATGTGGCAGAGCAAGAGACACTAACGACGCTGCAATGTATGGAGTTGGCGACGATTTCTGCAGAAACTGTGGAGTATTTGGATAAAATTTCGCATTGACATTTCAATTTCTAGTGCATCTATTTTATATTAAATATGTATCCCAAATTACAATAGCCGCTATATGGATCTTTTTGGAGGACGTTGCGAATAACCTTGGAATCCATTTTTTAAGGAAAATTTTGGCTATATGTATATGTACATACATTACATAAGTACAAAAATTAAAAATTTTTAAATTGGCAATTGTTTATAATAATTTAATTTATAATAATTCATTTTAGCGTTTGGCTAAGTTTTTCCGACTGAAGTTTAGAAATCGACTACATTGTTTATATGATTTTTAATAATAAATTATTTTTTACGCGCCAACATTTAAATTTTGAGATGTAAATTTTTGTTGTTATTAGTGGTGATAATTCCACGACAGGCAGATCAGGGTTGAAATATCCGGAAAATCGGACGAACTCAACTAAACGCAACCAAAAATCAACTTTTTTGCCACCTCTAGGTCCCCTATGCTTCCCCATGTAAACGAATACGAGAATTGCGCGAAACTCAATAACTCAACCGTAGTGTAAATAGGCTATAACATCGCCGATGAGGGGGACACCAAGGTCTCTGGCAATGTCCTTGTTTCGCAGAAACCACTCAGCACCAGAGATCCTGGGAAAAGTTTTGCTCTGGAACGCTTGTATCCTTCGTATGTGTGTCTTGGACGCAATGCCGTAAACTTGCAGTCCATACTTCCAGACTGGTACCAAGATTGCTTTGCAAGTGTTCACTTTGTTCTTTGGCTACTACTGCGTTACTACTGCGCATTTATCAGGGTTGATCCTGATATTCTACCCGCAGGTCCAGTTTTCGAACTTCTATAGAAATTCTTGCAGAAAGTCTGTTGCCTCGTAAAATCATAACATCGTAACATCATCATACTCGAGAGTATGTTAATATATGTAGAAAGCAGGTCGTTTATAAATAGTGTAAAGAGTAAGGGGCCTATATGGCTACCTTGTGGTACACCCCAAGTCACAATAATTGGTGAGGACAGGGAGTTTTTGAAAGATCTCTATGAGACCTAAAACAAAGGTAGCGATCCATCTCAGGAGATTGGGCGGGAACCTTAAAAGATCAAGTTTTTGTGCTAGGAGGGAATGGTTTACAGAGTCGAACGCTTTACTAAAATCAGTGAAAACAACATTCGTCTGTAAATTACCTTGAAAGCCTTTAATTATGAAGGAGGTAAACTTCAATAGATTAGTAGTGGTTGATCTCCGCCTCATAAATACTTGTTGAGCTGGAGATATAATTGATCTGTATGATGTTGCAGGTGCGGAGTTTAAATTTTATCAAACACTTTAGGAATAGCGGATAGCTTAGATATACCTCTATAGTTCATTGCGTCAGACTTGCTAACATCCTTGTGGAGAGGAATTATAAAGGACTCCTTTCATATTGGGGGGAAGCATGAAGAATTTATGGATAGGATGAATAGTTTAAGTAATGGCTCACACAGAGAGTCGGCACAGTACCTGAGTGCACAGCCGGGAACTCCATCAGAACACGGTGAAAACACCGGCTTAGATGGCTAAGCCGGCTATTCGTAGATGATGAAGCAACGAGCTTTCATTTAACAAAGGACTGAAAATGCCTTTCGACTCAAGTAACCATCCTGCGAATAGGTTGTTTGGAAAAAATGGGCAAAAAGAACGGCAATTGCCTGATCATTATCTGCCGACATATTAAGGAAGGATGGCGAGGATGGGTGTGCGGACGATCTACGCTTTCTGTTTACGAAGCTGTAGAACTATTAGGGTCCTTAGAAAAACGTATCCTGCATCGAGATAGGTAGTTTTTATGACATTGAGCGTTAAAAATTAAAAAGTTTGACAGAGCCATTACATAACGAGAGAGAGAGAGAAGGAGGAGAGTCAACTTCTTGCCATTTTTTATAAAGTCTTGATTTTAAGTTTTTTAGACGGGATATCTCCTTGGTAAGGTGGTAGGTACTGACCAGCCAAAACTTTTGAACTATAAATGAACTTTGGAACTTTACCCAGGTCTCGGTAAGCACAAGAACATGGGATGCAAATGCGACACTATCCTAGAGCGGTTCTATTCACACCATTAGTACGCGCGCGCAAGTCCAGTAGAGTGATCGACATCGGGCGAAAGTGAAAAGTGGAAAGTGAAAGCTGATCAAAGAGAGAGGATCAACCAAGGACAACTAGGAGAAACCAGGACCAGGACAAGTCCGAGTGAGTCGAATACCGAGAACGGGATTCAAGAGCAGTCAGTGGTGGATCAAGTGAAGGGCGAACCGTCGAGTGCGAATTCAGAGTGGCGGATCGAAGCAGTTGCTGAAATCATTGGCCCCTGAATACTGGCATCGACGACGCTACGCCTGGAGTCAGCCACGCGACTGACCGATTCCCCGGTATAATAGAAGATCAATAATCTAAGCATTAGCCATAAGCCCTAGCCCTAACAACTGGCGCCAGTTGTAACGAACCGTTTTTCGTGTCCGCTTGCGGTAGCTGGGCTTGCTCAGCGGTCACTGGGCTCTATGCAACGAATTTATATGTGTTGCCTCGGCGACAAGTAATAAGACGGGGTTTTTCTGTTTGATATCGTTTATTGTAGGCCTCTTGAGCGTTCTTAGGACTAGGTTAGGGCTAGGGCTTATTTGGCTCACCTTGAACTTCTGACAGCTCTCGCACCTCTGCACGTACCGCACCACGTCCCGGTAGAGCCCCGGCCAGTAGTATCGTTGCGTTACACGTTTCGTAGTCTTCCGAATTCCCTGGTGACCGGCGGTCGGGTGGTCATGGCATTCCTGGAGGACTCGGCGTCGATGTTCGCTGGCAACGCACAACTTCCACTCATGGGAGTCCTCTTCGGCGGGTCGGTTTCCTGTCCTCCTGTAGATCTGACCGTTTTCGATGGTGAATTTGGCGCACTTCTCGGGCTGGGATTGGATCCGTTTGAGCAACCTCATCAACCATGGGCAGGTGGGTGGATCCTCCCGGGCTTGTCGTAGGTCTTCGATGGGCTGCCGGGAAAGGGCATCGGCTACCACGTTTTGGCTCCCTCGCCTATAAATGATGTCGAAACGGTACTGTTGGAGCTCTAGAGCCCATCGAGCGATGCGCCCCGTGGGGTTATTAATGGAATTCAACCACTTTAGGGCGAGATGATCGGTGACGACGTCGAACTGGTAGCCCTCCAGGTAACACCGTAACTTCCTTATGGCCCACACTATGGCTAAGCACTCCTTCTCTTCTAATTTTCTTCCGCTTTGAGGAGTCGCCGACTGGCGTACGCTATGACCCTCTCCTCTCCGGCCATCTCCTGCGTCAAAACCGCTCCAAGCCCGTAATCGCTTGCGTCCGTTTGTAAGGTGAACTTCTCCGAGAAGTCGGGGCAAGCTAGGACGGGTGCTTGAGTCAGCTTCTCCTTTAGTTCCTCGAATGCCGCTTGCTGTTCCACGCCCCAGACCCACTTCTTGTCCTTCTTGAGGAGGCTCGACATGGGCTGGACGATGGTTGCGAAGTTGGGTACGAACCTACGGTACCACGACGCCATCCCTAGGCACCGTCGCAGTTCTTTGACTGAGCTTGGAGGTGTTAGCTTCCGAACCGCCACGATCTTATCCGGGTCTGTATGGATGCCTTGCTCGCTAATCACATGTCCCAGATAAGCTATGCTCTTTCGGAAGAACTTGCATTTGCTCTGGTTCAGTTTCAAATTCGCTTCTCTCAACCTTCGGAAAACTTCCCGGAGGTTTTCGACGTGGTCCTCCAGCCCTGCTCCTATAACGATGATGTCATCCAGATACGCGAAAGCGTGGGGCTCCATCTGGGGTCCGATGACGCTATCCAGTGCCCTCTGGAACGTCGCTGATGCAGAATGCAGGCCGAACGGCATCACCTTCCAATGGAAGAGGCCTCTGCCCGGAACCGTGAACGCGGTGCACTCTCTACTTCCTTCCGCCAGGGGGATCTGCCAGTACTCGTTCTTGAGGTCCAGAGGCGAGATGTAGCGCGCGTGGCGGAGTCTTTCGAGGATGTGGTTGATCCGGGGAAGCGGGTATGCGTCAGGCACCGACCGTGCGTTGAGTTGCCGGTAGTCCGGCAGAGCTTCGGGCTCTGAGGACGGCTGGGGCGAGAGTTTTTCGGGCGGGGCCGACGCTACGATGGCCAGGTTCACCGGGAGGGGCGAAGTCCGCTCCGCCTTCCGAAACGGGTTGCGTTGGCGTGCAGTGGCGGCGTCGACTAAGGGCGTCAGCCGATAATCGGTGGGTGCTATCCTGGTACTGCCGGAGGGCCCAGCACGATGGAAGCCTGGTTCCAGCGTCCTAGGGGTGCTGCCGAGACTGGCGTGGGCGAGGGTTTGCCTCGTTGACCCAGTGGCGTTGCTTCGGGTCGTCGTCAAAGTAGCCTGGCCTGCCCTGGTAATAGCTAGCGGTGTCGCAGTCTTTCCCGCCAAAGTTTCGGTGATCCTGCTTGCTTCAGCCGATGCCTTGGCGGCCGACGTACTGGCCCGGGGTGTGTCCAGCGGGGTCACAGTCGTCTCCGCAAAAGTTTTAGTGATCCTGCTTGCTTCAGCCGATGCCTTGGCGGCCGACGGACTGGCCCTGGGTGTGTCCAGCGGTGTCGCAATCGCCTCCGCGAACGCTCTGGTGCTCCTGCGCTCATCAGCTGATGATTTGGCGGATGACGTACTGGCCCTGGGTGTGTCCAGCGGTGTCGCAGTTGTCTCCGCAAAAGTTTTATTGCTGGACCTAGTGTGGCCCAGGCTGGGTGAGGTCGTCTCACTAGTGTGACTGTGTTCCTCGGCCGTCGCTGTGTGCGGCCGAGGCGGCGAGAATGCGGAGATGGAGTCGATTTCTCGGGTCAACTGTAAGTATGCACGCCCGCACACGATCACCGCCTGAATCCCGCATAGAAAATCGAGCCCCAGTATGACGTCGTCCACCACCATGGGTAGTACCAACAAGGTCACGTACGTTTCCCGCTGATCCATCCGCACCTTGACTTTCACTGCCTGCGTCCCCTCCTTCGTGGTTCCATCCGCCAGGCGGACCTGCGTCCTCACGCTCTGCATGCTACCTACGGTTCCCATCTCCCTCACCATCCGATGGCTGACAAACGATCGGGTCGCTCCGGTATCCAGGGTCGCTGTCAATGGTAATGTTCCGATGGTGACTAGCGCGGCGATCCTGCCACTCTCCAATTTTAGAGGATGTGTTACTCCTGGGGGCCCTGGGTGTAAGCCTCCGCTCGGGTCCCTACTGGGCGGAGACTCAGTCCGTTTCCCGTCGCCGGTTAACGGCAGCAGTCGATGGTTCGAGTGCCGCGGCGACCGCACTCCCAACAGAACAGCCGATTCCTACAGGAGCTGTGGAAGTGACCCTCCTCTCCGCAGTTTCGGCAGGCACGGCGCACATCCACCGGTCGGTCTCCGTCCTGGGTTGTCGCACGGTTAGCTACCTCGGCGTTTCGGGAAGGTATCACTTCGCCTGCCGGGGTTCGGCGGTATGGTGGTATCCTTGGCCTGGTGTCCGTGGAATTGTCATTCGGGTAGGTCTGGCCGCGATCCCGAGTCACCTCGTATGCCACTATTAACTGTGTTAGCTCCCTCAGCGTCTTAAATTCATGCCTCCGGGTGAATAGCTGGTACTCGGGCCTGAGATTTTCGTATATCCGGTCCAATTCTCTTTCTGGCGTATATTGGGCTCGCTGCATCATGAGTCGGAGATCGATCAGGTAATCCTGAAATGACTCCCAGGGTCGCAGATATCGGCTGCGGATGGTATCCTCCAGGCGCTGAAAATAGCGAAGGGGCAGGAAGAACTCCAGGAACTCCTTTCGGAATTCGGCCCAAGACTTTCCCTGCATCTGGAAGGCTCGAAACCATCCCTCCGCCTTGTGGGTTAGCAAACCCGACATGGCTCGAGGAAGTTGTTCTGGGCTCCCCCCATACGATTCCACACGCTCTTCCAGACGTTCAATGAACGCTAGGGCATCCGAATGCCCAACGAATTCCAGGCCCCAGTGACGCAATTTGTCGGCTAGTATGGCATAAGGGATTTCTTCCCTACCGGGCCGCGAAGTTCGGGCTTCTTCGGCGAAGCGGTGCTGGTGACTGCTGTCGTTGATCCGTCGTTCAGCCGAGGATTCACGGGGGAGCTCTGGGATGTCTATCGACAGCGGTTGTTCCACCTGGATGCCCTCCTTCTGCTCTCGACGGCTAGATCCTGGTGACGGGGATATCGCCCTCGGGCTTCTGGGGCTGGGCGCACTAGCATAGAGGGTGCCTAGTTCTTCGATCTGCTTTCTGACAGCTGCCGAGTGCTCCCCGTGCGTAATAAACGTCGTTATTCGGCTGCGCAACTCGTCCACGGTCCCTGTCTCGCTGAGGCCGAACTCTACAGCGATATGCTGCAGTTCGTCCTTGCGGCGATACGAGATCCACTGTACGCCCATGCTGATGGTTGCTTGAGGAACCTCACTGCCGTTGGTCCTTGGTCTGCTGATTGGTGGGTTCAGGTATCCTTGGTCCTTGAGACGGCCCTTGCTGTTAACTCTTGCTTAGGGAGGGTCCTTTGTCGTAGTCCTTGGTTGAGGAGCGTTCTGGCTGGTGATCCTGGCTGTCCTGGCCGGCGTGTATCCTGGGGGATGACCCTGACTATCCTGGTAAGGGAGTATCCTGGTTGTTGATCCTGGCCGGTGGGTGTCCTGGTTTGGTGATCCTGCTGATCCTGGTTGGTAGGTATCCTGGTTGTTTAATCCCGATGATCCTGGTCGGTAGGTATCCTGGTTGTTAATCCTGATTATCCTGGTTAACTTCGTCGCAATTCACTTCGATGCCCTATTCAACCGTCACGATCTGAAGCCGCGCACCAACTGCCCTCCTCTCGGCTTGGGGTCCTCAGTATATGGGGGCAGGCCTGCTCTGCCGCTAGCTCTGCCGCTGCCGACTCGCTGCCGTCGTGCCACCGCCGATCAGCCGGCGTCAGCTCCGACTCCACGGCCTCTCTCCCTCTGCTGCTGGGCTGAGTGGCTCTGCTCCTGGGCGGCGCTTCTCTGTTCAGCGCCTCTCGGTGAGGGTGGGGGCCGCGGGCAGACGCTACAGTTAAGGAAGTTAGGGAAGCCAGCCTCGGCTGTACGAGAGCAATAGGCGACCGTCCGGGCGGTGTGCGAGGCCAATAACCGTTTACGGGTACAAAACCGTTGCCCCTCTCTACTCTTCCTTCCTCTAACTTCTGCTCTCCCGTGGTTCTGCTTCTCTGCTCCCGCCGCTGCCTTCCTGTTTTCTTTCCTGCCTTTGGACACCATGGGGCCACTCGAAAGTTCCGAGTCGATGCCGCTTTGCCCACACAATTCCCTCGCAAAAGCCTTCTAGGTAAAATCCCTTGGCCGTTCAGAACCTTAGGGAACCTCGGAGTCCCTGCTCGGGCGCCATCTGTAAGGAAGCGTTCGGGCCGGGGTACAACTCTCAGTCCCGCCAGAGTCGAAATCACAGAACCATTTATAATTTACCGGGACTCCAAGTTCGGGACGGCCAAGGGAGTGGAGTTCGTAAGACGCGAATAGAGAGAGGCGGAAGCCACTCCGAGACGTGGCCACGGCGACATGATAGAGAAGGTACGATCCTTGCGGCTTCGAGGGCGACACCACACAAAGTGGCCAAGGGAGCCGTGGCGATCGCCGGACGGTACCTCGGACAGTTGCGGGAACACGCCCTGCAACGACGAGTAGACAAACGAGAGAGGAAAAGGGGGGGGGGGGGGGGGGGGGGGGGGGGGAAGGGTAGCTATAGACCCAGACACGCCGCCAAGGAAGCCGAGGCAATCGCCGGTCGGTACCCTGGACGCATGCTACGAGACATATACTACAGGGCCGGGTAGACAAACAAGGGGAAAGGGGGGTGAATGGTAGCTATAGACCCAGACATGCCGCCAAGGGAGCCGAGGCAATCGCCGGTCGGTACCCTGGACGCATGCTACGAGACATATACTACAGGGCCGGGTAGACAAACAAGGGGAACGGGGGGTGAATGGTAGCTATAGACCCAGACGCCGCCAAGGGAGCCGAAGCAATCGCCGGTCGGTACCCTGAGACGCATGCTGGACCGTACACTACGGGGACGGCTAGACAAACAAGGGGAAAGGGGGGGAAAATGGTACTTCGACGCCAGTCAGCGCCTCCAAGAGACCGGGACACTCGTCCAGCAGGCCTTCTGGGTACTTGTAGGTCCAGCAGTGCCGCTAAGGGGAGCCGAGGCATTCGCCGGACGGTACCTCGAGCGCACGCTGGACCATATACTACAGGGAAAGGTAGACGAACAAGGGGAAGGGGGGGAAATAGTACACAGGGACGCCAGTCCGCACCTGCGAAAGGTCGAGGCAATCGCCGGACGACACTTCCGGACACGTACAACACTAGGGAACACAGCAAGAGGGGAAGAAATAAGCAAAGGAGGGTCACAAACCAATCCACATCAGCGAGGTATCCCCCGCCCCGTGGGGCCCCAAAACGGACACGAATAAACATTGGGGTGTTTTGTTTAGGTTTTATTCATTTTAGTTCTTTGGCTGTCTTAGTTGGCCCTGCCTACCGCACCGCTCAGTGATCCTCCTGCCCCCGCCGGGGCTCGCTTACCCCGATTCCTTGCACAATTTCGGTATCTAGGCCTGGTCAGCTCCGTTGTTCTTTCCTTTTCACTCGCGTTCTTTTCTCGCTTTCGAAAATTCCGCGTTCGCGTATGCGTGTCCGCTTTCGTTGGCGGCCACTCCAGACTCCCCTTTCTTTTTTCTTCTTTCTCCTCACCGGCTCCGACAGCCGGGGCTCGCGCTGCTCCTCCTCTGCCGCCAACGCTCCGCTCTCTCCAGCCCGGTGTTTGGACTCCTCGCTCATCGGGATAACGGTGCTTTCTTCCGTTGCTTGTGCGGTTGGGCTGTTGGGCTCTCCCGGGCGTCGACGCGAGTGCGGGCGGCTGCGCTCTCCTGGTCGCTGGCGTGAGTGCGGGCGGCTGCGCTCTCTCGGTGCGTGGGCGGCTGCGCTCTCCCGGTCGTCCGCGGGCGGCTGCGCTCTCCCGGTCGTCCGCGGGCGGCTGCGCTCTCCCGGTCGTTGACGTGCGTGGGCGACTGCGCTCTCCCGGGCGTCGACGCGAGTGCGGGCGGCTGCGCTCTCTCGGCCGTTGGCGCGCGTGCTAGGGATGGGGCTTTCTGGGTCGTGCTCGTGACTGTGGTCGAGGCGTTGGTGCTGAAGACTATTCTGATGCTTAACCTAAATAGTGAGACTTCATAATACCGTCGCTTGGCATAACAAAAATCCATAATACTGCCTATATGGCAACTTCGTTTAACTACCAAATATGTGATGGGAGCGTCCGCTCCTTCACACTATTCTGAGCTTACTACGCAAGCCGCGAACATTCTGATAGGTCACTAAGAGAGTTTTTTTGACGGGTAGAGGTAGAGCGGGAAGACGAATATGGCGCACTGGTCAGAGTTGTTGGCTGAGTTATTGGGGAACTAGTCTTCTTCTTTGCCTTAAACTCCTTCACTACCAAATGCTTCGTCCAATATTTGGCCGAACAAATGGTGTTAAAATGAGTTAAGGAGACACTGAAGATGAATGAAACTATCTTCCTGGCATAACAAAAGTTAAACTTCTCCATCTTTACATCAACGGCTTTTATATATGAATATATGCCGTCACATCCTTAGTTGTGGAGCCAGGGGAGTCGCTTCGATGGGAGTGACCCTTTTGCGCCTGGGAGACTCATTCAGTAGTTGTAAGCCACGTATTGCTGTTTAAAGCTCACGGTCAGCTCCTTAAAGCCCATCCGGGTCTGCGTTATAAATGTGACCATTTATATTTCGACCACCAGGCATGCATTACAACCGTAATGCAAACCATTACGCTTTGAAGTGGCATCATCCCAGCGCATTTTGCATGCACTATGCTTTAGCAAAGCCAGCAAGGGATACTCAGCTGATCATGAGTGATATTTTTCTTACAGGTTTTTTTGGCACAGACAACAGAGTATTCTATTATTCCATTATGAGTTAAAAAAAGATTATTTGAATTTAGAAAAGAAATTTTCAAAACAAATAGATATCAGACTAGTGTGCCAGATAACCGCTCAAAGAGTAATCCATAAGAATGAGAGGAAAGCGGTTACAGCAGCTGAAATTGGGAGAGAGAGAGAGAGAGCGTCACTGCACAGAAACCCAGCGGCGAAAAAACACCCCACGTAATCGATTACCTCTTCATGAATTCGTATGCCCACTACCTTCGAAAATGGGTTACGACTCCCATTACATTTAATGTTGCTTGGCCGCTTTAGGGAGTGAATGCCTACAATCTCATCGAGAAAGTGGGCAAACATTCATTTCGGGCTTCCATTACACCCAATTATACAAATCCTAAATTGTAATGCTGGTTGTGAGCAGACCCTCCACTGTACGACACACGATTTAAAAAATGTGTACGAGCCTGTGGATACGTTCGACACGTTTATGCACACTAGGTGCTCAAATGTGTAATGCGAATACTGCACTACCCAATATACAATGTAATGTAAGTTGTAATGCGAATACTGCACTACCCAATATACAATGTAATGTCAGTTGTAATGCGAATACTGTACTACCCAATATACACTGTAATGTAAGTTGTAATGCGAACACTACACTACCCAATATACACTGTCATTGAAGTAGTAATGGAACAAATACAAAAACATTTCGATTATTGATTGTTTATTTAATAGCCTATTTACACTACAGTGAGTTACCACATTTATCGATAGGTAACTCAATAACTCAGAATTTGGATTTACACTATGCCAAAGTTGAGTTATTGAGTTATTGAGTTTCGGCTGCTGGCACGTGCTTTTCTACGAAAATTTGTTTAATTTCATTTAATTAATATGAATACCCAAGAACTAATGATGCTCTATGTGGTAGAGCAAGAGACAATAACGACGCTGCAATATATGGAGTTGGCGACGATGTCTGCAGCAACTGTGGAGTATTTGGATAAAATTTCCAAGAAACGCATTGACATTTCAATTTCTAGTGTTTCTATTTTATATTAAATATGTATCCCAAATTACAATAGCCGCTATATGGATCTTTTTGGGAGGGTGACGTTGCGAATAAACTTGGAATCCTTAAAGGAAAATTTCCGCAGGGCAGGGAAATTGCACGGCTGCAATTGCAAATATGTTGAATTTTGGCTATATGTATATGTACATTACATATGTATGTACAGAAATTAAAAATTTTTAAAATTTTTAATTTATAATAATTAATTTTAGCGTTTGGCTAAGTTTTTCCGACTGAATTTTAGAAATCGACTACGTTGTTTATATGGTTTTTAATAATAAATAATTTTTTACGCGGCAAAATTTAAATTTTGAGCTGTAAATTTTTCTTGTTGTTAGTGGTGATAATTCCACGATAGGCAGATCAGGGTTGAAATATTCGGAAAATCGGACAAACTCAACTAAACGCAACCAAAACTCAACTTTTTTACCACCTCTAGGTCCCCTATGCTTCCCCATGCAAACGAAACTCGAGTTTCGCCCGAAACTCAATAACTCAACCGTAGTGTAAATAGGCTATTATTTATTTATTGAGTGTTTTCTTTATTTCCTGTCTCTTTTGACGCTTTTATTTTGGCATCGTACTTTCGCTTTGACAGCCGGCCTTTCTGTATTTTAAAAGCGTGTCGGATGCTTTTCACATACTCCCTCTCGTTAGGGATGTGATTTTTCGCAGCACCTATAAAGAAAAAAAAGATAAAGTTTATGTACATGTTATAAATATTAAATAAAAATAAAACATTTCGGCTTACAGTGTATAGCATTGTTTAATGCTGTAAGGCTAACAGATTTTATTTCTATATTTTCCATATTTTCACAATTTTGAAAATCGCTAATTTTTTCTTTCGAGTTGCTTTTAATTTTTTCGTGCACGCCATCTATTTTTCGGGTTTCGGCAGCAGCCAGCCGTCGCAAATTTCTTTTGCTAAACCCTTTTTTTCTACACATTTTCATCTAGCTTATGTATGTGTGTGTGAATGTGTAGGTATATGTATGAATTTCTGCTTGCACTTTTTACGAAAAAATAAAAAACCAATACTGCAACACTAATGCATCTACGTATGTTGGTAGACAAGCCTGCTAATGATAAACAAACACTTTTATTGCAAACTTTACTGTATATTACTTACCTGATACGATTTTCAGTTAATTCAATTAAAATTCAATTCAAATTCGTTTGCCAGATATGCACAGCACGAAAAAAAAATCAGAGTGTCGACAAATGTCAAACACAAAAGGATGAACGGAAAAATGTACGAACAGGAATGAATTCTATAGTCGAAGTAGCAAACGAACGAAACAACAACAATTCTGTGCTAAACTCCCCATTACAACCTTGATTACTTAAAAACTACACGTAATGCATTACGTGGGGCCATTACGAAATGCATCTAGTAGACGTATTGGATATGCTGTTCGCCGCTGGGAAGTATCGAGAGCGAGAGAGGAAGAACGAATATTTAAGTTTGGGTAATACGGGGAGAGTGATAAATCAAAAATCTGATAGTGCGGCTAAAACATGATTTTGTGTGTACTTACGAAAAGCACCAACAAAAACACAGTGTTATCTGATACAAACAAGAAATATTTAATTATATTTTTACACAGTAATCAGGCATGCACCCGTGACCAAGAACAAATATATAGTAGATGGTTAAATTAGGAATTTATGACTGGTTATTTTCAAAAAACACCGGCAGCTTTTGCCTAAAATAAGCGGAGCGCAGAATAAAAACACGTCTTGTCACTACAAAAGACATCGATTGAACTGAATTTAATAAAAGCAGTTGAGGCAAGACCACGTCGTAGGCGGATATCGAAAATACGGATTTTGATATTTTTGACATTTTGGAGCCACCGTCTGCGCTGCATTTGATTTTGAATGCCTAATATTTATTTATTATTGTAATTTCTAATTCACAGCTTAACTGAACTTTGTTAAACTAAACTAAAACTAAACTAATAAAAACGTAGCGATTCACGATCTATAGGGGTTGTATTATATTTTAATACTTCAATACATCAAATAAGTTCATCGACCCTACATCAATAGGGAATATAACTTTTTTTATTTTTCAGTAAAATGCTTTTGTTTAATGTTGCTGTATTTTGCATCATAGTATATGCCTATCTTGCGCAGGACATATCTCTTGACAACTTAATTGCGGATATGTTTAAAATAGGCGATTCATCGTTGTCTACACAAAAATTACTGGAAATGATATTGTAACTGTTGAGCCAATATATTCATCAAGTTCCTCAGGATTTTCTTGATTTGTTAATTTTAAAATTTACTTTATTCATGAATGAAGATAAACTTTAGGTGGTTTACCTCCTTTTTTAGGATTTTTACCAAAATGACTAGTAATTCAAAAATTAACATTTTTTAATCAATATTTTACATGAACAGTAGTAATAATATCAAAATTGATTGCTTTATTTTTTTATTTACGAAATTGTTATTCAGCATTTATATTAAATTATTACGAAAATAATTGAACAATTATTACTCAATTTAATAATATAAATACAAATTTATATTTATTTTTAATTTTTTGAATTTTTGGGTTATTTTTAATTTCTTTATCCTTTTTTATATTCTAAGGCCTTAAGTTAATAAAACTTATAGTCTTCAAAGCTGTAAATATAGGAATTCCTTTAAGCCTTAGTAAATTTTTACTCCTTCAAAATTGCAGTTTGATGTCATTATTGACTATAAGACCTTATTGATTAAGAAGAATAATTCTTATAAATAGATTTACAATCTATCGCCTAAGCTTCAGCCACTTAATCGCAACAATGATTATTTTCTACAAATCATAAAGATATTGGAAAATTTTTTTTTTATTTTTGGAGCATGAGCCGGTATATTCGGAACAGAATTTTAATTCGAGCTGAATTAGAACATCCAGGAGCCTTAATTGGAGATGATCAAATTTATAATGTAATTGTTAAAGCTCATGCATTTATTATGATTCTTTTTATAGTTATACCTATTATAATTGGGGGATTTGGTAATTGATTAGTTCCTTTGATATTAGGAGCTCCTGATATGGCTTTTCCACGAATAAATAATATAAGAATTTGATTACTTCCTCCTGCTCTTTCTCTTCTATTAGTAAGAAGAATGGTTGAAAACGGAGCTAGAACTGGTTGAACAGTTTTTCCTACCTCTATCTTCAGGGATTGCTCAGGGATTGGAGAATCTGTAGATTTAGCAATTTTTTCACTTCACTTAGCTGGAATTTCTTCAATTTTAGGAGCAGTAAATTTTATTACTACCATTATTGAGATATACGATCATCAGGAATTACTTTAGATCGAATACCTTTATTTGTATGATCAGTAGTAATTACAGCTTTATTACTTTTATTATCTTTACCAGTATTAGCAGAAGCAATTACTATATTATTAACCCACCGAAATGTAAATATTTTTTTTTTTTCGACCCAGCTGGAGGAGGAGACCCTATTGTATACCAACATCTATTTTGATTTTTCGGACACCCAGAAGTTTATATTTTAATTTTACCAGGATTTGGAATAATTTCTCATATTATTAGACAAGAATCAGGTAAAAAGAAAACTTTCGGATCATTATAAATAATTTATGCTAATTTATTATTAGGATTTATTGTATGAGCTCATAATATATTCACAGTAGGAATATAGGAATATATACTTCAGCAACTATAATTATTGCCTTACCAACTGGAATTAAAATTTTCAGATGATTAGCAACACTTCATGGAACTGAATTAACCTATTCTTCTGCTATTTTATGAGCATTAGGATTTGTATTCTTATTTACAGTAGGTGGATTAACTGGAGTAGTTTTGCAAATTCATCTGTTGATATTATTCTTCATGATACATATTATGTAGTTGCTCATTTTCACTATGTTTTATCAATAGGAGCTGTATTTGCTATTATAGCTGGATTTATTCATTGATTCCCTTTGTTAAGCTAGTAAGCTTTTTCACTAGCTGTTGAGATTTAAAGAATGGTTTGGTTATATATATACGTGGCTTAATGCCAGATTTATTTAGGGTAGATGTATATAGTTATGTGTGTGCGACGAATGATGATCGATGATCTTTAGCTTTCGAGTATGCGCTCAAGACTAAAATGCAAGGGCTGACGGCGTACTTGCCGTGCCCTATGAGGCAACGCTTAACGAGCGGGAGAGAGCGCGAATGGGAGAGAGCTAGAGCAGTTCGAGCTGCTGCTAAGCCGAGTACAAAGAATGTTTATGTATGTATAAATAAGCAACCGACAGCCGCTGCCGTGCGTAGGCATATGCGGTAACAAATGACTTTTACATAGTAGGAATTGCAATACATCGAGATGTGGATTTACGTTAGACTTGCTATAATATAGTTTATGCTGCTTGACCCGACACCCTTTATTTACAGGATTAACAATAAATAACAAATTATTAAAAAGTCAATTTTTAATTATATTTATTGGAGTAAATTTAACATTTTTCCCTCAACATTTTTTGGGACTAGCTGGAATAGCACGACGTTATTCAGATTACCCTGATGCTTATACTACATGAAATGTAGTATCAACAATTGGTTCTTCAATTTCTTTACAAGGAATTCTATTCTTTTTTTACATTATTTGAGAAAGTTTAGTATTTCAACGTCAAGTAATTTATCCTAATCAATTATGTTCATCTATCGAATGATATTAAAATACTCCACCAGCTGAACATAGTTATTCTGAATTACCTCTTTTAACTAATTAATTTCTAATATGGCAGATTAGTGCAATTGATTTAAACTCCATATATAAAGTATTTTACTTTTATTAGAAAATTAATGTCTACATGAGCTAATTTAGGTTTACAAGATAGAGCCTCTCCTTTAATGGAACAATTAATTTTTTTTCACGACCACGTATTATTAATTTTAGTAATAATTACTGCTTTTGTTGGATTATTTAATATTTATATAATATTTTATAATATTTATGTAAATCGATTTCTTTTACTCGGTCAAATAATTGAAATAATCTGAACAATTTTACCAACAATTATTCTTTTATTTATTGCTATACCTTCCCTTCGATTATTATTTTTATTAGATGAAATTAATGAACCTTCATTACATTAAAAAGAATTGGACATCAATGATATATATTCTGATTTTAAAAATGTTGAATTTGATTCTTATGTAATTCCAACAAACGAATTATCTAATGATGGTTTTCAAATCATAGTTTTATACCTATTGTAATTGATAGTGTTCCAGTAAATAATTTTTTATTAAATGAATTTCTAATAGAGTAAATTCTTCATTAGATGACTGAATGCAAGTATTGCTCTCTTAAACCTCTTTATAGTAAATTAGCAAAAACTTCTAATGGAAAATATTAGTTAAATATGTAACATTATTATGTTAAACTAAAATTTTTAAAATTTTAATATTTTTTGATTCCACAAATAGCGCCAATTAGATGATTACTTTTTTTTATTGTATTTTCTATTACATTTATTTTATTTTGTTCAATTAATTATTATTCTTACATACCTTCTTCACCTAAATATAATTAATTAAAAAATATTAATATTAATTCAATAAATTGAAAATGATAACAAATTTATTTTCTGTATTTGACCCATCAGCAATTTTTGGATTATCTCTAAAATGATTAAGAACATTTTTAGGACTTTTAATAATTCCTTCAATTTATTGATTAATACCTTATCGATTTAATATTTTCTGAAATTCTATTTTACAAACTCTTCACAAAGAATTTAAAACATTATTACGACCCTCAGGTTATAATGGTTCTACATTAATTTTTATTTCATTATTTTCATTAATTTTATTTAATAATTTTATAGGAATATTTCCTTATATTTTTACAAGAACAAGTCATTTAACTTTAACACTTTCATTAGCTTTACCATTATGATTATGTTTTATGTTATATGTATGAATTAATCATACACAACATATATTTCCTCATTTAGTACCTCAAGGAACTCCAGCTATTTTAATACTATTTATAGTATTTATTGTAGCTATTAGTAATGTAATTCGACCAGGAACTTTAGCTGTTCGATTAAAAGCTAATATAATTGCCGGACATTCATTATTAACTCTACTAGGAAATACTAGACCTTCTATATCATATTTTTTAGTTAAATTTTTATTAGTAGCTCAAATTGCTCTTTTAGTTTTAGAATCAGCTGTTGCTATAATTCAATCTGTATTTGTATTATGTATTTGCTGTTTTAAGATTTTTATACTCTAGAGAAGTAAATTAATTAATTAATTTCTACACATTCAAATCACCCATTTCATTTAGTTGATTACAGCCCATGACCTTTAACAGGAGCAATTGGTGCAATAACAACTGTTTCAGGAATAGTAAAATGATTTCATCAATATGATATTTCTTCATTTTTTTTAGGTAATGTAATTACTATTTTAACTGTTTATCAATGATGACGAGATGTATCTCGAGAAGGAACATATCAAGCATTACATACTTATTCTGTAACTATTAAACTACGATGAGGAATAATTTTATTTATTTTATCAGAAGTATTATTTTTTGTACGATTTTTTTGAGCTTTTTTCCACAGAAGTTTATCACCTACAATTGCAATTGGTGCTTCATGACCACCTATAGGAATTATTTCTTTTAACCCATTTCAAATTCCTCTATTGAATACTGCTATCTTATTAGCATCTGGTATTACAGTTACTTGAGCACATCACAGATTAATAGAAAGTAATCACTCTCAAACTACACAAGGAATAAGTTTTTCTGTATTATTAGGAGTTTATTTTACTATTTTACAAGCTTATGAATATATTGACGCTCCTTTTACAATTGCAGATTCAGGTTATGGGTCAACATTTTATATAGCAACAGGATTCCACGGAGTTCATGTTTTAATTGGGACAACTTTCTTATTAGTATGTGTATTACGTCATTTAAATAATAATTTTTCAAAAAATCATCATTTTGGTTTTGAAGCAGCAGCATGATACTGACATTTTGTTGATGTAGTTTGATTATTTTTATATATTACAATTTACTGATGGGGAGGTTAATTGATTTTCTATATCTATATAATATAAAAGTATATTTGATTTCCAATCATAAAGTCCGTCAATAACAGTATAGATAATTTTTTCAATTATTTTAATCGCTTCTTAAATTTTAACAATTGTTACTATTGTAATATTTTTAGCTTAAATATTATCTAAAAAAGCTTTATTAGACCGGGAAAAAAGATCTCCATTTGAATTTGGCTTGACCCAAAATCTTCTTCACGATTACCTTTTTCTTTACGATTCTTTTTAATTACTATAATTTTTAATTTTTGATGTAGAAATTGCACTAATTTTACCAATAATTATTATTTTGAAATTTTCAAATATTTTTATTTGAACAACTACTTCAATTATTTTTATTTTAATTTTATTAATTGGACTTTACCATGAATGAAATCAAGGTATACTAAATTGATCTAATTAATAGGGGTTGAAATTAAATTTAAAATTTGGTTTGCATTCAAAAAGTATTGAATATTCAATCTACCTTAAAGAATATGAAGCGTTTTATTGCAATTAGTTTCGACCTAATCTTAGGTAATTTTACCCTTATTCTTTAATTGAAGCAGTGGGAACCGGCAGCGAAGAGCAACGAACACGGCTACGTCGACTCCAACGTCAAAGAATAATTGAGTCGTTGAGGGTAGAGACAGTCGAGTAAAGATGTTGGAAGGACCAACAGTGCCGGTCTCGAAATAAAAGTACAAACATTACACCGGACCTAAAAGCGTTGTTATTTTGGGAAACAAACTAAGCTATTGGGTTATTACATTGGCGACGAGGTAAAAAACCAAAGTAAAATAACAAAATATATAAGATTAAACTTAAGAAAGTTGAATGCGTTAAAACAATTTCGAGGAAATTGCGGTACATTGATGTACAAGTGTGTGTAAATACATGTGAATGTATGTATGTTGGTGAGACTCGGTTCGCTCATTCTCTCTCTCTCTCTCTCTCTTTCGGTATATTCGTTTCGTTTCTTTTGCCGTTGGTGTGGTTTGTTGTTGTAAGATATGCTGATGTGCAATACGGATGGCACGAGAATGGAGGAGTAAGAGATTGAGAGAGCGGTGCGAATATGAGGAGTGATGCCAGATCAATTTCGAAAGAAAGAACAAGACCGAGTAACAGTAAAGTAAAGTCAAGTCAAGACAAAAGAAAACAGTTGAATGAAATTAAGGGAGAGACTGAGTAACAGTTAGTTGCAAGTCAAATAAAGAAAAGAAAAACAAGAGGACTGAGTAACAGTTACTTGCAAGTCAAATAAAGAAAAGAAAAACAAGAGGACTGAATAACAGTTAGTTAGGTTAGGTTGCTCCGGACGGCCCTCTACGGAGCCTATCATAGGCCAAAAAATGGCCCCTAGTCATCCGGATCTTTTAATGGACCTTACGAGGATGTTTCTGAGGTTCCGAAGTCCCCCAGAATCGAGGTGTTTCTAGCAAAGGCAAGCAGTTTCCCTGGCGACCTTTTGGAGGCATCCTCCAGTGATGCCAGCATCGGTGCGCCCAGGTATATGCTCCTTGCCCTTGAGAGAGCTGGACACCGGCAGAGTAGATGTTCCAGGGTTTCAACAGCCCCTGGTTCATTACATTTCCTGCAGATGTCGCTGTTGGTAATGTTTAGCCTGGCTGCATGTGACGCAGCCAGGCAGTGGCCCGTTAGTATGCCCACTAGCAGTCTGCAGTCCTTCCGTGGAAGGTGCAGCAAGTAGTGGCTGAGTTTATCACTGCGCTTCTTGCACATGATTCTCGAGGTTCTGCAGGTGGTGGTGTTCTTCCACCTGCTGTCTGTCCTCATTTTGGCCTGCTTTTCCAGGTCACTTTGTAGCGTCCTTAGGGAGACCGGCACGCTTTCGATTATCTCGTTACCTAGCCCGACGCCTTCCTTAGCCAGAACGTCCGCCGCTTCGTTTCCTTCAATGCCCTGGTGACTGGGAACCCAATAGATCTGCACTGACTTAGTCGTGCTTAGTGAGTCTAGTGCCTCCCTGCTTGCCATGACACATCTGGAACTGACCGCGGACGACTGCATGGATTTTATCGCCGCTTGGCTGTCAACGAATATGTTGACTATATTGTGTGGTCGCTCTGTGAGCTGAGCGACCTCTGCTGCTTTCTTGATGGCGAAAAACTTCTACCTGGAAGATACTGCATCGGTCGGGTAGCTTATACGACGCCCTTATTTCCGGGTTCGTACAGTATAGGCCAGCTCCTACTCCTTCGTTCATCTTGGAGCCGTCAATATATATGTTGAGGTGTTGCGTCTGGTCACGTCCAACTTTCCAGTCTTCGGGTCCCATGAACAGGTTTGTTCTTACTTCAAGGCACGTTTGGGGGATCATGTAGTCGGTTAGACTGATCATTTCCATTCCAACTGTGCCCGAATCTTTGGGGAGACATATTCCCCATCGCAATCAAGCGCTGTGCTGCCTTTCCTGCGGTCAGCCTGGCGTAGATGTCGAGAGGGTCGATCCCGACTTTAGTTTCGAGTGCTTTGGTTGGCGTTGACCTCAGCGCGCCTGTTATGCAGAGCAGAGCCTGCCGCTGGGTTCGCTCCATTAGCCTGTGATAAGTCTTCTTTTCAGTGGCTTGCCACCACACTAGGACTCCATACAGCAGAGTTGGCCGCACCACCGAGATGTAGATACAATGCATCAGAGCAGGTGACAGGCCCCATGTGCTACTAAGCATCTTCTTGGATGCATAAAGTGCAGGGGTGGCCTTTTTCATCCGCTCTAATACATTGGGTCTCCATGTCAGCTTGCTGTCCAGTACAATGCCGAGGTATTTGACCTGTGATTTAGGGGTTAGCCTTGTTTGGTTGACTTTCGGGGGGATCCATGCTGGAACCTTGTATCTCTTAGTGAAGAGGATGAGGTCCGTTTTGTCCGCGTTGATACTGAGTCCTACTCCATCTGCCCACTCACATATCTCCCTGAGTGTTCGTTCCATTATGGAGCTACTTATGTCGTCCGCATAGGCTGTTATTTTTGGGGCCTTCCTATCGAATCTCTTGATGAGGGTGTTTACCACCAGGTTCCACAGGAGGGGTGACAGGACTCCACCCTGGGGTGTGCCCCTGTGTGCACCTCTGACCGTGGAGGCGGTGCCCCACTCTGATTGCACCCGTCTGCAACTTAGAAGGTTCTTTATCCAGAGGTTGATTGACGGGTGGGTGTTGGTTGCTTCTAGGCAATCCGTTATGGCTTCTGTAGAGACATTATTAAATGCTCCGGATATATCTACGAATACCCCAAGTGCATATTTCTTAGTGTTGAGGGCTTTCTCGACGGCAGCTACTAACGAGTGTAGCGCTGTTTCCACCGATTTCCCCTTAGTGTAGGCGTGCTGGTTAGTTGACATCAGTCCCCTTACTACGGTTCTGATGTGTAGGTCCAGCAGCTTTTCTAAGGTTTTCAGTAGGAAAGAGGTCAGGCTTATCGGTCTGTAATCCTTAGAACTCACATGGCTGCACTTTCCTGCTTTTGGGAGGAAGACAACTCTAGAGGTTCTCCATTGGATCGGGATATAGCCTGTCCTCAGGCATGCTGCGTAAATTGCGAGAAGCCATGGGGTGATCACCTCTTTGGTCACCTGCAGCATGGCTGGGAATATACCGTCCAGTCCAGGTGCCTTTATGCCCGTGAAGGAATCTATAGCCCATTGGATCTTCTTTGGAGTTATTATGTCTGTTGGGGGTGTTTGTTCCTCAGTTGCTAGGTCCAAATGCGTTTCCGCATCGGTGACCTCGGTGCATCCTGGGAAGTGGGCCTCCATCAGTGCCGTTAGGGCTTCTTTGCTGCCCTCCGACCACTGTCCGTTGTCCAATTTGAGTTGGCTTTGTACTGTGGGTTGCTTTGACAGCAGTTTCCTCAGTCTAGCCGTTTCCGGCACTTTCTCAATGCTGGAGCAGAAGTTTCTCCATGAGCTGCGCTGTGCCTTACGTATTTCCTTCTTGTACTCCCTTAAGAGCGTCTTGTATTCCTCATTGATGTTCTCATTGTTCGCGAGTTTAGCGAGCTTGAAAAATTCCATGAGGTTGTTTCTTTGTAGAGAGAGGTCTCGATTCCACCAGGGTGGTTTGGACTTCTTTCTTGTTCTAGAGGGTGGGCAGGCTGTGTGGTATGCCCCTAGCAATTCCGTAGATAGGGTCTCTAGGGACTTTTCTATATCCTCCACGGATTTCACTAGGCCCGGGCTCGCGAGTTTCGAAGTGATTGTCTTTCTAAACTTCTCCCAGTTTGTGTTCCGGGGGTTTCTATAGACTTTCACCTTCGGAGTGTATTCAAATTCGCACTTGAATTGAATGTACCTGTGGTCTGAGAAGGAGGGTCGTTCGAGGACCCTCCATCCAGATATGTAGGTACTCTTTCCCGTTACGAGAGTTAGATCTAGTACGTTTGACGAGGTGGGACCCACGTAGGTGAATTCCTCTCCCACGTTTGCTACATCTATGTTATTATTTAGTATAAAGTCTAAGAGTGACTCACCTCGGTCGTTGATGTCAGGGCTTCCCCACACACTATGGTGGGCATTAGCGTCCGTGCCAACGATCAGTTGGTAGTCTTTGGAGTCGGCGTCTTCCACCAAACTCCTTAAACAGTTAGTTAGCCATATTATAAATTGACATGACAAGAGGCAGTTCGCCAAGTTAATAAATTATCAAATGTTGTGTTCAATATTTTTCAGGGTTGGAATAAGCAATGGGAGAAATAATTAAACCATTTTTGTGCGAGGCTATCGACAAATCGCTGCTACGGAGTGAATGGGAAAAATGGCTCCGAGCATTTAACATTTACGTCGAAGCAGAGGACATCCAGACAGCGTAGAGAAAGAGGAACAAACTACTCCACTTGGGGGGCGTCCAGCTTCGAACAGTTGCGTACTCTTTGCCAGATGCTTTGATAGACCCGGAGATAGATGATGAAATCGATGTGTTCAAGGTATTGTTCCACTTTTGAGAGGCATTTGCTTAGAAAACTTCCCCTTGGAAGGTGAAGGCTTTTCAAAATTCGTAGTCCGTCTACGGCAACAGATGCAAAAGAAATCAACAAAAAAAGAAATCGAAGAGATCTGCTTGAAGGACAAAATAATGGACTCCTGGACTTCGTAGATTTGAAGAAGAAGCTTTTGGAGAAAGAGCATACATTAAGCGAGATGATTGAGGCTTGTCAAGTGGACGAAGAAATATGTAAAAAATCGGAATCGATGCTGTGTAGATCGGATAAAGACTCAATAAGAAAAATCACAGATCGGAAATCCTACAGAGATGCGGAATGCAACAGATGTGGTCGTAAGGGACACATGGATGATAGTCCGACTTGCCTGGCGCGGCAGGTAAAATGCAATAAATGCACGCGTTTCGGTCATTTCGCTCGCAAATGTCGAAGAAATCTCAAACGTCAGTTAACTCAGACCAACAACTGAGGTTCCAAACGATCACGGGCAGATGTGCATCGGGTGGAAGAAGAATTCACATATTCAGAGAGGACATTTACAAAGGAACATTGTTTTAAGGTCTGTAGTGACGACGAGCAGGAGGAAGTAATAGAGTGTTTAATTGGCGGTCAAACTTCCGTTCTTATAATTGACTCGGGATCCCGTTTTAACTTGATTAGTCAAACCGATTGGGTATCGTTGCAGCAAAGGGAAGCCGTAGTCTTCAATATCCGATCTAACTCGCAAAGGCAGTTTTGGGGCAATGCCTCAAACCAATTGCTTAATGTAATTTGCGTCTTCGAGGCTCCGATATCTGTCGGGGGGAACCGAGAGGTAATTGCGTCATTCTATGTGATCGATAATGGGAGACAATCATTATTGGGCCGAGAAACCGCTATTAAATTGAATGTTCTGAAATTAGGACTGCAGGTTAATCAAATGGAAACGATCACTCCATTTCCGAAATGGAAAGGAGTACCTGTCAAGCTGTCTATGGATCCAGATGTACGACCAATACAACAGCCCATGAGACGTATCCCTGTTGCCATCGAAGAAAAGGTCCTATCGAAACTGGAGGAGGCTCTGAATAGGGACATAATAGAGCCAGTGAGGGGACACAGTCCGTGGATTTCGTCCATAGTAATAGCGTTCAAAGACGCAAAATACTTCTCGCGTCTTGATTTAAAAGATGCAGATCATCAATTAGAACTGGATGAGATGAGCCGTTCAATTACAACTTTCATAACGCCCTGAGGCTTTTTCCGATATAAACGATTAATGTGTGGCGTAAATTCAGCGCCGGAAATTTTTCAACGGCGGCTTGAAGAATTGTTGGCGTCGTGTCCAAATGTTTTAAATTACATATGTAGATGATGTCATCATTTTCGGAACAACTGAAAAGGACCACGACGAGTCTGTCAAGAAAGTTCGCAGAATATTCCAAGAAAACAATGTTGTATTGAATGATTTGAAATGTGTATAGAAAACTGCTTGAATAAAATTTCTTGATCACATATTATCCGATAAAGGGATTAATGTCGATCCGGACAAGGTGACGGTCATCACATCGTTCCGTGACCCAAAGAACAACGAGGAGACTCGAAGTTTTCTGGGCTTAATAAATTATGTGGGAAAATTCATACCGGATTTGGCCGATCGCACAGAGCCACTAAGACAATTGTTGCGGAAAGATAATAAATTCATATGGGGCACTAAGGAGAAGAAAGCGTTCGAAGATTTAAAAACTCGGCTGGCCAACATTCCAAAACTTTCGTATTTCAACGCAGGAAACAGAATACGCCTGATTGCTGACGCCAGTCCTGTGGCTATCGGGGCAGTTCTGCTACAGTTCTCAAGCGATAATGACCCTCACATCATTTTATTTGCCAGTAGGAGCTTATCAGACGTCGAGAAACGGTACTCTCAAACTGACAAGGAGAGTTTAGCCTTGGTATGGGTGGTGGAAAAATTTTACTAATTCGGTGCTAATTCGAGCAAGTTCTACCCATTCCGATTTGAACTTTCTGTGATTGGATCGATCCTGTTAAGAGGAAATCGTATAGTCATGCTCTCGACGTTACGGCAGAAGGCACTAGAACTATCACATGAGGGCCATCCAGGAGAGTCTGCAATGAAACGCCGTTTAGGGTCCAAAGTATGGTGGCCTCAGATAGATCGCTGAGATAGATAGATGCTGAGAAATTTGTGAAGTCTTGCAAAGACTGAATTTTAGTATCACAAGCAAATAATCCAGCACCAATGGACAGAACTCCTTTTCCGACGGGTCCTTGGGTCTGTGTAGCGACTTATTTATTGGGTCCACTACCAAATAACGAATTTGTACTTGTCCTAATAGATTATTATTCGAGGTATATGGAGTTTAAATTTCTACGGTCAATACGGTCAACAAATATTATCGAGGCAATGAAAGAAATCTTTTGTAGACTAGGGTTCCCAAAATACTTACTTACTTACTTACGGACGGACAATGGACGGCTATATGTCAGTGCGGAGTTCAGAGAATATTGTAAGGTCTGCGGGATAGATCAGATCAAAACTCCACCGTATTGGCCTCAAGCCAACGGAGAAGTGGAAAATATGAACAAGTCATTGGTAAAGAGTTTAAAGTAGCCTATCAGAATAAGAGTCAATTTAAAGATGAAATACAAAAATTTGTACTTATGTATAATGTAACACCACACAGTAGCACTAACACGGCTCCAACACAACTAATGTTTAACCGTGTAATCCGAGATAAAATGACAGGGATCCAGGATTTAGGGGGGGATGTTTTAGATTCGGCTGAAAGGGACCGAGACTGTGTTACTAAACAAAAAGAAAAAGAATTGGCTGATAAAAGGAGAGGGGCAATGGAAAGTGACATCGGGATTGGTGATAGGGTGCTGGTTAAAAATGTTGTTTTCCCACACAAGCTGACGCCAAGTTTTGATCCCTCTGAATATGTTGTGATGGAGCGTAAAGGGAATATAGCGAAAGTTTCAGGAGTTAGCCGAGCGCTAATGAGGAATATAAGTAATTTAAAGTAGATATTAGGGGGCCGCCACTCAGTAGTCAAGATTTAGGTATTCTTCCACAGGTATCGTCGACCGCTCAAGAAGCTTCCATGAATACAGATTTGATGGGAGACCAACCAGGAGATGTATCTGAGAAGGAAGCCCCACTACCGATCCAGGATTGAAACTGCGTCTGGTGAAAAAAGGAGGGATGTGGGAACCGGCAGCGAAGAGCAACGACAGCGGCGACGTCGACTCCAACGTCAACGCATAATTGAGTCGTTGAGGGTAGAGTTAGTCGAGTAAAGATGGTGGAAGGACCAACAGTGCCAGTCTCGAAATAAAAGTACAAACATTACAACGGACCTAAAAGTGTTGTTATTTTGGGAAACAAACTAAGCTATTGGGCTATTACAGAAGCCAAAGGATTATCACTGTATCACTTAATGATACAATTGAGTATAAACTCCAATTAAGGAAGTATGGTGATCAAGAAAAAGCTGCTAACTTTTTTCTTTTAATGGTTAAATTCCATTTATACTTCTGTTATATAGTTTAAACAAAACATTACATTTTCATTGTAAAAATAAAATATTACTTATTATAAATTACTAAATTTAATTCACTATATTCAAAGATTAATTAATCTGCATAACATCTTCAGTGTCATACTCTAAATATAAGCTATTTGAATATAAAAATAATACAAAATAAAATAAAATTAAAATTCAAAATGAAAATAATATTAAATAAATTTTGAAATTATTATTATGTATTAAAGTTTGAGAATAATTAACTAATTTTTGGTATAAATGTTGACCTCCAAAATATTCAGATCATCCTTGATCAAAACTTTTAACAACAATTTGACCATAACTTAAAGGATAAAAAATTATCCCATAAGTTCTAATATAAGGTATAAATCATATAGATCCAAGAAATGTTGATAAATTATAAAATAAAAAAGACTTATTTAAACTATATAATTTAGTTATAGAAATTAAATAACCAAAAATACCACCAAAAATACAAACAAATAAAGTTAATAATTTAATCGATAAAGGTAAACAAATTATATATGGGTAAGGAAAAATTAATCAATTTAATATTCTACCCCCAATAATTCTTATAATTAGTAAACCTATTATACCTCGTAATATAATTCATCTTTCATCATTTAATATATTTAAACTACCACAATTTAAATCTCCTGTTATTGAATAAAACCAATCGAAAAGAATAACTTACAGTTAAACCTGTAGGAAAAAAATATTAAAAAAATGGAAATAAATTAATATTACTAATTATAACAACTTCTAAAATTATATCTTTAGGTCAGTCTTCGACTTCGTCGGGCAGACGTCAGTTTTCGTATCAGCAGAGTCTAATCGGTGTATTTCTTTCGCGACCCACGTGGTCTATCATTATTTGCTTTCATACATTCTTTCGTGAGTGCAGTTGTGTTTTAGCTCTTATAACTAAAGCTTATTTCATCAGACTATGGGGACTTCCCCTCGGCCCCCTATTCTGAAGGGCAATCAGTTTGCGTTGCTCTCTGATAGCCCCCCGGCGAAAAAAAAGAGACAAAAAATCGACTTGACCTTCCCCCAACTCCCAACAATAACCCTCGAAAACCCGAAATACATTGTAATCGCATCAAAAAACAATGAAAAAAAATCTCAGATTTCTCCTGTATTGCCGTGTACAACGCCCTACGACTAATATCTAAAAAAATTCCCTCCATCAATAACTTTCGAGACGGCAACCTGCTGATGCTGCTTAAAAATCAAACCGAGGCTGAAAAATTCATCAACTCACCTTCTCTACCGACATCACATGCAAAATGCATGAAAGTCTAAACCAAGTAAAAGGCACAATATACGCTCCGTACCTCTCCGACGTTTCCAACGAAGATATTATAGAAGAATATTGATATATTCAAATTCACCAAAACCACGGATACTGGCATTAAACCAGAGGCCGGCAGCGTCCTATCCCATGTGCATAGCAAAAAGGCCACGGGGCAGCGCAGTCGGCACACACATAGTGTAAAAACTTCGTGTAGCGTCGGCCTTACTGCTCGGGTCCCGCGGCGGCAGAGAAAATAAGTCGTATGTCTTCGGGCCTATGCACATGCTGCTTCGGTATTCTGTTCGTCAGCGTTGCGAGAACAGAGATGAATTCATTTCAGCGCAAATTACTTTGTACACTGACAAAAATGTTCAATATAATATGGAAACATAATTTTTTCTCTTTAGAAAATATGGATGGCGGGGCGCAATGTTTGATTTGCAAATGTGTTGCAAGTCGATGCGCACTATTTTTTATTGAGAGGCACTATGATATTAAGCATTCTCGGTTCAAGGGACTTGTAGGGGCTGAGCGTGCCACGAAATTATTAGAACTGAAAGCGAAATATTTTCTAATATATGTTGCACCCAAAATTGAAACATCACATAGCGCAAAACATTTTTCCTTATCTGGATTCATTTCTTTCAGTGCAAAGCAAGAAACGTTTTGCCTTCGTATTGCTTCGTGTCTCTTGCCTTCGCACACAAATGCACAAAACATGTGAGTGTATTACGTGTCGGCTTCTGCATTAAACCCTCATGTCATTCTGGTTACATTTGATTTATACAATCTTCCCAACAAAATCGACATTGAATGGCATTCGGTAAAAGTACAGGAGTACTATATACCAAACCCAATGAGGTGTAAAACTTGCCAGCTGCTTGGCCATACAGCTAAACACTGCAAAAATGAACCACTTTGTGGTAATTGCGCTTTACCTCTCCATTCGCCTGATAACTGCACACAAACGATCACCCATCTTCCTCTCGCCAATGCCCCAAATATCAGCAGCAAAGAGAAATTCTGAAAATCAAGACAACAAAAAAATGTACAATGCGCGAAGCTAAGTCACTCTTCAATGCAACAACAACAAAGCAATCCAACCCTTCTTCCAACGCTGCAGTAACGATTACTGGACACAATAGAAACGAAAAAACATCTGATCAAAAAAACAACAAAAACCACAACTCAAGACCAAATCACAACAAACTAAGCAAAGATAAGACAATTATTGTCACAAATGAAGGAACAACAACAACAACATCATCAAACACCTCTACGCCGCTGTCTTATCAGCAAAAACCACACGAAAATAACAAAAACGTATCAGTCGATTTCGACTATGCTACTCTGGGCTGTTCGCCTGAAACCACTGAATATTTAAAACAACCCCAAACTAACAAAATTAACAAATTTTCTAACACAAACCTCCCAACTACCTCCACAAATTTAACTCAAAAAGAATATAACACCATATCAGAAGAGTCTATGGACGACTCTGATACGTAATTAGAAATAAACTTTTTCCATTGCATATAATATTCACTTTACGCCTTCCAAATAATGACCCTTACAATTCTGCAATGGAATATAAACGGATATTTCAACAATTACATTGATCTATTATTATTAATTAAACAAACAAAACCGGATATTATATGCCTACAAGAGAGTAATCTCAAATCTAATAATACTCATGTTGCAACTCCCAAACCATTTATTGGTTATTTTTTCAATAACTCTCCCAATCTTCATGCGAAGCATGGTGAACAGTTGTGTCCCCCGAAACCAACGCAAACACTTTTTGGATATTCAGTTTTATATTAGTTTTAATAGTAATGATTTTGGCACAACGGTAGGTAGCGGCGTGTATGTCGGTGTGATGCTCGGTGACGTTCGCAAGCAGACTGACTCTCTCTCCCACGCACGTCGCTCGCCAGACCTCTGCTGTGGGTACGCACGAACGCCAACGTTCCGAGAGAGCCTAGATTGGAGAGTTTGGCATCTTGGGAACAGTGATGCAAAACCGAACATGCCGCCCGCCAATGCTAGATCTAGCATTAAGATTCCTGGTTCCCGCGGCGACAATCCGCTAAAACTTCTTGGTTGAGGGTTCTAGAGAAGGGAGATAAAAGCAAGATGTGTGCGCCAGTGTATATTTATCAGATTAGAGGGTGGGTATTTGAGTGTGCGTATATGGTTATGTCTCAACCGGCAGTCTACATAGCTTCGATACCGATCGCTTCAACTGCCCTTGCGCTGTTTAAAGTGTAACCACACGAACCAATGAGTCCTGTCCTGGGTGAAGCTCGAGTACACGCCCTAGCAGCCATTGTGACGGCGGAAGCCTATCATCCTTAACGAGCACGAGGTCGTTGAGCTTGAAGCTTTCTGATTCCTGGCACCACTTGGGCCGTTGTTGCAAATGAGCTAGCCAGTCGCGACTCCAGCCCTTCCAAAAGTGGCGAATCATTGTTTGCTGGATGAGGAACTGCTCCCGGAACGACGTGGTTTTAGGCCGATACTCCGGCGGAGCAAACATTGTGTCTCCAATCAGAAAATGCGCTGGAGTCAGAACCTCCAAGTCGTCTGCGTCAGCCGTGAGAGGGCACAGAGGGCGTGAATTGAGACATGACTCGATAGTGATGAGCACCGTTGATAGCTCTTCGTAGGTGAGCCGCCGATCCGCCATGACTCGATTTAAATGGTGTTTCAGAGCCTTTACATTGGCCTCCCACAATCCACCAAAGTTGGGCGATTGGGGAGGAATAAAATGCCAAATTGTTCGCTGAGATGCCAACTTAGGTGCGATCATCTCATCAAAATCCTTTCGGAGCTGAGCATGCACCGTCTTCAAAGCATTGTCTGCACCGACAAAGTTGGTGCCGTTGTCGCTATATAGGTGTTTGACCAACCCTCGCCGACCTGTAAACCTGTCCAGAGCCTGTAAGAAATGCTCGGTGGTGAGGCCTGTCACCGCTTCCAAGTGCACAGCTTTTGTCGCCAGACAAATGAAAATGACAATGTAGCCCTTGTACACACTAACGCCTCGTAGCCGTGCTGCCTTGAGCTCTATGGAGCCGGTATAATCTACTCCGGTCGCGATGAATGGGCGACTCGGCGGATTGACTCGATGAAGAGGCAGATCTCCCATAAGCTGTGTGGACGTTGTCGGTCGCACCCGGAAACATCGCATACATTTCCTGATCACTCGACGAACTGCCTGCCTCCCAGTGATGATCCAGAACCGTTGGCGTGCGTGCGCCAAAGTCAACTGCGCACCTCCGTGTAGCGTGGAACGATGCGAGTTCTTGATGACCAATGTTGTGAAGTGATGGGAGCCGGGCAGAATGATTGGATGACGTCGATCGTATGGCAAAGCTGAGTGTCGCAAACGTCCCCTTATCCTTGCGATGCCGTGGGCCATGAACGGTGATAAACTTACGAGCTTGCTCCGGGATGGTAATGGCGCGGACCTTCTTACGGCTGCTAGATCGGCCGGGAAGGATTCAAGTTGGACGGTGCGGACAATAATAAACAGAGCTTGGTCTAGCTCCTCAACGCTCAAGGGACCTGTGCGCCGGTTTCCCTTGTTACATGTGTTGTGCTTGAACCGCATAATGTAGGCAATGACTCTTACAGCTTGAGTATACGTGGAAAACCTCTCTATGACTGAGAGTCCCTGGACAGCATGGTGTACGTGAATTTTATCCGATTTGGCTTCCAACGCGGGGTCAGCCAAGGAGATCTCCGACACCTGTTTGGACGGCCACGAGGACTGATCGTGCAGGAGCCAACCTGGTCCCTTCCACCACAATTCGAAATCCTTCAGCTCCTCTGGGGCGAGTCCTCTCGTCGCACAGTCTGCTGGGTTCTCTGTCGTGCTCACGTGACCCCCCTTCACTTGGTGTAGAATGGTCCAATATGAAGGCAACTCTGTTAGCGACGAATGTTTTCCACCTATTAACGTCACCCTGCAACCAGTTTAGGACAATCGTAGCATCGGTCCAATAAAATGTTCTAATCGGAAGCGACGATAGCCGCTGAGAAGCTACTATCCACTTCACGAGCTTGATGGCCAATACCGCACCGCTTAGTTCTGTACGCGGGATGGTCAAAGGCTTAGAGGGAGTGACCTTTGTTTTGGACATAAGCAGGGATGCGAAACATGACCCGTCGACATGTTCCACTCGAAGATAAACGGCCGCTGCATATGCTGTTGAGGACCCATCACAAAACGCATGTAGTTGCATCGACGCAACAGATTCCGGTGAGTAATGAATCCATCGACCAATGCTGATATCGCCGATCCTCTGCAAGCAGTCTCGAAACGCTTTCCATCGCTCTGCCAGAGGTTCGGGTACTGCTTCGTCCCACTCCAGAGACGCCCTTGTACCGTCTGCACGCTCAGTCTTGGCCATGGTTACCTCCTTCAGGATCAGCTTCCCCGAGATGATGACAGGCGCGATTAACCCTAGCGGATCAAAGAGCCTGGCGATGCTGGACAAGATCGTCCTTTTGGTAGAATTTTCTGTGAATTCAAAATTGATTTTAAACTTAAAACAGTCCTTGTTGGGGAGCCAGTACATTCCTAACGCCTTTATGGGATCACTGTTATCCCAGCTCAATAACGTTTGACTGCAGCGATGCTCTGCCGGGATCGAGCGCAATAGCCTCGAATCGTTGCTGGACCATTTGCGCAATTCCATGCAGGCGGATTTTATAGACGCCTCAACTTGAGCCCTTTTTTCCTCTGCCCCTTCTATGGTGTGATCGCCCGATAAGATATCGTCAACGTATATTTCGTTCATGAGGACTTCTTCAGCCTTCGGGAACGAACCTCGTTCATCGTGAGCCAATTGATGAATGACTCTGATAGCCGTGTATGGCGCCGAGGCTGTTCCAAATGTCAGCGTCGACAATGCGTACGTGTTGATGACTCCATCCTCCGCCCGCCATAAAATCCGCTGAAATTGCGCGTCGTCAGGATGAACGTCAATGCAACGATACATTTTTTGTATATCCGCTGTGAATACATAGCGATATTTCCGCCAATTTAGAATTACCGAAGACATGTCGTTTTGAAGCGTAGGTCCTGTGCACAGTATATCGTTCAAGGAGCGTCCATTGCTAGTTCTGGCAAAAGCATCGAAAACTATACGTTGCTTTGTGGACGTATTCTCCTCCTTAAAGACGGCGTGGTGTGGCAGCACGCACGACGTGATGTGTGCATCGCTGGACTTTCGACTGGTCAAACTGCGTTCAGTGCCCACCGCCGGGCTGATCTGACCCAATGCGAAGTACTCCTCTATTTCGTCGCTATATCGCTTCCAACGTTCGGGGGCCTTAGACAGCTTCCTTTCCGTCTGCAAAAAACGATTGAGTGCCATTTGATGAGATCTTCCTAGAACCATGCTTGGATCCAGATATGTTTTGAACGGAAGCCTTGCTACGTAGCGTCCAGCTGGCCTGCGCACATATGTCTTCTGGAAAAACGATTCACACCACCGATCGTCTTCGGTGACTGTGGATCGTTCCGGTACGGCTTCGACTTCACAAAATCTCCTCAGTAGCGATTCCGTCTCTACAGATATTTGATGGCAGCGCAGATGAGTAGTTCCTCCCATCCCGTGCGTTTGTCCTGACAATATCCAACCAAACTGCGTGTTCTGCGCCATAGGTTCGTTAGGCCCTCCAATCCTGGTTTCAGGCAACATGATTTGTGCCATCAAATCAGCTCCCAATATTAGATCAACTCGTTTTGATCGGTAGTACTGAGGGTCTGCCAGCTGAAGCCCCTGGATGTGATCCCAGCGCTTTGGAGGGAAACTTTCACTAGGTAGATACGACGTTAATGTACTGAGCACGTATGCCGAGCAGATATCTAGAGAAAACTGTTGATTAATATTGCTGAACGCTTGAAAATTCACCATATACTTGCTGCGGCGACCACCCCCTTGACCGACGCCAATAATGGAGGCGCGGGTACCCGTTCTTTTTAAATGTAGAGCTTGTGCCACATGCTCGGATACGATAGTTGCCTCGGATCCCTGGTCGATGAGAGCATTGATGACAGCCTGGAGACCATTGATCGGATTCCGTATGACGATACGCGCGGTGGCGAGGAGGATCTGCCCCTTAGGAGTATCCGACGAAGTGGCTGAAAAGCAACGATAGGACACACTGTGTGATTGACCAGGTGGGCCAACTGGATTGCTAGTCGAAGGCATGAGTGACTGCGGTGTCGTAGGCCGGGCAGTACTCGGTAGCGACAGGTTCGAGGGTTGACCTGGTGAAGTGACGGGAAAATGTAGCAACGTATGGTGCCGTTGCCCGCACACTTGACAACCCTTATTGCTGGTGCAGCGAGAAAGTGTGTGGGATCGGCTTAAGCAATTAAGACACAACTTTGCCTTGTTCGCAATGTCTTTGCGCTTGTAGCAGTCTAGGGCCAGAAAGGCTGGACAACGGCGTAGGATGTGGTCGCCGTTGCAGTGAAGGCATTGGACAGTTGAGCGATTTGGTCGGTCCTGCACGTTATGCACTCGAACACGCTTGGTGGAGTCTGACGAGCCCGGCGAAGCATTGGAGTCGTACGATGAGCTGTGGTTCTCGATCGCATCCATTATGAACAGCCGGTCGTTCAGAAACGATTCTAATTCCGTGAACGAGGGCACGGTGGAGCTGCTGCCTTGATGATGCTCCCACGCCCTATGAGTCTCCTTTGGTAGCTTCGATGCCAAGTAGTGAGCCAGCCAGTGGTTGCGCTCCCCATCCAAGGCTTGAATGCGGCGGAACGCAGCCAGGCAGACATTGACCGTGCTGAGCATAGTCCGTATGGACTCAGCAGTCTCCTTTTGTAATCTGGGAAGAGCATAGATGGCGTTCATGTGATGCGAAAATACTAGGCGAGAGTTGTTGTATCTCTTGACCATCATATTCCACGCCACCGTATAGTTACCGTCCGTGAGCTGCATTTGGCGTATATCGTTGTCCCGACCTGGCGGGAGAGCCTCCTTGAGAAAGTGCAACCTTTGCACACCGCTTAAAGCAGAGTTTTCATGTATCAAGCTTAAGAACGCGTCATGGAACCCTGGCCAATCAATACAGGCACCAGAAAATCTGGGGACTGGCATGTGTGGCATTTTCAAGTGGACTTCTGGCGTGACAGTATGTCTTTCGGATGAGAGGGTGGGCAGGTTTTCCGCTGCCGGAAACCGCTTCTCGGACTCCTCAGCTAGGACACAGACCACTTCCATATGACGCTCCTCAAACTCGGAAGAAAACATTCTGGTATAGTACTCGGATTCGTCATACCCATTCAAATTGAGAAGCTCTTCGTGAGTTTCACGAAATGCCTTCCGCAAGCCTTCCACCTGTTCCATACGCTTCTGAAAGTAAATACGCGTCTTCCTCGACTCTGAATCTTTTCGAAAGTTCTGCAATGTGGATTTTAAAGACTAGTGACGATCTTTCTGCACCCTCACCAGCCTTTGTAATGGCAGATGCTTCGAATCTGAATCCGTCATATTTATAGTTAAACTTTAACGCTTGCACAACTCAACCCAAATCAATATAGAATTCGTTTAGAAACTCGAGGTACTGATCTCGCACACAAACTTACTTAAATTCTCTTCACTTACCCGCACCAAACGCAAGCAATGAGATTAGCAAAGAGATGAAGGTGAAGAAAGCCAGAGCGATGAGCCGTGGGCGAAGAGAGCGGAGCGTACAGCCGTGGGCGAAGAGAGCGGGGCGTACAGCCGTGGGCGAAGAGAGCGGGGCGTACAGCAATACGCAAGCACGTTATTGCGGTTGTTGCATTCCTCCAGTGCTACCTTTCGCCCGCGATTTAACTGCGTCGAAATATGTCCATGAAATTGTTAGTGTTTTGCGGCTGGGTTCCCCCCATGGGCCACCATGAACAGTTGTGTCCCGTCGATATATATATATATAGTATATAGAGAGGACAATGAGGAGGGGTTCCCGAAACCAACGCAAACACTTTTTGGATATTCAGTTTTATATTAGTTTTAATAGTAATGATTTTGGCACAACGGTAGGTAGCGGCGTGTATGTCGGTGTGATGCTCGGTGACGTTCGCAAGCAGACTGACTCTCTCTCCCACGCACGTCGCTCGCCAGACCTCTGCTGTGGGTACGCACGAACGCCAACGTTCCGAGAGAGCCTAGATTGGAGAGTTTGGCATCTTGGGAACAGTGATGCAAAACCGAACACATGGCGTTGGTATAATTATACGTCAAAACATCCCACACAAAACTCTCAACATAATCTCTTCCACTTGCTCCATCCCACCCTAATATTATAATATTTAATTCCTATATACCCCCCAACGAAAGACTAAAAGCCTCAGATTTAATAAACATTGTAGAGTCAGCTCATAAGCCTATAGTCTATGTCGGGGACTTCAACGCTTGGAGTCCTCTTTGGGGGTCCAGCTCTCGCAATCCCAAGGTTTATCAAGTTGAAGACCTCATAGTCAGAACAAACTTAGCTATTTTAAATGACGGCTCTGCCACCCACCATTCAACTCACAACTCTTTTACTAACATTGATCTGAGTATGACTTCCGTATCGCTAGTACCATACAGCAAATAGACCATTTCCCAAAATTTACACGGAAGCGATCATTTTCCTATTACTATTAACCTTCTGACTCATTTAAAACCCGAAAAGCTCCCACCTATAATTAGGTTCAAAACTGACTACGCCAACTGGAATATCTTCCAATCGGTTTGTAAAAAACACTTCCAGTTCCCGTCGACCAACGACTTGAACCTCTTCGTTGCCAGAATTACGAAAAGCATAAAAACAGCAGCCAACGTAGCCATTCCACAAAGCAATCCTAAAAAACAGATAAGAAACCCTGTTTGGTTTAGCCCAAGTCTTCAAGATCTAAGAAAACAAAAGCAGACTCTCTGGCATAACTATAAAACCTTTCGAAACTCCACCAATTTAGTAGCCTACAAAAAAGCGAGAGCCCTGTTTAAAAGAGAAGCTATTAGAGCTAAACGAGATTCTTTTAGCAATTTTGCTTCTAACATTAACCCACTTTCCACAACAAAAAAATTATGGGCGGATATCAACAAATTAGTCGGAATCTTCCCAGGGCCTCTTAAATCCATCAGAGATAATAATGTTGAGCTACAAAATTCGGTTGACATTGGCAATGCTTTTGGAGCTATGTGGTCCAATTATTCCAGCGATGAAAACTTCTCTAATGTGTATAAAGTTAATAAAGAAAACTTCCTCTCTCTAGCATACTCGCCCAATCACATTTCCGCAGATGCTAAGTATCTTGATGCTCAGATCACATTGATTCAGCCCTGCAGCACGCAAAGGGGAAATCTCCTGGTTATGACCGCATCTCATACCCTATGCTTCGAAACTTGCCAATAGAAGGAAAGCAAAGATTGTTAGAAATTTACAACAAAATGTTAGATGCAGGTAGCTATCCGCATACATGGAGAACGGCCATAATAATCCCAATCCTTAAGCCAAACAAACCTTCCCACGAATTATCATCCTTCCGTCCCATATCTCTACTTTCTTGCTTGAGCAAAACACTGGAAAAAATTCGTACCAAAAGGATCATGTGGTTTATTACCAAAAATAAACTTATCAGCCCCAACCAAACTGCATTCAAACAACAACACAGTACCATGGACTCACTATTGCATATCCATCATTACGCGTCAGATGCTCTTTCCACCAAAAATCATGTAACCATCCTGGATACTGATTTTGAAAGAGCTTTTGATCGCGTTGGTGTGCACACCGTACTGGAGCAACTTTCCCGGTTGGGGGTAGGTCCTAAGACCTTCTACCTAGTGAAGGCTTTCATGACCAAGCGATTGCCTTCCACTCCCTAGATAATATAATACTAAAGCACAAAAAAATACAACTCTCTGTTTACGCGGATGATGCTATAATATACAGCAACTGCAAAAATACAAATTTACTATTTCTTACTTTTAAACAAATACTCATGGATATCGTTGAATGGGGTAATTTCTCAGGGGCCACTCTTTCCTTAAACAAATGTAAATTATTTCATATTTGTAAAAAACATCGTTGTACATATCCAACTCTAACGGTAAATAACACAACATTAGAATATACATCTAGTCTTAAAGTTCTCGGCCTTTCGCTCGACAGTAGACTTACGTTTAAGCAACATTGTGTTAATCTTAGAGATAGCCTTAACAAGCGCCTTAATATCATTAAGTTTCTTGGGTCTAAGCGTTCTCTTGTCCATCTACCATCACTAATTCATGCGACAAGAGCCCTAATACTGGCCAAAATCGACTATGGACTGGTAATCTATGGATGGTGTGCGCCATCCAATATCAAATTGTTCTCCCCCGCATACCATGCAGCAGTACGGCGTAGCATTGGCGCCTTCCCCACAACTCCGACGAAATGCCTTTTAGCGGAAGCTGGGCTTCCTGAAGTACAGACGAGAGCCGCGCAACTGACTATTAAGCTTATACCTAAAATTCTCTGCTCGACTAACCAACTCTGCTAAAAGACTTCAATACAACGGTTAAACAGCGACGAAGGTTCAAAGTCATGTCTACTATCCGCAGATCTTCCAGTTTCTTCAAAAAACATCAACTGGATAGGCCATATCGTTGGAACAAAATCAGCCCATCTCCTCCTTGGCAACTTCCGGGCCACACCGTGAACACGTCTCTCAACTTATTGAAAAAATCAAAAACACCCAAAAATGTATTTCAGCAAATGCTAGCTGCCGAAACAGAAAAAGTCCCTAACTGGACCTGGCTTTACAGTGACGGATCGAAAACAATTGCAAAGATGTCGAAAAATAAAACTCCTTTGGGCTCCTGGTCACATGGGCGTAAAAGGTAATGAGCTTGCAGATGCAGCGGCCAAACAGGCAGGACATTCTCCTTGCCTAACTGTCATCCCTGGTGTCAGAGAAGACTTATGGCGCAACATTAAAGAGATACTAAGAAAAAAGGAAATCACTCAATGGGACAGTTACGATCATAGGCTTAAACAATTTAACCCAAGCAAGGAACCAGTCCGATATCCACCTTCATTGCACAGAAGACATTGCAATATCATCACCCGCCTCAGAACTGGTCACTCCGCCTTAATCCACGACCATCTGCTAAATGGAAAAGCTATGCCCAGATGCCCGAAATGCGAGGGAGAATTATCCACCAAACACATATTGGATACCTGCCCACAACTGTATAATTCAAGGATTTGTCTATTTGGCCAAATCCAACCCACCTCTCTTCTTATTTCACCCACACTCAATAACATAAAATCAGTAATCAAATTCCTAGATGTAAAAACCTTACTCAATAAGATATAAGTTAACTATCGAGTCGATGGCCTTAGCAGCTAGCACTCTTAACCCGTTAGTTATTATATTATTTTGTATAATAATAAATAATAAATAAATAAATAAATAATATCTTTAGGTATAAGCATTTTTAGCCCACCTATTAAACGAATATCCTGAGAATTATTTATTTTATGAATGCTCCTGCATATATAAATAAAAAAGCTTTAAATAAAGTATGAGTTAATAAATGAAAACCTAACTGTCTTAAAGTTGATAAAGCAATAATCTTTTTTAAATCAAATTCTAAATTAGACCCTAATCCAGCTATAAATATTGTCAAACCAGATAATAAAAGAAGCGATTGCCCTAATCAAGAAGATATTAATAAAATATTAAATCGAATTAAAAGATAAACCCCAGCTGTAACCAATGTTGAAGAATGTACTAAAGCAGAAACAGGGGTAGGAGCAGCTATAGCAGCAGGTAATCAAGAGGAAAGAGGAATTTGAACTCTTTTAGTTATGGCAGCTAATATCACTAAAGAACCAATTATTAACATTTCAAAATCATTTTTTATTACTTCTAAATAAAAAATATTATTTCAACTACCATAATTTAATATTCAAGCAATAGCTAATAATAAAGCGACATCACCAATACGATTAGATAAAGCACTTAATATTCCTGCATTATAAGAGTTTAAATTTTGAAAATAAATAACTAAACAATAAGAAACTAATCCTAATCCATCTCATCCTAATAAAATTCTAATTAAATTAGGACTAATAATTAATATTATTATTGATAAAACAAATATTAAAACTAATATAATAAATCGATTCATATTTTCATCTCTTCTTATATATTCCTTTCTAAAAAAAATGACTAAAGACTATTATGACTAAAATGACTATTAAAACAAAAGATATAAATAATAAACTTATTCAATCAAATAAAAAAATTATCACAAATCAACGTATTCTTATTGAATTTAATGAAACAAATTCAAATTCAATAAAAAACACTATATTATTTAATATAAAATATAAACTTAAAAAAAAACAACTTAATCTAATAGAAATCAAATTAACAATTGATAAATATTTCACAATCAAAAATGAATTTATTCATATCACTAACACCACAAATTAGTATTTTTATTAAACTATTGAAATTATAATCACAGTATACATGAAATTAATAAAATTAAAATTAATAAATTTAAAGGTAATCAATGTAAAATTATTAATAAATATTCACGAATTTTCCCCCCTCTAAAAGAATAAACTCCTGAAAATAACTTTCCATGTTGTCTAAAAGAATAAAGATATAAAGTATAAGCTGCTCTAAAAAAAGATAAAAATGATAATAATAATAATAATCATGATCAAGAAACAATTATATTTAATAAAGATTCAGCTAATAAATTTAATGTAGTTGGAGCTGCTATATTAGCTGAACTTAATAAAAATCATCATAATGTTATGGCAGGCATAAAATTTAATAAACCCTTATTAATAATCTTCGTCTACCTAAACGTTCATAAGAAACATTAGCTAAACAAAATAATCCGGATGAACATAGTCCATGAGCAATTATTAATGTGTAGGTACCACATGCACCTCAATAAGTTATTGTTAAAAGACCGGCTAATACAATTCCTGTATGAGCAACTGATGAATAAGCAATTACAGATTTTAAATCAGTTTGACGCAAAAAAACTAATCTAACTAAAACACCATTTACTAAACTAATTCTAATTCATATAAATCTATATTTTAAATTTATTAATTGCTAAAATTAAATAACTCGTAATAATCCAAACTAAAATTATAGAACCAGAAACAGGTCCTTCAACAAGAGCTTGGGGTAATCATAAATGAACTAAAAATATTGGTATTTTAACTAAAAAAGCACATAATTTACAAAAATATAATAAATCATAATTAAATATATATAATTATTTATTAAATAAAAACTAATAGAACCAATTTCATTTATTACAAAAAAAATACCAATTAATATTGGTAAAGAAACTAATAATGTATAAAATAATTTAACCAGCTTGAAAACGTTCTGGTTAATAACCTCAACCTATAATTAAAAATAAAATTGGAATTAAACTCATTTCAAAAAACAAATAAAACATAAATAAATTCATTCTTCTAAAAGTTAAAACTAATAACAACAATAATAAAACAACATTTAATAAAAATAAATTTTTATAATTATTATATTTATTAATGTTGGACAGAATTTCGCTGCCGTGGCAAGGGAAGTTTTGTGTAACAGAAAGTAAAGACGCAACCGTTCATATGTAAGGTTAATTTGTGACTAAATTCAATGCTCTGCTCGCAGGCAGATAACCGAAAAGAAGGAAGAACAAAAAGGAGATAAGTCACGTGTCTCGTCACGTCTCTTACTCATACGATTACATATTCATAAGTATGCCAATACATGCGTGCATTGCTAGAGATGATCATTTTTCAACACCCTTCCTCAATGCGTGCATGTTTACAAATTCCATTTAATTCAATTTAAACTTAACAATTTTGTAAATTCGACATGCTTTCTCTTAGGGAGATTCTTGGTCAAGATATCTGCAATCATATCTGTTGTACTAGCATACTTTAAGTTAACTTGACCTTCTTCTACAACCTGACGTACAAAGTGATATCTTATATCAATATGCTTGGTCCTTGAATGATGAACTGGGTTCCTAGCCAGCTCTTGTGCGCTCAAATTATCGCCATATAAAGTAGTCGAGGTAGCTTCATCTCCACAACCGATTTCGATGATTAAGCGACGTAAGAATATGGACTCCTTACACGCAGCCGACAGTGCCATATATTCTGCCTCCGTGCTGCTAAGTGCCACGCTGCGTTGTTTCTCGGATCGCCAAGAAATTGGGCCACCTGCCAAAAAATAAACATATCCCGTATATGACTTCCGGTTAGTTCGATCGCCGCCCCAATCTGCATCCACATATCCAGAAAGTGGCTGATGACAACCTTTGTAGTGTAGTTTGAAATTCATCGTCGTTGCCAAGTACCTCAAAACGTGCTTCACAACAGCCAGATGCTCTGTGTGCGGATCTTTGTTCCTCTGGGCCAACTTTGCAACTGAATGCAAAATAACTGGTCTGGTTGTGAGTGCCAGCCACATCAGCTCACCAATCATCGATTGATACATGACAGGATCAACCTTTTGAAACTGCTCATTAGTACAATCCACCTGGAACCCCGCATCCAACGGGGAAGCCACTGTCTACATTTGTCCATGTCATGAGCATGCAATAGTTCTTTGATGTACTGCGAGTGGCCTATGGTGATAGGCCTTCACTCACTCCATGTTTAGAAACAGCTCTGGAACACCTTTGTCGACACATTCGAACGCATTTGAAATAGCGGACTTGATACTGTGCATGTCTTCTTTAGACTGGCATGCTATAAGTAAATCGTCAACATATACCAGGATTAGCGATAAGTTACCTTTCCCTCTCTGCTGGTATAGACACTGCTCGTTTTCACAGGCAAAAAAACCCAGATTAGTCAGGACGCCATTCAGCTTAGAATTCCATTCCCTTCCTGACTGCTTCAATCCATATATTGCCTTTTTAAGCAGCATAGCCTTCGCTGGATAGGCTCGATCAATGTACCCTTGTGGTTGCTTCATGTACACCGTATCGCTCAGGTCACTATTGAGGTATGCCGTACATACATCCATTTGGTTGACATATAACTTCAATTCCGCTGCTAGTGCAAGAATAAATCGGACGCTTTCCAATCTGCAAACTGGAGAAAAGGTTTCCGCATAGTTTATGCCGTACTGCTGGGAGCAACCTTTTGCCTCCAATCGCGCCTTGAAACGTTCGATCTGACCATTTTTGTCGCGTTTCAGGCTATATACCCATTTGCATTCAACCGCTCGCTTTACGTTGCTGGCAACCAGAGCACCAAGAACGTTGTACTCCTTTCTCGGACGGCCAGGTTTGCCGGTCCGAATTAGCCTTGGTCTGCCAGGTCCAACACGAGGAGCTGGCTCATCTGACTCCACCTTTTCAGTTGCGCTCTCGTACCCATCAGGATCGCTGCTACTGGAATGCTCCCCTTCAACGCTTTTGCCATCGCTGCTGTCTCCACCGCTGCTGTCAATATCATCAGTGTCGCCGCCAGACTGCATGTTAACTTCTGCCGTCGGAAGCTCGAACATGATTGAGTCCTTGTCGTCTTGGATCTCGTCAAATAGAACTTCTCGCCTCTCAATCACCTGATGAGACACCGGGTCATACAGTCGATAGCCCTTAGCTGCTACTGAATATCATGCGATATTCTTTGCCTTTTGGTTGAAGTTTACTTTTCCGTGGACCCTTGTCCAGAGCTACTGCAACGGAGCCAAAAACTTTTAGATGGCCAACAAAAGGTTTCTTACCAGTCCACGCTTCCATTGGCGTCATACTGGTCAGCGCCTTGGTCGGTGATCGATTCCGCACACAGCTGCGTTGACTGACTCAGCCCACAAGGATTCGCCCAATCCTGACTGGGCCAGCATACATCTTGACATTTCCACCAGAGTGCGGTTTGCCCTCTCAGCAACGCCGTTTTGCTGTGGAGTGTATGCCACTGTCAGCTGCCTCTCGATCCCTTGATTTTTCAAAAATTCATCAAACGGTTTGTTGACAAATTCGCCGCCATTGTCGCTACGGATACATTTGAGACTTTTTCCCGTTTGCCGTTCAACCATTGTCTTGAACTCGACGAACTTCTTGAAGACTTCATCCTACTTCCGCAGGAAATACACAAATACACGCCTTGATTTGTCATCGATGAAGGTTAGAAAGTACTTTGATCCAGCAAGCGACTGTGTGCCAAAGGGCCCGCACACATCTGCATGAGTTAGTTCCAATATATCTTGAGCTCTACTGGTGGTTGTAACAGGAAATGGTTGCGCATGAATCTTGCTGACCATACATGTTTTGCAATTCATGTTCGCCGGGAAAACCATATTTTCAATGCCACGCACCATTCCTTTACTGATCAAGTCTTTCATACTGCTGATATTCAAGTGGCCGTACCGTTTGTGCCACAGGGCACCATCAGCCTTAACCGCCGCAAAACAGTTGTTTTGTTTTCCTCGAAACATATACAAGTTTCCAACTCTGTTCGCCTTTACAATGCATTCGCCTTTCTGGATTACTTGTGCATATTCTTGTCCAAAAGTGACGAAACATTTATTCTTTACAGCGCTGCTCACGGAGAAAAAATTTCCATTCATTTTGGGCACATAGAGAACATTTTTTAACAGCAGTGTGTATATCTCTATCTTCAGCTCTACTTCCCCTTTTCCTTCTGCTTTTAGAAATCCGGAGTCAGCCAGACCAATCATTTCTGTGTGATTCTCGAGCTTTGTGAATAACTGTTTCTCACAACACATGTGGCTTGTGGCACCACTATCCAAGCACCACATACTCTTTTTCATATTATCTGCGTCCAACGCATTTAATAGGCTGCACTGCTTATTCTCGCCTTTTGCTGCCTTTTCCATATTTGCGCTCTCTCTCTTACACTGAGCCTTCATATGCCCGAGCTCATGGTGAAATAAGTAATAAGGTGATGTACTCAGCTGTGGTGAGGACGTCAAATTTTTCACCTCGCTCTCTCGGCTCTCAGAGAGCAAATCGCTAGAAAGAGATAGCAAGCGTTTTGACAAACGACTGACAAAAATAACGTCCCCGAAAGAGAGCACATGTGGTGAGTACATCACCTTATTACTTATTTCACCATGCCCGCGCTCACCACACTTGAAACATATCATATTATTGTTTCTCTTCTTTTGCGTTCTCTGCGCGGCCGGCTTGTGTATTGCGGCAAATGCTTTTGCGTATTCCTTTTGATCTTCTGCGTTTCCCTTTCGTTCGCCTTTTTCCTTCAATTTTACGCATAGAACATCAAATGTCGGCAGACTATCGCTCGTCTCTATGGCGACAACAAAATTTTCGAATTGTTCTGGAAGGCTCGACAGTAAGACGATTGCGCGTAGTTCATCATTTAGCTCGATTCCTACTGACCCAAGGCCATCAAGAATATCCACGAACTCATTTATGTAACTTGAAATGCTTTGCCTTTGGTCCATGCGTTTGCTTAGCAATTTCTTGTACAGTTGAACCTTTCGTACAGGTCCACTTGGTTGATGAACACTTTTTAATTTTTTTCATGCCTCGGACGACTTTTTTCAATTTTTAATGTATCCCAACTGTGAAGTTTTTACACTTAATGTGATCATGGACAGCGCCTTTTCATCCTTAGCCTGCCAATTCACACCTTCGGGAACATTCGTTGGAAGTAGGTCACCAGATGCCACACTCCACAATTCAGCGTGCACCAAGACAGACCGCATTTGAATACACCATGAGTCATAATTTCCCTTCTCCAATTTGTCTATCTGATAAATCCCGCTCATAGCTGAATATCGTTTAGTCTCTGAGTCACACCGAAGTTAATAGTTCGTAACTATAACAATCACTTTACTTTTTATTCACAAAATGCGATCCTGGGCCCATAACCTGTTAAACAGAGTCTCGCTGCCGTAGTAAGGGAAGTTTTTTGTACCGCAAGGTAAGGTTTATTTGTGACTAAATTCAATGCTCTGCTCGCAGGCAGATAGAGACCGCAAAGAAGGAAAGACAAAAAGGAGATAAGAAAACGTCGTCTCGTCACGTCTCTCACTCATACGATTACATATTCATATGTATGTCAATACATGCGTGCATTGCTAGAGATGATCATTCTTCAACAAGAACTACACTGAGTCAGGGATACTATAGGTACAGAGGTATATATCCTTTTTTATGAATGGCTTGAAGGAGAAATGTCAAATATCTGCGCGACCAGCACCTGTGAAAGAAAAAGGTCAACATTTGACCCTAACAGGTATTTATGTATGTATATATATCCTCACCAAGGCTTGAGTATAAGGAATAAAAGTAACTGTCCACAACATTTACACCCCAAATGAATATGAACAGGTAGGTTATATATCCAACATATATATCAATACCTAAGACTCGGTAAAACAAAAATTAAAGGTCCTTTTTGTTTTTTGCAATCCCATTTTGGAATGTTTATTTTTTCAGGTAAATGTCGTTTTGTTCAAACGGTTATAACTTAGCCGTTTATTTTTATAATTTTAAAAGCGATACCTTAAACGACGCCTTATTAATGTGTCTATCTAAAACCAAATCAAAATTCAAATTTTTTATTTTCGTCTTTTTCTGAGTTTTCAAAATTATGAAATTTCAATTTGGAAGCTTAATATCATTTTAGACGTTAAGTTGCAGCTACAAAGTGTCTGAGCTGGATTTATAGCTGCGTTTGTCAGCTTTTAACTGCAAAGTTCAATACAACCAGTTGTAGGAAACTTAAGTTATGTGACAAATAGAAGCCCTACCTATGACAAAGAATACCAAATTTTTAAGAATTATTCTGTGCTTTATATATATTATGCTTTACTCATCATTTTGCATTCATTATTAAGAAAGATAACGCTGATACCTCAATAACACTACCTGATACAGCAAAAGACTGTGGATACCAAAATCCAAACGGTATTGGATTTAAAATAACTGGAGCTGTTAACCAAGAAGCAGAGTTCGCAGAGTTCCCATGGATGGTTGAAATTTCGCGGGAAGAAGCTCAACTAAACTTATATGAGTATGGAGAGGCTTTAATAGCTCCAAATGTGGTTTTAACAGCGCACTATGGTCCAGATGAGTTTTTTTGACATAAAATCGAAAAATTGAGTCCCATGGTTCAAACTTCGCATATTTTATTGTTATTACTAATTTTTAAACAAAAGGTTAGACCAGTGCGACCACGCCCACTCATGCCACCCCTGCAAACTGATTGATAATAGAATTAGAAAAAATATATATTATTTCCTGTTCTATTTAATTACATACTTATTTTTTAAATGCTATGTTAATCGTCAGGGCAAATCTACGATTAAAATATGGCAATATCTCGAGATCATGCTGTTGTTCTGGCCAACCAGTAGATACAAATTGATAGACCTTGTGCAGAATACGGTCGCTGTTATGCTATTATCTTCTTCATCCAATTCAATATTATAAATACCCTCATCGTCATCAGAATTGCTTTGCAATTCATTTTTATTAGCAGTAGAAGACAAAGAAGATCCAAAAGTCTTAATACCTTTTTTGGGAATGGTTTTTTTTTTATTTTTTCTTTCCCTATCCTTTAGACAAACACTCGACAGCAATGGATCCGAGGAATCTAAAGCTCTGTAAAATACATATATCAGTCATAGTATTTATCCGACTACTTTTTCTTGAATGCGACAATCTGTCTTTCTTGTTACGCGCTTCAGAAACATTTTCGCCTAAGCATCCTAGTGGAACCAAGCTCGAATTATTAATTTGGTAACCGTGAACCAATATTTTATGTATTGTTGGTGACATCGAACACCATGGGTAGTTACGCATATGTAACAAAAAAAGTTGTTTCACAAAATGAGCGAAATTTTTCCGAATTTATGTACAAGTTGGAAAAAATGGCGATTAAAGTGACGTGAAATTTATTTAAAAGGTCTTCGCTGAAGTTGGTAATTGATGCTAGGGTTGTGTCTGAGTACGGAGAAAACGTTGTGTTCATGATGAGAACTAGCTTAGAACTGACTTTATTTGAAGAGAGAAGGCATACATACATTCGGGTGTAATAGTGTTAGTGTGTGTGTATACAGTACAAATGGCTGATTTTGCTTATTGCTTTGTTCTTATTTTTTTAATACACAACTCATCTCTCCCCTTAAATTACGGTTTGTTAGTAATTTTCTTCTTCCTGTGATCCTGAGGAGAGTAGCGGCTGGTTGCTCGGCGTTCGCGAGTGCTGCTACGGATGGGGATACCCGAACGGCGTTGCTGGGTGGCTGAAGAACCTCTTGCTGAGATGATCCCGGGTCTTCGCTGAACTCAGAAATGGATTGAGAATTCTGGATCGGATTCGATGACGATTCTTCTTCTTGGGCTGGTGCTGTTGGATTTGTAGGCGGACTTGAGAATTCAGGTGTCCACCAAATCTGATTGTTGTCATCGTTGAAGCTGGAACTGCAGTCATCAGGCTCAGATCTTGGCTGTTTTATGTGGCGCTTGATGAAACCTGTGGATGTACGAAAGATAAATAACATACGACCGATGGGCCGATCAATGATAGCTTTTATCCATATTTCTCCCCTTGCATAGTTTTTTGCAAAAACCGTCTGGTTCGGAGAATATTTCGCGGTCTGTTTCTGCTTGCTTTCATTTCGCTTCTCGAAAAGTTGACTTAAGATCGTGCGAACCGGACGACCATGAAGAAGTTCTGCTGGTGTTTTGCCTTCTGAATTAGGTGTGAAGCGATACGAAGCGATACGGCTGTGTTGACTTGATATCCATCCTTTATATTTTTGCTGACGGACGTTTTGAATGTTTGGACGAAAAGCTCAGCAAGTCCGTTTGATGCTGGATGGAATGGTGCTGTTGTGATGTGGTTTATTCCATGTTGCTGACAAAATTGGTTGAAAGAGTCTGAAGTGAGTTGAGGACCATTATCGCTGACTAAAGTCTTCGGATAACCCTCAATAGCTAATATGGCTGAAAGTGCGGCTATAGTGTTTCCAGTTGTTGTCGATGTCACTTGTACTACGAACGGGAACTGAGAATGTGCATCGACACAGATTAACCACATGGAGTCAAATATAGGACCGGCGAAGTCGATGTGTATCCTTTCCCAGGCGGATGTCGCTTTTGGCCAGCTCTCGAATTGCTTTAGTGGGGCTGGATTTCCTATCTTGCACACGCTACAATTCTTTGCAATGTTGTCGAGCCAGTTGTTTCATTCGTACTATTCCCCAATGACCCTCGTGGAGGAGATTGAGAATATTATTCCGTAGTGCTCCCGGAATAATGATTCTATTCACATCAGAATGGAGACATAGTAGGTTGTTGTTAATCGTCAGGGCAAATCTACGATTAAAATATGGCAATATCTCGAGATCATGCTGTTGTTCTGGCCAACCAGTAGATACAAATTGATAGACCTTGTGCAGAATACGGTCGCTGTTTAGCTTTTGCCTGATTATGTCGGCATTTACGGGACATTACATCTCAACGACATTGTAGCATGCCTCTTCTGTATCAAACTTCTCATCTGAGCTGATAGGAAGACGTGAGAGTGCGTCTGCATTTCCACGAGCTGTAGTGCTGCGATATTTAGTTTCATAGTTGTGGGCCATCACAACCACAGCCCAACGCTGAAGTCTGCTAGAAGTCATTGTTGGCAGATGCTTGCTTGGATTGAATATGGAGATCAATGGCTTATGATCAGTAATGAGAATGAACTTCCTGCCGTAAGGGTACTGATGAAATTTCTTTACCCCAAATATAATCGAAAGTGCTTCGTTTTCTATTTGGCTGTATCGAACTTGATGGACATCTAACGTTTTTGATGCAAATGCTATTGGCCTTTCTTTGCCATCTGCTTGAATGTGTGACAAGACTAAACCAATGCCATATGAAGATGCATCGGTGGCTAGAACAAGCGGTAGATGCTCGTTGAAATGTGCTAGCTCTGTAGCATTGAGAATGTGCGTTTTTAATGCTGTGAAAGCCTGCTGCTGATCGGGGACGAATCCTCCGAAGCTGATTGAGCGGAGACGCTAACTGAGAAAAGTTGGGGATGAAATTGCAGTAGTAGTTGACTTTTCCCATGAAAGCATCCAGCTGCTGTAGATTAGTGGGAGGCTTCAATTGTTTGACAGCCTCTAGACCCGTGGTATCCGGGAGGATGCAACTGACTTTATTTGAAGAGAGAAGGCATACATACATTCGGGTGTAATAGTGTTAGTGTGTGTGTGTGTATACAGTACAAATGGCTGATTTTGCTTATTGCTTTGTTCTTATTTCTTTAATACATAACAGCTAGTAACTTAGTATTAGCAAAAGCTCGCTTGCCGTATTATCATCGTTGCTATTGCCGCTTCCATTCTGCTTTGGCATGCTTATGCGAGGACTCATTTTGCTCCAAAACTTTTCTTGAACATATTTTTTCCGTTTGCTCATTTCAATCTTGTCATCACCTTTTATATGCCATTTTTTTAAATTATATTTTATATTATATGTTCAAGACAAATTCTAAAAACCGGACACAGGCATGCAGTGGACTTACTCCAAACTGCAAAGCTCCAGGCTTTGGGGTAAAATATTCAGAACTGAAATCTGTTATTTCTAAGAATTTTGTTGGAGTGACCTCACAGATTGGACAACATTGAGTTGATTTAGTTTAGCACTTTACCATCGATAAGTGTCATATGCATTTCATAGGTAACTAATATTTCACGATTTGCATTCAGTTTATAAACAGACGGCTTAAGATTATTAATTTGAGAATCTAAAAAGTTCTTTTCCATCGTTATGTGGACCGTAGTTTCTTTTACAAGTTAAATTTCCAGGGGCCTGCAAAGTTAGTTTCAGAAGTTACAAGCATGGAGGGATCTGAAAGCTGTTCGTCAAGTGTTTCAGTAGCGAACTTCTATTTGTATATTGAATGATCCGTTGAGCCATCAAATCCATAGCTGCATATTAATTTCATTTCAGCACTGTTTGGAAACTGATCTAAAACATCGGCTCGCAGTTTTATTAATCTGTTCGCAGTATGGTCCAGAAGAATTTGAAAAGATACTTGTGCTGCTTCCGTTACTTTTATATCCACAGGACGGCATTGTAATTTCGATTCCATTACTATATTATAGGTTGGATAAATATTACTGTGGCGACTTTTATTCATAGGTCTGTTGTTCACGTATTGCTCTTTTGTGAGTGAATTTTCCAGAAGGTAAGCCAAAGCTTCATCGGGTGTAAGTGGAATGGGTTTTTGAATATCAAATTGCTTTCTTGATTTAGTTGAGTATTCGGGTCTTGTTATTATTTTTTTAAGCTGGGTATCCAGCACCGCGGAAACGAAAAATTACTGCCAAACTTCATATGAAAAAAACTGGGCCAGTAATTTTTCGTTTGTGTTTTCCTGTCGTCAGTATCCAGCAACGGAATCCACGTATTCTTATCGATAGTATCGATATTCACACGGATGTGGACTGTGAGAACAGCTGATGAGGGTGCCAGGAAAATATATCTGCACATTATTACTGAAGTACAAGCGAGAGGTGGAGGTAAAATCTGTGCTCAAAACCAAAAAGAGATATGAAAATTTTTAAAATGAGGAAAAGATTGCTTTAATAAAAGCAGTTGAGGCAAGACCAAGTTTTTGGCGGATCACGGAAAATAAGCGTTTTGATAATTTTGACATTTTGGCGCCTCCGACTGTGCTGTACTTCTTCTTACAACAATATGTGCCGCTACCAACACAATCACTTAATCGTCAGAATTACTTTTCTTCCTTTTTTTAATTTTAGTTTCATTTTCAAAATTGGCACTCTTTAAAAAACACAGCTGATTCATAAGAGTGGCCAATTATTTTTTAGGTTCTCTGTCACACTACATTAGTTAAGTTCCACACAACCGAAATAAAGAGCAGATTCCTGTCAGTAAAATTTCACGGTGCTGGATACAGGCCTTTAAGAACAAAAGCCGCGTCCTTCTTGCATTCTTTTCTTGCAGAGACTGCAAGAAGATTTGTGTCACAATTGTTTTCTTTTGCAAGATCAGACGCCAATTTCCATTTCAAACTTGTACCCGCGTTCGTATAAGATAGTGCTGGACGTCCAGTTTGCTTCAACAATTCAACTTTTTTTTCCGCTGTCGCCAAAAATGACTTTTTCTAATAGATTTGGAGATTTCAATTTTTTTTTAAATTTTGTAAAGATTTATGGTATTTTTATACCCGGTACTCGAAGAGTATAGGGGTATATTAGATTTGTGGGGATAACGGATGTGTGTAACGCACAGAAGGAAGCGTTTCCGACCCCATAAAGTATATATATTCTTGATCAGCATCAATAGCCGAGTCGATATAGCCATGTCTGTCTGTCCGTCCGTCCGTCCGTCTGTCCGTCCGTCCGTCTGTCCGTCCGTCTTCATTTGCGCTTATATCTCAGAGACTGTTAAAGCTAGAGTAACCAAATTTTGTATCCAATCTTCTGTGTTATCACACTACTCCGAATGTATTTCAAAATTTCGCCCCGCCCACTTCCGCTCACAAAAAGGACGAAAATCTGTGGCATGCACAATTTTAAGGATACGAGAAAACTAAAAACGCAGAATCATAGAGAATGGTCATATCTATCAGAGTGTTGAATCTGGATCAGATCGAAATATTAATATAGCCACAATGAAGAAAACCATTTCGAAAGTCATCGTTCCCTCTCGCTCTCTCTCACACGCGACCCTGTCGGCTTTGCCTATTCGTCGAAATGAGCGCCTAGATCTCAGAGACTATGAGTGCTAGAGCAACCAAACTTTCTATCCAAACTCCTGTGATATCACTTCAATACAAGTGTATTTCAAAATTTTGCCACGCCCCCTTCCGCCCCCACAAAGGACAAAAATCTGTGGAATCCACAATTTTTAAGATAAGAGAAAACAAAAAACACAGAATTATGGAAAATATCCGTATCTATCAGATTGCCGAATCTGGATCATATCGGATCATTATTATAGCCAGAAGGAACAAAATAAATTTCAGTGGCTACCAAACGGCAGCCAAGCGATTCCCTCTCTCTCTCGCACACACTTCCATGTCTCTTGTATGTAGTTTTAGTTTATGTAAAAATGTAGCAGACGACGTCAAAATTATATGTAAATAAAAATGGAATCAGATAACTTCTAAAATATAAAACTACAGCATGGGGTTCGACCTAATTTTTTGAAATTTTCCTTTTTTGGCCAAAATTTAATTCGTCTCTTTTGCGAACATATAATAATTTACTTAAATCACAAGCTCATATGTATATACATTTGTACATATATACTGACTGAGTACCGGGTATAAAGTAAAGCCGCGGCCTTTGCCGCGGCTCACAACGTTCCCTCTCGTTTTTTTTTTAATTTTAAAATTTTTTGTTATAAGTAGTGCTTCTATTTGTCACATAACTTATGTTTCCTACAACTGATTGTATTAAACTTAGCAGTTAAAAAAAAGCTGACAAATGCAGCTATAAATCCGACTCAGACAGTTTGTAGCTGCATCCCAACGTCTGGAAGATATTAAGCTTCCAAATTTACATTTACATTTGGAAATCCAAATTTACATTTGGAAGCTTAATATCTTCCAGACGTTAAGTTGCAGCTACAAAGTGTCGGAGGCGGATTTATAGCTGCATTTGTCAGCTTTTTTTTAACTGCACAATTCAATACAACCAGTTGTAAACTTAAGTTATGTAAAAAATACAAGCACTACTTATGACAAAAAATAAAAATTTTTTTAAAAATTCTTAATAAAAAATCTACTCCATGAAAAAAAACATTCCTTAAAAATTTTTATGCATCCAAATCTATCAGAAAAAGTCATTTTTGGCGACAGCGGAAAAGTCGTGTCGACTAGTGTTATTGATATTTTAAACGCCAACCATACAGTATTCTTAGACATAAGGCGTTCAAGCATATAGTTACATTTTGGAAGATATTTATGAATGTCACTATTAAAATTACTGATTTTTTTTGTCTATATCCTTCTTTATCTTGGATTCCGCAGTGTTTTTATTCATTTTGGTGTATATCCAATCCGATACACATTCAATTTTTCTGTTGTTGCTGCGCCATATTTCGATAAGTTCGCTGTGACTAAACTCGAACGTTCCTATATATTACCAAAATGTGCGAAAAGAGGGACGAACGGGCATGAGTTTTTGGTTTGTGGCTAAAGACAACACTCACAGGTACAAACTGGACTAATAAGTTGCTTTCAGTATGGAACAGCTCACAGCTTCCACAAAACACAGAGAACGCATGTTCATTTTCTAAAAAAAATACACATAAATTGGACATTACACAACACTAAATCACTAGAACTACACATAAAATAGCAATATACATTAGATAGTGCATACCTTGAAGATTACTTTCCATAATTTACTTAAATTTTCTGGACCAATTTGACGTGTGTGGCACAACATAACGCAACTAAATACTTTGGCGGCAATTTCTAGTGAGAAATCAGCTGATCGCTAGCTCACTTTTAAAAGATATCAAAAAACCTTTGGTGCAGCTTTTAAAGCTTTTTATTAAAATTTTTATAATGTCTGATGAGTTTACTTTAAGATTAAAATAAAAAAACAACGATAAATTAACATAAAAAAATGGACTTCATGCCAAAATTTTCGACATCTAGACCACAGTGCAGCTCACTGTGTTCACAACAAAGAACCAAACTCAAATTTTTTATTTTTCCTTATTATCCTTATTGTTTTTGGACGTTGTTCGGAGCAGCAGCTGGCAGTAGATCTTAGGATTAAAGATAAGATAATTTAAGAGAAAGTCATTTGTTCGCATGCTCTGTGTGCATACGCACACAGTCACACTCAGGTTCGCCGCGCGTACTGCTTATATGCAGTGCGTCGGTTAGCTTCGGCGGCACTCTTTCGGTCAATTTCGTCGTTGAACGCAGCATCGCGTATCACTATCACCTACCGGCCGTTAAATTGTTAAATCGGTCTGTAACTGCTTTGTCGAATTCCTGCCTATACACATACAATTTGTACACTAAAAAACACAAAGTTTACGGCCACGGCCTTTAATATTGAAAATACTCATAGAAAATAAACGCAAAGCCTAAAACCCAAAAACGGAGTATAAATTTTGTAAATGTGGAGTCAGAGTTGCCGAAAAAGCTCGGGAGCTTCCAACATTTTGGTGACCCCGACGTGATCTCCGTGAGCTGATCGTGTTAAAATAGTGTTAAAACATATAGTTAAATCTGTTTCAAAGTTTTAACTAAACATTTGTGAAATCATAGCGAACCAAAAGTCGTTGTGGCCGGCCGTGACAGTTCTAACGGCCCGCTATTCGTTTTTTTTTTGCATTCCCTTTTACCGTCTGCTTCAGCCTGCCCAACGCACTGTCGAGACCGGCTGCATATAGGGCAGTTATATTCTTCGTCTCTTCTATCGTCGGTTGGTTCAGCCAGCGCTCGCGAGTAGCTACATTGACCTGTCTCTGGTTTTTTGAACTCGAAATCGGAGTAACATTTTCGATCGTGGATAATTGTTTGTTGTTGGTCATCGCTCGTCGCATTATCGGTCTTCGCTTTAACTGCATGTGCCGGTGTAGTGCGTACATACATACATACATTTTTCGTCTTCGCTTTGTACCTCGCTGCATCTCTTACGTGCTTTTCGCCGCCTTTGAGAGCAATAACGTTCGCAACGTTAGCCGGCGTGAAAGGTGAAAAAATAGCGTGAAAAGCGGGAAATAACAAAAATTAAAACTTCATAGTTAAAATGAGCAACGACAATATCAGTATCGGGTCCGCCTCGGGTGGCACACCCTCGACTGGCGCTCCGCCTGGTGAATCTTTGGCCAGTGCTACTAGCCGGATTGCTTTTTTGAAGCTCAAAACAACGGCTATTCTCAACAGACTGCAGGGACTCGTCACTCAATTGGATTTTGAAAAGCTGCGCCAAATGGATGAATACGACCTGAAAGGAATGTTGGACTCACTGACGAAACTGGAAGATAACTTTATTGTGGCACACACCAGTTTGGAGGAAGTAGATTTCGAAGCAATGTCCAGTGAAACACCTGTACAATTCGATTCGTCGCTATTAGCATTGAGGACGGCTCTTCAGCGGGAGTTGGGCAAGCGGTCTCAGCCCGCGCATTGCTCAACGTTTCGCATAAATCCAAACGAATCTCAATCCCTGATCTACATGGCAAATCGATCGCGCCTGCCACAACTGCAGCTGCCCAAGTTCAGTGGAGAGTACACGGAGTGGACCAGCTTCTACTCCATGTTCACAGCGGTCATCGATAGCGAAGCTGAGCTTACTTCTATCGAGAAGCTACAGCACTTGCGGTCCTGTTTGAGCGGAGTGGCCCTGGACACCATCAGTTCGTTGGAGATGACCGAGGATAATTATATAACAGCTTTAGATATTTTAAAGGCCAGATTCTCTAACAAGCGTCTCATCTTACAGGCACACATCAGAGCGGTATTTGGGCTGACTCGTGGCGACTCATCAGTGGGCAAATTGCAGACGCTATAATCGTCTATGCAATTTGGCGGAATTCGGACAGAGCAACGCAAATCAAATGGGAAGAAACCGCGTCTAGCCAAGGTCTTCCGTCCTGGGAAAAATTGTCAACTTTCCTGGAGAACAGATGTCGCACTCTTGAAGGAATTCAACACGCCATGCATGGACAAGATGATCAGGTTGGCAAGGCTGAAAAAACCGTGAGTACGAAATAAAGAAAGGCTTTCGTGGCATCGAGCGCTCCCGCTCCGGTTTCTTGTGCTTTGTGTAATGGCTCGAGCCATACAATTGCAAATTGCGAGCGCTTTAAGGGTTTATCGCCGGATGAGCGCCACAAGGAATCAAGGAGGCTAGGCTTATGTGTGAATTGCCTAAGAAAGGGCCATCACGTGAAAGATTGTAGATCAGGTCCCTGCCGTACCTGCCGATTGAAGCACCACACCCTTTTACACTTTGGCCGTTCCTCAGAGACCATTCAAGTTGGTTCCCCGAATGAAGCCTCGCAACCACAGCCAAGCCATACCGCCATGGTTGCGTTGTCACCCCCATTGCCGCAAGCCCTCATATCCCCAAGCCCGTCTGATGCTATGCTATTAGCCACTGTCGTCGTTCTCGTAAAAAACAGCTCTGGAACTTTCGTCCCTTGTCGCGCACTTTTGGACTCGGGATTTCAATTGCATTTCGTTACAAGGCGTGTAGCTAATCAGCTTAAACTTCGAAAAACTAAATCGCACACTGCAGTCTCTGGCATAGGCGATGCCAGCTTCTCAACAGAAGGTATCTCGGTGGATCTCGTTCTGAAGTGTCGGATTTCAGAGTTCACCACTAGCATCACAGCCGTCGTTGCCCAGAAGATTACGGATCACCAACCTCGCTCGTCGATTAGCATAGCTAATTGGCATATCCCTTCACATATCCAGCTTGCTGACCCTTCGTTCTACCAGCCGCAGCGGATTGATCTGCTCATCGGAGCCGGACTCTTCTTCGAGCTGCTGTGTGTGGGACAAATTCAGCTGACGCCTGGATTACCCTTGCTACAGAAGACCCATTTTGGATGGATTCTATCTGGTGGCGGGCATTCGGCCCCCACTCTCTCGTCGTTCATCGCAACCCAATCTTCGGATGACATCAATCACAGCACTCGGCTCGATGACTTGGTTCGTCAATTTTGGGAAGTGGAGCACATCTTTGAGCCGATCGCTAGGGCAACAAAGGAGGAGCTTCATTGCGAGGAGCATTTCATAAGCACTCACACTCGTTTACCCTCCGGGGAGTACTCAGTCCGCTTGCCTTTAAAGCAAAGTGTGGAGTCCTTGGGCGATTCCTATTTCCTTCCTATTTGCAGGCAAAGCGGCGTCTGGAAAACTTGGAGCGAAAATTTGTGCGTAATCCAGCTCTCTACGCAAAATATTCGGCTTTCATGAAGGAGTACCTGTCCCTCAATCATATGTCGCTGGTGCCAAACGAAGATAGGCACAAGTGCAAATATTTCTTGCCACATCACTGCGTCATCAAGGAGGACAGCTCCACCACAAAGCTGCGGGTCGTATTCGACGGCTCTGCAGCCACCACATCTGGTCGTTCGTTAAATGATCTGCTCATGTCAGGTCCCACCATTCAAGCCAAACTATTTCACACACTCATTCGATTTCGTACATTTTCCATTGCTCTTACAGGTGATATCGGTAAAATGTATAGGTGTGTGCGTGTCTCAATGCCTGACACCATGCTCCAATGCATATTATGGCGGGACTCTCTCGACGATGATATACAGATCTTCAAGTTAAACGCAGTCACCTATGGGACTAAGCCGGCATCATTTTTAGCTATTCGAGCTATGCATCAGCTGGCCATGGATGAGTCATCTTCGTATCCAGTGGGGTCAGAAACCATTCTACAGAATTTCTACGTGGATGACATGATATCTGGAGGAAATTCGGTCGAGGACGTTCTGGATATTATGCGTCAAACCACGGACCTTCTTGCTCGAGGCAATTTTGAATTGCGTAAGTGGTGCTTCAACTCTCTGGATGTGCTTCGTACAGTCCCAGAGGCCGAAAGGGAAAGTTTTCTGAAGCTGGATGATGGCAGTGATGTAACAAAGGCGCTTGGGCTCATTTGGGAGCATCATAGGGACCGCTTTCTTTTTACATTTCCTCCACAAATCGGTGTTGGCAAGCACACTAAGCGTTCGGTATTGTCAACCATTGCACGCTGATATGACCCTATAGGATTGATCGGATCTACTCTGTCCAGAGCGAAAATCATCATGCAGCGCATGTGGAGAGAAATCTGCATTGGGATCAGAGTCTTCCTCAGTCTTTGGATTCGGCATGGACTGAGTTTTGCAAGGATTTCGCCACTGTGGGCCACGCCACATTTCCTCGCTATGTACTTCAGCCCAAGGCTAGGTTTGAATTGCATGCCTTTTGTGATGCCAGCCTCTAGGCCTATGGGGCTTGCATCTATGCTCGTTCGTTTACAGATACAGCCGCTGAGGTTCACTTGCTTTGTTCGAAGGCAAGGGTTGCCCCACTAAAAACCCTCACGGTTCCCAAGCTTGAGCTATGCGCAGCGTTCCTATTAGCAAATTTACTTCGCGAAATCAGGAAAATGGATACCTTTGATTGCCCAATCCATTGTTGGTCGGATTCAACTGTTGTTCTGTCTTGGTTGCGAGAGGAGCCATCCAAATTCAACGTATTTGTATCCAACAAAATCGCCGGAATTCAACAACTTACGAGGGGCATGGATTGGCGCTATGTGCCAACTGAGATGAACCCGGCTGACATTCTTTCGAAGGGAGCATCACCGCAGGATCTCTTGCATTCTAGGTTGTGGATGAATGGACCTACCTTTTTGCAAGGCGAACGAAGTTGCTGGCCTGAACGGTGCTCGCCAGAACTCAACCTTCCGGAAATTCGACACCGGGTATTGCTGTCGTCTGAGCGTGCCGACATCTCGCTTTCGTTTAAGCACATCAACTCATTTGGAGTCATGCTGCGCATCTTCGGCTACGTTCAGAAGTTCATCAGTCGGACGAAGACACCGGACCTCTCGTCTGACGACCTTCGAAAGGGATCCCATCTGTTATGTCGCATCGTCCAACGGGCCCATCTGTATCCTGAGTACAGTACTCTGCAGAATGGAAACTGCGTGCAGTCCTCCAGCAGTATCGCATCGCTTTCGCCCTTTATAGATGACGTCGGGCTAATACGTGTTGGTGGTCGCTTGCGGAACTCAACTCTCGGCTTCGATGCACGTCACCCAATCATTTTACCTAGGGATCATCCACTGACCTTCGCCATTATCTCACACTTTCATCAGAGGCATCATCATGCGGGTCCGCAGTCGTTGCTTGGAGCAATTCGCTTACAGTTCTGGCCCATCGGCGGCCTGAAGACTGTGGCTCGTGCCTTGAGGAAATGCGTCATCTGCTGCAGATCCCGACCTCGTCTTGTTAAGCACATCATGGCTGACCTACCAAAGGATCGAATACAGGATTCGCCTGCATTCAGTGTCACTGGTATTGACTATTGTGGCCCCTTCTACTACAAGCCAGATGGTCGCAATCGAACGCCCATGAAATGCTATATTAGCGTTTTCATCTGTTTTACCACAAAGGCAGTCTGGTTAGAATTGGTAAAGGATTTGTCAACTGCAGCTTTCTTGAGTGCCCTCAAACGCTTCGTCGCTACTCGCGGCATTCCCCGATGCATTTGGTCGGATAATGCCACCAACTTCGTGGGCGCAAGGAACGAGTTGGAAGACCTTCGTCGGCTATTTAGCAGCGAGAAGCATCGTGCTGAAGTCCACAATCACTGCCTCAACAACGGCTTCGACTGGAAATTCATACCGCCTCGCTCGCCTCATTTCGGGGGCTTGTGGGAGGCAGCAGTGAAGATCGCCAAACAGCACTTCTATCGCTCCGTGGGATCGTCACTCTTTGGCTTCGACGAGTTGCGGACATTGGTCTGCCAAATCCAGGCGATAATCAATTCTCGTCCTCTTATTCCAATTTCAGAAAACCCTGAAGATCTTGGCGTCCTTACACCGGGGCATTTCCTGATTGGTCGTCCGCTGATGGAGTTTCCCGAGCCAGACGTTACGGCTCTGAACTTCAATCGACTCGATCGTTGGCAACAAGTCACCAGCGCTCAGCAGATTTTTTGGAAGCGCTGGAGTGAGGAGTATTTGGCTCTGCTCCAACAACGTGCCAAATGGCGCACGCCACAACCTCCGATCCAGATCAACGACGTCGTCTGCATCAAGGACGAAAACTTGCCGCCACTGAAATGGCCATTAGCACGAGTGATCGAGGTCATCACTGGAGCCGATGGTGCCGTGCGAGTTGCCATCCTGCGGACACCATCTGGAACCACACGTCGAGCTGTCAACAAGCTGTGCGTCCTTCCCGTTAAGGATTCTGTTGAAAGCCCTGGTCTTTCAACGGGTGGGAGTATGTTCGGAGCAGCAGCTGTACGCACACAGTCACACTCAGGTTCGCCGCGCGTACTGCTTATATGCAGTGCGTCGGTTAGCTTCGGCGGCACTCTTTCGGTCAATTTCGTCGTTGAACGCAGCATCGCGTATCACTATCACCTACCGGCCGTTAAATTGTTAAATCGGTCTGTAACTGCTTTGTCGAATTCCTGCCTATACACATACAATTTGTACACTAAAAAACACAAAGTTTACGGCCACGGCCTTTAATATTGAAAATACTCATAGAAAATAAACGCAAAGCCTAAAACCCAAAAACGGAGTATAAATTTTGTAAATGTGGAGTCAGATTTGCCGAAAAAGCTCGTCAGCTTCCAACAGACGTCTTTATATTTTATTTATATATTTTCTGTGTTTTGTTTTAGTGAGAGAAGGTGAATGGGACACTCAAACAAAAAAAGAAATAGTACCACTATAAGGAAGTTCCTTTCTAGTGGCCGGGGTACAGCCTCTCAGTCACGCCAGGATCCGGTTCTTATATAGAAAATTTATACAGTGAGACCCAGAGAGATAGATGAGAGCGCAGAGCACGAGATGACCCACTCCTACCCAGCGATTACGTGGCGACGGACGCGTCTTTGGGGAAAGGGGTTTCTACAGGAATGAGGATTACCGCTCACGGCTTTCCCAGTGTCGTACAGTACAGTGTCGCTCCATTCGACTCCCTAGGGAAGAGAAAAGGATTCTAATCCGGGCGCGGAGCAGCCACGCCTCGCTTCAGACCTGCAAAGACCCCCGGGCGTAGATATTTTTAGAAAGGTAGATATTGGTAAAAGAAGCAAGGAGTCAAATTTCATTTGGATACTTTATTGCGTAAGTTTCTAGGGCACGAGAAACGGGGAAAACTCAATATTCTGATTCCTAAAAGGGCCGGGATATACGCGTGGTCGTGCGCAGCTAACAGCAGCGCTAACAATTGCGCATTCATTGCGAATTTTTTTTTTTTTTCAAAGTAATGAGTGGTATTTTATTACTATGACTAATATCACAATATAGTAAAAATAGAATATTTTTTGCTGTAACTTAGTTAGCTAGTTTTACAATAGAGCATAGAAGAAAACTGAAAGGATTTGTAAAATCCATGTTTGTAGTGGTGGTCTTAATGTCTATATTCCTAGTTGCAGATGATCCTGTTTGTCAGGTCGATAGCATGGATCCGTCTAAGCCGGCGTCGGTGTGAAGCTCTGGCGAGTCTCCTCGCTAGCTCGTTAGGGTGAGTCCCGAGCTTTGAGATATATCTCTCGGCTTGGGCGTTGATAACATCGCCGATGATGGGGACACCAAGGTCGCTGGCAATGTCCTTGTTTCGCAGAAACCACTCAGCTCCAGTGATCCTGCGAAGAGTTTTGCTCTGGAACGTTTGTATCCTTTGTATGTGTGTCTTGGCCGCAATGCCGTAAACTTGCAGTCCATGCTTCAAGACTGGTACCAAGATTGCCTTGTAAATGTGCACTTTGTTCTTTAGTGATAGTTTGCTTTTGGGGTTTAGCAACCAGTTCATTTTTGTTCATATTCCACCTGCAGGTCTAGTTTTCGAACTTTTTTAGAAATTCTTGCAGATTATCTGTTGCCTCGTAAATACATTCTGCTCTTGCAATCATGACTGTGTCGTCCGCAAATGTAGCTACTGTGAGTGTTTGGTTGCGAGATAGTCTGAAGTCTGCTGGCTTCTGCATGTCATTTGTGAACATAGTGTATAGGAGCGGCCCCAGTACACTTCCTTGTGGAACTCCAGCCCGGATGGTTTTGGGTGAGGATACAATACCACACTGCGCCACACGGAAGCTTCTTTCGGTTAGGAAGCTTCTGACCAGTATGAACAATTGGGGGTTGATCATTGGTTTGATCTTACAGACCCAGTGCCATAACCGGTCAAACGCTTGTTGTTTGTCAAGGTACGCTGCCACCACGTAACGCTTGCTCTGGAAGCCATGGAGAACGGACAAAGGCTTTAAGCTTGGGAGCTGTGGGCCCTGAGAGTTGTAATCTTGATTCTGAGTTCCATTATATAGCTGCTGGGGTTGGTTTCGGTGGAAGGCTTCTGCGAATGTTAGGCCGTGTTCGACTACCATGGCCGGGATATTGGCTATTTTTCTGCGTCCTTGCCGTGTGGTATCCTGATTCGGTGGATTGACGTTAACTGAAGAGCGTCTATTTTTGAGCAGTATTGAATATATTTTGCATGTTCTGTTGCAAGCTTCGTGCTTTCCTCCGCAGTTGGAGCATACAAGGTCGTCCGTGGTCTTGGCCCCACAATTTGTCGACCCTGTCTAGTGGTCACCGGCGCATCTACCATCTTGCATCTTTAAGGCAATCATTTTTGGTGTGGTCAAATTCGAAGCAGCGGAAGCACTGCCTTGTACTGTTTTTCTTGCGGGGCAACTTCCACGACTCACACGCTGTTTTCCAATCTTTACGATTTTGAGAGCCCCTTTATTGTTATTGTCCTGGGTAAGGTCAATGAATCAGATGTTTTGATTAAAAGGATTTCGTTGAACTCCACTAGCATCAATGATGGGGTTTCTTTTGGATCTGGGGTTATAAAGATTGAGCACCTTGTGACCCAACTTCTCAAGCTCTTGGCTGATTAGCAGCTTGGGTGTTGATGCAGCCAGGTTTTTAGCCACGATTCGGTCCTTTTTTTGTGCTCAGCTAGGCAGAAGTGGGTACATTGAAGCCGTAGGTCATTTAAGATCTTGACTTTTAACCTGTGCGTGTCAGCGTCCTTAGAATAAACTCTGAGGTCTCCTTAGGGCCCTATATGAAACTCATAGTCCTCCTCAGGAATAGCAGAGGACAGGCAGGCTTCAACAGCAGCCACATCCAAAACCCCAGGTTATAGGTTATAGGTCTTGGCATGGACGACTTCTTGGTTGAGGCATTATGAGTGGTCGGAGCTTCATCATCCGGTTGAAACGATTGGTTCCTATTATTTTTTTGTTAGTCGCCAGTTCACTTGTGGGAGTTGGTTGGTGTGTTGTGGCTGTGCTGAGGCCTCAATCCAGGGGCCAGTATTTCCGACTGCTTTCCTGTTTGTTTTTCCGCCGCCAAGGTTGGTACCACTACAGTTGCCAGTCCTTGTGAGGAGCCAGAGTATTGTAGCCACTAAGCAGATCGTTGACGGTGAGGTGGCCATCCTTACGCAAGAGCTTGATAATCCATACTTCATTAATAAAGAAGTTGCCGTCGTTGTTGTTGTTACTGTCGTTGTAGTAGTGGTTGGGGGGCCCATGGTATTCTGCCTCCGAGCTCCATCCCTTGGCTGGTTTGTTAGGCCAAGGGGGCGAGACGAGGTGTTCGTTACACCAATATGAATTCAGGTTCAGATTCGTCATATGGGAATAGATTGAATGCTTTTGGGTGGTTTCCATCGTGTCCACTCCATTCAATTTCACTGCACTTTGATTGTTCTCAAGTTTGAATGGTTTGGCGCGTTTACAAGTATTTTGATTCGTAATAGCCACACCCTAGATTAATATTAGTTGTTTCCAGCAACACTATTTTTACTGTCAGTATTTATCTGGGCACACTTTTTGAAATTAGTTTTTTGGCAATTTTCAAAACTTATTTTTGGGGAATAAATTTTCGGTACATTGATGGTATTTCCCGATATAATGAGTCCACACAGAAGCAGTGTTGTGTAGCGAGGGAAAACGTTCCCCATAGGGAAAAACCGCCTCGTCACCTCTGATCTTTTGCACAATCAGTATTGGTACTAGCGCAGATAGCTTTAGTCTTCTCCGTGAAGTCCGAGATCCAGAGCTTGCTAGGTACACACCCGTATCGGCAGAAATCGGCTTCGCCTCGAACTTTGTTCTCGTGCCGGTGTTTCGGGTTTGGGCCGACCCGGCCGGGCCCAGTGGATGGGTTTTTTCCTTTGTAAAATTTTTGATCATTCACTGCACTCCCTTTTTGTTTTTGGCTGTTAGCCGTAATGGCCACATTTCTCAATGTTTGCCACTGCGTAGACTTGTCCAAAATTATTATTCAAAATTTTTTGAAAATTTGTTTACAATTTTTTACGATTTTTCGTCCGTACACGTCCGTTTAGTTTGCCTTACTACCATTTCCGACAACCCGATTGTCCTCCTTCAATCTTCATTTCGCACTCTTGAGCACTTACCGACCGGCACGCGTCAAAAATCTCATTCTGCTTTAACTCTGCCTAGCTTCTGCCGAAGCTTCTTCTCTGTCGCTTTGCTCGCCTACTCGGCCTCCAGTGCGTTGGAGATAGAACCGTCTATAGATTTTCGGTATTTGGTGGTGGTTTTCGCCAACATTCTGGCTTCAGCCTCCGTCGACGCCTTGACAGTTTCGTAGTTTCAAGTCTCTCTGTCGCCGCTACCACCGTTGCGTGGGCGTGCTGCTGTCGTTCTCTTGACTATGTGCTGTTGCTGTGATTTTCTTTGTTATGTGGCGTTGCTGCTGTTCTCTTATTTATGTGGCGTTGCTGTTGAGGTTGTTCTCTTTGTTATACGTCGTGGGCATCGTTGATTGCGTTTGGAAGGGGATTTGGAGCATTCGCCCCTTCCCTAATGAAACCTGCGTTTTTCTTCACTTACTTGCTAATATATTTAAACGTAACTTATTTGATAAAAAAAATATAAAAATAGACAAAGAGGAAAATTATATATTTAAATCAAAACAAAATCTAATGAAAATTAGGCTCCAGCCTGAAAACAAGAAATTACATTTGAGATTGGCAGGCTTTGGCCCGCTTCCTCTCGCCCCTTTTCTGGGCCATCACCATTGCACCCTCCTGGGGTGAAAGTGGTCGTACCCTATATTGTGAGGGACCACTCCCTCACACTCGCTCCTTTCCTCGGGGAGGACGAGTTGAGACGCTGATATCTCCCCACGTATTGCGGGACATGCGGAAGCGCTGACCCTCCTCCGTCAAAATCTCGGTCTACTATACCTTGTGGGAGACGTCAGTCAGGTGCATCAACCCGCCAGTCGGCAGGTGCGTGAGGCCATTAGGACTCGACCTGAACGTTCGCTACTCTATTCGCTGGCCATCAGCGCGCCGGATGATTGGGGGCCGATTTCGAATTTCTGATTTGTACAGGAACGCAGAAGTCTACGCCGGTAACTAGAAATGCCCGAGATTCGCTAGCTCAGTCCACCGGAAGATCTGCCATTATTTAGTTTGAGGCTTCACTCGAAAGCATCTGACATACTTCTGTATTACGTGAGCTACGGTCTTTCGATTACCAATTGGCCAGTAAGTTTGGCAAATGATGGCTAATAGTGACTAAGGTCCTGCGTGAAGATGCCTTATTATGGGATGTATTATGGGATGTCGTGCTTCAAAATCTAGCGCGTAGTTTTTAACTCTATGCAAACCGCAAACATCAAAAACTGGAGAAAGCGAAGCGATTGGGCTTGAAGCTTTGATGTTTTTTATCTCGAAGCGAAGTTGGTAATTAGTGTTGTTATCAGTGCCTCCAAAACCGGCTCTAAAAGAGCAGGCGTACTTGGCCATTGATCATTACTGGCCGTCAAATATGGAGGCCCATGATTCCAGAGATGAGAATTGATGAGCTCAGCAGGTAATGATCCTCAAGAAAGCATATCGGCAGGGTTGAGATCAGTTGGCGCGTGCAGTCAATACATTCCAGATGTGAGTTCCTGAATAACAGACAGTCGATTAGCAACAAATTTATTAAAGTTAAATGGCTGATTTTTGATCCAGGCTAACACAACGGTAGAGTCACACCAACAGTAATACTAGCAATTAAAGTTCATTAAAGAGACTTCATGCATAAGCTAAGTGAGTTGCGGTGTACCGCATAATTCCAACTTGGGGACAGTAATAGTCTTCCGTGGCGCTACACGAGATCTGGAACATAGGAGATTTGCCTTTACTCCATTGACGCCTTGCGAAACAGTGTAAGTGCATGCTCCATATGCACTCATGCTGTCATCACAAAATCCATGTATTAGATTGCTTAAATTGCTGCCTTGAAGGAATGATAGACGTGGGAAAGAGATTTGTTGCATAGAGTAATACTGGAGTAGTACTGAACTGCTAAATAAAGTCCATGCAAGTTGGGCGTAAGGCTACTGGCAGACTTTCATCCCAATTAAGCTTTTCTTTCCACAACTGCTGCAGAAAAATGTTCCCTTATAATTACTGGCCCTATAAGTCCGTGTGGATCATAAAATCGTGCAATGGTTGCCAATATAAACTCGTTTAGTTGGTTCCGAAGGGACTTCATTGGGGCAAAAGGCAAACAATAGTTCATCCGAAGTGGGATTCCATGCCAAACCTAGAGTCTTGGTTACATTTACAAATGTTTTCCTATCTTCACTGTAAGATCTTTAGTAAAGATGCATCGTTGGAGCACCATTTCCTGATCTTGAAATTCCCTTTGGCTAAGAGTCCTGACACCTGGCGAATTATTGAATTAAGAACCTCATTTGTAGTGTCTCCCCCGTTAGCAAATAATCCACGTAAAAATCCTGCAACACAATCTTGGATCCAATCGGATAAGAAGTACGCTCGTCGGCTGCTAGCTGGTGCATGGAACGGCTAGAAATGATGCTGGTTTCGTTCCATAGGTGACGGTATCCAGTTTAAATGTTCGTATCTCCTCGTGGGGTGAATCGCGCCACAATATGCACTGCAGAAAACTATCCAGAGGCAAGACACGGACGCATCTATACATTTTACAAATGTCGCCAGTCAAGGCTACGGGAAAGGTACGAAATCGGAGAAGAGTCGTTACTAACTTCGGCAGAATAGTTGGGCCCGACATCAGTATATCGTTTAGGGAATATCCTGTACATCTACACGCGGATCCGTCGAAAACTACTCGGAGTTTTGTCGTGGTTTTGTCCTCTCTTAAAACGCAGTGATGAGGAAGAAAGAATTTGCATTGTTTAAATGAGTCGCCTTTAACAGGGGACATATGATTTAAATCGAGATACTCCTTTATAAATTCGGCGTATTGGGCCCTAAGAAGTGGCTTGCGTCACAGCTTGCGTTCTAAATTGAGAAACCTACGATATGCTTGTTGATATGAATCTCCAAGAAGACTGTCACTCATCTTGAGGGGCAATTGAACGCTGTACTCGCCACTTGGAAGTCGACAGACAGTCGACAGGCGGGCCGTGGCAATTTTCAACTTCCCAGAAGCGTCTCACTAGTTCATCCATTCCGACGGTGGGACTATGACTCAATTCAGTCGAACTAGAGGCAGCTAGGAGCACAGAGTTGTGGGTGGGAGCACCCAACCGAAACGCGTTTTCTGTATCATAGGAAGGCCTTTGTCCAACTTAATCTGTCCAACGCATAAGATATCATAAAATAAACTGGCTCCAATAAAGACATCGATGCGCTGAGATTTGTTGAAATTCGGGTCAGCAAGGCTGATATTGGATGGCAAATTCCATTTGGATATATCGAAAAAAGAAGCGGGCTGGTTTCCTGTGATGCGTGGAGCAACAAGAGCTGTGAGACTCGTGCAGTAATCTGAAGTTCTGGATCGAATTACCAAATTGACTGAACCTTCTGTATGAAATGCGGATTCCGCATCAATACCGGATACTGAGACCGAACCTTTGACTCGTTTCAGCTGAAGCATCTGAGCCAAACGAGAGGTTATTAAGTTAATCTGCGAGCCGGAATCTAGAATAGCACGGCATGGAATAAGATCACCATAACGACTCTTAATCATAATGGCGAGGCGAGAAAGGTAATGAAGCGGCAACAAGAGAATTCTGAAGACTGGGGTCTGAGCGTGAGTCGGTCTGAGTATAAGACATAGTAGCGTTCATAGGTTCCATGGTAACTGACGTCGGCAGAGGACCTTCGATATGCAAAAGTGAATGATGTTTTCCACCGCATGTGCGGCAAGAACCTGAACTGCAGGAGGTGTTACGATGTCCCTTCTTCAAACAGTTGAAGCATACTCTAAGATCCTTGCCTCTTTAAGGCGCAAAGAAGGCGAAAGGTTTTCAAACCGAGTGCAGCTGTAAATGTTGTGCTTTTTATTATTGCAAAATACGCGCTCTTGCAGCAGCATACTCCCACTACTCTCATAATACGTTTTACAATATGAAGAACAGCTGAATGGGGTTGAGTATGATATGGCTCCTTTTCCTGTCTCCGTCTCCGGCTCTGTCTCTGGCTTCGGCTGTGGCTCTGGGTCTCCCCATGACACTTTCGCATAGTTATAATAAGCAAAGTTTTTCTGCTGACTGGAGACTGCAGGGGCATTAATGTGTCTGTGTGTGTGTGTGTTTTTTTTGGCGATAATCAACACTGGAACGCCATCTTGCGGGTTAAGTGAGCATCCGATGTCAAGGCTAATGAAACTGGAAAAATCAGCCAACAAGAGTGCGCTAATCTCTTGATTCAGCCAAAAATGAAATTAACTTTCGGTTTACCCCCGTCCCCCCTTCCCCACTCCACAACACAGTTAACGTATTTGACCTGAATCCGTGGGTATAGGAAGACAGTGGAATGATATACGTTTTGGAATAACATATGAGGAATAACATATGAGGGTATTTGTAGCAACAAGACTGTTTTTGGAATTAATTAATCTTTTATGTTTACCAACCTGATTTCTATAGGGATCAATCAACATAGCTTGATTTTTTGCCTCCATGGCTTGACATCTCTTTTCCAAAAAAGCCGAAAAATGGTCCCAGGTCGGTATAACATGGGCGTTGGCAGTTCTTTCCATTTGTTCCTGCTTTCGGTGTCCAGGTACTTGTACATGGAGTGAACGATACTTGTACATAGAGTGCAACCTGCTATTTTCTCCATGTTACCCATCGACCTTAGCAATCTCATGTGAGAATGCACGTTATCCGATAAGGTACACCGCTTTCCAGTTGACCCATCTTCAACCTTCTCATCCTTCAGCATATCAGCGACGTGTGCCTGAAAGATTAAATGTTTTTTATTGAAACGATTGCTTTAAATGTCCAACGCGATATCATACTTGCTCTCCGTTACTTCCAAAGAGCGAACAGTTTCCAGGCCAGGTCCATCCAAACTTGAGCGCAGGTACTGAAACTTTTCAATCCTTGATAAAACAGCCTCCTGACCTATAATTTTGCTAAACATAGTTGTCGCCGGTCGATAGTCGATAGCGTAGTCGGATTTAATATATTTAGTATTTGGTCTAGTATATGGAAATGTGTGGATTTTGAGCTCTGCAATGTACGGGCATATTTCAGATGCCACGATTTGCCGCCATAGTTTAATTGTCGCGTGGCTTAAAGCAGAAGGACATACTGCGGTAAGAATAATTGCGTTGTATGAGAGGTTATCATAAAGCATTCTTTTTGGACAGAATGAAACGGGCTTACCGAAACACGCTTTCTTGTGGAGAAATACGGGCCGTTTAAAGGCAACTCCGCGGGACCTTCGACAATAGTGAAGAAGTTTGCCCACTCAGTATAGCCTCCACAGAAAGTAGGAAGTTTTATATCAGGAATATGATATCGTGGCCTCACATTTCCGGAGGCAGTAGCGTTAAACTCAGGATGTATAGTTGAGTGATGCGACATGCTCCTGATAGCACTGCGGAGTCTTGAGCGAATACAAACTTTGATTTCCATAACCAAGACATCAAATTTGTTGCTTAAGTCGCTGCCAATTTCGCTTACGTCAAGTTCTTCTAAATTAGAATGAATCGCCTTAAATAAATCGGAAATTTTTTCCAAATATTCTAAATGAACACTTAGCGCATCTTCATTGTTTTCATCCCCCGCATTTGTCTCTTGAAGTAATGCTGCTTTGTCGTGTATTGACTGTGCCTTCCGTTTGTCAAAAGACACCCTGTTGACACCCTCAGCCGAACGCTTCCTTACAGATGGCGCCCGAGCAGGGACTCCGAGAATCCGTAATGTTCTGAACGGCCAAGGGATGAGGACAGCCCATATATTGAGGACCCCGAGCCCAGAGAAGGACAGTTGGTGCACAGCTTCAGATCGAGACGTTTGACCGGTACATCGAAGTAAATCGCGACCAAGTTAATCAGGATAATCAAGATCAAAATCCAGGATACCCACCGACCAGGGTAATCAGGATCGACAACCAGGATACCCACCGACCAGGGTAATCAGGATCAACGTCCAGTATACCCACCGACCAGGATAAACGCAGGCCAGGATAACCAGGATCACCGTTCGGGACCTTCCTCAGGCAAGGACTATACTTCCCTAAGCAAGGGTCAATAACAAGAACCGTCTAAAGGACCAAGAATACCTGAAATCATCGATCAGCATACCAAGGGCTAACGATCAGCATGGGCGTACAGTGTATTTCGTATTGCCGCAAGGACGAACTGCATCATATCGCTGTAGAGTTCGGCCTCAGCGCAGTCGAATAACGGCTTTCATTTTACATGGAGAGCACTCGACAGCGATCGAAAAGCGGATCGAGAAACTAGGCACCCTCTGCACTAGTGCACCCAGCCCCAGGAGCCCGATGACGGTATCCCCGTCACCAGGATCTAGCCGTCGAGAGCAGAGGGAGGGCATCCAGGTGGAACAACCTCTATCCATAGTAATCCCAGAGCTCCCCCGAAAGGCCTCGGCTGAACGACAGTTCAGCGACGGCAGCTACCCGCTCCGCTCCGCCGAAGGATCCAGAACTTCGGCTGGAAGAGCGTATGGAGTCATTTGGAGGTAGCCCGGAACAACTTCCTCGAGCTATTTCTAGTTTGTTAACCAACAAAGCGGAGGGAGGGTTTCGAACATTTCAGATGTATGACAAGCCTTGGGCCGAATTCCAAAAGGAGTTTTTGGAGTTCATCCTGCCCCCTCGTTATTTTCAGCGCGTGGAGGATACTATCCGTAGCCGGGATCAGCGACCCAGAGAGGCGTTTCAGGATTACCTGATTGATCTCCGGCTCATGATGCAGCGAGCCCAATACACGTCGAAAAGAGAATTGGACAGGATCTACGAAAATCTTAGGCCCGAGTACCAGTTATTCGCCCGGAGGCATGAGTTCAAGACGTTGAGAGAGCTTACACAGTTGGTAGTGGCGTACAAGGCGACTTGGAATCGCGGACAGACCTACCCAGCCGGCAAAATCTTAGGCCCGAGTACCAGTTATTCGCCCGGAGGCATGAGTTCAAGACGTTGAGAGAGCTTACACACTTGGTAGTGGCGTACAAGGCGACTCGGAATCGCGGACAGCCGGCAATTCCACGGATATCAAGCCAAGGATACCCCAAACCGACGTACCCCTGCAGACGAGGTAATACCTTCCCGAAATGCCGAGGCAGCTATCCGCGTGACAACCCAGGACGGAGACCGACCTGTAGATGTGTGCCGGGCCTGCCGGAATTGCGGAGAGGAGGGTCACTTCCACGGCGCCTGCAGGAATCGACGAGTGTTGTTCTGCTGGGAGGGCGGCCGCCGCGGCACACGAACAATCGACTACTGTTGCGAACCGGCGACGAGTAACGGGCTGAGTCTCCGCCCAGTAGGGACATGAGCGGAGACGTAAACCCAGGACCCCCAACAGTAACGCATCGTCTAAACTTGGAGAGTGGCAAGATCGCTACGCTAGTCGCCATCGGAGCACTACCGTTGACAGCGACCTTGGATACCGGAGCGACCCGATCGTTTGTCAGCCATCGAATGGTGAGGGAGCTAAAGACAGAAGAGAGCATGCGGAGCGTAAGGACGAAGGAGGTGACGCAAGCAGTGAGAGTCAAGGTACGGCTGGATCAACGGGAAACGTACGTGACTCTATTGGTACTATCCGTAGTGGTCGATGACGTCATATTAGGGCTCGATTTTCTGTGCGGGATTCAGGCGGTAATCCTGTGCGGACGCGCATACTTGCAACTGACCCGGGAAATTGACTCCATCTGTGCATTCTCGCCGCCTCTGCCGCACACAGCGACATCCGCCGAAGACAGTCGCACTACTAGGACAACATCAGGCAGCCCCGACCGCACCAGACCCAGCAACAGGACGTTGGTGGAGACGTCTGCGACCCCGCTGGACACAATCCACAGGGCCAGTCCGTCTGCCGTCAAATCACCGACAAACGTAAGCAGGATCGGCGGGACTTGGATGGAGAAGACGTCGGCACCACTGGATATTGCCAGGGTAAGTCGGTCTACTCTGACGACGACACGAAACGACGCCACCGGGACAACGAGGCAAAGCCTCGATCACGCCGGACCCAGCAGCTCTACTAGGACGAGACCCACAGACTATCAGCAGGACCACGCCCCTCACAGAGAACATAGCCATCGTAGCCTCCACCCCGTCCGAGGAACTCTCGCCCCAGATGTCCCCAAAAGTCACCGAACCCCCGCTCGCACCATGGGTAGCCGCGTTCTTGGAACAAGAGTTGGCCAAATTCGAAGGGCTGAGTGGTATCTCGCACATAACCCAGCACACGATCGTTATGAAAGACGACAAGCCACTGAAGCAGAGGTATTTCCCCAAGAACCAAGATCATAAACGCGCACGTCAACGAGCTATTAAGGGACGGACGCATCGAAGCTTCCAAGAGTCCGCATAGCGCCCCGATCGTGCTCGTAGGAAAGAAAACGGGAGACATGCGTATGTGTGTGGACTACCGTCAACTCAACGCACGGTCGGTGCCACATGCAGAACCGCTCCCTTGGATCAACCACATCGTCGAGAGACTCCGTCACGCGCGTTACATTTCAACGTTGGACCTCAAAAATGGGTACTGGCAGATCCCCCTGGGGGAAGGAAGTAGAGAGTGCCCCGCGTTCACGGTTCCGGGCAGAGGCCTCTTCCATGGGAAGGTGATGACATTCGGCCCACATTCTGCATCAGCGACGTTCCAGAGGGCACTGGATAGTGTTATCGGACCCCAGATATAGCCCCATGCTTTTGCGTTTCTCGATTACATAATCGTTATAGGAGCAGTGCTCGAGGATCACGTTGAAAACGTCCGGGAAGTTTTCCGAAGATTGAGGGAAGCGAACTTGAAGCTGAACCAGAGCAAATGCAAGTTCTTCCAAAAGAGGATAGCCTACTTGCGACATGTCATCAGCGAGCAAGGGATCCATACCGACTAGGATAAGATTGTGGTGGTTCGGAAGCTAACACCTCCAAGCTCAGACAAGGAACTGCGACGGTGTCAAGGGATGGCATCTTGGTATCGCAGGTTCGTACCGAATTTCGCAACCATCGTACAGCCTTGGTCAAGCCTCTTAAAGAAAGACAAAAAATGGATCTGGGGTGAGGAACAGCAAGCAGCATTCGAGGAGTTAAAAGAGAAGTTAACTCAAGCACCCGTCCTAGCTTGCCCAGACTTCTCGGAGAGGTTCACGTTGCAAACGGGGCGGAGCGGTGCGGTTTTGACGCAGGAGATATCCGGAGAGGGTCATAGCTTACGCCAGTCGACGACTTCTCAAAGCGGAAGAGAACTACTCGGCTACGGAGAAGGAGTGCTTAGCCATCGTTTAGGCCATAAGAAAGTTACGATGTTACCTGGAGGGCTACCATTTTGACGTTATCAGCGACCATCTCGCCCTAAAGTGGTTAAACTCGATCAATAACCCAACCGGACGAATCGCTCGATGGGATCTAGACCTCCAACAGTATCGCCTTGACATCCATTACCGGCTAGGGAGCCAAAATGTCGTAGCAGATGCCCTTCCCGGTAGCCCATCAAAGCCCTACGACGAGCACGGGAGGATCCACCCACATGCCCATGGTTACTGAGATTACTCAAGCGGATCCGATCGCAGCCCGCCGAACTCACAATCGAAAACGGCCAGATCTACAAGAGGACAGGGAACCAACCCGCCTAAGAGGAATCTCATCAGTAGAAGTTGTGCGTTGCCAGTGACCACCGACGCCGAGTGCTCCAAGAATGCCATGACGACCCGACAGCGGGCCACCAAGGAATACGGAAGACTACTAACCGCGTAGTCCAACTATACTACTGGCCTGGTCTCTACCGGGATGTGGTGCGATACGTGCAGAGATGCGAGAGCTGTCAGAAGTTTAAGAAGAAGTCACTTGTGCACGCGTCATTCAAAGAGCCCTTTCGACAGCCTTTGCGCAGATTTCGTCTGCAAGTGGGTGGAGTTGGTGTCGCTGCGGAAAGCCACTACTGCTCATTTGGAAAAGGCATTCAGAGAAGGGATCCTCAGTCGATTTGGAGTCCCACGGAAATTTGTGTGCGATAACGGCACGCAATTCACGAGTCGGTCCTTCCGGAAGTTCTGTAAGCTGGCCGGCATAGAACTGACGAGAGTGGCGTCCCGAACTGGGGGCGTTGGTCCTGCTCCGTCAGCATCACCTATCCAAGGCAGCCGATGGCTTCGCCGCGAAACTGGCCCCTAAATATGAAGGGCCACAAGGGCCACTTAACCACAAAGTGGTTAAGTTCTTATCCCCTAAGATAGTCAGGTTGCAGATTAACCAGGGCTGGCAAAGAAAAACTGCGAGCTTGGCGGGCCAGAAGGCCTTCCACGGAGCTGACGACGACGTCGACGATCTGCAGCCGACGCCGGAGACCCCGGAATGAACCAAAGATTCACAAGGGCCACTTGTAGTAGCGCGCTGCTACAACGTCCTTGCCCCGAATGGGGGAAAAATCCGAGAGTCGTAAGTCCAGTATAAGTTGCCCTTATGGGAATAATTAAGAAAATATGTATACACCTTTTCACACGCACCGCTCAAGCAAGATAGGGGGAAGGATAGGATTTCGTTGCAAGGCTGGCAGGTTCGAATCTATAGGAGTTTTCTCCCTAGACTCGACGAAGATGAAGCGACAGAGCAACGGAAGCATGGTCCGATCGAACGGCCGACGCTACGAAAGCGCTGTCCGACGATTGTCTTGGCCTTTCGTAAACGCTGACTGGCGTCCCTGTGTACCTGCGTAAATGTTCTGTAATGTCGACCCTGGCGGGACTGAGAGTTGTACCCCGGCCTCGAACGCTTCCTTACACTTTATAATGATGTTGCATTGCTCACGCTGGAAAGTTAATTTACCTCTTAAGTGAACATTAAGGCAGTGTGTTTTCCAGGCTGAGGATGTATTTGGTTATGACCGTTGCTTTGCTACTGGTTGTGGAAAAAACAAATTTGGAAAAGATGGCGAATATCAAGTCATTCTGAAAAAAGTTGATTTACCTGTTATGCTAAAATAACAATGCCAGTCAAACTTCGCGAAACTTGCCTCGGAAAGCATTTCATATTGCATGAAAGTTTTATATGTGCTGGCGGCGAGAAAGGTAAGCACACTTGCAAGGGTGATGGTGGCTCTGCATTAGTATGCCCCATAAAAAGCGAGAAAAATTTATTTAAGTCAGCTGGCATAGTAGCTAGGGGAATAAGTTGTGGAGAAGAAAAAATCGCCGGAGTTTACACAAACGTTGCTAGCTCATGAATAGACGAAAAATTAAAAGTACGGCAAATAAAAGAAAAATATTTCACACCTTAAGCTGGGTATCCAGCACCGCGGAAACGATTACTGGGCCAGTAATTTTTCGTTTGTGTTTTCCTGGCGTCAGTATCCAGCAACGTAAACGGAATCCACGAATTCTTATCGATAGTATCGATATCCAAACGAATGTGGACTGTGAGAACAGCTGATGTGCACATTATTACTGAAGTACAAGTGAGAGGTGGAGGTAAAATCTGTGCGCAAAACCAAAAAGAGATATGCAAATTTTTAAAGTGAGGAGAAGATTGCTTTAATAAAAGCAGTTGAGGCAAGACCATGTTTTTGGCGGATCACGGAAAATAAGCATTTTGATAATTTTGACATTTTGGCGCCTCCGACTGTGCTGTACTTCTTCCTACAACAATATGTGCCGCTACCAACACAATCACTTCATCGTCAGAATTACTTTTCTTCCTTTTTTTAATTTTAGTTTCATTTTAAAAATTGGCGCTGTTTACAAAACACAGCTGATTCATGAGAGTGACCAACCATTTTTTATGTTCTTGGTCACACTATTTCACTTAAGTTCCACACAACCGAAATAAAGAGCAGATTCCTGTCAGTAAAATTTCGCGGTGCTGGAGACAGGCCTTTAAGAAAAAGTGTAAGAATATCCTAAGTCGATAAAATTAACCAATAAAAATGGTATAAATATTCTTCATACAAGGCAATTAATGCTGATAAAAAATGTTCAGAGTAGAACTAGCGTTTACTTGGTTACTCCACCATTTAGGTGGATGTTATTATTCCCGGTGGAGTATAGGCGTATATACAATTTGAGGTAATAGTGGATGTGTGTAACACTAAGAAGGAAGTGTTTCCGACCCCATAAGGGAAGCATCAATAGCCGAGTCGATGAAGCCATATCTGTATGTCCCTCCGTCCGTCTGTCCGTCTGTATGATCGCCTAGATCTCAAAGACTATAAGAGCCAAAGCAACCAAACTTTTCATCAAAGCGATATTACTTCAATACAAGTGTATTTCAAAACTTTGACACTTGAAAATCGATAATATCTAATATATAAAAATCTACCAAAGAGTACATATAATATAATATATAAAATTTAGTGTATACATATATGACATAAATCGTAAGATCACATATGTATATATTGACTTACTACTGGGTATAAATAGAAAGATATTATTTAAATATTGTTTATTAATATTATTAAATCGCGAAAGTCAGGTAATAGTAATAACAATTGGGTTTCGATTTTACGGCTTGATCTCGACTGATTTCTGCTGCTGCTGATGCACTGCGTCTGCTTGCTTTTCCTCTCTATTTTTTTCTGCTGTGTTCCCCCTCTGCCGTTGCTGCTTATCTGCTATTTATGTGCTGTTCTTCTCGTTCTGCTTTTTTTCTGCTGCTAACCGATGCACCTTCAGTGGGCTGGCTTAAACACTCCCTCTTACATACACACATTCAGGCTCTAGATCGATGAAAGGCGATGTAGGCCAATTTGCGGGTGAATGCAAAAGAAAAGGTGGAACAGCGAATCACATTGATATTTTAAGTTCGTGCGTTATGCTTTGGTTCCTCATGAGGCGATGTCAGCAGAATTCGAATCGGTAGGAACAAATCTCCAGCCAGCTGGTGAAGTTAGGTCCTTTATTTCGGAAACTCGATTACCAACGAATGCTTCCACCATTGTATAACTATTTGTGAATCTAAGCAGAAGTGAGTAGAGTGCGGCTTATTGACAAGCAATGGCCTGTGCATACAAATGGTCAAGCAGGTGCGCTCCACACAAATGCAATTCAGGCAACGATTTTTTCTCTAATGATGCCACTCGCCGTTAGCAGGCTGACAGAAATTATGTCATCTGCACTTTCTGTTCGAAGGTAGATGCAGCAGCCGTACGCTCGAATAGAGGCGTCACAGAATCCGTGGATCCGGATCAAGTGGCAGCTTACTTGGAGACAATACCGAGGTACTGACAACACTGAAATAGCCCTTAAATAGCAAGCGCTCATTCATCCCAATGTAGTCTTGCAAGCCACAGTTCTTACAGGACTATCTTTGCGACAATAACGAGTAGCGTAATCGAGTGACAGTAGTCCTAGCGGGTCGAACATAGTTGATGCTTCTGACAACGTGTATCTCTTGGTGACGCCTGATGGTATCTTCTTGGGCGTGAACGTGAAGAGCAGCATATCGGTATGTTTGTTCCAAGTGATTCCCAGCACACTGGTTATCCAATTAGCAAGTTATCGACGTAGAATAAAGAATGGATGACTTCCGCACCCCGAGGATACTCAGCTCGATGAAGTTCTGCCAAGAGAGTCAGCGTTCCCCACACATGAACCTGCGACGAGCGATTGGACGATGACTGCCGGCAACTACCCACCCAAAGAGAGTTTTTTGTAGTGTAGGTAAGTTTGGACCAAGTTTGACTTGGCCCACTGCAAGAATGTCGAAGAATGCTAGCAACATGTCTGAGTTTCGAGCTTGATAGAATCGTTCATCCTAATGGGTTGATACGATCGGTTGATACGCATCAGGTTGATACGATATGTGAGGCGTGACACAAAGAGCTAACGATATCTCAAACGGCGAAATGCGAGATTTAATAGAATTTGTGGTAATGGACTTAATGAAGTTTTGCGAATCATCGATGATCCGGATTTGAATGTCGTGTTTGTCTAGTGACAGGTGAAGTTTCTGAGGAAAAACATCGGTTATGAAATTGATCACCTTTAACAGGCAGTCTTATCATCTGACCCTGGGCTTTTCCTTCGGTTCCCTTCTCACTCACGCTTCGATCACGAATATTTTCGACGTGAGTAAATGAATTAATTATTTTTCCCGTTTTCCCGTGGCTCAGTTAACGGCAATGAAAATCGCGGGTGTAAGTTTAATCGCTTATTTTCCGGTTCGACTGGCTCGGAGAATAAATCTAAATCTACCAAAATACAATATTACTTAAATCTGCCCACCCTCGCGGCAGCGCTGCTTGGGTAGCGGGCCGACGTTCTGCACCGTCAGCGCCTCGTGCAGACCATCCGCTTCACAGCGGATGCTTATGCAGCAGCGAATTATGATCCGCTAGCCACTCGAGTGCAGGCCAACGGCTTCTAGGCAGAAGCTCGAGCGGCAATGTAGTCGCTGCCCCTACATCTCGAGTGCGGCAACAGCATTCTTCCGTTTCGGAATTCTGCCGATACCCTGCAGCTGATGGGGAGTGTTAACTTATAAAAAAAGCGTATATCAAAAAGTGACCCGCTGTAGGCGCCTGCCTCCTTATATAGGCCAGTCCTATCGGGACCTCAAATGCCAGTGATTTTCCATCAGTTATTCTCAGGTATCCCACCATTTTTTTACCGGGAATCGGCCGACGACCCGGCCGCATTACCATATTTGACCAGGGCCGCTGCCGGTCCGATCCCGCGATTCAACTCATCTCGCGAGAGCCGCCCCGCTCCTCCTATCCGCCAAGGGTACTTCCACGCTATTTTTTGTTTGTCCTAAAACATTTGTTTCCACGCGAGATTTGCAGTTTCTGCTTTGCGAGTAGCCAATCAGCTGGCTTGCCCGATAGTGCTGCATAGTGACAGGCGGTGCCCCAGTCAATGGGACGTCGGGGACTGGGAGGGACGGTAAATCCCCAATCTATGAGCCAAGAGGAAATCGGTGGCCAACGCATGACCTTTCTAGTGAAGACGGAATGGACCCAGAAAATCAATTTGTGGGCAGCTCGGCGCTGGCAAGATCACCGTTGCCGAAGTTGACGATGCATCGGTGTTCGATCGACGGTACCCTCGTCAGCTCCAACAGCAGGACAGAGCATGGACGCGGACTCCTGCTAGCTCTCCGAGAACAATGCCGCCCAGGAGGAGCAAGGCGTACCAGGAGGCTTCTTGCCTCGAAAACCTCGGGAAGATGGGAAAGCTTCTGGAGGTGGTGACGAACCGGATGTTGGACAAGCGAACGCGCCAAATTAACGTAGCGACGAGAATCGACCAAGCGAGCCAAGCAAGTGAAGCCGGCACCAGCGCCAGGCAGGACGCAGAGTTTGTGTGAACGAAATGGGCTCAAATCACGCGGAGCGAAGCGAAGGTACAGCAGGGGAAGACACCAATCATCTGGAAGAAGGAGGCAGCATCGCAGAAGGAACCGTGGCGTATGCTGAGCCCGCAGGCCATGACGGAAGGCATGCCATTGGAGCCAGGTCTGCCCCGCACACACACCGTGCAACCGAAAGGCGCAAGAACGGCATGAGAGCGCAGAACGAGCCTCCTGTGCGGCCGCTATCCGAGGAGGCGGCGAGCACCGTCGCGAGCAACCCCAAGGGCATTGTAAACTCAGCGGATGGACCGTGGTGGAGAAGAAAATAAACCCAGCACGTCGCATCCGCCCCGACACGTTCATAGTGCATGCGAGCGGACTCTTCTTTTTTCGACTTTTCCTGAGCTTTCAAAGTCAAAATTTCGGGAAAAAATACCGAAAAAAATAATGTAATTTCAATTTGAAATCTTAATATCTTCCAGGCGTTAAGTTGCAGCTACAAAGTGTCTGAGTCGAATTTATAGCTGCATTTGTCTTTTTTTAACTGCAAAGTTCAGTACAACCATTTGTAGGAAACTTAAGCTATGTAAAAAATACAAGCACTACCTATGACAAAAAATACCACATTTTTTAAACATTCTTTAAAAAAAAACGCTCTATGAAAAAAAAACATTCTTTAAAAATTTTTAAACATCCAAATCTATCAGAAAAAGTTATTTTTGGCGACAGCAGAAAAGTCATGTCGACTAGTGTAATCAAGACCATCATGCAGCTGACTTAGCTTAAATTACCGCAGGGCCGCGCAGGCTATCCTGACACATTCGGAACGCGATCTGGGCTCTGGCAAAGCAGCGTTGTGGCTATATGGCTATCAAGGCGGCACCTGGACTTACAGCTGCTACCTGGCGCTCATTCTCTCCCTGGGAGCCTTCAGCTGTATTAGTCGGCGGAGCCTGGCAACGCCTGGGTCCTGAAGTGGGAGTCTACTCAAACAAACGCCAGAGGCTGCATAGTGCTGGAGGCTTTTGCGACATTGGATCTCGTCCTGCTGGACGAAGGATCCCAACAGACCTTTAACAGGGCAGGGGCAGGGTCGATTATCGACCTCACCTATGTCAGCAGCGCGCTGGCCCGCTCGCCCGATGGATGATCAGCGAAGTGATCAGTGCCAGCAACCACGAGGTCATACAGGATAGCCATGAAGCGGATAAACGCGGGCAGCAAAGCCCCAACTGATCCCGTGACACTGGAAGGGATAGTCCGGCCTCTGTTTCCGCTGGGCCGGCCATTCACCAGATTCCCACGTACAGAGGTTAGGAGAAATCTGTGGGGTCTCGGAGACGAGGTGCTACAGGCTAGCAGAAAGTCCAAAGAAGACACCGGGACCAGATGCGATCCCCCACAGAGCGTTGAAGTTGGCACTAACGCAGCCACCGAGAGAAGTTGCTGGCCTCTTCAACAGATGTCTGATGGAAGAGACAACGACTCCTACTACTTGCGTAGCCGGGCATGACCCCGGAAGAGGCCTCCTCCTACAAACCTGTCTGCCTCGTGGACTCGATAGGGAATGTTTTCGAGAGGGTGATTGGTGTGGGGCTATCAGCAGCCAGCGGTCCCTCCGCAAACCGGCGGAAGAGGCCACTGCAGCGACCTAGTGGAAAGGAGGGACGTAGTCCTTTTGTCTGGTGAGGACACTGTGTATAAGGAACCCCTTACACTCCATATCCCAGGCTACCAGCTGAACATAGCGGTCAGCTATTTCAGAAACAGGGTGCTCACTTTGGATACGAGTCGGGTTCTAGGGTATACGAAGTCTCAGCCGGAGTCTCTCAGGGATCCGTTTTGTCACCCAGCTCTGGAACGCCATGTACGATGGCGTCCTATGGCTCCCTATGCTAGCAAACACCATTTTGGTGGGTTTCACTGCCGACGTCGCCAATGAGCTCGCCGCCGCGGAGCACCAGGCTAAGGTGGCTATACCCGCCATAGAAGAGTGGCTAGCTGTCGCAGGACTGGTCATCGCCGGGCTCGTCCTGATCGTCCACGCCACCACGCAGGACAAGGTAGTAGACCCACGCACCATTGTCGAGTTGAAGCAGGCTGCCAGACGAAGCAGCACAGAGAGATGGCCGACCCAGTGGGACAGGTCGACCAAAGGGCGCTGGATCCACAGGCTCATCCCTAGCTTACAGTGCTGGCTCGGCAGGAAGAATGGGCAGGTTGATTTTTACGTCACCCAGGTGTTGAGCGGCCACAGCTGTTTCCGCAGCTACCTCAAGCGCTTAAGTGGTACGGGCATAGTGGAGTAGATGCACAACACGTCCTCTTCGAGTACCACAGATTTTACCGCGAGCGACAGACGTTGGAGGCAACATCAGGAGCTACGATAAGCATTGCGACCCTGGTACCCCTGATGCTAGCATACTCGAAGACCTGGAAAGCGACCGCGAAGTTCGCCGTTAGCGTGATGCGAACGGTCAGGTCGCTGGAGAGAGGGCGGAGGGGGCAGGCGGAGTAGAGTTCCAAGCGCCCGAAGCGATACGTGGCGGAATTACCGCGCGCTTAGGGGTCTCTATACAGCGGAAATTTATCTTAGTGCCATTTGTATTTTATTTTATTAGTAACTTATTATTTGTTACATACTACATATAGTAGCCAGTACCACTTCAACCTCCGTAAAAACAATACATGTTACAACAGAGTCATAAATCGCGACAATCAGAAAACAAAACAAATACCACTGAGATATACAAAATTTTACACAAAACGTAAAAAAAACACAACAACAAAAGCAGCATCAAAAGTTATAGCGGGAGCGAGCCCGACAATAACAAACATGCACAAGTCACCTGACATAAGAACATACGAAGTAAAATCCAACAAAACAAACGCAGGCGAACCGAAATACATCACGCTAAGAAGAAACGAAAACAAAAATTTCAAAAATGTTTCACCGTTCAAAATCAAAAAAAACCATAGACCACACTTGCGATGGGGAAGTCGAGACATGCAAGAAAATAAAAGACGGAACACTCTAAATCAACACAAAAAACGCAACATAAACCATAAAACTACTGAAACTAAAACTAATGACAAGTATAAAAATCACCGTCAACAAACAGAAAACACTTAACTCTACCAACGGAGTCATATACAGCAACGAACTACAAAACATAAGCGAAACCGAAATTCTAAAAGCACTCAAAACACAAAAGATAACAGAAGTAAAAAAAAAATATTTAAAAAACAATTAACAAATAGCAGTACAAAACAACAAGAAATAGAAGCTATCAAAATCACAGAAAAAGTAGACCACAAAACTGCAGTATTTACTATAACCGGCACGGACAACATGCTAGACCATCTTACGCCAAAACCCCTACTAATGCAACACTACATCCAATCGACAACAAAGCACCAAACACAAAATTGCCTATAAACGCACAGCTAAACACCTAACCTACAACCTCATCTATAACAACACATTTACAACACCAAACCATAACAGACGCACCGTCACCCCACAAACAAGGCACACTCAAACCAACAACCCACACGACACTAGCACCAGCAACACCATCACCATCATCTCAGCATACCGAACCAGAAGAAATGGATACCAACCTCACCAACACAGTAAACAAACCATACACATCACTCCGATCCGAAAACTTAATACTAAAACTATACTCCAAGAATAAATCTTGCAATCTCTCCACTTCTCTTAAAGCCTCCAAAACACACAAAAAATAAAATCCAAGCCCTCAAGCAAGACCAAATATGCAAACAATAGCGAAAGCGACTCAATTTAAAAAGGGGGCACTAAAATCAATAGCTATTTTATTTCACCTTTTTTTCTAAATTTTGATTAAATGTGCATACAAATTATTCAATGTAACATCTACGGATACTCAAACAACTACACTAAACTACAACTAATAATAAAAAAACACATACCCTACATAATCTCCCTTTATGAAACACATAAAAAATATACTAACCATTTTCACATACCCACAAACAACACACTAATAGCAAAAAATACCTCCAAATTCTATAGAGTTGCTCAACTAATACACAAATCTATACAAGCCCTAGAAATTTACCTTAAAGACGACTTCGACGCAATATGAGTAGAATTAACGTCAAAGCTTAAAATTATGTAGATTAATATCAACATACTCCAAACCAAGCATTTTCATTAAAAACCTTTACTCCGTGCTAGAACCAACTAATATGCGAAGCAAAAGAGAAGCAAAAAACGAAGCACACAAAAATTCACATCTAAAATAGGCCCAGACACTGCCTTTAAAAAAATCTAGCACATCATAAGACGCTTCTGTGGTCTTAACCCAATAAAAACCACCCAGCATACTAAAACTAAAACCGTAAACCTTATCTGACACAGATTTCTCATCAACCCGTACAAATGAAAAAACCACATCACTGACCAACAGCCATAACCACACCTGGATTACATAGATTTTCGTCTTTTGTGGAGGCGAAAGGGGGCCTGGCAAAATTTTGAAATACACTTGTATTGAATTGATATCACAGGAGCTTGGATTGAAAGTTTGGTTGCTCTAGCTCTTATAGTCTCTGAGATCTAGGCGCTCATTTGGACGAATAGGCAAAACAGACAGGGTCGCGTGTGAGAGAGAACCAAAGGGAACGATGACTTTCGAAACGGTTTTCTTCATAGTGGCTATTTTAATAATCCGATCTGATCCAGATTCAACACTCTGATAGAAATGGTAATTTTCTATTATTCTGTGTTTTTTTTCGTGTACTATCAAAATTGTGCATGCCACAGACAGATATGGCTATATCGACTTGGATATTGATGCTGATCAAGAACATATATACTTTGTCGGGTCGGAAACGCTTCCTTCTGGTCGTTACACACATCCGTTATCACCACAAGCAAATTATCTTCAGCGCATATGCAGATGACTTCTTTTTAATCCTGAACCTAAGCAAAAACAAAAATACAAATTTCAGCCTACAACCACTCTTCACAGATATAGAAAATTGGTGCATCTACTCAGGAGCATCCCTCTCACAAACAAAATGTCAACATCTACACATATGCAAAAAGCGCAATTGCAACTGTGTAGTTACCTGCAACAACAACACCAACATAACCAATACAATATCACTTAAAATACTAGGACTCTGGATCAACAATAAATATAACTGGAACTCACACATTAACGCCCTCATCCCCGCACTCTCAAACAAATTAAACATTATAAAATGTCTAGCCAGCCCACGTTTCAACTGCAACACCCACACTCTCCTTAATGTAACAAGAGCATTATTAATCTCAAAAATCGACTACGGACTACACATTTACGGCCACACACCAAAAAATAACCTAAACAAATTAAAAACCACCTTTAACTCAGCAATCAAACAACACTAGGAGCGTTTCACACCACACCGATCTACAATCTATTATACGAAACCAACACACCAACAAAAGAACAAAAACGTGATCACTTAACAGCAAAACTTTTCAAATCCCTAATACATTCCAAAAACACCCCAATACATAAATTCATGAAAGCGAAAACTTACAAAAAAAAATGGACCTCAACTATACAGCGTGCAATAAAAGTATGCCAATTTTATAACATACCCTACCATCCCCAAAAAAACCTCAAACTAAAACCACCATGGCAGTTACCAAAAAACTTAATAGACACATCAGTGCACATCCACAAAAAAAATAACACACCACCCGATATATACCAAAAACTATTTTACGAACTAAAACACAAACTAAATAACCACAAATTTGTTTACACCGACGGATCCCAACAAAACTCGATTACAACGTTCGCAGTCACCTCAGAAACAGACATATTAAAATACGGAAGTCTACCAACATACTCTTCAATACAAACAGCCGAAATTATAAGCATTCTTGAAGCAGCAAAATTAACAGCAAAAAAAAGGGGCAAGTTTGTAATCTGCTCAGACTCCCTTGGTGCACTCGAGGCAATAGCCAACACAAGCAACAACAACACATACCCAGCCACCATCCGATCAATCCTCATAGCACACAATCCAAAAATAGCAATTCTGTGGACACCAGGACACAGTAACATCAAAGAAAATGAGCTGGCAGACAAAACAGCAAAATCAGCCTTAAAAATGCCACTAATATACACCGACAACCTTAATACTACAGACATTAACAGATTTTTAAAAGAACAACTAGCCCAAAACACAAAAAACCTTGTCTGCAAATGCAACACTTGGTACAGAAACATTAACACCAACAACACACACATCCCATTACTCAAATTTAATACAGCAACAAACAAAGCGACTCGACCAAATAAAATTCACCAGACTCCGACTGGGTCACACAAAACTTACGCACAAACACTACCTGGATCCCACAGCGTCACGAAACTGCCCGATCTGCCAGTCACACACTCCAGCAACCATGGAGCACATCCTCAACCTATGCCCTGCAACTACTGGCCCTGGCAGCTAGCACGATAAAAATCCGATCTGATCCAGATTCAACACTCTGATAGAAATGGTCATCATCTATGATTTTACGTTTTTAGTTTTATCGTATCTTTAAAATTGTGTATGGCACAGGGCGGGATTTTGAAATACATTTGTAGTAGTGTGATAACACAGAAGACTTGGTTACTCTACCTTTAATTGTCTCTGAGATATTGGCGCTAATTAAGACGGACGGACAGACAGACATGTCTATATCGACTCGGCTATTGATGATCAAGAATATATATACTTTATGGGGTCGGAAACGCTTCCTTCTGGGCGTTACATACATCCGTTATCACCACAAATCTAATATAAACTATTAAGAACCAAACTTCGAATTATCAACCTACAAAACGCAGTACTTGATAACTACTTATCCCCTATAAATAAACCCGTGTTTGTGTAAAGTCTTTGACAAAATAGTAGCCAAACGAATGTGGTGGTTTGTCACAAACAATAAACTCATCCATATCAGTCAAACAGGATTCAAGAAGTGAAAATCGGATATAGACAGTCTATTAATTGTAGACCATCTTATATCCAGAGCTATCTCCAGAAGAAACCATATCTCAATCATTTCACTTGACTTCGCAAAAGCTTTTGATAGAGTAGAAATTCTGTTCTAGACTATCTAGCAGAATTGAAAACAGGCTAAAAATTATTAACTACGTTAGACTCTACCAACGGAGTCATATACAGCAACGAACTACAAAACATAAGCGAAACCGAAATTCTAAAAGCACTCAAAACACAAAAGATAACAGAAGTAAAAAAAAAATATTTAAAAAACAATTAACAAATAGCAGTACAAAACAACAAGAAATAGAAGCTATCAAAATCACAGAAAAAGTAGACCACAAAACTGCAGTATTTACTATAACCGGCACGGACAACATGCTAGACCATCTTACGCCAAAACCCCTACTAATGCAACACTACATCCAATCGACAACAAAGCACCAAACACAAAATTGCCTATAAACGCACAGCTAAACACCTAACCTACAACCTCATCTATAACAACACATTTACAACACCAAACCATAACAGACGCACCGTCACCCCACAAACAAGGCACACTCAAACCAACAACCCACACGACACTAGCACCAGCAACACCATCACCATCATCTCAGCATACCGAACCAGAAGAAATGGATACCAACCTCACCAACACAGTAAACAAACCATACACATCACTCCGATCCGAAAACTTAATACTAAAACTATACTCCAAGAATAAATCTTGCAATCTCTCCACTTCTCTTAAAGCCTCCAAAACACACAAAAAATAAAATCCAAGCCCTCAAGCAAGACCAAATATGCAAACAATAGCGAAAGCGACTCAATTTAAAAAGGGGGCACTAAAATCAATAGCTATTTTATTTCACCTTTTTTTCTAAATTTTGATTAAATGTGCATACAAATTATTCAATGTAACATCTACGGATACTCAAACAACTACACTAAACTACAACTAATAATAAAAAAACACATACCCTACATAATCTCCCTTTATGAAACACATAAAAAATATACTAACCATTTTCACATACCCACAAACAACACACTAATAGCAAAAAATACCTCCAAATTCTATAGAGTTGCTCAACTAATACACAAATCTATACAAGCCCTAGAAATTTACCTTAAAGACGACTTCGACGCAATATGAGTAGAATTAACGTCAAAGCTTAAAATTATGTAGATTAATATCAACATACTCCAAACCAAGCATTTTCATTAAAAACCTTTACTCCGTGCTAGAACCAACTAATATGCGAAGCAAAAGAGAAGCAAAAAACGAAGCACACAAAAATTCACATCTAAAATAGGCCCAGACACTGCCTTTAAAAAAATCTAGCACATCATAAGACGCTTCTGTGGTCTTAACCCAATAAAAACCACCCAGCATACTAAAACTAAAACCGTAAACCTTATCTGACACAGATTTCTCATCAACCCGTACAAATGAAAAAACCACATCACTGACCAACAGCCATAACCACACCTGGATTACATAGATTTTCGTCTTTTGTGGAGGCGAAAGGGGGACTGGCAAAATTTTGAAATACACTTGTATTGAATTGATATCACAGGAGCTTGGATTGAAAGTTTGGTTGCTCTAGCTCTTATAGTCTCTGAGATCTAGGCGCTCATTTGGACGAATAGGCAAAACAGACAGGGTCGCGTGTGAGAGAGAACCAAAGGGAACGATGACTTTCGAAACGGTTTTCTTCATAGTGGCTATTTTAATAATCCGATCTGATCCAGATTCAACACTCTGATAGAAATGGTAATTTTCTATTATTCTGTGTTTTTTTTCGTGTACTATCAAAATTGTGCATGCCACAGACAGATATGGCTATATCGACTTGGATATTGATGCTGATCACTACAGACATTAACAGATTTTTAAAAGAACAACTAGCCCAAAACACAAAAAACCTTGTCTGCAAATGCAACACTTGGTACAGAAACATTAACACCAACAACACACACATCCCATTACTCAAATTTAATACAGCAACAAACAAAGCGACTCGACCAAATAAAATTCACCAGACTCCGACTGGGTCACACAAAACTTACGCACAAACACTACCTGGATCCCACAGCGTCACGAAACTGCCCGATCTGCCAGTCACACACTCCAGCAACCATGGAGCACATCCTCAACCTATGCCCTGCAACTACTGGCCCTGGCAGCTAGCACGATAAAAATCCGATCTGATCCAGATTCAACACTCTGATAGAAATGGTCATCATCTATGATTTTACGTTTTTAGTTTTATCGTATCTTTAAAATTGTGTATGGCACAGGGCGGGATTTTGAAATACATTTGTAGTAGTGTGATAACACAGAAGACTTGGTTACTCTACCTTTAATTGTCTCTGAGATATTGGCGCTAATTAAGACGGACGGACAGACAGACATGTCTATATCGACTCGGCTATTGATGATCAAGAATATATATACTTTATGGGGTCGGAAACGCTTCCTTCTGGGCGTTACATACATCCGTTATCACCACAAATCTAATATAAACTATTAAGAACCAAACTTCGAATTATCAACCTACAAAACGCAGTACTTGATAACTACTTATCCCCTATAAATAAACCCGTGTTTGTGTAAAGTCTTTGACAAAATAGTAGCCAAACGAATGTGGTGGTTTGTCACAAACAATAAACTCATCCATATCAGTCAAACAGGATTCAAGAAGTGAAAATCGGATATAGACAGTCTATTAATTGTAGACCATCTTATATCCAGAGCTATCTCCAGAAGAAACCATATCTCAATCATTTCACTTGACTTCGCAAAAGCTTTTGATAGAGTAGAAATTCTGTTCTAGACTATCTAGCAGAATTGAAAACAGGCTAAAAATTATTAACTACGTTAGAAACTTTATGTCAAACATAAACTCAGCATATTCCTCCTTTCAACTTATCCACAATGGATCCCAATTCTCGGTGGTTCTCTTTGTTACAGCCTACAATTAATTAACCACAATGAACATCCAACCCCCAAATATCAGTTTAGTTGCATACGCAGAGGACTTCAATCTTATAGTCAATGTACGAAAAAAAAAAATGATTAACATCGACCTTCAGCCCATATTCGAAACAATACCAAACTGGTGCAGTTACTCAGGAGCACAGCTTTCAAGCACCAAATGAAAACACATGCATGTCTGCAGAAAGCACAACTGCAGATGCAACGTGGCGACTGAAAGCTTCCAGCTTTAAGATGTAACGTCGCTAAAAGTACTAGGAGTACACTTCAATAACAAATACAGATTTCAATCACACAGAACAATTAATAATAGCACTCAATCGAAAAGTAAATATATTAAAATGCATTTCAAGACCAAAATTCAATTACAATACTTCCCTCATAAACGTCACTAAAGCAATCATAACCTCAAAAACAGACTACTTACCTTCCCATTTACGGTTCTTGCCCAAAAACCACCATCTGCCCAATAAAGTCAGCAATAAACACAACATTAATACTAGTAGAAAAGTAGGCAACTAATCAAAATTCCAGAATAATTTCTTGGCTTGTTTAAAACAAAGAAAAAATGAATAAATAAGTTTTTAAATTGTATTTTATTTCTTATTTATTGCGATTTAAGCTGGGTATCCAGCACCGCGGAAACGAAAAATTACTGCCAAACTTCATATAAAAAAAACTGGGCCAGTAATTTTTCGTTTGTGTTTTCCTGGCGTCAGTATCCAGCAACGTAAACGCAATCCACGAATTCTTATCGATAGTATCGATATCCAAACGAATGTGGACTGTGAGAACAGCTGACATGGGTGCCAGGAAAATATATGTGCACATTATTACTGAAGTACAAGTGAGAGGTGGAGGTAAAATCTGTGCGCAAAACCAAAAAGAGATATGCAAATTTTTAAAGTGAGGAGAAGATGGCTTTAATAAAAGCAGTTGAAGCAAGACCACGTTTTTGGCGGATCACGGAAAATAAGCATTTTGATTATTTTTACGTTTTGGCGCCTCCGACTGCGCTGTACTTCTTTTTACTACAATATGTGCCGCTACCTACACAATCACTTCATTGTCAGAAAAATTTCGCGGTGCTGGATACAGGCCTTTACGCAATACTTTGCTATAGCAGATCTTATCTATTTTGCTAACTGATTATAATCAGCAGAACTATTGCTAGTATTGGGCTGTTCTTTCTGCTCTGCTGGTAAAAGCTCCCAGCTATAGTTTATTGCGCTATTGTGCATATTTAACAAATTGTGCAGTATGCAACAGCACATAATTATTCCGCTGTAATCGCTATCCTTATCCTATTCGTCGAAAAACATGATAAGTTGAAAGAAAATATTTTGCTTTTGAACCACAGTTAAAACAATTGCTAAATCTTCCATATTCATTTTACTCCAAACAAAAATAAAAAAATCTTCCGCTCAAAAACTCAGTTTTTGTTATTGTCATCAGCTGTTAGACGGTAAACGGTAGACGGTGCCAGTGTAAATCGTAGTTTCACCGTCTGTCAAAAATCCCAACGTTCCCCCGTGACAGGCTCAGTGTGCAGAGGGTATTAGACTTGGACACACAAAAATCACACACTTTAACTAAATCGATAAAAGCTCCAATATATGTACCTCTTGTAACAACCATCTATCAATAGAACACATACAAGACTCCTGCACCGCACACAACACCCACAGACAAAGAAGTCCCGGCAGCAACAACACCTCTCCAATCCTCTCCACACTAAAACAATTATTTTATTTATATGTATTTAATGACCAGAAACTTCTACCACTCCATCTAATATTACCCAAAAACAACGACCAAATAATAAATTAAACACATAAATTCATAAATTGAACACTACCTTATTAACACCCACTATAAATACACACCCATAATACTTATGTCTAATAATTATACTTTTCTAACAGCTCCTGTGTATACATAACTTAGAGCTGAAGGCCTCAGTTGCCATTGCTCCGTAAATCTAGGCTAATTTGTATTTTTACAATCGGGTAATCGAAAATCATTTACGAAATCTTCAGAGAGGCAATGAAGGTGAAGAATCGTAATGCTCTGTCGGCTGTCTACACGCCCCGCTATGGTCTACGTTCGGCAGAGTGTTAATGGCGAATTTGTGTGCATTAAGAGCATGGCTGACCTTTGTGCACTACAGAGAGTGGAAGCTGTGACTGAGGAGGCGACTCAATCCGCATCTGGAGGAACTGAAACTGGGCGGAGTAATTTTCGATAGAACTCTAGAATTAATTTTGGTCCTCTACTTTATGTGTTACAATAGGTTTAATATTTCTAATAATCTTGTACTAGTCTCTGTTAGGAATCTCACTCTCTTTACAGCATCTCCCCGTTCTCTTAAAACAGTGGTGCTTGGATTGTCTCCTCTAATTTGTTTTTATTCCAGTGATTATGGATGATAATGCATGGTCGTCCGGCTAGAGCAGCTATACAATGCTAAGAATACTTGGCAATCAAGGGGAAGGTCTGCGTGTATGCCATATTAATGCCCAAAGCCTAACTAAGAAAATCGAAGAATTTAGGTATCTATTTGTCGTCCTATATTGATGTCATGTGTGTGTCAGAAACGCGGTTTTCGTCTCATGTTAGTAATTTGTTAGTAGAGTGTACTGGTTATGATTTGTTTCGATGTGATCGAGATAGTCACGCTGGAGGTGTAGCTATAAATGTAACTAAACGTTTAAATGCTAAACTTGTATGTAATCACCCAAGTGAAAGTGCAGTTGAGTGGATATCTGTTCAAGTACCAAGCACAATACATTCTTCCAAAATTTTAATAGGCTGTGTGTATAGACTGTATAGCCTTTTCCGGGCAACGTGAATCTATGCACGGATGGACCGCTCCTCCTTTGCAAATCGTGGGATTAAGATATGTACAACAAACCAAACAAAAACAAAAACGAGTCTGGAAACGAAAGGCAACGGCCCAAAGGCCTGGCCTGACCCGCTTTATAAGAGGTAAATGCAATCCGATCTCAATAGATTTCAGTCTTGGTGTGGTGCAAATCTATTTAACCTTAATGCTTCAAAATGTAAAGTAATGACTTTTCATTGCTCCAGCGCCTTTCTGGTTCCTTACACCCTTTGGTTCTCTTGAGAGAATTACCCGGGTTGATGATTTTGGTGTTCTATTAGATCCCAAGTTAAAGTTTTCAGAACACATTTCTACCATGGTGAACAAGGCCATGGGCGTGCTTGGGTTTATAAAGAGGTGGTCAAAGGAATTTGACGACCCCTATATAACAAAGACTCTCTACACCTCTCTGGTTCGTCCGATTTTAGAATACGGCTCTTGTGTATGGTGCCCTCAATACAACGTACACCAGGACCGTATAGAATCAGTTCAGAAAAACTTTTTACTTTTTGCTCTTCGAGGCCTCAGCTGGAATGCAGGTGTGAGACTGCCGTCTTACTCTAATAGATTGCTCTTAATAAACCTTCCAACCTTAGCTAATCGTAGGAAAATTCTTGGTGTGATTTTTGTGCATAACTTGATCAGGGGTGACGTAGACAGCCCTGACCTGTTGAGCCGCATAAACTTCACGATTCCCATTAGAAGCACTAGGAATTATACACCGTTGTTTCTTCCGCTTTGTAGATCGAATTATTCCTTGCATGAACCATTTAGGGTGCTATGCTCAGATTATAATTCCCTCTACCATATTATTTCTACTACTAACTCCCTTCCTAGTCTTAAATTATTGATACTCTTATATTTTTTTCGTAATTAGAAATTGCTTAGTTTTTTAGTTAAATTAGTTCTACTTTTCCTCGAGTACTAGTCTAACACCTATCTTTCCTGCATGTCCTGTATGTCGGTTCGGTTAACGAGTCGCGCGTTATGTGACAGCGCCCCTCGGTCGGTTGGGCGGAAGGAAGGGCTGTGTTCTTGCCTGGGATACGCGCGTAATAGCCATCGGCTGGTGTCGCTTGGGCCACTTGATGGTGCAGTCATTGCATATCAACGTCCTAAAGAAGTGGTGGAAGATGCCTGGGAGAACCTGAAGGGGTCCCATCCTAGTTCTGGGATGGGTGGCAAGCCGCCTTCTAAGGCTGATACCTGGGCAGAGTGGCTATGCAATCCTGATGCTGCTTCACCTGCTGGTAAGGCGGCGGGTGTGAGTTGCCATCGACTAGCGTGCAAGCCAAAGCTTACACGTATGCCGAGAGAAGAAGTGCTGGCAATATACTCCGTCGGCTAAACGCGCGCAAGATGTTTAGTCCGACCGACCAGTGGCTGAAAAAGGTCGTGTGGGCAACCGAAGAAGGTTTCCCCGCCGAAGACGACAGCACTGCAACCGAAAAGGCAGCGCTCTCAAGAGACTCCTGGGCCGGCTCCAAAGCGCTCCAAAGTGCTGCCGAAGGTATCATTCGCGCAAATCGCCAAAAAAAGGACGCTGATCGGCGTCATCTAATTTCCCAGGAACCAGTGGTAGTGGGTGGATGCGGCATAGGCCAAACGCTGCTTCGATCTGCTGGAGAAACAGCCCAGCCCCTCCCCAGTAAAGACATGGGGTGGTATCAGGGCTGTATAAAAAGGTCTACCCAGGGTCAAAGCGGAGGGTAGTCAAAGTAGAGGCGACACAAGGTCCTATGAACCAGGCGGTGCTTTTACTCAACAAAAAGTCGTTAGCCTCAATAGAGGCTACCCAAGGGGAGCTAAATTTCGGCTTCAGTGCAGCTAGCATCAAAGTTTACAAGTCAGATTCAGCGGCCGGGGCACGTCCTATCGACAACCCAGTCGAACAGGACGTTGCCTCGGAGAACGAAGCACCTGACGACGAATTGGAGCCAGCCCACGACGGCTATAGCTCTGACACGACTCTTATGCGCGAGTTCGAGGCGATGTGTTGCGACGACACCATCGAAGACGACTCTGACGCCGACAACATAAAGGTGGAGAACTCTGACGAGTAAAGGAATCCGCTGCCCTTATACTCCGCATGGATGTGAGCGGAGCAGATGTAGTCCTGATCAAAGAGCCTTGGGAAATGGGAGACAAGGTCTGACAAGAGCACAAGCTTATTGTAGCTCAGAAGAAGGTAAAATCCGAACCTGCATTCTTGCAAGAAAGCACTTAAATATCTTTCTGCTCCACAACTTTAGCAATGGCGACAACCAGGCGGTAAGCCTTGAGATCAAAAGATTACACATAATGCTGATGTCCTACATAGCTCATGAGGAAAGCGATCCTCCAAGTGACCTAGTTCGCAAGCTCACCAGAAATAGCAAAAGGTCGGATATAGGCCTACTAATAGGTTGGGACACCACACCTTATGGGGGAGCTCGCACACAAATGGGTGAGTCACTTTTCAGCTTTATCCTAATCTCTAATCTACTTGTCTGTAATTGGGAATGATCCTACGTTTATAATTAAGAATAGACAAGAGGTAATTGACCTAACATAAGTGTCTCACAAACTGTCAGATATGGAGCTCGAAAGTCCTAGGGGATCATTCCCTCTCAGACCACAGGCCACAGGACCACAGACCACAGAACCCGAAACCCACAGACTTTGTCAACCCCAGAAAAGCCAACTGCGAAAAATATAGTATAGTAATGGAGGAACTACTTCCCTCCGAAGCACCAATATGCTTGAACACAGAGGACGATCTAAGTCGTCTTGTGGACATGCAACACGGCTTTCACGGCAGCATGCCCATTAAACAAACATAAGGGAAAAAAGAAACCCTCCTGATGGTCAAAACAGATAGAAATCCTACGGAAAAGCTGCAGAACCCTCTTCAGCAGTGTTTGTTGGGGGTGGATCACCAGGTATTCACAATCACAAGCCAGTCAAATGTAAGCAGCGCGTCTATGCGTTCCACTTCGTTCACTTAAGTTTATTTTCCTAATATATTTTTTAAGCTAGTGTAATTCAGTACAATTCAGAATGTATGTAGATGCGAGAATTCGTATATACATATGTAGTCCGAGAAAGACGTCGAACGATCGTAACGTGGGTGGGAGCGTAACTAAACAGCGCAGCTCAAGCTAGTGGCCGCCCGAGCGCCGGGCGGCTCTCCCGAGTACCTTGTGCCATGTGCGCGAGAGTGAGTCGAACGCGGAGCGCTTTCCACAGTGCGCTGCAGAAGTTTGACGCTGCCCTGAACAAGCAGGGCAAAAAGCGCTAACGAGGAAGAACTTTGGGCAGATTACAAGACTAGTCTGGCCCTATACAAAAGCCCCTATACATAAGCCCCCCAATATTAAATGGATGCAAGCTCTCCTTCAGCGACAGTGCCAGTTAATTAGGGTTGGTAATAAGTAGCTATAATTTAAATTAACAATAACTTAATATCTAAAGTGCTGGCTGCAAAGGCCTTCGGCTTCTAAGCCAATAATACTCTATGGAATTACAGTGTGGTGGCCGGCCTTATCAAAAAAGACGATCACCAGACAACTCGACAAAAGAAGGCTACAGCACTTGGGCTCGCTCTTCATAGCAGACATTTCGGTAATGTCCACCATATGTCCCAGAAAGATAGCTTTCTTTTGTAAGAGCTGCAGGCTGGGGTAATTGTTGACTTTTAGGTCTCACAATGCGAAAATAGGGATACTACAATGCGCCGGAAACGGCCTAAGTGTGCTGGGCTCCCAGTGAGCCTGGCAGCCGCTATCACCTAACCTAACCTAAACCCTCAGTAAACTGAACTGATACTGCTCTCAGAAAGATAAAAGATTCCAAGATTCCGTCATTGGCAGAACGATACTAAAATTATAGAACGAAGCAAAGTATCTCGGCATCATCCTTTACCCTAAACTCTCATGAAATCGAAACACGGAGAAAGAAAGAAAAAGGTAATGGCAGCTTTGTATACCTGTAGGAAAACTTTTGTACCCATCGCTTGTACGACCCGTTGAACCCAGAAATGGATTGAGAATTCTGGATCGGATTCGATGACGGTTCTTCTTCTTGGGCTGGTGTTGTTGGAGTTGTAGGTGGACTTGAGAATTCAGGTGTCCACCAAATCTGATTGTTGTCGTCGTTGGAGCTGGAGCTGCAGTCATTAGGCTCATATCTTGGTTTTATCTGGTTTATGTGGCGCTTGATGAAACCTTTGGATGTACGAAGAATATATAACATACGACCGATGGGCCGATCAATGATAGCTTTTGTACATTTTTCCCCCTTGCAAAGTTTTTGACAAAAACCGTCTGGTTCGGAGAATATTTTGCGGACTGTTTGCTTGCTTTCAGTTTGCTTCTCGAAGAGTTTACTTAAGATCGTGCAAGCCGTACCACCATGAAGAAGTTTTGCTGGTGTTTTGCCTTCTAAATCAGGTGTAAAACAATACGAACTGAGTTACTTTGTTAAGGCTTTGTTGACTTGATATCCATTCTTTATATTGTTTGGACGAAAGCAAGTCCGTTTGATGCTGGATGAAATGGTGCTGTTGTGATGTGGTTTATTCCATGTTGCTGACAAAATTGGTTGAAAGAGTCTGAAGTGAGTTGAAGCCCATTATCGCTGACTAAAATCTTCGGATAACCCTCAATAGCAAATATGGCTGAAAGTGCGGCTATAGTATTCCCAGTTGTTGTCGATGTCATTTGTACTACGAACGGGAACTGAGAATGTGCATTGACACAAATTAACCACATGGAGTCAAATATAGGACCGGCGAAGTCGATGTGTATCCTTTCCCAGACGGATATCGCTTTTGGCCAGCTCTCGAATTGCTTTAGTGGGGCTGGATTTCCTATCTTGCACACGCTACAATTCTTTGCAATTGTAGCGATCTCCTCATCGATACCTGGCCACCACACATGTTTTCGTGCCAGTTGTTTAATTCGTACTATTCCCCAATGACCCTCGTGGAGGAGATTAAGGTTGTTGTTAATCGTCAGGGCAAATCTACGATTAAAATATGGCAATATCTCAAGATCATGCTGTTGTTCTCGCCGCTACGGTCGCTGTTTAGCTTTTGCCTGAATTTGTCGGCATTTACGGGACATTACATCTCAACGACATTGTAGCCTGCCTCTTCTGTATTAAACTTCTCATCTGAGCTGATAGGAAGACGTGAGAGTGCGTCTGCATTTCCACGAGCTGTAGTGCTGCGATATTTAGTTTCAAAGTTGTAGGCCATCAAAACCATAGCCCAACGCTGAAGTCTGCTAGAAGTCATTGTTGGCAGATGCTTGCTTGGATTGAATATGGAGATCAATGGCTTATGATCAGTAATGAGAATGAACTTCCTGCCGTAAAGGTACTGATGAAATTTCTTTACCCCAAATATAATCGAAAGTGCTTCGTTTTCTATTTGGCTGTATCGAACTTGATGGACATCTAAAGTTTTTGATGCAAATGCTATTGACCTTTCCTTCCCATCTGCTTGAATGTGTGACAAGTCTAAACCAATGCCATATGAAGATGCATCCGTGGCTAGAACAAGCGGTTGATGCTCGATGAAATGTGCTAGCTCTGTAGCATTGAGAATATGCGTTTTTAATGCTGTGAAAGCCTGCTGCTGATCGGGGACGAATTTGAAGACTACGTTTTTCCTCCTAAACTAATTGAGCGGAGACGCTAACTGAGAAAAGTTTAAGATGAAATTGCAGTAGTAGTTCACTTTTCCCATGAAAACATTCAGCTGCTGTAGATTAGTGGGAGGCTTCAATTGTTTGACAGCCTCTAGACCCGTGGTATCCGGGAGGATGCCCTTGATGCTTACTCTTCTACCGAGGTATTCAATTTCGTTTCTCAAAAAGAAACACTTCTCCCTCTTACATTTGATGCCCTTCTCTTTTGGAATGTATAGAACTTGTTCGAGGCGAGCATGGTGTTGTTCAACTGTTGGAGCTGAAACAAGGATGTCGTCTAGATAATTTCCACAACCTTCTATGCCACTGAGAAGTTGTTCCAAATGACGTTGAAATATAGCTGGGGCGCTCGCTATTCTATATGATAAGCGTTGGTACTGGAAGAGGCCCATCGGCGTGTATACGACTATAATTTCTTTTGCTGCATCATCTAACTCCATTTGTAGATATGCGTCTTTCAGATCGATTTTGGAGAAATGAGTGCCATGTCGGATAGTATGTAATAAAGACTCACGTGTTGGCAGCGAATATTGTTCGATGTCCAATTGGGAATTGACACCTTGTTTATAGTCGCCACAGATCCGTAGAGCTCCACCTGGCTTGGGTGCTAGTACTATGGGCGATGCCCAGTTGTTGAATTTGACTGCTTTCCAAATACCGTCTGTGAGACGCTTTACTTCCTCCTTCAACTGTTCCATTTGAGCAAATGGAATTTGTCTGCTTTTGTAGAATTTTGGCACGAAATTTTGACTTAAAGCAAAATGCTTGCCTTAAAGTTTTTTATTGTACCAATAGCCGGTTCAAATACTCCCTTGTACTTGTTACAAAGATCAGTCAATTGAGAACCCTGCGCTTCACTCACATTTGAAATTTGTTGCATTTCGAAATTGAATGGTTTGAACAAATCCATTCTGAACAGATTGTTTGAGTTTTCTTCATTTGACACGATTATGACAACATTTGGTGATTTATTGCCACACTTTGCCACAGTGTGCAGTTCACCCAATATACGGTCACACTTCTGCACGCTTTTGAGTTCCTTGTATGTTTTACTATTGATAATAGATACCGTTGCACCAGAATCCATTTGAAAAGGAATAATTTCGTTGAAGATTTCCAGGTTGATTACATTTTTATTTCCCTCGAACTTCACTAGGCTTGAGACGGTGTGAAGTGTTTGAATTAGAGCTCGCGAATAACTGTTAACCGATTCGTTCGGTCGCAAAATAAGAGTTCTTTACCGACCCTTTGAAAGCAACCGATTGCATTGTTCGTACAAAAATTGTGCTCGTGCTCAGCGGACGACCAGTTTTTTCCAGTCTCTTTTGACCGTTTGCCCTTAAACGACAATCCAAAAAGTCTTTTTCGAATGTATGTGTGTATGTGAACTCTCGAAGGTTATACGCAAGGCATACCAAACAAGGTAGTCGAACTCGCTCTCTCGCCCTCTTCTTAACTTCTTAAATTTCAGTCTGTTGTGAGCGACGCATCTCCGCGGACGATTTTTTCGTGTTCCCTTAGACTTTTTTGAGTTTTTGCAATGGCGCCGCCGTATTGCTTTTTATGCAAGATTACTATATATACATATTAATATTATTACATATTATTATATATACATATAAATACATACACGTACAATTTTCTTTGTTTTGACACAAGAGAGCAAACTCATTACTCTTTCGCGCTCTCTCTCTCTCTCTCTCTTCTGTCATCTTGACGCTGAAATAAGAAGTAGAGCTCTCTCTCATTGCGGCTACCTTGTTTAGTATACTTTGGGTCAACAGCTATGGTTTGAATTGATTCTGCGTGTTTCTCTTTATGCTGGTGTTTGTTATTATAGCTCTTTTATTCATATCTTTGCACTGCTTTGACATGCAAACGATAGCTATGTGTCCCTTTCGACCACATTTATGGCAAATAGCATCGCGAAATGTACAGTTTTCACGAGCATGTGTATTTCCACAACCGGAGCAAGATTTAAGAGAGTTGTTGCCTCCTTTTGCTTCTATACCACTGCGTTTCTGTTGATGTTTCTTATGTGTGTGTACAGCGTTCATGTGCAGTATTCTCTTCTCGCTCTCCTTTATGATTGCTACTGTTTTTGATGTTGCTTTCGGCAATTGAGAGCACGTCTGCGAGGGACGGTTGAAGCTTTTGCAATGCAGCTGTGCGTATTGCTTCTAATGGCGTGTACAATTATTTGATCGCGTATCATTTCGTCAACATAATTGTATGTACGCCCATTGGCGTTGCAAGAAAACTGACACTCATGAGTAATACCACGTAGATCGGCTATCTATTCCTTATAAGATTGTGAGTCCCGCATCTGACGTTTAAAAAATGCATAGCAACAATGTGACGCTTCTGTTTGAAGTGCTCTGTTAATTTGTCTGTGAGTTCCACGTACGACTGCTGGTCGAAGTTTTCACTACAGAACAGTTCAAAAACATGTGTGCCTACCCGCAACAGAAAATATGCTTTTTTCTTCTCGACGGAGATAACGGAGTACGCGGCGAAATGCTCCGACAATTGTTGTAAAAACGTCTCCCAATTTTGTTGATCCTTAATAAAACCTCCCAGCTGGCAACGCATTATACTGGCGAAGGGCCCTGCATATTGGCTCGTTACTTCCGTAGTTGCTCCGGTGAAAATCAATAGCAAAGAGTACGTGATCCCTAAGGCTCCTGGCAGGTGCATTGAAGCCGATCCTATTAAGCAGGTCAGGGCAACCTATATTCCCCACTAACAAATCATAAACAAAGAGTTGAGCCGCAATGGTCCTACGGTCCTCGAGAGAGGAGAGATGCACAAGGCGACATCTGAACTCATAGGATAGCAATGGGACTGCAAACTGCAAAGGCTGGAGGGCGAACTTCAGAAACTTCCTCTGTAATCTTTCAATGCGCGCAATCTGACCAACCCCAGTAGGGTTCCAAACCACTGAAGCATATTCAAGGCGCGAGCGCACGAGGGAAGAATATAGACTTAGCCTCGTGTATGGATCGCTGAACTGAGATGAGTTGCGCGTAACAAAGGCAAACATAGCATAAGCTTTCGGCAAAATGTAATTCAGATGCTCCACAAACAAAAATTTTGAATCAAACAAGATGCCTAGATCGAGTATCTCCGTCTGCTTTAAGAGCGGAAGGCCATCTATAGAATACGAAGAGTTTGGCAATTGGTCTATAATCAGAGATACTATTCTTCGAGCCTTTTTTAAAAACAGGAGTGACTGTGGCAGCTTTCAACTTACCAATAAACCGACCCGATAGCAAGGAATTTATGAAAAGAATTTTCAGAGGTGCACAAAAAGCATCCCCACAATTGCGAAGCAGGAAGGCAGAAATACCATCACTGTCAGGTTTATAAGAGTTATCGAAGTCAGCAATAGCCTCCAAGATGTCCCCCTCCAATATATCAAGCGTGCCAACATTGACCACCGAAGGGATGGGGTCCAGGACATCCGAATCTTGCCACGTCACACATGGCTCAAAATTAGAGCTGAAAAAAGAAGCAAAAAGGTTTGCTATGCCAATATCTGTATTAGAGCTATGAAAACCAAGATACATAGCTGAGGGCAGACCACTCGTTGACCTTTTAGAGTTTATAAAATGCCAGAATGACCTGGGATTAAGTTTGAGTCCCCTCTCAACGTCGGCAATGTACTGATTATATAAAAATTTGTTAAGAAACGAAAACTCCCGTTTATGTTGCACATACCGGTCCCAATCACCAGGGTCCCGGGTCTTATCAAAACGCCTAAAAAACTTATTGCGGAGATTTTTGTACCTAACGAGCCCCTTCGTATACCATGGTAACCTATAGGAGCCACGCACTCTTCTGGTGGAGTTTTTATCAACAAAATGACGCACTGTTTCAATGAAAACGCTATAACAGGTATCAACACAAGGATGCGATAGAACAGACGCCCAGTTTACATTTAACATGTCATCCCTTATAGCATTAAGACTTACATCAGTAAAATAATAATGAACATCAAGTTCCGCTCGAGGCGAGTAACAAATGAATTTAACTGCTAGTAGCAATGGCATATGATGCATATCGCATTCTGCAATCGGCAGTTCACAGCGCGCAACACGGCAGTCAACATCAGGTCCAACTAAAACTAAATCTAGAATCCTATTTAACCTATTAAATACATTATTGACTTGGGTTAAGCCCAAGTATTTGTATTTGTATTTGTAGAATAGTATTTGTAGAATATTTGTAAAATGTATTTGTAATCATTACAATGGGACGTGGAAAGCACTGCACTGCGGAGACGGAAAAACTTAAAACTGAAACACGCGGACGAAAAAGACCCATGACCCCTCTTCAATTCAAAAGACTGATTCGTCAGAGCAAGAAGGATACATTCAAGCCTGCTACCGAAAATTAAAAAGAGCTTAAATGCGACGAATCAAACAGTTTGCAAATATCTTAGCCAACATAAGATAAAAGCCTGCAGCCCAAGAAAGGTACCATGAAGTTTGCCAGGGTTCAAGCAAATCGGACATCGGACATCAGATGAGTCCAAAGTGGTTGTTTGGTGGAAAAGGATTTCGATCATACGTTAGAATACAAACTTCAGTACACCACAAAAACCACAAAAACACAAAAATTTGCATATAAAGGATATACAAAATATATACAATTTTTTGTATTTTGGGCAAGCGTCATCATAAAATTGTAATCTTCAATCAATTCTAAAGTAATAGGTGTTTTCTTCGACAGCGGCGTGGTAAACAATCAATACAAACAAACAGACCTACAATATGTGCACACATACAGCTAAAGCTCAGCCTCACGTACAGAGCGTTTGCCACTAAAGCGTTCTCTGTCTATCTGTCTCTCTCTTTTTCAGTCAGAAGTTCAGTAAAATTCCAGACCGAAAAAATCGAGCAGTTCGTAGCAGTTATGCTATCCTTTGCAAAATATGAAAGTCCGCTCTTATGGGATTTCAACAGGTATAAGACAAATAAGAGCAAACTGTCTGAACGTTTTGGAGTGGCCTGCTCAGTCACCTCAGTGTCCTCAAGAAGGCGGTTGCTACTTCCAAGCCAACCACTATCGGATTACTTTGAGTATAAATCAGAGCTCGCAAATGACAGTTGATCGTTTTTTCTTATATGCTCAGCTTCGTAACATAACCGAAAAGATTTTGCAGACACGATCTCGCTCTGAGCGGCTCTCTTTGTTTTGCTTTAAATCGGTTTTGGTCAAACGCTTTGCATTGACTCATTCGTGTGACGCTCTCAAATGAGTGTCGCGTAAAGAGTAATGCGATTTTCGCTCACACAAAGACTCTCAGCAGAAGACAATTTGACTAAAAAACTCAACAGAAATGATCTTTGCCTTCGTGTGCATGTAAATACATACATACATACATGCATATAAATGTAAATGAGAACGCAACAATCGCGTGTGTTTACCCATACATACGCAAAAGACAATTCGCTTCATTTAACTCAAGCAAACGATCAGTGAGTGACTTGAGCGAAACGAAAACAGAAATAACTGTCTCGCTCAGAGCGCGAGCAAGCTAAGCCAAACGCGACAAAAACAGTTTCTGTCTGAGTCTTTTTTATTTTGTGAGTGAAAGACATTTATTTGCAGACAACGAAAAAGTGTCAACAGTTATTTGCGAGCTCTGGTATAAATTAAAGAGTCCTGGTCCCAAACCGATGACAGGGCTTGATTGATTCCATACCAAGCCGCTGCGCAGCTGTTATTGCCAAAAAAGGACACTATACTAAATATTACATGATAATTATAGATTAAGTAATAACAGTTCAAAATTCTTAACTAATGAATTCGTATCTTTTCGGTCATTCTTTTGTTTTTAATTCCATTTTTTAAAAATGGTGCTATTACACTAAAAAAACATTGCATTTTTTTTCCGCTGTCGCCCTAAATGACTTTTTCAAAAAAAACTTAAAATTTTTCTTTTTCTAGATTTTCTAGATTTTCTTTTTTCCAAATTTTCTTTTTTCTAGATTTCGTTTTTTAAAGAATTTTTTAAAAGTTTGATATAGTGCTTCTATTTTTCACATAACTTAAGTTGTGAAACTCGGATTAGTTTCAAGCAAAAGCTTTTAAAAAAAAATTAATTCAAATCAATTCAAGCGAAGTGTTCTTTATGATTTTTGACACACATGTGATCAAATTTTCTGTCTTTTTTCGCAGCATATATGTGACCCTTTCAGGACCGAACTAAAATGTATGTGAACAGTTGTGTCCCGTCGATATATATATATAGTATATAGAGAGGACAATGAGGAGGGGTTCCCGAAACCAACGCAAACACTTTTTGGATATTCAGTTTTATATTAGTTTTAATAGTAATGATTTTGGCACAACGGTAGGTAGCGGCATGTATGTCGGTGTGATGCTCGGTGACGTTCGCAAGCAGACTGACTCTCTCTCCCACGCACGTCGCTCGCCAGACCTCTGCTGTGGGTACGCACAAACGCCAACGTTCCGAGAGAGCCTAGATTGGAGAGTTTGGCATCTTGGGAACAGTGATGCAAAACCGAACATGCCGCCCGCCAATGCTAGATCTAGCATTAAGATTCCTGGTTCCCGCGGCGACAATCCGCTAAAACTTCTTGGTTGAGGGTTCTAGAGAAGGGAGATAAAAGCAAGATGTGTGCGCCAGTGTATATTTATCAGATTAGAGGGTGGGTATTTGAGTGTGCGTATATGGTTATGTCTCAACCGGCAGTCTACATAGCTTCGATACCGATCGCTTCAACTGCCCTTGCGCTGTTTTAAGTGTAACCACACGAACCAATGAGTCCTGTCCTGGGTGAAGCTCGAGTACACGCCCTAGCAGCCATTGTGACGGCGGAAGCCTATCATCCTTAACGAGCACGAGGTCGTTGAGCTTGAAGCTTTCTGATTCCTGGCACCACTTGGGCCGTTGTTGCAAATGAGCTAGCCAGTCGCGACTCCAGCCCTTCCAAAAGTGGCGAATCATTGTTTGCTGGATGAGGAACTGCTCCCGGAACGACGTGGTTTTAGGCCGATACTCCGGCGGAGCAAACATTGTGTCTCCAATCAGAAAATGCGCTGGAGTCAGAACCTCCAAGTCGTCTGCGTCAGCCGTGAGAGGGCACAGAGGGCGTGAATTGAGACATGACTCGATAGTGATGAGCACCGTTGATAGCTCTTCGTAGGTGAGCCGCCGATCCGCCATGACTCGATTTAAATGGTGTTTCAGAGCCTTTACATTGGCCTCCCACAATCCACCAAAGTTGGGCGATTGGGGAGGAATAAAATGCCAAATTGTTCGCTGAGATGCCAACTTAGGTGCGATCATCTCATCAAAATCCTTTCGGAGCTGAGCATGCACCGTCTTCAAAGCATTGTCTGCACCGACAAAGTTGGTGCCGTTGTCGCTATATAGGTGTTTGACCAACCCTCGCCGACCTGTAAACCTGTCCAGAGCCTGTAAGAAATGCTCGGTGGTGAGGCCTGTCACCGCTTCCAAGTGCACAGCTTTTGTCGCCAGACAAATGAAAATGACAATGTAGCCCTTGTACACACTAACGCCTCGTAGCCGTGCTGCCTTGAGCTCTATGGAGCCGGTATAATCTACTCCGGTCGCGATGAATGGGCGACTCGGCGGATTGACTCGATGAAGAGGCAGATCTCCCATAAGCTGTGTGGACGTTGTCGGTCGCACCCGGAAACATCGCATACATTTCCTGATCACTCGACGAACTGCCTGCCTCCCAGTGATGATCCAGAACCGTTGGCGTGCGTGCGCCAAAGTCAACTGCGCACCTCCGTGTAGCGTGGAACGATGCGAGTTCTTGATGACCAATGTTGTGAAGTGATGGGAGCCGGGCAGAATGATTGGATGACGTCGATCGTATGGCAAAGCTGAGTGTCGCAAACGTCCCCTTATCCTTGCGATGCCGTGGGCCATGAACGGTGATAAACTTACGAGCTTGCTCCGGGATGGTAATGGCGCGGACCTTCTTACGGCTGCTAGATCGGCCGGGAAGGATTCAAGTTGGACGGTGCGGACAATAATAAACAGAGCTTGGTCTAGCTCCTCAACGCTCAAGGGACCTGTGCGCCGGTTTCCCTTGTTACATGTGTTGTGCTTGAACCGCATAATGTAGGCAATGACTCTTACAGCTTGAGTATACGTGGAAAACCTCTCTATGACTGAGAGTCCCTGGACAGCATGGTGTACGTGAATTTTATCCGATTTGGCTTCCAACGCGGGGTCAGCCAAGGAGATCTCCGACACCTGTTTGGACGGCCACGAGGACTGATCGTGCAGGAGCCAACCTGGTCCCTTCCACCACAATTCGAAATCCTTCAGCTCCTCTGGGGCGAGTCCTCTCGTCGCACAGTCTGCTGGGTTCTCTGTCGTGCTCACGTGACCCCATTCACTTGGTGTAGAATGGTCCAATATGAAGGCAACTCTGTTAGCGACGAATGTTTTCCACCTATTAACGTCACCCTGCAACCAGTTTAGGACAATCGTAGCATCGGTCCAATAAAATGTTCTAATCGGAAGCGACGATAGCCGCTGAGAAGCTACTATCCACTTCACGAGCTTGATGGCCAATACCGCACCGCTTAGTTCTGTACGCGGGATGGTCAAAGGCTTAGAGGGAGTGACCTTTGTTTTGGACATAAGCAGGGATGCGAAACATGACCCGTCGACATGTTCCACTCGAAGATAAACGGCCGCTGCATATGCTGTTGAGGACCCATCACAAAACGCATGTAGTTGCATCGACGCAACAGATTCCGGTGAGTAATGAATCCATCGACCAATGCTGATATCGCCGATCCTCTGCAAGCAGTCTCGAAACGCTTTCCATCGCTCTGCCAGAGGTTCGGGTACTGCTTCGTCCCACTCCAGAGACGCCCTTGTACCGTCTGCACGCTCAGTCTTGGCCATGGTTACCTCCTTCAGGATCAGCTTCCCCGAGATGATGACAGGCGCGATTAACCCTAGCGGATCAAAGAGCCTGGCGATGCTGGACAAGATCGTCCTTTTGGTAGAATTTTCTGTGAATTCAAAATTGATTTTAAACTTAAAACAGTCCTTGTTGGGGAGCCAGTACATTCCTAACGCCTTTATGGGATCACTGTTATCCCAGCTCAATAACGTTTGACTGCAGCGATGCTCTGCCGGGATCGAGCGCAATAGCCTCGAATCGTTGCTGGACCATTTGCGCAATTCCATGCAGGCGGATTTTATAGACGCCTCAACTTGAGCCCTTTTTTCCTCTGCCCCTTCTATGATGTGATCGCCCGATAAGATATCGTCAACGTATATTTCGTTCATGAGGACTTCTTCAGCCTTCGGGAACGAACCTCGTTCATCGTGAGCCAATTGATGAATGACTCTGATAGCCGTGTATGGCGCCGAGGCTGTTCCAAATGTCAGCGTCGACAATGCGTACGTGTTGATGACTCCATCCTCCGCCCGCCATAAAATCCGCTGAAATTGCGCGTCGTCAGGATGAACGTCAATGCAACGATACATTTTTTGTATATCCGCTGTGAATACATAGCGATATTTCCGCCAATTTAGAATTACCGAAGACATGTCGTTTTGAAGCGTAGGTCCTGTGCACAGTATATCGTTCAAGGAGCGTCCATTGCTAGTTCTGGCAAAAGCATCGAAAACTATACGTTGCTTTGTGGACGTATTCTCCTCCTTAAAGACGGCGTGGTGTGGCAGCACGCACGACGTGATGTGTGCATCGCTGGACTTTCGACTGGTCAAACTGCGTTCAGTGCCCACCGCCGGGCTGATCTGACCCAATGCGAAGTACTCCTCTATTTCGTCGCTATATCGCTTCCAACGTTCGGGGGCCTTAGACAGCTTCCTTTCCGTCTGCAAAAAACGATTGAGTGCCATTTGATGAGATCTTCCTAGAACCATGCTTGGATCCAGATATGTTTTGAACGGAAGCCTTGCTACGTAGCGTCCAGCTGGCCTGCGCACATATGTCTTCTGGAAAAACGATTCACACCACCGATCGTCTTCGGTGACTGTGGATCGTTCCGGTACGGCTTCGACTTCACAAAATCTCCTCAGTAGCGATTCCGTCTCTACAGATATTTGATGGCAGCGCAGATGAGTAGTTCCTCCCATCCCGTGCGTTTGTCCTGACAATATCCAACCAAACTGCGTGTTCTGCGCCATAGGTTCGTTAGGCCCTCCAATCCTGGTTTCAGGCAACATGATTTGTGCCATCAAATCAGCTCCCAATATTAGATCAACTCGTTTTGATCGGTAGTACTGAGGGTCTGCCAGCTGAAGCCCCTGGATGTGATCCCAGCGCTTTGGAGGGAAACTTTCACTAGGTAGATACGACGTTAACGTACTAAGCACGTATGCCGAGCAGATATCTAGAGAAAACTGTTGATTAATATTGCTGAACGCTTGAAAATTCACCATATACTTGCTGCGGCGACCACCCCCTTGACCGACGCCAATAATGGAGGCGCGGGTACCCGTTCTTTTTAAATGTAGAGCTTGTGACACATGCTCGGATACGATAGTTGCCTCGGATCCCTGGTCGATGAGAGCATTGATGACAGCCTGGAGACCATTGATCGGATTCCGTATGACGATACGCGCGGTGGCGAGGAGGATCTGCCCATTAGGAGTATCCGACGAAGTGGCTGAAAAGCAACGATAGGACACACTGTGTGATTGACCAGGTGGGCCAACTGGATTGCTAGTCGAAGGCATGAGTGACTGCGGTGTCGTAGGCCGGGCAGTACTCGGTAGCGACAGGTTCGAGGGTTGACCTGGTGAAGTGACGGGAAAATGTAGCAACGTATGGTGCCGTTGCCCGCACACTTGACAACCCTTATTGCTGGTGCAGCGAGAAAGTGTGTGGGATCGGCTTAAGCAATTAAGACACAACTTTGCCTTGTTCGCAATGTCTTTGCGCTTGTAGCAGTCTAGGGCCAGAAAGGCTGGACAACGACGTAGGATGTGGTCGCCGTTGCAGTGAAGGCATTGGACAGTTGAGCGATTTGGTCGGTCCTGCACGTTATGCACTCGAACACGCTTGGTGGAGTCTGACGAGCCCGGCGAAGCATTGGAGTCGTACGATGAGCTGTGGTTCTCGATCGCATCCATTATGAACAGCCGGTCGTTCAGAAACGATTCTAATTCCGTGAACGAGGGCACGGTGGAGCTGCTGCCTTGATGATGCTCCCACGCCCTATGAGTCTCCTTTGGTAGCTTCGATGCCAAGTAGTGAGCCAGCCAGTGGTTGCGCTCCCCATCCAAGGCTTGAATGCGGCGGAACGCAGCCAGGCAGACATTGACCGTGCTGAGCATAGTCCGTATGGACTCAGCAGTCTCCTTTTGTAATCTGGGAAGAGCATAGATGGCGTTCATGTGATGCGAAAATACTAGGCGAGAGTTGTTGTATCTCTTGACCATCATATTCCACGCCACCGTATAGTTACCGTCCGTGAGCTGCATTTGGCGTATATCGTTGTCCCGACCTGGCGGGAGAGCCTCCTTGAGAAAGTGCAACCTTTGCACACCGCTTAAAGCAGAGTTTTCATGTATCAAGCTTAAGAACGCGTCATGGAACCCTGGCCAATCAATACAGGCACCAGAAAATCTGGGGACTGGCATGTGTGGCATTTTCAAGTGGACTTCTGGCGTGACAGTATGTCTTTCGGATGAGAGGGTGGGCAGGTTTTCCGCTGCCGGAAACCGCTTCTCGGACTCCTCAGCTAGGACACAGACCACTTCCATATGACGCTCCTCAAACTCGGAAGAAAACATTCTGGTATAGTACTCGGATTCGTCATACCCATTCAAATTGAGAAGCTCTTCGTGAGTTTCACGAAATGCCTTCCGCAAGCCTTCCACCTGTTCCATACGCTTCTGAAAGTAAATACGCGTCTTCCTCGACTCTGAATCTTTTCGAAAGTTCTGCAATGTGGATTTTAAAGACTGGTGACGATCTTTCTGCACCCTCACCAGCCTTTGTAATGGCAGATGCTTCGAATCTGAATCCGTCATATTTATAGTTAAACTTTAACGCTTGCACAACTCAACCCAAATCAATATAGAATTCGTTTAGAAACTCGAGGTACTGATCTCGCACACAAACTTACTTAAATTCTCTTCACTTACCCGCACCAAACGCAAGCAATGAGATTAGCGAAGAGATGAAGGTGAAGAAAGCCAGAGCGATGAGCCGTGGGCGAAGAGAGCGGAGCGTACAGCCGTGGGCGAAGAGAGCGGGGTGTACAGCCGTGGGCGAAGATCGGGGAGAGCGGGGCGTACAGCAATACGCAAGCACTAAAACGTTAGCGAAGAGAGCGGCGCATCAAGCAATAAGCAAGCACTGAAACGTTACTTGGTCGCACCGTTATTGCGGTTGTTGCATTCCTCCAGTTCTACCTTTCGCCCGCGATTTAACTGCGTCGAAATATGTCCATGAAATTGTTTGTGTTTTGCGGCTGGGTTCCCCCCATGGGCCACCATGAACAGTTGTGTCCCGTCGATATATATATATAGTATATAGAGAGGACAATGAGGAGGGGTTCCCGAAACCAACGCAAACACTTTTTGGATATTCAGTTTTATATTAGTTTTAATAGTAATGATTTTGGCACAACGGTAGGTAGCGGCATGTATGTCGGTGTGAAGCTCGGTGACGTTCGCAAGCAGACTGACTCTCTCTCCCACGCACGTCGCTCGCCAGACCTCTGCTGTGGGTACGCACAAACGCCAACGTTCCGAGAGAGCCTAGATTGGAGAGTTTGGCATCTTGGGAACAGTGATGCAAAACCGAACAGTATGGGTTAAAAAACTATTTGATGCTATACTTATAGCCGGTATAAATATATAGGGGTATATTAGATTTGTGGTGATAACAGATGTGTATAACGCCCGGAAGGAAGCGTTTCTGACCCCATAAAGTATATAGATTCTTGATCAGCATCAATAGCCTAGTCGATATAGCCATGTCTGTCCGTCTTCATTAGCGCCTAGATCTCAGAGACTATAAAAGCTGGAGCAACAAAATTTTGTATCCAGTCTCCTGTGTGATCACACTACTCTATGTGTATTGCAAAATTTCGCCCCGTCCCTTTCCGACCACATAAAGGACGAAAATCTGTGCCATGCACTGTTTTGATAGTAGGAGACAACTTAAAACATATCAGAGTGTTGAATCTGGATCAGATCGGATTATTAATATAGCCACAATGAAGAAAACCATTTCGAAAGTCATCGTTCTCTCTCGCTCTCTCGCACGCGACCCTGTCTGTTTTGCCTATTCGTCCAAATGAGCGACTAGATCTCAGAGACTATAAGAGCTAGAGCAACCAAACTTTCTATCCAAGCTCATGTGATATCAATTCAATACAAGTGAATTTCAAAATTTTAACACGCCCCTTCTGCCCCCACAAAGGACGAAACTCTGTGGAATCCACAATTTTCAAGGTACGAGAAAACAAAAAACGCATAGTCATGGAAAATGACCGTATATAACAGATTGCCGAATCCATTTTGCAGCCGATATTCGCTTACTTCAGAAGCAGATGTATTTAAAAAGTAGCTTCAAGTTTCTTACTCCCTTCCTAGATAATCTGAACGGATTTGAACTCATCAAAGTAGGTGGACGATTAGAACACTCAAACCTACCAGACGGCCAAAAACATCAGTTTCTTCTGTGTAGCCAGTCTCAATTTGTTTGGAGTTATGTTCGCCATTTGCATCTTTGAAATTATCACGCTGGAGCTAAAGCTTTATCGCTTGGAGTATTGGATTGTCAACGCCAGAGACTTGGCACGTCGAATTGTCCGCTCATGTGTACACTGCGTTCGCTACAGACCGAAGTTGCTGCAACAACTCATGGGCTCATTACCACCTACTCGACTTTCACCTGCTCGACCTTTTGAACGCTGTGGAATCGACTTTTGTGGACCCATCAATACTTATCTACGCATTCGAAGAAAGGGACCTACTAAATCTTACATAGCCGTGTTCGTGTGCCTCATCACCAAGGCCGTTCACATCGAAGTAGTCTCGGACTTGTTAACGAAGGCGTTCTTAAACGCATTAAAACGGATGGGAGGTCGTCGCAAACTGCCGGCAGATATATTCTGTGACAATGCCACTAATTTTGTAGGGGCATCGAATCAAATGCAGGAACTGAAAAGGTTTTTATTCTTGAAGGAGACACAGGATGAAATTTAAAAATATTGCGCATCCGATTTTATTAATTTCCATTTTATTCCCCCCAGGAGCACCTCATTTCGGAAGACTTTGGGAAGCGGCAGTCAAGAGTGCCAAAGGACTGCTCAATCGTACGTTGGCTAGCACCAGATTAACCTTTGAAGAACTGAGCACTGTCGTCGTCGAAAAAGAAGCAATCCTCAACTCACGACCACTATCACCACTTTCTTCAGACCCAAACGACTATAGTGCTCTCACGGCTGGTCATCTCTTGGTTGGCGAATCATTACGATCACTACCTGAGCGATCTCTGGAACACATCAAGCTGACAAATTTGGATCGCTACGATATGATTGCAGCCGTCAAGCAACGTTTTTTCAAGCAATGGTGGGCTGATTACGTCAACGAGTTGCGATCGCGGACGAAGTGGACAGCACCATCAACGAACCTCACCGAGGGTACGATGGTCATCATCCATGAGGACAATCTGCCCCCACTACTCTGGAAGTTAGGCCGAGTGCAATCTACTGTGCTTGGGAAGGATGGAATGAAAAATGGAACATGTTGCCGGCCAATACACAAACTGGCAATTCTTCCGGTTGTTTGAAAGCAGTCCTTTCAACGGGGCCGGGATGTTCGGTCAAACTTCGTCCACCTAACTAAATTAGAACTATTTAAACACCTCTCGTAGCCAAAGCGTACGCTCATCATTGTGCGCTCTCACTATTCTCGCTTATGCTCGGTGCTCATGCACTAAGATCCCAATAAAGCAGTCGTCGACTGATACTCAACAGCATCTCATCGCCTGGTTGTCGTTATTATTTCGCCCAATTCGATTTTAATTCGCTTACTTTGAAGTTTACACACCCCCACAATTAAACAAATAAATAACAGTAAGAAAAACGCTTCTTGTTCAAACATTTTGGCGCCCAACGTGGGGCTCGTGTGTTAATTCTTGGTGAACAATTAATATACTCGCATTTATGTACAATCTCTACTAACACTTTTCGTCGGTACATAATTTGCAAATACAACAACTGCAGTGGTCGTTTAGTGTTGCAACTGCCGTCGAAATTGCCGAAAACCCATTATCTATCGTCGCGATTGCGGGGTCTCACCTTCGCTTTGCTCTCGCTGTTCTCGGTTAATTTTATCATTCGCTTGTCACCCACAACGCAAGCAACGGCACTTGCTCTCCTTTGCTGCTACCTGCTCTGATCAACGAAGTGATCTATTGGAATTCCACTGCTTCTTTTCGTTTCGCTTTCGTTGCTGCCGTCGGAATTGTCTCTCTCCCTTGGAACAACTGCACTCAATCTTTTGCTGCCGCCTTCGCTTCCACCGTGGGATTTGTGCTTTGGCTACTTCTGCCTGGTTGCGTTCGTGCTGTTGTTGCCTGCATTTGTTATTGTTGGAACCTCGAATTCTGTGTGCGTGCAATTACACTATACAACAAAATGACGACTCTTGAAGATTTAAAACGCCAACGGAGCAACATAAAACGAAACATAGCTCGAATCAAATCTATGGTTAAAGGAAAGACGGAAAAGCCGATTTGCAATGACGAGCTTCGGTATCGGTTAAGCATCTTGGAAACCTATTTCAAGAAGGTTCTAAGTGTCCAGGCTGACATCGAAGACCTTATCCCAAATGATGAAGGACGGGCAGACTTGGAGGACACGTACATAGCAATCAAGCTATTCATAAAGGACAAATTGGGAGGTGACTTAAACACCAGTATGGTTGCGCCAGACTATCACCCACCGCCAGTGAGATCATCATTACCAAGGTTGTCGTTGCCCACCTTTGGCGGAACGTATGCGAATTATAAAAACTTCATCAATTCGTTTGAACAACTTGTCGTACGTAAGTCTGTATTGTCCAATATTGGGAAGTTTAATTACTTGATGGGCTGCCTCAAGGGGCCGGCGTTAGACACCATTCAGGCATTCCAGATCACAAGCGAGAACTATCCGAAGGCCCTAGAGAAACCTTGAAACCGGTACGATAATCCAACTCTTATCTTTTTAGAAGGTATTGATGCTTTGTTTGCACTACAACCAATCGAGAAGGCAAACTGTCAGCAGCTTCGCAGCCTGTTTGATAAGGCGTCTGCGATATTTAGCTCGTTGGAGTCCATCGGCAAACCGGAGGACATCGCTCAATCCATGCTGATCTACATTGTCATGGACAAGTGCCACTGTAATCATCAGCAGGACAGTCCTCAAATCCGGAACCGATAAGGCAACCGTCGCAGTCCTCTTGGCAAACAGCTCATATTTCATCGTATCAAGCTGCGTATGTATACAAACTCGGTAGAGCATTACTTGATTCATGTTCCCAGATTAATTTTGTAACGGAAACCTTTGCTCAAAAACTTCACCTTCGCCGTGAGAGGCACCACATCGGAATTCGTAGCATAGGAGACACCCTTACTAATTTGAAGGCTCGTACGACGACCTCCATTAAGTCACGTACGTCTGGCTACCAGCTCACCCTCCAGTTTGGAACTACATCCCACATTGCATACCAGCCAGATAGCGAAATCGACATATCGAACTGGAACCTGCCTGCCAATACTCCATTGGCCGATGAATCGTTTCACATGACCAGGCGCATTGATCTTCTGCTGGGAACCGAAGCCTTCTATGGAGCACTAGCTGTTGGACAGATTCGCATTGGCCCGAACCTTCCCAATCTGCAAAAGACGCTGTTTGGTTGGGTTGTTGCTGGAAGGTACCAGCGCCAACGTAACAGACAGCCACCATTGTGCTTGGCGACGGTTGAGGAGTCGATCGATGAAAACCTGCAGCAACTATGGAAAGTTGACTCTATTGTCGTCCGACCTGAGTCAATTCTTCCAAATCATCATCGCTGTGAGGAACACTACAAGGTTACAAGAAGACCCAGGATGCCTTGGAAGTTCTATAGATACAGCTCGAAGTCGATTCGTTGCCATTGAGAGACGGCTCTCTCGTCTACCGGACATTCGATTGCAGTATACATCATTCATGCAGGAGTATGAAAGTCTCTCTGGAACACATCAAGCTGACAAATTTGGATCGCTACGATATGATTGCAGCCGTCAAGCAACGTTTTTGCAAGCAATGGTGGGCTGATTACGTCAACGAGTTGCGATCGCGGACGAAGTGGACAGCACCATCAACGAACCTCACCGAGGGTACGATGGTCATCATCCATGAGGACAATCTGCCCCCACTACTCTGGAAGTTAGGCCGAGTGCAATCTACTGTGCTTGGGAAGGATGGAATGAAAAATGGAAAATGTTGCCGGCCAATACACAAACTGGCAATTCTTCCGGTTGTTTGAAAGCAGTCCTTTCAACGGGGCCGGGATGTTCGGTCAAACTTCGTCCACCTAACTAAATTAGAACTATTTAAACACCTCTCGTAGCCAAAGCGTACGCTCATCATTGTACGCTCTCACTATTCTCGCTTATGCTCGGTGCTCATGCACTAAGATCCCAATAAAGCAGTCGTCGACTGATACTCAACAGCATCTCATCGCCTGGTTGTCGTTATTATTTCGCCCAATTCGATTTTAATTCGCTTACTTTGAAGTTTACACACCCCCACAATTAAACAAATAAATAACAGTAAGAAAAACGCTTCTTGTTCAAACATGTGGAACGGCCACCAGCTGAACCGCCAACAGTACCTAAAATAAATACCAAGTTGGCATTGTGTCAACAAAGGTTTGAAAAAGTCATTGCACGCGTGCAAACAGCCTTTAGATTGAAGCAGATTTCATCGGACAAAACCGAGTTAGCTTGTCGCCTAGAACTTTTAGAGGGTTATATCGAGAAGGCTAGGAACCTGCAGGCAGAGTTGGACATTTTGAGTCCAACCAATGACAGTAGAGGGCCGTTGGAGGATCTGTGTGTCGTCACTAAAGCATTGTTTATGAATGCAATTAAGCCAAGATCCGACACACAGATGCAGCATGACTGTTCAGGGAATCCACGGTTCGACACACACATGCATGACTGCTCACTGAATTCGAGCCAGCGATCGCAGCTGCCGAAAATGCGTTTGCCGAAGTTTAGTGGCAAGCATTCGGAGTACAAAAATTTCATGTGCCTGTTCTAAAGCCTCATTGACGATGATGCTTCTTTGACAAACGTAGAAAAGTTTAATCATCTCGTATCGTGTTTGTCAGATGAAGCATTGGGTGTAGTAAAACCCTTTCAAATGACAGACTGTAATTACCCTAAAGCCCTTGCCAGTCTGAAGTCAGTGTACGACAATAAATGTCTAATATTCTTCGATACTGTTGCTCAGTTATTCGATTTGCCAACCATGACCAAGCCATCTGCATCGAGTTTAAGATCGATGATAGACACGGTGTCTGCGATATATTCATCGCTGTCGTCTGTAGGTGACGACAAAGATATTGCGAATGCAATGATCATTCACATGGTCATGGCAAAGGTCGACCATGTGACCAAATCTCGTTTTGAGGAGCAGCTTGACTATGATAAGCTGCCTTCTTGGGAACACTGTGCCAAAGAGCTGCAAGTCTGCAGACCACAATATGTATTCTTGTCCGTCATTTAATGCCATTTCCGTTTTGAATATGCTAAAACTCAAAAGCTGTGCCTCAATTGTTTGACCACGGGACATACAGTATCGAGTTGCAAGGGAGCGAAGTGTAGAGTGTGCTCAAAGCCTCACCATTCGCTCCTTCATCGGTACACTGCATCAGTGCAAGGTGAAGCCTCAACGTCGGAGGCATACGTAGGTCACGTGCTCAATGCGGATTAAGTCGTTCTGGCTATCGCGATCGTAAACATCAAAGACAGATTCGGACAGTTGCATCCAGCAAGAGCTTTGCTCGATAGTGGCTCTCAAATAAATTTGAAGTCTGAGAGCCTAGCACAGAGGCTTCTGCTTAAACGTGAGCCAACTTCCCTTGCTATCGCAATGGTGGGTGGTGCAACCACCGATAGTAAAACTAAGGTTTGTGCATCGATACGTTCTCGTTTGAATTGAGTGTTGGGTACTAAAGTCAATTTCCACATCTCAGCCTGGGCAATCACTTTCCACATCGAGCTGGAAAATCCCAAAAAATATTCAATTGGCAGATCCCGAATTCCATAAGCCGGCTAAGGTGGATGTTCTCTTGGGAGCTGAAGTGTTTTATGGACTATTGTGCGTTGGGCAAATTAAATTACATTCCGAGCTGCCCATAATGCAGAAAACATTGCTCGGTTGGATTGTTGCAGGCAAATGTACTGGACAGGCGCCTCGGCAACAGTGTAATGAGAGTTCGGTAGCTCAAGTGTATAGTTGTTCTCTCGACTCATTAGTAAGCCGTTTTTGGGAATTGGATCAATGTCCAATTGAGTTGAAGGTTGTCCGCCAAACGGCTGAACAATAGGCCTGTGAGTTTTACTTCGCAAAAACGGTACAACGATTGTCTTCCGGTCGCTTTCAAGTCAAACTTTCCTTTAAGACCGACCCTAAAGTTCTTGGCCTGTCCTTTCAAACTGCTAAAAGGCGGTTTTTGGAACTTGAGCGCAAACTGTCAAAAGATGACACTCTCAAAACTATGCACCATGACTTCATGAGAGTGTATTTGAATTTGGGACATATGTCAATTCTAAAGTCTGCGCCTCTAGAACAGCATTATTATATTCCTCATCAATACGTTCTCAGACATGAGAGTACCTCAACCAAACTTCGTGTTGTGTTCGATGCTTCCAGCAAAACATCAACAGCAGTATCGCTGAACGAAACACTTATGGTGGGGCCAACTATGCAGAGGGAGTTGTATTTAACATTGGTCAACTTTCGGTTGAACAAATATGCCGTAACTGCCGATATTTCGAAAATGTACAGGCAGATAAATGTTTCTGAGGAAGACAGAGACTTCCAGCTTGTCTTGTGGAGAGAAAACACTTCACAAAACATACCGGCATACAGGTTGAATACTGTTACATACGGTACAGCGTCAGCACCCTTTTTGGCTGTACGTTGTTTATTCGACTTGGCAGATAGTTTCGCACAATCACATCCCATTGGTGCGGAAGTGATTTGCAATTGTTTTTATGTCGACGATATGTTGGCAGGTGCAGACAGTTTAAAAGAACTGGACACAATTGGCAGCCAGGTTCGGGATATTTTGAAGTCAGGAGGATTTCCGTTGGCCAAGTGAGCTTCCAATTGCCCGACTCAATCTGGAAAGAATGAGGAAATCAACATTAAGGTTGATGAGCAAAGCTCAGTCAAAACGCTTGGAATGCGCTGGGCACCTCAAGATGATGTATTTAAATACCATCTGGACGTGGACAGTTTTGCCTCCCTGAAACCCACAAAACGCAATATATTGTCGATAGCCTCTCGTTTGTTTGACCCTCTTGGTTTGTTGTGTCCAAAAATGCTGTTGCAGGACTTATGGAGACTAAAGGTAGATTGGGATGGGGCAATCCCTATGAGTCTACACACTGAGTGGAATAAGTTCACCAATACCTTGCGGGATTTGCACAAAATTTCAATCCCTCGTTACGTATGTTTGACGCTGTACCAAGGGGTTCAAATTCACGGCTTTGCTGACGAATCCAGTCACGCCTACGGTTGCTGCATATACGTGCGAACATGCAACGACGAAGACGTTCGCGTATCATTGCTCACGGCAAAGTCGAGGGTAGCTCCGCTGAGCGTAAAGACAATACCCCGGTTAGAGCTTTGTGCAGCACTATTGCTGGCCAGACTCTGGCAACAAGTGTCGACCACAATGACCAAATTCACGATAGAAAGCGTAAATTTCTGGTCAGATTCGAAGGTCACGCTATATTGGTTGGAGCGTGATTCGGGCACGTTGGGTACATTCGTCGCGAATCGAGTAGCAGAATGTCAAGAACTGTCAACTGGAGTCGTATGGCGTCACGTTCCAATGGATGCTAATCCAGCAGACTTGGTTTCAAGGGGAACAGATGTTGACGACATTGTGAGCTCCTTGTGGTTCAATGGGCCAAGCTTTTTAATGGCAGAAAAAGATCAATGGCCTCAACTTCATCAGTTCGAGATAGCGTCAGAAGTGAAAACTTCTGAAGATAAGAAAAGTGCAGTGGTATGTGCGCTTGGGGAAGGTGATGCTGAATCTAATTGCATTGTGCAATTGATCAACCGACAATCGAAGTTTGCTAAGTTGGTCCGTATAATGGCCTACATGCTTCGATTCTGTTTCAGGCAGCTTAGAGGTGATTCACATCTTGTATCTGCGACAGAAAGAAACATTGCGTTTTTAAAGTTGATCGCAGTCGTACAAAGCACAACATACATCACGGAGTATAGATTATTGGAAAAATCGGCAGCACTAACTCCGATGCTGCAATCGTTAAATCCATTCGTCCACGAGTTTGATGAAAATGGCATCAAATTTAAGTTAATTCGAAAAGGAGGGCGCTTGCTACACGGCCCTATCGCATACGACGCCAAGTTCCTTCTGTTGCTACCAAAGGGATCTGAATTGGTCAGCCTTTTGGTCAGGCATTTGCACCTTATGCACTACCATGCTGGTGCAAAGGTTCTTGTGGGATTGCTGAGGCAGCAAGTTTGGGTGATCAATGCCCGAAGCGTGTGTACAGCGCATATTAGAAGATGCGTACACTGCTTTCACTACAAGCCAAAGTTGTTGGGACAAATAATGGGAAATTTGCCAGCTGACCGCCTTCGTGAGGGTCGGCCGTTCAGAGTAGCTGGCGTAGATTTCTGTGGGCCGTTCTACGTAAGCTATAGAATCAGAGGTAGACCACCCGTTAAAATGTACGTTGCCGTTTTTGTTTGTTTCGCCTCAAAAGCAGTCCATCTAGAACTTGTCTCAGACCTCTCAACTGACGCGTTTCTAAATGTATTTAAAAGGTTCGTAAGGAGACGAGGACTGCCGGAGAAGGTCTTCAGCGACAACGCAACGCATTTCGTGGGAGCGAGCAACGTGCTGAGGGAGCTCCAAGCGGCATTTTCTCCGGAGCAAGGAGGAACTGCTGGACTACGCAGCGGAGAGAGCGGTGACCTGGTGCGTCATCCCTCCGAGGGTACCACACTTCGGCGGGCTGTAGGAGCAGTAAAGGCTGCCAAACACAGGCTGGTGCGAGGGGCAGGCGACGCCAACCTCACGCCGGACGAATTGAGCACGCACCTGGTGGAGGTCGAAGCGTTGCTCAATTCCAGGCCCGTCGTGGCGGACACCAGCGATCCGAACGACGGGGAGGCCATCACACCAGGGCATTTGCTTATCGGCCAACCTCTGCTGGGCCTGCCGCACGGATCCACGCCCGAAGAGCCCAACAACAAGCCCGCACCCGGATACTTGAAGTGGTGGCAACGGTTGTTGGAGCTCAGACTGCGCTTTTGAGAGACTACCTTCTCTGCCTGAAGCAGCGAGCACAGTGGAGCAAAGGCGAGGCCAATCTGGCCGAAGGGGCGGTCGTGCTGGTGAACGACGACAACACCCCCCCGCAACGATGGACATCAGGGCGCGTAACACGCGGAATTACTGGAGAGGACGGCAAGGTGCCGGTGGCTGAAATCAGAACGCCAGCCAGCGTCATTAAACGGCCCATCCACAAACTGGCACCACTGCCAACGTGCTGAAGACCGGAGCTCTTCAGCGGGGCCGTAATGTTGGAGCAGAAAAAAAAAAAGAAAAACCTATTTTAAGAGAGCCAAAAGCCTCTCCATCTTCGGGTGACCCGCAAGCCGACCGTCGCGATCGCCGACGGTGAATTGGGTTGCGTGCGGCCGACGATGGTTCATGGGAAGAGTGGAGTGGGACCTGACTTCACTTGTTGAAGTACGCCCAAAGCCACTGCACTCGTTTGCTAATAAATACAATATTGTTGAAGAAAAAGCCGCGTCTTTATTTAATTTCATCTTGATTAAATTGTTTGAAAATCTAGGTAGCAACCGTGATGCAGTCGTGATGATTAAAAAATGTCGTACTTTTATTACCCTTTTTCCACTTTATTGCGATACCTAACCTTTTTTTAGGTTGCTCTCACTTTTTCACAAAAATCAGTGTTTTCCTCTTCTTGCTTCTCTGTCTCTTCGTTTTCTTTCTCTTTGGCTCTTTTTGGCCGGTAAGAAGAAAAAATTCTTTTCGGCCAAAGTCCAGCCGATCGAGGTGGACTCAAAGTTTCGATATGGGGTGGTGACCGCGAGCACTCGATTTTCCAACTACAAACGAGAAAATAGATGCCAGTAAGCTTTCACGTCGGGGCTCTCACCCAAAATTCTACTCTTCGGTGGCCTCTCTCCTTGCGCAACCCATTCGTAGACTACTGCTAGGTCAGGATCTTTCTTTTGAAGCTCGTCTAATTGCTCTGGTACTACTCCTAAGTAGAGTACCCGGCCTGCCTTTTCTTCCGCTTTCTCGCATACGCGACAATTGTTGCAGGGTCGACGTGATAGCGCGTCCGCATTACAGTGGCGTTTCCCAGGGCGGTGCTGAATATCCATATCGTACTGTTGCAGCCTCTCGATCCATCCTGTGACTCCCGGAAAGTGAGAAGCCACTTAAGCGAGGCGTGATCCGTCCGGACAACAAATTTCTGGCCACCCTGTTTGGTGGACCGAACTACCGTCAGTAGTGCTCTTCGGGTTACGCAATAATTGCGTTCTGCTGGGCTGAAAGTCTTGCTATAATATTCGATGACCACCTTTTGACCGTTCTGGATCTGACTTAGCATGGCGCCCACTCCATGGTTCGAAGCGTCGGTGTCCAACACGAAAGGTTACTTGGCTCGGGAAAAGTTAAAATCAGGGCTGTCGTCAACTAAGTCTTCAGTGTGTCGAAAACCCGTTCCGTTTCCGTAGTCCAAGCGAAAAATTTACCTCGCTCTTGAAAAAGTGGCATTTCTTCGGACTCAGTCTTAATCCCGCTGATATTGGCCGTTCGAAAACCCTTTCAAATGCTTTAGATGCACTTCCGCCGTACGGGAATGAACGATAATGTCATCTAAATATACCAGCGTTGACTTCCAGGTTGGGCCAGCGAAGAATCCGTCCAGAAGTATCTCGAACGTTGCCGAGGCGTTAGTCAACCCGAATGGCATTATGTTAAACTCGAATAAGCCAGCCCCACAGGCGAAAGCAGTCTTGGGTCTAGAAAGCTCGTCCATCTCCACCTGCTATCCATGGTGGAGAACCAATTGGAACCGTGAAGGGTAGCCAGAACATCGTCTGTCCTCGGCAAAGGGTACGAGTCCTTAACCGTGACGTCAATGAGCCGCCAAAAGTCCACACAGAACCTGGTCGATCCGTTCTTCTTTTGGACTAACACAACCGGCGAGGCCAAGGGGCGTACCACTCCGTTCGCGCGCATCTCCGCTATCCGGCGCTCCACTTCTTCCTTCTTCGTTAGCGCCAACCGTCGGGGTGGCTTCTTAAGGGGTGTTATGTTGGTTCTGCCCGTTTCGTCGTCGTTTTTGGCAAAGGTCTTGAGATAACGATGAGGCAGATTCTCGAGCGGCGCGCGTGCCTCGAGCTCGACGTAACTCAGCAGGGGATTCCAATCTATGGATTCCTTCCTGGCATCCGCCTGCCTACGCACTTCATTTGGCGCTTCCAGCTCGCCCAGCACAGAAAGTGGCGGCAATCTCCATTCTTGGTCATTGAAATTAATAATTCGTACCGCCGGGCTGCTATCGGTATCGTCTTCGCCGGTGCTACCCGTAGCCATGGTCGAGGGTAGTTTGGATACCTCTTGCTGCTGCGCCGTCCCCGTTGTGCAACTCAAGCTAAGTTGTGCGTTGCTCCATGGCGGTATACCTGCTGTCTCCGTTAAATAGAGCGCGTTCCCTCGCATGGAGCCTACAACATGTAATGGCACAGCCCCCCAGGCGAACTTGAGCAGTCGAGTGCTAAGGTCCACCATGGATTCATGGCGAAGGAGAAAGTCGACTCCAAGAAGACTAGGTGGCGTGCCGTCCACAAGCAGGAAGTCTTGCAGCACCGAGCGGTTTCCGATCGACACCTAACCTCTTTTTAGGCACATTGCTCTCACTTTTACACAAAAATCAAAGTGTTTTCCTCTTCTTGCTTCTCTGTCTCTTCGTTTTCTTTCTCCCCTCTTCTTCTTACCGGCCAAAGTCCAGCCGATCGAGGTGGACTCTAAGTATCGATAAGCCTGGTCCAGGGCTCTAAGGGCGCCAACTTCGAATTTTCGTTACATTATATTCTGACTGAGTACCGGGTATAACTTATGTTATGAGCAGCGGCCTTAGCCGTGGCTCTCAACGTTCCCTCTCGTGACCAAAAATAATGACCAAAATATATTTCAAAGTCCTACACATCCTGGTTTGTCCGTAACGAAGGGTTTTTTTTTTATTATGTATAAAATTTTCTAAAGTAAAATTGGATAGATCGAAGGAATATTTAATTTATTAAAATTCTGTGTTTATTTATTTACTTTGAAACTTAAGGTGCATTTCCCAAATTCTCAGCCTTCATGCGCATACCTAAAGTGTACTTCTATTGAAGCTGGCATCGGTATGGTACGGTATTAAGCACTTTTTTGATGATTTGAGCAACGGTAAAAAAATAGATCTAGGAAATCCTGTCTTGCAAAGTCCTCATCTACATTTTTAGCCTCATTGAATTCAATATCCGATCTGGTTGTATTGAATTTCTTTCGGAAGTTTCTAAACATATGTACATCCTCTTTCATTTTGGAGTTGATGAGCTGTAGATGATGGAGCTGATGACGTTGGAGCTATGTAGATATGCTGAAAATTACGTTTTTGGTGACGAATCCTACGAGTTAAAATTGTGCTGGGAAATCTAAACTGTGCTGTGATACCTCTTTTTGTAAAGGAATTTCTCGAATTGAGAAATTTTTTAGATTTATTAGAGTCATATGTGTGCTATTTTTCGGTGAAAGCCAAGTCTTCTCGTTATATATTTAGAAACCAAAAGATGATTTGCAAAAACCACTTGTTGGAACGGTGATTGATTTTTTAAGGTTTCAAAGCATATCCGACAAATCAACTCCGCCCATGTGCTTATTGTAGCAATCTTCCATTTCCGGACGTTTAACTTTTATATTTTGTTTCTCCTTTCAGCACCATTTAATCCGCGACTGGTTGGTCCCCAGTATAATTCGATATCAGTTGAACACTTTTATTGTCATACCAGCGACAAGCAATCAAATTGTGCGTGCTCTCAACTTTTAAATCATAGGATCCCTTACCTTCTTTAGCTAGATCCTTTTCAGTCTTTAAAACACAATTTTTAAGGCGGTTTGTTTGTTCGGCTTGTTTCGACAGAATTCCTTTTTCTTTTATAGCTAATATTGAGCTTACTGATGTGAACCAGTTATTAAAAAAAACTTGATGTTTTGCTTTTCGGGAACACCGGAAGCCAAATGAAAAACAATGTCTGAGGACATTCCAAGTCCAAAGTAATCACAAGTTCCTTCACCAATATAAAGACAGAAATTAGACCAGATACTCCAGCCCTTGAAAACATTTTAAAGTCCCACTTATAAGGCTTTTTTTTGAAGATATTGCTTAAGCTTTGTTGACCTGAAGAATAAAGGTGTTTGTTTGTTAATAAGACATAAAATATAATGTATAACGCATACCTTTAAATGACATCATTTGCTCATCCACTCTTTGATACTCCTCTTGCTCCAATCTGTTGCACATTCATTTTCGACAGTAACGGGCGAATTTTATGTAACTTGTCATAATCATCCTCACCTAGTTTAGGTTTTATAGAGTTTTCATTTAAATGAATATTGGTTTTAATTTTTTTAAATCTATTTCGTGTCACTGAATCGGGTACTGCAGGTAGCCTGAACTTTGATGCCCATGCCATTCGTAATACAGGTAATTTGGCTACAGCCAAGTGCAGCAAAATTCCAATAAAACATTTGATTTCTATTACATTCTCCTTAAGCTCTGCTCCACCAACGCTTATAAATTGGTTTCAGTATAGATTTTTTGCATTTTAATTTGAATTTTTTTTCTCCATCTCAAAGTGTCTTGATTTACTTTTTCGAAAATTTGCTGAACCGTTCGATCATTATTAGTAAGTTTGCGATTATTTTATTCGCCTTCACTCCTCTCCAGCAATGCATCTTCAATAGTGTTGCTTTTGGCAATAACATCTTGCATTATGTTTCCTATAAAATTTTCTAATGAATCTAGTTATCCTTTCCATCATTTTCCTCTCCGGAATCATCCCACTCAAATTGGCAAGTACGATCAATTTTCGATTGAGTTAAACCTTTGGGCCGCATTTTTAGCACAAGAAGTTTTTTAATATTTTGTATACCACTCGGGACCAATGTTGCCAATAGGCAACATTTTCTTTGAAAAAATCCAGAGACGCAACTAAGCATGTTTCGATTAAAAATTTGTTTTACATCTATTTACTTACCTTTTTTAATTCACCAAAAACACTTTTTGTTCAAATCTGAATAATAAATTCTGCAAAAATGACTTTAATTCACAATTACTTTTTTTACAAATTTGTTTGTCTACTGATGTTTTCTAACAAACGACACTGTTCGGAGCAGCAGCTGGCAGTAGTTCTTAAGAATAACAATTAGATAATTCAAGAGAAATATAACTGTTCGCATGCTCTTGGTGCATACGCACACACCAACAAACTCATGTTCGCCGCGCGTATTGCTTATGGAAGTGCGTCGGTTAGCTTGGGTTCACATTCGGTCAAAATTCGTCGCCGAACGCAGCATCGCGTATCAATATAACCTACCGGCCGTCAAATTGTTAAATCGGTTCTAAAACGGTTCTTGAGTTCTTAACTACTACCGCTCTAGCTCTCTGTGCCGGGGAAGTGCATACATACACATATACATTTTCCTTCGCCTTCGTTTTCATATATCGTTGCATCTCTCTACGTGCACTCGCCGCCTTTGAGAACAATAAAGTTAGATCTGCGCAGCCGGCGTGAATAAGTTAGCGGGAAATAAAAAACACTAAAACTACATTGTTAAAAGGAGTGACGATAGTATAAGTATCGGGTCCGCCTCGGGTGGCACACTCACGACTGGCGCTCCGTTTGGTGAATTGTTGGCCAGTGCTGTTCCATCTACTAGCACGATTGCGTTTGTAAAGCTAAAAGCAACGGCTGTTTTCAACAGACTTCAGGGGCTCGTCACCCAATTGGACTTCGAAAAGCTGCGCCAAGTGGATGAGTACGACCTGAAAGGAATGTTGGAATCACTGACGGAGCTGAAATCTAATTTTATTGTGGCACACACCAGTCGATTCGTCTCTATTAGCATTGAGGACGGCTCTTCAGCGGGAGTTTGGCAAGCGTTCTCAACCCTCGCATTGTTCGACGTTTCGCATGAATCCAAACGAATCTCAATCCCTGATATACATGGCAAATCGATCGCGCCTGCCATAACTACAGCACTTGCGGTCCTGTTTGAGCGGAGTGGCCCTGGACACCATCTGTTCGTTTGAGAGAATAATTAACACACAGCTTTTGGACAGAATTTGGACAGAGCAACGTAAACCAAATGGGAAAAATTGTCAGCTTTCCTGGAGAACAGATGTCGAACCCTTGAGGGCATCCAGCATGCCATGCAAGGGCAAGATGGACAGGTTGGCAAGGCTGAGAAAACCGTGAGTACAAAATATAGAAAAGCTTTCGTGGCATCGAGCGCTCCCGCTCCGGTTTCTTGTGCGTTGTGTGATGGTTCGAGCCATACAGTTGCGAATTGCGAGCGCTTTAAGGGTCTATCGCCGGATGAGCGCCACAAGGAATCAAGGAGGCTAGGCTTATGCGTGAATTTTCTAAGAAAGGGCCATCACGTGAAAGATTGTAGATCAGGTCCCTGCCGTACCTGCCGATTGAAGCACCACTCCCTTTTGCATTTCGGTCGTTCATAGGAGACCATTCAATTTGGTTCCCCGAATGAAGCCTCGCAAGCACAGCCAAGTTATACCACCATGGTTGCGTTGTCACCCCCATTGCCGCAATCCCTCATGTCCCAAAGTCCGCCTGATGCTGTGCTCTTAGCCATTGTTGTTGTTCTCGTCAAAAACAGCTCTGGAACTTTCGTCCCTTGTCGTGCACTTTTGGACTCGGGATCTCAATTGCATTTCGTAACAAGTCGTCTAACCAAGTAGCTAACCAACTTAAACTTCGAAAAACTAAATCGCACACTGCAGTCTCTGGCATAGGCGATGCTAGCTTCTCAACAGAAGGTATCTCGGTGGATCTCGTTCTGAAGTCTCGGATTTCAGAGTTCACCACTAGCATCACAGCCGTCGTTGCCCAGAAGATTACGGATCACCAACCTCGCTCGTCGATTAGCATAGCTAATTGGCATATCCCTTCGCATATCCAGCTTGCTGACCCTTCGTTCTACCAGCCGCAGCGGATTGATCTGCTCATCGGAGCCGGACTCTTCTTCGAGATGCTGTGTGTGGGACAAATTCAGCCGGCGCCTGGATTACCCTTGCTACAGATGACTCATTTTGGATGGATTCTATCTGGTGGCGGGCATTCGGCCCCCACTCTCTCGTCGTTCATCAACCGACATCAATCACAGCACTTGGCTTGATGACTTGGTTCGTCAATTTTGGGAAATGGAGCACATCTTTGAGCCGATCGCTAGGGCAACAAAGAAGGAGCTTCATTGCGAGAAGCATTTCGTTAGCACTCACACTCGTTTACCCTCCGGGGAGTACTCAGTCCGCTTGCCTTTAAAGCGAAGTGTGAAGTCCTTGGGCGATTCCTATTTGCAGGCAAAGCGGCGTATGGAAAACCTGGAGTGCAAATTCGTGCGTAATCCCGCTCTCTACGAAAAATATTCGGCTTTCATGAAGGAGTACCTGTCCCTCAATCATATGTCGCTGGTGCCAAACGGAAAAAGGCACAAGTGAAAATATTTCTTGCCACATCACTGAGTCATCAAGGAGGACAGCTCCACCACAAAGCTGAGGGTCGTATTCGACGGCTCGGCAGCCACCACATCTGGTCGTTCGTTCAATGATTCAATGACACATTCATTCGCTTTCGTACATTTTCCATTGCTCTTACAGATGATATCGGTAAAATGTATAGGTGTGTGCGTGTTTCAATGCCTGACACCATGCTCCAATGCATATTATGGTGGGACTCTCTTGACGATAACATACAGATGTTCAAATTAAGCACAGTCACCTATGGGACTAAGCTTGCATCGTTTTTAGCTATTCGAGCTATACATCAGCTGGCCATGGATGAGTCAGCTTCGTATCCATTGGAGTCGGAAACCATTCGACATAACTTCTACTTGGATGACATGACACACATGACACGGTGGCCAAACAGCACTTCTATCGCTTCGTGGGACCGTCACTCTTTGGCTTCGGCGAGCTGTGGACATTGGTCTGCTCAATCAAGGCGATAATCAATTCTCGTCCTCTTATTTCAGTTTTAGAAAACTCTGAAGATCTAGGCGTCCTTGCACCGGGACGTTTCTTAATTGGTCGTCCGCTGATGGAGTTTCTCGAGCCAGACGTTACGGCTCTCAACTTCAATCTGTGCCCAGCAGATCTTTTGGAAGCGTTGGAGTGAGGAGTATCTCTTAAATATTCGAATTAGCTCAGTTATCTCTTAAGTTATCTATTGTACGCTCATCTATTCTCACGCTCTCGGTGCATACGCACACACACTAACACACTCACGTTCGCCGTGCGTACTGCTTATATTGCATTGCGTTGGTTAACTTGTGTATATTCGGTCAAATTCGTCGTCGAACGCAGCATGGCGTATCATTGCAATACAACGCGCGCCTAACGGAATTTTTCGCAAGACCGCTACAACGGTATTTTCTTTCGCCCTCTGAACATTTGTGCGCTGAAAAACACGAAGTTTACGGCCACGGTCTTTAAAATGGAAACTAAAACATAGAAAATTTCAACAACGAAGTATAAATTTGTAAAAAAGTCTGAGTTGCCGAAAAAACACGGCAGCTTCCAACAAAATCCATAGTTGTTCGTCACCCTTATCAGTCAAATAAAGGGCTACTTTATATCCAAATGATGTTTTTTTTAGAGTTTGCATCCCGTGATCTTGTACGCAAATCCTATACATAGATCCTCTACCCTGGTGTATCCAATTTCCAGCCGTATCTCGTTAAGTATCTTAAGGAAAGACTACGTACATACACATTTTAATAGACACTTATCATTTAATATAAGAAATATAATATATAATATATACAATTGTTTACATACCATTATAATAATAGAAAATGTTCAAACTAATCACTTTTTTATTCTAAATTATTTAATCAAGATTACATGGTCTGTTCGGAGCAGCAGCTTGCAGTAGCTCTTAGGAATAAAAATAAGATAATTTAAGAGAAAAAACAGACTAAGATCATCTGTTCGCATGCTCTCGGTGCATACGCACACACTATCACACTCTGGTTCGCCTTCGCCACGCGTACTGTTTATATGGCAGTGCGTCGGTTAGCTTGGGTCACATTCGGTCAAATTCGTCGTCGAACGCAGCATCACGTATCAATATCACCTACCGGCCGTCAAATTGTTAAATCGGTTCTGTAACGGTTCTTGAGTTCTTACCTATACATAAAAATTTTTACACTGACAAACACGAAGTTTACGGCCTCGGCCTTTAAACATTGAAATTAAACACAACCCATAAACCCCAACCACGGAGTATAATTTTTGTAAATGTGGAGTCAGAGTTGCCGAAAGATCTCTGCAGCTTCCAGCAGACACTAATACTTAGAACTCACAAAAGCTAACTGCGCAATTTCTAATCAGGGATGAAAAGAACAAACTATTAGACAAAAAAAAAAAAAAAAGATCGGTAACGGCTGTTTTGTCATTTGAATACAATGTTGCATATAGGCAACACTGGTCCTGAAAGGGTTAATGGAGCTGTTGCGTTTTTTCTCCAATATTGCTGACGTTTCGATCTTTTCAGCAAGACTCGAATTTGGAGATATTGTCAAATTGCTGCAACTTTCACAGAGTCAATGTTCACAATTTTCACACGCAAATCTTTAGCCGAAGTAAATTAAAATGGAATAAATTCGGAAGACTATGGCGAATACCGTACCGCTTGTCAAACATTTAATACATAGTCTTGAATATAGCGTTTCACTTGGATTGCAATTTACTTACAACCATCCACAACTTTCTTGGCATACTTTCATTAAAATATTTAAGCCTTGCACAAAATTCTTCCTCATCGAACTCATTTATTTGTAGAACGCCACCATAAATATTGGTGTTATATATATCAATATTTCTTTTCTCTGGCTACGATTTTATTATGTACCGCAGCTCAGATCTTTGTTTTCGATTTGTTAGTTGGGAATATTGATTGCTCTGACCTGCTTAGCATGATTGGCTTCAATACGCCTGCCAGGAGCCTTAGGGACCATGCACTCTGCCGCATCATTTTTTTACACTATTGTTGGCTCCACCGAAAAAAAAAATTTGGTGCTGCTGACATTAATTTTCAAGTGGCACTTTTACAGTTTAAATTAGCGCGTCCCTAAAGACCTTCTTTGTGCTACCATTTTGTTGCTTGCAATCAGACTTATTTTAACTAAAATGTTCAGAAATGGTTTGACCGCTCAACTTTAAATTTAATTTATGGTTCGATTCGACAAAAATATCCCGAATTAACACTTGCGAATTATCCGCCGAAATGTTTCTAGAGCTTGTTAAGGAGGACTCCGCTGTAAGTAAAGCTATCATTGGCTTCACCAAAAAAAAATTACGTGCTGCTTCCTTAAATTTCAAAGTGGCACTTTCAAAATTGGAATCAGTGCGTCCCAAAAGATCTTTGGGGACCCTTGTAAGTATTTGTGATACCATTTTGTTGTTATCAATCATACTTATCAATATACTTATTTTTATGAACGGTTTGGCCAGTTTTGGGAGCTGGATGTTCCGTCCAATAGCGAGGAGTTCTTCAAAGAACAGTTTCGCATGAGTCGAGTCGCCTTTGATGACCTAGTTGGAAGGGTTTGGCCAATGGCCAAGAGGGATACTTCGTTTAGGCCGTGTATTCCACTTGGCAAGAGGGTAGCCATCGCCCTGTTCACGCTGGGATCATCAGCAGAACATCGTACTGTAGGAAAACGCTTCGGGGTATCGTCATCTTCGGTCTATAAGGTATTTAAGGACTTATATTTATTTGTTTAGAAATCCTTGTCGCCTGACTATTTGTCGCCCAACTTCTTAATTCAGGAAAATGTTGAGGAGTGTAGGGAAGGCTATGGTTTTGCAAACTTGTAGTATAACTTATTATGCTGGACTTGTGTCTTTCAGATGGTACCAACATCGAAATTAGCCCCCCGAAAAGTGATGCCGTGGACTTTTACAACTACAAAGGCTGGTATTCAATACTACTATTGGCCTTGGTAGACCACAAGTTCGTTGTAAGAACTCATTTACGTATATATAAATGATTTCAGTTATTTATTGGTAGATATCGATTTAAATACATCAATGTTGGTGCACCTGGCAGATGTAATGACTCGCTAGTGTATGAGCAGTCGCAATCAAAGCATTTAAATGATTCGACGGGGATCTTTGAGGATAATGCGAAGGACAGAGTTTCGGTTCCCGTTTCCATTTTGGGAGATTCGGCATTCCGTTTCTCAAAGACCCTAATGAAGCCTTATCCATTTGCAACTTCCGCACCGCTGCAAGAGAAACAGTTCAATTATCACCTCTCAAAGTGCAGTCGAGTTGTAGAGAATTTAAAGGCACGGTTTCGGCGACTGGGGAAAGGTATTGAGAATGCTTCAAAGAATTCAAAAGCAATTATCAAGTGTGCGTGTGTTTTGCACAACTATATAATTGCGTGTGGAGATAGCAACCTGCCACAAGAGAGAGAGAGAGAATCGCTTGGCTGCCGTTTGGTAGCCACTGAAATTTAATTAGTTCCTTCTGGCTATAATATTGATCCGATATGATCCAAATTCGGCAATCTGATAGATACGGATATTTTCGATAATTCTGCGTTTTTGGTTTTCTCTTATCTTAAGAATTATGGATTCCACAGATTTTCGTCCTTTGTGGGGGCGGAAGGGGGCGTGGCAAAATTTTGAAATAAACTCGTGCTGGTTTGATATCACAGGAGTTAGGATAGAGAGTTTGGTTGCTCTAGCTCTTATAGTCTCTGAGAACTAGGCGTCAAAAAATACGAATGGGCAAAGCAGATGGGGTCGCGTGTGAGAGAGAGCGAGAGGGAACGATGACTTTCGAAATGGTTTTCTTCATTGTGGCTGTGTAAATACTCCGATCTGATTTAACATCTGATCTGAGATTCAACACTCTGATAAATATGATCATTTTCTATGATTCTGCGTTTTGAAATTTCTTGTATCTTTAAAATTGTGCATGCCACAGATTTTCGTCCTTTGTGTGGGCGGAATAGGAAATTTTGAAATACATTCGGAGTAGTGTGATAACACATGAGACTGGATACAAAATTTGGTTGCTCTAGCTTTAGTAGTCTCTGAGATATAGGCGCAAATGAAGACGGACCGACGGACAGACGGACGGACAGACAGACATGGCTATATCGACTCGGCTATTGATGCTGATCAAGAATATATATACTTTATGGGGTCGGAAACGCTTCCTTCTGTGCGTTACACACATCCGTTATCCCCACAAATCTAATATACCCCTATACTCTTCGAGTACCGGGTATAAATATACAGCATACGGTTCAACTTAATTGTTTTGTAATTTTCCATTTTGGCCAAAATTTAATTAGTCTCTTTTGCGAACATATAATTAATTAAATAAATAGTAAGCTCATATGTATACATAAATACGTATATACTGATTGAGTACCGGGTATAAAGTTGAGCCGCGGCCATTGCTTCGGCTCACAACGTTCTCTCTCGTTTGTACATAGGTTTAGCCACTCTCCATACAGTATATAAGTTAACTAGAGTTAACTGAATCTGCCACTGGATGGAGTGGACTCTGCGATACTGTCGAATAAGCAGTTTTCGTCATCTGGGAGCGCGAACGGCGCGACCGATCGACCGCATACCGGCAGTCAACAAACACCACTCAAGAGGCGCTGGGTCAGTACTTTTGCTAGAGAGCAACCGGCGTTTAGGAGTTTAGGATACTTAAGTTCAGTCTTTAGCGGTCCGCCGAGTGGCAGCAACATATTCGTTCTCGCCTTTCGGGCCTTAATTATGCATAATCATTTCTTTGTACTTGCTTCAACCTTGTACAGTTTAATATCATTAAAGATTGTAAAACAAATCTATACTTGTGTCCAATTAAATAATTACTTATATGTAGATCGGACAGTTCATAGTAGTTCGCAGTAGGTGTCCGCAGCGATTGGGCTGGCATCAGCGTCCGAGAGAGTCGTGAGAGTGTATGTGTGCACATGCATTCTCACGTACTTTGCGTGTTTGCAAGTGTGTAAGAACACACAACTGAAATTTGTGTTCTCTCAACTTTGTTTTGATTTTTGTGCTCACGGCCACCCTTCCCTTTAGCATTTTTAGAGTTGACCCTTTTTAAAGACGCTTGCCTTATAATACCTCAATAATTGTTATTTTGTACATGTTCAGATGCTAACTTTGTTTAATATAGAATATACTAATATAATGAGCTGATATATGTAGGGGAAGGTGGGGTATTTTGGGTCCCACTTTTATCTTGGCCAAAAAGCCGCATAAAAATAACTTTTTTCGAAAATTTCAAAGCTTGGTTTTGTGGTACGAGAAAAAACCTTTCTTTCGGTATGATCAGTTTGATCAAATTGTATACTTTATATCAGCTGGCGCAAAAAGTTTGTTTTTGCGATTTTGAAAAATCTCGGGGAATTTATGGTCAGTTCGCAAATCGATTAAAAACGAGCGTTCATAAAGCGTCATCATAAAATCATAACTTCCAATCAATTCTAAAGTAATGGGTGTTTTCTTTGACATGTAATGTACCTACATGGGCACCTACATGTATGAACTGTCTCATCTATATACTGTATGGTTAGTGGATTAGCATTGGACTGTAGTGGTGGTAATAAGTTGCTTCGTTTTCCGGCGAGTTTATTCCTCATATTCGAATGGTATTGGTTTTTCTTTGCGCATAAAAGCACATTTTCGTATTTTTCTGCCTATCAGCGGAACTATCACCACTCATAACAACAAAAAACAGCGGATAAAAATTAAATTTTGACGCGTACATTTTTTAACTGAGTAAAAAGGGGCAAAAATACATATAATGCTTAGAACAAATTGTTTAAACTGAATTTATTATTAAAACAAGCATTTAAACAATATGATTGATTTAAAATTTTTTGATGGAAATCCAATGTTTTGAAACCTTTCACTGTTACCGTGATCTTCTCAGGGTAAGAAATTCCACTGGCATATACTTATCAGCGAGTTCAGCAATCTGACAAATTCCATCAAAATCCTACACAAATTGGCTTTGGACACACCGAATAAATTCCCTATTGTGGGATATTCCGCAGACGATCCCAGGCAATATAACGCTATGGCTAACCTTTTTTCCAAAAGGATTGCCTGTCGAAAATTAGAGTCCTGTTTTCGGAGATTAGGCAACAGTCCCACTAGAATGTCGAACGTACTCCTCGACATGCGAAAGTTGTCTTGGAATAATCGTCGGAGTTGTTTACCACATTTTCATCTCAAAATGAGCCAGATCATGGCTATTACAATTAAGAAAACATTATTTAATTGAAAAGAAAACATTATCTATTCCTTTCTTACAAGGGTCCCAACGCGAGGAGGACGTTGCAGTTGCAAGACGAATTGCAACTTTTTTAAGGAAAGCCCAGTCGCTTCCATGCACTTCAAAAGACTCTCCTCCCGTTGCGCCACTGCAGTTAAAAGAATCAACCCTTTTTCCGACATATTTCGATGTTTTTCGCACATTATTTACTTTGTTTACAAATTTTGTCTTCCTTATCCAAAACAAAAATACAAAAGATTGTGGCAGCTTTGCGACGAGGAAATAATAAAACTTCTAAAGAGTAACGAGAGGAGGGATTTGATTTGGAATTAGGTGGATAGGAAACACTTTAATTCAATAGCAAAAAAAGGTGCATGGTATTCTGTGGCTGCTAAGATGCAAAGAGAGGGTCAGTAAAATGTAAATGAATCGTGACTTGCTATTTCGTTCCCGCAGGTATGGATTCACTCAATGTTGTCTACTTTTTGTGCCTCCGCTCTTCCGCCACTTAAAAGACCGGCAATGCCATAAAACGAACTCATTGCTATGCTGTGAATTCAATTCTTACTTTGGGCCAAAATTTAAAAGCGTAAACTAACCACATCTGACCATCCAGTGGTTGACCACATCTTCCTCTCAAAATGAACCAACCATATTATCTGCTCTTTACTTACAAGGGTCCAAGCGCGAAAAGGACGTTGCTGTTGCAAGACGAATTTCAACTTTTCAGGGGATAACCCAGCCGCTTCCATGCACTTCAAAAGATTCTCCTCCCCTTGCGCCACCGCAGTTAAAAGAATCAACCCTTTTTCAACCCTTTTTATATAATTACTGGCGCCCAACGCGATTGGACCAAGCCTGAGAATCATTAATCAAATCAATTAGCGCGGAGACAACGGCCGTAAAGCGATAAGTGCAAAGAAAATAAACTAAACCAAAAAGACCAGCATAGAGTGACAACGCCCGCTCGAAAAGTGCAATTAAAGGATCGAATAACAAAAAGTGAACAAAAAAACAAGTTATAAAATAGCAGCATAGAGTGCGAAGACAACGCCCGCTCAAAAAGTGCAAAAGATAAGTTCAACTAACAAAAACTGAACAAAAAAATAACGAGATACAAAATATCATGCGGAGATGCGGAGACAAAGCGCGCTCAAAATAAAAAAGGTGAGAACATAGAACCATTCTAACAAAAGAGTGCGAAGAAAACGCCCGCTCCAAGATTCGACAATCCCAAACTGTGCCAGCGGCAGATCTACAAAGAGATCGCTGCACTAAGAAGCTCATAGCCCTGACTATACACAAAGGTAATTTTACAACACAAAAAATTGTTACACCAAAGCGGACGGCTTTGGGCAGCGGCGAAGATAGAAAAGGAAGAGTTAACTCCAACACGACTGGAACGAGCTACGAAACAACATCCACAGGGGATAGACTGACGCAACAAATAAGAGCATAACCAAAAAAGAGGAACATGTAACTGAAAACCTTTTTCAACAATCGCCAAATTTAAAATAAAGTAAAACCGTATAGAAAATTACTTAGAGTGAAACATCATTCGAAAAAACAAACAAATAAAATGTTCATATACAAAAACAAAAATACAAAAATCGTTGGGGGTGGACAATAAAAAAATCTGTGTTTAAGGGAGCTCGAATTTGACTCTTAAAATAAACAAACAAATAACAGGGGCCCGGCGCAGCTGAAATAAACCTAAGACAAAGACAGAAAGAAGCGCTAGGGGGAAAACTGAAAGGAATTTTTAAATTTCCATTGGCAATAATATCAACGAGTTAGAAGAGTTGTTCGAAGAACTCAGTTAAGACTTTCAAATTGGACCAAATTGGATCGAAGTCGATATATCTGCAGCGTTCAGCGCTGCGTTGGCTGCGCAGAAAACCAACCCAGGCCCACGAGCCGATTACCCTAAATCGAAACATACCTTGCGATGAAGCAGGTTCTGGATGCGGTTAAAACGCTGCCAGAGTCATATAGGGCCCAGAAACAGTACGTCTCCTGTTGCCAGGCAGCAAAGGCTGCCTATAAACTATAAGAGGGACTTGTAGGTAGTTCAAAACATTACCAAGCGGTCCTCATAATCAGGAATAAGATTAGAGGCTCCGCTGACTCACTGTTATCATCATTCAACACAGTGTTGAACTTTGAGGCAATCATCAATCGCCTCGATTATGCGGACAAGCGTCCACTGCACCTGCTAAAACAAGAGCTTGCCACGCTCCGACAGGGTGGCATGCCCATCACTAAATTCTATGAAGAGGTTGAGAAGAAACTCACCCTCCTCACAAACAAAATAATCATGTCAATCATGTGGGCAAAATGATCTCGATCACTATAAAAGACAATCAGAAAACCCTTTCTACACGAATGATCAGGGCACTCACCAAACAAATGGTCCCCGTGGCCAAGATAAGGAAATGATAGATGTCGACCCATCTTCCTCTAAATTCCGTCAACCGACTAACTTTCAAAAGCAACTGGGAACCAATTCAGGCCCACGGGCGGGGACAAGCCGTAATGTTGGCCGGCTGAATCCCACAGACTATCTGACCAGCGCAGACAGCGGGTTAATCACATCACTCAGGAGGACCCAGATCAATACGAACAAAAGTACGATCAGTTGGCGTCTGAGGAGGTGGCGGACATCGATGAGGAGAACAATGCGGGATACGAAAGTGATACTGTCAATTTTTTAGGGGAGAGTCCCTACTCCCGTTCGTCAAGCGAACAGTAGCGGGGAGAATAGTAAACATCTTAAAAGATGTTTTGTCATGTTTGGCATTAAAAGCCCGTTTTTCATCTTGCCAGAGCTATCAACTTTTGATGGCATCGTAGGGCTTGACACGCTGACTAAGGCTGGCGTCAATATAAACTTGGAAACAAAGAAACTCCACTTCGGGCATGAATCTGAAAAAATCTATTTACACAAGTGCACCAGCGTCAACTTCACGCAAGTAGACGATATCGAAGTTCCATATCGAGCAGTAAGGGACGAATTTCTCAAAATGATGTCCAACCGCATTAAGGCATTTGCAGATCCAATTAAAATGCTGCCCTTTAATACGGCAATAGTAGCCACAATTAGAACCGAGGATGAGGAACCGATCTACTCAAAGATGTACCCTTTTCCTGTAGGGGCCACTGACTTCGTCAATGACGAAGTGAAAGACCTTTTGAGGAACAAGATCATTCGGCCATCCAGGTCTCCGTACAACAACCCCATTAGGGTTGTCGGAAAAAGAGGCACTGACAATTCGGGTTAAAGCAGAAACGGCTAGTCATAAACTACCGCAAGCTTAACTCAAAGACCACACCAGACAAGTACCCGATGCCTTGTATTTCCATAATACTCTCAAATCTGGGGAAGGCAAGATACTTCACTACCCTTGACCTAAAGTCAGGGTACTACCAAATCACGCTAGCTGAATGCAATCGCGAAAAGACGTCATTTTCGGTAAACGGAGGTAAATATAAATTTTGCCGGTTGCCATTCGGCCTCAGCAATGCATCGAGCATTTTTCAACGGGCCATTGACGACGTATTGCGGGGGCATATCGGCAAGATATGTTATGTGTTCGTTGATGATGTCATGGTGTTTTCAAGGAGTGAATCGGATCATGTCAGAGACATCGAAACCGTGCTCAGCAGCCTCCACGACACAAACATAAGGGTGTCAAAGGAGAAGTCCCAATTCTTCAAGGAACAAGTGGAATTCCTTGGTTTTGTGGTATCAACTGGGGGCACAAGAACAAGCCCCGATAAAGTCAAGGCCATTCAGGAGTTTAGGCAACCCTCCACCCTGTTTGCGGTAAGCTCATTCTTGGGTCTTGCCAGCTACTACAGGTGCTTCATAAAGGACTTCGCTCAGATAGCAAGGCCAATTTCCAGTATTTTGAAAGGAGAAAACGGCAAAATCAGCAAGCAACGCTCGAAGTCTATTCCTATACAGTTTGACGAGGTACAAAAGCAAGCCTTTGATAAACTTAGGAATATTTTGGCGTCGGCAGACGTTATTCTCCACTACTCAGACTTTAACCAGCCATTGACCTAACCACTGATGCCTCAGCCATTGGCATTGGGGCGGTGCTATCGCAAGGCAATAGACCCATAACCATGATTTCTAGGACTCTGAAGGACAGGAAGCTAAACTACGCGACAAATGAAAGGGAACTGTTGGCCATAGTTTGGGCCCTAGATTCGCTTCGTCACTACCTATGTATATGGAAAGAGTGACATTAACATCTACACTGATGTAAGGCTCCTATTTCAGGCTGAGGTAAGCTCGGTCTTATCCAGGATCCAACTACAAGAAATTTGTAGTTTGCAGGAACCTCTACAGGAAACGGGGTCGGCCCTAACGAGACTAGGAACAAGAGTGGAGGGGAATGAGGCGTAATCGTGTAAGCAGGGTTGAGACTGGGAAGATAATGAGAAACACGAGGCGTTGTCACACTCGTGGGGTCGGGGGATATAAGGGGTACGAGGCGTTGTCACACTCGTAGGACCTATCGGAAGATCAAGGGTAAATTGGGAATTGAAGTGGACCCGTGCCGCGGTATTAGCGAATTAGCGTGTAAATGCCCACCCAAAAATAGACTCACTCAGTGGGGTTTCTTTAAATTGATTGACACTTTATTGAACTGTTTTACTTTCGTAGACTTATACGTGGCGACATATATTGGGTAAATCTAGGTTGCTGTCCGGAGCAACGTCTATTTCGCGGCCGGGTTCCCGAGTAAGTGTCTTGCACTTCTTTCGCTAGAACGCTCGAAACCTAGCATCCGCGGGTCAAACTAGCTAGCTTAAACTATGGGTGCGGGGATATTGTGCTGACTCTGCGTTGATGGCCAATTTCTTTTGTTGAAAAGAAAATGATCGCATCGAACTTAAGTGGGAGGGGGAAGTTTTTGGGTCATAGTGGTGTGGGGAGCTATGGATAGGTGTGGTAGGGGTAATCGTGTGGCCGAAACGGTGCGCGTGAGTGGTGGAAGAAAAGAGGGTGGTTTGGCAAGTATCGTGTATTGTATGTGACTTAGGTTTATATAAATGTAATTCTTAATCATACAATAACCGGACAGCTTGCGCTCCTCCATTACCCGTGCGGCGTGGCGAACTGTAACGTCCCCTTAAGGTTCGTTACACCCCCCCCTTTCTTCCGGGAGGAGGTGGACGCAGACCGGCCCAGATAGTGATCGCTTGTGGACCTGGTATTGTTGGTCCCAGATCCACACGCTGCAGCGGATCCTGGTTTTCCGCAGTTACGGTCAGTAGTTCTTCGACGGATATGTCGAAGTCTCTGGTCGCTACTGGGGGCGAGAGGGTTGTCGTTGTTCCCAGGACGCGTTGCGGCTGTGAGGCGAAGAAGTCGATAACTGGCGCTCGATACGGGCTCGATTCGGTGTGAAGTACCTTGGCGTGTGTTGCCGTGGTTATCGCTGGTTCGTGCTGGGTGTTCACCGTTGTTGAGGGGTCAGGGTGTCTTCGTCGTTTTGTTGCCCTTCCGCTCGTTTCCGGGTTCGTCGACACCAGTGGCGATATTGTTGGCGTTGCTGATGTCGTGGATGTTGTCGTTGGCGCCTCTACCTCCTCTGGGGGAGTTTCAACTGCGTCTGGGACGGGGAAGGCAGGTCGGTCGTAGAGGGCCTCCGTGGGCTCCCGGAACGTTTCGAAGAATGCGTGAATGTTCCGACTTGGCGGAACGAGCAGATCCACCGTTATGTGATGGACCCGAGTGACGCGCATACCCCACGGTGTGACCGTGTGGCGGAACGTCTCTGTATCGGTCACGAGCCGGCGGGCGAAGGGTTCTTCCTCTTCGTTCTCCTCGTCGTCAGAGGTGGTAATATTCCGGGGCCCTCTCGGGGTTGGAATAGTCTCGGGGGTCGTGCTGCCGGTACGCGTGTTCGAACATTGGTGCGAACGATGGAGGCTCCGGGCTTGGGGAGTGGTAGGCCTGGGGCTCACGGCGTCGGAACATTGGCGGTGACCACAGATTTTCGCGTCGAAATCTGGATGGTCGCCTCGAGAATAGCGGAGGGCTATCTCGTGGGCCTTCGGAGTTCTCTTCGTCAGAGAATTCTCTGTCCGATTCGTCGTTTGGTTCGTCCCGCCTGGTATCGGCGTATGCGTCTCCGTTGGAGACCGGGACGTTTTCCGGCTCTTCGTCGCGGAGAGGGGTGCTGTCGGTTGACCACGGCGGTTCGCAGTCGGGTTCTGGGACGAACGGGGGCGGACGATGGTCCCCGTTCTTGGACGACGGTGGGGCTTCGGTTCTCCTGAACGCGTGTGCCCCTGACTCCTCTTCAGAGTCGGTAGTGAGGTCAACGTAGATAACCTCCGGTGCCTCGGTGGGTGCTGCGGCTTTCTGGTGCTTCATCGTTGGTTGGCGTAATGGAACTTCGGGTGTTCGTGCTGTGAGGAGCGTTGCTGATTCTCTTATAAGTTACCTTATGGATCTAACTTAAGCTTTTAAAGGGTTCGCCGCCTTCGGTCGGCACACTTAAAAACTATAGTGTCAGCAAGTGGGGTTGCGAAAGTGTATTGCGTAAGTGTATGGGGAAAAGAATTAAATAAGAAATGTATGATTGGGTTTTTTTTTTTTTGTGTGTTCCTACTTTGTACCGTCAACATCTCGTTTAAATCGTCGATTTGGTTGAGATTTTTCATACTTAGTTCTCGTAGGAACGGTAGACTAAGTTTTTCTCTGTGGGCCGTTATATTGACTTGCGTCATGGCGGACACCACTGCCTTCCTCTTAGAGTCGCCGAGGTGATTGATGTACCAGGTCCCGTTAAGAGAGACCCGGTGGGAATACGTCACTAAGTACGATCCCGAAATCTTTTGGCTGGCCCCGGAGTCATCAACAACGGTCATGTTCGCGTCGTTGATGACGAGAGTGCCGTGGTCGATAGACCCGGCTACCATTTGTTGGGCGCAGGTGCTTCCCCCTCGTTCCCTGCAGAACGTAGCCCCGACGGTTGCCTCGCAGGCCCCGATGTTGAGGGTCTGCGACCCGCAGTCCGCTACTATGTCTCCCTGGCTGAAATCCAATATTCTGTGGTGTCGTTGCACCGGGAATATGAGTAACTTCCTACAACTTAATTTGGGTTGGGGGAACTTGATAAGAAAGTGGAGTAGGTCAGGAGTTTGGAAAGCACTGATGTTGGAGACCTCTAATAGCTCTACCAAGGTTATGTTGTTTAATTGTTGCCCATTGAATTCATTTATATCGGCGCCATCTAAGAGGGCCGGACTGATCATGTTTATTTTGGCTAAAGTTAGCCCAAGGATAAGATTCTCTAGGTCCGTTATGATTATTCTATTTTTGGCGAGGACCGTCTCTATTATCTGGGCCTTCTCGGCCTCGTCCGACTTATGGATCGTGTTGTAAAAGTGCGTCAGTTCGTTGAGTCGGTTTTGCATTTTGGAGTTAATCTCCCCTTGTCGGTGTTCGGATTTGATCAGTTGCCTTTGTTTAAACCTGATCTGTTCCCAATCATGGAAGTCGGGCGTTCCCGCTATTACCTTCAATGCCTTGTTGAGTCGTCGGCTGACGTACGCTATGACTCGCTCTTTCCCTTCGATTTCCTGAGTGAGGACCGCGCCCACGCCTACGTTACTGGCGTTCGTTTGTAAAGAGAATTTGACGTTGGAATCTGGACAGGCGAGTACGGGGGCGGTGGTAACTCTTTTAGCTTTTCGAAGGCCCCTTGTTGCTCTTGTTCCCATGTCCATGTTTGTCCCTTCCTTAGCAGTTGTGACATTGGTTGGACCACCGTGGCGAAATTGGGGACAAACCTTCGGTACCATGACGCCATACCTATGCATTGTCGGAGTTCTTTCAAGTTGGTGGGCGGTCTCAAGTCTTTTACGGCGGCCACCTTGTCCGGGTCGGTATGGATGCCTTCCTCGCTGATCACGTGTCCCAAATATTTTATGCGCCGCTGGAAGAAGGTACACTTTTCTGCGTTGATTCGTAGGTTTGCCTTGAGAAGTCTGGCGAAGACCTCTTTTACGTTGTTAAGGTGCTCCGTGTAATCCTTTCCGATGACGACAATGTCGTCTAAGTACGCGAATGCGTAGGGTTCCATATCTGCGCTGATGACCGTGTCTAACGTTCGTTGGAACGTTGCTCCCGCGGAGTGTAATCCGAGGGGCATCACCTTCCATTGGTAAAGACCTCTCCCTGGCACCGTGAAGGCGGTGGCTTCCCTGCTGTTGAGGGCCATGGGTACTTGCCAATACCCATTCTTCAGGTCTAACGTGGTGATAAAACGCGCATTCTTCAAGCGTTCTAGGATGTAATTGATTCTTGGTAATGGATAGGCGTCCGGGATGGAACGTTCGTTGAGCTGGCGGTAGTCTACGCACATACGCCATTTGTCGTTCTTTTTGCGCACGAGAACAATTGGTGCGCTGTGAGGGCTTCGAGAAGGTTCGATGAGTCCTTCGGCTATTAGTTGATCGACTTGCTCGTCGATGATTCGCCTCATTGCGGGGTTTTTGGGGTAATATCTTTGTTTTATTGGTCGGTTGTCTCGCATGACGATGGTGTGCTCCGTCAGGTCTGTTGTACCCCGGAGTTTTTCGAACTTCGGCAGTTCTTCATCCAGAAATTCCCGGATCTGTGCCTCAAGTTCGGGTGGCCAGGGATCGTTGGTTCGTTCTGGCTCGTCCTCAAGTTGTTTGTCCGTCCCTAAGCTGAAAGCTCGACTCGGGTCTTCCGGGAGGATGGTCGTGTCGAACGCGCTCGGAGGTTCCGCCTCTCGAGGGTGTTCTCTTATGTTGGCGACGACTGGGGTGGTACCGTTTAGAGGAAGAGTGTTTGTGGGGTTCGGGGCGGATACCTGGGCCAGTGGTTGGGACGCGAGTTCAGGAGTCGTCTGTGTTGGGGGGGTAGCGTGGTTGCTAGTGTTAATCCCGGTGTCTGCGTCGATCACCCGGCTGGGCGGTTGGTCGTTAGGCAAAGACCTTGGTTGTGAAGGAAAGATTGCCTGTGGGGAGGCTGCTCTGGTTTCCTTAGCCCTTATGGGGGTCACCGCGCCGTGGGCTTCGGTTGATCGCCTCATGTTCTGCGTCGCTACGTGGGAGCTTGTGTCACCTATCGTTGGCCTGGGAATCGTGTGTTCCGTGGTGGGCCTAAGGTTTGTGCTTCTCGTATTTGGCCTGGGCATCGTGCGTTCCGTTGCGGCTTTAGAATTTGTGCTGGGCGCTCGTTGCTTGGACGTGGTGTCCGTCGTAGTTTTCCTCGGACGCGAGTTTGCCGGGGTTCTTCTGGATCTCGGTTTTTCCGTTCCTGCGGTGGGAACTCGACTGGCAGTGACCACGGGGGTGTTTGCCATGGGGCGACGGCTTCGGAGTTGTAGGAGGGTGGTTCCGCATTCGATCGTTGTTTCGATCGCGCATAAGAAATCCAGGCCCACAATGACTTGTTCTAACATGTTGGGCAAGACTAAGAGCGGTATCTGGACTTCCCGGCTGTCTAACCGGATGTAAGCCAGGAGGATTTGCGTGATCTCGCGTACTGACCCGTCGGCCAGTCGGATCTGCACGCACGCCTCCCGAAGATTGGTGTTATCGTCCAGTTGTCGGACGAGGTCGGCACTGATGAAGCTCCGGGACGCCCCGGTGTCAATAGTGGCCTCCGCGTCTTGTCCTCCTATGGTCACCCTCGCCACTATCCGGCCATCGTGTAGTTGTAGGGGTTTAACTAGTTCTGGGCTTGGGCGGGCGTCGTTCCCGACTGTTCCCGTGTCAGTCGGGGACGCGTGTCGTTTCCCGACGTGTCCCGGCGACAACAATCGATCGTCCGTATACCGCGTTTACCACATTCCCAGCAGAACAGGATTGCAGGGTTGTTGCAGTTAGGAGAAGCGTGGCCAGCTTCGCCACAGCGGCGACATGCCATTCGCGGATTCACGATGGGGGTGGTTACCATGCGGTGCGCGAATTCTTGAGCCGGAGCGCTTGTTCGACTCGTAGGTTGTCTTCTTGCGGATTCGGTTGAGTCCCACGGGGGTCTCCGGAACGGTGTTCGGTTGGACTCGCCTTCCTTGGGTGCCTGATTCGCCGTCGGCCTAGTGTACCGTGGCATGTTCCGCGGGGGGAGGGGAGTTATCGGTGTGTTCCGTTCTTGGATGCTCTCGAACTCTGTGGCCAATGCTGTGAGCTGCGTCAGGCTTCGCAGTTCGTGTCTCCGCACGTACAGCTGGTACGCCGGCAAAATGTTGTCGTAGATCCTGTAGAGTTCCTTGGTTGCGTCGTACCCGGCGTGGTGCATGAGTAGCCGGAGCTCGATGACGAAGTCTTTGAAGGGTTCGCCTACCGCTTGTTTGCGGCCTCGGATCTGGTCCTCCAATTGTTCAAAATACCGCGGTGGCAGGAAGAACGCTAAGAATTCCCTGCGGAAATCGACCCATGGGACGCTTTGCAGTCGACTGGTCCGGAACCATCGGCTGGCTCTGTCGATGAGGATTTCTGCCATGGCGCGGGGTAGATGGTCCATATCTATCCCGTAGGAAAGCGCGCGCTCTTCGAGAAGGTCGATGAATGACAGCGGATCGTCCTGTCCGTCGAACTGGATTCCCCATTTACGTATGCGTTCCGCCATCTGTGTGGCGTGGCTATACTGGTATCCCCCTGTGGGGTCGTTCCCCGCCTGAGGTCTCTCGTTCGTAGGTCGGATTCTCCTCGCGGCCGGAGTACGTTGTTCTGGAGACGGAGGTCTTTGTGGCTCGGCCACTGTCCCGATGATGGAGGGATCGCCGAGTTGGTTTTCTGAGTTTTCCGGGACTTTTAACCAGCGTTTGGGATCGTCCATACGCCCTTCCGTCTGAGTGGAAGTGCTGGGCTGAGGTGACTTGGCACGCGCTGGTGACTTGGCATATTGTCGTTCGAGCTCGGCCAGTCGAACCCAGGTCTCTTGTTCGAGGGCCCCCTCAAACAATGCGGCGAATCTCCTCCGCATCTCTTCTACCGTGCCCTCGTTGCTGAACCCGAATTCGAGCGCGAATTTTTCTAGCTCTTCCCGGCGACGCTTGTAAATCCAGCCGGTGCTTACCCCTGGATTAGAGACAAAATCCCCAGAGTAATACTCACCTGAACCTTTCTCTGCGTCGGGCTCCATGGCAACGTATGTGTGTGTGTTTTTTTTGTTTTCTTTTCCCGATTTCTTTCACTCCCTGGTTGGGTATTTCTGTAACTGGAGTCACTCGCGTGTTATGGAAGGGATCGGCCCTTGGGCGCGCGGACACTCCGGGTGTATCTACTGTCGTTCACGCGATCCGCACCGTTGGAGTTGTGGGGTGTTCGTCGAGGTTTTGCGCGGCGCAGTACTGTTTTATCGCGGTCGGCGTTTGAGTTTCGCCTATGAATTGCATTTTGTTGGCCGTGGGTTTTTAATCCATACCCCTTGCTGAAGTTTCCTACAGGTCCCTGCTCGGGCGCCACTTGTAAGGCTCCTATTTCAGGCTGAGGTAAGCTCGGTCTTATCCAGGATCCTACTACAAGAAATTTGTAGTTTGCAGGAACCTCTACAGGAAACGGGGTCGGCCCTAACGAGACTAGGAACAAGAGTGGAGGGGAATGAGGCGTAATCGTGTAAGCAGGGTTGAGACTGGGAAGATAATGAGAAACACGAGGCGTTGTCACACTCGTGGGGTCGGGGGATATAAGGGGTACGAGGCGTTGTCACACTCGTAGGACCTATCGGAAGATCAAGGGTAAATTGGGAATTGAAGTGGACCCGTGCCGCGGTATTAGCGAATTAGCGTGTAAATGCCCACCCAAAAATAGACTCACTCAGTGGGGTTTCTTTAAATTGATTGACACTTTATTGAACTGTTTTACTTTCGTAGACTTATACGTGGCGACGTATATTGGGTAAATCTAGGTTGCTGTCCGGAGCAACGTCTATTTCGCGGCCGGGTTCCCGAGTAAGTGTCTTGCACTTCTTTCGCTAGAACGCTCGAAACCTAGCATCCGCGGGTCGAACTAGCTAGCTTAAACTATGGGTGCGGGGATATTGTGCTGACTCTGCGTTGATGGCCAATTTCTTTTGTTGAAAAGAAAATGATTGCATCGAACTTAAGTGGGAGGGGGAAGTTTTTGGGTCATAGTGGTGTGGGGAGCTATGGATAGGTGTGGTAGGGGTAATCGTGTGGCCGAAACGGTGCGCGTGTGTGGTGGAAGAAAAGAGGGTGGTTTGGCAAGTATCGTGTATTGTATGTGACTTAAGTTTATATAAATGTAATTCTTAATCATACAATAACCGGACAGCTTGCGCTCCTCCATTACCCGTGCGGCGTGGCGAACTGTAACGTCCCCTTAAGGTTCGTTACACTGACCATCAGCCATTTATATTCGCAGTCTCGGATAGAAATCCCAATTCTAAAATAAAACTTTGGAAAGCAAGAATTAATGAGTGTGGTGCGAGAGTCTTATACAAACCAGGCAGGGACAACCATGTAGCGGATGCGCTGTTGAGGCAAGATATTAATGCCTTAGAGAGCCAGAGTCGATCCGAAGATGCTACAATTCACAGTGAAGCCTCCGCTTACTTATGTAATAAGGCCACAGACAAACAAGTGAACTGCTTCAGGAATCAAATAATCCTGGAAGAGGATTTTGAAAGGAACCTTGTGAAAGCCTTTCCGGACACAAAATTTCGGTATTGTAAGAGGGAAGGGAGATAGTAGCCACCGAGCCCAATCGGGCTCACAGGGCAGCCCAGGAGAATGTAAAGCAGGTGCTGCGCGATTACTACTTTCCAAAAATGGAAAGAATCGCATCAGAAGTGGTATCTAACTGCAGGATATGCCAAAAAGCTAAGTATGACAGACACCCTAGAAAGCAAAAATTAGGGGTGACGCTGAAATCGACAAGAGTAGGCGAGTTAATTCATATCGACATTTTTTCCACCGCACGAAAACACTTCCTAACCGCGATTGACAAATTTTCAAAATTTGCAATAACGCAACACGTCGCAACAAGTTAAGTTCAGGTCCTCAAGAACAATTAATAGTAAAAGTAAAAACAACCGTACGAAATAAATACAAAATGCCATGCCTCTCGTTTCTTATAGGTCTCCCGTTCGATATCTCTATATCTCGATGTCTCAACCTAGCAATCTTACCGCTAACAACCTTGATCGACTCAAAACTGACGGACTATTCACACGCAGACTATATCCCTATAATTGACGGACGGACAGCAATACGAAACGAAACCTTTTAAATAAAACATGTCACGAACTTAACGGAATATGAACAGTACATTCAGGAGACAATAGAGTTAACGGACATCTTCCCACAGACACAAATGAGAAAGATTTTAGAGACGGATACGAAACACCTACTGACACTGACTGCAACACTGGGAATTCACCACATTCACCACATGCAAGGAGCCTGAACATCCTTGGGTCAGCGCTAAAAGTCATCGCAGGGAATCCGGACTTTGATGACTTACAGCAAACGAGACAGGTTGAGTACGATCTGATTAAAGCCAACAGTAGACAGATAACTATGAACTCGAGAACTCAAACACAAATCAATGCCCTCACCAAGGCCGTGAACAAATTGCTAAAAGTAAACAGAAATGACAATTTTCACCTATATGAGAACCTTCAAACCAGAAATAGAATTTTGACGCTTGAATTACAGAACAGAATGATCGCCCCCACCTTGGCAAAAATAAATATTGTAAATCCTGCCATCAACGACAGTGATGACCTAGAGGCGATTTTGATAAAAGGTTCCACAGATATCCACGTAACCCAACTATTGGGCGCTGGAAATGTGAGGGCACTAGCTAATAAAGAATTAATCATTTTTTTAATAGAAGTACCTACCCTTTTCATTTGCTAGAAAATAACCATCTTCCCAGTCGCGCACAAAGGCATAGCGATCCGGTTACTCGTGCCCATCATAGCAGAAAGCGGCAACAAAGTCATCGCCATCTCATCGTGTATGGAGCCCCCATCACCAGCCTTCTGCAAGGAGGCACCAGCGCATAGTTGCGCACAAAAGCTGCACTTTGATGCTGTAACCCATTGCGGTACGCAGCCTAATAATCAGCCCCTGATCGTGGAGGTGGGTATTGTAATAATCAACGACGCCATCGCCACCGTGGCCGCCGATGATGGTCCCTAGCGTAACATTGCGGGAACAGACCTAGTGACTTTTGACCGGGTTGCCCTCATCAACGGTACAGAACACACCAATTTCAATAATGTGCCGAAGGGATCCCTGGCGTGGCAACTTCCGCGAGGATCAACGTCACCAGCCACGAAACTCTGCTGAGCCTGCCGTACTTCCACAAGTTGAATGAGGAAAATCTGCAGCAACTGGCCGAGGTTCATACAAACTTTACGATCGGTCCCATACTGTCTACTATCGTAGGTGTGGCTGTGTGCGCCGTTCTAATCGGCGTTTTCTGGTGGACCGAGGACGGTCAAGTCTTGAAGGGGGGAGTAGTTAACGAGAGTTAACTGAATCTGCCACTGGATGGAGCGGACTCTGCATTATTGTCGAATAAGCAGTTTTCTTCATCTGTGGGATTGCGACCGGCGCGACCGATCGACCGCATACCGGCAGTCAACAAACACCACTCAAGAGGCGCTGGGTCAGCACTTTGGCTGGATACCAACCGGCGTCGTGACGGCAGCGAAGGGCTTGCCTTTAGGAGTTTACGATACTTAAGTTCAGTCTTAAGCGGTCCGCCGAGTGGCAGCAACATATTCGTTCTCGCCTTTCGGACCTTAATTATGCATAATCATTTCTTTGTACTTGCTTCAACCTTGTACAGTTTAATATCATTAAAGATTGTAAAACAAATCTATACTTGTGTCCAATTAAATAATTACTTATATGTAGATCGGACAGTTCATAGTAGTTCGCAGTAGGTGTCCGCAGCGATTGGGCTGGCATCAGCGTCCGAGAGAGTCGTGAGAGTGTATGTGTGCACATGCATTCTCACGTACTTTGCGTGTTTGCAAGTGTGTAAGAACACACAACTGAAATTTGTGTTCTCTCAACTTTGTTTTGATTTTTGTGCTCACGGCCACCCTTCCCTTTAGCATTTTTAGAGTTGACCCTTTTTAAAGACGCTTGCCTTATAATACCTCAATAATTGTTATTTTGTACATGTTCAGATGCTAACTTTGTTTAATATAGAATATACTAATATAATGAGCTGATATATGTAGGGGAAGGTGGGGTATTTTGTCACTGGGAATTTATGGTCAGGGGCGTATTTTTTCTCCTAGCGTGGGTTGACATCTGTAACCAATTGTCATCGACTCGTCTCATGGTAAGAAAGGCGACGCACCAGCAGAAAAGAAGCAAAAAGGTCGTGGCAAATCGAAGACTCCACAAAAGAAAATACCGTCTCCGGCCGAAACTGACGATGAAGAAGACATCGGTAAATGCATAGTTTGCTCGAAAAACATGCCGAAGAAGGAGAACCGCAAAAATACAGCCTATTGCATCAGTTGCGATCGAGGTGTTCACTTGAAATGCGCGGGAGCAAAACCGAATACTTTCACGTGCGTTCACTGCGATTCAAATTAATTTGCATTGCCATTTTTCTCTTCTATTTAGTAATTAAGAATTATTCTTTCGTACTAATCCATAAATAAACGTTTTGCATCATTAATTTTAATTTTTAATCAACTTGCGAACGTACCATAAATTCCCCGGGATTTTTCAAAATCGCAAAAACAAACTTTTTGCGCCAGCTGATATAAAGTATACAATTTGATACAATTTAATCAAACTGATGATACCGAAAGAAAGAAAGTTTTTTCTCGTACTACAAAACCAAGATTTGAAATTTTCGAAAAAAGTTATCTTTATGCGGCTTTTTGGCCAAGATAAAAGTGGGACCCAAAATACCCCACCTTCCCCTATATATATTCACAAATATATATTTAATTGTATGCTGTACTGTATTATACAATGATATATTTGATCACATATAAAAAAGTAGTATTCGCTAAAAAAATATATTCATATCATCCTTGAATATGAATATTAATTACATATAAATGGGTAATAAATGGGTCCATACAGATTTTAGCGCCATACTTCCGCGTCAAATCTGAAATCATTCATCGTTTTCTGATGCGAATGTCCATCCAAAGACAGAACCTTCAAGTTCGTTCATATGTGTGTGTACGTGTGCAGAGCTGCCGAAATTGCCAGCAAAATACTTTTGAGAAGATTTCTTGCGACACAAATTTATTTGCTGATTGTTTCTTATTGAGGCGACGCACTAATACGCTATAGACAATTAATATTATTAATATATTTTGCATTTGTACATATGTATTTACATTCGTTATTATATTCGTTAATAGTACATTAAACAAAATTAGCATATTAAGGATATTCAATATATACAATAATTTTTATTTTGGGCAAGCGTCATCATAAAATCATAACTTCCGATCAATTCTAAAGTAATGGGTGTTTTCTTTGACATGTAATGTACCTACATGGGCACCTACATGTATGAACTGTGCCAAGTATATATTTATATATATATATATCACAATTCGTTCGATTCTTTGTAGTAATCAGACGTGTTTTTTTTGCGCTCCGCTTATCTGCCTTTAATCCTAAAGAAACAGCCGGTGTTTTTGGAATTTAATATCTGAATAGACTTCCCACATTGCCTTCTTGCTTGGATATTTTCCGTAGGCGCGTGTGCATGCCCACTTATTGTGTTTTTAAATATTATTTAATTATTTTCCTGTGTCAGTGGTCAATGTGTTTTGTTGTTTCTTTTCGTAAGTAGACACAAAATCAAAATCTGCCGCTCTCACCTAGTTGATTTATTTCTTTATCACTCTCTCCCTATTACCCAAACCATTATAACTGTTCTTCCTCTCTCGCTCTCGATACGTTGAGCGTAGTAGCACTCTCTCTCTCTCTCAACTAAGTAACCGCTCTCCTCTCTTTCTTATTGCTCTATCGTTTTATCTGGCACACTGGTCTGATACCAATTGTTTTGGAAATTTTATTTATTGATTTCTTTAAGTTATATTAATTATTTTCTAATAATGGAATACTCTGTTGTCTGTGCTAAAAAAACCTGCAAGAAGCAGATCACCCACGACCAACCGAGTATCCCCTGCTGGCTTTGCGATAGCGTAATACACGCAAAATGCGCTGGGTTTTCCGGTCTCGTGGGTGATGCCATATCCAAAAGGAACGGCCTGCACTACAGCTGTGAGGCATGCCGTCCGGTTGAGAGGGAGATGGCAGCGTTTATGAGGCAGACCCGGAAGGTCTTTAAGGAGCTGACTGTGGGCTTTAAAGAGCAATATGATCGGCTCCTAGCCATGGAGTCTCAGTTTAGTGGTTTCAAACTACTGACTGAGTCTCCTAGGCGCAAAAAGGTCACTCCGCGGGATCTGCATGTGCCAACTGACTGCCAAGCTGACTCCGACCACTCCAATTATGCAGCAGCTGATTTCGTTCGCCTCTCCGAAGGCAACGACGGCTGCCGGCGATGAAAATTCGGTAGCCGAATTTATCGTGTCGGAGGGCATGCAGCCAAAATCGTCCGTAGCGTCCGTATCCGTATTGTCCGCAAACACATTAGCTGTCCCCTTAATTCCGACCCCACCAGTGAACATTCGTCCCGGACCACCGGGTATTAGCATCACAGGCGATAGGCCTGTGGTGCCAAGATTGGTGGGGATCCCACCACAGAGACAAGTTTTTGTCTCACGGCTTGCCCCTGACTCCACAATTAAAGATGTGACGGCTTACATTCAAAGCCAAATAAAAGCCGCTGATGTTAAGGTGGAAAAGTTTAACTTCTCGTATGCCAGGGAGATAGCTTCCTTTGAAATAAGTGTCTCCCAAGCTCACTTCGACACCGTATGTTCTGCCAAATTTTGGCCGGAGCATTTGGTGGTTAAGGAGTTTAAGGCAAAAAAGAAGAATAGGCCCCCAATAACCTTGCCAACTAATCAGACCAGTGCTCCTTCGTCATCTTCCCGCTCCATTTCCACCCGTCCAAAAAACTAACAGACTCTCTTTTAGTGACATATCAGAATGTTCGGGGCTTGCGTAGTAAGCTCAGCATTCTTTTCCGGGATAGTGTCGCATTTGCATCCCATGTTATTGTGTTTACCGAGACCTGGTTAAAGCCGGACATTCTTAGTTCCGAAGTTTTGGCAGATCGGTACACAACTTATAGAAAGGATCGTTCGTCTCGACGTGCAGGAGGGATTCTGATTGCTGTGGACTCAAACTTCACGTCTGAACTTTTCACAGTCCAGATCGAGCAGGAACTGGAATTTCTGTGTGTACGACTGATTCTTCCCGCTTTCTCAGTTTTCATAACTTGCTCGTATATTCCACCTTCTTCGGAAATCGCAATTTACGAGCAGCATTTGTCCGCCTTAACCGCTATTTCTTCCTCGCTATCTGACAAAGATCATATGATAGTTCTTGGTGACTTCAACCTGCCAGGAATTGATTGGTCTTCGGCAAATGAGTCTAATAGCCTGGTACCCATGGCACGACATGACTTTGTTGACGGCTTGATTGACCTGTCTCTGTCTCAAGTTAACCATGTTAAAAATTCCTTGGGTCGATTTCTTGATCTGTGCTTTGCAACGGATCCGACCTTAGCGTTGTTAACTCGAGTCCCCCCGCTCAGTATACCTGAAGATGCCTACCATCCTACATTCGAAGTGACGCTCGACCTAGGACGAACTGTATTGAATCGGTCGGGTATACTACCCCAATGTGTCCGCTGCTTCCGTAAGGCCGAGTTTACGAAGCTTAATAACCTCATTAGGGATTTTGATTGGTCCGCTTTATATTTGTGCAGTGACGTTACGACAGGCACAAACATTTTTTATGATGCACTGGACTCACTTTTTGTCTCTTGTGTCCCACTTTCCTGTCCGATTAGATCAGGAAAACCCCCTTGGTTTACCAAGGAGTTATCCCATCTAAAAAACGTAAAATCCAGACTTTATAAAAAATTTCAAGAAGTTGGCTCTCCTTCTTCTCTTTCTCACTATGTAATAGCTCGGTCAAATTTTTCAGTTCTTAATGCTCAATGCTATCAGAACTACCTATCTCGATGCAGGATAAGTTTCTCTAAGGACCCCAAACAGTTCTACGGCTTCGTAAACACTAAGCTTAGAACGTCCGCACACCCATCCTCGCTATCATTCCTTAATACGTCGGCAGATAATGATCAGGCAATTGCCGATCTTTTTGCCCGTTTCTTCCAAACTACCTATTCGCAGGACGTCTGCTCTGGTCAGCCGTATCCATACGGCTTACCGAGGTCGAACTGCATTTTCAGTCCTTTGCTAAATGAAAGCTCGTTGCTTCATGATCTACGAACAGTAAAGCCGGTGCTCTCACCGGGTCCGGACGGAGTTCCCGGCTGTGTACTCAGTACTGTGCCGAGTCTCTGTGTGGGCCGTTGCTTAAACTATTCAACTTATCTATAAATTCTTCATGCTTTCCCCCGATATGGAAGGAGTCCTTTATAATTCCTTTCCATAAGAAAGGTAGCAAATCTGACGCGAACAACTATAGAGGACAACTATAGAACAACTATAGTTATCCGCTATTCCTAAAGTGTTTGAGAAAATTTTAACTCCGCACCTGCAGCACCTATGCAGATCACTTATATCTCCAGCTCAAGATGGATCAACTACTACCAACTTATTGGAGTTTACCTCCTTTATAATTAAAGGCTTTCAAGGTAATTTAGAGACGGATGTTACCGATTTACACCGATTTTAGTAAGGCGTTCGACTCTGTAAACCATTCCCTCCTAGCACAAAAACTTGACCTTTTAGGGTTCCCGCCCAATCTCCTGAGATGGATCGCTAGTTACCTAGTGTTCTAGGTCTCAAAGAGTCCTTTTCAAAAACTCCCTGTCCTCACCAGTTTTGGTGACTTCGGGTGTACCACAGGGGAGCCATCTAGGCCCCTTACTCTTTACACTCTTTATAAATGACCTGCCTTCTGTATTAACACACTCTCGAGTACTTATGTATGCGGATGATGTTAAGCTCTGTGTCCAGTATAAGGACATTTCTTTCCAATGCAGGTTGCAATCCGATCTCGATAGATTTCAGTCTTGGTGTTGTGCAAATCTATTAAACCTTAATGCTTCAAAATGTAAAGTAATGACTTTTCATCGCTCTAGCGCCTTTCTGGTTCCTTATACCCTTTGTGGTGGTTCTCTTGAGAGAATTACCCGGGTTGATGATCTTGGTGTTCTATTAGATCCCAAGTTAAAGTTTTCAGAACACATTTCTACCATGGTTAATAAGGCCATGGTCGTACTTGGGTTTATAAAGAGGTGGTCAAAGGAATTTGATGACCCCTATATAACAAGGACTCTTTACACCTCTCTGGTTCGTCCGATTTTAGAATATGGCTCTTGTGTATGGGGCCCCTAGTACAACGTACACCAGGAACGTATAGAATCAGTTCAGAAAAACTTTTTACTATTTGCTTTACGCGGCCTCAGCTGGGATGCAGGTGGGAGACTGCCGTCTTACTCTAATAGAGCTTTTAATAAACCTTCCAACCTTAGCTAATCGTAGGAAAATGCTTGGTGTGATTTTTGTGCACAACTTGATCAGGGGTGACGTAGACAGCCCTGAACTGTTGAGCCGCATAAACTTCACGATTCCTATTAGAAGCACTAGGAATTATACACCCTTGTTTCTTCCGCTTTGTAGATCGAATTACGCCTTGCATGAACCATTTAGAGTCCTATGCTCTGATTATAATTCCCTCTACCATATTATCTCTACTACTAACTCCCTTCCTAGTCTGAAATTATTGATACTCTTATATCTTTCTCGTAATTAGCAATTGCTTAGTTAGTTGCTAGCTAAATTAGTTATACTTTTCCTCGAACACTAGCCTAACAGCTATCTTTCCTGCATGTCTGCGATCGGTTCGGTTAACGAGTCGCGCGTTATGCGGCAGCGCCCCTCGGTCGGTTGGGCGGGAGGTGGGCTGCGTTCTTGCCTGGGATCCGCGCGTAACAGCCATCGGCTGGTGTCGCTTGGGCCACTTGATGGTGCAGTCATTGCATATCAACGTCCTAATAAAAAAAAATATACTGAATGGTTAGTAGATTAGCATAGGACTGTAATGGTGGTAATAAGCTGCTTTGTTTTCCGGCGAGTATATTCCTCACTCTCGAATGGTATTGGTTTTTCTTTGCGCATAAAAGCACATATTCGTATTTTTCTGCCTTTCAGCGGAACTATCACCACTCATAACAACAAAAAGCAGCGGATAAAAATTTAAATTTTTACGCGTAAAATTTTTAACTGAGTGAAAGGGAGCAAAAATGCATTCAATGCTTAGAACGAATTGTTTAAACTAATGATACCCGGTACTAGAAGAGTATAGGGGTATATTAGATTTGTGGTGATAACGGTTCGATAAAGTATATATATTCTTTATCAGCATGAATAGCCGAGTCGATATAGCCATGTCTGTCCGTCCGTCCGTCCGTCCGTCCGTCTTCATTAGCGCCTATATCTCAGAGACTATTAAAGCTAGAGCAACCAAATTTGGATCCAGTCTCCTGTGTGATCACACTACTCCAAGTGCATTTCAAAATTTCGCCCCGCCCCCTTCCGCCCGCACAAAGAACGAAAGTCTGTGGCATACACAATTTTAAAGATACGAGAAAACTTTAAACGCAGAATCATAGAGAATGGCCATTTCTATCAGAGTATTGTATCTGGTTCAGATCTGATTATTAATATAGCCGCAAAGACGAAAACCATTTCGAAAGTTATCGTTCCCTCTCGCTCTCTTTCACACGCGACCCTATCTGCTTTGCCCATTCGTATTTTTTGACGCCTAGTTCTCAGAGACTATAAGAGCTAGAGCAACCAAACTCTCTATCCTAACTCCTGTGATATCAAACCAGCACGAGTTTATTTCAAAATTTTGCCACGCCCCCTTCCGCCCCCACAAAAGACGAAAATCTGTGGAATCCACAATTTTTAAGGTACGCGAAAACGAAAAACGCAGAATTATGAAAAATAGCCGCATCTATCAGATTGCCGATTCTGGATCATATCGGATCATTACGATAGCCAGAAGGAACAAATTAAATTTCAGTGGCTACCCAACGACAGCCAAGCGATTCCCTCTCCCTCTCGCACACACTTCCATGTCTCTTGTATGTAGTTATACATACATGTGTATGTAAAAATGTAGCAGTCGAAGTAAAAATTATATGTAAATAAAAATGGAAACAGATAACTTCTAAAATATAAAAATACAGCATGGGGTTCCACTTCTTTTTTTGAAATTTTCCATTTTGGCCAAAATTTAATTCGTCCCTTTTTCGAACATATAATAAATTACATAAATCACAAGCTCATAGGTATACATATATATGTACATATGTATATGCTGACTGAGTACCGGGTATAAAGTAGAGCCGCGGCCATTGCCGCGGCTCACAACGTTCTCTCTCGTTATACCCGGTACTCGAAGAGTATAGGGGTATATTAGATTTGTGGTGATAACGGATGTGTGTAACGCCCAGAAGGAAGCGTTTCCGACCCCATAAAGTATATATATTCTTGATCAGCATCAAAAGCCGAATCGATATAGCCATGTCTGTCTGTCCGTCCGTCCGTCCGTCTGTCCGTCTTCATTTGCGCCTATATCTCAGAGACTATTAAAGCTAGAGTAACCAAATTTTGTATCCAGGCTACTGTGTTATCACACTACTCCGAATGAATTTCAAATTTTCGCCCCACCCATTTCCGCCCACACAAAGGACGAAAATCTGTGGCATGCACAATTTTAAAGATACGAGAAAACTAAAACCGCAGAATCATAGAGAATGATCATATCTATCAGAGTGTTGAACCTGGATCAGATCGGATTATTAATATAGCTACAATGAAGAAAACCATTCCGAAAGTTATCGTTCCCTCTCGCTCTCTCTCACACGCGACCCCATCTGCTTTGCCCATTCGTATTTTTTGACGCCTAGTTCTCAGAGACTATAAGAGCTAGAGCAACCAAACTCTCCATCCTAACTAGTGTGATATCAAACCAGCACGAGTTTATTTCAAAATTTTTCCACGCCCCCTTCCGCCCCCACAAAGAACAAAAATCTGTGGAATCCACAATTTTTAAGGTACGCGAAAACGAAAAACGCAGATTCGTGGGAAATGTCTATATCTACCACAGTGCCGAATCTGGATCAGGTCTGATCATTATTATAGCCAGGAGGAACAAATTCAATTTCGGTGGCTAAGCGCTTACTCAATCCCTCTCTCTCTCTCGCACACACTTCCACGTTTCGTATGTGTAGTTACATATACATATGTACATACATGTACATTTATAAATGTGGAAGCAGATGACTGCTGCTCATATATATGTACATATGTATGTACATATATGTATATAATAACAAATATATATACATACATGTATAATATATACATATGTATATATGTACATATATGTAAACAAAAATGGAAATAGAAAATGGAAACAGATAACTTAAAATATATAAAAATCTCCCATAGGGTTCGAATTCATTTTTATACCCGGTACTCGAAGAATTAGAGTCAGATCGGATCATTATTATAGCCACAGTAAAGAAAATAATTTATAGTGGTTACGTAGATATGCGTTCCCTCTCTCTCTCTTAACTCTTCCTCATCTGCCTTGCCACTCAATGAGTAATAGAGATCACCGGCGATCCTAGCGCGACTCTATACTAGCTGCTGGCAGCCGTTCTCCCTTTCTCTTTTCCCGCTTTGACCTTAAACCAACACCCCCTCTCCATCCAACAAGCGCGATGCGCTGTCCATGTCTTGTTACAATCATTGCCCTCCCTCATTAACTAATCAATGTCCCTTACCCCTTAAGAAAGAAAGAGAGAGAAGAGAAGATGCCTAAAAATATAACATGTCCAAAACAATAAACGCCCGCCCAGGCAATAAATTATTTACATATGTATGTAAATACATATGTATTCATATGTATGCACGTATAAATATGTATGAATGGATGGACATATGTACATATATATTTTAAAACCAAAACCAAACATACATATGTACATAATATAGTATATATGTACATATTTGCATATTCTGATTGAATGAGCCGTTATGGGTAGGGCTGGGGTACCTGCGATTGCATGTGTTCACTCTATGAAAAGAAAGAGAATTTTCCATCAAAGAAACTGCGAAATCAAAACAAAACTGGCAAGCACGTGCGCTCTATTTCTCTCTCTGTTTCCCCTTCCATCTTTTGACCATTACCCACTTTCTCATTAAACGAAAGGGATGCGCGATATGCTCTTTACATGTCTTAGCAAGATCCCCCCTCCACTCACAAAATCGCAGAAAAACAGTTTTTTAACCGTTACAGGAATGGGAGGAGGAAACGCAAATGTTTTCGCTCTAAAAGTGCATGTGGAAGGAATGAGAAAAATAGCCGTTACATTTGTTGAGATTTTCTCTCTATCACTCTCTTTCCACTTGAGAACTCTCTGCCTCACTCTCTGAACAAGTGCTCTCTCAATGTCTATTTACACTCGTCTGTATATCATCAAGATGAATTTAGTAACAAGGTGACAATATCTACGTCACAACATCTGCTCTCTTTCGCGAACCATCCGTTTGTCGTATGCTGAGCGCCGAAATAGAGTAGATGGTCATTCCCGCAGCCGACGCCACCTCATCTTTTAATTCACCTTGCATGTCTCTTTTATGAACAGTGTCAATATGAGAGAGAGAGAGAGAGAGAGAGAGATAGAGGGAGGCTGAGAGAGCGCCCTCGCAAAATCATATGTTTCACACCAAAACATTGACGCCACTCAATGATATTATAATTTGAAGGAGTAATTAGTAGGAAAGGAATTAGAAGTATATACAGAAACAGCTCAGACAGTCTTTCTCTTGTAAAAATTTAATTTTCCGTTACTCCCGCATGTTTTGACTCCATTCGTTCTGCCTTGCTCCAAATTGCTCTATTCTCTTCTCTCTTGAGTGACTCTCGCGGAAAAAACCGCCGAGTTTCAGTAGGCATTTTTTGGGTACGACTAGTCGATATCGAGCCAAGGAGAGCGATAGAGACTTTTCGATTGCCGATTGCGAAAAAATCCGTTAATTAACCAAATTAAAACTAGTTGAGCTCTTAACTTATTAAATACAAGTAGTGCTTGCTTATTAAGATATAGGGCTTTAGTTTTTTTGTTCCGATCGTCAGTTAGAAGCTATTTAATAGTAGCTAACTGTGACGGTGCATCGCGCGCTTTTTGGTGTTGCTGCTGACGTCGCTGCTTTTCTGGAGACTGAGGCCGGACGTCGCTGCTTCTTTAGCGGCTGAAGACGAACGTCGCTGCTCTCGCCAGGGGACGTCGCTGCTACGCAAAACGTCGTAGTATTTAATCAATTATTTTTTCTTCATTTGTAGCTTTTTTGTAGTTTTTATTATATTTATATAATTATATAACTATAATAATAATAAGGGTTATTTTAAAAATGTATATAAAATCAATAGTTAATATTAATAAATTACTTATATAATTAATAATTAATTATTGATTTTATAATTATTTTTTTTAATTTTTTATTTATTTAGGTATTATTTTATTATATTTCATTTTATATTTCATTTTATTTTATTATATTTTATTTTGTTACATATTTTATTATGCCTCGAAAGCATAGGCAATCTGCTTCTCAACAGTCTCAGAGACGTAAATTGAGATACAGATCAAATAGAAATGGACATTTGGAAAATTTAGAAATTGTTACAAACAGGGAAGTTTTAAGTATTCCGGACCCCCAGTTCGTTGAACCGATTAGTAACCAGCAGCAAGAGAATGAGGCACAAAATCAGGTGACTCCTAGGCAGGTTTCAGGTGTAGGTCAGGAAGAGCAGGCCGTCGCTGACGAACAGATTGTGGATGCTGAGGTTAATAGTGTTGCGATAAACGAACAGAACAGACGACAAGTGGCCGATACTAACCGTCGGTCCAGACGAAGACGTAACCAAAGGTATAGGGCCAGAGAGCAGACCCAGAATACTACCGAACATACTGTTAGACGTGAAGACTCGAGCAAGTGGCCGATACTCTGCGTCGGTCCAGACAAAGACAGGACACAAACTATAGGTCTACAGAACAGGGACCAAATACAGCACAACATATACGAAGACGAACAGACGCGCAGATTAGACGTGAGGAACAAGTGGCCGATACTCTGCGTCGGTCCAGACGAAGACAGGACACAAACTATAGGTCTACAGAACAGGGACCAAACACAGCACAACATATACGAAGACGAACACCCGCGCAGATTAGACGTGAGGAACAAGTGGCCGATACTCTGCGTCGGTCCAGACGAAGACAGGACACAAACTATAGGTCTACAGAACAGGGACCAAATACAGCACAACATATACGAAGGCGAACAGACGCGCAGATTAGAAGTGAGGAGCAAGCGGCCAATACTCTGCGTTGGTCCAGACGAAGACAGGACTTGGACTATAGGGCTAGAGAGCAGGCAGTAAATACAGTAGGTCATATAGTTAGACGAATGGACCCACAAATTAGACGTGAGGAACAAAATACAAATACTGAGAGACGACAGCGCATACGTAGATATAATGAAAGGAGACGGTTACTAGAAAGAGAGCAGGATAGAGTTCGTAGGGTCCAAGAAAGCAGTTTAGTAGATCGTAGGCGTATCGCGCGAGCGAGAGACACTCTGGCACGCCAATCTGCTCGTGTCGCTGCTCGACAGTCAGCAATTGACGCTGCCAGAGCTGTAAGTCAGAGAGTCAGCCAATATAGGAGCGATAGCAGTAATAGAGCTGAGCAAAATTTAAGAAACGCCTCCCGAATGCAGCAAGAACGAGGAAATATCTCCCAGGAGGATAGAACACATATAGGACCCAGAATAAGGCTTAGTGGCCTAGAAGCTCTAAAAGTAGCATATAATAGGAATGTAAAACTGGGTCCTGATCAGGTTTGCCTTTCTTGTAAAGGCCTGTGGTTCCCCAAACAAATTTCCAAGATTCCTCGCGTCCTTTTAGAAAGTGATTGCTAGTTTAGTGCTGATATCTTTGCTCTTGAAAGTCTTCTAGAATTCCCTTCTGACTGCCCAACATTAAAATTCTGCAGAACATGTCATAGCAACATTAAGAAGCGTAAAAAGCCTAAGCGTTTTTTCGTTGATCTAGATTTTCCTAAACTGCCCGACTGCTTAAAGGGGCTTACTCCATTACAGGAACGACTGATTTCTCCTCGACTTCCATTTATGATAATTAAGCCATTATTGCCTGGGGGAAGAGGCCAAAATGCCATTTAAGGAGCAGGAGTGAACGTCCCTATTTCCGTAAGTGATATCGTGAAGAAATAATGGTTTCCTTCACGATATCACTTCAAAAATTTTTGAAGCACTTCGTTATTTAGTTAGCACAGATTTGTATAAAAAGCACAATGTCGTAGTTAATGAGCAATGGATCTCTGGTTTCACATCCGATATTGTTCCATTCGTAGCATCTCAAGCAGACGCAGCCTTTTTAGAAAGTATCCAAAATAGAGATAGGAATGTAGACACAGAACCAGCCCATCCCGACGAGGATGAAGCCGAAGAGCTTAACCCAGGTGGTCAGGAAACTCTGCTTGAAAATAACGTACCATTGATGAAAGGATTATAAAAATCGCACCAGGGCAAGGACAACGACCTCTTGATATGGTCTTAGATATTGACTCGGAAGAGTTATCTTTTCCCACTATTTATGCAGGCGTCAAGAGACAATCTTCAGAAAGTTTTACAACCATTGTTAGATCACAGCTTCGAAATGTAGATAGGAGAGGTTGTAGATCTGATAAACTGTTCTTCAATTACAAGAAGTTAGAACTCATTAAGATTCGCAATAATATTTCTATCTGCTTACGTAAGCGGAGCACATCCAGTGCAGTTACGGCAGCTAACGCTCTTAATGAGAATTTCATTGGGGGACTTATTAACCACGATGAGGGATATAGGGTTCTTCGAGATATTCGCTCGTCTCCGGCTCTTTGGGAGGAAGAAAAGAAGAAGGTTATGGCCATGATTCGTCAGTTCGGCCTGCCGACTTTTTTCATCACTCTGTCTGCTGCTGAAACGCGGTGGCCAGAGTTGCTTGTTTTGCTCAAAAGAAATGTAAATAGAGAGATCATTAGCGAAGAAGAAGCAATGAATCTACAATATAACGAAAAGGAGCGTCTCATCAAAGCAGATCCAGTTACTTGTGCTAGGTATTTTGATCATAGGTATCGTGAGCTTTTGAAAGTGATGAGGAATCGGGAGGGCATTTTCGGAGAAAACTTTGTCATCAAATATTATTGGCGTGTTGAATTTCAACAAAGAGGTTCCCCCCACATTCACGGTATGTTTTGGCTGAAAGATGCCCCAGCAGTGGATTTTACCGGTACTGAGTCAATTTCAACAGTTGTAGCCTTCATTAATACACACATTACAGTAGATGTCACAGACTCAGAATTAGCTCCGTATGTTGAATACCAAAAGCATAGGCATACAAACATGACATGTCTGAAAAAAGTCAATAGAAGTGGAAAAAAAGTTTGTAGATTCGATATTCCATACCCTCCAATGCCCCAAACGGAGATATTGAGTCTACTGCCGGAGGAAACTCCAAACCTTGATTTTCACCAAGGAAATTTTAGGAAAATTCAAGACCTACTAAATTCTGATCAATCCTCTGATATGATTGATCACTTGAGCATATTTGAGAATTTCCTTTCACACGAACAAGTGAGCCTCAATTACGAGGACTACAAATATGCAATATGTTCTGGTTTGAAGAAACCACACATTTTTCTAAAGAGGTCGTTTGCTGAGTTTAGCGTTAATGCTTATAATAAGCACATTCTTTCAATGCAAAGGGCCAATATGGATATCCAATTCATTTTGGACCCTTATGCATGCTGTAGCTATATAATAAATTATATAAATAAATCCTAAAGGGGTATTTCTAAGCTTATGCGCGAGGCGGTAAGAGAAGTGCAAGGGGGCAATTATACGATTAGGCAAAAGCTACAGCACATTGGTCACAAATTTATTTCTGGCACTGAGATATCTGCTCAGGAAGCCGTCTATTGTTGTCTAGGCATTCCGTTGTCCGGAACTAGCAACAAATGCGTTCATGTTAACACTTTCCCTCCAGAGCAACGAGTGCGAATGCTCAAATCGAAAAGCATCCTACAAAATATGAATCAGGACTCCACTGACATATTCGTCAAAGGATTGCTGGAGCGGTATGAACAAAGACCAATCAATCTTCAGGGCCTGTGTTTGGCCGATTTTGCAGCAAATTATGAATTTAGCAAAAGCGGGAAAAGAGTTGGCCAAAATAGCGATGATGAAGAGGACGAAGAAAATGAGGTAGGAGTAGAAGTCTTTCTCCCTCTCCGCGATAATAGTGATTTTATTAGGGAACGGACCAAGCCATCCATTTTAAAGTATATGAGGATTAATATAAATACAGATAGGTGTAACTATTTTAGAGCATTAGTCATGCTGTTTTATCCGTGGAGAGATGAGGACAGAGATTTAGTGAGCGCTAATTGCGAGGATGTTTATAACAATCATCAGGATTTAGTTAGTTCAAATTTCCAAAATACAATGCGTTAGCAGATTTGGAAGACGTGCTTAGGAGGGCCATGGAAGCCGAAGCCAATAGGGAGGAAAATGTAGATGAAGAGGCAGTTGATGAGACCATTGATGAGCAGTTTAGGGCTTTAGCGATTCCCGAAATAAGTTCTCAAATAAATGTTCTGAACTTGAATGACCAGGCAACCGATGAAGATAGGAGTATTCCATTAGTTAAGCTTCCTCCGATTGTTTCCCTTACTTTGCTAGCCAGTTTAATTAGATCGCTTAATTTGAAGCAAAAAGTCTATCTTACCCATGTTCTGCATAATGTGAGAAATAAGGCAGTTTTTTATGAGTTTGTAGGTGGCGGCGCAGGCGTCGGCAAGAGTAGGACAATATCTACCATTTTTCAGACCATTTCCCAGGAGTTTAATCGTAGACCAGGATCTAACCCAGAAACTGTTAAGGTACTTCTGTGTGCTCCCACAGGAAAAGCTGCATTCGGTATTGGAGGTGCCACACTTCACTCCATGTTTTCTTTACCTCTCAATCAGTCTAACCATGCCTTCAAACAGTTGGGTCCAGAAAATACCTTGCGTTCAAGATTTATTGATCTTAAAATTCTAATAATTGACGAAACTTCTATGGTCGGTGAAAAAATGTTTTCGTATTTGGATAGGCGCTTAAAACAAATATTTTCAAGGCCCGAGAGTCCTTTTGGTGGCATTTCTGTTATCGTGTTCGGCGATCTAAGGCAGTTATGCCCAGTAGGTGATCGTTGGATATTTAAATCCTCATCAGGAGCGCATAATCCATACAGTGCGATAGTTGGCTCTAGTCTCTGGGATAGCTTCAAGTTTTTCGAACTTACAGAGATCATGCGACAGCGAGATGACCAAGCCTTTGCAACCGCACTTAATAACATGGCATCGGCCGAAATGACGTCAGACGATAGTCAATTGCTTAGGAGCCGAATAGTTGACGGCAGTCAAGCCCCCCGAGATGCGATCCACTTATTTTATAGTAATAGCGAGACAGATAAGTACAATAGGGAGAAGCTATCATCGATCATGACTACAGAATATACTTCAATAGCTTTGGACTGCATCAAAGCCGAACATCTTAACCCAGAAACCAAAATCAAATATCTGTACTCCGTTAAGAGTTTCAAAACTTCGAATACACAAGGTTTGTGCACTTCATTGGTTCTTAAAACCACGGCTAAATATATGATGACAGTCAATGTAGATACATCAGATGGTCTTGTTAACGGAGCCACTGGTGTTTTAATGCAGGTAGATCTCAGCTCCTCCAATACCCCCGAACTTCTTTGAATACATTTTCTTGAGGAAAGCGTAGGAGTTAACGCACGGTCAAAACGCAGCCACAGTAACGAATCTTCATGGACCCCAAGTCAGAAAACTACAAAAAGTTTTCAGTTTCACCAAAACGAACAAGTTACTATTGACCGAAAACAGTTTCCGGTTGTAGCTGCAGAAGCTATAACTATTCATAAGAGTCAGGGAGCTACATACAGCAAAGTGGTTGTCCACACTTCATCCAATATGCAAAGAGAGGCGTTGTATGTAGCTTGCAGTAGGGCCACCAGTGCGAACGGACTTTATATCGTTGGACCATTCATTCCTCCGAAGCCCAAGCGGGACTGTCCAGTCGCGAAGGAAATGGAGAACTTACGTTCTGCCAAATTACTTCAAACCCACTTCGTTTGTTTACTCAATCCGTCCGACCTCAATATTTTCTTCCATAATACGGAAAGCTTGCACTGCCATTTTACCGATGTCTGTTCTGATCAGTTAATGCTCAAGTCTTCCATTTTGTGCTTTGTTGAGGCTTCCACTTACTCAAATGAAGCTTATATTATTCCTGGCTATTCCACTGCAGTGCGCTTAGATTGCCCTTCCGTAGCCAGCGGAACTAGACAGAAAAGGGGCATTCTAATATTTGTTAGGAATAAACTTTTAGATCATTGCAGTAATTTTGAAAGTGGTCGATTTTATGCAAATTCCGGAAACTTAGCATCTCCAGTGTTTGAGTATGCTTTGTTTAAGTACAAATCTGTAGGTTTTGTTGTTATTTATAGAACCCCCGCGTATCCGTTGCCAAAGTTCAAAGCTGAATTTGAGGACTTATTTCAAAGAAATAAACTTTTAGATAGAAATTGCTTAGTGCTAGGAGATTTTAATTTATGCCTTCATAATCTTTCAGGCTGCTGTAGGGAAATTTATGAATTCCTTTTAGAAAGGAATTGTAGGTCATTGTTAGGTTTGGACTCGTCCACAACCAATTGCGATACGCATATTGACTGGGCGTTTTCAAACATTTCCGATAGCAGGGCCACCGCGCGCACCTTTGAGACTATCTATAGTTATCATAGTGGAATTCTAGTTAATGTTAGGGAGGCAGAAGATTAGGTTTGGATAGATTTTATAGCTAGAAGGAGCGCCAGGGACCCCCGCACGAACCGTAAGCCCGCACTGACCGGCAGGAACCTGCGGGGGACGTTTATTCTAAATTATATTATTACTTTTAACTTTAATCTTTTATTTTGTTTAATCTTTTTTTCCGTTTTCTTATCCGTTTGCCGTTTTATTTTGTTAAGTTTATATTATATATATTTATTATTAATCATTTTTATGTCTTTATGTATTCATTTAAGTATAGATAATTTTTACGTATTTAGGTATTCATTTTAGTATAAATATTTTTTTTGAAGGATTGGAATCCTATTTATAATTTTTTGGGGAATATGGAGCTTAAAAATGCTTTTAAAAGCAGCTCAAGTCGACTCGTAGGTCTCCAAGATTATATTTTGGCTAGAGTGACCCCATTGCTTCGCGATGGCCTCCCCGTGGTGTTCCCTGGGTACCAATTTAATTTAATGTATTAAATTGGTAGCTAATTCGTGCGGCGTTAACGTATCAAATATGTATATTATATAAATTACATACAAGTAAATTACAAGCTCATACATATACACATATACTGACTGAGTACCGGGTATAAAGTAGAGCCGCGGCCATAGCCGCGGCTCACAACGTTCCCTCTCGTTCGATATCGATAGGTAACGCACCAAGTGTAAAAAGCCTAAAAAACAGCAATACTTCGATTTCTCACCATAAGAAATAAAAAAAAGTTGAAGAATTTTAGTTCTCGACATACATAAAAAAATCTCTCTAATTTGGTAATTTCTTGAAATTTTAATACAAATGCTTTTGCTTTCTTTTTCGTACTCACCGCATTTGTTCAAATTATCAGCCCAAACAGCGGCAGTGTAAAAACTGTATAGCTTGAGCAATTTAAGTCATATATGCAGCTTTAAATTAAATCAGCGATTAAGCAACGACGTGAGTACCCTGGTTTCTCCATTTTCCTGATACTTTTTTAACATAAAACCTCTGCACAACTACAGTAATGAATTCAGTTATAATTTTGACTTGAGGTCTAACCTGTTTCAATGTTTTTTCACCTGAAGGTGAATTTTACTGTTCAATGTGTTTACTGTTAATAGTGATAAACCGATGTATGAATGCATAATTAAGTAGATATGTATGTGTTTTTCACGTATTCTTTTTATAAAACTTTACTATGTTCGTGCAGAAAGAATTATAGACAAACTATTCATATGCTGATAAGTTAATATTCATGGTTTACAACCAAGACTGCATAACCAGTCCTTAAACCTGAAATTTCATAATTAAATGACTATAAATAGAAATAGAATAGAAATATAAATATTTGGATTTAGGCACTTATTTAAGATTTGTATACATCAAAAGGTCTTAATCAAAAGACTTGAGCAACAAACTTACACATAGCTAAGAGGTACCAGTGTAGATTACAAGCATACATATGTACATATGTTTATATGGTCATGGACTTTCATACATACATATGTACATATGTATCTTGAAAGACGTGGCTATATCACAACAAAAAATAGTATGGTTGTGCATTAGGTTTTCACTTATTTGTATGAGCGAAAAAATGTGTCGGAATCTAAGGTCTCAGGGGATAAAAATGTTTCTTTCGGTACAAAACAATTAAATAGAAAGCTACATTGTATGTATGTACATCTGTTTATCCTAATCCGATAACGTTTAAGGATGCAGACTTTAGTTCACTGTTGGAGAATACGATACGATTTGGCCCGATGGATCTCATGGCACCATATACATATATATGTATGTATGCATGTAAATAGAGGAAAAAATATAATTTTTGTCAATATTTGATTACAGCCATTAATATGTAAAATGGCACTTTGAAATTGTTAAATATTTTTGAATAATTTCGATTGTCTTTATGCCATTCTGAAAACATATAAAAAAATTAGATAATCTCTTTGCAAGCGTTGTGGAAGCTTGGACATCAACATTATTATTTCACTTATATAAGGCGAAACAATTTCTGGGAGTACCAAAACTAATTGCATTTACTTAAGTTGAAATATACTGCCAATACTTTAAATTTTTTGACGGAGTGGAAAAACGTTGATAAAAACCTTAAAAAAAATTACGAGTTTTAAAAAAATTCGTTAAAAACATCTAAACTAAAAACCATTATTCTTAAAAAAATGTAAATCCTTAAATCTATCACAAAAAAGAATTTTGGAACACAGCAGAAATGTGTTGACTATTTTTATACTATAGTTTCACATGTTCATCACCCCTTTTTGTGTTTAGGGAGACCTGGTTAAAGCCGAACATTCTTAGTTCCGCAGATTTGACAGATCGGTAGTGGAGTCAAGCTTCAGATTCAACAAAAAAATAATTCTTGCATTCTCAGTTTTCATAGCTTGCATATTTATAACTCTCTATAACGCTGTTTCTTTCTTGCTATCAGATAAAAATCATTTGAGGGTATTTGATAACTTCAACTTGCCATGAACTGTTTGATCTTTGGTAAATGATTCTAATAATCTAGTGCACATGTCAAGACATGAATTTATTGCCGGCTTGCTTGACCTGTCTCTATTTCAAGTTAACTATGTGAAAAATTCCTTGGGTCGATTTCTTGATATGTGCTTTGTAACGGATCCGACCATAGCGTTTTTAACCCGAGATCCTCCGCTCTCTATAACTAAAAACGCCAACCATTTAACTTTCGAAGTGTCGCTCGATATAGGACCAACTTATTAGGGATTTCGATAAGTCCGATTTGTATGTGTGCGCTGTTGTTACTATAGGTATCAACATTTTCTACGATGCACTTGAGTCACTTTTTTATTTTTGTGTCTTATGTCCGATTAGATCTGGGAAACCCCCTTGGCTTACCAAAGACTTTTACAGTCTAAAGAACTTAAAATCAAGAACAATTTCAAGAGCTTTGTTTTGCTTCTCTATCTCGCTATGTAATGCCTTGGACGAATTTCTCAGTTCTTAACGCTCAATGCTATAAAAAATACCTTTCTCGATGCAGGATACGTATTTCTCAGGGCCGTAAACAGTTTCGTAAACAGTAAGCGTAGAACGTATCATTCCCTTATACGTCGGCAAATAACGAACAATTTTTGCAAACCACCTATAGTCAGGAAAGCTAGTCCGGTCAGCCGTACCCATACGATTTACCAAGGCCGAACGGCATTTTTAGTCTCTTGATAAATGCAAGCCCGTGACTTTATGATCTGCGACTGTTTTCACCGGGTCCTGACGGAGTTCCCAGCTGTGTACTCAGGTACTGTGCCGAGTCTTTGTGTAGGCTGTTGCTTAAACTATTCAAAAAAAGTCCATAAATTCTTCATGCTTCCCCCGTACGGAGTCGTTTATAATTCCTTTCCATACGAAAGGCAAGTCTGACGCAATACTCTGTAGAGGTATATCTACATTATCAGCTGTTCTTAAACTGTGTGAGAAAATTTTAACTAAGCATAGATTTAACAGGCGGAGATCAATTCCCACAAATTTATGTGAGTTCACCTCCTTCATCATTAGAGGCTTTCAAGGTTATCTATTTTTATTGATTTTTTCTCTCCTAGAACAAAAACTTAGGGTAGTCCAATCCCCCGAGATGGATTTCTAGCTCCCTTTGTTCAAGGTCTCAATCAGTACTCTTCATAAACTCCCTGTCTTCAACAGTTATGGTTACTTGGGATTTACCACAGGGCCGCCGTACTTAGCTGTTCTACATAGCAAACAAAAACGTTTCAGAAAACGTTTCTCTTTGTAGAATACAGACGTGTTTTTGTTTTACGCTCCGCGTACTTTCTGCCTTTTTGCTTAAACAACCGGTGTTCTTATTGAAAATAACCTTTAAAAATTCATAAATTAACAACCCACTAAATCATCTATCACTTAATCGCGAGTGCATGCCTGTTAACGTGAAAAACATAATTTAAATTATTTGCTTTTGCATCGTCTAACAGTGTGTTTTTGTTTGTGCTTTTCGTAAGTACACACAGTATCATATTTAGCCGCTCTCACCTATTAGTTTTGCTGATCTATCACTCTCTCTCTATTACCCACACTTTAAATAACTGTTCTTCCTCTCTCGCTCTCAGTATTTTCTGTGCAGTAGCGCTCTCTCTCTCTTAATTGTAGCTACTGTAACTGCTCTCATTTTTACCTATTCCTCTTTTGGCGTTTATCTGGCACATTGGTCTGAAACCAATTTTTTTTTAAGGAAAAAAAAATAAAATACAAAAATAAAATTAAAATGGAATTCTCTGTGGTCTGCGATAAAATAACCTGCAAGAAGCAGATCACCCATGACCAGCCGAGTATCCCCTGCTGGCTCTGTGATAGCGTATTGCACGCTAAATGCGCCGGGTTATCCGGTCTCGTGGGTGATGCCATCTCAAAAAGGAATGGCCTGCACTACAGCTGTGAGGCATGCCGTCCGGTTGAGAGGGAGATGGCAGCGTTTATGCGGCAGACCCGGAAGGGCTTTATGGAGCTGACCGTGGGCTTTAAAGAGCAATATGATCGGCTCCTAGCCATGGAGTCTCAGTTTAGTGGTTTCAAACTACTGACTGAGTCTCCTAGGCGCAAAAAGCTCACTCCGCGGGATCTGCATGTGCCAACTGACCGTCGTCCGGCCGATGCTGCCAAGCTGACTCCGACCACTCCAATTGTGCAGCAGCTGATTTCGTTCGCCTCTCCGAAGGCAACGACGGCTGCCGGCGATGAAAATTCGGTAGCCGAATTTATCGTGTCGGAGGGCATGCAGCCAAAATCGTCCGTAGCGTCCGTATCCATATTGTCCGCAAACACATTAGCTGTCCCCTCAATTCCGACCCCACCAGTGAACATTCGTCCCGGACCACCGGGTATTACCATCACAGGCGATAGGCCTGTGGTGCCAAGATTGGTGGGGATCCCACCAAAGAGACAAGTTTTTGTCTCACGGCTTGCCCCTGACTCCACAATTAAAGATGTGACGGCTTACATTCAAGGCCAAATAAAAGCCGCTGATGTTAAGGTGGAAAAGTTTAACTTCTCGTATGCCAGGGAGATAGCTTCCTTTGAAATAAGTGTCTCCCAAGCTCACTTCGACACCGTATGTTCTGCCAAATTTTGGCCGGAGCATTTGGTGGTTAAGGAGTTTAAGGCAAAAAAGAAGAATAGGCACCCAATAACCTTGCCAACTAATCAGACCAGTGCTCCTTCGTCATCTTCCCGCTCCATTTCCACCCGTCCAAAAAACTAACAGACTCTCTTTTAGTGACATATCAGAATGTTCGGGGCTTGCGTAGTAAGCTCAGCATTCTTTTCCGGGATAGTGTCGCATTTGCATCCCATGTTATTGTGTTTACCGAGACCTGGTTAAAGCCGGACATTCTTAGTTCCGAAGTTTTGGCAGATCGGTACACAACTTATAGAAAGGATCGTTCGTCTCGACGTGCAGGAGGGGTTCTGATTGCTGTGGACTCAAACTTCACGTCGGAACTTTTCACAGTCCAGATCCAGCAGGAACTGGAATTTCTGTGTGTAAGACTGATTCTTCCCGCTTTCTCAGTTTTCATAACTTGCTCGTATATTCCACCTTCTTCGGATATCGCAATTTACGAGCAGCATTTGTCCGCCTTAACCGCTATTTCTTCCTCGCTATCTGACAAAGATCATATGATAGTTCTTGGTGACTTCAACTTGCCAGGAATTGATTGGTCTTCGGCAAATGAGTCTAATAGCCTGGTACCCATGGCACGACATGACTTTGTTGACGGCTTGATTGACCTGTCTCTGTCTCAAGTTAACCATGTTAAAAATTCCTTGGGTCGATTTCTTGATCTGTGCTTTGCAACGGATCCGACCTTAGCGTTGTTAACTCGAGTCCCCCCGCTCACTATACCTGAAGATGCCTACCATCCTACATTCGAAGTGACGCTCGACCTAGGACGAACTGTATTGAATCGGTCGGGTAGACTACCCCAATGTGTCCGCTGCTTCCGTAAGGCCGAGTTTACGAAGCTTAATAACCTCATTAGGGATTTTGATTGGTCCGCTTTATATTTGTGCAGTGATGTTACGACAGGCACAAACATTTTTTATAATGCACTGGACTCACTTTTTGTCTCTTGTGTCCCACTTTCCTGTCCGATTAGATCAAGAAAACCCCCTTGGTTTACCAAGGAGTTATCCCATCTAAAAAACGTAAAATCCAGACTTTATAAAAAATTTCAAGAAGTTGGCTATCCTTCTTCTTTTTCTCATTATGTAATAGCTCGGTCAAACTTTTCGGTTCTTAACGCTCAATGCTATCAAAATTACTTATCTCGATGCAGGATAAGTTTCTCTAAGGACCCCAAACAGTTCTACGGCTTCGTAAACACTAAGCTTAGAACGTCCGCACACCCATCCTCGCTATCATTCCTTAATACGTCGGCAGATAATGATCAGGCAATTGCCGATCTTTTTGCCCGTTTCTTCCAAACTACCTATTCGCAGGACGTCTGCTCTGGTCAGCCGTATCCATACGGCTTACCGAGGTCGAACTGCATTTTCAGTCCTTTGCTAAATGAAAGCTCGTTGCTTCATGATCTACGAACAGTAAAGCCGGTGCTCTCACCGGGTCCGGACGGAGTTCCCGGCTGTGTACTCAGTACTGTGCCGAGTCTCTGTGTGGGCCGTTGCTTAAACTATTCAACTTATCTATAAATTCTTCATGCTTTCCCCCGATATGGAAGGAGTCCTTTATAATTCCTTTCCATAAGAAAGGTAGCAAATCTGACGCGAACAACTATAGAGGACAACTATAGAACAACTATAGTTATCCGCTATTCCTAAAGTGTTTGAGAAAATTTTAACTCCGCACCTGCAGCACCTATGCAGATCACTTATATCTCCAGCTCAAGATGGATCAACTACTACCAACTTATTGGAGTTTACCTCCTTTATAATTAAAGGCTTTCAAGGTAATTTAGAGACGGATGTTACCGATTTACACCGATTTTAGTAAGGCGTTCGACTCTGTAAACCATTCCCTCCTAGCACAAAAACTTGACCTTTTAGGGTTCCCGCCCAATCTCCTGAGATGGATCGCTAGTTACCTAGTGTTCTAGGTCTCAAAGAGTCCTTTTCAAAAACTCCCTGTCCTCACCAGTTTTGGTGACTTCGGGTGTACCACAGGGGAGCCATCTAGGCCCCTTACTCTTTACACTCTTTATAAATGACCTGCCTTCTGTATTAACACACTCTCGAGTACTTATGTATGCGGATGATGTTAAGCTCTGTGTCCAGTATAAGGACATTTCTTTCCAATGCAGGTTGCAATCCGATCTCGATAGATTTCAGTCTTGGTGTTGTGCAAATCTATTAAACCTTAATGCTTCAAAATGTAAAGTAATGACTTTTCATCGCTCTAGCGCCTTTCTGGTTCCTTATACCCTTTGTGGTGGTTCTCTTGAGAGAATTACCCGGGTTGATGATCTTGGTGTTCTATTAGATCCCAAGTTAAAGTTTTCAGAACACATTTCTACCATGGTTAATAAGGCCATGGTCGTACTTGGGTTTATAAAGAGGTGGTCAAAGGAATTTGATGACCCCTATATAACAAGGACTCTTTACACCTCTCTGGTTCGTCCGATTTTAGAATATGGCTCTTGTGTATGGGGCCCCTAGTACAACGTACACCAGGAACGTATAGAATCAGTTCAGAAAAACTTTTTACTATTTGCTTTACGCGGCCTCAGCTGGGATGCAGGTGGGAGACTGCCGTCTTACTCTAATAGAGCTTTTAATAAACCTTCCAACCTTAGCTAATCGTAGGAAAATGCTTGGTGTGATTTTTGTGCACAACTTGATCAGGGGTGACGTAGACAGCCCTGAACTGTTGAGCCGCATAAACTTCACGATTCCTATTAGAAGCACTAGGAATTATACACCCTTGTTTCTTCCGCTTTGTAGATCGAATTACGCCTTGCATGAACCATTTAGAGTCCTATGCTCTGATTATAATTCCCTCTACCATATTATCTCTACTACTAACTCCCTTCCTAGTCTGAAATTATTGATACTCTTATATCTTTCTCGTAATTAGCAATTGCTTAGTTAGTTGCTAGCTAAATTAGTTATACTTTTCCTCGAACACTAGCCTAACAGCTATCTTTCCTGCATGTCTGCGATCGGTTCGGTTAACGAGTCGCGCGTTATGCGGCAGCGCCCCTCGGTCGGTTGGGCGGGAGGTGGGCTGCGTTCTTGCCTGGGATCCGCGCGTAACAGCCATCGGCTGGTGTCGCTTGGGCCACTTGATGGTGCAGTCATTGCATATCAACGTCCTAAAGTAAAAAAAAAAAAAAAAACTATCGATAAGAATCTGTGGATTTCGCTTAGCTTTTTGGTTACCATTGTCAGTAAAACGGTAGTCAAAGAGTAAAGTGGTATACTATATTTGTGGTGATAGTATATGTATGAAACACCTGCAAGGATGCGTTTCCCCATAAAGTATAAATATTCTTGATCACCATCCGCCGTCTGTCCGTCTTCATTAGCGTCCAGATCTAAGAGACTATAAGAGCTAGATTAACCAAGTTGTGTATCCACACTTCTGTGATTTCACACTTACAAGTGTATTTCAAAAATTTTCCCCGCCATTTACTGCCCACAAAAAGGACGAAAACCTGTGGCATGCACAATTGTGAAGATAGGATAAAACTAAAAATTCAGAATCATAGAGATTTTCATAGAGAATCATATTGGATTTCCGAATCTGGATCAGGTTTGATAATTATTATAGCCAGAAGAAAAAATTTGGACTACTGTTCATTTTCGACATATCTACAAAAAACAATTGTACTCGCACGGGACAAATATAGAAGTGATTTTCACGACTCTTTAATATGGTTATAATTGTACGCAAATATGAGTCTTCATTTTTTTAAATTGAATTTGAACCAATTTAGCACAGGACATGCCACACGACACTAAAATTACTAGGCTTTAAAAGGGTTGAACAAATTTTCTCTGATTTTCTTATAGGCGAAAATAATAATGGAAAACATGACAAAAATACCAAAAAAGTGAACTTTTGCTAATTTTAATAAGTTTTCATATCAAAGTTAATGAAATTATAAGTCAATTAATTAAATTGGCGGGGTGTCTAAATCTTTAAAAATAACTTCCCGATAAAACTATATTAAAATGCGTTTTTATGGATTTTTAATTTTTTGGCCTCGGTGGATTTTTTGCGAGAAATGCTCATATGTAAACTGACTGACTACCGGTTATAAAGTAAAGTCCCCCTCGTTTTTTATACCCGGTACTCGAAGAGTATAGGGGTATATTCGACTTGTGGTGATAACGGATGTGTGTAACGCCCAGAAGGAAGCGTTTCCGAACCCATAAAGTATATATATTCTTGATCAGCATCAATAGCCGGGTCAATATAACCACGTCTCTCTGTCCGTCCGTCCGTCTGTCCGTCTGCATGAGCGTGTAGATCTCAGAGACTATAAAAGCTAGAGCAGCCAAACTTTCTATCCAAGCTCCTGTGATATCACTTCAATACAAGTGCATTTCAAAATTTTGACACGCCCTTTTCTGCCCCCACAAAGAACAAAAATCTGTGGAATCCACAATTTTTCAGATAAAAGAAAAACGCAGAACCATGGAAAATGACCGCGTCTAACATATTGAATATGGATCAGGTCAGATCATTATTATGGACGGAAGGAACAAATTAAATGTCAGTGGCTGCGCAACGCCTACCAAGCGCTTACTCATTCCCTCTCTCTCTCTCTCTCTCTCTCTCTCGCAAACACTTCCACTTCTCGTATGTGCAGTTATACATGTACATGTAGAAATGTAGAAGCTGATGAAATTACATATGTATATGTATGTAAACAAAAATGGAAACAGATAACTTTTAATATATAAATATCTAGAATTGGGTACGACCTAATTTTTTGAAAATGTTCATTTTGGCCAAAATTTAATTCGTCCCTGTATTGCGAACATATAATTAATTACATAAATCTTAAGATCACATATATTCTGACTGAGTATCGGATATAAAGTAGAGCCGCGGCCTTTGCTTTCAACTGCATAGGTCTTAGGCTTACTCTACCATGATTAATATCTATCAGCAAACTTATTACTCCTGCTTGGCTTTTTCCGTACTCATCAATAAATCAACTTAGCTGCTTAGTTACCGTAAAGAAGTTTATAGATTCCTTGTATACATAGGAACTTTCTTTTAAAGCCTCTGTTATGTTCTCTACACTGGTGTTCAGTTTTACATCTAAAGTTTACATTTATTTTCTCAGTAGTTATATGGAGAATATTTACTGTTGACTCAACCACTGACGTTTGCCTTTTAATGAAATCGTCTAGATTATGTTGATTTTGTAATACATTTTTCACATATCCTTCCAACGCTTTCCTATCTTCGGCGTCCATTATCCTGAACATTATATGATAAAGCGAGCCCATAAACTAAAACGGTACTCCTTTCTTTCTTTTGTTATCCTTTCTTTGTTTTTCTATCAGTGTTATCAAAAGTGTAAAGCTTACAAACTAATTTTTTTCCCTTTCCTATTATTTGAAAATACTAGCTCATGTTATAATAAACAATTAGATCCCAAGATGAGGCGACTTTTTTAACTTTTCCCATCGGGTCCAAATATATTGAAGTGGAACTGTTAATTTTTGTAATTGACCACTTCCTTTTTCCTCTGGAAGCCATTTTTGCATTTGCATACTTGGCAATATAACATAAGCATTAACATTACTGCAACGAGTCCTAACTGGGGTGTTCGAAGTCTATCGCGAGTACTTCTGGTTTCTATTGGAGGCTTTTCTTGATCCTTTTCTTCAGAATTAATTCCATATAATGGACAAATTTTATTTATAGGTCGTTTAATTAACCCGTATTGATGTTTAATGGTGTCTACTTTACTTATAAGCTTTTCAGAATTTTAACTTAAGTTTCCTACAACTGGTTTTATTGAATTTTGCAGTTAAACCCGTTTGACTAAAACTTTATATGCCAAATTTCACCGATAAATTCCGGTCGCCGACGTGTAACCGTTTTGTTTTTCCTACAAAACTACCAAAAATCTGTGTTTGTAACAGTTTTCAACGGTAAAATGGCATTTGGAATGGTGCCAAACGGCATATGAAGTTTTGGTCAAACGGTTATAACTTAGACGTTTATTTTTATATTTTTATAAGCGATACCTTAAACGACGCCTAATTAATGTGTCTATCTAAAACTAAAAATCAAAGCTATCAAATACCGAAAAAAAATACCGAAAAATATAATGAAATTTCAATTTTGAAGCTTAATATCTTCCAGACGTTTAGTTACAGCTACAAAGTGTCTGAGTCGGATTTATTGCTGCATCTGTCTGCTTTTTTAACTGCAAAGTTCAATACAACCAGTTGTAGGAAACCTATCACAAAAAATAAAAAATTTTTAAAAAATTCTTTAAAAAAAACTACATCATTAAAAAAAAAAAAACATTCTTTAAACATTTTTAAACATCCAAATCTATCAGAAAAAAGTCATTTTTGGCAACAGCGGAAAAGTCGTGTCGATTAGTGTAATTTGTGAATTTTCAACGAACTACGTATGTAGTATGTATGATCTCAATTGAATGATGGTCATGGAAGGTTCACTGTGTAGAAAAAATAGTATTATGAATTTATTTTGTAATAATCTATTTAATAAAAATGCATTTATTCTTTTTTCAATAGAATAGTAATAATATTTAAGTATCTTCATAATGGTATACCCTGAGGAACCCTTTTGGGTTTTACCCACGGTAACTGGATTTTACGAAGATAGAGATTATAGAGGTACGCTTGAAAATAAAATTTTGTATGAAAATGTTTTTTTTTAGAAGAATGTCATTTGTTTTAGTAAATGTGGTGGAAGCACTTCAAGAATTTTGGCAAATGAAACAGTCTCGAGGAGCGGACCTTAAAAACGGCGCACTTGTAATATACGAATCGATTCCGTCCAATAGCCAGCCTTATGTATGTTTCGTAACACTACCGGGGGGTAGTTGCTTTGGTAGCTTTCAGGTACATAGAATTTGTTTTATAAGAAAAAAAATGTATACTGTGATTTGTATTTTAGAACTGTCCAACAAAGGCGGAAGCAAGACGTAGCTCCGCTAAAATTGCTTTAATGAACTCTGTTTTCAATGAGCATACGTCGCGCCGTATTAGCGACGAATTTATTTTGAAGGCAGTGCAGGATGCACGTGCTTCTTTTAAAGCAACACTTAAAGGCAATGAAGAGACAGAGTCTGGAATTGAAGCTTTCAGGTAAAATGAATTCCAAAGAATATAATTCCTACACTCCTGCAGGAGTATTATTATTTATTTAGCTTTTTACTTAAGCAATTAAATATTATATTTAACCAATTAATAAAAAAGGAAAATTATTAAAATTTGTAAATGCAATGTTATTACGGATTGTGCCTTAACACCTCATCGCCATAAACAATGATGGTTGAAAAATTCGGTTTCGGTACGCAGTTCTTATTGTCATATATAAGATTATGATTTATTTGATTAACTTATTATGCCCGTACTCGAAGAGATTAGGGACAAACCTATAAGTGTAGGGAGTTTCCAAGTCCACAAAGTACGAATTTTTGGGGCATCCACACTTTTCAAGATACAAGAAAACAACAAAACCCAGAATCATAGGGTGTGACAAAATATATCAGAATGCCGAATCTGGATCAGATCTAATTTTTATTATAGCCAGAATGATCTAATCAAAATGATGTGGCAGCTCCACCCCATTTACACGCTTATTCTCTCTCTCTCAAATACTTTTCCTTGTATAGTGTGTGCCCCCTGACATAGGGGAGCGAGGGGAATAGCTGTTGTTGACGTAAGAAGCGAAACAAAGCGGAACAAAATAGATGTAAAAAAATGTACAGAAAAATATAAACAGAACTAATAACACTGCCCGCTATACTGTCGTGTCTCTATATTTTTCGAGTACCGGGTAAAAAAAATGTATTCGCACTCTTTAAACGCTACATGAAGATTCAACTAACAAACTGGTGAAAATCAACTACATATACATAGTTGCTTGATGAAGGTGTTGATCGTAACCTAAAAGCTCTTTTTTATATACATACATAGATTTGTTGGTCTTTTAACTGCAAGGGTATATACCAGTGGTCGGCACGCATACACTAATGTTATTCTGCAGTGCTCTAGTGTGTGTAGGAAAAACTCGAACATGCCTGCGGCGGAACGGTTTATTGATAACACTGGAAAAACCAAGATAGCAAGAGCCGAAGTCGCAGCAGCAGAGACTTCCTATACTCATTAGATAGACCCATGCCGACCACTGGTATATACATACATATATACGTCAGGGTTCCAAAGCTACTTGTTTTATCATAAAAATACATCTGTAACGGTAATTCGTCATCTGTCCATTAACTTAATAATTCCTTTTTTAATTTAGGTTTATGCTGGAAGCAAATAAAGGAAGAACGATGTTGGAATTCCAAGAACTGATGACTGTATTCCAACTCCTGCATTGGAATGGATCTTTAAAGGCAATGCGAGAACGCCAGTGTTCAAGACAAGAAGTAGTGGCGCACTATTCAAACCGCAGTCTAGATGACGAAATGCGTGCACAGATGTCTTTAGATTGGATTGCTCGTGAACATGATAGCCCTGGCGTTATCCGAAGGGAGTTGCTTTTGGCCGAACGCGAGCTAGAGGCTTCCCGCATGGCTGGTCGAGAATTACGCTTTCCGAAAGAAAAAAAGGACATATTAATGATAGCTCATAATCAGCTAGGTGGAAGTAACTTGAACTCGGCATCTATTGATCACTTATAATAATAAAAGAAAAATTAACCATTGCAAAGTCAAATTGAACCGCTATTTAAAAAATCTCTCATTGGGATAAAAATGATAATCCGACGTGTTTCCAATTTCACTTTTTCAAGATGATCAAAATCGTTTTAAAATCGGGAAAAATTGAAGAAAAAAAAATTTGCATCTAAATATCATAAAGAAATTGTTTTTATTTGATGAAAACTAATTGTAATAGTACAATTTAGTTCTAGTGGGTAATCTTAATATATTTGTTTAACCGAGCCTTATATTTTTGTTTGTTGATGTTTGAGCCAGAAAGTAAATAAAAATTGTACATTTGTAAAAAAAAAATTAAAATTAATTTAAAAAATAAATTAAAATTATTTGGATCAAACCGCAACACGTTAAATAAAGTGAAAATGGAAGCACGGGTATACATTTATAAAATTGGCATACCATATGATCTCCAATAAAAAGGACAAGTCGATTTAAGATAGAGAAAATATTATAAATCCTATGATGCCTTTCCAAAATAAATTAAATTAAATAAATAAATAAATTTCAAAATCTTCAGTATATTAAAAAACATGTCGCATAACAATTTCTTTTCAATTCGCCATACGCCATGGTGGGGTGGAATCTCTTAGAGATATGACTAGCCAGTAACATTCAACATAGTGGCCTACCCTTCCGCGGGATTACCGCAAAGCATAACTTCAAGAGGATGAGTTGACAACTTTGGGAATACTATGCTACGCGATTATCTCTTTTGCATCTTCTCAGATCGCTCTGGAGAGCTATTATGGTCGTGCAAGCGGGCTTCGATTTTTTCTCCGAATCGTTAAAATAGGCCATCAGCTCCTCTGGGGGTGGAACAAACAAAGGTTGAAGGAAGAAGGAAGTGTTTCCGACCCCAAAAAGTATATATGTACATATATTCTTGATCAGCATTAATAGCCGAGTCGATATAGCCGTGTCTATCTGTCAATCCGCCGTCTGTCCGTCTTCATTAGCGCATAGATCTCAGAGACAATAAAAGCTAGAGCTACCCCTTCCGCCCACACGAAGGACGAAAATCTGTGGCATGCACAATTTGGATAAAAACGCAAAACATAGAGAATTACCATTTCCATCACAGTGTTGAATTTGGATCAGATCGGATCATTAACATGATTACAATGAAGAAAACAATTTCGAAAGTCATCGTTTCCTTTCGCTCTCTCTCACGCGCCACCCTGTGTGTTTTGCCTATTCGTGCAGATGGGCGCATAGTTCTCGGAGACTATAAGAGCTAAATCAACCAAACTTTCTATCCAAGCTCTTGTGATATCACTTCAATTCAAGTGTTTTTAAAAATCTTGCCACAACCCCTTCCGCCTCCAAAAAGCACGAAAATCTGAGGAATCCACAATTTGTAAGATACAAGATAAGATAGTATAAAGATATACAAATATTTTAAAAATGGTTCGACTTCCTTTTTTGAAGTTTTCTTTTTTAGCCAAAATTGAATTTGTCCTTTTTGTAAACATATAATAAATTACCTAAGTCGTAAGCTTATATATGTATATACATATGTATGTACATATACCAGGTGAACAGTAGAGCCGCGGCAAAGGCTGCAAAGTTCCCCCTCGCTTTTTATATACATATGTATATTATGATATTATATTATGAAAAATGTAGGCGAAGTAAAAGAAAAATAAGTATTTTCATGTTTATTATGTGTGTTTCCCGAAATAACAATATAGAACATAACCCCAAGCAATATATACTTCCACTTGGCTCTTGTGTCGAAGTTTTCAAAACGGAACTGCATAACCAGAATCAACCTTAACAACTCAAAAGATATAGATGACGCGATCTTAATCTTCCTGAGAAACAATACAGTGTCTGCGTCTTGTGTTACTCTTGTACTTCAAAGCTCATCAAGCGAACATCGGAAAACTGTACTACTTCCAAAAGCTGATAAGCTTTTACGAATTATGAAAGAACGAGTAATGTGCATATTCATCAACTCTGCACAAGACTTTCAAAAAGACTGCAAAATTGATGACATTCTATAACTTGCTGGCCCGGATGCATTTTTCAACTACTCCCACTGTGTTTGTATGGGACGGATCCTGGAGGTACCAAAATCACTAAATAGTCAAAACCTATAAAAAACAACACTTTGATTTGGTTCACTATATGTTACTCGAGTTTATTCTCCAGTTCGTATGTGTATGTGTGTATATTCAAGTATAGCTTAATTAGAGCGAGATTACGTCGAAATCGGATCGTTTTTAAACGGGGTTGGAAGCGAGACTAAAACTAACCAGCTCAAGTCAGTGGCCGCCCGAGCGCCGTGTGCAAGAGCGCGCGACAGCAAGTCTGGCACGGAGCGCATTCCACAGTGCTCTGCAGCAGCTTGCGGCTGCCTTTAACATCCACCCCCGCCCCCCTTGCAGGATTGCAAAGCATCTTCGTCGGGTGGCGCCCCTCACGGCCAGATGAGGACGGTGCTCAGCTCGGGATGCTGAAACCAAAAGCGACAGTGCTGCAATTCCTCCGAAAGGCCGTTTGGCCGGTCCATCGTTCAGCTCGGGACGCAGGAGATGGCGACGAAGAAGCTGCCGCTGCCGCTTGCTGGAATGCTGATGAGCCAGGCAGTTCGCGCAATACTTATTTATAAGTACAGCTCGGAGCCTCTTTTCCGTACTCAAGCGGAGGAAGTAATGGCAGGTTCGAAGCGGATGACTCCGGGAGGAGTTTAGACCGCGAGCGCGCTGGCTCTCCATGTATTCTTCTGAGCGTTATCCTTCTTGACAGCGTTCTTCTGTGTGTTTTTGATTCGTTACCGTTACGTTAAGTTTAATTAATATTTAATAATAATAATATTTTTCGGTTTTATCCTCTCCTAGTTTTCATCCATCCAACCTTAACAACAGCTCTTTTGAGGACTCCGTAAGCAGTAAGGATGTCAACCATACGAACCTTATCGTTGGCGCCGGGACATACGGACTGGATTCTCCCGAGCCGCCGAGTCTTGGGATCCAATACCTAATCCGGTGTGTGGATTGAGCGAGAAGGCGAGACAGTCGACAACTGTACGGAAGGATAATTGGATGCCGTTCGTCATACTGCAGAGATTCGGAAACTGCGAAACGGCCGCACGCTCTTATAATTTCGTGTCGGTCTAAGAATGGGTTTAAGTTCAGGATAGAACTTGACCTTGGTAACTAACCTTGGCTTGTCACTGAGGCAGTGATACTCCCTGGGGTATTCTCGGCGTTGAGTCTCTAGGATAAGAGATCGCTCCGCTTCGGTAAGGTCCCCGCTGGTAAGATTGCCTTCTCGCGCGGTATCTAACTTCTGGCAGCGTTTTACAAAGCGAAGGACATATGCGCGGACTCGCATAGCCTCTTCGGATGAGCTCTCTGCAAAATGGACCCTTACCTTAACTCTAGAGGCATAACTAGAAATTCCTCAGATTTGTTTGGCCATTGAGGTCGGGGCTGTCGTAGCCACGCTGGTCCATGCCACCAGAGTTGGTTAGCAACCAGAAAATAGCAAAATTACTACCAATCCCAAAGTCCAACAATGACTTTAGGTCCATTTCCATACTTCCGTTCCTTTCAAAGGTGCTTGAAAATCGAATGTCCTTGCAAATTGAAAACTTATTTGCTGAAAACTCACTGCTGAGTCAAAAGCAGTCAGGGTTTCGAAGTTGTATAAGGGCTATAACAGGCATTGTAGAAGACATACGACAGCAACTTGACAAGAACTGCGTTACGTTTTGAACACTTGTTGACCACAGCAAGGCATTTAAGGCATTTAAGTTTTCGTTCTCCACTGGGCCAGACTCGGTTCCGAGTGCTTTCATAAAAAGGGATCTAAATCTGATGTCTGATTTCCAACTTATCTGCCATTCCTAAACTCTTCGAAAAAATCATCACCTCTCAGCTGCAACATTTTTGTAGGTCTGTATTCTCTGATTCACAGCATGGATTCATTAAACGTCGCTCAGTCTCTACTAATCTACTTGAATTTTCCACCTTTGTTACTTCGGGATTTGCTAAACAGTGTCAAACTGATGTCGTTTATACTGACTTTAGTAAAGCCTTCGACTCCGTCAATCATAATCTACTTATTCATAAACTGTCTCTTCTAGGGTTTCCAACTAAGCTTCTATACTGGACTAATTCTTACCTTAGTAGCCGTTCTCAACGTGTCAGCTTTAACTCCTCTCTCTCTAAACCTGTTATTGTCTCATCGGGGGTTCCTCAAGGTAGTCACCTGGGTCCCTTGCTATTTAACCCATTTATTAACGATCTTCCTCAAATGTTATATCATTTCCGTGTCCTAATGTATGCTGATGACGTTAAGCTATGTTTTTCCTACAGTGACCCCTTGTCCCCACTATCTTTGCAATCAGATCTTGATGCTCTTAACAACTGGTGCTTAATCAACATTCTACCTCTTAACATTTCTAAATGCAATATTATGACTTTTCACCGTAATAAGCCATACCTTCTCGATTACTCTATCAATAACATTATCCTACAACGCTTCTTCAAAGTTAACGACTTGGGCATTACTTTTGTACCTAATCTATGTTTCAACTCTCATATCTCTACTATCTCTAACAAAGCCAAAAAAGTCCTTGGATTTGTCAAAAGATGGTCTAAGGAATTTACAGATCCTACAAAACTCCTGTATGTTTCCCTGGTTCGGCCTATTTTGGAATATGGTTCTTGTGTTTGATCTTCTCAATAACAAAAATTTCAGGATATGCTCGAATCAGTACAAAAACAGTTCCTCATCTTTGCTCTCCGCGGACTCAATTGGGACCCTTCGATCCATCTCCCTTCTTATGAAAGTAGGTTGCGCCTAATTAACTCTCTTAGATCCTGTAGAATCTGCCAAGGAGTTCTCTTCCTCCATAAGCTTCTCTCTGGTGAGGTTGAATCGACTGCCCTCATCAGCCTTATTCGTATAGCTGCTCCTTTCCGCCCGACTAGGCATTACTTTTCTCTTCATCTCCAACTCTGTCTTTCTAACTACTCGGATTATGAATCTTTCCGTAGCCTTTGCCGTAACTATAACCAATTTTTCCATATGGTTTCCTCTGATACTAGTTCAAATATGATCAAAATTATCTTAATCAATAACTTAATTTAATTTAAAAAGCAGTAATTGGGAATTGTTCGGCTACCGGCTTTTCTCTAACCTAAATTTGGCTGTTGGTGGGACCTTATCGGCTACTGAGCCGATAATTATCGTCTAATTATAATCAGCCCCACCGGGTCTGAGTATTTGCATTTCTTTTAATTATTGATATGTAATTTTACCCTTACAGTTTAAGTGTACATTGTTAAACTTTAAACAAAATAAACAATAAACCAATATTTATACGGCACGCTTAAGGACAGGCTTTATCCCTATCCAATGGAGAACTTCTAGAGTTGTATTTTTCCGCAAAGGCCGCGGCTCTACTTTATACCCGGTACTCAGTCAGTATATATGTACAAATGTATATACATATGAGCTTGTGATTTAAGTAAATTATTATATGTTCGCAAAAGAGACAAATTAAATTTTGGCCAAAAAAGGAAAATTTCAAAAAATTAGGTCGAACCCCATGCTGTAGTTTTATATTTTAGAAGTTATCTGTTTCCATTTTTATTTACATATAATTTTTACGTCGTCTGCTACATTTTTTCATACACATGTAAAACTACATACAAGAGACACTGAAATTTAATTTGTTCCTTCTGGCTATAATAATGATCCGATATGATCCAGATTCGGCAATCTGATAGATACGGATATTTTCCATAATTCTGCGTTTTTTGTTTTCTCTTATCTTAAAAATTGTGGATTCCACAGATTTTCGTCCTTTGTGGGGGCGGAAGGGGGCGTGACAAAATTTTGAAATACACTTGTATTGAAGTGATATCAGGAGTTTGGATAGAAAGTTTGGTTGCTCTAGCTCTTATAGTCTCTGAGATCTAGGCGTTCATTTGGACGAATAGGCAAAGCCGACAGGGTCGCGTGTGAGAGAGAGCGAGAGGGAACGATGACTTTCGAAATGGTTTTCTTCATTGTGGCTACATTAATAATCCGATCTGATCCAGATTTAACACTCTGATAGATATGATCATTCTCTATGATTCTGCGTTTTTAGTTTTCTCGTATCTTTAAAATTGTGCATGCCACAGATTTTCGTCCTTTGTGTAGGCGGAAGTGGGCGGGGCGAAATTTTGAAATACATTCGGAGTAGTGTGATAACACAGAAGATTGGATACAAAATGTGGTTACTCTAGCTCTAACAGTCTCTGAGGTATAAGCGCAAATGAAGACGGACGGACGGACAGACAGACATGGCTATATCGACTCGGCTATTGATGCTGATCAAGAATATATATACTTTATGGGGTCGGAAACGCTTCCTTCTGTGCGTTACACACATCCGTTATCCCCATAAATCTAATATACCCCTATACTCTTCGAGTACCGGGTATAATAAACAATAAACAACTCATTAAATCATAAAATACTCTTCTCAAAATCAACTCGTTCGATTTCTTTGTAGCAATCAGACGTGTTTTTGTTTTGCACTCCGTTTATCTGCAAGCTCAGCATTCTTTTCCAGGATAGTGTCGCATTTGCATCCCACGTTATTGTGTTTACCGAGACCTGGTTAAAGCGAAAATCAAGACAAATTTCAAGAAGTTGGCTCTCCTTTTTCTCTTTCTAATTATGTCACGTCTCGGTCAAACTCTTCAGTTCTTAACGCTCAATGCTATAAGAACTACCTATCTCGATGCAGGATACGTTTTTCTTAGGACCCCAAGCAGTTCTATAGCTTCGTAAACAGTAAGCGTAGAACGTCCGCACACCCATCCTCGCTATCCTTCCTTAATACTTCGGCAGATAATGATCAGGCAATTGCCGATCTTTTTGCTCTTTTTTTTCAAACTACCTATTCGCAGGAAGTTTTCTCTGGTCAGCCGTATCCATACGGTTTACCGAGGTCGAACGGCATTTTCAGTCCTTTGCTTTGAAAGCTCGTTGCTTCATGATCTACGAACAGTAAAGCCGGTGTTCTCACCTGGTCCGAACGGAGTTCCCGGTTGTCTACACAGGTACTGTGCCGAGTCTCTGTGTGGGCCGTTACTTAAACTATTCAACCTATCCATAAATTCTTTATGCTTTCCCCCGATATGGAAGGAGTCCTTTATATTTCCTCTCCATAAGAAAGGTAGCAAGTCTGACGCAATGAACTATAGAGGTATATTTAAGTTATCCGCTTTTCCCAAAGTGTTTGAGAAAATTTTAACTCCGCACTTGTAGCACCTATGCAGATCACTTATATCTCCAGCTCAACATGGATTTATAAGGCGGAGATCAACCACTACTAACTTATTGGAGTTTACCTCCTTTATAATTAAAGGCTTTCAAGGTAATTTACAGACGGATGTTGTTTACACTGATTTTAGTAAAGCGTTCGACTCTGTAAACCATTCCCTCCTAGCACAAAAACTTGACCTTTAAGGGTTCCCGCCCAATCTCCTGAGATGGATCTCTAGTTACCTGTGTTCTAGGTCTCGAAGCTCTGTGTCCAGTATAAGGACATTTCTTTTCTTTTCTTTGTGCATGCCACAGATTTTCGTCCTTTGTGTAGGCGGAAGTGGGCGGGGCGAAATTTTGAAATACATTCGGAGTAGTGTGATAACACAGAAGATTGGATACAAAATGTGGTTACTCTAGCTCTAACAGTCTCTGAGATATAAGCGCAAATGAAGACGGACGGACGGACAGACAGACATGGCTATATCGACTCGGCTATTGATGCTGATCAAGAATATATATACTTTATGGGGTCGGAAACGCTTCCTTCTGTGCGTTACACACATCCGTTATCCCCACAAATCTAATATACCCCTATACTCTTCGAGTACCGGGTATAATAAACAATAAACAACTCATTAAATCATAAAATACTCTTCTCAAAATCAACTCGTTCGATTTCTTTGTAGCAATCAGACGTGTTTTTGTTTTGCACTCCGTTTATCTGCCTTTTATCCTAAATAAACAGCCGGTGTTTTTGTAATATAATAACTAAATAAAATTCCTTAATTACCCTCTTGCTTAGAGCTTTTCCGTAAGCGCGAGTGCATGCCCACTTATTGTGTTTTAAACATAATTTAATTATTTTCCTGTGTCGGTAGTCAATGTGTTTTGTTGTTTCTTTTCGTAAGTAGACAGGAAATCAAAATCTGCCGCTCTGACCTAGTTGATCTATTATTTTATCACTCTCTCCCTATTACCCAAACCAACATAACTATTCTTCCTCTCTCGCTCTCGATACGTTCAGCATAGTAGCAGAAGAAGCAGATCATGACCAGCCGAGTATCCCCTGCTGGCTCTGCGATAGCAAAGTGCACGTTAAATGCGCCGGGTTTTCCGGTCTCGTGGGTGATGCCATCTCCAAGAGAAATGGCCTGCATTACAGTTGTGAGGCATGCCGTTCGGATGAGAAGGAGATGGCAGCATTTAAGACGCAGACCTGGAAGGGCTTTATGGAGCTGACCGTGGGCTTCAAAGAGCAGTACGATCGGCTTCTAGCCATGGAGTCTCAGTTTAGTAGTTTCAAATTATTGACTGAGTCTCCTAGGCGCAAAAAGCTCACTCCACGGGATCTGCATGTGCCAACTGCCCCTCGGCTGGCCGATGCTGACAAGCTGACTCCGACCACCCCAATAGTGCAGCAGTTGATTTCGTTCGCTACTCCAAAGGAAACGACAGCTGCTGGCGATGAAAATTCGGTAGCCGAATTTATCGCGTCGGAGGACATGCAGCCAAAATCGTCCGTAGCGTCCGTGTCCGTACTGTCCGCAAACTCATTAGCTGTCCCCTCAATTCCGACCCCACCAGTGAACATACGTCCCGGAACACCGGGTATTACCATCACAGGTGATAGGCCTGTGGTGCCAAGATTGGTGGGGATCCCACAAAAGAGACAAGTTTTTGTCTCACGGCTTGCCACTGACTCCACATTTAAAGATGTGACGGCTTACATTCAAAGCCAAATAAAAGCCGTTGATGTTAAGGTGGAAAAGTTTAACTTTTCGTATGCCAGGGAGATAGCTTCCTTTAAAATAAGTGTCTCTCAAGCTCATTTTAACACCATCTGTTCTGCCAAATTTTGGCCGGAGCATTTGGTGGTGAAGGAGTTTAAAGCAGAGAAGAAGACTAGGCCCCCAATAACTCTGCCAACTAATCAGACCAGTGCTTCTTTGTTATCTTCCCGCTCCACTTCCACCCGTCCAAAAAACTAACAAACTCTCTTTTAGTGACCTATCAGAATGTTCGAGGTTTGCGTAGCAAGCTCAGCATTCTTTTCCAGGATAGTGTCGCATTTGCATCCCACGTTATTGTGTTTACCGAGACCTGGTTACAGCGAAAATCAAGACAAATTTCATGAAGTTGGCTCTCCTTTTTCTCTTTCTAATTATGTCACGTCTCGGTCAAACTCTTCAGTTCTTAACGCTCAATGCTATAAGAACTACCTATCTCGATGCAGGATACGTTTTTCTTAGGACCCCAAGCAGTTCTATAGCTTCGTAAACAGTAAGCGTAGAACGTCCGCACACCCATCCTCGCTATCCTTCCTTAATACTTCGGCAGATAATGATCAGGCAATTGCCGATCTTTTTGCTCTTTTTTTTCAAACTACCTATTCGCAGGAAGTTTTCTCTGGTCAGCCGTATCCATACGGTTTACCGAGGTCGAACGGCATTTTCAGTCCTTTGCTTTGAAAGCTCGTTGCTTCATGATCTACGAACAGTAAAGCCGGTGTTCTCACCTGGTTCGGACGGAGTTCCCGGTTGTCTACACAGGTACTGTGCCGAGTCTCTGTGTGGGCCGTTACTTAAACTATTCAACCTATCCATAAATTCTTTATGCTTTCCCCCGATATGGAAGGAGTCCTTTATATTTCCTCTCCATAAGAAAGGTAGCAAGTCTGACGCAATGAACTATAGAGGTATATTTAAGTTATCCGCTTTACCTAAAGTGTTTGAGAAAATTTTAACTCCGCACTTGTAGCACCTATGCAGATCACTTATATCTCCAGCTCAACATGGATTTATAAGGCGGAGATCAACCACTACTAACTTATTGGAGTTTACCTCCTTTATAATTAAAGGCTTTCAAGGTAATTTACAGACGGATGTTGTTTACACTGATTTTAGTAAAGCGTTCGACTCTGTAAACCATTCCCTCCTAGCACAAAAACTTGACCTTTAAGGGTTCCCGCCCAATCTCCTGAGATGGATCTCTAGTTACCTGTGTTCTAGGTCTCGAAGCTCTGTGTCCAGTATAAGGACATTTCTTTTCAATCCGGGTTTCAATCCGATCTCGATAGATTTCAGTCTTGGTGTTGTGCAACTCTATTAAACCTTAATGCTTCAAAATGTAAAGTAATGACTTTTCATCGCTCTAGCGCCTTTCTGGTTCCTTACACCCTTTGTGGTGGTTCTCTTGAGAGAATTACCCGGGTTGATGATCTTGGTGTTCTATTAGATCCCAAGTTAAAGTTTTCAGAACACATTTCTACCATGTTGAATAAGGCCATGGGCGTGCTTGGGTTTATAAAGAGGTGGTCAAAGGAATTTGACGACCCCTATATAACAAAGACTCTCTACATCTCTCTGGTTCGTCCGATTTTAGAATACGGCTCTTGTGTATGGTGCCCTCAGTACAACGTACACCAGGACCGTATAGAATCAGTTCAGAAAAACTTTTTACTTTTTGCTCTTCGAGGCCTCAGCTGGAATGCAGGTGGGAGACTGCCGTCTTACTCTAATAGATTGCTCTTGATACACCTTCCAACCTTAGCTAATCGTAGGAAAATGCTTGGTGTGATTTTTGTGCATAACTTGATCAGGGGTGACGTAGACATAAACTTCACGATTCCCATTAGAAGAACTAGGAATTGTACACCGTTGTTTCTTCCGCTTTGTAGATCGAATTATTCCTTGCATGAACCATTTAGGGTCCTATGCTCAGATTATAATTCATTCTACCATATTATTTCTACTACTAACTCCATTCCTAGTCTTAAATTATTGATACTCTTATACCTTTCTCGTAATTAGAAATTGCTTAGTTTTTTAGTTAGATTAGTTCTTCTTTTCATCGAACACTAGTCTAACAGCTATCTTTCCTGCATGTCTGCGATGGGTTCGGTTAACGAGTCGCGCGTTATGCGGCAGCGCCACTCGGTCGGTTGGGCGGGAGGGGGGCTGCGTTCTTGCCTGGGATCCGCGCGTAACTGCCGTCGGCTGGTGTCGCTAGGGCCACTTGATGGTGCAGTCATTGCATATCAACGTCCTAGAGAAAAAAAAAAAAAAAAAATTGGCAAACTTATTTAACTTCTCAGACATAGCAGTCTGCCTTGCAAAGTCATATCCCACACATCGGCTACAGGCAGTCCTGTCAGGTACGAATGCCAGAACTTTTTTGAAACTAAGACGAGGAGTCCCGCAGGGATCAGTGTTATGCCTTTTTTTGTTTTCTATCTGTTAATGACTTACCTAGTGTCTTCTCCGAATGTTAAGTACATCTAAATTTATGGTAATTTCTAAGAAACGACTTGATACTAGCAATCTGGAAAAATTATACATTGATAATACACCAATTTCCTATGAAGACCATGCAATTAATCTGGGGATAACCTTCAGTAGCACACTGTCTTGAAGCAAACAAGGGTCAAAATCTTCTGGACGTACATATGGTCTTTTGCGCCAACTATCAGCTTCCAAAACTTTCCTACCAGAAGAAAAAAGACACTTAATTTCAAAAGTCATACTTATCCCCACTCTATTTTATAGTGTTGAAATATTCGACCATTGTGATGCTCGTAACATGCTCACCTTAGTAGTATCTCAATTCTTTGCGATTTCTCAGCATATGTTTTTCGTCGAAGGTGAGTTTATTCGATATACTCGATTGTTTTTTCACTTAAAAGCAGTATGGACACATGCTTCCATACAATCACTGCATGACCAGAGGGAGTAAGACATTGACGGTTTTCGGGCTGAAAAACTTTCATATTTACAAGGACCTACCCACGCTGAGGTTAAAAATAAAATGGATGATTTGACAAGGAAGTACAGGAAAGTTTCATGCCTACCAATTTTCCCATAAAAGGGTTTCTTTTTACTTGTTAAACTCATTTTTCAGGAGTGATTTGGCCAAACTGGGTAAAATGGGAGCACTTTGAGAGAATTTGTATGGTCCTTCAGACGTCCGAGGTAATAGAAATAGACGAAGTTGAGAACAACGGTAATAAATTAAATAAAAATTTTTAATTAAATAATTGAATTAATACATTCTTTGCAGACTTGTCAAGTATAATAGAAGACATTCAAGACTTTGATGCAGACCACAGCAATTCCTCGACGGTGAACACCTCTTTCGGAGAGCCATCCAAGCCAGCGCCAACCGAAACATCGCAAAATCGAAGATATTGCCCAGGAAAAAAAAGGTGAGGTGATGAAGGCAGCCGCAGAAACCTCTACCAAGATCCAAAAAAGAATTTTGCAGTTGTTTGAAAATCGGCAAAATTATGTAGGTAAGTAGTTTAAGTCACAAAAAATTATATTCTGTTGAAAAGTATAGAATGTTTATTTATAAAGAATTAAAATTTAAGAAGTGGAGTGACAAGGCATGCCTTATGTCCAGTCGGCGAATTATTTATAAGAAATATTATGCTATACACATTATGTAGTACACATTTATCAAAACCAATCAAATTCACCCATATAAAAGAGAATTTCATAACTCAGCATTATAGCTGAGTCATTAACATCATTATCGTTCTTCAGAAGCCAATAACACTGTGCAATTGCTGACTATTTGACTAATTTGCATCGACATTACATATTATTTTACTATTTTACCATAAAATCAGCACATTTTATACCTTTTGTTACCTATAAATAGAGTTAAGTTCATTGAATAAAATCAGTATCAGAAATAGTACCAAAATTGCCTGTCATTCATCTTCCATTGCAAATCAACAAAGGCTGTCGTCGTATTTTTTGCTACTCATTTTGCACACCTTCTCTATCGCAATCATCATCTTCAGACCCTCAATTGCGCACCGCAGGATGCCCACTCCGCAGTCCAGCTAGTTCAAGTTCTAGTTGCGATGACCAAACTGTAGACGGTTTATGTACCGTATACAACCCAACTTCATACACGCACACACACACACACATTAACATTTGGTAGCCCCGACCGCGGCCATCCTTTCCATCCTGTCAACAAGGCGACAGAGAAAGGACACGACGTCACACAACTATCAATTTCCGCAATTCTGACATATTCAGAGTTTCAGCCAACAGTAAGAAATCAATGTTCTATTGTTAACCAAGCGATCAACATCAGCTGCTGTACGTGTGTTCCATCAATTGGAAGCCAGCACAAATTTTTCCATCCAAGTTCAAGTCTACTTTTACTTCTTCGACCATCATCGGTTGCGATTCAGAGCGCATCCAGCTGTAAAGAAAATAAAACACTCCCATCGGGTCAGAAGTAAAAATTGACGAATGGACAGAATGGATAGTTCAGAGAAGGAACATGATGCCGCCAAAAGGGCATTTAATACGCAGCAAGACTCTGGCGAGGAAATCTCGAAATGTTTCAAAAAGGATCATCAAGAAAGGAAGCAAAAGGCTTCTACTAACCAAAATAGCGGCACTCGGAGATGCATGGAATCGTTTGATTAAAATAGATTCCACAATTCAAGGTAAGGACACAACTGAACAATTCATCAGTTTCTGTGACAACCTACGTAAGATCTACGAAAAATACGTTGCTATCATTATTGAGACCATGAGCGCATTACTGCAGGCGTCAATCAATCGTGGGGAAAGTCAGTCCATCCCTAGAGGAATTGATCTGAACCAGCAGTCAAAAGATGATTACGGCAAACTGTTTCAGCTTTGTCGCCGACAAAAGACCACAGTAGAGTTTATGGCCTCTGAAACGGGTTTGGGAGGTCTAGGAGGTCGTCTGGGAGGTCGTTCCACAAGGGATTTGATAAAATCACTTGGCACTCAAGCACAAGAAGTCCATTTCAGCATCAATGAGGAATAAAGCACCCAGGCAAAGATGACGCGCAGCTTCCACTCATCAGCATTCCAAAGTTTGATGGGAACATACTGAAATGGTCCCAGTTCTACGACCTGTTCCCATGTATGATTCCTGAAACAAACATGCCTAAAGTATGGAAGATATGGTATCTTAAAACCACCGTTACTGATGAGACAGAAAGATTGATAAGACATATCGATCTAAAGGAAATTCAAGAATAGAGTCCCTTGCATCTGTAAAGGGACTGGGCATCAATATGTACACGTGGGATCCAATACTGATTGACATAATCAGAAAAAAATTAGATGTCAAAAATAAGGCCTTGCATGAGTAATCGTCGGGAAGCTCAAAGGCAATACAGCCATTGGACACAATACTTCAGTTCCTAAAGCAAAGAGTTCGAGTGTTGGGAAGTGGAACGAAATCTTAGGCATCAAAGAAAGAGCTAAGAGAAGCACAGCACGATCTAGAAACAGGATCGGGCGCAACCACAGAAGTAAAGGGACCAATGGTTTGTGCAGCAAGTAACAATAGTTACAACCTACTGACCACAGTAAAAGTAGCAGTAGAAGCTACTAACGGGCAGGATGATAACTTCAGAGCACTGCTAGATTCAGGATCACAGATAAACTTGATCTCTGAAAAAAAATTTTTCTGATAGATATATTGAAGTTCTTAAAAGCTGACAAATGCAGCTATAAATTCAACCTCGACACTTTGTAATGTAACGAACCGTTTTTCGTTCGTCTAAATCAGCGGCGCAGGCTCAGCGGTCAGTTGATCGATGCAACGAATTTATTTGTTGCCTCGGCGACAAGTAACTAATCCACTTGGGTGGATTTTGGCTGAATAGTGGTCTTGAGTATTGAGTATCTTAAGGCTATCTTACGGCTATGGTATATCTAAAGAGAACTGGTCGTCAAGCCTCTCACCGCAGTGCGGAGGTCTCCGTGTGGAGCAATTCCCGACTCGAGCGTTGTTGAGGTTGACCTCAGGTGTAGCTCCGTTGGGCTACGGCTGTGGGGGTTCTGACTTGGCTACCGCCTCGTCCGCCACTCACACAGCTCCGAAAACAATGGGTTCACCTGGCCACTGGTCTCACCTTTACGCGGTGAGTCTGTTGGTGTTGCCTGCCGTGCACTCCTCCGTCGGATTCCGTTGTCGACGCTGTTCGTTGTTGCTCCTCCTGGTTTCACTAACACTGGTTCACACACTTGTACTGATTTCGTTTGGTGACGCTCTTGGCTCCCGCACTTGACTATCTCTTTTCGCTGCCGCGGACCTCCTCTTATAGGCTCCCTGCGGCCCAGCGTCCGCTTCGTTGCCCATCCGTAACGGTTCCCTTCCCTTGGTATTCGTAGCGGGATCAGCCTACATGGCCTACATGGGATACATGGCCTACATGGCCTACATGGGATACCGTTGCCGACTCCAGGGATTCGGACCTTCGGCCCGAGGTGCGCTTTTCACCTTAACGGCCCCTCTCGTGGCGCCCTCTATTGGTGTTTGGGGCTGGTTCCATCGCTCGCGACTTACCGCGGATGGCGACGATAGCCTATCGATAACCCTGCATTGATAGGGCTCCGGAACCAGTTCCGATCGTGCTGTGCACGATAGGTGCGTGCTTGACTTAAAGCTGGCGGCCCGACTCACGACTCACGAGTAGTTTTCTCGCGTAAATTTCCGCCACGTTACAACTTTCGCCGTCCGCGTGTGTTTTCCGACCACCGGCACTTGCCCTTCCGATCCAGGCGTGGGCCGCGCTTTCCACCCTATCCGCGGTTTGCCTCTACCCCACCCAGTGAGGCCAACACCTACCCAGGTACGTTCTATCTCTTTTTTTTCCACTTTTATTTTTCATTCTTACACTTCTTCTTCCCGGCATGAAAGGGGGTTCTTCCTCTACAAAAACCTCTGCGTTGCCTTCTGCCACCGATACTCGGTATCGCACCCCGCGCACTCGGACGAGCCGCTTTACCCGCCGCCCTATTGGACGGGTGTCTTCCACGGCCCGTATCACCGCCTCCGCTATTCCTCTGCTGCCACACGCCGCCAGCGCTGTGGCCCTGCCGGCTGCCCATCTGGCATGGAGTGCTGCCGCTGGATTCGCGGCAGGCCGACCTCACTTATCGGTTTCGGACAGGAGGCCTGCCTCGACAGGACCGGCCGTTCCCGCGCCTTACCAGGTGAGGGCCACACCCATGGACCGCGCTCCAACCCCTCCTCCTCCGTGGGCGTCTCCGTCGACGGCACCGCGGCTGGCTCCTCGGCCAAACTCACCCCTGCCGGTGTCGTTCCCGTCGGGTCCTCCCCAGTCGGTTCTGGGACTACCGCCGCCGCGTCCTGACGGGGTACTGGCTCCTCCGGTACTGCTGCTGTCCTCCCTGCTGCCGGTTTCGCCTCAGGTCGCTCTCGTTGCTGCTCCGCGGTGACTCCTTTTCTCACAGCTGGGGCTCTTCGGCCTCGCGCGCCGCTGGTCCAGACGCTAACGTTATTTGGATGGTTTGGTGATGCCACACCATCCTATCCCCGACCGCCGTGTGCACACGTTGCGACACAGAGGGCCCACATACCGCATTCTCGGGCCCCTGCCACTGGGGCTGCGGCTCCGGGTTTCGCGACTGCTCATGCTGTGACTGTGGCTGCGGCTAGGCCTCTGGCTGCTGTGGTCGCGGCTGCGGATGCGACTGGGCTTGCGGCCGGGGCTGCGACTGCGGCTGGGACTGCTGTTGCTCGCCTCCGAACATCTCCGCCTGTGCCTTTACCCCCAATCCTATTGGTGGTGGCGAAGCCTCGCCCTCGCTTCTCTGCTCCTCCGGCTGCGACGGTGGTGGTCGCACCGTTGGTGCCCTTACCGCGCAACCTTTGGTGGCGGCGGCGCCTCGCCCTCGCTCCCTGCTCGACCCTTCGCCTTGTCCTCCGATCGGCGTCGGCGTTGCTCGAGAGCCTCCCGCCGCGCCTTCTCGTGGCGCTCGGCTTTACGGGCCCTCCTGTGCTCGCGGTCTTCATCGCGCCGCCATTCGTCCGCCGCTGCCGTCTCCTCTCCTCCTTCTGTTGACGAGTCTCCTCCGCGTCGCCGCGCCTCCTCTTCCCGCCGTGCCTCCTCCAGTCGGTGCTGCTCCTCCCGACGCTGCGCTTCCTTCCGCCGCTATTCCCTCCGCTCCTGAACGAGGACCTCCAGTGCTCCGGATGTATATCCTGTGGTGGGCTCGGGCCTCCACCCCCTTGGCCTGCTCCTCCAAATATTTTTTTACCAACTCCTGCATTTTCCAAAAACTTTTTTTTTCACGTGCTGTTTCTTGCCGACTGTTTCTGTTCCCTATGCCGACAAAGTGATAGATGGTTCCAACCATCTTCCATTAACAGCCCTATTTTGCTGCGCTTCCCACTGTTCCATCGTACGGTACTTCCTTCTGTCCCTTCCGCGTGATCCCGTTGCGTTCCTCTCTCTCTTTTTTTTTTTTTTTTGCTTCATCTCTGATCATGGCCTTCCATATGCGGCGCCGGTCCCGGGCCGATCGACCCCCCGGCAGCCCAGGTGTGTATCCAGATCCGAGTCCTTTTCCTACTACCTTTGGCCCATCTTCCAGCCCGTCCCGCGTCCCTGGTCCTGGATATCGACCGCCGAAATTCAAGTAGCTGCGAGATCAAATGACCTTCCGCCCGGATGCACCCGGTGGCCCGACTGGTGCACGTTCTGGCCGTCCGGTACTACTTGTTTTCCGGTTGGAACTTCTTTAATTTGTTGTTTTTTTTCCCAGGCCCCTCACCGCCATTAGCCGTTCGCGTGTTCCAATGGGGAATTGCCCCTTCGTAGTCTTACTTTTAGTCTTAATTTTGTCATAATATTAACTTCCGCGCGCATCCCTCGTGGTGGTGTCGGCTCCATCCCGTGTCCTGCGTGATACCTCCTGGGGTCGGTCCCTTACACTTAGCTATTTCCTCCAGTTATGCATGTATCTTTTCGCGTTGGTTCCGGCTTCATCCCGTGTCCTCCGTGCCACACCGTGAAGTCCATAACTCTCGTTGGTAGTCATCCTCCCCCTACTGCTCCTCTATGCCATCCACCGCGTCTTCATGCTCCTCTGTCGCTTCTTCCTCATCTTCCTCCGGTTGCGGCTTCAAATCGGCGATGTGGGCTGTCCGCGTGTGTTCGTCGCCCTCCTTCTTCTGTCTGCATATCACCGGCGAGGTGAAGTCCACTACCCGATACGGCCCGTCGTACCTCGGCGCCAGCTTCGCCGCGAAACCCTCCACTGCGTTAGATAAATGGTGCTTTTTGGCCCACACCATTTCTCCTATTTTGGGTTTCCAGGATATCCTTCGCAAAGTATAATGCCTCGCTTGATCCTGGGCCGCACGCTCCCAGTTGCGTCGCACCAAGTGGAACAGCTCCCGCAACTTGGTCGCGTTTTCCTCTGGGGTGTAAATTTCTTGCCCGGTGCCGAGTGTCTCTTCATCGTACAACGCATTCGGCAGCCTCGGCTCCCTTCCTTGCACGATGAACGCTGGCGAGTACCCAAAGGATTCCCATGCTTTGACCTCGGTAATGGTCCCACAAAGTCTGCGCAAACCATCGCCCACGGCTCTTCGGGAACCTGCGTCAGCATTTTGACGGTCGCCTGAAACTGGCGCGCTTCGCACTTCCTCACAAATCTCCTCACGTCGCGGTGGATCCCAGGCCAGTAATATTTGGCCACTATCCTCTTCGCAGTCTTTCGGCTTCCCGCGTGCCCAGCCTCTGGGATGCTGTGGTTTTCATTTATGACCCGCACCCGGAGTTCCCTTGGGACGCAAAGCTTCCACGATGCCACCTCTTCGTCTCCCGCTCGGTGGGGTATGTGTCGGTATATCCGGCCTGCCTCCTCCACGTAGTCGGGATACTTGAACGGCTCCTTTTCCATGTTCTCCTTTATCTTTTTCATCCACGAGCACTCGGTACCCCGCTTCTGGCTGGCCTTTTCCTCGTTCACCCTCCGGCACCGCTCAGTCACCGGCTGCCGGAATAGCGCGTCCGCCACGATGTTTAGCTGCCCCTTTCTGTATGCAATCTCGAAATCACTACACTGGAGTTCCAGTGCCCATCTCGCGATCCTTCCTGTGGGGCTCTCTATGCTATTCAACCACTTTAATGAAATATGGTCGGTGACCACCTTGAAGTGATACCCTTCCAAATATGGCTTCAGTTTTCGGATAGCCCATACAATCGCCAGGCACTCTTTTTCCGTCGCTGAATAGTTCTTTTCGGCGGCATTCAGTGATCGGTTGGCATATGAGATGACTCTCTCTCCTTTCTCGGTCTCCTGAGTCAGGATAGCCCCCAATCCGTAATCGCTGGCGTCCGTTTGGAGTACGAATCTCCTGGAGAAATGGGGACAGGCCAAAATCGGGTCCGCCACCAGCTGGCCTTTCACGGCCTCAAATGCCTGCTGCCTTTCGGGTGTCCACTCACACTTTGCATTCTTCCTCAGCAACGCACTGAGAGGCTGCACCAAGGTGGCAAAACCATCCACGAATCGCATGTACCATGATGCTATGCCCAAATACTGACGCAATTCCTTAATATTTGTCGGCGGCTGTAGCTCCGCAATAGCCGTCACTTTTTCGGGGTCGGTGCATATTCCCTCTCCTGTCACCAGGTGACCCAGGTACCGCAGCTCCGTCCGGAAGAATTGACATTTGTCCATATTCAGCCGCAAGTTGGCTTCTTTCAGTCTCCGGAACACCTCTTCCAGATTCCGCCGATGTTCCTCCCTCGTCCGCCCGATGACTATAATATCGTCTTGGTAGGCGAATTCGTGAGGCATATTTTCTGGCCCAATCACTTGGTCCATCGCCCTCTGAAATGTCGCGGACGCCGAGTGCAAGCCGAACGGCATCACTTTCCATTTTAACAGTCCCTTGCCCGGCACCGTGTGTGCGGTGTACTGCCGGCTACTTTTTTCCAGTGGAATATGCCAATACCCGTCCTTTAGGTCAAGACTGTTGATGAACCGCGCCTCTCTGAGCTGTTCTAGGATGTAGTCTATCCTCGGCATCGGGTACGCGTCTTTGATCGATTTTGCGTTTATTTGGCGAAAATCCACGCACAACCTCCATTTTGCCGTCTTCTACTTAACCATCACGATGGACGAGCTGCATGGGCTCCTCGATGGTTCAATGCGTGCCGTTCCCAATAGCTCGTCCACCTGTTGGTTGATTTCGGCTTGCATCTTGGGGTTCTTGGGATAGTACCGCTGTTTGACCGGCTCAGCGTCATTCATGGTGATGAAATGAACTGCCACTTGGGACACCCCCTTCATCTTCCGGAATTCCTCTAGTTCCTTCTCCAAAAACTCCTTATCCGTTGACTCCTTGTAGAACTCGCTGCGCCTGACGCCCCTCATGCCTATACTTTCGTAGACCGCCCGTCGCTCGCTCGTCAGTTCTGGGGCTTCCTCCTTGGCCAGCACCGCCACTGATGACTTATCCTCTAACCGCCTGTTTCGTCGACCTCTCGCAGGGATCAACACCCTGTGCCCCGTACACGTCACCTCTGCTCCGACTGCGGCTATAAAGTCCCACCCCAGGACTAGCTCGTCAATCACTCCGGGCAATATGAGGAGCGTCATCGAGATCACCTTGTTCCCACCTCCACCTCGAGTTGGGAGTTGACGTCCTGGCTATGACCGTCCGCCAGCCGCACTCTAGTGCGTGTCTTCGTCTCCACTCCAACTACCCGCAGCGTGTCCACCATTTTGCAGCTTACGAAGCTACTTGTCGCTCCTGTGTCCATCGTGGCCTTCCACTCGCGCCCGGCTATGCTTACCATAGCGCACAGCTGCACCTCCTCGTCGGCCAGTCCACCGATTAGGCCGACGTGGGCTTCTTTTGAGTGTCTTTGTTCCTGGGGGTCTCCACTTGCGACCCTGGCACGGCCCTCCGCGGCTCGGGTCGCGACGCGTTTCCCGCGTGCCTACAACATTGCCAGGTTGGGAACCCCTCCTTGCCACACCTCCAGCAGAAAGTCAACGGCCTGCCCGTGCATGCCTGGACCCAGTGGTTGCTGCTCCCACACCGGCGGTACGCATTTTCTGTGTTCAGCACATATCCTCCCACCACATTGGTTTCCATTTGGTGCTCGGGTGGCGTTATAGATGGCCTTTGCTTGAAGCCGGTTGCCGGGTCATCTCTACACCGGCGGCACATCTCCGTCGAAGTCGTCCGCATCAAGGGATTGGCCGTTGATCGTTCGTTCAGGATCGTTCAGATCCTGACACCGATGCGGCCGGATAAAGATTCGCAAATCCGGCACGCTATTCTCCCGGATAACCTCTGTTTGTTGCTCCGGAGTGCGCTTGAGGGGACGCATGAGGGTCTGCATTTCCACCATGTAGTCCTTGAAAGACTCCCCCCACTTTTGCTTCCGGTTCCTCACCTCCTGGCGCAACTTTTCGAAGTAGTCCCTTGGCAAGAAGTAGTCCTGGAAGCTTTGCACGAACGACTGCCACTGGCAGTCCGGGAGAATAGCCTGCCGGATTTGCGAATCTTTATCCGGCCGCATTGCCTATTGTTCGCGAGGAACCTCGCCCCTTTAGCAGTTCTGGCATCGCCCTCGGTATCTGGTCCACATCCAATCCGTACATGTCGGCTGACCATTCCACCTGCTCCAGGAACTCGAGTGGCTTCTCCTTCCCGTCAAAGCGAAACGACCACTCTCTCACCTGATTGGCCACGATGGCCGAATTAACGCGTAGCTGCATCGTGGCCTCTTCATGGGGCCTTCGTCGCTCCTCCTCCGTCGGATTCCGTTGTCGACGCTGTCAATCGTTGCTCCTCCTGGTTTCACTAACACTGGTTCACACACTTATAATGATTTCGCTTGGTGACGCTCTTGGCTCCCGCACTTGACTATCTCTTTTCGCTGCCGCGGACCTCCTCTTATAGGCTCCCTGCGGCCCAGCGTCCGCTTCGTTGCCCATCCGTAACGGTTCCCTTCCCATGGTATTCTTCCATCGGCCACTTCGACTTTCCATGCCATTCGTAGCGGGATCGGCCTACATGGCCTACATGGGATACATAGCCTACATGGGATACATGGCTTACATGGCCTACATGGGATCCCGGTCCGACTTCAGGGACTTCCTTTCTCTTGGTATTCTTCCATCGGCCACTTCGACTTCCCATACTATTCGTAGCGGGATCGGCCTACATGGCCTACATGGGATACATGGCCTACATGGGATACATGGCCTACATGGCCTACATGGGATCCCGCTACCGACTCCAGGGACTCGGACCTTCGGCCCACCGCTGGCCCAATTCCGCCGTTCCCGGACGCTGGGGCGTGGCCCGCTCCATCCTCTCACGTAGCGGGATCGCCTCGCGCTCTTCGCCGGCCATTTCACCCCATCCTCTACTAGGGTCTTGTGAGGAATATCGATTCCTCACAGTAGCTGCAGCTTAACGTTTTGACGTTTCAAATTTCATAATTTTTTGCTGTGTTTTTTTCCCCGAAATTTTGACTTTGAAAACTCAGGAATAGTCGAAAAAAATGTTGTAGCTAACCATTTTGGTTTTAGATAGACACATTAATTAGGCGTCGTTTAAGGTATTGTTTATTAAAATCGATGATAAACGGCTAAATTACAGCCGTTTGACCAAACCTTCATTGACATAGGGCCGACATTTTCATTGTACAATCACGCTCAGTGTAGGAGGGAACATGCTTAAGAATTTTTTTAAGAATAGACAATTTGAAACAGATAGGAGCGGTCATTGATATTGAGAAAAGGCAACTGCGGACACCAACGATAGAAACACCGATATGGTTGACGCAACATAGGGCAACAGAGCTATATACATAAAAAAGAGGTACAGTTTCAAGATGGGGGTTTCATGATTAACAGGACCAGAATAAAATCAGACATTAAAATATCGGAAGGTCTGTCTAAGGCGAGTGCAGGGCAGAGCTTAGTTGAAATAACTAACTACGCAGAAGAAGTCCAGCAATTGTTTCAAAAATACCACTTGTAATTGCAGAGTTCAAACCAGAGGAGAAAATCGAAATAAACAACATTGTAGGCAGAGAGGTTACAGGTAGTAAAGGAGGACAGGTCACCTAAACGAAGTGGAGATCAGGGTAGAAAGTACCCCACAGCCTTTTACATGGAGGGGGATTACCTATCGTTCATAAATGCAGTCAAGCTCCAGTTGTGAAAAACGGACGACATTCCTATGTACTCCAGGCCGTGTAGGTATGCATTCACAGAAAGACAGGAGGTGGATTGACAAATAGAAAACTTGCTGCATCAGAAAATTATTAGACACAGCCATTCTCCGTGGAGTGCTCCGGTGTGACTGGTCCCAAAAAGAATGACGCTTCGGTGAAAATGAAATGGAGAATGGTATTGGACTATAGTAAATTAAATGAAAAATTGATAAAAGACAGATATTCTATGCAAATACAAAATAACGTGTAGGATGGGCTAGGAAGGGCAAAATACATCTCGACACAAGACTTAGCTAGCGGGTATCATCAGATCGAGGTAGAAGAGTAGGAGATACCGAAAACAGCATTCTGGGCAGAAAGGGGTCATTATGAAGACTTGATAATGAACCTTAGGTGATGCTAAGACGAACCCAAAGAATATAGAGGCAATAAAGAGGTTCCTATGGCCAAAAACTCCTGGGACTAAACTCCTATTAGGATACTACAGAAAGTTCATAAAGCCAGCCATAGCGAAGCCAATAACGAATCAGCTTAAAGGAAAAAGACACTAGTCTATAGGTGTAGACACTAGTATAGGTTGATGCCGAATAAAAAGAAACATTTTAAACCTTGTTATCCAAGAAATATTTGTTTTTTCAACTTGTCAAAACTTAATGAAAAAAAGCCGCAAAAAAATTATTAAATTTTAATTTAGAAGCCTAATATATTCTAAACATTAAGCGGAAACTACAAATTGCCTAGGTCGGATTTATAGCTGCATTTCTCAAAGTTTCAGAACTGCAAACTACAATACAACCAGCTATAAGGTAATTAAGTAATGTGAAAAAAGCACTACTTCTGAAAAAAAACATAAACAAAAGATATACAAAAATCCAAATTCTTCAAATAAAACTAAACCTAGGTAAAAAATCATAATGCTTTAAATATTGTTAAATCTACAAATCGATCACAAAAAGTAATTTTGGGCCACAGCGGGAAAAAAGTTCAATTTTTTCAAGTAGTGTAATTTCAGAAGGCTTGCGATGGCGGATATGGAAAGAATGTTCGAAATTAGAGAATTAAAAAGAGTCGAGCCAATTGCGCAAAATAATTGGGACCAGCCCAATTCGTGCATATACTTCGGCTGGACGAATATTTAGAGAGTGTTGGCCATTTGGAGCAGACGCTTAAAAACATTTAAGATTTAATAAGGTCACTTCAACCTAAGCTAAAAGAAAAATAGAGATGATAAGTCCCAAAAAGGGAAACAGGCTGGCTTACAAATTGGGATCATTCGTAATAGCTATCACAGGAAACATAGATTTGGAGGATGCAGAAATATTAGAAAAGGAACAAGAGGGGGAAAGGAAGCTAAACGACGAGATAAGTACACAAGAAAATATGGACAACAGGTTCATTACAATGCACTATGGTACAGATGACAACTTTTGTTGGCCAAAATTAATAACTCGCGAACGGAAAAAGATTTTTTCATTTCATTTTTTGTATTGGATAGATATAATCAAAAGGAAGTGGATTTGCAAAAAAAAATGGGTGTGGCACCGCCTTTTTATACCCGGTACTCGAAGAGTATAGGGGTATATTAGATTTGTGGGGATAACGGATGTGTGTAACGCACAGAAGGAAGCGTTTCCGACCACATAAAGTATATATATTCTTGATCAGCATCAATAGCCGAGTCGATATAGCCATGTCTGTCTGTCCGTCTGTCCGTCCGTCTGTCCGTCTTCATTTGTGCCTATATCTCAGAGACTATAAAAGCTAGAGCAACCAAATTTTGTATTCAGGCTTCTGTGTTATCACACTACTCAAAGTATGTTTCAAAATTTTGCCCCGCCTCCTTCCGCCCCCACAAAGGACGAAAGTCTGTGGCATACACAATTTTGAAGATACGAGAAAACTAAAAACGCAGAATCATAGAGAATGACCATTTCTATCAGAGTGTTGAATCTGGATCAGATGGGATTATTAATATAGCCACAATGAAGGAAACCATTTCAAAAGTCATCGTTCCCTCTCGCTCTCTCTCACACGCGACCCTATCTGCTATCCCCATTCGAATTTTTTGTCGCCTAGTTCTCAGAGACTATAAGAGCTAGAGCAACCAAACTTTCTATCCAAGTTCCTGTGATATCGAACCAGCACGAGTTTATTTAAAAATTTTGAACCCGTCCCCTTCCGCTCCCACAAAGGACGAAAATCTGTGGAATCCACAATTTTTAAGATAAGAGAAAACTAAAAACGCAGAATAATAAAAAATTGCCGTATCTAGCAGATTGCCGAATCTGGATCAGGTCTGATCATTATTATAGCCAGAAGGAACAAATTAAATTTCAGTGGCTACCAAACGGCAGCCAAGCGATTCCCTCTCTCTCTCGCACACACTTCCATGTCTCTTGTATGTAGTTTTACATGTGTATGTAAAAATGTAGCAGCCGACGTAAAAATCATATGTAAATAAAAATGGAATCAGATAACTTCTAAAATATAAAAATACAGGGTTCGGCTTAATTTTTTGAAATTTTCCATTTTGGCTAAAATTTAATTCGTCTCTTTTGTGAACATATAATTAATTAAATAAATCGTAAGCTCATATGTATACATAAATAAGTATATACTGACTGAGTACCGGGTATAAAGTAGAGCCGCGGCCATTGCCGCGGCTTACAAAGTTCCCTCTCGTTTTTTAACTACTATTCTCTCAAACAGCTTTGCGATATTGCCTATTTTAGCAATAGGCCTATAATTAAATAATATTACAAATTTCCGGAATAGTAACTAAAATATCCTATCCTATGGCTATACCAGCTAGAAGCAGGCTCGAAGTTGGCAGAGAAAAACGAAGCAAATAAGGTGGTAATATCAGCCCCAGAGTTAGCAACAATATTGTTGTATGTCATAGTTGACGGTATGGATGACGATGATTGTTTTGAATTATGAAACGCCAGAATACATAAGTATTGGACTTTAAGTTTTTTTCGACCTCAGAAATGTATTGATCTAAGAAACCTTTTATAGAACATTCAGCGGGGCATGGCATATTTTTGCAATATATTCGGAAATTTGTCACAGTTGCTGCGACACAAAGAAGTGAAGAAGCTATGCCTCTGTTTCAATTGCCTAAAAAGGGGGCATCAGACTCGTGCATGAAATAGTGGAAAATGACGAGTATGCGGTGGCATCATAGTTTGTTTTATTTTGAGACCAGTAATCCACAACTCAAAGCTCCCCAGATATTTCTCCTCCAAATCTAATACTCCAAAAGATATTTTTGCCCCTCAGGATTCTGTTAGCAGTTCGCTTTCACCCGCCTCTACCTTTATTGCTGCCCAAGGTCTTCACTTCGCTTAAATTTGGTCTAGCATTTTAGTTCCTTGTCATGCCATACTAGATTCAGGATCACAACTTCATCTCATCACATCCGGGTTCGCCCATCAGCTTCATTTTAGGAGAACTCAATAGTCTGCACTTGTCTTTGGACTAGGCGATACCAACAAACAACCAACTAACAACCAACCAACAAAAAATCAATTAACAACCAGTCAACCAACAACAACCAACAACGATACAACAACCAATCAGTAGAAACACTGAGGGATCCACCGTTGTATGCATTCTCGCACAGCTGACTACACAACTACGCTTACTGACTCATCGCCCCACGATCACCGACTGTTAACCAAGTCTGGCAGTCAATGCAGCCGATTGGAATATTCAATCCAATATTCTGCTTGCCGATTCTGCATTTTTCAACCCTCAGCGAGTGGATCTCCTCATTTGTGCGAGTACTTTTAATGTACTTTGCGTAAGGCAAATCAAACTCACCGATGGGCTGCCTCTTCTGCAGAAGATCAGATCGTATCTGGCGGTGGACAAAAGGTAGCAAGCTTAGCGCTCTTAGCATGGATTCAAGGTTGGATAAAACTCGTCGCATATTTTGCAAGGTCGAGACTTGGGCGGACGCCATTTTAAGTATTAAGGAAGAATTCGATTGTGAAGCGCATTGAGTAGATCCCTTTTGACGTCTGTCATCAGGGGAAAATTCAGTTCGTCTCCCACTAAAACATAATTCTGAGAGCTTAAGGGAATCTTATGCTCAGGCGCATCGAAGATTCATCAGTTTGGAGCAAAAGTTGGACCGTAGTTCTACACTCAAGGAGCTGTACTCCGCCTTTATGAGAGAGTATATTGATTTGAAGCATATGTTCTCAGTCAACCCTAGTTCTAGCAGCCTCTGCAAAACTTCTTGCCTCATCACTGTGTTCTGAAGGAGGATAGTACGACGACAAAGCTTCGTGTCGTTTTCGATGGCTCGGCAGCTACATCAACTGGATGTTCCCTAAATGATGTGATGATGGCAGGACCTGTTATTCAGCCTGTTATAATATTTTGCGGTAATTTTAACCTTCGGATATTGTGCTCTAGTCATAAGGAAATACTAGGAACCCCTGAGTTTCATGATGGAAGTGACATAACCCAAACTCTTTGCTTTGCATGGGACCCTGCATCAGATCAGCTGCTTTCAGCCTTGTCGCGCTAGACACAAATTCAAAGCCCTTTATGCGATCGGTTCTGTCTACGATTGCTCGTTTCTACGACCCTCTTAGATTGATAAATACTGTTATTGCCAGGTGCAAATCCTTCCATCAGCAGCTTTGGAAAGAATATTTGGATTGGGATAAGAGCCTACCCTCAGCGTTTCAATCAGTTGGATGGACTTGAGAAACAGTTTATCAAGTATCTCTCGGATATCGCTTCCTCGCGTGGTTTATCATTCTGCTACTGTCATAGAGATTCATTGATTTTGTGACGCCAGCATGCGCCATATGCGTATATGTGTAGTGTCCAGGGAAGTGCAGTTTTCGAGCAATGTTTTGTTCTCAAAGTCTCGAGTGGCGCCAATAAAAACCCCAGGAATTAAGTGGAGCCCATTTGCTTGCGAAAATCATGAATAATTTGAAGGAGATTAGAGTTCTTACAGTTCAGTTTTATTGCTGGTCCCCATATCGTTAAATCCTGCTTCCATTCTCTCTAGAGGCTCACTTCCCAACCATTTTATCCATTCAGAACTGTTGGAGATAAAAAAACATTTTATGAGCGACTCGCATATGAAAAAGGGTCCATGAATTCTGCTTGGCTGACTCGCCACTTTGGTGAATTGTAGAAAGCAGCGATCATGAGAACCTGTACCGCTCAGTTGAGTCGAAGTTCTCCTAAAAATGCTTCTGTGGTGAGTTCGCAATGTAAGCTATATTTGGGTTCTTTCCTTGAATTTTACAGTTGATTTTAAATGGTCCACAAAAATTGACACCAGAATATAGGAATGGCATTGCTTGTGTGACATGAAGAGGTGGCAGATTTCCCATGATCTGTTTAAGTAATTTTGGCCTGGCTTTAGTGCACCTCACCCAGTTCTGCAGGATGCTCCTTGCCATGTTCTTTCCTTTTAATATCCAGAACTGCTGCCGTGATGCTGTTATCTATGTATCTGTGTCTGTATCTTGTTTGGCAAAAGTATTAGGTTCTTGACGTGAAATTAAATGTCTTCCGCTTCTCATCGACCTTCAATTCGGAAGATTTAATCTTGGTCCAAAAATGGTGTTAGCTAGTTTATTGAACTTCCCTATTGTATCTTATATTTTGTTATGTGCCTAATGTCTTCTTTGAAGTCATAATGCCGCTTCGTCCTTGGAAAATGTGACGCGGCACTTTTATGGTGTTTAAAAGGTTTAACTCCTCCCTTTACCTTTTTCACTCCTCCTGAAGATGGACCGAAAGAGCTTCTAGATAGTCAAATCCTTTCTTTGTGATATGCTCCATTCAAATTTTCGCCTTCGAAAGTCCGAAAAATACTGCGACTAGTCCAGCGTACTCAGCTTGGGAGGACATGAAGTCGCTGCGGTCCAGAGGATCAGTTGCATCATTGTCGCCATTCATGGATCAGTTTGGTCTGCTCAGGGTTGATGGTCGACTGTAGAACTCTTTGTTGGATTTTGATGGCCGTCATCCAATTATCTTGCCCAGCAGCCATCCACTAACTCGTTCCATAATCTCTCACTTTTATGAGCGGAATCTCCACGCTGGACCTCGAGCTTTGCTTGGACTCATTCGATCCCAATATTGACACATTGGGTGGAGGAAGACGGTAAACAAGGCAGTGAACAAGTGCGTAAGATGCTTTCGAATGAATCCTAGAGTATTGAAGCATATTATGGCGGATCTTCCAAAGGAGCGGCCGATGGTTCTCATGCTTTTGAAATCACAGGCGTCGACTTTAGTGGGCCATTTTTCTACAAATCGGAGGCACGCAATAAGGGCCCAATCAAGTGTTACGTCTGTGTCTTCATTTGCTTCGCTACCAAGGCTGTTCATCTGGAGGTGATTAGGGATTTGTCTACATTTGACTTTCTTCATGGACTAAAGCGCTTCATACGGCCAAGTACCACTTCTACCGTTTAATAGGCTACTCGGTTCTTGAATTTGACGAATTTGACATCATGGTAGTAATTAACTCAAGACCTTTAGTTACCTTTCTGGATGCTCTAGCTCCATCGCATTTCTGGAATGGTGGCCCTCCTGTTTCGTTCACTGAGCCTGACTTCACAAAGCTGAAATTCGATCGCTTGGACGGCTGGCGCACTGCGAAGCCAATTTAGCAGTCGCAGATTTAGTCCTTGTTAAGGATGAGAATCTTCCTCCCATGAGATGGCCACTGGCGAGGGTGGTTGAGCTCCTACCAGGAAGAGATGGCGTTTCCCGAGTCGCCGTGCTGAAGACCTCATCTGCACCTACAAAACGAGCCGTCAACAAGTTGTTTCAGTTGCCCCTTAAAGATGTTGTTGAAGGACAGGGTTTCAACGGTGGAGGATGTCGGGTCAAGCAGCATAAAACATCATAAATTATACTGTAAGGAACCTATTTCAGGCTGGCGTAAGCTCAGCCTGTCCAGGGTCGTCTACAAGAAATTTGTAGTTGGTAGAGAGACCTTAGGCAAGAGAGTTAAACTGTATCACGACCGGGAGGGTCTATCGTGCTGTGTAGTCACAGGGCTCGCAAGGGATCGGAGGTTATCGTAACGGGACTCCGCCGTAGCCTTCGAGGGAGACAGGGGAATCTACAGGGCCGTGCGTTGTCGCTACGGCTCGAAGGACAACGAGGCTTCTAACGGGGATTTGGCTGTGCGTTATCGCGACAGTCGTTGACTACTAGGGGGTACTACTGTACCGTGCGTGATCGCGACGATTTGTAGGACAACGGGGGTTTTAATGGGGATTGGCTGGGCGTTATCGCGACAGTCACTAGCTACTGGGGATACAACGTAACCATGCGTTATCATGACGGTTCGTAGGACTACAGGATTTCGAGTGGGGGAGGTTTGGGCGCTCGCGTGGGCCAGGATAGACAATGGCCCGTTGTACGAAATAAGCGTAGCACGCGATTTGTCTTTGCTGCTGAGTTGCGTGCGTGCTTGCTCCTGGTCTGGCTTAGAGTCTCGTTCTTCTCCTCGCGTGGTAGCCTTCCCACTCCCGCTATCGATCTTTCCATTTCTTGCCATCGATAGTGTTCATCCCCGTTTTTTGCCTATTGATGTACTCATTTCTGCGTTTTTTTAGTGCCTTCGTTGGCGGGTGTATTTAAAAATGTAACTTATTACTAACTTAAAACTACATCAATATTATCGAGTAGTTCCTCGAGTAGTCCTTATTGAAAATCATCGCGGGCTTGTAAGGCCCTGTTGAGTCTTTACGTCTTTATAGGTCTTTATGGTGTTGATCCTATGCCGGCGTCGGGAGCACACGTTGCTTCGGTATAGCACGACCATAGGTCCGCGGTGTACGATGATGCTCCGGGGCCGGTATGTTGAGGCAAACGGTATGCGTCGAGTGACGGCGTGTAGATATAATCCGGTGGACTCGGCGAACAGCTCGGAAGCTAGTCGCAGACCGTCCGTCGAGTGAAATGCGGCGGCGAGATCGGGCGAGTTTGGGCGACGTGATCAGTATCTACTACGTGTGGTCGATCCAGGCGGTGGGCTCGCCTGATGATTGTCGGCGGGAGCTTTTTGGGGGTGGAGCATGATTGGTCTGGCGAGTCTCCTAGCTAGCTCGTTAGGGTGAGTCCCGAGCTTAGAGATATATCTCTCGGCTTGAGCGTTGATAACATCGCCGATGAGAGGACACCAAGGTCTCTGGCAATGTCCTTGTTTCGCAGAAACCACTCCATTTAGTCACCATGCGAAGGGTTTTGCTCTGGAACGTTTGTATCCTTCGTATGTGTGTCTTGGCCGCAACGCCGTAAACTTGCAGTTTATACTTCCAGACTGGTGCCAAGATTGCCTTGTAAATGTGCAGATTGTTCTTTAGTGATAATTTGCTATTGGGGCTTAGAAACCAGTTCATTTTGTAGGCCTTTGCCATCAGCTGATCGGTAATACTTTTAATATGGCTTCTGAACGTTAGCCGGGAATCTAAGGTAACGACGAGGTATTTGTGTTTCTTGTGTTTGTTTACTGAGACCCCGTGCAATAATACGCCTGAGCTTCCTCTCCTTAAGGTTTGCGTTATTACTACGCACTTATCAGGGCTGATGCTGATATTCCACCTAGAGATCCAGTTTTCGAACTACTTTAGAAATTCCTTCAGAATGTCTGTTGCCTCGTAAATACACTCTGCTCTTACCATCACGCCTGTGTCGTTCCCAAATGTAGCTACTGTGAGTTTTTGGTTGCGGGGTAGTCTGAAGTCTGCTGGCTTCGGCATGTCAGTTGTGAACAGAGTGTATAGAAGCGGCCCCAGTACACTTCCTTGGGAACTCCAGCCAGGGTGAGAATGCAATACCACACTGCGCCACACGGAAGCTTCTCGCGGTTAGAAAGCTTCTGACCAGCATGAACATTTGGGTGTTGATCATTGGTTTGATCTTACAGAGTAGTCCTTCGTGTCAAGGTACGCTGCCACCACGTACAGCTTGCGCTGGAAGCCTTGGAGAATGCTTTCTATGACACGATGAAGTTGTTCAGGCGTGTCGTGTCGAAGCCTGAAGCCAAACTGGAAATCGGGTATCTCCTCCCTAATCATTTCTGTGTCCAGCAGTCTTTTCAAAATACATCGCTCAAAAAGCTTTCTAAACGTGGGGAGCAAACTTATTCGCCTGAAGTTGTCCATGTATCTGTGAGATACATCTGAATACAATAGATAGGGTAGTGAATTAGTAAATACGGTAGAGACTAGGCTATTCTACGGGGTTCCGGGTGTTGTTGGTCTGTTTAGTATGGTCTTCAGAGTTTTCGTTGCTGTAGAACTTTTTGAGGTCTGCTAAGTTAGCGGTTCTTTGCGTCCGGCTCGTCTGGTGCTGTAGACGGACGACATTTGGCGAGATGAAGCACTGGACTCGGTAAGGTCCATCATATTTTGAAACTAGCTTCTCAGCGAAGCCATCAGCTCCGTTAGAAAGACGATGTTTGCGTACCAATACGAAGGATCCGATCGTCGGGCGCCATTGTCTTCTACGTAGGTTATAGTGTCGTAAATGTTCCTGGCTTTTTTGTTGATTGTTGTTACAAACGATGTCAAATACTTCCTTCAACCGGGTTGCTTTAGAGAGCGCTGGTTCCGGTGTGCTCCCGGTTCCGGGGGTAACCTCGTCGATTAAAGCACCAAACAAACGGAGTTCTCGACCGTGTATCAAGAATGCGGGGCTGAATCTTGTCGTATCCTATTAGCCCTCTCGGTTTGATTTTCTTTGGGGGCAATAGGACGCGATGTGTTGTAACGCTACTCCGGCTGACTTGAGAAACGCTTTGAAGGATCGGCTGGTAAATTGGCTGCCATTATCGCATACGATCAGATTCGGGACTCCAAACTGGCTGAGAATTCGCTCCTGGAAAGCCCGTTCGAGGTTCGCTGCGGTGGCTTTCGTCAGTGGAACCAATTCGACCCACTTTGAAAAAATGTCGAAGAACAATAGTAAGGTGGTGTTACCTATTTTAGAGTGTGGCAGGGGTCCAATGAAGTCGGCGCACAGTGTTGCGAATGGCTCGTTGACTTGGCGGGTGATCATTTTTCCGGCGGGCTTTTGCTTCATGATCCTTAACTTCTGGCAGCTAAGGCACCCTCGGATGTGTTGGCGTACATACCGGTACATACCGGGCCAGTTATACCTCTGCGATATCCTGGTGATAGTTTTCCGCACGCCGAGGTGTCCGGCGGTCGGCAGGTCATGATACTCGCGTAATACCCTCAGGCGGCTGTCCTTGGGTACGCAAAGCTTCCATGAGCCGTAGTCTTCGTCGTCGGCTCGATGTCCCAAGTGTCGGTAGAGTTGTCCGTTTTTGTACGAATAGTCCGGATACTTCTGGGGCTCTTCTTGTACTTGGCGTATCCTCTTTTTCAACCAGGGGCAGCCCGTCTTCTCTCCATTGATGTACGCGAGGGTTTCTAAGGGGTGTCTCAATAATGCGTTGGCCACCACGTTCTGTTTTCCCGGTCGGTGTTGTACATCGTACTGGTACTGTTGTAGTTCGAGTGCCCATCTTGCCACTCTTCCGTAAGGACTTTTGAGGGTGTTTAGCCACTTTAACGCGAGGTGGTCGGTGATGACGTTGAATCGGCTGCCTTCGAGGTAACAGCGGAGTTTTCTGATTGCCCACATCACAGCTAGATATTCTTTGTTTTCTATGGCCTTAGTAAGGCGCCGACTGACATATGCGATGACCTGTTCCTTGCCTTCAATGTCTTGAGTAGGTACGGCGCCTACTCCGAGGTTGCTCGCATCAGTTTTTAGGGAAAACTTAGCAGCGAAGTCTGGAAAGGCGAGGACGGGGGCGGTAGTTAGGAGTACTTTTAGGTTGTCGAAAGCCGATTGTTGCTCCGTGGTTCATGTCCACGCACGTCTCTTTTTCAAAAGTTGGGACATGTGCTGGCGGCGAAGTTTGGGTCAAACCTGCGGTACCACGAATCCATCCCGATGCACTGGCGAAGCTCTTTAAGGTTGGTGGGCGGTCTCAGGTCTTTCACTGCCGCTATTTTGTCGGGCTAAGTGTGGATACCTTCCTCGCTATCCACGTGGCCCATTCCGACCCTATGGGCGTCAGCAAACCAACGGCGATCCAAAGATGGGGATCCCTGTTGGAATTGTGGCCCTTGTGATCTCCGTCGAAGTTACCGTACTCGTCCGCTCCGTTGATGGTCTACCGTGCGAGGACTCCTTTGTTATCCACGAACTCGTGGTCCTGGAGGAGATCCTCGTAATCGTGTTCGCTGTGGGCGCTCTGTTGGCCGTAATTTCGGTAGATATTCTAGTAATCGTGTTTCCTGAGGGCGTCCGTGTGCTCGTGGTCTCGGTAAGTCTTCTCGTTGCCGTATTTTCCATTAATTGGCTTTGAGTTAGGGTCTCGGGTGCTAGTCCCGTCGCCAGGGTCTCTGCTGCTGGTCTGGGATCCTCGTTCTCTGTTGACGACGTCGTGAGCATGTTCTCTCGTGCTTGTCTTGGATTTTTGCTCTGCGTTGATGATGCCGGGGGCATGTTCTCTCGTGCTTGTCTTGTATTCTTGCTCTGCGTTGATGATGCCGGGGGCATGTTCTCGGTTGCTCGTCTTTTTTTCTGATTCTCTGTGTGTGATGTCGTAGCCGTGGTCGCTGTTGCGCATTTTAAATTCTCGTTCCGGGGTTCCTGGGCTTGTACGTAGCTGGTGATACCCCTTGGCTCGTCGGCGTTGATGTAGCGGCCTTGTAGATGTAGACGCGTGGTGCCTCGTTGAACTAAATACCCCAGTGTCGGATCGTGAATGCCACTTGAAAGGTGCAGAGGGACGAAGTACTTGCGTGAGCTCCAGCCTCGACGTGTCCTTGCCTTGTTTCTTTTGAAGGAAAAGCTCTTCTCGCATACACCGGACTGGACTCAGGTGACCTGCACGTTTGAAAATTGCCCTCGGACGTCAGGACAATCGGGGACACGTTGCTTTTGCCTGTTGTGGCAGAGATATTTGCAGACCGAGTTTTTGATCTACGATTTTCTTCTTCTCTGATGGGGCTTTAGCGGCGGGTTGCGGCGATCTGGAACGCCCCGCGGATCTGGTATATTGTCTTTCGAGTTTCGCTAGGCGTGTCCAAATCGCTGGTTTGAATTTTCCTTCCGTGAATATAGCGAAAGCCTTCCTTATGTCGTCGACGGTGCCTTCCTTGTCGAATCCGAACTCGTCTGCGAATCCTTCGAGCTCGTCCCGACGTCATTGATATATCCAACCGGTACCCAACCCAGGATTCTGTGGCGTAATACTCACTCTGATCGTGATCAGCGCTTTGGTTCATGACGGGGATTAGAAGCTCGATTTCGAGGGAAACGTGAGCGGAGCGGAACCGAAACTATGGCTGACAAGAGCTGGTTCGCTGGGTTTTTATTTTGCACTATCTTGACTATATTTGCTATCTTGCTTGTTTTCACCTTCAGTGACGTCGTATAGTATTTTCTTTACGCACTGCATTTTGTTTACAGGTGCTTTAGTTTTGGGCTCTGCACTGGGCGTGTTGCACTGGCACTGTGCATGCATCGCGATGGTTTTCAACTGATGACAATGACGTCATACTAGGGCTCGATTTTCTTTGCGGGATTCAGGCGATAATCCTGTGCGGACGCACATACTTGCAACTGACCCGGGAAATCGACCCCATCTCCTCATTAGCGCCGTCTCTGCCGTGCGCTGCGACATCCAATGACAATTCTTCTTCTTCTTCGACCAGCTCCGCGACGAACACTAGGATAACGCCCTCGAACACCGAACACGCCGAACACAGCAACACTACCAGGGCAACGCAACCGAACATCGAATACGCCGAACACAGCCGCACTACCAGGACAACGTCAGCAAGCCCCAATCCCACCAGACCCAGCAACAGAACTTTGACGGAGACGACTGCGACACCACTGGACATATCCAGGGCCAGTCGGTCTACTCTGAAGACGATACGAAATGAAGCCATCCAGACCACAAATCAAAGCCTTTGCCACGCCAGACCCAGCAGCATCACCAGGACAACGAATCAAAGCCTCGACCACGCCAGAACCCAGCAATATCCCCAGGACAACGGATCACAGCCTCGACCACGCCAGACCCAGCAGCTCTACTAGTACAATGCACCAAAGCCTCCATCATGATGGACCCAGCAGAGGTACCAGGATGATACCCGCCCGACGCACCCATAGTCGATATAATGTCGACGAGTTGGAGTTGCTCGGCTTGGAACGCAGCCTTCTGCTGAGGATCGAGGAAACGGCCAATCTACTGCAGCTTTTCCGTGTCCATCCAGAGGTAGCAGTAGTGCAGGACGAGGCAGGCTGGACCGTGGCCCCAGTGGAATGGCGGACCAACACCTTCCACCATCGACTACCATTGGACCTGATCACCAACCTTACAGTGTATCTACGGAACCCCATGTCACGATTGGGCATACGACGGTTGGAGATCCATGACGGACGATTTTTACAAAAGCGTACGCTCCCCCACATTTTTTTTTGTTCTCTTTTCTACTTTATGATCTCATTTATTATTAGGATTAAGGCCATAGAGGCTTTGTTATTGATCATTATTATTTAGGTTTAAGCGTATTTGCCCCGAATTTTTTCATTTATTACATGGCCAATAAGAATAAGAACCGTCTCGTGACTTTGTTGGAGGGAGGGCGCCACGATTACGGTCACGAGGACGATCATAAAAGATCCATCCTTAACCACACCAACGACAGAGAGAGAGCCTAGCCACGCAGCCAACACCAACGACAGAGAGAGAGAGTCCAACCGCACACCCACACTGACGACGGAGAGATAGTCCAGCCACGCAGCCAACACCGACGACAGAGACAGAGTCCAGCCGCACACCCACAATGACGACGGAGAGAGACCCCAGCCACGCAGCTAACGACAGAAAAGGGAGCTCAGTAACACAACCAACGGCAACGACAGAGAGAGAACCCAGCAACACACTCATGCCACGAAGGGAGAGAGCGATCCTAACGACACGCCCACGGCGAAATAGAGCGAAAGCTCATCGAACAGACAGAGACTGGCAGAGGACAGAAGAAAACGCCGTTATCCAGCGGCCCATGAACAGACGAAAGAACAGACAGAGACTGGGAGAGGACGGTAAGAACACCGTTACCCAATGGATCACGTCGACAGAGAGCGACAGAGTACCGACATGGAGAGAGCGAAGGCTCGCCGGCAGAGCGTGGGCAGCTCGAGACCGACAGACAGGGCTTGCGATCAGGAAGTCCGTCCTAAGACACAAGGGAGTGCAGACGTGTCCACGGAGATCGCAGCGAGTTTTGGATCCACGGGTACCCAGAAGTTCCGTTGGACGAGTGTCCCGGACTTTTGGAGACGCTGACTGGCGTCGCTGTGTCTCCCTCCCTAGTACCGTAGTGTGTAGACATCCAGGTCTAATAAGGTGCCGTACGGCGATTGCATAGGCCATTTCAGTTGACCTCTCCTATTGTCGTGGTCAAAGAGTCATCGAAGCCCACATTGGTTGGAGTCCCGGCAATTTATACATTTTTCTATAATTTCGACCCTGGTGTGACTGAGAGTTGAACCGCGGCCCAGATCGCTTCCAACAATATAAATTTTTCGTCTTCGCTTTCATTGCATCCCTCTACTTGCCGCCTTTGAGAGCAATAAAGCTCGCAACGTTAGATCTGTACAGCCGGAGTGAAAAAGTAAGGGGGAAATAAAAAAAATGAAAGGCTTGTTATAGTTAAAATGAGTGACGACAATTTTAATATCGGGTCTGACTTCAGAGGCTCGTTACACAATTGGACGTCATAAACCTGCGCCAAAGGGATGAATACGACCTAAGAGTGATGTTCGGCTAAGCGCCTGCCCATGGCAGCACAAAGAGAAGCATAGTTACTCTCTTTACTATATAACACTCTCAATGCATCGTTGCTAGTGCTTCCCTACGCTCTCAATCGCTACATCGCCTTTTCCCTAAGTTCGTCCGACAAGAGCTGTAAGGGAGGCTCATCAGCAAAGCAGAGAGCACTCAAAATTTGATCGTCTTCGTAAGCGCTTGCTCGTATCGTCGAATAATTAACTCTTTTTCGTTGGCACTGTGACCTGTTCATTTGTTGCATCACTCGCATTGTCTATTAACATTAAATCAATAATACATGAACCTAATATACACATCGAAATCAAACCAATTTCGTTTTAATACATTTTTCATAAAAATACGCTGCTGAAGAAGCTCAGTAGCTCAACAAGTGATGTTAAAAAAACTGACGGAGCTGAAAGCTAATTTTGCCGTCGCTCACGACCGATTTGAGGAGCAGGTTTTTGCGAGCTATTAGTTCCGAGTGGCCGGGGCAATTTGATTCTGCCGTGCTACAACTGAGACTATTCTGCAGCGGGAGTTGAGAAAGCGTTCTCAGCACACGCATTGTTCCACATTTCGAATAAATCCAAACGAATCCTAATCTCTTATCTACATGGCAAATCGATAGCGCCTGCCACACCTGTAGCTGCCCAAGTTTAGCGGAGAGTATACGGAGTGGGTGGACAAGTTTCTACTCTATGTTCATAACGTGGGCTACTGTACCTCATAGCCCTCATAAGCCACGCTCTTTTTCTCCTCGTGGTTGTCCGGGTGAACGCAAGTAAAAAAAATTGATAGCTCTGACCCAGACAAGGTCAAGTCAAGGTGCCGAGTGCAGCGCACAAATATACTTTGGTCGACTGGGATAATTGCCCATCACCAATATTGCAGCGATACCAATTAAGACTGGCTGGAGAAAGACGTCCCGAAATTGTCTCATTATTTGTGCAAGTAGTGGTGCAATTATCAACCGAGAAAATGTCGACAGGTTCTGTTCCGTGTGTAGGATTAGCACCACTAATTCTGGTTTAGAAGCAGCCGATCTGCGTGCGTGGGTGCATCGCCCTCCTTTCGGGCGTTCGTCGACAAACCGGGTGCAGCAGCCGTCACTCCCCAAGCTCGAATAGGCGTGCTGACCCTGTGATCGCCCTCCTGCAGGTGAATCTGGAACCCTGGTGAACTGCCGCCTTTCCTGTGTGGGACGGTCAGCGAGAATCTTCCGTCCTGTTACTGGCTATATGTCCGGTCCAGTTGGTTGCCGTGTATAGAAACCGTAGGCGTAGCCCCAAGGGAACATAGCCCCAACGCCGGCCCAGTGACTTGGCTAAGTTTCAATCGAAAAATCTAGCCTGGAGCAGCGGTCAGCAGTTCTGAAAACATACAGAGTGCATCCGTGGGCCAAGCATTAACAGCTGCTGGGCTTGCTGATATCGAAAACGTGAAATTTGGAACCTAACATGAGTTTTTTTCGGTTACGGCCTGTATCCAGCACCGCGAAAGTTCTGTGGAACTTAAGTGAAATAGTGTGACCAAGAACATAAAAAGTGATTTGCCACTCTCATGAATCAGCTGTGTTTTTTAAACAGCGCCAATTTTGAAAATGAAACTAAAATTAAAAAAAGGAAGAAAAGTAATTCTGACGATGAAGTATTGTGTTGGTAGCGGCACATATTGTTGTAAGAAGAGGTACAGCACAGTCGGAGGCGCCAAAACGTCAAAATAATCAAAACGCTTATTTTCCGTGATCCGCCAAAAACGTGGTCTTGCCTCAACTGCTTTAATTAATGCGATCTTCTCCTCTCGTTGAAAATTGGTGTCCCTCTTGGTAAATTTGCGACTTTGTTTTCCCTCCATTTTTGAAACTTCTCACTTGTACTTCAGCTGTTCTCACAGTCCACATTAGTGTGGATATCGATACTATCGATAAGAATTCGTGGATTCCGTTTACGTTGCTGGATACTGACGCCAGGAAAACACAAACGAAAAATTACTGGCCCAGTTTTTTTTATATGAAGTTTGGCAGTAATTTTTCGTTTCCGCGGTGCTCGATACCCAGCTTTACTTTAGAATTATTATTGTTAAAAAAAAAAAAAAGTAGAGTAAATGATGGATACTCCCTTGCATTAGATTATGTTCTCACTAATCGAATATTGAAAGTTGTATACTGTGAGGAACCGTGGGCCTCACAGCAGCGATGTGACTGACGGGCCGGATATGACTGACGGACCGGATATGACTGACGGGCCGGATAAGTATGACGGCCCGGCAGGTCCGGATATCCGGGGGGCCGCCAAATTCTCCGCGGCCTCTCCCCTGAGAGGGGCGGATAGGCCGCCGTTAGGGGAAAGAGAGCGCGAGTGGCGAGAAGAGGCGGCTCTCACTGGAAGGAGGAACCCACGGGAGCGGACCGGCAGCGGACCAACGCATGTCCAAATATGGGCATTTGGACGGGTCGCCGACCGGGTCCCGTTACGAAGGCCGTGGGGACCCTCGAAGGCCCGATGGAAATTTACTGGCGGCGGAGGTCCCGTTAGGCTCGGCCTATAAAAGGAGGCCGACGCCTACAACGGGGCTCTGATTAAGCGCACGCGAGCCAAGTAGAGTGATCGACATCGGGCGAGAAAAAAGGTGAAAAGTGAAAGTGAAGTCAAACAGCTAGCCGGTGAACGCTGATCAAGGAGAGAGGATCAGCCGAGGAAAACAAGGAGCAACAGGACCAGGACAAATCCGAGTGAGTCGAATACCGAGACAGGGATTCTAGAGCAGTCAGTGGTGAATCAAGAGAAGGGCGAACCGTCGAGTGCGAATTCAGAGTGGCGGATCGAAACAGTTGCTGAAATCGTTGGCCCCTGAATACTGGCATCGACGCCGCTACGCCTGGAGTCAGCCACGCGACTGACCGATTCCCCGGTATAACAGAGGAGTAGTAATATAAGCAGTAGCCATAAGCCCTAGCCCTAAACTAGTCCTAAGAACGCTCAGAGATAATAAACGATATCAAAACAGAAAACCCCGTCTTATTATTTGTCGTTGAGGCAACACATACAAATTCGTTGCTCCGAGCCCAGTGACCGCTGAGCGAGCCCAGCTACCGCAAGCGGACACAAAAACGGTTCGTTACAACTGGCGCCCAACGTGGGGCCTCACGACAAGTAATTCATACGGAGGGAAGGGGGATATCGAGGTTTGAGCGAGAATGGGAAGGGGACAATGGGTCCACCGCCTGAAAAAGGAGGAGCTGGTCCAGTGCGGCCAGGCCTTCGGCGTACGGCTAGAAGGCACCTTGGACGAGATGAGGAAAGCCTTCAAGGAGTGGGTGAAAGTCCACGGCGAGGAGCCCGAGTGGGCTGACCTCCTAGAAGTATGGGAGGATAGGACGAGGGGAACAGTAACGACGCCCAGGCCGGAGGACAGACAGGCTGCAGGGGATCGGCTGACGCTGCCACCCGACGCAAAGGCGGCTGCATTGTGGAAGTCGCCGGCAGTGATCCAGAGTGAGCTGATCGCGAGCCTATCGGTGCCCTCTCGAGAGTATTCGGCCGTCGCCATGACAGGGAGGTCGCGAGAGGCCTCGGCCTCTCGAGAGGGAAGAGAAACGCCGATACCACGGCAGACACGCCCGAAGAGCGCTCGGGACTTCAGCCCGGAGCCTGAAAGAGAGAGGCTCGATCCCTGGTACAGACGCTCGGCGAGGATGGAGGGAGATAGGGGCCGTGCTTGGGAGGAAGGGCGCAGGCAGGAGCCACAAACCACAAGGCCGGCACACCAAGACTACGCCAAGGTGGCGAAGCAGGTGAGGGAGTGGTCGTTCCGATTCGACGGTACGACGAAACCTCTCGAGTTCTTGGAACAGGTCGAGTGGTCTGCCGAAACATACGGGCTGGATCCTGACCTCATTCCAAGGGCGAAGCCCGAGCTCCTGAAAGGGAGGGCGTTGATGTGGTTTGTCGCCAACAATCGCCAGTGGAGAACCTGGGAGGACTTCTCGGCCAGCTTCCAGGCATATTTCCTGCCGCGGGGCTATTTCGACAAGCTCCGTCAGGACGTGCAGATGCGCAAACAGAGGTGGGGCGAGCCCTTCAAGGAATATATGGTGGAGATGCAGACGCTGATGCGACCCCTGAAATGTTCCCAGGCCGAGCAGACCGAGCGCATCAAGGAGAACAGCATGCCGGACCTGAGGGCGTACATGCGGCCGTACGGGTGTCGGAGTCTCGACGAGATGATGGTGATGGCTGACGAGTTCGAGGCGTTGGAGAGGGATCGGGCGGAGTTCCATAGAGAGAACCCAGCGTCAAGGGCGCGAGCCGCGAATTCCTTCAACAAGCCGGCGTCGGCAGAGGCGTGCCGCAGATGCCTGGACGGTCAGCCAGAGGAACCAAGTCGAGCGAGGGCACCCGTGGGCACAAGCGCCGCGCGGATGGAGGCGTCCCCTATCGAGAACGGTTACGTCCGGAATCCTGCGCAGGCCTGCCGCCGGTGCGGCAGTGGTGAGCACTGGAGCAGAGAGTGCAACGCGCGTCCAATTACGTATTGTTGGATGTGTGGGAAAGTGGGCGTTGCGTCGTGGCAATGTTGCCGTCGTCGGGAAACGCCCCGCGACCCCAGCCACGAAGGGCCGTGCCAGGGTCGCAAGAAGCCGGCCCTCAAGCCTAGTCGGACAACTGAGTAGTGAGGAGACGCAGTTGTCCGCAATGGTGCGTGTCGGGGAGGAGGCGTTTCGGGCCACGGTAGACACGGGGGCCACGAGCAGCTTCGTCAGCCGTACCTTGGCGGACCGGCTGGGAGACGCCGGAAAGAAAGTGGCGGTGCGAAGGCAAGTGCGGATGACAGACGGCCACACACAAATAGTGGCAAGCCAGATGGAGGTGGAAGTGGAGTTCGGGGACAAGGAGGTCCTCATGCCACTGCTCGTACTACCAGGGGTGATCGACGAGTTGGTTCTGGCGTGGGACTTCCTACGAGCGGTCGGGGCGGAGGTGATCTGTGCGGGGCACAGAGTCGTGATCCACGCCGAAGATCGGAAGAAGGAGGTCAGCGGCGAGAGGCTGGCAGTGGCGAAAGCCGAAAGCCCGGCCGAGGCCCCAGAACCAGAAGCGGCGGCAGAGGTTACCTCAGCGGAAGCCGAGGTCGAGAGCTCCATGGATGAGGAGCCTGTGGCAGAGTTCCTGGCCCGGGAACTGGCCGAATTTGCCAGGATGAAGGGAGTGTCAAACGTGGCCATGCACACCATCACCATGAGTGATCCGCGGCCGATCAAGCAAAGATACTACCCTAAGAACCCCAAGATGCAAGCAGAGATAAACCAGAAGGTGGACGAGCTGCTGGAAATGGGATGCATCGAACCGTCAAAGAGCCCGTACAGCTCACCAATAGTGATGGTGAAGAAGAAGTGTGGCAAGTGGAGGCTGTGCGTGGATTTTCGTCAAATAAATGCGAAATCTATAAAGGACGCGTATCCGATGCCGAGGATTGATTATATCCTCGACCAGTTACGGGAGGCGCGGTTCATCAGCAGGCCACCTTCCAGCGAGTGCTGGACCAAGTGATCGGGCCGGAGATGATGCCTCACGCCTTCGCCTACCAGGATGACATCGTAGTCATTGGAAGGACGGAAAAGGAGCATCGAGAAAACCTGAAGGAGGTGTTCCACCGCTTGAGGGGAGCAAATTTAAGGCTAAACGCCGAAAAGTGCCAGTTCTTCCGGAAGGAACTGCGATACCTGGGTCATAAGGTGACGAGCGAAGGGATCTGCACGGATCCCGAGAAGGTCGCGGCCATCGCCGAGTTAAAACCGCCAACACATGTGAAGGAATTGCGGCAGTATCTGGGAGTGGCATCGTGGTACCGGCGATTCGTGCCGGGATTCGCGACCTTAGTACAACCCCTGACTGCGCTAATGAAAAAGAAAGCGGAATGGGTGTGGACTGAAGAACGGCAGAAAGCGTTCGAAGCAGTAAGAGATAGCTTAGTGGCCGATCCAGTGCTGACATGTCCCGACTTCTCCAAGAAGTTCGTGCTCCAAACGGACGCCAGCGATTATGGGCTGGGAGCGATCCTCACACAGGAGACGAACAGGAGAGGGTGATCTCGTATGCCAGCAGATCCCTAAATGCCGCCGAGAAGAATTACTCGGCCACTGAAAAGGAGTGTCTGGCCATAGTGTGGGCAGTCAGGAAGTTGAAGCCGTACCTGGAGGGATACCGCTTCTAGGTGATCACGGACCACATGGCACTAAAGTGGCTGAACAGCATCGAAAGCCCGTCGAGCAGAGTGGCCCGGTGGGCATTAGAGCTGCAGCAGTATGACTTCGAGGTGTCATACAGGAAGGGCCAGCTGAACGTCGTAGCGGACGCACTCTCTCGACAACCCCTGGCGGAGAAATGCCGAAGAGCCAAAGGGGGGGAGGACGACGAGGGAAGGACGGAGCGGTCGTGCAAATGGCACAAGAACCTGCAGGAAAGGGTTCGGAAGGAGCCTCAAAAGTACCCGGACTTTGTGGAGAAGGGAGAGAACCTCTATCGCCATATCCCGCATCAAGCTGGAAGCGAAGAGGTCGTCTCCTGGAAACTCTGTGTTCCCAAGGAATCCCGGGAGAGGGTGCTACGGGAGAACCACGATGACCCAGGAGCGGGTCATGCCGGTGGGAGGAGGACAGCAGCAGGAGGACGGGTCGCGGCGCGGTACTACTGGCCGGGGATGCACAGGGACGTAAGACGGTATGTCCGAAAGTGCATACAGTGCCTACGATACAAGCCGAGTCAGCTGCAAGCCGCGGGGAAGATGCTGACACGGATACCGGAGGAGCCGTGGGCGACCGTATGCGCAGATTTTGTGGGACCTCTGCCGAGGTCGAAACATGGGAACTCGATGCTGCTGGTTATAGTGGATCGTTTCTCAAAGTGGACAGAGCTGGTGCCAATGCGCAAAGCGACGGCAGAGGCCCTAACAAAGGCGTTTCGGGAGCGGATAGTGGCCCGGTTCGGAGTTCCCAAGGTGGTCATCACGGACAACGGGGTGCAGTTTGCCAGCAGAATCTTCAAAAGATTTCTGGAGCAGATGGGAGTGCGCCATCAGTTCACGGCGCCATACACGCCGCAGGAGAACCCGACAGAGCGTACAAACAGGACGGTCAAGACAATGATGGCACAATTCTGCGAGCGGGACCAAAGATGCTGGGACGAGAGTTGGCCTGAGCTGATGCTGGCAGTAAACACAGGGGTGTCCGAATCAACTGGATATTCCCCGGCGTTTATAGTGCCGGGAAGGGAGCCCCGCCTGCCAGGGGCCCTGTATGACGAGGAAACAGTCGGTACCGGGCAAGAAGTGCAAACGCCCACGGAAAATGCCCAAAAGCTAAGAGAGCTGTTCCAGCTGGTGCGGCGCAATTTGGAGAGGGCTGCCCAAGACCAAGCCCGCCACTATAACCTACGGAGGAGGCCATGGAAGCCTAAGGTGGGAGAGGTGGTGTGGGCCAAACAGCATCATCTCTCGAACGCGGCGGAGGGATTTGCAGCCAAGCTGGCATCCAAATACGAGGGGCCCTATCAAATAGTCAGATTTTTGTCCGGTGATCGTCAGATTGAAAAAGGAAGGAGACAAGAAAGAGAGGACGGCGCATATAGGGGACCTAAAGCAGCAACCGAGGGAGGAGAATGGCGTCACCCAGGACGCGGAAGAATAACGACACAGAAATGCTTGATTGGCCATGCAGGGCGAGGGTGTAATTTGCCACGCAGGGCAAGGGTGTGAATTGCCACGCAGGGCACACTTCGGAGTGCCACGCAGGACACATTGCGGAGTGCCACGCAGGACACATTTCGGAGTGCCACGCAGGACACACTTAAAATTAGCTACATTAACGGCGGCAGTTGAAGATGGTGACGGACGCGTGGAAGATGCCTGGAAGAGCAAAAAAAAAAAAAAAAAAAAGACAGATGAAAAATCACAGAAAACAAATTGTGTGTAAGGGGCTGAAAACCCAGAAGGGGAGGGGGAACCCAAAGCGCGGTGCGCGGGGATGAAAGTTCCGAGGCCCGGTGAGGGCTGGTCGGTGGTGATGAGTGGGTCCAGGCTCACGCTTCGATGTGGGAGTCCAGGCCAGCTAGAAGCGTAGGACCCGACAGAGCAGGTGCAGCTCAGGCGTGGTCTACCGGGCGAGGAGTCGGATGATCCTCGCGTCCGAGCCTCTGCCTGAGCGTACCACCTAGCCAGATTCGGGCCGAGGGCGTGAGAAGCTGGCCTGGGAATGGCCGCCGAGAAGTCAAGCCCGGGCGAAAGGTCAAAGAACCTGTTGATCGCGGGGGGCATCGAAGCGGACGCCTCATATCGAAGGCAGAGGGCGAGCTGGAAGGAGGAGAATGAGTAAAATGTCACACCGATTGGGCATACTCACCGGGAGGAGGGGGCGAACTGAACAGCGCACGGGGCCGACAGGTTTCGCCAAGCCAGATGGGGAGTCGCCCAGGAATCAGAGGTGTCCATCCTCTGTTCCGAGAACGGGAGGTGGATACATCAGATGGACAAACACAAACAAACACAAACAGCACAAAAACAACGCGCACACAAACAGTTTAAACAAAAAAAAAAGGAGATCCAACGAACGGAGAGCCAACATCAGGAAACGGAGGACGTGGCACAGTCCGTCAGTTGAACAATGCACAAACAATTCACGACACGGAGAGGCCAGAACTGGCCATCCTCTGTTCCACGAACGGGAGGTGGGTCCATCAGGAGATGGATAGCGCGGCACAATCCGTTCGATGGACATCAAAATAAACAACACACGAAACAATCCATCAAACGGATATCCAACACACAAAAAAAAAAATTTTTGTTGTTATTAACAGAGCTGTAAACAATAACAGACACGGCGGGGGCAACGTTGCGGCGAAAGTGGATAATGAGAGAGCATGCAAGGAAGAAAGCAGTTATTCCTTGTGTGCTCTCACCGCGCTCATCTACGGGAAGAAAGCAGTTATTCCTGGAGATGAGAGCGGTGACATGAGATTCACGATGAGATGAGACGACGACGAGGTCGTTATTGTGGCGTGGCAAACCGCGGAGGAGCTGGACCGGGCATACAGGGCGGCCGAACTGCTGCACGCCGAGAAACGGCGCGTGCAGGAAGACACGGTCCAGCTGCGGCGGCGGATCGCCGAGATCCGCGAAAGGATGGCGGCCAGGAGCAGCGACGAGAGCGGCGAGAGCGACGGCGAGGTCGCAGACGAAGGCGACGGGGAGACCGCGAGCGACGACGACGAGCCGGCGCGGCCACAACCGTGGGCCTCACAGCAGCGATGTGACTGACGGGCCGGATATGACTGACGGACCGGATATGACTGACGGGCCGGATAAGTATGACGGCCCGGCAGGTCCGGATATCCGGGGGGCCGCCAAATTCTCCGCGGCCTCTCCCCTGAGAGGGGCGGATAGGCCGCCGTTAGGGGAAAGAGAGCGCGAGTGGCGAGAAGAGGCGGCTCTCACTGGAAGGAGGAACCCACGGGAGCGGACCGGCAGCGGACCAACGCATGTCCAAATATGGGCATTTGGACGGGTCGCCGACCGGGTCCCGTTACGAAGGCCGTGGGGACCCTCGAAGGCCCGATGGAAATTTACTGGCGGCGGAGGTCCCGTTAGGCTCGGCCTATAAAAGGAGGCCGACGCCTACAACGGGGCTCTGATTAAGCGCACGCGAGCCAAGTAGAGTGATCGACATCGGGCGAGAAAAAAGGTGAAAAGTGAAAGTGAAGTCAAACAGCTAGCCGGTGAACGCTGATCAAGGAGAGAGGATCAGCCGAGGAAAACAAGGAGCAACAGGACCAGGACAAATCCGAGTGAGTCGAATACCGAGACAGGGATTCTAGAGCAGTCAGTGGTGAATCAAGAGAAGGGCGAACCGTCGAGTGCGAATTCAGAGTGGCGGATCGAAACAGTTGCTGAAATCGTTGGCCCCTGAATACTGGCATCGACGCCGCTACGCCTGGAGTCAGCCACGCGACTGACCGATTCCCCGGTATAACAGAGGAGTAGTAATATAAGCAGTAGCCATAAGCCCTAGCCCTAAACTAGTCCTAAGAACGCTCAGAGATAATAAACGATATCAAAACAGAAAACCCCGTCTTATTATTTGTCGTTGAGGCAACACATACAAATTCGTTGCTCCGAGCCCAGTGACCGCTGAGCGAGCCCAGCTACCGCAAGCGGACACAAAAACGGTTCGTTACAATACCACGGAGAGAATTCATGTCCAGGTCAAAAAAGCATTGGGTTAACCTCGTACTAATAATGTTATATCTATTATCACAGAGACTCACCATCACCTTAACACTCATCCTTTCATGCTGATAACTATTCATTTATTCATCCATCTACTCATCATCATCATCACAGCTAACACAAGGAAAGATCTTTCTGCGTGGAGCAACATTAGAAACAGTATCGTAAGTGATTAACCTATATGTACTTAGAGCCAATTCGAGACATGAAGAAGTGAATGTGCTGGTTTGTCTACCTTGTGATCATCTTGTAAGATCATCTGTTCGCATGCTCTCGGTGCATACGCACACACCATCACACTCATGTTCGCCGCACGTACTGCTTATATGGCAGTGCCACGGCCACGGCCTTTACAAATTGAAACTAAACATTGAAAATAAACACAAACTTTTGTAAATGTGGAGTCAGAGTTGCCGAAAAAGCTCGGCAGCTTCCAACATTTTGGTGACCCCGACGTGATCCGTGAGCTTATCGTATGAAAAAGTGTACCAACATATAGTTAAATCTGTTTCTAAGTTTAACATTTTTCAAATCGTAGCGAATCAAAAGTCGTTGTGGCCGACCGTGACAGTTCTAACGGCCCGCTATTCGTTTTTCGCATTCCCTTTCACCGTCTGCTTCAGCCTGCCTAACGCACTGTCGAGACCGGCTGCATATAGTGTAAGCCGTTATCTTCTTCGTCTCTTCTATCGTCGGTTAGTTCAGCCAGCGCTCGCGAGCGGCTACGTTGACCTCTCTCTGGTTTTTCTTACTCGATATCAGAGTAACATTTTCGATCGTGGATAACTGTTGGTTTTTGGTCATCGCTCGTCGCATTGTCGGTCTTCGCTCTAGCTCTCTGTGCCGGTGAAGTGCATACATACACATATACATTTTCCTAAGTTAGCGGGAAATAAAAAACATTAAAACTACATAGCTAAAATGAGTGACGACAATATAAGTATCGGGTCCGCGTCGGGTGGCACACCTTCGACTGGCGCTCCGCCTGGTGAATTGTTGGCCAGTGCTGTTCCATCTACCAGACGGATTGCTTTTTTGAAGCTAAAAACAACGGCTATTTTCAACAGACTTCAGGGGCTCGTCACCCAATTGGACTTCGAAAAGCTGCGCCAAATGGAGGAGTACGACCTGAAAGGAATGTTGGAATCACTGACAGAGATCAAATCTAATTTTATTGTGGCACACACCAGTTTGGATTTTTATTCAATTTCCAGTGAAATACCTCTGCAATTCGATTCGTCTCTATTAGCATTGAGGACGGCTCTTCAGCGGGAGTTGGGCAAGCGTTCTCAGCCCGCGCATTGTTCGACATTTCGCATGAATCCAAACGAATCTCAATCCCTGATATACATGGCAAATCGATCGCGCCTGCCACAACTGCAACTGCCCAAGTTCAGTGGAGAGTACACGGAGTGGACCAGCATCTACTCCATGTTCACAGCGGTGAAGCAGAGCTTACTTCTATCGAGAAGCTACAGCAATTACGGTCCTATTTGAGCGGAGTGGCCATGGATACCATCAGGTCGTTCGAGATGACCGAGAATAATTATCACACAGCATTTGACATTTTAAAGGCCAGAATCTCTAACAAGCGTCTCATCTTACAGGCACACATTAGAGCGGTATTTGGGCTGACTCGCGGCGACTCATCAGTGGGCACTGATGCCGCCACCTCACATTTTCGCACGTTGCAAGTGCTGGGATCGAAGGACAAAATTGCAGACGCTATAATCATCTATGCAATTTGGCGGAATTTGGACAGAGTAACGCAAACCAAATGGGAAGATGTCTCGTCTAGCCAAGGTCTTCCGGGAAAAATTGTCAACTTTCCTGGAGAACAGATGTCGAACCCTTGAGGGCATCCAGCATGCCCTGCAAGGACAAGATGATCAGGTTGGCAAGCGTGAAAAAACCGTGAGTTCATAGCATCGAGCGCTCCCGCTACGGTTTGTTGTGTGATGGCTCGAGCCATACCATTACAAATTGCGAGCGCTTCAAGGGTGTATCGCCGGATGAGCGCCACAAAAAATCAAGGAGACTGGGCCTATGCGTGAATTGCCTACGAAGGGGCCATCACGTGAAAGATTGCCGATCAGGTCTCTGCCGTACTTGCCGATTGAAGCACCACTCTCTTTTTCACTTCGTTCGCTCATCAGATAGCGCTCAATCCTCGCAAACACAGCCAAGCCATACCGCCATGGTTACGTTGTCGCCCCAATTGTCGCAAGCCCTCATATCCCAAAGACCGTCTGATGCTGTGCTATTAGCCACTGTCGTCGTTCTCGTCAAAAACAGCCCTAGAACTTGCATTTCGTAACAAGTCGTCTAGCTAATCAACTTAAACTTCGAAAAACTAAATCGCACACCGCAGTCTCTGGCATAGGCGATGCTAGCTTCTCAACAGAAGGTATCTCGGTGGATCTCGTTCTGAAGTCTCGGATTTCAGAGTTCACCACTAGCATCACAGCCGTCGTTGCCCAGAAGATTACGGATCACCAACCTCGCTCGTCGATTAGCATAGCTAATTGGCATATCCCTTCGTATATCCAGCTTGCTGACCCTTCGTTCTACCAGCCGCAGCGGATTGATCTGCTCATCGGAGCCGGACTCTTCTTCGAGCTGCTGTGTGTGGGACAAATTCAGCTGGCGCCTGGATTACCCTTGCTACAGAAGACCCATTTTGGATGGATTCTATCTGGTGGCGGGCATTCGGCCCCCATTCTCTCGTCGTTCATCGCAGCCCAATCTTTGAATGACATCAATCACAGCACTCGGCTCGATGACTTGGTTCGTAAATTTTGGGAAGTGGAGCACATCTTTGAGCCAATCGCTAGGGCAGGCTATTTGCAGGCAAAGCAGCGTCTGGAAAACTTGTAGCGCAAATTCGTGCGTAATCCCGCTCTCTACGCAAAATATTCGGCTTTCATGAAGGAGTACCTGTCCCTCAACCATATGTCGCTGGTGCCAAACGGAGAAAGGCAAAAGTGCAAATATTTCTTGCCACATCACTGCGTCATCAAGGAGGACAGCTCCACCACAAAGCTGAGGGTCGTATTCGACGGCTCTGCAGCCACCACATCTGGTCGTTCCTTAAATGATCTGCTCATGTTAAGTCCCACCATTCAAGCCAAACTATTTCACACACTCATTCGGTTTCGTACATTTTCCATTGCTCTTACAGGTGATATCGGAAAAATGTATAGGTGTGTGCGTGTCTCAATGCCTGACACCATGCTCCAATGCATATTATGGCGGGACTCTCTTTACGATGAAATACAGGTCTTCAAGCTAAGCACTGTCACCTAAGACTAAGCCTGCATCGTTTTTAGCTATTCGAGCTATGCATCAGCTGGCCATGGATGAGTCATCTTCGTATCCAGTGGGGTATGAAACCATTCTACAGAACTTCTACGTGGATGACATGATATCTAGAGGGAATTCGGTCGAGGACGTACTGGATATTTTGCGTCAAACCACGGATTTTCTTGCTCGAGGCAATTTTCAATTGCGGAAATGGTGCTCCAACTCCCTCGATGTGCTTCGTACAGTCCCAGACGCCGAAAGGGAAAGTTTTCTGAAGCTGGATGATGGCAGTGATGTAACAAAGGCGCTTGGACTCATTTGGGAGCCCCATAAGGACTGCTGACAGGCACACTAAGCGTTCGGAGAGACAAGCTGCATTGGGATGAGAGTCTTCCTCAGTCGTTGGACTCGGCTTGGACTGATTTTTGCAAGGACTTCGCCACTGTGGTTCACGCCACCACGCTATGTACTTCAACCCAAGGCAAGGTTTGAATTGCATGCCTTTTGTGATGCCAGCCTCCAAGCCTACGGGGCTTGCGTCTATGCTCGATCGTTTACAGATACAGCCGCTGAGGTTCACTTGCTTTGTTTGAAGGCAAGGGTTGCCCCACTAAAAACCCTCACGGTTCCCAGCCTTGAGCTATGCGCAGCGTTCCAATTAGCAAATTTACTTCGCGAAATCAGGAAAATGGATACCTTTGATTGCCCAATCCATTGTTGGTCGGATTCAACTGTGGTCCTGTCTTAGTTGCGAGAGAGGCTCAACGTATTTGTATCCAACAAAATCGCCGGAATTCAAGAACTTACGAGGGTCATGGATTGGCACTATGTGCCAACTGAGATGAACCTGGCTGACATTCTTTCAAAGGGAGCATTGCCGCAGGATTTCTTGAATTCTAGGTTGTGGATGAATGGACCTACCTTCTTGCAAGGCGAACGAAGTTGCTGGCCTGAACGGTGCTCGCCAGAAATCAACCTTCCCGAAATTCGACACCGGGTATTGCTGTCGTCTGAGCGTGCCGACATCTCGCTCACATTTAAATACATCGACTCATTTGGAGTCATGCTGCGTATCTTCGGCTACGTTCAGAAGTTCATCAGTCCGACGAAGACACCGGACCTCCCTTCTGACGACCTTCGAAAATGATCCCATCTGTTATGTCGCATCGTTCAACGGGCCCATCTGTATCCTGAGTACCGTACTCTGCAGAATGCAGAATACTCTGCATCGCTTTCGCCCTTTATAGATGACGTCGGGCTAAAACGTGTTGGTGGTCGCCTGCGGCACTCAACTCTCGGCTTCGATGTACGTCACCCAATCATTTTGCATGATCGTCCACTGACTTTCGCCATCATCGCACATTTTCATCGGAGGCATCACCTAGCGGGTCCGCAGTCGTTGCATGGAGCAATTCGCTTACAGTTCTGGCCCATCGGCGACTGTGGCTCGTGCCTTGAGGAAATGCGTCATCTGCTGCAGATCCCGACCTCGTCCTGCTGAGCACATCATGGCTGACCTACCAAAAGATCGAATACAGAATTCGCCTGCATTCAGTGTCAATGGAATTGATTACTGTGGCCCATTCTACTACAAGCCAGATGGGCGCAGTCGAACGCTAATGAAATGTTATATTAGCGTCTTCATCTGTTTTGCCGCAAGGGCAGTCTGGTTGGAATTGGTGAAGGATTTATCAACTGCAGCTTTCTTGAGTGCCCTCAAACGTCCCCGATGCGATTGTGCGGACAATGCCACCAATTTCTTGGGATTCTTCGTCAGCTATTTAGCAGCGAGAAGAATTGCGCTGAAGTCCACAATCACTGCCTCAACAACGGCTTCGATTGGAAGTTCATACCGCCCCTCCTCACGTTGTGCGTCCTTCGAGTTAAGGATTCTGTTAAAAGCCCTGGTTTTTCAACGGGTGGGAGTATTGTAGGAGCAGCAGCAGCCAGCTAACGACTCTTGCTTTATCTATTTTACACTCATATACTCTTACGCTCTAGGTGCACACTAATGTTCGCCGTGAGTACTGCTTATAGGACAGTGCGTCGGTCAAATTGGATTCACTCTACAAATTCGTCGTCGAACGCAGCATCGCGTATCGTTGTTATATACCGGTCGTCAAATTGTCTATCGCGCTGCAACGGTTCTTGAGTTTATACACTGCCACTCAACTGAATAGGTTCATAATCACCGAGGTTGGAATTGGTCTGAAATTCCTAAATCAATATTCCAATTGACATACATTTCTTTTCTATAACTCTCAAATCTTATATCAATAAGATGCCAAAGTTTAATTTTCATAAATTTATTATTTATTCCTTATTTATTTTTTTTTTCTGAAGAAGTAACAAAAATAATGGTTTTTTTTCAGTCATCTTAATAGGTTGAAAGTACAAAAAAATAAAATGAATTAGAAAATAAGGCCCATATTCATATTTTTTATTATACCCGGTACTCGAAGAGTATAGGGGTATATTAGATTTGTGGGGATAACGGATGTGTGTAACGCACAGAAGGAAGCGTTTCCGACCACATAAAGTATATATATTCTTGATCAGCATCAATAGCCGAGTCGATATAGCCATGTCTGTCTGTCCGTCTGTCCGTCCGTCTGTCCGTCTTCATTTGCGCCTATATCTCAGAGACTATTAAAGCTAGAGCAACCAAATTTTGTATCCAGGCCTCTGTGTTATCACAATACTCCGAATGTATTTCAAAAGTTAGCCCCGCCCACTTCCGCCCACACAAAGGACGAAAATCTGTGGCATACACAATTTTGAAGATACGAGAAAACTAAAAACGCAGAATCATAGAGAATAATCATATCTATCAGAGTGTTGAATCTTGATTAGATCGGAATATTAATATAGCCACTATAAAGAAAACCATTTCGAAAGTTATCGTTCCCTCTCGCTCTCTCTCACACGCGACCCTATCTGCTTTGCACATTCGTATTTTTTGACGCCTAGTTCTCAGAGACTATAAGAGCTAGAGCAATCAACTCTCTATCCTAACTCCTGTGATATCAAACCAGCACGAGTTTATTTCAAAATTTTGCCACGCCCCCTTAAGCCCCCATCTGTGGAATCCACAATTTTTAAGATAAGAGAAAACTAAAAACGCAGAATTATGGAAAATATCCGTATCTATCAGATTACCGAATCTGGATCATATCGGATCATTATTATAGCCAGAAGGAACAAATTAAATTTCAGTGGCTACCAAACGGCAGCCAAGCGATTCCCTCTCTCTCTCGCACACACTTCCATGTCTCTTGTATGTAGTTTTACATGAGTATGTAAAAATGTAGCAGCCGACGTAGTAATTATATGTAAATAAAAATGGAAACTGATAACTTCTAAAATATAAAAATACAACATACGGTTCGACTTAATTTTTTGAAATTTTCCATTTTGGCCAAAATTTAATTCGTCTCTTTTGTGAACATATAATTAATTAAATAAATCGTAAGCTCATATGTATACATAAATACGTATATACTGACTGAGTACCGGGTATAAAGTAGAGCCGCGGCCATTGCCGCGGCTCACAACGTTCCCTCTCGTTTTTTAATTCCAGTTTAGTATCTTTTCAAAGAATTTTAATTTAAGTTCAATAATGTGTGAACCTTCCTTTGTTGGAAATAACTTAAAATACACGAGTGGGTAGGGAGCCATACAAACTTTGTAATATTTTCAATGAAATTGTTGTCCAGGCCGCTTTAATCACCACAACTAAAGTTTCCTTGCTGTCAAATTGGCTGTCTCCTTCATATACTTTATGATATAACAACTCCCACACATTTTCCTTTATATTAAAGTCAGGCGAATATGAAGGCCATTCTAGCAAGTCCACCTTTTGAGCCGTAATAAATTCTTTTACCACCTGAGCAGTGTGAACAGGAGCGTCATCTTGCTGCCAAGTCCACTGCAGAGAGTGGCATATAATTGTATAGTGAGAAAACGCCTTCAGAATTATGCATTTTTGGGTTTCCGTGCTCATTTTGGAAGTTACAAATTCAAGGTCGCAAGTGCCATAAACTGATACCGATCCCCACACCATTACGCCTCCTTCACACGAGTGACGACGACTCAGGAAATGCTCTTCTTTTTGAAGATCATGGTAGTAATAATTGTAGCCATCTGGGCCGTCTAAATTAAATTTCTTTTCGTCGGAAAATACTACGTTGTGCCATTCCTTCGTCCAGCCCATGTGTTTGCGCGCAAATTGCAGTCGCGAAGCTTTACGTGCATCATTTAAAAGCGACTTTTTTTAGGTTTCAATCGCTTAAGATGATCAGCCTATAAAATCACACGTCTTACAGTAGACACACTTACTTTAACACCACAAATTTCCTTAATTTTGGATGCAAAGAGATGGTAATTGGACGCAATATGTCTCCTGTCTGCCACAGTGGTCACGTGTTTGACTCCGCCTTTCATATTTTTGCCATATACGAATTTGTTTCTTTAAAAGTTACTCACAAAATTTTGGCTTCTTCCAATTTTTTGTGAGATTTTGCGATGACTAAGACCACTTTCATTATAGGCTTCGATTTCCTCTTTAGTACTCGGACAATTGCTCCCCGCTACCGATTTCTCATTAAACATAAAGAAAATGTATAAAACTTTGAAATTGCAAAAAAAGCGTGTCAATATATCGCCGAATTTCATCAAAAACTGAAAATCATTCAACTGAACCTATTCATTTGAACCAAAAAATTGCATACAATTTAAGGAAAGATATAAGAAAACAGAATATGCAAAGTAACGGTAATATGTACATTACAAGCGCACAGTGATTTGCACAAATATAAAATTGCAATGAATTAAAAAAAAAATGTATGCATTCAATGTGTATTAAGAAAATCATGAAAATGCACGCGATATTAAATAAACCTATTCAGTTGATCGGCAGTGTACATATACATTTTTTTAACCACTAAAAAACTGGAAGTTTACGTCCACGGCCTTTAGCATTGAAAACAAACCATCGCACTATGGTTTTTCCCCGTTTTTTTTTGGCATAAACTCTAATTTAAAACCAATTGAATTGAAATATGGTTTGAATACATATTTTAGGCTCCCAAGATGACCTACCAAGTTTCAAATAATTTGGGGCACTATTTCATATAGCTGCCATATAAGCGATCTGTCCGACATGCAACAAGGCTTTATTAAACATTTTTGTTTTTAATTTTCTATTATATTTAATCAAAAAAAAAAACAATAACTATTATTCAAATTCACATTTTAGTATTCATCTCCATTATTAGTGCTTCATTCTGAAAGAAAAGATACATTTAACAACATTTTAAATAGGTTTCGTTATGTTATTTACTATAGAAGTTACTAAATTTTCTTCAAGTTCAAAGTATTCATCTTCTGAAGCAATAACCTCAAGTCCATCCAGTTCGACATAATCTTCGTCGGACGAGTTCTGTGTGGAATCTGGATCATCATTTTCACATTGAATTTCTAAATGTGGTGCTTGTAGTAGAGATATAACTTCTGCTGGTATAGTTTTTTTTTTGATTGTATTTGGTCGTTCTTTGAAATAGGTACTGGACAGCAACGGATCAGAAGTATCCATTGATCTATTGAAAACGTCTGTAATATTGTCTAATCGACTGCATTTTCTAGCGTGGCCTCTTCTATCGCTCTTATATAATTTATTTCGGGATTCTGATACATGTTCCCCAAGGCATCCAACAGGAACTAAACAAGTGTCTATTATTTGGTACCCATGCTTTTCCGAGTTTATTTCGTACTCGCAGTTAATTGTTATTAGAATTGTATGAAAACTTTGTAAAATATCATAATCAAAATTAAGAATTGATGACAGTAAAGCTGCATTGGAAAATGCTCTTCTCGCTGTGTTGCCGTCATTGGAGTTTCCACTGCCATTTGAAAGAGGCTTGTCCACATTTAGGCCCATTTCTTTCATCATTTTTAATTGTAAAAATCTTTTTCGTTCTTTTAGTTTAAGCTTATCGCAGTCCTTGACATGCCACTTTTTAAGCTCAATTCTATATGAGATTTTGAAAACGAACTCGAAAAAGCGGATCCAAGCATGTAAAGGACTGATTCCATATTGAAGAGCGTGTGCGTTGGCCATAAAAGCCTTCGAGTTTATATCTTTAATGTTGAGCAATTGCCAATTTGCCAATGCATAATGACCAGTGATTTCTATGAATAGCAGAGCTCGCAAATGACAGTTGATCGTTTTTTCTTATATGCTCAGCTTCGTAACATAACCGAAAAGATTGTGCAGACACGATCTCGCTCTGAGCGGCTCTCTTTATTTTGCTTTGAATCGGTTTTGGTCAAACGCTTTGCATTGACTCATTCGTGTGACGCTCTCAAATGAGTGTCGCGTAAAGAGTAATACGATTTTCGCTCACACAAAGACTCTCAGCAAAAGACAATTTGACTAAAAAACTCAACAGAAATGATCTTTGCCTTCGTGTGCATGTAAATACATACATACATTCATGCATATAAATGTAAATGAGAACGCAACAATCGCGTGTGTTTACCCATACATACGCAAAAGACAATTTGCTTCATTTAACTCAAGCAAACGATCAGTGAGTGACTTGAGCGAAACGAAAACAGAAATAACTGTCTCGCTCAGAGCGCGAGCGAGCTAAGCCAAACGCGACAAAAACAGTTTCTGTCTGAGTCTTTTTTATTTTGTGAGTGAAAGACACTTATTTGCAGACAACGAAAAAGTGTCAACAGTTATTTGCGAGCTCTGATGAATAGGCTTTTCCCAAGCCAATTTGCGTGCTTTCTCTTAAATCTTTCTACAGTTCACTATGGGCGATTTTGCATAACGGGCGGCATAAAGTCATAAAATTAATGGTGAAATTTTAAGAAAATGTTTTTATTTATGAATAGTAAACACTTCAATTAGCTGGAAAACATTTTTTTTTTTTTTCGGGTGGCAATTCTTTTTTGGTGGCAGCCCTTCAAAACCAGGTGAGCAGCTGAAGCTCTCAATTATATAAATTGGCGCGTAAAACTTTCTGCTGTTGTAAGTGCTCAAATTATCATTTGTTTCATTTAAATTAATAAGTGTAACATGGATAGCAAAGCTCAAGGTATTTATAATCTATTATTTATGATAAATGTGCATAAATGTTCGTGGTGTTTTTAATGTCCAGTGTTATTGTTGATTGTATTTTTAGCAAAAATCTAACAATTTTAATTGTGTTTCGTGGAGTATTTTTTGAAAAGTGCATATCAAAACATGCAACTAAAAATGGCAAGTTACTAACTAATGTGTCTAGTTTATTGTAGTAATCATTTTTTCTGCTCGTTTTTGTTCCTTTTGAAAAAAAATGCACTTGAAGTTTCCTTTACGTTCAACAACACGCTTGTTGATATTTGGAACAACAACAATCGCAATTCTGATGCTGTCACAGCGTACATAATGGAAGAAATAAATAGAGATAATTTGAACAAATCAAACATACAGCAAATTAAGGCAAAAGTGACTAATTTTGTATATTATATAAAACGTTACTTGCGCCAATACAATCGAAATCTTGAGCGATTTAAGTCGATACACACAGAATGGCTTGCAAAATGTATGGAAATAAAAATTGATGTGGAATATACTGCTAAGCCATCACCATTGAAGATGGGTCGTCCGAAAGTTGGATATGCCAAAGCCGGGCCTAGACTAAAAAGACAAATGGCTTCAGAAGTTGCCGTTCAGAATGACTGCTCTACTGCCTTACTTTTGCATGCCGCCTCTGCATCTGCGCGTAAAAGTAATGATAATAAAGTGGTTGGCGTACTGCAAAATGTAATGACTGAGGAATATGTTGAGGATCCCGAAATAACAAATCAACCGGGACCAGATCGCATCTCTAATATTGAAGCATTAGCTTTTTTATTTGAGAATAATTTCACAAAGCAGCAATATATCAACTTTACACAACTCTACAAGGCGCACGGCTGCAATATATGTCCTGGGTACGACTTAATAAGATCTACAAAGTTGCAGTGCAGACCCTTAGGAATTAGTATTACAGAAACTGTGGCAAAAGTTTCTCTGCAGGATTTGCTAAACCACACGGCTGAAAGAATATTGACCTTACAAAATGATGTTTTAGAGAAAATGGAAAATGTAACGGACTGCACCCTTATTTTAAGCTATGGATTTGATGGATCGACGGGTCAAAGTTCGTATAAACAAAAATTTGATTCAGATGAGCCCGATTTCTTAGATCAATCGCTGTTCGTATCAACTGTTATACCAATACGTCTAATTGATTCTTTAAATCGCGTAATATGGTTAAATAGAAGCCCACAGTCAGTTAGGTTTTGCAGGCCTTTAAAAATTGAATACGCGAAAGAAAGCTCCGCAAAAATCATATGCGAAAAAGAAAATTTAGATATGCAAGTAGCAAAATTGGAAAAGTTCAAATGGCAAACTAAAAATATTTCTGTGGTTTTTAAAACATATATGATATTAATTGATGGAAAGGTATTAAATGTTATAACTGGTACAAAATCCAATCAATGTTGCCCAATCTGTGCTGTAAATCCTAAAAGGATTATCGAAATCACAGATTTTAATTCTGAAACCTTTCGACCTCAGCCTGACTCTTTAAAATACGGCGTAAGTCCATTACATGCATGGATTCGATTTATGGAATTCGTTTTGAACATATCGTACCGTATGGATATAAAGACCTGGCACATCAAAGGCGATGATAAAAATAAAATGATGATAAGAAAGAAGGAAATTCAGCAAACAGTATGGAAAGAAATGGGTTTGCATATTAGCATTCCGAAACAGAACGGAAGTGGTAACAGCAAACGAATCTTTGCAAATACAAAACGGTTTGCATCCATTACATTGTTTGATGATGTCATTTTAAATAACTTTTACTGTATATTAATAGCAATATCGTGTGAATTCTCAATCAGCCCAAAAAAGTACCGACAATTTTGCAAAGACACTTTTAATCTATATATGAAAACATATCCGTGGTACCCAATGTCTCCAACTGTACATAAAATATTAGTTCACGGAGCAGACATTATAGATTTTTGTATAGTTCCAGTTGGATGTTTAGGTGAGAGTGCATCAGAAGCTCGTAACAAACATTATAAAATGGACCGACGTTCTCATGCCAGAAAAAGTTGTAGATTAAATAATATGGCTGACGTTTTTAATAGAGCTATGGACTCATCTGATCCATTAATATCAAGCTACTATATAAACAAGAGGCAAACAAATTTGAAAAAAAAACCGCTTCCAATAGACGTTATAAACCTTTTAGATAGTCCAACATTAGAGCTGAGTTCAGATAATTTTGTAAATGATGAAAAAACAAAATCGGACAACGAAACCGATGACAATCATGATAATTCTTTTATTTTAGATGAAGAAGATAATTAACTTTTTGTTTTATTAAGTTTAGAATATTGTTTAAATAAATCTTAAGAAAATGCTAAAATGTTATTTTTTCTTTTTTTTTGCTTTGCTTTGTTTTAATTTAATTTTTTTCCATTATAATTATAATAAAAATTGAAATTTTTGTAGCAGTGCCGGGCTTATAAAGGGGCGGAAAATAAAGGCGTGGCCCAATTGACTACAAAATAAAATCCGAAATCAAAATAAAATATTAGTAACACTTATAAAAATAAATAAGCCTCCTAGCTCTTTTTTTAGACTTTATGCCGCCAAAATCAACAAATCGCCCATAGTGCAGTTGAATTACATTTAGGCAAGTGTTTTTTTTAAATAATTGACAAAGTCTTTTACTTTTTCATTTATCGACTTTATGGTTTCGTTATCTAAATGTTTTTCTGCGATGACACTCAATATGTCCTGATGTACAGCGTCTGCTGAGCGATTGTTGTTGCTCCAAATGTCAACCAGCTCAGCACGACTGAACACATATGGTACTAGAAAAATTTGATTTTTTCGAAAACGTGTGGATTCGGACAAAAAGGATTATTTTCTCATTAATCTGCACAATTTGGTTAATAGTTTATCACTTAAAACATTTTGCAACGCTTTGCCATGCAAAAGTACTGATCCACGAAACACAACTAGACTTGTTAAGCGTTCTAAAAATACACATAAACAAAACACGGTACAATTGGACAAAAACACATAACAACGACACAAACATTGGTAAACTATAGTTTAACATACCTGGACAATTGTTTTCCATATTTATTCACTTCACTTTTGTGCAAACTTTCGCCAGAGCAAACAATCAAAGTCGCAAAATTTTTCCCGCCAATTTCATACAAAACAGGTGGTACATAATCAGCTGACTTTAACAGCGCGCAAGCAGAACAGTATTGCTCCACATGTTATAGTTTAATATTTTTTTATCTGGCTATGGTTTTTAAAAATAAAAAATCAAATTTTTTAAATACTAAACAAAAAAAAAATTGACTTTATGCCAAAACTAACGGAAAAAAACCATAGTGCATCGAAAATAAACACAAACCTTAAAACCAACAGAGAATAATTTTGTTATATGTGGAGTCAGAGTTGCCGAAAATGCTCTGCAGCATTCAACAAGTACATTGTGGTCATGTTTTTAATATAAAAAAAATATTTAATATTTATTGAAAAAATCAAAAAATTGATTTTTTTTTTAATGACAAAATTATTTATCAATATTTCCGATTTTTTCAATACAAATTAAAAATAATACTTTTGAATTTTCTAATTATACATCGCTATATAAGACTAAAAGATTAATTCCTCCCACTTTGATTTATTAAGTTAAAATTTGCAATTATAACTTTATTTTTCTGAAACTCTATACAACTTGTAATTGAACCGGAGAATGTATAACAAGACCCGTTGGATTTTCATAACGAATCAATCTATTTTGAAATGTGTTTTGATCTTTGTTGTAGTCCGCATCTACAACGAAGACGTCTACTAACTTTTCTATTGAGTACTGTTCATTGTTTTCGGTGTCAATCAGTAACAAATGGGCAATTTTAATAAGTCCCAACTTAGAAGGGGAAACCGATAGTGGAAACTCGATATGTTCTCCAGTGTTAAGTTCATCCAGCTTGAAATCTGCACACCCAGCATATTGACATATGGGTGATAACTTTGTAACTAGTCGAGCATGCAATTTCATTGTGTGTTCGGATGTATTTGTTACTCTACAGTTAAAGGTAAATATTGTTCCAATTTTAACTGTATTCATAGCATTTAAGACTTCGAACCGTAGGTCCTTACATTCATAGGGCTGCAAGTCATTTTTAAATTTAATTACCAAAATGCTTGCGAAATCTTAGTTTTAATGAAGACCATACCAAACGCTGTAATTGACTAGTTTGCAATCGTCCTTTTTCACCCAGATTTGAGCGCCAAACGATGTCAAGTTTTCCCACATTGCTTAACTGCCGAAGAATATGTATGTCTGTAGCTGTCTGTGCTTTTGGCTGTGGGCAAGATACATACATTTTTATATTTAAAGATGTTTATAATATTCCCAGTTACTTACCTTTATGCAATAAAGAAACTGACAACTATTGTTAGATTGCAGCATGTTCTTAGTATTAAAAACAGACTCTCCATTGGGCAATGTATTTAAAGGAATTACTGTAAATTCTTCAGAGCTATCCAATTCCACTTTCTCGAGACAGAACGGACTGGTGGTAACATTTTGTATTTGAGCCTCCAAATATATTTCTTCAATTTCGGCATTATAAAATTTCGTTTTTACGTCAAGTGGTTTTAAGACTTGAAACTTAAAAAATTTTCTTAAAGATTGAGCGTACCCCGCTGGACTCATATAATTCACCTCGCAAATAAGTCTAAAAATATAGATTTGATATTAATGTAAAAATAATTCACTTGAAACGAATTTACACACATATGTGTTCCAATCTCTTTTACTTCATATCGTATAACATCATCAATGGTGCCTCCAGGTGCCAAAATGATGGGCGACTTGCTATTTTCACGTAAGGATAAATTTATACGTGTCGTGTTTGACTGCAGGTCCGTTTTAACGTTAATACATTCAACAGATTGGGAAGAACAATTGTGCACACATATATAACTTGAAAATGTTTCACCCAGATATATGTTTCCAAATGACTGTGGTAACAACAACACTTGACCTGCCGACAGTGTTTCAGCAGTAATCCCAGGAAAAACATCACTATGCGACTTAAAAGAAAAGCGTTGAACTAAATCTTTGTGTTCAAAACTTACGACCGGCCCTAGTTCAACTAGTGTCGGTCGCATCAATCGCATAACTGTAATAAATTTAAAATCAAAAAACCACAATATTTTATAATATTTTACTTAAATATATTTATTTTTACCTTTTAAAGCCAATAAATGTGCATCAGCTTCTACCATGTCCATTTTGTTAGTAATTACTAATTAGATACTACCTTCTGGCTTGATAGAAATCGATAGTTAAAATTTTTTCTGAGTATCGATTTTTTCTGCCCTATTCATCGCGCTGAAAAAGTGTATAATACCCTCAGCACACTGATCCCGACACGGGGGAACGTTGAGATTTTTGACAGCCGGTGAAACTACGATTCACACTGGCACCGTATATATGTATTTGACCGTCTAAAGACCTGTATCTAGTACCGCGGAAACAAAAATTAGTAATTGTTAAATATGTGGACAACCTCTCCATAATCCACGAAATTTTTTCCTGGATAAGCCCCGGTTTATCCATAAATGAGGTAAACACATTTCGTGGCGCTCGCTTCTAGTTATTTTTTGTTTTATGTTTAATGTTTAACTTTTTCAAGCCAGAAATGGCTTGCACGGGTGTGTTCTTGTCGTTAATTTTCTGTGTGGTTTTGCTGTTTTGTTGTTATTATTGATAATTGTAATTGTGTTAGTTGTTTTTTGTTGTTATAATCACCAATTTTAAGAAAAACTAAGAATAAAAAAAAATTGAAATATTTGTGTAGTTCTTTTTTATTGGAGTTGCGAAACTAGCTGTAAAATAGCTAAATTGGGAATATATGCTCTTAAAGTTATTTAAAATATGGCAAAACTTAGTTAGAAAAATAAATAGCGCTGCCACAGCTTCTCTATTATTATATGACACATCTTATTATACATTAAAGTCTCCCACAGGATTCTGAAGTTGAGAAATAACTAAAATAACACACCATTTACCGTTACAATGACGCGCCATAGTGTCGCATAAACTCGCTTTCATCGTTTCCAGTTTAACTATTTTATAGCTCGTTTCGCAACTCCAATAAAAATAGACTGCACATATGTATGTTGTTCAATTGCTTTGTTATTCATAGTTAGTGTTGAACTCAGCGTGACCGAATATGGTATTTTAAATACTTTTTGGTATTTTATCAGCTCTGATTTTGGTCAAAAGTATTTTAATGGTATATAGGTATTTAGTAGCATTTTTCTTAGATTTTATGGTATTATATGGTATTTTCGGTTTGGTCACACTTTAACAATTCGAATCAAGGCTTAATTTTGTGATAATTTTGTGAAAACATGAGTAATAAGCAAAAATATAGAGCTGAGTGGGAGACTATGCCGGAAAATGAAAAATGGCTGGGCAGGAGCGCAAATAAGATGGATGCGCACTGCAAAGCGTGCCAGACGGACATTTTAAGTAGGCTGGCGTCACTTAAGCAGCACGCGGCTACACAAAAACATAAAGATAATATGAAATACTTCTGTGGAAAATCAAAGGTGAGTTCTTTATATGCTTTTAAATTATATGTAAATAATAACTATTCTTTTTTCAGATTCAATCGTTTTTAAAAGAGTCGGACAACACTCTAGCTACCTCTATCAAAAAGGCAGAAATTATGTTCGCTGCAGCGATTGCTGAACACAACATATCAATGAGAGCAATGGACCATATTAGCGATGTGATCAAGCATGCGTTTCCCGATAGTGCCATTGCGCAAGGGTTTTACTGCAAACGCACCAAAACAGCTTCGCTTACGTACAATGTACTGGCACCTGTGATGAAGGAGCAACTGATCTCTAGCATGAAACGGTGCGTTTCTGCAGCGGGAAGGCCTGTGTTCTCCATAATCATTGATGAATCGACTGATGTTTCGTGTACAAAGGTCTTGGCGTGTGCTGTTATGTATTTCGACAATGCAGCGCAAACAAAATTCTTGTTCACCATTGACTTAGAGGGCGAAAAAGCAGTCGACCTTTTTGCAGCACTCAGCTATGGACTCAAACTTAATGGCTTTGACATCAATAATATAATTGGATTTGCTGCAGACACAACTAATGTGATGTATGGTGAGCGCAATAGCATTATGACGAAGATACGAGACGTCAACAAATCATGTTTTTTTGTAAAATGTGTTTGCCATTCGTCTGCTCTTGCTTCAAGCTATGCTTGCAAGCAACTGCCTCGAAACTTAGAGCAAACCATTAAAGAGCTATATAACTACTTTTCAAAAAGTTCCAAGCGTCGACGAAAATTTAAAGAGTTTCAAACTTTCTTAGATTCTCCTGCACACAATATACTTAACCACTACGAGATACGTTGGCTATCGTTTCATTCTTGTGTGGCACGCATATTAGAACAGTGGGATGCCCTCATTGCATTCTTCCAAGAAGAATATGAAATTGATAACAACTTATCAGCTGAGTATATTCTATCTAATTTAAAAAATCCAACTGTTAAACTTTATCTTTTATTTTTGGATTATATACTTGCTTTAGTGAACAAATTCAATATTATATTCCAGTCTAGTCGATCTGTTGTACACTATTTCTATAAAACTATGTCCGAATTTTACAAAAGTGTATTGGCTTGTTATATGCAGGAGATGTATATAAATAATACAGATTTAAATGCCATAGAGCCAACAAACACATTTTATTTTGTACATATAAAAGACATGTATCTCGGAATAAAAGTGGCAACTGAACTTTCGACAAATAGCTTGGACAAAGAACATAAATTGGCTTTTTTGAAACGTAGCCAGTTATTTTTAATCGAGTTATGCGTACAACTAAAAAAAAGATTGCCGTTACAAGATAACTTTCTGAAAATGTTAAGTTTTTTGGATCCAAATGATTTTAATAATCAAAATTGTCAATCGTTGTTCAAGCTGTATGAACGCTTTCCCGATTTTGTCAATAATCCACAAATAATTGACAATGAGTATCGAACAATGAAAACTGACGACATGGTTAAAATGCTTTTGACTAAAAATCTCAATTGCGATACATTCTGGTACGAATTGAGTCAGTTAAAAGATATAAATAATTGCTATAAATATTCGAATATTTCGAAATTTGCTCAATCTATGTTAATTTTGCCCGTTTCTAATGCGTCGTGTGAACGCATATTCTCTCAAATTAATTTAATCAAAACGAAAAATCGAAACCGCTTTAAAAATGTAAATGTATCACATATATTACATGTAAAACAATCATTGCGCGAAAATGGGTGCAATAATTTTAAGCCCAATGAACAAATGTTATGTAAAGATCTCAACAAATTTAATTTAAGCTGCTCTGACGAAGAAGACTAGTAAATATAATTAAATGTAATATTCTGATCTTAAGAGAAACTTACAAGACTGGACAAAGAAGTTCCTTATTATTTTATTTTAAGAACATGTTACTCGATTTTATTTTAAGAAAATGTTACAAAATGAATTTTAAGCATTTAATTAATTTTAAGACTTTAAATATATATTGGAATATGGAATTGAATACGAATGCATATTGTTTTAGTTTTATGTTGGATTGAAATATTATTAATTTTGTAATATGAAATAAAAAACAAAAATTTGTTGCAATGGGAAAAACCTTATTTTTTCTATTTATAATATAGTAAGTCAATTATTATTTTTACATATTATAATTTGAATTTCCAGGCGATTTATTTGTTATGGTATTTATAGTGGTATTTTGTAAAATATGAAATAGTATTTTATAGTATATTTTTGAGACCAAATTGGTATTTCTCGTTTGGTCCGGCGCGGTCACGCTGGTTGAACTGCCGAGCTTTTTCGGCAGCGTAGTTTGCGAAGTAGTTTAAAACAGCGTTTGCATTTTCTACTCCGTAGCAGCAAGAGCAATAAAAATATTGCTATGCTCTCGCTACCGCTCTCGTTTCGAAAGGTAGCGGTAGCAGAGCCGTAGCAGAAAAATGAAAACAATTTGCTCTGCTATAGCCGTAGCTTATTCGCGTCATTTACTACAGCTATAGCAGGAGCAAAAAAGTAAAACGATGTGCTCCGCTCTCTGGAGCGGTAGCCGAAAACTGGGAGCGAGATGAGAGCAGAGCAAAAGAATTTTTTTCATTGACTACGGCTCTTGTTTTGTTGTTGAGCCACGAGTTCATGCGCTGCCCAAAATAACGGTGCATTACGAAGATTTAATTGTATGTGTTCACATACACATACACGTACTTGTACACATACTTGCTTGTATTGGTTGTTACGACGACGCTGTCGAAGAAAACACCCATTACTTTATAATTGATTGATTTTGACTTTAGAAAGAAGCTTGCCCACAAAAGTAAAATTATTAATATTTCGTACATCGTTTATATGCTAATTTTGTTTAAATTACTATAAATGAATATAACTAAAGAATCTTCATATTTAAAAATACATAAAGTGTAACGAACCGTTTTTCGTGTCTGCTTGCGGTAGCTGGGCGCGCTCAGCGGTCACTGGGCTCAATGCAACAAATTTATATGTGTTGCCTCAACGACAAATAATAAGACGGGGTTTTCTGTTTGATATCGTTTATTACAGGTTCTCTGAGCGTTCTAAGGACTAGTTTAGGGATAGGGCTTATGGCTAATGCTTAAATTATTGCTCCTCTGTTATACCGGGGAATCGGTCAGTCGCGTGGCTGACTCCAGGCGTAGCGGCGTCGATGCCAGTATTCAGGGGCCAATGATTTCAGCAACTGCTTCGATCCGCCACTCTGAATTCGCACTCGACGGTTCGCCCTTCTCTTGATTTACCACTGACTGCTCTAGAATCCCTGTCTCAATATTCGACTCACTCGGATTCGTCCTGGTCCTGTTTCTCCTTGTTTTCCTCGGTTGATCCTCTCTCCTTGATCAGCGTTCACTTTTCACTCTCGCCCGATGTCGATCACACTACTTGACTCGCGTGCGCGTAATAAGAGGCCCGTTGTAGGCGTCGGCCTCCTTTTATAGGCCGAGCCTAACGGGACCTCCGCCGCCAGTGAATTTCCATCGGGCCTTCGAGGGTTCCCACGGCCTTCGTAACGGGACCCGGTCGGTGACCCGTCCAAATGTCCATATTTGGACATGCGTCGGTCCGCTGCTGATCCGCTCCCGTTGTTCCCTCCTTCCAGTGAGAGCCGCCTCCTCTCGCCACTCGTGCTCTCTCCCCTAACGGTGGCCTATCCGCCCCTCTCAGGGGAGAGACCGCGGCGAATTTGGCGGCCTCCGGATATCCGGACCTGCCGTCATATTTATCCGGCCCGTCAGTCATATCCGGCCCGTCAGCCTCATCGCTACTGTGAGGCCCATGGTTCCTCACACTCCCCTCCTTCTTACCAAAGCGGAAAACTCCCTTTTTCGCGGAACTCCCACTGGCCCTCCTCCGCCCGAATTTCAAATTCAAGCTTGTTGGCGCACGCGCCCTTTGCGATCGCTGGCTCTGTGGCGCCCTCTGCTGTCGCTCGCTCCCTGGCGCCCTCTAGCGCCATCGCGGAGCCGAGGGTACCAGCCGTTGGTGGCCTGCGACCCAGAGGTGCTCTTTCGCCTCCTCGGCCTATTGGGTCGTACCGTGGGTAGGCCCCCCGCCGCGTGTCTGTTCAGCTGAGCCGGGTCGTTGCCCTCCCCCGGTAAGTTATTATATATATTTTTTTTATATATTTTCTCTTTTTATTTTATTTATTTCTCTCTTTCCCTTATCGGCCCTCGCGGAACACCTCCGTCCGGCTGGCCGACATGGAGATCCGGTACCGCCTCCCGCGTTCACTCACCAGTTTTTTTACTCGCCGGCCGTGTACGCGGATCCGGGCCTGGGCGCGCGCCACGGATGCGGGCCACTCCTCTTCCGGCACGGGCACCCAGTCCACCCGGGCGGATGCGGAGCCCTGCCGCTGCAGCTTCGGCCGCTTCACCTCGGCCCGTGGTTCGGGACAGGAGGTCTGCCGCTTGAGCTGCGGAGGGCCGCCGGTCGGTGCCAGAGGAGCCGGCCACTGCCACGGCCCACGCTCCCATGGCTCCGTCGTCGCCGCTGCCGCCGCGGACCTCGCTGTCGACGCCGCCGCCGTCGTCGTCGCAGGGGCCTCCTGGGCTGCCGCCGTTGACGCCGCCGCCACCGTTGCTGGAGCTGCATGGCCTGCCTCCGCTGCCGCTGTCGCCGTTGTCGTCGCCGCCGCCGCTGCCGTTGCTGGAGCTGCATGGCCTGCCTCCGCTGCCGCTGTCGCCGTTGTCGTCGCCGCCGCCGCTGCCGTTGCTGGAGCTGCATGGCCTGCCTCCGCTGCCGCTGTCGCCGTTGTCGTCGCCGCCGCCGTTGTCGTCGCGGCCGCCGCTGCCGTTGCCGGTGCCGCCGGGTCGGTGTGGTTGGCAGCCGCCGACCGCCCCCTCGGGTCTCGAGGGTTGCTCGTCCGCACCTTCTCCCACACCCGGGCCTCCTCCGCTGGTGGGTCGTCCGCCGTCGCCACGCCCGATGCCCACGTGATGTGGAGCACCTGGTGGTGCCACAGCAGCCCGTTACGGACTGCTGACCGCACCTCCTGGCTGACGAACGGACCCACCACCGCCCGCTCTGGCCCGGCCCACTGGTGCTGTTGTTGCTGCTGCTGTTGCCGCTGCTGCCACTGCTGCTGCTGCTGCCACTGCTGCTGCTGCTGCCACTGCTGCTGCTGCTGCCACTGCTGCTGCTGCTGCCACTGCTGCTGCTGCTGCCACTGCTGCTGCTGCTGCCACTGCTGCTGCTGCTGCTGGTGCTGTTGTTGGTGGTGCTGTTGACGCTGCTGCTGCTGCGGCTGCTGCCACTGCTGCTGAGGTTGGGGCTGCGAGGGGTCTGTCTGTTGCTGGTGTGTGGATGGTCGTTCCTCCCGACGCGTGAACAACGGAGTGGGCTCCTCGCCCTCCCCGGGGATGGGGACCTCCGCCGCCTCCTCGGACACCGGCTCCCACAGCCCCTCCTCCTCGGCCTCAGCCTCCTCGAGCCGCCTCCGCCACTGCTCCTCCGCCGATTGGGGTCCCGCCGGCTCGCCGTCCTCGCTCGCGATCTCCCCGTTGTCTCCGTCCTCGCTCGCGATCTCCCCGTTGTCTCCGTCCGCGACCTCGCCGTCGCTCTCGCCCGCGACCTCGCCGTCGCTCTCGCCGCTCTCGCTGCTGCTCCTGGCCGCCATCCTCTCTCGGATCCCGGCGATCCGCCGCCGCAGCTGGACCGTTTCCTCCTGCACGCGCCGTTTCTCGGCGTGCAGCAGCTCGGCCGCCCTGTACGCCCGGTCCATCTCCTCCGCGGTCCGCCACGCCACAATGACGACCTCGTCGTCGTCGTCCGTTTCGGCCCTGCTTCCGCCTGGAGACACCACCGGCGTCACCGTTTCGCCCTCCGACGGCTCTGGCGACACCAACGGTGACGCCATCATCTGCAGTTCGGGGATCCATCCGACCGCCCCGCCACGTCTCTCCGCGAGAGCATGGTCGCCCGTCGCTGACGTGTGAGGCGGCCCCCGTACCCCCCTCCATGCAGAATGGCGTTCTGCTCCGCCACGAACCGCTCCACAACTTCGATTTTCGTCGCCATTTTTTTTTTTTTTTTTTTTTTGTTTACTCAATCCAAGTGTGTCGCAAAGTGCCGGCTTCCCACCGCGTGCCGCCTGTTATAGCCTCGTTCCACCGTTCCGGGCAACGGTGAATCTGATCTCAACGCTCTCATCTCCAGGAATAACTGCTTTCTTCCTGTAGATGAGCGCGGTGAGAACATACAAGGAATAACTGCTTTCTTCCCTGTATGCTCTCTCATTATCCACTTTCGCCGCACCGTTGCCCCCGCTGTGTCTGTTATTGTTTACAGTGCTCTGTTAATAACCCCAAATTTTTTTTTTTTGTGTTGGATATCCGTTTGATGGATTGTTTTGTGCAATGTTTGCGTGTTGTCCAGCTGATGGACTGTGCCGCGTCCTCCATCTCCTGATGGACCCACCTCCCGTTCGTGGCAACAGAAGATGGACAGTTCTGGGCTCTCCGTGTCGTGTTGTTCGTCGGACGGCCTGTGCCTCGCTGTCCAACGCCTGATGGACCCACCTTTCGTTCGTGGAAACAGAAGTACGTGTCTCGGGTTTCTGGGTGACTCCCCATCTGGCTTGGCGAAACCCGTCCGCCCCGTGCGCTGTTCAGTTCGCCCCATCTTCCCGGTGAGTATGCTCGATCGGTGTGACACTTTACTCATTCTCCCAATTCCAGCTCGCCCTCTGCCTTCGATATGAGGCGTCCGCTTCGAAGCTCCCCGCGATCAACAGGTTCTTTGACCTTTCGCCCGGGCTTGACTTCTCGGCGGCTATTCCCAGGCCAGCTTCTCACGCCCTCGGCCCGAATCTGGCTAGGTGGTACGCTCAGGCAGAGGCTCGGACGCGAGGATCATCCGACTCCTCGCCCGGTAGACCACGCCTGAGCTGCACCTGCTCTGTCGGGTCCGACGCTTCTAGCTGGCCTGGACTCCCACATCGAAGCATGAGCCTGGACCCACTCATCACCACCGACCAGCCCTCACCGGGCCTCGGAACTTTCATCCCCGCGCACCGCGCTTTGGGTTCCCCCTCCCCTTCTGGTTTTTCAGCCCCTTACACACAATTTGTTTTCTGTGATTTTTCATCTGTCTTTTTTTTTTTTTTTTTTGCTCTTCCAGGCATCTTCCACGCGTCCGTCACCATCTTCAACTGCCGCCGTTAATGTAGCTAATTTTAAGTGTGTCCTGCGTGGCACTCCGAAATGTGTCCTGCGTGGCACTCCGAAGTGTGCCCTGCGTGGCAAATTACACCCTCGCCCTGCGTGGCATCTCAAGATTTCCTGTGTCATTATTCTTCCGCGTCCTGGGTGACGCCATTCTCCTCCCTCGATTGCGGCTTCAGGTCCCCTATATGCGCCGTCCTCTCTTTCTTGTCTCCTTCCTTTTTTAACTTTATTATAACCGGCGACACAAAGCTGACTATTTGATAGGGCCCCTCGTATTTGGATGCCAGCTTGGCTGCAAATCCCTCCGCCGCGTTCGAGAGATGATGCTGTTTGGCCCACACCACCTCTCCCACCTTAGGCTTCCATGGCCTCCTCCGTAGGTTATAGTGGCGGGCTTGGTCTTGGGCAGCCCTCTCCAAATTGCGCCGCACCAGCTGGAACAGCTCTCTTAGCTTTTGGGCATTTTCCGTGGGCGTTTGCACTTCTTGCCCGGTACCGACTGTTTCCTCGTCATACAGGGCCCCTGGCAGGCGGGGCTCCCTTCCCGGCACTATAAACGCCGGGGAATATCCAGTTGATTCGGACACCCCTGTGTTTACTGCCAGCATCAGCTCAGGCCAACTCTCGTCCCAGCATCTTTGGTCCCGCTCGCAGAATTGTGCCATCATTGTCTTGACCGTCCTGTTTGTACGCTCTGTCGGGTTCTCCTGCGGCGTGTATGGCGCCGTGAACTGATGGCGCACTCCCATCTGCTCCAGAAATCTTTTGAAGATTCTGCTGGCAAACTGCACCCCGTTGTCCGTGATGACCACCTTGGGAACTCCGAACCGGGCCACTATCCGCTCCCGAAACGCCTTTGTTAGGGCCTCTGCCGTCGCTTTGCGCATTGGCACCAGCTCTGTCCACTTTGAGAAACGATCCACTATAACCAGCAGCATCGAGTTCCCATGTTTCGACCTCGGCAGAGGTCCCACAAAATCTGCGCATACGGTCGCCCACGGCTCCTCCGGTATCCGTGTCAGCATCTTCCCCGCGGCTTGCAGCTGACTCGGCTTGTATCGTAGGCACTGTATGCACTTTCGGACATACCGTCTTACGTCCCTGTGCATCCCCGGCCAGTAGTACCGCGCCGCGACCCGTCCTCCTGCTGCTGTCCTCCTCCCACCGGCATGACCCGCTCCTGGGTCATCGTGGTTCTCCCGTAGCACCCTCTCCCGGGATTCCTTGGGAACACAGAGTTTCCAGGAGACGACCTCTTCGCTTCCAGCTTGATGCGGGATATGGCGATAGAGGTTCTCTCCCTTCTCCACAAAGTCCGGGTACTTTTGAGGCTCCTTCCGAACCCTTTCCTGCAGGTTCTTGTGCCATTTGCACGACCGCTCCGTCCTTCCCTCGTCGTCCTCCCCCCCTTTGGCTCTTCGGCATTTCTCCGCCAGGGGTTGTCGAGAGAGTGCGTCCGCTACGACGTTCAGCTGGCCCTTCCTGTATGACACCTCGAAGTCATACTGCTGCAGCTCTAATGCCCACCGGGCCACTCTGCTCGACGGGCTTTCGATGCTGTTCAGCCACTTTAGTGCCATGTGGTCCGTGATCACCTAGAAGCGGTATCCCTCCAGGTACGGCTTCAACTTCCTGACTGCCCACACTATGGCCAGACACTCCTTTTCAGTGGCCGAGTAATTCTTCTCGGCGGCATTTAGGGATCTGCTGGCATACGAGATCACCCTCTCCTGTTCGTCTCCTGTGTGAGGATCGCTCCCAGCCCATAATCGCTGGCGTCCGTTTGGAGCACGAACTTCTTGGAGAAGTCGGGACATGTCAGCACTGGATCGGCCACTAAGCTATCTCTTACTGCTTCGAACGCTTTCTGCCGTTCTTCAGTCCACACCCATTCCGCTTTCTTTTTCATTAGCGCAGTCAGGGGTTGTACTAAGGTCGCGAATCCCGGCACGAATCGCCGGTACCACGATGCCACTCCCAGATACTGCCGCAATTCCTTCACATGTGTTGGCGGTTTTAACTCGGCGATGGCCGCGACCTTCTCGGGATCCGTGCAGATCCCTTCGCTCGTCACCTTATGACCCAGGTATCGCAGTTCCTTCCGGAAGAACTGGCACTTTTCGGCGTTTAGCCTTAAATTTGCTCCCCTCAAGCGGTGGAACACCTCCTTCAGGTTTTCTCGGTGCTCCTTTTCCGTCCTTCCAATGACTACGATGTCATCCTGGTAGGCGAAGGCGTGAGGCATCATCTCCGGCCCGATCACTTGGTCCAACACTCGCTGGAAGGTGGCCGAGGCCGAGTGCAGTCCGAACGGCATCACCTTCCATTGGTACAGCCCCTTGCCCGGCACCGTGAACGCCGTGACCGCCCTGCTGTTCTCCTCCAGAGGAATCTGCCAGTATCCGTCTTTCAAGTCGAGGCTGCTGATGAACCGCGCCTCCCGTAACTGGTCGAGGATATAATCAATCCTCGGCATCGGATACGCGTCCTTTATGGATTTCGCATTTATTTGCCGAAAATCCACGCACAGCCTCCACTTGCCACACTTCTTCCTCACCATCACTATGGGTGAGCTGTACGGGCTCTTTGACGGCTCGATGCATCCCATTTCCAGCAGCTCATCCACCTTCTGGTTTATCTCTGCTTGCATCTTGGGGTTCTTAGGGTAGTATCTTTGCTTGATCGGCCGCGGATCACTCATGGTGATGGTGTGCATGGCCACGTTTGACACTCCCTTCATCCTGGCAAATTCGGCCAGTTCCCGGGCCAGGAACTCTGCCACAGGCTCCTCATCCATGGAGCTCTCGACCTCGGCTTCCGCTGAGGTAACCTCTGCCGCCGCTTCTGGTTCTGGGGCCTCGGCCGGGCTTTCGGCTTTCGCCACTGCCAGCCTCTCGCCGCTGACCTCCTTCTTCCGATCTTCGGCGTGGATCACCACTCTGTGCCCAGCACAGATCACCTCCGCCCCGACCGCTCGTAGGAAGTCCCACCCCAGAACCAACTCGTCGATCACCCCTGGCAGCACGAGCAGTGGCATGAGGACCTCCTGGTCCCCGAACGCCACTTCCACCTCCATCTGGCTTGCCACTATTTGTGCGTGGCCGTCTGCCATTCGCACTTGCCTCCGTACCGCCACTTCCCTTCCGGCGTCTCCCAGCCGGTCCACCAAGGTACGGCTGACGAAGCTGCTCGTGGCCCCCGTGTCTACCGTGGCCCGAAACGCCTCCTCCCCAACTCGCACCATTGCGGACAACTGCGTCTCCTCAATTCTCAGTTGTCCGACTAGGCTTGAGGGCCGGCTTCTTGCGACCCTGGCACGGCCCTTCGTGGCTGGGGTCGCGGGGCGTTTCCCGACGACGGCAACATTGCCACGACGCAACGCCCACTTTCCCACACATCCAACAATACGTAATTGGACGCGCGCTGCACTCTCTGCTCCAGTGCTCAGCACTGCCGCACCAGCGGCAGGCCTGCGCAGGATTCCGGACGTAACCGTTCTCGATAGGGGACGCCTCCATCCGCGCGGCGCTTGTGCCCACGGGTGCCCTCGCTCGACTTGGTTCCTCTGGCTGACCGTCCAGGCATCTGCGGCACGCCTCTGCCGCCGCCGGCTTGTTGAAGGGATTCGCGGCTCGCGCCCTTGACGCTGGGTTCTCTCTCTGGAACTCCGCCCGATCCCTCTCCAACGCCTCGAACTCGTCAGCCATCACCATCATCTCGTCGAGACTCCGACACCCGTACGGCCACATGTACGCCCTCAGGTCCGGCATGCTGTTCTCCTTGATGCGTTCGGTCTGCTCGGCCTGGGAACATTTCAGGGGTCGCATCAGCGTCTGCATTTCCACCATAAGCCTTAAAGCCCCTTCCCATTCTCGCTCAAACCTCGATATCCCCCTTCCCTCCGTATGAATTACTTGTCGTGAGGCCCCACGTTGGGGCCTTAGTTGTAACGAACCGTTTTTCGTGTCCGCTTGCGGTAGCTGGGCTCGCTCAGCGGTATGTGTTGTATGTTGTATGTGTTGCCTCAACGACAAATAATAAGACGGGGTTTTCTGTTTGATATCGTTTATTACAGGTTCTCTGAGCGTTCTTAAGACTAGTTTAGGGATAGGGCTTATGGCTAATGCTTAAATTATTGCTCCTCTGTTATACCGGGGAATCGGTCAGTCGCGTGGCTGACTCCAGGCGTAGCGGCGTCGATGCCAGTATTCAGGGGCCAATGATTTCAGCAACTGCTTCAATCCGCCACTCTGAATTCGCACGGTTCGCCCTTCTCTTGATTTACCACTGACTGCTCTAGAATCCCTGTCTCGGTATTCGACTCACTCGGATTCGTCCTGGTCCTGTTTCTCCTTGTTTTCCTCGGTTGATCCTCTCTCCTTGATCAGCGTTCTCTTTTCACTCTCGCCCGATGTCGATCACACTATTTGACTCGCGTGCGCGTAATAAGAGGCCCGTTGTAGGCGTCGGCCTCCTTTTATAGGCCGAGCCTAACGGGACCTCCGCCGCCAGTGAATTTCCATCGGGCCTTCGAGGGTTCCCACGGCCTTCGTAACGGGACCCGGTCGGTGACCCGTCCAAATGTCCATATTTGGACATGCGTCGGTCCGCTGCTGATCCGCTCCCGTTGTTCCCTCCTTCCAGTGAGAGCCGCCTCCTCTCGCCACTCGTGCTCTCTCCCCTAACGGTGGCCTATCCGCCCCTCTCAGGGGAGAGACCGCGGCGAATTTGGCGGCCTCCGGATATCCGGACCTGCCGTCATATTTATCCGGCCCGTCAGTCATATCCGGCCCGTCAGCCTACTGTGAGGCCCACGGTTCCTCACAAAAGTGTGTCATATATGACTTCACATTAGAATAATTGTCTTTAGGGTATTCAAAGTGCGTCACGACAATAAGCAACAAGCAGCGCATGAACTTGTGGCTCAACAACAAAACGAGAGCCGTAGTCAATGAAAAAAAATCTTTTGCTCTGCTCTCATCTCGCTCCCAGTTTTCGGCTACCGCTCCAGAGAGCGGAGCACATCGTTTTACTTTTTTGCTCCTGCTATAGCTGTAGTAAATGACGCGATTAAACTACGGCTATAGCAGAGCCAATACTTTTCATTTTTCTGCTACGGCTCTGCTACCGCTACCGTTCGAAACGAGAGCGGTAGCGAGAGCAAAACGAAAAACTGCGGAGTAGCGTAGCATTTTCAAACGCTGGTTTAAAAGACGAGATTTTAGTTAGATCCGGTTTATTGTCAGTAGCGAAATTTGTGCGGATAGAATAGCGAAAGCGAGATCGGTGATGTAAGAGTCGATGTAGAGTCCAAACACTGCAAGAGGAGGCGGGCCGAATTCCCCATCCCCTAATGCAAGTGCGACAAATGAAGAGTCCAGACGCTGCAAAGGCAGGCGGGCCGAATTGCCCGTGCCCTTATGCGAGCGCGACGATATCGATGTACATGCATACATGGCTGTTCACCTGCTGTCTCTCTTGTCCCCGTGTCTGCCAAGGATGTCCAACTGGACAGTAATCATCCCGTGTCTGTGTTTGCCCAGGCTGTCCAACCGGATATAAATGATCATCCCGTTCTCAGCATCACTGTGCCCCCTAAGTAAGCCGTCGATACCGCTGTCAGCATGGAAGTTGAAGTTGTCCCCTCTTCCACACCGGCTCGCACTGGCTCCTCAGCCAGCGCTATCCCATCCGGACCTGCTCCTCGGGTAGAACCCGCCTCTGCCTCACTCATAAACCATGTGACCCCTCTTGACCGATCTACTCTGTTCGCTGTCGCTCCTCTAAAATATATATTTGTCTCGAGTCTTATGGAATCGGCTACGGATGTAATGGTTCCAGAGTATATCTTCTCTAAACTAAACATTAATAGCTCCTATGGCATCGTAGTTACTAAATTTACTTTCAAGGAAAAACGTAATATTTCCTCCTTCAAAATTCTTGTCCCGGAGAAGTTTGTCAAGACTGTGTTAGAAGCCTCTATCTGGCCCGAACACTCTATCTGTCACATCTTCAGCAGACGATCTCGATCTTCGCAATCCGCTCCTCGGGTAGGAATCCTTCCAACACCTTCTACTGATTTGCCATCTACTTAAAAAAACTGAATTCTTCCCTACCTCTAAAGATCACTTATCAGAATGTACGTGGCCAGTGCAGTAAGCTCACCAAATTACATGCTGATAGTGCAACTTTTGATTCCGATAACATCGCCTTCTCTAAAACATGGCTCAATTCCTCACTCCCTGTTTCCGAGATTTTTGTAGACAATTTTAACATATGGGCATTTCTCTGACGAGGTCCACCGAAGCCAAAAAATTAAAATTCAATAAAATCGCATTTGAAAAAAGTTTTCTCGGGATTTAATTTTTTAAATATATTGAAAATCCGCCAACTTAATTAATTGACATATAATTTCATTAACTTTGATCTGAAAACCTATTCAAATTAGCAAAATTAACTTTTATGGTATTTTTTTGTCATGTTTTCCATTATTTTTTTCGCCTATAAGAAAGAAAATTCCTCTTAAAAGTTTTCCCTCAAAGTCTCCCTTACATATTGAACTATCAAAAAAAAAATCCCACGAAATATTTTCAATATCGGTTAACGAAATTTTTGTAACATTTGTAAAGCCAAGAAATTTTTGTCCCGAGCGACAGAGGCTTAAATTGAATTAAAAAAAAAACTACAAGCCATACATTCAGAAAATGTTTACCATTTTAAAGAGTCATCAATGAAGAACATTATATATCGCCTCATAAATATATCGCCTCAACTTCCGCTGAAATTTGAGTTTGAATTGGTCGCCGCGTGCGAATTCCATGCTTTTTTATTTTGCAAATATCTCGATTACGAACAGTTGCCCAAAACCGCCTTTAGCACCAACTATAGAGCTAGTCAAGTGGCGAATCATAACGGTAAAACAATTTTGAAAATCGTTTTTTTTTTTACATTTTTACACATTGAAATGCGTACGAACGTCCCGTGCGACATCAGAGAAATGACCATATATAGATCTGATCGACCATCTCAAGGTGACGGCGTCCTAATTGCTCTTCGTTCCGACTTAACTTCCCAATTCTTTTCCATCGATGAGCTCAACACTATTGAAATTATCGTAGCTAAAATTCGTCTGTGTTCTTTTAATTTATTCATATCATGCTCTTAGATTCCACCGTTCTCTGAATTTACAATTTATATGCTTCACGCTGCCCATCTTCAGTCCGTTCTGTCTCAGCTTAGTGATTTTGATCGTCTTATTGTCCTCGGTGACTTTAATCTCCCAAATGTCACTTGGTCTCCATCCAATGACTCAAACTTAATGTTCCCATCTATTCAGCATGACTTCGTTGATTCTCTGTCCGATACATCGTTAGGCCAGGTAAATGACATATGTACGTGACAGCATGTGTAGGACCCTTGATCTCGTCTTCACTACCGACGTTCCCTGAAGACCCATATCATCCCACACTTTCAATTGATTTCCTGTTGCCCTCTTCATGCCCTATTAAGCCTTCGAATATCTATTGCTTTAAGAAGGCTGATTTTCTATCCTTGAATACTGCACTATCTAAGATGGATTGGTCATTCCTTGACGATTTCCAGGAAATTTAGTTGGCCACGACTGCATTATAAAGCTCTAGTTTTTCCATCTTTCCCATGTTCCTTTAGTCACCCCCTCCAGAAAAATTCCGCATGTACAAGAAGTTCAAAAAATCCGGTTTGAAATCAGACTTTTCGAAGTACTCAATTGCAAAATCGAAATTTTCCTTATTTAATAAAATTTTGCTACAATACTTGACCAAATGCAAGCTTAAATTTAAACGCGACCCTAAACAATTCTTCAGGTTTGTTAATTATAAACGTAAATCTTCCCAATTTCCTTCTTCTCTACACTTAAATGGTAGTTATGCTGATAGGGATTGTGATATTGCTGATCTGTTTGCTTCCTTTTTCCAACGTTGCTACTCTGTCCCTTCTATTAACCTTCCCTCTATCCCAGCCTCATCGAACGACTTTAGTAGGAGTTACTCTTATCCTATCCCTTTAAATAGTTCTAACTGTATCCTTCCCCCCTTCATCGACTATGATGGTCTTTTAACAAATTTAAAATTGTGCAAGTTTTCGTTCTCCACTGGGCCAGACTCGGTTCCGAGTGCTGTTCTTGAACTTTGTCCTGAATCTCTTTGTGTGCTTTCCTAAAACTTTTCAACTTGTCTCTCAAGACTGGTGTTTTTCCCACCAACTGGAAAGAATCCTATATAGTTCCCTTTCATAAAAAGGGATCTAAATCTGTTGTCTCTAACTACCGCTGTGTTTCCAACTTATCTGCCATTCCTAAACTCTTCGAAAAAATCATCACTTCTCAGCTGCAAGATTTTTGTAGGTCTGTATTCTCTGAATCACAGCATGGATTCATTAAACGTCGCTCAGTTTCTACTAATCTACTTGAATTTTCCACCTTTGTTACTTCGGGATTTGCTAAACAGTGTCAAACTGATGTCGTTTATACTGACTTTAGTAAAGCCTTCGACTCCGTCAATCATAATCTACTTATTCATAAACTGTCTCTTCTAGGGTTTCTGACTAAGCTTCTATACTAGACTAGTTCTTACCTTAGTAACCCTTCTCAACGTGTCAGCTTTAACTCCTCTCTCTCTAAAGCTGTTATTGTCTCATCAGGGGTTCCTCAAGGTAGCCATCTGGGTCCCTTGCTATTTAACCAATTTATTAACGATCTTTCTCAAATTTCATCTCATTCCCGTGTCCTAATGTATGCTGATGACGTTAAGCTATGTTTTTCCTACAGTGACACCTTGTCCCCACTATCTTTGCAATCAGATCTTGATGCTCTGTGAGGAATCAATATTCCTCACAAGACCCTAGTAGGGGATGGGGCGAATTGGCCGCGAAGAGCGCAAGGCAATCCCGCTACCTGAGCAGATGGAGCGGGCCACGCCCCAGAGGCCGGGAACGGCGGAATGGGGCCAGCAGCGGGCCGAAGGTCTGAGTCCCTAGAGTCCGGCCATGTAGATTCCCATGTAGGCCATGTAGGCCATGTACATCCCATGTAGGCCATGTACATCCCATGTAGGTCATGTAGATCCCATGTAGGCCATGTAGATCCTCATGTAGGCCAGGGAGATGCCATGTAGGCAGATCCCGATGCGGAAGGCTTGGGGAAAACGAAGCCGTAGATGGAAAAGTACCCGGGGAAAGGAACCGTTACCAATGGGCAGCGACGCGGACGCTGGGAAAAAGGAGCCTATAAGAGGAGGTCCGCGGCAGTCAGAGGGACAGTAAGGCGCGGGAGCTAAGAACGCTAGCAAGGAAAATAGTGATAAGTGAGAACCAGTACTCGAGAAGTCAGGAGGAGCACTGACCATCAAAATCGAAAGACGGAATCCGACAGAGAGGTGCACGACGGGCAGAGACAACAGACTCGCCGCGTAAAGGTGAGACTAGTGACCAGGTGAACCCATTGTGTGCGGAGTTGTGTGCGAGGCGGACGAGGCGGTTGCCGAGTCAGAACCCCCATAGCCATAGCCCAACGGTGCTACACCTGAGGACAACCTCAGCAACGGTCGAGTCGTGAACCGCGCCCAGTGGCTCACGGCGGTGAGAAGTGGCCGAATCGTTAAGTTCTATAAGTACCATAGCCATAAGGTAGCCGTAAGATACCCAATAAAGAACAATTACTCACTCAATACGTATCCCAGTGCATTTACTTGCTTGACGCCGAGGCAACAAATAAATTCGTTGCATCGATCCACCAACCGCTGAGCCAGCTCTGCTGAATCAGACGGACAAAACCGGTTCGTTACAACTGGCGCCCAACGTGGGGCCTCAAGACAAGCAAGAAAAGAAGAGTGCATTGGGAAAGACGGTGCTGAGCGGTGTATCAAGAAGGGTATCGAGATGAAGAGCCGTCAGTGGATTCACTCGCTGAAGAAGGAGGAGCTGATGCAGTGCGCCAACGCATGCGGGCTTCGGCTGGAAGGCTCAGTGGATGAGATGCGAAAGGCATTCAAAATCTGGGTCGAGAAGCATGGGACGGAACCAGAGTTTGCCGACGTGTTAGAGAGGTGGGAAACCCAAACGGGCAGGATCTCGCCAGCGCCGCGGGCTGAGGACAAGGAAGGCGCGTACCGCACAGAGCGGCCGACGCTATGGAAGACGCCGTCAAAGTTCCAAGAAGAACTGATAGCGAGCCTGGCGGTCCCACTAAAGGTCCAAACACCCAGTCAACTGAGGGCCACTAGTGGGGAGAGACCGGACAGGTCGGAAGCCCCGGGACAAAACACGCGTCAATTGGAGTATGAGAGGACGGAGGAGGATCGACGAAGGCTCCAGGAAGAGGCCGCGAGGCAGCCACGCGTTAATTCGGCCGTCGTGGCTAAGCAAGTAAGAGAGTGGTCATTTCGATTCGACGGGACGGAAAAGCCGCTCGAGTTCCTGGCGCAGGTGGAATGGTCAGCCGACATGTACGGGCTGGATGTGGACCAGATACCGAGGGCGATGCCAGAACTGCTAAAGGGGCGTGCGCTGATGTGGTTCCTCGCGAACAACAGGCAGTGGCAGACGTGGAGGTCGTTCGTCCAAAGCTTCCAGGACTACTTCTTACCAAGGGACTACTTCGAAAAGTTGCGCCAAGAGGTAAGGAATCGCAAGCAGAAATGGGGAGAGTCCTTCAAGGACTACATGGTGGACATGCAGACCCTCATGCGTCCCCTCAAGCGCACTCCGGAGCAGCAAGCCGAGGCGATTCGGGAGAATAGCGTTCCGGATTTGCGGATTTTTATTCGGCCACACCGATGTCACGATCTGGAGGAGATGATGAAACTAGCGGACGAATTCGAAGCCCTGGAAAGGGATCGGGCGGAATTTCAAAAGGAAAGCCCGTCGAGCCGGGCCAGGGCAGCCAATCCCTTCACGCGAACGACTACGACGGAAGTGTGCCGTCGGTGTAGAGACGACCCGGCACCCGGTTTCAACCAAAGGCCGCCGATAACGCCTAGCGAGCACCAAGGGGACACCAATGTGGTGGGGGGATATGTGCTGAACCCCGAGAATGCTTGTCGCCGGTGTGGAAGCAACAGGCACTGGGCCCAGGCCTGCACAGGCCGGCCATTGACGTTCTGTTGGAGATGCGGCAAGGTAGGGGTGCCGACCTGGCAATGCTGCAAGCCCGCGGGAAACGCGCCGCGACCCACGCCGCGGAGGGCCGTGCCAGGGTCGCGATTGGAGGCCCCCAGCTCCGAAGACACTCGAGAGAGGCCTACGTCGGCCTAATCGGTGGCCTGACCGATGAGGAAGTGCAGCTGTCCGCCGTGGTGGGCATCGCGGGGCGAGAATGGAAGGCCACGGTGGACACAGGAGCAACGAGTAGTTTTGTCAGCTGCGAATTGGCAGACAGGCTACGGGGAGGTGGAGTAGAGTCACGGACTCGCAAGAGGGTGCGACTGGCGGACGGTCATAGCCAGGAGGTGAACTCGCAACTCGAGGTAGAGGTGGCGTTCGGTAACAAAGCGATCGCAATGACTCTCCTCATATTGCCCGGAGTGATTGACGAGCTGGTTCTGGGGTGGGATTTTATAACCGCAGTCGGAGCAGAGGTGACCTGTGCGGGGCACAGGGTGGTGATCCCTGCGAGAGGTCGACGGAATAGGCGGTTAGAGGAGAAGTTGTCAGTGGCGGTACTAGCCACGGATGAAGCCCCAGAGCCGGCAAGCGAGTCAATCCCAGCGGCCTGCGAAACGAGAGGCACGGAGGACGGCAGCCACAGCGAGAAGTGCAAGGAGTCGACGGACGACGAGTTTTTGGGCAAGGTACTGGAGGAATTTCGAAAAATGAAGGGAGTGTCCCAGGTAGCGGTTCATTCCATCACCATGAAGGACGCTGAGCCGGTCAAACAGCGGTACTATCCCAAAAACCCCAAGATGCAAGCCGAAATCAACCAGCAGGTGGACGAGCTGTTGAAAACGGGCCGCATTGAACCGTCGAGGAGCCCGTACAGCTCGCCCATCGTGATGGTTAAAAAGAAGACGGGAAAATGGAGGTTGTGCGTAGATTTCCGCCAAATAAACGCAAAATCGATTAAGGACGCGTATCCGATGCCAAGAATAGACTACATTCTGGACCAGCTCAGAGAGGCGCGGTTCATCAGCAGTCTGGACCTAAAGGACGGATATTGGCAGATTCCACTGGAAGAAAGTAGCCGGCAGTATACCGCCTTCACGGTGCCAGGCAAAGGGCTGTTCCAGTGGAAGGTAATGCCATTCGGGCTGCACTCGGCGTCGGCAACATTCCAGAGGGCGTTGGACCAAGTGATCGGGCCAGAAATGATGCCTCACGCGTTCGCCTACCAAGACGATATCATAGTCATCGGGCGATCGAGGGAGGAACATCGGCGGAATCTGGAGGAGGTGTTCCGGAGACTCAAAAAGGCCAACCTGCGCCTGAATGTGGACAAATGCCAATTCTTCCGTACGGAGCTACGGTATCTGGGCCACCTGGTGACCGGAGAGGGCATATGCACCGATCCCGAGAAAGTGGCGGCCATTGCGGAGCTTCAGCCACCGACTAATGTTAAGGAGTTGCGGCAGTATCTAGGCGTAGCCTCATGGTATCGCCGATTCGTGGACGGGTTTGCCACTCTAGTACAGCCTCTCAGCGCGTTACTTAGGAAGAAGGCTAAGTGGGAGTGGACGCCCGAAAGGCAGCGGGCGTTTGAGGCCGTGAAGAGCCGGCTGGTGGCGGACCCAGTGTTGGCTTGCCCAAACTTCTCCAGGAGATTCGTACTCCAGACGGACGCCAGCGATTACGGATTGGGGGCTATCCTGACGCAGGAGACCGAGGAAGGAGAGAGAGTCATCTCATATGCCAGCCGGTCTCTGAATGCCGCGGAAAAGAACTATTCAGCGACGGAGAAAGAGTGCCTGGCGATCGTGTGGGCTATTCGAAAACTGAAGCCGTATTTGGAAGGATATCACTTCAAGGTGGTCACCGACCACATGGCATTAAAATGGTTAAACAGCATAGAAAGCCCCACCGGAAGGATCGCGAGATGGGCGCTGGAACTCCAGCAGTACGATTTCGAGATCGCCTACAGAAAGGGGCAGTTGAACATCGTGGCGGACGCACTATCCCGGCAGCCAATGACGGAGCGCTGCCGGAGGATGAACGTGGAAAAGGCCGGCTCGAAGCCGAGTAACGAGTGTTCGTGGATAAAGAAGATAAAGAAGAACATGGAAAAGGAGCCGGTCAAGTATCCCGACTACGTCAGGGAGGCAGGCCGGATATACCGACACATACCCCACCGAGCGGGAGACGAAGAGGTGGCATCGTGGAAGCTTTGCGTCCCAAGGGACCTCCGGGAGCGGGTCATCAACGAAAACCACAGCATTCCAGAGGCTGGGCACGCGGGATGCCGGAAGACTGCCACGAGAATAGCGGCCAGATATTACTGGCCCGGGATGCACCGCGACGTAAGGAGATTCGTGTCGAGGTGCGACGCTTGCATGCGTTTCAAACCGTGTCAGCGCCAGGCGGCCGGTAAAATGCTGACGCAGATTCCCGAAGAGCCGTGGGCAACGGTTTGTGCAGATTTCGTGGGACCATTACCAAGGTCAAAGCATGGAAACGCCATGCTCTTGGTACTGGTCGATCGGTTTTCGAAATGGACCGAGTTGGTGCCGTTGAGAAAGGCCACGGCAGAAGCATTAACGAAGGCTTTCCGGGAGAGGATTGTGGCCCGTTTCGGGGTGCCGAAGGTGGTGGTCACCGACAATGGCGTTCAGTTTACTAGCAGGGCATTCAAAAAATTCCTGGAACAAAGCGGGGTGCGGCACCAGTTCACGGCACCGTACACCCCGCAGGAGAACCCAACGGAGAGAACCAACCGGACGGTGAAGACCATGATAGCCCAATTCACCGAAGGGAACCAGAGGTGCTGGGATGAGAAGTGGCCGGAGTTAATGTTGGCGGTAAACTCGGCGGTGTCGGAAGCAACTGGATACTCGCCAGCGTTCATCGTGCAAGGAAGAGAGCCGAGGCTGCCGAACGCGTTGTACGACGAGGATACGCTTGGCACTGGACAGGAAATCCACACACCAGACGAAAACGCGACCAAGTTGCGGGAGCTTTTCCAATTGGTGCGACGTAACTTGGAGCGGGCGGCCCAGGATCGAGCAAGGCATTATAACTTGCGAAGAAGATCATGGAAACCTAACATAGGAGAGTTGGTGTGGGCCAAAAAGCACCATTTGTCCAACGCAGTGGAGGGTTTCGCAGCGAAGCTGGCGCCGAGGTACGATGGGCCATATCGAGTGGTGGATTTTCCCTCGCCGGTGATATGCAGGTTGAAAAAGGAGGGTGATAAGCAGATACGGACAGCCCACATCGCCGACTTGAAGCCGCAGGCAGGGGAAGAGGTCACAGAGGAGCGAAGGCTGAGAATGGACACCAACGAGAGGAACCGGCTTCACGGTGTGGCACGCAGGACACGGGATGAAGCTGGGAGCAACTCGAAAAGAGGTCACAGGGGAGCGAAGGCTGAGAATGGCCACCAACGAGAGGAACCGGCTTCACGGTGTGGCACGCAGGACACGGGATGAAGCTGGGAGCAACTCGAAAAGAGGCGGACGGAGGAGTCGTTAAGGATAGTGAATCGGCCCAGGAGGTGTCACGCAGGACACGGGAGGGCGCCAACACTACCAGGAGACATGTAAGCGGAAGTAAATTAATACTACATTAAGACTAAAAGTAATACTACGAGGAGACAGGTCCAAGTTGGAACACACGAAGGGCCAACGGCGGTGAGGTGCCTGAGAAAAAGAGGAAAACACGAGTTAATGAAGTTCCAATGGAAAATAATACGTACCGGGTCGAAAGTGCACCAGGCGGACCCGGGCGGGAAGATGTCCCGGCGACCGGGTGGGGGGGTGAAGACGAGTCGGAGGAACAAGAGTGAGGTCCCGGTTCGTGGTCCAGGGTCCGCTGATCTGATAACCGTCGGGTTCGGCCGGGCAGAAGGCTCGCCCATGCGCTGTTTATCGGCCGAGGGGTCGGATGACCCTCGGGTCCGGGGCGGCTGGATGGGGCGGAAGTCACGCCAGAAGCCGAACCGGAGGCCGGGAGAAGAAGGCGACCCAGGGTCGTACCGCCGGTTGCATCCGGGCGGAAGGTCGGTTGATCTCGTAGCCAGGGGCAATTTCGGTGGGCGACATATAGGACCGGGGACGCGGGACGGGCTGGAAGATGGGCCGAAATTATTAGGAAGACTCAGATCGGGATACTCACCTGGGATGCCGTGGGGGGTCGGCTCGCCCGGGACCGGCGCTGCGCATGGAAGACACTGGGATATAAAAAAAAAAAATAATATATATAAAAAAAAAAAGGGAAAAAAAAAAAAGGTGTATATATATATAAATAAAAATATATATATAAATATATTAAATAAATAAAAAAAAAAAAAAAAAAAAAAAAAATAAAAAGTAGGGCATACGATGTGCGACATGAACAGGCACAATTGGCGAACGAAAGAGAGGAAAGCAACGGGATCACAAGAGAGAAACCAGAGGGAAGTACCGTACGGTGGAACGATGGGAACCGCGGAAGAGAAAAAAAAGGAGGGCTGTTGGTAGAAAACCAGTGGAACCTACGATCACTTTGTCGCCACAGCAGCAAGGTACCAGACGTGGAAAAAAAAATTTTTGTGAACATGCAGCAGTTGATGGAAAAATATTTGGAGGAGCAGGCCAGGGAGGTGGAGGCCCGAACTCACCGCCAGCGACGGGCGGAGCTCTCGCGGGGAGAGCGGTGGGTTCGGAGCGAGACACCGGAGCTGGAGATAATGGCATCGCCACTCGTGAGGTCACCCCGGTCCCCGCGGGCCACGCGGACGCCGGAGATCTCGCCCGGAGGGACGGAGTCCGAGGACAGCGACGTTGTGGTGGTGGCTGTCACCCCGGCGCCCTCGAGCGCAGAGCTCAGACGGCTGGCGGCAGTGCCGAGGCCGTCGTCGTCGAAGCTGGTGGAGGCGGCGCCGAAGCCAGCGGACACGGCGGCCCGGCCAGCGGCGAAGCCCGCGACGGCATCCCGGTCGGTGGAGGCCGAGTGGACGCCACAGGAGCGGGAGGAGGAAAAAAGGTACCTCCGGAGCGCGCTGGAGATCCTCGTACGAGAGCGGAGGGAACAGCGGCGGAAGGAAGCGAGGCGTCGGGAGGAGCAGCACAGGGAAGAGGAGACGCGGCGAGCGGAGGAGGCGCGTCGGGAGGAAGAGGAGAAGAGGCGGCAACGACGGAAGGAGGACGAGCGGCGGCGGGAGGAAGACCGCGAACGCAGAAGGGCTCGGAAGGCCAGCGAGGAGAAGGCCCGGCACCAGGCTCGCGAGCATCGCCGAGGTCGGGAGGAGGAGCAGCTCCGAGAAAGCAAGGCGCGAGCCGGGAGCGAGGGCGTGAGGCTGCAGCAGCCAAAGGCTCCGCGTCGGAAGGCGCCAAAGGTGCTAGGCGAAGGCGAGCAGCCGCGGCAGCAGCCGCCATCAACACAGCCGCAGCAGCAGTCGCCGTCAACACAGCCGCAGCAGCAGCCGCTGTCAACACAGACGCAGCCACCGCTGCCGCCGACGACACAGCCACCGTCGACGCAGCCGCAGCCGCAGCCACCGCTGCCGCCGACGACACCGCCACCGTCGACGCAGCCGCAGCCACCGCTGCCGCCGACGACACAGCCTCCGTCGACGCAGCCACCGCTACCGCCGACGACACCGCCACCGTCGACGCAGACGCAGCCACCGCCGTCGTCGGCGTATCAGCCGGATGAGCCGACTGGCGAGGAGGAGGCCCCACCACCACCGAGGTGGCGGGTGAGGGCGGCAGAGGAACTGCTCAGTGGCGAGAGGCAGCAGCCGCATGCCCCGTCGCAAACGCAGGCGCAGCCTCAGCCGCCGCCACAGCCTCAGTCGCAGCCGCAGCCTCAGCCGCCGCCACAGCCTCAGTCGCAGCCGCAGCCGCAGCGGGAAGAGGCTCAACCGCCGCCACAGTCAGCGCCGGAGCAGCCACGGGACACGGAGCCGCAGCCCCAGTGGCAGGGGCCCGAGAGTGCGGTCTGCGGACCGTTTGTGTCACAAAGTGTGCACACGGCGGTCCGCGACGGGAGGGTGTGGCACCACCAAACCATCCACATTACGTGGGCGTCCGGACCCGCGCCGCGCGAGGCCGAGGAGCCCCGATTGTGGGAAGAGGAGCCGCCAAGAGGCAGCAACGAGCGCGATCCGAGGAAGCGGGGAGGAGAAGCAGCAGCAGCACCGGAGGAACCAGTGCCCCGGCAGGACGGGCCAGGGACAGCCCCGGAAGCGACACCAGAGGGGGTGAGTTCGGCCGAGGAGCCAGTAGCGGTGCCGGCGATGCCCTCGGAGGAGGAGGAGGTGGAGCGCGGCCCATGGGTGTGGCTTACGCCTGAAATGGCGCAGGAACGGACGACGCCAGAAGGGAAGAGCTCGGCCGAGGAGCCGGTCGAGGTGCCAGCAACGGAGACGCCCATGGAGGAGGAGGAGCTGGAGCGCGGCCCATGGGTGTGGCCTGCACCGGACAGGGCGCAGGAACGACCGGGCCTGGCAAGGCAGGTTTCCTGTCCAGAAGCAAGGAGTAGGGGCGGACGGCCACGGCTCCAGCGGCAGCATTCGATGCCCGAAGGGCGGCCGGCAGAGCCACAGCGCTGGCGGCGGGTGGCTGCTGCGGAATGGCCTGAAGCTGTGGTGCGGGCCGTGGAGGATACCCGTCCAATAGGGCGACGAGTGAAGCGGCTCGTGCGCGTGCGGGGCGTGCGCTACCGTGTGTCGGTGGCGGAAGGCAACGCGGAGGTCTTCGTGGAGGGGCGAGGGTGTGAAGATGGCCCAGTAATAAATGAGTGAGAAACGAGAAGTAAATACAAAAAGAATACTTACCTGGGGGGGAGGGGCGGTCACATTGGGGCGATGAGGCAGACCGCCGGTAAAATATAAAACGCGGACCTCGACTGGGGTCTTCGAGATAAAGGCCGGCTGGAAGAAAACACACGCGAGCGGCAACGCCGAGGTGATCAGAGAGGCGTGAATGGGACTAAGGAAAAAGGAAGAAGAAGAAACATGAATGAAATCATGAAGTATGAAGAAAACGTGGTAACTTACCTGGGTAGGTGGTGGGCCGCCTTGCGTGGGGTGAAGGCAGTCCGCCGTGAGAGTGGAAAGCGCGGTCCACACATGGATTGGAGGGGCAAGTGCCGGTGGCAACGGAAAAAAGACACAAAAACAAAAACACACGCGGGCGGCAGAAAGTTACGCGAGATACCGGCGAAAACCAATCGTGAGTCGTGAGCGCACCTATCGTGCGCGCACCTATCGTACGCGCACCTATCGTGCGCGCACCTGTTGTGCGCGGCACGATCAGAACTGGTTCCAGAGCCCTTTCGACACAAAGTATCGATACGCCAGTAACGCCATCCGAGGGAATTCGCGAGCAATGGAACCAGCCGAAAACACCAACAGAGGGAGCCACGAGAGAGGCCGTTAAAATGAGAGGCAGGCCGAAGGTGAAAGAACATGGCCGACGGGCTCCCGGAGGGGGATTCTCTGGCCGGTGGTATCCGGGGTGTGAAGAGTGAAGGAAGGGGGAAGTGTGAGGAATCAATATTCCTCACAAGACCCTAGTAGGGGATGGGGCGAATTGGCCGCGAAGAGCGCAAGGCAATCCCGCTACCTGAGCAGATGGAGCGGGCCACGCCCCAGAGGCCGGGAACGGCGGAATGGGGCCAGCAGCGGGCCGAAGGTCTGAGTCCCTAGAGTCCGGCCATGTAGATTCCCATGTAGGCCATGTAGGCCATGTACATCCCATGTAGGCCATGTACATCCCATGTAGGTCATGTAGATCCCATGTAGGCCATGTAGATCCTCATGTAGGCCAGGGAGATGCCATGTAGGCAGATCCCGATGCGGAAGGCTTGGGGAAAACGAAGCCGTAGATGGAAAAGTACCCGGGGAAAGGAACCGTTACCAATGGGCAGCGACGCGGACGCTGGGAAAAAGGAGCCTATAAGAGGAGGTCCGCGGCAGTCAGAGGGACAGTAAGGCGCGGGAGCTAAGAACGCTAGCAAGGAAAATAGTGATAAGTGAGAACCAGTACTCGAGAAGTCAGGAGGAGCACTGACCATCAAAATCGAAAGACGGAATCCGACAGAGAGGTGCACGACGGGCAGAGACAACAGACTCGCCGCGTAAAGGTGAGACTAGTGACCAGGTGAACCCATTGTGTGCGGAGTTGTGTGCGAGGCGGACGAGGCGGTTGCCGAGTCAGAACCCCCATAGCCATAGCCCAACGGTGCTACACCTGAGGACAACCTCAGCAACGGTCGAGTCGTGAACCGCGCCCAGTGGCACACGGAGATCTCTACACGGCGGTGAGAAGTGGCCGAATCGTTAAGTTCTATAAGTACCATAGCCATAAGGTAGCCGTAAGATACCCAATAAAGAACAATTACTCACTCAATACGTATCCCAGTGCATTTACTTGCTTGACGCCGAGGCAACAAATAAATTCGTTGCATCGATCCACCAACCGCTGAGCCAGCTCTGCTGAATCAGACGGACAAAACCGGTTCGTTACAGCTCTTAACAACTGGTGCTTAATCAACATTCTACCTCTTAACATTTCTAAATGCAATATTATGACTTTTCACCGCAATAAGCCATACCTTTTCGATAACTCTATCAATAACATTATCCTACAACGCCTCTTCAAAGTTAACGACTTGGGCATTACCTTTGTTCCTAATCTATGTTTTAACTCTCATATCTCTACTATCTTTAACAAAGCCAAAGGAGTCCTTGAATTTGTCAAAAGATGGTCTAAGGAATTTAAAGACCCATATACTACAAAACTTTTGTATGTTTCTCTGGTCCGGCCTATCTTGGAATATGGTTCTTGTGTCTGGTCTCCTCACTAACAAAAATTTCAGGATATGCTCGACTCAGAACCAAAACAGTTCCTCATATTTGCTCTCCGCGGACTCAATTGGGACCCTTTGATCCATCTCCCTTCTTATGAAAGTAGGTTGCGCCTAATTAACCTCCACTCTCTGAAATCCCGTAGAATCTGCCAAGGAGTTCTCTTCCTCCATAAGCTTCTCTCTGGTGAGGTCGAATCGACTGCCCTCATCAGCCTTATTAGTATTGCTGCTCCTTTTCGCCCGACTAGGCATTACTTTCCTCTTCATCTCCAACTCTGTCTTTCTAACTACTCGGATTATTAATCTTTCCGTAACCTTTGCCATAACTATAAATAATTTTATCATCTGTTTTCCTTTGATACTAGTTCTAATATGGTCAAAATTATCTTAATCAAAAACTTAATTTAATTGAAATATCTGTAATTGGGGATTGTTCGGCTACCGGCTTTTCTCTAACCTAAATTTGGCTGTTGGTGGGACCTTATCGGCTACTGAGCCGATAATTATCGGCTGATTATAATCAGCCCCACCGGGTCTGAGTATTTGCATTAGCCCTTTTCTTTTAGTTATTGATATGTAATTTTACCCTTACAGTTTAACTGTACATTGTTAAACTTCAAACAAAAATAAACAATAAACAATATCCAGACTGTTTGAGGGAAGGCGGGCCAAATTGCCCGTGCCCTACTGCAGGCGAGAGTGCGACAGATCCAGAGGAGAGAGGAATAGCGAAGACGAAAAATAGAGAGAGTGATAGACAAGTCGAAAGAAAACAGGAAAGAAGAGAGAGAGAACGCGAGAGAGCGGTTGCATAGACACTAAAACAGTAATAACAACAATAATTACAACAAAAACAACACACAAAAAAAACAGCAGCAACACAGCAAGAAACCCGCGCAAATTATTTTTGGCTTGAAAAAAATTAAACATAAAAAAAAAAACTGGAGGCGACCGCCACGAAATTTGTTCACCATGATAAATCGGGGTCTATTCAGGAAAAAAATTTCGTGAATTTTGGAGAGGCAGTCCACTTATTGTTGTTATTACTGTTTTAGTGTCTATGCAACCGCTCTCTCGCGTTCTCTCTCTCTTCTTTCCTGTTTTCTGCAGTCCACTCCAAAATTCACGAAATTTTTTTCCTGAATAGACCCCGATTTATCATGGAGAACAAATTTCGTGGCGGTCGCCTCCAGTTTTTTTTGGCGCCTCTGACTGTGCTATACTTCTTCCTACAACAATATGTGCCGCTACCAACACAATCACTTCATCGTCAGAATTACTTTTCTTCCTTTTTTTAATATTAGTTTCATTTTCAAAATTGGCGCTGTTTACAAAACACAGCTGATTCATGAGAGTGACCAACCTTTTTTTATGTTCTTGGTCACACTATTTCACTTAAGTTCCACACAACCGAAATAAAGAACAGATTCCTGTCAGTAAAATTTCGCGGTGCTGGAGACAGGCCTTTACCCAAAAATTAACTGTTAAACTTCATTAAAAAAAAACCGGGCCAGTAATATTTCGTTTGTGTTTTCCTGGCCTCAGTATCCAGCAAACTAATAGCCTGTTCCCACAGATGGCCATCCACCATCCATCGGGTATGGTACGTAAGGTTTTCCGTTTCAAAAATTTTCAGCTATTTCCACCATCCATTTTGGATGTTAATAAACCTAACGTTTCTATGCGATACTTAGCCCATGGGTTTTAAAAACAACTCTAAAAAATTGGCATTTATAGCGAAAAAATGGAATTCACTGCGAATATACACACTATGACTTACAAAAATAACTGATATTCTCCAGCAAATGGCAAGGAGCCACGACGTGTTTTAATAACACTTGCTCAACTTTCAGTTAGAGATGCTATAATTCCTTTTGGAAGAAGAAGAATAAATAAAAAATAAATGGAAATAATCAAATGTAGCTGTAAAAATTTTATATATGTTTTGCAATGGCAGATATGAATATATCTGCAGACAAATGCAGATCCCGCTGTTCATGTTGCTCACTTTAATTAAGCAGAACCCAATTCCTATTAATGGGGCTGTGTTTTTCATCCAATATTTGCGACGCTTCGATCTGTTGTGCAAGGCTCGAATTTTGATATATTGTCGAATCGTTACAACTTTCTGGAGATCCGTTGTTCGTTCACATACACAAATAGCTTTGCTATGCTTAGCATAAAGCATAGTCTTGTACATAACATTTTACTTGGATTGCAATTTACTTACAACCATCCACACCCTTCTTGGCTTTCATTCATATATATAGTTCTTCCTTATTACATTTTTTTATTTGTCGAACGCCACCATCAGTTTTTGCAACATCATTTGTTGCTGTTGAATAACAGTCGAAAAATAATTTATTTTCCATATTTGTTGTTAAATTTTGACAAAATGCAGAGTGCAAATTTTTTTCTTTGTTGTTGTCAGCTTGGTTTTCCATGGATGGTAGTTGGTGGATGGCGGCCTGTGGGAATCGAGGTGTTACATAATTCAAAAGATCCCACCGCTCCCGTAATTGTGCTGTGTGGGAAAGGGCTATAATCGAAATCCACAGATTCTTATCGATAGTTGTCCCGTTAACATATTAATATTGTCCTCCAGCACCATTAAATTTTACTGACAGGAATCTGCTCTTTATTTCGGTTGTGTGGATCCTAAGTGAAATAGTTTGACCAAGAACCAAAAAAAAGGTTGGTCACTCTCATGAATCAGCTGTGTTTTGTAAACAGCGCCAATTTTGAAAATGAAACTAATATTAAAAAAAGGAAGAAAAGTAATTCTGACAATGAAGTGATTGTGTTGGTAGCGGCACATATTGTTGTAAGAAGAAGTACAGCACAGTCGGAGGCGCCAAAATGTCAAAATTATCAAAATGCTTATTTTCCGTGATCCGCCAAAAACATGGTCTTGCCTCAACTGCTTTTATTAAAGGCCTGTCTCCAGCACCGCGAAATTTTACTGACAGGAATCTGCTCTTTATTTCGGTTGTGTGGATCCTAAGTGAAATAGTGTGACCAAGAACCAAAAAAAAGGTTGGTCACTCTCATGAATCAGCTGTGTTTTGTAAACAGCGCCTATTTTGAAAATGAAACTAAAATTAAAAAAAGGAAGAAAAGTAATTCTGACAATGAAGTGATTGTGTTGGTAGCGGCACATATTGTTGTAAGAAGAAGTACAGCACAGTCGGAGGCGCCAAAATGGCAAAATTATCAAAATGCTTATTTTCCGTGATCCGCCAAAAACGTGGTCTTGCCTCAACTGCTTTTATTGAAGCAATCTTTTCCTCATTTTAAAAATTTGAATATTTCTTTTTGGTTTTGCGCACATATTTTGCCTCCACCTCTCACTTGTACTTCAGTAATAATGTGCAGATATATTTTCCTGGCACCCTCATCAGCTGTTCTCACAGTCCACATTCGTGTGAATATCGATACTATCGATAAGAATTCGTGGATCCCGTTTACGTTTGCTGGATACTGACTCCAGGAAAACACAAACGAAAAATTACTGGCCCAGTTTTTTTTATATGAAGTTTGGCAGTAATTTTTCGTTTCCGCGGTGCTGGGTACCCAGCTTAAAGAAATAATTTCCTCATTTTAAAAATTTGAATATCTCTTTTTGGTTTTGATCACATATTTTGCCTCCACCTCTCACTTGTACTTCAGTAATAATGTGCAGATATATTTTCCTGGCACCCTCATCAGCTGTTCTCACAGTCCACATTCGTGTGAATATCGATAAGAATTCGTGGATCCCGTTTACGTTTGCTGGATACTGACTCCAGGAAAACACAAACGAAAAATTACTGGCCCAGTTTTTTTTATATGAAGTTTGGCAGTAATTTTTCGTTTTCGCGGTGCTGGGTACCCAGCTTTATTCTCATTCTTCTCCCGAAGGAATTATAGTTATTTTTTTAGTCATTGCTTACATATTTTTAGTGATTTCCTTTATTTGAACGTTTGTGGGAACAGGCTATGAGAGAACAGCTGACATTCAGGCCAGGAAACTATATGTGCCTATTATTACTGAGGTGAAAGAGAAAGATGAAGGAAAAAACTGGAATTAAATCAAACAAGAGAGATGCAAATTTTCAACATGAGGAGAAGATTGTTCAATAAAAGCAGTTGAAGCCAAACCAAGTCTTTAGTGGCTCCGAAAAATAATCATTTTGATAATTTTGACTCCTTTGTCTGGGCTGAATTTCTTCTTCATATTTTCTGGCATATCTTTCTGTCAATAAATTCAGTTAAATTTTCAAATTGGTTTACAAAACACAGCTGAATCATGAGAGTGACCAATCACGTTTTAGGTTCTTGGTCTCACTTTTGTAGTTACGTTATACACAAGCGGAATAAATAGCAGATTCCTGTCAGTAATTTTCCGCAGTGCTGGATACATGCCTTAACAGCTGGCGACAGAAGCTAACAGGTAGAAAATGTGCTTGCAGGACCCGTCCAGGTCGACCCCGACTATGTTGCCCTCCAAAAACAAGTGATCTACATCTTTCATCATTCGATCCATCAACCATAAATCTGCCATCTGCCATATAAATATGATAGTTTTTGCGTGCTCCCCGCAATTCGCCCATGCAGTCCTGTCAAATATTGATGGTGATGATACCTCAACCTGCTGCCTATTATTGTTGATGAGGATCTGTTATTGACTGCATTTTTGTTAAAGGCCTATCTCCAGCACCGCGGAAAACTACTGACAGAAATCTGCTCTTTATTTCGTATGTGTGGAATTTAACTGGAATAGTATGACCAAGGACATAAAAGGTGATTTGCCACTCTCATGAATCAGCTGTTTTTTGTAAACAGCGCCAATTAAGATAGTTCAATTAAAATTTAAAAAGTCAAAAATAAGCTTTGGGGTCGAAGTGATTGTGTTGGTGGCGGCGTATATTGCTATTAAAAATAAGAAAAAAGCACAGAAGCCCACGCACTTTTCACCAAAATATGGTCGAAATGTCTCTTTTCGGTGATCCGCCAAAGACATGGTCTTGCCTTGACAGCTTTTTTTTAACGCTATCCTCTCTTCTCTTTAAAAATTAATATCCTTTTTTTTGCGCGCATTTTTTTTTTGCCTCCATCTTTCAAGCAAATCACTTCAGTAATAATGTTCACATATATATTCCTGGACTCTATGTCAGCTGTTTTATCAGGCTACAATCGTATAGATATACCAACTATTGATACGAATTCGTGGATTTCGTTTACTTTGCTGGATACTGAGGCCAGGAAAACACAAACCAAAAATTTCCTGGCCCAGTTGTTTTTATATGGAGTTTGACAGTAATTTTTAGTTTCCGTGGTGCTAGATACCTAGCTTAATAAAAATGTAGTATATTACTAATACGTAAATATATCTATTAATCTTACTTCCACCAGATTTGTCTGCTCCTCACCCAATTTTTTTCATTCCATAATAACTTTTCTGTGAAATTTAAATGTTGTTGTTGCTGTTGTTTGTTAATTGATTTTTTTGTCAGTCATTATTTAAATTTTTTGCAATGAATTTCAGTATTTCGGGTTTCATTTGACAACCATCGGCTAAATATCGCATTAAATTGTGCGGTATAGGAACATTAAAAACAGAAGGTGGAACTTACTGGGCAAAACCTTACGCACCGTCTTGGTTACTGTAAACGGTGTCCAGTGTGAGTAGCCCATAATAGCCTGCTCCCACAGATTACCTTACTGGGAACAGTGGAATTTTTCGACAAATGCAACACCTAAATTCCCACAGGAAACCACCCATCATTCATGGAAAACACAGCTGACAATAATAAACAACAAATTTTTTCTCTGCATCTCCATCCAAACTCTTCTTGGCATATTTTCATTAAAATAATTCATCATTACAAAAACTTTTTCCTCATCGAATTCTTTTTCCTCCTGTAGAATATTACAATTAATTTTTGCAATATTTGTTTTTGGTAAACTACCGTCGATACATAAATAAAATTTTCTATTTTTTTCATATATTCGGTTGCACACGAAAAATGACAATGAATTCAGCCTCATTACGTGAAATGATGTAACAGATTATTTGGCAGCTCCGGGCGAAATAGTAAATAAATTAGGCACAGAGATTAAACAAGAAGAACCAAACCGCTTTTTGCAAGATGTTTGTTCTAAAGAACAACGAGGAGTTTTGCAAAGAAAAGTTCTGGATGAAATAGTTCACCTTCTGCTTATTGGTAAGCCGGCTGGATATTCTTCAAAAAAAAAAAAACTAGCGAGATGCGATTCCATTGAAAAAATGGAAATGGTCTTGAGGTCTTCCCCTGAATACCGCGTAGTTGGTAGGCTCTTGGTAGCAGCAGCAGTGCAGCCCAGCTTTCGGACAAATATATGTCCCATGATTACGCTAGTCAACACGACATTTCTGATAGATTTGGAGATGTAAAGTATTTTAAATAATTATGTTTCTTTTTTATGGCATGGTATGTTTTTTTCCGAGGTAGTGCTTCTATTTTTTACATAACTTAAATTTGGAAGTCCGCTAGCTGCATTTGTAAGCTTTTTAAAACTGCAAAGTTAAATACAACCAGTTATAGGAAACTTCAGTTATGTGAAAAATAGAAGTACTACCTACGACCAAAAATACAAATATTTTTAAAAATTTTTAAAAAAACTAAACTTGGAAAAAAACCATAATTCTTAAAAAAATGTTAAATCTCCAAATCCATCAGAAAAAGTAATTTTGGGCGACAGCGGAAAAAAAGTTGAATTTTGTCGATTCGTGTTATTATGGCCAGAAAGAACAAATTAAATTTCAGTCGCTACGCAACGCATTTCAAGCGCTTACTTTCCGTTTCCGACCCCATAAAGTATATATATTCTTGATCAGCATCAATAGCCGGGTGGATATAACCACGTCTCTCTATCCGTCCGCCCGTCCGTCCGTCTTCATTAGCGCCTATATCTCAGAGACTATAAAAGCTGGAGCAACCAAGTTTTGTATCCGGTCTCCTCAGTTATCACACTACTCCAAGTGTATTTCAAAATTTCGCTCCGCCCTCTTCCACCCACACAAAGGACAAAAATCTGTGGCATGCACAATTTTGATAAAAACGCAGAATCATAGAGAATTACTATATCTATCAAGGTGTCATGGCCACAATAAAGAAAACAATTTTGAAAGTCATCGTTGCCTTTCACTCTCTCTCACGCGCCACCCTGTCAGCTTTTCCCATTCGTCCAAATGAGCGCCTAGCCAAACTGTCTTCAATACAAGTGCATTTTGACACATTTGCAAATTTTGACACACCCCCTTCTGCCCCCACAAAGAACAAAAATCTGTGGAATCCACAATTTTTCAGATAAAAGAATCATAGAAAATGAGCGTCTAACATATTTTTCACTTATCTTTACGCATCACTTTCGCCAAATCCCAGCAGCACTTAGCAATACTAGCGAAAGGAGGGGAGGAAAGACCGAGGAGAGCAGGTGGTAGCGAAATGATGCAGTAGTTTCCTAAAAGATTTCTAGTGCGTTGGCTGTGCGGAAAGCCCCCGCAATTTGGGGGCTCCGTTGCAATTGTGAATTATTGTGATCGACCCCGTGAGAGGTATAAGACGGAGCAGAGGGCGAACCATGCCCACCAGTCGAAGTGTATCGACAGACATGACCATTTAGTTTAGGGATTAATATTTTTGTTCTAGGTCTTCTATTGAGTTGATAATTATTAAAATATTATTATTTTAATAAGTCCCATATTTTGTGATCGCAGAGTTGAATTGAGTGAAAGGAAGTAAGATTTAGTGGTGCTCGTCCGGGAGAAGTGAGAGTTGGAGGGCAGTCAGCGCTTGTGTTGGAGTCGTTCCTCTTATTATTAATTATCTCTCCTTCTTTTATGAATATGGGCCGAATGGAGCTTATGCCCATCAGTCCTCCGCTGTTTCTGTTCTCAACCAATGCATCACACGAAGCAGTTAATACCTTCAACTAAATTCGATATACCCATGACTTGTCTATCCAAAGATCTAGCTAAACCTTACTATTCGGAGCAGCAGCCGTCAGTAGCTCTTACGAACTCTAATTAGCTCAGTTATCTCTTAAGTCATGATCATTTGTTCTCACGCTCTCGGTGCATATGCACACAAACACATACATGTTCGCTGTGCGCCGGTTACTTGCGCCGGTTATTTAGCTCACTCTTGTTACAAATTCATCGAATGCAGCATTGTGTATCATTAATACATACCGGCCGTCACATTGTCTAGTCGCGCTACACCGGTTTTTGATTTAATACCTATACATTTGTACATTGAAAAACACGAAGTTTATGGCCACGGCCTTTAGTATTGAAACTCAAACATTGAAAATAAACACAAACCCTAAAACCCAATAACGGAGAATATAAGTAATTTGTAAATGTGGGAGTCAGAGTGGCCGAAAAAGCTCGGCAGACTCCAACATTTTAGTGACCTCGATGTGATCTCCGTGAGTTTGTTGTGTAAAAAAAGTGCTCCAACATATAATTTAATCTGCTATTTTTATTTATTTGATGTCAGGAATTGTAACGACCTGGGCTAGATGGTATGGACGTGAATAGGACGCACGCTTATGATCCCGGCTGGGGCTCGTCGGCAATTTGGGTGGTGTTCTAGTCCTATTCGCGTCGGGTGCCTATGCTCATTATCAAATTCGGTTAGAAAGTGCGTGCAGCGACGAATGAATCAACGATACCGACACCATGACCACATAGTCGGATTTCTTCCCTTTCCCTCTGCCCTGCCTGAAACGCTGGTTCCCCGCCTCAGGTGTCATGGAGGACGGATCACCCTCCCTTCCTTGGTCATTCCTATGTCCCCGGCATGATGGCTGAAATGACCCCTCAGCGTTTCCAGATTCCTCCTAGGGCCTTCTGCTAGCCGAAGGCAAACAAAAACTACGTGAAATTAAAACATTGTACAATTTATTCTACTTGGAAAAAATATAGTCTTATGACTATCATTGAAAAATAAACAAACAAAAAAATCCACCTACCAAAATATAAATAACTAAATATAATAAATGCAAATAAAGTTAAATGAAAATGACATAAAAATGAAGGGATAAATATCTTAACTAAAGTAGAGAATGGCGAAATACTCGGACGCCCAAAAAGGTGGGTCGGAAGGGTGAGATAGGCTAGAGAAAGCCGAAGAAAACGGTGCGAGAACGAATTGAGAGAACTCGCTACGCTCTCTGCCGCGTCGACTCAAAAAGTGGGGGGCAAATCTCTCCTCCACCTTTCCCTTTTACTCCAAACGACACATAACAGGGGAGTCGTCTTTCTGTTTGTATGTATTTGGTGATAAAATAAAACGGCTTTTCCGCCAAAGATCAAACTCACCCGTAAATCCACCGACGAAAGCGCTTTCTCGATGCGATCCGAAGCTGTGAGGAGGCGTAAATTATATTGAAACTTTAAATCGGGATTAGAGAGGGATTTGAGAGCTTTACCACACTCATCTGGGACGGCACCTTTACGCCCCTTTTACTTCACTTTATCCGCCTCTCGCCGACTAATGGCCACTAATGCCTGCTGACGGAAATATAATAAAGAAACTACCTGGATATATATACTTAAGCCTAACAAATACGTAACAATTAACTTAAATTTCTATATATTTTCTTTCTTTTCTTTTTCCCCCGTTTTGCGGCTGTGCCCCTGTGACCCAAAAAAAAAAACTGCTCCCGCGTTCGCTGCTTTCCAAGAAAATTCTCCCGAGGCTATGGCTGCCTCTCGCGCCCGATCTGGGCTGGCCGTCTGCAAAGGCCGACGCCGACTAACTTCTAGCGCTCCACTGCCAAGCCGAAATTTCGCGCTCTCCCTCTTCTGCTGCTACTGCTCACACGCCGGTCCGCTTCCAAAACCCCTGCACCCCTTTTGAGCTGCCTTTTTGGGCTCTTCCGGGTCAGGGATCGCGTCCTCTTGCTCCCTCCGGGCTGCGTCCCTCGCGTAACACTAATAGCTCTGGCGACCGCAAAGGTCTCTCAGCCCTCGTCGTCCGCGAACAGCGCGCAGAATGTTCCGCAACTCCTTTCCTCTGGGACGCCTTCCGTCCAATCCAAAGCCCTGTTGGAGAAAAGGCTAGTATCCCTATTCGGAAATTCCCCGCGTGCGTACTCACTTGGGAATTAATTTAATTTAATTTTCGCACAAAACCACTCGCGACTCTTTGACTTTCTTATTCGTTCTTTTCACTTGTGCCTAGCGGAGAGTGAATCTAACTTTTCGCGTCGAGCGCCAACAGGAAAAGAGGCGGTAAAACCACCTCGACGCCAGCGGGAACCCTCGGGCCGTCTCAAAACGATCGATCACATCCCTGCAGTTTAACATCTTCCACTGTTAAACCCACTGGCCTTTCTTCGCCCCTTGACCTGACACCCAGACCTAGCACACAGATGGCGCTTCCTCTGAAACCCATCCCGCTTGGGGTGACAACCAGTTGGCGCTACCTATCTCTCCATTAGGCTGATCCAAGCGTTACAGAATGGCTTGCAAAACCGAGTCTGGCAGGGCTGACAGGGCCATCGACTACAGAGTTAATTAGATATAAGTTGTAAAGCTAGGCTATGTACAAATTCTTACAGATATATGTGTTATATCTTAAATTTAATTTATTTTAGATGTCGTGGTATGTATTTGTTTCTTTTAGATATTGTATTACACAACTCGACAAAATTCAACTTTTTTTTCCGCTGTCGCTAAAAATCCCTTTTTCTGATAGATTTGGAGATTTAAATTATTTTAAAGAATTATGGTTTTTTTTCATAGAGTAGTTCTTTTTAAATAATTTTTTAAAAATTTGGTATTTTTTGTCATAGGGGTTCTATTTGTCACATAACTTAAGTTTCCTACAACTGCTTGCAAAAAAAAAGTGACAAATGCAGCTATAAATCCGACTCAGACAATTTGTAGCTGCAATTTAACGTCTGGAAGATATTAATCTTCCAAATTGAAATTTCATAATTTTTTTCGGTATTTTTTCTCCGCAATTTTAAATTTGAAAGCTCAAGAAAAGTAAAAAAAAATATTTGAATGCCTTGATTTTTGGTTTTAGATAGACACATTAAGGCGTCGTTTAAGGTATCGCTTATAAAAATATAAAAATAAACGGCTAAGTTATAGCCGTTTGACCAAAACGAGCCAAAACAAGACCCAGACATTCACCTGAAAAAATACCGTCGGGTACGTTATTGGTCCAACTTCCAAAATGGGGTTGCAAAAAACAAAAAGAGCCTTTAATTTTGGTTTTACCGAGTCTTAGGTATTGATATAGTATATATAACCTACCTGTTTATATTCATTTGGGGTGTAAATGTTGTGGACAGTTACTTTTATTCCTTATACCTAAGCCTTGGTGAGGATAAATATACATAAATACCTGTTAGGGTCAAATGTTGACCTTTTTCCTTCACAGGTGGTGCACTCGCAGATATTTGACCTTTCTCCTTCAAGCTATTCATAAAAAAGGATATATAATTTTTACCTATAGTATCCCTGCCTCAGTATAGTTTTGACTTCCAGCAGAATACGATCGTGTGTTTTCGAAAAATACCACTTGTTTTTTAATAAAATGGACAACTCAAGCCGATCAACTTCATGTGCTTACCGAGCAGAGTCGTTTTGCTACATACATATGTGGAAAGTATATACCCAGCAAAGAAGAAAAAATCGTTTTTACCGAAAAGTTCCAAGAACAGTATAATGAAAACTATAAGATGTGGCCCAAAAGTATTGGCAAAGAGTGGGCTCCAAGCTGTATATGCAAAACGTGTAAATGGAATTTAACAGCATTTAATAAAAAAGAAAAGTAAGTTACCCTAAATCACAAGCTATGAAGTGTACAAAAAATACTAAGCATTACTTTTTTTCTTACACATTATTATGTAGAAAAAAATTTCTATTTGGAACTCCAATGCTATGGAGAAAACAAAAAAATCACAGCTCTGAATGTTTCATTTGTTTATTCGAAAAAACTGGGTTTTGGGTAAGTCAGATATATAAATACCCACAAGAGTCTCGTCAAGGCTTTACGCTTCCTGCTCCTCCTTTGGAGAAAATATCGTAATAGATTACGACCCAAACGATTGGAGGTTATTTGTTGACAGCAGTAAAGAAAGTTTAAAGGCTGTTTTGCTACATAATGGAAATCAAAAGCCGTCTATTCCTATCGCCCATGCTGTTCATATGAAAGAGTCTGTTCGGCTAAGCGCCTGCTCATGGCAACACAAAGAGAAGCATAATTACTCTCTTTACTATCATATCACTCTGATTGCATCGGTGCTACTGCTTCCCTACGCTCTCAATCGCTACATCGCCTTTTCCCTAAGTTCGTCGTCCGACAAGAGCTGTGAGGGAGGCTCATCAGCAAAGCAGAGCTGACTTCAGAATTAATCGTCTTCGTTAGCGTTTGCTCGTATCGTCGTATCGTTAATTTTCGTTTCGTGTCTATTGTTGCATCTCTCGCTAAGTACATAAAGAAAAACAAATCTTACATACACGAATATACATATAGTAACATATCCATAATGCCCTACGCCCACACACGCATTATGTATACGTTAAGCAATGGACATATCAATAACAAGTTATACATATAACAAGCACTAACCCTTATACGCATATAACAGATTAGGATAAACAGGTGATAAGATCCCCAATACCACAAAACAAATGAATCATAAGCTGTCAACAGGAAATCGCCTAAATTCCAGACTTGAATCACGGATACACAAGTAAACAAATTCGGCTCCCACACTCCAGTAGTATAAACAAGTGACCAGCCCAGACGTAAGATGATACAGATCACCAGCTGCAATCAACCCTTTCATCAAAGCCGACAATACCATCCATACGTTGACCAACGCACGTCGGCCAACGCACCGAGAACAAAAGCCACGATCAGCCGAAGTGCAACCGAAGAAGAAAGCTGCAGCCGAAGATCAAAGCTTGGGACCAAGGCTCAAAAGCTTCCCAAGCGAGGCTTATTGGAAAATATATCAAGATAGAATAGATAGTTCCGTTTGAGACTATCAACATAAAAGTCGGGGATAACTCAAAGAACAACCTTTGTAATAATTAATAGTTTATATTAAATAAAAATCTTTTTAAATTTATAAACTCTTACATCGGAAATTTTATTATATATATGTACATTGAACTCAAACTAATTTGTGTCTTAATTAAATTTCGCAAAAATACGCTGCTGAAGATGCTCAGTAGCTCAACAGAGTCCTATCAAACAGTGACTAATTTTTTTGAAAATATTAAATATAAAGAACACCAGTGGAAGGTCGCGTGTGACTAAAAGTTGTAGCCATGTTAACTGGATTGCAAGGCGGTTATATAAAATACTGTTGCTTCCTGTGCCTATGGGGTAGCCGAGATAGAAAAAAAATATACTTAAAAATATTTAAACATACAAATCTATCAGAAAAAGAAATTTTTTACGACACCGGAAAGTCGTGTTATTAGTTTGATGTTTGGTTGCTGGAGTGTGTGTCTGGCAGATCGGGCAGTTTAGTGACGCTGTGGGATCCAGGTACCTAGTGTTTGTGAGTAAGTTTTGTGTGACCCAGCCGGAGTCTGGTGAATTTTATTTGGCCAAGTCGCTTTGTTTTTGTTGCTGTATTAAATTTAAGTAATGGGATGTGTGTGTATTGTTGCTGTTAATATTTATGTACCAAGTGTTGCATTTGGAGAAATGGTTTTTTGTAGTTTGAGCTAGCTGTTCTTTTAAAAATCTGTTAATGTCTGTAAATTAATGTTAATGTCTGTGTAAATTAGTGGCATTTTTAAGACTGATTTTGCTGTTTTGTCTGCCAGCTCATTTCCTTTGATGCTACTGTGTCCTGGTGGCCACAAAACTGTTATTTTTGGATTGTGCGTTGTGAGGATTGATCGGATGGTGGCTGGGTATGTGTTGTTGTTGCTTGTTATGGCTCGATTGCACCAAGGGAGTCTGAGCAGATTACAAACTTGCCACTCTTTTTTGCTGTTAATTTTGCTGCTTCAAAGATACTTATAATTTCGGCTGTTCTGTATAGAAGAATACTAAAGAATGATAAACTTCCGTATTTTGTTATGTCTGTTTCTGAGGTGACTGCGAACGTAGTAATAGAGTTTAATTGAGATCCGTCGGTGTAAATAAATTTGTGGCTATTTAGTTTGTGTTTTAGTTCGTTAAATAGTTTTTGGTATAAATGGGGTGATGTGTTATTTTTTTGTGGATGTGCAATGATGTGTCTGTTAGGTTTTTGGTAACTGCCATGGCGGTTTTAGTTTGATGATTTTTTTGGGATAGTAGGGTATATTATAATATTGGCATTCTTTTATTGCACGCAGTATTGATGAGGTCCACTTTTTTTTTTTGTAAGTTTTCGCTTTCATGAATTTATGTATTGGGGTGTTTTTGGAATGTATTAGACATTTGAAAAGTTTTGCTGTTAAGTGATCACGTTTTTGTTCTATTGTTGGTGTGTTGGTTTCGTATAATAGATTGTAGATCGGTGTGGTGTGAAACGCTCCTAGTGTTGTTTGATTGCTGAGTTAAAGGTGGTTTTTAATTTGTTTAGGTTATTTTTTGGTGTGTGGCCGTAAATGTGTAGTCCGTAATCGATTTTTGAGATTAGTATTGCTCTTGTTACATTAAGAAGAGTGTGCGTGTTGCAGTTGAAACGTGTGCTGGCTGGCCATTTTATAATGTTTAGTTTGTTGGAGAGTGCTGGCATGAGGGCGTTAATGTGTGAGTTCCAGTTTTATTTGTTGTTCATCCAGAGTCCGAGTATTTTAAGTGATGTTGTATTGGTAATGTTGGTGTTGTTGTTGCAGGTAACTGCACAGTTGCAGTTGCGCTTTCTGCATATGTGTAAATGTTGAAATTTTGTTTGTGAGAGGGATGCTCCTGAGTAGGTGCACCAATTTTCTATATCTGTGAAGTTGTAGGTTGAAATTTGTATTTTTGTTTTTACTTAGGTTCAGGATTAAAAAGAGATCATCTGCATATGCGCTGAGGTTAATTTTCTTGGGTAGTGCGATAGTATTGGTCAACTTGTTGAATGCTATAAGAAATAGGACTACAGATATGGGAGAACCATGAGTTATTCCGTTTTCAAGAGGATGTATAGCCGATGTGTTTGTTCCAATTTCCACTGTTATTTTTCTGTGTTTCATAAAGTTTTGGATGTACTTAAATTTTTTTTGTCCGCATTTCCATTCCAGAAGTTGATCTGTTATTGAGTGGTGTACGTACTCGATCAAATGCCCTTGCAAAGTCAAAAGAGATGCGTGAGATACAGCCATGATCATATAAATAGCACAAACAAATTTTCAATTTATAAAATCAATTTTTTAATTTAAAAAAAAATTTGTTTAATAAAAAAACTTTGGCTCTTTATAGCTTCACTTATTAACTAGTTAATTCATAAAGAAAAATATAAAAATGTTTTGAAACAAAATAGATCAAAATTAAGTAATGAAAAAATAGCGAAATATGTGTGGTGACAGAAATAGCACAATTTTAAAATGTTTCCAATAATTCATAGAAAATAAGCCCAAAAGCTACAATTGTTCGACAAATTTAATATTTAGTTGAATATCGATGATTTTCAATAACGGCGTTACATCTCTGGCTCATACTTTCACAGGCTTCTGACATATTTCCTTCGGAATGGAGTTCCAGCTTCTTGGACACTTTTCCTCAAATCGTCATTTTTTTGAAATTTGAATTGGAAAGCTTAATATCTTCCAGACGTTAAGTTGCAGCTACAAAGTGTCTGTGTCGGATTTATAGCTGCATTTGTCACCTTTTTAAAACTGCAAATACAACCAGTTGTAGGAAACTTAAGTTATGTGGAAAATGGAAGCACTACCTATGACAAAGAATACCATATTTTTTAAAAATTCTTAAAAAACAAAAACTTGGAAAAAAAACCATAATTCTTTTAAAAATTTTAAATCTCCAAATCTATCAGAAAAAGTAGTTTTGGAAAAAAAAAGTTGAATTTTGTCGAGTAGTGTAGTTGTGTAGTGTAGTTGGTGATGTCTGTTTGTGTTATGTCTCTGTTTAGAGTTTTCCATGCCTTTCATTTGTTTTAATTGAGGATTTGTAGAGTTTTGTTTCACCAAGGGACTTTGTGTATATGTGTCTTAGGTGTTGTTTGTGGGATGCTATTGTGGGCACTTTGCATTAAAATTTTGTTGATTGTAGCGACTTCCTTGTTGATGTTTGTGCTTCGGGGGTGTGCGATGTTGATTAGGTTGCTAGAACTAGTTAAACACCTCTCGTAGCCAAAGCGTACGCTCATCATTGTACGCTCTCACTACTCTCGCTTATGCTCGATGCTCATGCACTAAGATCCCAATAAAGTAGTCGTCGACTGATACTCAACAGCATCTCATCATCTGGTTGTCGTTATTATTTCTTCCAATTCGATTTTAATTCGCTTACTTTGAAGTTGACACACCCCCACAATTAAACAAATAAATATCTATAAGAAAATCGGACTCATCACTCGACTTTAAATCACTAGCAGCCGCAACAGCCACTCCAATCATCAGCAGGACAGTCCTCAAATCCGGAACCGATAAGGCAACCGTCGCAGCCCTCTTGGCAAACAGCTGATATTCATTCGTATAAAGCTGCATCACATTCGCATATGGACATCGCTGCAGAAGATCAAATTTTGTTGGCAACAGCCATGGTATTGGTAAAGGATGCATCAGGTGAATACAAACTCGGTAGAGCGTTGCTTGATTCATGTTCCCAGGTTAATTTTGTAACGGAAACCTTTGCTCAAAAACTACGCCTTCGGCGTGAGAGGCACCACATCGGAATTTGAAGCATAGGAGACACCCTTACTAATTTGAAGGCTCGTACGACGACCTCCATTAAGTCACGTACGTCTGGCTACCAGCTCAGTTTGCAATTACATCCCACATTGCATACTAGCCAGATAGCGAGATCGACATATCGAACTGGAACCTGCCTGCCAATACTCCATTGGCCGATGAATCGTTTCACATGACCAGGCGCATTGATATTCTGCTGGGAACCAAAGCCTTCTATGGAGCACTAACTGTTGGACAGATTCGCATTGGCCCGAACCTTCCCACTCTGCAAAAGTCGCTGTTTGGTTGGGTTGTTGCTGGGAGGTACCAGCGCAAACGTAACAGACAGCCACCATTGTGCTCGGCGACGGTAGAGGAGTCGATCGATGAAAGTCTGCAGCAACTATGGAAAGTTTACTCTATTGTCGTCCGACCTGAGTCAATTCTTCCAAATCATCATCGCTGTGAAGAACACTACAAGGTTACAACGCATAAGGATGCCAGTGGCCGAATTAACGTTCGCTTGCCATTCCAAGAAAACCCAGGATGCCTTGGAAGTTCAGTAGATACAGCTCGAAGTCGATTCGTTGCCATTAAGAGACGGCTCTCTCGTCTACCGGACATTCGATTGCAGTATACATCATTCATGCAGGAGTATGAAAGTCTCGGCCATATGACCCTCATATCGAATCCTTACTTGGAGGAACCTCATTACTATATACCTCACCATTTCGTTCTCAAACCAACCAGTATCTCGACGAAGTTCAGAGTCGTCTTTGACGCGTCTTGCCGTACGTCATCTCAAAGGTCTCTTAACGACCTACTCTTAGTTGGCCCTACCATCCAAGATGAGTTGTATTTGCAATTGCTGCGTTTTCGAATGTATAGGTTTGGCATCACGGCTGACGTCACAAAAATGTACAGACAGGTACTTGTCGGTGAGGAGGATCGAAAGTTCCAGTACATTCTGCGGCGAGCGTCCCCAGATGCTGACCTTCAAACCTACCATCTCAATACCGTAACATATGGGACTGCGTCTGCTGTCACCATTGGTCATTGTCTCTAAGATCATTCTCCAGGAGTTGTGGCTTTTGAAACTCGACTGGGACGAGTCTGTTCCCCAAAATCTAAGCTGCGCATGGAGCACTTGCTTGGATTCATGGAACTCACTGTCGTCACTAGCGGTATCTCATTTTTGTTTGCAGCCGACGCGAGGAGTGTTCAAATACACGAATTTTGCGACGCATCGATTCGGGCATATAGCTGCTGTCTTTATGTGCGTACTGAGAATTCATTTGGACAGCTCTCAGTGAAATTGTTCACGTCCAAGTCCAGAGTAGCACCTGTGAAGAAGCAGTCTCTCCCGAAGCTGGAACTATGCGGCGCACATTTACTTTCTCAACTGTACAGCAAAATCAAGGCCACTTATTTTTGGAGCGACTCATAGCTTGTATTGCTTTGGTTGAAACAACACCCAGTTACTTTATCGACCTTTGTTGGAAACAGAGTGTCCGATATTCAGACTTTGACTTCGGATGGAAGGTGGCTCTACGTGCCAACACATCAAAACCCGGCTGATCTTCTGTCGATGAACGAATTGATCCAATCTACATGGTTTTCAGGTCCTTCATTTCTACTCGACGATTCGCTTAACTGGCCCGCCACAGGGGAACGACAAGATATTGACATGGACGTAGTCAACTCGGAGAAGCGAAAAAGTATTTTCACTGCCGTACAGGAGACAAACTACATCCTCAAGATCGTCGATAACATCAGTTCATATTCACATAGCTTCGTCTGATTGCTTGGATGATAAGATTAATACGGATATGTAGGAAGCAAGCAACGTTTACCACAACCTCGCCAACACCCGATTAACTTCATTTTGCTTCCCATTGCCTTATTTGAAATATTCAACAAATCCATTTTGCAGCGGATATTCGCTTATTTCAGAAGCAGATTTATTTAAAGAGTAGCTTAAAGTTTCTTACTCCCTTTCTAGATAATGTGAACGGATTTGAACTCATCAAAGTAGGCGGACGATTAGAACACTCAACCCTACCAGACGGCCAAAAACATCCGTTTTTGGAGACTAGGCTAGGAGCCAGTCTCAATTTGTTTGGAGTTATGTTCGCCATTTGCATCTTCGAAATTATCACGCTGGACCTAAAGCTTTAGTCGCACTCATTCGCTGGGAGTATTGGATTGTCAACGCCAGAGACTTGGCACGTCGAATTGTCCGCTCATGTGTACACTGCGTTCGCTACAGACCAAAGTTGCTGCAAAAACTCATGGGCTCATTACCACCTACTCGACTTTCTCCTGCTCGACCTTTTGAACCTTGTGGAATTGACTTTTGTGGACCCATCAATACGTATTTACGCATTCGAGGAAAGGGGCCTATTAAATCGTACATAGCCGTGTTCGTGTGCCTCATCACCAAGGCCGTTCACATCGAATTAGTTTCGGACTTGTCAACGAAGGCGTTCTTAAACGCATTAAAACGGATGGGAGGTCGTCGCAAGCTGCCGGCAGACATATTCTGTTACAGTGCCACTAATTTTGTAGGGGTATCGAATCAAATGCAGGAACTGAAAAGGTTTTTGTTCTTGAAGGAGGCACAGGATAAAATGTACAAATATTGCGCATCCGACTTTATTAATTTCCATTTTATTCCCCCCAGAGCACCTCATTTTGGAGGACTTTGGGAAGCGGCAGTCAAGAGTGCCAAAAGACTGCTCAATCGTACCTTGGCTAGCACCAGATTCACCTTTGAAGAACTGAGCACTGTCGTCGTCGAAATAGACCTCAACTCACGACCACTATCACCACCCTCTTCAGACCCAAACGACTATAGTGCTCTCACGGCTGGTAATCTCTTGGTTGGTGACTTATTACGATCACTACCTGAGCGATCTCTGGAACACATCAAGCTGACAAATTTGGATCGCTACGATATGATTGCAGCCGTCAAGCAACGTTTTTGGAAGCAATGGTCGGCTGATTACGTCAACGAGTTGCGATCGTGGACGAAGTGGACAGCACCATCAACGAACCTCACCGAGGGTACGTTGGTCATCATCCATGAGGACAATCTGCCCCCCCTACGCTGGAAGTTAGGCCGAGTGCAGTCTACTGTGCTTGGGATGGATGGTCGTGTACGAGTGGTGCACCTCCGCACAGCAAATGGAACATGTTGCCGGCTAATACACAAACTGGCAATTCTTCCGGTTTTTTTAAAGCAGTCCTTTCAACGGGGCCAGGATGTTCGGTCAAAGAATGTTCGGACGAAGGTCCACCCAACTAATTTAGAACTAGTTAAACACCTCTCGTAGCCAAAGCGTACGCTCATCATTGTACGCTCTCACTATTCTCGCTTATGCTCGATGCTCATACACTAAGATCCCAATAAAGTAGTCGTCGACTGATACTCAACAGCATCTCATCGTCTGGTTGTCGTTATTATTTCTTCCAATTCGATTTTAATTCGCTTACTTTGAAGTTGACACACCCCCACAATTAAACAAATAAATATCAATAAGAAAAACGCTTCTTGTTCAAACAGTGGGGATCAGTAGGGAAAAGGGAGGTAAGGATTGGGAAGTGATCGCCTCCGCAAAGGTCGTTGAAGACGTTCCAGCTTGCAAAGTGTATCAGGGAGGGAGAGTAGAAAGTTAGGTCGATCTGGGTGAGAGTGTTGTTCTATAAATTTGGCTGTCATTTTTCCTCTTACGTTGGGAGGCAGTGATCCCCAATTGGGATGCCATCTATTGGGATCACCTGTTGCTAATATTGTGTTGTTGTTGTTGCTTATAAAGTTGTTGGGGTTGTTTCGTGAGATGGTTTTTTTGGGTGGTATATATTTTGAGTAGATTGTAAAATTTTGTTTAGATTTGATTTCGGCAGCTATTACTTCAAATTCATCATTTATATTTCTATGTGTATGTTGTGTTAATGTGTGGATTAGAAGTGCTACTCCACCAAATCTATTCGACGGCGTGAGTCGCATGATTCTTCGGGATATGTGTGTGATCCAACCAGATCTCCGATTTGAGTTATTTTTAATAGTTTTGTTGCTTGAAGGGAATTTTGGTTTGTATTAATAATATACCGGCTCTTGTTTTTTTGCACGATTCAACTGAACCTCCTCAGATGTATTCGATCGATTTTTTTATTATAAATGATTGTTTGTTACTTCTGTTAATAATCATTAATTTTTGATCATTAATGGAGTTTTGTAAAGAGCGGTTTTTGTAAAGAGCTTGTTTTTGTCGGGTGGTGTCATTTTAACTTAGGGAGGGCGAGCCCCTGGCTGTCGTTGTACGGGAACTATTCGTATTTTTGTTTGTGTAAATTATTTTGTGTCTTCTTTGTGCACTTGTTTGTTTGTCACCGAATTGCGGTTTGCTGATAAGCGTTTGCTGCTGTGGGTGTTAGGCGCTATAGTAGTTACACGTCCTTGCTCATTGAGCTTTTAATAGTTAAATCTGTGTGGAAGGCTTAACTAGACAATTGTCGAAAAATTAGCAAACCAAAAGTCGTTGTGGCCGACCGTGATCGTTCTAACGACCCGCTATTCGTTTTTGCATTCTCTTTCATCGTCTGCATCAGCCTGCCCAACGCACTGTCGAGACCGGCTGCATAGAGTTTAAGCCGTTTTCTTCTTCGCCTCATCTTTTGTCGGTTGCTTCAGCCAGCGCTTGCGAGCGGCTGCATTGTCCTCTCTCAGGAATTTCGAACTCGATTTCAGAGTAAATTTTCGATCGTTCGCTTGTGGTTTTGTTGGTTTGATCGTCGCCTCGTCGAATTATCGGTCTTCGCCTTTGCTCTCTGTGCCGGGTGCATAGAGCATACATATAAACATTTTTCGTTCTCGTTTTCATTGCATCGTTCTACTTTCATTCGCTGCCTTGAGAGCAGGGCAGGGCTGTTCAGGGCAGCCTCAAACTTCTGCAGCGCATTGTGGAGAGCGCTCCGCGCCCGACTCACCCTCGCGCGCTCTTGCACACAGCACTTGGGAGAGCCACTAGCTTAAGCTGGGCTTTTCATTTACGCTCCCACCCCCGTTACGATCATTCGACGTCGTTCTCGGACTACATACATACGAATTCTCGCATCTACATACATTTTGTGAACATTACCTACTATAACCGAAAATAAACTTAAGTGAACGAAGTGGAATGCAAAGTGACGCGCTGGTTTCATTTGACTGGCTTGTGATTATGCATACCTGGTGATCCGCCCCCTACAAACATTGGTCCTTCGAGCGGGATCTTCGCTAAAATAAGGCGAAGTTCAATCCAGCAAAGCATAGGCGGATCGCTCCAAAAATCGCAAGATAAACATAAGTGCCGTAATCTTGTTTTTTTCGTCCAAGTCCAAGCGGCTATTCTGTCCGTTCTCCGATCTTCCGCTCCTCCTAACTACGTACATCAGTACACACACACACACACCAGATTTAACTGCATATTCTTGCCCGCACTTTTCCATATCCGCATACATATATATGCTGCAGCGTCATTATTTGTGTTATTAGTTGCCATCGTTTTAGGCGCAGCGAGTTTCGGTCGCACCGGGAACCTAAACACAACTGACTTTGTGTCTTCCCTTTTTCTCGTGCCTCTCTACCGAACCACACTCGGCGACAGCTACAAACGCTGTCGCCCGCCAAAACGGGACTTTCCCAAACTACACAGCAAAACAGACACACAAATAGGCTGATGCAATATCGCAATGTTCTTGCGATTCTGGTGAAATACCCAAATACGCACTAACACAAACTCAACCCAACTCTCACATACATTTCCAGCACACGCCGCCACGGCGCCAACATATCCAAACTACTTATGCTTCCACACAGCCAGCCTGACCATAACACGACCTCGTGTAATTCTAAAAACTGCTTAGCTTCCTAAATCATTTTATTTATAAATAATCAAATAAAATTTAGCATTAACATTTTTTTAAACTTCATAGCTTCATGCAGAATTTAAACATCCATTCTTAGTTCTTAAACTAATATAAAATTCATCTTTTACTTAATTAAACTTTCTTAATAATTTTCTTCATTATCATAAACCCACTTGGTTTCGCATTACATTTTTTTATGCATCACACGCCATGATCAAAACATTTGTTTTGCACTTGTGCTTGCATTACAGATATGACAAATTTATTCAAGTTCCATTATCAGCCGTTCAGGCATCATTCCAATACTGTCTCTTTCAACAGCTTCCTTATCAATCACTTCATTACTGTCTCTTTCAACAGTTTGACTTTCCATCATTCCAATACTGTCTCTTTCAACAGCTTCCTTATCAATAACTTCATTACTGTCTCTTTCAACAGTCTTACTTTCCATCATTCCAATACTGTCTCTTTCAACAGTTTCTTTTTCTATCATTTCATTACTGTCTCTTGCAACAGCTTCCTTTTCAAAATCACTCAAGTCCTCATCACAACTTTCTAAATCATCTGGAACATATCCCTCTGGCAACTTCCTTATATCTTCATGAGCGTACTTGAACTTCCTATTATTTGTCAACGACTTGAGGATATATCTATCTCCGTCTAGTACTTGAACAATTTGCAAAGGTCCTCTATACTTTGGACTTAACTTTGTTTGATGCCTTTCTTCATTCTTCAACAACACAAAGTCTCCTACTTCATACCCAACAACCTAAGCCTTAGTTTTATCAAATTGCCCTTTGCTATATGATGCCGCCGCTGATATATTTTGCACTGCTCGAGCTCTTGATTCTGCCAAATCAACTTCTTGTGCCACGTCACATGGTGGAAGCAACCCCAACGGACGGGCAACCTTGCCAATGAACAATTCCAAAGGGCTTGCCTTTGTCACTCGACTTACAGTACAATTTAAGGCTAGCTGTACCTCGCCCAATGCGTCTTGCCAAGATCTGCTGCTAGTTTAAACTGTCGTTAATAAGTTTTTCAAAGTGCTCATAATGCGTTCTACCCGTCCGTTAGCCCTACTTGCACCGGTCGCAATTAAGTGCAAACTTATATTTTGTTTAGAACAGAATTCACTAAATTTAGAGCTGGCAAAACACCTACCCTGATATGCTATTATGCGGTATGCGGTTTAGTAAAAGCGTCCACTTGAACAATAACGTACTCTTTTTGATCACTCTTGCCACATAACTTTCCTGTTATGTCTATGTGCACTGTATGCCAAGGTGTGTCGACCTTTGGTATTGGAAAAAGTCTAGCCTGAACTTTACCTGAGGATGACTTTGACATCTTGCAAGTTATACATTTTTCGACAAATTTCCTTACATATTTTGACATATTTTCAAACTAGTAAAAATCGTAGGCTTTGTCCAATGTTTTTTCACAACCCAAATGCATTATTGTCTCATGAACTTGATTAATAACGGACCATCTTAATTCTCTTGGAACAATTGGCAAAGATCGAGTTCTGCCATTTCTCTGTATTTTCCGATAAAATATTCCTGCTCTTAGTTCGTTAGTTTTTGCAATATCCTCGGCAAGAGAATTGTCTTTTATATTATTTACAATACTAATTATATCGGAATCCTTGCGCTGTTCAGCCATCAGCCAATCACTAGATATCTCTGCCAGATTAATTATTTTTTTCAGAAACTATACGAGCAATTGCGTCGGCAGATGGGATATTTCTTGAAAAGAAATCAGCATGAGCCATTCGTTTACCCTCTCTATACTGTAATTCAAATGAGAACGACTGTAAATAAGCCCACCATCTTTGTGCTCTGGGCAATAGGTCACGTTTATTTCTTGACGCTTTAAGCGAATTGCATTCGGTAAAGACAACAAAATCTCAGCCTGTCAAATAATGACGAAAATGCTTAATGGCCATGACAACCGCGAGAGTCTCCAATTCGTAAGAATGGTATCTTGACTCAGCAGGTGAGGCAGCCTTACTGAAGAACTCAACGACATGGGGCTTGTTATCTATTCTATGCAACAAGATGGCACCGTATCCACGAGCGCTTGCATCAGTGTGCAACTCGATTGGATATTGCGGGTTAGCTAAACCTTCTCAGGCTGCGTGCTCTGCAGTAACAGCGCTCACGAAATCCAGTATTGTCCGAAGTTCAAGGCACTGTCCCCCGAAAATCGCCATAAAGAAGCCAAACGACTGTCCCTTTGCATTAATTGCTTTAGAACAGGCCACCGATTAAGCCAGTGCACCTCGAGCCACTGTCGTATCTGCGGCGGCAAGCATCATACTACGCTTCATTTCGGTAACCCTGATTCGGCTGCAGTTCAAGGTCAGTCAACTGATTCTCAGTCTCCGCTTGCGCCCCCTCATTCTAATCCGGCTCAGCTTACCACTGAACCCTCTACTTCAGCGTCTACTTCGTCTGCACTTATAGCCCAAGGTCTTAATAATAATGTTGTTCTACTTGCCACTGCCAAATGAAATCATCAACCGCAGTTTCTGGAATTGGTGACTCCAGCTTTGGCACCGATGGATGTTCGGTCAGTGTTAGTTTGCATTCTCGCTCATCTGATTTCTCAGCTCTCGTCACTGCTATCGTAGCTTCTAACATAACGGATCGTCAGCCATGCTTTGGAATTGACACTCATAATTGGAACATTCCGGCGAACATACCACTAGCGGATCCGGAGTTTTATAGGCCTCAGCGCGTCGATCTATTTATTGGAGCAAGTCTATTTTACGATCTCCTTTGTGTTGGTCAGATCAAACTACTGCCAGGATTGCCTTCAATTCAGAAAACTCGCTTGGGATGGGTCGTGTCTGGAGGCTGTTCTCGTTTAAATGGGTCGTCTTTAATGGTTGCTCGCGCTTCGGCCGTTGTTACGGAGGATAACAACCCAGATGAGCAACTTGAAGTGCTTCTTCAGAGGTTTTGGGAGGTTGAGAATTGCATCGAACCAATAGTAAAATCTACCAAAGAAGAACTGGATTGTGAAGCGCATTTTGTTCAGCTCGTCCGTCGATTACAAAATGGCGATTACAGCGTTCGGCTGCCAGCTAAATATAGTTTGGATCTCTTGGGAGAAGCTTACAATCAAGCGCGTCGCAGATTCCTGTCCCTTGAGCGGAAGTTAAATCGTCGCCCTGATGTGAAGGCTCAGTATGCTGCCTTCATAAATGACTATCTTGACTTAGGTCATATGTCTCCTGTTTCTGCCCAATCAATCAGCAACTGCCGATATTTTCTACCTCACCATTGCGTCATGAAAGAAGAGAGTTCTACGACCAAGCTTCGGGTCGTTTTTGATGGATCCGCTTCAACATCATCTGGCTAATCCTTGAATGATGTTTTAATGGCTGGCCCCGTAATTCAAGCCAAACTCTTTCATATTATTGGTCGATTTCGTTCATACGCAGTTGCGATTACTGGAGATATCTGTAAGATGTATCGGTGCGTACGAGTATCACCCGAGGACAGCAACTTGCAGTTTATTCTGTGGAGAAACTCCACGCAAGAGGACTTGCGCGTGTTTCAATTAGACACCGTTACTTATGGGACGAAGCCTGTCTCTTATTTATCTGTGCGAGTGATGCATCAGTTGGCAACCGACGAGCAGGTAGATTTTCCAGTTGGAGCTGAAATTCTTCGCCGTGATTTCTACGTGGATGATTTAATATCTGGCGCCAGATCTCAGGAAGAGGCCATCCTCATTCATGAGCAAACGGCTGCAATCTTGTCCAGGGGTCAGTTCAGATTGAGGAAGTGGTGCTCAAACGTGCCCGCTGTGCTGGATGGAGTTCCTGATGAGGACAAAGAAACTTATTTGAAGTTCGATGATGGCAGCCATTTTACTAAGACACTAGGACTCGCTTGGGACCCGGTCTCTGATCAACTTTTATTTTCGTTCTCGGCCCTAGAATCGTCTCCGAATCCCTGCAGCCTCCCAGCCTCGCTAAGTACGGAGTGGCAAGAAATGTGCAGCAGTTTTGCCCAGATTCGTCGACTTGAGTTTCCTCGCCTTGTTCTCCTTCCAGACTCCGAGATAGAAGTTCACGGATTCTGCGATGCCAGCATCGAGGCTTATGGTGCATGTATATACATATGTCGTGTCAAAAGGTCAGCATCCCAGCAGTCACTTACTTTGTGCCAAATCTCGTGTTGCTCCTTTGAAGACACTTACGGTTCCAAAGTTGGAGCTTTGTGGAGCTGAGTTGCTGGCTAGGCTCATATCTGAAATAGCCGGGATGAATGTCTTCAAGGGAAGGTGTTACTGCTGGTGCGATTCTGCGGTTGCACTTTCCTGGATTCGGGACGAGTCGTCAAGATTTAACATATTCGTCGCAAATAGAGTGGCAGCGATTCAGGAAATGACCGACAACATGACATGGCGTTATGTTCCCACAGGTTTAAACCCAGCCGACATTCTCTCTCGAGGGGCTCTTCCGACTGAGCTGAACGATTCTCCCCTTTGGGCTCATGGAGCTCCATTTCTTTGTGGCCCCTCAGATGACTGGCCGCCCACAGTACTACCGGACATACCAGCCCTTGAGCTTCGCCGGATTACTCTTCTGGTAAAATCTCCCTACATTGACATTGTAGCTGACTCCAAGTATGCGAATTCGTTCGCTTCCTTGCAACGCGTTTTCGGGTACGTTTACAAGTTTTGCAATCGTATTCGGCATCCCGGACTGATTGTCTCGGACATTGTGCATGGAATACAATTATTGTTGCGACTAGTCCAGCGTACTCAGCTTTGGGAGGACATGAAGTCACTGCGATCCAGAGGATCAGTTTCCCCATTTAGCTCACTTGCATCTTTGTCGCCATTCATGGATCAGTTTGGTCTGCTCAGGGTTGATGGTCGACAGAAGAACTCTTCGTTGGATTTTGATGGCCGTCATCCAAATATCTTGCCCAGCAGCCATCCACTAACTCTTTCCATAATTTCTCACTTTCATGAGCGGAATCTCCACGCTGGACCTCGAGCTTTGCTTGGACTCATTCGATCCCAATATTGGCCCATTGGGGGGAGGAAGACTGTAAACAAGGCAGTGAACAAATGCTTGAGATGCTTTCGAATGAAGCCTAGAGTATTGGAGCATATAATGGCGGATCGTCCCAAGGAGCGGCTCGACGGCTCGCCTTTGAGATCACAGGCGTCGAATTTTGTGGGCCATTTTTCTACAAATCGGAGACACGCAATAAGGGCCCAGTCAAGTGTTACGTCTGTGTCTTCATTTGCTTCGCTACCAAGGCTGTTCATCTGGAGGTGATTAGGGATTTGTCTACATTTGCGTTTCTTCATGGACTAAAGCGCTTCATATGTACCCGACGGAAGCCGCGACAAATTTGGTCAGACAACGCAACAAATTTTGTCGGCGCTAGGAATGAGCTGATGGAGTTAAAACGCCTTAGCGATGATCATCAGAAGGCCGTGCTAGATTTTTGCTTGGTGGAATCTATAGACTGGCACTTCATTCCTCCGCGCTCCCCGCATTTTGGTGGCCTTTGAGAAGCTGCAGTTAAGACGGCCAAGTACCACTTCTACCGTGCGATAGGCAGCTCGGTTCTTGGATTTGACGAATTACGGACGCTGTTATGCCACATCACGGCAGTAATTAATTCAAGACCTTTAGTTCCAATTTCAGAGAGCCCTGCCCATCTGGATGTCCTAACTCCAGCGCACTTCTTGAACGGTGGCCCTCCTGGTTCGTTCGCTGAGCCTGATGTCACACAGCTAAAATTTGATCGCTTGGATGGCTGGCAGCGCGTTTCATACCTGCAGCAGCTCTTCTGGTCACGGTGGAAGGAAGAGTACATCACTTCGCTGCAGCAACGCTCAAAATGGCGCACTGCGAAGCCCAGTTTGGCAGTCGCCGATATGGTCCTTGTCAAGGATGAGAATCTTCCGCCCATGAAGTGGCCACTGGCGAGGGTGGTCGAGCTTTTACCCGGAAGAGATGGCGTTTGCAGAGTCGCCGTACTGAAGACCTCATCTGGACTTACAAAACGAGCCGTTAACAAGCTGTGTCTGCTGCCCCTTAAAGATGCTGTTGAAGGACAGAGTTTCAACGGGGGGAGTATGTCGGGTCAAGCATTGACAAAAACTCGTACTGGCCATCTGGGGTGACAAAAGCCGTACACTCTATTGATTCTTCATGCAATGGGATTTGGCAATATCCGCTTGCCATATCCAAACAAGTGAAATATTTAGCACCATGAAGTCTGGCTATCTGATCTGCTATAAGGGGTAAAGGATATCTATCTGAAACTGTGTTAAAATTCAATTCACGGTAATCAACACACAAACGATGAGAACCGTCTTTTTTTGTTTACTAACATCATAGGACTTGCAAAGGGAGAGCAGCTTGGCCTTATGACATTGCATTTCAAAAGCTCTTTAATCTTGTCGCGTACCAATTCTCTTTCATTTGGACTAAGCCTGTATGGTCTTTTTTGAACAATTTTTCTATTGTCTACTAATTTAGTCTTCATTTCACCTGTACTGACAGTAGATGAAGGAATTCCCTTTGTAAAGGATTTTTAATAGTTTTCCAATAAATTGTTTAATTTATTTTCACCGACAAGATCAGTATTCAATTTAGAAAATACATCATCATTTGAACAAAAGTTAACAGATTTTGATCTAACAATTTCAAATTTTCCAGGTGACATAATGACATAAAATCCTTGCGACAGTATTTCTCTACCAATCATATTATAATTTTTCAAATATTCATTACCCAAAACATGGAATAACATTTCAATACAATGATTGTTAATTTGTACCTTGCAAAGTATTTGCAAGTATTTCCAATACCTTTCAACATTACTATATTGTTAATTTTTTTACCAACTAACTTAGCAATTATCTTTTGTTTAACCAATGAACATTCCGCTCCAGAGTCAAACGTTGTCGTGAAAGTCTCGCCATGATTCGATTCTTTGTAGTAATCAGACGTGTTTTTTTTTGCGCTCCGCTTATCTGCCTTTAATCCTAAAGAAACAGCCGGTGTTTTTGGAATTTAATATCTGAATAGACTTCCTACATTGCCTTCATGCTTGGATATTTTCCGTAGGCGCGTGTGCATGCTCAATTATTGTGTTTTTAAATATTATTTAATTATTTTCCTGTGTCAGTGGTCAATGTGTTTTGTTGTTTCTTTTCGTAAGTAGACACAAATACAAAATCTGCCGCTCTCACCTAGTTGATTTATCTCTTTATCACTCTCTCCCTATTACCCAAACCATTATAACTGTTCTTCCTCTCTCGCTCTCGATACGTTCAGCGTAGTAGCACTCTCTCTCTCTCTCTCAACTAAGTAACCGCTCTCCTCTCTTTCTTATTGCTCTATCGTTTTATCTGGCACACTGGCAAACTACCAATTGTTTTGGAAATTTTATTTATTGATTTCTTAAAGTTATATTAATTATTTTCTCATAATGGAATATTCTGTTGTCTGTGCTAAAAAAACCTGCAAGAAGCAGATCACCCACGACCAACCGAGTATCCCCTGCTGGCTTTGCGTAATGCACGCAAAATGCGCTGGGATTTCCGGTCTCGTGGGTGATGCCATATCCAAAAGGAACGGCCTGCACTACAGCTGTGAGGCATGCCGTCCGGTTGAGAGGGAGATGGCAGCGTTTATGAGGCAGACCCGGAAGGGCTTTAAGGAGCTGACCGTGGGCTTTAAAGAGCAATACGATCGGCTCCTAGCCATGGAGTCTCAGTTCAGTGGCTTCAAACTACTGACTGAGTCTCCTAGGCGCAAAAAGGTCACTCCGCGGGATCTGCATGTGCCAACTGACCCTCGTCCGGCCGATGCTGCCAAGCTGACTCCGACCACTCCAATTGTGCAGCAGCTGATTTCGTTCGCCTCTTCGAAGGCAACGACGGCTGCCGGCGATGAAAATTCGGTAGCCGAATTTATCGTGTCGGAGGGCATGCAGCCAAAATCGTCCGTAGCGTCCGTACCCGTACTGTCCGCAAACACATTAGCTGTCCCCTCAATTCCGACCCCACCAGTGAACATTCGTCCCGGACCACCGGGTATTACCATCACAGGTGATAGGCCTGTGATGCCAAGACTGGTGGGGATTCCACCAAAGAGACAAGGTTTTGTCTCATGGCTTGCCCGTGACTCCACAGTTAAAGATGTGACGGCTTACATTCAAAGCCAAATAAAAGCCGTTGATGTTAAGGTGGAAAAGTTTAACTTTTCGTATGCCAGGGAGATAGCTTCCTTTAAAATAAGTGTCTCTCAAGCTCATTTTAACACCATCTGTTCTGCCAAATTTTGGCCGGAGCATTTGGTGGTGAAAGAGTTTAAGGCAAAGAAGAAGACTAGGCCCACAATAACCCTGCCAACTAATCAGACCAGTGCTCCTTCGTCATCTTCTCGATCCACTTTCACCCGTCCAAAAAACTAACAAACTCTCTTTTAGTGACCTATCAGAATGTTCGAGGTTTGCGTAGCAAGCTCAGCATTCTTTTCCAGGATAGTGTCGCATTTGCATCCCACGTTATTGTGTTTACCGAGACCTGGTTAAAGCCGGATATTCTTAGTTCCGAAGTTTTGGCAGATCGGTACACAACTTATAGAAAGGATCGTTCGTCTCGACGTGCAGGAGGGGTTCTGATTGCTGTGGACTCAAACTTCACGTCGGAACTTTTCACAGTCCAGATCCAGCAGGAACTGGAATTTCTGTGTGTACGACTGATTCTTCCCGCTTTCTCAGTTTTCATAACTTGTTCGTATATTCCACCTTCTTCGGAAATCGCAATTTACGAGCAGCATTTGTCCGCTTTAACCGCTATTTCTTCCTCGCTATCTGACAAAGATCATATGATAGTTCTTGGTGACTTCAACTTGCCAGGAATTGATTGGTCTTCGGCAAATGAGTCTAATAGCCTGGTACCCATGGCACGACATGACTTTGTTGACGGCTTGATTGACCTGTCTCTGTCTCAAGTTAACCATGTTAAAAATTCCTTGGGTCGATTTCTTGATCTGTGCTTTGCAACGGATCCGACCTTAGCGTTGTTAACTCGAGTCCCCCCGCTCACTATACCTGAAGATGCCTACCATCCTACTTTCGAAGTGACGCTCGACCTAGGACGAACTGTATTGAATCGGTCGGGTAGACTACCCCAATGTGTCCGCTGCTTCCCTAAGGCCGAGTTTACGAAGCTTAATAACCTCATTAGGGATTTTGATTGGTCCGCTTTATATTTGTGCAGTGACGTTACGACAGGCACAAACATTTTTTATGATGCACTGGACTCACTTTTTGTCTCTTGTGTCCCACTTTCCTGTCCGATTAGATCAGGAAAACCCCCTTGGTTTACCAAGGAGTTATCCCATCTAAAAAACGTAAAATCCAGACTTTATAAAAAATTTCAAGAAGTTGGCTCTCCTTCTTCTCTTTCTCACTATGTAATAGCTCGGTCAAATTTTTCAGTTCTTAACGCTCAATGCTATCAGAACTACCTATCTCGATGCAGGATAAGTTTCTCTAAGGACCCCAAACAGTTCTATGGCTTCGTAAACACTAAGCGTAGAACGTCCGCACACCCATCCTCGCTATCATTCCTTAATACGTCGGCAGATAATGATCAGGCAATTGCCGATCTTTTTGCCCGTTTCTTCCAAACTACCTATTCGCAGGACGTCTACTCTGGTCAGCCGTATCCATACGGCTTACCGAGGTCGAACGGCTTTTTCAGTCCTTTGCTAAATGAAAGCTCGTTGCTTCATGATCTACGAACAGTAAAGCCGGTGTTCTCACCTGGTCCGGACGGAGTTCCCGGCTGTGTACTCAGGTACGGTGCCGAGTCTCTGTGTGGGCCGTTGCTTAAACTGTTCAACCTCTCTATAAATTCTTCATGCTTTCCCCCGATATGGAAGGAGTCCTTTATAATTCCTCTCCATAAGAAAGGTAGCAAATCTGACGCGAACAACTATAGAGGTATATCCAAGTTATCCGCTATTCCGAAAGTGTTTGAGAAAATTTTAACTCCGCACCTGCAGCACCTATGCAGATCACTTATATCTCCAGCTCAACATGGATTTATAGGGCAGAGATCAACCACTACCAACTTATTGGAGTTTACCTTCTTTCTAATTAAAGGCTTTCAAGGTAATTTACAGACGGATGTTGTTTACACCGATTTTAGTAAGGCGTTCGACTCTGTAAACCATTCCCTCCTAGCACAAAAACTTGACCTTTTAGGGTTCCCGCCCAATCTCCTGAGATGGATCGCTATTTACCTGTGTTCTAGGTCTCAAAGAGTCCTTTTCAAAAACTCCCTGTCCTCACCAGTTTTGGTGACTTCGGGTGTACCACAGGGGAGCCATCTAGGCCCCTTACTCTTTACACTCTTCATAAATGACCTGCCTTCTGTAAAAACACACTCTCGAGTACTTATGTATGCGGATGATGTTAAGCTCTGTGTCCAGTATAAGGACATTTCTTTCCAATCCAGGTTGCAGTCCGATCTCGATAGATTTCAGTCTTGGTGTTGTGCAAATCTGTTAAACCTTAATGCTTCAAAATGTAAAGTAATGACTTTTCATCGTTCCAGCGCCTTTCTGGTTTCTTACACCCTTTGTGGTGGTTCTCTTGAGAGAATTACCCGGGTTGATGATCTTGGTGTTCTATTAGATCCCAAGTTAAAGTTTTCAGAACACATTTCTACCATGGTGAACAAGGCCATGGGCGTGCTTGGGTTTATAAAGAGGTGGTCAAAGGAATTTGATGACCCCTATATAACAAAGACTCTCTACACCTCTCTGGTTCGTCCGATTTTAGAATACGGCTCTTGAGTATGGTGCCCTCAGTACAACGTACACCAGGACCGTATAGAATCAGTTCAGAAAAACTTTTTACTTTTTGCTTTACGCGGCCTCAACTGGGATGCAGGTGTGAGACTGCCGTCTTACCCTAATAGATTGCTTTTAATAAACCTTCCAAACTTAGCTAATCGTAGGAAAATGCTTGGTGTGATTTTTGTGCACAACTTGATCAGGGGTGACGTAGACAGCCCTGACCTGTTGAGCCGCATAAACTTCACGATTCCTATTAGAAGCACTAGGAATTATACACCCTTGTTTCTTCCGCTTTGTAGATCGAATTACGCCTTGCATGAACCATTTAGAGTCCTATGCTCTGATTATAATTCCCTCTACCATATTATCTCTACTACTTCCTAGTCTGAAATTATTGATACTCTTATATCTTTCTCGTAATTAGCAATTGCTTAGTTTTTAGCTAAATTAGTTCTACTTTTCCTCGAACACTAGTCTAACAGCTATCTTTCCTGCATGTCCGCGATCGGTTCGGTTAACGAGTCGCGCGTTATGCGGCAGCGCCCCTCGGTCGGTTGGGCGGGAGGTGGGCTGCGTTCTTGCCTGGGATCCGCGCGTAACAGCCATCGGCTGGTGTCGCTTGGGCCACTTGATGGTGCAGTCATTGCATATCAACGTCCTAATGATTGAAATGATGAATCATCTCTCCTTTGGGCACAAAATTATAATTACTGTAGCGCACCACACCGATGCGTCGGCGCCTACAAGATCCGCGTTGAATTTCGGCAAAACAACTGCTTTATTATTCATAGTTTCGGAAGCCGTTGATTTCAATGCTTTCACAAGTTCAATAAAATTTTTATTTTGTACTTCAATTAACACTCGCCATGGATCCATTGATGTATTAGGTAGCGAGCCAGATCCCACTTCTGATGTTGCAGCGTCATTATTTGAGTTCTTAGTTGCCATCGTTTTAGGCGCAGCGAGTTTCGGTCGCACCGGGAACCTAAACACAACTGACTTTGTGTCTTCCCTTTTTCTCGTGCCTCTCTACCGAACCACACTCGGCGACAGCTACAAACGCTGTCGCCCGCCAAAACGGGACTTGGGAAACTACACAGCAAAACAGACACACAAATAGGCTGATGCAATATCGCAATGTTCTTGCGATTCTGGTGAAATACCCAAATACGCACTAGCACAAACTCAACACAACTCTCACATACATTTCCAGCGCACGCCGCCACGGCGTCAACATATTCAAACTACTTATGCTTCCACATATACATATATATTAGCTGCATATTCTTGCGTCTATGTATATGTATATATATATGTATATGTACTAGTCCGCAATTAAACGCACCACACATATACATATGTATATCCCAACCGCATATCCTTGCGCATCATATATATAAGTATATATATATCCGAAATATATATATGTACATTAAACTGCTTATTTTTGCACAAATATATCCGAACATACATATTTTACCAATCTATGTACATACGCATCCCACTATATTTAACAATCTATCCGAATCTACACTTATTTTTTCCATACCCGCATACATACATACATATCTATTAGCTGCATATTCTTGCGTCTGATTATCCACACCTCCCCGCAACTATATCCATACATACAAGCAGCAATAGCGGTGCCTGCTTTTGCATCGTTTGTATCGTTTTCGGTGGTGGCTTGTCCAGAGACGAGCTACCCTTCTTTCGGCGACTCCCAATATTAGGGCCCGATCGTCTTAGTATACCCAAGCGCCTCCAACTTGCCCACAAGTCAACACCAAAGTGTTGTTGGGTCCATTCTCCGTGTCCATCCGCCCGACGTTTCCGCTTCCGTTTCTTTGTTCTCAGCGGGTGAAGTTCGAACATGCCCACTGGTGACGAAGACAGCAAAAAACCTTTGCCATTGCCCGCTCCAGGTAATAGGACACCCCGCAGTGGTTCCGCCCCAGGAACACCTACCTCGGTGACTAAACCGATAAAGTTACCCGATACGCCTAAACCGAGTACGAGTTCCGCGGCAAAGAGCAAATCGGTCCTGTTCCCTTCACCAGTCACGCTAAAGTTGCCAGCTTTTCCACCTACCAGCCCCATCAGCTCTCGACGCGCTTCCCCAATGTCCCAAACAGCATTCAGCTCCGCACGTGCGAAATTGGTAGCAGCCATCGGCAGGCTGACTAGTTTGAAAGACCGTTTTACCGCTTCCGGTACCAGCACGCCATCCTCCGCTATCGCTCAGGTCCGTAGAGACCGCTTACAGATCATGTGGGCAAAGGTGGATGCGGAATTCGAGGCCTGTTCCATAGCGTCGGTTGACGAGGATCCTGACACCCAACTAGAGATCCAAGCCATGTACGACAAGTGCTATGACGACTATGAGCGGTGCCTAGACGACCTTACGGTCCAATCGGCCAGCCCAGTAGTCCGTCTTCCTGCACAGCTGGACTCCAATGGCGGCTGTCGACTGCCACCCTGTGACATCGAAGTTTTCACGGGGGATTACATTCGCTGGCCCACTTTTCGGGACCTCTTCACAGCCATTTATATCCAAAATCCCAGGCTGTCTCCTGTGGAGAAGCTGTACTACCTCGCCCCAAAGACTATTGGCGATCCAAAGGCCATCGTTGAGAAATCCCCGCTGACCAACTACGGCTTCGAGGCGGCATGGGATGCCCTTCGTGACCGATATGAGAACCCACGGCTCCTGGTGACGAACCAGATTCACCTTCTGCTCTCTTTGTCTCACATCGGGTCCGATTCGAGTCGTGCTCTGAAAGAGCTTCAAAGTACAATCCAGGGAGTTCTAACCGCACTCGCTCACTCCCAGGTCTCAACTGAAAATTGGGATAGCTTGCTCGTGACCATTTGCGCTTCAAAATTGCCGAGATTAACCCGCGACAAATAGGAAATGCCGTCATGGAAGGAGATGGACTCCTTCCTCAGTCAGCGGTATCTGACGCTAGAGGCGATCGAGGGCCACCCTTCCAATCCACATAGCTCGAAAGGCGATCCGAATCCGCCACCTTAACCCGTTCCGGTCCCCTGGGAGTCCTGTTCCTAGGAGGGTTCATTCGTTCGAGACAACAGTGAATCCGCAGAGGAGGGTATGTGATCTCTGCTCCAAAGAGAATCATCCAATCCGTGATTGTCCTCGCTTCCTCTACATGACCGTTGATGCTCGTTCCAGTTACATTAGACAGAAACAGCGATGCCTGAACTGCTTCGCACGAGGACATCAGAACCAAGAATGCCAAAGCGCCCACAACTGCGTCACTTGTGGGGAACGGCACCACACGCTGCTACACTGTGGCAATCCAAGTTCCACCGAGCCAGCTTCCACATCCGTACAACATCCGAGTTCTTCCGAATCCCTGTCCAACGTTCAGGCTTATTTCGCTTTCGGAGCACGGCCATGATTAATATTTGCCATCTGGGGACCAGTTTTTGCGGCCGCGCGTTGATCGACTCTGGCTCCGAGGCCACGTTCATTACGAAACGTCTAGTTTGCATGATCAAACTGCCATTCCAACCCATCCGGGCACAGGTCTCCGGCATCAATCATACTGTATCCGCTCAGTCGAAGAAGCTCTGCAATTTTTCCATCCGCTCTCCGACTAAGTCGGGTTTACAATTAAACGTTACAGCTTACGTTATTCCGGAGGTAGCAGCAAATATTCCCTATCCCTATCCGATCTCTCAAATTTTGCTGAGAGACTTGCCTAGCCTTCCGTTGGCGGATCCTACATTTTTTGAAAGCTCACCAATCGATGTCCTGATTGAAGCTGACAGTATACCATCAGTACTGTTAAGCGGCTTACAGACGAACATATGTAGCTCTCTCCTCGGGCAAGAAACAGTTTTCGGTTGGCTGCTCTCTGGGCCAGTGTCTAATACGGCCGTTCAGAGAGCCCCACAAGTTGCATCCTTTTCGAGTCAGGTGTCTAGAGTACCTATCCAAAGGGTAGGAGACGCGGACTCTCGAGTCTACAAAAGCAAACCCCTTCCGGCCATCTCCGCAGAATTGTTAGGACGGTCTCCTACGGTTGACCGACGGGACAATAATCACTGTCGGAGCGATCAGAACTCCGTGCTAAGTTCAAGCCCAACCTTGAACTTAGTTTAATGTAACCACGTGAAAATGTCCAATGTCCAAGGTGGGCCTTTAACCCGTTACAACTTTTATACTAATGCTTCGTCGACACCTTCATCTCATCCTAGATTTCCGCATCCAGCCTTGGGCCCACATTCACGCGCCTACCGTATCATTGAGAGCCGACGCGCTTGCGGTCTGAACTCTTACCGACGCTGAGTCTGCCCAGGAGTGCATCCGCTGCCACCAGCGCTGTCACCTACCACCACTTCCTCCGGTTGAGCCCTGTGAAGAGGCTCCGAGCCGTACTTATAAATAAGTATTGCGCAAACTGCCTGGTTCATCAGAATTCCGGCGGTGAGCATGTAACGAAGAGAATCTTCGGGCTATGAAGCAGTTGGACGGTTAGCTGTGAAAAGGAGTACGCGCTTGCTCTGACGGCTGGTCTTTGGTCGGACATGGGTATGGGTTCTTTTAAAATAAAACCTTTCAGCTATTTGCTTCGCTCCTAAAATTACTATTCTATTAAATTTCGAGTACCATTTTAGAGAGGGGGACTCAGGGGTTAGGAAAAGAAAGGTTGGGGCAAGATACCCTGTAAATTAAAGTAAGAAAGAAAAAAAAAGAATAGAGGGAGAAAAGATAGCGGTCCACCAAACGCCACCGGACATCTCTGATGACACCGAGTTGTGTCATGCCCGCCCTGCCATGATTCTGCCAAGCCGAGAGATATTACGGCAAGATCCCTGAAATGTCCTACGTCAGCCATCCTACTAGACTCCAGTTTGGCGTGATTTAACCAAATAATGGGACGACTTCTAGCACCTATTCATTTCAACAATCTAGTTTATTACCAATTAAATTCGCCTAGCTCTACTACAACCAAAATTAAATCAACAAAAACAAAAAAAAACTTATGGTAGGGCAGCATACATATGGAGGGACATTATAATAATATAATTCCCTCGGATTAATTTTAGCATATAATGATATTTATAGTTATACAGTTATATAGATGGTTATATAATGATATAAATAAATAAAGCTACACGTTATTACATATTAAGATATAAAGCGATATATGAAAAATATTTTTTCTTAGACAGAAATATATAGTTATAAGGCGATATAATCAGACGGACGACTTTACCCGACCACCCCGGCCATTGATTATTAATTAGTTAGCCCAGTTTTCATTATTTATTAAATTCTGAATGCAGAGGGCAAATCAGCTGAAAAGGCAGAAAAGCTCTAGCAGAACTTTTCTCCACTATCGTAGAGTTATCACGGGCAGGCGAATAATACAATCTCTTCGACGTGACACCGCCGATCGGAAGCTTTATCGCTCCATCTTCAAAAGCTTAGCTTCTGAATCGAATATATAATTTTTTTTTTGGTTTGCATTAATTTATCATGTAGTTTTAGTCTTCGATCTTCTTTTTTTTTTCGAAACAGGGGGCATTAACAAAAAAAATTTGCCAAGATCATGGGAGAGAGCCGTGCCGGTGAAACAATGTATGCGTGCACCTCTCTCTACGTTTCTTGCCACGACATTGGCGCAAACGGACAAATGGCTCACGCCTCCAAGGGACACACTGATTGTTTTTACGCCTATACACTTAATACATTTAAATTTAAAAAATAAATAACTAGGGCGGAGAATAATTCCACACTACTTACGGGTAACCTAAAACGACAAAAAAAAAAACAAAAAAAAAAAAAACTAGGGCGGTGTTAGAGCACAGCACTTGGCAACCAAACAGTGCTTTCTTTTCGAGCCGGTACCGAAAGGGGTCACAGGGGGGGGTTATGTTCGCACGTGGGACAAATTTTTTCTTTGCACGGGAGAAAATTATTTCGGCATAACCGGTTCACTGTTATCCCTGAGTGGGTTCCCTCGACCGGGTTTTTTTTAAGCTGTTAACGGCCGACACGGCAATTTTCGCCGCATTAAGCCCGATGGTGACACTCATCTGCTATCGCCTTGCGCGGCCCAAGTTCAATGATCGACCCTGCGATCAGCTGTTTGTTGGTGGGGCTTAAAGCTCTGTTTACAGGTTTATGTTTACGCTGCGCTCGAACCAATTTAAAATACGACTTCAAATTAGGTGCCAATTCCCATTTTCTCTTCACGGTGGATTTTTTTCTTGTTTTCACAACCGCACTGTTCGGAGGCCACGAGGAGAAAAAAAGATTGGGTCCAGTATACCAGTTAACCAAAAACCTTGGTTCTCCGGATCTTACTTTTCCCAATCCTTCGCCATTTACCCCGAGCGGTTGGCTAAAGAGCAGGGAGATTTTTGCTCGCTCATCCCCTATTCTTGACTCCGCCCCTAGAGGGCGCTACTGCATAAAGGTATGAACCATGTAACATATAAGGTGACGACAATTCAACCCAACATACCGGTATATTAACCATATGCTATTCGGCCTAATGCGAATCAAGTGCAGATAATGATATTACCGATTTATCTGGTTCATTATGTCAGGATTATAAATGAAGCAAATTACGACACTATCGGTATTGCCTACTTTCAGGCACGGAGGAAATTCTTCCTCACATCTTTCCGACAAGCGGCCACTACATTGTCACAGTGGCGGGATGTGCAGGGAGTGTGGCAAGTATCACCATACGCTATTTCACATACCCGCGTCTCGTTGTGCAGCCCGCTCAGCCTCAGCATCTTCGTCGCCATCTCCTGCGTCCCGAGCAGAACGCCGCCCTCGTAGCCCCCCCCAGCCGGCCTTTTAGAGGAACTGTAGCACCTTCGCCGTCAAGTTCGGCATCCCGAGCTGAACGCCGCCCTCGGCGCCCCGCCAGCCAGCCTTTCGGAGGAATTGCAGCAGCGTCGCCCTTGGCTTCAGCATCCCAGCATCCAAAGACACCGCCGCCATCCATTGACTCCCTTCTATCATACCGGACTTTCAATTATACTTTGCAATCCTGCAAGGGAGGGGGAGGATGTTCAGGGCAGCCTCAAACTTCTGCAGCGCACTGTGGAGAGCGCTCCGCGCCCGACTCACTCTCGCGCGCTCTTGCACACAGCACTTGGGAGAGCCGCCCGGCGCTCGGGCGGCCACTAGCTTAAGCTGGGCTTTTCAGTTACGCTCCCACCCCCGTTACGATCATTCGACGTCGTTCTCGGACTACATACATACGAATTCTCGCATCTACATACATTTTTCGAACATTACCGAAAATAACCGAAAATAAACTTAAGTGAACGAAGTGGAATGCAAAGTGACGCGCTGGTTTCATTTGACTGGCTTGTGATTATGCATACCTGGTGTTCCACCCCCTACAAACAGCTCGCAACGTTAGATCTGTACAGCCAGCGTGAAAAAGTAAGCGGTAAATACAAAAAATTAAATACATAAAATTAATTAGTTAAAATGAGTGACGACAATTTAAATATCGGGTCCGACTTCAGAGGCTCGTTACACAATCGGACGTCATAAAGCTGCGCCAAAGGGATGAATATGACCTGAGAGGGATGTTGAGGACACTGATGAAGCAGAAAGCTAATTTTGATTCTGCCGTGCTACAACTGAGACTATTCTACAGCGGGAGTTGGGAAAGCGTTCTCAGCCCACGCATTGTTCCACGTTTCGAATAAATCCAAACGAATCTCAATCTCTTATCTACATGGCAAATCGATAGCGCCTGCCACAACTGCAGCTGCCCAAGCTCAGCGGAGAGGATACGGAGTGTTTACAGCGGTCATCGATAGTGAAGAGGAGCTTACTGCTATCGAGAAGCTACAGCACTAGCGGTCAGACACCATCAGTTCGTTGGAGATGACCGAGGATAACTATCGCACAGCTATAGACATTCTAAAAGCCAGATTCTCTAACAAGCGTCTCATCTTACAGGCATACATCAGAGCGGTATTTGGGCTGACTGGTGGCGACTCATCAGTTGGCAAGTTGCGGGCGTTTTTGGATGTCGCCACCTCACATTTTCGCGCGTTGCAAGCGCTAGGAACAAAGGAGGAAATTGCAGACGCTATAATTGTCTATGCAATAAAGCGGAATTTGAACAGAGCAACTGAAACTAAATGGGAAGAAGTCTCTTCGAATCAAGGTCTTCCATCCTGGGAAAACTTGTCTACTTTTCTAGATAACAGATGTTGCAACCTTAAGGGTATTCAAAAGGGCATTAAAAGTCTATCGCCAGATGGGCGCCACAAGGCATCAAGGAGGCAAGGGTTATTCGTGAACTGCCCACGAAAGGGCCTTCACGTGAAAGATTGTAGATCATGTCCCTGCCGTACTTGCCAATTGAAGCACCACTTACTTTTGCATTTCCTTCCTTCATCAGAGGCTGTTCAATTTGGTTATCCGAGTAAAGCCTCGCAAGCACAGCCAATACTGTCATGGTTGCATTGTCGCCCGCCTTGCCGCAAGACCTCATATCTCAAAGTCCGTCTGGTGCTTTGCTATTAGCTACTGTCGTCGTTCTCGTCAAAGACGGCATAACAGATGCTGTGTGTGGGACAAATTCAGCGGCTGCCTTGATTAGATTGGATGGATTCTATCTGGTGGAGGGCACTCGGTCCCCATTCTCTCGTTTCCCATTTCGTTAGCACTCACACTCGCTTACACCCAGGGGAATACTCAGTCCGCTTGCCTCTAAAGCGAAGCGTGCAAGCAAAGCGGCATCTGGAAAACATGGAGCGTAAATTCGTGCGTAATCAAGCTCTCTACACAATATATTCGGCATTCATGGAGGATATATTGCTGGTGCAAAAGGAAGATAGGCACGAGTGAAAATAATTCTTTCCACATCACTGCATCATCAATGAGGACAGCGCCATCAGAAAGCTGAGGGTCGTATTCGACGGCTCGGCAGCCACCACATCTGGTCTTTCGTTAAATGATCTGCTCATGTCAGGTCCTATCATTCAAGCCAAGCTATATCACACACATTCGTTTTCGTTCATTTTCCATTGCTGTTACAGTTGATATCGGTAAAATGTATAGATGTGCGCGTGTTTCAATGTCTGACACCATGCTCCAATGCATATTATGGCGGAACTCTCTTGACGATGACATACGGATCTGCAATTTAAACACAGTCACCTATGGGTCTAAGCCTGCATTATTTTTAGCTATTCGAGCTGTGGATCAGCTGGCCATGGATGCGTCAGCTTCGTATCCATTGGGGTTGGAAACCATTCCACATAGCTTCTACGAAATTGGTGTTTTAGCCCCCCCAATGTGGTTCGTACAGAGGCCGAAACGGAAAGTTTTCTGAAGGTGGATGATGGCAGTGATGTAATTAAGGCGCTTGGGCTGGGATTGGAGCCCTATAAGGACTGCTTTCTGTTCACATTTGCTCCACAAATCGGTGCTGGTAAGCACACTAAGCGTTCGGTATTGTCGACCATTACACGCTGCTAAGACCCTATGGGATTGATCGGACCTACTCTGAACAGAGCGTAAATCATTATGCAGCGCATGTGGAGAGACAAACTGCATTGGGATGAGAGCCCTCCTCAATCTTTGGATTCGGCATGGACTGAGTTTTGCAAGGACTTTGCCACTGTGGGTCAGGCTACATTTCATGTACTTCAGCCCAAGGCAAGGTTTGAATTGCATGCCTTTTGTGATACCAGCCTCCAGGCCTACGGGGCTTGCATCTATACTCGATCGTTTACAGATACAGCCGCTGAGGTTCACTTGTTTTGTTCGAAAACAAGGGTTGCCCCACTAAAAACCCTCACGGTTCCCAAGCTTGAGCTATGCGCAGCATTCCTATTAGCAAATTTACTTCAGGAAAATTGATTGCTCAATCCATTGTTGGTCGGATTCCACTGTATTCTTGGTTGCGAGAGGAGCCATCCAAGTTCAACGTATTTGTATCCAACAAAATCGCCGGAATTCAAAAACTAACAAGCGGCATGGATTGGCGCTATGTGCCAATTGAGATAAACCCGGCTGACATTCTTTCGAAGGGAGCAGCGCCGCAGGATCTCTTGCATTCTAGGTTGTGGATGAATGTACCTTTCTTCTTGCAAGGCAAACGAACTATGTGGCCTGAACGGTGCTCGCCAGAAATAAACCTTCCGGATATTCGACACCGAGTATTGCTGTCGTCTGCGCGTGCCGACATCTCGCTTTCGCTTAAGCACACGTTTAAGTTCATCAGTTGGACGAAGACACAGGACCTCTCGTCTGACGACCTTCGAATGGGATCCCATTTGTTATGTTGCATCCTTCAACGGGCCCATCTGTATCCTGAGTAGCGTACTCTGCAGAAAGGGAACTGCGTGCAGTCATCCAGCAGTATCACATCGCTTTCGCCTTTTATAGATGACTTTCGTCTAATACGTGTTGGTGGTCGCCTGCGGCACTCAACTCTCGGCTTCGATGCACGCCATCCAATCATTTTGCCCAGGGATTATCCACTGACGTTCGCTATCATCACACATTTAATCGGAAGCATCGTCATGCTGGTCCGTCGTCGTTGCTTGGAGCAAGACTGTAACTCGCGCTTCGAGAAAATTCGTTATCTGCTGCAGATCCAGACCTCGCCTTAATCGAATACAGGATTCGCCTGCATTCAGTGTCACAGAATTAACTATTGTGGTCCCTTCTACTTAAAAGCCAGATGGGCGCAATCGAACGCCCATGAAATGTTATATCAGCGTTTTCATCTGTTTTGCCACAAAGGCACAAAAGCAGTTGGAATTGGTGAAGGATCTATCAACCTCAGCTTTCTTGAGTGCCCTCAAACGCTTCGTTGCTACTCGCGATTCCCCGATGCATTTGGTCGGATAATGTTACCAATTTCATAGGCGCAAGTAACGAGTTGGAGGACCTTTGTCGGCTATTAAGCAGCGAAAAGCATCGTGCTGAAATCCATAATCACTACCTCAACAACAGTTTCGACTGGAAATTCATACCGCCTCGCTAGCCTCATTTCGGGGGCTTGTGGGAGGCAGCAGTGAAGATCGCCAAACAGCACTTCCATCGTTTCGTGGGATCGTCGCTCTTTGGCTTCGACGAGCTGTGGACATTGGTCAGCCAAATCCAGACGATAATAAATTCTCGTCCTCTTATTCCAATTTCAGAAAACCCTGAAGATCTTGGCGTCCTTACACCGAGGTATTTCCTGATTGGTCGTCCGCTGATTGAGTTTCCCGAGCCAGACGTTACGGTTCTCAACATCAATCGATTTGATCGTTGGCAACGAGTCACATGTGCCCAGCAGATTTTTTGGAAGCGTTGGAGTGAGGAGTACTTGACTCTGCTCCAACAACGTGCCAAATGGCGCACGCCACAACCGCCGATCCAGGTCTACGACGTCGTCTGCATCAAGGACGAAAACTTGCCGCCACTGAAGTGGCCATTAGCACGAGTGATCGAGGTCATCACCGGAGCTGTGCCGTGCGAATTGCCATCCTGCGGACACCATCTAGAACCACACGTCGAGCTGTCAACAAGCTGTGCGTCCTTCCCGTTAAGGATTCTGTTGAAAGCCCTGGTCTTTCAACGGGTGGGAGTATGTTCGGAGCAGCAGCTGGCAGTAGCTCTTAGGAATAAAAATAAGATAATTTAAGAGAAACATAACAGACTAAGATCATCTGTTCGCATGCTCTCGGTGCATACGCACACACTATCACACTCAGGTTCGCCGCGCGTACTGTTTATATGGCAGTGCGTCGGTTAGCTTGGGTCCCATTCGGTCAAATTCGTCGTCGAACGCAGCATCGCGTATCACTATCACCTACCGGCCGTCAAATTGTTAAATCGGTTCTGTAACGGCTTTTTTGAGTTCTTACCTATACATAAACATTTGTACACTGACAAAACCGAAGTTTACGGCCACGATCTCTAAACATTGAAAATAAACACAACCCATAAACCCCAAACACGGAGTATAATTTTTGTAAATGTGGAGTCAGAGTTGCCGAAAAATCTCGGCAGCTTCAAACATGGTTTTTATACTCTCATTAGTACATAATTGAAAGATGAAAACCAATAGAAAACCAATCTGATTGATTGTTGAGTGAGATTTAATCAATTCAGTATATGTACTTTATAAAGTATATATATATATAAAGTATATATATATATATTGTTAGAGATGCCAAGCTCTTTTGTCACCTATTTTATCCAAAATAATAATGCGAATTGTTCAAATGTAACAGCTGTTTATTTATACAGGCGGCTGCTAGCGGAAGCCGATTGCTTGCTCTTAGCACAAATGTACCGAGATCCAAAATGCAACCAATGCGCAGAAATGTTAGCAGATTACTAAAAATTTAGCCGTCGGCTAAATAAAGCTATAACCAAAGCGGCGGCTGTTGGCATTTACAGTGCCTTATGTTCGAAATATGTATGTATTCTATGTAAGGCCTGTTGTTGACTCCTTGAGGGGCAGTACACATAGCCGGGTAGCGGCCCTTCTGATGGTTCCTGTGGCAGTCTTTTAATCAGCTACGCGGCACACTCCATCCTTGCCCTTGGAGGAAGATTTTCGTCCTTAATCAGCACGAGATCGTTTACGCAAAGATTTTGCGTGGGAGTCCGCCATTTCGACCGCTCTTGCAAAAGAGTCAGATACTTCTCGAGCCAACGGCTCCAGAATATCTGCTGCAGTTTAGTGACCCGTTGCCAGCCATCCAGACGATTGTAGTTGAGCTTCGTTTGATCAAGCTCGAGGACCGTCTCGTGTGGACCGCCTAAAAGGAGATGAGCAGGAGTCAGGACATCTAATTCAGTAGGATTTTCTAAAAGCGAGAGCAAAGGGCGAGAATTAACAATTGCCGTGATCTGGCATATCAGAGTACACAGCTCGTCGAATTCAAGCACAGAGGGCCCAACTGAGCGGTACAGGTGATGCTTTGCAGTCTTCATGGCCGCTTCCAACAATCCACATCTTCCATGATGTGCTGAACCATGCGCGGCCTAGTCCTGAAGGATCTCACACATTTGCTGACTACTTTTGATACTGCCTTGATTCCGCCCTTGGGCCAATATTCCAGTCGAATTTTCGGCAATAGTGCGCGAAGTCCAGCATGAAGGTTCCTTTCGTCATAATGCCTTATCAGCGCACAAGGTATGGGATGTCTCTTTGGCAGAATAAGCGGGCGCTTAGCATCAAATCCCAGAGATGAGATGCCAAGACGCCCTCCAACTCTTAGTAATCCGTATCGATCGATGAACGGAGAGAGTAAGCTGATTGAACTGGATTTCCTGACTTGACCATTGCCTCGAATTTCCTTTATATCCATCCACAAGTTAGCCAGCTAAATGTATCGGATTAGAAGATGCGTTCCCTGCCAAATATCAGAAACGGTGAGTCCAGAATGCCGAAGACGATGTACAAGCTTATGCATGTTGGCGAATGTGCGCTGCATGCCAAAGAATGTATTGGCAAAATTTTCATTCTGAAGTGAGATCTGCATGTGAAGACGCGTTCAGCAACACTCGCTTGCGAAGCTCGGCCGTTGCTGCTTCAGAAACAGGAGGTGATCGTAGTGGGAGTTCCTGCCAGTAGCTTTGTCGATTGTTCCGTTGTGCTGGATATGGGGGGAGTCGGCTTCTTGCTTGAAAGTTTGTGACTATCGGTCGTGCGTAGGCCGATCTAACGGACAAAAAGTGCGTGCTTCGTTTTTCAGTTTATTTCTCCGACTAAAATATATATAAGAAGCTTAAATCTAAAACAGCGCTTCGCCGCTCTGCAACATTGATCTTGAGCTTTCTGTTGGAAGTTGATGTTGCTGTTGGTTGGAGTTTGGGTGGGCGCATGGTGCATGCTTTTCGGCATGAACAGGAGGTATAGGCCACTTTTCCTTGGATCCCACCAAAAACGATGGACCGTGAAATAACAGCTCTGACTGGATAAGTTGGTGGGGAAGCAAGCCTCTGGAGAGAATGTCAGAAGGATTTAAAAATGTGGGAACATAGCGCCATTCCATACCTGCCGTCAACTCTTGAATTGCTGCCACTCGATTTGACACGATAACTTGAAATTTGGCTGGCTCATCCCATCCTATTTATTTATTTATTTATTTCATCCTAGCGCGACAAGCATTCCTGGGAATTTTACTCTTACTCTTACTCCCCCCGTTCAACCCCTCTCTATTATCTCAAATTCAAGTTATGTAGTGCGTAGATAATTCTCCAGTGCGATTTTGAACTGCACTCCCCCACTGATTGCCCTGATGGCGTGGGGAAGATGATTCCAGACTCGAGCAGCATATACAAAGAACTGTTTCATGGTGCATGTGTACTTGTATTTAAAGCAGATAATGTTTTTCGTCCGTCTTAACGTGCTAAACTTGAGTCGTTCATATAAGTAAGATGGCTCTTTGGTGTATATAACTTTGTGCAGTAATACTAAGACCCTAAAGTCTATCTAGGATTTAAGTGGCATATCCAACATTTTTATCATTACGTCCGAAATATGGTCAGTTCTACGTCGGTTATAAATATATCTCGCGATATTATTAAAAGCAACTTGCAGCTTGCGTTGTCGGGCGGAGTTACTGTCACTAAATACTTCTATACCATAGAAAAGTACTGATGTGATGTACATTTTTGCAATTGTTTGTCTTGTTTTCACTGGGAGAAAATTTTTAGTTAGGTATACGTTTCTAAGTATCCCAGTATCTTTTCCGACTGATATGTTTATGTGATCATCCTATGTCAACGTTTGGTTAAACATAAAACCTAAGTTGTTTGCACGTTCTACATGTTCAATGGGGGTGTTTTCAATAGTCAATTTTTGAAGTGCATTAGTGTCGTACTTTCTTTTACCTATGACTATACATTTTGACTTATTTTGATTTAATCCTAGCCCATTCATTTTAGCCCACTGACTTACACTGTTCAACTCGCTATTACAGACACGAATACAGTCATTAATTCTACTAATAAGACGACTAACAAACATTTGAACATCATCGGCATACATATGAACGTCACAACTTGACAATATACTCATCGTTTACATACATAGAGAACAGTAATGGCCCCAAAACGGATTCTTGAGGAACACCACGCTTGACACAAAGTAATGACGAGTACATATTATTTATACACACAGACTACATACGATTACTCAAGTACGAAACAATTAGTCTTGTTGTTGCACGCGAAAAATTACATAGACGACTTAGCTTAAAACAAAGAATGTCAAAAGCCGTACTATAATCTAGAAGGGTCAGAAACGTTATATTGTCTGAGTCCAATTTTTCTCTTATACGTTCAACTACGGTTATTATTGCTGTTGTACAACTTCTGCCCACTCGAAAACCTAATTGCTTATTTGTCAAAAGTTTTTTAGTTGTCAAGTAAATTGTCATCTGATCAGCCATAAGTCGTTTGAAAATTTTTGACAAGTAAGGTAGAATGGAAATTGGCCTGTATTCATTGACTGATTTTGGAATTAAAAGTATTTTAGCTACTTTCCAAGAATCAGGAAATACGGATTGAGTCAACGCTGTGTTGTATATGTAGGTTATGTACGGCAATATGTTTGGCAAAAGCATTTTTATGAATTTCGGATTAATATAATCAATTCCAGTGGCATTTGACTTAATCTTTAACATCGATTCGTGGACATCTGACTCAGTTACACATGAAAAACTAAAACTATTATCACAGGTACCATTATCTCAGAAGCAGTGTACATCATCACAGTTACTATAGAGATTTTGAGGCACGCAATCAACATAGTTAGTTTTAGTCACTTCAGGTACTTTACATTCTAAAAATTCTATTAAGTTCGTCATGATCAATATCACAGATTCGCGGAGTAGTGGATTTACCAACACCCATTTCTTTAATATACGCCCATTTCTGCTGGTTCGATCTCGCAATGTTAAATTTGTTACAAAAGTATTTTCTTTTCTCTGAGTTGATTAACTGTATCACATTTTGCCTAATTATCTTGTATTGTGCAGCATGGTGGGCTGTTCTGTAACGCTTCCATTTTTTAAAAGCGGTATCACGTTTGTTAATTAATATTTTAATTTTCGAATTAAACCATATATTTCCACGAGGGTTGACCGTTTTTGTCACCAGCGGAATCGATCTGTTATATAGATACATTATATTATTTTGTAGGACAGTCAGCTGTGAATTAATATTAGCATAGTCATAAATAGAGTCCCAGTCACATGAAATAAAGGCAGCACTTAACAAGGCGTAGTCAATGTTTCTAAAATTTCTATAAACTATTCTGCTTTCTGTTAAGTCGGTATGAAAATTATAGGTCAAGAATATTAGATCGTGTTTCGAAAACATTGGCATTGATAGTTGACTGTAAGTAGAAATTGTATGACAGTCGGTGTTTATGTGGGGATAATGATTTTTATCCCCGATCGGCCGAATATTTATTCCAACTAAATAAAACGCGGCGCAGAAATGAAACCAATGTTCTTTAATGACGTTTGAACAGCGAGTGGCCCTTGCCTGCCCTTTTTTATTGCATTGCTGCTCCGATCGCTGGGTGCAGCTCGGCAAACATAGATAACATAGATAAAAGAGCAGAGCAAGCTTTGAGAGAGCGTTTAGTAGAGCAAGCAAACGCAAGAATTTACAATAACAATTTTGTTTATTTGCGGCTATTTGGCAAGCCACTATTCGGCGGGGGTCTGCTCCGAACAGTCGGTTACAAAAAATAAGTCAAGTAAGGTATCACAGTGATTTGAGAAATGCGTGGGTGCAGACGATTTTACTAACGTTAGTCCCATAGATCTTATGTCGTCCGATAATTGCCTTTCTCGCAGGACATTGCTGTTGAAGTCCCCAGCTAATATTACATCTGTATAGGCAAGCGACATGGTAGACAATACGTCAGTTAAATATTGATATTCTATATGTCGATGAGGTCTATACACACAGCCTATTAAAATTTTGGAAGAATGTATTGTGCTTGTGACTTGAACAAATATCCACTCAACTGCACTTTCCCTTGGGTGATTACATACAAGTTTAGCATTTAAACGTTTACTTACATATATGGCTACACCTCCTGCGTGACTATCTCGATCAGATCGAAACAAATCATAACCAGTACACTCTACTAACAAATTACTAACATGAGACGAAAACCACGTTTCTGACACACATGTGACATCAATATTGGACTTGAAAAATAGATACCTAAATTCTTCAATTTTCTTAGTTAGGCTTTGGGCATTAATATGGCATACACGCAGACCTTCCCCTTGATTGCCAAGTATTCTTAGCATTATATAGCTGCTTAGGCCGGACGACCATGCATTATCATCCATAATCACTGGAATAAAAATAAATTAGAGAAGACAATCGAAACACCACTGTTTTAAGAGTACGGGGAGATGATGTAAAGAGAGTGAGATTCCTAACAGAGACTTTTACAAGATGAGTAGAGATATTAAACCTAATGTAAAACATAAAGTAGAGGACAAAAATTAATTCTATTCTATTGAAAGTTACTCCGCCCAGTTCCAGTTCCTCCTAATACGGATTGAGTCGCCTCCTCAGCCACAGCTTCCACTCTCTGTAGGGCACAGAGCTCAGCCATTCTCTTAAGGCACACAAATTCGCCGCGAACGCTCTGCCCAACGTAGACCATCGCACGGCGGGTGAAGACAGCCGACAGAGCATTGCGTTTCTTCATCGTCATCTTGCCTCTCTGAAGATGTCGTAGTTGATTTTAGAGAGCTGCTCGTTGATGTGGTGGTGGTGGTGGTATGAGGCCCAATGAATAACAGAGACAGAGGTTCTCCTCTTCCAGAAAGGGCACCCCATGCACTCTGATATCGTTTGCAATGCTTGCTTCGGCATCTGCATTCTCTTTGGCTTGAAGTTTCGACTCCAGTTCCTCCACCTTGCTGCATAGCACACGAATTCCACAGCATCCATCCTCAAGCTTCTCTATTCGTCGGCCAAGCAGCTCTACCTCTTCCGAGAGACTCTGAAGTCTAGCCTAAACTTATCTGCAATCTCACGCAGAATTTTTTCCTCAGCTTCCCTCACGCTGCAGCTGATGAATTTCGCCTGCTCATCGAATCGATTTTAATTAGCTCGATCAGCTGCGGCGAAAGCGTATCTGAGATGCGACCAGATCTTAAGTCAAGCGACGAGTCAGTGCGGACGCGGTTTTCTGCGGTTTTTAACATCCCGCTTTGCCGTTTAACAGCGGAGCAAGGTCCAAAAGAGATTCACAGAGAGAATAGGGCGTAGAAGGCGTAGAGGGCGTAGAGCGTAGGTTGAGAGAGGAAGTGGGCCTCAGAGCGAACACGACGACCAGCAGTAGCTATTTGCACGGCGAACGGCGAACGATCCAGCAAAGCGACGAAGCGATGATCAGTGCGTAGGCAATGCAACAGATGAAGTTCACGAAACGGTGAGCACAGAGAGCGGAGATCCAGAGAGGAATGGGCAAAAGCAATAACAAATAGCTTGCGCGTCTTTAAATTTATTTATTTATTTATTTGCTGAACCTGCAACTACCGAATCACTGATATTCAACACAATTATTGTTCAGTTATGATAAGTTCCGAGATATACACAACTATTGGCAATTAATGTTGAGTGAATTCAGAGTAACAGCAGAAAATGTAGGAGCGACGCGGAAAGACGACCGGCTTTTAGAACTTTTTCGTTCCCAGTATGGAAAAACCGCCTCGTCACCCCTGATTTTTTGCACAATCAGTATTGGTACTCGGGCAGATAACTTTAGTATTCTCCGTGAAGTCCGCGTTTCGGGGCTCGTTAGGTACACACCCGTATCGGCAGAAATCGGCCTTTAAGGGTTAGTTCAGGGTATATAATATGGTAAAGGTTATTATAATTATAGCATAAAACCCTGAAAAGTTAATGCTGAATATAGCTCAAATAAGGGTAATCGGATATGCCTAAAAGATCGGGTAGAACGAGAGGTAACCGTAAAGTCAATTTGACTCGAAAGAGTTTGGGAGTCCACCATCCCGAGAAGGAGCTTGTGCACGAACATTACCCCATTGCATATTCTGCAACGAAGGTAGGTGGGTAGGTATTCTGGTGTAACGAAGGTAGGTCAATAAGTTTTAGCCTAGATTGGTAAGGTGGCAGGATTCTACCAGAGTCCCAGTGTAAATTACGAAGAGCGAAAATTAAAATTTGTTCCTGAACTGATTCGAGAATAGTTTGCTGTTCCATATACTGTGGGCTCCACACAAAGGAACAATACTCCAATATCGGGCGCACTAACGAAATGTACAATTGTTTGGTCACATACGGGTCATCAATCTCCTTGGACCAACGCTTGATGAATGCCAGAACACCTTTAGCTTTATTAGCTGTCGCAGCTATATGACTATTAAAACACAGTTTATGATGAAATAATACTCCAAGATCATTTGAACTCGAAATTCGATCCAATACATGATTGCCAAGAGAAAAGGATACAAAATGTGGAGCACGACGGTAGAATGTCATAAGCATTTCGAGAGGTTCATTTAGATCCAGCTGTGCAAGTACCAGTTGGAGTAGGGCAGACAGATTTTAACGTCATCCGCACACATTAATGTATGAGAGAATGTTATAACTTGGGGTAGGTCGTTCACAAATAAAATGAAGAGGAGCGGACCCAAATGACTACCTTGTGGCATACCAGATGTAACGTTAACGATCTCTGATAAAACATTAGTAAATAAGACCCGTTGTGTACGATTAGAAAGATACGACGAAATCCAACTTAGAAGATTACTAGGGAAACCTAAAAGGGACAGCTTTTGAATTAATAGAGTATGATTAACCGAATCGAATGCCTTGCTAAAATCCGTAAAATTAACGCCAGTTTGCAAATCGCTCTGAAATCCACGGTTGATTATGAAGGAAAACTCGAGCAGATTGGTAGCTGTTGACCAATGTTAAAAAAAACCATGTTGGGAAGGACATATCAAGCTAGAACAAAGATGTTGCAATTGCCGGGTGACCAGGTGCTCAAGGAGCTTAGGAATGGCAGAGAGCTTTGCAATGCCTCGGTAATTTTCTACGTTGGCTCTGGAGCCCTTCTTGTGAAGCGGAATTATGTATTAAATTATGGGGAGACAAGACTGTTCCAAAGATAGATTGAAAAGAAAGGTTAAGAGTTGGAATAGGGACTGTGCAAAATGTTTTAAAATGCAACTTGGCACTTATCAGGACCCGAAGAAAATAAATTTTCAAAGACTTCAAGCCATCAAGCACATCAAGCATAAACAGAATGAAATGTATACTGCTTTTATACCCGGTACTCGAAGAGTATACGGGTATATTAGATTTGTGATGATAACGGATGATCAGCATCAATAGCCGAGTGGAAATAGCCATGTCTTCTGTCCGTCCGTCCGTCTGTTCGTCTTCATTTGATCTTATATCTCAGAGGGTATAAAAGCTAGAGCAACCAAATTTTGTACCCAGTCTCCTGTCTGATCACACTACTCCAAGTGTATTTCCAAATTTTGCCCCGCCCCTTTCCGACCGCTCAAAGAACGAAAGTCTGTGGCATACACAATTTTGAAGATACGTGAAAAATAAAAACGCAGAATCATAGAAAATTACCATTATTATCAGGGTGTTGAATCCGGATCAGATCAGACAATTATTATAGCGACAATGAAGAAAACAATTTCAAAAGTCAACGTTCCCTCTCGCTCTCTCTCCCACGGGACCCTGCTTTGCTCATTCGTATTTTTTGACGCCTAGTTCTCAGAGACTATACAAGCTAGAGCAACCAAACTTTTGAAGCAGTATGTTTAGATAAATAAGTAGTCACATAAGCAACTCTGGATTTGAAAATGATTGATCGCGCGTCGGTATCTCTCGTACCATCGATACACTCGGTGGGAGATACCGATAGGGATATCGAAAACATACATCGTAAAGAAAGCCGATAGAGCGGTCTCACTTGGTGTGCGGTGTAGTATACCTACCCTGCCAGTCTTACAAATTAAAGGGTATAACAGTATATCTATACAATGTGACACTCTGTCATAAATATAAAAATATCCAAAAGACCACACATAAGGGACAGCACACGGAATAACACAACGTTCAAGGCGGCTTCAGTTTTTTAATTAAAGATGGGACTTCAAATGCCAGTGATATCAGGTTGGTAGATCAGCACACTATATGGATATGATTAGCTGCTTGGTCCCAACGGTTCTTTCCTGCGTATGAGCTTGAAGAGGCTTTGGTGCGGTGCACTCTAGGATGAGGGAGGCACGGCCCTATGTGAGGCTGTGGCGATGCCGCGATATGACTGGCTCAGAGGCACCCCAAAATAGGTCTGTTGCCTGACGCATACACCCATGGAACGGACTCACTCGGCTTTTTGATCCTCTCCAGTATATTCCCGTCCGGGGCTCTACAGTTTTCACTAACCGATTCTCTCCAGCGCCGGTGAACTCGGCGAAATTTCCTCTGGCCCGGCCTCTCGGTGATCTTCCGGGCCAGGCTATTGGGGAAAACAAATCGAAGTCACACTATCTTCTCTTTAACTGCGCGGCTCCTAAGCCCGACACTTACTTTTTGAACTGCCGGCTCTAACAAAAAAAAACTGATGGGCTTGCCTGACTCACACTACCCTCCGCACCATGAGAAAGAAAATCGAAAATCCATGTTTCTCCAAATTTTCACTCTTATTTATCCCTTCGGATCCTCACTAATACCTATATCTTATCCTATTTTCTTCCTAACATTATTCCCGTAACGGATTCTATACCGGCCCAACCCCCCCATCCCTCCCATGTCATCCAGCCGTATGGAGCCTCTCTGGGGACCCGATAGATGGCGTTTCGCCCCGCCCAGCCCTGGAAAACCTATCGCTCCGGTGGGACTGGAACACCACCACGAGTATGTCGACAGACCCAGGAAGGACCACATACACGTGAGCATTACCACCGGATTAGGTGAACGTATGCCGACGTACCTTACGTTTGTCTGCCGCGCCCAACGTAGGCCACACCCACATCTCACTACAGCCTCAGGTCTTTGGCGTGGTATACTCCTATGGGACGTCCATTAAGGTCCTCCAGAGCGTATGCGTTCTCTTCCACTGGCTTTACCACTCGGCATCGCGTGAACTTTCGTGCGAACTTTGCATTGAAGCCTTTGCCAAAGGACGAAATTTCGGCGAAAGACCTCTTGACCCGGCTTCGCGTAAAACACCCGAGCTCGCGCGTTGTACCTCACCCTGCTACGCTCGTATGCTTGATGGAGGCTATCGCGTATCTTCTCCTGGATGAGTTTTCGCTTGTCCTGACTCTCCAGCAGGGATATGTCATGCTCGCCGATGGACCGCAACCGCTTCGCCAACTTGTAGCATGACCCATGCAAATAGATGTGTTGCCCGAAGACTGCTAAGAAAAGAGTCACACCCGTCGCCTCATGAACCGAGTTCCTAATGGCCAGTTCTATCTCCGGCAGATGCGCATCCCAGTCCCGGCGATCGTCTTCCAGATACGTCCGGATCGCGTTGAGGACTGTGCGATTTACCCGCTCGGCTGCGTTACTCTGCGGAGAATAGACTGGGATCCTCATATGAGTGACTTCGAATGCCTCAATCATCTCCCTGAATGTTTTGGAGATGAACTGCGCTCCATTGTCTGAGTAGATTACCTCGGGAACTCCAAACTTATAAAAAACTTCATGTACAAGAAAGCTCACAACTTCCTTCGATGTGGCCGCTCTTATGGTCTTCAAGAATTTGAACATCGAGAAATGGTCAACCACAATGAATATCCACGCGTGCCCATTCTTTGATCGCGGATATTTGCCCAGAAAATCAATATATATCTTTTGGAATGGTCGCTCGGTGACCACCTCTTGCCCAATCCCGACCTGCGTTCGATAATTTGGCGCCTTCGACTCCTTGCAAACGGAACACCGTCGGATCTGATCTCGCACCTCTATAGCCATGTTCGGCCAATAAAATTGCCTATGCAATAGGTGCAAGGTCTTAGCTACGCCACCGTGCGCCGCCTTCTCGTCTAAATGCGCCTTATCTATCAACGCGGCCGTCAGGGAACTCGGAACCCACAATTTCCAGATAGACCCCTCCAGCTGGTCTTCCAATCGTTCGATGCGCATTCGCTTGTATATAATTCCATCTACGATTTGGAGATCAGGTAGGCGGCAGATACATTGTCGCGCTGTATCGAAGAGCTGGAAGTGGATCCCAGCAGTATCCTGGGCTTTGAGACGCTGGAGTTTGAATCTGCTGAAGTTTACTCTATTGTCGTCCGACCTGAGTCAATTCTTCCAAATCATCATCGCTGTGAAGAACACTACAAGGTTACAACGCATAAGGATGCCAGTGGCCGAATTAACGTTCGCTTGCCATTCCAAGAAAACCCAGGATGCCTTGGAAGTTCAGTAGATACAGCTCGAAGTCGATTCGTTGCCATTAAGAGACGGCTCTCTCGTCTACCGGACATTCGATTGCAGTATACATCATTCATGCAGGAGTATGAAAGTCTCGGCCATATGACCCTCATATCGAATCCTTACTTGGAGGAACCTCATTACTATATACCTCACCATTTCGTTCTCAAACCAACCAGTATCTCGACGAAGTTCAGAGTCGTCTTTGACGCGTCTTGCCGTACGTCATCTCAAAGGTCTCTTAACGACCTACTCTTAGTTGGCCCTACCATCCAAGATGAGTTGTATTTGCAATTGCTGCGTTTTCGAATGTATAGGTTTGGCATCACGGCTGACGTCACAAAAATGTACAGACAGGTACTTGTCGGTGAGGAGGATCGAAAGTTCCAGTACATTCTGCGGCGAGCGTCCCCAGATGCTGACCTTCAAACCTACCATCTCAATACCGTAACATATGGGACTGCGTCTGCTGTCACCATTGGTCATTGTCTCTAAGATCATTCTCCAGGAGTTGTGGCTTTTGAAACTCGACTGGGACGAGTCTGTTCCCCAAAATCTAAGCTGCGCATGGAGCACTTGCTTGGATTCATGGAACTCACTGTCGTCACTAGCGGTATCTCATTTTTGTTTGCAGCCGACGCGAGGAGTGTTCAAATACACGAATTTTGCGACGCATCGATTCGGGCATATAGCTGCTGTCTTTATGTGCGTACTGAGAATTCATTTGGACAGCTCTCAGTGAAATTGTTCACGTCCAAGTCCAGAGTAGCACCTGTGAAGAAGCAGTCTCTCCCGAAGCTGGAACTATGCGGCGCACATTTACTTTCTCAACTGTACAGCAAAATCAAGGCCACTTATTTTTGGAGCGACTCATAGCTTGTATTGCTTTGGTTGAAACAACACCCAGTTACTTTATCGACCTTTGTTGGAAACAGAGTGTCCGATATTCAGACTTTGACTTCGGATGGAAGGTGGCTCTACGTGCCAACACATCAAAACCCGGCTGATCTTCTGTCGATGAACGAATTGATCCAATCTACATGGTTTTCAGGTCCTTCATTTCTACTCGACGATTCGCTTAACTGGCCCGCCACAGGGGAACGACAAGATATTGACATGGACGTAGTCAACTCGGAGAAGCGAAAAAGTATTTTCACTGCCGTACAGGAGACAAACTACATCCTCAAGATCGTCGATAACATCAGTTCATATTCACATAGCTTCGTCTGATTGCTTGGATGATAAGATTAATACGGATATGTAGGAAGCAAGCAACGTTTACCACAACCTCGCCAACACCCGATTAACTTCATTTTGCTTCCCATTGCCTTATTTGAAATATTCAACAAATCCATTTTGCAGCGGATATTCGCTTATTTCAGAAGCAGATTTATTTAAAGAGTAGCTTAAAGTTTCTTACTCCCTTTCTAGATAATGTGAACGGATTTGAACTCATCAAAGTAGGCGGACGATTAGAACACTCAACCCTACCAGACGGCCAAAAACATCCGTTTTTGGAGACTAGGCTAGGAGCCAGTCTCAATTTGTTTGGAGTTATGTTCGCCATTTGCATCTTCGAAATTATCACGCTGGACCTAAAGCTTTAGTCGCACTCATTCGCTGGGAGTATTGGATTGTCAACGCCAGAGACTTGGCACGTCGAATTGTCCGCTCATGTGTACACTGCGTTCGCTACAGACCAAAGTTGCTGCAAAAACTCATGGGCTCATTACCACCTACTCGACTTTCTCCTGCTCGACCTTTTGAACCTTGTGGAATTGACTTTTGTGGACCCATCAATACGTATTTACGCATTCGAGGAAAGGGGCCTATTAAATCGTACATAGCCGTGTTCGTGTGCCTCATCACCAAGGCCGTTCACATCGAATTAGTTTCGGACTTGTCAACGAAGGCGTTCTTAAACGCATTAAAACGGATGGGAGGTCGTCGCAAGCTGCCGGCAGACATATTCTGTTACAGTGCCACTAATTTTGTAGGGGTATCGAATCAAATGCAGGAACTGAAAAGGTTTTTGTTCTTGAAGGAGGCACAGGATAAAATGTACAAATATTGCGCATCCGACTTTATTAATTTCCATTTTATTCCCCCCAGAGCACCTCATTTTGGAGGACTTTGGGAAGCGGCAGTCAAGAGTGCCAAAAGACTGCTCAATCGTACCTTGGCTAGCACCAGATTCACCTTTGAAGAACTGAGCACTGTCGTCGTCGAAATAGACCTCAACTCACGACCACTATCACCACCCTCTTCAGACCCAAACGACTATAGTGCTCTCACGGCTGGTAATCTCTTGGTTGGTGACTTATTACGATCACTACCTGAGCGATCTCTGGAACACATCAAGCTGACAAATTTGGATCGCTACGATATGATTGCAGCCGTCAAGCAACGTTTTTGGAAGCAATGGTCGGCTGATTACGTCAACGAGTTGCGATCGTGGACGAAGTGGACAGCACCATCAACGAACCTCACCGAGGGTACGTTGGTCATCATCCATGAGGACAATCTGCCCCCCCTACGCTGGAAGTTAGGCCGAGTGCAGTCTACTGTGCTTGGGATGGATGGTCGTGTACGAGTGGTGCACCTCCGCACAGCAAATGGAACATGTTGCCGGCTAATACACAAACTGGCAATTCTTCCGGTTTTTTTAAAGCAGTCCTTTCAACGGGGCCAGGATGTTCGGTCAAAGAATGTTCGGACGAAGGTCCACCCAACTAATTTAGAACTAGTTAAACACCTCTCGTAGCCAAAGCGTACGCTCATCATTGTACGCTCTCACTATTCTCGCTTATGCTCGATGCTCATACACTAAGATCCCAATAAAGTAGTCGTCGACTGATACTCAACAGCATCTCATCGTCTGGTTGTCGTTATTATTTCTTCCAATTCGATTTTAATTCGCTTACTTTGAAGTTGACACACCCCCACAATTAAACAAATAAATATCAATAAGAAAAACGCTTCTTGTTCAAACAGTGGGGATCAGTAGGGAAAAGGGAGGTAAGGATTGGGAAGTGATCGCCTCCGCAAAGGTCGTTGAAGACGTTCCAGCTTGCAAAGTGTATCAGGGAGGGAGAGTAGAAAGTTAGGTCGATCTGGGTGAGAGTGTTGTTCTATAAATTTGGCTGTCATTTTTCCTCTTACGTTGGGAGGCAGGGATCCCAATTGGGATGCCATCTATTGGGATCACCTGTTGCTAATATTGTGTTGTTGTTGTTGCTTATAAAGTTGTTGGGGTTGTTTCGTGAGATGGTTTTTTTGGGTGGTATATATTTTGAGTAGATTGTAAAATTTTGTTTAGATTTGATTTCGGCAGCTATTACTTCAAATTCATCATTTATATTTCTATGTGTATGTTGTGTTAATGTGTGGATTAGAAGTGCTACTCCACCAAATCTATTCGACGGCGTGAGTCGCATGATTCTTCGGGATATGTGTGTGATCCAACCAGATCTCCGATTTGAGTTATTTTTAATAGTTTTGTTGCTTGAAGGGAATTTTGGTTTGTATTAATAATATACCGGCTCTTGTTTTTTTGCACGATTCAACTGAACCTCCTCAGATGTATTCGATCGATTTTTTTATTATAAATGATTGTTTGTTACTTCTGTTAATAATCATTAATTTTTGATCATTAATGGAGTTTTGTAAAGAGCGGTTTTTGTAAAGAGCTTGTTTTTGTCGGGTGGTGTCATTTTAACTTAGGGAGGGCGAGCCCCTGGCTGTCGTTGTACGGGAACTATTCGTATTTTTGTTTGTGTAAATTATTTTGTGTCTTCTTTGTGCACTTGTTTGTTTGTCACCGAATTGCGGTTTGCTGATAAGCGTTTGCTGCTGTGGGTGTTAGGCGATATAGTAGTTACACGTCCTTGCTCATTGAGCTTTTGATAGTTAAATCTGTGTGGAAGGCTTAACTAGACAATTGTCGAAAAATTAGCAAACCAAAAGTCGTTGTGGCCGACCGTGATCGTTCTAACGACCCGCTATTCGTTTTTGCATTCTCTTTCATCGTCTGCATCAGCCTGCCCAACGCACTGTCGAGACCGGCTGCATAGAGTTTAAGCCGTTTTCTTCTTCGCCTCATCTTTTGTCGGTTGCTTCAGCCAGCGCTTGCGAGCGGCTGCATTGTCCTCTCTCAGGAATTTCGAACTCGATTTCAGAGTAAATTTTCGATCGTTCGCTTGTGGTTTTGTTGGTTTGATCGTCGCCTCGTCGAATTATCGGTCTTCGCCTTTGCTCTCTGTGCCGGGTGCATAGAGCATACATATAAACATTTTTCGTTCTCGTTTTCATTGCATCGTTCTACTTTCATTCGCTGCCTTGAGAGCAGGGCAGGGCTGTTCAGGGCAGCCTCAAACTTCTGCAGCGCATTGTGGAGAGCGCTCCGCGCCCGACTCACCCTCGCGCGCTCTTGCACACAGCACTTGGGAGAGCCACTAGCTTAAGCTGGGCTTTTCATTTACGCTCCCACCCCCGTTACGATCATTCGACGTCGTTCTCGGACTACATACATACGAATTCTCGCATCTACATACATTTTGTGAACATTACCTACTATAACCGAAAATAAACTTAAGTGAACGAAGTGGAATGCAAAGTGACGCGCTGGTTTCATTTGACTGGCTTGTGATTATGCATACCTGGTGATCCGCCCCCTACAAACATTGGTCCTTCGAGCGGGATCTTCGCTAAAATAAGGCGAAGTTCAATCCAGCAAAGCATAGGCGGATCGCTCCAAAAATCGCAAGATAAACATAAGTGCCGTAATCTTGTTTTTTTCGTCCAAGTCCAAGCGGCTATTCTGTCCGTTCTCCGATCTTCCGCTCCTCCTAACTACGTACATCAGTACACACACACACACACCAGATTTAACTGCATATTCTTGCCCGCACTTTTCCATATCCGCATACATATATATGCTGCAGCGTCATTATTTGTGTTATTAGTTGCCATCGTTTTAGGCGCAGCGAGTTTCGGTCGCACCGGGAACCTAAACACAACTGACTTTGTGTCTTCCCTTTTTCTCGTGCCTCTCTACCGAACCACACTCGGCGACAGCTACAAACGCTGTCGCCCGCCAAAACGGGACTTTCCCAAACTACACAGCAAAACAGACACACAAATAGGCTGATGCAATATCGCAATGTTCTTGCGATTCTGGTGAAATACCCAAATACGCACTAACACAAACTCAACCCAACTCTCACATACATTTCCAGCACACGCCGCCACGGCGCCAACATATCCAAACTACTTATGCTTCCACACAGCCAGCCTGACCATAACACGACCTCGTGTAATTCTAAAAACTGCTTAGCTTCCTAAATCATTTTATTTATAAATAATCAAATAAAATTTAGCATTAACATTTTTTTAAACTTCATAGCTTCATGCAGAATTTAAACATCCATTCTTAGTTCTTAAACTAATATAAAATTCATCTTTTACTTAATTAAACTTTCTTAATAATTTTCTTCATTATCATAAACCCACTTGGTTTCGCATTACATTTTTTTATGCATCACACGCCATGATCAAAACATTTGTTTTGCACTTGTGCTTGCATTACAGATATGACAAATTTATTCAAGTTCCATTATCAGCCGTTCAGGCATCATTCCAATACTGTCTCTTTCAACAGCTTCCTTATCAATCACTTCATTACTGTCTCTTTCAACAGTTTGACTTTCCATCATTCCAATACTGTCTCTTTCAACAGCTTCCTTATCAATAACTTCATTACTGTCTCTTTCAACAGTCTTACTTTCCATCATTCCAATACTGTCTCTTTCAACAGTTTCTTTTTCTATCATTTCATTACTGTCTCTTGCAACAGCTTCCTTTTCAAAATCACTCAAGTCCTCATCACAACTTTCTAAATCATCTGGAACATATCCCTCTGGCAACTTCCTTATATCTTCATGAGCGTACTTGAACTTCCTATTATTTGTCAACGACTTGAGGATATATCTATCTCCGTCTAGTACTTGAACAATTTGCAAAGGTCCTCTATACTTTGGACTTAACTTTGTTTGATGCCTTTCTTCATTCTTCAACAACACAAAGTCTCCTACTTCATACCCAACAACCTAAGCCTTAGTTTTATCAAATTGCCCTTTGCTATATGATGCCGCCGCTGATATATTTTGCACTGCTCGAGCTCTTGATTCTGCCAAATCAACTTCTTGTGCCACGTCACATGGTGGAAGCAACCCCAACGGACGAGCAACCTTGCCAATGAACAATTCCAAAGGGCTTGCCTTTGTCACTCGACTTACAGTACAATTTAAGGCTAGCTGTACCTCGCCCAATGCGTCTTGCCAAGATCTGCTGCTAGTTTAAACTGTCGTTAATAAGTTTTTCAAAGTGCTCATAATGCGTTCTACCCGTCCGTTAGCCCTACTTGCACCGGTCGCAATTAAGTGCAAACTTATATTTTGTTTAGAACAGAATTCACTAAATTTAGAGCTGGCAAAACACCTACCCTGATATGCTATTATGCGGTATGCGGTTTAGTAAAAGCGTCCACTTGAACAATAACGTACTCTTTTTGATCACTCTTGCCACATAACTTTCCTGTTATGTCTATGTGCACTGTATGCCAAGGTGTGTCGACCTTTGGTATTGGAAAAAGTCTAGCCTGAACTTTACCTGAGGATGACTTTGACATCTTGCAAGTTATACATTTTTCGAAAAATTTCCTTACATATTTTGACATATTTTCAAACTAGTAAAAATCGTAGGCTTTGTCCAATGTTTTTTCACAACCCAAATGCATTATTGTCTCATGAACTTGATTAATAACGGACCATCTTAATTCTCTTGGAACAATTGGCAAAGATCGAGTTCTGCCATTTCTCTGTATTTTCCGATAAAATATTCCTGCTCTTAGTTCGTTAGTTTTTGCAATATCCTCGGCAAGAGAATTGTCTTTTATATTATTTACAATACTAATTATATCGGAATCCTTGCGCTGTTCAGCCATCAGCCAATCACTAGATATCTCTGCCAGATTAATTATTTTTTTCAGAAACTATACGAGCAATTGCGTCGGCAGATGGGATATTTCTTGAAAAGAAATCAGCATGAGCCATTCGTTTACCCTCTCTATACTGTAATTCAAATGAGAACGACTGTAAATAAGCCCACCATCTTTGTGCTCTGGGCAATAGGTCACGTTTATTTCTTGACGCTTTAAGCGAATTGCATTCGGTAAAGACAACAAAATCTCAGCCTGTCAAATAATGACGAAAATGCTTAATGGCCATGACAACCGCGAGAGTCTCCAATTCGTAAGAATGGTATCTTGACTCAGCAGGTGAGGCAGCCTTACTGAAGAACTCAACGACATGGGGCTTGTTATCTATTCTATGCAACAAGATGGCACCGTATCCACGAGCGCTTGCATCAGTGTGCAACTCGATTGGATATTGCGGGTTAGCTAAACCTTCTCAGGCTGCGTGCTCTGCAGTAACAGCGCTCACGAAATCCAGTATTGTCCGAAGTTCAAGGCACTGTCCCCCGAAAATCGCCATAAAGAAGCCAAACGACTGTCCCTTTGCATTAATTGCTTTAGAACAGGCCACCGATTAAGCCAGTGCACCTCGAGCCACTGTCGTATCTGCGGCGGCAAGCATCATACTACGCTTCATTTCGGTAACCCTGATTCGGCTGCAGTTCAAGGTCAGTCAACTGATTCTCAGTCTCCGCTTGCGCCCCCTCATTCTAATCCGGCTCAGCTTACCACTGAACCCTCTACTTCAGCGTCTACTTCGTCTGCACTTATAGCCCAAGGTCTTAATAATAATGTTGTTCTACTTGCCACTGCCAAATGAAATCATCAACCGCAGTTTCTGGAATTGGTGACTCCAGCTTTGGCACCGATGGATGTTCGGTCAGTGTTAGTTTGCATTCTCGCTCATCTGATTTCTCAGCTCTCGTCACTGCTATCGTAGCTTCTAACATAACGGATCGTCAGCCATGCTTTGGAATTGACACTCATAATTGGAACATTCCGGCGAACATACCACTAGCGGATCCGGAGTTTTATAGGCCTCAGCGCGTCGATCTATTTATTGGAGCAAGTCTATTTTACGATCTCCTTTGTGTTGGTCAGATCAAACTACTGCCAGGATTGCCTTCAATTCAGAAAACTCGCTTGGGATGGGTCGTGTCTGGAGGCTGTTCTCGTTTAAATGGGTCGTCTTTAATGGTTGCTCGCGCTTCGGCCGTTGTTACGGAGGATAACAACCCAGATGAGCAACTTGAAGTGCTTCTTCAGAGGTTTTGGGAGGTTGAGAATTGCATCGAACCAATAGTAAAATCTACCAAAGAAGAACTGGATTGTGAAGCGCATTTTGTTCAGCTCGTCCGTCGATTACAAAATGGCGATTACAGCGTTCGGCTGCCAGCTAAATATAGTTTGGATCTCTTGGGAGAAGCTTACAATCAAGCGCGTCGCAGATTCCTGTCCCTTGAGCGGAAGTTAAATCGTCGCCCTGATGTGAAGGCTCAGTATGCTGCCTTCATAAATGACTATCTTGACTTAGGTCATATGTCTCCTGTTTCTGCCCAATCAATCAGCAACTGCCGATATTTTCTACCTCACCATTGCGTCATGAAAGAAGAGAGTTCTACGACCAAGCTTCGGGTCGTTTTTGATGGATCCGCTTCAACATCATCTGGCTAATCCTTGAATGATGTTTTAATGGCTGGCCCCGTAATTCAAGCCAAACTCTTTCATATTATTGGTCGATTTCGTTCATACGCAGTTGCGATTACTGGAGATATCTGTAAGATGTATCGGTGCGTACGAGTATCACCCGAGGACAGCAACTTGCAGTTTATTCTGTGGAGAAACTCCACGCAAGAGGACTTGCGCGTGTTTCAATTAGACACCGTTACTTATGGGACGAAGCCTGTCTCTTATTTATCTGTGCGAGTGATGCATCAGTTGGCAACCGACGAGCAGGTAGATTTTCCAGTTGGAGCTGAAATTCTTCGCCGTGATTTCTACGTGGATGATTTAATATCTGGCGCCAGATCTCAGGAAGAGGCCATCCTCATTCATGAGCAAACGGCTGCAATCTTGTCCAGGGGTCAGTTCAGATTGAGGAAGTGGTGCTCAAACGTGCCCGCTGTGCTGGATGGAGTTCCTGATGAGGACAAAGAAACTTATTTGAAGTTCGATGATGGCAGCCATTTTACTAAGACACTAGGACTCGCTTGGGACCCGGTCTCTGATCAACTTTTATTTTCGTTCTCGGCCCTAGAATCGTCTCCGAATCCCTGCAGCCTCCCAGCCTCGCTAAGTACGGAGTGGCAAGAAATGTGCAGCAGTTTTGCCCAGATTCGTCGACTTGAGTTTCCTCGCCTTGTTCTCCTTCCAGACTCCGAGATAGAAGTTCACGGATTCTGCGATGCCAGCATCGAGGCTTATGGTGCATGTATATACATATGTCGTGTCAAAAGGTCAGCATCCCAGCAGTCACTTACTTTGTGCCAAATCTCGTGTTGCTCCTTTGAAGACACTTACGGTTCCAAAGTTGGAGCTTTGTGGAGCTGAGTTGCTGGCTAGGCTCATATCTGAAATAGCCGGGATGAATGTCTTCAAGGGAAGGTGTTACTGCTGGTGCGATTCTGCGGTTGCACTTTCCTGGATTCGGGACGAGTCGTCAAGATTTAACATATTCGTCGCAAATAGAGTGGCAGCGATTCAGGAAATGACCGACAACATGACATGGCGTTATGTTCCCACAGGTTTAAACCCAGCCGACATTCTCTCTCGAGGGGCTCTTCCGACTGAGCTGAACGATTCTCCCCTTTGGGCTCATGGAGCTCCATTTCTTTGTGGCCCCTCAGATGACTGGCCGCCCACAGTACTACCGGACATACCAGCCCTTGAGCTTCGCCGGATTACTCTTCTGGTAAAATCTCCCTACATTGACATTGTAGCTGACTCCAAGTATGCGAATTCGTTCGCTTCCTTGCAACGCGTTTTCGGGTACGTTTACAAGTTTTGCAATCGTATTCGGCATCCCGGACTGATTGTCTCGGACATTGTGCATGGAATACAATTATTGTTGCGACTAGTCCAGCGTACTCAGCTTTGGGAGGACATGAAGTCACTGCGATCCAGAGGATCAGTTTCCCCATTTAGCTCACTTGCATCTTTGTCGCCATTCATGGATCAGTTTGGTCTGCTCAGGGTTGATGGTCGACAGAAGAACTCTTCGTTGGATTTTGATGGCCGTCATCCAAATATCTTGCCCAGCAGCCATCCACTAACTCTTTCCATAATTTCTCACTTTCATGAGCGGAATCTCCACGCTGGACCTCGAGCTTTGCTTGGACTCATTCGATCCCAATATTGGCCCATTGGGGGGAGGAAGACTGTAAACAAGGCAGTGAACAAATGCTTGAGATGCTTTCGAATGAAGCCTAGAGTATTGGAGCATATAATGGCGGATCGTCCCAAGGAGCGGCTCGACGGCTCGCCTTTGAGATCACAGGCGTCGAATTTTGTGGGCCATTTTTCTACAAATCGGAGACACGCAATAAGGGCCCAGTCAAGTGTTACGTCTGTGTCTTCATTTGCTTCGCTACCAAGGCTGTTCATCTGGAGGTGATTAGGGATTTGTCTACATTTGCGTTTCTTCATGGACTAAAGCGCTTCATATGTACCCGACGGAAGCCGCGACAAATTTGGTCAGACAACGCAACAAATTTTGTCGGCGCTAGGAATGAGCTGATGGAGTTAAAACGCCTTAGCGATGATCATCAGAAGGCCGTGCTAGATTTTTGCTTGGTGGAATCTATAGACTGGCACTTCATTCCTCCGCGCTCCCCGCATTTTGGTGGCCTTTGAGAAGCTGCAGTTAAGACGGCCAAGTACCACTTCTACCGTGCGATAGGCAGCTCGGTTCTTGGATTTGACGAATTACGGACGCTGTTATGCCACATCACGGCAGTAATTAATTCAAGACCTTTAGTTCCAATTTCAGAGAGCCCTGCCCATCTGGATGTCCTAACTCCAGCGCACTTCTTGAACGGTGGCCCTCCTGGTTCGTTCGCTGAGCCTGATGTCACACAGCTAAAATTTGATCGCTTGGATGGCTGGCAGCGCGTTTCATACCTGCAGCAGCTCTTCTGGTCACGGTGGAAGGAAGAGTACATCACTTCGCTGCAGCAACGCTCAAAATGGCGCACTGCGAAGCCCAGTTTGGCAGTCGCCGATATGGTCCTTGTCAAGGATGAGAATCTTCCGCCCATGAAGTGGCCACTGGCGAGGGTGGTCGAGCTTTTACCCGGAAGAGATGGCGTTTGCAGAGTCGCCGTACTGAAGACCTCATCTGGACTTACAAAACGAGCCGTTAACAAGCTGTGTCTGCTGCCCCTTAAAGATGCTGTTGAAGGACAGAGTTTCAACGGGGGGAGTATGTCGGGTCAAGCATTGACAAAAACTCGTACTGGCCATCTGGGGTGACAAAAGCCGTACACTCTATTGATTCTTCATGCAATGGGATTTGGCAATATCCGCTTGCCATATCCAAACAAGTGAAATATTTAGCACCATGAAGTCTGGCTATCTGATCTGCTATAAGGGGTAAAGGATATCTATCTGAAACTGTGTTAAAATTCAATTCACGGTAATCAACACACAAACGATGAGAACCGTCTTTTTTTGTTTACTAACATCATAGGACTTGCAAAGGGAGAGCAGCTTGGCCTTATGACATTGCATTTCAAAAGCTCTTTAATCTTGTCGCGTACCAATTCTCTTTCATTTGGACTAAGCCTGTATGGTCTTTTTTGAACAATTTTTCTATTGTCTACTAATTTAGTCTTCATTTCACCTGTACTGACAGTAGATGAAGGAATTCCCTTTGTAAAGGATTTTTAATAGTTTTCCAATAAATTGTTTAATTTATTTTCACCGACAAGATCAGTATTCAATTTAGAAAATACATCATCATTTGAACAAAAGTTAACAGATTTTGATCTAACAATTTCAAATTTTCCAGGTGACATAATGACATAAAATCCTTGCGACAGTATTTTTCTACCAATCATATTATAATTTTTCAAATATTCATTACCCAAAACATGGAATAACATTTCAATACAATGATTGTTAATTTGTACCTTGCAAAGTATTTGCAAGTATTTCCAATACCTTTCAACATTACTATATTGTTAATTTTTTTACCAACTAACTTAGCAATTATCTTTTGTTTAACCAATGAACATTCCGCTCCAGAGTCAAACGTTGTCGTGAAAGTCTCGCCATGATTCGATTCTTTGTAGTAATCAGACGTGTTTTTTTTTGCGCTCCGCTTATCTGCCTTTAATCCTAAAGAAACAGCCGGTGTTTTTGGAATTTAATATCTGAATAGACTTCCTACATTGCCTTCATGCTTGGATATTTTCCGTAGGCGCGTGTGCATGCTCAATTATTGTGTTTTTAAATATTATTTAATTATTTTCCTGTGTCAGTGGTCAATGTGTTTTGTTGTTTCTTTTCGTAAGTAGACACAAATACAAAATCTGCCGCTCTCACCTAGTTGATTTATCTCTTTATCACTCTCTCCCTATTACCCAAACCATTATAACTGTTCTTCCTCTCTCGCTCTCGATACGTTCAGCGTAGTAGCACTCTCTCTCTCTCTCTCAACTAAGTAACCGCTCTCCTCTCTTTCTTATTGCTCTATCGTTTTATCTGGCACACTGGCAAACTACCAATTGTTTTGGAAATTTTATTTATTGATTTCTTAAAGTTATATTAATTATTTTCTCATAATGGAATATTCTGTTGTCTGTGCTAAAAAAACCTGCAAGAAGCAGATCACCCACGACCAACCGAGTATCCCCTGCTGGCTTTGCGTAATGCACGCAAAATGCGCTGGGATTTCCGGTCTCGTGGGTGATGCCATATCCAAAAGGAACGGCCTGCACTACAGCTGTGAGGCATGCCGTCCGGTTGAGAGGGAGATGGCAGCGTTTATGAGGCAGACCCGGAAGGGCTTTAAGGAGCTGACCGTGGGCTTTAAAGAGCAATACGATCGGCTCCTAGCCATGGAGTCTCAGTTCAGTGGCTTCAAACTACTGACTGAGTCTCCTAGGCGCAAAAAGGTCACTCCGCGGGATCTGCATGTGCCAACTGACCCTCGTCCGGCCGATGCTGCCAAGCTGACTCCGACCACTCCAATTGTGCAGCAGCTGATTTCGTTCGCCTCTTCGAAGGCAACGACGGCTGCCGGCGATGAAAATTCGGTAGCCGAATTTATCGTGTCGGAGGGCATGCAGCCAAAATCGTCCGTAGCGTCCGTACCCGTACTGTCCGCAAACACATTAGCTGTCCCCTCAATTCCGACCCCACCAGTGAACATTCGTCCCGGACCACCGGGTATTACCATCACAGGTGATAGGCCTGTGATGCCAAGACTGGTGGGGATTCCACCAAAGAGACAAGGTTTTGTCTCATGGCTTGCCCGTGACTCCACAGTTAAAGATGTGACGGCTTACATTCAAAGCCAAATAAAAGCCGTTGATGTTAAGGTGGAAAAGTTTAACTTTTCGTATGCCAGGGAGATAGCTTCCTTTAAAATAAGTGTCTCTCAAGCTCATTTTAACACCATCTGTTCTGCCAAATTTTGGCCGGAGCATTTGGTGGTGAAAGAGTTTAAGGCAAAGAAGAAGACTAGGCCCACAATAACCCTGCCAACTAATCAGACCAGTGCTCCTTCGTCATCTTCTCGATCCACTTTCACCCGTCCAAAAAACTAACAAACTCTCTTTTAGTGACCTATCAGAATGTTCGAGGTTTGCGTAGCAAGCTCAGCATTCTTTTCCAGGATAGTGTCGCATTTGCATCCCACGTTATTGTGTTTACCGAGACCTGGTTAAAGCCGGATATTCTTAGTTCCGAAGTTTTGGCAGATCGGTACACAACTTATAGAAAGGATCGTTCGTCTCGACGTGCAGGAGGGGTTCTGATTGCTGTGGACTCAAACTTCACGTCGGAACTTTTCACAGTCCAGATCCAGCAGGAACTGGAATTTCTGTGTGTACGACTGATTCTTCCCGCTTTCTCAGTTTTCATAACTTGTTCGTATATTCCACCTTCTTCGGAAATCGCAATTTACGAGCAGCATTTGTCCGCTTTAACCGCTATTTCTTCCTCGCTATCTGACAAAGATCATATGATAGTTCTTGGTGACTTCAACTTGCCAGGAATTGATTGGTCTTCGGCAAATGAGTCTAATAGCCTGGTACCCATGGCACGACATGACTTTGTTGACGGCTTGATTGACCTGTCTCTGTCTCAAGTTAACCATGTTAAAAATTCCTTGGGTCGATTTCTTGATCTGTGCTTTGCAACGGATCCGACCTTAGCGTTGTTAACTCGAGTCCCCCCGCTCACTATACCTGAAGATGCCTACCATCCTACTTTCGAAGTGACGCTCGACCTAGGACGAACTGTATTGAATCGGTCGGGTAGACTACCCCAATGTGTCCGCTGCTTCCCTAAGGCCGAGTTTACGAAGCTTAATAACCTCATTAGGGATTTTGATTGGTCCGCTTTATATTTGTGCAGTGACGTTACGACAGGCACAAACATTTTTTATGATGCACTGGACTCACTTTTTGTCTCTTGTGTCCCACTTTCCTGTCCGATTAGATCAGGAAAACCCCCTTGGTTTACCAAGGAGTTATCCCATCTAAAAAACGTAAAATCCAGACTTTATAAAAAATTTCAAGAAGTTGGCTCTCCTTCTTCTCTTTCTCACTATGTAATAGCTCGGTCAAATTTTTCAGTTCTTAACGCTCAATGCTATCAGAACTACCTATCTCGATGCAGGATAAGTTTCTCTAAGGACCCCAAACAGTTCTATGGCTTCGTAAACACTAAGCGTAGAACGTCCGCACACCCATCCTCGCTATCATTCCTTAATACGTCGGCAGATAATGATCAGGCAATTGCCGATCTTTTTGCCCGTTTCTTCCAAACTACCTATTCGCAGGACGTCTACTCTGGTCAGCCGTATCCATACGGCTTACCGAGGTCGAACGGCATTTTCAGTCCTTTGCTAAATGAAAGCTCGTTGCTTCATGATCTACGAACAGTAAAGCCGGTGTTCTCACCTGGTCCGGACGGAGTTCCCGGCTGTGTACTCAGGTACGGTGCCGAGTCTCTGTGTGGGCCGTTGCTTAAACTGTTCAACCTCTCTATAAATTCTTCATGCTTTCCCCCGATATGGAAGGAGTCCTTTATAATTCCTCTCCATAAGAAAGGTAGCAAATCTGACGCGAACAACTATAGAGGTATATCCAAGTTATCCGCTATTCCGAAAGTGTTTGAGAAAATTTTAACTCCGCACCTGCAGCACCTATGCAGATCACTTATATCTCCAGCTCAACATGGATTTATAGGGCAGAGATCAACCACTACCAACTTATTGGAGTTTACCTTCTTTCTAATTAAAGGCTTTCAAGGTAATTTACAGACGGATGTTGTTTACACCGATTTTAGTAAGGCGTTCGACTCTGTAAACCATTCCCTCCTAGCACAAAAACTTGACCTTTTAGGGTTCCCGCCCAATCTCCTGAGATGGATCGCTATTTACCTGTGTTCTAGGTCTCAAAGAGTCCTTTTCAAAAACTCCCTGTCCTCACCAGTTTTGGTGACTTCGGGTGTACCACAGGGGAGCCATCTAGGCCCCTTACTCTTTACACTCTTCATAAATGACCTGCCTTCTGTAAAAACACACTCTCGAGTACTTATGTATGCGGATGATGTTAAGCTCTGTGTCCAGTATAAGGACATTTCTTTCCAATCCAGGTTGCAGTCCGATCTCGATAGATTTCAGTCTTGGTGTTGTGCAAATCTGTTAAACCTTAATGCTTCAAAATGTAAAGTAATGACTTTTCATCGTTCCAGCGCCTTTCTGGTTTCTTACACCCTTTGTGGTGGTTCTCTTGAGAGAATTACCCGGGTTGATGATCTTGGTGTTCTATTAGATCCCAAGTTAAAGTTTTCAGAACACATTTCTACCATGGTGAACAAGGCCATGGGCGTGCTTGGGTTTATAAAGAGGTGGTCAAAGGAATTTGATGACCCCTATATAACAAAGACTCTCTACACCTCTCTGGTTCGTCCGATTTTAGAATACGGCTCTTGAGTATGGTGCCCTCAGTACAACGTACACCAGGACCGTATAGAATCAGTTCAGAAAAACTTTTTACTTTTTGCTTTACGCGGCCTCAACTGGGATGCAGGTGTGAGACTGCCGTCTTACCCTAATAGATTGCTTTTAATAAACCTTCCAAACTTAGCTAATCGTAGGAAAATGCTTGGTGTGATTTTTGTGCACAACTTGATCAGGGGTGACGTAGACAGCCCTGACCTGTTGAGCCGCATAAACTTCACGATTCCTATTAGAAGCACTAGGAATTATACACCCTTGTTTCTTCCGCTTTGTAGATCGAATTACGCCTTGCATGAACCATTTAGAGTCCTATGCTCTGATTATAATTCCCTCTACCATATTATCTCTACTACTTCCTAGTCTGAAATTATTGATACTCTTATATCTTTCTCGTAATTAGCAATTGCTTAGTTTTTAGCTAAATTAGTTCTACTTTTCCTCGAACACTAGTCTAACAGCTATCTTTCCTGCATGTCCGCGATCGGTTCGGTTAACGAGTCGCGCGTTATGCGGCAGCGCCCCTCGGTCGGTTGGGCGGGAGGTGGGCTGCGTTCTTGCCTGGGATCCGCGCGTAACAGCCATCGGCTGGTGTCGCTTGGGCCACTTGATGGTGCAGTCATTGCATATCAACGTCCTAATGATTGAAATGATGAATCATCTCTCCTTTGGGCACAAAATTATAATTACTGTAGCGCACCACACCGATGCGTCGGCGCCTACAAGATCCGCGTTGAATTTCGGCAAAACAACTGCTTTATTATTCATAGTTTCGGAAGCCGTTGATTTCAATGCTTTCACAAGTTCAATAAAATTTTTATTTTGTACTTCAATTAACACTCGCCATGGATCCATTGATGTATTAGGTAGCGAGCCAGGTCCCACTTCTGATGTTGCAGCGTCATTATTTGAGTTCTTAGTTGCCATCGTTTTAGGCGCAGCGAGTTTCGGTCGCACCGGGAACCTAAACACAACTGACTTTGTGTCTTCCCTTTTTCTCGTGCCTCTCTACCGAACCACACTCGGCGACAGCTACAAACGCTGTCGCCCGCCAAAACGGGACTTGGGAAACTACACAGCAAAACAGACACACAAATAGGCTGATGCAATATCGCAATGTTCTTGCGATTCTGGTGAAATACCCAAATACGCACTAGCACAAACTCAACACAACTCTCACATACATTTCCAGCGCACGCCGCCACGGCGTCAACATATTCAAACTACTTATGCTTCCACATATACATATATATTAGCTGCATATTCTTGCGTCTATGTATATGTATATATATATGTATATGTACTAGTCCGCAATTAAACGCACCACACATATACATATGTATATCCCAACCGCATATCCTTGCGCATCATATATATAAGTATATATATATCCGAAATATATATATGTACATTAAACTGCTTATTTTTGCACAAATATATCCGAACATACATATTTTACCAATCTATGTACATACGCATCCCACTATATTTAACAATCTATCCGAATCTACACTTATTTTTTCCATACCCGCATACATACATACATATCTATTAGCTGCATATTCTTGCGTCTGATTATCCACACCTCCCCGCAACTATATCCATACATACAAGCAGCAATAGCGGTGCCTGCTTTTGCATCGTTTGTATCGTTTTCGGTGGTGGCTTGTCCAGAGACGAGCTACCCTTCTTTCGGCGACTCCCAATATTAGGGCCCGATCGTCTTAGTATACCCAAGCGCCTCCAACTTGCCCACAAGTCAACACCAAAGTGTTGTTGGGTCCATTCTCCGTGTCCATCCGCCCGACGTTTCCGCTTCCGTTTCTTTGTTCTCAGCGGGTGAAGTTCGAACATGCCCACTGGTGACGAAGACAGCAAAAAACCTTTGCCATTGCCCGCTCCAGGTAATAGGACACCCCGCAGTGGTTCCGCCCCAGGAACACCTACCTCGGTGACTAAACCGATAAAGTTACCCGATACGCCTAAACCGAGTACGAGTTCCGCGGCAAAGAGCAAATCGGTCCTGTTCCCTTCACCAGTCACGCTAAAGTTGCCAGCTTTTCCACCTACCAGCCCCATCAGCTCTCGACGCGCTTCCCCAATGTCCCAAACAGCATTCAGCTCCGCACGTGCGAAATTGGTAGCAGCCATCGGCAGGCTGACTAGTTTGAAAGACCGTTTTACCGCTTCCGGTACCAGCACGCCATCCTCCGCTATCGCTCAGGTCCGTAGAGACCGCTTACAGATCATGTGGGCAAAGGTGGATGCGGAATTCGAGGCCTGTTCCATAGCGTCGGTTGACGAGGATCCTGACACCCAACTAGAGATCCAAGCCATGTACGACAAGTGCTATGACGACTATGAGCGGTGCCTAGACGACCTTACGGTCCAATCGGCCAGCCCAGTAGTCCGTCTTCCTGCACAGCTGGACTCCAATGGCGGCTGTCGACTGCCACCCTGTGACATCGAAGTTTTCACGGGGGATTACATTCGCTGGCCCACTTTTCGGGACCTCTTCACAGCCATTTATATCCAAAATCCCAGGCTGTCTCCTGTGGAGAAGCTGTACTACCTCGCCCCAAAGACTATTGGCGATCCAAAGGCCATCGTTGAGAAATCCCCGCTGACCAACTACGGCTTCGAGGCGGCATGGGATGCCCTTCGTGACCGATATGAGAACCCACGGCTCCTGGTGACGAACCAGATTCACCTTCTGCTCTCTTTGTCTCACATCGGGTCCGATTCGAGTCGTGCTCTGAAAGAGCTTCAAAGTACAATCCAGGGAGTTCTAACCGCACTCGCTCACTCCCAGGTCTCAACTGAAAATTGGGATAGCTTGCTCGTGACCATTTGCGCTTCAAAATTGCCGAGATTAACCCGCGACAAATAGGAAATGCCGTCATGGAAGGAGATGGACTCCTTCCTCAGTCAGCGGTATCTGACGCTAGAGGCGATCGAGGGCCACCCTTCCAATCCACATAGCTCGAAAGGCGATCCGAATCCGCCACCTTAACCCGTTCCGGTCCCCTGGGAGTCCTGTTCCTAGGAGGGTTCATTCGTTCGAGACAACAGTGAATCCGCAGAGGAGGGTATGTGATCTCTGCTCCAAAGAGAATCATCCAATCCGTGATTGTCCTCGCTTCCTCTACATGACCGTTGATGCTCGTTCCAGTTACATTAGACAGAAACAGCGATGCCTGAACTGCTTCGCACGAGGACATCAGAACCAAGAATGCCAAAGCGCCCACAACTGCGTCACTTGTGGGGAACGGCACCACACGCTGCTACACTGTGGCAATCCAAGTTCCACCGAGCCAGCTTCCACATCCGTACAACATCCGAGTTCTTCCGAATCCCTGTCCAACGTTCAGGCTTATTTCGCTTTCGGAGCACGGCCATGATTAATATTTGCCATCTGGGGACCAGTTTTTGCGGCCGCGCGTTGATCGACTCTGGCTCCGAGGCCACGTTCATTACGAAACGTCTAGTTTGCATGATCAAACTGCCATTCCAACCCATCCGGGCACAGGTCTCCGGCATCAATCATACTGTATCCGCTCAGTCGAAGAAGCTCTGCAATTTTTCCATCCGCTCTCCGACTAAGTCGGGTTTACAATTAAACGTTACAGCTTACGTTATTCCGGAGGTAGCAGCAAATATTCCCTATCCCTATCCGATCTCTCAAATTTTGCTGAGAGACTTGCCTAGCCTTCCGTTGGCGGATCCTACATTTTTTGAAAGCTCACCAATCGATGTCCTGATTGAAGCTGACAGTATACCATCAGTACTGTTAAGCGGCTTACAGACGAACATATGTAGCTCTCTCCTCGGGCAAGAAACAGTTTTCGGTTGGCTGCTCTCTGGGCCAGTGTCTAATACGGCCGTTCAGAGAGCCCCACAAGTTGCATCCTTTTCGAGTCAGGTGTCTAGAGTACCTATCCAAAGGGTAGGAGACGCGGACTCTCGAGTCTACAAAAGCAAACCCCTTCCGGCCATCTCCGCAGAATTGTTAGGACGGTCTCCTACGGTTGACCGACGGGACAATAATCACTGTCGGAGCGATCAGAACTCCGTGCTAAGTTCAAGCCCAACCTTGAACTTAGTTTAATGTAACCACGTGAAAATGTCCAATGTCCAAGGTGGGCCTTTAACCCGTTACAACTTTTATACTAATGCTTCGTCGACACCTTCATCTCATCCTAGATTTCCGCATCCAGCCTTGGGCCCACATTCACGCGCCTACCGTATCATTGAGAGCCGACGCGCTTGCGGTCTGAACTCTTACCGACGCTGAGTCTGCCCAGGAGTGCATCCGCTGCCACCAGCGCTGTCACCTACCACCACTTCCTCCGGTTGAGCCCTGTGAAGAGGCTCCGAGCCGTACTTATAAATAAGTATTGCGCAAACTGCCTGGTTCATCAGAATTCCGGCGGTGAGCATGAAAAAAAAAGAATAGAGGGAGAAAAGATAGCGGTCCACCAAACGCCACCGGACATCTCTGATGACACCGAGTTGTGTCATGCCCGCCCTGCCATGATTCTGCCAAGCCGAGAGATATTACGGCAAGATCCCTGAAATGTCCTACGCCAGCCATCCTACTAGACTCCAGTTTGGCGTGATTTAACCAAATAATGGGACGACTTCTAGCACCTATTCATTTCAACAATCTAGTTTATTACCAATTAAATTCGCCTAGCTCTACTACAACCAAAATTAAATCAACAAAAACAAAAAAAAACTTATGGTAGGGCAGCATACATATGGAGGGACATTATAATAATATAATTCCCTCGGATTAATTTTAGCATATAATGATATTTATAGTTATACAGTTATATAGATGGTTATATAATGATATAAATAAATAAAGCTACACGTTATTACATATTAAGATATAAAGCGATATATGAAAAATATTTTTTCTTAGACAGAAATATATAGTTATAAGGCGATATAATCAGACGGACGACTTTACCCGACCACCCCGGCCATTGATTATTAATTAGTTAGCCCAGTTTTCATTATTTATTAAATTCTGAATGCAGAGGGCAAATCAGCTGAAAAGGCAGAAAAGCTCTAGCAGAACTTTTCTCCACTATCGTAGAGTTATCACGGGCAGGCGAATAATACAATCTCTTCGACGTGACACCGCCGATCGGAAGCTTTATCGCTCCATCTTCAAAAGCTTAGCTTCTGAATCGAATATATAATTTTTTTTTTGGTTTGCATTAATTTATCATGTAGTTTTAGTCTTCGATCTTCTTTTTTTTTTCGAAACAGGGGGCATTAACAAAAAAAATTTGCCAAGATCATGGGAGAGAGCCGTGCCGGTGAAACAATGTATGCGTGCACCTCTCTCTACGTTTCTTGCCACGACATTGGCGCAAACGGACAAATGGCTCACGCCTCCAAGGGACACACTGATTGTTTTTACGCCTATACACTTAATACATTTAAATTTAAAAAATAAATAACTAGGGCGGAGAATAATTCCACACTACTTACGGGTAACCTAAAACGACAAAAAAAAAAACAAAAAAAAAAAAAACTAGGGCGGTGTTAGAGCACAGCACTTGGCAACCAAACAGTGCTTTCTTTTCGAGCCGGTACCGAAAGGGGTCACAGGGGGGGGTTATGTTCGCACGTGGGACAAATTTTTTCTTTGCACGGGAGAAAATTATTTCGGCATAACCGGTTCACTGTTATCCCTGAGTGGGTTCCCTCGACCGGGTTTTTTTTAAGCTGTTAACGGCCGACACGGCAATTTTCGCCGCATTAAGCCCGATGGTGACACTCATCTGCTATCGCCTTGCGCGGCCCAAGTTCAATGATCGACCCTGCGATCAGCTGTTTGTTGGTGGGGCTTAAAGCTCTGTTTACAGGTTTATGTTTACGCTGCGCTCGAACCAATTTAAAATACGACTTCAAATTAGGTGCCAATTCCCATTTTCTCTTCACGGTGGATTTTTTTCTTGTTTTCACAACCGCACTGTTCGGAGGCCACGAGGAGAAAAAAAGATTGGGTCCAGTATACCAGTTAACCAAAAACCTTGGTTCTCCGGATCTTACTTTTCCCAATCCTTCGCCATTTACCCCGAGCGGTTGGCTAAAGAGCAGGGAGATTTTTGCTCGCTCATCCCCTATTCTTGACTCCGCCCCTAGAGGGCGCTACTGCATAAAGGTATGAACCATGTAACATATAAGGTGACGACAATTCAACCCAACATACCGGTATATTAACCATATGCTATTCGGCCTAATGCGAATCAAGTGCAGATAATGATATTACCGATTTATCTGGTTCATTATGTCAGGATTATAAATGAAGCAAATTACGACACTATCGGTATTGCCTACTTTCAGGCACGGAGGAAATTCTTCCTCACATCTTTCCGACAAGCGGCCACTACATTGTCACAGTGGCGGGATGTGCAGGGAGTGTGGCAAGTATCACCATACGCTACTTCACATACCCGCGTCTCGTTGTGCAGCCCGCTCAGCCTCAGCATCTTCGTCGCCATCTCCTGCGTCCCGAGCAGAACGCCGCCCTCGTAGCCCCCCCCAGCCGGCCTTTTAGAGGAACTGTAGCACCTTCGCCGTCAAGTTCGGCATCCCGAGCTGAACGCCGCCCTCGGCGCCCCGCCAGCCAGCCTTTCGGAGGAATTGCAGCAGCGTCGCCCTTGGCTTCAGCATCCCAGCATCCAAAGACACCGCCGCCATCCATTGACTCCCTTCTATCATACCGGACTTTCAATTATACTTTGCAATCCTGCAAGGGAGGGGGAGGATGTTCAGGGCAGCCTCAAACTTCTGCAGCGCACTGTGGAGAGCGCTCCGCGCCCGACTCACTCTCGCGCGCTCTTGCACACAGCACTTGGGAGAGCCGCCCGGCGCTCGGGCGGCCACTAGCTTAAGCTGGGCTTTTCAGTTACGCTCCCACCCCCGTTACGATCATTCGACGTCGTTCTCGGACTACATACATACGAATTCTCGCATCTACATACATTTTTCGAACATTACCGAAAATAACCGAAAATAAACTTAAGTGAACGAAGTGGAATGCAAAGTGACGCGCTGGTTTCATTTGACTGGCTTGTGATTATGCATACCTGGTGTTCCACCCCCTACAAACAGCTCGCAACGTTAGATCTGTACAGCCAGCGTGAAAAAGTAAGCGGTAAATACAAAAAATTAAATACATAAAATTAATTAGTTAAAATGAGTGACGACAATTTAAATATCGGGTCCGACTTCAGAGGCTCGTTACACAATCGGACGTCATAAAGCTGCGCCAAAGGGATGAATATGACCTGAGAGGGATGTTGAGGACACTGATGAAGCAGAAAGCTAATTTTGATTCTGCCGTGCTACAACTGAGACTATTCTACAGCGGGAGTTGGGAAAGCGTTCTCAGCCCACGCATTGTTCCACGTTTCGAATAAATCCAAACGAATCTCAATCTCTTATCTACATGGCAAATCGATAGCGCCTGCCACAACTGCAGCTGCCCAAGCTCAGCGGAGAGGATACGGAGTGTTTACAGCGGTCATCGATAGTGAAGAGGAGCTTACTGCTATCGAGAAGCTACAGCACTAGCGGTCAGACACCATCAGTTCGTTGGAGATGACCGAGGATAACTATCGCACAGCTATAGACATTCTAAAAGCCAGATTCTCTAACAAGCGTCTCATCTTACAGGCATACATCAGAGCGGTATTTGGGCTGACTGGTGGCGACTCATCAGTTGGCAAGTTGCGGGCGTTTTTGGATGTCGCCACCTCACATTTTCGCGCGTTGCAAGCGCTAGGAACAAAGGAGGAAATTGCAGACGCTATAATTGTCTATGCAATAAAGCGGAATTTGAACAGAGCAACTGAAACTAAATGGGAAGAAGTCTCTTCGAATCAAGGTCTTCCATCCTGGGAAAACTTGTCTACTTTTCTAGATAACAGATGTTGCAACCTTAAGGGTATTCAAAAGGGCATTAAAAGTCTATCGCCAGATGGGCGCCACAAGGCATCAAGGAGGCAAGGGTTATTCGTGAACTGCCCACGAAAGGGCCTTCACGTGAAAGATTGTAGATCATGTCCCTGCCGTACTTGCCAATTGAAGCACCACTTACTTTTGCATTTCCTTCCTTCATCAGAGGCTGTTCAATTTGGTTATCCGAGTAAAGCCTCGCAAGCACAGCCAATACTGTCATGGTTGCATTGTCGCCCGCCTTGCCGCAAGACCTCATATCTCAAAGTCCGTCTGGTGCTTTGCTATTAGCTACTGTCGTCGTTCTCGTCAAAGACGGCATAACAGATGCTGTGTGTGGGACAAATTCAGCGGCTGCCTTGATTAGATTGGATGGATTCTATCTGGTGGAGGGCACTCGGTCCCCATTCTCTCGTTTCCCATTTCGTTAGCACTCACACTCGCTTACACCCAGGGGAATACTCAGTCCGCTTGCCTCTAAAGCGAAGCGTGCAAGCAAAGCGGCATCTGGAAAACATGGAGCGTAAATTCGTGCGTAATCAAGCTCTCTACACAATATATTCGGCATTCATGGAGGATATATTGCTGGTGCAAAAGGAAGATAGGCACGAGTGAAAATAATTCTTTCCACATCACTGCATCATCAATGAGGACAGCGCCATCAGAAAGCTGAGGGTCGTATTCGACGGCTCGGCAGCCACCACATCTGGTCTTTCGTTAAATGATCTGCTCATGTCAGGTCCTATCATTCAAGCCAAGCTATATCACACACATTCGTTTTCGTTCATTTTCCATTGCTGTTACAGTTGATATCGGTAAAATGTATAGATGTGCGCGTGTTTCAATGTCTGACACCATGCTCCAATGCATATTATGGCGGAACTCTCTTGACGATGACATACGGATCTGCAATTTAAACACAGTCACCTATGGGTCTAAGCCTGCATTATTTTTAGCTATTCGAGCTGTGGATCAGCTGGCCATGGATGCGTCAGCTTCGTATCCATTGGGGTTGGAAACCATTCCACATAGCTTCTACGAAATTGGTGTTTTAGCCCCCCCAATGTGGTTCGTACAGAGGCCGAAACGGAAAGTTTTCTGAAGGTGGATGATGGCAGTGATGTAATTAAGGCGCTTGGGCTGGGATTGGAGCCCTATAAGGACTGCTTTCTGTTCACATTTGCTCCACAAATCGGTGCTGGTAAGCACACTAAGCGTTCGGTATTGTCGACCATTACACGCTGCTAAGACCCTATGGGATTGATCGGACCTACTCTGAACAGAGCGTAAATCATTATGCAGCGCATGTGGAGAGACAAACTGCATTGGGATGAGAGCCCTCCTCAATCTTTGGATTCGGCATGGACTGAGTTTTGCAAGGACTTTGCCACTGTGGGTCAGGCTACATTTCATGTACTTCAGCCCAAGGCAAGGTTTGAATTGCATGCCTTTTGTGATACCAGCCTCCAGGCCTACGGGGCTTGCATCTATACTCGATCGTTTACAGATACAGCCGCTGAGGTTCACTTGTTTTGTTCGAAAACAAGGGTTGCCCCACTAAAAACCCTCACGGTTCCCAAGCTTGAGCTATGCGCAGCATTCCTATTAGCAAATTTACTTCAGGAAAATTGATTGCTCAATCCATTGTTGGTCGGATTCCACTGTATTCTTGGTTGCGAGAGGAGCCATCCAAGTTCAACGTATTTGTATCCAACAAAATCGCCGGAATTCAAAAACTAACAAGCGGCATGGATTGGCGCTATGTGCCAATTGAGATAAACCCGGCTGACATTCTTTCGAAGGGAGCAGCGCCGCAGGATCTCTTGCATTCTAGGTTGTGGATGAATGTACCTTTCTTCTTGCAAGGCAAACGAACTATGTGGCCTGAACGGTGCTCGCCAGAAATAAACCTTCCGGATATTCGACACCGAGTATTGCTGTCGTCTGCGCGTGCCGACATCTCGCTTTCGCTTAAGCACACGTTTAAGTTCATCAGTTGGACGAAGACACAGGACCTCTCGTCTGACGACCTTCGAATGGGATCCCATTTGTTATGTTGCATCCTTCAACGGGCCCATCTGTATCCTGAGTAGCGTACTCTGCAGAAAGGGAACTGCGTGCAGTCATCCAGCAGTATCACATCGCTTTCGCCTTTTATAGATGACTTTCGTCTAATACGTGTTGGTGGTCGCCTGCGGCACTCAACTCTCGGCTTCGATGCACGCCATCCAATCATTTTGCCCAGGGATTATCCACTGACGTTCGCTATCATCACACATTTAATCGGAAGCATCGTCATGCTGGTCCGTCGTCGTTGCTTGGAGCAAGACTGTAACTCGCGCTTCGAGAAAATTCGTTATCTGCTGCAGATCCAGACCTCGCCTTAATCGAATACAGGATTCGCCTGCATTCAGTGTCACAGAATTAACTATTGTGGTCCCTTCTACTTAAAAGCCAGATGGGCGCAATCGAACGCCCATGAAATGTTATATCAGCGTTTTCATCTGTTTTGCCACAAAGGCACAAAAGCAGTTGGAATTGGTGAAGGATCTATCAACCTCAGCTTTCTTGAGTGCCCTCAAACGCTTCGTTGCTACTCGCGATTCCCCGATGCATTTGGTCGGATAATGTTACCAATTTCATAGGCGCAAGTAACGAGTTGGAGGACCTTTGTCGGCTATTAAGCAGCGAAAAGCATCGTGCTGAAATCCATAATCACTACCTCAACAACAGTTTCGACTGGAAATTCATACCGCCTCGCTAGCCTCATTTCGGGGGCTTGTGGGAGGCAGCAGTGAAGATCGCCAAACAGCACTTCCATCGTTTCGTGGGATCGTCGCTCTTTGGCTTCGACGAGCTGTGGACATTGGTCAGCCAAATCCAGACGATAATAAATTCTCGTCCTCTTATTCCAATTTCAGAAAACCCTGAAGATCTTGGCGTCCTTACACCGAGGTATTTCCTGATTGGTCGTCCGCTGATTGAGTTTCCCGAGCCAGACGTTACGGTTCTCAACATCAATCGATTTGATCGTTGGCAACGAGTCACATGTGCCCAGCAGATTTTTTGGAAGCGTTGGAGTGAGGAGTACTTGACTCTGCTCCAACAACGTGCCAAATGGCGCACGCCACAACCGCCGATCCAGGTCTACGACGTCGTCTGCATCAAGGACGAAAACTTGCCGCCACTGAAGTGGCCATTAGCACGAGTGATCGAGGTCATCACCGGAGCTGTGCCGTGCGAATTGCCATCCTGCGGACACCATCTAGAACCACACGTCGAGCTGTCAACAAGCTGTGCGTTCTTCCCGTTAAGGATTCTGTTGAAAGCCCTGGTCTTTCAACGGGTGGGAGTATGTTCGGAGCAGCAGCTGGCAGTAGCTCTTAGGAATAAAAATAAGATAATTTAAGAGAAACATAACAGACTAAGATCATCTGTTCGCATGCTCTCGGTGCATACGCACACACTATCACACTCAGGTTCGCCGCGCGTACTGTTTATATGGCAGTGCGTCGGTTAGCTTGGGTCCCATTCGGTCAAATTCGTCGTCGAACGCAGCATCGCGTATCACTATCACCTACCGGCCGTCAAATTGTTAAATCGGTTCTGTAACGGCTTTTTTGAGTTCTTACCTATACATAAACATTTGTACACTGACAAAACCGAAGTTTACGGCCACGATCTCTAAACATTGAAAATAAACACAACCCATAAACCCCAAACACGGAGTATAATTTTTGTAAATGTGGAGTCAGAGTTGCCGAAAAATCTCGGCAGCTTCAAACATGGTTTTTATACTCTCATTAGTACATAATTGAAAGATGAAAACCAATAGAAAACCAATCTGATTGATTGTTGAGTGAGATTTAATCAATTCAGTATATGTACTTTATAAAGTATATATATATATAAAGTATATATATATATATTGTTAGAGATGCCAAGCTCTTTTGTCACCTATTTTATCCAAAATAATAATGCGAATTGTTCAAATGTAACAGCTGTTTATTTATACAGGCGGCTGCTAGCGGAAGCCGATTGCTTGCTCTTAGCACAAATGTACCGAGATCCAAAATGCAACCAATGCGCAGAAATGTTAGCAGATTACTAAAAATTTAGCCGTCGGCTAAATAAAGCTATAACCAAAGCGGCGGCTGTTGGCATTTACAGTGCCTTATGTTCGAAATATGTATGTATTCTATGTAAGGCCTGTTGTTGACTCCTTGAGGGGCAGTACACATAGCCGGGTAGCGGCCCTTCTGATGGTTCCTGTGGCAGTCTTTTAATCAGCTACGCGGCACACTCCATCCTTGCCCTTGGAGGAAGATTTTCGTCCTTAATCAGCACGAGATCGTTTACGCAAAGATTTTGCGTGGGAGTCCGCCATTTCGACCGCTCTTGCAAAAGAGTCAGATACTTCTCGAGCCAACGGCTCCAGAATATCTGCTGCAGTTTAGTGACCCGTTGCCAGCCATCCAGACGATTGTAGTTGAGCTTCGTTTGATCAAGCTCGAGGACCGTCTCGTGTGGACCGCCTAAAAGGAGATGAGCAGGAGTCAGGACATCTAATTCAGTAGGATTTTCTAAAAGCGAGAGCAAAGGGCGAGAATTAACAATTGCCGTGATCTGGCATATCAGAGTACACAGCTCGTCGAATTCAAGCACAGAGGGCCCAACTGAGCGGTACAGGTGATGCTTTGCAGTCTTCATGGCCGCTTCCAACAATCCACATCTTCCATGATGTGCTGAACCATGCGCGGCCTAGTCCTGAAGGATCTCACACATTTGCTGACTACTTTTGATACTGCCTTGATTCCGCCCTTGGGCCAATATTCCAGTCGAATTTTCGGCAATAGTGCGCGAAGTCCAGCATGAAGGTTCCTTTCGTCATAATGCCTTATCAGCGCACAAGTTATGGGATGTCTCTTTGGCAGAATAAGCGGGCGCTTAGCATCAAATCCCAGAGATGAGATGCCAAGACGCCCTCCAACTCTTAGTAATCCGTATCGATCGATGAACGGAGAGAGTAAGCTGATTGAACTGGATTTCCTGACTTGACCATTGCCTCGAATTTCCTTTATATCCATCCACAAGTTAGCCAGCTAAATGTATCGGATTAGAAGATGCGTTCCCTGCCAAATATCAGAAACGGTGAGTCCAGAATGCCGAAGACGATGTACAAGCTTATGCATGTTGGCGAATGTGCGCTGCATGCCAAAGAATGTATTGGCAAAATTTTCATTCTGAAGTGAGATCTGCATGTGAAGACGCGTTCAGCAACACTCGCTTGCGAAGCTCGGCCGTTGCTGCTTCAGAAACAGGAGGTGATCGTAGTGGGAGTTCCTGCCAGTAGCTTTGTCGATTGTTCCGTTGTGCTGGATATGGGGGGAGTCGGCTTCTTGCTTGAAAGTTTGTGACTATCGGTCGTGCGTAGGCCGATCTAACGGACAAAAAGTGCGTGCTTCGTTTTTCAGTTTATTTCTCCGACTAAAATATATATAAGAAGCTTAAATCTAAAACAGCGCTTCGCCGCTCTGCAACATTGATCTTGAGCTTTCTGTTGGAAGTTGATGTTGCTGTTGGTTGGAGTTTGGGTGGGCGCATGGTGCATGCTTTTCGGCATGAACAGGAGGTATAGGCCACTTTTCCTTGGATCCCACCAAAAACGATGGACCGTGAAATAACAGCTCTGACTGGATAAGTTGGTGGGGAAGCAAGCCTCTGGAGAGAATGTCAGAAGGATTTAAAAATGTGGGAACATAGCGCCATTCCATACCTGCCGTCAACTCTTGAATTGCTGCCACTCGATTTGACACGATAACTTGAAATTTGGCTGGCTCATCCCATCCTATTTATTTATTTATTTATTTCATCCTAGCGCGACAAGCATTCCTGGGAATTTTACTCTTACTCTTACTCCCCCCGTTCAACCCCTCTCTATTATCTCAAATTCAAGTTATGTAGTGCGTAGATAATTCTCCAGTGCGATTTTGAACTGCACTCCCCCACTGATTGCCCTGATGGCGTGGGGAAGATGATTCCAGACTCGAGCAGCATATACAAAGAACTGTTTCATGGTGCATGTGTACTTGTATTTAAAGCAGATAATGTTTTTCGTCCGTCTTAACGTGCTAAACTTGAGTCGTTCATATAAGTAAGATGGCTCTTTGGTGTATATAACTTTGTGCAGTAATACTAAGACCCTAAAGTCTATCTAGGATTTAAGTGGCATATCCAACATTTTTATCATTACGTCCGAAATATGGTCAGTTCTACGTCGGTTATAAATATATCTCGCGATATTATTAAAAGCAACTTGCAGCTTGCGTTGTCGGGCGGAGTTACTGTCACTAAATACTTCTATACCATAGAAAAGTACTGATGTGATGTACATTTTTGCAATTGTTTGTCTTGTTTTCACTGGGAGAAAATTTTTAGTTAGGTATACGTTTCTAAGTATCCCAGTATCTTTTCCGACTGATATGTTTATGTGATCATCCTATGTCAACGTTTGGTTAAACATAAAACCTAAGTTGTTTGCACGTTCTACATGTTCAATGGGGGTGTTTTCAATAGTCAATTTTTGAAGTGCATTAGTGTCGTACTTTCTTTTACCTATGACTATACATTTTGACTTATTTTGATTTAATCCTAGCCCATTCATTTTAGCCCACTGACTTACACTGTTCAACTCGCTATTACAGACACGAATACAGTCATTAATTCTACTAATAAGACGACTAACAAACATTTGAACATCATCGGCATACATATGAACGTCACAACTTGACAATATACTCATCGTTTACATACATAGAGAACAGTAATGGCCCCAAAACGGATTCTTGAGGAACACCACGCTTGACACAAAGTAATGACGAGTACATATTATTTATACACACAGACTACATACGATTACTCAAGTACGAAACAATTAGTCTTGTTGTTGCACGCGAAAAATTACATAGACGACTTAGCTTAAAACAAAGAATGTCAAAAGCCGTACTATAATCTAGAAGGGTCAGAAACGTTATATTGTCTGAGTCCAATTTTTCTCTTATACGTTCAACTACGGTTATTATTGCTGTTGTACAACTTCTGCCCACTCGAAAACCTAATTGCTTATTTGTCAAAAGTTTTTTAGTTGTCAAGTAAATTGTCATCTGATCAGCCATAAGTCGTTTGAAAATTTTTGACAAGTAAGGTAGAATGGAAATTGGCCTGTATTCATTGACTGATTTTGGAATTAAAAGTATTTTAGCTACTTTCCAAGAATCAGGAAATACGGATTGAGTCAACGCTGTGTTGTATATGTAGGTTATGTACGGCAATATGTTTGGCAAAAGCATTTTTATGAATTTCGGATTAATATAATCAATTCCAGTGGCATTTGACTTAATCTTTAACATCGATTCGTGGACATCTGACTCAGTTACACATGAAAAACTAAAACTATTATCACAGGTACCATTATCTCAGAAGCAGTGTACATCATCACAGTTACTATAGAGATTTTGAGGCACGCAATCAACATAGTTAGTTTTAGTCACTTCAGGTACTTTACATTCTAAAAATTCTATTAAGTTCGTCATGATCAATATCACAGATTCGCGGAGTAGTGGATTTACCAACACCCAGTTCTTTAATATACGCCCATTTCTGCTGGTTCGATCTCGCAATGTTAAATTTGTTACAAAAGTATTTTCTTTTCTCTGAGTTGATTAACTGTATCACATTTTGCCTAATTATCTTGTATTGTGCAGCATGGTGGGCTGTTCTGTAACGCTTCCATTTTTTAAAAGCGGTATCACGTTTGTTAATTAATATTTTAATTTTCGAATTAAACCATATATTTCCACGAGGGTTGACCGTTTTTGTCACCAGCGGAATCGATCTGTTATATAGATACATTATATTATTTTGTAGGACAGTCAGCTGTGAATTAATATTAGCATAGTCATAAATAGAGTCCCAGTCACATGAAATAAAGGCAGCACTTAACAAGGCGTAGTCAATGTTTCTAAAATTTCTATAAACTATTCTGCTTTCTGTTAAGTCGGTATGAAAATTATAGGTCAAGAATATTAGATCGTGTTTCGAAAACATTGGCATTGATAGTTGACTGTAAGTAGAAATTGTATGACAGTCGGTGTTTATGTGGGGATAATGATTTTTATCCCCGATCGGCCGAATATTTATTCCAACTAAATAAAACGCGGCGCAGAAATGAAACCAATGTTCTTTAATGACGTTTGAACAGCGAGTGGCCCTTGCCTGCCCTTTTTTATTGCATTGCTGCTCCGATCGCTGGGTGCAGCTCGGCAAACATAGATAACATAGATAAAAGAGCAGAGCAAGCTTTGAGAGAGCGTTTAGTAGAGCAAGCAAACGCAAGAATTTACAATAACAATTTTGTTTATTTGCGGCTATTTGGCAAGCCACTATTCGGCGGGGGTCTGCTCCGAACAGTCGGTTACAAAAAATAAGTCAAGTAAGGTATCACAGTGATTTGAGAAATGCGTGGGTGCAGACGATTTTACTAACGTTAGTCCCATAGATCTTATGTCGTCCGATAATTGCCTTTCTCGCAGGACATTGCTGTTGAAGTCCCCAGCTAATATTACATCTGTATAGGCAAGCGACATGGTAGACAATACGTCAGTTAAATATTGATATTCTATATGTCGATGAGGTCTATACACACAGCCTATTAAAATTTTGGAAGAATGTATTGTGCTTGTGACTTGAACAAATATCCACTCAACTGCACTTTCCCTTGGGTGATTACATACAAGTTTAGCATTTAAACGTTTACTTACATATATGGCTACACCTCCTGCGTGACTATCTCGATCAGATCGAAACAAATCATAACCAGTACACTCTACTAACAAATTACTAACATGAGACGAAAACCACGTTTCTGACACACATGTGACATCAATATTGGACTTGAAAAATAGATACCTAAATTCTTCAATTTTCTTAGTTAGGCTTTGGGCATTAATATGGCATACACGCAGACCTTCCCCTTGATTGCCAAGTATTCTTAGCATTATATAGCTGCTTAGGCCGGACGACCATGCATTATCATCCATAATCACTGGAATAAAAATAAATTAGAGAAGACAATCGAAACACCACTGTTTTAAGAGTACGGGGAGATGATGTAAAGAGAGTGAGATTCCTAACAGAGACTTTTACAAGATGAGTAGAGATATTAAACCTAATGTAAAACATAAAGTAGAGGACAAAAATTAATTCTATTCTATTGAAAGTTACTCCGCCCAGTTCCAGTTCCTCCTAATACGGATTGAGTCGCCTCCTCAGCCACAGCTTCCACTCTCTGTAGGGCACAGAGCTCAGCCATTCTCTTAAGGCACACAAATTCGCCGCGAACGCTCTGCCCAACGTAGACCATCGCACGGCGGGTGAAGACAGCCGACAGAGCATTGCGTTTCTTCATCGTCATCTTGCCTCTCTGAAGATGTCGTAGTTGATTTTAGAGAGCTGCTCGTTGATGTGGTGGTGGTGGTGGTATGAGGCCCAATGAATAACAGAGACAGAGGTTCTCCTCTTCCAGAAAGGGCACCCCATGCACTCTGATATCGTTTGCAATGCTTGCTTCGGCATCTGCATTCTCTTTGGCTTGAAGTTTCGACTCCAGTTCCTCCACCTTGCTGCATAGCACACGAATTCCACAGCATCCATCCTCAAGCTTCTCTATTCGTCGGCCAAGCAGCTCTACCTCTTCCGAGAGACTCTGAAGTCTAGCCTAAACTTATCTGCAATCTCACGCAGAATTTTTTCCTCAGCTTCCCTCACGCTGCAGCTGATGAATTTCGCCTGCTCATCGAATCGATTTTAATTAGCTCGATCAGCTGCGGCGAAAGCGTATCTGAGATGCGACCAGATCTTAAGTCAAGCGACGAGTCAGTGCGGACGCGGTTTTCTGCGGTTTTTAACATCCCGCTTTGCCGTTTAACAGCGGAGCAAGGTCCAAAAGAGATTCACAGAGAGAATAGGGCGTAGAAGGCGTAGAGGGCGTAGAGCGTAGGTTGAGAGAGGAAGTGGGCCTCAGAGCGAACACGACGACCAGCAGTAGCTATTTGCACGGCGAACGGCGAACGATCCAGCAAAGCGACGAAGCGATGATCAGTGCGTAGGCAATGCAACAGATGAAGTTCACGAAACGGTGAGCACAGAGAGCGGAGATCCAGAGAGGAATGGGCAAAAGCAATAACAAATAGCTTGCGCGTCTTTAAATTTATTTATTTATTTATTTGCTGAACCTGCAACTACCGAATCACTGATATTCAACACAATTATTGTTCAGTTATGATAAGTTCCGAGATATACACAACTATTGGCAATTAATGTTGAGTGAATTCAGAGTAACAGCAGAAAATGTAGGAGCGACGCGGAAAGACGACCGGCTTTTAGAACTTTTTCGTTCCCAGTATGGAAAAACCGCCTCGTCACCCCTGATTTTTTGCACAATCAGTATTGGTACTCGGGCAGATAACTTTAGTATTCTCCGTGAAGTCCGCGTTTCGGGGCTCGTTAGGTACACACCCGTATCGGCAGAAATCGGCCTTTAAGGGTTAGTTCAGGGTATATAATATGGTAAAGGTTATTATAATTATAGCATAAAACCCTGAAAAGTTAATGCTGAATATAGCTCAAATAAGGGTAATCGGATATGCCTAAAAGATCGGGTAGAACGAGAGGTAACCGTAAAGTCAATTTGACTCGAAAGAGTTTGGGAGTCCACCATCCCGAGAAGGAGCTTGTGCACGAACATTACCCCATTGCATATTCTGCAACGAAGGTAGGTGGGTAGGTATTCTGGTGTAACGAAGGTAGGTCAATAAGTTTTAGCCTAGATTGGTAAGGTGGCAGGATTCTACCAGAGTCCCAGTGTAAATTACGAAGAGCGAAAATTAAAATTTGTTCCTGAACTGATTCGAGAATAGTTTGCTGTTCCATATACTGTGGGCTCCACACAAAGGAACAATACTCCAATATCGGGCGCACTAACGAAATGTACAATTGTTTGGTCACATACGGGTCATCAATCTCCTTGGACCAACGCTTGATGAATGCCAGAACACCTTTAGCTTTATTAGCTGTCGCAGCTATATGACTATTAAAACACAGTTTATGATGAAATAATACTCCAAGATCATTTGAACTCGAAATTCGATCCAATACATGATTGCCAAGAGAAAAGGATACAAAATGTGGAGCACGACGGTAGAATGTCATAAGCATTTCGAGAGGTTCATTTAGATCCAGCTGTGCAAGTACCAGTTGGAGTAGGGCAGACAGATTTTAACGTCATCCGCACACATTAATGTATGAGAGAATGTTATAACTTGGGGTAGGTCGTTCACAAATAAAATGAAGAGGAGCGGACCCAAATGACTACCTTGTGGCATACCAGATGTAACGTTAACGATCTCTGATAAAACATTAGTAAATAAGACCCGTTGTGTACGATTAGAAAGATACGACGAAATCCAACTTAGAAGATTACTAGGGAAACCTAAAAGGGACAGCTTTTGAATTAATAGAGTATGATTAACCGAATCGAATGCCTTGCTAAAATCCGTAAAATTAACGCCAGTTTGCAAATCGCTCTGAAATCCACGGTTGATTATGAAGGAAAACTCGAGCAGATTGGTAGCTGTTGACCAATGTTAAAAAAAACCATGTTGGGAAGGACATATCAAGCTAGAACAAAGATGTTGCAATTGCCGGGTGACCAGGTGCTCAAGGAGCTTAGGAATGGCAGAGAGCTTTGCAATGCCTCGGTAATTTTCTACGTTGGCTCTGGAGCCCTTCTTGTGAAGCGGAATTATGTATTAAATTATGGGGAGACAAGACTGTTCCAAAGATAGATTGAAAAGAAAGGTTAAGAGTTGGAATAGGGACTGTGCAAAATGTTTTAAAATGCAACTTGGCACTTATCAGGACCCGAAGAAAATAAATTTTCAAAGACTTCAAGCCATCAAGCACATCAAGCATAAACAGAATGAAATGTATACTGCTTTTATACCCGGTACTCGAAGAGTATACGGGTATATTAGATTTGTGATGATAACGGATGATCAGCATCAATAGCCGAGTGGAAATAGCCATGTCTTCTGTCCGTCCGTCCGTCTGTTCGTCTTCATTTGATCTTATATCTCAGAGGGTATAAAAGCTAGAGCAACCAAATTTTGTACCCAGTCTCCTGTCTGATCACACTACTCCAAGTGTATTTCCAAATTTTGCCCCGCCCCTTTCCGACCGCTCAAAGAACGAAAGTCTGTGGCATACACAATTTTGAAGATACGTGAAAAATAAAAACGCAGAATCATAGAAAATTACCATTATTATCAGGGTGTTGAATCCGGATCAGATCAGACAATTATTATAGCGACAATGAAGAAAACAATTTCAAAAGTCAACGTTCCCTCTCGCTCTCTCTCCCACGGGACCCTGCTTTGCTCATTCGTATTTTTTGACGCCTAGTTCTCAGAGACTATACAAGCTAGAGCAACCAAACTTTTGAAGCAGTATGTTTAGATAAATAAGTAGTCACATAAGCAACTCTGGATTTGAAAATGATTGATCGCGCGTCGGTATCTCTCGTACCATCGATACACTCGGTGGGAGATACCGATAGGGATATCGAAAACATACATCGTAAAGAAAGCCGATAGAGCGGTCTCACTTGGTGTGCGGTGTAGTATACCTACCCTGCCAGTCTTACAAATTAAAGGGTATAACAGTATATCTATACAATGTGACACTCTGTCATAAATATAAAAATATCCAAAAGACCACACATAAGGGACAGCACACGGAATAACACAACGTTCAAGGCGGCTTCAGTTTTTTAATTAAAGATGGGACTTCAAATGCCAGTGATATCAGGTTGGTAGATCAGCACACTATATGGATATGATTAGCTGCTTGGTCCCAACGGTTCTTTCCTGCGTATGAGCTTGAAGAGGCTTTGGTGCGGTGCACTCTAGGATGAGGGAGGCACGGCCCTATGTGAGGCTGTGGCGATGCCGCGATATGACTGGCTCAGAGGCACCCCAAAATAGGTCTGTTGCCTGACGCATACACCCATGGAACGGACTCACTCGGCTTTTTGATCCTCTCCAGTATATTCCCGTCCGGGGCTCTACAGTTTTCACTAACCGATTCTCTCCAGCGCCGGTGAACTCGGCGAAATTTCCTCTGGCCCGGCCTCTCGGTGATCTTCCGGGCCAGGCTATTGGGGAAAACAAATCGAAGTCACACTATCTTCTCTTTAACTGCGCGGCTCCTAAGCCCGACACTTACTTTTTGAACTGCCGGCTCTAACAAAAAAAAACTGATGGGCTTGCCTGACTCACACTACCCTCCGCACCATGAGAAAGAAAATCGAAAATCCATGTTTCTCCAAATTTTCACTCTTATTTATCCCTTCGGATCCTCACTAATACCTATATCTTATCCTATTTTCTTCCTAACATTATTCCCGTAACGGATTCTATACCGGCCCAACCCCCCCATCCCTCCCATGTCATCCAGCCGTATGGAGCCTCTCTGGGGACCCGATAGATGGCGTTTCGCCCCGCCCAGCCCTGGAAAACCTATCGCTCCGGTGGGACTGGAACACCACCACGAGTATGTCGACAGACCCAGGAAGGACCACATACACGTGAGCATTACCACCGGATTAGGTGAACGTATGCCGACGTACCTTACGTTTGTCTGCCGCGCCCAACGTAGGCCACACCCACATCTCACTACAGCCTCAGGTCTTTGGCGTGGTATACTCCTATGGGACGTCCATTAAGGTCCTCCAGAGCGTATGCGTTCTCTTCCACTGGCTTTACCACTCGGCATCGCGTGAACTTTCGTGCGAACTTTGCATTGAAGCCTTTGCCAAAGGACGAAATTTCGGCGAAAGACCTCTTGACCCGGCTTCGCGTAAAACACCCGAGCTCGCGCGTTGTACCTCACCCTGCTACGCTCGTATGCTTGATGGAGGCTATCGCGTATCTTCTCCTGGATGAGTTTTCGCTTGTCCTGACTCTCCAGCAGGGATATGTCATGCTCGCCGATGGACCGCAACCGCTTCGCCAACTTGTAGCATGACCCATGCAAATAGATGTGTTGCCCGAAGACTGCTAAGAAAAGAGTCACACCCGTCGCCTCATGAACCGAGTTCCTAATGGCCAGTTCTATCTCCGGCAGATGCGCATCCCAGTCCCGGCGATCGTCTTCCAGATACGTCCGGATCGCGTTGAGGACTGTGCGATTTACCCGCTCGGCTGCGTTACTCTGCGGAGAATAGACTGGGATCCTCATATGAGTGACTTCGAATGCCTCAATCATCTCCCTGAATGTTTTGGAGATGAACTGCGCTCCATTGTCTGAGTAGATTACCTCGGGAACTCCAAACTTATAAAAAACTTCATGTACAAGAAAGCTCACAACTTCCTTCGATGTGGCCGCTCTTATGGTCTTCAAGAATTTGAACATCGAGAAATGGTCAACCACAATGAATATCCACGCGTGCCCATTCTTTGATCGCGGATATTTGCCCAGAAAATCAATATATATCTTTTGGAATGGTCGCTCGGTGACCACCTCTTGCCCAATCCCGACCTGCGTTCGATAATTTGGCGCCTTCGACTCCTTGCAAACGGAACACCGTCGGATCTGATCTCGCACCTCTATAGCCATGTTCGGCCAATAAAATTGCCTATGCAATAGGTGCAAGGTCTTAGCTACGCCACCGTGCGCCGCCTTCTCGTCTAAATGCGCCTTATCTATCAACGCGGCCGTCAGGGAACTCGGAACCCACAATTTCCAGATAGACCCCTCCAGCTGGTCTTCCAATCGTTCGATGCGCATTCGCTTGTATATAATTCCATCTACGATTTGGAGATCAGGTAGGCGGCAGATACATTGTCGCGCTGTATCGAAGAGCTGGAAGTGGATCCCAGCAGTATCCTGGGCTTTGAGACGCTGGAGTTTGAATCTGCTGAATACGATGAGCTAAAGAAAGAAATCACAGAGAACCAGGATCTCTGTGATTTCTTTCTTTAGCTCATCGAAGAGCTGGAAGTGGATCCCAGCAGCATCCCAGCGGATCCTGGTTCTCTGTGATTTCTTTCTTTAGCTCATCGTATTCAGCAGATTTAAACTCCAGCGTCTCAAAGCCCAGGATGCTGCTGGGATCCACTTCCAGCTCTTCGATACAGCGCGACAATGTATCTGCCACTACATTGTCCACTCCTTTTCGGTGTTCTATGCCGAAATCGAAGGTCTGCAATTGAAGGGACCACCGAGCTAACCGACCATCCAGATTTTTCATCGTCATTAGCCATTTGAGACTGGCGTGATCTGTAATGACGGTGAACGGCATCAGGTCCACATATGGACGGAATTTTAAAATCGCCATGAGAGCTGCCAGACACTCTTTCTCCGTGACCGAGTAATTTTTTTGGTGGCAATTCAGCTTGGCGTAAAAAAATGCGATTGGCCTCTCGTTCTGTTCGTCGTCACGTTGGAACAGTACGGCTCCTACCCCATAGTGGGATGCGTCGCACTGTATGTAAAAGTGCCGCTTGAAATCTGCGTGCACCAAAACTGGTGCCTAGCTAAGTGCAGCTTTCAGCTCACCCATGGCTCGTTTTGCCTCCTCCGACAATCTGAATTTACCTTTCCCAGATCTTTTCAGTGCGTCCGTCAGTGGAACTGCCAGCTCAGCAAAGTTCTTTATAAAGCGACGATACCAGCCCGCAGTGCCTAAGAAGCTTCGCAATTCTCGGACTGATCGTGGCTCGGGGATGCGTAAGATCGCCGATACTCGATCCGGATCCATCTTCAGTGCTCCTCCGCCTATTATAAATCCCAGGTATGTGATCTCCTTATAGCAGAAGTGGGATTTACTCAGCCCTATCGGTAAATTTGCTTTTCGTAGGCACCCCGCAACCTGTCGGAGGATCTTCACATGCGTTTCGAAGTCCCCGTCTATGATAAGCAAATCATCCAGGTACGCATGGACATTTGCACGCATCTTTGCTGGTATGACCTTATCGACCAGTCTGCATTGGCGCTGTGCAGCGTTGCAGAGGCCAAAAGGCATCATCCGGAACTGATACAGTGGTCGTCCTGGCACCATGAAAGCTGTATAAGCCCGACTCTGTTCCTCCAGCTCGATTTGCCAAAACGCGAATTTTATGGGAGATGTATACTGTCTGATCGAGACGCGACAAAATCCCCTCGATGCTAGGCAGAGGGTAAGCATCTTTGATGGTCAAGCTGTTAAGCTTCCGAGCATCGAGACAGAACCGATTCTTGCCCGGCAGTCGCACCACAGTAGTGCGGTTGCTCCACGGGCTTTCACTGTTCTCGATGACTCCCAAGGCCAACATCCTGTCCACCTCCACGCACACCACTTCCTGCATCGCTGGCGAAAGCGGGTAAAGTCGATCCTTCACTGGCTCGACATTATCCACAAATTGAATCTTGTGCGTCTCTATCGACGTCTTGCCCAAGCCCACGGCTTCGAATGTTAAAAACTCTGGCTTCACCTGATCCAAGGCTGCCTTTTACGCTTCTGACAAATCCCACTTCTCCTGAACTATGTCCTTTTCTGGTCCTTCACCATAGTGGGCGACTTGATCCGCTATGACTTCCTCTACCAATCTGGGTGATGCTCCTACTGGACCTTCTCCCATCACCTCAGGAGCCAATGAAAATGACCGCCAAAGGCTATCCCCAAAATTCCCGTCAAAAGTTACGTCCCACTTTTCGACTCGGCCCCACCGTGGCCACTGTCTATACCCTGGAGGGTTTGGATGCGGATCTTCCTGTGGGTACCAGCCTGGCCTCCTACTCTCGCCACGACTCTGACCCGATTGTCGGTTCATCGGCTTTTCGCCAATTCCGCGCCGGATGTTCACTCCGGCGGTCCTGTTCCCCGGATGCGGTCGCTCCTACGCCTGAAGACGGCCCTGGAAACAACCCCCCCCCTAGCCGAGCGATCCAAAAATGGTTTTGGTGGCGGTATCGGTGCATCCGTTGTGCTCGATTGGCTTCTTTTTGGGATTGCTCCCCCATGTCGTTGCCTGAGAGGAACCTCTTCCCTTCGCTGTCAACTCGACTGTGCTGTTGGCTGTCTAACGACCTGCAGTACCAGATTGAGTTCGCGCATCATCTCCATGAAACCGTTCCTCAACTCTTCTTGCAACACCCGACTTATGGAGTCCCCCTGCGATGTTCGTTTACCGATGTTTACCGCCGACGAGCTGATCCTCTCCAGTATATTCCCTCTCCAGTATAGCTCCGGGCTCTACAGTTTTCACTAACCGATCCTCTCCAGCGCCGGTGTACTCGGCGAAATTTCCTCCTGCCCGGCCTCGGTTTAATTTCTACATGCGAATTGACGCACGTCAGTGCAATTCGCAAAACATTTAAACCTGCTAGGCTTTCAATACTAACATATGTGGTTGGAGAATTATTATACCCGGTACTCGAAGAGTATAGGGGTATATTAGATTTGTGGGGGTAACGGATGTGTGTAATGCACAGAAGGAAGCGTTTCCGACCCCATACTTTATATAAATTCTTGATCAGCATCAATAGCCGAGTCGATATAGCCATGTCTGTCTGTCCGTCCGTCCGTCCGTCTGTCCGTCTGTCCGTCTTCATTTGCGCCTATATCTCAGAGACTAATAAAGCTAGAGCAACCAAATTTTGTATCCAGGCTTCTGTGTTATCACACTACTCCGAATGTATTTCAAAATTTCGACCCGCCCACTTCCGCCCACACAAAGGACAAAAGTCTGCAGCATACACAATTTTGAAGATACGAGAAAACTAAAAACGCAGAATCATAGAGCATAATCATATCTATCAGAGTATTGAATCTGGATCAGATCGGAATATTAATATAGCCACTATGAAGAAAACCATTTCGAAAGTTATCGTTCCCACTCGCTCTCTCTCACACGCGACCCCATCTGCTTTGCCCATTCGTATTTTTTGACGCCTAGTTCTCAGAGACTATAAGAGCTAGAGCAACCAAACTCTCTATCCTAACTCCTGTGATATCAAACCAGCACGAGTTTATTTCAAAATTTTGCCACGCCCCCTTCCGCCCACACAAAACACGAAAATCTGAGGAATCCACAATTTTTAAGATAAGAGAAAACAAAAAACGCAGAATTATGGAAAATATCCGTATCTATTAGATTGCTGAATCTGGATTATATCGGATCATTATTATAACCAGAAGGAAAAAATTAAATTTCAGTGGCTACCAAACGGCAGCCAAGCGATTCCCTCTCTCTCTCGCACACACTTCCATGTCTCTTGTATGTAGTTTTACATGTGTATGTAAAAATGTAGCAGCCGACGTAAAAATCATATGTAAATAAAAATGGAATCAGATAACTTCTAAAATATTAAAATACAGGGTTTGACTTAATTTTTTGAAATTTTCCATTTTGGCCAAAATTTAATTCGTCTCTTTTGTGAACATATAATTAATTAAATAAATCCTGAGCTCATATGTATACATAAATACGTATATACTGACTGAGTACCGGGTATAAAGTAGAGCCGCAGCCATTGCCGCGGCTCACAACGTTCCCTCTCGTTTTATATATGTATATATGAAATGTAATTTGAATTGTGAGCCAACCACATAAACTAAATAACTAACTTTTCCACGTCTCTGGCGCTGAGTATTTATACTCAGCTGCGTTTAGAATCTTTGTGTCATTGATAAATCTTGCAATAAGTTCATTGCAATGAAAATATCACTCCAATTTTTATCTTCGATTTTTAAATAGAGGAATGAATAAAATCCTATTACATTCTAAAATCCCATATAAGATTAAAAGAAAAAATATTAAATAAACCCCAAGATTTTGAAAATAAAATTCAATTTTCTTTCATGAAGGATTAGATCGAAAAAAAAATTTATTTTTATTGAATATGTACAGACAATTAAAACTACATAATGGGGTGGTTTAGTGACTCCAGTGAGGCAAAAGATAACACTGCTAACGTTGTAAACAACGTTAAGATAATTGATCACACGGATGACATAAACGCATTGTGGATCCTGTTATTAATTATCACGATAGTATTAGTTTTGCAATTTCTGCTTACACTCTATGTTAAGCAGAACAAAATTATCAAGAAAAGATACATGAATAGGGCAACTAACCTAGATAACATCTAGAAATGAATAAGTAGAAAATAGGTCACATCTACGAAAGATATCCAAATTTTCGCATTAATGCGATTAAAGTTTTACATTCGCATAGCGAATACATATCAGTACATCAGTTTGAGACTGATTTTATAGAAGCTTTCGGCGCAATCAGTAGCCCACTTATTCACTGCGATAAAGCAGAAAAGGCAATGGTACTAAAATTTATAAAAGAAGAAATCACATATTTAGGTATAGGAACTATATGCTTAGTACATTTACAAAGGTAAGATAATTCCATTAAAGAATGGAATGGAACGAAATCGTGAAACGTATAGACGCATTTCGTTACAAATTCGATAAATCTTACAAATGCATTAATAAAGATGCAGTTATAAAAGCAGAGACTTTGAAATATCATATAGAAATTTTGGTAAGGGAATATAATAATGTAGTTACCTTAGTAAATCGTTTCGAAAACAAATTCACATCCGAGCACAAAGGTAAATGTTTAAGGGTAATAAAATCCCCAAACACAAGATTAATTACTGTCACTAATAGGCGACACATTCAGATAACAGTGTCAGACAATATATATCAATTGGCGGAGTTTGATCCCAACAAATTAAACGAATTAGACGAATCAACTCAGTCAGGCGACGCCGAATCTGATAGTGACATCGAAACACTAGAAGAAAGTGATCCAATCGAAACGAAACCGGAAACGATAACAATCTCTGAAATGGCACAAACAGTTGTAGAATTTACCAAGCTAGCCACATCTCTATTACCAGAGTTTGATGGTAAAGGCCTGTCTCCAGCACCGCGAAATTTTACTGACAGGAATCTGCTCTTTATTTCGGAACTTAAGTGAAATAGTGTGACCAAGAACATAAAAAAAGGTTGGTCACTCTCATGAATCAGCTGTGTTTTGTAAACAGCGCCAATTTTGAAAATGAAACTAAAATTAAAAAAAGGAAGAAAAGTAATTCTGACCATGAAGTGATTGTGTTGGTAGCGGCACATATTGTTGTAAGAAGAAGTACAGCGCAGAGGGAGGCGCCAAAACGTCAAAATAATCAAAATGCTTATTTTCCGTGATCCGCCAAAAACGAGGTCTTGCCTCAACTGCTTTTATTAAAGCAATCTTCTCCTCATTTTAAAAATTTTCATATCTCTTTTTGGTTTTGATCACAGATTTTGCCTCCACTTCTCACTTGTACTTCAGTAATAATGTGCAAGTTAACACTTCCCACCAGCTGCAGAGTATCGGCAGAGTTTCAAAACGGAATTATGCTGATGCCGCACCCAAAGGGGTGGGGGCAGCAACTACATTGTCGCAAGAGTTTCTGCTGAAGAACCGTTGACCTGCACTCGAGTGGCCGGCGGATCATATTCCGCCGTTGCATAAACATCCGCTGTGGAGCTGATGGTCTGCACGAGTCGCTGACGGTGCAGAACGTCGGCCCGCTGCCAAGCAGCGCTGCCAAGAGATTGGGTAGTCTTAAGTAGAATTGTACTTTTGTATCTTTAGGTTAATCAGAACTATTCTCACTCCGAACCGAGCCAGTTGTGCCGGAATAAATAATTAAACCTTAACTCTCGTGTTTTATTGCCGGTGGCCGATGCCCCGGTGTTATTAACCTTAGCCGGGAATAAGAATTAAATAATTGGCGCCCAACGGGTCTACGAACCCATAGTAAAACGGTCGAGTGAAAAACACACACACAAAGAAGTGTAGTGGAAAATAAACAAAAAATAATAATAAATAGTGAAAAAAAAGTGCCGAAGAAGTGAAAGGCAACTTATATTAAAACACTCAACACTCGGTTCGTTTTTTTTTGTGTGTTAAAACGAGTAGATATTCTCCCAGTGAGAAAAAAACAACAAGAGTGTGTGATAAAGTGGTGATTTTTTGTTGTTGTGTGAGTGCCGCACCAGAACGTAAGCCCGTGAAAAAACAAGAAAACGAGGCCAAATTTAACAATACGGCGCCGCGTCTGCTGTCACCTACAGTGACGACCACAACACAGACCGAGGAAAGGAAAAGGGGCTGTAGGGAAATCCCTCGCTCTCATCAGTAATCTACAGAGGAAAAATAGGCTGAAGGGCTCTCCCTCGCCTAGGAAAATAGAAAACATCAAACTTCGTCAAGCAAACATCAGAACAGCCGAACAGAGTTCCCCCCAACCCCGCTCAACCGGACACCGCGATAATAAATAAGGAAAAAATGTAAGTGAATAGCTCACCGATTTCGGTTTTGTGTCAGCTTAATTAAACGAGAAATTGTAAAAATTTTAAGCAAAATTGTTATGAGAAAAAGAGAAACATAAGTAAAGTAAATCTAGAAAAGAAATAGTAAAAAATAATAATAATATAAATAAACAAAATAGAATGAAAATTTTTGTCTGTATCAAACAAAGGGAGCTTATTGAATATAAATAACAGGTGTGGTGCTCGTTAAGTTAGAACGCACCCCATGAGCGATAGAGAAGTTAGAGAAGACAGTGACGACAGCCTATAGTCCCTAATAGAAGGTCTCCACTTAGACGGACGGCCGCCACATAAGAAATCAAATAAAAAAAGTATGGAACAATTCGTACTGGAAATGGAGGCCGCCTTAGCAAGGCAGGCCGCGGCATTTCAAGAAGAAATAAGGCAGTTGCGAACGGAGCTTACAGAATCTGCCCGGCAGATTCGGGCAGAGGTTGACCAATCCCGCGCACAAAGTGTGCCTCAGGTAGAGGTGTTTAAAAGGGTCCAGATTACTCCCGGGGTCGAATGTGACTTCCAGCTAGACATGGTGAAATCGCTTCCAGACTTCGAGGGGAAGCAAGTAGATTATGTGGCTTGGCGTCAGGCGGCGATGGCCGCATTTGAGCCCTTCCAGCCACACGAAGGTAGTCAAAAGCACTACATGGCGACAGGGATAATAAGAAACAAGGTGAAAGGGGCCGCGAACAACATTTTGTCATCTTTCAACACAGTGCTCAACTTCAGAGCCATTATCAACAGGTTAGACTGTTCCTACTCTGACAAAACGCCGATAGGCGTAATACAGCAGAGACTGACGACCATGCGTCAGGGCAACCTCGCACTGACAGAATATTATGATGAGATTGAGAAACAGCTCTCGCTCATCACAAACAAAAACGTGATGGCACATACTGCAGAGGCAGCAAGCGTGCTAAACCAGAGAGCCAGGGAGGACGCTTTAGAGGTTTTTATCTCAGGTCTGAGAAGGCCTCTAAAAGCGGCTGTGTTCCCGGCAAGGCCGACAGACTTGGAAACAGCTCTGGCCCTGGCCCAATCAGCTGAGTCCAGCGAAGACCGCAGCACCTGGGCTGCAAATTACGCCAGGGTCATTGAGGAGAGGTCGGTCCGCACAAATGAGCGCAAGCACCAGGTGCCACAACAGGGAAATGGCAGGCAAAATAGGCCCCAAGAGCACTTCCCTTACAAGAGCCCCCACTACGTTAGGAGTCAGGGTACACCCAATGCCCAGCAAGGCAACTCATACCATCAGCCCAAATCTCAGGGCCAGTCCCAGGAGCCGATGGAGGTAGACCCTTCGTCCTCCAAGTTGAGACAGCCCACAGCGTACCAGAAACCGTTTGGTCCTTCTGGCAAGCGCGACAACCCTTTCGGGAAAAGACAGAATGCGTCAGAACGCGCTTCGGGCAGCTGGCGGCAAAGGGTAGAGCACATTGCTACCGCTAGTAACAGATCACCGGCGGGTTACAGCGAGACCGCCAACGAAGCAGTTGCCGAAATAGAGGCCGACGCCGAAATCGGCTACGAGTCCGATTCGGTTAATTTTTTAGGGGAAGATCCCTGCTGCCATTCATATGGCGGAAAGTAGCAGGGGTCACGCGTAAATTCCTCATCGACACGGGTTCATCGAAAAATTACATCAAGCCATTAGAAGGGCTTTTCGGTGTTACCCCCGTCGAAGCACCTTTCTCCGTTTTTTCAATCAACGGTTCCAACAAGATCACAGAAAAGTGTCCCTTGTTATTTTTCGGCAAAACCACGCCGTTTTTCATTCTGAAAACCCTAACAACTTTCGACGGCATTATCGGCCTTGACCTGCTAACGCAGGTGGGGGCTACACTGTCCCTCGAAAGTGGAACTCTCACCGTCGGTAACACTACCGAAACGATCAGGTTCCACAAGTGCACAGACGTCAACCATACTAACGTTATTGACATCGACGCACCTCCAGCCATTAAGGCAAACTTCATAAAAATGTTGAAGAAGAGAAACAAGGCGTTCGCGGACCCTAACGAGTCGCTGCCTTTCAACACTTCGGTCGTGGCCACCATTCGCACGGTGGACGACGAACCAATTTATTCCAAACTCTACCCCTATCCGATGGGCGTAGCTGATTTTGTCGAATCCGAGGTTAAGAGCCTCCTAAAAGACAACATCATCCAAAAATCAAGATCACCGTATAATAATCCTATATGGGTGGTCGACAAAAAAGGCACTGATGAAAAGGGCAATAAGAAGAAACGTCTCGTAATGGACTTTCGGAAGCTCAATCAGAAGACTGTGCCTGACAAATATCCCATGCCAAGCATCTCGATGATATTGGCAAACCTGGGTACGGCCAAGTATTTCACAACCCTTGACCTGAAATCCGGGTACCACCAAATAACTTTGGCGGAACGCGACAGGGAAAAAACTTCCTTTTCCGTAAATGGAGGGAAGTATGAGTTTTGCCGACTTCCCTTTGGGCTGAGGAATGCCGGTAGCATTTTCCAGAGGGCAATCGATGATGTTTTGCGTGAACAGATCGGTAAAACATGTTACGTTTACGTTGATGACGTAATTATATTCTCCAAGTCTCAGGACGACCATGTTAAACACGTCGACTGGGTACTGAAAAGCCTCTATGAAGCTAACATGAGAGTAGCTCAGGAGAAGTCGCAGTTCTTTAAGACGAGCGTAGAGTACCTCGGCTTTATCGTAACTAGCGAGGGCACAAGAACGGACCCTGAGAAAGTGAAAGCTATCCAGGAGTACGTCGAGCCAACGACGCTGTTCAGCCTAAGGTCATTCCTAGGCCTAGCAAGCTACTACAGATGCTTCGTGAAAGATTTCGCGGCCATCGCCCGTCCACTTTCGGACATCCTAAAAGGAGAAAACGGGACCATTAGCAAATACAAGTCTAAAAAAACCCCCATCTCATTCAATGAGGCGCAGAGACACGCTTTTCAAAAACTAAGGGACATTCTGGCTTCAGAAAACGTAATGCTGATGTATCCAGATTACAAAAAGCCTTTCGACCTAACAACCGATGCGTCTGCTTACGGCATCGGTGCAGTACTCTCACAAGGGGGTCGCCCAATAACAATGATCTCCAGGACCCTCAAAGACAGTGAGCTAAACTACGCTACTAACGAGCGGGAGCTTTTGGCAATTGTATGGGCCTTGGGGAAGCTGCGCCATTACATCTATGGCGTCAAGGACATAAACGTGTTCACCGACCACCAACCACTCACATTCGCGGTATCCGAGGGAAACCCCAATGCAAAAATTAAACGTTGGAAGGCACGCATCGACGAGATCGGTGCCAAGCTCTTCTACAAACCCGGCAAGGAGAACTTTGTCGCAGACGCATTGTCGAGACAGAATATTTGTGCTTTAGAGGATAGCGCGTCGCGGTCAGATGCTGCGACGATCCATAGCGAAGCGTCAATGACTTACACGATTCACACAACAGATAAGCCTGTTAATTGCTTTAGGAATCAGATCATCCTAGAGCAGGCGCAGTTCCCATTGGAACAGGTTTTTGTCCTCTTCGGAGAAAAGACGCGCCATATCATACACTTCCCCGACAAGAACGTTCTCGTAGAGGTCGTTAAGTCCAAAATAAACCCCCAGGTCGTAAACGCGATCCACTGTGACTTCCCAATCCTAGCTTGCATTCAGCATGAACTAGTGAAAGCCTTTCCGTCGACTACGTTCTGGCACTGCAAGAACCTTGTCGCCGACGTTTTCGATGAGACCGAGAGAAAAGAGATTGTCGCCATTGAGCACAATCGGGCTCACAGGGCCGCACAAGAAAATGTCAAACAAATCATGTCAGACTACTACTTCCCAAAAATGACCAAGCTCGCAAACGAGGTTGTCTTGAACTGCAAGATATGCTCCAAAGCGAAGTACGATAGGCATCCCAAAAGACAGGAGCTGGGGCCGACGGGGGTCCCCTCGTTCACTGGGGAGATGCTTCATGTAGACATATTCTCTACAGAGAAGAAATACTTCCTAACCTGCGTGGACAAATTCTCAAAGTTTGCCATTGTCCAACCGATAACGTCCCGCACTATAGCGGACATCAAAACTCCGCTATTACAACTCCTAAACATCTTCCCGAATACGAAGCAAATATATTGCGACAACGAACCGTCGTTGTGTTCGGAGACCATCAGATCACTCCTCCGGAGCAACTTCGGAGTACTCATTGTCAATGCTCCGCCCCTCCACAGTACCTCAAACGGGCAGGTGGAGAGATTCCATAGCACCCTGGTAGAAATTGCAAGATGCCTCAAAATGGGTAGAGGGATCACCGACACAGTAGAACTTTTTCTCCAAGCAACAGCGGAGTATAATAGATCAGTACACACGGTCACCAACAAAAAACCCATCGACATTCTCCACGCTGTAGTGGCGAATACGAACAAAGAAGTCCAGAACAGAGTGCAGAAAGCCCAGATCGTGCAAAACAATCGGGCCAATCAGGCACGCCAAAACAGGAGTTTCAGGGTAGGCGAGAAGGTGTTAGTTAAGTCCAACAGACGCCTCGGGAGTAAGTTGACCCCTTTATTTGTGGAGGAAACAATAGAGGCGGACTTGGGGACAACTGTCCTAATTAGAGGGAGGGTGGTCCATAAGGACAACCTTAGGTAGCTACTCCGACTAGGTTAAGAAACACACTTTGGTGACGGTATTTCTTTTAGTTTTTCCTTTTTTATTCTTTTACGTATTTTTATCCACAGGATTGTCTGTGTACTTCAGTTCGTCGCAATAGTATCGGCACGCATCACCGATTACACTCACTCAGATTACATACCAATTACGGACGGAACTGTACTGGTTTGGGACGGTCTTGACTATATCAAACACACGGCAAACTTGACCGAGTTCGGTCGCATTGCCGACGAGACCGCGAAAATGACGAACGTTTTCCCTAGATCCCACATGAGACAGCTATTAGAGGCCGACTGTAACCACATTAGGGACATGTTGTCTGATATCGGCGTTTACCACCGGCTGGCTAGGAGCTTAGACTTTCTAGGAACGGCCCTTAAGGTCGTGGCCGGAACGCCGGATGCAGCCGACCTAGAAAATATTAAATTCACAGAAGCTCAGTTAGTACAGGAAAGCAATAGACAGATTTCTATTAATACCAAGGTGCAGAATCAATTAAATTCCCTCACTAGTACAGTTAATAAGATTCTTAGTATAAAAAAAAACGAAATAATAAACTCAGAGCACCTGTACGAAACCCTATTAGCCAGAAATAGAATCCTCATAACAGAAATAGGGAACCTCATGCTTACAATCACCCTGGCCAAAGCCAATATAGTAAATCCATCCATTTTAGACCACGCTGACATAGAATCCGTTCTCGCTGACCAATTCACAGGGGTCACAATATCAGGCTTACTAGAAGTATCAAAAATTAAGATCTTACAATCCGCTAATATAATCCACTTAATAATCGAATATCCTAGAGTTAGTTTAACTTGTAGAAAGGTCACGGTATTCCCGGTTGAGCACAATGGAACGGTACTGCAATTAGCAGACAACATCGTAGCTGAGTGCGACAACCAAGTGTGGGCGCTCACTGCCTGCGTTGCCACAACCATGTCCACCTTCTGCAAGAAGGAGGCGAGGAGTCCCTGCGCGCAGGGACTACACTCCGGTGGCATCGCTCACTGCATCTCTCAACCGAGCCATCTAGAGCCCATCACCCTCGTTGATGACGGCATAATCATCATCAACAACAGACCAGCCGTGATCAGCTGTGACTCAGACACGCGGATCACAACCGCCGGGACACAGGTGGTCACCTTCAACGACTTCGCGATTGTCAACGGCTCTCGATTCCGGAATCGCAACAACATCCCACAGCGACTTCCGGGCATAGCATCGGTGCCCGCCCTGAACATCACGGGGCACCAGGCGGTCCTAAGCCTACCATTCCTGCATCAGCTCAGCGAAAAGAACCTAAACTACATCAAGGAGGTCGAACAGTCCACCATGGGCCGGCTAAATCCATTCCTTGCCTTCGGGCTCGGCATTGCCCTGTGTGGTGCCGTTGGTGGCATCTTACTTATCAGAGCGCATCTCAGAAGGAGGCAAAGCGCGGACCAGGTTAAAGAGATAGTCGAGAGGTTGCGAGCGGCGAGGACGACCGCTCTTCAAGAGGGGGAGTAGTTAACACTTCCCACCAGCTGCAGAGTATCGGCAGAGTTTCAAAACGGAATTATGCTGATGCCGCACCCAAAGGGGTGGGGGCAGCAACTACATTGTCGCAAGAGTTTCTGCTGAAGAACCGTTGACCTGCACTCGAGTGGCCGGCGGATCATATTCCGCCGTTGCATAAACATCCGCTGTGGAGCTGATGGTCTGCACGAGTCGCTGACGGTGCAGAACGTCGGCCCGCTGCCAAGCAGCGCTTGCCAAGCAGCGCAAGAGATTGGGTAGTCTTAAGTAGAATTGTACTTTTGTATCTTTAGGTTAATCAGAACTATTCTCACTCCGAACCGAGCCAGTTGTGCCGGAATAAATAATTAAACCTTAACTCTCGTGTTTTATTGCCGGTGGCCGATGCCCCGGTGTTATTAACCTTAGCCGGGAATAAGAATTAAATAATTTGCACATATATTTTCCTGGCACCCTCATCAGCTGTTCTCACAGTCCACATTCGTGTGAATATCGATACTATCGATAAGAATTCGTGGATTCTGTTTACGTTGCTGGATACTGACTCCAGGAAAACACAAACGAAAAATTACTGGCCCAGTTTTTTTTATATGAAGTTTGGCAGTAATTTTTCGTTTCCGCGGTGCTGGATACCCAGCTTTAGCCGGAAAATCTTCAAAGTTTCCTAGATTCTCTGAATCTATTGGATACCTTAAAAGGCACACATGAGCTAACAGCTATAAGCCTTATAAAAACAAGACTAAAAGCCCATGCGAGAAATCTTATAAGTAATGAGCAGACAATTGCTGCAATCAGTACGTAACTGTCAACTGCAATAAAAGGAGAATCGTTAGAAGTTGTATCTGACAAGCTACGTAATCTGCAACAGGGAAACAAAACGGCAACCCAATACACCCAAAAGGTGGAAAAACTGGCAAAGGCCCTTGAAGGAGCCTATATCAATGACGGTCTAAACCAATCACTTGCAAAGAAATACAGCACTGCAACAGCTGTAAAAGCTATGACCCATAATTGTTCGATTGATAAAGTAAAGTCTATCATGCAGTCAGGCATATTCACAAATATGAATGTCGCCGTCTCAAAATTTGTCGATAGCTGCACGGAGGTAATAGGTCAAAGTAACTCTGTCCTCTATTATCGACGAGGTGCAAATCACAATAATAGAGTGAGCCGAGGTTATGATAGTGGTAGAAATTACAACCACAACAGTTACAACCGAGGCAGATTATTTCAAAATTCAGGAAGACAAAATTATAAACATTCAAGGCATAGGTCAGGGTGTAATAAAATCTCAAGGAACAACTTCAATAGAACTTCAATCAACAAAATATATTATTCCACATGAATTTCATTTAGTAGACTCAGATTTTTCAATACCGTGTGATGGAATAATAGGAATTGATTTTATTAAAAAATTCAATTGCCAATTACACTTCAAACCAAGTGAAGACTGGTTTATAATTAGACCTCAAAACTTAAATTATCCTATTTATGTTCCAATAACATATAGTGCTGGCAACAATACAGTTCTTCTGCCAGCTAGATCCCAAGTAGTTCGAAAAATAGACATTAATTCAGTAAACGATTATATGTTGGTTCCAAATCAAGAAATGCATAATGGAATTTATGTTGCAAATACAATAGCAGCATCCAAACATGTATATGTACATTCGCCTTCTAAATACAACTAATTTCGACCAACTGGTCAAAGTAAAAAAAATCGAATATGAAAATTTAACAGATTACGATATTCATAACACTAATCCAGAAAATAGAAGCAAACAAGTACTTTCAAAATTAACTAAAAATTTTCCAGAACAATTCAGAAATCAATTAACAGAATTATGCACCAAGTATAGTGATGTGTTCGTACTGGAAACCGAACCGATAGCGACAAATAATTTTTATAAACAAACATTAAGACTTAAAGATGAGGAACACATTTATATCAAAAACTGCAGAAGCCCGCATAGCCAAGTTAAGGAAATCCAAAAATAAGTAGGGAAATTAATAAACGACAAAATCGTAGAACTGTCTGTATCCGAGTATAACAGCCCACTCTTGTAAGTTCCGAAAAAATCATTACCAAATTCGGAAGAAAAGAAATGGCGATTAGTAAATGACTATCGCCAAATCAACAAATATAACCTAAAGTTGCATCCAGAAAAATGTTCATTTTTCATGCATGAAGTGACATTCTTAGGTCACAAGTGCACTGACAAAGGAGTATTGCCAGAAGACAAGAAATTTGACGTCATTAAAAATTATCCTGTGTCTCATGATGCGGAAAGCGCGAGACGATTTGTAGCATTCACCAATTATTATCGTCGATTTATAAAAAACTTTGCCGATTATTCACGGCACATAACTAGATTATGTAAAAATAATGTTCCTTTTGAATGGTCAAGTGAATGCCAAAACGCATTCCAATACCTTAAAGAAAAGCTTATGCACCCCACATTATTACAATATCCTGATTTTCGCAAAGAATTTTGCATTATAACAGATGCTAGTAAACAAGCTAACTCAGAACCATGACGAAATTCAACTCCCAGTAGCTTATGCATCTCGTTCATTTACAAAAGGGGAAAGCAATAAGAGCACAACAGAACAAGAGTTAGCGGCAATTCATTGGGCAATTACCCATTTCAGACCATACATTTATGGCAAGCACTTTGTTGTTAAAACGGATCACAGACCACTAACATATCTTTTTTCTATGACTAATCCCAGTTCGAAATTAACTCGCATGCGACTAGAGCTTGAAGAATACGACTTCACAGTAGAATACCTAAAGGCAAAAGATAATTTTGTAGCAGACGCACTTTCGCGTATAACTATAAAAGAACTCAAAGACATGCAACATAAGGTCCAGATAGTCACTACCAGGCGACAAAGTAGACAAAATAAAGCCTATACAGCAGAAAAATATGAACTTTTGCCAAGGCAAAGTCATAAAAATTTACCCAAGCCCAATGTACACGAAGTCATTACAAATGATGAAGTACGAAAAGTAGTGACCTTGCGCATAACAGAATCTAAATGTTCATTTAAACATGGAAATAAAATTATCGCAAGAATGGAAGATAGTGATTTATACCAATGGAATTCTCGACCTAGGTCAGTTCTTCCAAAGCCTCGAAAAAGAGGCCGGTATATTACAAATCAGCCAACTCAAAGTGGCACCGAGCGAAAAGATCTTTTTTTTTTTTTTTTTTTTGTTTATTTTGTTTAAAGTTTAACAATGTACAGTTAAACTGTCAGGGTAAGGAAATTACAAATCAATAATTAAAGGTAAAGGGCAAAAGCAAATACTCAGACCTGGTGGGGCTGATTAACGGCTCAAGGGCCTAAAGGGTCCCACCAACAGCCAAATTTAGGTTAGAGATAAGCCGGTAGCCGAACAATTTACAATTACAGCTATTTAAATTACATTAAGTTATTTGTTAATATTATTTTGACCATATTAGAGCTAGTATCAAAGGAAAACAGATAGAAAAATTTGTTATAGTTGCGGCAAAGGCTACGGAAAGATTCATAATCCAAGTAGTTAGAAAGACAGAGTTGGAGATGGAGAGGAAAGTAATGCCTAGTCGGGCGGAAAGGAACATTAATACTGATAAGGCTGATGAGGGCAGTCGATTCAACCTCACCAGAGAGAAGCTTATGGAGGAAGAGAACTCCTTGGCAGGTTCTACGGGATTTAAGAGAGTGGAGGTTAATTAAGCGCAATCTACTTTCATACGAAGGGAGATGTGTAGAGGGGTCCCAATTGAGTCCGCGGAGAGCAAAGATCAAAAACTGCTTTTGAACTGATTCGAGCATATCCTGAAATTTTTGGTAGTGAGGAGACCAAACACAAGAACCATATTCCAAAATAGGCCGAACCAGGGAAACATACAAGAGTTTTGTGGTATACGGATCAGTGAATTCCTTAGACCATCTTTTGACAAATCCAAGGACTCCTTTGGCTTTGTTAGAGATAGTAGAGATATGAGAGTTGAAACATAGATTAGGTACAAAGGTAATGCCCAAGTCATTAACTTTGAAGAGGCGTTGTAGGATAATGTTATTGATAGAGTAGTCGAAGAGGTATGGCTTATTACGATGAAACGTCATTATATTGCATTTAGAAATATTAAGAGGTAGAAAGTTGATTAAGCACCAGTTATTAAGAGCATCCAGATCAGATTGCAAAGATAGTGGTGACAAAGGGTCACTGTAGGAAAAACATAACTTAACGTCATCAGCATACATTAGGACACGGGAATGAACTAACATTTGAGGAAGATCGTTAATAAATAGGTTAAATAGTAAGGGACCCAGATGACTACCTTGAGGAACCCCCGAAGAGACAGTAACAGGTATAGAGAGAGAGGAGTTAAAGATGACACGTTGAGAACGGTTACTAAGGTAAGAATCGGTCCAGTATAGAAGCGTTGTCGGAAACCCTAAAAGGGACAGTTTATGAATTAGTAGATTATGATTAACGGAGTCGAAGGCTTTACTAAAGTCAGTGTAAACGACATCAGTTTGAAACTGTTTAGCAAATCCCGAAGTTACAAAGGTGGAAAATTCAAGTAAGTTAGTAGAGACAGAGCGTCGTTTAATGAATCCATGCTGTGATTCAGAGAATATAGACCTACAAAAATGTTGAAGCTGAGAAGTAATGATTTTTTCGAAAAGTTTAGGAATGGCAGATAAGTTGGAAATACAGCGGTAGTTGGATACATCCGATTTAGATCCCTTTTTATGAAAGGGAACTACATAGGATTCTTTCCAGACGGAGGGAAAGACACCAGTTTCGAGAGACAAATTAAAAAGTTTTAGGAGAGGCACGCAAAGGGATTCTGCACAAAGTTTTAGAACTGCGCTCGGAACAGAGTCTGGCCCAGAACTGAACGAAAACTTGCACGATTTTAAATGTGTTAAGAGTCCATCATAGTCGATGAAGGGGGGAAGGATACAGTTAGAACTATTTAAAGGGATCAGTTGAATCAGTTTCAAAAGATTCTTTTAAAAATATGGGCAATAAAATATTAAAATCTTTAAGAGTAGCGCTACTCCAGCCGGTGACCCAAATAACAGATGAAAAAGAGGTACAACAAATACTGTCTACATACCATGACGACCCAATTCAAGGAGGCCACAGTGGCATAACAAGAACGCTTGCAAAAATAAAAATACACTACTACTGGAAAAATATGAGACGTCAAATAAAAGAGTACGTACGTAGATGTAAAAATGCCAAATGTCTAAAACAAAGATAGACATAAAAACTCCTTTGACTCTCACAGAAACACCTGTGAATGCTTTCGATATAGTGATAGTAGATACAGTTGGTCCGCTGCCTAAATCAGAAAATGGAAATGAATATATAGTCACATTAATTTTTGATCTTACAAAATATTTAGTAGCCATTCCAATAAAATAAAAAGCGCAAATAATGTCGCAAAGGCTATATTCGAAAATTTCATACTCAAGTTCGGTCCAATGAAGACGTTCATTTTGGACATATGAACAGAGTATAAAAACCAGACAAAAGTGTTTGAAGTGAAAACAATGCGTAAACTTTGTAAACGACCTCAAGTGTGTTTTTGAATGTGGATTCGCCTCAATACAAACTCAGAAGTGGGATTGAGCCAACACCAACAAGCTAAAACGAAAAGGCGAATTTTTTTTTTCTGCGACACACGCATTATCGACGCCATCCACAGCGACGCCATCCACTGCACAAGAACAAACATGTCTGACTCAGTCGGCGCACAAGATTTCCCGGCGGCTCAGCTGCGTGGGTGGTTAGAAGCTCTCAACATGCCAAAACGAGGAAGCAAAGCCGCCATGGTAGCCCGTCTGAACGACCTACCAGCAGAGCTGCGAGGGCAGGGACCACCTGAGATGATAACAGGAGAGAACGAGATGGAAGATGACGGCGGCGCCAGCCCAAGCCAAACAAATAACGGAGGAGAAGGAGAGGCCGAAAATGCGTGGCCGGCTTACGCCGACAATGAAAAAAATCCCATCGACGAGCGGAGCGACGATCCCAACGATGAGAGGAAAACGACAAGTCGCAGCCAACGCTCGAGTACAAGAACAAGAACAATAACAACGGCGAAACACCACCAGAAAAGGACCGTGGAAAAAAAAACTCGTGCAGAGGTGGAACTGGTAAAGCTACAGATAGAGTTGCTGAAACTGCAGAAGGAGAAGGGGGAGAACACAGACAGCGATTCCAGCATCATGTTGCTGAACGCGGCGAAAGAAATGTTGCTGACTCGGGATACAACGAAAACGTTGCAGCTTGGATCACGCATTTTGAGGCCGCCGCAAGGGTGTACAACCTTAAGGATGAAAAGCTCCTAATGTTGCTTATGTCGAAACTTAAAGACAACGCACTAGTGTGGCTACACTCGAATCCAGAGCACATCTCATTGCCGATCGGACAGCTGCTGAGCATCATGGAACACACGTTCCAGCCCAAGGAGAGCAAGCTATTGCTCCGTCGCAATTTCGAGTCACGTGGAAGAGTTCTCCAAGTATTTCAACGACAAGATGGCGTTGGCTTCGCGCATAACCATCGAAGCATCCCCGACGAGGGCTTACGCAGGCAGGCCCCATATCAGGTACTCAGGGCGTTCGAAAAGGTGAAAAGCTGCCAAAGAGACACAATCCGACAGGGGCAGCGAACACATGAGGAGCAGCAGCAACCATCCGCTGCTATAACTGCAACTCCCTGGGCCACATGGCTGGGGAGTGACGCAAGCCCAAGCGCGAGAGAGGAGCATGCTACGGATGTGGCAGTATGAGCCACCAGGTGTCACACTGTGACGAAAGAAAGAACAAGGTACATAATGAATACATATACAAGTTTTAGATATATGTTAGCAACTACAGTAAAAAAGGTTTGTCCTTAGATTGCCTCTTCGACTCGGGGAGCCCAATAAGTTTTATTAAGTCGTCATGCTTGGGATACCAGCCCACGAAACAACCACACGAAGCGAAAGGACGCCTAGTATTAAGTTCTGATCTTCAGAAGTATAATTTAAGTTTTTACAGTCGATGGGCTACGAGGCTGTGTTAGGTAGGGACTTATGTAAATTTTAAATTATAAGGGACATTTGCACAAAGAAGGAAGATAAAGCAGACGAAAATGAACATGAAACAGAAAATGAGTGTATAGACAGAAATGAACATAAAGCAGAAAACGAGTGTATAGGCAGAAATGAACATGAAACAGAAAATGAGAGCATAGACAGAAATGAACATGAAACAGAAAATGAGTGTATAGACAGAAATGAACATGAAACAGAAAATGAGTGTATAGACAGAAATAAACATGAAACAGAAAATGAGCGTACAGACAGATATGAACATGAAACAGAAAATGAGGGTATAGACAGAAATGAACGTGAAAGAGAAAATGAGCGTATAGACAGAAATGAACATGAAACAGAAATTGAGTGTATAGACAGAAATTAAAATGAAGCAGAAAATGAGAGTGAAGAGAAAAACGAGTGTATAAAAGATAAAGAACATAGGGAAGAGAATAAGTAGAGAAAGGAGAACGAGTGCGTAATAGAAAAACGTCATACAGAAGAAAGTGAGTATGGGGTAGATATTGAGTGATAAACAGGAAGATAAAGTTGGAAACGCAGCGGTAGTGGGGCTGGTACAGGCCAAAGATGCATACGAAAATATAAAGGCCAATTTTAGCGAACTACCTGGAGAGTACCCGGCTGTGAGAAATGTTAGCGATTTAAAAGTGGGGTCAGATTGTTGTGTGAATCTGGCAGATCGGCTTAAACAGATGTTCAGAGAAACCTATACAAATGCAGAAAGTCCGAGTCTACCGGAAACGAGGTCGGAAATGAAATTGAATTTCGAAACCGATTGCCCTATCGTACAGCGAAAAGTCTCAAGTACAAAAAATGATAGACGATTACACAGACAAAGGTTACATCAAAACTAGCAAATCAGAATACGTGTCACCAATAGTAATGGTAAAAAAGAATTCGGGGGAACTAAGGTTGTACGTAGATTATCGCACACTAAATAAATGGATGATAAAAGACAATTAACCGACACCTCTAATAGACGACCTATTAGATAAACTCTCAGAAAAAAGGCTATTCACTAAATTTGATTTGAAAAACGACAAAGATTCAGTAAAATACACAAATACACTCAAAACTCCTATGGGATAATACGAGTGGTTGAGGATGACTTTCGGGTTACGCAAGGCGTCTGCGGTATTCCATTAACGAACAAGATTTTCGCAGATATGGTAAAGGAAGATAAGGTCATAATATATATGGACGACATAATGATAGCAACGAAAGATAGTGATAGTCACATGAAAATTTTACTGGAAGTACTGAGACGTTTAGTGGCAAACAAACTCGAGTTAAGGCTAGACAAATGCGAATTCATACAATCAGAATCAGAATCTTACCTAGGGTATTCTATTTCGGGTAGCGGGATCAAACCAGATGCAAAGGAACTACGAGCGGTGAAAGAATTTCCGATCCCAACGAAAACGAATAAAGTACAATGAATGAAGTACTTTAGAAGGTTTGTCAAAGATTTCTCGACGAAAAGAAAGACAAGAAGTTTGAATTCAGAGCAGCAGAATTGGAGTGTTTTGAGCAGCTAAGAAAAAAATTATTGGAAGCACCGATCTTGGCCCTGTACAATCCCAAAAGTCCGACAGAACTACATTGCGAAGCAAGCGCATTAGGGTTCAGGAAAAAGAATGCAGCACGTAGATGCGCTAAGCAGAATCATCCAGATACTCACGATAGACACGAATACCTTTGAAGAAAACTTAATAATATGCCAAAATAGAGACGGCAAATTGATAGAACTAAGAGAGACGTTACGAAAAGCGGATCATAAACATTATGAGATGAGGAGCGGTGTTCGGAGCAGCAACTGGCAGTAGCTCTTAAGAATAAAAAAAAGATAATTTAAGAGAAACATAACAGACTGCATACGCACACACTATCAGGTTCGCTGCGCGTACTGTTTATATGGCAGTGCGTCGGTTAGCTTGGGTCACATTCGGTCAAATTTGTCGTCGAACGCAGCGAACGCGTATCACTATCACCTACCGGCCGTCAAATTGTTAAATCAGTTCTGTAACGGCTTTTTTGAGTTCTTACCTATACATAAACATTTGTACACTGACAAAACACGAAGTTTACGGCCACGGCCTTTAAACATTGAAATTAAAAACAATCCATAAACCCCAACCACGGAGTATGAATTTGTAAATGTGGAGTCAGAGTTGCCGAAAAAGCTCGGCAGCTTCCAACATTTTGGCGACCCCGACGTGGTCCGTGAGCTTATCGTGTGAAAAAGTGTTCAAAAATATAGTTAAAGCTGTGTCTAAGTTTTAGCTAAACATTTGTCAAATCGGAGCGAACCAAAAGTCGTTGTGGCCGACCGTGACAGTTCTAACGGCCCGCTATTCGTTTTTCGCATTCCATTTCACCGTCTGCTTCATCCTGCCTGCCAAAACGCACTGTCGAGACCGGCTGCATATAGTGTAAGCCGTTATCTTCTTCGTCTCTTCTATCGTCGATGGTTCAGCCAGCGCTCGCGAGCGGCTACTTTGACCTCTCTCTGGTTTTTCGAACTCGAAATCAGAGTAACATTGTCGATCGTGGATAACTCTTGGCTTTTGGTCATCGCTCGTCGCATTATCGGTCTTCGCTCTCTGTGCCGGTGCAGTGCGTACATACATATATACATTTTTTCGTCTTCGCTTTGTACCTCGCTGCATCTCTTACGTGCATTCGCCGCCTTTGAGAGCAATAACGTTCGCAACGTTAGATCTGCGCAGCCGGTGTGAAAAGTTAGCGGGAAATAAAAAACATTTAAACTTCATAGTTAAAATGAGTAACGACAATATAAGTATCGGGTCCGCCTCGGGTGGCACACCTTCGACTGGCGCTCCGCCAGTGCTACTAGCCGGATTGCTTTTTTGAAGCTCAAAACAACGGCTATTCTCAACAGACTGCAGGGACTCGTCACTCAATTGGATTTCGAAAAGCTGCGCCAAATGGATGAGTACGACCTGAAAGGAATGTTGGAATCACTGACGAAACTGGAAGATAACTTTATTGTGGCACACACCAGTTTGGAGGAAGTGGATTTTGAAGCAATGTCCAGTGAAACACCTGTGCAATTCGATTCGTCGCTATTAGCATTGAGGACGGCTCTTCAGCGGGAGTTGGGCAAGCGTTCTCAACCCGCGCATTGTTCGACGTTTCGTATGAATCCAAACGAATCCCAATCCCTGATATACATGGCAAATCGATCGCGCCTGCCACAACTGCAGCTGCCTAAGTTCAGTGGAGAATATACGGAGTGGACCAGTTTCTACTCTATGTTCACAACGGTCATCGATAGTGAAGCGGAACTTACCTCTATCGAGAAGCTACAGCATTTGCGGTCCTGTTTGAGCGGAGTGGCCCGGGACACCATCAGTTCGTTATAGATGACCGAGGATAACTATCTCACAGCTTTAGACATTCTAAAAGCCAGCTTTGCTAACAAACTTCTCATTTTACACATCAGAGCGGTATTTGGGCTGACTCGTGGCGACTCGTCAGTGGGCAAGTTGCGGGCGTTTGTGGATGCCGCCACCTCACATCTTCGCGCGTTGCAAGCGCTGGGATCGAAGGTGGAAATTGCAGACGCTATAATCGTCTATGCAATTTGGCGGAATTTGGATAGAACAACTCAACTCAAACAAAATGGGAAGAAGTCTCGTCGATTCAAGGCATTCCATCCTGGGAGAAATTGTCCACATTTCTGGATAACAGATGTCCCACTCTTGAGGGCATTCAACACGTCATGCAAGGGCAAGATGGACAGGTTGGCAAGGCTGAGAAAACCGTGAGTGCGAAATATAGAAAGGCTTTCGTAGCATCGAGCGCTCCCACTCCGGTTTCTTGTGCATTGTGTTATGGCTCGAGCCATACAATTGCAAATTGCGAGCGCTTCAAGGGTCTACCGCCGGATGAGCGCCGCAAGGAATCAAGGAGGCTAGGCTTATGCGTGAATTGCCTAAGAAAGGGCCATCACGTGAAAGATTGTAGATCAGGTCCCTGCCGTACCTGCCGATTGAAGCACCACTCCCTTTTGCATTTCGGTCGTTCATCAGAGACCATTCAAGTTGATTCCCCGAATGAAGCAAGCACAGCCAAGTCATACCGCCATGGTTGCGTTGATACCCCCATTGCCGCAATCCCTCATATCCCAAAGTCCGTCTGATGCTGAACTCTTAGCCAATGTCGTCATTTTCGTCAAAGACAGCTCTGGAACTTTCGTCCCTTGTCGTGTACTTTTGAACTCGGGATCTCAATTGCATATCCCTTCGCATATCCAGCTTGCTGACCCTTCGTTCTACCAGCCGCAGCGGATTGATCTGCTCATCGGAGCCGGACTCTTCTTCGAGCTGCTGTGTTTGGGACAAATTCAGTTGGCGCCTGGATTACCCTTGCTACAGAAGACCCATTTTGGATGGATTCTATCTGGGGGCGGGCATTCGGCCCCCACTCTCTCGTCGTTCATCGCAACCCAATCTTCGGATGACATCAATCACAGCACTCGGCTCGATGACTTGGTTCGTCAATTTTGGGAAGTGGAGCACATCTTTGAGCTGATCGCTAGGGCAACAAAAGAGGAGCTTCTTTGCTAGGAGCATTTCGTTAGCACTCACACTCGTTTACCCTCCGGGGAGTACTCAGTCCGCTTGCCTTTAAAGCGAAGTGTGGAGTCCTTGGTCGATTCCTATTTGCAGGCAAAGCGGCGTCTGGAAAACTTGGAGCGCAAATTCGTGCGTAATCCCGCTTTCTACGCAAAATATTCGGCTTTCATGAAGTCCTTCAATCATATGTCGCTGGTGCCAAGCGAAGATAGGCACAAGTGCACATAATTCTTGCCACATCACTGCGTCATCAAGGTGGACAGCTCCACCACAAAGCTGAGGGTCGTATTCGACGACTCGGCAGCTACCACATTTGGTCTTTCGCTAAACGATCTGCTCATGTCAGGTCCCACCATTCAAGCCAAACTATTTCACACACTCATTCGGTTTCGTACATTTTCCATTGCTCTTACAGGTGATATCGGAAAAATGTATAAGTGTGTGCGTGTCTCAATGCCTGACACCATGCTCCAATGCATATCATGGCGGGACTCTCTTGACGATGACATACGGGACTAAGCCCGCATCGTTTTTAGCTATTCGAGCTATGCATCAGCTGGCCATGGATGAGTCATTTTCGTATCCAGTGGGGTATGAAACCATTCTACAGAACTTCTACGTGGATGACATGATATCTGGAGGGAATTCGGTCGAGGGCGTACTGGATATTATGCGTCAAACCACGGATCTTCTTGCTCGAGGCAATTTTCAATTGCGGAAATGGTGCTCCAACTCCCTCGATGTGCTTCGTACAGTCCCAGAGGCCGAAAGGGAAAGTTTTCTGAAGCTGGATGATGGCAGTGATGTAACAAAGGCGCTTGGGCTCATTTGGGAGCCCCATAAGGACTGCTGGCAGGCACACTAAGCGTTCGGTATTGGTGACCATTGCACGCTGCTATGACCCTATGGGATTGATCGGACCTACTCTGACCAGAGCGAAAATCATCATGCAGCGCATGTGGAGAGACAAACTGCATTGGGATGAGAGCCTTCCTCAGTCTTTGGATTCGGCATGGACTGAGTTTTGCAAGGACTTCGCTACTGTGGGCCATGCCACCTTTCCTCGCAATGTACTTCAACCTAAGGCAAGGTTTGAATTGCATGCCTTTTGTGATGCCAGCCTCCAGGCCTACGGGGCTTGCATCTATGCTCGATCGTTTACAGATACAGCCGCTGAGGTTCACTTGCTTTGTTCGAAGGCAAGGGTTGCCCCACTAAAAACCCTCACGGTTCCCAAGCTTGAGCTATGCGCAGCGTTCCTATTAGCAAATTTACTTCGCGAAATCAGGAAAATGGATACCTTTGATTGCCCAATCCATTGTTGGTCGGATTCAACTGTGGTTCTGCCTTGGTTGCGAGAGGAGCCATCCAAATTCAACGTATTTGTATCCAACAAAACCGCTGGAATTCAACAACTTACGAGGGGCATTGGAGCTATGTGCCAACTGAGATGAGCCCGGTTGACATTCTTTCGAAGGGAGCATCGCCGCAGGATCTCTTGCATTCTAGGTTGTGGATGAATGGACCTACCTTCTTGCAAGGTGAACGAAATTGCTGGCCTGAACGGTGCTCGCCAGAAATCAACCTTCCGAAAATTCGACACCGGGTATTGCTGTCGTTTGAGCGTGCCGATATCTCGCTTTTGTTTAAGCACACGTTTAAGTTCATCAGTTGGACGAAGACACAGGACCTCTCGTCTGACGACCTTCGAAAGGGATCCCATCTTTTATGTCGCATCGTTCAACGGGCCCATCTGTATCCTAAGTACATCGATACATCGTTGCGGACGGTCGTGTTCTATTTTGCTCGTGCTTGAATATTTGTTAAAAATTGTAACTGTTCTGTTAAAGGAAAGTAATTTGTGTTTTTTACCTTGTTCTGGTGTTTCTAACCGATCGTGCAACGTGTTCGATTTTAGTGCATACGCATTACGCTTTGTTTTGTGTATTTATATTCAACTTTCAATTCCTATTGAAACCCACACACCCACTTTTATTTTACCTTTCTTTTTTTCTTTTATATTTGTATATTTTTCTTAAACACAATATGAGTTCTTGCTATGCTAAGAACTGTGACCGTTCGGTCTCTACACGGCAAACGTATATCTACTGTTGTTTGTGTGACAACACGGCTCATACCAACTGTGCTGAATTGGGACACATCGGAGGTCGCGTGGGAGATCTTATTAAGACTCGCTGCGGTCTCAACTGGACCTGTTGGGACTGCAGGGCTATTGAAAACGACATGCGTGTCTTTATGAGACAGACGCATCTTGAATTCGATGCCCTAAACGCTGGATTCCGTTTGCTTCAAGATAAGTTTCGGTTGACGGAGGCTCACTTCAAAGCACTTAAAATTTTGACTGAGTCACCGAAGAGGAAGAAGGGTAATAAGTATTTAGCCAATACAAATAATGATTTTTCTCTTCCAGCCCCTGAACCACCTGTACCTCTTGCTCGGTCACCGCCTGTTACTGGAACCTGTAGCCAATGGTGCCATTGCATCTGCCTCTGCGCCCAGGCCTGTCGCACCACCTGCACCTCGCGCTGCACCCATGCCTGTCGCCTCTAGGCCACCACCCGCTGAAGCTGACGTGGTTGTCATAATGGCGGTTGAGGCCCCTTCAAACTTGGGATCCATCGCTATCGCCTCAACCAGCACTATGCCAATCGTGTTGCCGAACCTTAATAGCACCGCTGCGTGTGCTCCCAGGGTGGAAGTGCTTGCGGCTGAGGATGCCGCCAATGCTACTGCCACACCGAGACCTATTCGGGGTATGGCTACACCTTCTGGCTCTCGCTCGAGGCTGGAAATTAGTGGAGTGGTTCCTCGAAAAGCAATTTTTGTTTCCCGACTCAATCCTGAGGCCACTACGGAGGATGTTAAGCATCATCTCTGTTCAAAACTTAGCGCTCGCCTTGAGGATATTATTGTGACAAAGTTTTCCTTTAAACATAAGCGTAATATTTCCTCTTTTAAAATTTTTGTTCCTGATTCTTACCTTGATAGATCTCTTGACCCTTCTATTTGGCCTGAGCATACAATTATGCATGAGTTCGTGCGTAAAGTATCGAATTATAGTCTTAATGTTACTGGCCCTGCGAATTCTAGTTCTAATCTGAGTCCTAATGTTACCTGCCCTATCATTTAAAAAAACTAACTAACTATTTTTCCGTTCACTATCAGAATGTACGCAGTCTTTTAGGCAAACTGCGTCAACTACATACGGATAGTGCCTCTTACGATTTCGATGCTGACGTTTACTCAAAACACCTTTCTGCTATCCATTCTGTTGTGTCTTCCTTAGGTTGTGCTGATCAGATTGTGGTCATGGGTGATTTTAATTTACCTCTTCTTTATTGGCTGCCCTGTGATGACGCTAACCAATTGCTTCCTAATACTCATAACGATTTTATCAGTGAGCTAACGGATGTTTCCCTTGCCCAAATTAATTCCATTAAAAATAATAGGAACAGACTTTTCGACCTTATTTTCGTTATGGATGCTTCTCTAAGTACAGTTGCCAGAGTCTCCACACTATCACATCCTGAAGACCTATACCATCCTACGCTATCTATAACTTTAGAGTGTACCAGTTCTAGTTGTGTTAACATTACCTCGACTCCTCACCGAATGAAGTGTTTTCGCAAAACTGATTTCGACAATTTAAACATTCACCTCTCGAATGTCGATTGGTCCATTCTTTTTTTCTTACCTAATATTGACGTAGCAGTCAACTCATTCTATAAAATTTTAAACTCTGCCCTTAATACTTATGTTCCGGAGATTACTGTACCATTATCGTCCAAGCCTCCCTGGTTCTCTAGGAATTTATCATACTTAAAGAATAGGAAATCCAGACTTTTTAAAAAGTACCAGAAAACTGGCTCCTTGCTTATCTTTGTACAATATTCTTCCGCCCGCTCTCAATTCCTATCAACTAATAGTCTGTGCTACAATCGTTACCTCTCTTCTTGTAGTAGAAACTTCCGCAATGATCCTAAAAAATTCTTTTCTTTTGTCAACTCTAAACGTAAGTCCAATGCATTTCCTCCGTCCCTTCATTATCTAAACAATTCTGAATCTTCTGCTGCTGGCATCGCAAACTTATTCGCAACCTTTTTCCAGTCGTCTTACTCTTCTCATATTTATAACTCATCCACTCCGTATCCCTACCATTTGCCTCACTCTAATAGCATTTTTCAACCCACTTTTGAGGAACGCGTTGTGCTCGACGGCTTGCAGTCTTTGAAAATTTCATTTTCTGCAGGTCCTGATAAAGTGCCTAGTTGCATTTTAAAACATTGTGCCCAGTCTCTATGCCAACCCTTAACCTTTCTTTAAAATCTATCCTTGGAACAGTCTTGTCTCCCCGTAATTTGGAATGAGTCCTACATAATTCCGCTGCATAGAGAATTACCGAGGCATTGCAAAGCTCTCTGCCATTCCGAAGCTCCTTGAATTCCTGGTTACCCGGCAATTGCAACATCTTTGTTCTAGCTTGATATGTCCTTCACAACATGGTTTTTTTAAACATCGGTCAAAAACTACCAATCTGATCGAGTTTTCCTCCATAATCAACCGTGGATATCAGAGCGGTTTGCAAACTGACGTTATTTTTACGGATTTTAGCAAGGCATTCGATTCGGTTAACCAAACCCTATTAATTTAGAAGCTGTCCTTATTAGGTGTTCCTAGTAATCTTCTAATTTAGATTTCGTCGTATCTTTCTAATCGTACACAACGGGTCTTATTTACTAATGTTTTATCAGAGATCGTTAACGTCACATCTGGTGTCTCACAAGGTAGTCATTTGGGTCCGCTCCTCTTCATTTTATTTGTGAATGACCTTCAACAAGTTGTAACATTCTCTCATACATTAATGTATGCGGATGACGTTTAAATCTGTCTGCCCTACTCCGACTGGTACTTGCACACACACCTTCAGCTAGACCTAAATGAATTGCTATTGTGGTGCTCAAGTAATCTCCTATTTTTGAACCTCTCAAAATGTAAGCTTATGACATTCTACCGTCGTGCTCCACATTTTGTACCCTTTCCTCTTGGCCTGCCTTCGTTACACCATCGCAGAATATGCAATGGTGTAATGTTCGTGCACAAGCTCCTTCTCGGGATGGTGGACTCCCAATCTCTCTTGAGTCAGATTGACTTTACGGTTCCCTCTCGTTCTACTCGTTCTTTTAGACCTATCAGATTACCCTTATTTAGGTCTAACTATGCCCAGCATGAACCTTTCAGGGTTTTATGCTATAACTATAATTCCCTTTATCATATCATATCCCCTGAACTAGCCCTTAAACATATAGCATTTAGTATTTACAACCACCTGAACTCTGCTAACCTGTAATCTTAATTTTTAATTTTATTATTTTTTTATCTTTAGTTCTCTCCCTAATTTATAATTTATATAGCATTATTAGCAGATAATTGTTAATTAAATAAATAAATAAATAAAATACGTGTTGGTGGTCGCTTGCGGCTCTCAACTCTCGGCTTCGATGCACGTCACCCAATCATTTTGCCTAAGGATCATCCACTGACTTTCGCCATCATCGCACATTTTCATCGGAGGCATCACCATGCGGGTCCGCAGTCGTTTCTTGGAGCAATTCGCTTACAGTTCTGGCCCATCAGCGGCCTGAAGACTGTGGCTCGTGCCTTGAGGAAATGCGTCATCTGCTGCAGATCCCGACCTCGTCCTGCTGAGCACATCATGGCTGACCTACCAAAAGATCGAATACAGAATTCGCCTGCATTCAGTGTCAATGGAATTGATTACTGTGGCCCATTCTACAACAAGCCAGATGGGCGCAATCGAACGCCCATGAAATGTTATATCAGCGTTTTCATCTGTTTTACCCTAAAGGCAGTCTGGTTGGAATTGGTGAAGGATCTGCTACTCGCGGCATTCCTCGATGCATTTGGTCGGACAATGCCACCAACTTCGTGGGCGCAAGGAACGAGTTGGAGGACCTTCGTCGGCTATTTAGCAGCGAGGAGCATCGTGCTGAAGTCCACAATCACTGCCTCAATAACGGCTTCGACTGGAGATTCATACCGCCTCGCTCGCCTCATTTCGGGGGCTTGTGGGAGGCAGCAGTGAAGATCGCCAAACAGCACTTCCATCGTTTCGTGGGATCGTCGCTCTTTGGCTTTGACGAGCTGCGGACATTCGTCAGCCAAATCCAGGCGATAATAAATTCTCGTCCTCTTATTCCAATTTCAGAAAACCCTGAAGATCTTGGCGTCCTTACACCGGGGGATTTCCTGATTGGTCGTCCGCTGATGGAGTTTCCCGAGCCAGACGTTACGGCTCTGAACTTCAATCGACTCGATCGTTGGCAACAAGTCACCTGTGCTCAGCAGATTTTTTGGAAGCGTTGGAGTGAGGAGTACTTGACTCTGCTCCAACAACGTGCCAAATGGCGCACGCCACAACCGCCGATCCAGGTCTACGACGTCGTCTGCATCAAGGACGAAAACTTGCCGCCACTGAAGTGGCCATTAGCACGAGTGATCGAGGTCATCACCGGAGCTGATGGTGCCGTGCGAATTGCCATCCTGCGGACACCATCTAGAACCACACGTCGAGCTGTCAACAAGCTGTGCGTCCTGTAACGGCTTTTTTGAGTTCTTTCCTATACATAAACATTTGTACACTGACAAAAACCGAAGTTTACGGCCACGGTCTCTAAACATTGAAAATAAACACAACCCATAAACCCGAAACACGGAGTATAATTTTTGTAAATGTGGAGTCAGAGTTGCCGAAAAAGCTCGGCAGCTTCCAACAGAGGGAATCCAAACATTGTGACTACGCCTCGCAAACCATCCCTGTCCAAGTCTTACGGGCGCGATTACACCCCATCCTTTTCCACTCTCGTCTCTAGCTTAGTTAGGGTCGACCCTCGTTTCCAGTAGAGTTTCCTGCAATCTACAAATTTCTTGTAGTAGGATCCTGGGAAGACTGAGCTTACCTTAGCCTGAAATAGATGCATTACAATGCACTATGGGGAAAATTTCCAGTTTTCGGGTATTTAGTCATTTTTTCAAAGTATTAAAATTGGTAATTTTTTTGTGTTAACATCTTAAGAAAATATTAAACTTTAAAATTCTATACAAAAAATGTTATATAACAGATCAATGTTAAGCCGATCCGCTGTTAAAGTCAGCTGTTCTGTTAAAATGCGCGTGCTCTAAGATTGCAATATTTTTGTTGCCCATTTTCAAATTGTTATTACTCAAACGCGACACATTCTTTTTGTATAATTTAAAATGAATATTAATCACACCGGTTTGTACTATGTGTTGGTTGTACTTAAACTTTGTATTTGTCCGTGTTTTATTAATATAGTGTAAAAGTAGTAAGTGTTGTCAAAGGTCATTTCTTGGAAATAAATTTCAAGTTCGTAGAGGCCTACAAAATGACGCTCAGACTAGATCAGTGTACGTCCTAGTTCATGTCGTAGTTCCATTAATTGTGATTTAAATGCAGTTTGTCTCAATGTGCGCTTTTCTGCAATATCTGCGCAAATTACATTTTTGCAATTGACTTCCAGTTTTCAAACGCGGAGCAGATTGATGTGTGGAGTAAGGAGAAGGGCAACTACAACCAGGAAAATGCAATTCTTGATTTTTTTAAGATGAGATTATATAAAAATATTAATGTTCTAAAATATGTATCATATTTAAACAGTAAAAGTCAATTTTGTTTGCCGAAATTTGAAAAAATGCAACCAGACCAAAAAATATTTTGGAAAAAGCATTAAATTTGTGCATCAGAACAACAAAATTATACAATAGCAATTCAAATGGGAAGAATAATCCAAATATTGGACGTCCAAAGTGGGCTTACTTATTGAAAGGTGAAGAAGCACAAAAAAAACAAGCAGCAGCTCTATCAAATGCTCAAGTGTGCAACGTCTGTTTGTTGATTTCCCTGCCTATTGATGTTTTAAACCTCTTATGATGTAAAATTGAAGGACCAGATCAAACTTTTATTGATTTTGAAGAAGAATTTGACGCTATATTTTTTATGTGTGATAAAGATGTTGAAAATAAGGAAAATGTCTTTTAATATTTTTTATTATTTCTTTAGCTCCTGAGTTTGATAAAAAATATGGTTTTCCAAAAGTCAAACTTTATTTTTATGTATAATAGAGCATTATAGTTAATAAATATTAGTATAAAATTGAATTTCATTTTATAAAAAAGGGCTTACATAATAACAACAAAAAAAACCGCATCGAAAAATCTTGCTTAGTTTAGGAGTTATTAATTAATACCCGAAAAATTGGAATTTTACCCATAGTGCAATGTAATGGGATGAAGTTGTGATCCTGAAAATAATATGGCGCGACCAAGAACTAAAATGCCATACCGATTTTTAACGAGAACCACAGCGGTAGCCAGAATAACAACATCGGAGTGAAGTCCTTGGAAAGCAAGAGAGATAGAAATAGAGGAAGGTGAACTGCTAACAGGATCATGAGTGGCAGAAATAGCTTCTTGTTGGCGCGTTACATCTACAGGAAAAATATCTGAGGAGCCTTGAGTTGTGGACATTTCGACATACTCGACATTTTCCAGTATTGCATGCACGAGTCTAATGCCCCGCTTTCAGGAAATTGAAACAGAGGGAATGCTTTTTCACTTCTTTATGGAGCAGCAACGGTGACAAATTTGCGAATATCTTGCAGGAATATATACCATGACCCGATGAATGGTAAAAACTGCATCCAGTCGAGTCAGTGGAAGAATTAGAGGCAACAAAAGTTTTCTTTAAAGGCGTAGAATTATAGTTTTTTCCCATATGAGCGCTACTAACGGGTGCCACTATAGCGAATTCTCCATCTTCAGGCACCGCTTCTCCAAGTATTCATAAAAATCCTTTGCTGTAGGTATAGCATCCGTCGACTGGTGTTCTTCCCACTTCATTTGCATCTTATTATGTTGATTATCATGCAATTGGATATCAAATCAGTTCCCAATATCTGCAAAGCAAGCATATGAAAATTGTCTGCATCTGAAAACTCCCGAAGACTTTTAGGTACTGGCGAATCCACTCTTTTGAGCGAAGAATATTCTTGATGTGTGCCTGAAAAACAAGTCATTTTTTACTAAAGCGTTTATTGAGTATATCTAGTGCCACACGATAATTGGCACTGGAGAGTTTCAAAGATCGAACCGAATCCGAAGCCACATCAGCGAGGCTAGAGCTAGTGTAGGAACTTCTGGATGTCACTGAGATCCGCATCTGCGGCAATGATCGAATTGAACATGGCCATAAAGTCCGAATATTCGACGTATCCACCGAAAAACTTGGGTATCGTTAGGTCAGGAAGTCGCTGCTTGTGAGCCATGAGGATGGTACTATGTCCAGAATGGCTTGGTAGGGTAGTCGAATTGGCAGCAGCACACGAGTGGATTAGTTCGAGAGTAGCCAGTAGCTGAGCCTTCAACGATATGAACAGCGTATCAAAATTTTTGCGCATCTCACTCCCATTCTCGTCTTGATTAAGCGCTTCCAGTTCATTATTGGCCTTATTAAATTCCTCCCGACTTTCTGCCAACATGACATTGTGAACAACGGATGCGGACCAATTATGGATCTTATTCTGCGTTAATGAGTCGCCAAGTCCGCTCATTCAATCATATAAAGATTGCACTTTACGTTTATAAGGACTCAGCCTGTTATTAGCCGTCAAAATATTTCCGCCCCCGCCTGTATTCGGATCGCTTTCCATGCTTAACGATGTGAAATGCAACGAAACAGCGAAGAATAGATAAGTCAAAAACCGTGACTGCAGTTGTGCAGAGAATGAGAGATTCGACGATTATGCGACGGTGCATAGAAGCTGGAGAGAGAATGAGAGACACGAAAAGTCAAGAACCGTATCTGCGGCTGAGCATAGAATGAGAGATTCGACGGTTAAACTAATGGAATCTCAGACGACCGAACTCTCATTGAATTTGCTCATAAACTGTTTTTATACCCGGTACTCGAAGAGTATAGGGGTATATTAGATTTGTAATGATAACGGATGTGTGTAACGCACAGTAGGAAGCGTTTCGGACCCCATAAAGTATATAACCATGTCTGTCTGTCCGTCCGTCCGTCCGTCCGTCTTCAGTAGCGCATAGATCTCTGAGACTTTAAAAGCTAGAGCACCCAAATTTTGTATCCAGTCTTCTGTGTTATCAGACTAGTCCAAATTCTAATCAAAATTTTTTCCGGCCCCCTTCCGCCCGCACAAAGAAGGAATGTCAGAGTCATCGACATCGGGTGGAGTGATGTCCCCCCTTCAACGGGGACGGTGTTTCTGCATTTCAAATTTGTGAATTGTATGAAGTCTCGTGTAAGTTAGTTAAGGGCAAGGCGGAAGCGCAATAAAAGCTCGCTCGCTCGCCTTGGCGAATTAAATACTGCATTACATCTGTCGTTGAAATCTGATCGAGCGCAAGCGTGTTAAAACCTTTTTCCGTCGCCTTAATTATGTAAACTCTATAGCCACCCACATTTTCGATTTTTTTCGTTTTATATTTAAAAAACTATTCTTAAATTTCACCCTCTAAGATCAGACTCGGATAATCATCAGAGAGCTCATTTCAGTTTTCGTTCTTTTATTTATTCTTGTCCCTACCTACCGCACCGCTCAGCAATCCTGAAGTGGCTGACGCAAACGCTCTGCCAACTTGAAGCGATGTGAGAGGGGGCCAAGCTGGAGGTGGTGGACAGCTAATCCCGTCCATACCAAAAACGAAAGTGCTCTTTCCCATCGCAATCCAAGGGGACCGTGCGCTGAAGCTTCTTCAGCGACAGAACCCCGAGGTACAAACCGCTGACTGGAAGGTATTGCATGCTGGTAGCCCACTACCCAACGTGGGGGGCCAGCATGTGATCCTCCAGATAAACAAAGCAGCGGAAGACCAACTGTACCCCAAATACGGGAAAATGGCGTGGGGTATGGGGAGTATCTACCTGCGCGTCAGGCCAGCGACAAAGACGCTCACAACCTGCAGGCAGGTTAAGTGGGTCCTCTCGCGTAGCGGCATCGCCTCGCGCTCTTTGCAGAGCCATTTCACCTCATCCCCTACTAAGGTCTTGTGAGGAATATCGATTCCTCACACTTCCGCGGATACCTCCGGCTAGCTGATTCCCCAGGCGCCCGTCGGCACTTCCACTCCAACTTCGGCGCGCTTTCCACCTTAACGGCATCTGTCGTGGCGCCCCCTATTGGTGGTTCCCTCGATCGCGACATACCACAGCTGGCGACGATAGTCTATCGATACCCCTGCATCGATAGGGTTACGGAACCAGTTCCAATCGTGCTGGGCACGATAGGTGCACGCGCGACTTGGAGCTGGTAATTTCCGCCGGTATCTCGCGTAAATTTTCCGCCGCCCGCGTGTGTTTCCTTTTCACCGTCATTTGCCCCTCCGATCCAGGTGCGGTCCGCGCTTTCCACCCTATCGTCGGTTTGCCTCCATCCCACCCAATGGGGCAAACACCTACCCCGGTACTTTGTATTCCATTATTTATCTTTTTATTCTTCATTCTGGTTACACTTCTTCTTCCTCATTGCCCCATTCATGCCTCCACGAATACCTCGGCACTGCCATCTGCCACAGCCGGTTCTGGGACTTTCGATGGCGCGTCCTGCCCTAGTGCTGGATCCTCTGGCACTGCTGCGGGTACTCCTTCCTATGCCAGTGGTCGGTTCCACCTCGGGTTGCGCTCGTTGCTACTCTGCGGCGGCTCTTCCTCCCACAGCTTCGGCTCTTCGGCCTCGCGCGGCACTGGACCAGACGCCCACGTGATGTGAATGGTTTGGTGATGCCACACCATCCCATCACGGACCGCCGTGTGCACGCATTGCGACACGTAGGGCCCACACGCCGCGTTCTCGGGTCCCTGCCACCCTGTCTGCGGCTCCGGATCTTCCGGCTGCGACTGTGGCTGTGGCTGGGCTTCTTGCTGCTGTGGCTGTGGCTGCGGCTGCGACTGGGGCCGTGAGCTTGGCTACGACGGCGGAATTAACTCGTGGCTGCCTCGTGGCTGCTTCGTGGCCACTTAATGGGGCCTTCGACGCTCCCCCTCCGTCCTCTCATACTACGACCGATGCGCGTTTTGTCCCCGGGCTTCTGACCCAGACGGTCTCTCCCCACTCTTGGCCCGCTGCCGACTGGGTGTCTGGATTGCCAGGCTCGCTATCAGTTCTTCCTGGAACTTTGAAGGCGTCCTCCATAGCATCGACCGCTCTGCACCCCCCGGCGGAATCAGGCGTTCGTATACGTCTGCCCCGTCCTCAGCCTACGCTGCCGGCGAGATACTGCCCGTTTTTGTTTCCCACGTCTCAATCACGTCGGCAAACTCCGGTTTCGTCCCATGCTTTTTGACCCAGATTTTAAATGCCTTTCGCTGTATCAGTGCCGCACTGTATCAGTGCCGCACTGCATCAGTTCCTCCTTCCTCAGCGAATGAATCCACTGCCGGCTCCTCATCTTGATACATTTCTTGATACCCCGCTCAGTAACGTCCGTCGACAAGCACCGGCGACAAGCATTTCTTCTCGTGTATAAAGGCACCTGGACTGGACGGGGAAATTCCCAGCCATGTTGCAGGGGACCAAAGAGGTGATCACCCCATGGCTTCTCGCAATATACGCAGCATGGCTAAGAACAGGCCATATCCCGATCCAATGAAGAACCTCTAGAGTTGTCTTCCTCCCAAAAGCAGGAAAGTGCAGCCATGTGAGTTCCAAGGATTACAGACCGATAATCCTAACCTCTTTACTTACTGAAAACACTGAAAAGCTGCTGGATCTACACATCAGAACTGAAATAGGGGGACGGATGTCCACCAACCAGCACGCCTGTAATTGGATGTATTTTTATTGAATTTATTAAGGCACGTCTGCTCCTCTGTATTACTTTTTTGATAATGATTCTTAAATCTTTGCGCTGGGTTCAGCTAACCCGCAACATTCAATACTTATATCTATGTCTTATAATTATGTGTAAGTACATTGGTGTATACATATGTATGCAGAAGGCATACATACGTTGTGTACATATATCTTGACCACTTGAGCTGCAAAGTGCAACGATCAGCATGTATATAAGTGGTGGATCGTATGACATATGCACTCAGTATTCCCACGCGCTACGATCGGCATGTATGTAAGTGGTGGATCGTATGACATATGCGCTGGTGTGTGTATATGCTTAAGTATGGTTTTTTGGATATTGGTATATTTATGACAGAGTGTCACATTTACTGTTATACCCTTTGATTTGTATTACTGGCAGGGTAGGTATACTACACCTCCCTTTTTAAAGAAATGACGTAATATACATATGTAGTCATTTGAAGAGTGTTAAAGTCGGTATAAAAATATTGAAATTAATAGTAATACGTTTTTTTTTTTTGTCTTATTTTATAAGTATATAAAAAAATGTATAATAAGTGTAATAAAGAATGTGTTCTATCTCTTTTTTTTTTTTTATTTGTGTTTATTGATAATCAAAAAAAATTTTTGTATTTTAATCTATTTGATTTACTTTAACTCCATTCAACTTTAAATTTTCATTCGACTTTCCAAGAAGAATTTAAATTTTCTTTTTTTTTTTTTATCTTATTCCCATTTTTTTTTCATTATTTATTTCATTACACTAAAAAAATATTTTTTTTTGTTTTGTTTGGTTGATCAGACCAATGTTTTTTTTTTTTTTTTCATGAAACGTTTCATTGAATATATATTTTTAACCTATCTTTGTGTACCTTTTGCTTCTTATTCTTACTATCTTTAATGTAAATGTTATCATTATTTTCTATTTTTTCTACTATATATGGTCCTAAATATACTGGGTCCAATTTGTAACCTGCTTCGTTTCTTATAAGTACTTTATCTCCTATTTTTAATTCAAAATTTTTTGTTTTTTCATCGTATGCTAATTTTCTATAAGCCTTGGCTTTTTCTAACATAATTCTAGCTCATTTGTATGCTATTTCTAATCTAAGCTTTATTTCCTTAGAGTAGTCATCTAGATTATAGATAGGATCTATGTAATTAGTTTTATTTAAATCTATGAACTGTTTTGGTAGTCTGCCAAATACTAGTTCGTATGGACAATACTCATGCGTTGCTGATGGTGTCGTGTTGAAGCAATAAGTGAAATATTGAATCCAGACATCCCAATCAGTTTTGTCTGCAGAGATGTATGAACGAATGTATTCATTAAATGTTCGATGGCTTCGTTCTATTGTCCCTAATGTTTGGTGATGATATGCAGTAGAGGTGAGATTCTCGATCTTCATATACTTGCATAAATCAGTTAAAATCTGGTTTTTATACTCTGTTCCCATGTCCGAAATGAACGTCTTCATTGGACCGAACTTGAGTATGAAATTTTCGAATATAGCTTTTGCGACACAATTTGCGCTTTTGCTTTTTATTGGAATGGCTACTAAATATTTTGTAAGGTCACAAATTAATGTGACTATATATTCATTTCCATTTTCTGATTTAGGCAGCGGACCAACTGTATCCACTATCACTATATCGAAAGCATTCACAGGTGTTTCTGTGAGAGTCAAAGGAGTTTTTGTGTGTATCTTTGTTTTAGATATTTGGCATTTTTGACATCTACGTACGTACTCTTTTATATGACGTGTCATATTTTTCCAGTAGTAGTGTCTTTTCATTTTTGCTAGCGTTCTTGTAATGCCACTGTGGCCTCCTTGAATTGGATCGTCATGGTATGTAGACAATATTTGTTGTACCTCTTTTTCATCTGTTATTTGGGTCACCGGCTGGAGTAGCGCTACTCTTAAAGATTTTAATATTTTATTGCCCATATTTTTAAAAGAATCTTTTGAAACTGATTCAAAGATCTTTTCGCTCGGTGCCACTTTGAGTTGGCTGATTTGTAATATACCGGCCTCTTTTTCGAGCCTTTGGAAGAACTGACCTAGGTCGAGAATTCCATTGGTATATAAATCGCTAACTTCCATTCTTGCGATAACTTTATTTCCATGTTTAAATAAACATTTAGATTCTGTTATGCGCAAGGTCACTACTTTTCGTACTTCATCATTTGTAATGACTTCGTGTACATTGGGCTTGGGTACATTATGACTTTGCCTTGGCAATAGTTCATATTTTTCTGCTGTACAGGCTTTGTTTTGTCTACTTTGTCGCCTGGTAGTGACTTTCAGGACTTTATATTGCATGTCTTTGAGTTCTTTTATCGTTATACGTGAAAGTGCGTCTGCTACAAAATTATCTTTTCCCTTTAGGTATTCTACTGTGAAGTCGTATTCTTCAAGTTCTAGCCGCATGCGAGTTAATTTCGAACTGGGATTGGTCATAGAAAAAAGATATGTTAGTGGTCTGTGATCCGCTTTAACAACAAAGTGCTTGCCATAAATGTATGGTCTGAAATGGGTAATTGCCCAATGAATTGCCGCTAACTCCTGTTCTGTTGTGCTCTTATTGCTTTCCCCTTTTGTAAATGAACGAGATGCATAAGCTACTGGGAGTTGAATTCCGTCACGGTTCTGAGTTAGAACCGCTCCGCAAGCTTGTTTACTAGCATCTGTTATAATGCAAAATTCTTTGCGAAAATCAGGATATTGTAATAACGTGGGGTGCATAAGCTTTTCTTTAAGGTATTGGAATGCGTTTTGGCATTCAATTGACCATTCAAAAGGAACATTCTTTTTACATAATCTAGTTATGTGCCGTGAATAATCGGCGAAGTTTTTTATAAATCGACGATAATAATTGCAGAATGCTACAAATCGTCTCGCGCTGTCCGCGTCATGAGGGACAGGATAATTTTTAATGACGTCGAATTTCTTGTCATCTGGCAATACTCCTTTGTCAGTGCACTTATGACCTAAGAATGTCACTTCATGCATGAAAAATGAGCATTTTTCTGGATGCAACTTTAGGTTATATTTTCTACATACATTAAAAACATCAGTTAAGTTTTTAATCATGTGTTTTTCGGAACATCCTATCACCATTAAATCATCCATATAAAGGAATGCCTGAGAGGGTTCTAAACCCGAGAATGCTATTGTCATCATTCTCTGAAATGAATTGGGTGCTATTTTAAGACCAAATGGTAATCGCGTGAAGCGATATGAACCATTGCTTGTTGAAAAAGATGTTATATTTCTTGAATTTTCTTCAAGTTCAATTTGGTGAAAACTGTAAGGATGTTCCTGTCTCAGGCCGAGGTACAGCTTCTCAGTCTGTCCAGGGCCCGGTCCCTATACAGAATAATTTGTATTTCGGGGACCACAGAGAGGGATCGGGGGGACGCGAGCGTTGGCACGCGTGGCGCGGCCGGCCGCGTGCGGGGGGGAAAGAGCCCGCCGCGATCGAGGCGAGGGGCGCGTGGTGCGTGGTGTGGTCGGTGGGGTATGGGGTGCAGGCTGCCGGCGGTGGCACCCTCCCCTCATGGTGAGTGAATGGGGCGCAAGAGCACGTGGGCAGTGGTACCCCCCACTCGTGGCTAGCGAGTGCGGTGCAGGCCTACGCCGGCCCCGGTCAGGTGCGTGTGGTGTGGATGGCGGGTCTTTAGGTGAAGGGAAGGGAAGGAAAAGGCGTTTGGGAGATACACAACGGGAAGGGGGAAACCACTGGTTTGGCAAATCGCGTGGCGTCCGCGTACACGTTCGCCAACCAGTGGTCCCCAAGGATGAGGAATAGGTTACGGGGGGGTATTGCTACGGGAGGGGAATCTCAGGCAGGGGGAGTCGTGGCATCCGCGTACAACTTCTCTGACTGAGTTCCCGGCATGCAAGGGGAGTACCAAGTCGCGGGCTTTCGGGTTAGGATATACTACTGGTTAATATGTCGATATTGGAACTACGGTGGGTTTTTTCTTTGTAAAGATTTCTTTTATTGTCTGCCTCGTCTAACTACGGAAATGGTTTGCTACTCTAGGTCCCTGCCGCACCTTTCTACTCCCTAGCTCGCTTACTTAAGACCAGCTTACCCTGCTCCTCCTGCCGCCCGATTTCGTTGGTCAGCTCCTGGCGATCTCCTGTGGGTGTTTTTCTTGTCACTTGAATTGTCCCTTTTATTTTCCACCCACTTCTGCTCCCGTTCACTGCCAGATCTCGACTCCCGAATCCATTTTTCGGTTGCCCACTCCAGGCCTCCAGGCCTCCAGGCCCGAGCCTCTGCCCGTAGCCTCTGCCCGCATTTTGTCGCTTCTGACTCACACTCGCTCTCCGCTCATTCCCCATTCTCGGCTGCCGCTCCTGTTTCCGTTATTCGGGGTCGGGGCTGTGGTGATCTCTCGGCTGGTACCTGCTCTCTCTCTGCCGCTCTCGGCTGCGGCTTTCGTTTACCGTTATGCGGTGTCGGCGCTGGGGTGATCTCTCTGCTGGTATCTGCTCTCTCTGCTGTTCTCGGCTGCGGCTTTTGCTTTCCGTTATGCGGTGTCGGCGCTGTGATGCTCTCTCTGCTGGTCTCGGCTGCGGCTTTTGCTTTCCGTTATGCGGTGTCGGCGCTGTGATGCTCTCTCTGCTGGTATCTGCCTTCTCTGCTGCTCTCGGCTGTTGCTGGTTCCCGTCAGTGATGCTTGGTATGGTTCTTGCTGGTTCCCGTCAGTGATGCTTGGTATGGTTCTCGCTGGTTCCCGTCAGTGATGCTTGATACGGTTCCCGTGAACCGTATCCCCCCGGTCACGATCCCCGTAAAAATAACACGCTTTTGGTGTTTGTGTGCTTACCATCTATTTCTTACCCTATTGTCATAACTACGTACTAGGAAAACAAAATTAGGAACAAGATAATCAGTAATAAAACAAAATAAACTTCATAATTAACAAAAGGAACTTCAGTTGTGTTGTGAGGGGCTGTGCCCCTTCACACTCCCTTCCTACTTCGGGGACGGACGGAAATGAACACCTGGCCGCCTCGGTTGATTGATACCCTAAAAGCGCGACCTTCGTGCTCCTCGATGTGCCGGGTTCGAGGTCCGTCTTCCCGGCCTTGGTGGTACTGCCTTACGCTGTCCTGTAACGCCGTTGGTATGCGCCGGTCTGGTGTCTCCACACGCCACTCTTCTGGCGCCACTGGCCACTCCTGCTCGTCCTGAAGCTCGTTGAGAGCTGGGACTTCGTGGAACAACTCCAGCAGTCCGCCCACGGCTTCCTCGTCGAGCTCCAAGGATGCGCTGTCCCCTTCCCCTGAGGTGTTTAGTTCGGCCTCACTGCTTGGGTGGTCCGAGGGTGGTCCGATTGGAGGGTCATGTGGATCTCCTTCGGCATTTTCGCCGTTTGGCTCTGGGCTTCCCCGGGGGTTTACTTCCTCTTCGGGCTCGGGGAACCGCCCTTCGACAGGAGAAGGGGTTGGGGAGCCCCAGTCGAACCAGGCCAGGTCGATGCCTGATTCGATACTGACCCGCTCTGGTGTAGTGTCATCCTCGCCGGGTAGTGGGCGCTGACGGGGAAAGCTTTCGGTGGAGGTGGTTTCGTCTCCATCTCTTTGTGTGCAGCTTATCCCTGATGAGGATTCTGGAGTGCTAGCGATTTCTATTGGTGGGGGACTTACGCGTAGCTCCGGGGATGCCCTGGCTACAACCACCTCTCCTTCTATCCATCCTTCCATCCATTCTCGGATATACTGGTCCTGGGGGTCCATCACAGGCATAGACCCCTCCTGGTCTGGGTCTTCGCCGGAGCTGATGTCGGAGTACTGGGGACGATATGGGCTGGTCTGGCGTGTGGTCCGGGCCAGCTCCTGGGCCTTGTTAAATCGTCCATCGCGGAGTACTTCCTCATCGCTCTCGCTGCTGTCCCATCCAGGTCCATGGCCCCAGCGTGGCTCGGCGTCCACTGGCGCGTCGAGGTTCTCAACCCTCACCCGTGCTGCCTGTTGGGGGTAGGTCCGGGAATGGAGCCTACTCCGCCCTGTGGTGGGGGGTGACGGTGACTTTAGCCGCTTTGGGTACAGCCTGGCCTGCCGCTCGTATTCATAGCGTGAGACCTCGTGCGGTGGTGACGACGGCGGGATCCCTATGTCTGCTTCCTTCGTGGTCCGGTGATTTGATTCCCTCTGCAGGGACTGGGAAAGCTGCTGGCATCTTTTCCGCAGGCGTACCAACTCCTCACTCAGGGCTCGGTTTGTGGCCCGCAGCTCGTCGAGAGCATCTCGTGACGTATCTGGGCGTAGGACGCGCCCTGGGTTGTTGGCGGCAGTGACCTGGTCTCCCATCGCGTAGAGGTGCTGCAGGGCTTCGCGTGACGTGGAGGGGCCGTCAAATTGCCCAGTTGGGCCGATGGAGTTGCCGTGTTGTGGTTCCGCCGTCGTGTGCAGGGCCGGAGTCCCGGTGTGGAGGTGGCGCTGGGCCATGATGTCGGCGTGATACGCTAGGCACGCTTCGGCGAACGCGTTCGGGGGTTCCCTGTTTGTTCCCTGGACTGGTGTGGGCGCTGTGACGTTGTTCGAACTGGTCGAGGGGGGTCCTGCTGGGGTGATGTCTTGTGCCTCGTGGGGCATCTCTGCGGGGAACGTGCTGCTGTTCCTAGGGCGTCCTCTCTGACCCCCTGGTGTCTCTGGCAGCTGTGTGTCGCTTGGTTTGGCGTGGTTCTTGCCGGCGTGTCTAAGGGGAGAAACTTTTGGATATCAGATCCTGCCTAGCTAACGGCTACCTTGTCCCTGGCCCTACCTATAGGTGCGACTTACAATTTGGGGAAAGCTATCATTATGTACCATGCGATGTTAATACTTAAACAATACTTATACAATGCAGTGGCTTATGTCTAGCCCGTTAAGCGGGGTTATACTGGGCTTACTCTGACTGTTGCCGCGGTTCCCCCTTGCGGGGTAAGGACATTAGGGCAGCGCACTACTCTAAGTGGCCCTCATGAATTCGCGTTCGCTTGGGCTCGCCCGCCCGGCTCGTCTTCTGTTTCGGTATCCTCGTGGTTGTTGCGGTCGTCGTCGTTGTCCTCGTAGAAGGCCTTGAGATCTGCCAGCCCGGCGGTTCGTCGCTGCCGTCCTTGGTGCTGTTGTAGTCGTACTATGTTCGGGGAGATAAACTGGAGTACCCGGTACGGTCCCTCGTACTTAGGTGCTAGCTTTGCAGCGAAGTTGTCTGCTGCCTTGGAGAGGTGGTGTTGGCGTAGCATGACTAGTGTTCCGATTGTGGGTCTCCATTCGCGTCGTCGAAGGTTGTATGCCCTTCCTTGGTCTTGTGATGCGCGTTGGGTGTTTTGTCGCACCACTTGGAAGATGTCACGTAGCCTCGTAGCCTTGTCGGAGGGTGTCTCCCTATCTTCGCCCAAGCCTGGGGTTGTCTCTTCGTATAAGGCTCCGGGTAGCCGTGGTTCACGTCCCAGAACGAGGAAAGCTGGGCTGAACCCCGTCGTGTCGGAGGTGCTGCTGTTGATCGCTAGGCTGAGTTCAGGAAGTAGATCGTCCCACGTCCTCTGGTCTCCGTCGATATATTGGGCAATCATTGTTTTGATCGTCCGGTTAGCCCGCTCAGTCGGATTCTGCTGTGGGGTATAGGGAGCGGTGTGTTCCAGTTCGATCCCGGCCAGCTTGCAGAAATTTCGGAAAGAGCGACTCGTGAACTGGGTGCCATTGTCGCAGACGAGCCTCCTGGGGGCACCGAATCGACCCAGAATTCTTTCTCGGAATGCTCTTTCCAGCAGAGCAGTGGTGGCTTTGCGCAGGGGAACCAGTTCTACCCATTTACTAAAGGCGTCGAAGAAAACCAATAGCATGGTATTCCCGTGCTTGGACCGCGGCAACGGACCCACGAAGTCAGCGCAGAGGATGTCAAGTGGTCCTTGGGCCTGACGTGTCAGCATTTGTCCAGCCGGTTTGGCTTGACTCACCTTGAATCGTTGGCAACTGACGCACCGTTTGATGTAGTGGGCGACATCCCGGTAGAGTCCAGGCCAGTAGTACCGCTGGATAATCCGGGTAGTCGTCTTCCTGATTCCCAGGTGACCCGCTGTCGGATGATCGTGGCATTCCTCTAGTACTCGGTGCCGGTGATTCTTGGCGACGCATAATTTCCACTGGATGGGGTCCTCCTCGACTGATTTGTTACTGGCATGTTTGTAGATCTGCCCATTCTCTATGATAAAATCCGATAACTTCTCTGGTTGTTCTTGTATCCGATGGTATAACCGTCTTAGCCATGGACATGTGTTTTCTTCTTCTTCGGCGCGTTGCAATGACTCCACTGGTTGTCGTGAGAGAGTGTCGGCGACGACATTCTGGCTTCCTCGTCGATAGTGGATATCGAATTGGTATTGTTGGAGTTCCAATGCCCATCGAGCGATACGTCCAGTGGGGTTATCTATGGAGTTCAGCCATTTTAATGCGAGGTGATCCGTAATCACGTCGAAATGGTAGCCCTCCAAGAAACATCGAAGCTTCCGGATGGCCCAAACGATGGCCAGACACTCTTTCTCGGTGGAGGAGTAGTTTTCTTCGGCCTTGAGTAACCGTCGGCTGGCGTAGGCGATGACCCGCTCTTCTCCCGCTATCTGCTGTGTCAATACGGCTCCGAGACCGTACGCACTGGCGTCTGTCTGTAAAACGAACCGCTCGTTGAAATCCGGGCAAGCTAGCACTGGTGCCTGAGTCAATTTCTCCTTCAGCGTTTCGAAAGCCTGCTGCTGATCTTTGGTCCAGACCCAATGTTGATCCTTTTTCAGGAGAGTGGTCATTGGCTGCACTATGGTGGCGAAGTTAGGGACGAAACGTCGATACCATGAGGCCATTCCGATGCAACGCCGCAGCTCCTTTACCGTGGTGGGTGGTGTCAGTCTTTGCACCGCGATGACTTTCTCGGGGTCGGTGTGAATCCCGTGTTCGCTGATGACGTGTCCGAGGTAAACCAGGCTCTTCCTGAAGAAACTGCATTTGTTTCGGTTCAGTCTAAGATTTGCCTCTCGCAACCTTCGGAAGACTTCTCGCAAGTTCTCTATGTGTTCCTCTAGGCTTGACCCGATGACGATGATATCGTCCAAATATGCGAAGGCGTATGGTTCCATGTCGGGCCCGATGACACTGTCTAAGGCCCGTTGAAAGGTCGCTGGTGCTGAGTGCAGGCCAAATGGCATGACCTTCCAGTGGAAGAGCCCTCTGCCCGGCACGGTGAATGCGGTGGCTTCCCTGCTACCCTCGGCGACGGGGATCTGCCAATATCCGTTCTTCAGATCCAACGTTGAAATATAACTTGCGTTCCGGAGCCTCTCCAGGATGTGGGTGATGCGTGGTAGGGGGTATGCGTCTGGCACGGATCGGGCGTTTAATTGGCGATAGTCCACGCACATACGCATCTCTCCCGTCTTCTTTCCCACCAGTACGATTGGGGCACTGTGGGGGCTCCTGGATGGCTCGATTCGACCGTCTCGAAGTAGTTCCGTCACTTGCGCATCGATGATTTTCTGCATGGCTGGATTTTTCGGGAAGTATCGTTGTTTCACGGGCTTGTCGTCCCGCATGGTAATTGTGTGCTCGGCAATTTGCGATATCCCGTTCAGCCCTTCAAACTTTGCCAGTTCCTCCTCCAGGAATTTTTCTGCTTCAGGCGTGGGGGGCTGCGTGGAGACTGGATCTGGTTGCCATGGCGAGAGTTCCTCTAGTTCCTTGGCGGTGACAGCTGCTAGATTGCCACTGTTGTGATACTGGTCGTTCGTTCGAAAGGGGTTCTTCTGTTGTGCTGTGTTTGCGCGTGGTGTACGGAAAGGGTTCCGTTCCCGTGCGGTCACTGCGTCGGCTAGGGGTTCTAGGTCGTAGCTTCGTTGTGCCAGAGTCCTGGTTTTGCGGTTGAGTTGGCTTGACCGGGGCTCTGTGGATGCTCTGGGCGCTAGTTGCGTGCCGTCGGGGCTTGGCGTTGAGGTTTTCCGTTGCGTGCATTGGGTGGGCTTCTGCGTCAAAAAGGCGCGTTCTTTCGTTAATGCCCAAGTGTCCGCGTTGCTCTGCTGGTCGGCTGGAATCGTCTTGGTCAACGAGGCGAGTGTGCTCGTCGACGCCAAGGTTCCTGCCCTGTGTCGTGGCGGTGTTGGGGACTCCTTGGTCAACAAGGCGTGTGTGCTTGTCGACGCCAAGGTGTCCGCGCTGTTCTGCTGATCCGCAGGAGACGTCTTGGTCAACGAGGCGAGTGTGCTCGTCGACGCCAAGGTTCCTGCCCTGTGTCGTGGCTGTGTTGGGGACTCCTTGGTCAACAAGGCGTGTGTGCTTGTCGACGCCAAGGTGTCCGCGCTGTTCTGCTGATCCGCAGGAGACGTCTTGGTCAACGAGGCGAGTGTGCTCGTCGACGCCAAGGTTCCTGCCCTGTGTCGTGGCGGTGTTGGGGACTCCTTGGTCAACAAGGCGTGTGTGCTTGTCGACGCCAAGGTGTCCGCGCTGTTCTGCTGATCCGCAGGAGACGTCTTGGCCAACGAGGCGAGTGTGCTCGTCGACGCCAAGGTTCCTGCCCTGTGTCGTGGCGGTGTTGGGGACTCCTTGGTCAACAAGCCGTGTGTGCTTGTCGACGCCAAGGTGTCCGCGCTGTTCTGCTGATCCGCAGGAGACGTCTTGGTCAACGAGGCGAGTGTGCTCGTCGACGCCAAGGTTCCTGGGTTGTCCTGTTGGTCCGTTTGGTTCGAACTATTGACCGCAACTATGGTCGACCCCCTTGGAGCCACCGTGTTTTCGGTCGTACTTGTGGGTATGTCTTGGTGCCTCGAAGTCTCGCGTTGTTGACTGCGTCTTCGTTTCCGGGGATTTGGTCGTGCGTCGGGTGCTGTGGTCGTCTTCGGGTGATTCGCGGCAGCTGTGGGACAACTTGTCTGGACGGGGGGATCGGCGAATGTGACTGTGCGCGGTTGTAGCGATGCGCCTCCTGTTGGTGGGGAGCCGGGAGGCTGACGTAGCTTTAGTTGTAGGTATGCCCTTCCACAGTGGATGCTAGCGCGGATACCGCAAAGGAAATCCAGACCTAGGATGACATCGTCCAACACTGTTGACAGAACTAGCAGAGATATCTGGGCCTCCTGTTGGTCAAGGCGCACCCTAGTTGATATCGCCTGGGTTATGTCCTTCCGAGTTCCGTCCGCCAGACTGATCCTGGTCCTTACTTCTCGTCGATTTTCAGCCGTTCCCAACTCTTCGGCCACCCTTTGACTGACGAATGACCGCGTTGCTCCAGTGTCAAGAGTCGCCGAGAAGGCTCTCCCATTTATGGTCACCAAAGCTGCGATCCTTCCTCCGACCATACTCAAAGGGTGAGGGACTTCGGGTCCTAAGTGTGTGTCTCCGTCCGCGTCCCTACTGGGCGGAGACTCGATCCGTTTCCCGACTCGGTCTTCCTGCAGCAGTAGATGGTCCTGATATTTCGGCGACCACAATCCCAACAGAAAAGCTTCTGCCGATTGGCGCATGCTTGAGCAAAGTGTCCTGCCTCCCCACAGTTCCGGCATGCCCGGCTCACATCGATTGGCCGTTCTTCCTCTTGAGTTATTACTCGCGCAACCCCATTCGATGTCCCGTTTGTGATGCCTCGCGGTGCTATGGTCTCGTTGGTGGAGTACGCTGCGCGGGGTCCGCGGGTTGGTCCGGTTCCGCTGCTGCGAGGGGACTCGCGGTCTCGTGCAGTCTCGTACGCTGCGACGAGCTGTGTGAGCTCTGTTAGGGTATTGAAGTCCTGTCGTCTGGTGTACATTTGATACTCCGGTCGGAGATTCTCGTAGATTCGGTCCAGTTCCTGCTCCCGCGTGAACTTGGCACGCTGCATCATCAGTCGTAACTCTATCATGTAGTCCCGGAAGGATTCTCGGGGCCTCTGTTCCCGGCTCCGGATGGTGTCTTCCAAGCGCTGAAAGTATCTGGGTGGTAAGAAGAAGTCCAGAAATTCCTTGCGGAAATCCGTCCAACTCTGGCCCTGCATCTGGAAGGTCCTGAACCATCCTTCAGCTTTACCTGTCAGGAGGCCCGAGATAGCCCGCGGCAGCTGTTCTGGGCTCCCGCCGTAGGATTCGACTCGCTCCTCCAGTCGTTCGATGAATGCCAGTGGGTCCGTGTGACCATTGAAGGTGAGTCCCCACTTCCTGAGCTTGTCTGCCAGGAGGGAGTACGATATCTCTCCACATCCTGGGCGAAATGCTCGTTGGACCGAAAGGCCACGTGATTGGTCGGGATCACCGTTGAATGACAGCTCCGTCACCCCTGTCCGGGGTCCGATGCTACTGGACACGGGTCGTCTGTGCTCGTGGCTTGCCTCGGGTATGGCCCCAAGAGACTGGCCTGAAAGGGGACGTGCTTGGTCGTAGCCCAATAACGGTGGGGCCGGGTGGTCCCTTGGTCCGGTGCTGAATCCTCGGCTCGTACTGGGAAGTTCCGGTAGCAGCAGTCGTTGGACTCCTTGATGCGGAGGATTATCTTCTGTGGCCGACGTGTTGGCCTCGGAATCCTGGGTGTTTAGCTCCGGCACTGTCAGTCGAAGTTTCTGCTCATCCATGTCTTCCTCCCTCTTTGCTCGAGTCGCAGGACCTGGTGATGTGGCTGGGCTTCGATGCTCCCTGGGACTCGGAATGTTCCCGAAATGCGAGTTCAATTCGTCCAGCCTCGCCTGTACCTCCTCGGAGTGTCCGCCTCGTCCAATAAAATTGGAGATCCGGCCGCGTAGCTCCTCTACGGTACCGGCTTCTCCGAGTCCGAACTCCTTGGCCAAGCTCTGCAGTTCGTCCTTTCTACGGGAGTTCAACCAGCGGGTGCCCATCGTGTTGCGGGTTCGCTGCGTTTGCTCTTAGCGCGTGGTATGGCCCCGAAGGATCGGTGACTCTTGATGAAGGTACGTGGCCCGTGGAGTGACCGGACACGCGGCGCGGCACCGGGGTCAAGGATCCTCAGCGAAGGTATGCGGTGTGCCACTGGATTCAGGGATCCTGGGTCAGGATCAGCGTTAGTGTACGAGGCGCGGCACTGGAATCAGGGATCCTTCGAAAGGATATGCAATGGTTGGACGCGCGGCGCGGCACTGGATTCAGGGATCCTTCGAAAGGATAGGTTTCTCAGCGTTAGTGTACGAGGCGCGGCACTGGGATCAGGGATCCTTCGAAAGGATATGCACTGGCGCGGCACTGGATTCAGAGATCCTTCGAAAAGATAGGTTTCTCAGCGTTAGTGTACGAGGCGCGGCACTGGGATCAGGGATCCTTCGAAAGGATATGCAGTGGTTGGGCACGCGGCGTAGAACCGGATTCAGGGATCCTTCGAAAGGGTATGTTTCTCAGCGTTAGGGATTCTTCTTAGTCTTTTCCTGGTCTTGGGCGTGATGCTTCCCGGTCGAGGGCTCGGACTTGATTATTTTTCCTGGGCTCGGACTCCTCCTTTTATTGCTGCCGCCAAGCTTTTCTCCGAGGGCTCTGCTGCGGAGCGAGGCACTCTCTCTCCTCTGCTGCCACCTTGTCGTTGTCTCGTCGTGTCGCTGTGTCGTCGTGTCGCCGCTGCCCGCGTTAGGAATGTTGCGCGCCCTCTCTCGACCGCCGAGAGACACGCGACTCGTGCTTGATCGTCGCGTACCGCGGCGAGCGGCTGTTGTTCGCCTTGCCGCTGTATCGCGGTGGACGCCCTCTCTCTCCGATAGTACCGCTGCTGCTGTCTGGCCGCGCAAGCCACGTGGATGGGCCAAGCTCTTCTTCTGGCGTCACGTGCCGTCTCTCTCGCACGTGGTGAGGCGATGGCGTGGCGTTGTAATCGCTTGCGGTTGTTTGCTAGGAGGGAGGGGGAAAGACCAGCCTCGGCTGTATTTGAACCAGAGAATAAGATTGGTGCTCTGCTCCTGTTTTCCTACGCCTTTTATTTTCTGCTCCCGCTGCTGCTGCTAGCTGTCCACGATGGGTTTGATTGTACAACCTCGTGGCCGCGTCATCCCGCTATTCTGCTACACTGGTTACTGTACTGCACCCCGAACTATCCCTTCCCCGATCCGCTCTCAAGTCCCTGCTCGGGCGCCATCTGTAAGGATGTTCCTGTCTCAGGCCGAGGTACAGCTTCTCAGTCTGTCCAGGGCCCGGTCCCTATACAGAATAATTTGTATTTCGGGGACCACAGAGAGGGATCGGGGGGACGCGAGCGTTGGCACGCGTGGCGCGGCCGGCCGCGTGCGGGGGGGAAAGAGCCCGCCGCGATCGAGGCGAGGGGCGCGTGGTGCGTGGTGTGGTCGGTGGGGTATGGGGTGCAGGCTGCCGGCGGTGGCACCCTCCCCTCATGGTGAGTGAATGGGGCGCAAGAGCACGTGGGCAGTGGTACCCCCCACTCGTGGCTAGCGAGTGCGGTGCAGGCCTACGCCGGCCCCGGTCAGGTGCGTGTGGTGTGGATGGCGGGTCTTTAGGTGAAGGGAAGGGAAGGAAAAGGCGTTTGGGAGATACACAACGGGAAGGGGGAAACCACTGGTTTGGCAAATCGCGTGGCGTCCGCGTACACGTTCGCCAACCAGTGGTCCCCAAGGATGAGGAATAGGTTACGGGGGGGTATTGCTACGGGAGGGGAATCTCAGGCAGGGGGAGTCGTGGCATCCGCGTACAACTTCTCTGACTGAGTTCCCGGCATGCAAGGGGAGTACCAAGTCGCGGGCTTTCGGGTTAGGATATACTACTGGTTAATATGTCGATATTGGAACTACGGTGGGTTTTTTCTTTGTAAAGATTTCTTTTATTGTCTGCCTCGTCTAACTACGGAAATGGTTTGCTACTCTAGGTCCCTGCCGCACCTTTCTACTCCCTAGCTCGCTTACGCAAGACCAGCTTACCCTGCTCCTCCTGCCGCCCGATTTCGTTGGTCAGCTCCTGGCGATCTCCTGTGGGTGTTTTTCTTGTCACTTGAATTGTCCCTTTTATTTTCCACCCACTTCTGCTCCCGTTCACTGCCAGATCTCGACTCCCGAATCCATTTTTCGGTTGCCCACTCCAGGCCTCCAGGCCCGAGCCTCTGCCCGTAGCCTCTGCCCGCATTTTGTCGCTTCTGACTCACACTCGCTCTCCGCTCATTCCCCATTCTCGGCTGCCGCTCCTGTTTCCGTTATTCGGGGTCGGGGCTGTGGTGATCTCTCGGCTGGTACCTGCTCTCTCTCTGCCGCTCTCGGCTGCGGCTTTCGTTTACCGTTATGCGGTGTCGGCGCTGGGGTGATCTCTCTGCTGGTATCTGCTCTCTCTGCTGTTCTCGGCTGCGGCTTTTGCTTTCCGTTATGCGGTGTCGGCGCTGTGATGCTCTCTCGGCTGGTACCTGCTCTCTCTCTGCCGCTCTCGGCTGCGGCTTTCGTTTACCGTTATGCGGTGTCGGCGCTGGGGTGATCTCTCTGCTGGTATCTGCTCTCTCTGCTGTTCTCGGCTGCGGCTTTTGCTTTCCGTTATGCGGTGTCGGCGCTGTGATGCTCTCTCTGCTGGTCTCGGCTGCGGCTTTTGCTTTCCGTTATGCGGTGTCGGCGCTGTGATGCTCTCTCTGCTGGTATCTGCCTTCTCTGCTGCTCTCGGCTGTTGCTGGTTCCCGTCAGTGATGCTTGGTATGGTTCTTGCTGGTTCCCGTCAGTGATGCTTGGTATGGTTCTCGCTGGTTCCCGTCAGTGATGCTTGATACGGTTCCCGTGAACCGTATCCCCCCGGTCACGATCCCCGTAAAAATAACACGCTTTTGGTGTTTGTGTGCTTACCATCTATTTCTTACCCTATTGTCATAACTACGTACTAGGAAAACAAAATTAGGAACAAGATAATCAGTAATAAAACAAAATAAACTTCATAATTAACAAAAGGAACTTCAGTTGTGTTGTGAGGGGCTGTGCCCCTTCACAAAACCTGACATTAAGTCAAGGCATGAAAAGTATTTAGCTCTGCCAGTTGGTCTAGAATATCATCAATTCTGGGGAGCGGAAATTTATCAGAAAGTAACTTTTTGTTGATTTGGCGATAGTCAATTACTAATCGCCATTTCTTTTCTTCCGAATTTGGTAATGATTTTTTTCGGAACTAACAGGAGTGGGCTGTTATACTCGGATACAGACGGTTCTACGATTTTGTCGTGTATTAATTTCCCTACTTGTTTCTGGATTTCATTAGCTTGGCTATGCGGGCTTCTGTAGTTTTTGATATAAATGGGCTCATCATCTTTAAGTCTTAATGTTTGTTTATAAAAATTATTTGTCGCTATTGGTTCGGTTTCCAGTCCGAACACGTCACTATACTTGGTGCATAATTCTGTTATGTTATATTCAATGAAAAGAACAGTTTTTTTTCTAATGTTTCATGAAAGAAAATTGAATTGTATTTTCAAAATCTTAGTTTTCATTTAATCTTATATGGGATTTTAGAATGTAATAGGGTTTTATTCATTCCTCTATTTGAAAATCGAAGAAAAAAAATTGGAGCGATATTTTCATTGCAATGAACTTATTGCAAGATTTATCAATTACACAAATATTCTAAACGCTGCTGAGTATAAATACTCAGCGCCAGAGACGTGGAAAAGTTAGTTATTTAGTGTATGTGGTTGGCTCACAATTCAAATTACATTTCATATTTATAAAAAAAAAATTCTCCAACCACATATGTTAGTATTAAAAGCCTAGCAGATTTTAGTGTTTTGTGAATTGCACTGACGTGCTTCAATTCACAGGTAGAAATTAAGTCTATGGCAAGTTAAGGCTTACGCATATTTGCGGCCCCCTTGCGTGGCTTCGCTCGGCTGCGAAGTTTTAATTCAGCTTTCAGGTCGTTGATGCGCTCTATGTAGCGTTGCCGGTCTTCTGGTGTCGTTGCTGCCGCCAGCAAATCTTGTTGCAGTCGCTTTTGTTGAAGTAACTTTCTTACTTGTCCTCCACGTTTTGTCTTCTTTTGCTCCGTCGGCTTTTTCTCCTGCCGTGCCCGGTACTCAGCTATTGTGAGTGGGCGTGGTCCATCGTTTGGAAACACCTTCAGGTGCTCCTGAATTGAAAGTGCTTCCCTTTGCTCAATAGGAGCAGAATCTGTGTTGTCGTCACTCATAAGCGCGTTAAGCAGTGCCTGCGCTGGTCATCGCACAGGCTTTGTGGGCGTTTGGGGTGTGTATGTGTGTGGTTGTTGGTTTAGATTAGCTTGTAAGTCAAAAGTTCCATTCAGTGGTCGACGGTGCTGTGCTTCGTCTACTTGGACCTTGCACGCATCTTTCTGCGCTTACGCTTCAACCTACGCATACGCTTCTTACGCCACTTAGCTCTCATTTTCCTTCTTGTCGGTTTGACTGGTCGAGAACTGTTGCTTTGCAGTGGAATCACAGCACTTTTTTTTTTCATTAAATATTAAAACTTAGCATTGTAGCTTCGTGAACTTGTCACGGTCGCCATGTAATTGGATGTATTTTTATTGAATTTATTAAGGCACGTCTGCTCCTCTGTATTACTTTTTTGATAATGATTCTTAAATCTTTGCGCTGGGTTCAGGTAACCCGCAACATTCAATACTTATATCTATGTCTTATAATTATGTGTAAGTACATTGGTGTATACATATGTATGCAGAAGGCATACATACGTTGTGTACATATATCTTGACCACTTGAGCTGCAAAGTGCAACGATCAGCATGTATATAAGTGTTGGATCGTATGACATATGCACTCAGTATTCCCACGCGCTACGATCGGCATGTATGTAAGTGGTGGATCGTATGACATATGCGCTGGTGTGTGTATATGCTTAAGTATGGTTTTTTGGATATTGGTATATTTATGACAGAGTGTCACATTTACTGTTATACCCTTTGATTTGTATTACTGGCAGGGTAGGTATACTACACGCCTTCACCAAGGGAAAATCGGTGGAAACAGCACTACACTCGCTAGAAGCTACCGCCGAGAAAGCCCTTAACAACAAAAAATATGCACTAGGAGTATTCGTAGATATATCCGAAGCCATAATGGACTACCTAGGAGCAACCAGTGCCCCCCAGCAATCAATCTCTGGATAATCCTCGTGTGGTGAAAAGATACTGAAAAGAAGACGTATCACAAGCTAATGGAACGAACCCAGCGACAGGCTCTGCTTTTTATAGAAGGAGCGCTGCAGCAACGCCAACCAAAGCACTCGAAACATTACTCGGAATCGACCCCCTCGACATCTACGCTAGGCTGGCTGCAGGCAAGGCAGCACAGCACCTGATTGCGTCGGGGAACATGTCTTCCCAAAGATACGGGCACAATTCAATTGGAATGGACATGATCAGTATCACTGACTACATGATCTCCCAAACGTGCCCTGAAGTAAAAACAAACATATTTATGGTACCCGAAGACTGAAAAGCGGGATGGGACCAGACTTAACACCTCAACATATACACAGACGGCTCCAAAATGAATGAAGGAGTATTAGAAGGCCTATACTGTACGAACCCTGAAATAAGGGAGTCTTATAAGCTACCCGACTGATGCAGCATATTCCAGGCGGAAGTCTTCGCCATCAAGAAGGCAGCTCAGCTCGTAGGGCGACCACACAATACGGTTAACATATTCGTTGACAGCCAAGCAGCGATAAAATCCAAGCAGTCGTCCGCGGTCAGTTCCAGAAGTGGCCTGGCAAGCAGGGAGGCACTAGACTCACTAAGCACGACTAAGTCAGTGCAGATCTATTGGGTTCCCACTCACCAGGGCATGGAAGGAAACGAAGCGGCGGACGTTCTGAAGACCGTGAGAGGCAGGCCAAAATGAAGACTGACAGCAGGTGGAAGAACACCACCACCTGCAGAACGCAATGATGAACTCAGCCACTATCTGCGGCATCTTCCACGGAAGGATTGCAGACTGTTAGTGGGCATACTAACAGGCCACTGCCTGGCTGCGTCGCATGCAGCCACCTCGATTCTGGGGGACTTTGGGACCTTCAAAAATCCGGATAACTAAGGGCAATTCTAGCCTAACCTAACCTTTGACAGTAATTTATAGTTTCCGCGGTGCTGGATACAGGCCTTTAGATGTTATCTGTTTCTATTTATGTTTACATATAATTTTTGTAACAGCTTCTACATTTTTACTTTTACTTGTATAACTACATATTTGAGACGTGGAAGTGTTTGCCAAAGAGAGTGGGAATGAGTAACCGCTTGGCAGGCGTTGCGTAGCCACTGAAATTTAATTTGTTCCTACTGGCTATAATAATGATCAGACCTGATCTAGATTCAGCAATCTGGTAGATACGGTAATTTTCCCTGATTCTGCGTCTTGGTTTTCTCGTATCTTAAAATTAGCGCTTTGTAGGGTCGGAAGGGGGCGTAGCAAAATTTTAAAATACACTTGTACTGAACCAAAGACAATATAAACACATTATTTTGTGCATGTCACAGATTTTCGTTCTTTGTGCGGGCGGAAAGAGGCGGTGCGAAATTTTTAAATACTCGTAGTAGTGCGATAATACAGGAGTCTAGATACAAAACTTGATTACTCTAGCGCCTAGATCTATCATTTATCAGAAAAAAATAAGCTTGGCTCAAAGCGATAATATAGCTGTTTCGATTTATTTTGATTAGACTAAAATCGTATGAGATTTTTTTTTTATTCAAAAAGTGTTTTTTTTTTTTGCATAGAATAGATTTTTAGTGCCTCAAGTAATATGTTGATGGGTATAAGGAAGCGCCTTCTAAATGCCGATAGAAAATTACTATTATAATAATCTATAACTTCGATGTACAAAATTAGTTATAAATACATACAAATATTTTCATAATACGTAGTAACCTAAAAAATAATTATATCTGAGTAGCTTTTTCATTTACCTAATTATAGAATCTGCATAAAAAATTAAATAATATTATAAATATTATTTATCTAATATTGTAGTTTTACACAATTGCATATGCAGCATAATTCGCAATTCCACATAAGTTTATGCCTTTCTTCAATCTCATGTAGCCAGATTCACCCCAACGGTCGCCCCACCAATTCTTTAATATCCAAAAATCTTTTCCGAATCCAATTACCAACATTGCGTGATTTACAGATTTGGACGAACATGAATCATCGTCATAAACACCGTCACTGAAAAAAATTAAGTAGGTATAATATATATAACAATTAACTTTGGATTTTATTGTGGAAAAATATTAAAACCGAGTGGGCCTTTACCACGGTTCACACTTTATACCCATATATGAGCTTACGATAGATTATTATATATTCAAAAAAGGGACGAATTAAATTTTGGGCAAAAAATAATATTTCAAACGAGAGGGAAGGTTGTGAGCCGCGGCAATGTTTTATACCTGGTACTCAGTCAGAATATATGTGATCTTATGATTTATGTAATTTATTATATGTTCGCAAAAGGGACGAATTAATTTTTGGCCAAAATGGAACATTTTAAAAAATTAGGTCGAGCCCTATTCTAGATTTTTATATATTAAAAGTTATCTGTTTCCATATTTTTTTACATATGATTTTTACATCTGCTTCTAAATTTTAACTTGTACATGTATAACTACATATTCGAGAAGTGGAAGTGTTTAAAAAAGAGAGAGGGAATGAGAAAGCGCTTGGAAGGCGTTGCGTAGCCACTGAAATGTAATTTGCTTCTTCTGGCTATAATAATGATCTAGATTCGGCAATCTGATAGACACGGTCATTTTCCATTATTATGTGTTTTTGGTTTTCTCGTACCTTAAAAATTGTGGATTCCACAGATTTTTTGGTTTTTTGTGGGTGCGTAAGGGGGCGTGGCAAAATTTTGAAATAAACATGTATTGAAGTGATATCACTGGAGCTTGGATAGAAAGTTTGGTTGCTCTAGCTCTTATAGTCTCTGAGAACTAAGCGTCAAAGAAGACGAATGGGCAAAGCCCAAGACAGGATAGCGTGTGAGAGAGAGCGGGAGGGAACGATGAATTTCGAAATGGTTTTTTCACTGTAGCTTTATTAATGATGCAATCTGATCTAGATTCAATACTCTGATAGAAATGGCCATTCTCTATGATTCTGTCTATTTAGTTTTCTTGTATCTTCGGAATTGTGTATGCCACAGACTTTCGTTCTTTGTGTGGGCAGAAGGGGGCGGAGCGAAATTTTGAAATAGACTTGGAGTAGTACGATATCACAGGAGACTGGATACAAAATTTGGTTGCTCTAGCTTTAATAGTCTCTGAGATATGGGCGCTAATGAAGACGGACGGACAAACAGACAGCTATTGATGCTGCTCAAGAATACCCCTATACTCTTCGAGAACCGGGTATAAAAATATCAATCCGCCACCACACCTTAAAATGTTCGAAAATGCAAAAAAATCAATGGCTTGTACGAAGAGCTATAAAATTGCATTCCATTTCAATTTTAGCAACCGCTTCTAACAGATATGTGGTCAATAGTTGTCAGCAACTGCCTACTTTTTAAATTTTGAAAAATTTTGATTTTTGAGAGAGGAGTATATTTATTTTTTATATTTCTTTATTTATTCCGCCAATGGATTAATCCTCATCTCTCTAACTTAACTCTAAACTTAAAATTACTTTAAAAATATTCCCTGAGCTCTTGCCTAAGCAAATCCTTCTTGGCTCCCCAACTAAATCAAATGCTTGCCGGCAGGGAGTTGAACGTCCGCAGAGCCCTTAAGAATGGTTCGTTCCGTGCATTAATAGTCCTAGCAGCCCTTTCATTAAATGGAACCAAGGTACGGAGATTCGTGGCTGGGACGTTAAAGTCGAGCAAACTCATTAAGAATGGGATGTCAATGCTACCATTTATTAAATCATTAAGAAACAGCAGTCCTGCTATCGAGCACCTATCTTTAAGGGTGCAAGTATGCACTAAATGCAACTGATTTCGAGTAAAATTTCTTTTTCAAAAATGTAGTTGATGCCGTTTTTGAACTATTTCGTTCCGCTTGGGGCTTAAAATTCATTCCGTGAACCGTGCTACTGAACTACAGGATTTCTAATGGGGATTGGTTGTGCGTTATCGCGACAGTCACTGGTTACTGGGGATGCTACTGAACCGTGCGTGATCGCAACGATTCGTAAAATTACGGGATTTCCAGTGAGGATTGACTGTGCGTTATCGCGACAGTCACTAGCTACGAGAGGATGCTACTGAACCGTGCGTGATTGCGACGATTAGTGTACCAGAATAATGAAAAGACTTTATGACGTTCGCGGTTTTTGTACAGGATCTTAATTGTTAAAAGTAAACCCTCACTGTTTTCCCTGGCTACACCACGAGAAAAGCTCCACTTACTTGTAGGAAACGACGTTGTTAGGGGAATCTTTGAGATGATGACTACTGACCGTCAAGGCCGTATAGCCATGTGTAATTTGCGGCACGGTAAGTTGGGTTGGTACGTCGGGCGCTATGAAACCGCTTGGACCGGGATAGATAATGGCGCGTGAACGAAACCAGTGTAGCACGTGTTGAGTTACGGATGTCCGCGATTTTTCTTGCTGTTGTGTCGCGTGTGCGTTCGTTCGTGGTCTGGCCCTGAGTGAGTTTCGTTTCCTCGCGTGGGTGCCTTCTCACCCCCGCTATCGATCTCTCTCTCTTTTTAATCGATAGTGCTCAGTGTGACTACCCCCGCTTTTACCTATCGCTTTACTAATTTCTGCGTATTTAAAAATGTAACTTATTACTAGCTTAAATCTTCATGGGTACTACCCTACTAAAGTAGGGCCTTCAGTGGAGCATCATGGAATAATAATAATAATAAAAATAATAATAATAACAAAAGAAAAGGAATACAGAAATCAATATACGCCTCCATTGGCAGTGTGTATGTTTTCAATCTTATCTACGTGATGTAGACCGGATTGATGGTCGTTGGGGGCTTGTAAAGAACCATTGCAATGGGGCAATGGTGTAGATGTATGGTGTAAAAGTGGAATGGAATCGAATCCCAAAAACTATTATCGAAAATTTGGTAAAGAGCATGACAAACCGCGCAAAATAAAGCTATTGCCAATAAGAGTCTGTGGAAAAAATATTTAAATTAATTTAATTATTAAATTTGTTTGAAACGTGCAAAAGATAGTTTATGCGGTTTTTTCTGTTTTTACTTTCAAACTTTTTAAATGCATCTCATATATTGTTTCCAATAACTCTTATTTGTTGAGAATCAACTTATAAAGATAATCTAATTTGATTTGCTTTGTTATCTTGTATGCTTCATTTTTTATGGGCGACGAAAGTCAGTTTCGTGAATACACATTCACTTTTGCTCGCCACTGTACATATTATTAATTTGGGTGAGGCCCATACTATAACAGCCATCAACGACCCTTATTTCATGTGGCAAGTGTACATTGCCAGGCATCATAACAAGGGATAAAGAGTAAAGTCACTTCCAGGGGGTATATAGGAAGCAAAAACGGTGAGTCTTCCCTGACGAGCCAGACACCTCGACAGCCAACAGATCCAGAAGAGAGTCCTCGTTTGCAAGTTCAACTGTTGTGCTGCAGAAAGTACGGCGGACAGCCACGATGACACCTCCACCTTTCTCGCACTGCATCCTGCTGAAGTATCTATCCTAACTATAAACAAAGAACATGTTTAGATCGAAGAACTCATTGGAACTAATGTTAGGGTTGAGCCATGTTTCAACCAATATTATGTCGTCATAATCGCTGTTAGACGTACTCATGAAGACAGATTGAGTTTTGGTTCTCATTCCAGATATGTTATAAACATGAATTTAATCAATAAAGATAAGAGAAAGAAACAAGATGTCTTTTTTTCTGAAGTAAGTCAACTTAATTCTACAATACTATTACCATATCTAAGGCCCTTACATTGCTTCCCCTTTATATACTGTTAATTGATTTGACCCTTACTTCTCCATATTACCTTATACATATGTACATATAGTGACATATCCAGAGCCCATGCTCTACATACCCTTAGCTATATCTATTACCCTACACCCACATACTGTAAACAACCCAACATCCTCAGCTTCGATCAAATAAAAAATCCCACGCTCGAAGCGGACCACTTGTAGCCGATAGCCGGCAATGTAAACAAACACCCTAAGCTAGGAACCTAACATAAACAATAGATGCCGCGATCCAACTGCATTAGAATCACGCCACCCTCCAGAAGTCAATTACTAATCGATTCTCAAGAATCACGCCATCCTAGCTCACCAATCAAAATCGGTCATAAACCAAAGAGGCCCACATTTTCAGCCACCCTCAAGTAATGCAACACCGATCATACGCAGCGGAAGCCTTTCATCAAAAGCCGCCTTCCCACATATCGATACAGCCGCCCTTCTACGCAGCGATCGAGTCACGTACGCCTTCGCCGAAGCCGAAGCCGTCCGAATCCCAATCCGAGCATCATCCGAGTATCGTAATTTAAATAGTCCACATCCTAGAATGGACTTCAGTTCTGTTCAAGACAAACGTCACGCTAGACACTGTCGGAGAATTCAACCCGTAGCGATTCCGTTTGAGATAGTAGACTTAGGTCCTAATCGGGGAATTAACTACATGTTCACTATCGTTAAGAATTAAAATAAAATCTTTTTAAAAATACTAACGTGAGTGTCGTATATTTTACTATATATATGTTTATCCTCTGTCTATACAATATAACGAGGGGGAACGCTGCGAGCCGCGGCAAAGTCCGCGATTCTACTTTATACCCGGTACTCATTCAGTATACATACATATATGTATAAACATGATGTATGAGCTTACGATTTATATAATTTATTGTATGTTCGCAAAAGGGACGAATTAAATTTTGGCCAAAATGGAAAATTTCAAAAAATTAAGTCGAACCCTATGCTGCATTTTTATATTTTAGAAGTTATCTGTTTCCGTTTTTATTTACACATAATTTTTACATCGGCAGCTACCTATTACCATACACATGTATAACTGCATTTAAGGGACGTGGATGTGTACGAGAGAGAAAGGGAATGAGCCACTGAAATTTAATTTGTTTCTTCTGGCTATAATAATGATCAGACCTGATCCAGAATCGGCAATCTGGTAGATACGGTAATTTTTAATGATTCTTCGTTTTTAGTTATCTTGTTTCTTAAAAACTGTCGATTGTACAGATTTTCGTTCTTTGTGGGGGCGGAAGGGGGCGTGTCGACATGTTGAAATAAACATGTATTGAAGTGATTTTACAGAAGCTCAGATAAAAAGTTTGGTTGCTCTAACTCTTATAGTCCCTAAGATCTAGGCGTTTATTTCGACGAATATGCAAAGCATCAGGGTCGCGTATGAGAGAGAGTGAGAGGGCACTTTCGAGAGGACTTTCGAAATGGTTTTCTTCATAGTGGTTTTTATTAATAATCAGATCTGATCCAGTATCGACACTGTGATAGATATAATCATTCTCTATGATTCTCCGTTTTCAGTTTTCTTGTATCTTTAAAATTGTGTTTGCCACAGATTTTCGTTCTTTGTGCAAGCGGAAGGGGGCGGGGCGAAATTTTGAAACACCGGAGACTGGTGTTGGTTGCTTTAGCTTTAATAGTCTCTGAGATAAAGGCGCTATTGAAGACGGACAGACCGACGGACAGACAGACATGGCTATATCGACTCGGCTATTGATTCTGATCAGGAATTTATATACTTTATGGGGTCGGAAACGCTTCCTTCTGTGTGTTACACACATCCGTTATCCCCAAAAATCTAATATACACCTATACTCTTCGAGTACCGGGTATAATAATCATTGGATGCTATGTTCAGTTAGAGTTAGGTTGTTTATTACCTCAAATTGGAGATTGATCGTTATATCTCCCACGCACTCGCGTCTGTCGTAGCAAGCAAAACGATAGGGCCGAACCGCCAGCAGAGGCTGAGAGCAGATGCCGGGCAGAGGGAGGTTTTGACGCGTGCCGGCCGGCAAGGGCTCGACAGTGAGAAATGAAGATCGAAACGAAATGAACGCGATCGCGGAAATAGGATGTGTCGAGAGTGCCAAAGTAAACTAAGTGACAGCCCACACATCGCAGAAATAAGTGCCAGGACCAGGATCGAAGAGCCCAGGAGCTATTGGCGTAGTAAATGTATAGGGGGATACTGAAGCCTAGGGTGAGTAAGTGACAGAGATGGTGCAGTACTAGGAGGTAGGGTCCCTTAGTTGAAATAATACCATACTGTACACATTTTCCCCCCTCCTCGGGAAAAACATACACCAATGTAGCCCCCCACCCCTCTTGTAGCGACACGCAAGATAATGCGCAATTATCACGCTGCTAGCCGCGGCGAACGAGCATATGTGTGTCTCCACCCCGTTTAACGATCTGGATATTGATTTTCCCCGTCCCTTTTGCTATATGAGGCGTGGCGGGGCGTGATCTTAATAGAATCCTTTCCTTTTCCCTAGGCAGTCGAACGGAACGGCACTGGAAGTGGGAAAGCCTAAGACTGGCATCTAAGTGCTCGCACCTTCGTTTCCCCTTCCCTAGTATTGCTCCCACGTGTTAATCTTCTGCACTTTGAGTAACCAGCAAACGGTGTCGGCTGCGATTTTTCCTCCAGTAGAACTGAATTTCCCTTAGTAGTAAATTATCTAGGCTACCGCAGTGCTTAAAGCCGAAGCCAGCCCGTACTTCTTTCATTCATTTAATCAATTTCCATCAATTCCATCTTCACAATTTAGACTATAAAAGACATATTATATGTATACCCTGAGACACAGTAATAAATTAGTGTTGGTAGTCTTCCTTTTCCTCAGGTCGCCGTAATATAAATATGATGGATTTTGTGAGATGAGAGACACTATTTAAATAAACTTGAAAGAAGACAAAAATATGGTGAATATCAACAATTTATCAGACTCGTATAGACTGGCTCACAAAAAATCAACATCACAAATTAAAAATGAGCGGGGAGCACGTAGCCGGTCTGCTGGCAAATTGCAAGTCGAGGATTTCATGTGAAGCGGTGAATACACGTTTGATTGTAACCCGGCATACCAGTTCAATATCTAAGCACGCTGGCTTAGTATACACACAAGTGCTTGTATGCCAGAATGAAAATTCGTTTCAAGCAGATAAAAAACAAATTGTTAGTGTTTTATTAGTATAACTGGCAAAAGTATGTTAGTTAGTTAGCCTTCAACTCGCAACAACGAAAAAAGCACCAAGTCCCTGCATCTGTGGACTGGGACCTAACCTGGAGTCACTCTAATACAAATGTATTTAAAATTGAAAAATTTTTAAGATACGACAAAATAACAAACGCAGAATCATGGAAAATAAGCGGATCTATCAAATTGCCGAATATGGATCTGATCGGATCATTCTTACAGCAGGTAGGAACAAATTTAATTTCAGTGGCTAAGCAATGCTTTCCAAACGCTTACTTATTACCTCTCTCTCTCTGGCACACACTTCCACGAGCCGTATATAAAGATGAAGTTGTAGACGGTCCCTGCAGTCAGATTATACTTCTTTATTCTTCTTTTAATCCATATATATTAGTCGAAGCATAAGGAAACGAACATAAAAGAGAATATGAGAAGAATAAATAAATACAATATGAATGCAGCGATATATTGAAATAAGTTTTTTTTACAATTTCACAAATTAAACAGATACAATTGATATTTTCATTATTTACCACGCGTAAATCATAGTTTGTTTATTTAAACACTGAACTTACCTGGTAATAATAAATAATAGGTATAGATATTATTGCAATAAACACTGAATCGCACAATTGTAACAATGTGATGTAAAAGCAAATGCCAAGCAATAAAAGCAATAGACAACTCTGCTGACGCACGCGCAAAAAAGATGGAAAGAAAAAAATCAAATTTTCTTACATCATTTGCCGCCACAAATATCAGACGGTAATTTTTTTTATGCAAATTGCACGTTTGTTCTCATTTTATCGTATATTTTATTTAGATTCAAGGTGAAATATACCATCATGCTGGCTTTTTGATAGCTTCCGACAACGGAGACCATCAATTTTTGCAATTATATATTATTAACACTCGAAAGATATGCAAGATATGTTTCATGCGCACAACGGATTGGTTCAGCTTGTGAGGGAGTGTTCCCTCACAACATATTAAACGGTGATGGCCCAGAAAAGGGGCGAGAGGATCTCAAGTTTGAGTTTTATTGTTTTCAGGCTGGAGCCTAATTTCCAATACTTTTTGTTTTGATTTTTTAGTACATAAGTTCCCTCATTTTTAGCAATAAGTTATGTTTAAATAAATTAGCAAGTAAGTGAGGGAAAACGCAGGTTTCATTATGGTGTTAGCCCAGGCGAACGCTCCAAATCCCCTTTCAAACGCAAATAACGACATCCGGCAAGGGCTCAAGAGTGCGAAGTAAAGATCGAAAGTTGACGGTCGAGTTGACGGAAAAGTAGTCGAAAGAGCGGAAATAACCGAGAACCAGAGGGCATGAGGCAGAACCACCGGAGCAGGACCAGGAATACCTGAGGGACGCCAGTAGTCGAAGGAGAGGGGTAAGCTGAAGACGTAGGAGAGGATGAGCGAAAAAAAAATGGTGCAATAATAGGAGGTAGAGCCTTTAGTATAAGAATAAAACCTAACTGTTTTTGCCCCCCCTACTTCGTTCAAGAGTCATACGCAGTTGTAAAGAAAAACCACCCCGACCCCTCTTGTAGTAACGCGTATGTTAATGCGCAATTAATGCGCTGCTGGTGGCTGCGCGCGATCACGCATGCCCCCCGGCCCTTCTAGGGATCAGGATATTGATTTTCCTGTCCCTCGTGGTCTAGAAACTTATGCAATAAAGTATCCAAACGAAAATCGACTCCTTGCTTCTTTAATTGTACCTAATACATACGCCCGGGAGTTTTTGCGGGTCTGAACTAGGTCGTCTGTCACTCTGCGCTCCCATCCATCTCTCTGGTCTCACTATATAAATTCTCTGTATAAGGACCGGATCCTGACGCGACTGAGAGGCTGTACCCCAGCCACTAGACTGGAACTTCCTTACAAGTTGTTCAAAAAGTCGCTTGATCGCATGCTATCTGAGATCATAAAATTTTCTAGCTGATAAAGCACTGGTTGGCAAAGATGCAAGGTGTTTAAGAGCACAAACAGTTGACGAAATGGCAATGGGCACTGCATTATCCCGGACAAGGGTAATGCATTGTCGCTTGCTCCGTCCGAGGCAATGCAATGTCTAGCTAAGGCATGTAGGATGAGCCTGTAGGATGAGCCGCGCAGGTGCCGTTGTCGAGGCAGACTCGGACCTGGAGAGCATGCTATCCATCAGCAGAACAGAAGAGGATAGCCTTTTTCGCTCGCACAAACCAGGCACCAGTTTCCTGCGCAGGGAACGGCCAAAGCGTTCGAGGGAGGGAATGAAGGCCAAAGCCCAATACAAGGCGGTCCTCAATATAGTAGGCAGGCTCCAAGGCAAGGTGGATATCTCTCAGGAAGAGAAATCCAAGCTAGCTTGGGCCGAGCTAAAGGAAGAGGAGGGCCGTAAATACTACGCGCAGGTGCCTCAGATGAAGGCATCGACAAGTCAGCACGCCAACAAGGTGGAAGAGTTGCTGGCTACCAAAAGGCAGCGCTCGACCGATAGTGCCGTCACTCCGGCGAGCAAGCGGCAACGCGGGCCCAGGAGAGTGGAACCTCCACCTAAACAGGCAAAGCAGGGGTCAAGTGAAAGGATCAGTGATGTGTCCAAGAGACACCTGATCGTAGCGCTCATCGACAGACGTGATGAGAATGGGAGGATGACAGCGGCGCAATGGAAAATGGTCAACGCGCGGCTGGTAGACTCCCTGTTTACAAGGATGGAAGAGAACCAAACAGCTCCCATGCCCACCTTTGATGGTGCTGGGTGGCTAATGGGGTCAAAATCCCGAAATGTAAGGATGACCCGACGCTGAAGTGGCTGACGCAAACGGTCGGCCAACAGGAAGAGTTGTGGGAGGGGGCCAAGCTGGAGGTGGTGGACAGGGAGATAATCCCGTCCATACCAAAAGCGAAGGTGCTCTACCCCATCGCAGTCCAAAGGTACCGCGCGCTGAAGCTGCTTCAGCGACGAAACCCCGAGATACCAACCGCTGACTGGAAGGTATTGCATGCTGGTAACCCACTACCCAACGAGGGGGCCAGCACGTGATTCTCCAGGTAATTCGGTGGCAATTCGGTGGCCGGACTAAAGCTCTAAAATTACAGCTCATTCTACCCAACACCGGGCAGCAGGAATAAAACTGTCGTACAAGTGCGGAAAGGAATCCACGCTTACCTTATGTCTCATAACAGCACAGACGACCTGACAGTAGTTATGCTGGAAAGTGAGGAGAAGCGCCTTCTGGTAGCCTCCTTCTACATGGTACATGATAGGTCCGCACCGCCAGAAGAACTAAGGAGTCTGGTTGAAGAAGCCGACTCAAAAGACTACCAACTGATCGTTGGCACGGATGCTAATGCCCACCACAGTGTGGGGGGAAGCCCTGACATCAACGACCGAAGTGAGTCACTCCTAGAATTTATATTAACAAATAACATAGATGTAGCAAACGTGGGAGAGGAATACACTTACGTGGGTCCCACCTCGTCAAACGTGCTAAATCTAACTCTCGTAACGGGAAAGAGTACCTACGTATCTGGATGGTAGGTCCTCGAACGACATTTCTTCTCAGACCTCAGGTACATTCAATTCAAGTGCGAATCCGAATACACTCTGAAAGTGAAAGTCTATAGAAACCACCGGAACAAAAACTGGGAGAAGTTTAGAAAGACAGTCACTTCGAAACTCGCGAGCCCGAATAAGTGAAATCCGCGGAAGATATAGAGAAGTCCCTAGAGACCCTATCTACGCAACTACTGGAGGCATACCACACAGCATGACCACCTTCTAGAACAAGAAAGAAGTCCAAATCACTCTGGTAAAATAGAGACCTCTCTCTACAAAGAAATAACCTCATGAAATGTTTCAAGCTCGCTAAACTAGCGAACGACGAGAACATCAATGAGGAATACAAGACGCTATTAAGAGAATACAAGGAGGAAATACGTAAGGCACAGCGCAGCTCATGGAGAAACTTCTGCTCCAGCATTGAGAAAGTGCCCGAAACGGCTAGGCTGAGGAAGTTGCTGTCAAAGCAACCCACAATGCAAAGTCAACTCAAATTGGACAACGGACAGTAGTCGGAGGGCAGCAAAGAAGCCCTAACGGCACTGATGGAGTCCCATTTCCCAGGATGCACTGAGGTTACCGATGCTGAAACGCATCAGGACCTAGCAACTGAGGAACAAACACTCCCAACAGACCTAATAACCACAAAGAAAATCCAATGGGCTATAGATTCCTTCACGGGCATAAAGGCACCTGGGCTGGACGTAATATTCCCAGCCATGCTGCAATGCTGCAAGTGACCAAAAAGGTGATCACCCCATGGCTTCTCGCAATATACGCAGCATGCCTAAGGACAGGCTGTATCCTGATCCAATGGAGAACCTCTAGAGTTGTCTTCCTCCCAAAAGCAGGAAAGTGCAGCCATGTGAGCTCCAAGGACTACAGACCGTCACCCACCCGTCAATGAACCTCTGGATAAAAAACCTTCTAAGTTGTAGACGGGTGCAATCAGAGTGGGGCACCGCCTCCATGGTCAGAAGTGCACACAGGGGCACACCCCAAGGTGGAGTCCTGTCACCTCTCCTGTGGAACCTGGTGTTCGACAACCTCATCAAGAGATTCGAAAGGAAGGCCCCAAAAATAACAGCTTATGCGAGCAGATGGAGTAGGACTCAGTATCAACGCGGATAAGGCGGACCTCATCCTCTTCACCAAGAGTTACAAGGTACCAGCATGGATCCCCCCGAAAGTCAACCAAACAAGGCTAACCCCTAAAGCACAGGTCAAATACCTCGGCATAGTACTGGACAGCAAGCTGGCATGGAGTCCCAATGTAGTAGAGCGGGTGAAAAAGGCCACCACTGCACTTTATGCATCCAAGAAGATGCTTATTAGCACATGGGGCCTGTCACCCGCTCTGATGCATTGGATCTACATCTCGGTGGTGCGGCCAACTCTGCTGTATGGAGTCCTAGTGTGGTGGCAAGCTACTGAAAAGAAGACGTATCACAAGCTAATGGAACGAACCAAGCGGCAAGCTCTGCTCTGTATAACAGGAGCGCTGAGGTCAACGCCAACCAAAGCACTCGAAACAATACTCGGAATCGAATCTCTCGACATCTACGCTAGGCTGACTGCAGGCAAGGCAGCACAGCTCCTGATTGCGTCGGGGAATATGTCTCCCCAAAGATTCGGGCATAGTTCAATTGGAATAAACATGATCACTTCAACCGATTACATGATCCCCCAAACGTGCCTTGAAGTAAAAACAAACCTCTTCATGGGACCCGAAGACTGGAAAGTGGGACGGGACCAGACTCAACACCTCAACATATACACAGACGGCTCAAAGATGAACGAATGAGTAGGAGCTGGCCTATACTATACGATCCCTGAAATAAAGGCTACCCGACCGATGCAGCATATTCCAGGCGGAAGTTTTCGCCATCAAGAAGGCAGCAGATGTTGCTCAGCTCACAGAGCGACCACACAATACGGTTAACATATTCGTTGACAGCCAAGCAGCGATAAAATCCAAGCAGTCGTCCGTGGTCAGTTCCATAAGTGTCCTGGCATGCAGGGAGGCACTAGACTCACTAAGCACGACTAAGTCAGTGCAGATCTATTGGGTTCCCACTCACCAGGGCATGGAAGGAAACGAAGCGGCGGACGTTCTGGCTAAAGAAAGCGTCGGGCTAGTAAGCGAAAGAACCAAAAGCGTGCCGGTCTCCCTAAGGACGCTATAAAGTGACCTGGGGGAGCAGGCCAAAATGAGGACAGACAGCAGGTGGAAGAACACCACCACCTGCAGAATCTCGAAAATCATGTGCAAGGAACGCAATGATAAACTCAGCCACTACCTGCTGCACCTTCCACGGAAGGATTGCAGACTGCTAGTGGGCATACTAACAGGACACTGCCTGGCTGCGTCGCATTCAACCAGGCTAAACATCACCAACAGCGACATCGGCAGTGTATGGTGCAATTCCAGACTATGCACTCAAACACTGTCTGTGCCGTTAAGCACAAATAATTACAATACTTTGGGACACGGGAACCGGACAGACCGACAAAAAAATACTTGTTCGCGCTTTCGACTTCAAAATAGCAGTGTTTTATTCTAGCAGCGTCGGCCTCTTCACGAGCGGCCGCTGCCAGCATAAGCTTCGTAGTATAAGAGCTAATACATGCATAACTTCAACTGACATTTCAGCATTTTAACATTTTCTTTACTAGTAAAATTACAGGCAATGTAATTGCCTCAACATCGGCCGCGTTGACAGCCTATACAAAGGCTTCAATCCATTGGAATGGGCGCCAACCGATGGATAGATCGCTTATATAAGCCGGCCTTAGTCCTTACTACGGCCACGCGAACCTTCCCGTCCGCTCCTGGGATTGCCTCCTCCACTACTCCTATTAGCCACTTTTGTGGTGGCACGTTGTCCTCGTGGATTGCCACCACTTTGCCTGGCTCCAGATTGGCGACCTCTTGCAACCACTTCCCTCGCTGTTGAAGGCTGAGAAGATATTCTCTGGACCAGTCTTTCCAAAACTTTTGCTTGATGGCAGACACGAGCTGCCATCGTTGCAGATATGATAGGCTGTTGTCTGGTCTGGGCAGCTCTGATTCGGGCGGCAGCGAAACTAGCGTTCTGCCGACGAGTAAGTGCGCGGGAGTCAATACCTCCCCTTCGTTGGGACTGCCGCTGTCGACCACCAGTGGCCTGGAGTTCAGCACGGCCTCAACGTCCACGAGCACCGTGTGCAGCTCGTCCTCTTTGAGCACTGCGCTGCCCATGGCCCTGATCAACAAATGCTTGGCGGACTTCACCGCCGACTCCCACAGGCCTCCAATGTGCGGGGCTCGGGGCGGGATAAATTCCACCGAAAAACGGTGAGCCACAGCATACGCCTTGAGGTCCTCGTCCTTGGCATCCCAGCCCTCCATACGCTCCTTGAGCATGCGAGCTGCACCAACAAAATTGGTCGCGTTGTCGCAATACAGCCGGACAAGCGGGCCAATAAACCTGGATAAACATAAAATGAACGTATTAGCTGTCAAGTCTTTCACAATTTCTAGGTGTACAGCCTTAGATGCGAAGCAGACGAACACTGCTACATTTTGAGAGGCTGCTTGCCTCGAATTCCAAGCGATACACGAACCGGTCCGAACAAATCAACTCCGCTGATTTCGAAAGGTTGATTCCCACGCAATCGATCAGCAGGAAGGTTCCCCATGATTTGTGAGAGAAGCTTTGGCTTGTAGTGGAAACAGTGTACGCATTTCCGGACAATAGCACTGCACTCTCTCCGTGCATTTATTAGCCAATCCCACTAGTGCACGGGGTCCAGCGTGACAATTTGACTCCCTTTCTTCTATTGATGAACCGGCGGATATACGCAATTGTGTTAACTACTTTCATATATGACGACGCATTCTGTATGACTGTGAGAATGGGATTTTTCTCAACATCGGCCGTGATAAGCGCCGTGGCTACCTTCTTTTTCTCCAATAACGCATTCGCTTCCGTCAACTGTAAATGCGGATTTTGAGGCCAATGTCTGGATTCTTGTTGCAAGAAAGACGGGCCATTGAACCACAACAGCGAATTTAAGTCGGCCACCGATTATCCTCGAGATACGAGATCTGCAGGATTTTCTTTGGTGGGCACATGTCTCCATAGGGCTGTCGAAGTAATGTCCTGTATCTCCGCAACTCGATTCGACACAAATGTTGTTAGTTGGGAGGGATGAGTTTGTAGCCAATGCAGAACTACTTCCGAATCTGACCACAACACGACCTTCTCTATGGGACAGTCTATTATGGACCAAACCTCCTCCCACAACTTTGCTAAAAGATGAGCTGCACATAGCTCTAATCTTGGAATTGTTTTGGTCTTTAAGGGTGCCACCCTAGATTTTGCCGTTAGTAGTTTAACGGACACTCCATTAGCATGGGAAACCCGAACGTACACACAACAGCCATATGCTCGCGTGGACGCATCTGCAAACCCATGTATTTGACATCGAGTGTTTGCGCTGGCTCCTATAAATCGTGGAACGGTGACGTCATGCAATTTTTGCATATCTAAAGCCATCGATTCCCACTTTTTATGTACGTTCGAGGGAATGGGATCGTCCCAACCAAGGCTTAATAGCCAAATTTCCTGCAAGAATATCTTAGCATTTGTAACTACTCGACATAGCAGGCCTAAGGGGTCAAAAAGACTGGCTATGACAGATAATATTGCTCTCTTGGTTGTGGTTTCGGACGAGATAATTGGCTTCAGACTATATTTGAAAATGTCTGCCTGAGAGTTCCATATCAGACCAAGAGTTTTACAATCTTGCTGATCTCCATTCGAAATTACCATATTTTCTTGCTGACTATCGACTAGTTGACAGTTAGCTGCCCATTTAGTCAGCACAAATCCTGATGGCTCTAGGATTTCAACCAACTGTTGACGCAATATGCTTAGCTCGAATTTTGTGTCTGCTCCTGTAAGGAGATCATCCACATAAAAATCCGACGCAAGAGAGTTCGCGCCAATTGGATGCGAATTAAGATGAGTGTCGCTCAGATACTTTAAACACCGCACAGCCAGAAATGGTGCGCTGGCAGTACCATACGTCACTGTATTGAGTCGGAACACTTGCAACGGGTCCGAACTTGTCCGTCTCCAAATAATTAATTGGAATTGGCGCTGCGCCTCGTCAACTTGGACTTGACGGTACATTTTTGTGATGTCTGCTGTAAGAGCGTATTTGCGACAGCGAAATCTCAGCAACGTGGCATATAGGCACGGCTGGATGGTTGCTCCGACCATGAGCAAATCATTGAGCGCCACTTGGCTCGTAGTTTTGCACGACGCATCAAAGACCACTCTGAGCTTAGTGCTTGTACTTTGAGGTCGTTCCACGCACTGATACGGTATGAAAAAATGCGGCTCTGCCGGAATTGAGTTTTCTACTGCAGTCATATGGCCTAGCGACACGTATTCCTCAATGAATTCCATAAACATGGTGAAAAAATCTAATAATTTTTAGATTACAAACAAACTAAATGAATTGAATGAGACGCGGTTTTTCTTTTCGATTCAACTTCAATTTATTGTTAACAAACGAGTGCAGTGGCTTTGGGCGTACTTCGACAAGTGAAGTCCGGTCCCACTCCACTCTTCCCATCAACCGTCGTCGGCCGCACGCAACCTCCTCGCCGTCGGCGATCGAGAAGGTCGGCTTGCGGGTCACCCGAAGATGGAGAGGCTGACGGCTCTCTTCTCTCTTAAAATAGGGTTTTTAACATAGGTTTTTATAGGGCGTGGATCCGTGCAGCAGGCCCAGCAGAGGTTGGCCGATAAGCAAATGCCCTGGTGTGATGGCCTCTCCGTCGTTCGGATCGCTGGTGTCCGCCACGACGGGCCTGGAATTGAGCAACGCTTCGACCTCCACCAGGTGCGTGCTCAATTCGTCCGGCGTGAGGTTGGCGTCGCCTGCCCCTCGCACCAGCCTGTGTTTGGCAGCCTTTACTGCTCCTACAGCCCGCCGAAGTGTGGTACCCTCGGAGGGATGACGCACCAGGTCACCGCTCTCTCCGCTGCGTAGTCCAGCAGTTCCTCCTTGCTCCGGAGAAATGCCGCTTGGAGCTCCCTCAGGACGTTGCTCGCTCCCACGAAGTTGGTCGCGTTGTCGCTGAACATTTTCTCCGGAAGTCCCCGTCTCCCAACGAACCTTTTAAATACATTCAGAAACGCGTCAGTTGAGAGGTCTGAGACAAGTTCTAGATGGACTGCTTTTGAGGCGAAACAAACAAAAACGGCAACGTACATTTTAACGGGTGGTCTACCTCTGATTCTATAGCTTACGTAGAACGGCCCACAGAAATCTACGCCAGCTACTCTGAACGGCCGACCCTCACGAAGGCGGTCAGCTGGCAAATTTCCCATTATTTGCCCCAACAACTTTGGCTTGTAGTGAAAGCAGTGTACGCATCTTCTAATATGCGCTGTACACACGCTTCGGGCATTGATCACCCAAACTTGCTGCCTCAGCAATCCCACAAGAACCTTTGCACCAGCATGGTGGCTTTTTGATAGCTTCCGACAACGGAGACCATCAATTTTTGCAATTATATATTATTAACACTCGAAAGATATGCAAGATATGTTTCATGCGCACAACGGATTGGTTCAGCTTGTGAGGGAGTGTTCCCTCACAACATATTAAACGGTGATGGCCCAGAAAAGGGGCGAGAGGATCTCAAGTTTGAGTTTTATTGTTTTCAGGCTGGAGCCTAATTTCCAATACTTTTTGTTTTGATTTTTTAGTACATAAGTTCCCTCATTTTTAGCAATAAGTTATGTTTAAATAAATTAGCAAGTAAGTGAGGGAAAACGTAGGTTTCATTATGGTGTTAGCCCAGGCGAACGCTCCAAATCCCCTTTCAAACGCAAATAACGACATCCGGCAAGGGCTCAAGAGTGCGAAGTAAAGATCGAAAGTTGACGGTCGAGTTGACGGAAAAGTAGTCGAAAGAGCGGAAATAACCGAGAACCAGAGGGCATGAGGCAGAACCACCGGAGCAGGACCAGGAATACCTGAGGGACGCCAGTAGTCGAAGGAGAGGGGTAAGCTGAAGACGTAGGAGAGGATGAGCGAAAAAAAAATGGTGCAATAATAGGAGGTAGAGCCTTTAGTATAAGAATAAAACCTAACTGTTTTTGCCCCCCCCTACTTCGTTCAAGAGTCATACGCAGTTGTAAAGAAAAACCACCCCGACCCCTCTTGTAGTAACGCGTATGTTAATGCGCAATTAATGCGCTGCTGGTGGCTGCGCGCGATCACGCATGCCCCCCGGCCCTTCTAGGGATCAGGATATTGATTTTCCTGTCCCTCGTGGTCTAGAAACTTATGCAATAAAGTATCCAAACGAAAATCGACTCCTTGCTTCTTTAATTGTACCTAATACATACGCCCGGGAGTTTTTGCGGGTCTGAACTAGGTCGTCTGTCACTCTGCGCTCCCATCCATCTCTCTGGTCTCACTATATAAATTCTCTGTATAAGGACCGGATCCTGACGCGACTGAGAGGCTGTACCCCAGCCACTAGACTGGAACTTCCTTACAAGTTGTTCAAAAAGTCGCTTGATCGCATGCTATCTGAGATCATAAAATTTTCTAGCTGATAAAGCACTGGTTGGCAAAGATGCAAGGTGTTTAAGAGCACAAACAGTTGACGAAATGGCAATGGGCACTGCATTATCCCGGACAAGGGTAATGCATTGTCGCTTGCTCCGTCCGAGGCAATGCAATGTCTAGCTAAGGCATGTAGGATGAGCCTGTAGGATGAGCCGCGCAGGTGCCGTTGTCGAGGCAGACTCGGACCTGGAGAGCATGCTATCCATCAGCAGAACAGAAGAGGATAGCCTTTTTCGCTCGCACAAACCAGGCACCAGCTTCCTGCGCAGGGAACGGCCAAAGCGTTCGAGGGAGGGAATGAAGGCCAAAGCCCAATACAAGGCGGTCCTCAATATAGTAGGCAGGCTCCAAGGCAAGGTGGATATCTCTCAGGAAGAGAAATCCAAGCTAGCTTGGGCCGAGCTAAAGGAAGAGGAGGGCCGTAAATACTACGCGCAGGTGCCTCAGATGAAGGCATCGACAAGTCAGCACGCCAACAAGGTGGAAGAGTTGCTGGCTACCAAAAGGCAGCGCTCGACCGATAGTGCCGTCACTCCGGCGAGCAAGCGGCAACGCGGGCCCAGGAGAGTGGAACCTCCACCTAAACAGGCAAAGCAGGGGTCAAGTGAAAGGATCAGTGATGTGTCCAAGAGACACCTGATCGTAGCGCTCATCGACAGACGTGATGAGAATGGGAGGATGACAGCGGCGTAATGGAAAATGGTCAACGCGCGGCTGGTAGACTCCCTGTTTACAAGGATGGAAGAGAACCAAACAGCTCCCATGCCCACCTTTGATGGTGCTGGGTGGCTAATGGGGTCAAAATCCCGAAATGTAAGGATGACCCGACGCTGAAGTGGCTGACGCAAACGGTCGGCCAACAGGAAGAGTTGTGGGAGGGGGCCAAGCTGGAGGTGGTGGACAGGGAGATAATCCCGTCCATACCAAAAGCGAAGGTGCTCTACCCCATCGCAGTCCAAAGGTACCGCGCGCTGAAGCTGCTTCAGCGACGAAACCCCGAGATACCAACCGCTGACTGGAAGGTATTGCATGCTGGTAACCCACTACCCAACGAGGGGGCCAGCACGTGATTCTCCAGGTAATTCGGTGGCAATTCGGTGGCCGGACTAAAGCTCTAAAATTACAGCTCATTCTACCCAACACCGGGCAGCAGGAATAAAACTGTCGTACAAGTGCGGAAAGGAATCCACGCTTACCTTATGTCTCATAACAGCACAGACGACCTGACAGTAGTTATGCTGGAAAGTGAGGAGAAGCGCCTTCTGGTAGCCTCCTTCTACATGGTACATGATAGGTCCGCACCGCCAGAAGAACTAAGGAGTCTGGTTGAAGAAGCCGACTCAAAAGACTACCAACTGATCGTTGGCACGGATGCTAATGCCCACCACAGTGTGGGGGGAAGCCCTGACATCAACGACCGAAGTGAGTCACTCCTAGAATTTATATTAACAAATAACATAGATGTAGCAAACGTGGGAGAGGAATACACTTACGTGGGTCCCACCTCGTCAAACGTGCTAAATCTAACTCTCGTAACGGGAAAGAGTACCTACGTATCTGGATGGTAGGTCCTCGAACGACATTTCTTCTCAGACCTCAGGTACATTCAATTCAAGTGCGAATCCGAATACACTCTGAAAGTGAAAGTCTATAGAAACCACCGGAACAAAAACTGGGAGAAGTTTAGAAAGACAGTCACTTCGAAACTCGCGAGCCCGAATAAGTGAAATCCGCGGAAGATATAGAGAAGTCCCTAGAGACCCTATCTACGCAACTACTGGAGGCATACCACACAGCATGACCACCTTCTAGAACAAGAAAGAAGTCCAAATCACTCTGGTAAAATAGAGACTTCTCTCTACAAAGAAATAACCTCATGAAATGTTTCAAGCTCGCTAAACTAGCGAACGACGAGAACATCAATGAGGAATACAAGACGCTATTAAGAGAATACAAGGAGGAAATACGTAAGGCACAGCGCAGCTCATGGAGAAACTTCTGCTCCAGCATTGAGAAAGTGCCCGAAACGGCTAGGCTGAGGAAGTTGCTGTCAAAGCAACCCACAATGCAAAGTCAACTCAAATTGGACAACGGACAGTGGTCGGAGGGCAGCAAAGAAGCCCTAACGGCACTGATGGAGTCCCATTTCCCAGGATGCACTGAGGTTACCGATGCTGAAACGCATCAGGACCTAGCAACTGAGGAACAAACACTCCCAACAGACCTAATAACCACAAAGAAAATCCAATGGGCTATAGATTCCTTCACGGGCATAAAGGCACCTGGGCTGGACGTAATATTCCCAGCCATGCTGCAATGCTGCAAGTGACCAAAAAGGTGATCACCCCATGGCTTCTCGCAATATACGCAGCATGCCTAAGGACAGGCTGTATCCTGATCCAATGGAGAACCTCTAGAGTTGTCTTCCTCCCAAAAGCAGGAAAGTGCAGCCATGTGAGCTCCAAGGACTACAGACCGTCACCCACCCGTCAATGAACCTCTGGATAAAAAACCTTCTAAGTTGTAGACGGGTGCAATCAGAGTGGGGCACCGCCTCCATGGTCAGAAGTGCACACAGGGGCACACCCCAAGGTGGAGTCCTGTCACCTCTCCTGTGGAACCTGGTGTTCGACAACCTCATCAAGAGATTCGAAAGGAAGGCCCCAAAAATAACAGCTTATGCGAGCAGATGGAGTAGGACTCAGTATCAACGCGGATAAGGCGGACCTCATCCTCTTCACCAAGAGTTACAAGGTACCAGCATGGATCCCCCCGAAAGTCAACCAAACAAGGCTAACCCCTAAAGCACAGGTCAAATACCTCGGCATAGTACTGGACAGCAAGCTGGCATGGAGTCCCAATGTAGTAGAGCGGGTGAAAAAGGCCACCACTGCACTTTATGCATCCAAGAAGATGCTTATTAGCACATGGGGCCTGTCACCCGCTCTGATGCATTGGATCTACATCTCGGTGGTGCGGCCAACTCTGCTGTATGGAGTCCTAGTGTGGTGGCAAGCTACTGAAAAGAAGACGTATCACAAGCTAATGGAACGAACCAAGCGGCAAGCTCTGCTCTGTATAACAGGAGCGCTGAGGTCAACGCCAACCAAAGCACTCGAAACAATACTCGGAATCGAATCTCTCGACATCTACGCTAGGCTGACTGCCGGCAAGGCAGCACAGCTCCTGATTGCGTCGGGGAATATGTCTCCCCAAAGATTCGGGCATAGTTCAATTGGAATAAACATGATCACTTCAACCGATTACATGATCCCCCAAACGTGCCTTGAAGTAAAAACAAACCTCTTCATGGGACCCGAAGACTGGAAAGTGGGACGGGACCAGACTCAACACCTCAACATATACACAGACGGCTCAAAGATGAACGAATGAGTAGGAGCTGGCCTATACTATACGATCCCTGAAATAAAGGCTACCCGACCGATGCAGCATATTCCAGGCGGAAGTTTTCGCCATCAAGAAGGCAGCAGATGTTGCTCAGCTCACAGAGCGACCACACAATACGGTTAACATATTCGTTGACAGCCAAGCAGCGATAAAATCCAAGCAGTCGTCCGTGGTCAGTTCCATAAGTGTCCTGGCATGCAGGGAGGCACTAGACTCACTAAGCACGACTAAGTCAGTGCAGATCTATTGGGTTCCCACTCACCAGGGCATGGAAGGAAACGAAGCGGCGGACGTTCTGGCTAAAGAAAGCGTCGGGCTAGTAAGCGAAAGAACCAAAAGCGTGCCGGTCTCCCTAAGGACGCTATAAAGTGACCTGGGGGAGCAGGCCAAAATGAGGACAGACAGCAGGTGGAAGAACACCACCACCTGCAGAATCTCGAAAATCATGTGCAAGGAACGCAATGATAAACTCAGCCACTACCTGCTGCACCTTCCACGGAAGGATTGCAGACTGCTAGTGGGCATACTAACAGGCCACTGCCTGGCTGCGTCGCATTCAACCAGGCTAAACATCACCAACAGCGACATCGGCAGTGTATGGTGCAATTCCAGACTATGCACTCAAACACTGTCTGTGCCGTTAAGCACAAATAATTACAATACTTTGGGACACGGGAACCGGACAGACCGACAAAAAAATACTTGTTCGCGCTTTCGACTTCAAAATAGCAGTGTTTTATTCTAGCAGCGTCGGCCTCTTCACGAGCGGCCGCTGCCAGCATAAGCTTCGTAGTATAAGAGCTAATACATGCATAACTTCAACTGACATTTCAGCATTTTAACATTTTCTTTACTAGTAAAATTACAGGCAATGTAATTGCCTCAACATCGGCCGCGTTGACAGCCTATACAAAGGCTTCAATCCATTGGAATGGGCGCCAACCGATGGATAGATCGCTTATATAAGCCGGCCTTAGTCCTTACTACGGCCACGCGAACCTTCCCGTCCGCTCCTGGGATTGCCTCCTCCACTACTCCTATTAGCCACTTTTGTGGTGGCACGTTGTCCTCGTGGATTGCCACCACTTTGCCTGGCTCCAGATTGGCGACCTCTTGCAACCACTTCCCTCGCTGTTGAAGGCTGAGAAGATATTCTCTGGACCAGTCTTTCCAAAACTTTTGCTTGATGGCAGACACGAGCTGCCATCGTTGCAGATATGATAGGCTGTTGTCTGGTCTGGGCAGCTCTGATTCGGGCGGCAGCGAAACTAGCGTTCTGCCGACGAGTAAGTGCGCGGGAGTCAATACCTCCCCTTCGTTGGGACTGCCGCTGTCGACCACCAGTGGCCTGGAGTTCAGCACGGCCTCAACGTCCACGAGCACCGTGTGCAGCTCGTCCTCTTTGAGCACTGCGCTGCCCATGGCCCTGATCAACAAATGCTTGGCGGACTTCACCGCCGACTCCCACAGGCCTCCAATGTGCGGGGCTCGGGGCGGGATAAATTCCACCGAAAAACGGTGAGCCACAGCATACGCCTTGAGGTCCTCGTCCTTGGCATCCCAGCCCTCCATACGCTCCTTGAGCATGCGAGCTGCACCAACAAAATTGGTCGCGTTGTCGCAATACAGCCGGACAAGCGGGCCAATAAACCTGGATAAACATAAAATGAACGTATTAGCTGTCAAGTCTTTCACAATTTCTAGGTGTACAGCCTTAGATGCGAAGCAGACGAACACTGCTACATTTTGAGAGGCTGCTTGCCTCGAATTCCAAGCGATACACGAACCGGTCCGAACAAATCAACTCCGCTGATTTCGAAAGGTTGATTCCCACGCAATCGATCAGCAGGAAGGTTCCCCATGATTTGTGAGAGAAGCTTTGGCTTGTAGTGGAAACAGTGTACGCATTTCCGGACAATAGCACTGCACTCTCTCCGTGCATTTATTAGCCAATCCCACTAGTGCACGGGGTCCAGCGTGACAATTTGACTCCCTTTCTTCTATTGATGAACCGGCGGATATACGCAATTGTGTTAACTACTTTCATATATGACGACGCATTCTGTATGACTGTGAGAATGGGATTTTTCTCAACATCGGCCGTGATAAGCGCCGTGGCTACCTTCTTTTTCTCCAATAACGCATTCGCTTCCGTCAACTGTAAATGCGGATTTTGAGGCCAATGTCTGGATTCTTGTTGCAAGAAAGACGGGCCATTGAACCACAACAGCGAATTTAAGTCGGCCACCGATTATCCTCGAGATACGAGATCTGCAGGATTTTCTTTGGTGGGCACATGTCTCCATAGGGCTGTCGAAGTAATGTCCTGTATCTCCGCAACTCGATTCGACACAAATGTTGTTAGTTGGGAGGGATGAGTTTGTAGCCAATGCAGAACTACTTCCGAATCTGACCACAACACGACCTTCTCTATGGGACAGTCTATTATGGACCAAACCTCCTCCCACAACTTTGCTAAAAGATGAGCTGCACATAGCTCTAATCTTGGAATTGTTTTGGTCTTTAAGGGTGCCACCCTAGATTTTGCCGTTAGTAGTTTAACGGACACTCCATTAGCATGGGAAACCCGAACGTACACACAACAGCCATATGCTCGCGTGGACGCATCTGCAAACCCATGTATTTGACATCGAGTGTTTGCGCTGGCTCCTATAAATCGTGGAACGGTGACGTCATGCAATTTTTGCATATCTAAAGCCATCGATTCCCACTTTTTATGTACGTTCGAGGGAATGGGATCGTCCCAACCAAGGCTTAATAGCCAAATTTCCTGCAAGAATATCTTAGCATTTGTAACTACTCGACATAGCAGGCCTAAGGGGTCAAAAAGACTGGCTATGACAGATAATATTGCTCTCTTGGTTGTGGTTTCGGACGAGATAATTGGCTTCAGACTATATTTGAAAATGTCTGCCTGAGAGTTCCATATCAGACCAAGAGTTTTACAATCTTGCTGATCTCCATTCGAAATTACCATATTTTCTTGCTGACTATCGACTAGTTGACAGTTAGCTGCCCATTTAGTCAGCACAAATCCTGATGGCTCTAGGATTTCAACCAACTGTTGACGCAATATGCTTAGCTCGAATTTTGTGTCTGCTCCTGTAAGGAGATCATCCACATAAAAATCCGACGCAAGAGAGTTCGCGCCAATTGGATGCGAATTAAGATGAGTGTCGCTCAGATACTTTAAACACCGCACAGCCAGAAATGGTGCGCTGGCAGTACCATACGTCACTGTATTGAGTCGGAACACTTGCAACGGGTCCGAACTTGTCCGTCTCCAAATAATTAATTGGAATTGGCGCTGCGCCTCGTCAACTTGGACTTGACGGTACATTTTTGTGATGTCTGCTGTAAGAGCGTATTTGCGACAGCGAAATCTCAGCAACGTGGCATATAGGCACGGCTGGATGGTTGCTCCGACCATGAGCAAATCATTGAGCGCCACTTGGCTCGTAGTTTTGCACGACGCATCAAAGACCACTCTGAGCTTAGTGCTTGTACTTTGAGGTCGTTCCACGCACTGATACGGTATGAAAAAATGCGGCTCTGCCGGAATTGAGTTTTCTACTGCAGTCATATGGCCTAGCGACACGTATTCCTCAATGAATTCCATAAACATGGTGAAAAAATCTAATAATTTTTAGATTACAAACAAACTAAATGAATTGAATGAGACGCGGTTTTTCTTTTCGATTCAACTTCAATTTATTGTTAACAAACGAGTGCAGTGGCTTTGGGCGTACTTCGACAAGTGAAGTCCGGTCCCACTCCACTCTTCCCATCAACCGTCGTCGGCCGCACGCAACCTCCTCGCCGTCGGCGATCGAGAAGGTCGGCTTGCGGGTCACCCGAAGATGGAGAGGCTGACGGCTCTCTTCTCTCTTAAAATAGGGTTTTTAACATAGGTTTTTATAGGGCGTGGATCCGTGCAGCAGGCCCAGCAGAGGTTGGCCGATAAGCAAATGCCCTGGTGTGATGGCCTCCCCGTCGTTCGGATCGCTGGTGTCCGCCACGACGGGCCTGGAATTGAGCAACGCTTCGACCTCCACCAGGTGCGTGCTCAATTCGTCCGGCGTGAGGTTGGCGTCGCCTGCCCCTCGCACCAGCCTGTGTTTGGCAGCCTTTACTGCTCCTACAGCCCGCCGAAGTGTGGTACCCTCGGAGGGATGACGCACCAGGTCACCGCTCTCTCCGCTGCGTAGTCCAGCAGTTCCTCCTTGCTCCGGAGAAATGCCGCTTGGAGCTCCCTCAGGACGTTGCTCGCTCCCACGAAGTTGGTCGCGTTGTCGCTGAACATTTTCTCCGGAAGTCCCCGTCTCCCAACGAACCTTTTAAATACATTCAGAAACGCGTCAGTTGAGAGGTCTGAGACAAGTTCTAGATGGACTGCTTTTGAGGCGAAACAAACAAAAACGGCAACGTACATTTTAACGGGTGGTCTACCTCTGATTCTATAGCTTACGTAGAACGGCCCACAGAAATCTACGCCAGCTACTCTGAACGGCCGACCCTCACGAAGGCGGTCAGCTGGCAAATTTCCCATTATTTGCCCCAACAACTTTGGCTTGTAGTGAAAGCAGTGTACGCATCTTCTAATATGCGCTGTACACACGCTTCGGGCATTGATCACCCAAACTTGCTGCCTCAGCAATCCCACAAGAACCTTTGCACCAGCATGGTAGTGCATAAGGTGCAAATGCCTGACCAAAAGGCTGACCAATTCAGATCCCTTTGGTAGCAACAGAAGGAACTTGGCGTCGTATGCGATAGGGCCGTGTAGCAAGCGCCCTCCTTTTCGAATTAACTTAAATTTGATGCCATTTTCATCAAACTCGTGGACGAATGGATTTAACGATTGCAGCATCGGAGTTAGTGCTGCCGATTTTTCCAATAATCTATACTCCGTGATGTATGTTGTGCTTTGTACGACTGCGATCAACTTTAAAAACGCAATGTTTCTTTCTGTCGCAGATACAAGATGTGAATCACCTCTAAGCTGCCTGAAACAGAATCGAAGCACGTAGGCCATTATACGGACCAACTTAGCAAACTTCGATTGTCGGTTGATCAATTGCACAATGCAATTAGATTCAGCATCACCTTCCCCAAGCGCACATACCACTGCACTTTTCATATCTTCAGAAGTTTTCACTTCTGACGCTATCTCGAACTGATGAAGTTGAGGCCATCGATCTTTTTCTGCCATTAAAAAGCTTGGCCCATTGAACCACAAGGAGCTCACAATGTCGTCAACATCTGTTCCCCTTGAAACCAAGTCTGCTGGATTAGCATCCGTTGGAACGTGACGCCATACGACTCCAGTTGACAATTCTTGACATTCTGCTACTCGATTCGCGACGAATGTACCCAACGTACCCGAATCACTCTCCAACCAATATAGCGTGACCTGCGAATCTGACCAGAAATTTACGCTTTCTATCGTGAATTTGGTCATTGTGGTCGACACTTGTTGCCAGAGTTTGGCCAGCAATAGTGCTGCACAAAGCTCTAACCGGGGTATTGTCTTTACGCTCAGAGGAGCTACCCTCGACTTTTCCGTGAGGAATGATACGCAAACGTCTTCGTCGTTGCATGCTCGCACGTATATGCAGCAACCGTAGGCGTGACTGGATGCGTCAGCAAAGCCGTGAATTTGAACCCCTTGGTACAGCGTCAAACATACGTAACGAGGGATTGAAATTTTGTGCAAATCCCGCAAGGTATTGGTGAACTTATTCCACTCAGTGTGTAGACTCATAGGGATTGCCCCATCCCAATCTACCTTTAGTCTCCATAAGTCCTGCAACAGCATTTTTGCCTTAGTGACAATTGGACACAACAAACCAAGAGGGTCAAACAAACGAGATGCTATCGACAATATATTGCGTTTTGTGGGTTTCAGGGAGGCAAAACTGTCCACGTCCAGATGGTATTTAAATACATCATCTTGAGGTGCCCAGCGCATTCCAAGCGTTTTGACTGAGCTTTGCTCATCAACCTTAATGTTGATTTCCTCATTCTTGCCAGATTGAGTCGGGCAATTGGAAGCTCACTTGGCCAACGGAAATCCTCCTGACTTCAAAATATCCCGAACCTGGCTGCCAATTGTGTCCAGTTCTTTTAAACTGTCTGCACCTGCCAGCATATCGTCAACATAAAAACAATTGCGAATCACTTCCGCGCCAATGGGATGTGATTGTGCGAAACTATCTGCCAATTCGAATAAGCAACGTACAGCCAAAAAGGGTGCTGACGCTGTACCGTATGTAACAGTATTCAACCTGTATGCCTGTATGTTTTGTGAAGTGTTTTCTCTCCACAAGACAAGCTGGAAGTCTCTGTCTTCCTCAGAAACATTTATCTGCCTGTACATTTTCGAAATATCGGCAGTTACGGCATATTTGTTCAACCGAAAGTTGACCAATGTTGAATACAACTCCCTCTGAATAGTTGGCCCCACCATTAGTGTTTCGTTCAGCGATACTGCTGTTGTTTTGCTGGAAGCATCGAACACAACACGAAGTTTGGTTGAGGTACTCTCATGTCTGACAACGCATTGGTGAGGAATATAGTAATGCTGTTCTAGAGGAGCAGACTTCAAAATGGACATATGTCCCAAATCCAAATACTCTTTCATGAAGTCATGGTACATACTTTTGAGAGTGTCATCCCCTGACAGTTTGCGCTCAAGTTGCAAAAAACGCCTTTCCGCAGTTTGAAAGGACAGGCCAAGAACTTTAGGGTCGGTCTTAAATGGAAGTTTTACTTGAAAGCGACCGGAAGACAATCGTTGTACCGTTTTTGCGAAGTACAACTCACAGGCCTGTTGTTCAGCCGTTTGGCGGACAGCCTTCGACTCAATTGGACATTGATCCAATTCCCAAAAACGGCTTACTAATGAGTCGAGAGAACAACTATACACTTGAGCTACCGAACTCTCATTACACTGTTGCCGAGGCGCCTGTCCAGTACATTTGCCTGCAACAATCCAACCGAGCAATGTTTTTTGCATAATGGGCAACTCGGAATGTAACTTAATAATTCAGCTCCCAAGAGAACATCCACCTTAGCCGGCTTATGGAATTCGGGATCTGCCAATTGAATGTTTTTTGGGATTTTCCAGCTCGATGTGGAAAGTGATTGCCCGGGCTGAGATGTGGAAATGGACTTTAGTACCCAACACTCAGCGGAAAACGTGTGGGAATTTAAACGAGAATGTATCGATGCACAAACCTTAGTTTTACCATCGGTGGTTGCACCACCCACCATTGCGATAGCAAGGGAAGTTGGCTCACGTTTAAGCCGAAGCCTCTGTGCTAGGCTCTCAGACATCAGCACTAAACGACGGACAAGAATATATATTGTGTTCTGCAGACCTGCAATAGGTACATACAGTCGACGACCTTTGACCTGCACTAGCACACGCAAAGGACGATTTCCGTTGAGGCTTCCTCACCTCGTTACGCACCCTTGACTTGTCACGAGTTGACTCTTCTGCTGCCAGGTACTGGTACCTTCTATTCAGCTGTTTGGCACAGTCTTCCCAAGAAGGCAGCTTATCATAGTCAAGCTGCTCCTCAAAACGGGATTTGGTCACATGGTCGACCTTTGCCATGACCATGTGAATGATCATTGCGTTCGCAATATCTTTGTCGTCACCTACAGACGACAGCGATGAATATATCGCAGACACCGTGTCTATCATTGATCTTAAACTCGATGCAGATGGCTTGGTCATGGTTGGCAAATCGAATAACTGAGCAACAGTATCGAAGAATATTAGACATTTATTGTCGTAGACTGACTTCAGACTGGCAAGGGCCTTCGGGTAATTGCAGTCTGTCATTTGAAAGGGTTTTACTACACCCAATACTTCATCTGACAAACACGATACGAGATGATTAAACTTTTCTACGTTTGTCAAAGAAGCATCATCGTCAATGAGGCTTTAGAACAGGCACATGAAATTTTTGTACTCCGAATGTTTGCCACTAAACTTCGGCAAACGCATTTTCGGCAGCTGCGATCGCTGGCTCGAATTCAGTGAGCAGTCATGCATGTGTGTGTCGAACCGTGAATTCCCTGAGCAGTCATGCTGCATATGTGTGTCTCGGATCTTGGTTTAATTGCATTCATAAACAATGCTTTAGTGACGACACACAGATCCTCCAACGGCCCTCTACTGTCATTGGTTGGACTCAAAATGTCCAACTCTGCCTGCAGGTTCATAGCCTTCTCGATATAACCCTCTAAAAGTTCTAGGCGACAAGCTAACTCGGTTTTGTCCGATGAAATCTGCTTCAATCTAAAGGCTGTTTGCACGCGTGCAATGACTTTTTCAAACCTTTGTTGATACAATGCCAACTTGGTATTTGTTTTAGGCACTGTTGGCCGTTCAGCTATTGGCCGTTCCACAGTTGGCCTATCGGACTCAGACATAGTTGAAATGCGAAAAAGGAACTACCTTCAATACCGTACCCAAAGTTCGCCAAACTCTTCAAGCTACCCTCGCACACGCACTGCAGCTATGTACCAAAAAAACACCAAGTTTGCTTACCCAAACACACAAACGCCCTGGCGCAATATGTGAAAAAACAAACGAAAGCGGTCCAAGCGACCGAAAGTAAGCAAGCCCGATGCTCGCTGCTGCCACTTTGTGGGCAACAGGGGTAGAGTGCAAAGTGCGGGGGATCAAAGAGTAAGTGAGAGAATTTGGCGCGAGCGCACGCACAAGACGAAAGTAATACAGGCGCTCGAACCAAGCTGACCTGTATGGTATGCCAAAACGGGGGAGAAGAGAATAAGCGGTAAATTTGGCGCGAGCGCTCGCACACACAAACAAATATATAACCGATGCAAGCACAGAGCGAGCAAGGTTAACGAACGCACGAAAAATCAGCTGTTGGTGCCCAAGAACCTTTACCAAGCGTTGCGTGTATGTGCAATTGCAAGCAGATGTCTGTAGGTGTGTATGTACATATATTGTATTGTACGTAGCGGTTAAATCAAAGCGAACAACCGAAAAGACACTGCGACGCTTTGCGATTGCACAAACACACGACCAATGTTATTAAATGCACTAGATAGACCACCGTTTATAATGTATATATATTATATTTGGATATAGTTAAATAAATTGTTAGCTAAATATGTACATATGTGTTGCCGCTTTGGTTATGCACATTAAGTGGTGGTCAGCATGAGCATACGTATATATGGCGTAGGTATGTTCGACGAATTCGAACTTATGTACATATGTTTGTACACACGTATACTTGCGACACTTTCACTTAATGCACATTAATTTGGCCGAATAAGGTATAAAAAGGAAGGTGCCAGAAATTGAGTTGTGTTCTCTGTGTTTGACTGTTAGCACATACACACGCACATATGTATATCACTGCAGTTGATCGTTTTGGTCGGACAAGCGAACAATATATTGCGACACAACGTAAATCAACCGGTGAGACTCAATTTTTGGCACAGAATACCTGCAAACTTTCTAGCGAATCTATAGAAAGTAATCGTCTTGTTTTGGCGTCCATCAGCACTTCAAATTAGGCAGCGTTCAAGATGGCGAGGGTCCAAAAGGTCACGTCTGTGGCTTCAAATACGGCAGCGTCCAAAATGGCGAGGGTCCAAAAGGGCACGTCTCTGGCACGGTTCAAACTGCAACTTGTCGCTTTTTCACACGCGAGCCTAAGCCACCACTGAGCGAAAGAACTAAAATCAACACGAAAACTAGAAAACCGATGTCCCTGCTCGGGCGCCAATGAAAAATCTAATAATTTTTAGATTACAAACAAACTAAATGAATTGAATGAGACGCGGTTTTTCTTTTCGATTCAACTTCAATTTATTGTTAACAAACGAGTGCAGTGGCTTTGGGCGTACTTCGACAAGTGAAGTCCGGTCCCACTCCACTCTTCCCATCAACCGTCGTCGGCCGCACGCAACCCAATTCGCCGTCGGCGATCGAGAAGGTCGGCTTGCGGGTCACCCGAAGATGGAGAGGCTGGCGGCTCTCTTCTCTCTTAAAATAGGGTTTTTAACATAGGTTTTTATTTCTTTATTTATTCTCAGCTCCAACACATGGATTTCATGGCAGGTTTTTGGCATAATCGCCTCTCTAAAGACAAAAATCGTCTTCTGGCTGTCTCGAATGACGAACCGAGAGATGTCGGGCTTGACTTGAATGGCAAAGAAACTTGCAATCGGCCGGAGGGTAATCGTGTGATGGAGTCAACGAACGATTTTTCACACATCGTTTCTTCGGGGTATATAGTCTTTCTATAGATGCATTTGGAACATTTTCCAACTCCCAGAAACGTTTGACGAGGTTTTGTAGAGGGCAAAACTCCTGCAACGTGCTCACCATAGAGCATGATTCGTTGCTTCGGGGTCCGTTGGATCTGCAGCGACCAGACACCACTCACCCAAAAACCGTGTTTTGCAACCTCAGCGTGTTTTGTTGTTTGAATTGGCCATCTTTCAATATCTCAAAAAATGCGTCAGCTCCTAGCAGCAGATCCACTCTTTGGGGTTTATGGAAACCTGGATCGGCCAGTGGGAATTGTCAGCAAGTCTGACGGATTTGCTTTCTCGGGATGGTACGAGGAAATCGACTTTAGAACAACGAAGTCAGTGGCTATTTCGAATTGTTGAATTCGAGAGCACACTGTTGTTTGCACCACTTGGTGTGCAGATATGCTCGCCTTTCCGATTCCCAATAAGCTTATGTCTTTGCGAATTCGTTTGAGTTGTAACTTCCGAGGGAGCTCCTCGGTAATGAAATTTACTTGTGAGCCAGAATCCAGCAGTACCCTGGCTGGCTGTCGCTGACTAGAGCCACCTTTAATGTCCACAATTGCTGTGGCTAGAATTACCTGATCACAATAAGATGCCACGGCATGATTTGACGACAACTGATTCGACCTTTCAGCTGCCACGGCTCCCTGAGACCCAAGCGCATCACGGGCGGTTGGCGTTGTGGCCGAGTCAACATTGTAGCGATGCAACAATGTGTGGTGGGGCTTCGAGCATACTCTGCAGTGTATCGACTTGCAGGCTGAGACACTATGGCCTCTTCGCAAGCAATTAATGCAAAGGGGAACTCCCTTGGCAAATCTGAATCGAGTCATGACAGACGCTGCTGAGAAAGACGAACAATTCGAGATGCCATGATCAGTTGATTTGCAGAACGCACAATTTGTGTCCTGGCCTCTGCTTGCTTGGGTTACAGCCAACGCTGTTTTCCCAGAATGCCTATTTGTTGACTCTTGCGAGCCTTTACGACCCTTTAACCGCCCGGAAGTGGATTCTTCAGCTGACAAATGCTGATAGCGCTTGTTTAATGCGGCTACAAATTCGGACCACGACCGAACCTTTTGGTAATCCAAATTTTCCGTCCATCTTGAATGGGTTTTTGTGTCAACTTTCGACAGAACGAGGTGTATAAGCAGGGCGTGAGCAATGACCTTGTCATCCCCAACTGACAGTAATGACTCGTATATGGCAGATGCCGTGTCAATAAGTGACCGTAATGCGCTTGCCGACGGCGCCTGCATCGCCTGTAACTCAAACAGTTTAGCTACGCCATCAAGGAACATGAGACACTCGTTGTCATAAACCTGCTTTAGAGCCTCAAGAGCCTTGCAATAGTTGTGATCTGTCACCGGGAAAGCCTTAACCGTGCCTAATGCTTGGTTCTCTAAACAATTCAAGAGATGGTTGAACTTTTCGACGTTACTTAAAGTCTGGATCGATATCATCGATTTGCAACTGCAAAGAGAATGCGCGATCTATGTAGCCATCTAATATGCTTAAGCGACATTCCAGCTCGAATTGATTCGATGAGATATTATTGTTTTGTACTGCTTTTGCAGTTCTGTCAATATCTCGTTTGACTGCGTTTAACTTCCTCAGAAGCAAACCTGAATCGTCTTGCTCGACGTATCGTATCGACGTATTGCTACCGGAACCACCACGACGTTTTCCAGTCACTGTGAATCTACTTTATAATTGTTTTTATTAAACACTAGAATGCACTCACGAATCAGCCAACCTTTATTAGGCTCTAATGACCTCAACGAGAACAGCTGATGCAACAAGCTGCTGAATTGAGTGAGACGAGCGAATACGAAAAATCACTCAAGCCTCCACAGATGAGAACGGATGCTGTGATGGGAACAGTTTCTAGTTGAGTGATAGCAGCGAATGCGAATGTGCACTCCAAAGATGAGAACACTTTCTGGTTGAGTGAGAGCAGCGAATGCGAATGTGCACTCCAAAGATGAGAACAGACGCTGTGAAGGGAACAGTTCTAAACTGAGTGAGAAAGGCTCCACGAACAAGATTTACCGATCTCAAATTGAAGACTTAGCTCTCTAGCTGCTATGCTGTGTTTTATTTCCGAGAGATAGAGAGAGCGAAACGAAATAGCCGCAACAAGCATAAAACTTAGGGGCTCGGCTCTGCTATGCGATGCAATACGTTTCTATGATCGGCTATACTGACCGTTACGAGAACGAGAGAAAGAGAGAGCACAGAACTATGCATAAACGAAAGTGCTAGCATAAACCGTTCGTGCAAAGCATAAACGAAAATCTGTGACGACGAAGGGCGAGGGGGAGGAATGATGCGCAGCGGTCAGAGCTTGCGCGCGAAACTATTGCCGTGTCTTCTGTGCTTGTCGGCTCTTCTTTGAGGTGTCGTTGACCACAAGTACAGTGATCACTCAAGTTAAACAATATGTGTAAATTTATATGAAGGTATACATACATTCACGAGCGGCCGCTGCCAGCATAAGCTTCGTAGTATAAGAGCTAATACATGCATAACTTCAACTGACATTTCAGCATTTTAACATTTTCTTTACTAATAACATTACAGGCAACGTAATTGCCTCAACAGGCAGGAAATGCAATGAACCCGGGGCTGTCGAAACCCCGGAACATCTCATCTGCCGGTGTCCGGCTCTCTCAAGGGCAAGGAGAAGATACCTGGGCGCACCGATGCTGGCATCACTAGAGGATGCCTCCAAGAAGTCGCCAGGGAAACTGCTTGCCTTTGCTAAAAACACCTCGATTCTGGGGGACTTCAAAACCTCAGACTTCGGATCCCTCGTAAGGTCCATACAAAGATCCGGATAACTAAGGGCCATTCTAGCCTATGAGAGGCCCCGAAGAGGGCCGTCCGGGGCAACCTAACCTAACATATGATTGATTTTTATTCTAATTGAAATTGATTTTAATTTAATTTTAAGTAGAGAAGGAACAAAGAAATTGAGTGCTATGAATTATTACACATACAGGCTGCAGATACGGCACAATCAATACAACCTAGGTGTAGAGCACTTTTCCACCAGTATATTGTTGACATGTATACAAAAATTATAACGGAATGGTTAAATTTTCTTCCTGTCTTCAACCACGCAAGATTACGTGCCGAGGAGTATTTTCATTTGCGTGATGCCATTAGCAACGATAGTAATTCACAAAACGTTGAAACTACGATAATATTACCTTCATCGTATGTTGGATATCCACGTCATATGCTTGAATAAGCGCAAGATGCGATGTCGTACGTTCGCCGTTACGGTCGCCCAGACCTCTTCATCACCTACACGTGTAATTCGCAATGGAAAGAAATCTCGAAATTTTTTTTTGTTGGCCAAACATCGAAAGAAGGCTATGATATTTTATTACGTGTTTTTAGATAAAAATTGAAATCGCTAATGGACACGGTGCATTTTTATCTGTTCAATGTTGGACGTATTCAATTGAATGGCAGAAACGAGGTTTACCTCATGCGCATATTTTGATTTGGCTGATTGAAAAAATAATAATAAAAATAATTTCAACTCGGACAGTGCATCCTGAATTGTGTTAAGTCTTGACCAAAAAATATGATTCACGGTCCATGTGGTGCGTTGAATTTGAACTCACCGTGTGCGGTTGAAGGGAACTGTTCCGAACGTTTTCCAAAAAATTTGGTCCCCGGATACAGTGACGAGAAACGATGGATATTAAGCTTTAAAGCGTTTTTAATAACTTTAGAATTCTTAGTTAATAATAAAAGGAAAGCTGGTTGGTATGTATGTATTTGAATAATGGTATGTGTATTTACCTCTGAAAATACACATAATTAACATCTACAAATTACCTTGAAAGCCTTTAATTATGAAGGAGGTAAACTCCAATAAATTAGTAGTGGTTGATCTTTGCCTTATAAATCTATGTTGAGCTGGAGATATAAGTGATCTGCATAGGTGCTGCAGGTGCGGAGTTAAAATTTTCTCAAACACTTTCGGAATAGCGGATAACTTGGATATACCTCTATAGTTGTTCGCGTCAGATTTGCTACCTTTCTTATGGTGAGGAATTTTAAAAGACTCCTTCCATATCGGGGAGAATCATGAAGAATTTATGGACAGGGTGAATAGTTTAAACAACGGCCCACACCGAGATTCGGCACAGTACACAGCCGGGAACTCTGTCCATACCCGGTAAAAACACCGCACACATGGATGTGCGGACGTTCTAAGCTAACTGCTTACGAAACAGCAGATTTGTTTAGGGTCTTTAGAAAAACGAATCCTGCATCGAGAGGATATAACATTGAGCGTTAAGAACTGAAAAGTTTGACCGAGCCATTAAATAACGAGGGAGAGAAGGAGTTCTTGAAATTTTTTATAAAGTCTTGAATTTAAGTTTTTTAGACTGGATAGCTCCTTGGTTAACTAAACCCCCTTGGTCTAATAGGACAGGAAAGCTGTACACAAGAATCAAAAAGTGGGCCCTGTGCATCATAGAAAATGTTTGTGCCTATCGTTACATCAGTGCACAAAGACAAAGCGGACAAATCAAAATTCCTAATGAGATTATTAAGCTTCGTAAGCGTGGCTTAACGGAAGCAGCGGACACATTGAGATAGTCTACCCAACCGATCCAATACAGTTGGTTCTATGTGGAGCGACACTGCGAAAATACGATAGTAGGCATCTTCAGGTATAGTGAGCGGGAGGACTCGAGTAAACAACGCTAAGGTCGCATCCGTTACAAAGCACAGATCAAGAAATTATTTATTATTTTGCTTTGAATATAAGCCGTCACATTCTTAGGTGTGGAATCAGGGGCAAGCCTTGTGACAAAAACTTGTCGCTTTGGTGGGATCCGCACCAATCTTGGCACCACAGGCCTATCACCTCCGATGGTAATACCCGGTGCTCAGTGCCGTATGATTACTGGTGGAGTCGGAATCAAAGGGACAGCTTAAAAATTTGCATTCTTTACGGACATTGAGGCTACAGACGATTCTGGCTGTATGCTCTCCGAGGCGATGAATTCGGCTACCGTATTTTTATCACCAGCAGTTGTCGTTGCCTTTGGAGTAGCAAACGAAATCAACTGATGCACTTTTGGAGTGGTCGGAGTTGCCGATGCTGAATTGGTTAGCCGAGGGACAGTTGGCACTTGCAGATCACGCGGAGTGACTCTTTTGCGCCTGGGAGACTCATTCAGTAGTTGTAAGCCACTGAATTGAGATTCCATGGCTAGGAGCCGGTCATATTGCTCTTTTAAGTGCACGGTCAACCCCTCCGCGTCTGTGTCATAAACTCAGGTCTGTCTTTCTCGACCACCCGGTATGCCTCACAGCTGTAATGCAAGCCATTACTCTAAGAAATAGCATCACTCACGAGGCCTGTGAACCCAGCGCATTTTTCGTGCACTACGCTTTCGCAGAGCCAGGAGGGGATGCTCGGCTGATCATAAGTGATATTTTTCTTACAGGTTTTTTTGGCATAGACAACAGAATATTAAATTTTTCCATTATGAGTACAAACTAAATTATATGAATTCAAAGAATGGGAACCAAGCGTTTCTACCGGATGATGAAGCTTCAACCACTCATAACGCCTCAACCAAGAAGTCGCCCAAGCCAACCCCATAACCGTTCTGGGGGTTTTGGATGTGGCTGCTGTTGAAGCCTTCCTGACCCCTCCTATTCCAGAGGAGGACTATGAGTTTCGTATAGCGCGCTCAGGAGACCTAGTAGTTTATGCTAAAGACGCTGATACGCACAGGTTAATAGTTAAGATCCTTAATGACCTACGGGATAAAAAGTACCAAATTGTGGCTAAAAACCTGGCTACATCAACACCCAAGCTGCTAATCAGCCAAGAGCTTGAGAAGTTGGGTCACAAGGTGCTCAATCTTTACAACCCTTGAGCATGGAGTTGCCCCGCAAGAATAACAGTATAAGGCAGTGCTTCCGCTGCTTCGAATTTGAACACACCAAAAACTCTTGCCCTAAACACCCTATATGTGATAGATGCGCCGGTGACCACTAGACAGGGTCGACAAATTTTAGGGCCAAGACCACGGACGGCCTTGTATGCTCCAACAAGTTAACGTCAATCCACCGAATCAGGATACCTCACGGCAAGAAGGCAGGAATATAGCCAATATCCCGGCCATGGTAGTCGAACACGGCTTAGAATCAGGATTACAACTCTCAGTTCCCGCAACTCCGTAGTAACCCAAGCTTAAGTCTTTTGCCCACTAGTAATCAGAGCTCTCATCCAAAGCAACAGACTATCACCCAGGTCCTCATGGAGCTTCAAAAAACAGTGGCGGGTCTAACGACCCGCCTGTCTGACAGTTCTGTATTTCCCCAACAATCCCATGACATCAGAAGACCACAATGTTAAACAACATTAACATAGGGATCTGGAATGCTCGTAGCCTAATTGCACATAAAAATGAACTGACTATCTTCAACCGTCATAACATCGATCAGTCTTGGGTCGATCCAGCATGCGGCTGTGATGATTCAAATGCAACATAGAGAGATGCTCGTTGCAGCTGCTTACCTGCCCCCCTCCATAGACTGGTTAACCACCGACTTCGAACAACTCCTGGCCCAACTTGGCGACAAATATGTTATCGGAGGGGTGAGGCAGATAGAGCAGATAGAAGAGGAACGGCGCTATCTGACGCGATAGCGTGTCACTCGGCACAGGTACTAGCAACGAGTTGCCCAACCTACTATCCATCCAACAGATCGTACACCCCCTCAGCTATTGACTTCTGCATATACAAAGCAGTTCCAAACCACCTGTTGTCAATAAGGGAAGAACATAGCGACACTAGCACTATCTCCCCATTTGTCCCAGCCAAGACAAAAGTATGCTGTACCCAAACGAAAATACCCAGATCTTCAGGCAGATTTTGGATAAATCGGTAAATCTTAATGTAATCTTTACGACAACCGAGGAAGTAGCTTCTGCAGCTGCTACCACCTGTGGTCAACAGGGCACTCAGACGACATGGATTGGACGCCAAGGAGGCAGCACCTCAAGTGAAATTGAAGGGCTACTCCTACTAAAGAAGCGACTCAGAAAGGAGTTCATCAAACCAACGACCCGCGAGTGGACAGAATATACAGAAGCCTAGAAAACAGAGTGCGAAAGAAACTGGCGTCGAGCAGAGCTACTGCTGACGAGAGTTCCAACTACGCACTCTGGAATTTCACTCGGCGGTTCAAGAGGCAAGCCACCCCCAATTACCCCATCAAGAAGACTGACTGCTCGTGGGCAAGATCCCCAGAGGATAGGGCGGAGGCATTTGCCAGACGGCTTCAGCAAGGAGGACCGACCTGGTAGCTAGTAAACTGTAAGAAACCCACCAAATGGAACTCCCAGTGGCTTCAGTCACGCTACAGGAGGTTCAAGAAAACGTACGAATACTCAAATCCAAGAAAGCCCCAGGAGATGATTCATTGACATTGACAATCAAGTCACCAAAGCCCTGCCCCATAGAATTATTTTGTTCCTACTTCTTGCCACTGCGGCTTGGCTACTTCCCCAAGGTATGGAAAAGAGCCATAATTGTACTTTTCCTCAAACCCAACAAAGCACCAGCTGACATGGACTACAGGCCAATAAGTTTGCACCCCACGTTTAGCAAGTCTTTGAAAAGACTGCTGGACACAGAAATGATCAGGGAGGCTATACCCGATTTCCAGTTTGGCTTCAGGCTTCGACACGGCACGCCTGAAAAACTTCATCGTGTCACAGAAGCCATTCTCCAAGGCTTCCAGCGCAAGCTGTACGTTGTGGCAGTGTACCTTGACATTCAACAAGCGTTTGACTGGGTATGACACGAAGGACTACTTTGTAAGATCAAACCAATGATCAACCTCCAAATTTTCATGCTGGTCAGAAGCTTTCGTGTGGCGCAGTGTGGTATTGCATCCTCACCCGGGCTGGAGTTACACAAGGAAGTGTACTGGGGCCGCTTCTACTCTGTTCACACATGACATGCCGAAGCCAGCAGACTTCAGACTACCTCGCAACCAAACACTCAAAGTAGCTACATTTGCGGATGACAAAGCCGTGATGGCAAGAGCAGAGTGTATTTACGAGGCAATGGACATTCTGCAAGAATTTCTAAAGAAGTTCGAAAACTGGACCTGCAGATTTAATATCAACCCCATCAACCCTGATAAATGCGCAGTAGTAACGCCCACCTTAAGGAGAGGAAGCTGCCCAGGCGTATTCTCGTACGGGGTCCTATTAAACCAACACAAGGATGACAAATACCTCGGCGTTACCTTCGATTCCCGGCTAACGTTCAGAAGACATATTAAAAATATTACCGATCAGCTAGTGGCAAAGGCCTACAAAATGAACTGGTTGCTAAACCCCAATAGCAAACTATCACACTTACAAGGCAATCTTGGCACCAGTCTGGAAGTATGGACTGGAAGTTTACGGCATTGCGGCCAAGACACACATACGAAGGATACAAGCATACCAGAGCAAAACTTTTCGCAGGATCACTCGAGCTGAGTGGTAGCGAAACAAGGACATTGCCAGAGACCTTGGTGTCCCCCTCATCGGCGAAGTTATCAACGGTCAAGTCGTTAGATATACCTCTAGGCTCGGGACTCACCCTAACAAGCTAGCGAGGAGACTCTCCAGAGCTTCACACCGACGATGGCCTCGACGGATCCACCCCATAGACCTGACAGACAGGATCATCTCCAACTAGTATAGGCATTTAGACATTTGGACCCTAACCCCACTACAAACATACATAGATTTTACAAATCGTTTCAACTTACTTCCATACTCTATTATAAAAGTAGCTAACTAAGTTACAGAAAACAATATTCTATGTTGTGATATTAATCAAAGTAATAAAATACCATTTAATTATTTAAAAAAAAAAAATTCTAAAAGAAAGTGCCCAAAATTCCAAAAGTCGAACACAACAAGACATACGAATATCCATATAACAATAACAGATACACCACAAATGTCTTTTGATAGAGTAATAGTATACAAGATCGGTCCACTACCAAAAACAGAGGAAGGCTGTTGCCTCACTAATATGCGACTTAACAAAATATCTTGCTGCATTACCCCTTCCAAAGAAAAGTGCAAAAGTAGTAGAAAAGCGATTTTCGAAGATTTTATTCTGAAATACGGTCCAATGAAGACGTTCATTAAGGACATGGGTACAGAATATAACGAGAGAGAACGTTGTGAGCTACTTTATACCCGGTACTCAGTCAGTATACATACATATATGTATAAACATGATGTATGAGCTTACGATTTATATAATTTATTATATGTTCGCAAAAAGGGACAGATTAAATTTTGGCCAAAATGGAAAATTTAAAAAAATTAAGTCGAACCCTATGCTGTATTTTTATATTTTAGAAGTTATCTGTTTCCATTTTTATTTACATCTAATTTTTACGTCGGCTGCTACATTTTTACATACACATGTAAAACTACATACAGGAGACATTGAAGTGTATGCGAGAGAGAGAGGGAATCGCTTGACTCTCGTTGGGTAGCCACTGAAATTTAATTTGTTCCTTCTGGCTATAATAATGATCCGATATAATCCAGATTCTGATATTTCCATAATTCTGCGTTTTTCGTTTTTTTGTATCTTACAAATTGTAGATTCCACAGATTTTCGTCCTTTGTGGGGGCGGAAGGGGGCGTGGCAAAATTTTGAAATACACTTGTATTGAAGTGATATGACAGGAGCTCGGATAGAAAGTTTGGTTGCCCTAGCTTTTATAGTCTCTGAGATCTAGGCGTTCATTTGGACGAATAGGCAAAGCCGACAGGGTCGCGTGTGAGAGAGAGCGAGAGGGAACGATGACTTTCGAAATGGTTTTCTTCATTGTGGCTATATTAATAATCCGATCTAATCCAGATTCAACACTCTGATAGATATGGTCATTTTTTATGATTCTGCGTTTTTAGTTTTCTCGTATCTTCAAAATTGTGCATGCCACAGATTTTTGTCCTTTGTGTGGGTGAAAGTGGACGAGGCGAATTTTTGAAATACATTCGGAGTAGTGTGATAACACAGAAAATTGGATACAAAATTTGGTTACTCTAGCTTTAACAGTCTCTGAGATATAGGTGCAAATGAAGACGGACAGACGGACAGACAGACATGGCTATATCGACTCGGCTATTCATGCTGATCAAGAATATATATACTTTATGGGGTCGGAAACGCTTTCTTCTGTGCGTTACGCACAACCGTTATCCACAAATCAAATATACCCCTATACTCTTCGAGTACCGGGTATAAAAATTCAGTTATTGAAGACCTATGTAAGTACCAGCAAGATTAATGTTAGAAAAAATGTATTTATTTTAATAATATTTATTAACAAATGAAGCAAGTCATAAGATTAACTTCATATAAGATAGGAAGGGTAGGAGATAATGATAATATAATTATATCAAGCATAAAAGATAAAAAGCAAATAGCATAAGGATAGACTGAAAATGTTTAATTCATAATAGTTTTTAGTATGGCCATAAATTAGAATAAACATTAACAGAATACATGAGGGGGAACGTTGAGAGGCCTTTTCCGCGGCTCTACTTTATACCCGGTACTCATTCAGTATATACATTTGTGCGATTTTTATACCCGGTACTCGAAGAGTACGGATGTGTGTAACGCCCCGAATGAAGCGTTTCCGACCCCATAAAGTATATATATTCTTGATCAGCATCAATAGACGAGTCGATATAGACATGTCTGTCTGTCCGTCCGTCCGTCCGTCCACCTATCCGTCTGTCCGTCTTCATTAGCGCCTATATCTCAGAGACTATTAAAACTAGAGCAACAAAATTTTGTATCCAGTCTCCTGTGTGACCACACTACTTCAAATGTATGTCAAAATTTCGCCCCACATTCTTCCGCCTGCACAAATGACGAAAATCTGTGGCATGCACAATTTTGATAGTACGAAAAAAGTAAAAACGTAAAATCATAAAGAATGATCATATCTATCAGACTGTTAAATCTGGATCACATCGGATTATTAGTATAGACACTATGACGAAAACCACTTCGAAAGTCATCGTACCCTCTCGCTTTCTCTCACTCGCGACCCCGTCTGCTTCGCCCATTCGTCCAGATGGGCGCCTAGATCTGAGAGACTATAAGAGCTAGAGCAACCAAACTTTCTAACCAATCTCCTGTGATATCAATTCAGTGCAAGTGTATTTAAAAATTTTGACACGCCTCTTTCCGCCCACACAAAGAACGTAAATCTGTGGCATCTACAATTTCCATGATACGAGAAAACTAAACACGAAGAATCTTAGAGAATGCCGATAGCTAACAGAGTATTTAATCTGGTTAATTAGTCTGCTTGCAAACGTCACCGACCACAGCATCGCCGATCTAGCAAACGCCGCTACCTACCTCTGTAGTCAATACATTTGAAATCATTAGAAATTAAATCATTTATCATTAAATTTATAACTCCGGGAACCCCTCCTCATTATCATCTGGATATTCCGTTCATATATTCACGGGACACAACTGTTCATGGTGGCCAATGAGGGGAACCCGGCTGCAAAACACATACAATTTCGCGGACATATTGTAACGCACTTAAGTCGCGGGCTGCTAACGAAAGGGTGCAGTGGAGGAATGCAATAACCGTAATAACTGTGCAGCTCACGGACGCTAATATGGAATATGATGGTCAAGAGATACAACAACTCTCGCCTAGTATTTTCACATCATATGAACGACATCTATGCTCTTCCCAGACTGTAAAAGGAGACTGCTGAGTCCATACGGACTATGCTCAGCACGGTCAATGTCTGCCTGGCTGCGTTCCGCCGCATCCAATTCTTGGATGGGGAGCGCAACCACTGGCTGGCTCACTATTTGGCATCGAAGCTACCAAAGAAGACTCATAGGGAGTGGGAGCATCATCAAGGCAGCAGCTCCACCGTGCCCTCGTTCACGGAATTAGAATCGTTTCTGAACGACCGGCTTTTCATAAGGGATGCGATCGAGAACCACAGCTCATCGTACGACTCCAATACTTCGCCGGGCTCGTCAGACTCCACTAAGCGTGTTCGAGTGCATAACGCGCAAGACCGACCAAAGCGCTCAACTGTCCAATGCCTTCACTGCAACGGCGACCACATCCTACGTCGTTGTCCAGCCTTTCTGGCCCTAGACTGCTACAAGCGCAAAGTCATTGCGAACAAAGCGAAATTGTGTCTTAATTGCTGAAGCCAATCCCACACACTTTCTCGCTGCACCAGCAATAAAGGTAGTCAAGAGTACATGCAATGGCACCATAAGTTGCTAAATTTCCCCGTCACTTCACCTGTTCAACCCTTGACCCTGTCGGTACCGAGTAATTTCCGGCCTACTCATGCCTTCGACCAGCAATCCAGTTTGCCCACCTGGTCAATCACACAGTGAGTCCTATCGTTGCTTTTTTCATCGACCGTTGGACACTCCTAAGAGGCAGATTCTTCTTGCAACCGCGCGTGTCCTCATACGGAATCCGATCAATGGTCTTCAAGCTTTCATCAATGCTCTCATCGACCAGGGATCCGAGGCAACAATTGTATCCGAGCATGTGGCACAATCCCTTCATATAAAAAGAACGGGAACCCGCGCTTCCATTATTGGGGTGGGTCAAGGGGGTGGTCACCGCAGCAAGTATATGGTGAATTTTCAAGCGTTCAGCAATATTAATCCACAGTTTTCTTTAGATATCTGCTCTTCATATGTGCTCAGTACTTTAACGTTGTACCTTCCTAGAGAAAATTTCCCACTGGGATCACTTCCAGGGGCTCCAGCTGACAGACCCTCAATACTACCGATCAAAACGAGTTGATCTAATATTGCGAGCTGATTTAATGGCACAAATCATGTTGCCTGAAACCAAGATTGGACGGCCTAATGAACCTATGGCGCAGAACACGCATTTTGGTTGGACAAACGCACCGGATAGAAGCAACTGCTCAGCTACGGTGCCATCAAATATCTGTAGAGACGGAATCGCTACTGAGGAGGTTTTGTGAAGTCGAAGCCGTACCGGAACGATCCACAGTCACCGAAGAGTATCTGTGATGTGAACCGTTTTTCCAGAAGACATATGTATGTGCGTTGGCTAGATGGACGCTACGTAGCAAGGCTTCCGTTCAAAACGTATCGGGATCCAAGCATGGTTCTAGGAAGATTTTATCAAATGGCACTCAATCGTTTTTTGCAGATGGAAAGGAGGCTGTCTAAGGCCCCTGAACGTAGGAAGCGATATAGCGACGAAATAGAGGATATCAGATCAGTGCGGCTGTGGGCACTGAATGCAGTTTGACCATTCGAAAGTCCAGGCATGCACACATCACGCCGTCTTTAAGGAGGAGAATATGTTCACAAGACAACGTATCGTCTTTGATGCTTCTGCCAGAGCTAGCAATGGACGCTCATTGAACGATATACTTTGCACAGGGCCTACGCTTCAAAACGACATGTCTTCGGTCATGCTAAATTGGCGGAAATATCGCTATGTATTCACAGCGGATATACAAAAAATGTATCGTTGCATTGACGTTCACACTGACGACGCGCAAATTCAGCGGATTTTATGGCGGGCGGAGGATGGAGTCATCAACACGTTTGCATTGTCGACGTTAACGTTTGGAATAGCCTCGGCGCCATATACGGCTATCAGAGTCATTCATCAATTGGCTCAAGATGAACGAGGTTCGTTCCCGAAGGCTGAAGAAGTCGTCATGAACGAGATATGCGTTGACGATATCTTATCGGGCGATCACACCATAGAAGGAGCGGAGGTAAAAAGGGCTCAAGTTGATGCGTCTATAAAATCCAGTCCAGCAACGATTCGGGGCTATTGCGCTCAATCCCGGCAGAGCAGCGCTGCAGTCAAACGCTATTGAGCAGGGATAACAGTGATCCCACAAAGGCTTTAGGAATGTACTGTAAAATTAACTTTGAATTTACAGCAAGTTCAACAAAAAGGACTATCTTATCCAGCATCGCCAGGCTCCTTGACACGACAGGGTTAATCGCGCCTGTCATCGTCTCGGGAAAGCTGATCCTGAAGGTGGTAACCATTGCCAAGACTGCGGGAGCAGACGGTACAAAGGCGTCCCTGGAGTGGAACGAACCAGTTCCAAAACCTCTCGCAGAGCGATGGAGAGCATTTCGAGACTGCTTGCAGAGGATCGGCGTTATCAGCATTGGTCGATGGATTAATTACTCACCGGAATCTATAGCGTCGATGCAACTACATGCGTTCTGTGATAGGTCCTCGACAGCAGCGGCCGTGTATTTCCGAGTGGAACATGTCGACGGGTCATGTTTCGCATCCCTACTTATGGCCAAAGCAAAAGTCCCTCCCTCTAAGCCTTTGAGCATCCCGCGTACAGTGCTAAGCGGTGCGGTTTTGGCTATCAAGCTCGTGAAGTGGATAGTGCCTTCTCAGTGGCTATCGTCGGTTCCGATTAGAACATTTTATTGGACCGATGCTACGATTGTCCTGCATTGGTTGCAGGGTGACGTTAATAGGTGGAAAACATTCGTCGTCAACAGATTTGCCTTCATATTGGACCATTCTACACTAAGTGAATGGGGTCGCGTGAGCACGACAGAGAACCCAACGGTTCGAGAGGACTCGCCCCAGAGGAGCTGAAGGATTTCGAATTGTGGTGGAAGGCACCAGGTTGGCTGCTGCACGATCAGTCCTTGTGGCCATCCAAACAGCTGTCTGAGATCTCCTTGGCTGAACCCTCGTTGGAAGCAAAATCGGATAAGATTCAGCCGTGATTAGCAGCCGTGAGAAGCTCCACGCCATTACCATCTAGGAGCAAGCTCGTCGGTCTGTCACTGTTCATGGCCCACGGCATCGCAAAGATAAGGAGACGTTTACGACACTCAGCTTTGCCATATGATCGGCGTCATCCAATCATTCTGCCGTGGTCCCATCACTTCACAACATTGGTCATCAAGAATTCTCATTGTTCGACACTGCACGGAGGTGCGCAGTTGACTTTGGCACACGCACGCCAACGGTTCTGAATCATCACTGGGAGGCAGGCAGTTCGTGATCAGGAAATGTATGCGATGTTTCCAGGTGCGACCGCCAACGTCCACCCAGCTTATGGGAGATCTGCCTCTTCATCGAGTTAATCCGCCGAGTCGTCCATTCATCGCGACTGGAGTAGATTATACCGACTCCATAGAGCTCAAAGCAGCGCGTCTACGAGGCGTTAGTGTGTACAAGGGTTACATTGTTATTTTCATTTGTCTGTCGACAAAGGCTGTGCACTTGGAAGCGGTGACAGGCCTCACTACAGAGCATTTCTTGCAGGCTCTGGACAGGTTTACAGGTCGGCGAGGGTTAGTCAAACACCTATATAGCGACAACGGTACCAACTTTGTCGGTACGGACAATGCTCTGAAGACGGTGCATGCTCAGCTACGAAAGGATTTAGATGAGATGATCGCACCTAAGTTGGCATCTCAGCGATGTTTGTCATTTTTTTCCTCCCCAATCGCCCAACTTTGGTGGATTGTGGGAGGCCAATGTAAAGGCTCTGAAACACCACTTAATTCGAGACATGGCGGATCGGCGGCTCACTTACGAAGAGCTATCGACGGTGCTCATTACTATCGAGTCATGTCTCAATTCGCGACCTCTGTGCACTCTCACGGCTGCATATTTTCTGATTGGAGACACATTGTTTGCTCCGCCGGAGTATCGGTCCAAAACCACGTCGTTCCGGGAGCAGTTCCTCATCCAGCAAACGATGATTCGCCACTTTTGGAAGGGGTGGAGTTGCGGTTGTGGTTACACTCAAAACAGCGCAAGGGCAGTTGAAGCGATCGGTATCAAAACTAAGTCGACTGCCGATTGAGACACAATCGCATTCTCAATACGCAAATGACCACCCTCTAATCTTAAAAATATACACCGGCGCACACATTTTGCTTTTATCTCTCTTTTCTAAAACCCTCCAACCAAGAAATTTTAGCGGATTTTCGCCGCGGGAACAAGGAAATCTTAATGCTAGATCTAGCATTGGCAGGCGGCATGTTCGGCTTTGCATCATTGGTCCCAAGGTGCCAAATTCTCCAATCTAGGCTCTCTAAATCACAGAATAGGTCTTGCGAGCGTCGTGCGTGGGAGAGAGAGTTAGTCTGCTTGCGAACGTCACCGACGTGACATACGGAATACGTCGGTCTACATCCATACATGAACAGTTGTGTCCCGTGAATATATGAACGGAATATCCAGAGGATAATGAGGAGGGGTTTCCGGAGAAAGTGCAAACACTTTTGCTATTATTTAGTTTAAAATTTAATGATACATTTCTAATGATGTTCATGTATGGATGTAGACCGAGGTATTCCGTATGTACATATATGTATGTGGGTGAACGATCGATGCGATTTAATAACGATGAAAGACGGTCTGATGCCCAGATCAGCTCAAGACAGAATGAGTGCTAGGTGCAGACTTTAAGTGATAGATGCCGACTTTATAAGTGATAAATTCAGACTGGTTTGAGGGCAGGCAGGCCGAATTGCCCGTGCCCTAATGAAGGCAAGAGAGCGAAGATCCGAGAACGCGCTGGTTAAAGATCAAGAGAGCGACGAAGGCGAAAGTATTAAAGAAGACGAGAGAGTACGGCTGGATAGGCTGCTGCCGTGCGGGAGCATATGTCGATGTACAATGTGATATAGTGAGCAGTAAAAATAACCAACAATAATAGGCATTTAATTTTACTACTGCACCACTGACTATGATTTTACTTATGTCGACTAAATATCGGGCTGGGAAACCCAACACAGTTTTTAACGTTACAGGAACGGGAGGGGGAATGAGAAAGGAATGAGAAAAATAGCCGTTACATTTGTTTGAGTTTTTCTCTCTATCTCTCTCTTTCCACTTTAAGACTCTCTGCCCCACTATCTGAACAAGTGCTTTATCAATAAAGCAACTGTCAATTTACGCTCCTCCGGATGTCTTCAAAATTAATTTAGAAATAAGGTGACAACATCTACGTCACAACAACTGCTCTCTTTCGCGAACCATGTATGCTGACCGCCGAAATAGAGTATATGGTCCTCCCCACAGACAACGTCACCTCATCACTAAATTCACCTTGTATGTCTTTTTCGTGAACAGTGTCAATTAGAGAGAGAGAGAGAGAGAGAGAGAGAGATAGAGAGAGAGATAGAGAGAGAGTAAGAGAGCGCCATCGCAAAATCATATGTTTGAAACCAACACATTAACCTTACTACCCCACGCAATGGGAATAGAATTAGAAGGAGTAATTAGTAGGAATAGAATTAGAGGTATATATAGAAACAGCTCAGACAGTCTTTCTTCGTAAAAATTTAATTTTCCGTTCTGCCTTCAAACTGCTCTATTCTCCTTTCTCTTGAGTGACTCTCGCGGACGTCGCTGCTCCTATAGAGGCTGAGGACGAACGTCGCTGCTCTCGCCAGGGGACGTCGCTGCTCTCGCCAGGGGACGTCGCTGCTTCGCTTAAAGTCGTAATATTTCATTAATTTTTTTTTCTTCTTTTGTAGTTTTTGTATATTATACAAAATAATTTATTTCATTTTTTATAATTATATAAAATCAATAGATATTAATTAATAATATTATTATCGGGTTCCGCAGCCCGATATTTAGTCGGCATAATTAAAATCCTATCCAGTGGTGCATCACTAAAGTTAAATGTCTATTATTGTTTGCCATTTGCACACGGCCTATGCAGCCGCTCTCTCGCCTTCTCTCTCTCCTTGCCTTCTTTCTTTCGACTTTTCTATCACACTCTCGATCTTTCGTCTTCGCTATTTCTCTCTCCTCGTAATCTGTCGCACTCTCGCTTGCAGTAGGGCACGGGCAATTCGGCCCGCCTGCCCTCAAACAGTCTGGATATTGCCGCGCTTGCATTAGGGCACGGGCAATTCGGCCCGACTGCCTTTGCAGCGCCTGGACGTAGCTCTTCAACCAACACTGTCGTTGAACCGACCCATCGCGTGTTCAAGTTGACCCCGTCTTGAATCGAGCTAAACAGACTCATAGTGCTTTTCTCATATTTCCTCGACTCTATATCGTATTCCATATCGTATTTCGTATAAACAAAAATAAACTGTATCAAACTAAAATCTCGTCTATTAATATTCGCTAACAACGCTGCCGAAAAAGCTCGGTAGCTCAACAATTATTATTTGATTTGATTAGGTTTATGTATATTATTTCATTATCTTTTCATTTTTTCATATTTTACTTTATAAGATATAACATTTTTTATTATGCCTCGAAGGAATAGGCAATCTGCTTCTCAACAGTCTCAGAGACGTAATTTGCGAAACAGACCAAATAGATATGTAAATTTAGATAATATTGAAAATGTTGGAAAAAGGGAAGTTTTGATGAGTCCAGACCCTCAGTTCGTTTAACCGATTAAGGCCTGTATCCAGCACCGCGAAATTTTACTGACAGGAATCTGTTCTTTATTTCGGTTGTGTGGAACTTAAGTGAAATAGTGTGACCAAGAACATAAGAAAAGGTTGGTCACTCTCATGAATCAGCTGTGTTTTGTAAACAGCGCCAATTTTGAAAATGAAACTAAAATTAAAAAAAGGAAGAAAAGTAATTCTGACGATTAAGTGATTGTGTTGGTAGCGGCACATATTGTTGTAAGAAGAAGTACAGCACAGTCGGAGGCGCCAAAATGTCAAAATTATCAAAACGCTTATTTTCCGTGATCCGCCAAAAACTTGGTCTTGCCTCAACTGCTTTTATTAAAGCAATCTTTTCCTCATTTTAAAAATTTTCATATCTCTTTTTGGTTTTGAGCACATATTTTGCCTCCACCTCTCACTTGTACTTCAGTAATAATGTGCACATATATTTTCCTGGCACCCTCATCAGCTGTTCTCACAGTCCACATTCGTGTGGATATCGATACTATCGATAAGAATTCGTGGATTCCGTTAACGTTGCTGGATACTGGCTCCAGGAAAACACAAACGAAAAATTACTGGCCCAATTTTTTTTATATGAAGTTTGGCAGTAAATTTTCGTTTCCTCGGTGCTGGATACCCAGCTTTAGGAACCAGCAGCCAGATAATGAGGGACAAAATCAGGTGACTGCTATGCAGGTTTCAGGTTTAGGTCAGGAAGAACAGATTGTGAATGCTGAATGTGGAAATAGTGTTGCGATAAACGCACAAAACAGACGACAAGTGGCTGATACTAACCGTCGGTCCAGACGAAGACGTAACCAAAGGCATAGGGCCAGAGAAGAGCCAGTGACCAATACCATGCGTCGCTCCAGACGAAGACAGGACTTATACTATAGGGCTACAGAGCAAAATATTGTAGGACATATACAGAGACGCACAGGTTAGACGTCAGGAGCAAGTGTCTAATAGCTTGCGTCGCTTTAGACAAAGACAGGACGTGGACTATAGGGCTACAGAGCAGGCACGGAATACAGTAGAACATATACAAAGACGAACAGACCGCTAGATTCGACGGGAGGAGCAGAAGACAAATACAGAGTGGCGACAGCGCATACGTAGAAATAATGAAAGGAGACGGATATTAGAAAGAGAGGAGGATAGAGTTGGCAGGGTCCAAGAAAGGAGTTTAGCTGATCGTAGGCTTATCTCGCGAGCGAGAGACACTCTGGCACGCCAATCCGCTCGTGTCGCAGCTCGACAGTCAGCAATTGATGTTGCCAGAGCTGTAAGTCAGAGAGTTAGCCAATATAAGAGCGATAGCAGTAATAGAGCTGAGCAAAATTTAAGAAACGCCTCCCGAATGCAGCAAGAACGAGGAAATATCTCCCAGGAGGATAGAACACATATAAGACCCAGAATAAGGCCTAGAAGCTCTAAAAGTAGCATATAATAAAAATGTAAGGCTGGGTCCTGATCAGGCTTGCCTTTCTTATAAAGGCGTGTGGTTCCCCAAACAAATTTCCAAGATTCCTCGCGTCCTTTTAGAAAGTGATTGCGAGTTTATGAAATCTGAAATCTTTGCTCTTGAAAGTCTTCTAGAATTCCCTTCTAACTGCCAAACATTAAAATTCTGCAGAACATGTTATAACAACATTAAGAAGCGTAAAAAGCCTAAGCTTTTCTTCAATGAATTGGATTTCCCTAAACTACCCGACTGTTTTAAGGGGCTTACTCCATAAGAGGAACGACTGATTTCTCCTCGACCTCCATTTATGATAATTAAGCCTTTATTGTCTGGGGGAAGAGGCCAAAGAGCTCAACCCTGGCTCGGTAGAGTTATTTTTTCCCACTATTTATGCAGGCGTCAAGGGACAATTTTCGGAAAGTTTTACAGCCATTGTTAGATCAGAGCTTCGAAATGTAGATATCAGAGGTTGAAGATCATATAAACTGTTCTTCAATTACAAGAAGTTAGAACTCATTAAGATTCGCAATAATATTTCTATCTGCTTACGTAAGCGGAGCACATCCAGTGCAGTTACGGCAGCTAACGCTCTTAATGAGAATTTCATTGGGGGACTTATTAACCACGATGAGGGATATAGGGTTCTTCGAGATATTGGCCCGTCTCCGGCTCATTGGGAGGAAGAAAGGTTATGGCCACGATTCGTCAGTTCGGCCTGCCGACTTTTTTCATCACTCTGTCTGCTGCTGAAACGCGGTGGCCAGAGTTGCTTGTTTTGCTTAAAAGCAATGTAGATAGAGAGATAATTAGCGAAGAAGAAGCTATGAATCTACAGTATAACGAAAAGGAGCGTCTCATCAAGGCAGATCCAGTTACTTGTGCTAGGTAATTTGATCATAGGTATCGTGAGTTTTTGAAAGTTATGAGGAATCGGTAGGGCATTTTCGGAGAAAATTTCGTCATCAAATTTTATTGGCGTGTTGAATTTTAACAAAGAGGTTTTCCCCACATTCACGGTATGTTTTGGCTGAAAGATTCCCCAGCAGTGGATTTTATCAGTACTGAATCAATTTCAACAGTTGAAGCCTTCATTAATACACACATAACAATAGATATCACAAACTCAGAGTTAGCTCCATATGTTGAATACCAAAAGCATAGGCATACAAACTTGACATGTCTTAATAAAGTCAATAGAAGTGGAAAAAAGTACCAGCCAGTAGTACCAGGAAACTCCAATCCTTAATTTTCACCAAGGAAGATTTAGGAAAATTCAAGACCTTCAAAATTTTGATTAATCCTCTGATATGAGGTGAGCCTCAATTACGAGGACTACAGATATGCAATATGTTCTGGTTTGAAGAAACCACAAATTTTTCTAAGGAGGTCTTAGGCTTATAACAAAGAATTATTTCTATGCTAATTATTTCTATCCAATTCATTTTGGACCATTATGCATGCTGTAGCTATATAACTAATTATATAAATAAATCCCAAAGGGGTATTTCTAAGCTTATGCCCGAGGCGGTAAGGGATGTGCAAGGGGGCAATTATACGATTAGGCAAAAGCTACAGCACATTGGTCACAAATTTATTTCTGGCACAGAGATATCTGCTCAGGAAGCCGTCTATTGTTGCCTAAGCATTCCGTTGTTCTGAACTAGCAACAAATGCGTTCATTTTAATACTTTCCCTCCAGAGCAACGAGTGCGAATGCTCAAATCCACAAGCATCCCACAAAATATGAATCAGAACTCCACTGAAATATTCGTCAAAGGATTGCTGGAGCGGTATGAACAAAGACCAACCGATCTTCAGGGCCTGTGTTTGGGCGAGTTTGCAGCAAATTATGAATTTACATTAAGCGGAAAGAGAGTTGGCCAAAATAGCGATGATGAAGAGGACGAAGAAAATGAGGCAGCAGTAGAAGTGTTTCTCCCTCTCCGCGATAATTGTGGTTTCATTAGGGAACGGACCAAACCATCCATTTTAAAGTATATGAGGTTTAATATAAATACAGATAGGTCTAACTATTTCAGAGCATTAGTCATGCTGGTTTATCCGTGGAGAGATGAAGACAGAGATTTAGTGAGGGCAAATTGCGAGGATGTTTATAACAATCATCAGGATTTAGTTAGTTCAAATTTCCAAAAATACAAAAATACGTTAGCAGATTTTGAAGACGTTCTAGGAGGGTCATGGAAGCCGAAGCCAATAGGGAGAAAAATGTAGGTGAAGAGGCAGTTGATGAGACCATTGATGAACAGTTTAGGGCTTTGGCGATTCCCGAAATAAGCTCTCAAATAAATGTTCTGAACTTGAATGACCAGGCAACGGATGAGGATAGGAGTATTCGATTAGTTAAGCTTCCTCCGATTGTTTCCCTTACTTTGCTAGCCAGTTTAATTAGATGGCTTAATTTGAAGCAAAAAGCCTATCTCACCCATGTTCTCCATAATGTCAGAAATAAGGCCGTTTTTTATGAGTTTGTAGGTGGCGGCGCAGGCGTCGGCAAGAGTAGGACAATATCTACCATTTTTCAGACCATTTCCCAGGAGGTATTGGAGGTGCCACACTTCACTCCATGTTTTCTTTACCTCTCAATCAGTTTAACCATACCTTTAAAAAGTTGGGTCCAGATTTGTTAAACACCCTGCGTTCAAGATTTATTGATCTTAAAATTCTAATGATTGACGAAAATTCTATTGTCGGTGAAAAAATGTTTTCGTATTTGGATAGCCGCCTAAGACAAATATTTTCAAGGCCCGAAAGTCCTTTTGGTGGCATTTCTGTTATCGTGTTCGGCGATCTAAGGTAGTTATGTCCAGTAGGTGATCGTTGGATATTAACAGCCTCATCAGGAGTGCATAATCCATACAGTGCGATAGTTTGCTCTAGTCTCTGGGATAGCTTCAAGTTTTTCGAACTGACAGAGATAATGCGACAGCAAGATGATGAAGATGCGGCTGCAAAAGCTTGGCCGCACTTAATAACATGGCATCGGCCGAAATGACGTCACACGATAGTCAATTGCTTAGGAGCCGAATAGTTGACGGCAGTCAAGCCCCCAGAGATTCGATCCACTTATTTTATATTAATAGCGAGACAGTTAAGAACAATGGGGAGAAGCTTTCATCGATAATAACTGCAGAATATACTTCAAATCTTTAGACTGCATCAAAGCCGAACATCTTAACCCAGAAACCACAAGCAAATATCTGGACTCTGTTAAGAGTTTCAAAACTTCGAATACACAAGGCTTGTGTACTTCATTGGTTCTTAAAACCACGACTAAATATATGATGACAGTCAATGTAGATACATCAGATGATCTTGTTGCTCCGTTAACACTGGTGTTTTCATGCAGATAGATCTCAGCTTCTCCTCAGGGAGCTACATACAGCAAAGTGGTCGTCCACACTTCATCCAACATGCAAAGAGAGGCGTTTTATGTAGCTTGCGCCCTACTGCAAGCTACATAAAACGCTACCAGAATTCTAGAATTCTAGCTTGCAGTAGGGCGCAAGCTACATAAAACGCCTCCAGTGCGAACGGACTTTATATCATCGGACCATTCATTCCTTCGAAGTCCAAGCGGAACTGTCCTGTCGTGAAGGAGTTGGAGAACTTACGTTCTGCCAAATTACTTCACACCCACTTCGATTGTTTACTCAATCCGTCCGACCTCAATATATTCTTCCATAATACGGAAAGCTTGCATTGCCATTTTACCGATGTCTGTTCTGATCAGTTAATGATCAAGTCGTGCCTCGTTGAGGCTTCTACTTACTCAAATGAAGCTTATATTATTCCTGGGAATTCCATTGCAGTGCGGTTACATTGCCCTTCCGTAGCCAGCGGAACTAGACAGAAAAGGGGCATTCTAATATTTGTTAGGAATGAAATTTAGATCATTGTAGTAATTTTGAAAGTGATCGATTGCAAATTCCGGAAACTTAGCATCTCCAGTGTTCGAGTATGCTTCGTTTAAGTACAAATCTGTAGATTTTGTTGTTATTTATAGAACCGCCGCGTATCCGTTGCCAAATTTCGAAGCAGAATTTGAGGACTTATTTCATAGAAATCAGCTTTTAGATAGAAATTGCTTAGTGCTAGGAGATTTTAATTTATGCCTTTATAAACTTTCAGCTGTAGTGAAATTTATAAATTCCTTTCAGAAAGGAATTGTAGGTCATTGTTAGGTTTGGACTCGTCCACAACCAATTGCGATACGCATATTGACTGGGCGTTTTCAAACATTTCCGATGGCAGGGCCACCGCGCGCACCTTTGAGACAATCTATAGTTATTATAGTGGAATTCTAGTTAATATTAGGGAGGCTGATGATTAGATTTGGATAGGTTTTAAAGCTTGAAGGAGCGCCAGGGGCACCGCACGAACCGTAAGCCCGCACGGACCGGCAGGAACCTGCGGGGGACGTTTATTCTTAATTATATTATAAGTTTTTAATTTAATCTTTTGTTTTGTTTAATCTTTTTTTATTCATTTTATTTTGTTAAGTTTATTTTACATACCTATATTTATTATTAATAATTTTTACGGATTTAGCTATTCATTTAAGTATATATATATTTTTTGAAGAATTGGAATCCTATTTTTAAATTTTTGGGAAGATAGAGCTTTAAAATGCCTTTAAAAGCAGCTCAAGTTGACTCGTAGGTCCCCAAGATTATATTTTGGCTAGAGTGACCCCATTGCATCGCGATGGCCTCCCCGTGGTGTTATCTGGGTACCAATTTAATTTAATGTATTAAATTGGTATTCAATTCGAGCGGCGTTTACGTATCAAATATGTATATTATATAAGTTACATACGAGGAAATCATAAGCTCATACATATACACATATACTGACTGAGTACCGGGTATAAAGTAGAACCGCGGCCCTTGCCGCTGCTCACAATGTTCCCTCTCGTTCTGCTTGTGCGTTGACAACATCGCCGATGAGAGGGACACCAAGTTCTCTGGCGGTACAAAAAGTTAGCGTCGACAGTAATACTGTCAATTTTTTAGGGGAGAGTCCCCCGTTAGTCAAACAAACAGTAGCGGGGAGAGCACTTAACATCTTAATAGACAATGGGGCCGCAAAAAAATACATAAAACCGATTAAAAAATCTTCAGCGAATTGTCCCTGTGGAAGCCCTATTCATTGTAAAATCTTTATACGGTTTTTCCAAAGAGACTTGTTTCCTTATTATTTTCTTCATTAAAAGCCCGGTTTTCACCTCTCCAGAGCTATAAACTTTTGATGGCATTGTAGGGCTTGATACGTTGACTGATTAGGACAATTAGGACCGAGAATGGGGAGCCAATCTACTCAAAGATAAAACCATTCCCTGTATAAGTCTTTAATTTTGTCAACGACGAAGTGAAAGTCCTATTGCGCAATAAAATCATTCGGCCATTCATGTCTCGGTACAACAATCCCACAAGGGTTGTTGGACAAAAAAGGTACTGACGATTACCCGAATCAAGCAAGCAACGATTAGTCATAGACTTCCGCAAGCTGAACTCAAAAACCATACCAGACATGTACCCGATACATTGTATCTCCAAATCTGGAAAAGGCAAAAAAAATTCACTACCCTTGACCTAATGTCTGGGTACCACAAAATAGCTGAACGCAATCGTGAAAAGACATAATTTTCGGTAAATGGAGGTGTTTGTAGGGGCCGGATCACCAGATATTTACAATCACTGAACGGTTGGATGAATTTCAAGGCGATGTATTTCACGATCGTTCTCTTAGGTTTATTTATAGCTAGCGTAAGTAATTTAAGTGATCAACGTATATATGTACATATGTATAGAAAATAGCCCGTGGGTATGTGGTTCGAACACACTTCGACGTGACGGGGGTGGGAGCGAGAACTGAAAACTCCCGCCCAAGCTAATGGCCTCCCGAGCGCTGGGCCGGTTGCCATTTGGCCTCAGGAATGCATCTAGCATTTTTGAACGGACCATTGACGACATACTGCAGGACCATATCGGTAAAATGTGTTACGTGTACGTTGATGCTGTCATCGTATTTTTAAGAAGTGAGTCGGATCATGTCAGAGACATTGACCCCGTGCTCAGCAATCTCCACGGCGCAATGAGGATGTCACAGGAGAAGTCCCAATTCTTCAAGAAACAAATGGAATTCCTTGGTTCCGTGGTGTCAACTGAGGGCACAAGAACATGCCCCGTTGAAGTCCAGGCCATTCCACCCTGTTTGCTATAAGATCATTCTTGGGTCTTGCAAGCTACTAGAGGTGTCTCGTTAAGGACTTCGCTCAGATAGCAGGGCCTATTTGAGGCAAGCAGCGTTCGAAAACTATTCCCATATAGTTTGACCGAGGTACAACAGCAGGCCTTCGATAAACTTAGGAATATTTTGTGCGTCGGAAGACGTTATTCTACACTACTTCAACCAACCATTCGAGGGAGGGTGAAAGGGAGGGTGAAAGTGAGGGTGAAAAAGAGGGTGAAAGGGAGGGTGAAAAGAAGGGTGGTCCACAAAGACAATTCGAGGTTTATAAGAAACCATGTTTAGGAAATTCAGGTCCTTAAGGGCAATTCATAGTAAACTGTATGACACAGTTAAATAGCTCTGTGCCCCTCATTTCTTATAGGTCTCCCGTTTGATATCTCTACATCCTAAATATCATACGGTTGACCATATTGATCGACTCAAGTTCAGGTCCTCAAGGACAATTAATAGTAAAAGTAAGAACAACCGTACGAAATAAATAAAAAGTTCCGTGCCTCTCGTTTCTTATAGGTATCCCGTTCGATATCTCTATATCTCGATGTCTCATCCTAGCAATCTTACCGCTAACAACCTAGATCGACTCAAAACTGACGGAATATTCACACGCAGACTATATCCCTATAATTGACGGATGAACAGTAAGGTGGAACGACTTCTTTTACATAAAACATTCCACGAGTTTAACGGAATATGACCAGTACATTCAGGAGACAATAGAAACGATGGACGTATTCACCCAGACACATATATATGAGAAAGATACTATAGACGGATACGAAACACCTTCTGACACTGACTGCGGCACTGGCATTCACCATAGGCATGCGGGGAGCTTGAACATTTTGGGGTAAGCGCTGAAAGTAATCGCAGGGACTCCGGACTTGAATGATTTACAGCAAACAAGACAGGTTAAGTACGACTCAATTAATGCCAACAATACACAGATGATTATCGATTCAAGAACGCAAACACAGATATCGTAAACAAATTGTTAAAAGTAAACAGAACGGAAGAAATTAACACTTCCCCATTTCACGAGAACCTATTACCCAAAAATAGAATCTTGACGCTCGAATTGCAAAACATAATTATCGCCACAGCCTTGGCCAAAGTAAATATTGTAAATCATCATCGACAGTGATGAGCTAGAGAATATTTAAAAAAAAAATTTCCACAGATATCAACTATTGGGCGCTGCTAATGTGAGGGCACTAGCTAAAAAGGAGTTAATCATTTTGCAATGAAGATACCTAGACCTAAGATCATTTGCAAAAAAAAACCCATCTTCCCAGTCGCTCACAAGGGCATAGCAATGTATGGGGCCCCATCATTACCCTTCTGTAAGGAGGCACCAGCTAATAGCTGCGCACAAGAGCTGCACGTGGACGAGGGTATCATAATAATCAACGACTCCATCGGTACCGTCACGTTGCATGAACATACTTGGTGACATTTGACGGGTCACTCACATCAACAAGACAGAGTACACCAACTTCACCACCAAATTCCGGGCGTTGCAAATTCTGCAAATATTAACGTCACCAGCCATCAAACTCTGCATAGCCTGCCGTACCTTCACAAGTCAAGTGAAAAAAAATCTGCAGTAGCTGGCCGAGGTTCAAACAAACCTTACGATCGGTCCTATACTGGCTATTGTCATAGGTGTGGCCAAGTGCGCCATTCTAATCGGCGTTTTCTGGTGGTTGCGAAGAGTTAACTGAATTAGGCACTGGATGTGGGGAAAACTGCATTATTGTCAAATAAGCAGTTTCCGTCATCCGTGGGATCGCAAACGGCGCGACCGACCGAATGGATGCCTGCCGTCACCAGACACCACACACGAGTCGTCGAGTCAGCCCTTTTACTGAGTAGTAACGGGTGTCGTGGCCGTCAGCGGAGGTCTTTCCTTTAGAAAGTTTAGGATACTTAAGTTTAGTCTTTAGAGGTTTGCCGGGTGGCAGTAGCACGTACGTTTTCGCATTGCGATCTTTAATTTCTCGTATTATATCTTTTGCACTTGTGTTTACTTTAATCAGCTTATTAATCAATAAATATTCAAACATAATTCAATACACATGTTATAAAAAAGATAAGATAGATAAAACTATAGTTATGGTCAATACAATGGTTTATAGTGAGTTGTCCCTGACTTTGATTTTGAAAATCTCAAACGGAACTAATTCTTCATTCTGCATCTATTTCATAATTGGCCTTGCTTGGAAAGCATAGCTCGTAAATAAATGTCCTTGTAATTTTAAACATGAATTTTTTATATTTCAAACTAATTTTTTTATTACAAAATGAATAGTTTCTTTATAATTAATTTATTTTGAATTAAGCTTAACAACTAATAACGAGTTAAGGTTTTGTGTGGCCAATACCACCTGTGCCAGCATACTCAAGTGTTGCGATTTCAGCATTACATTTCTAAAAACAATTTTATTCGGTCTTGGAATGAGCATTGCAAAAGAGACAGGAAAAAACTGCTCGTCGGTTGAGCGCGAGCACAATTTTTGTACGAACAATACAATCGGTTGCTCTCAGACTTTTTGCTCAAAGCCTCAGTGAAGAACTCTTATTTTGGTCCCAATCTTTAATCTTGGGATGCAGCTTTCTTCTTCGGTTGCACTTCGGTTGATCGTGGCTTTGGTTCTCGGTGCGTTGGATGGAATGGATGGCTATCGGCGAATTTTCGGCTTTGATAAAAGGGTTGACCGCAGCTGTTGATCTGCATCATCTTTCATCTGGGACGGTAAATTGTTTATTAGATTGGAGTGTGGAAGCCGAATTTGCTTACTTGGGTATTTATGATTCAATTTGGTTATGGGAAATTGTTTATTCCAGTAGCTCGGAATTTAGGTGATTTCCTGTTGACAGCTTAAAATTCATTTGTTTTCTGGTGTTGGGGATCTTATCATTTGTTTATCCTACTCTGGTATATGTGTATTAAGGTGAGTGTTTGACGTAGGTATAACGAGTTATTTATATGTCTAGTGCTTAACGTACTTAACGTAAACTCGCTATCTCATTTTTGAGTGCTATCCTGATGATCTTTACCACTTCAATTTCAGATGGCGGAGTCTCTGATCTCGAGCTTCTCCACAGTAAGAGAAAGTCTTCCACACTCTTGTTGGGCTGTGGCATTGTTTACCGTAGTACTCTTTTGCGGTCGAACTCTGATGTCATGTCTTGTAAATATACAACAATATCATACCATAATTCATGCCAAACACTCCAAACACCGCGATGATCTCAAAAAAACTGCCAGTACCATTCCCGCGCATTTCCTATAACCAGGTGATGAAGTCCGCTTAAAATTTTACCCGATGGACATCGTCAAACATCAGGTAACATTTTTCGGATTTGGATGAAGATCTTGATGTTTGTTTTCGCTTATGATGTTTACCCCGTTCATACGGATCCCCGGATGCGGTCACCCCTATTCCTGAAGACAGCTCCGGACCAATACCACCTCGCCACGAGCGAGAAAAAGTTTTGGTGATGGAATTGTTGCATCAGTAGTACTCAACGGCTCAAAAGTTTAACAAATTTGTGGTACCCTTCGCTGCACAGTGGGTTAAACGGCCTATCTAGCTTATATGTATAAGGTAATAGCGTCGAAAGTAAGAAAGATATCGCTTAAGTTTTTTTCCAACGTACATATAGAACATAAATCATAGACTTAAAATTTCTAAAATATCGGAAAAAGTGAAGGTATTTAGGCAAACAATGAAACTTCAAAAATTAACTTTTAAAAAAAATGCAAACAAACTGTTTTTGAATAAGAACATTCCAAAAACTAGCCTAGATTAGTCTAGACATTTTTAGATAAGCTCTACAGAAGGATGATAAAAACTGTAAACCTACAAAACATTAAATGTTATGTTTTACAGTGCTGTTTCGAGAGAAAAAAGTTAATAAGCATGCAAACTAATATTTTTTTCTCTTGCTGTACGTACTTTTAACTTAATATGTTTATTTCAGCAATTTGTATATCAGAAATAGTTATATAGACTAAAACAGTAACGTTTTTCGAGTTTCGAAATGGGTTTATATAAGCGTGCACAGTGGGAGATCAGACGCAAGGAGAATTTGTTTAGCACTTTGGATTTAATGAATACACGCATCTTACATAGAATTTCCGAGAGCTTTCAAAAACCAATTCAATAGAGTCAAAAAAGAGCTATCGCAGGGAATAAATCCCATACAAAAACATCGTTGGGTTTCCCAGTTCGATATTTAGTCGACATAAGTTAAATCATAGCCAATGGTGCAGCAGTAAAATTAAATGCCTATTAATCATAATAAACATCATAAGCACGGCAGCAGCCTACAATTAAACATTAAAAATTATAAACTAATTTCTTTTTCAACCCGTGTCATCGGCTATATAAGTGAATCCATACATGCATATCTTTGCGTTCATCATCCCGCAATAAACGGTTTCCATACCGGCTTCCCTTGCATATTGGTATTGCACATGGTTTTGCTTGCGTTTCTTGGTCGTTGCGATCTATTAGCTTTCGCTACTACAATGTTTTGCTAACATTGTGGTTGCCATGGAAGTGAATGCTGAAAATTACATTGTAGTGACCGCTGCTAAAAACGGGGTGACTTTCATGAAATTGAAAGTAGCTCATATATTTAAACGCTTAAAACGGTTGAATGTTGCTTGAGAGAGTGAGCTGTCGCTATGGGATTACTATATGCTCGTTGTAAAATTAGAAGTGATCGAGTAGCTTCAGTGCACTTTTAAACCCCTGCATAAGGAGCTCCAGGAGTTGGACTATGACAAGACACGCAGTGGAATGTTGGACAGCTTTAAATATTAGTTCATAACTATGAATGCTTCGAATCGGGTTGTCATCGAAACTCGTTTCCCTCGCCAGCTTACTTCTTCCACGGTTTCTGCCAAAGTTGTGATCATTAACATTGTCGCACATTGACAGCAATCTGCAGTTCAATCGATGAAGGATTTCCACTCCTTACATACGCAAGAAGAATATTGCGTCGGATTCGACCGAGCCTGCCTCATGCTTATCTGAGAGGCCAACTCAGCAGTTGGCAAGAGAGGATCAGGCAGCGCAGCCTGTTGATGCCGAAATCCAATCCGAAACCTAATCCAATTCGAAATACATTATTGTTTTGGAATCTCGCTATCACTCCAAGGAAAAGTCTAATTCGTTTTTGAAGAAACAAACTGGAACTTCACAAAAATATTACTTCCATTTGGGGTGTTCTGGGGTGCCTGCTGTGCTTGATGGAGCTCTGCCAGATTTCCAGGAATCTAATTGGATGTTAGACATTAGCAGTGATGTCTCCACACCATTCGAACAATCTCCAGAACCGGCTACTGATCAACATATGTTCGAGCCATCAATCATCGTCGCGTCCCTGCAGACGCTCTGTTCCTGACTTGCCAACCAAAGAGCGGCCCTACGTCAAGGTTAACGCTCTTCATCCGGCTGATAGTTCTTCGCATAGGACTCTTCCGGCTGATCTGAACAAACCGACATGCTTGGCTCATAGACTCCAATCTTCGTCAAACTCTGCTGGCCGTCATCAAATCATCCCACCCAGGATGCATCCAGTTCAGCTCACAGCCAAGTCCACTTTGGTCAACGCTAATAAGCTGAATCTTCGCGCTGGAAATAAAGCTTTTCTTGGACTATGTTCATCCCAATATTGTTCTATTGGAGGGAGTGAAGCTGCAATCAAGACGGACAACTTCTACAGTACCACTGACCACTCAGTTCGTCAATTGAATGAGCTGAGGAAACATTTAGGCCACATCTTGGCCCTTACTAATTATAAATTTTTAGTTACAATTACAGAGAGCCCTGCCTATCTGGATGTACCCATTCGAGCTCGATTAAATGTCAACCACCTCTCGCAGTGTGCACAGTCTAACGTTACCAGGCTGATTACCAATCGTTCAGATCTCAGGCAATGCGTTGCCTACTTGCAGCATATCTTCTGGTTGCGATGGAAGGAAGACAACATTTCATCGCTGCTGCTGCTCTCAAAGCGCTTTCCTCACCTTGGTTTAGGCGTCGATGCATTGGCCAAGTCGAAAGTCGATCTTCAGCGTATATGCAAGATGAACGTGCATTGGGGTGACAGCCTTACTTCGGCGCTGTACTCTGCGCGGAATCTCGTTTACACTTCATTGCTTATGCATTCCTTATTAATACACGTTCCCGAAACTGATTGGGAAGATCAAGGATTTTGCTGAGCCGGCATCGAGGCTTGTTGTGCTGTCATGTCAGACGATCAGCGTTCAGCCTAACAAACAACGCGATGGGCTATCCCAAGTGGGCTCATCGAGTGCTCTATATCCACCTGTAAACTTGCATCTGGACCTTCGCTGGACTTCGCTGATGGCAGTCCTATGCTCATTGTTCCTAGAAGCCATCTAGTCAACATTATCCCCAAATTTCGAATGCTGTTAGAGCTAAGTCCATCCAAATGATGCCCAATTGAGTGGAGAGGTGCTTCAGTGAAGATAGCTAACATCTTCTATTGCACTAGGAGCTACTCAGGAATATTTGGAATGAACAAGCTGAGGACCCTTTTGGGCCACGTCATGACCAGTGCTAATGCGCATACTTTATTTTCGATTTCACAATCACAATTTGTTTGAATGGCGGTCTGCCTGCTTCGTCCGCTCAATCACTCGTAACAAGGCTAAACAGCAATCAGCTGGATTCGTTGCGATTCGTCTTTCGTACTTTCGTCTTTGCCGCTCGCGGGCAATTTGGCCCACCTGCCCTAAATCAGTCTTAGTCTGAACCTAGCACTCATATTGTCTTGAACTGATCTTCGTGGCCATCAGAGCGTCTTTCGTTATTTTAAAATCGCATCGATCATTCACCTATGTCATATATATGTACATACGCCTTTGTCGCCTTTATCTCCCAATAAACTGTACTTATTATTAACTTAACCGTGCGACCTTTTATTTCAACAACAAATCGCAACAGCTAGTGAAAAAGATCATTAGCTTAACAAACATCTTTTTACCGTTTTCCGTGCAATGTAGCGCCTCATTTTCGCGAATAGAGATTATATGCTTATGTAAAAGAACTTTTAATGAACATGTACAAAAAAAAATCAAAAAATTTTCATAATGTTTTTTTGTAAAGTCAAGTCAAATTTGAAAAACAGCCTAAAAGACCCATATATTTAATTTGAAAGCCTAATAACATTCATAAGGTAAGCTGAATCTACAAAGTATGTACGTGGGATTTATAATTGCATTTGTCAGCATTTCTGAATTGAAAACTCATTGCAACCAGATATTATAAGCTTAAGTTATATGAAAAATAGAAGCACTGACTCTGAAAAAAAAACAGAATTTTTAAAAAATTCTTTAAAAAAAACTAAACAGAAAAAAAACTATTCTTTACAAAAATGTAAGTCTCTAAATCTATCAGAAAAAGTCATTTTGGGCGATACGGGAAAAAAGTTAAATTTTGTCGAGTAGTGACTACACAAATTTTTTTTAATATTGATTTGATCAAATATGTAATACGAAATTATTTGATATTGCAAATTTGACTATTAAACGTTCCCTATTGATAAAAAAAGAATTTATTTTATAAAGGCAAATATGCACCGGAACAAAATTCAACTTAGCAATGCGTTGTTAAAATTATAGATATTTAAGGCCAATATACTAGTGCATTCTCAATTTTGAAACATATTTATAATATAATTGTTTAAAAAAAAATATAAAAACATCTTTAAAAAAATTCTATAATTCCTTAAAAAAAATTGAAGTCTATCAGGAAAAGTAATTTTTGGCCACAGCGGGGAAAAAGCTTAATATTGTCGAGTAATGTGGCTAAGACTCTGTCTTAACACAAAGTCAGGCCTCTGTAGAGCCACCAACCTTGACGGCAAATAAGCATACAGGAAAACAAGTTGAACTCCTAGCTCCATGGAGTGAAAATTCAACACAACCACAGCAAGCCTACCAGACCACCGTTGTTAACTGGCACTTGGTGGCAACTAAGAAAAGGATAGGCGTCGATCTTTTGGCCGAAGGCCCCAAAAAGGGTAAGAACATTCATCTCATTCACAGATGACGTCCCTGAAAAGAAACCGCTTTGCCCTTCTGGTTGAGACTGACAAGGACTTACCTCAGGCAACTAGCAGAGCAGAAGAAAAGGATCAAGTCGCCATGTCTAGCAGCATCAACCACCTCTGCTGCAGCACCATCCACCTCTACTTCAGCCAACGCAACGGGAGCTGGAACCACCATCAAGAAGACACCGAAACGAGGCCTCACTGTCTCATTCTGTTCCCGAAAATGAAACTTGGCTGCAAAAACCGCAAAAAAACTTGGCTGCACCAACAGCAAACAAAAATAGTCTACCTAGAGATAGAAAAAGTGCTCAATCTATACAACCCCAAATCAATGAGGAGCCCCATCGTAAATGCTAACGGCGTTGAACAAAACCATTCCAAACAGAACGTCTGGCCCAGGCCCAAAAAAAAAAAAAAGAGGACTTGAAAATTGTCAAAATTGGTAGACAGCAGATAAATATGGAGTTGCCCTGTAAAAACAACAGAAATTCGCTGCTTCGAATTCGATCATACTGAAAACTACTGCTTAACAGACGCATTATGTGATAGATGCGGCAGTGACCACTGGACAGGGTCGAAAAAATGTAAAGAAAAGACTACGGATGACCGTATATGCTCCAACTGCGGGGGAAAACACGTTCAAATTAAAGTCAATGTTACTCAAAAAATAGACGTTCTTCAACGTTGATCCGACGAGCCTGGAGAACACACGGCAAGGAAGATGTCATATATGCCGGCCATGGTAGTCCAACGCGGATTAACATTCGCAGATGCTTCCTGCCAAAGCCGACCGCAGCAGACATATACTATACCTCAGATCCGTAGTAACCCAAGCTTAAATCCCTGGCCCAGGTCCTCATGGAACTTCAAAAACAGTAGCGGGTCTGACGACGGCAGTAGCAGGCATACTGAAGATGCTCAATAAAATCAGCTCTGCCTTTCCCCATCTATCCCATGATGCCAGAAGACCACAATGTTAAACAACATTAACATAGCGGTCTGGAATGCTCGTAGCCTAGTTGCACATACAAATGAACTAGCTGTCTTCTTCCAACATCATGACATCGACGTTATGCTTATTTCTGAATCGCATTTACGCACAGGAAGGAACTACACAATGCAAAGATATGAATGTTACAGGGTGGACCATCTTAGTAGTAGATCCAGAGGAGGAGCAGCTGTGCTTGTCAGGAGGGGAATCTTTCACCACCACCTTCACCCAACACAACTGGATTCTATTCAACTTGCGGCTGTTATGGTTTCAACGCAGCGCGGAGAGGTCCTTATTGCTGCAGCCTACCTACATCCAACATGCAGATGGACGAACGCTGAATTTCATCATCTGCTTGCGCAGCTAGTTAGTAGATTTATCATTGGACGTTCAACGCTAAGAACAGACATTGGAGAAACTACAGAAAAGATAACAGAGGAACAAAACTGCACGACGCCATAACCAGTTGTTCGGCTCAAGTACTGGCCACTAGCAGTCCCATTTTTTTTTCCGGCGATACGATATCTACGCCCTCATGCCTAGATTTTTTTATTTATAAATCAATCCCCAGCAAACTGCTATCTGTCAGAGCTGAGAATGAGCTTAGCTCAGACCACTTGCCACTCATAGCCACATTGGCTCCAACTGCGAATGTCATACCAACAAAACTGTTAAATCCTCGAGCAAACATTGCTGTATTCAGAGTAGCATTGGGAGGATCACTAGACCTTAATGCTAACTTGAAGACCACTGAAGAAGTGTATTGGCACCCTTGTGGACAAAGTCCGTGACGCATCTGTAGTTGCTGCCATTGGCGGCCAACAAGGCACTCAAGTCGATACAAACGGCAACCTACGCCCACTTATCTTGTCAGAAAAGACGATGGCACTTGGGCCAAGTCTAACACTGATAGGATAGAGGCGTTTGCGGATAATCTTGAAGCCAGGGGACATTAAACGACATGGTCATTAGTAAATTAATAGAAGACTGTTGAGCTACTGAGATTCTTCAGCAGCGTATTTTTACAACATGTAATTTAAACACAAAACACAAATACGTATATTCGTGTATGTTCGATTTTTTTTCTTGTATGTACTGAGTTATGCGAGAGATGCGAAAGTTAACGATACGACGTTTGCTCACGAAACCGATCAATTCCTAAGTGTCTGCTGATGAGCCTCCCTCACAGCTCTTGTCGGACGACGAACTAAGGGAAAAGGCGATGTAGCGATTGAGAGCGTAGGGCGTAGGGCAGCCGAACAAATACCATCAAATGGATATTCCAGTATCGCCTATTACATACCAGGAACTCATCCGTAGGCTCAAGAAAAAAAAAACCCCCAGGTGAAAATGAGATTGACAACCATGTAGCCAAAATGCTGCCGTTCAAAGCCATTATGGTTTTGCTCCTCATTTTTAACGGTGCACTCAGGTTGAGCTACTTCCCCATGGCCTGGAAAAGAGCTAGTTTCGGTTTGATTATCAAACCTAATAAATCCCCTGAGTAATTGTTTATTGTTTATTTTTGTTTAAAGTTTAACAATGTACAGTTAAACTGTCAGGGAAAAATTACATATCAACTAATTAAACGGAAGGGCAAATGCAAATACTCAGACCCGGTGGGGCTGATTATCAGCTCAGTAGCCGATAAGGTCCCACCAACAACTAGCTAAAAGCCGGTAGCCGAACAATTCCCAATTACAGATATTTCAATTAAATTAAGTTATTGATTAAGATAATTTTGACCATATTAGAACTAGTATCAAAGGAAAACAGATGGAAAATTGGTTATAGTTACGGCAAAGGCAACGGAAAGACTCATAATCCGATTAGTTAGAAAGACAGAGTTGGAGATGAAGAGGAAAGCAATGCCTTGTCGGGCGGAAAGGAGCAGCAATACTAATAAGGCTGATGGAGGCAGTCGATTCGACCTCACCAGAGAGAAGCTTATGGAGGAAAAGAACTCTTTGGCAGATTCTACGGGATTTAAGAGAGTGGAGGTTAATTAAGCGCAACATACTTTCATAAGAAGAGAGTTGGATCAAAGGGTGCCAATTGAGAGCAAAGATGAGGAATTGTTTATGTACTGATTTGAGCATATCCTGAAATGTATGGTAGTGAGGAGACCAGACACAAGAACTATATTCCAAGATAGGCCGGACCAGAGAAACATACAGAAGTTTTGTAGTATACGGGTCTGTAAATTCCTTAGACCATCTTTTGATAAATCCAAGGACTCCTTTGGCTTTGTTAGAGATATTAGAGATATGAGAGTTGAAACATAAATTAGGTACAAAGGTAATGCCCAAGTCGTTAACTTTGAAGAGGCGTTGTAGGATAATGTTAATGATTGAGTAATCGAAAAGGTATGGCTTATTGCGGTGAAAAGTCATGATATTGCGTTTAGAAATGTTAAGCTGGGTACCCAGCACCGCGGAAACGAAAAATTACTGCCAAACTTCATATAAAAAAAACTGGGCCAGTAATTTTTCGTTTGTGTTTTCCTGGAGTCAGTATCCAGCAAACGTAAACGGGATCCACGAATTCTTATCGATAGTATCGATATTCACACGAATGTGGACTGTGAGAACAGCTGATGAGGGTGCCAGGAAAATATATCTGCAATTATTACTGAAGTACAAGTGAGAGGTGGAGGCAAAATATGTGCGCAAAACCAAAAAGAAATATTCAAATTTTTAAAATGAGGAAAAGATTGCTTCAATAAAAGCAGTTGAGGCAAGACCACGTTTTTGGCGGATCAAGGAAAATAATCATCTTGATAATTTTGACATTTTGGCGCCTCCGACTGTGCTGTACTTCTTCTTACAACAATATGTGCCGCTACCAACACAATCACTTCATCGTCAGAATTACTTTTCTTCCTTTTTTTAATTTTAGTTTCATTTTCAAAATTGGCGCTGTTTAAAAAACACAGCTGATTCATGAGAGTGGCCAACCTTTTTTTATGTTCTTGGTCACACTATTTCACTTGAGATCCACACAACCGAAATAAAGAGCAGATTCCTATCAGTAAAATTTCGCGGTGCTGGAGACAGGCCTTTAGGAGGTAAAATGTTGGTTAAGCACCAGTTGTTAAGAGCATCAAGATCTGATTGCAAAGATAAAGGGGACAAGGGGTCACTGTAGGAAAAACATAGCTTAACGTCATCAGCATACATTAGGACACGGGAATGAGATAACATTTGAGGAAGATCGTTAATAAATAGGTTAAATAACAAGGACTTAGATGGCCTCCTTGATAGAGAATGAGTTAAAGCAGACACGTTTAGAACCGTTACAAAGGTAAGAATTAGTCCAGTAAAGAAACTTAATCGGAAACTCTAGAAGAGATTATGGATTAGTAGATTGTGATTGACGGAGTCGAAGGCTTTACTAAAGACAGTATAAACGACATCAGTTTGACACTGCTAAGCAAATCCCGAAGTTACAAAAGTGGAAAATTCAAGTAGATTTGTAGAAACTGAGTAACGTTTAATGAATCCATGCTGTGATTCAGAGAGTACAGAACTACAAAAATGTTGCAGCTGAGAATTGATGAATTTCTCGAAGAGTTTAGGAATGGCAGATAAGTTGGAAATACAGCGGTAGTTAGAGACATCAGATTAAGATCCCTTTTTATGAAAGGGAACTATATAGGATTCTTTCCAGATGGTGGGTGTTCAGGGCAGCCTCAAATTTCTACAGCGCACTGTGGAGAGCACTCCGCGCTCGACTCACTCTCGCGCTCGGGAGAGCCGCCCGGCGCTCGGGCGGACACTAGCTTGAGCTGCGCTGTTGAGTTACGCTCGCACCCCCGTCACGATCGGTCATTTCGAACCACATAATAACGTTGATTACTTAAATTACTTACGATTATACATAAACGAATTATACATAAACATACGAGAACCATCGTGAGCGCACCCCAGCAAGCTTAGGCGGATCGCTCTAGCAAGAGAACCAAGATAAGTACATATGACTCATCCAACACCAGCATAAGTGCCGTGATCTTGTTTTTTCCGCCCAAGTCCAAGCGGCTATTCTGTCCGTTCTCCGATCTTCCGCTCCTCCTAACTACGTACATCAGTACACACACACACACACCAGATTTAACTGCATATTCTTGCCTGCACTTGTCCATATCCGCATACATGTATACACATATATTGGCTGCATATTCTAGCGTCTATATATATACATATATATGTATATGTACTAATCCGCAATTAAACGCAACTCACATACATATATCCCAACCGCATATCCTTGCGCATTATATATATATATCTATATCCGAAATACATAAAACTGCATATTTTTGCAAAAATATATCCGAACATACATATTTTACCAATCTATGTACATACGCATCCCACTATATATAAACCATCTATCCGAATCTACACTTATTTTTTCCATAACGCATAACGGAGCGCCAAGTGACGTGCTACCCTGTATTTTGAGGGTGTATTGTTTTCGCTACCCTACCTCGGTGACTAAACCGATAAAGTTACCCGATACGCCTAAACCGAGTACGAGTTCCGCGGCAAAGAGCAAATCGGTCCTGTTCCCTTCACCAGTCACGCTAAAGTTGCCAGCTTTTCCACCTACCAGCCCCATCAGCTCTCGACGCGCTTCCCCAATGTCCCAAACAGCATTCAGCTCCGCACGTGCGAAATTGGTAGCAGCCATCGGCAGGCTGACTAGTTTGAAAGACCGTTTTACCGCTTCCGGTACCAGCACGCCATCCTCCGCTATCGCTCAGGTCCGTAGAGACCGCTTACAGATCATGTGGGCAAAGGTGGATGCGGAATTCGAGGCCTGTTCCATAGCGTCGGTTGACGAGGATCCTGACACCCAACTAGAGATCCAAGCCATGTACGACAAGTGCTATGACGACTATGAGCGGTGCCTAGACGACCTTACGGTCCAATCGGCCAGCCCAGTAGTCCGTCTTCCTGCACAGCTGGACTCCAATGGCGGCTGTCGACTGCCACCCTGTGACATCGAAGTTTTCACGGGGGATTACATTCGCTGGCCCACTTTTCGGGACCTCTTCACAGCCATTTATATCCAAAATCCCAGGCTGTCTCCTGTGGAGAAGCTGTACTACCTCGCCCCAAAGACTATTGGCGATCCAAAGGCCATCGTTGAGAAATCCCCGCTGACCAACTACGGCTTCGAGGCGGCATGGGATGCCCTTCGTGACCGATATGAGAACCCACGGCTCCTGGTGACGAACCAGATTCACCTTCTGCTCTCTTTGTCTCACATCGGGTCCGATTCGAGTCGTGCTCTGAAAGAGCTTCAAAGTACAATCCAGGGAGTTCTAACCGCACTCGCTCACTCCCAGGTCTCAACTGAAAATTGGGATAGCTTGCTCGTGACCATTTGCGCTTCAAAATTGCCGAGATTAACCCGCGACAAATAGGAAATGCCGTCATGGAAGGAGATGGACTCCTTCCTCAGTCAGCGGTATCTGACGCTAGAGGCGATCGAGGGCCACCCTTCCAATCCACATAGCTCGAAAGGCGATCCGAATCCGCCACCTTAACCCGTTCCGGTCCCCTGGGAGTCCTGTTCCTAGGAGGGTTCATTCGTTCGAGACAACAGTGAATCCGCAGAGGAGGGTATGTGATCTCTGCTCCAAAGAGAATCATCCAATCCGTGATTGTCCTCGCTTCCTCTACATGTCCGTTGATGCTCGTTCCAGTTACATTAGACAGAAACAGCGATGCCTGAACTGCTTCGCACGAGGACATCAGAACCAAGAATGCCAAAGCGCCCACAACTGCGTCACTTGTGGGGAACGGCACCACACGCTGCTACACTGTGGCAATCCAAGTTCCACCGAGCCAGCTTCCACATCCGTACAACATCCGAGTTCTTCCGAATCCCTGTCCAACGTTCAGGCTTATTTCGCTTTCGGAGCACGGCCATGATTAATATTTGCCATCTGGGGACCAGTTTTTGCGGCCGCGCGTTGATCGACTCTGGCTCCGAGGCCACGTTCATTACGAAACGTCTAGTTTGCATGATCAAACTGCCATTCCAACCCATCCGGGCACAGGTCTCCGGCATCAATCATACTGTATCCGCTCAGTCGAAGAAGCTCTGCAATTTTTCCATCCGCTCTCCGACTAAGTCGGGTTTACAATTAAACGTTACAGCTTACGTTATTCCGGAGGTAGCAGCAAATATTCCCTATCCCTATCCGATCTCTCAAATTTTGCTGAGAGACTTGCCTAGCCTTCCGTTGGCGGATCCTACATTTTTTGAAAGCTCACCAATCGATGTCCTGATTGAAGCTGACATTATACCATCAGTACTGTTAAGCGGCTTACAGACGAACATATGTGGCTCTCTCCTCGGGCAAGAAACAGTTTTCGGTTGGCTGCTCTCTGGGCCAGTGTCTAATACGGCCGTTCAGAGAGCCCCACAAGTTGCATCCTTTTCGAGTCAGGTGTCTAGAGTACCTATCCAAAGGGTAGGAGACGCGGGCTCTCGAGTCTACAAAAGCAATCCCCTTCCGGCCATCTCCGCAGAATTGTTAGGACGGTCTCCTACGGTTGACCGACGGGACAATAATCACTGTCGGAGCGATCAGAACTCCGTGCTAAGTTCAAGCCCAACCTTGAACTTAGTTTAATGTAACCACGTGAAAATGTCCAATGTCCAAGGTGGGCCTTTAACCCGTTACAACTTTCATACTAATGCTTCGTCGACACCTTCATCTCATCCTAGATTTCCGCATCCAGCCTTGGGCCCACATTCACGCGCCTACCAGAGACCATCATAGTCGATGAAGGGGGGAAGGATACAGGATAGGATATGAGTAACTACTACACTGGCCGACCGCTGCTTCGAGTTGCTTGAGACGGACCCAGGGCCACCGCCAGTCTGTAAAGACATGGGATGGTTCCAGGGGAGCATCAAGGTAATAGCCTGCGACGACGAGCGCTCCGTGAAGCTGTACAAGGCTGCGGTAGCGCAGATCGGAGAGGTCTACGCTGGGGCGAAGTTAGTCGCTGTAGATTGGAGCGAGGTGCCCAGCAGACCGAGGGCAAGAATTTGGGTGCCGGCTACCATTAAGGAGCCTGAGCGCATCCTAAAAATGTTGCAGAGATGCAACCCAGCAATGCCAACCCAAGATTGGAGGGTGGTCAAGATTGAGGAAACGAAGGGGCCGACGAACCAAGCCATCATCATCCTCAACAAGGAGTCGCTGGCCCCCATAGAGGCAGCAAAGGGAGAGCTGAATTTCGGCTTCAGCTCGGTCGCCGTAAAGGTGTACAAGTCGGACGCTGCCTCGGCCGAGGCTCGTCCTGTCGACAACCCAGTCGCGCAGGATGTTGCCTCGGAGATTGAGACACCCGACAACGAGCTGGAGCCGACTAAAGAAGGCTACTCCTCAGACGCAGAGCTAATGCGTGACTTCGAGGCAATGTGTCGAGACGAAGTATCCGACGACTCAGATGCCGACACTACAGTGGTGGAGATTCTCGAGGATGTCTCTGAGGCTCCTGCAAATAAATCTCCATCACTGTAAAGCAGCATCCGCTGCCCTCATACTCCGCTTGGATGCAAGCGGAGCCGACGTCGTGCTAATCCAGGAGCCTTGGATAGTCGGAGCCAAGGTCTGTGGGTTGGCGACGAGAGAGTACAAGCTCATTGTACCCCAAACCGTAGGTAAAACTCGTACCTGCATTCTTGCAAGAAAGCACCTTAATATCTTTCTGCTACACAACTACAGCAATGGCGACAATACAGCGGTAAGCCTAGAGCTAAAGCGGACACATCTGAGGCTGATGTCGTCCTACATGGCCCATGAGGAAAGCGATCCTCCCAACGACCTTGTCTGTAAGCTGGCCAGCAACAGTGAAAGGTCCAACATAAGCCTACTAATAGGCTGCGACGCCAATGCTCACCATACTCAATGGGGGAGCACGGACACAAATGTAAGGGGTGAGTCACTTTTTAACTTTATCCTTAACTCGAACTTAACAATATCTAACAGGGGTAACGAACCCACTTTTATTATAAAAAACCGACAGGAGGTTATTGACCTCACACTAGTATCTCAGAATCTGTTAGATAAGGTCAAAGGATGGAGAGTCCTAGAAGACCATTCCTTCTCTGACCACAGGTACATCGAGACGATTTTATCTCTCGAGAGCCCCAAACCCACCGACTACATTAACCCAAGAAAAACCGACTGGGTGATATATAGCTCGGTATTGGAGGACCTACTCCCCAATAAAGCACCAATCAGCCCAAACACTAAGGACGAGTTAGATCGAACAGTGAACAGGTTCACGGAAGCATGCAACAAGGCCTTCACGGCGGCTTGCCTGCTACACAAGAAAAGGGGTAAACAGAAACCCCCCTGGTGGTCGAAACAAATCGACATCCTAAGAAAGAGCTGCAGGACTCTCTTTAACAGAGCCAAAAGCGCTAACGAGGAGATATATTGGGTAGACTACAAAGTCAGTCTTGCCCAGTACAAAAAAGAAACACGAAGAGCAAAAAGGGCCTCTTGGCAAAAATTCTGCTCGGTGATAGAGGAGACGTCGGAAGCCGCAAGGCTACGCAAGCTCCTCTCAAAAACCACCCCCTCGGTAGGGTACCTTAAAAGGGATAACGGTACGTGGACCAACTCCAGCGAGGAGTCGCTCCACGTACTGCTTGAGACCCACTTCCCTGGGTGTACAACCATCGACCCGGCGGCGCATATCCGCAGGGGAGGACAAATAGCCTCGATGGACCACGACGGACTACTGCGTCCCAAGGGAACACACTGACACCCCCTTCAATATAATTATCCCTAGCAGATACGAGTGGCTTGAGGGACCACCAGACCAAACAGGGCTATAACCATCTTCACAGACGGTTCGAAGCTGAACAACAAGGTTGGAGGAGGAATCTACTCCGAACAGCTCAAAATTAGACACTCATTCAGGCTCCCAGATCATTGCAGTGTATTCCGAGCGGAAGTCATTGCAATCAGGAAAGCACTAAAGCACAAACAGCCACAAAGGCTTCACTGGCAACAAAAACTGTAGGCATTTACAGCGATAGCCAAGCTGCGATCAAATCACTACACGCGATTTCTTCGAACTCGGCCACAGTGACAAATTGCCGCAAATCTCTTCACGAGATGGCTCAACAATTTGACATTAGCCTGATATGGGTTCCTGGTCACCGGGACATCGAAGGCAACTGCAAGGCAGACGAGCTGGCCAGATCCGGCACTACAATACCCCTTCTCCAAGATAAGGAGGATATTTGCATGCCAATGGTCACCTGTAAGCTTATTATAAAAGAGATATACATGCGACGGGCAGACAATGCGTGGCGCTCAGCACCATTATGTCGCATTACCCGGCAAACATGGCCGATCATTGACAGGAAGCGCACACTAGAGCTTTGTAAGCTCGGCAGGAAAAGGTGCAGCGTAGTCATCCGTTCCCTCACGGGGCACTGGCTAATAGGCTCCCACGCTAATCGACTGGGAGCCCCATATAATGATTTTTGCCGAAGAGGAGAGATGAGGAGGAGGAGGAAACGGTGGAACACCTGTTCTGCTCCTGTCCGGCTCTCAGCAGGAGAAGGCTACAATACCTGGGCTTGCCCTATGTCTCAGACATTTCAGAAATGTCCAAAATCTGTCCCAGGAAAATTGCAAACTTCATAAGAGCATCAGGCTGGGACAACTGCTGACATGTTCGGTTCTCACGAGATGGGGAAAACAGGGGAGCACCTCCTGCGGTATCACAACGGGCCGACACTGGTCCAAGTGCGACGGGCTCCTGAGGAGCCTGACAGCCGCCTTAACCTAACCTTACCTAACCTAACTACTACTAAAGTTGTTCGATGAGGCAAGGATAGAGGGGTGGTTAATAGAAGGGACAGAGTAGTAACGTTGGAAAAAGGAAGCAAACAGATCAGCAATATCACAATCCATATCAGCATAACTACCATTTAGTGTAGAGAAGAAGGAAATTGGGAAGATTTACGTTTAGAATTAACAAACCTGAAGAATTTTTTAGGGTCGCGTTTAAAGTTAAGCTTACATTTGGTCAAGTATCTATTGTAGCACAATGTGTTAAATACGGAAACTTTCGATTTTGGATTTTTTGAACTTCTTGTACATACGTGATTTTAAATTCTTCAGATTTATTAATCTCGGGGTGAAACAGATAGGGCCAGAAAGATTTCTGGAGGGGGTGAGTAAAGGAACATGCATGGAAAAGATGGAAAAAATAGAGCTATATAATGCATTCGTGGCAGATTCAATTTCTTGGAAATCGTCAAGGAATGACCAATCCATCTGAGATAGAGCAGTATTCTGGGAGAGAAAATCAGACTTCCTAAAGCAATGGATATTCGAAGTCTTAATGAACGACTTTATAGGGCTTGAAGAGTCAACAGGAAATCAATAGAAAGTGTGGGATGGTATGGGTCTTCAGGGAATGATAGAGGTGATCCTCGACATATCAAAGTGCTCGAAGCATCGGTAGTGAAGACGAGATCAAGGGTCCTCCACATGCTATTACGTATGCCATTTACCTGTCCTGACGATGTATAGGACAGAGAATCAACGAAGTCATGCTGCATAGATGGGAACATTAAGTTAGAGTCATTGGATGGAAACCAAGTAATATTTGGGAGATTAAAGTCACCAAGGACAGTAAGACGATCAGAATCACTAAGCTGAGACAAAACGGACTGAAGATGGGCAGCGTGAAGCATATAAGTTGTAAATTTAGAAGACGGTTGGATGTAAGATATGAATAAATTAAAAGAACACAGACGAATTTTAACTACGATTATTTTAATAGTGTTGAGCCCATCGATAGAAAAGAATTGGGAACGAACAGCAATTAGGAGGCCGCCAACTCGAGATAGACGATCAGATCTATATATGGTAAAATTGTCTACAAAAATCTCGGAGAAGGCGATAATATCGGAATCAAAAGTTGCACTATCAGCATGTATTTTGGTGACCTTACTGCACAGGCCACGTACATTCCAATGAGTGATCTTTATGGGTAGGGAAGAATTCAGTTTTTTGAAGAAGATGGTAAATCGGTAGATGGTGCTAAAAGGATTCCTACACGAGGTGCAGATTGCGAAGACCTGACAGACAGGATCATCTAAGAGCATATAGAAAAATACATATACATATTGTAACGAAAATTCGAAGTTGGCGCCCTTAGAGCCCTGGACCAGGCTTATCGATAGTTTGAGTCCACCTCGATCGGCTGGACTTTGGACGGTAGGAAGAAAGAAAAGAGGGAGAGAGGGAAGAAAGAAAACGAAGGAAGATTGATGTGTAAAAAAAGAAATGTGTAGATGTGTAGAAAAAGTTGTAACATCGTGCCTAAGAAGGTTAGGTATTGAAATAAACTGGAAAAAGTGAAATAAAAGTAGAGTGTGTAATCATCACGACGGCATCACAGCTACTGTATCCCCTCAGCTGCCGCCTTACAAAATTTGTCCAATTCCCCCAACCTGAATAGGAAATCCGCTCGGCCCGCCGGTAGCAAAAAAAACTTGTTACATTGGTGTCAGGTGTGGGGTTTGCGATCAGATTCTGGAAAGATCTCAAGCTATAATTCCAAGATGAGGAGGAAGACAATGTGCCCGTTCCGTGATCCCGGAGCCCGCTACATTGACCACGGCTTCATTGACGCAGATTTTGACCGAAACCCAGAACCAGATAGATCTGAAGATCGAGAAGATGTTTGACTCGTTCCAGCGAACGATGCTACGCGTATTGGAAACTTCCCCCCGCAATCAAACAGGACAGGGCACCCATCACCCAGAAACACTGGCCAGACCCCCCGCACCATGGGCGAATGCAGCAAATGCAAGGGAAAACGGCGCGACTGTGTACCTCGAGAGTCCGCAGGCCGCTTCCACCCTGGGACCATCAAGCGGCCGAGTCTCTGCGTTTCAGCCTAGGACGCTGCCTTCCTACGACGGCTCAACATCTTGGTCCGATTTCGAGCGCATTCTGGAAATGGTGGCATAAAATCAGCAGTAGAGCGACGCTGTGCGGTGCCTGGGGATAGCACTCAACGTACAGGGTCAAGCCCAGAGGTTCTTCAGCACCCTGCCAACGAGCACAACTCGCAACTATCACCTATTGATGTCATCAATGCGAACACAGTTTGCCCTAGACTACCAGGCAAGCTACCAACAGTTGCGCAACCGCGCGCAAAGACCCAAGGAGTCCCTCATGGATTTTGCCATAGAGTTGGAGTGCCTGGGCCGTGTGGTTTTTGCCGGTACTCCAGAGGACACCTATAACTCCATAATGATACAGCAGTTCGTGGACGGCATGCGCGAAACCGTGCTGCAGTATCCCGTGCTGGCCAGCAAGCCCTCGACTCTCTCCGAAGCCCGGAATATGGCCATTAAGCTCCAGAACCTGGGGGCGCGTAACTCCGGCAGACCCATCTTTTATGTGGCCGACGCCCCTAGTGGCCAAGGATCGAATGCCATACCTCGCCATCGAAGTCGGGAGGCTGCAGCACGCCCGGCGCCCAAGCGACGGGAAGAAGTCGATTCGGAAAACTAATATAAGTCAGCTCCGCGGGGCGAGAGTTGACTGCCGTGCATACAGCCCCCAACCAAAACATAGACGACCAGACTCCGCTACGGCAGCCTGCAGTGGCCGCCAACGCCGAGAAAAACGAGCCAAAACAGGAAGTAGTACTGTCTATTTCGGCACTCAACGCCCCTATTGGACCTTCCTCGCCCGAGTCTGCACCGTCGACATACAAAAACAACGCCGAACCCAGGACGGATAGAGGACCAGCATCGATCTTCAGAAAGCCGGCTCTCACACCTGAAGACAAAACGGAAGACGGCCGCCAAGTCAGGCGTGCCCACCGCATGAGCCCCAGCGATGAATCGCCAGCTACGTACTCCATTGACACACTGTGTGACAAAAGCTTACATTGCGTACTTCTCTTTCAGGAACGCCTGCGGATGGTAGTAGATACGGGTGCCTCCGTATCCCTGCTCAACAAGCGGGACGTAAGGAAAGCACTGCAAACCACCCCTTGTCAAGTAGTGCTGCGCGGACCGACATCCGAGACCTTCGCCGTGCTGCAAGACTTCCTGCTTGTGGACGGTGTCTCCCAGTCTCCTAGGAGTCGACTTTCTCCTCCAGCATGGAGCCACGGTGGACCTTCGTGCTCTGCTGCTCAAATTCGCCTGGGGTACGGTGCCATTACACCTTGCAGGCTCCATGCGAGAGAACGCGCTCTATTTGGCGGAGACAGCATGTGCACCGCCTCGGAACGATGCACAGTTTAGCTCAAGGTGCATACCGGTGACGGCGCAGCAGCAAGAGATAGCGGACCTACGCTCGGGCATGGCCACGGGTAGCCTCATCGAAGACTATACCAATAGCAGCCTGGCGGTACAAATTGTTAATTGCAACGACCAAGAATGGAGCTTGCCACCACTTACTGTGTTGGGCGAGCTGGAAGCGGCAAATGAAGTGTACAGGCCGGCGGATGCATGGAAGGACTTCATAGATTGGAATTCCCTGCTAAATTACGTCGAGCCCGAAGCACGGGCGCCGCTCGAGAAGATGCTCCATCGTTAGCGCAAGGCCTTTGCCAAAAACGACGACGAAACGGGCAGAACCAACCTAACGCACCATTTCATAGACACGGGTCAGTCCCGACCCCTTAAGCAGCCACCCCGACGGTTGGCGCTATCGAAAAAAGAAGAAGTGGAGCGCCTGTTAGCGGAGATGCACGCAAACGGAGTGGTACGCCCCTACAACAGCCCCTGGGCCTCGCCGGTTGTGTTAGTCCAAAAGAAGGACGGATCGACCAGGTTCTGTGTGGACTATCGGCGGCTCAATGACGTCACGGTTAAGGACTCATACCCCTCGCCGAAACCAGAGGATGTTCTGGCTACCCTTCACGGTTCCAATTGGTTCTCTACCATGGATTTGCAGAGCGGCTACTGGCAGGGTGAGATGGACGAGCTCTCTAGGCCCAAGACTGCCTTCGCTTGTGGGGCTGGATTGTTCGAGTTTAACGTAATGCCATTCGGGTTGACTAACGCCTCGGCAACGTTCGAGAGGCTTATGGACGGATTGTTCGCTGGTCCAACCTAGAGGTCGACTCTAGTATATTTAGATGACATTATCGTTCATTCCCGTACGGCGGAAGAGCACCTAGAGCATTTGGAAAGTGTTCTCGAACGGCTAATATCAGCGGGATTAAGGCTGAGTCCGAAGGAGTGCCACTTTTTCAAAAGCGAGGTAAATTTTCTTGGACACGTCGTGGATAGTCAAGGCTTGCGGAGTTGCCCGTCGAAGATAGCTAAGGTCACTGATTGGCCCCGACCTCAGAGCCAAAAGGACGTACACTCATTCGTCGGTCTCTGCTTTTACTACCGTAAATTCATCCCCCACTTCTCGACGATCACCAAACCGCTCCACGAGTTGACAGAGGCTCGTCGTGCCTTCGCTTGGACTGCGGAAACGGAACGGTCTTTCGACACACTGAAGATTAAGTTGACGACGGCCCCGATTCTAGCCTTTTCTAAGCCAAGCGACCTTTTAGTGTTGGACACCGACGCTTCGGACCATGGAGTGGGCGCCGTGCTAAGTGAGATCCAGAACAAGACTTTCAGCCCGGCAGAACGCAATTATTGCGTAACCCGAAGAGAACTATTGGCGGTAGTCCAGTCCACCAAACACGTTCACCATTATTTGTACGGCCAGAAATTTGTTGTGCGGACGGATGACGCCTCGCTTAAGTGGCTTCTTACTTTCCGGGAGCCGGAAGGCCAAGTCACAAGATGGATCGAGAGGCTGCAGCAGTATGACATGGATATTCAGCACCGCCCTGGGAAACGCCACGGTAATGCGACACCAACACCACCAGCCCCAGAAGAAAGATCCTGACCTAGCGGTAGTCTTCAAATGGGTTGCGCAAGGAAAGAGGCCACTGAAGAGTTCAATTTTGGGTAAGAGCCCCGACGTGAAAGCTTACTGGCATCTATTTCCTCGTTTGCAGTTGGAAAATCGAGTGCTCACGGTCACCACCCGAGATGCCGGTCAGCTGCCTGTCATTCCGTCTGCAGTGCAGCCAGAAATACTACAGAGCGTCCACCAGTCACCCACTGGAGTCCACTTCGGCGTGAAGAAAACTTTGTCTAAGGCCAAGCAACGTTTCTATTGGACCGCTGTTTGAAGTGTCAGGCACGAAGCGGACCGACCAGACGAACGGTCGGCAAGCTCCAACCCAGCGCAATTGGTGCCCCGTTCGAAAGGATCGCCATCGACATACTGGGCCCCTTGCCCACCACCGCCCGGGGCAACCGCTACATAGCTGTCGTCATGTGCTATTTTACAAAGTGGCCAGAATGCTTGGCACTGCCGGACCAAACGGCTGAAACTGTGGCACGCGCCTTAACGGAAGAGGTGTTTTGCCGATATGGAGTGCCATTCGCCCTTCACTCGGACCAAGGACGGAACTTTGAGTCGGAAGTTTTCCGGGCCTGCCTACGGCTAATGGACGTCGAGAAGACACGGACCACCCCGCTTCACCCTCAATCTGACGGAATGGTGGAACGTTTCAACCGCACGCTGCTCGGCTACCTGGCCAAGTTCGTAGCCGGCGATCAGCGGAATTTCGACGAGCGACTGCCGTGGGCATTGTGGGCTTATCGAGCAGCCCCTCATGAGGCCACCGGGCTCTCTCCGGCGAAATTAACCTTCGGGAGGGAGATCCGCTTGCCTTGCGAGCTGCTGTATGGCCAGCCAACGCCCGTCGTGGAAACCTACCCGGCCTTCGTGGATAAGCTAAAACCTCAGTTGCAAGATACGCATCGTACCGCAAGGGAACACCCGAAGGCCGCAGCAGAACAGCAAAAGATCCGATATGATCTTCGCTCCCATGTCGTACAATTTGAACCAGGTGATCTCGTATGGCTATACACTCCTGTCAGAAAAGTAGGACGATGCCCAAAACTCCAATCGGACTGGATAGGACCGGCCACGGTGATTCGCAATCATTCCGACCTAGTCTACGAAGTACGTCTTCCCGGAAAACGCACCACCAGGACGATACACGTCAACCGCCTCGCTGCCTACAAAAGACCAGTCTCCGAATAAGTCAGCCAGGAAACTCGACTCTAAGAGGGGGGCAATGTAACGAAAATTCGAAGTTGGCGCCCTTAGAGCCCTGGACCAGGCTTATCGATAGTTTGAGTCCACCTCGATCGGCTGGACTTTGGACGGTAGGAAGAAAGAAAAGAGGGAGAGAGGTAAGAAAGAAAACGAAGGAAGATTGATGTGTAATAGAAAAAGTTGTAACATCGTGCCTAAGAAGGTTAGGTATTGAAATAAACTGGAAAAAGTGAAATAAAAGTAGAGTGTGTAATCATCACGACGGCATCACAGCTGCTGTCTCCCCTTAGCTGCCGCCTTACAAAATTTGTCCAATTCCCCCAACCTGAATAGGAAATCCGCTCGGCCCGCCGGTAGCAAAAAAATCTTGTTACAATATAAAAGCATTTAATTAGAAATTAAGACAAAAACCTCACCCCATTCTAATTTTTTTTTGAAAAACCTGGAAATTACTTAGTCCTTTCCTTTTATCAACATTCTTTATTGTAAAAGAAACTATAAAGTAACAGCAAGCAATATTTATTTATTATTATGTTGTGATATAGTTTTTAAGTCATAGCAATAAATTCTAACCATATATATATATATATATATATATATATATAGGGGGGGAGGGGGAGCGTTGTGAGCCGCGGCAAAGGCCGCGGCTCTTCTTTATACCCGGTACTCAGTCAGTATATACATACGTACATATATGAGCTTACGAACTATGCAATTTATTATATGTTCGCAAGACGGACAAATTACATTTTGGGCAAAAAATAATATTTAAAAAAATTAAGCCAAACCATTTTTGGAATTTTTATACAAGTTTCCTTTTTTTTTTGCATATGCTTTGTACATCTGCGTCTACTTTTCTGCATGTACATGTACATATAACTACATATTCAAGACGTACTAGTGTTTGCGAGAGAGAGAAATGGAATGGGTAAGAGCTTGGCAGGCGTTGCGTAGCCATTAACAATTTTAATTTGTTCCTTCAGTCCATAATAATGATCCATTCTGAACCAAAATCGGTAATCTGTTAGACACGGTCATTTTCCATAATTCTGCGTTTGGGTTTTTTTTTAACTTAAAAATTGTGGATTCCACAGATTTTCGTCTTTTGTGGGGGCGGAAGGGGCGGGGTGAAAATTAGAAATACATTTGGAGTAGTGTGATAACACAGGAGACTCCAGCTTTAATACTCTCTAAGATATAGGCGCTAATGAAGACAAATGGACGGACAGACGGGCGGACGGACAGACAGACATGGCTATATGGACTCGGCTATTGATGCTGATCAAGAATATATGTACTTTCAACGTACTATTGTCGGAAACGCTTCCTTCTGGTCGTTACACACATCCGTTATCACCACAAATCTAATATACCCCTATACTCTTCGAGTACCGGGTATAAAAAAAAAAAATATAATTAAAACAATTTTTTTTAAATTGATTTGATCAAAAATTAAATACAAAATTATTTTCTTTTGCGAAATTGACCATTAATCGTTTCCTATTGATACAAAATTTGTATGGTGGTCATGGGGAGGAGCAATCCTCTCTGCGTGTCGCCAGTGGTCACACCTCTGACGTGGCAGGAGCAGGGCACGCCAGCTGTAGCACGACTGCCAAAAACCCACTCACTCCAAGCTGAGCCGCACGTATGCCGCTGTCGAAGCAGACATGGCTCTGGAGAGCGTGATCTCAATCAGCCAAACGGAGGAAGAGAGCCTTCTGCGCTCGCCGGAACCATGCACCAGCTCCCCTCGTAGGGAAGTGCCGGGAGGAGGAAGTTCCAGGGAGGCGATGAAGGCTGAGCCGGCTCCAGAGCAAAGCCGATATCACCCAGGAGGAGAAGCCAGGCTAACCTGGGCCGAACAGAGTGTGGAGGAAGGCAGATGACATTTCTCGCAGATGCCACAAATGCGGGCATCAATCGGGAAATATGCCAACAAGGTGGAGGAGATGCTGGCCAACAAGAGGCAACGCTCAGTCGAGAGTGCCAGCACGGACACTCCAGCGAGCAAGCGGCACCGCGAGTCAAAGGCGCAGCCCCCCCACCGAAAGTGGCGAACCTCCCCAAACATCACCCGAAGTCAAAGACGGTGAGTAATGCGGCCAACCGATCGTGGCGCTAATCGACCGCAGCGTTGAGAACGGGAAAATGACGGCAGTGCACTGGAAGCTTGTGCACGCGCGGCTCGTAGACGCACTTTTTGCACGGATTGAGGAGGACCCCACAGCTCCAGGGGCTTGCGCTGCACGACTCCGAAGTCGAGCCAACCACCTATGACTAAAAGTGTGATGCAGCTCAACATCCATAGGAGTAATATACCGCGTCAGTGGAGCTTCTCATAGCCATGGAGCAAGGGCCCGTCGACATAGCTCTAGTCCAAGAGCCATGGATTGCACCAGGCAACTCAGTGGTCGGACTTAAGTCCTCGAACTATAACTCTATTTACACAACAGTGGTTAGCGGGAACAGAACCAGGACGCAAATGCCCACCACAATGTATGGGGAAGCCCCGACTTAAAGGACCTAGGTGAGTCACTCCTAGAATTTATACTCTCAACTAACATAGAAGTAGCAAAAATGGGGAGGAATACACCTACGTAGGTCCCACAACGTCAGATGTGCTAGATCTTACTCTCGTATCGGGAAAGAATACCGCGGTTTCTGAGTACAGAGTCCTCGATGCCATCCTTCTCAGATCACAGGTATATTCAGTTCAATTACGAATTTAAGCACACTTCGAAGGTCAGAAGGCCGGAAGGCCGGCCAACTGAAGGAGCGTCGGTTAACAGCAGTAACAGTAGCAGCAGAGTAACAGAAGAGTAACAGCAGATAAGCAGATCAACAGAAGTAACAACAGTACCAGCAGAACAACGGCAGAACGAGAGAAGCAGCAACGGCAGAAGGAGAACGAACAGCAGTAAGGAGAACAGTACGAGAGAAGACACACAGAGTTCAGCAGCAGTAGTCGACATCAGCAGAAAGCAGCAGAAAATCAGCCGAGATCAAGCCGTGACACCAAACCCCAACAATTCTTACTTTATACCTTACTTTTAAATAATACCAATAAACTATATTCAAATAATATCTTACATGTATATACGGCATACCTAAGGACAGGCTATATCCCTATCCAATGGAGAACTTCCAGAGTTTTCTTCCTCCCAAAGGCAGGAAAGAGTAGCCTTGTTAGTCCCAAGGATTATAGACCGATAAGCCTCACCTCCTTTCTACTAAAAACATTGGAAAAGCTTCTGGTGCTACACATCAGGAAGGAAGTAGGAGGACTGATGTCAGGCAGCCAGCATGCCTACACTTAAGGCAAATCGGTGGAAACAGCACTACACTCGCTAGTAGCTACCGTCGAGAAAGCCCTCAATACTAAGAAATATGCACTAGCAGTATTTGTTGATATATCCGGAGCAAGCGCAATAATGGGTCGCTTAAAATCAACCAACACACACCCAGCAATCAACCACTGGATAAAGAACCTCCTAAGTTGTTAAATCAGAATGGGGCACCGCCTCCATAGCCAAGGGGGCACACAGAGGCACACCGCAAGGTGGAGGCCTGTCGCCCCTCTTGTGAAAACTGGTGGTCGACGAGCTAGTCAAAAGTTTCGAAAGGAAAGCCCCAAAAATAACAGCCTATGCAGATGACATACTTTGAAGGAGCATACCCTTCACAATATACAAGCCTTATTCCGAAAGGAACCGTCATCGCTGGGGCGGTTCACGGGAACTGTGACGAGCATCACTGACAAGCATCACTGAAAGGCATCACAGAACCCCACGAACGAATAACAGAAGAACGGCAAAGAGAGAGCAGAAACCGCAGAGAGAGAAAGAGCAGAGACCATAGCAGAGAGATCGCCACAGCACAAAACCCCGCCAGCGAATAACGGGAAACAGAAGCGAGAATCAGCAGCCGAGGGGTGGCTGATATACCGGAGTACCAGAATGAGCGAGAGGGAAGACCGCAGAGAGCGAGCCCCGACCACCCACGTAACGGCAAGCCAAGCGACAAGCGACAAACGCCGGCAGAGGCTACGGGCAGAGGCTCGATCAAGGCCTGGAGTGGCCGGCCGAGAAACGAGATCTGGGAGTCGAAAAATGGCAGTGAAGAAAACCAGAAGTGCGTGAGGCTGAAAAAAAAAAATATTCGGAGTGCCAACAGCGAACCTAAATCGGGATATTGTGCCGCTCAAGATGACCGGAGGAGAAAGCGGGTAAGCTGGTCTTGCGTAAGCAAGCTAGGTTGCAGAAAGGTGCTGCAGGGACCCTTAGTAGCAACGAAAACACATAGACAGACAAGGCAGGCCAATAAAGAAAATTTTCACCAGAAATCACACTTGAGTTTTAATATAAAAATATTTTTTGTAAATATATATTATTATTACCACCCCTCCAAGAACTCGCAAGGGTTCTAGACCCCTCCTGCCGGTGGAACACATAGACTACGTCATCCGCAACACGCCCCTCCCTCCATTGCCCAGGTCAGGGTACACCCTGCACCGCAGTCGCTACCCGTTCCATCTCCGATCGGGGCGAATCTTGCTCCACGCACGCGGCCGTCCGATCCCCCTCTGTGGTCCCCAAATACAAATTATTCTGTATAGGGACCGGGCCCTGGAAAGACTAGGAGGCTGTACACCGGAATGAGACAGGAACTTGCTTACAATACAAAAGCATACTTATTACGGGAGTATGTCCATCGACCCTCAACTCCATAATGGAAAGCCCACTCAGGGAGATATGTGAGTGGGCGGACGAAGTAGGACTCAGTATCAAGGCTGTCACGACGGACCTCATCCTATTCACCAAGAGGTTCATGGTACTGTCTTGGATCCCCCCGAAAATCAATCAAACAAGGCTAACCAAAAAAGCACAAGTCAAATACCTCGCCACAGTATTGGATAGCAAGCTGGCTCGGGAGAAGGCCACCATTGCGCTATACGCATCAAAGAAGATGCTGAGCAGCACAAGGGGCTTGTCACCTGGTCTTATGCACTGGATCTACATCTTGGTGGTGCGACCAACTCTGCTGTATGGTATCTTAGTATGGTGGCAAGCTACCAGGAAGGAGACGTACCACAAGCTTATGGAAAAGTCAGCGATAGGCTCTGCTCTGTATCACGGGCACTGAGATCAACCCCAAAATAAGCACTTGGAATTGATCTCCAGGACATCAACGCTCGTCTGACGGCAGGAAAGGCTGCACAGCGCCTGATTGCGTCGGAAAACATGTGGCCACAAGGATACGGGCACAGTTCAATTGGCAGGGACATGATCAGTTATAGTGACTGCATGACCCTCTAGCTTGCCTCGACATTAAAACAAACGCGTTTCTGGGACCCGAAGACCCAACACCCAAAATAAGAACTTGGAATTGATCTCCAGGACATCAACGCTCGTCTGACGGCAGGAAAGGCTGCACAGCGCCTGATTGCGTCGGAAAACATGTGGCCACAAGGATACGGGCACAGTTTAATTGGCAGGGACATGATCAGTTATAGTGACTGCTTGACCCTCTAGCTTGCCACGACATTAAAACAAACGCGTTTCTGGGACCCGAAGATCCAACACCTTAACATATACACAGACGGATCCAAGATGGAAGAAGGAGTAGGATGGCTTTTACTGCACAGACCCCGAAATAAGGCTGTCATATAAGCTACCGGACCACTGCAGCAAATTCCAGACGGAGGTCTTTGCGTCAGGAAAGCAGCGGAGGTTGCACAAAACACAGAACGATCACATAATGTGGTCAACCTGTTTATAAATAGCCAAGCGGCGATAAAATCCATACAGTCGTCCGCGGTTGGTTCTAGAAGTATCCTGGCAAGCAGGGAAGCATTAGACTCACTTTGCACGACCAAGTCAGTGTGGATCTATTGGGCTAACAGCCACCAGGGCACCGAAGGAAACGAAGCGGCGGACGCTCTGGCTAAGGAAGGCGTCGGGCTGGCGACTGAAAGAGTAGAAAATGTGCCTGTCTGCTTCAAAACGCTACAAAGCGACCTAGAAAAGCTGGCCAGACTAGAAAACAGGAGCAGGTGCAGAAGCACAACCAACTGCAGAATCTCAAAAATCATGTGCAAAGAACATAGCGAAAGGTCTGAGAGGTCTAAGTTATAAGGCAAGATAAACTATAGCTATTCTTATTGTTTAAGCTCAAATACATTTTTTGAAAAGGTTGATCATTAAAATTCTCATTTAAATAGAGCCAACTCCGGCGAATAAAAATTACGCCTTGCGTTTTATCTATCGTACACTGATTTGCACTTAAATGCTATTAAATTTTTGATAAATCTGCCTAACTTTTTGTGGCAGTGTGATAAGTGGGAATGACTCGCGCTCGGAAATTGATGAGCTCAATGACAAGATGATTGTAGCGTCGAGCCGCAATGTTGTTAAATAGTATTAAATAGATTAGTACGAAGGGAAGCGCAATAAAGCTCTCTCTCGCTGTTGTCGAAATAATTGCACATCGCTTTTAATTCTTGGCCCATACGTATGACATAGTAGAGCTAGATGTCCATGCCTAAGTTAGGGTTTGGCAGAAACATATATACATCTAACCATCTTGGACGCAACAAATATATAATTCAATTATTACTGCAATCACTGTCGCCCCCTCCCTCTTCTCGTTTTCATTGTATTAATTATGTAAATAGTTGGGTTATTGGCCAAGCACAAGCATACCAGTACGCAGCAGCAGCAGTGATTTACGTTTCGTTCTTCACCGTTTCTTACCGCTGTTACATGGTTTTTTGACCTAGTTTGGTTATATCAGTATACGGTCATACAAAGTGATCACAAAGTGAAGTAATACTCTACTGTAGTATGCACATATATCGAGGGTACACTGTACCCAGTAATAAATTAACAGCAATACTTTATTGCATAAACACAAATCCATCAGCGACACTTTGTCGCTGATATAAACAATCTCTAAAGAGCCCAACACATTCCCAGCGACACGTAATACGATCGCACTTGAATGTAGCGGGCAACGGTCAGAACCTTGTCAGCATAAATGCAGGGTTCTGACCGTATATACATAATATACTATGTGCATGCGCCTCTCCGTTCGCAACGTTTCCGTTGATTAATATATAACCACACATACATATACTTATGTATGACGCTGCTCCGCTGCCGGCTTCACCAGCGTAGCAATGGGCAGCGTTAGGGTAAGCTAATTCATAAGAAGAACTGTAAAGAACATTCAAGAAATATACATTGATCCGACCAGATGTGTTGAGACCAAAACACACCAACTGTGCAACTTAATTTGAACATATTACATGGCGACCGTGACAGGACCACGTAATTTGCTTGCAGGACGTGGTCCGTCAACCTGGATCTGGAGGAAGGACTAGAAGCATGAATTGGAGGAACACCAAAGAAGTACTGAGTGAGTACAGTGTATGAGCTCTAAGGCAAAGCCCAGACGCAGTGGCATTAAGGAGCGAATCAGAAAAAGAAAATCTGAAATAGTAAGACTCCTCTACAAATGCGAAACTCCCCTCCCGTGGGACACTGCAGTTAAGCTAAATGACGAACTCAAACATCTCGAGTCGTTATTAACTAAAAAGAGCGAGCCCTGTCACTCAAATATAAAGAAAATAATAATTAAAACTCATCGTCCACCACCAATCCAAATACCAGCGCGCCGACGCCGATGCCCACCAGACTGTGAGGGTCCCCTCTACAGCCCACATTGCGAGGGCACGTGCCTTGCCCAGGAGGCACAAGAAAAATCATCCGATGCATGAGAGGCAAACCGCCGCTTATGCCAACGTGGGAACACGAGCACAAGCTGCATGAGAGGTAGGCCGCCGCTTATGCCAACGAGGGAGCAGACAGCCGAAATCAGACATCCCATATGAGAGGAGAAATAACTATAATCATACATATATTAAGAATTGTAATGCCCGACGACAATTGAGTCGACCGGCAAGAAGGTTGGCCCGTACAGCCATCCGAAAACATTTGGCAGGAAAACCAAATGTTTCTAACTACTAATGAATACTTGATTAATCAATAATTAATGTTTAGTAATAAAATAAGAAAATTTGAGAATATAGGAAAAACATACGAACACCCAGAATGGGGTTAATCGAAAATAAATGTAACATATAAATATATATACCTATATATTTTATATACATATATACATATGATATATACCTATATATATACCTATATATTACCAAAATTAATTACAAACCCCTTCATAAAACGAAAAAAAAGGTCATACTTAATATGAAGGTAGAACAAAAACGTATATAGAAATCAAAATTGTATGAAATGGCTATAAATTTTACTTTTTCGATGAAGAAATTCATCGTAATAGTTTTAACATCTACAGGTTGAACATATTGTGGCTACTACGCCTGGAATTCCTACTGCTGGCCCTCTAGAGCCTGTGGTATTAGGAGTTAAGCTAAGTTAAAAGATTCAAAATTCCAATATTTTTCTGCCATTGTTATTTCTGTTCTAACTGGTTCTGTTTGATTTTGTGGTTCTGATATATTCTGATATATTAGGCTACGTTAGGAAATTCAAGATTCGTCTGCGCCATTGTTATTTCGGTTATAACGGGTTACTAGACAATCTTTTTGTGTTTTTATGCATACTAAACAGCCCACTTTTACTAGTTCCAAAGAAATCCCACTCAGATTCCAATGAGAGAAAATGGCGATTAGTAATAGACTATCGTCAAATCAACAAAAAGCTGTTGGCCGACAAGTTTCCGCTACCTAGAATTGATGATATTATAGATCAGTTAGGTAGAGCAAAATATTTTTCATGCCATGACTTAATGTCAGGTTTTCACCAAATTGAACTAGAAAATAGTTCAAGAGACATAACATCATTTTCAACGAGCAATGGCTCTTATCGCTTCACGCGATTACCATTTGGTCTAAAAATAGCGCCGAATTCATTCCAGAGAATAATGACTAGCATTCTCTGGACTTGAACCATCTCAAGCATTCCTTTATATGGATGACTTAATAGTAATTGGTTGTTCCGAAATGACTATGGTTAAAAACTTAATTGATGTTTTTGACAAGTGCAGGAAATACAACTTAAAGCTACATCCTAAGAAATGTTCATTTTTTATGCATGAAGTCACGTTTCTGGGGCACAAATGCACAAATAAGGGAATCTTACCAGACTACAAGAAATACGACGTCATTCAAAATTACCCAGTCCCACATGATGCGGACAGCGCTAGACGTTTCATTGCATTTTGCAATTATTATAGACGATTCATTAAAAACTTCGCCGATTATGCACGGCACATAACAAGATTAAGTAAAAAGAATGTCCCATTTGTATGGACGGATGATTGTCAAAATGCCTTTTTACATTTAAAATCTCAACTCATTAAGCCAACTTTGTTACAATACCCAGACTTCACAAAAGAATTTTGTATAATAACGGATGCTAGTAAACAAGCGTGTGGAGCGGTTTTAACTCAAAACCACAACGGACTCCAACTTCCAGTTGCATACGCATCCAAATCATTCACCAAGGGAGAAAGTAATAAAAGTACAACGGAACAGGAACTCACAGCAGTTCATTGGGCAATAACACATTTCAGACCATATATTTATGGTAGGCATTTCACTGTCAAAACAGATCATAGGCCACTTACATATATATATATATGTATATATTTATTTTCAATGGTAAACCCAAGTTCAAAATTAACGAGAATGAGGCTTGAATTAGAGGAATATAATTTTACGGTAGAATATCTAGAGGGTAAAGACAACTATGTAGCCGATGCGTTATCAAGAATAATCATCAAAGAGCTCCAAAACATAACCGGCAATATAAATAAAGTGATTACAAGATATCAAAGTAGACAAAAATCCTGCGCAGGAAACGAAATAGTAGAATTGCCCAGGCAATCTACGGAAAAAGCTTCAAAGCCCAACGTATTCGAAGTCATCAAAAATGACGAGGTACGTAAAGTAGTGACCTTGTATGTAAAAAATATGCTATGTTTCTTTAAACATGGTAAGAAAATTACAGCAGAATATGACGTTAGCGATTTATATACTAATGGAACCTTCGACTTAGGTCAATTCTTCCAAAGGCTTGAAATGCAAGCCGGTATACATAAAATCAGCCAACTCAAAGTGGCACCGTGGGAAAATATCTTTGAACATGTTTCAATAGATAATTTCAAGAAAATGGGCAATAAAACATTGAAAACATTACGAGTAGCGCTACTCAACCCGGTGACCCTGATTAGAAATGATCAAGAAAAAAAAGCTATTTTGTCTACATTCCAGGACGATCCAATACAAGGAGGTCACACAGGCATTACTAAAATCTTGGCCAAGGTCAAAGAAAGGTATGACTAAAGATATAACTAAGTACATACGAAAATGTCAAAAATGCCAGAAAGCTAAAACAACGAAGCACATTAAGACCCCGTTAACAATAACAGAGACACCATTATATGCATTCGATAGAGTGATAGTGGACAACATAAGTCCGCTACCAAAATCAGATAATGGCAATGAATACGCAGCCACACTAATTTGTGACTTAACTAAATATCTAGTTGCCGTACCAGTCGCTAACAAAAGCGCTAACACGGTAGCTAAGGCTATATTTGAATCTTTTATTCTAAAGTACGGTCCAATGAAGACGTTCATTACGGACATGGGAACAGAATATAAGAATTCAATCATAAACAACTTGTGCAAATATTTGAAAATAAAAAATATAACATCTTCTGCACACCACCACCAGACAGACGGAACAATCGAAAGAAGTCATAGAACTATCAATGAGTACATACGCTCCTATATAGCAGTAGACAAAACTGATTGGGACGTATGGCTCCAATATTTGGTTTTTTGTTTCAACACGACCCCTTCAATGGCACATGATTATTGTCCATATGAGCTAGTATTCGGTAAATCAAGTAACTTACCAAAACACTTTAATAGTATAGGTAATATAGAAGTACTTTATAACATAGACGATTACGCTAGAGAGAGTAAGTACAGATTAGAAGTAGCATATAAAAGAGCTAGAATTACGTTAGAAGAGCATAAGAAAAGAAATAAAGAATTATACGATTTAAAAATCAATAACAGAGATATATCAATAGGAGATAAGGTCTTATTAAAAAATTAAGTAGGACATAAATTAGACTTTAAATACACCGGGCCCTATAAGGTAGAAAGCATAGAACAAAGAGATAATATAGTAATCTCTGACAAAAGAAATAAGAAACAAACAGTTCATAAGGATAGATTAAAAATGTTTTATTCATAGTACATGGCATGAGAAAAAAAATATATATATCAATTACACAAAAAAAAAAATATAAAATATAAAATACAAAAATAATAATGAGAACAAAAAAAAAAAAAATAAATAAAAAAAAAAAAAAATAACTTCACTAGGTTACGTTATTTTTTTCAAAAGGAGGGAGATGTAGTATGCACATATATCGAGGGTACACTGTAACCAGTAATAAATTAACATCTACATCTACCTATACTTACATTTGGTTTCTCGGCATTTAATAATATATTGAAACAAAATTTCAATCAAAGGAAAATATTTGTCGCATATGCGCTTTCCAGATAGCTGACGATAAAAAGCCTTTAGTATTATCTTCTGCTGGCCCAACTCGACATCCGAAGCTGGCACTGCCGCAGACGGCACTGTCGATAGACGATGAAAAAAGATCTCGAATGCAATGCTTTTTCAGGACTGCGAAAAGTTGTTTAATATAACAATATAATATACGGATCTCATTTTCGTGTTCTACTGGGAATGCCAAAAACCAACAGTGCAGCTTCTGCAATGCTACTACTTACTAGTAGTAAGTTTTCGTTCGATTTTGGGATTTATGTGTCGATTTCGGGCCACACACTTAATGTGAGTGTTTGGCAAATCCCGAAGAACTTATCACTTGCAGACCCATATTTCTTCAAGCCACAGAAGATAGATATGTTGATAGTTGCAGAAACATTTTTCGAACTTTTATCTGTTGGTCGAATTAGACAAGATCCTGACTATCCCACTCTGCAGAAAACGCTTCTTGGCTCGATTGTTTTGGGCAGATACACTCCAGAGGTAACTGTCGAGAAAAGTCATAAGTATTTAGTGATAACACACTACAAAAGTTTTGTTCACTGGAAGAATTGCCGTCTTCTTAAAAGTCTGTATCTCCGGAACACAAGTAATATGAGATGAGATGCATTATAGAAATACTTCTCAAGTCCTTCAAGTCGGTTTGAAGTTAAACTGCTGTTCAAATCAGATTCCAGTATCTTTTGCAACTCCTTTGAAGTGGCTAAACGGCGGTTTTTGTCTCTTGACCCTAAGTTACATAAGATGTACTTGAAGTTAATGGAGAAGTACTTCTTTTTGGGTTACATGTCTCCCAGACAACACAATCCCTAAAACTCCACATTATTTTATTGCCCATCAGTGAGTGTTGAGGCCACAAAGTACGTTGACCAAACTTCGTATCGTTTTCGATGCGTCTTGCAAGACGTCTTCTCAGATGGCCTTGAACGACATATTGATGGTTGGTCCACAATTCAGGATGAGCTGTATTCTACGTAACTCTGCTTCAGACTCCACAGGTAAGCCTTGACAACCGATGTCAAGTAAATATACCGCCAAGTCTTGGAAGGTGATGCGAGACCCTTCTGTGGATACGAGACACTTCTGGGTCCTTGAGAATATACTAGCTCAACACCGTTCCATATGGGACGGGACCAGCTCAATTTTTGGCTACTCCGTGTTTGAAGAGATTAATTGAGTCTCCAAATCTCATTCTCTAAAGCTGCTGAACTTATTGAGTCCAACTTCTATATCGATGAAATGGTAACTAGTTCTGGTTGCGTAGAGGGGTTAGAGACAATTAAGTCTGATCTGGCTCAGGTTCTTCAAATCGTTGGGTTTGAGTTGACTGAGTGGTTCTCGAACTCACCTGAGCTTACCGCATCCGAGAGCACAGTTAAACCGATAACTATCTCGGATTCAGAGTCAACTAGGGCTTTAGGAATATCATGGCTGCCATACGAAGACGTTTTCAAGTTCCCAATTGACACGTCAGTCATGGGTCTCCAAGCGACAAAACGGAATATATTATCGGTGACATCAAAGCTGTTTGACCCCCTCGGTTTGTTTAGTCCCTCAGTAATAAAGGGAAAGTTCCTACTGCAGGAGCTTTGTCTTAATAACCTAGATTGGGATGAGTCAATTCCAATGCATTGAGAGACAGCTTGGAACTTACTAAAAGAATTCTTGGGTCAGTTAGAGATGATTATCAAACCTCGATTTGTGCATACTGATCCCATGTCACCGATACAAGTACATGCATTTGCCGACGCATCCATGAGAGCTTATGCCACCTGCGTCTATATCCGTAGAAAGACTACAGAAAGTTTCAAGGTCTTGTTGTTGACTGCAAAGTCGAAAATTATGTGCCCTTCTTGCAGATCTGTGTCACCGCCTCAAATCGGTGCTTAAGGTTCCAACCGAGAAAATAGTAGAATAGAAATTAAAAAATACTATTCAGATTCGTAAGTTACCCTTCATTGGATCCGATCGCATCCTTCGTCGTTGTCAACATTCATTTTGAACCGAGTAGCTGAGATTCATGTGGCGGCATGTGTCAACAAAACAAAACCTAGCAGACATAGTTTCAAGAGGTTGTAACGTAGAAGAAATCGCGCAGTTGATCGAGTTTAGTTTACCAGCGTTTTTAAAGGATGAAGAAGAGATCTGGCCCAGAAATCCTTACTTCGAGATTCCCGAAGAAGAACTGCAGATGGAAAGCAGGAAGAATTCGGTCGGACTGACCGTGGCTACTAAATTAAATGAGTATACATAATTGAAGCCACCGAAAATGTTCGCGTTTAAAAACTATTCCAAAATTACAGTGCTGAAGCTATAACGCCTTTATTGGGATCTCAAGTCTGGTTTTCTCGCTTTATGCTTCTGGTGTCATCGTTATAGCAACATATGCCAACGCATGTCTTCGTGGGTTTTGCTGCGCGGTCGCCTCGACAATTGGGGAGAGTCAGCAGCTCGTCGTTCGCTTTTAAATGGAATAATCTTTTCAGCATCAGCACCTGGATTGAATTTCCGTGCCGCAGCCCTGCCTACTCTTGTGGTCGAAAATGGAGTGTTCCGATTTCGGACCACGATGTTTGGACAGCTTTTACGCACGATGTGAGGACCCATACTCGGGCCTCAAATTTACACGCGGTAGTGAGTGCCGAAAAAGTGAGAAGTGCAAGTCAAAGTGCTCCACGGGGATTCTCGCAGACGATAAGGACAGACCAGAAGGGTTGCCGCATGCCTGCATCGAGGAAAGCTAGAAACAGAAAAAGAGGAAAATATACCGCCTGTCGGATACCGTCGATACAATACACGCGTTTGAGCTACCCGCTGGCCAAGATGGGAAAAGGGCTTAGAGTAGGTGTGCCGTGCGAGTAGACAGGCTAGAATACAATTAATTCACCATATATATACATTCATAACCGAAAATTTTTCTCTCCTCGTCACTCAAGCGGTCGAAGCTCCGACTATAGTCCCGATTCTCTCCTCCCCTTTCTCTCTCCTAACTGATCCCGGCAGCAGTGTTTTTGCACTGCCAGTATTAGGAATCATACGAGCTTCGAGCGTGGGTTGCCTTTCCATCTTCTTACCTCCGCCCCTCTCAGCAACAGGAGCTTCGCTCTGCTGCAGGCGAGGCCGGTTTACATTTTTCGTACGCTCCGTTCCCCCGCTGTCCCCTGACGTGCGCACCTCACTGTCTAGCAACAGTGGATTTAACCTGCTGAGATCGGGGTCCAGTGCGTCGCTTTGATCGGTGGGCCTTGCGGTAGTCGCTCCTTTCTCTCTACCCTAAGCTATGTCTATCGAAGGTCCCGCCACCGGCGGTGACTCGATAGCCCTTATTTAACAATACGACCTCCTCCCTGGATAGACTAAAAACTGTGCCCCAGCCACAGATCACTAACTTACAACGAACCTCGCCCCTCTTGCTGTGTGTGATTTTCCTGACCCTTCTCTGGATCTTATTTCCGAGGTCGCTGATCCAACATTACTGCCACTTTCTGGGACCGTGAACAAGGAAAGGCCAAATCCGTTCGCATTTTCTTTCAAAATATAGCAGGTATGCGAAAAGGACTCAGACTGTCTACTTGGCAACCTCTACGTGCGATTTCGACATTATCATCTCGGTTGAAGCCTGGCTCATCGAAGAAATCTTCAACAGCAAGTATTTCGATTTCAATATTTTCCAAATTTTTCGTAGTGACAGAGATTGTGCCAAAATGAAGCGCTGCGGAGGCAGTGGAGTCATTGTGGCCGTTAGACGCACGCTACGCTATGATCCGACTTCTCTCCTTGATAGAAACACTATGTTAGATCAGATTGGTGTGTTGGTAGCCGGCCAGTCAAAGACGCTGTTTGTCAGGGCATCGTACATTCCGCCGAGTAGCAACTATTAGGTCTAGAAGGCGCACTTGCAAAATATTACCAACATACATGCTTATTTAAACCAGAGGGAACGTTGTGAGCCGCGGCAAAAACCGCGGCTCTACTTTACACTTCATAGGGTCGAACCCTATGCTAGATTTTTATATATTAAAAGCAGAGCTCGCAAATAACTGTTAACCAATTCGTGCGGTCGTAAAATAAGAGTTCTTCACTGAGGCTTTGAGCAAAAAGTCTGAGCGCACCCGATTGCATTGTTCGTACAAAAATTGTGCTCGTGCTCAACCGGCAAGCAGTTTTTTCCGGTCTCTTTTGCTCTGCTCATTCCAAGATCGTTTGCCCTTGAACGACAATCCAAAAAGTCTTTTTCGAATGTATGTGTGTATGTGAACTCTCGAAGCTTCTACGCTTCACTTTGCTTTGTAAATTTCGATGGTACAGTGATTGTAGGTCGAGCATTTTGACAAAATGTATAGTCGCTTACCTATAAACGAAGACATATTATATTTTTTTCAGAAATGTAATGCTGAAATCGCAACACTTGAGTATGCTGGCACAGGTAGTATTGGCCACACAAAACCTTAACTCGTTATTAGTTGTTCAGTTGTTCAAACTATTCATTTTGTAATAAAAAAATTAGTTTGAAATATAAAAATTCATGTTTAAAATTTAAAGAGAATTTAACGTGAAAATCGAATCTCACAATGTGACACAACGTACCACTGTGCATCGAAAAGGAGACAAATTATTGAAAAGACCGTTTGGGGTGACTTTTTCAGTCAATCGGTCTTTTAGTGAGTCTCTCTGTGCGAGCATCACTCGTATCTCTCATTGTGCGATGTTCGGTAATAGAGCGTCTCACGAACAGATGAACGTAAAGCGCTCAACAGAAACCCGAAACTAAAAGAAACGAGGTCTGATGCTCAGAGAGAGAACAAGGGTGGTTTTTTTTTCGGTTGTTCTCGCGAGCAGAGCGTAAGCAAAACAAGCAGTCAACAGTTATTTGCGAGCTATGAATATATATAGAACTACTTATACGAGACGTGGAAGCGCCTAAATTTGTTCCTTCTGGGTATAATAATGATCCGACCTGATCTAGATTCGGCAATCTTTTAGACACGGTCATTTTCAATGATTCCAGGTTTTTGGTTTTCTTGTACCTTAAAAATTGAGGATTTCACAGGGCGTGTCAAAATTTTGAAATACACTTGTATTGAAGTGATATCACAGAAGCTTGGATGGAAAGCTTGGTAGCTCTTATAGTCTCTGAGATCTATGCGCTCATTTCGACGACTAGGCAAAGCAGACAGGGTCGCGTGTGAGAGAGAGCGAGAGGGAACAATGACTTTCGAAATGTTTTTCTTCATTGTGGCTATATTAATGATCCGATCTGATTCAGATTCAACACTCTGATAGATATGGTCATCATATACATATGGTTATGCGTATTTAGTTTTCGCGTTTCTTCAAAATTGTGTACGCCACATACTTCTAATAGTCTCTGAGATATAGGCGCTAATGAAGACGGATGGACGGACAGACGGACGGACGGACGAACGGACAGACGGACAGACATGGCTATATCGACTCGGCTATTGATGCTGGGCAAAAATATTTGGTTTTATGGTTATTATCATCGCCCGCCGTTCAGTCATGCTTCGTGTCGTGCTCCAGCTTAGTCCCAGATTGCGAGACACCTGAAACAAAACAAAACACCAGCTGATGCTCAACAGATAAAAGCCAGAGGTGACACAATTCAGCTGTGCCCAGCAACGTAAGTGACCAGTCACGCAACCCAAGAGCATCCAAGCTTCAACAGCTTTAACACGGATCGTGCATATGCACAGACAAACGTAAGCCAAACTATAAACACTGAATACTTTCAAGCGACAACAAAAGAGCAACTCCAAAATGTATCTAAATAGGACTCCACCAGCATCAAAGCAGGCGTAAATGAGTAACGCGATTCAGAATATGCCCCCAGGTACGCCACTAAGTGGTGCGGGAAGTCAAGAAAAGCGGAAGAGGTGCGCGCTCCGGACATCTCACTCGGAGACGTCATGCAGGCCATTAACCAAATGGGCCAATGGTTTGACAAGCTAGCAACGAAGGATGATATAGGAGTGCTAAAGTCCCAATAAAACTCAGTGTCCGTGCAATTTGAAACACTCAAAGCGGAGAATGAGGATCTAAAAAGTGAGTTCCAGCGATTGAAAACCGAGAGGTTTTAAGTGGTACATAAAGTGGTAAGTGACTTGAGAAGGTAGATGCCACGAAGGAGGTCGTGGAAAGGATACTACGAGGTAGAATGGCGATTTTAAACGCAACAGTGCGTGAAACACGAGAAATAACAAAACGGGATTGCTGGTGGAAATGGAAAGTATTTCAGTTACAAAATGATGTATTGAAAAATGAGAAAAAAGTAGCGGGAACGTCAATTTACATTAATAGAGACCTTAGCCAACAGCAGCAGGACAATAAAATAACCCTTTTACAGCTGAAAAATGAGCTTACAGCCATAAACAGAAACAAAAAGGCCTTCGTCAAAAACGATCAGATCTTCATAGGGGGAAATTGGGCGTCCTTTAATCACGCCCAAGAGCTAACTTGCAAAGGAAAGCCAGCTACCCCTATACTAAATGAACTCTACGGCGCCGAACTAGATCTAGCCTAGATAACGTATTCGCGACTTCTCACCAAAGCCAGGGAAGCAAAAAAATAGAAGACCGGCAACCACGCACAAAGAGCAGCATTAAAATTAAAATCATATCTTACAACATAGCAGGTTTATCAAATAAGCGTATATTAAGTCAATTCTTTAAATTTATTAACACATTCCAAATCTTTGTCCTATACGAATATTTTATCGATGAAAATATGCAGCAGTACGATACCTGCTCGCAAATAACTGTTAACCAATTCGTGCGGTCGTAAAATAAGAGTTCTTCACTGAGGCTTTGAGCAAAAAGTCTGAGCGCACCCGATTGCATTGTTCGTACAAAAATTGTGCTCGTGCTCAACCGGCAAGCAGTTTTTTCCGGTCTCTTTTGCTCTGCTCATTCCAAGATCGTTTGCCCTTGAACGACAATCCAAAAAGTCTTTTTCGAATGTATGTGTGTATGTGAACTCTCGAAGCTTCTACGCTTCACTTTGCTTTGTAAATTTCGATGGTACAGTGATTGTAGGTCGAGCATTTTGACAAAATGTATAGTCGCTTACCTATAAACGAAGACATATTATATTTTTTTCAGAAATGTAATGCTGAAATCGCAACACTTGAGTATGCTGGCACAGGTAGTATTGGCCACACAAAACCTTAACTCGTTATTAGTTGTTCAGTTGTTCAAACTATTCATTTTGTAATAAAAAAATTAGTTTGAAATATAAAAATTCATGTTTAAAATTTAAAGAGAATTTAACGTGAAAATCGAATCTCACAATGTGACACAACGTACCACTGTGCATCGAAAAGGAGACAAATTATTGAAAAGACCGTTTGGGGTGACTTTTTCAGTCAATCGGTCTTTTAGTGAGTCTCTCTGTGCGAGCATCACTCGTATCTCTCATTGTGCGATGTTCGGTAATAGAGCGTCTCACGAACAGATGAACGTAAAGCGCTCAACAGAAACCCGAAACTAAAAGAAACGAGGTCTGATGCTCAGAGAGAGAACAAGGGTGGTTTTTTTTTCGGTTGTTCTCGCGAGCAGAGCGTAAGCAAAACAAGCAGTCAACAGTTATTTGCGAGCTATGAATATATATAGAACTACTTATACGAGACGTGGAAGCGCCTAAATTTGTTCCTTCTGGGTATAATAATGATCCGACCTGATCTAGATTCGGCAATCTTTTAGACACGGTCATTTTCAATGATTCCAGGTTTTTGGTTTTCTTGTACCTTAAAAATTGAGGATTTCACAGGGCGTGTCAAAATTTTGAAATACACTTGTATTGAAGTGATATCACAGAAGCTTGGATGGAAAGCTTGGTAGCTCTTATAGTCTCTGAGATCTATGCGCTCATTTCGACGACTAGGCAAAGCAGACAGGGTCGCGTGTGAGAGAGAGCGAGAGGGAACAATGACTTTCGAAATGTTTTTCTTCATTGTGGCTATATTAATGATCCGATCTGATTCAGATTCAACACTCTGATAGATATGGTCATCATATACATATGGTTATGCGTATTTAGTTTTCGCGTTTCTTCAAAATTGTGTACGCCACAGACTTCTAATAGTCTCTGAGATATAGGCGCTAATGAAGACGGATGGACGGACAGACGGACGGACGGACGGACGGACAGACGGACAGACATGGCTATATCGACTCGGCTATTGATGCTGGGCAAAAATATATGGTTTTATGGTTATTATCATCGCCCGCCGTTCAGTCATGCTTCGTGTCGTGCTCCAGCTTAGTCCCAGATTGCGAGACACCTGAAACAAAACAAAACACCAGCTGATGCTCAACAGATAAAAGCCAGAGGTGACACAATTCAGCTGTGCCCAGCAACGTAAGTGACCAGTCACGCAACCCAAGAGCATCCAAGCTTCAACAGCTTTAACACGGATCGTGCATATGCACAGACAAACGTAAGCCAAACTATAAACACTGAATACTTTCAAGCGACAACAAAAGAGCAACTCCAAAATGTATCTAAATAGGACTCCACCAGCATCAAAGCAGGCGTAAATGAGTAACGCGATTCAGAATATGCCCCCAGGTACGCCACTAAGTGGTGCGGGAAGTCAAGAAAAGCGGAAGAGGTGCGCGCTCCGGACATCTCACTCGGAGACGTCATGCAGACCATTAACCAAATGGGCCAATGGTTTGACAAGCTAGCAACGAAGGATGATATAGGAGTGCTAAAGTCCCAATAAAACTCAGTGTCCGTGCAATTTGAAACACTCAAAGCGGAGAATGAGGATCTAAAAAGTGAGTTCCAGCGATTGAAAACCGAGAGGTTTTAAGTGGTAAATAAAGTGGTAAGTGACTTGAGAAGGTAGATGCCACGAAGGAGGTCGTGGAAAGGATACTACGAGGTAGAATGGCGATTTTAAACGCAACAGTGCGTGAAACACGAGAAATAACAAAACGGGATTGCTGGTGGAAATGGAAAGTATTTCAGTTACAAAATGATGTATTGAAAAATGAGAAAAAAGTAGCGGGAACGTCAATTTACATTAATAGAGATCTTAGCCAACAGCAGCAGGACAATAAAATAACCCTTTTACAGCTGAAAAATGAGCTTACAGCCATAAACAGAAACAAAAAGGCCTTCGTCAAAAACGATCAGATCTTCATAGGGGGAAATTGGGCGTCCTTTAATCACGCCCAAGAGCTAACTTGCAAAGGAAAGCCAGCTACCCCTATACTAAATGAACTCTACGGCGCCGAACTAGATCTAGCCTAGATAACGTATTCGCGACTTCTCACCAAAGCCAGGGAAGCAAAAAAATAGAAGACCGGCAACCACGCACAAAGAGCAGCATTAAAATTAAAATCATATCTTACAACATAGCAGGTTTATCAAATAAGCGTATATTAAGTCAATTCTTTAAATTTATTAACACATTCCAAATCTTTGTCCTATACGAATATTTTATCGATGAAAATATGCAGCAGTACGATACCTACTTCCAAAACCATATAGTACATCAGAGCACATCAGTGTGCCCCAGTGCGAAAAGACCAGGGAAATACGAAACGCTAGTCAGGATAGGAAAGGATCTAACTAGACAGCAACGGAAAGAATATAATGGACATGTGCGAGGACAGCAGTCTCACGGTCTTAAACGGCAGAACGCAAAGCGACGGGGACGGAAGCTACACCTTTATACGAAGTCAAGCGGCGTCCACAATAGACTACTGTCTTGTAAATGGTATGTGGCATGATCTCATTGAAGACATGGAAATAGCGCCGGATCACTTACCACTATCCATCCAAATTGACATACGCACGCAACCCACACGACAACAAACTGCTACCGAAACTGAAATGGAACGTGAGGTTCCGACAGCAGAATAGAGAAAAGCTCGAGCACCAAATTGAACAGCGAGAGGCCCAAATCGAAGCTCCAAATATTAAGGCCTTAACCAACTGTCTACATAAAGTGGCATCCTGCATGCAAAAACCAGCCCACCATACAAGAAAACAGCCATGGTACGACTCTGAATGCCATCGAGCGAGACAACGATGATCGCATTGAAACGAGCCCTACACACAGGCACGGAGGAGGAAAAGCTCGAGTACAAAGAGGCCCACAACTTTCAAGACCATGTGCAGGAAAAAACGAACGGTTCTACTTTGTTCCTTTGTACTTTGTACTCACTCAGTATATGTGTACGATATGTATGAGTCGTATATGTATGAGCTTATGATTTCCTCGTATGTAACTTATGTAATATAGATTTTTGATACGTAAACGCCGCTAGAATTAGCTACCAATTTAATATGCTAAATTAAATTGGTACCCAGATAACACCACGGGGAGGTGTTGCAGTTTTTGCCAGTCAGCGGGGCATGGTATATATTCCTGCAAGATTTTCGGGAATTTGTCTCCGTTACTGCGTCATAAAGATGTGAAGAAGCTTTCCCTATGTTTCAATTGCCTGAAGGCGGGGCATCGGACTCGTGCATGCAACAGTTGCATTTCGAGAATCTGCAATCCACAACTCAATGCTCTCCAGATCTTTCCGCTCCAGATCAAACGCTCCAACCAGACGCTATTTCTGCCACTCAGGATTCTGTTAGCAGCTCACCTTCCCCTGCCTCTACCTCTCTTGCTGCCCAAGGTCTTCAATCCGATGTTGTGCTTCTGGCTACCGCTGTGGTTCTCGTAAAGAATCGGTCTGGTGTTTTAGTTCCTTGTCGTGCCATACTAGATTCAGGATCTCAGCTTCATCTCATCACATCCAGGTTTGCCCATCAGCTTCAGCTTAGGAGAACTCAATCGTCTGCACTTGTCTCAGGCTCGGCGATAGCAGCGTGGCTACTGAGGGATCCACCGTGAATATTTGTATGCATTCTCGCACAGCTGACTATGCAACTACGCTTACTGCTCTTATAGCTCCTACTATCACCGATTGTCAACCAAGTCTGGCAGTCACTGTACCCGACTGGAATATTCCATCAAATATTCAGCTTGCTGATCCTCCATTTTTTAACCCTCAGCGAGTGGATCTCCTCATTGCTGCTAGTATTTTCTATGATCTCCTCTGCGTAGGGAAAAACAAACTCAGCGATGGTCTGCCTCTTCTGCAGAAGACTCGGCTGGGGTGGATCGTATCTGGCGGTGGACAAAGGGTAGCACGCTAGGCGCTCTTAGCAAGGCAAAATTGTCCAGAGTCAGAAGCTAACATGGATTCAAGTTTGGATAAAAGTCTTCGTATGTTTTGGGAGGTCGAGACTTGGGCGGACGCCGTTTTGAATACGAAGGAAGAATTAGATTGTGAAGCGCATTTCGTAGACCACTTCTCACGTTTGCCATCAGGGGAGTATTCAGTTCGTCTCCCGTTAAAGGATAATGGCGATCGCTTAGGGGAATCTTACATTCAGGCGCATCGTCGATTCATCAGTTTGGAGCGAAAGTTGGATCGCGATACTACACTTAAAGAGCGGTACTCTGCCTTTATGAGGGAATATATTGAGTTGAAGCATATGTCCCCAGTCAACCCTGATTCTCGTAGTCTCTGCAAATATTTCTTGCCTCACCACTGTGTTTTAAAGGAAGATAGTACGACGACAAAGCTTCGTGTCGTTTTCGATGGTTCGGCAGCTACATCAACTGGATGTTCCCTAAATGATGCGATGATGGCAGGCCCTGTTATTCAGCCGCCTGCATTGTTTAGCATCCTAATTCGGTTTCGCACATATCCAGTCGCTCTCACTGGGGACATTTGTAAAATGTACCGCTGCGTGCGAGTGTCTTCACCTGACAATTACATTCAGTGCATTCTATGGCGAGATTCTGTCCAGTCCGAAGTTCAGGTCTACTTATTAGACACCATCACATATGGCACTCGAGCTGCATCGTTTTTAGGAGTTCGCGCAATGCACCAGCTGGCCATTGACGAGGGTGAGTCCTACCCTCTTGGCTCAGCTGCTCTGCAACAGGATTTTTACGTGGATGATCTCATCACAGGCGGCAGCTCTGTCGCTGAGGTCATGGAAAAGATGCAGCAAACCTCCGCCATACTGTCTTGCGGTAATTTTAAGCTTAGGAATTGGTGCTCTAGCCATCAGGAAGTACTTGAAGGAACGCCTGAAGAAGACAGAAAGAAGTACTTAAGGTTTCATGATGGAAGTGACATAACGAAGACTCTTGGCTTAGCATGGGACCCTGCATCAGATCAGCTACTTTTTGCGTTGTCCGCGCTGGACACAAATTCGAAGCACTCCAAGCGATCGGTTTTGTCTACGATTGCTCGTTTCTACGACCCTCTTGGATTGATAAATCCCGTTATAATCAGGTGCAAAATCTTCCTTCAGCAGCTTTGGAGAGAAAATTTGGATTGGGATGAAAGCCCACCCTCAGCGTTGCATTCATCTTGGATGAAGCGTAGAATCATATGGCGCTTGCATATATGTGGTGTCTAGGGAAGGGCAGTTGTCGAGCAATATTTTGTGCTCAAAATCTCTAGTGGCGCCACTAAAAACCTTATCGATTCCCAAACTGGAATTATGTGGAGCCCATTTGCTTGCGAAATTAATTAATAATTTGAAGGATATTGGAAGTTTTACAGGTCGGTTTTATTGCTGGTCAGATTCATCGACAGCATTATCTTGGATACGGGATGAGCCAGCCAAATTTCCAGTCTTCGTGGCAAATCGGCAGCAATTCAGGAGCTGACGGCAGGCATGGAATGGCGCTATGTCATCACATCATTAAATCCTGCTGACGTTCTCTCTAGAGGCTCGCTTCCGCACCAACTTATCCAGTCAGAGCTGTGGTTTCACAGTCCATCATTCTTGGTAGGCTCCAAGGAAGAGTGGCCTGTACCTCCTGTTCCTGAAGCAGCAACGGCAGAGCTTCGCAAGCGTGTATTGCTGATCGCGTCTTCACATGCTGATCTCACGTCAGAATGCAAATTTACAAATTCATTCTTGCGCATGCAGCGCACATTCGCCTACAAGCATAAATTTGTTCATCGTCTTCGCCATTCTGGACTCACCGTTTCTGATATTCGGCAGGGAACGCATCTGTTAATCCGACACATTCAGCTGGCTAATTTTTGGATGGATATAAAGGAAAGGCAATGGTCAAGTCAGGAAATCCAGTTTCATCAGTTCGCTCTCTCCGTCCATCGATCAGTATGGATTGCTAAAAGTTGGAGGTCGTCTTGGAAACTCATCTCTGGGATTTGATGCTCAGCACCCGCTTATTCTGCCGAAGGGACATCCCATAACTTGTGCGCTGATAAGGTATTATCACGAAAGGAACCTTCATGCTGGACCTCGCGCACTACTTGCCAAAAGTCGACTGGAATATTGGCCCATTGGCGGAATCAAGGCAGTATCAAAAGTAGTTAGCAAGTGTGTGAGATGCTTCAGGACTAGGCCGCGCATGGTTCAGCACATCATGGGAGATCTGCCTAAGGAGCGATTGGAGGGATCTCGACCCTTTGTAGTCACTGGAGTGGATTACTGTGGGCCCTTTTTCTACAGATCAGAAATCCGCACGAGGCCACCCATCAAGTGCTACATCAGTGTATTCATTTACTTCTAAGGCTATACACATGGAGCTCGTAAAGGACCTGACCACCGCTTCGTTTCTAGGCGCCCTAAAGCGTTTCACTTCCACGCGAGGAAGGCCAAGTTAAATTTGGTCCGACAATGCGACAAACTTCGTTGGCGCCAAGAACGAGCTTTTGGAGCTCAAGAAACTAGTTATGAGCAACTCGCATAGGTCCATGAATCCTGCTTGGCGGACTCGATCGACTGGTGCTTCATCCCACCACGCTCTCCGCACTTTGACGGATTGTGGGAAGCGGCCGTGAAGACAGCAAAGCATCACCTGTACCGCTCGGTTGGGCCCTCTCTGCTTGACTTCGACGAGCTGCGCACTCTGATCTGCCAGATCACGGAAATTGTTAATTCTCGCCCTTTGCTCTCGCTTTCAGAAAATCCTGCTGATTTAGATGTCCTGACTTCTGCTCATATGCTTTTAGGCGGTCCCCACGAGACAATCCTCGAGCCTGATCTAACGAAGCTCAATTACAATCGTCTGGAACAATTTGAACAATTCGTGTATTATTTTGGATAAAAAATAGGTGCCAAAAAAGCTTGACAACTCAAACAGGTATATTAAAATTTGTAGGGATAACGGTTGTGAGTAACGCACAGAAGGAAGCGTTTCCGACCGCATAAAGTATATATATTCTTGATCAGCATCAATAGCCGAGTCGATATAGCCATGTCTGTCTGTCCGTCTGTCCGTCTTCACTAGCGCCTATATCTCAGAGACTATAAAAGCTAGAGCAACCAAATTTTGTATCCAGTCTCCGGTGTTATCACACTACTCAAAGAAATAGACGTAAGCTCATATGTATACATAAATATGTACGTACATATATACTGTGAGTACCGGGTATTAAGTAGTATATTAGATTTGTGGTGATAACGGATGTGTATAACGCCCAGAAGGAAGTGTTTCCGACCCCATAAAGTATATAGTAGTTCTTTCTTTATTATACCCGGTACTCGAAGAGTATAGGGGTATGTTAGATTTCTGGGGATAACGGATGTGTCTAACGCACAGAATGAAGCGTTTCCGACTCCATAAAGTTAGTATATTCTTGATCAGCATCAATAGCCGAGTCGAAATAGCCATGTCAGTCTGTCCGTCCGTCTGTCCGTCCGTCCGTCTTCATTTGCGCCTATATCTCAGAGACTATTAAAGCTAGAGCAACCAAATTTTGTATCCAGGCTTCTGTGTTATCACACTACTCCGAATGTATTTCAAAATTTCGCACCGCCCACTTCCGCCCACATAAAGGACGAAAATCTGTGGCATGCACAATTTTAAAGATACAAGAAAACTAAAAACGCAGAATCATAGAAAATAATCATATCTATCAGAGTATTGAATCTGGATCAGATCGGAATATTAATAAATAATAATAAAACCATTTCGAAAGTCATCGTTCCCTCTCGCTCTCTCTCACACGCGACTCTGTCGGCTTTGCCTATTCGTCCATATGAACGCCTAGATCTCAGAGACTATAGAAGCTAGAACAACCAAACTTCCTATCCAAGCTCCTGTGATATCACTTCAATACAAGTGAATTTCAAAATTTGGTCACGCCCCCTTCCGCCCCCACAAAGAACGAAAATCTGTGCAATCGACAATTTTTAAGATAAGAGAAAACAAGAAACGCAGAATTATGGAAAATATCCGTATCTATCAGACTGCCGAATCTGGATTATATCGGATCATTATTATAGCCAGAAGAAACAAATTAAATTTCAGTGGCTACCCAACGGCAGCCAAGCGATTCCCTCTCTCTCTCGCACACACTTCCATGTCTCTTGTATGTAGTTTTACATGTGTATGTAAAAATGTAGCAGCCGACGTAAAAATTATATGTAAATAAAAATGGAAACAGATAACTTCTAAAATAATTATATAATTATATTGCCGCGGCTCACAACGTTCACTCTCATTTAATTTTTATTAAAACTAAGCTGTTTGATACCATTCGTACGAAGGCAAAACAAATATTATTATTAAATTAAAATCCGATATTTTCTGTAGGCGTGGCATGAACGCCGTTCACCCTGTTTCTGCTTGTCGATATCGCCTACTGTTGTCGTCTCTAAAACCGCTCCCTCAGAATATCCTCTCTGTAGTGCAACATTTCCCTGACGAAAAGTGCGAGCTCATTCCAGCCCGTTCCGTTGAGCAGGGTAGTCAAACCCTCGACTGTTAGCGTTGGACTTCCGCAATATTGAGTTCGCAACTCCTTTAGGATAGGGAATGTCGCCAAAAAGTGCAAAGTGGCATGAAGGAATGCCTTCATATTGCACAGCGTGCATTCTGTTGCAGCGAGACTTCTGAACGGCGATGCGTGGGGGCAGCATTTCCGCTCGTGCTCGGAAAATGAAGGCTATGTGATTGGCATCAGTACTATCTTCAAAATAGTTTTGGACTCCTAGGTTGTGGTCAAGGCAGCTGTATAGACGCCTGTATAGACGTATAGGCTGTATATAGGCTGTATAGGCGCCTCGCCTGCGTTTGCTCTTTGTTATCACATTTGTCTATCCGCTTCGTCTGTGGTTCGGACGATCTGGTCTTGCCAAGTCCTTCAACATGTTGGGTTTTGGACATCTCCTGGAACTTCTCGATCATTTGCCATCGTCCCCCAGCTCGCAATGAAGTCAAGATACGTAAGATACCATGGCCCGTAAGATACCGGAGTACTCTCTTTGGTAGTCTCTTATCCGGCATAGCCATCACTTTGGATGCATAGCTGAATTGCTTTTGCAGCGTATGTATGAATACCAGAGAGGGCAGTTTCCAGATGGATTGCATAGGTCGGTGTGCTTTGTGAAAGTTGGCTGATTTTTTTTTTATGTAGAAACGCAGGAGTTTCTCTGCTGCTTCATAGCGCTGGTGTGCTCTTATCTCTGCTGCATATCCCATATTGTCTGTGCTGTTTCCGTGCATATTTTATACACCCCAAGGTTGCATGGGAACCACTCGGACAGACTGTTGCCGTTCCAGACCGCTACCATGTTATCGGTATAGAGACATCTTAATATGTTGACATTCCAGACATGATGAGTTTAAGCGAGAGGAAACGTTGTGAGCCGCGGCCTTGCCGCGTATTTGCTGCTTTCTGTGAACCGTGTGAAAGAGAGTACGCTCCCCCACAGTTTTCAATGTGGAAAAGCGGCACATTCTTATTAGGCATATTTTATATTTCTAGGATTAATGAATAAAAAAAACGAAAAGTGAAATGAGCTGACTGATGATTACAATACTCGACAAAATTCAAGTTTTTTTTTCCGCTGTCGCCCAAAATGACTTTTTCTGATATATTTGTACATTTACAAATTTTTAAAGACATTTTTTTTTTCAGGTTTAGTTTTTTTAAAAATATAATATTTTTTTTCAGAGTTAGTGCTTCTATTTTTCGCATAGCTTAAGTTTCCTAAAACTGGCTGTATTGAACTTTGCAGTTTTCAAAAGCTGACAAATGCAGATATAAATCCGACACAGACATTTTCTAGCTTAAGGCCGCGAAATTTTACTGACAGGAATCTGCTCTTTATTTCGGTTCTGAGGAACTTAAGTGAAATAGTGTGACCAAGAACATAAAAAAAGGTTGGCCACTCTCATGAATCAGCTGTGTTTTTTAAACAGCGTCAATTTTGAAAATGAAACTAAAATTAAAAAAAGGAAGAAAAGTAATTCTGACGATGAAGTGATTGTGTTGGTAGCGGCACATATTGTTGTAAGAAAAAGTACAGCGCAGTCGGAGGCGCCAAAACGTCAAAATAATCAAAATGCTTATTTTCCGTGATCCGCCAAAAACGTGGTCTTGCATCAACTGCTTTAATTAATGCGATCTTCTCCTCTCGTTGAAAATTGGAGTCCCTCTTGGTAAATTTGCGACTTTGTTTTCCCTCCATTTTTTGAAACTTCTCACTTGTACTTCAATAATAATGTGCACATATATTTTCCTGGCACCCTCATCAGCTGTCGATAAGAATTCGTGGATTCCGTTTACGTTGCTGGATACTGACTCCAGGAAAACACAAACGAAAAATTACTGGCCCAGTTTTTTTTATATGAAGTTTGGCAGTAATTTTTCGTTTCCGCGGTGCTGAATACCCAGCTTAAAGCTTAACGTCTGGCAGATATTAAGATTTCAAATTTCATTATTTTTCTCGGTATTTTTTCCTGAAATTTTGACTTTAAAAACTCAGGAATAGTCGAAAAAAAAATTGTTTATGGCCAACATTTTTGGTTTTAGATCGACACATTAATTAAGCGTTGATTCAGGTATCGTTGATACAAATCGATAACTAAACGGCTAAGGAAATGTCGTGTTGACTAGTGTTATATGGCTAAGGAAATGTCGTGTTGACTAGTGTTATTTGCGATGGTGTAATTTTACTTCTCCTTTTGACTCTTTCATCCTCTCCTTTCGTTGCCTTTTGGAGACGCTGACTGGCATTTCCGTATATTCGACTCAGTTTATTGGAATGCTTAAAGCTGCCAGGATCACTCCTGTTTTTAAGTAAGTTGCTTAGAATTGAATATTTAAATATAAATTGCTTAACTCGGCAATATTTCGAAACTTCTTGAGCGTATCATTGCTAAAAAGTAATTTTCCTGATGAAGTCGTATAAGCATGCCTTTCTGTCGGGTAAATCAGTTGCTCAGTTGGTTCATGTCATAATTTGAGCAGCGAGAGTATGTTGTATTGGTGAAGTCAGTCAGACCCATATTTGGCTACTTATAGCGTTCCATAGGGAAGTGCTCTTGGTCCACTGCGACTCGCTATTATCATCAATGACATATGTCTCAGCATTCAAGCTTCTGAGAATTTGCTTTATGCTGATCATTTTTAAATCTTCCGCTCTATCAAATCGTTAGGCGACGGTATCCTTCTTCAGCGTGACCTGGAGGGAGTTGCTCGTTGGTGCACACTTACTTGCTCCTTCTCAACATTAGCAAATATTACTTTTGTAGCAGTACTATCCCCATACCACTGTACATATTCCTCAGCTAACTGTAATTAACCCAAACCAATACCACTGTATATATTATTATGCTTAAGCCCACTGTACTGTACTCGCAATACATACACACTTGTAATATACTCTCCGAATAGAATAAGAATAGAATAAGGAAACAAGAAGAAAAGAGAAGAATAAAAAGGAGAGCGAGATCAGTTTGGATCGAGCGAGTTCAGACTACAATTTCAGAAGTGGTTGAATTAACGCCAACTAAAGTAAAAGCTACCACTCGTATTAAATAAAAACAAACTTTAAAACCATGGATGGACTCGACAGTAATAACTATACTCTTGTCGGGTTAAAATCCTGGTGTGCTCGCTTGGGACTTCCCACTGAAGGCACCAAGGCTTCGCTAATCGCAGTTCTCAACAACATTCCGGCTAATGAACATGGATCTGGACCGATCATTAACAACCAAGGCGCCATTCCCATAAAAGATATGGAAATCAGCAACGCCATAATAGAAATTGGTGATCATTCTGGAGAGTTCGGCCGCGACGCTCTACCCATCGCTTCGTGCAGCAGTGTGTCAGACAAGGACAAATATACTGACCTGCTCACTGAATTCGACCCACACAATGAAACGCCGCAGAAAAAGGAATAGAAAGGAATAGAAATTATAGAAACAGCAGAAAAAGCTGACAGCTCCAGCCCTTTGTCGATATTTAGGTCAGAAGTGACCACATTTGCAACACTGGAACAAACCATCGATAAGCTGCAACGTGTGAACGAACAGCAACAAATCAGCTGTTCCATTCAACGTAATAAAAGAATGTATTCCCGAGTTCAACGGAGAAGGAGACATTGAGAATTGGCTATCCTGTGTAAAAAATGTTCAATGCATCTTCAAAGTTGACGATGACACGATGCGCTCACTTATTTGTGCGCGCATGAAAGGCAAAGCCAGCCAGTCTAACTCAGCTTCGTATCATGTTTGGAAACAAAGACAACATTTTGGAGATTCGTCGCAAATTTGAACAGCGAAAATGGCAACATGACGAAAAGTTTGTAGTGTATTATCAAGAAAAGTTGTTACTTGCCAAAGACCTGAACATGAGCGAAGCCGAAATCGTACAATACCTGATCGACGGAGTCCCGGATCAACTAATGCGAAATCAAGCTACACTACAATGTTTTGCCTCAACAGAGGCCATGCTTCGGGCATTCCAACATGTGAATAGACCCCGTCCACCACCGACGAAGATGCGCCCCTATTCCCTGGACAACAAGAAGTACACGGGACCCCAGTCAGAGGTAAACCAACCGGCGGCCACCACTACCTTACATTCCACCAAATGCTACAATTGCCACAGTATGGGCCACTCTGCTGCGGAGTGCCGCAAGCCTGTACGTCCAGATGGAGCTTGCTATGCTTGTGCTCAATACGGGCCTATAGCCAAGGACTGCAAGTTGTATAAGAAGAACAATTCAAACCCTAACAATGATTACGTAAGATGTTATAATGTAATTTTTCCTCATAGTTCTAACAAAGTATAATGCCTCTTAGAAGGGGAAGCCCAATTACATTTTTGAAATACTCAATAGTTCCAGAAGGTCTACAAATTAGTACCAATGAAGAAAACGGAAATTCTGCTGGAATTAATAATAGTAAATTGAATATTTTTGGAAAAACATTTTGTCTTATCGAAACGTCAAATAAAACTGTTTAAATTGAAGTAATAGTCGTAAGCAACGAGTCTACAAGGCATAACATGGTACTAGGCAGAGATTTCTTAAAATTAAGCAACTTAAGATTGGTGTCAAGGGACGATGTTAAAAACGAATTTGTTCGGGCGAGCCCCGAGTGTAATTCCCTTATTTATGCACTCTTAATCGTATTGTACTTTCCATACTCTTAAAGGTTTACTCTCTTGCTCTATCCCAGCATCTTGCTCTCATTTATCATCTATTATCTGTGCTTCTTAACTCTCGTTTTCTCATCTATGCTTCCTCACGGCTTAGCTAAGCCGACGGCAGCTGCGTCTGCTAATAATCAGTTACGAATTACCGCTTGATATAGTTGGAGCACAGACCTTTTTTGTCCCAATCTATTACTTGGCACGAGACTTGCTCGCTTGCCTCCCCAAGTTTAGTTAACTCTCTACTACAAAACATACATTGTTAAAGGCTCTGGCATCTTCGGCCACCCTCACCATACAAATCACATACAATAAACTATTATAACGTTTTTGAATTCAAAACTTTGTGAAATAATATATAGTCAACGAAAAAGCTCGTTGTCTCAACAGAATTAATCAATGAAAAATGGAATAACAACTGTGTACAGCCAGTAAGAGACGGCTATATAAAAACAGCAAAATGTAGAAGACAATGTATAGAATCAAAAGTAGAGCCAAAAGTAGAGTCAAAAGTTGAGTCAATAGAAGCAGATTATATGCAAAGTAGGAGAAGGAATAAATTACAAAGTAAGAGAACATTTTGAAAGCATGTTCAAAGAACAATATTTACTAGCCAACAGATCCATAGAACCTAAAATAAAAACTGAAATGAAGATAACTGTGGAGAATGAGAAACCATTCAATTGCCCTCCGAGAAGATTATTATTCAAAGAGAAAGAAGAAGTACAAAGAATATTAGACGAAAACTTAGAATTAGGTTATATACGTCCCAGTGAATCAGAATTTGTCTCACCAATAGTATTGATTAAGAAGAAGACTGGTGAGTTGAGATTATGTGTAGATTATCGACGCCTGAACAAAGTTACTATGAAAGACAATTATCCAATCCCTTTAATAGATGATCTTCTAGAAAAATTGTCAAACAAGAAGTTCTTTTCCAAACTAGACCTGAGGAATGGTTTTTATTATGTATTCATGCATGAGGATTCCATCAAATATACCTCGTTTACAACGCCCCTTGGACAATTTGAATACACCAGAATGCCATTCGGTCTAAAAAATGCATCTGCCACATTTCAAAGATATATAAATAAGATTTTTACTGATATGTTATTTTTGCTATCTTCCGTTAAATACTTAGGCTATACAATCACTAACAAAGGCATCTGTGCGAATGAAACAGGTATAGAAGCCGTAACTAACTTCCCAATACCAAAAAAAGTTCACGAAATTCAAAGCTTCATTGGTCTATGTTCCTATTTTAATGGGTTCATCAAAGATTTTTTAATAATAGCTAAGCCATTATATGATGCCACAAGAAAAGATAAAAAGTTTCAATTTGGCGAAGTAGAGTTAGATTCATTTCATACTTTAAAGAGTAAACTGGTAGAAACTCCGATTTTAGCTATTTACCGTCCGCACGATGAAACCGAGCTGCACTGTGATGCAAGCTCTTTAGGCTAAGGAGCCATACTTCTACAAAGGAAGAGTGATGGTAAATTTCACCCAATATTTTACTTTTCCAAAAAAACTTCAGATGTCGAGTCAAGATACCATAACTTCGAGCTAAAAACACTAGCGATTATAAACGCACTTAAAAGATTTCGTGTTTATCTACAAGGCATTAAATTCAAGATAGTCACCGATTGTAATTCATTAACTTTAACATTAAATAAAAAAGAACTGAACCCTCGCATAGCGAGATGGGCACTTGAATTACAAAACTATGATTTCGATCTCGAGCACAGATCTGGCAAAAGGATGCAACATGTAGATGCACTCAGTAAGAATAACAATATTTAAATAATAGAAACAAACACTTTTGAAGATAACTTAATAATATCACAAAGTAGAGACGAAAAATTAGAAAAAATTAAAAATTTGTTGCTAGAAAGAGAAGATGAGGACTATGAGATGCGCAATGGTGTAATTTATAAAAAACACAGTGAAGGACTTTTATTTTGTGTACCAGAGGCAATGATTGAGAGCATTTTATACAAGTATCACGACGAAATGGGCCACGTAGGAGTAGATAAAGTAACAGATTTAAAAAACAAAAGCTATTGGTTTCCACAAATAAGAAAAAAAGTTGATGCACATATCAAAAACTGTGTGAAATGCATAGCCTTCTCGTCTAAAACCGGCAAAAAGGAAGGATTTTTACATTCCACTCCCAAAGGCACAACCCCATTCAAAGTCGTCCACATTGACCACTATGGTCCCATTAACAGCGGTGATTCTAAGAAAAAACATATACTCTTAGTGATAGATGCCTGCACAAAATTTATAAGACTTTATCCCACCAAAACAACCAGTTCCAAAGAAGCACTAGATGCGTTGAACGATTATTTCAAGGCTTACAGTCGACCTAAGCACTTAGTATTTGATAGAGGCTCTTGTTTTACATCCCACAAGTTCCAATTTTTTACAGAATCACAAAACATAAATCATATAAAAATAGCAACAGGCTCACCACAAGCAAATGGACAAGTAGAAAGAATATATAGAGATTTAGGACCAATGATTGCCAAAATACGAGACGTAGAAAAAAATGAACAATGGGATAAAGTATTGGACGAAGTAGAATTTGCTATGAATAATACAAAAAATATAAGTATAGATAAGTATCCGAGCGTAATGCTCTTTGGTGTTTTACAAAAAGGCAACAGTATAGACAGTTTAAAAGAAAACATACTCGAAGAAAATCAAAATAGCGATCGAAGGGATCTGAAACATACAAGATGCAAAGCAGCAATAGTCCAAGATAAAGTTCAAGCATACAATAAGAATTATGTTGACTCAAAGAGACAAAAACCTAAAGTGTATTCAATTGATGATTACGTTATGATCAAAAATTTCAACTCACAGCCAGGAGCGTCCAGTAAACTGGTACCAAAGTTTAAGGGACCATATAGAATTTCAAAAGTTTTAGAGAATGATAGGTATGTAGTCCGAGATATAGAAGGTTTCCAACAAACACAAATTCCCTATTCAGGAATTTGGGCTGTCCATAATATTAAACCATGGAACTCTGATAGTAATGTAAACCATGAATTAGATAACGAAAATATAAGCGATGAACAAGAAAGCGATGAAAATAATAATGATGAATAATGATGGTTCTAAAAACGACATAATAACAAGCAAAAAGCAACACCAAAATACAATAAAAAGAGTTGCAAAAAAAAAATTGCTGAGAGTAGCATAGTAAAAAGAGGCATGGCTAAGAGAATCAGGAGATCCTCAACGTCAGGATTGGCCGAGTTGTAGCAGTACTATCCCCATACCACTGTACATAATCCTCAGCTAACTGTAATTAACCCAAACCAATACCACTGTATATATTATTATGCTTAAGCCCACTGTACTGTACTCGCAATACATACACACTTGTAATATACTCTCCGAATAGAATAAGAATAGAATAAGGAAATAAGAATAAAAAAGAAGAATAAAAAGGAGAGCGAGATCAGTTTGGATCGAGCGAGGAAGACACACAGACGTGCCGTTCAGACTACACTTTGTTTTTCTTTTGCAAGTGTGTATTTATTGTTCAGACCTCATATTCGATAGATATCCTTCCGCTCTTAAAGCAGACGAAAATACTTAATCAAAGCTTTTAGGTATGCGGTATGACTTTTGCCAGGGAAAAGAAGACGTCAGACGGTTGCTTGCTGATTTTTTCCTGGTTGATTACACTACTCGAGAAAATTCAACTTTTTTTTCCGCTGTCGCCAAAAATGACTTTTTCTGATAGATTTGGAAGTTTAACATTTTTTAAAGAATTATTTTTTTTTTCTGGTGTAGTTTTTTTTTAAAGAATTTTTTAAAAATGTGGTTATTTTTTGTCATAGGTAGTGCTTTCATTTTTTACATAACTTAAGTTTCCTGCAACTGGTTGTATTGAACTTTGCAGTTAAAAAAAGCTGACAAATGCAGCTATAAGTTCGACTCGGACACTTTGTAGCTGCAACTTAACGTCTGGAATATATTAATTGAAATTTCATTATTTTTTTTCGTAACGGAACGTATAACTGCGCTGAACTTTCCTCTTCCTTAGCTTGCAAAGCTAAGGGGTGCGTTTCTTATCTATGGTCGGCCATGTTTGCCGAGGGATTTGACATCGAGGTACTGATTGCCACGTTGTGTCTACTAGTCGTTTTTTTTTATAAACCTATAGGATGCCATTGTAATACAAATATCCTACTTATTAGATCTCACAATAATTGGTCTTTCTCGTGCTTGTGGTCAGTAGAAAACCACTCGTTCACTGAACGATGCGAAACTTTACCGAAAAAAACCCTCAAAATTATTCATTAGCTTACTCTTCGCTCAATTGTCGAGCCTTTTTGTTTTCTCTCTCGGGTCATGAGTTCACTCAAAACGCTTTGCATATACATATGTGTGTTGCGCGTGTGGATAAATAAACATTTACGCATATACAAAAAAGGTTAGGTATTTTACTGACTCTGGGTATCCGAGCTGACTAACGGATCTGTTCGTATCGAGCGGTCAGTAATAGACCGATTCTTTTGTTACGCTCAACCCGAGACCAGTGAGCGAGAACACTTACGAAATAAAAATGAGCAGTGCTGTTTAAAACCTGAGCGATTTCGTCTTTCGGTCTTTTCGGTGAGCAGACCGCTTAGAAAATTTCGGTTGAGCATATTTAGCGAGCTCTGCTCTTTACCTTGGAAAAGGAAGATTGTAGTACCCGGTCTGGTCAACTTGTCTGCTTTAAATTGCCTTCGATGCCCTGGTGGCCTGGGACCATTTAGCGCATAATTTTGAGTGGTGCAAAGGGCTGCATTGGGCTGCAGTTCGATTAACTTTTGCATAGTTGTGTTTGTTGATCGTCAATTTTGAAAGGGCCGGCCACCACACTGTAATTCCATAGAGTAGTTTTGGTCTAACTATTGCTAGCTTTTATATAGCTTGTTTGAGATGCCAATCTTTCTTGGCACCCATTTACATATACATATCTAAAATAGTGACAAGAAGTGTCGCTCGTCTCATTCAATCCAGCATATGTTCCCATCGCATCATCTGTTCTCATAATTGAATTCAACAGAGCCTAATAAAGGCTGAGCGATTTCTGAGCGATATTTAGTGTTTGATAAAAATAAATATTTAGTATTCACAATGACTGGAAAACGTTGTTGTGGCTCAGGTAGCAATACTTCTATTGTAGAAAAAGACGATTCAGGTATTCTTTTGAGGAAGTTAAACGTATTAAAACGGGATATTGAGAGAACAGCTAAAGCAGTACAAAGCAACAATATCTCGTGTAATCGAACTGAAATGTAGCTTAAGTGTTTTAGATGGATATATAGATCGCGCATTCTCTTTGCAATATTGACCACGTGTCAATTAAAGCGTTTTTAATGGCAGCTAACTATTTATATTTGTTTCAGACAAAGTTGCAGATATACAGGACCTTACTTCGATAGCCCTTAGGTGACATGTGCTCGCCAAAGAAAAACCTGCAGACCTAGTATCTCGAGGATCGGCGGCCGACTTTAATTCGCTAATATGGTTCAATGGCCCGTCGTTCTTGCAGCAAGAATCTAAACATTGGCCTCAAAATACTCATTTACAGTTGAAAGAAGCGAATGCGTTATTGGACAAAAAGGTAGCCACTGCGCTTATCGCGGCCGATGTCGAACCAAAGCCCATTCTTACATTCTTATATAAAAGTGTAAAAGCACAATTGCTTATATCTGCCGGTTCATAAATAGAGGGAAGGGAGCCACTTGGAGTACTACTTGCCGGTCATCAGAAGAGCTAGGCGCAGCGTTTCTAACAGCAGTAGAAAATGTTCAAGAAGACGTATTTTTGCAGAAGATCGACAAAATGAAGAAGTCATTAAAGTTGCAGTCATTACTTAAAAGACTTAATCCCTTCAGGTCGGAAGAAAAAATGGGCTCATGTTCATTTACGTTAGTTCGAGTAGACGGTCGGCTATTAAATGCCCCCTAGCCTTAATGATAAATTTCCATTATTAATGCCAAATAATTTCAGATTTGTTACTCTCTACCTTAGATATTTACATCGAGCCAATTGTCACGCTGGACCTCGTGCACTAATGGGATTCCTAAAGCAATCCATTTGGCTAATAAATTTACGAAGAGAGTGCAGTGCCATTGTCCGGAAATGCGTACACTCCTTAGAAGCCGAAGCTTCTCTCAGAAATCATGGGGAACCATCCCTCTGATCGATTGCATGGGAATCGTTCGGCTGATCGATTGCATTGGAATCGATCCTTTGAGATTAGCAGAGTTGTTTTTTTTTAACCGGTTCGTGTATCGCTTGGCATTCGAGGCGAGCAGCCTCTCAAAACATACATAGCAGTGTTCGTCTGCTTTGCATCTAAGGCTGTGCACCAAATACCTTTATTTTGTGTTTGTACAGGTTCGTCGGATGTCGTGGCCCGATTTTCAAGCTGTATTGCGACAACGACATTTTGTTGATGCAGCTCGCTCAAGTAGGGCTCGCTTGGAGGGTATGGATGCCAAGGACGAGGTCGTCAAAGCTTATGCTGCGGATCACATTGGAGGCCTGTGGGAGTCGGCGGTGAAGTCCGCCAAACATTTGCTGCTCAGGGCCATGGGCAGCGCAGTGCTCAAGGAGAACGAGCTGCATACGATTTTCGTGGAAGTCGAGGCCGTGCTGAATTCTAGGCCACTGGTGGTCGACAGCGGCTGTCCCAACGAAGGGGAGGTACTGACTCTCATTCATCTAGTAGTCGGCAGAATGCCATTTTCGCTACCGCCCAAATCAAAGCTGTCTAGACCAGACAGCAGCCTGTCGTATCTGCAACAATGGCAGCCAGATTGGTCCAGAGACTATCTTTTCAGCCTTGTCAGCCAGGGAGCCAGGCAGAATGGTGACAATCTACGAGGATAACGTGCCCGGTTCCCGTGTTCACATAAAAACGAATTAAATGTGCTTAACGGCACAACGAATTTTTAGTGCAATATTAGATTTGCACCAGTCTTTCAAAAGACTCCTTGAGGAAGTAAGCATACCTTGCAGTAAGCATAGCCGGGTAATGGCCCTCCTGCTGGTTCCTGTGGTGGTCTTCAAATCTGCTACTCGGCATACTTCATTCTTGCCCTTGATGACATTGACCACTCTAGCCAAGGGCATCGGAGAATTTTTGTAGTTGACAAAAACGAAATAGTGGACGACCGCTCTTGCAAAAAAGTGAGATGTTTCTTCGGCTCCAGAATATCAGCTGCAGTTGAGTGACCCGTTGCCAGCCATCCAGACGATTGTAGTTGAGCTTCGTTAGATCAAGCTCGAGGATTATCACGTGTGGACCGCTTAAAAGCAGATGAGCAGTAGTCAAGACATCTAAATCATCAAAAATTTTTGAAAGCGGGAGCAAGATGCAAGAATTAACAATTGCCGTGATCTTGCAGATCAAAATGCGCAGCTCGTCCAACTGAGCGGTACAGCTGATGCTTTGAAGTGTTCACAGCCGCTTTTTATAATCCGCCAAAGTAAGGAGAGCGTGGTGGTTTCAAGCCCCAGTCGATCGAATCAGCAGGATTCATGGACCTCCTTCATTTGGGAGTCGCTCATAAAAAGTTCGTTTTTGGTGCCAAAGTAGTTTGTCGCATTGTCAGACCAAATTTGACTTAACTTTCCTCGCGTGAACGTAAAACGCTGTGAAGCGGATAGAAACGAAACGGTGGTCAGGTCCCTTACAAGCTCCATGTGTATTGCTTTAGAAGTAAAGCAAATGAAGAAACTAATGTAGTTCTTGAGAGTAGGCTTCGTGCGGATTTCTGAACTGTATAAAAGCGGCCCACAATAGTCCACTCCAGTGACTTCAATGGGTTAAGAGGCTTCTAAGCGCTCCTTAGGAATAATTTCTATGATGTGCTGAAACACTAGCGGCATAGTCCTAAAGCATCTCACACACTTGCTGACTATCTTTGGCATTGCCTTGATTCCTCCAATTGGCCAATATTCGAACCGGATTTTTGGCAAGCAGTGCACGCTGTCCAGCATGAATGTTTCGTTCGTGATAATGTCTTATCAGGGCACAAGTTATGGGATGTCCTTTTGGCCAAATAAGCGCTTGCCAAGACTACCTCTAACTTTCAGCAACCCATCAACAATCCATCAACTATTAGAACGGGATTTCGCAACTTGACCATTGAGTTGAATCTCCTTTATTGCTATCCACAAATCCACTCTTCTTTGGAGCCTACCAAAAACGATAGGACCGTGAAACCACAGCTCTGACTGGATAAGTTGGTGGGGAAGCGAGCCTCTAGAGAGAACGTCAGCAGGATTTAATGATGTGATGACATAGCGCCATTCCATGCCTGCCGTCAGCTCCTGAATTGCTGCCGATTTGCCACGAAGACTGGAAATTTGGCTGGCTCATCCCGTATCCAAGATAATGCTGTCGATGAATCTGACCAGCAATAAAACCGACCTGTAAAACTTCCAATATCCTTCAAATTATTAATTAATTTCGCAAGCAAATGGGCTCCACATAATTCCAGTTTGGGAATCGATAAGGTTTTTAGTGGCGCCACTAGAGATTTTGAGCACAAAATATTGCTCGACAACTGCCCTTCCCTAGACACCACATATATGCAAGCGCCATATGATTCTACGCTTCATCCAAGATGAATGCAACGCTGAGGGTGGGCTTTCATCCCAATCCAAATTTTCTCTCCAAAGCTGCTGAAGGAAGATTTTGCACCTGATTATAACGGGATTTATCAATCCAAGAGGGTCGTAGAAACGAGCAATCGTAGACAAAACCGATCGCTTGGAGTGCTTCGAATTTGTGTCCAGCGCGGACAACGCAAAAAGCAGCTGATCTGATGCAGGGTCCCATGCTAAGCCAAGAGTCTTCGTTATGTCACTTCCATCATGAAACCTTAAGTACTTCTTTCTGTCTTCTTCAGGCGTTCCTTCAAGTACTTCCTGATGGCTAGAGCACCAATTCCTAAGCTTAAAATTACCGCAAGACAGTATGGCGGAGGTTTGCTGCATCTTTTCCATGACCTCAGCGACAGAGCTGCCGCCTGTGATGAGATCATCCACGTAAAAATCCTGTTGCAGAGCAGCTGAGCCAAGAGGGTAGGACTCACCCTCGTCAATGGCCAGCTGGTGCATTGCGCGAACTCCTAAAAACGATGCAGCTCGAGTGCCATATGTGATGGTGTCTAATAAGTAGACCTGAACTTCGGACTGGACAGAATCTCGCCATAGAATGCACTGAATGTAATTGTCAGGTGAAGACACTCGCACGCAGCGGTACATTTTACAAATGTCCCCAGTGAGAGCGACTGGATATGTGCGAAACCGAATTAGGATGCTGAATAATGCAGGCGGCTGAATAACAGGGCCTGCCATCATCGCATCATTTAGGGAACATCCAGTTGATGTAGCTGCCGAACCATCGAAAACGACACGAAGCTTTGTCGTCGTACTATCTTCCTTTAAAACACAGTGGTGAGGCAAGAAATATTTGCAGAGACTACGAGAATCAGGGTTGACTGGGGACATATGCTTCAACTCAATATATTCCCTCATAAAGGCAGAGTACCGCTCTTTAAGTGTAGTATCGCGATCCAACTTTCGCTCCAAACTGATGAATCGACGATGCGCCTGAATGTAAGATTCCCCTAAGCGATCGCCATTATCCTTTAACGGGAGACGAACTGAATACTCCCCTGATGGCAAACGTGAGAAGTGGTCTACGAAATGCGCTTCACAATATAATTCTTCCTTCGTATTCAAAACGGCGTCCGCCCAAGTCTCGACCTCCCAAAACATACGAAGAGTTTTATCCAACTTTGCATCCATGTTAGCTTCCGACTCCTGAGAATTTTGCGTTGCCAAGAGCGCCGAGCTTGCTACCCTACCCTCTACCGCCAGATACTATTGATTCGATTTGATTTGTCCTACGCAATCCCTTGGTAGCCACGCTGGTATCGCCGAGCCCAGAGACAAGTGCAGACGCTTGAGTTCTTCTAAGCTGAAGCTGCTGGGTGAACCTGGATGTGATCCTAAATCAAGTAGGTCAAGACAAGGAACTAAAACGCCAGACCGATTCTTAATGAGAAACATAGCGGTAGCCAGAAGCACAACATCGGAGTGAAGACTTTGGGCAGCAAGAGAGGTAGAAGCAGGTGAAGGTGAACTGTTTACTAACAAACAAAACTAACAAACTAAGATGCCTCCTACCGTATACTCGACATTTTCCACTATTGTATGCTTGAGTCCGATGAAATAGAGGGAAAGCTTGTTTACTTCTTTATGATGCAGCAACGGTGACAAATTTTCAAATTATTTTGTTCAGAAGCAGCCGCAGACTGCTGCCGCGCACTGTGGAGTGCGCTCTGGGGCATTCGGCTTCTTTTCGCATTAACTACGGTTTCGTTTTATATGTTGTTTTCGAACTACATAAGGCTTCGAGATATATATATGTACATATGTACATACGTACCCATTACGCTACCTACGGCTAAATAGACATAGAACTTAGAAATTTTAAATAAACTTAAGTGAGCGATAGTGAAGCAAAATCGTGTTGTATTTATTTGGTGACTGTGTTTTGCTTGTGATAATACCCCGGATCCGCCCTCTACAAGCAAATATATTTCAAGTCCCGCTGCGTGGCAAAAAATATTCAATATTTATTTTTTAATAACACGAGTTCCATATTTTAATTACTAACTCCCAGTTCTCAAAATTCTTTCCATTCTGATAGACGCACGAGCTTTTCGGTCATTAAGTGATTGAGGTTTTCTTTCCATGTTCCGTCGATTATAGTGAGAATTCTTTGAGGTGTTAAAATTTCTATATCATGGCAATTACTTCATTAAGTTCCGTTTCCGTAGAGCCTCCTTTCAGATAGGTATTAGATGCGCATGACATAATTTGTCCTCAGTTGTATTAGAACAGTAGTCTCAAAAGTTTTGAGAAGAAAGGACAATAGTCTGATTGGTCCAAAGTCTTTTGGTGTTGCATCCGAGGCCCTTCCCACTTTGCGCATGAAGACCATCTTCACCTTAAGCCAAGCGTGTGGTAGAAGTACAAGTACACTTCAAGTATCCTCCTAAAAATACATTGCATGGGTACCATGGGTACGAACCAACTTTCCACAGCTTTTTCAGACTCAGCATCCCGGCCGAGACTACTTACTAGCTAGACGAGCTCGTCAGAAAACAATTTTTGTGAGTATATTAATCATACCTGTATAATTGAAATGTTTTTGGAGTGGCATTTATTGACACAGCGATAGGACCGATATGTGCCACAGCAGCTTCAATTGCCTCTTCATCATTAACTGGTAGTATAGCCCAAGAAGTAATATTAACGACGGAAAGTTCGCTTACAAACTGGCATTTTCCTTTCTGTAAAATTAAAAATAAATCACGAAAATGGATGGGATGGTATTCATATCTTTTTAGAGTGCTTCTGATCTCCCATGTTAATTTGAACATAAAGTAGTGGAGCGCGCATTAAATTTTTTTTTTTTCTTTTTTTTGCCATTGCTTAGTACCGATGGACTTCATCTTAATGATGGATAATGAAGATTGATAAGGACGTCATTATCGCCAAAAGCCATATACTGTGATAAAAGCAAAGGTGCGTTCAATCTACCTTTTAGATTATAATGGCTAGATTTTGTATACGAATTTTTTAAAGCTGGTATTTATAATCGATACTTGAAGAGTGTAGGGGTTTCTTAGATTTGTGGTGATAGTGGGTGTTAGAGGTAGATATCGAATATATCCCTTGTATTCCAATATTTAAATTAATAAGTCACTAATTTGGTTTTACTAAATTTATCAAGTAATGCCTTATTGTTTGTTGGTGATCGGAGCTGCACTGAACTTCTTCATCATAGCGGCCCCGCTGCAGCGGCCTAAAGCTCTGATCTCAAGAAAGAGCGCAAGCAGATAAAATCAGAGCGCGAGCTTTAGCGTTGAGAGCGCTTATGGAGGCAGATAACATTAAAGGCAAAACAAACAAACAATTGTGCTCGATTTCAATTACTTTAATTTAATTTACGTCGTTCTGCTCCGAACAATGGGTGTGTGTATAACCCAGAAGAAAGCGTTTCCGACTAACACCCAGAAGAAAGCGTTTCCGACCCCATAAAAGACATATATTCTTGATCAGCATCAATAGCCGAGTCAATATAGCCATGTCTGTCTGTCCGTTAGTCCGTCTCCATTAGCGCAAGGATCTCAGAGACTCTAAAAACTAGAGAAACCAAAACTCCAGATTCCTGTGGTATCGCACTGTTTCCTATTTAAATTCCGTTGGTCAACATAAAACAGTTTTTTTCCTCGCAAATGTACCAGTTTCTAACAGTGAAATTTCTCTAATGGATGGTACTGTTCGGGGCAGATCCTCACCGAATAGCGGCTGGCCAAATAGCAGCTAGTTATTGGCCTTCATCCGCATATTTACAGTTCTACATATATATACATGCATACATATTCTGTTAATTCTTGCACTCGCTTGCCCTGCTAAACGCTCTCTCAAAGCTGGCGCTTCTCTTCGTTATCTATGCTTGGCGTTATCTATGTTTGCCGAGCGAAGCGAAGCTGCGCCCAGCTATCGGAGCGGCAATGCTGGAAATAAGAAGGGCAAGCAAGGGCCACTCGCCGTTCAGACGTTATTAATTATTTATTTGGAATAAATATTCGGCCGATCTGGGATAAAAAGCATTATCCCCACATAAAATTTGGTGACCCCGACGTGATCGTCTGAATAGCGGGTCAAACATAAAATTCGAAAACCTCAACAAAACATATATGTATACATATTTACACCGCTGCTGTCTTTACAGTTTTTCGTCGTGGCAGTTCGGTCAGTGCAGTGTATTAGGCAGTGCAGTGAACTAACAAACACATTCAATCGCAGCACAAAGCGGAATCGGACAGCGCCGGCAGCTCGCACAGCTACATCGATTAGCTGTAATCCCTATGCTTGCGGCTCTCGCGGTTCGTTTATACGTATACAGGGTGCTTTTTCTCTCGCACTAAGTGGTTTCGTAAAGCCCCAACATGGCAGAGCTTGAGCCAAATAATATCGCGAACGCGATAATGCCTACTGATGTTGATTTTTATAGGCAAAAGGCGGAGGCAATCGATCGTCAGTTAAAAGCCATGGACAGATTTCTCACCAAGGAAGAGCTGGCTAATCTGGATGAAACGGAGCTTCAAGCTCGCATAGAGCAGATTGAGCAAATGAATGCGGATTTTGGTGCCGCTCAAACGAGCCTTGAAAGGCTAGATTTACTGCAATTAGCCAATGACGCCCGACTGGACTTCGCCAATATTTACATCAAGGTCGGGTCCAGGCTATCACGGGAGTTGGTGGTTACTCGCACGGTTAATTCTGCGCATTCCACGGCGCAGCACCCTCTCGAGGAGCATTCATCTGCGTTTGCCTATGACGTTATTGGCCGTTCTCGATTACCTGAGTTGCAGCTCCCGCGATTTGGTAGGGACTATATGGATTGGCCAGAATTCCACTCGATGTTTACGACAATGGTCCACAATGATTCACGTATACCAGTCATAGAGAATTTCCAGTATCTCCGTGGATGCCTAGATGGAGCTGCGCTGGACACGATTCGATCTTTGGAGTTGTCTGAAGAAAACATACGAAGCGTTTTATCCAACTTTGAATCCATGTTATCTTCCGACTCCTGAGAATTTTGCTTTGCCAAGAGCGCCGAGCTTGCTACCCAACCCTCTACCGCCAGATACTATTGATTCGATTTGATTTGTCCTACGCAATCCCTTGGTAGCCACGCTGGTATCGCCGAGCCCAGAGACAAGTGCAGACGCTTGAGTTCTTCTAAGCTGAAGCTGCTGGGTGAACCTGGATGTGATCCTAAATCAAGTAGGTCAAGACAAGGAACTAAAACGCCAGACCGATTCTTAATGAGAAACATAGCGGTAGCCAGAAGCACAACATCGGAGTGAAGACTTTGGGCAGCAAGAGAGGTAGAAGCAGGTGAAGGTGAACTGTTTACTAACAAACAAAACTAACAAACTAAGATGCCTCCTACCCTCCTAGAGGGAAAGCTTGTTTACTTCTTTATGATGCAGCAACGGTGACAAATTTTCAAATTATTTTGTTCAGAAGCAGCCGCAGACTGCTGCCGCGCCCTGTGGAGTGCGCTCTGGGGCATTCGGTTTCTTTTCGCATTAACTACGGTTTCGTTTTATATGTTGTTTTCGAACTACATAAGGCTTCGAGATATATATATGTACATATGTACATACGTACCCATTACGCTACCTACGGCTAAATAGACATAGAACTTAGAAATTTTAAATAAACTTAAGTGAGCGATAGTGAAGCAAAATCGTGTTGTATTTATTTGGTGACTGTGTTTTGCTTGTGATAATACCCCGGATCCGCCCTCTACAAGCAAATATATTTCAAGTCCCGCTGCGTGGCAAAAAATATTCAATATTTTTTTTTTAATAACACGAGTTCCATATTTTAATTACTAACTCCCAGTTCTCAAAATTCTTTCCATTCTGATAGACGCACGAGCTTTTCGGTCATTAAGTGATTGAGGTTTTCTTTCCATGTTCCGTCGATTATAGTGAGAATTCTTTGAGGTGTTAAAATTTCTATATCATGGCAATTACTTCATTAAGTTCCGTTTCCGTAGAGCCTCCTTTCAGATAGGTATTAGATGCGCATGACATAATTTGTCCTCAGTTTTATTAGAACAGTAGTCTCAAAAGTTTTGAGAAGAAAGGACAATAGTCTGATTGGTCCAAAGTCTTTTGGTGTTGCATCCGAGGCCCTTCCCACTTTGCGCATGAAGACCATCTTTACCTTAAGCCAAGCGTGTGGTAGAAGTACAAGTACACTTCAAGTATCCTCCTAAAAATACATTGCATGGGTACCATGGGTACGAACCAACTTTCCACAGCTTTTTCAGACTCAGCATCCCGGCCGAGACTACTTACTAGCTAGACGAGCTCGTCAGAAAACAATTTTTGTGAGTATATTAATCATACCTGTATAATTGAAATGTTTTTGGAGTGGCATTTATTGACACAGCGATAGGACCGATATGTGCCACAGCAGCTTCAATTGCCTCTTCATCATTAACTGGTAGTATAGCCCAAGAAGTAATATTAACGACGGAAAGTTCGCTTACAAACTGGCATTTTCCTTTCTGTAAAATTAAAAATAAATCACGAAAATGGATGGGATGGTATTCATATCTTTTTAGAGTGCTTCTGATCTCCCATGTTAATTTGAACATAAAGTAGTGGAGCGCGCATTAAATTTTTTTTTTTTCTTTTTTTTGCCATTGCTTAGTACCGATGGACTTCATCTTAATGATGGATAATGAAGATTGATAAGGACGTCATTATCGCCAAAAGCCATATACTGTGATAAAAGCAAAGGTGCGTTCAATCTACCTTTTAGATTATAATGGCTAGATTTTGTATACGAATTTTTTAAAGCTGGTATTTATAATCGATACTTGAAGAGTGTAGGGGTTTCTTAGATTTGTGGTGATAGTGGGTGTTAGAGGTAGATATCGAATATATCCCCTGTATTCCAATATTTAAATTAATAAGTCACTAATTTGGTTTTACTAAATTTATCAAGTAATGCCTTATTGTTTGTTGGTGATCGGAGCTGCACTGAACTTCTTCATCATAGCGGCCCCGCTGCAGCGGCCTAAAGCTCTGATCTCAAGAAAGAGCGCAAGCAGATAAAATCAGAGCGCGAGCTTTAGCGTTGAGAGCGCTTATGGAGGCAGATAACATTAAAGGCAAAACAAACAAACAATTGTGCTCGATTTCAATTACTTTAATTTAATTTACGTCGTTCTGCTCCGAACAATGGGTGTGTGTATAACCCAGAAGAAAGCGTTTCCGACTAACACCCAGAAGAAAGCGTTTCCGACCCCATAAAAGACATATATTCTTGATCAGCATCAATAGCCGAGTCAATATAGCCATGTCTTACTGTCCGTTAGTCCGTCTCCATTAGCGCAAGGATCTCAGAGACTCTAAAAACTAGAGAAACCAAAACTCCAGATTCCTGTGGTATCGCACTGTTTCCTATTTAAATTCCGTTGGTCAACATAAAACAGTTTTTTTCCTCGCAAATGTACCAGTTTCTAACAGTGAAATTTCTCTAATGGATGGTACTGTTCGGGGCAGATCCTCACCGAATAGCGGCTGGCCAAATAGCAGCTAGTTATTGGCCTTCATCCGCATATTTACAGTTCTACATATATATACATGCATACATATTCTGTTAATTCTTGCACTCGCTTGCCCTGCTAAACGCTCTCTCAAAGCTGGCGCTTCTCTTCGTTATCTATGCTTGGCGTTATCTATGTTTGCCGAGCGAAGCGAAGCTGCGCCCAGCTATCGGAGCGGCAATGCTGGAAATAAGAAGGGCAAGCAAGGGCCACTCGCCGTTCAGACGTTATTAATTATTTATTTGGAATAAATATTCGGCCGATCTGGGATAAAAAGCATTATCCCCACATAAAATTTGGTGACCCCGACGTGATCGTCTGAATAGCGGGTCAAACATAAAATTCGAAAACCTCAACAAAACATATATGTATACATATTTACACCGCTGCTGTCTTTACAGTTTTTCGTCGTGGCAGTTCGGTCAGTGCAGTGTATTAGGCAGTGCAGTGAACTAACAAACACATTCAATCGCAGCACAAAGCGGAATCGGACAGCGCCGGCAGCTCGCACAGCTACATCGATTAGCTGTAATCCCTATGCTTGCGGCTCTCGCGGTTCGTTTATACGTATACAGGGTGCTTTTTCTCTCGCACTAAGTGGTTTCGTAAAGCCCCAACATGGCAGAGCTTGAGCCAAATAATATCGCGAACGCGATAATGCCTACTGATGTTGATTTTTATAGGCAAAAGGCGGAGGCAATCGATCGTCAGTTAAAAGCCATGGACAGATTTCTCACCAAGGAAGAGCTGGCTAATCTGGATGAAACGGAGCTTCAAGCTCGCATAGAGCAGATTGAGCAAATGAATGCGGATTTTGGTGCCGCTCAAACGAGCCTTGAAAGGCTAGATTTACTGCAATTAGCCAATGACGCCCGACTGGACTTCGCCAATATTTACATCAAGGTCGGGTCCAGGCTATCACGGGAGTTGGTGGTTACTCGCACGGTTAATTCTGCGCATTCCACGGCGCAGCACCCTCTCGAGGAGCATTCATCTGCGTTTGCCTATGACGTTATTGGCCGTTCTCGATTACCTGAGTTGCAGCTCCCGCGATTTGGTAGGGACTATATGGATTGGCCAGAATTCCACTCGATGTTTACGACAATGGTCCACAATGATTCACGTATACCAGTCATAGAGAATTTCCAGTATCTCCGTGGATGCCTAGATGGAGCTGCGCTGGACACGATTCGATCTTTGGAGTTGTCTGAAGAAAACATACGAAGCGTTTTATCCAACTTTGAATCCATGTTATCTTCCGACTCCTGAGAATTTTGCTTTGCCAAGAGCGCCGAGCTTGCTACCCAACCCTCTACCGCCAGATACTATTGATTCGATTTGATTTGTCCTACGCAATCCCTTGGTAGCCACGCTGGTATCGCCGAGCCCAGAGACAAGTGCAGACGCTTGAGTTCTTCTAAGCTGAAGCTGCTGGGTGAACCTGGATGTGATCCTAAATCAAGTAGGTCAAGACAAGGAACTAAAACGCCAGACCGATTCTTAATGAGAAACATAGCGGTAGCCAGAAGCACAACATCGGAGTGAAGACTTTGGGCAGCAAGAGAGGTAGAAGCAGGTGAAGGTGAACTGTTTACTAACAAACAAAACTAACAAACTAAGATGCCTCCTACCGTATACTCGACATTTTCCACTATTGTATGCTTGAGTCCGATGAAATAGAGGGAAAGCTTGTTTACTTCTTTATGATGCAACAACGGTGACAAATTTTCAAATTATTTTGTTCAGAAGCAGCCGCAGACTGCTGCCGCGCACTGTGGAGTGCGCTCTGGGGCATTCGGCTTCTTTTCGCATTAACTACGGTTTCGTTTTATATGTTGTTTTCGAACTACATAAGGCTTCGAGATATATATATGTACATATGTACATACGTACCCTTTACGCTACCTACGGCTACATAGACATAGAACTTAGAAATTTTAAATAAACTTAAGTGAGCGATAGTGAAGCAAAATCGTGTTGTATTTATTTGGTGACTGTGTTTTGCTTGTGATAATACCCCGGATCCGCCCTCTACAAGCAAATATATTTCAAGTCCCGCTGCGTGGCAAAAAATATTCAATATTTATTTTTTAATAACACGAGTTCCATATTTTAATTACTAACTCCCAGTTCTCAAAATTCTTTCCATTCTGATAGACGCACGAGCTTTTCGGTCATTAAGTGATTGAGGTTTTCTTTCCATGTTCCGTCGATTATAGTGAGAATTCTTTGAGGTGTTAAAATTTCTATATCATGGCAATTACTTCATTAAGTTCCGTTTCCGTAGAGCCTCCTTTCAGATAGGTATTAGATGCGCATGACATAATTTGTCCTCAGTTGTATTAGAACAGTAGTCTCAAAAGTTTTGAGAAGAAAGGACAATAGTCTGATTGGTCCAAAGTCTTTTGGTGTTGCATCCGAGGCCCTTCCCACTTTGCGCATGAAGACCATCTTCACCTTAAGCCAAGCGTGTGGTAGAAGTACAAGTACACTTCAAGTATCCTCCTAAAAATACATTGCATGGGTACCATGGGTACGAACCAACTTTCCACCACGATTCGAGTTGTCTGAGGAAAATTACGACGGGGCGTTAAATTTATTAAAGTTGCGATTTGATAATAAGCTTCTGCATTTTCAGTCACACGTCAAGGCCAATTTCGGCCTGCAAGGGGTGGAGAAGGGCTCAGCCAGCGGCTTGCGTGCGCTCAGCGACAAGATCAATTCGCACTTACGTGCTCTTCAGACCTTGACAACGCCTCAGGAGATTTCGGATGGATTGCTGGTTTGCATCATAAGCAAGAAATTGGACCACAAGACGCAGGTGAAATGGGAGGAGAGCCTGCCGACCTCAAGATTGCCTCTCTGGTCAGACATGTCCTCATTCTTGGAAGCGAAGTGTCGGATGCTGGAGAATTTGGCATCGGCTATGATAACAAGTCCTAGCCAGCAGGTAGGAGAAAATGAACTTAGCACCCTTATCGCCTCCACTAGCGACCATCCTAACCCCACATGTAACTATTGTAATTCCTGTCAGCATTACATATCTAGATGTCAGGCATTCCTAAACCTCCCTGCTTACGATCGATATAAAGAAGCAAAGAAGCGGCTTTTGTGTTTAAACTGCCTTAACAAGGGCCATGAATTGCAGAGGTGCAGGTCAGGATCTTGCAGGCATTGCCAGTACAAACATCATACGCTGCTCCACATCCAATCGAGCGCTGCTGCATCATCTTCCTCATCACCGACCGAAGAATAGAGCCAGCAACGCGCCGCAACTATCCTTCTAGCAAGCGGTTCTTCTAGCCCGCCCCCCTCCAACCAGAAATCGCAGCCTAGCCAAAACGTGTTGCTACCTACCGCCCTCGTCCATGTCACAGATCGTTATGGAAAATTGATCCCATATCGTGCCATCTTAGATTCTGCATCGCAGGCAAATTTCATAACGTCAAGACTCGCTAATCAGTTGCAATTATCTCATCACTCGTCTCATGTTAACATCTCCGGTATTGGGAGATCTATTCTACCTTCGACCAACTGTGTGCATATAGTTGTACAATCCCAGGACGCAAGCTATCGCGATTCGGTCGCTGCAATTGTCACCAACTCTATAACGGAAAGGCAGCCCAACTTTAACCTGGATGCAAGAGATTGGCCAATTCCGAAAAATGTGAAGCTAGCTGACCCAAAGTTCTTCAAGCCCCAACAAGTCGATTTACTGATAGGAGCTGGCCTATTCTTCGACCTATTGTGCATCGAACAGATACGACCGTCTGCGCAACTGCTAGTATTTCAAAGGACAAAGCTTGGTTGGATAGCGTCAGGAAGCATACGCAGCTCAGAAGTTAATACAACAGCGTTAGCTGTTTTTGAGAGTTTCCCTCACATCTTCGCTCACGATTTTAGTCCCACATTGCTTGGCTACCGCAAGCTGGCTCAACGGCGACAGGAGGCGGCCGATCAAGATCAGCAATGCAGGCAACAGTTGTCCGAGTGCCAGGAGCAGGCGGAAAAACTGCGATCGGAGAAACAGGAGCTCAAGGCCAAGTTAGGGACGAAGTTGGCGCAGATCGGTCTCGTTCAGGACATTGCTCTATATAAGCGCCAAATTCAGGAACTGCAGCGCGAACTTACCGATACAGCAAAGGGCTTTATATCCTTAACGAAATTCCAACTTCAACTTCTAAAATTTCTATCTTGCTAAATTCACCGCCATTTCATGAAATTACAGAAATTCCCGATGACTTGGACGTGCCCTCCACAAACCATTTTCGACATGAAGCACCGGTTGCTGCATTCGACGATCTATACGGGACTCATCGCAGCATCAGTCAAAAAGGCCGTAATCCACGCCCAAAGAGTACTCTTCAAAAAAGGCGATAGAAAGATAGCGGCCCCTTCAGGATGGATCTGTTGAAAGCCTTTGCCTTCCAACGGGGGGTGAATGTTCGGGGCAGATCCTCACCGAATAGCGGCTGGCCAAATAGCAGCTAACTAGCTTGGCCTTCATCCGCATGTTTACAGTTCTACATATTTATGCATGCATACATATTCTGTTAATTCTTGCACTTGCTTGCCCTACTAAACGCTCTCTCAAAGCTCGCGCTTCTCTTCGTTTTCTATGCTTGGCGTTATCTATGTTTGCCGAGCGAAGCGAAGCTGGGCCCAGCTATCGAAACGGCAATGATGGAAATAAGAAGGGCAAGCAAGGGCCACTCGCCGTTCAGACGTTATTAAGAAAACATTTGTAATTTTATTTCTGCGCCGCGTTTTATTTATTTGGAATAAATATTCGGCCGATCGAGGATAAAAAGAATTATCCCCACAGGTACCATAAGGAATTAAACGGTAAAATGCGGCATTGAAAGATTTGGTCAATCGGCTGCAACTTGACTGAGTTTTCAAAGTCAAAATTTCGGGAATAGATAGTGCAAAATATGTTCAAATTTGAATTTGTAAATTGCACCTACATACAAGATGTTTGAATCGGATTTATATTTTTATTTGTCAGCTTTTCAGAACTGCATAATTCAATACAACCAGCTATAAGAAACTGTAGTTATTTGAAAAAACATGAAAAAAATATATTTTAAAAATTATTAACAAAAAAAAGGAAAACCTGGAAAACAAACCAAATTTCTTTAAAATATTGAAAATTCCCAAAACCTTCGGAAAAAATCAATATGGGCCTCAGCGGAAATGTCGTGTTGACTTATGTTATTTGCTATGTGTTATGTGAATTTTTCGCCATTTTCAACGCTCTGCTGGGCTCAGAGACATTATCTCGACTATGCATTATCTAGAAGACTGATTTGTATTGCTATGCATGCTATAATAGTACCGTTCTTTATCGTGTATTTTGTTTTGCGCTGTCGATTCTTGGAAGACATTGATAACAACTCAACTTATTTGTTTGCAGCAGAGGTAATCGGTCATAACATACTTAGAATTACTGATTGCTTCTATACACGTAAGCTTAGAAACACAGTTGGGAAGAGAGTAAACGCGAAAAACCGGAGAATCAGCCTTCTAAAGTAAATGATACCGGTATTTTTCTTGTCCGGTAGTAGTTACCTAGCAGTTATGCGAAAAGTTGCTCGGTAAAAGTTGTTTGTAATCATCCGATCTCATTAAACCGCCTGTGCTCCGCAAGTATTGTAAGTATTTTAAAGTGTTCCGTAAGGATCCTCCAAAGCATCCCTGATTTTCATGAGACACACTTCAGTCAACAATTTTTTTTTCGCTTAAATTCAATATCTTTCCTTCAATGCTTTGATCAATACAAAAAAGTTGTATGACCAACAGCTTTGTTGATTCTGGAATAAGATTTGTAGCGAGCTGGTGTGGGATAGACGTCTAGTATGAACTAGTATGAAGGGATTTCATGTGTACAAAAGGATGAACAGAAATTTTTACACTTGTATGCGTAAACGTCAAAAATAACTCGGAAAAATGTACGAACAGGAATGAATTCTATAGCCGAAGTAGCAAACGAACGAAACAACAACAATTCTGTGCTAAACTCCCCATTACAACCTTGATTACTTAAAAACTACACGTAATGCATTACGTGGGGCCATTACGAAATGCATCTAGTAGACGTATTGGATATGCTGTTCGCCGCTGGGATACTGACACACACTCGCATAATGTTTTAGCTACACATTTACTAGAACTAAAATCAACATAAGAACCCAGTTAAACTGGAGTAAGGCAATAGACTCAATAATTTGTTATGTAAAGGCCTGTATCCAGCACCGCGAAATTTTACTGACAGGAATCTGCTCTTTATTTCGGTTGTGTGGAACTTAACTAATGTAGTGTGACCAAGAACCTAAAAAATGATTGGCCACTCTCATGAATCAGCTGTGTTGTGTAAACAGCTTCAATTTTGAAAATGAAACTAAAATTTAAAAAAGGAAGAAAAGTAATTCTGACGATGAAGTGATTGTGTTGGTAGCGGCACGTATTGTAGTAAGAAGAAGTACAGCGCAGTCGGAGGCACCAAAACGTCAAAATAATCAAAATGCTTATTTTCCGCGATCCGCCAAAAACGTGGTCTTGCCTCAACTGCTTTTATTTAAGCAATCTTCTCCAAATTTTACAAATTTTCATATCCCTTTTTGGTTTTGCGTACAGATTTTGCCTCCACCTCTCACTTGTACTTAAGTAATAATGTGCACATACATTTTCCTGGCACCCTCATCAGCTGTTCTCACAGTCCACATTCGTGTGGATATCGATACTATCGATAAGAATTCGTGGATTCGTGGAAACACAAACGAAAAATTACTGGCCCAGTTTTTTTTATATGAAGTTTGGCAGTAATTTTTCGTTTCCGCGGTGCTGGATACCCAGCTTAAGCACCAAACAATTTTTATTGTTTCTCACTGTTTCTATTTACTGTCTAGGTGCCTGGTCCCATTACCTGTTGTGCTCGATTAGAATGGCTACCCTTGAGACCTATTACCATATCCTTGTCAACCATTTCCTTAAGTGCGTCCAAATTTATATAATCGCACTGTGGGACAAAAAAAGGTGGAAATATGATTCAATATTAAGAACCTGGACGAAAACAATTATAGCACATGGAAAGTTTTGATGAGAATTGTTCTCCAGTGTATGGCCAGTAGTCAGCTTAGTGAAAGTGCAACAAATGAGCAACGTGCAGCTTTTGAAGTGAAGGACCAAAGGCATTGGCGTCAATTTTACTTAGTGTTAAATCGACCTAGCTGAACAATGTTGAAAATTTTATATCGTCGTCGCAGGCACGGCAAAAGTTAAGGAATATGCCAAGCGGACCGGCAAGGGTAGTGCTGTTAATTAAACAATAGTTGTCGATGAAAATATCGGAAGATATGAGTGCACAGGAATATTTGCACAAATTCCAAGTGGTACATGAAGTTTTAGCAGAAGTCAGCATAAAGGTTGATGAAAATATGACAATATGTTGCTAACTGGTTTGCCTAAATTTTATGAAAGTTTTGTTGTTGCGATTGAGACTTGGGATGATTTTCCGAGCTTAAGCATGCTTAAAATAAGCATTTCTGAAGAAGCAATTAGGCAGGAATATACCGTTAAGCTGGGTATCCAGCACCGCGGAAACGAAAAATTACTGCCAAACTTCATATAAAAAAAAAACTGGGCCAGTAATTTTTCGTTTGTGTTTTCCTGGCGTCAGTATCCAGCAACGTAAACGGAATGCACGAATTCTTATCGATAGTATCGATATTCACACGAATGTGGACTGTGAGAACAGCTGATATGGGTGCCAGGAAAATATATGTGCACATTATTACTGAAGTACAAGTGAGAGGTGGAGGCAAAATATGTGCGCAAAACCAAAAAGAGATATTTAAAAAACACAGCTGATTCATGAGAGTGGCCTATCATTTTTTATGTTCTTGGTCACGTATTTCACTTAAGTTCCACACAACCGAAATAAAGAGCAGATTCCTGTCAGTACAATTTCGTGGTGCTGGATACAGGCCTTTAATTAAAAAAGAAAATGATTTAAACTAAATATAATATGGGGAAAGAAATGCATATAGTAGATTAACGGCAAGATTGACGATGTTGATAGCAACTACTGGTAAGACAGGTCAGTCGTAAGAATAGGCACTGCGCCTTCGAAGAATCCAAAATTTGGTAAGGCAGCTAAATCGACATCACCATCAGCACTATATGTAGGTATAAAAATATATATATATATACATACACAAAGCAGCTTAAGCTGGTACTTGCGGTACGGAACGCAGTCGGTACGATAACACTAAAATTCATATATATTACCCCGAGCACTCTCCTAAATGTCTATAGACATACCTGCGATGCTTTAATTTGGGTTTTCACTACATTGAGTTAACTTCCGAACCAATTTTCTATCACTTATGAGGTATTGCGTAAGAACAGGTACTGTCGTTGGTTGTATATCTACATACATACATAATTTTAATACCACCAATCTGTTCTTGTGCCTTGGTTCTTTGCTAATAGCTCTAGCAAAACCTTTGCCCTTAGGCTGTACCAACATAAAGATCAAAGATTGGATAATGCTTGGAGCTTTAACTGTATAAACGGATGATATTTGGAGCTTTAACGGTCTAATCGTATGATTTTAGCTTATTTGAATGGAACCTTGGTCAAGCTTCGATTTATGCTCTCTCTATGTTTCTCTCTTATCAGTGCATCAGTAATGATTTTTCGCTCAAATGCATGTGTACATCTTACGATCCACTTTCAAAGTTAATTATAGATCTGCGCTTTTAATCTTTAAGCTGGGTATCCAGCACCGCGGAAACAAAAAATTACTGCCAAACTTCAAATAAAAACGAGAGGAGACGTTGTGAGCCGCGGCAATGGCCGCGGCTCTACTTTATACCCGGTACTCAGTCAGTATATAAGTTAACGAGTGCCCCTCGCACATTGTTGTGTGGGATCGGCGAAGTTCGGCTCAGCGCCCTGAATGTGACGGTCGGCCGGCGGTGGTCTGATGTCTTGCACATGCCGTTAGATCGTCATTGTCGCTTGTTCCAAGTCGGCTTGCCAACTGTAGCTTTGTAGTTTTAGTACATACATTTTGTAGCTTTGCTTTTGATTTAGTTTATGCTCCAGCTTGCTGGTGGCTACTAGTTTTAGTTCTGTTCTGGTAACGAAAGCTAACGTTCGTCAATAAACCTTGCTCCGGCAACAAGCCGTAAACAATTTGAGTATTCATTCTATATCGCTGTACTACGAGGCCAGCGATAAGAGAGACAGTTATCTCTCCAGCGTAGTCTCTATAAGGGATTCTGTACACGAAACCCGCACGAGGCCCACCGCATCAAGCAGCTAAAGCCGTTTGGATAATCGGACAACTTAATTGGCACCCAACTTTTAATAAATCCACACCCAGGATAGAATTAGGAGTTTCTTTCACCAATTCGAAAATCATGTAAGTGGAATGTTTGATCAGCATAAGCGAGATAAACACAAAGCTGTTGGAAAATAAATAAAATAAATTCCACAAGTGATCGTGAGCTCTATGTCTACGTAGATGACGTGATCATTTTTTCTGAAAACGAAAAGGATCATGTGAAGCACATAGATTGGGTTCTAAAGAGCTTATGTGAGGCTAACATGAAGGTTTCAAGAGAAAAAACCCATTTTTTCAAACAAAGCTTAGAATATCTAGGGTTCATCGTGACTTTGGGTGGGGCAAAGACGGAAAAGGTAAAGGCGATACAAAAATATCCAGAACCAAAATTTCTGTACGAACTTAGGTCATTCTTAGGATTGGCCAGTTATTACAGATGTTTTGTCAAAGACTTTGCAGCGATTGCATAGCCATTGACAAACCTGTTGAAAGGAGAGAACGGGACCGTCAGCAAACACATGTAAAAACGAGAGAGAGCCGCTGCAATGGCCGCGGCTCTACTTTATATCCGGTACTCAGTCAGTATATACGTATTTATGTATAAATATGAGCTTACGATTTATTTAATTAATTATATGTTCGCAAAAGAGACGAATTAAATTTTGGCCAAAATGGAAATAAAATATTATGCTGTATTTTTATATTTTAGAAGTTATCTATTTCCATTTTTATTTACATATAATTTTTACTTCGGCTGCTACATTTTTACCTACATATGTATAACTACTTACAAGAGACGTGGATGTGTGTGCGAGAGAGAGAGGGAATCTCTTGGCTGCCGTTGGGTAGCCATTGAAATTTAATTTGTTCCTTCTGGCTATAATAATGATCCGATATGATCCAGATTCGGCAATCTGATAGATACGGATATTTTCCATAATTCTGCGTTTTTTGTTTTCTCTTATCTTAAAAATTGTGGATTCCACAGATTTTCGTTCTTTGTGGGGGCGGAAGGGGGCGTGGCAAAGTTTTGAAATAAACTCGTGCTGGTTTGATATCACAGGAGTTAGGATAGAGAGTTTGGTTGCTCTAGCTCTTATAGTCTCTGAGAACTAGGCGTCAAAAAATACGAATGGGCAAAGCAGATGGGGTCGCGTGTGAGAGAGAGCGAGAGGGAACGATGACTTTCGAAATGGGGTTCTTCATAGTGGCTATATTAATAATCAGATCTGATCCAGGTTCAACACTCTGTTAGATATGATTCTGCGGTTTTAGTTTTCTCCTATCTTTAAAATTGTGCATGCCACAGATTTTCGTTCTTTGTGTGGGCGGAAGTGGGCGGGGCGAAATTTTGAAGTACATTCGGAGTAGTGTGATAACACAGAAGATTGAATACAAAATTTGGTTACTCTAGCTTTAACAGTCTCTGAGGTATAGGCGCAAATGAAGACGGACAGACGGACAGACGGACGGACGGACGGACAGACAGACAGACAGACATGGCTATATCGACTCTGCTATTGATGCTGATCAAGAATATATATACTTTATGGGGTCGGTAACGCTTCCTTCTGTGCGTTACACACAACCGTTATCCGCAGAAATCTAATATACCCCTATACTCTTCGAGTACCGGGTATAAAAAACAACCATACATTTTGGTATCCCAGAACGAGATGCGTTCGAGAAATTAAGGAATGTGCTAGCCTCAGAAGACGTCACTCTCAGATATCCAGATTTCAAAAAACCATTTTACCTAACAACAGATGCCTCTGCCTATGGCATTGGCGCAGTACTGTCTCAAAACAACCGACCCATAACAATGATTTCAAGGGCATTAAAAGATAGCGAGACGCATTATGCCACCAACGAAAGAGAACTATTAGCTATAGGTTGGGCCCTGGGGAAACTAAAACAGTACCTATACGGTACAAGAGACATTAACATATTCACAGATCACCAGCCATTAACATTTGCGGTGTCTGATAGAAACCCCAATGCAAAGATAAAAAGATGGAAAGCGTGGAGTATTACTTCCCAAAAATGACCAGGCTGGTTACAGGAGTTGTGGCCAACTGCAAAATTTGCACTAGGGCCAAATACGACAGGCACCCGAAGAAACAGGTTCTCGAAAAAACACCAACGCCATCGTTTTCAGGCGAGCGGTTGCACATTGACGTTTTCTCGACTGACAAGAAACAGTTCTTAACATGCATTGATAAATTCTCAAAATTCGCAGTAGTGCAACCAATACTGTCACGTACCATAGCAGATATAAAAGGCCCTATCACTCAAATCGTAAACTTATTCCCCAAAACAAAGGTTGTGTATTGTGATAATGAAGCAGCATTTAATTCAGAGACCATTAAATCATTATTAAAAAATAATTTTGGGATTGACGTTGTAAATGCACCTCCATTACATAGTGTTTCTAATGGCCAGGTAGAACGATTCCACAGCACATTGTCGGAAATCGCTAGATGCATTAAGCTGGAAAGAAAGATCGACGATACCGTCGAACTGATTTTACTTGCAACTATAGAGTAAAACCGTTCACTGCATTCAGTGACAGGCAAAAAACCGATAGAAGTGATACATTCATCGACTGATGAGTTTAGGGAAGCCATTAGAGCACAAATTGAGAAAGCTCAACAGATACAACTGGACAGAAATAACACACGCAGACAAAACAGGGTGTTTGAGGTAGGAGAAAGAGTCTTCACCAAGTCCAACAAAAGACTTGGAAACAAACTCACCCCCTTATGCTCAGAAGAGGTAATTCAAGCAGACCTAGAACGTCTGTACTCATTAAGGGAAGGGTGGTCCACAAGGACAATATAAAATAGATATTAGCTTAACATTCATAAGTCGGCACTAAAACCACCGAAACAAAGTTAATCGAATCAAACAACAGGCAGATAATAATAAACACAGAGACTCAGAAACAGATAAACCAGCTCACTGATACGGTAAAGCAAATAATTTAAGCAAAAAGGCTGATTTGATTGACACGCCACATTTATACGAAGCATTGTTGGCCAGAAATAAAATGTTAATAAATGAAATTCAAAATTGAATTCTCACAATCACTCTGGCAAAAGGCAATATCATAAACCCAACCATCTTTGATCACGATGACCTAAAATCTGTGCTTATCGAACATCCCACAGAAATTCCTATAGTTACAGTCCGAAAATATTGTCCACATTTTAATTAAATATCCCAGAATTAAGCTAATATGTAGAAAGGTCAGCATCCTCCCCGTGTCCCATGAGCATACAATACTTCAGCTTCAAGATGACACCGTAGCTGAATGCGACAAGGACGTTCTAGCAGTAACAAGCTGCACCACAACAGCCTACGCATCGATCTGCAAGTTGGCCACACACGACACCTGCGCACGCGGGTTACACGCCGGACGCACAGCACGTTGTAACACACAGCCCAGTCACCTGGAAAGTATCACGATGGTATACAACGGCATCATGGTCTTGAACGAGAGTCCCGCTAACATCAGCACCGATGACGGCTCAACAATATCACTCAACGGTACGTTCCTCATTACATTTGAGCACGTAGCTGTCATAAACGGAACGAAGTACGTTAACCAACGTGAGATCATAGACAGGATGCCGGGCTAGTAGCTTCGCCAACACTTAAAATCATTGGCCACGACCCAGTCCTGAGCTTGCCACTGCTACGAAGGATGAACAACCACAACCTACAAATCATCCAGGAACTTCAAGAAGAGGTAGCATCGGCCGGGTCACCTAAAGCATGGTTTGCTGCCGCAGTTGGGTTCAGCCTGAGTCTCAGCAGTTTCATCCTCCTCTACCAGAAGTTGAGGAGAAGACGAGCCTCACAGAAGATACAGGAAATCGTGGACAACTACAAGATGAACGGGGACGGTCACACTTCTGAGGGGAGAGTAGTTAACAAGTGCCCCTCGCACATTGTTGTGTGGGATCGGCGAAGTTCGGCTCAGCGCCCTGAATGTGACGGTCGGCCGGCGGTGGTCTGATGTCTTGCACATGCCGTTAGATCGTCATTGTCGCTTGTTCCAAGTCGGCTTGCCGACTGTAGCTTTGTAGTTTTAGTACATACATTTTGTAGCTTTGCTTTTGATTTAGTTTATGCTCCATCTTGCTGGTGGCTACTAGTTTTAGTTCTGTTCTGGTAACGAAAGCTAACGTTCGTCAATAAACCTTGCTCCGGCAACAAGCCGTAAACAATTTGAGTATTCATTCTATATCGCTGTACTACAAGGCCAGCGATAAGAGAGACAGTTATCTCTCCAGCGTAGTCTCCATAAGGGATTCTGTACACGAAACCCGCACGAGGCCCACCGCATCAAGCAGCTAAAGCCGTTTGGATAATCGGACAACTTAATTCGGCAACAAGCCGTAAACAATTTGAGTATTCATTCTATATCGCTGCACTACAAGGCCAGCGATAAGAGAGACAGTTATCTCTCCAGCGTAGTCTCCATAAGGGATTCTGTACACGAAACCCGCACGAGGCCCACCGCATCAAGCAGCTAAAGCCGTTTGGAAAATCGGACAACTTAATTTATACGTATTTATGTATACATATGAGCTTACGATTTACTTAATTAATTATATTTTTGCAAAAGAGACGAATTAAATTTTGGCCAAAATGGAAAATTTCAAAAAATTAAGTCGAACCCTATGCTGTATTTTTATATTTTAGAAGTTATCAGTTTCCATTTTTATTTACATATAATTTTTACGTCGGCTGCTACATTTTTACATACACATGTAAAACTACATACAAGAGACATGGAAGTGTGTGCGAGAGAGAGGGAGGGAATCGCTTGGCTGCCGTTTGGTAGCCACTGAAATTTAATTTGTTCCTTCTGGCTATAATAATGATCCGATATGATTCAGAATCGGCAATCTGCCAGATACGGTAATTTTTCATGATTCTGCGTTTTTGGTTTTCTCTTATCTTAAAAATTGTGGATTCCACAGATTTTCGTCCTTTGTGGGGGTGGAAGGGGGCGTGGCAAAATTTTGAAATAAACTCCTGCTGGTTTGATATCACAGAAGCCTGGATACAAAATTTGGTTGCTCTAGCTTTAATAGTCTCTGAGATATAGACGCAAATGAAGACGGACGGACGGACGGACGGACGGACGGACAGACAGACATAGCTATATGGACTCGGCTATTCATGCTGATCAAGAATATATATACTTTATGGGGTCGGAAACACTTCCTTCTGGGCGTTACACACATCCGTTATCACCACAAATCTAATATACCCCTATCCTCTTCGAGTACCGGGTATAAAAAATGGGCCAGGAATTTTTCGTTTGTGTTTTCCTGTTTTCCTGGCCTCAGTATCCACCAACGTAAACAAAATCCACAAATTCTCATCGATAGTATCCATATCGACACGAATGTGGACTGAGAGAACAGCTGACATGCGGACTAGGAAAATATATGTGTCTATTATTACTGAAGTACAAGTAAGAGTTGGAGGAAAAATCTGTGCGCAAAACCAAAAAGAGATATGCAAATTTTTAAAGTGAGGAGAAGATTGCTTTAATAAAAGCAGTTGAGGCAAGACCATGTTTTTGGCGGATCACGGAAAATAAGCGTTTTGATAATTTTGACATTTTGGCGCCTCCGACTGTGCTGTACTTCTTCTTACAACAATATGAGCCGCTACCAACACAATTACTTCATCGTCAGAATTACTTTTCTTCCTTTTTTAAATTTTAGTTTCATTTTCAAAATTGGAGCTGTTTACAAAACACAGCCGATTCATGAGAGTGGCAAATCACTTTTTAGGTTCTTGGTCACACTACATTAGTTGAGTTCCACGCAACCGAAATAAAGAGCAGATTCCTGTCAGTAAAATTTCGCGGTGCTGGATACAGGCCTTTACCTAAATAGAACTTTGTCCATATTTCTCTACTTTCGGCCCCTACACTACGGTTGAAGACGTAATTGTCCTTGCAATGAGACTTCAACTGAAAAAGGCGATTTTCTAAGGCTTAAACTGAATAAATTTTAAATGATAGACTGCTAAGTTTTTCTTACCTTCACTAGTTAGCTGATAAATCATTGTCCCTACTCGACGAATAACCTTGGCTGGTATAAACACGGGTGCCAGCTTAGCGCTGAACTTTTTTAGAGCAAAAATTTCTGGCATATACGATGTCTCCAACTTTAAGTTGATGTACACGACTACGTATGTATGTAGGATTTCCACGCATTCTATTCGTGTGAGTCTGCTACTTTTTGTTGAGCAGTCTGTCGACACACTTGTATTACATCTGGATAATTGACTCCAGTGTCATTCGACAGGAGATCTAGACGTCTAAGAAGTTCATAATCCTCCGATGGATATTTGCCAATAGCGCCGCACTAATTTCTGGTAACTTGTTGTACCAATTGGTATGATCTTTGTCGACGTATTCTCTGATAGTCGCTAGTACGGATCGGTTTAACCTTTCACTGGCGTTGGCTTGGGGTGAGTATATGGCAGTGCAGCGGTGAGTTACTCCGAAATTTTGTAAGAAATTACTTAAAACTCCCAGAGACAAATTGTGAACCATTGTCGGTGAGTATGGTCGCCGGCACACCGAAATTGCACAACAGCGTACTTTCTAGAATGTCGCACACTTTACTTGAAGTAAACTTCTTGAGTGGATATAAGAAATAAAATTTAGTGTTGTGATCCAAGATTATTAAAATACCAATATTCCATTGTTTGGATCGCAGATACGGCCCCAGCAAATCCAGATAAAGCTTTTGAAAAGGCCGTTTGGAAATCTTTGGCTTCCCCATCAGTGCACTGATGCACTGCAGTGGCCTTAATACGACACAAGCGCTTTTGGTTTGACGAAAAAGGTCACATTGTGATACATAGGCTCGTATTTGTAGTACCATTTTTGCCCAACACAAGTACCTTTTCATTTTATCAATGGTTTTACCAATAGGTAAGCTATTGGTCATAAGCTCTGTAAATGATATCGTTGGTAAGACCTGACGGAACCCAAAGCTTCCATGATTGTTTATCTGCTATCGCATCCCCGGAAGATGGTTCAGTTCTCTTATAGCCTTTTCCCACACAGCACATTTACGGGGAATGGTGGGATTTTTTTGAAATATGTGAAACTTCGATTACCACAGGCCACAATCCACCATTCATAGAAAACACAGCTGACAATAAAAAAAATATAAAATTTAATGATTGTTTCGACCGTAATTCAAAAGCAACAAATGTTGTTGAAAAAATTAATGGTAGCGTTCGAAAGAGAATATGATTTCGATGAGGAGGAATATTTTGCAATGTTGAACTATTTCAATGAAAGTATGCCGAAAAGGGTGTGGATTATTGTTGTAACGAATCATGAATACAGCTCGCCGCACCGCCCCGACAATGGATACCTGATACCATCTTCGACCCCGCGAGTGTGACTACGCCTTGCAAACCCTCTCTGTCCAAGTCTTTCCGGCGCGATTATGCCCCATTCTCCTCCACTCTCGTCTCTAGCCTAGTTAGGGCCTACACCACGTTTCCAGTAGAGGTTCCTGCAATCTAAAAATTTCTTGTAGTAGGATCCTGGAAAGACTGAGCTTACCTGCGCCTGAAATAGGATTATTACAAATTGCACCCGAGCAGGGACCTGTAGGAAACTTTAGCAAGGAGTGTGGATTAAAAACCCACGGCCACTAAAATCCAAGAAATAGGCAGGACAAATCAACCTCACGATCCCCGCGTACCCGCAAACTCAAACTCCAACCGCGACAAAGGTATATCCGTACCGCGGCACGTAAAAATCTCAAAAAAAACTCAACAATTCCAAAGGTGTGTCGGTTCGCCCAAGGGCCGATCCTTTTCATAATACGCGAGTAACTCCTGTGGTGACGGTGATCGCAAAGAAAGAAATACCAAGCAAGAGAGTAAATGAAAGCGAAACAAAAACACATTACCATTGACCCCAACGCGTAGAAAAATTCAGCTGAGTACTACTCTGAGGATTTTATCTCTAATCCGGAGGTAGGCACCGTCTGGATTCGTTCGCGTTCGAATTCGGGTTCAGCAGTGAGGGGACTGTTGAAGAGATGCGGAGGAGCTTCGCCGCATTGTTTAAAGGGGGCCCTCGAACAAGAAGCCTGGGTCGGAGCTCGAACGACTAAATGCCAAGTCCCCAGTGCGTGCCAAGTCACCTCAACCCAGTACATGGCAGCCAGTCGCTGTCGGCAACGTTTCAACATACGTTAGACACAGTCATCAACGCGGATATGGAATCTTATGCATTCGCTTACCTAGACGATATTGTCATCATCGAAAAGGATTACACGGAACACCTAAACAACGTAAAAGAGGTCTTCTCTCGACTTCTCAAGGCAGACCTACAAATCAACGCAGAAAAGTGTACCTTTTTCAAACGACACATAAAATACTTGGGACACGTGATCAGCGAGGAAGGTATCCATACCGACCCTGACAAGGTAGCCGCCGTAAGAGATTTGAGACCACCCACCAACTTAAGGGAACTCCGACAATGCATATAGATGGCGTCGTGGTACCGAAGATTTGTTCCCAATTTCGCCACTGTGGTTCAACCAATGTCACAATTGCTGAAGGAGGGAAAAACATGGACATGGGAACAGGAACAACAAGACGCCTTTGAAAAGCTGAAAGAGCTGAAAGCTTTACAAACGGATGCAAGTAACGTAGGCGTGGGAGCAGTCCTCACTTGGGAGATGGAAGGGAAAGAGCGGGTCATCGCGTACGTCAGCCAACGACTTAACAAAGCGGAAGAAAACTACTCCGTCACTGACGCGGACGCATTATCCAGGCAGCCCTTGGAAACACTCGCACGTGTTGAAGGTGAAGGTGAAAGAGACCATCAGTTGTCCCTGACTTAAACGAAGGATACAACAAGTCCATGTTGAACCCCAAACGTACCCGGACTACACCTATGAGAACGGTCAACTTTACCGAAATCTTGGGCACGGACCCGATGGAACGGAGTCTTGTAAACTCTGCGTTCCGAAAGATCGTCGGACGAGGGTACTCCACGAATGCACGATCAACCAACAGCTGGCTACCTCGGCATACGAAAGACCATTGCCAGGGTATCCCAACGGTATTATTGGCCAGGGTTCTACCGAGACATTACATTCGTAATTGCGTAAGCTGTAAGAAGTTCAAAGCCATGTAACGCAAACCAGGGGGCAAGATGCTTACTCGCAAGGCGGAGGAGCCGCTTGTCACCTTGTGTGCAAATTTCGTAGGACCACTGCCACGGTCCAAATGAGGAAATACGATGCTATTAGTATTTTTCGACACCATCTCTAAGTGGGTCGAACCCCTCAAGAACCTCAACCACGGCTAACGGCGTTCCGCGAACGGATCCGAAATTATTCGTCTCCGATAATGGACCCAGTTCACCAGTCGCTCGTTCCGAACGTTTCTCCAAATCGCAGGTGTCAAACTACAACACACCGCTTCATATTGTCCCCAGGAAAATCCCACGGAAAGGGCGAACAGAACTGTAAAGACAATGATCGCCCAATTCATCGACAACCACCAGAACACGTGGGATGAACTTTTCCCCAAAATGTCGTTGGCCATAAACTCTAGCGTCTCCGAAACCACAGGATTAAGCCCTGCGCTCCTTCTACATGGAAGAGAGCCTAGGCTGCCTGGTGCTCTATACGACGAAGTCACACCAGGGACCAGGAACACCCAAAAGGCAAGCCAAGAGCAAGCTCGACACTACAATCTCCGTCGCAGACATTGGCACCCTACGATCGTCTCGTTGGTCCTCGTACGGTAGCACCACCTGTCAAATGCAGCCGAGGGTTTTGCAGCCAAAATGGCCCCAAAATTTGACGGCCCAAATCGGGTCAAAAGTTTTCTGTCACCAACTATCGTAAAATTATAGCACCCGGGCAGCCGGAAACAAAAGTTCGCTAACCTCAATCAATCGATGCTTAGTACTTCTTCGGTCAGTACGCCGCTATCAGTGCAATAGACCATACAAAATATACACAACTTATTGAAAAAAAAAAGCCACCGAATTTGATCATATCCGTTATTTAATAGATATGCTAACAGCTCAGAACAGCGTTGAAAGAAGTAGCGAGAACGCCCGACTTCAATGAGTGGTAACAGATTAGATTCAAACAAGGGCAACTGATAGAATCCGTACACCGACAGATGGAGATTAGCTCCAAAATGCAAAACCGACTCAACGAACTGACGCATTTTTTTAACACGAACTATCGTGGTCAACCTCAACTCCTCCCCGCGACTAAGAGCCGGGAGCCAAGAGGGACATATACGCCGATATAGGGCGGGATGGCCGCAAAGAGAATACGAAGATGCCCACGAACCAAATGGCGAATCAGATGAAGACTTCTCGGCCGCAGAGAATTCCGAAGACCCCCGTGCTGGCCGGGGCATATACAGGCCCGAAAGGGGCCTGGAGCATTATATCCCGGGGTACTATTACACGTACTATGACGACGAGGAAAGTAAGGATGAGGAACCCTTCGCTCGGCGGCTCGTGGCCGAAACCGAAACATTCTACCATACAGTCACGCCGTGGGGGATGCGTGTCACCCGGGTCCACCACACGGCGGTGGACCTACTCGTTCCGCCAGGCCGGAACGTCAAGGCGTTCTTTCGAACATTCCGGGAACCCGCGGAGCCCCTCTGCAACCAACCCGCCTTCCCCGTCCCGGACACGGTCTATCCTCCCTCCGAAGAGGTAAACACGTCGGCGTCAACATCGTCAACGACGCCAACGGCTTCAAAAACATGGGAAACAGCAGCAGAACCATAAACGGTCACGAGCTGGGCCGGTCTGCGTCCGCCTCTTCCCGGAAGAATGGGGGGGGGGGGGGGGTGTAACGAACCCTTAATGGACGCCGCACCGCCCCGACAACGGATAAATAAGAATTATTATAAGTAAAGAATTATGTTTGTTCGGTGCACGAGTACTTTTCGAACCATCCACTTTTCTTCCGCTACACGCGTGCCTTTCGGCCACGTGACCGTCAGTCCTACACCCCTCCACATCTCTCCCGTCGCTCCTCAAATATAACCAAAACTTTCTCCTTCCACTAAGTTTCGACAAAATAAATTGACCATCGATGCAGCGTCATTGCATATCCCCCACCCTGAGTGTTAAGCTACATAGATAGCTTGATCCGCAGATTCGAGGTTCCGAGTATGCAGGCAAAAGAAGTGCAAGACACTTACTCGAGAACCCGACCGCGAGATCGACGTTGCTTTGCGCAGCAATTCGTACTTAATTATTGTATATGTATACTTAATTATACAATTATATACTTAAGTGACTTGTGATAAAAACTCAATAAAGTGTCAAAGGAGAATACCGTAACAAAAAAAATCCACAGAGTAAGACTATTTGTCGGGAGGGTATACAAACATTAACACTGCAGAGAAGAATACCGCGGTACGAACCCACGTTCAGTTCCCGATTCACTCTTAATCTTCCGTTAGGTCCTTCGAGTGTGATAACGCCTCGTATCCCCTACTCTTTTCGACCCCACGAGTGTGACCACGCCTCGCACCCGATACCATCTTTGACCCCGCAAGTGTGACTACGCCTCGCAAACTATCTCTGTCCAAGTCTTACGATGTTCTGGAGAACAACGATCAGATCTTCAAAGAAAGCTTCAGGATAGAGAAGTCCACCTTTTGTTTATTGGTGAGCCGGAAAAAAGACACAAGCTGGCGAGATGCGATTCAGTTAGAAAAAAGGATTGCAATTGCCCTTTGCACATTGGGGTCTTCCTCGGAATACCGAGTAATTGGTTAGCTCTTTGGAGTGGCACCCAACAGTGTGTGCAAAATTCTGCATGAATTTTGGGCAGCTGTTATTTTTCAATTTTCGGCGAATATGTATATGTCAGCCGATTATCTGACATCAGAAAATATTGATGAGTGCGTCCAAGGCTTTGAAGCAATTGGATTATCTCAGTGCCTAGGGGCACTTTTTTCTCATTTCTTTTCTAGATGGATGTCATATCAAATTATGTAGTCATACCCATTCTCCACAGCTGCTTCATTAGAACAGCGGGTTTGGTCGTTTGGTCATTTAAAGGCACGCTTTAAATTCATTGGCAAAGGACTTGATAGAAACGTAAAAACCAATAGCGCCATTATAATGACTTTCTGCATACTGCACAATATTTTAAATATTCACAACAGCTCAATGAAAATTGGGTACTGCTGAATTCAAGTGAAGAGCTTGAACAGCCCGATCGGACTTCTGCTGACTTTAATCAGTCTGCAGAAATAATAAAATCTGTCATTGCACAACATTGCTTAAACAAAGTTTTTAAAATTTATTATTTTTTTTTTTTTTCCTTTTTGTCTCGAAGAAGTTTCAGCATCTCCGACTGTAAGCACAGCATCTGCGACTGAAACGTTTCCCGCGCAATACTCAGCAACTCGTTCTTTGGTTCGTTCTTTCCACTTTGGTCCGCTTCGGCGCACTCGTCGCCCTCGAGCTGCAGTTGGAGCAGTCAAGGTCCACCTCGATGCTCTCGACGAAATATTCCTCAACGTCTGCAAATATTATAGTATTGTAGGCAGTTCTATTATTGACCAAATTATCCTTAACCCTCAAGTTGGGTAACTTAAGTTGATTAACCCTTATGTCTTCTATTAAATCCATGTATTCTTTCGATTTAAGCTCTATCGACGTAAGGTTCACTATGGATGGGTCCATAAGCCTTCAGTTCTCTAACCCCCGGTTCATCTTGACATGATAACGCATCGACTACTATATTTTCGGACCCCTTACGATGCGAAATTTGGACACTGAATCTCTGCAATTTTATAGCCACAGAGCCCGACAAATCTTTTTGCCTCATAAGTCATTTTAGTGATGCGTGGTCAGTTATGACTTGATACTCCTGCCCATCGTAATAAGCTCTAAACTTGTTTATCCTGTAGTATGCACATATATCGAGGGTACACTGTACCCAGTAACAAATCAATACTAGCAATACTTTATTGCATAAAATACAAATCCATCAGCGACACTTTGTCGCTGACATAAACAATCCCGAAGAGCCCAACACATTCCCAGCGCAACGTAATATGATCGCACTTGAATGTAGCGGGCAACGGTCAGACCCTAGTCAACATACATACATGCAGGGTTCTGACCGTATATACATAATATACTATGTGCATGCGTCTGTCCGTTCTTCAGCAACGTTTCCGTTGCTTAGCATATAAACACACATACATATACTTATGTATGCCGCTGCTCCGCTGATGGCTTCGCCAGCGTAGCAATGGGCAGCATTAGGCTAAGCTAGTCCATAAGAAGAATTGTAAGAATTATTCAAGAAATATAGCTCGGTGACCGATTAGTTCCATTGTTCCTTAGAAAGATTTTCGAAAATAAATGCTATAGGTAATTCTATCCCTTCCTCGTTTATTTGAGCTAACACACAGTCTAGACCAAAGGTGCTCACGTCACATACTAAAACAAAGGGTTTCTTAAAATCGGGATAGCTGAGATTGGAGCAGATGTCAAGCAGGATTTAAGTTTATTGAAGGCAACTTCTGCAGTTAAGTGACTGATTCTATTTCAGTACTCTGTTAAAGGGAAGCTGACTGTGGCATAATTATCGACGAACGTCGGTACCAAATAGATAGAAACCCGATTCCGGAGAAGGGCAGGTATCACCTAATCCATAAGTCGACACAAGGTGTGAGATAAATTTGTTAAATCAAAAAGCATTACTTCATACTGGTATAGCGGTCCATTAGGAATGGTAAAGGCTATTCTTTTGGTCTTCACTTAGATTGTGTAACGGTGGGGATTCTGAGCCCTTGGCTTCATTTCTTAAGTCTAATTCATGTACCACAGATCTATCAGTTAACAACCTCTCAATAAGACCAAACTCTTTCCAGAAATCAATTCCTAAATATACATTTTGTTTCAAGGCTGGTATTATGAATAATTCTATATCCTTAGTATGATCTCTAAAGGTTATAGGAACCGTAATTTTTGCTACGACTTTACAAGATTCATTATTGGCTGTTCGAATGTTTCCGGAGCATTTCTTCGCCTTTTAATGATGAACGAACGATTTAGCAGCTTCACTTCCAAAACAACTTGTCGCTCCCGAATCTAACGAGTAAAGTTTGTTTCTCTATGATTAGTTCTGCAAATAATCTGTTATCGGAGCTCATAAAGACCGATGAGACTAGTCGCTTTCGAACCTTCTTTACTTTGGCCCTGAATTGTCTAAATCGTGTGGTTGATCGTTTCGGTTTATCTGAGTGTGTGATGTCGCACACTTGTACCTTTACAAAAGAACTGTCACAAAGACCTTTTAGATAGGTTACATTTCTCGCACTTTGGCTTAAAAGTATTTTTCGCCCTGCATCTATAACAGAGGACGCGGCGTTCAGCTACAAAGTCTTCGAATCGATGACCGGTTTTGTCGCAGACAAACTGTTTGCAACGTAGCTCGGAGGTACTCTCTTCTTCGAGATCTTCGTCGTCACTCTGAATTTTGGATAGATAGGTTTTAGTAGCTCTTTTTCGTGCGAAAAAGTTTTCTGCATCATTACAGAAATCTTCATGCTTTTAAACTTCCTCCCTCAACTCACTTCTATTCTGTATTTTTAAATGCAAAAGCTCGTATCGAAAAACATTTTTCGCATTCCGTTTAAGAATATCGATCAGTTTAAGTTCGCTTATGTCATGCTAAAGCCGACTGATAATTTTTCCCAATATGTTCCAAAGGTCAAAATCATCTTTCTGATCGTCAAATCTTTGTCTAAGGGCCGTACAAAACGATTGCGAGTATTGGTGGTTTCTTCGATTAAAATCCCAGAACCAATCGCTGGCTTTGCCCGTGAAAAGCAGAAAAAATTATCGCAAAGTAACTGACTATCTGTCCCTTAAGAGAACGAACGCGATATAAAAATGTTTCCACATGCATCGTATCCCGAGAACCATAAAATTTAAGACACAAACTTAGTAGAATATTCGTGACCTTTGCCGGTGCCACGTTTCCAACTGCCTGAATACTTTTGGGGCTACCTTCTGGAGAATCGCCTCTGACCATATTTCTACTGTTGCCTACTTCCCTTCTACTCTTATTACATCACTCTGACGAATCTCGGTTTCTCGTGTTGGTATTTGCGGCTAAATTTAGGGTCTGTGTAATTTGCTCAATAGAAGATTTAATGAAGGAACTGAGAGTTTCCATCATAGTTTTCTCCTGACCTTTCATGACCGAGTGGATATAACCCGTAAGGTCCTCTGCTTTCGCAATACCCAGTGACATATTTCCGTTGCTACTGATCGACTGACGACCTCTTGATACATTACGATCGATACTGGCTTGATATCTTGTGGGCATTCCTCTTTTTGGAATAGCTCCTAAGCCTCGATCTCTATGGGGTGTCTTTCTTCCTTGGACCGAGGTCCTGTGCCCTATCGAAAGATTCGTTACCTTGAACATTATTTGTAATGGAAACTGACGTAGGTTCAAATCTACTGCTAGACTATTGTTCGGCTTAGCGCCTGCCCACGGCAGCATAAAGAGCGCATCGCTCTCTTAGTCGTGTTGTTGCTCACTGTCGCCCTGCACGCTCTATCACAATATTGCCCTTTCTTCGTCGTTCGTCGTCCAACAAGAGCTGCGTGGGAGGCACATCTTCGGAGCAGCAGGCACTTCTGAGTTGATCGTCTTAGCGAGCGTTTGTTAGTATCGTCACATAGCACCATTTCGTTTCGTTGGCACTGCGACCAGTTTCTTATGTACATTACCAAACAATAAAATATAATAGAAAACATTCAAATCAAACCAAACATTTGTTTCTAATAAACTCTTGTAAAAATACGCTGCCGACAAAGCTCGGTAGCTCAACATTTTGGTGACCCCGACGTGATAAACAATAACATAATAACATAAACTTATAAACAAAAAGCCAATTATATCGTTCCATAATTTGCATAAAATACAGCTGTTCGGTTCGGCGGTTGTGCACAAACATTAACGGTTCTCGCGTCATCCGCTTTACCTACTGCTTGCTGTTATTTCGTGTCGTTTTCGGTGCACTCTGTTCGTTTGACATTGTTGTTGGTTTTGGTTTGGCAAATTGCGAACTCTCGCTGCTGGTCTGTGCCCGTGTGTTCGAGCGCTGCGATCGATTTGAAGTGCCTTTAAAACTGTTCCAGGTTATTAACCGGCTGTTGACCTCTGTGGTTGCCATATCAAATACAAGAAATGGCTTCTAATAGTACACCCTCCCCTAACGCTCTCAATTCCCCCGTGTCCCTCAATGCAGACCTTTCGTACTACAAGCGTAAGGTTCAAGCTATGCTAAGTGCAGCACGGCGAATTAAAAATGCCGTCGGCGAAGAGAAGATTTCTGAGCTGAAGGAAGAGGAATTGAACGTCCGTTTAAAATCTGTGCTGGATCTTGTCGTGTCGTTCAATGAGCATCATGATGCTTTGGAAAGGATCGATCTTGAGGAGATCGGTAGTCCCTTAAGAGTAGAGTTTGACGAGTGCGTGGTTATGCTGGAGACCAGCATTAAGCATGAGTTGAACAAACGGCAGCCAGAAATGCTCCCTTGCTCAACAATGCGGACGGACCATGGTTCAGAAGCCCCGGCTACGGTTATAATGCAGCATCGACATCGCCTACCAGAGTTAAAGCTTCCAGAATTCAGTGGGGGCTACTCACAATACCCCGCCTTTTGGAGCATGTTTTCCTCGATAATCGACAAGGAGCCTGACTTGACGAATGTGGAAAAATTGCAGCACCTACGATCCTGCCTAAAAGGGCCGGCTCTGGACACGATCTCTTCGTTGGAGTTTTGCCACGCCAGCTATCCCATCGCTCTAGATTTGCTGAACAGACGGTTTAATAATAAACGGTTAATTTTCCAGGCACACGTCAATGACATTCTGGGTGTGCAGCGCGTTGAGGAGTCGTCTGTGTCCCAACTCCGGTTCTTGACAGACACCGCAATTGGCAATCTGCGAGCTTTAAAAAGTATTGGGACAAAGGAACAGATTGCTGACTGTATTATAATACACAGCCTGCTGCAGAGGGTAGACAGTGCCACACAAGCCAAGTGGGAGGACACTCCGTCACTGGATAGTATACCCACAGCCGAGCAATTCACCGAGTTTCTGGATCAAAGATGTCAGAAGTTGGAGAATCAGGAGCACACTAGGGCAATGTATGCGCCCGGCATTCAGGTGGGAAAGATTAAAAAAACATTTAACAACAGTAAGACTTCTTTCGTAGTGACTGAATCGGTTGCTCTTGACTGTGTATTTTGCAATACTACTGGCCATAGCATTTATACCTGCACCCTGTTTTTAAATCTCTCGCCGTCACTGCGCCTACTAGAGGTGAAAAAACTAAGTCTTTGCATGAATTGCCTGAAGCCCGGCCATCAAATTCGCACCTGCAGGTCCTCAACTTGTCGCCACTGTGGAGTCAGACATCACACATTATTGCATTTCAATGACAGACGCTCGCAATCGGAGTCTGCTGTCTCGTCGTCACCGCACCCTGAAGCTCATTCACAGACTTCAGCCACCGCTCTGATAGCTCACAATTCTTGCAATGATGTCGTACTTTTAGCCACTGCAGTGGTTTTGTTGAAGGATCGCTCTGGATCTCTCGTGCCATGTCGGGCACTCTTGGATTCCGGGTCACAAATGCACCTCATAACATCTAGTCTCGCTCAGCAACTTAGACTAAAAAGAACCATGTCATCGGCCACAGTATCGGGACTTGGGGACTCTAGTTTCGCATCGGAGGGCTACACAGTGTGCCTCAATTTGCAGTCGCAAGCCTCTGATTACAGTACCAGTTTCGTCGCATTGGTAGCACCCACAATCACCGAGCAGCAGCCTAGCTTTTCAGTAGACGTTTCCCATTGGAAAATTCCGCAGAACATCCCACTGGCGGATCCCCAGTTCTTCAGGCCGCAGCGTATTGACCTGCTCATTGGGGCTAGTCTCTTCTTTGATCTTATGTGCGTTGGCCAAATCAAATTGGCAACGGGCTTGCCATCGCTTCAAAAGACTCGCATTGGATGGGTGGTTTCAGGAGGTGGCCAGGATCCTCGTAAAACAGGCTTGTTGGGGTCTCGGTGCTCATCCGACACAGGTCATGAGTCGCTCGATCAAGTGGAAATGTTGCTGAGGCGGTTTTGGGAGGTAGAAAGTTCTACTGAAGTTTCGGTGACGGTGAAGCAGGAGGATATCGATTGTGAGGAGCACTTCAAAGCTAATTTCTCGCGCTCGTCATCTGGAGAGTTCGCTGTGAAGTTGCCCATCAAAGGAAGTTTGGATATTTTGGGTGACTCGTACATGCAAGCATATCGCCGGTTCCTCAACTTGGAGCGGAAACTTGAGCGTCGGTCACAGCTAAAATCTCAGTACTCCTCTTTCATCCGGGAGTACCAAGAACTTAATCACATGTCGTTGGTAGAATCAGAACTGTCCAGTCGCTGTCGATATTTTTTGCCGCACCATTGCGTGCTTAAGGAAGACAGCACAACTACCAAACTGCGGGTTGTGTTCGATGGATCTGCAACAACTTCAACGGGGTATTCTCTAAATGAGGTTCTAATGGCTGGGCCTACTATACAACCAAAGCTGCTACATACATTACTTCGGTTCCGTACGTTCCCAATTGCGTTGACTGGAGACATCTGCAAGATGTACAGGTGTGTCCGGGTATCTGAGCCGGATAATTACCTTCAGTGCATCTTATGGAGAGATTCACCTCGGGAAAATGTAAAGGCATTTAAACTCGACACAGTAACGTATGGGACCAAGCCAGCTTCCTATCTTGCGATTCGTGCGATGCTCCAATTGGCCGAAGAAGAAAAATCGTCATTCCCTATTGGATCGGAAGTGTTGGCGTCCAACTTTTATGTCGACGATTTGATGACTGGTGGAGGATCTGTAGAGGAAGTTCGTGAGAAGTTGAAGCAAACATCCCAGTTGCTGGCTCGGGGAAATTTTCCAATTCGGAAATGGTGCTCCAACGTTCCTGCCGTGCTTGAAGGAGTTCCTGACGAAGATAAAGAAACGATGCTGAGTTTTGACGATGGCACCGATTTTACAAAAGCCCTTGGACTGGTTTGGGAGCCTGCATCCGATGAATTTCTTTTTTCCGTAGTACCCGCACAGCTGTCTTCGAGGCCGACAAAGCGCTCTATGTTGTCAACTATCGCTCGCTTTTATGATCCCCTCGGATTGATTGGGCCTGTCATTGCAAAGGCAAAGATCTTCCTTCAGTTGGTGTGGAAGGAGCGGCTCCAATGGGATGAGAGTCTACCTGAGTCTCTTGCGTCAGCGTGGACCGCTTTCTGCGAGAATTTGTCTGCTCCTCAGCGATTTAGATTTCCTCTCCTCGCATTGTGTCCCAGGTCAAAGATGGAGGTTCATGGGTTTTGTGATGCCAGCCTAGACGCGTATGGCGCATGCATCTATATCGTCTCAAGGACCAAAAATGGCGCATACGTGCAACTTTTCTGCGCGAAGTCTCGTGTCGCCCCTGTCAAGGTATTGACGGTGCCCAAGTTGGAGTTATGTGGCGCTGACCTACTTTCTCAATTGATCAGTGAGATCCATCGACTTAAATTATTTACTGGGAGCTTCTATTGCTGGTCTGATTCCACAACTGCCTTGTCTGGGATTCGCAATGACCCATCGAGTTTTAACGTCTTCGTTGCAAATCGGGTTTCGGCCATTCAGGAGCGGACTGCTCAGATGGAATGGCGTTACGTTCCAACCGCTCAGAACCCTGCGGATATCTTGTCCAGAGGCGCTCTGCCATCTGAATTCTTGGAGTCGCATCTTTGGTCCAACGGGCCACTATTTCTTCGAAATGAAAAACCGATGTGGCCGTCGTCATCTACACAAGACCTGCCGTCATTGGAGCTTCGCAAGAGAGTCCTCATTGCAGTTTGCCCATTCGTAGACCTCTCTGATGGGCGGAAATTTAAAAATTCCTTCGGAAAGCTTCAGCACACGTTTGCGTACGTCTTCAAATTTGTGAGGCGAAAAAGGTCATCGGGACTAACAGTGGATGACATCGTTGGTGGCACACGGTTGCTCATTCGTTCATTACAGAGAGTGCACTTATGGACTGACTACAAGGCTTTGCGGAATGGAAAGCAGGTGCAGCCGTCGAGCTCTATTTCGTCGCTCGCACCATTTCTGGATGAGCATGGACTATTACGCGTCGGTGGACGTTTAGCGAACTCATCACTTGATTTCAACGCGCGGCATCCAGTTATTCTTCCAAGGCGTCATCCCGTCACGTCTGCTGTAATTGTGCATTTTCATGAGCGGAACTTGCACGCTGGACCACGTTCATTAATTGCACTAATTCGCCATGAGTATTAGCCAATTGGAGGGCGCAAGACTGTGGCAAATGTCGTAAATCGCTGCACAAGATGCTTTAAGGCCAAACCGCGTTTACTTCAGCATATCATGGCTGACCTGCCAAAGGAGCGCGTGAATGCAACTTGCGCCTTTGCTGTTACGGGCGTGGATTTTTGCGGTCCATTCTTTTACAAGAGTGAGGTGCGGACCAGACCACCCATCAAATGCTACATTTGCGTTTTTATTTGTTTTGCCACCAAGGCCGTACACTTGGAGCTTGTGCAGGATTTGTCGACGCCAGCGTTCATTAGCGCGCTCAAGCGTTTCATTTGTACTCGTGGTCAGCCAAGGGAGATATGGTCTGATAACGCAACGAACTTCGTTGGAGCCAAGAACGAGTTGGCGGAGCTAAAGAAGCAGTTCCTCTCCGAAAATCACCAGAAGGCAGTTCAGGAGTTCTGCGTCGCAGATCACATCGACTGGCGCTTCATTCCCCCTCGGTCGCCCCACTTTGGCGGGCTCTGGGAGGCAGCGGTGAAGACAGCCAAGCATCACTTCTACCGTTCCGCCTCCAGTTTCGTACTTTGTTTCGATGACCTGAGAACCCTCGTGTGTCATAAAACTGCCATTGTGAACTCAAGACCTTTGCTTCCCATTTCAGAGCATCCCGGCGATTTGGACGTACTAACACCTGCGCATTTTTTGAGTACGGCGCCGATCCTTATGTTCCCAGAGCCAGATGTAACAAGGCTCAACGTTAATCGTCTCGATCGCTGGCAGCAGGTCAACTTTCTGCAGCAGACATTTTGGTCCCGCTGGCGAGAGGAGTACCTCACTCTTCTTCAGGAGAGAGCTAAGTGGAAAACTGGGCAGCCTAGTCTCAGCGTCGGCGACGTAGTGCTCGTAAAGAACGAGAGCCTGCCTCCCCTCAAGTAGCCATTGGGAAGGGTAACGAAACTAATTGTCGGGAAGGATGGTGTTCCCAGGGTAGCTGAGCTCAAAACGGCTACTGGGATTGTCACAAGGGCCGTCGCGAAGCTATGTATGCTGCCAAAGAAGGATGTCGAAGACCCGTACTCTTCAGCGGGGGGAGTATGTTCGGCTTAGCGCCTGCCCACGGCAGCATAAAGAGCGCATCGCTCTCTTAGTCGTGTTGTTGCTCACTGTCGCCCTGCACGCTCTATCACAATATTGCCCTTTCTTCGTCGTTCGTCGTCCAACAAGAGCTGCGTGGGAGGCACATCTTCGGAGCAGCAGGCACTTCTGAGTTGATCGTCTTAGCGAGCGTTTGTTAGTATCGTCACATAGCACCATTTCGTTTCGTTGGCACTGCGACCAGTTTCTTATGTACATTACCAAACAATAAAATATAATAGAAAACATTCAAATCAAACCAAACATTTGTTTCTAATAAACTCTTGTAAAAATACGCTGCCGAAAAAGCTCGGTAGCTCAACAACTATTATTTTTGTATCGCAACCCCTTAGAATCGCATTTGGTCTGGCAAGGCATCACTCTTCAACATCAGTATCAGGGGTGTCTTTCTTCCTTGGACCGAGGTCCTGTGCCCTATCGAAAGATTCGTTACCTTGAACATTATTTGTAATGGAAACTGACGTAGGTTCAAATCTACTGCTAGACTATTATTTTTGTATCGCAACCCCTTAGAATCGCATTTGGTCTGGCAAGGCATCACTCTTCAAATGTTCGCATAAATACGTGTTATGAAATCGATGTTGACAAGACATGGTGGCTATTGGTTAATCTTTTCTTTTGACTGAGCTAAATTAATCGCATATTCCATTCGTAGCATCTGCTGTACTCCTCCTAAGAGAGATCTATCCGTATAGCATTACAAGGAATATATTGTTTGGGATGAAACAAAGAGCTATGGTGGAGCTTAGCCCCATAATGACATGAACCTGATACTGATGTTATGTACCACTTAAATGAATCATACTCCTTCGGGCCTAAAGAGATTTCGTGTGTACCTCTAGATTTCAAAACCTTCCTCTAATTCACTCTATTCAAGTTGAGAGAGACTCTGGTGACATCGAGTATCTCTCTCTTCTCTACTCTCCCAACCTATGCTATACGGGTATATTTAACCTATAGACCCTATATTAACTTATATTGTTTTCATACCACCAGTGTAAGGACGGACGCCTGAATTTAGAACATTTTAGATTTTTCAGAATAGCTAATATAACGAATGGATGAGATATACCAATATATAAACGGACACTAATATAAAAAAAAATCAATAGCGTAACACGCAGGCTACTTTTTGTCTATGTGCATACACTTACATATGGGCATTTCTCTGATGTCGCACGGGACGTTCGTACGCATTTCAATGTGTAAAAATGTAAAAAAAAAACCGATTTTCAAAATTAATTTACCGTTATGGTTCGCCACTTGGCTAGCTCTATAGCTGGTGCTAAGGGCGAGTTTTGTAGTTTTTTTTTAATTCAATTTAAGCCTCTGTCGCACGGGACATGTCGCACGGGACAAAAATTTCTTGGCTTTAAAAATTTTACAAAAATTCTGTTAGCCGATATTTTGTGGGATTTTTTTTAGATAGTTCAATATGTAAGGGAGACTTTGAGAAAAACTTTAATCAAGAATTTTCTTTCTCATATTCGAAAAAAAAATTGGAAACCATGAAAAAAAATACCAACAAAATACCAAAAAAGTGAACTTTTGCTAATTTTAATAGGTTTCCAGATCAAAGTTAATGAAATTATATGTCAATTAATTAAATTGGCAGATCTTCAATATCTTTAAAAAAAAAATTCCGAGAAAACTATTTTCAAATGCGTTTTTATTGAATTTTAATTTTTTGGCTTCAGTGAACCTCGTCAGAGAAATGCCCATATGTAGTTACATTTAAGAACCCACAGCGTTTTGGTGTTTTATTAACAATTTTATTAACGATCGATTCTCTTTGTAGTTATCTGACGTGTTTTTGTTTTGCGCTCCGCTTACTTTCAACCTATTTTGCCTAAAAAGCCGGTGTTTTATGAAAAGACCCCTCATAAATTCATAAATTAACCACCTACTATATTATCCTTTCCTGATCGCAGGTGCATGCTTGTTTATAGGCTATTTACACTTGGTGCGTTACCTATCGATATCGGAAAAGACGCAGAGAAGCAGAACTGCCGTTTACACTACAGCGGTTTTGCTTCTTTGCGTCTTGGAAGAGGAAGACAAATTTGGTAAACAAAGTAAATAATGTTCAAAAATTAACGAAATATGTCGGAAATAGGGTTGATTCTTTTAACTGCGGTGACGCAAAGTGAGGAGAATCTTTTGAAATGCATGGAAGTGTTTGAGTTATCCTCAGAAAAGTTGCAATTTGTCTTGCAACTGCAACGTCCTCCTTGCATTTGGACCCTTGTAAGTAAGGAGCAGATAATGTTCTCTCTTTTCAATTAAATAATGTATTCTAAATTGCAATAGCCACGATATAGTTCATTTTGGGAGGAAGATGTTGTGCAAAACTGCGATGCCTTTTTTTAAAGAAAATTTTCGCATGGAGAGGAGTACTCTCAACATTCTTGTTGGACCGTTGCCCAACCTCAACTCTCGACTGACAATCCTTCTGGAGAAGAGAATAGCCACAGCATAGCCCGTACGGTAGGGAGTCTATTTGGTGTACCAAGGGCCATTGTCTGCCGCATATTACTGGAGTTTTTTCACGAGATAGTTGCTCAACTCGCTGACAAGTATCTGCCAGCATACTTTCTTGCCCTGAGAAGATCACGGAAACAGTGAAAGGATTCAAAGACAAAAAATTTAATAATAAAATTAGTTTCAGCAATTTGTTCTAAGCGTCACTTTACTGAGAAAATCATAATTTTAATTATACTCTTTTGCATTGCCAAACAGTGTGTTTTTCTTTGTTTTTCTTTCTTCCAGGCGCAAAAAAGTGGCTCCGCGAAGCCAGCCGATGCTGATAAGCTGACTCCGACCACCTCAATAGTGCAGCAGTTGATTTCGTTCGCTACTCCAAAAGCAACGACAGCTGCTGGTGATGAAAATTCGGTAGCCGAATTTATCACGTCGGAGAGCATGCAGCCAAAATTATCTGTAGCGTCCGTGTCCATAATGTCCGAAAACTCATTAGCATTTTGGCCGGAGCATTTGGTGGTGGAGGAGTTTAAGGCAAAGAAGAAGACTAGGCCCTCAATAACTCTGCCAACAAATCAGACCAATGCGCCATCTTCGTCTTCCCGCTCTACATCTAACCGTCCAAAAAACTAGTAAATTCTGTCTTAGTGACCTATCAGAATATTCGAAGCTTACGTAGTAAGATCAGCATTCTTTTCCAGGATAGTGTCGCATTTGCATCTCACGTTCTTGTGTTTACCGAGACTTGGTTAAAGACGGACATTCTTAGTTCCGAAGTTTTGGCAGGTCGGTACACAACTTTTAGAAAGGAACGTTCGTCTCGACGTGCAGGAGGGGTTCTAATAGCTGTGGACTCAAACTTCCCGTCGGAACTTTTCACAGTCCAGATCCAGCAGGAACTGGAATTCCTGTGTGTAAAACTGATTATTCCCGCTTTCTCACTTTTCATAACTAGCTCGTATATTCCACCTTCTTCGGATATCGCGATTTACGAGCAGCATTTGTCCGCATTAACCGATATTTCTTCCTCGCTATCAGACAAAGATCATATGATAAATCTTGGTGACTTCAACCTGCCAGGAATTGTTTAGTCTTCGGTAAACGTATCTAATAGCCTGGTACTCATGTCACGACTTGACTTTGTTGACGGCTTGATTGTCCTGTCTCTGTCTCAAGTTAACCATGTTAAAAATTCCTTGGGTCGATTTCTTGATCTGTGCTTTGTAACGGATGCGACCTTTGCGTTGTTAACTCGAGTCCCCCCGCTCTCTATACCTGAAGATGCCTATCATCCTACTTTCGAAGCGTCGCTCGATCTAGGACCAACTGTACAGGATCGGTCGGGTAGACTACCTCAACGTGTCCGCTGCTTCCGTAAAGCCGAGTTTACGATGCTTAAGAACCTCATAGGGATTTTGATATGGTCCGCTTTATATTTGTACTCTGATGTTACGATAGGCACAAACATTTTGACTCACTTTTTGACTCTTGTGTCCCACTTTCCTGTCCTATTATATCGAGAAAGACCGCTTGGTTTTTCCAAGGAGCTATCCTTGGTAAGACTTTATAAAAAATTTCAAGAAGTTGGCTCCTTCTATTTTATACCCGGTACTCGAAGAGTATAGGGGTATATTAGATTTGTGGTGATAACGGTTGTTATGAAAACGCGGCCTTTGCCGCGGCTCACAACGTTCCCTCTCATTCTTTCTCTCATTATGTCAAGGCTCGGTCAAACTTTTCAGTTCTTAACGCTCAATGCTATAAGAACTACCTATCTAGATGCAGGATACGTTTTTCTAAGGACCCTTACCAGTTCTACAGCTTCGTAAACAGTAAGCGTAGAACGTCCGCACACCCATCCTCGCTTTCCTTCCTTATTACGTCGGCAGATAATGATCAGGCAACTACCGATCTTTTTGGCCGTTTTTTTCCAAACTACCTATTCGCAGAACGTTTACTCTGGTCAGCCGTATGCATACAGTTTGCCGAATCGAACGACATTTTCAGTCCTTTGTTAAATGAAAGCTCGTTGCGTCCGGACGGAGTTCCTGGCTGTGTACTCAGGTACTGTGCCGAGTCTCTGTGTGGGCCGTTGCTTAAACTATTCAACCTATCTATAAATTCTTCATGCTTTCCCCCGATATGGAAAGAGTCCTTTATAATTCCTCTCCATAAGAAAGGTAACAAATCTGACGCGAACAACTATAGAGGTATATCTAAGTTATCCGCTTTTCCTAGTGTTTGAGAAAATTTTAACTCCGCACCTGCAGTACCTATGCAGATCACTTATATCTCCAGCTCAACATGGATTTATAAGGCGGAGATCAACCACTACTAATTTAATGGAATTTACCTCCTTTATAATTAAAAGCTTTCAAGGTAATTTGCAGACGGATGTTTTTTACACTGATTTTAGTAAAGCGTTTGACTCTGTAAGCCATTCCCTCCTAACTCAAAATCTCGAACTTCTAGGGTTCCCGCCAAATCTCCTGAAATGGATCGCTAGTTACCTGTGTTCTAGGTCTCAAAGAGTCCTTTTCAAAAACTCCCTGTCCTCACCAGTTTTAGTGACTTCGGGTGTACCACAGGGGAGCCATCTAGGCCCCTTACTCTTTACACTCTTTATAAATGACCTGCCTTCTGTATTAACACACTCTCGAGAACTTATGTATGCGGGTGATGTAAAGCTCTGTGTCCAGTATAAGGACATTTCTTTCCAATCCAGGTTGCAATCCGATCTCGATAGATTTCAGTCTTGGTGTTGTGCAAATCTATTAAACCTTAATGCTTCAAAATGTAAAGTAATGACTTTTCATTGTTCCAGCGCCTTTCTGGTTCCTTACACCCTTTGTGGTGGTTCTCTTGAGAGAATTACCCGGGTTGATGATCTTGGTGTTCTATTAGATCCCAAGTTAAAGTTTTCAGAACACATTTCTACCATGGTGAACAAGTCCTTGGGCGTGCTTGGGTTTATAAAGAGGTGGTCAAAGGAATTTGACGACCCCTATATAACAAAGACTCTCTACACCTCTCTGGTTCGTCCGATTTTAGAATACGGCTCTTGTGTATGGTGCCCTCAGTACAACGTACACCAGGACCGTATAGAATCAGTTCAGAAAACTTTTTACTATTTGCTTTACGCGGCCTCAACTGGGATGCAGGTGTGAGACTGCCGTCTTACCCTAATAGATTGCTTTTAATAAACCTTCCAACCTTAGCTAATCGTAGGAAAACGCTTGGTGTGATTTTTGTGCACAACTTGATCAGGGGTGACGTAGACAGCCCTGACCTGTTGAGCCGCATAAACTTCACGATTCCTATTAGAAGCACTAAGAATTATAAACCCTTGTTTCTTCCGCTTTGTAGATCGAATTATTCCTTGCATGAACCATTTAGGGTCCTATGCTCGGATTATAATTCCCTCTACCATATTATATCTACTACTAACTCCCTCCCTAGTCTTAAATTACTGATACTCTTATATCTTTCCCGTAGTTAGAAAGTGCTTAATTTTTTAGTCTAACACCTAGCTCAAGGATTACGAAGGTGAATGTTTCCGCGGAGGAAAAGATAGTTAATACATATATATATGTATGTATATGCACTCGAGTGTACTAATCCGTACGACTTTGAAAACTCAAATACTAAGTCTGGGTATGAGAGCATCATACCCATTCGATATCACAGCTATTATGCTTCCTTGGGTTCAAGCTATTACTTCAGTGGCACAACATAAAATAGATGTCGCACGGGACGTTCGTACGCATTTCAATGTGTAAAAATGTAAAAAAAATCCGATTTTCAAAATTGTTTTACCGTTATGATTCGCCACTTGACTAGCTCTATAGCTGGTGCTAAGGGCGATTTTGGGTTACTGTTCGTTTTCCTGATATTTGCAAAAAAGCATGGTATTCGCACGGGACAAATATAGAAGTGGTTTTCGCGGCGACCAATTCACAATCAGATTTCAGCGAAAGTTGAGGCGATATATTTATGAAGATTTATGATTAATGTTCTGCATTGCTGACTCTTTAAAATGGTAATAATTTTAAGCATGTATGGCTTCTAGTTTTTTTTAAATTCAATTTAAGCCTCTGTCGCACGGGACAAAAATTTCTTGGCTTCATAAATGTTACGAAAATTCCGTTAACCAATATTGAAAAAAATGTTGTGAGATTTTTTTTAGATAGTTCAATATGTAAGGGAGACTTTGAGGAAAACTTATTATCAAGAATTTTCTTTCTTATATTCGAAAAAAAAATTGGAAAACATGACAAAAAAATAATTTTGCTAATATTAATAGGTTTTCAAATCAAAGTAATTGAAATTATATGTCAATTAATTAAATTGGCGGATTTTTAATATCTTTAAAAAATAAAATCCCGAGAAAACTATTTTCAAATGCGATTGTATTAAATTTTAATTTTTTGGCTTCGGTGGACCTCGTCAAAGAAATGACCATATGTAGTATAAAAACAGACTTCGATTCAGACACACGGAACATTCGAGAGACATTGTTTCTGTTATTTCCCTGCAGTACCAGCCGTGAGCGATGACAAATGTCAACAACATGTCATCTAGGCGTTGACGCCCGCTAAACCGAACCCTTTATTTTCTCTCTGTCTTTCTCTTTTCCGCGCGTGCCGCAATAGATCGGCTCTGCCGATCGCGCGCAGTAGAGAAGAATTTGGTTTTTTTTCTTTTCGTTTCTTTTGCGCGTGCATCGGCAGAGCTCTCTTGCTTTGTTCGCTTTGCATTTTGTACCGCATTGCATAGTTACAATTGTAAATTGTTACGGCAAGAAGAAAGATTACATATTAAGTGAAGTGAATTTAAAAATAAATATCATCAGGTAAGTTTAGTTTTTCAATAAAAATATGTGTTGTGCGCGTCGTAATGGCAATCAGAATTGTATACAATGCTAAATTTGTTTAAATTGTGAAAAAAACAGTGTTCAATGTGTCGCTGCTTTCACATTATATTTATTTATTCTTCTTTTCTTTCTTATATGTTTCGTTATGCTCCGTCTAAAAAAGAAAGAATTAAAGAAGAATAAATAAATATAATGTGAAAGCATAATCTGCGGTGCACCCGATATTTCAATTTTAAGCAAATAACAATAACAAAAACAAAAAATCAACCCCTTATATGCAAGGCCTGAGTCAAGCAGGTACATATTTTGGCGCGGTTTTTGTTTTTGTTCTTGGAGTAAATGCGCAGCCCATTGTTAATCTACAGTGAGCATTGCTTTTTGTTTAAACAACTCATTTACAAATCGAACATATTTCTGGAATTTCTTTCCTTTTTTATATAATTGCGACCAAATTAATAGTATTTTATGGAATCATTTTATTGATAGATCAGCAAAATACGGAACACAATGGAACACACATCCTGGAAAGACATGGAAAGTTAGTCTTTACAAATCAAAAAACTATACAAAAACATAATAAAATAATCCATCTTAATACATCTTCACTTATTATATCCCTAACATTTTCGAAAAAACCATCGCTTATTAAATGCATGATTTTTTGGATAAAAACATCACTTATTGTATGCCTTATATTTCGGATAAAATCATCACTTATAGTAAGCCTTATTTTTTCGAGAAAATCATCACTTATAGTAAGCCTTATTTTTTCGAGAAAATCATCACTTATAGTAAGCCTTATTTTTTCGAAAAAATCATCACTTATAGTAAGCCCTATTTTTTCGCACTTCTCGATGACCATGTCATCCCCTATGCTCCTAGGACATCGCAATGTTAAAGTGAGCAGTTCATCGTTCCACGCGACATCACTTATGTCAGCTGGGGTGCTCACGCTGAAATCGATGTGTCAGCAGATTTGTAAGCGATGGCCCGTACTGCAGGGTTTTTCCTGTACAAACCACACACACACCAATGAGTTTATGACGTTTTTTTCGACATTGCTTTTCACCAAGCACCAAACAGTGTTTATTGTTTCTCACTGTTTCTATTTGCTATTTACGTGCCTGAGCCCATAACACTAGTCAACACGACATTTCCGCTGTCGCCCAAAATGATATTTTCTGATCGATTTGGAAATTTTTTTTTGTTTAGTTTTAGTATTTTTTAATTTGTTTTTTTTTTCAAAGGTAGTGTTTTTATTTTTCACATAAACTAATTTTCTTATATCTGGTTGTATTGTAATTTTGAAAAGCTGACAAATGCAGCCAGATCCGACCCAGACACTTTGTAGGTGCAGCATAAAGTCTGGAATATATTAAGCTTTCAAATTAAAAATTCATAATTTTTTTCAGTATTTTTCCCCGAAATTTTATCTTTGACAACTCAGGAAAAGTGGAAAAAATAATATTTTATTGCTGACATTTTTAGTTTAAGATAGACACATTAATTAGGCGTCGTTTAAGGTATCGTTGGTAAGAATCGAAAATGTTAGACATTAAGTATTTTTTTTTCCTCTTTTCCTGAGTTTTCAAAGTTAAAATTTTGGGGAAAATTTCCGAAAAAATGTATGTACCTTTGCAGTACTACTTTCCGATCCAGCATATCTACTTACAGTAAGAACAATAAATTTACAATCTTGTTAAACTGCTTAGCCGACCCCATGTTCTTGAACCCGAGATCCCCTAATTATAGTTACCACACCCAGAAACCAACAAAATAATGTGAAGCCCGGCTCGGCGAGCATACCCCAGCCAAAGCGACGTCACAACCTTTTTTGGGTACGGCTACCATTTTCACTCGCCTATTTAGAATTCAGAAAATTATCTGATGGTGGTGGGTTACTGAGTCAAAAACAATAACAAATTATTCTTCCACCACTAATAAAAAATATTCTTCCACTTTAATTTGATTGAAATTGAAGTTATAGTGCTAACTTCTATTATTTCTACCCGTATCGACGAGCCGCAAATTTGTGGACTAAGGTTAAATAGATTAGAGCGAAGCTGGAGCGCAACAAAATTCTCTCTCGCTCTTGGCGAATTTGCTCCGCTTCGCCACCATAGATAAGTTAGGCTTACGATTTTTTTATATGAAGAAAAATGAATTATCGTCGAATCATCCTTAAGACAAACGCACGCCCTATAATTTCTCTCACAAATTTTCGAAGTTAAAATAAATAATAATAAAATACAAAATAAATCTAATTGCAGCCACCAAAAGTTGTGTCGTTTGGAAAAACTATTCAAAAATTACACTACCGTCGAATATTGTTTGCAATATTAACACCTGTTTTAACACAAATCAAAATTCTAGTCTGACCAACTTAAAATGTTCATGATTCTTATTAGACTATAAGCTATTTGTTGAGCTACTGAGCTTCTTCACCAGAAAGTATATATATTCTTGATCAGCATCAATAGCCGAGTCGATATAGCTATTAGACGTCTGCATGAATGGCAAAAAAAACACATTCAAATGTACAAAGCCAAAATTGAATTGAGTGAATACTTGTACAAAACGAAATGAGAATGAGTGAGTGACTCAAGTCGTGCTTCCCTCGGCTGCACAAAAATATACCCGAAAAGAAACGAAGTGAGTGAGTGAGCAGCAGAAGTAATTAAATGTTGTATATTGAATTCATTCGAATATTGTCAGCTGTTTTCTGCTGTGTGTGTTATCTGCTAAAAGAAAGAGGAAAAAATAAAGAAATATGTGTGCAATGCATTTTTTGTTGTAAATTATTTAATTTATATATTTATTACATATAATTTATATTAGAGTTTAAAAACATAATATGCAAATATCAACACAGAAAACATTTATAGACGGTCACAACTACACATTTTGTTTCTAAAATTAAAACACAAGCTTTAAACAAAACAAAACACAAAAACAACACGCTAAAATTTGCCGGCAAATACATTTATTTTTTTCTGCAGCTTCGCCCTCCATTTCGAACGTCTGCTCACATTTACTCGAAGCACAAAGTGACTACGCAAAGTATTCTTCGAACTACTTGAGTAGTTCGAATGTTTTCGAAGTTTTCATTTCATTTTCCTCTTCTTTCCTTATACTCTGTCTTTCGACATGAGACACAACATGTTCTACTTGCGAAACAGTAATATACACATTCGTCTCATTCTGTCTTTTTCACTCACTCATATTCTACTCAATTCGAATGTACTCAATGTGGCTTTGTTATAAATGCATTCAAGCAGACGTCTAATAGCTATGCCTGTCTGTCCGTCCGTCTGTCCGTCCGTCCGCCTTCATCAGCACCTAGATCTCAGAGTCTATAAAAGCTAGAGCAACCAGGTTTTGTATCTAGTCTCCTGTGTAATCACACTACTACAAGTGTATTTCAAATGAGCGCCCTAATCTCAGAGACTATAAATGCTAGAGCAACTAAATGTTGTATCCAGTCTCTTATATTATCACACTACTACAAGTGTATTTCAAAATTTCGCTCCGCTGCCTTCCGCCCACAAAAAGGACGAAAGTCTGTGGAGTCCACAATTTTTAAGATTCAAGAAAACTAAAAAAACAGAATCATTGGAAATGACCGTGTTTACCAGATTGCCAAATCTGCATCAGGTCTGATCATTATTATAGCCAGAGGAAAGCAATGAAATTTTAGTCGCTACGCAACGCCTGTAAAGCGCTTACTCATTCCCTCTCTCTCTCTCGCACACACTTCCACGTCTCATTTATGTAGTTATACATGTATATGTAGAAGCAGATGTAAAAATTATATGAAAATTAAAATGGAAGCAGATAACTTCTAATATATAAAAATCTAGCAAAGGGCTCGACCTAATTTTTTTAAATTTTCCATTTCGGCCAAAAAGCTTATATATAGACGGACTGAGTACCGGGTATAAAGTAGGGACGCGGCCTTTGCCGCTGCTCACAACGTTCCCCCTCGTTATTATTAAACAGTTAAGGGTGTTTGTTATATCCCTTGCAGTAATCATTTCTCATTTAAATTTCCCCAATAATTTGTATGTGGCCTTAATTGAAACACATTTGTAACGACTTGCAGCTTAGACGCGATCCCAATGCGCAAGTGGTCAAGAGCCTTCAGAGTTGTTCTGGAATAAGGAGAAGACGCTAAGTCGGACCATATTACCGTCTTATCATTCGGTAGATACTTGTTAAAAAAAATTTTTATGCGCCGGAAGTCCTTTCACTTCTGATTTTGCGCATTTACAGCCAGTCCCGCTTTTAAAAAGACAGGATAGCTGATTGCATACTCGCGTATGCAAAATTTCTAAATTTATTATGTTTTTTTGAATTTTTTAAATTTTGTATTTATATATGTTTTTTTCAGAGGCAGTGCTTTTTCCACATACAAGATAACAAACGCAGCAATAAATCGCATACAAACATTTTGTCGGGTCAAGCAGTATAAGCCATCCTAAAGCATAGCAAGTGGTGCGGTCTAAAGTAAATTCACATTTCGATGTTTGCTATTTCCATGCCCACTGTATTAAATCTGTATTAAATATTGTTACCGCATATGCCTACTCACGGCAGCGGTTTTCTTTCGCTTATCCACATATAAGAATTCGTCTACTCGGCTTAGCAGCAGCCCGAACTGCGCTAGCTCTCTCATAATCGTACTCTCTCCCGCTCGTTAAGCATTGCCTCCTAGGGCACGGCAATTACGCCGCTAGCCCTTGCATTCAGTCTTGAGCGAATATTCGAAGCCTCAAGATCATCGATCGTCATTCGTCGCATCCATAACTATATACATTTACCACAAATAAATCTGGCATTAAGCCAAGTATATATATAATCATTCTTTAAATCTCAACAGCTAGTGAAAAAGCTCACTAGCTTATCACATTTTGTCGCTGCAGCTTACCGTTTTTAAATTATTAAGCATTCAAATTTGTGCATTTTTTGAAGTTTTTTTCGCCTACATTTTGATTGTCAAAACTCAGGAAAAGTAGAAAAATATTTCCGTTCGGTAGCATACCACCTGCCATTTAACCGTTCAAATCCATCGATTCTTTTAAAACGATAACTTAAACGACTCCTAATTGATATGCAGTATAAAAAAAAAAACACGTCAAAACAAGAAACAAGAAATATATTTTTTTTTCTACTTTTCGTGAATTTTTTAATCTCAATATCGGGGGAAAATTTCACAAAAAAACTATAAAAATTTGCAAGCTTAAATTTTCCACACGGTAAGCTGATAGGCTTTTTACACTTGGTGCGTTACCTATCGATATCGGAAAAGACGCAGAGAAGCAGAACTGCCGTTTACACTACAGCGGCTTTGCGTCTTTGCGTCTTAGAAGAGAAAGACAAATTTTGTAAAAAAAGTAAATCATGTTCGAAAATTAACGAACTATGACGGAAATAGGGTTGATTCTTTTAACTGCGGTGACGCAAAGTGAGGAGAATATTTTGAAGTGCATGGAAGTGTTTGAGTTATCCTCAGAAAAGTTGCAATTTGTCTTGCAACTGCAACGTCCTCCTTGCGTTTGGACCCTTGTAAGTAAGGAGCAGATAATGTTCTCTCTTTTCAATTAAATAATGTATTCTAAATTGCAATAGCCACGATATAGTTCATTTTGGGAGGAAAATGTTGTGCAAAACTGCGATGCCTTTTTTTAAAGAAAATTTTCGCATGGAGAGGAGTACTCTCAACATTCTTGTTGGACCGTTGCCCAATCTCAACTCTCGACTGACAATCCTTCTGGAGAAGAGAATAGCCACAGCATAGCCCGTACGGTAGGGAGTCTATTTGGTGTACCAAGGGCCATTGTCTGCCGCATATTACTGGAGTTTTTTCACGAGATAGTTGCTCAACTCGCTGACAAGTATCTGCCAGCATACTTTCTTGCCCTGAGAAGATCACGTAAACAGTGAAAGGATTCAAAGACAAAAAATATGAAATCAAACGTATTGTTGAAATGCTTGATTTAATAATAAAATTAGTTTCCACAATTTGTTCTAAGCTTTACATGTATTTTTGCCCCTTTTTACTCAGCTAAAAATATTACGCGGCAGTATTTAAATTTGATTTTGCTGTTTTTTGTTGTTATTAGTGGTGATAGTTCCGCTGATTAGGCAGAAAAGTACGAAAATTGCTGTTATGTGCACATAAATATCAAAACGCAACTGCGTCGAAAAACGACGCAACTTTTTGCCATCACTAGTGCCCTATGCTAAACCTATGTAAAAAAAACTGCGTTTCTAAGAAGACGCAAAGAATCAAGACGGAGCCTCAGTGTAAACGGCACCTGAATCTACAACTTGATTGGATGCGATTTATTTATAGCTGCATTTATCTTTTTTTTAGAATTTCAAAGTTTAATAAAACGAGATAAAAGAAACATAAATTATGTTTCTGAAAAATACCTTTAAGAAAAAACATAAAAAAAATCGGATTAAAAAAATTCTTTAAAAAAAACTAAGCCTAGTGTTCGGAGCAGAACGACGTCAATTAAATTAAAGTAAATGCCATCGAGCACCATTGTTTGTTTGTTTTGATTTGTGTGTTATCTGCCTCCATAAGCTCTCTCCCCCTTAAAGCTTGCGCGCTGATATATCTGCTTGCACTCTTTCTTGAGGTCAGAGCTTTCGTCCGCTGCAGCGGAGCCGCTATGATGAAGACGTTCAGTGCAGCTCCGATCACCAACAAACAATAAAAAAAATCTAAAATTTTGGTGACCCCGACGTGACCTCGACAGGGTCCACCTGTACCGCGATTTAATAATTAAATTGTCGATATCGTTCAGGCAATTTATTATTTGGCAGAACGAAACATAACCCGTTTGTTTGTCGTCGCTCATTTGTTGCGGCTTGCCGGCGCATACAGGGTGTTGTATTGTTCCCCCTGCAAACCGTCTTATAGTGCCCCCCCCTTTTATTGTGTATAAGCCCTGATCTTGTGGCGTTGAAAATGGGTGAAAATCATGATATTGTTCATGCTCTGACGGCTGCGCCTAGTGATGTGGACTTTTACAGGGCCAAAACAAGGTCTATCCAGCGGCAGCTCGTCGAGATGAACAAATGCTTAACGGAGGAGTCCATCCTTCAGTTTGACGAAGCTGACCTGCGGGCGCGATCAAAGCACCACGAAGCAATGTACTCCGAGTTCAACGCTGCACAGAGCAACTTGGAAAGGCTCGATCTCACGGTGCTCGACGGTGACGCGTGGTCCGAGTTTGCGAACGTTTTAATGCAGATCGATGCAAAACTAAATCGTGAGCTAGCAGCACAGCAGAAGGTGATCAGCGCGAACTCAACCAGCATGCCTCATCAATTCGCTGGAGAAGGGTCGTTCAGCACATCAACTCGGAGGTCAAGGCTGCCTCATATAGAATTGGCTCGTTTTAGAGGAAACTACGCAGACTGGCCAAACTTCATCGCGATGTTTGGTGGTGGACAACGAGCAAGAGCTAAATAACTTGGAAAAGTTCCAGTATCTTCGTGCTATCCTAGACGGCGTAGCACTAGAAACCATACGTTCAATCGAAATATCTGATTTGAACTATGAGATTGCTTTAGAACTGCTTACTAATCGTTTCGACAATAAATACCATAATTTTCAGGCACACGTAAAGGCGATATTTGGGTTGCAAGGTGTTAAGATGGGATCTGCGAGGAGTCTTCGGCAACTCAGCGATAAGATCAATGCTCACCTGCGAGCGATTCGGACTTTGGCATCAACTGAGGAAATTTTAGATGGATTTCTCATTCACATTGTGACGCATAGGCTTGACACCAGGACCCGGGAAAAATGGGAAGAAGACTTGCCGTCCCACAAGCTGTTGGCATGGAAATTCCTTGCTTCGTTTCTTGAGAAGCGATGCAGGAGATGGAGAATCAGGAAAATGACTTGGTAATCGAAACACCAAGCCATCAGGTGGGAGAAAAAACGCACAAGCGTAGCCAGAATGTCCTCATTGCCTCTCCTAATAATAAGGAAACTATTTCTGGATGTAGATTTTGCGGCGGTGGGACCACATCATAACCAATTGCAGCATGTTCCTAAATTTGTCCCCTACTTTGCGATATAAGGAAGCAAAGAGAATGCATCTCTGCCTCAATTGTTTGCTCAAGGGTCACGGCTTGCAGAAGTGTAAATCTGGAAATTGCAAGCAGTGTCGTATGAAACATCATACGTTGCTCCACAAGACTCAAAGCCCGGTTCCATCCGCAGTCATTGCTGCAGACGTGAACCTCCCGCAATCGCAATCATCAGCGCTAGTTTCATGCTCAGCCTCTCCACCTTACCCTCCACCTATTCCCAATATCTCGAACGACTACGTGTTGCTAGCTACGGCCATAGTTTTGGTTAAAAATCGTGTTAGAACGCTCTTCCCATGTCGGGCAATATTGGATTCCACATCGCAGCTCAATTTTATTACGTCTTGTTTGGCTGGTCATTTGCAGCTAAAACATCGGCACTCACCTATTTTGGTATCCGGCATTGGAAAATTGTCTCTTAGTTCGAATAAGGCTGTGGAAGTCGTCATGCAGTCTCAGTATGGCACCTACAGTTCCTCATTCAGGGCGGTCGTAACTAGGGTCATCACTGACTATCAGCCGCACTACGATATTAACGCTGCAGAATGGGACGTACCGAAGAATATAAATTTAGTTGACCCTTGGTTTTTTAGATCTCAGCGAATCGATATGCTGTTAGGCGCTGGTATATTTTTTTGATTTGCTCAGTGCTGGGCAGCTGCATTTGGCTGATACACTGCCATCAATCCAGAATACCAAACTTGGTTGGATTGTCTTTGGAGGGATGGCTCACACCACCAACAATCGAGTCACTTTGGCTACGGCAACAGGAACCCACGCACCAAAGAAAGACGAGTATTCTTTGTCGGATGCTGTAAAGCGTTTTTGGGAGATTAAAAATTGTTACTCATCAGAGGAGCTGCATCGAGTGAGGATCTACTTTGCGAGCGTTTATTCAAGGAAAACTCCTCTCGTTTGAAAAATGGTCAATATTCCGTTCGACTCTTAGCTACTGCTGGGTTTGAGGCCCTTGGCGACTCATTCTGTCTCGCACTTCGTCGTTTCAAAGGTCTGGAGAAAAGGCTGTCAAAAAACCTTTCGCTGAAGGCTCAATATAGCGCGTTCCTTCAAGAATATCTGGATTTAGGGCACATGTCATTGGCTTCCAACACCATAAAGTTGTCACAGTTTTTCTTGCCGCATCATTGCGTGCAAAAACTCGATAGCAGCAGTAAAAAACTACGTGTTGTTTTTGATGAATCTGCAAAGACCACATCGCGGCGCTCCCTCAATGACTTATTGCTGGCTGGCCCAACGATTCAGCCAAAAATATTTAACATACTTCTTCGGTTTAGATTCTTCAGGATTGCACTTTGTGGAGACATCTGCAAGATGTATCGCTGTGTACGGATTTTACACCCGGATGAATATTTGCAATGCATTCTTTGGCGCGAAAGGCCTACTGATGAAATCAAGACTTACAAGCTAGAGACCGTTACGTATGGAACAAAGCCCGCTGCCTTTTTGGTAATTCGTGCCATGCACCAGCTATCGTACGATGAGGAAGCGTCATTTCCTATAGGAGCCCCAGTCGTGAGAAGAGATTTCTACGTAGACGATCTCATATCCGGCGTGGACACCATTGAGGAAGTAAATGTGATCCGTCGACAAGTAAAAGGGCTCCTGCAAAGAGGACAATTTCCTATACGCAAATGGTTCTCCAATGAGCCTGGAGTACTTGAAGAGGAGCCTGCGGAGCACAGGGAAAAGCTGCTTAAGTTTCATGATGGAACAGACGTAGCAAAGACCTTCGGGCTCGTATGGGATCCCAACTCGGATAACCTGCTGTTCAATTTTTCGAAAATCATGCCAGAAGGCCCACCCACCGAGCGTACTGTCCTATCTTCTATAGCCAGATTTTATGATCCGCTCGGCTTGATAGCACCTATTCTAGCCAAGGCCAAAATATTCTTGCAGAGTTTGTGGAAGGTGGACTTAGGATGGGATGATTCTCTGCCTGAGCCTCTGTCGGCAGTGTGGATGGACTTGATGTCGCAATTACGTGCAAAATCGTGCAAAATTTTAAATTTCCTCGTTATGTCATGCTGCAAAACTCATCCATCCAATTGCACGCCTTCTGTGATGCTAGCATGGCCGCATATGGAGCTTGCGTTTACATAAGATCGAATGTCCATGAGAATGTAGCATCTCGCTCGCTTTGCTCAAAGTCCTAGGTAGCGCCTTTAAAAACACTAACCATACCCAAGCTGGAATTGTCCGCGGCGTTGCTCTTGGCTGAGCTTGTCGGAAGCATTAAGCAAAATCTCGCAACTTCGCAACTTTAACGTTTTTGTCTCCAACAGAATTGCACAGATCCAGGAATTAACCAAGGAAATGAAGTGGCATCACGTTCCAACGGATCTTAACCCAGCAGATGTTGTGTCGGGGGGATGCTCTCCAGAGGAGCTATTGGATTTGGAATTGTGGCTAAATGGACCATCATACCTTTCATCGGACTCTTCAGAATAGCCTACCCAAGCTCCACAAATTGTAGACTTACTGGAGCGCCGACAGACAGCATTGGTTGGATCATGTGTAAGGGACCTCTCATGTGACAGCAAGTACACAAACTCGTTTGGCAAGCTACAACGTGTCTTTGGTTATATTTATCGTTTTATCTCCCTTCGAAGCAGAAAGTACGTTCGGTCTGGTGCCATGCTCACTGTGCAGGACCTTAACGGTGGCGCTCGTCTTTTGATAAAGAGTATCCAGCAAGTTAATTTCGCTGAGGAGCTCACTGCACTCAAAGCCAACAGGGCACTTCCTGCCAAGAGCAAGTTGCTTTCATTGCGCCCGATGCTCGGTGGTGACGGACTGCTTCGTGTAGGCGGAAGACTACAAAATGCAAATATAGTTTACGATGCAAAGCATCCAATATTGCTGCCATAGGGTCATCCGGTTATGAAGGCAATTATAACTTTCTATCATGAAAGGTTTTTGCATGCTGGTCCACAGGATTTACTTGCATCGCTTCGTCAAAAATATTGGCCCATTGGAGGGCGAAAACTAGTTGCAAGCGTAACAAGCAAATGCGTACGGTGCTTTCGGGCAAAGCCAAGCTTGGCTGAGCACGTGATGGGAGACTTGCCAACGGATCGCGTCCGACCAAACCCCGCATTCCACACGACTGGAATCGATTTTTTCTATCATAAGGCTAATGTTCGAAACAGGCCACCCTGCAAATGATACATTGCAATATTTGTTTGTTTTTCAACAAAGGCCAAGCATTTGGGAGTCGCCAAGGAATTAACTACAGCCTCATTCATCGCAGCGTTAAGACGCTTCATCAGCCTAAGGGGCAAACCTCGGACCTTGTGGACGGATAACTCAACCAATTTTGTGGGTGCAAGAAATGAGCTGCTGGAGCTCAAGAAGCTTTTCAGCAGCGAGCCAACCGTCTCCGTCATCGCTTCATGTTGCCTAAACGATGGAATTGACTGGAGATTTATCCCTCCTCGTTCTCCTCACTTTGGCGGGCTATGGGAAGCGGCTGTCAAAGCTGGCAAAGCACCAGAGTTCGCACTCTCGTATATGAGATTTCTGCAATTCTCAACTCTCAACCACTTTATCCAATTTCAGAAGACCCTGACAGTCTAGATGTGCTTACTCCAGCTCATTTTCTTAAAGGCTCGACAACGTTTCCAGAACCGGACATCACACATCTTAGCGCTAGCCGTCTAAATCGTTGGCAGCAGGTGTCTCAAATACAACAGAAATTCTGGCGAAAGTGGAGCATGGAGTATCTGTCCTTATTGCAAGAGAGGAGCAAGTGGAGAGACTCTACTTGCCACCTCTCAAATGGCTTCTTGGCCGTGTCGAGGAGGCCATACCAGGCAAGGATGGAATCATCAGAGTCGCAATGGTTCGAACAGCGACGGGTCTAATGAAGTTGCGAAGCCAGCCGTCCTGCCCGTCGACATTGAATCAATTGAAAGCCATGTTCTTTCAACGGGAGGAGGATGTTCGGAGCAGAACGACGTCAATTAAATTAAAGTAAATGCCATCGAGCACCATTGTTTGTTTGTTTTGATTTGTGTGTTATCTGCCTCAATAAGCTCTCTCCCCGCTAAAGCTCGCGCGCTGATATATCTGCTTGCACTCTTTCTTGAGGTCAAAGTTTTCGTCCGTTGCAGCGGAGCCGCTATGATGAAGACGTTCAGTGCAGCTCCGATCACCAACAAACAATAAAACGTTACGATAAATTTAGTAAAAACAAAATTAGTGCTTTACTAATTTAAATATTGGAACATATATATAATCTATTCGATATCTACCTCTAACACCTAGAAAAAACCATAACCTATACTGATATAAGTAGGTTCGATTATAAAGTACCTATATAATGTATGTATGCTCCGCGAGTTGTGTTTTGATCGAATGTAAACATGTGATCAACATTCTAAAGCTATAAAATATTAAAAATTACCTTGGAAACGTATTTGTAATCATCCGATCTCATTAAACCGCCTGTGCTCTGCAAGTATTTTAAAGTGTTCCGTAAAGATCCTCCAATGCATCCTTGATTTCCATGAGACACACTGCAGTCCACAATTTGTTGTTCGCTTAAGTTCAATATTTTTCCTGTGCGTTTAAAAATCTGTCCTTCAATGCTTTGAGCAATACTAAAAGCGTAGCATGAGCCACAGCTTTGTTGATTCTGGGATAAGGTTGTGAACCCTTTGCTCCGCCAATCCAAACTTTCGGGGTTGCTAGTCATATGTGGCGATCCAACTATTTCAGCAATATTATCGTCCCCTACGTTTGTTGGACTTTTTAACAAACGTAGAACATTTTTTAAATAACAATCTGTACTCTGAGTAAAAAACAGTGAAAAGTTATAATTAAATTTTTAAGGTGTTGCAGTACTATCGCTTTATCACTGTATAAATAACTTAGCCAACTGTAAATAATTCAAAGAAATACCACTGTACATATTCCTTAGCTAATTGTAATTGAATCAAACAAATACCACAGTTCATATTCTCAAGCCTACTGTACTGTACGCGCAGTATATACACACATGTAATATACTCGCCTGGTAGAGAGAGAATAGAGTGAAAGTAAGAAAAGTAAGAGAGTAAGAGTAAGAAAATAAAAGAAAAAGAAAAGAAGAATAAGCTACACTACAATATTTTGCCTCAGCTGAGGCCATGATTCGGGCATTCCAATATGTGAACAGACCCCGTCCGCCCCGTCCGTTCGCTGGACAACAAGAAGTACACGGGACCCAAGTCAGAGGTAAACCTAACAACAGCCACTACTACCCTACAGATCACCAAATGCTACAATTGCCACAGTATGGACAAAGACAATATAAACACTAAGATGTCCTGCGCTCATACAATTTTGTTCTGTAGGGAGGGTTGTTTTTTCAAAGAGCGCTATCTCGCTCTCACGAACTCCAGTGCGCTTGCAGATCTAAAAACAGAATAATATTTCTTGTATGAGTACACACGGAACTGTAAGTACAGATTTGTGTGTACGTGTGCAGAGCTCCCGAAATTGCCAGTAAAATACTTCTGAGATTTCTTGAGCCACAAATTTATTTTCTGAGTGTTGCTTATTTACGCGACGCACTAATATCCTAACACAATTAAAATAATCGGATATACATTTTGCAATTGTAAATATTTACATTCGTTCATTATATTCGTTAATAGTACATTAAACAAAATTAGCATACAAAGGATATACAAAATATACAATTTTTTTATATTGGGCATGCGTCATCGGAAAATCATAATCTCCAAAAATATCTAAAGTAATGGGTGTTTTCTTCGACAGCGGCGTCGTCAACAACCAATGCAAACAAACAGCCCTACAATATGTGCACACATACAGTTAAAGCTCAGCCTCACGTACAGAACGTGTGTGACTAAAGCGCTCTCTGTCTCTCCGTATATCTGTCTCTCTCTTTTTCAAGAGTGGAATACTTTTAAATTCCAGCCCGTCAGGAATCGAGCTGAACATTTTGTATGGCGCGGCACATCTTTGTTTATATTGTCTTTGGTATGGGCCACTCTGCTGCGGAATGTCGCAAGCCTGAACGTCCAGATGGAACTTGCTATGCTAGTGCTCAATATTGGCATATGGCCAAGGACTGCAAGTTGTATAAGAAGAACAAAACCGACCTTAGCAATGATTACGTGAAATGTAATAATGTACTTTTTTATCATAGTTCTGACAAAGTATATTTCGTTGAATGCCTCTTTGACTCGGGAATCCCAATTACATTTTTGAAATACTCAAAAGTTTCGGAAGGTCTACAAATTGGTACCAATGAAGAAAATGGAAATTATGTTGGATTTAATGATAGTAAATTAAATATTTTTCGAAAAACATTTTGTGTTATCAAAACGTCAAATAAAACTGTTGAAATTGAAGCAATGAACATCCGCAATGAGTCTACAAGGCATAATATGGTACTAGGTAGAGATTTCTTATAAATAAGCAACTTAAGATTGGTTTCAATGGACGATGTTAAAAATAAATTGTCGGGTTTCCCAGCCCGATATTTAGTCGACATAAGTAAAATCATAGTCAGTGGTGCAGCAGTAAAATTAAATGCATATTATTGTTTGTTATTTTTACTGCCCACTGTATCACATTGTACATCGACATAAGCTCCCGCACGGCAGCAGCCTATCCAGCCGTACTTTCTCGTATTCTTAAATACTTTCGTCTTCGTCGCTCTCTTGATCTTTAACCATCGCTCTCTCGGATCATCGCTCGCTTGCTTACATTAGGGCACGGGCAATTCGGCCCGCCCATGGTGAAATAATTAATAAGGTGATGTACTCACCACACGTGCTCTCTTTCGGGGTCGTTATTTTTGTCAGTCGCATGGTGAAATAATTAATAAGGTGATGTACTCAGCTGTGGTGAGGACGTTAAATTTTTCATCTCGCTCTCTCGGCTCTCAGAGAGCAAATCGCTAGAAAGAGATAGCAAGCGTTTTGACAAACGACTGACAAAAATAACGTCCCCGAAAGAGAGCACGTGTGGTGAGTACATCACCTTATTAATTATCTCACCATGGTCAAAACGCTTGCTATCTCTTTCTAGCGATTTGCTCTCTGAGAGCCGAGAGAGCGAGATGAAAAATTTAACGTCCTCACCACAGCTGAGTACATCACCTTATTAATTATTTCACCATGGGCCCGCCTGCCCTTAAACCAGTCTGAATCTATCACTCATATAGTCTGAATTTATCACTTATAGAGTCTGAATATATCACTCATATCACTTATATGGTACGGAACTAATCTTCGAAGCCATAACTATTATCGTTATCGCATCGATTTTTCACCCACATATGTACATATATGTACATACGCAATACGTCGCTCTACATATAGTCTGGAGCTGATCGTATCGCATCATATCTCGTTCGCCACATCGGTCTTTATCGGTCTTTTACGCATCTCGCATCAACATCCATATGTACATACGCATTCGTCGGTTTACATACTTATGTATATACCAATAAACTATAGCTTCTATTAATTTAAACACTCGAACTTTTATTTCAATGAATAGCAACAGCAAGTGAAAAAGCTCATTAGCTTAACTGAAATTAATCGATGAAAAATAGAATAACAACTGTGTACAGCCAAGGCATACTAAACAAGGTAGTCGAACTCGCTTTCTCGCCCTCTTTTTAACTTCTTAAATTTCAGTCTGTTGTGAACAGTTGTGAGCGACGCATCTTTATAAGACTTTATAATTTTTTCTGTTATACTCATTAAATCATTCCGGTCTTATTTGCAGCACAAAACTCACACTCATAAATATATAAAAGTAAATTAAAAGTCAATGTAGCGAGTGATCACAAAGTTATACCTAATAATAAGAACAATAGAAGAAATGTAAAGTCATTATTACTCATAAAAGACCATGAAAATGTAGATGTCAACGTAAAAATCGCATGAAACGATTTTGAAAAAGAAATCTTTCTATCAACGTGGTGCAAGATAGCGATGTTATGTACAAAGTAGGAGAAGGAATAAATTACAAAGTAAGAGAACATTTTGAACGCATGTTCAGAGAACAATATTTGCTAGCCAACAGATCCATAGAACCTAAAATAAAAACTGAAATGAAGATAACTGTGGAGAATGAGAAACCATTCAATTGCCCTCCGAGAAGATTATTATTCAAAGAGAAAGAAGAAGTACAAAGAATATTAGACGAAAACTTAGAATTAGGTTATATACGTCCCAGTGAATCAGAATTTGTCTCACCAATAGTATTGATTAAGAAGAAGACTGGTGAGTTGAGATTATGTGTAGATTATCGACGCCTGAACAAAGTTACTCTGAAAGACAAATATCCAATCCCTTTAATAGATGATCTCCTAAAAAAATTGTCAAACAAGAAGTTCCTTTCCAAACTAGACCTGAGGAATGGTTTTCATCATGTATTCATGCACGAGGATTCCATCAAATATACCTCGTTTACAACGCATCTAGGACAATATGAATACACCAGAATGCCATTTGGTCTAAAAAATGCATCTGCCACATTTCAAAGATACATAAATAAGATTTTTACTGATATGATAAAAAATGGTAGAGTAATCATTTATTTATCATTTATCATTTATTTAGACGACATTATGATCGCGACAGAAGATACTGATACACACCTGGAAATACTAAAAGAAGCTTTCAAAAGAATAGTAGACAATAGTTGAAATCTTAGACAAGATAAATGCGAATTTTTGCTATCTTCCGTAAAATACTTAGGCATACAATCACTAACAAAGGCGAATGAAACAGGTATAGAAGCCGTAACTAACTTCCCAATACCAAAAAAGTTCACGAAATTCAAAGCTTTAAAGCTGTTTCAAAGCTATTTTAGAAGGTTCATAAAAGATTTTGCATTAATAGCAAAGCCATTATACGATGCCACAAGAAAAGATAAAAAGCTTAAAATCGGCGAAGTAGAGTTAGATGCATTTCATACTTTAAAGAGTAAACTGGTAGAAACTCCGAATTTAGCTATTTACCGTCCGCACGATGAAACCGAACTGCACTGTGATGCAAGCTCTTACACAGATTGTAATTCATTAACTTTAACATTAAATAAAAAAGAGCTGAACCCTCGCATAGCAGATAGGCACTTGAATTACAAAATTACGATTTCGATCTCGAGCATAAATCTGGCAAAGGATGCAACATGTAAATGCACTCAGTCCGAATAATAATATTTTAATAATAGAAACAAACACTTTTGAAGATAACTTCATAATATCACAAAGTAGAGACGAAAAATTAGAAAAAATTAAAAATATGTTGTTAGAAATAGAAGATGAGTACTATGAGATGCGCAATGGTGCAATTAATAAAAAACACAATGAAGGACTGTTATTTTGTGTACCAGAAGCAATGATCGAGAGCATTTTATGCAAGTATCACGACGATATGGGCCATGTAGGAGTAGATAAAGAAACAGATTTAATAAACAAAAGCTATTGGTTTCCACAAACAAGAAAAAATGTGGATGCATATATCAAAAACTGTGTGAAATGCATAGCCTAAAAGTATAGTCTAAAACCGGTAAAAAGGAAGGATTTTTACATTCCATTCCCAAAGGCACAAAGTCAAAGTCGTTCGCATTGACCACTATGGTCCCATTAACAGCGGTGATTCTAAGAAAAAACACATACTCTCAGTGATAGATTCCTGCACAAAATGTATATGGCTTTATCCCACCAAAACAACCAGTTCCAAAGAAGCAATAGATGCGTTGAGCGAATGTTTCAAGGCTTACAGTCGTCCTTAGCACTTAGTATCTGATAGATGTTCTTGTTTTACATCCCACGAGTTCCAATTATTTACAGAATCACAAAACATAAATCACATAAAAATAACAACAGGCTCACCACAAGCAATTGGACAAAATAGAATTTGCAATGAACAATACAAAAAATTGAAGTATAGATGAGTACCCGAGCGTAATGCTCTTTGGTGTTTTACAAAAAGGCAACAGTATAGACAGTTTAAAAGAAAACATACTCGAAGAAAATCAAAATAGCGATCGAAGGGATCTGAAACATACAAGATGCAAAGCAGCAATAGTCCAAGATAAAGTTCAAGCATACAATAAGAATTATGTTGACTCAAAGAGACAAAAACCTAAAGTGTATTCAATTGATGATTACGTTATGATCAAAAATTTCAACTCACAGCCAGGAGCGTCCAGTAAACTGGTACCAAAGTTTATGGGACCATATAGAATTTCAAAAGTTTTAGAGAATGATAGGTGTCGGGTTCCGCAGCCTAATATTGGCAAACTTGATAGAAACATTATAGCCAGTGGTGCAGCAGTAAATTAAATTTCCTTTTTTGTTTGTTGTTTGTACTGCCCACTGCACTGCACATTGTACACTCATATATATATGTAAGCTCCAGCCATTCTCTCGTGTTCTTTCCTTCTTTCTTTCGAATTTTCTATTACACTCTCGATCTTTCGTCTTCGCTATTTCTCTCTCCTCGGAATCTGTCGCACTCTCGCTTGCAGTAGGTCACGGGCAATTCGGCCCGCCTGCCCTCAAACAGTCTGGATATTGCTGCGCTCGCATTAGGGCACGGGCAATTCGGCCCGCCTGCCTTTGCAGCGTCTGGACTCTTCAATTGTCGCGGGCAATTCGGCCCGCCTCCTCTTGCAGTTTCGGACTCTTGAACAGGCCAAATCTACATCGCTAATCTCGCTTTCTCTATCCTATCCACACAACTTTCGTTATTGTCAATAAACCGTATCTAACTTAAATCTCGTGTTTTTCTTTCGCAAACAACGCTGCCGAAAAAGCTCGGTAGCTCAACAATAGGTATGTAGTCCGAGATAAAGAAGGTTTCCAACAAACACAAATTCCCTATTCAGGAATTATTAAATATTAATATTAGTATTAAACCATGGATCTGTGATAGTAATTTAAACAATGAATTAGATAACGAAAATATAAGCGATGAACAAGAAAGCGATGAAAATAATAATGATGAAGAAATACCTGGTCTTAAAAACGATATAAAATCAAGCAAAAAGAAACAAAAAAATACAATAAAAAGAGATGCGAAAAGAATTGCTGAGAGTAGCATAGTAGCAAGAGGCAAGGCCAAGAGAATCAGGAGATCCTCAACGTCAGGATAGGCCGAGTTGTAGTAGTACTATCCCCATACCACTGTAGATATTCCTTAGCTAACTGTAATTAACTCAAACCAATACCACTGTATATATTATTATTCTTAAGCCCTTTGTACTGTACTCGCAATACATACACAATTGTAATATACTCTCCTGGTAGAGAGCGAATAGAATAAGAAGAGAAGAATAAAAGGAGAGCGAGATCAGTTTGGATCGAGCGAGGAAGAAAAACAGAACAGTTCAGACTACAATTGCGAAAATAATGTTTAAACAAACAATTTTAACTGAACCAAAACGAACGTTCATAAGCAATCATGTATGATTTATTCTGATGATTGGTAATTAACCGATTGTTTCGAACCGGTGCAAGCCGATCGGTTCATATTGTTGAACCAAATAGTTTGACTCATATAAGTTCTAAGTATATGTTAGGCTTTACCTAAATAATGGTTACTCGTAGCAGCTCTCTGCTCCATGGCAAATCCTACTGGATTTAAGAGAGTGAAGGTTAATGAGACGCAGCCTACTTTCATAGGAAGGGAAGGAGATGTGTTGAAGTTTCCCAATTGAGTCCACGGAAAGCAAAGATGAGGAATTGTTTTTTAACTAATTCGAGCTTATCTTGCAATTTTTGGTAGTGAGGAGACCAGACACACACAACTGGAAGAATGAGATACAAATACAGAAGTTTAGTGGTAAAAGAGTCAGCAAATTCCTCGGACTATCTTTGACAAATCCAAGGACTCCTTTGGCTTTATTCCAGATAGTGTAAATATGATAGTTAGAACATAGATTTGGTACAAAGGAAATGGTGAGGTCATTAACTTTGAACAGAAGTGGTTAGATAATGTTATGGATTGAATTCGTTTCTCTTTGTAGAATACAGACGTGTTTTTGTTTTGCGCTCCGCGTATTTTCTACCTTTTTGCTTAAACAACCGGTGTTTTATTGAAAATAACCCCTATAAAAGTTCATAAATTAACAACCCACTAAATCATCTATCACTTAATCGCGAGTGCATGCCTGTTAACGTGAAAAACATAATTTAAATAATTTGCTTTTGCATCGTCTAACAGTGTGTTTTGTTTGTGCTTCTCGTAAGTACACGCAATATCATATTTAGCCGCTCTCACCTATTAGTTTTGCTGATCTATCACTGTCTCTCTTTTACCCATACTTAAATCTCGTCTTATGGAATCGGCTACGGATGTCATGGTTCGGGATTATATCTTCTCCAAACTTAATATCAATAGCTCCTCTGGCATTGTTGTTACTAAATTCATCTTCAAGGAAAAACGTAGCATTTCCTCCTTTAAAATTCTTGTCCCGGAGAAGTTTGTAAAGTACGTGTTAGAACCCCTCTTTCTGGCCCGAACACACTATCTGTCACATCTTCAGCAGCCGATCTCGACCTTCACAATCCGCTCCTCGGGTAGGAATTCTTCCTACACCATCTAATGCACTACCATCTCTCTCAAAAAACTGAATTCTTCCCCTCCTCTAAATCACTTATCAGAATGTACGAGGTCTGTGCAGTAAGCTCACCAAATTACATGCTGATAGTGCAACTTTTGATTCCGACATTATTGCCTTCTCGGAAACGTGGCTCAATCCCTCAATCTCGGATTCCGAGATTTTTGTTGACAATTTTACCGTATATAGATCTGATCGACCATCTCGAGGTGGCGGCGTTCTAATTGCTGTTCGTTCTGACTTAACTTCCCATCTCTTCCCCATCGATGAGCCCATCACTATTGAAATTATCGTTGTTAAAATCCGTCTGCGCTCTTATAATTTATTCATATCATGCTCCTACATCCCACCGTCCTCTGAATTTACTACTTATATGCTACACGTTGACTATCTTCAGTCTGTTCTGTCTCAGCTCAATGATTTAGATCGTCTTATTGTCCTCGGCGACTTTAATCTCCCAAACGTCACTTGGTCTCCATCCAATGACTCAAACTTAATGTTCCCATCTATGCAGCATGATTTCGTTGATTGTTTGTCCGATACATCTTTAGGCCAGGTAAATGGCATACGTAATAGCATGAGCAGGACCCTTGATCTTGTCTTGGTATGTCGAGGATCGCCTCTATCACTCCCTGAAGACCCATACCATCCCACACTATCAATTGATTTCCTGTTGCTTTCCTCAAGCCACACAAAACCCTTTATAAAGCCCTCGAATATATTTTGCTTTAAGAAGGCTGATTTTCTCTCCTTGAATACCTACCTATCCCAGTCGGATTGGTCATTCCTTGACGATTTCCAAGATATTGAATCTGCTACTAATGCATTCTATAGCTTTATTTTTTCCATTTTTCCCATGCATGTTCCTGTAGCCATACCCTCCAGAAATCTTTCTGGCCCTATCTGGTTCACCCCGAGATTAATAAATCTGAAGAATTTAAAATCCTGTATGTACAAAAGGTTTAAAAAATCCGGTTTACAATCTGACTTTTCGAAGTACTCGATTGCAAAATCTAGATTTTCCTTATTTAATACTTTGTGCTATAATAGATACTTGACCAAATGCAAGCTTAACTTCAAACGCGACCCTAAACAATTCTTCAGGTTTGTTAATTCTAAGCGTAAATCTTCCCAATTTCCTTCTTCCTTACACTTTAATGGTCGATATGCTGATAGGGATTGTGACATTGCCGATCTCTTCGCTTCCTTTTTTCAACGTTGCTACTCTGTCCCCTCTTCTAACCTTCCCTCTAACCTAGCCTCATCGAACGACTTTAGCAGTAGTTACTCATATCCTATCCCTTTAAATAGTTCTAACTGTATCCTTCCCCCCTTCATCGACTATGATGGACTCTTAACACATTTAAAATCGTGCAAGTTTTCGTTCAGTTCTGGGCCAGACTCTGTTCCGAGCGCAGTTCTAAAACTTTGTGCAGAATCCCTTTGCGTGCCTCTCCTAAAACTTTTTAATTTGTCTCTCGAAACTGGTGTCTTTCCCTCCGTCTGGAAAGAATCCTATATAGTTCCCTTTCATAAAAAGGGATCTAAATCGGATGTATCCAACTACCGCTGTATTTCCAACTTATCTGCCATTCCTAAACTTTTCGAAAAAATCATTACTTCTCAGCTTCAACATTTTTGTAGGTCTATATTCTCTGAATCACAGCATGGATTCATTTAACGACGCTCTGTCTCTACTAACTTACTTGAATTTTCCACCTTTGTAACTTCGGGATTTGCTAAACAGTGTCAAACTGATGTCGTTTACACTGACTTTAGTAAAGCCTTCGACTCCGTTAATCATAATCTACTAATTCATAAACTGTCCCTTTTAGGGTTTCCGACAACGCTTCTATACTGGACTAATTCTTACCTTAGTAACCGTTCTCAACGTGTCATCTTTAACTCCTCTCTCTCTATACCTGTTACTGTCTCTTCGGGGGTTCCTCAAGGTAGTCATCTGGGTCCCTTACTATTTAACCTATTTATTAACGATCTTCCTCAAATGTTAGTTCATTCCCGTGTCCTAATGTATGCTGATGACGTTAAGTTATGTTTTTCCTACAGTGACCCTTTGTCACCACTATCTTTGCAATCTGATCTGGATGCTCTTAATAACTGGTGCTTAATCAACTTTCTACCTCTTAATATTTCTAAATGCAATATAATGACGTTTCATCGTAATAAGCCATACCTCTTCGACTACTCTATCAATAACATTATCCTACAACGCCTCTTCAAAGTTAATGACTTGGGCATTACCTTTGTACCTAATCTATGTTTCAACTCTCATATCTCTACTATCTCTAACAAAGCCAAAGGAGTCCTTGGATTTGTCAAAAGATGGTCTAAGGAATTCACTGATCCGTATACCACAAAACTCTTGTATGTTTCCCTGGTTCGGCCTATTTTGGAATATGGTTCTTGTGTTTGGTCTCCTCACTACCAAAAATTTCAGGATATGCTCGAATCAGTTCAAAAGCAGTTTTTGATCTTTGCTCTCCGCGGACTCAATTGGGACCCCTCTACACATCTCCCTTCGAATTAAAGTAGATTGCGGTCTGATATCAATTTTTTTTGAACGAAAAAAAAAATTAAAATAAATTTTTACATTTTAAAATGGAATTCGCTGTGGTCTGCGATGAAAAAACCTGCAAGAAGCAGATCACCCACGACCAGCCGAGTACCCCCTGCTGGCTCTGTGATAGCGTAGTGCACGCTAAATGCGCCGGGTTATCCGGTCTCGTGGGTGATGCCATCTCAAAAAGGAATGGCCTGCATTACAGCTGTGAGGCATGCCGTCCGGTTGAGAGGGAGATGGCAGCGTTTATGCGGCAGACCCGGAAGGGCTTTAGGGAGCTGACCGTGGGCTTTAAAGAGCAATATGATCGGCTCCTAGTCAAGGAGTCTCAGTTTAGTGGTTTCAAACTACTGACTGAGTCTCCTAGGCGTCAAAAGGTCACTCCGAGGGATCTGCATGTGCCGGCTGCCCCTCGGCCGTCCGATGCTGACAAGCTGACTCCGACCACTCCAAAAGTGCAGCAGTTGATCTCGTTCGCCACTCCGAAGGCAACGACAGCTGCTGGCGATGAAAATTCGGTAGCCGAATTTATCGCGTCGGAGGGCATGCAGCCAAAATCATCCGTAGCGTCCGCGTCCGTACTGTCCGCAAACTCATTAACTGTCCCCTCAATTCCGACCCCACCAGTGAACATACGTCCCGGACCACCGGGTATTACCATCACAGGTGATAGACCTGTGGTGCCAAGATTGGTGGGGATCCCACCAAAGAGACAAGTTTTTGTCTCACGGCTTGCCGCCTCACTCCACAATTAAAGATGTGACGGCTTACATTCAATGCCAAATAAAAGCCGTTGATGTTAAGGTGGAAAAGTTTAACTTTTCGTATGCCAGGGAAATAGCTTCCTTTAAAATAAGTGTCTCTCAAGCTCACTTTAACTCCATTTGTTCTCCCAAATTTTGGCCGGAGAATTTGGTGGTGAAGGAGTTTAAGGCAAAGAAGAAGACTAGGCCCCCAATAACCTTGCCAACTAATCAGACCAGTGATCCTTCGTCATCTTCCCGCTCCACTTCCACCCGTCCAAAAAACTAACAAACTCTCTTTTAGTGACCTATCAGAATGTTCGAGGTTTGCGTAGCAAGCTCAGCATTCTTTTCCAGGATAGTGTCGCATTTGCATCCCACGTTATTGTGTTTACCGAGACCTGGTTAAAGCCGGACATTCTTAGTTCCGAAGTTTTGGCAGATCGTTACACAACTTATAGAAAGGATCGTTCGTCTCGACGTGCAGGAGGGGTTCTGATTGCTGTGGACTCAAACTTCACGTCGGAAATTTGCACAGTCCAGATCCAGCAGGAACTGGAATTTCTGTGTGTAAGACTTCCCGCTTTCTCAGTTTTCATAACTTGCTCGTATATTCCACCTTCTTCGGAAATCGCAATTTACGAGCAGCATTTGTCCGCCTTAACAGCTATTTCTTCCTCGCTATCTGACAAAGATCACATGATAGTTCTTGGTGACTTCAACTTGCCAGGAATTGATTGGTCTTCGGCAAATGAGTCTAATAGCCTGGTACCCATGGCACGACATGACTTTGTTGACGGCTTGATTGACCTGTCTCTGTTTCAAGTTAACCATGTTAAAAATTCCTTGGGTCGATTTCTTGATCTGTGCTTTGCAACGGATCCGACCTTAGCGTTGTTAACTCGAGTCCCCCCGCTCACTATACCTGAAAATGCCTACCATCCTACTTTCGAAGTGACGCTCGACCTAGGACGAACTGTATTGAATCGGTCGGGTAGACTACCCCAATGTGTCCGCTGCTTCCGTAAGGCTAAACTCGGCTAGACTCGAAGCTTAATAACCTCATTAGGGATTTTGATTGGTCCGCTTTATATTTGTGCAGTGATGTTACGACAGGCACAAACATTTTTTATGATGCACTGGACTCACTTTTTGTCTCTTGTGTCCCACTTTCCTGTCCGATTACATCAAGAAAACCCCCTTGGTTTACAAAGGAGTTATCCCATCTAAAAAACGTAAAATCCAGACTTTATAAAAAATTTCAAGAAGTTGGCTCTCCTTCTTCTTTTTCTCATTATGTAATAGCTCGGTCAAACTATTCGGTTCTTAACGCTCAATACTATCAAAATTACCTATATCGATGCAGGATACGTTTCTCTAAGGACCCCAAACAGTTCTACAGCTTCGTAAACAGTAAGCGTAGAACGTCCGCACACCCATCCTCGCTATCCTTCCTTAATATGTCTGCAGACAATGATCAGGCAATTGCGGTCTTTTTGCCCATTTTTTCCAAACTATCTATTCGCAGGACGTTTACTCTGGTCAGCCGTATCCATACGGCTTATCGAGGTCGAGCGGCATTTTCAGTCCTTTGCTAAATGAAAGCTCATTGCTTCATGATCTACGAACAGTAAAGCCGGTGTTCTCACCGAGTCCGGACGGAGTTCCCGGCTGTGTACTCAGGTACTGTGCCGAGTCTCTGTGTGGGCCGTTGCTTAAACTATTCAACCTATCTATAAATTCTTCATGCTTTCCCCCGATATGGAAAGAGTCCTTTATAATTTCTCTCCATAAGAAAGGTAGCAAATCTGACGCGAACAACTATAGAGGTATATCTAAGTTATCCGCTATTCCTAAAGTGTTTGAGAAAATTTTAACTCCGCACCTGCAGCACCTATGCAGATCACTTATATCTCCAGCTCAACATGGATTTATAAGGCGGAGATCAACCACTAATAATTTAATGGAGTAAATTTCACTTATATCTCCAGCTCAACATGGATTTATAAGGCGGAGATCAACCACTACTAATTTAATGGAGTTTACCTCCTTTATAATTAAAGGCTTTCAAGGTAATATACCGACGGATGTTGTTAACACCGATTTTAATAAAGCGTTCGACTCTGTAAACCATTCCCTTCTAGCACAAAAACTTGACCTTTTAGGGTTCCCGCCCAATCTCCTGAGATGGATCGCTAGTTACCTGTGTTCTAGGTCTCAAAGAGTCCTTTTCAAAAACTCCCTGTCCTCACCAGTTTTAGTGACTTCGGGTGTACCACAGGGGAGCCATCTAGGCCCCTTACTCTTTACACTCTTTATAAATGACCTGCCTTCTGTATTAACACACTCTCGAGAACTTATGTATGCGGGTGATGTAAAGATCTGTGTCCAGTATAAGGACATTTCTTTCCAATCCAGGTTGCAATCCGATCTCGATAGATTTCAGTCTTGGTGTTGTGCAAATCTATTAAACCTTAATGCTTCAAAATGTAAAGTAATGACTTTTCATTGTTCCAGCGCTTTTCTGGTTCCTTACACCCTTTGTGGTGGTTCTCTTGAGAGAATTACCCGGTTTGATGATCTTGGTGTTCTATTAGATCCCAAGTTAAAGTTTTCAGAACACATTTCTACCATGGTGAACAAGACCTTGGGCGTGCTTGGGTTTATAAAGAGGTGGTCAAAGGAATTTGACGACCCCTATATAACAAAGACTCTCTACACCTCTCTGGTTCGTCCGATTTTAGAATACGGCTCTTGTGTATGGTGCCCTCAGTACAACGTACACCAGGACCGTATAGAATCAGTTCAGAAAACTTTTTACTATTTGCTTTACGCGGCCTCAACTGGGATGCAGGTGTGAGACTGCCGTCTTACCCTAATAGATTGCTTTTAATAAACCTTCCAACCTTAGCTAATCGTAGGAAAATGCTTGGTGTGATTTTTGTGCACAACTTGATCAGGGGTGACGTAGACAGCCCTGACCTGTTGAGCCGCATAAACTTCACGATTCCTATTAGAAGCACTAGGAATTATAAACCCTTGTTTCTTCCGCTTTGTAGATCGAATTATTCCTTGCATGAACCATTTAGGGTCCTATGCTCGGATTATAATTCCCTCTACCATATTATATCTACTACTAACTCCCTCCCTAGTCTTAAATTACTGATACTCTTATATCTTTCCCGTAGTTAGAAAGTGCTTAATTTTTTAGTCTAACACCTAGCTCAAGGATTACGAAGGTGAATGTTTCCGCGGAGGAAAAGATAGTTAATACATATATATATGTATGTATATGCACTCGAGTGTACTAATCCGTACGACTTTGAAAACTCAAATACTAAGTCATTCGATATCACAGCTATTATGCATTTCAATGTGTAAAAATGTAAAAAAAATCCGATTTTCAAAATTGTTTTACCGTTATGATTCGCCACTTGACTAGCTCTATAGCTGGTGCTAAGGGCGATTTTGGGTTACTGTTCGTTTTCCAGATATTTGCAAAAAAGCATGGTATTCGCACGGGACAAATATAGAAGTGGTTTTCGTGGCGACCAATTCACAATCAGATTTCAGCGAAAGTTGAGGCGATATATTTATGAAGATTTATGATTAATGTTCTGCATTGCTGACTCTTTAAAATGGTAATAATTTTAAGCATGTATGGCTTGTAGTTTTTTTTAAATTCAATTTAAGCCTCTGTCGCACGGGACATGTCGCACGGGACAAAAATTTCTTGGCTTCATAAATGTTACGAAAATTCCGTTAACCAATATTGAAAAAAATGTTGTGAGATTTTTTTTAGATAGTTCAATATGTAAGGGAGACTTTGAGGAAAACTTATTATCAAGAATTTTCTTTCTTATATTCAAAAAAAAAATTGGAAAACATGACAAAAAAATACCAAAATACCAAAAAAGTTAATTTTGCTAATTTTAATATGTTTTCAGATCAAAGTTAATGAAATTATGTCAATTAATTAAATTGGCGGATTTTCAATATCTTTTAAAAATAAAATCCCGAGAAAACTATTTTTAAATGCGATTTTATTGAATTTTAATTTTTTGGCTTCGGTGGACCTTGTCAAAGAAATGACCATATGTAGTATAAAAACAGACTTCGATTCAGACACACGGAACATTCGAGAGACACTGTTTCTGTTATTTCCCTGCAGTACATATTTTGGCGCGGTTTTTGTTTTTGTTGTTGGAGTAAATGCACAGCCCATTGTTAATCTACAGTGAGCATTGCTTTTTGTTTAAACAACTCATTTACAAATCGAACATATTTCTGGAATTTCTTTCCTTTTTTATATAATTGCGACCAAATTAATAGTATTTTATGGAATCATTTTATTGATAGATCAGCAAAATACGGAACACAATGGAACACACATCCTGGAAAGACATGGAAAGTAAGTCTTTACAAATCAAAAAACTATACAAAAACATAATTAAATAATCCATTTTATTATTATTATATTATCTTTACAAATCAAAAAACTATACAAAAACATAATAAAATAATCCATATTATTTCAGTGCCGATGCAATTGAAGTTACCCAACGAGGCTCAGGGATCCCCAAAACTGACATACATTAGTACATAATTGTAATTTTAAATAAAAGAAAAAGAAAATAAATGAATACACTCCCTACTTATATACGCCTTTTTTTTCATTTACATCTTCACTTATTATATCCCTAACATTTTCGAAAAAACCATCGCTTATTAAATGCATGATTTTTTGGATAAAAACATCACTTATTGTATGCCTTATATTTCGGATAAAATCATCACTTATAGTAAGCCTTATTTTTTCGAGAAAATCATCACTTATAGTAAGCCTTATTTTTTCGAGAAAATCATCACTTATAGTAAGCCTTATTTTTTCGAAAAAATCATCACTTATAGTAAGCCCTATTTTTTCGCACTTCTCGATGACCATGTCATCCCCTATGCTCCTAGGACATCGCAATGTTAAAGTGAGCAGTTCATCGTTCCACGCGACATCACTTATGTCAGCTGGGGTGCTCACGCTGAAATCGATGTGTCAGCAGATTTGTAAGCGATGGCCCGTACTGCAGGGTTTTTCCTGTACAAACCACACACACACCAATGAGTTTATGACGTTTTTTTCGACATTGCTTTTCACCAAGCACCAAACAGTGTTTATTGTTTCTCACTGTTTCTATTTGCTATTTACGTGCCTGAGCCCATAACACTAGTCAACACGACATTTCCGCTGTCGCCCAAAATGATATTTTCTGATCGATTTGGAAATTTTTTTTTGTTTAGTTTTAGTATTTTTTAATTTGTTTTTTTTTTCAAAGGTAGTGTTTTTATTTTTCACATAAACTAATTTTCTTATATCTGGTTGTATTGTAATTTTGAAAAGCTGACAAATGCAGCCAGATCCGACCCAGACACTTTGTAGGTGCAGCATAAAGTCTGGAATATATTAAGCTTTCAAATTAAAAATTCATAATTTTTTTCAGTATTTTTCCCCGAAATTTTATCTTTGACAACTCAGGAAAAGTGGAAAAAATAATATTTTATTGCTGACATTTTTAGTTTAAGATAGACACATTAATTAGGCGTCGTTTAAGGTATCGTTGGTAAGAATCGAAAATGTTAGACATTAAGTATTTTTTTTTCCTCTTTTCCTGAGTTTTCAAAGTTAAAATTTTGGGGAAAATTTCCGAAAAAATGTATGTACCTTTGCAGTACTACTTTCCGATCCAGCATATCTACTTACAGTAAGAACAATAAATTTACAATCTTGTTAAACTGCTTAGCCGACCCCATGTTCTTGAACCCGAGATCCCCTAATTATAGTTACCACACCCAGAAACCAACAAAATAATGTGAAGCCCGGCTCGGCGAGCATACCCCAGCCAAAGCGACGTCACAACCTTTTTTGGGTACGGCTACCATTTTCACTCGCCTATTTAGAATTCAGAAAATTATCTGATGGTGGTGGGTTACTGAGTCAAAAACAATAACAAATTATTCTTCCACCACTAATAAAAAATATTCTTCCACTTTAATTTGATTGAAATTGAAGTTATAGTGCTAACTTCTATTATTTCTACCCGTATCGACGAGCCGCAAATTTGTGGACTAAGGTTAAATAGATTAGAGCGAAGCTGGAGCGCAACAAAATTCTCTCTCGCTCTTGGCGAATTTGCTCCGCTTCGCCACCATAGATAAGTTAGGCTTACGATTTTTTTATATGAAGAAAAATGAATTATCGTCGAATCATCCTTAAGACAAACGCACGCCCTATAATTTCTCTCACAAATTTTCGAAGTTAAAATAAATAATAATAAAATACAAAATAAATCTAATTGCAGCCACCAAAAGTTGTGTCGTTTGGAAAAACTATTCAAAAATTACACTACCGTCGAATATTGTTTGCAATATTAACACCTGTTTTAACACAAATCAAAATTCTAGTCTGACCAACTTAAAATGTTCATGATTCTTATTAGACTATAAGCTATTTGTTGAGCTACTGAGCTTCTTCACCAGAAAGTATATATATTCTTGATCAGCATCAATAGCCGAGTCGATATAGCTATTAGACGTCTGCATGAATGGCAAAAAAAACACATTCAAATGTACAAAGCCAAAATTGAATTGAGTGAATACTTGTACAAAACGAAATGAGAATGAGTGAGTGACTCAAGTCGTGCTTCCCTCGGCTGCACAAAAATATACCCGAAAAGAAACGAAGTGAGTGAGTGAGCAGCAGAAGTAATTAAATGTTGTATTACATATAATTTATATTAGAGTTTAAAAACATAATATGCAAATATCAACACAGAAAACATTTATAGACGGTCACAACTACACATTTTGTTTCTAAAATTAAAACACAAGCTTTAAACAAAACAAAACACAAAAACAACACGCTAAAATTTGCCGGCAAATACATTTATTTTTTTCTGCAGCTTCGCCCTCCATTTCGAACGTCTGCTCACATTTACTCGAAGCACAAAGTGACTACGCAAAGTATTCTTCGAACTACTTGAGTAGTTCGAATGTTTTCGAAGTTTTCATTTCATTTTCCTCTTCTTTCCTTATACTCTGTCTTTCGACATGAGACACAACATGTTCTACTTGCGAAACAGTAATATACAGATTCGTCTCATTCTGTCTTTTTCACTCACTCATATTCTACTCAATTCGAATGTACTCAATGTGGCTTTGTTATGAATGCATTCAAGCAGACGTCTAATAGCTATGTCTGTCTGTCCGTCCGTCTGTCCGTCCGTCCGCCTTCATCAGCACCTAGATCTCAGAGTCTATAAAAGCTAGAGCAACCAGGTTTTGTATCTAGTCTCCTGTGTAATCACACTACTACAAGTGTATTTCAAATGAGCGCCCTAATCTCAGAGACTATAAATGCTAGAGCAACTAAATGTTGTATCCAGTCTCTTATATTATCACACTACTACAAGTGTATTTCAAAATTTCGCTCCGCTGCCTTCCGCCCACAAAAAGGACGAAAGTCTGTGGAGTCCACAATTTTTAAGATTCAAGAAAACTAAAAAAACAGAATCATTGGAAATGACCGTGTTTACCAGATTGCCAAATCTGCATCAGGTCTGATCATTATTATAGCCAGAGGGAAGCAATGAAATTTTAGTCGCTACGCAACGCCTGTAAAGCGCTTACTCATTCCCTCTCTCTCTCTCGCACACACTTCCACGTCTCATTTATGTAGTTATACATGTATATGTAGAAGCAGATGTAAAAATTATATGTAAATAAAAATGGAAGCTTCTAACTTCTAATATATAAAAATCTAGCAAAAGGCTCGACCTAATTTTTTGAAATTTTCCATTTCGGCCAACAAGCTCATATATAGACGGACTGAGTACCGGGTATAGAGTAGGGACGCGGCCTTTGCCGCTGCTCACAATGTTCCCCCGTTATTATTAAACAGTTGAGGGTGTTTGTTATATCCCTTGCAGTAATCATTTCTCATTTAAATTTCCCCAATAATTTGTATGTGGCCTTAATTGAGACACATTTGTAACGACTTGCAGCTTAGGCGCGATCCCAATGCGCAAGTGGTCAAGAGCCTTCAGAGTTGTTCTGGAATAAGGAGAAGACGCTAAGTCGGACCATATTACCGTCTTATCATTCGGTAGATACTTGTTAAAAAAAATTTTTATGCGCCGGAAGTCCTTTCACTTCTGATTTTGCGCATTTACAGCCAGTTCCGCTTTTAAAAAGACAGGATAGCTGATTGCATACTCGCGTATGCAAAATTTCTAAATTTATTATGTTTTTTGGAATTTTTAAAATTTTGTATTTGTATATGTTTTTTTCAGAGGTAGTGCTTTTTCCACATACAAGATAACAAACGCAGCAATAAATCGCATACAAACATTTTGTCGCTGCAGCTTACCGTTTTTAAATAATTAAGCATTCAAATTTGAGCATTTTTTTGAAGTTTTTTTCGCCTACATTTTGATTTTCAAAACTCAGGAAAAGTAGAAAAAAAAATATTTCCGTTCGGTAGCATACCACCTGCCATTTAACCGTTCAAATCCATCGATTCTTTTAAAACGATAACTTAAACGACTCCTAATTGATATGCAATATAAAAAAAAAAAAAAACGTCAAAACAAGAAACAAGAAATATATTTTTTTTTCTACTTTTCGTGAATTTTTTAATCTTAATATCGGGGGAAAATATCACAAAAAAACTATAAAATTTGCAAGCCTAAATTTTCCACACGGTAAGCTGATAGGCTTTTTACACTTGGTGCGTTACCTATCGATATCGGAAAAGACGCAGAGAAGCAGAACTGCCGTTTACACTACAGCGGCTTTGCGTCTTTGCGTCTTAGAAGAGAAAGACAAATTTTGTAAAAAAAGTAAATCATGTTCGAAAATTAACGAAATATGACGGAAATAGGGTTGATTCTTTTAACTGCGGTGACGCAAAGTGAGGAGAATATTTTGAAGTGCATGGAAGTGTTTGAGTTATCCTCAGAAAAGTTGCAATTTGTCTTGCAACTGCAACGTCCTCCTTGCGTTTGGACCCTTGTAAGTAAGGAGCAGATAATGTTCTCTCTTTTCAATTAAATAATGTATTCTAAATTGCAATAGCCACGATATAGTTCATTTTGGGAGGAAAATGTTGTGCAAAACTGCGATGCCTTTTTTTAAAGAATTTTTCGCATGGAGAGGAGTACTCTCAACATTCTTGTTGGACCGTTGCCCAATCTCAACTCTCGACTGACAATCCTTCTGGAGAAGAGAATAGCCACAGCATAGCCCGTACGGTAGGGAGTCTATTTGGTGTACCAAGGGCCATTGTCTGCCGCATATTACTGGAGTTTTTTCACGAGATAGTTGCTCAACTCGCTGACAAGTATCTGCCAGCATACTTTCTTGCCCTGAGAAGATCACGGAAACAGTGAAAGGATTCAAAGACAAAAAATATGAAATCAACCGTATTGTTGAAATGCTTGTTTTATAATAAAATTAGTTTCAACGATTTTTTGTAAGCTTTACATGTATTTTTGCCCCTTTTTACTCAGCTAAAAATATTACGCGGCAGTATTTAAATTTGATTTTGCTGTTTTTTGTTGTTGTTAGTGGTGATAGTTCCGCTGATTAGGCAGTAGAGAAAATGACACCAAAAAATGATGCCAAAAGGAATTTTGTAGAAAATGTGTATTATATTCACGAGCGAGGTATTTACATATTTTAATGTTTTTTAGTTACATATCATGTAAAAAAGTCTATACCTACCATGTCAGCCATAGTATTTGGTGCTAACCTGAAGGTAGTCTGACCTTCGTGATAATTTTTATTATGATCTTTTATTAATTTGTAGTTGTCCTCAAATGCTTTGAAACTTCGCTTTTCGTCAAAACTACGAACGTACTTCCTATTATTTATCTTCTATAAAAAATATTTATACATAAATTTCGGTTCTTACATTCAGTCAATGCTGTACCTACCTTAAATTGTTCAAATTCACTATTTATGTCTAAAATAGATACATTTTCGAAGTAGTTAGCTTTAAGATTCGATAAAACACAGAAACTGTATATTATTAAAATTTTCCACATGTTTGTAAATTAAATTATATCAAACAAATATTCAAAAAAAAACAAAACTTCGCAAGATTAAGTATTTATTAACATGCAAAATACAATGTCAGCATAAAATCGTGAATACTCCAATTTCTGTTACATCAAGTAAGGACTTGATATGATTACATCGACTTCTTTATACCTTATATTGATATTAATCACATCAAACCAAAAAAAAATCATTTCAAATACTAAAACTAATCTCGGCATTCTGAAGATTATATATACATACATATTCCCTTGAAGTTAGACGACCAATAAATCTACAACCACACAGTTAACCTGTGACCATGACCAAAAGTATTACTTCATGGTTATAATTAGAATAATTATATAAACAGAATTGGAATATTGAGGGTAAAAACAAGTTCATTTTAAAAGTTCGAATAAACAACGGATGATATGCCATTGCAGAAGATAATATAAATAATATCCAATCTCATAGAGTATATACATACATTACACTACTCGACAAAATTCAACTTTTTTTTCCTTTCTTTGTCATAGGTAGAATTTTAAAGAATTTTTAAAAAATTTGGTATTTTTTGTCATACGTAGTGCCTATGACAAAAAATAACAACTTTTTTTAAAATTCTTTAAAAAAAAACTTCACTATGAAAAAAAAAAAACTTTTTTTAAAAATTTTGAAACATTCAAATCTGTCAGAAAAAGTAATTTTTGGCGACAGCGAAAAAATCGTGTCGACTAGTGTTATTGACTATGTTTGCTAGCCCAGTCAACCCAGCAATGAGTGTTTCTCAGTTGTTGAATTTCCACATAACAGAAATGAATTAAAACGGTGGAACGTTTTGATTCGCAGCTAATTCTAATTATACTTTCATATCCGAAATACAGTCAGTCACTCTCCAGCTTTCACTAAGTTTTTCGATTTACTTTTTTAACCAAAACGTTTTCATTTGAAGTTGCTCCCGTTTGCACAAATTCTTGTTTTCGATATGTTTAATTGATCAAATGTTGTTCCAAAAATTGATGGTGGCGTTCGACAAACAAATGAATTCGATGAGGAAGATCTTTTTGCACTGCTAATTAATTTAATGAAAGTATACCAAGAAGGGTGCTAATGCTTGAAATTAAATTGCAATCCAAGTAAAATATTATGTACAAGACTATGTGTTATCTGTTTTATAAGCGGTGAGGCACGTTTAGTCATTGTCTTCCCAATTTATTCCAATTCACTTTTCTTCAGATATAGATCTCCAAACTGTTCACTCGATTTGAAAATTCTTAAAACTACATTCAGCTATCATTTTTAACTGAAAATTGAGCATCCGCTATTGAAAAACCTCCCAACAATAAAGAACTATATTTTTCAACTACTTGTTTGGAAAAAAGACCTCGGTTTAAAGTGCGCGAATTAAAACATCTTAAATGCAACACCAGTGTATTTAATATGGCTGACGAACTTTTGAGAAAATAGCATGAAAATTAAATGGCTTATGTTCAAAAAATTAATTCGTTGCACTTGCAGAAAACATGTCTTTACCCAGCTGTTCTGTTATGCGCATTCTGCGAGCACTGTCCGCGCTTTTATTCAGGTTTCTTTGTACTGTAAAAAAATGTAATTCGCAAAGACTAGTCAACACGACATTTCTACTGTGGCCCAAAATCACTTTTTCTGATAGATTTGGAGATTAAATTTTTCTTCAGAATTAAAGTTTAGTTTCGTTTCAAGATTTTTTTAAAATCTGGTATTTTTTTCATGTTTATTTCAAAGGTAGAGCTTTTATTTTGTACATAAATTAAATTTTTATATCTGGTTGCATTGATTTTGGCAGTTCTCAAAAGTTGAAAATTGTCGCTATAAATTACACCCAAGAATTTTGTAGTTTCAAATTACCGTCTGAAAAATATTAAGCTATCAAATTTATAAATTTTTTGTTGTATATTTTGCTGAAGAACTTAGCGTATTTATTAAATGCAAATTCACTACTTTTTGTACTTCATCATTAGCAATGAATGTAAGTTGAGCTTATAAGCTTTTTAAGAAAAAGACTTTTTAAGACTAATGGAACTCTAGACTTAGGTAATTATTCCAAGTGCTTATAAGAAGCCAGTTTAAAAAGTATCAACCAACTCCAAAGAGGTACCGAGCTCAAGATCATTGAATTAATTTCAATTGATACTTTTAAAGTTATGGATCAAAATTAATTATATAGATGTACATACATACAGAGAGTAGCTACTCGAGCCGGTAACCCAAGTGAAAGGAAGCAATTTGACTATAAACACCCAATAATCCTACTATGGAGAAGAATAAAAAGGCATACAAAAACCTTAGCCAAGAAAAAAAAACTCGAAAAAAAAATGCCATACATACAGATATCTACGATACGATATCTAGTACGATTCCTAAATAAAGAAAAAACTAGAATCTTTTATTTTTAAGTACGGTCCCGTGGAGACCTTTATGACGGAACTGGAATGAAAAAAAACATGGAAAGGACAAGCTACAAGGTCATAAATCAGAACATATAAAAAATGATAAGATATGTAATAAAAATAGTTACCAAACAGTTTTTATGATAGATTTCTACCGAAAAAAACGGCCTGATCAGCTGTGTATTGGCTGATCTATACACAAATATGTACATATTATATATTAATTTCTTTTATTCATTTAAATATTAATCAAACCGGAAACAAAAACAAAATTATAAAATTTTCATATTAAAATAACTTAATTATATTACGTTATTTTCCAAAAGGAGGGAACAACAAAAGAAGTTGTATGTAGTAACATTTTGTTGCAGTATTTACACAATCATAAAGTCCGAAGCATAACTTGAGTGATCGTATTACGATCACCCAAGAATAACTCAAGCAAAATAGGTACACCGTCAGCATTATGCAACGGGCCCAATGAAGCGGCGGCGCACTGACCCGCGCTCCCGTTGCCTGTAGCGGCAAGATCATACATACATACATATATACAAATATATATTAACATATAATTCAGCCGCTGCGCTGCCGGCGAGACCGACAGCGTTGCTTCACTGTTTTAGCCTTAAAAGGCATTAGACTATATCGAAGCGAGAAATCATTAAAGAGACACCAACCAAATTCGTCGTGTGTTCTTCAATTATATTACAGTTCCAAGATTCCTGGGGATAAGTGTTCGAGGTCCAATCTATAAGTAGCTACTCTCTCTTGCACGTGCTCCAGAGCCGTTGAACACAATTTCCCATCGAACAACCTTCTCGGCTATAGCGGCGTTAAAATGTTCCTTGTTCCATGTGGACACCTTTGCTGATTCGTCTTGGTTTTTTTTGGATATTTCTCTGCGTGGCGCTGATGTCGATACCTTGAAAAAGACTCTCTATTGGGGCAGAGGGTTCTGATACCACGAGGCCACGATTACTTGAAGATGCAACACCAGACGTTGTTGGGGGACGGGCTTGCAAAAACCTTATTTGCGAAAACCGCTAGTCGGCGTCTCAACTCTTCGACAGTTACAGAACTGTCTAAACCGAACTCGAAAGTAATCATCTTCAACTCGTTTTTGCGTCTGACTGAGATTCACCTGACTCCCATGTTGAGCTAGTCTCGAAGCTGTCACGTTGGCACCGTACGCGGTATAAAAATCAATCGTTTAAACCGGAACGCCAGGGGTTTTAGAATGTAGGTATCCAGCAACGTGGTACACCGAAAGGTTGGAATCTTGAAACGGCGGAGACACGACGGCCTTATTCACAGGCGCTGTGCCGAAGAGCTGTCTTAGTCGAGAGGCCGAGATGCACGCGGGCTTGTGAAAACAGAGTATACGTGGGCTTGTAGCTGACTTTCCTGGCATAGTCTGACTATGTTCGGGGCCAGTCCTGGTGCGATTTGGTTAATTTTTCGGCTCGAGTTTGTTATTTCCCGTTTGGCGGAGGGGAATGACACGAGATGGAACTCAGACGCAGCTCGAGGGGAGATACGTTTGTAACGGCGACGTTTGTCGACGTCTCCGAATCGGCCGACAACACCACGTGAACAAGCAAGGGACGAATGGTTAGATTAGTAGACTAAGATCGTAGGGTGTGGGTAGTGTTAGGAAGGAAAAGCGGTAAGAATTCAGCGCGTAAACATATAAATATAAACTATAATATACCCCCTGAGTCTGGAGCCACTGTCTTTCCTTCACATGTAACGCAGATTACGCCTTGTCTTTTGCCCTCTGCGCTGTGACTTCACATTGTTCGTTGTACGTACATACATGCATTCATATAACGGTGATCGCATTCTGCTTTGCTTGTCTACTGGGCTACGTCTCGACATGTGGGTTTTTTCTCTATCTCTCATCTTATCTTTCCGTCGGTAAGTAACGGAGATTACACAGAGCTTAGGCCCGATTTGCTGGCCGCAAGGCTGTACTTCTGTACCACGTTTTATTACTATTCTTCTACAAGTTTCTTCTCGGGTTTATGCGATGCTATCTATGCGATATGCTTATGGATCTTTAGGCCACGAAGGGTGGAATCCTCCAGAAATCTATCATTTAAATTAACTCAACGGTCCCTGCTCGAGCGCCATCTTTAAGGTAGTGTTCTGGGGGTGGGATACAGTTCTCAGTCTATCGAGGTTCACTTACAGTTTATTTGTAAGTTGCTGAGACTGCTGAGATCGGAGTTCGTATTGTTAAATGGGCGCTACCGAGTCACCGCTAACGGCGGGACCTTCGAGAGACATAACTTAGCGACACACCAAGCCCCGATCACATCAGGGTAAATCTCCTGATGCAAAAACCAGAACTAGATGCTTGCGTCGACGCATTTCTCGACGACCACTAACACTTTATTAGATGTCATTTTTTGTCCAAGTCTCTTTGTATCTGTTGCTGCTCTTGTTGTTGCTTATCGTGTCATTTCTTTTTACTTTTTTTGTGTTGTTTCTTTTTTGTATTCCAAATTCCCATTCATTCATTCACTCCTTTATTCGCTCACTCACTCCCTCACTTGTTTAAAGTGTTCATTCATTGAGCAGCAGCAGAAGGTCTGAGACAATAACAAGAAAAATAATATGTACGAGTTTGTGTGCAACAACATGATCTCTTATTTTTAACGTATTATATGCAAATTGACAGTAAAAAATAGACCATCTAATGCAGACTATTGATATGCAATATAAAAAAAAAAAAAAACGTCAAAACAAGAAACAAGAAATATATTTTTTTTTCTACTTTTCGTGAATTTTTTAATCTTAATATCGGGGGAAAATATCACAAAAAAACTATAAAATTTGCAAGCCTAAATTTTCCACACGGTAAGCTGATAGGCTTTTTACACTTGGTGCGTTACCTATCGATATCGGAAAAGACGCAGAGAAGCAGAACTGCCGTTTACACTACAGCGGCTTTGCGTCTTTGCGTCTTAGAAGAGAAAGACAAATTTTGTAAAAAAAGTAAATCATGTTCGAAAATTAACGAAATATGACGGAAATAGGGTTGATTCTTTTAACTGCGGTGACGCAAAGTGAGGAGAATATTTTGAAGTGCATGGAAGTGTTTGAGTTATCCTCAGAAAAGTTGCAATTTGTCTTGCAACTGCAACGTCCTCCTTGCGTTTGGACCCTTGTAAGTAAGGAGCAGATAATGTTCTCTCTTTTCAATTAAATAATGTATTCTAAATTGCAATAGCCACGATATAGTTCATTTTGGGAGGAAAATGTTGTGCAAAACTGCGATGCCTTTTTTTAAAGAATTTTTCGCATGGAGAGGAGTACTCTCAACATTCTTGTTGGACCGTTGCCCAATCTCAACTCTCGACTGACAATCCTTCTGGAGAAGAGAATAGCCACAGCATAGCCCGTACGGTAGGGAGTCTATTTGGTGTACCAAGGGCCATTGTCTGCCGCATATTACTGGAGTTTTTTCACGAGATAGTTGCTCAACTCGCTGACAAGTATCTGCCAGCATACTTTCTTGCCCTGAGAAGATCACGGAAACAGTGAAAGGATTCAAAGACAAAAAATATGAAATCAACCGTATTGTTGAAATGCTTGTTTTATAATAAAATTAGTTTCAACGATTTTTTGTAAGCTTTACATGTATTTTTGCCCCTTTTTACTCAGCTAAAAATATTACGCGGCAGTATTTAAATTTGATTTTGCTGTTTTTTGTTGTTGTTAGTGGTGATAGTTCCGCTGATTAGGCAGTAGAGAAAATGACACCAAAAAATGATGCCAAAAGGAATTTTGTAGAAAATGTGTATTATATTCACGAGCGAGGTATTTACATATTTTAATGTTTTTTAGTTACATATCATGTAAAAAAGTCTATACCTACCATGTCAGCCATAGTATTTGGTGCTAACCTGAAGGTAGTCTGACCTTCGTGATAATTTTTATTATGATCTTTTATTAATTTGTAGTTGTCCTCAAATGCTTTGAAACTTCGCTTTTCGTCAAAACTACGAACGTACTTCCTATTATTTATCTTCTATAAAAAATATTTATACATAAATTTCGGTTCTTACATTCAGTCAATGCTGTACCTACCTTAAATTGTTCAAATTCACTATTTATGTCTAAAATAGATACATTTTCGAAGTAGTTAGCTTTAAGATTCGATAAAACACAGAAACTGTATATTATTAAAATTTTCCACATGTTTGTAAATTAAATTATATCAAACAAATATTCAAAAAAAAACAAAACTTCGCAAGATTAAGTATTTATTAACATGCAAAATACAATGTCAGCATAAAATCGTGAATACTCCAATTTCTGTTACATCAAGTAAGGACTTGATATGATTACATCGACTTCTTTATACCTTATATTGATATTAATCACATCAAACCAAAAAAAAATCATTTCAAATACTAAAACTAATCTCGGCATTCTGAAGATTATATATACATACATATTCCCTTGAAGTTAGACGACCAATAAATCTACAACCACACAGTTAACCTGTGACCATGACCAAAAGTATTACTTCATGGTTATAATTAGAATAATTATATAAACAGAATTGGAATATTGAGGGTAAAAACAAGTTCATTTTAAAAGTTCGAATAAACAACGGATGATATGCCATTGCAGAAGATAATATAAATAATATCCAATCTCATAGAGTATATACATACATTACACTACTCGACAAAATTCAACTTTTTTTTCCTTTCTTTGTCATAGGTAGAATTTTAAAGAATTTTTAAAAAATTTGGTATTTTTTGTCATACGTAGTGCCTATGACAAAAAATAACAACTTTTTTTAAAATTCTTTAAAAAAAAACTTCACTATGAAAAAAAAAAACTTTTTTTAAAAATTTTGAAACATTCAAATCTGTCAGAAAAAGTAATTTTTGGCGACAGCGAAAAAATCGTGTCGACTAGTGTTATTGACTATGTTTGCTAGCCCAGTCAACCCAGCAATGAGTGTTTCTCAGTTGTTGAATTTCCACATAACAGAAATGAATTAAAACGGTGGAACGTTTTGATTCGCAGCTAATTCTAATTATACTTTCATATCCGAAATACAGTCAGTCACTCTCCAGCTTTCACTAAGTTTTTCGATTTACTTTTTTAACCAAAACGTTTTCATTTGAAGTTGCTCCCGTTTGCACAAATTCTTGTTTTCGATATGTTTAATTGATCAAATGTTGTTCCAAAAATTGATGGTGGCGTTCGACAAACAAATGAATTCGATGAGGAAGATCTTTTTGCACTGCTAATTAATTTAATGAAAGTATACCAAGAAGGGTGCTAATGCTTGAAATTAAATTGCAATCCAAGTAAAATATTATGTACAAGACTATGTGTTATCTGTTTTATAAGCGGTGAGGCACGTTTAGTCATTGTCTTCCCAATTTATTCCAATTCACTTTTCTTCAGATATAGATCTCCAAACTGTTCACTCGATTTGAAAATTCTTAAAACTACATTCAGCTATCATTTTTAACTGAAAATTGAGCATCCGCTATTGAAAAACCTCCCAACAATAAAGAACTATATTTTTCAACTACTTGTTTGGAAAAAAGACCTCGGTTTAAAGTGCGCGAATTAAAACATCTTAAATGCAACACCAGTGTATTTAATATGGCTGACGAACTTTTGAGAAAATAGCATGAAAATTAAATGGCTTATGTTCAAAAAATTAATTCGTTGCACTTGCAGAAAACATGTCTTTACCCAGCTGTTCTGTTATGCGCATTCTGCGAGCACTGTCCGCGCTTTTATTCAGGTTTCTTTGTACTGTAAAAAAATGTAATTCGCAAAGACTAGTCAACACGACATTTCTACTGTGGCCCAAAATCACTTTTTCTGATAGATTTGGAGATTAAATTTTTCTTCAGAATTAAAGTTTAGTTTCGTTTCAAGATTTTTTTAAAATCTGGTATTTTTTTCATGTTTATTTCAAAGGTAGAGCTTTTATTTTGTACATAAATTAAATTTTTATATCTGGTTGCATTGATTTTGGCAGTTCTCAAAAGTTGAAAATTGTCGCTATAAATTACACCCAAGAATTTTGTAGTTTCAAATTACCGTCTGAAAAATATTAAGCTATCAAATTTATAAATTTTTTGTTGTATATTTTGCTGAAGAACTTAGCGTATTTATTAAATGCAAATTCACTACTTTTTGTACTTCATCATTAGCAATGAATGTAAGTTGAGCTTATAAGCTTTTTAAGAAAAAGACTTTTTAAGACTAATGGAACTCTAGACTTAGGTAATTATTCCAAGTGCTTATAAGAAGCCAGTTTAAAAAGTATCAACCAACTCCAAAGAGGTACCGAGCTCAAGATCATTGAATTAATTTCAATTGATACTTTTAAAGTTATGGATCAAAATTAATTATATAGATGTACATACATACAGAGAGTAGCTACTCGAGCCGGTAACCCAAGTGAAAGGAAGCAATTTGACTATAAACACCCAATAATCCTACTATGGAGAAGAATAAAAAGGCATACAAAAACCTTAGCCAAGAAAAAAAAACTCGAAAAAAAAATGCCATACATACAGATATCTACGATACGATATCTAGTACGATTCCTAAATAAAGAAAAAACTAGAATCTTTTATTTTTAAGTACGGTCCCGTGGAGACCTTTATGACGGAACTGGAATGAAAAAAAACATGGAAAGGACAAGCTACAAGGTCATAAATCAGAACATATAAAAAATGATAAGATATGTAATAAAAATAGTTACCAAACAGTTTTTATGATAGATTTCTACCGAAAAAAACGGCCTGATCAGCTGTGTATTGGCTGATCTATACACAAATATGTACATATTATATATTAATTTCTTTTATTCATTTAAATATTAATCAAACCGGAAACAAAAACAAAATTATAAAATTTTCATATTAAAATAACTTAATTATATTACGTTATTTTCCAAAAGGAGGGAACAACAAAAGAAGTTGTATGTAGTAACATTTTGTTGCAGTATTTACACAATCATAAAGTCCGAAGCATAACTTGAGTGATCGTATTACGATCACCCAAGAATAACTCAAGCAAAATAGGTACACCGTCAGCATTATGCAACGGGCCCAATGAAGCGGCGGCGCACTGACCCGCGCTCCCGTTGCCTGTAGCGGCAAGATCATACATACATACATATATACAAATATATATTAACATATAATTCAGCCGCTGCGCTGCCGGCGAGACCGACAGCGTTGCTTCACTGTTTTAGCCTTAAAAGGCATTAGACTATATCGAAGCGAGAAATCATTAAAGAGACACCAACCAAATTCGTCGTGTGTTCTTCAATTATATTACAGTTCCAAGATTCCTGGGGATAAGTGTTCGAGGTCCAATCTATAAGTAGCTACTCTCTCTTGCACGTGCTCCAGAGCCGTTGAACACAATTTCCCATCGAACAACCTTCTCGGCTATAGCGGCGTTAAAATGTTCCTTGTTCCATGTGGACACCTTTGCTGATTCGTCTTGGTTTTTTTTGGATATTTCTCTGCGTGGCGCTGATGTCGATACCTTGAAAAAGACTCTCTATTGGGGCAGAGGGTTCTGATACCACGAGGCCACGATTACTTGAAGATGCAACACCAGACGTTGTTGGGGGACGGGCTTGCAAAAACCTTATTTGCGAAAACCGCTAGTCGGCGTCTCAACTCTTCGACAGTTACAGAACTGTCTAAACCGAACTCGAAAGTAATCATCTTCAACTCGTTTTTGCGTCTGACTGAGATTCACCTGACTCCCATGTTGAGCTAGTCTCGAAGCTGTCACGTTGGCACCGTACGCGGTATAAAAATCAATCGTTTAAACCGGAACGCCAGGGGTTTTAGAATGTAGGTATCCAGCAACGTGGTACACCGAAAGGTTGGAATCTTGAAACGGCGGAGACACGACGGCCTTATTCACAGGCGCTGTGCCGAAGAGCTGTCTTAGTCGAGAGGCCGAGATGCACGCGGGCTTGTGAAAACAGAGTATACGTGGGCTTGTAGCTGACTTTCCTGGCATAGTCTGACTATGTTCGGGGCCAGTCCTGGTGCGATTTGGTTAATTTTTCGGCTCGAGTTTGTTATTTCCCGTTTGGCGGAGGGGAATGACACGAGATGGAACTCAGACGCAGCTCGAGGGGAGATACGTTTGTAACGGCGACGTTTGTCGACGTCTCCGAATCGGCCGACAACACCACGTGAACAAGCAAGGGACGAATGGTTAGATTAGTAGACTAAGATCGTAGGGTGTGGGTAGTGTTAGGAAGGAAAAGCGGTAAGAATTCAGCGCGTAAACATATAAATATAAACTATAATATACCCCCTGAGTCTGGAGCCACTGTCTTTCCTTCACATGTAACGCAGATTACGCCTTGTCTTTTGCCCTCTGCGCTGTGACTTCACATTGTTCGTTGTACGTACATACATGCATTCATATAACGGTGATCGCATTCTGCTTTGCTTGTCTACTGGGCTACGTCTCGACATGTGGGTTTTTTCTCTATCTCTCATCTTATCTTTCCGTCGGTAAGTAACGGAGATTACACAGAGCTTAGGCCCGATTTGCTGGCCGCAAGGCTGTACTTCTGTACCACGTTTTATTACTATTCTTCTACAAGTTTCTTCTCGGGTTTATGCGATGCTATCTATGCGATATGCTTATGGATCTTTAGGCCACGAAGGGTGGAATCCTCCAGAAATCTATCATTTAAATTAACTCAACGGTCCCTGCTCGAGCGCCATCTTTAAGGTAGTGTTCTGGGGGTGGGATACAGTTCTCAGTCTATCGAGGTTCACTTACAGTTTATTTGTAAGTTGCTGAGACTGCTGAGATCGGAGTTCGTATTGTTAAATGGGCGCTACCGAGTCACCGCTAACGGCGGGACCTTCGAGAGACATAACTTAGCGACACACCAAGCCCCGATCACATCAGGGTAAATCTCCTGATGCAAAAACCAGAACTAGATGCTTGCGTCGACGCATTTCTCGACGACCACTAACACTTTATTAGATGTCATTTTTTGTCCAAGTCTCTTTGTATCTGTTGCTGCTCTTGTTGTTGCTTATCGTGTCATTTCTTTTTACTTTTTTTGTGTTGTTTCTTTTTTGTATTCCAAATTCCCATTCATTCATTCACTCCTTTATTCGCTCACTCACTCACTGTTTAAAGTGTTCATTCATTGAGCAGCAGCAGAAGGTCTGAGACAATAACAAGAAAAATAATATGTACGAGTTTGTGTGCAACAACATGATCTCTTATTTTTAACGTATTATATGCAAATTGACAGTAAAAAATAGACCATCTAATGCAGAGACTTATATATATTCCTCTCCAACACTAGCTATTTGTACAATAAATTTGTAACATTAAAATATACCACTGTAAAGCCAGTCATCTCGTCTAGGTTTAAGCTGGGTACGAAAAATAACTGCCAAACTTCATATAAAAAAAACTGGGCCAGTAATTTTTCGTTAGTGTTCTCCTGGAGTCAGTATCCAGCAACGTAAGCGGAATCCACGAATTCTTATCGATAGTATCGATATTCACACGAATGTGGACTGTTAGAACAGCTGATGAGGGTGCCAGGAAAATATATGTGCACATTATTACTGAAGTACAAGTGAGAGGTGGAGGCAAAATCTGTGCTCAAAAGCAAAAAGAGATATGAACATTTTTAAAGTGAGGAGAAGAATGCTTTAAAAAAAGCAGTTGAGGCAAGACCATGTTTTTGATGGATCACGGAAAATAAGCATTTTGATAATTTTGACATTTTGGCGCCTCCGACTGTGCTGTACTTCTTTCTACAACAATATGTGCCGCTACCAACACAATCACTTCATCGTCAGAATTACTTTTCTTCCTTTTTTTAATTTTAGTTTCATTTTCAAAATTGGCGCTGTTTACAAAACACAGCTGATTCATGAGAGTGACCAACCTTTTTTTATGTTCTTGGTCACACTATTTCACTTGAGTTCCACACAACCGAAATAAAGAGCAGATTCCTGTCAGTAAAATTTCACGGTGCTGGAGACAGGCCTTAATCATTAATTATTTTAATAACTGTGAACAAATTAATGTCTTACCTCCCTTGTTCAGTTCTGCACCAACACTCTCCCACGCACTTTTCACGGACATGTTGTCGAAGTGCTTCTTTTCCGTGATCCGCCACAGACACGGTCTTGCCTCAACTGCTTTTATTAAGGCTATCTTCTCTCGTTGGAAATTCGAGTCCCTCTTGGTGAATTTGCGACTTTGTTTTCCCTCCATTTTTGAAACTTCTCACTTCACTTCAGTAATAATGTGCAGACATATTTTCCTGGCACCCTCATCAGCTGTTCTCACAGTCCACATTCGTGTGAATATCGATACTATCGATAAGAATTCGTGGATTCCGTTTACGTTGCTGGATACTGACTTCAGGAGAACACAAACGAAAAATTACTGGCCCAGTTTTTTTTATATGAAGTTTGGCAGTAATTTTTCGTTTCCGCGGTGCTGGATACCCAGCTTTATTATGTTTTGTAGCGAATGAATGTAAGACTGCATGGACAGGACAGCCTTAGGTACCATCGCAGCAAACTCGCCAAAAGTGGCAGCGCGGGCGGCATCGAATTGGGTAAAAATAGGGTCAGTGAAACTGTTGATTGGCAGTTCGCTGAACATATGGCCTTTCTGCCTGTGATGTCATTGGAAAGACGGTATGTTATAATCCGACATAATTTACTATTTGCACCTATGTATATGTACCTTTTGTTGTAGAACCAAAGCAAGCACAAGCACATTTGTGGACAATCCAGCATGCAGCCCCGATGCATGCTCAAGCCCTCCTGCGAATCTGGACGACGAATGCTGGGAGCTCTCAGATTATGATTTCGAGGCAAGCACGTCGTCGGCCTATTCATATGTAAGTACTATTTATATACATATATTTTATTTTTTATATTTTATATATTATAACAGTAGTAAACTAAAATTCCCTTTGCAGCAGTCAAAGGCTTCCAAAAGACGAAAGGTGGAGGAACCCACAGGACTGTATAACCTCGCTGGGGTACTTAGCGAGTACATCAAGGAGATGAAGGAGAAAGCCGCCAATGATAAAGCCGATATAGCCCCATCCAGAGCAATATTTCCCTTTTGGAGCGAGCTGCTGGGTCAGTTACCACCAGAAGCAGCAACAGCAGCTGAAATGGAGATGACCAAGGTGCTCTATTTAAAGGTTTAGGAGAACCAAAAAAAATAAAAATAAAACAAAAATAAAACAACAAAATAAAATAATGGAATTTTTTATTATTGGTGGACACCAGCAGATTCATTCTGCCAAGGTACTGAACCGGTTTCGGAGTTTACAAAATCTTTCACAGTGTTTCTTACAAACTTTGGGTAATCCTGTACCCAACCACGGAAGGCTTCTGCTCTACTTTCAATCGAAACGTTTTCAATCGTGTCACCATAATCCCTTGGGCTTATTCTCATCATAAAGTTACATATGTAAATAACAGCATGCCGCAGTTATATTTTGCGCTCTGTTTGGGCCACATCGTAACGTGTCTTGAACAGCAAGCCACCTGTAACTCAGGTTCAGGTTTGGTTCCACCAAAGAAAATAGATGGTTGAACTGGTGTTCATCCATCCAGTCAGGTCCCACTTCACTCTTCCCATCAACCATCGTCGGCCGCACGCAACCCAATTCGCCGTCGGCGATCGCGAAGGTCGGCTTGCGGACCACCCGAAGATGGAGAGGCGTTTTGGCTCTCTTCTCTCTTACACTAGGTTTCCTCTGCTCCAACACTCACATCGTTATGGAACCTCCCCTTTTCCTTCCTCTGCTTCAAATAAGGATTTACCCAACAATTGTGACACCTCCGTCTAGGCTGTGCTTCTTTCTGTTTTTCAGCAACAATATACGCCGCCACCAACACAATCACTTCGTGCTCAGAGCTCATATTTTACTTTTTTTAATTTTAATTCAACTAATACAATTGGCGCTGTTTACAAAAAACAGCTGATTCATGAGAGTGACCAACCTTTCTTTATGTTCTTGGTCACACTATTTCACTTAAGTTCCACACAACCGAAATAAAGAGTAGATTCCTGTCAGTAAAATTTCGCGGTGCTGGAGACAGGCCTTAAAACTAAACTAAATCTGTGATAAATGAAGACCTTGATGTTCAAACCTGTATCCAGCACAGCGAAATTTTACTGACATGAATCTGCTCTTTATTTCGGTTGTGTGAAACTCAACTAATGTAGTGTGACCAAGAACATAAAAAGTGATTTACCACTCTCATGAATAAGCTGTGTTTTGTAAACAGCGACAATTTTGAAAATGAAACTAAAATTAAAAAAAGCAAGAAAAGTAATTCTGACGATGAAGTGATTGTGTTGGTAGCGGCACATATTGTTGTAAGAAGTAGTACAGCACAGTCGGAGGCGCCAAAATATCAAAATTATCAAAATGCTTATCTTCCGTGATCTGCCAAAAACATGGTCTTGCCTCAAGTGCTTTTATTAAAGCAATCTTCTCCTCACTTTAAAAATTTTCATATCTCTTTTTGGTTTTGCACACAGATTTTTTCTCCACCTCTCACTTGTACCTCAGTAATAATGTGCACATATATTTTCCTGGCCTGCATGTCAGCTGTTCTTTCAGTCCACATTCGTGTCGATATCGATACTATCGATAAGAATTCGTGGATTTCGTTTACATTGCTGGATACTGAGGCCAGGAAAACACAAACGAAAAATGACTGGCCCATTTTTTTTATATGGAGTTTGGCAGTAATTTTTAGTTTCCGCGGTGCTAGATACCCAGCTTAATGCTTTAAATCAGCTTTTTTTAAACTTAAATATTCCTGTGAGCTCGTGAACTACAGACCAATCGCAGTACTGCCATATCTCTCGAAAACATTTAAAAATATAATGGAGAAACAAATAAACTATCTAGAAACAAATAAACATTTAGGTAATAAGGATTCCACATTCATAAAAGGTAGAAGCTGCGCGAGAGCAATCATGAAAATAGTGTAGTAACCTTTTTAACGCTGCTAGACTTTAGTAAGGCTTTTGACACAGTCAATCATGAGATTCTCGTAACCAAGTTAAAAAACAATATAATTTTTCCACTAACGCAATTAAATTGATATCCGTGACGACGTACTGTCTTTGTCCTACGCCAACTGTCTTTGACACAACCATATTTGTCAATCAACATCAGAATGACAGTTGCAAAAGCATTAATTATTCCAGTCCTAATGTATGGTGAGATATTTTTTTGTAATCATGACGCCGCAGGCCAGCAAAAATTAAAGTAGCTGTTTGGTGCAAATCCAATATTGCACTAGTTTGTGCCGCTAAGCACAGTTGATTCGGTTTTAGATGGACACGGGAACCGGACAGACCGACAGAAAATACTTATGCGCTGTTTTGAGTTTTTATAAGTGTTTTTTAAGTGTTTTTATTCTGGCAGCGTCGCCCTCTTCATAAGCCGCCGCTGCCAGCATTGGCTTTGTTTGTATAAGAGACATTTTGCATTTCAACATAACATTTCAACTCTTCCTTGATTATAAATTTCTCATAATACTACCGGCAACGTATTTTCCTTAACAGTAGCCTTTAACAGCATAGCAAGATTCGTGTTATTACTAGGTCGTACCGATCACGTTATTAGTTTTGAATATTTGATTCTATTTCTATACAGCCTCACAAAATTATTTTTACTAAGACTTTCAATCTGCCGCAGAGGACCAATAATATTGCTTGCTTTAGAACTCTTGTTCGAATAGACACTTCTTTATCTGGGCTGTCCGACTTTGGTATCAGCTACCACATTTTTTGAAAACAATTGTCAGCGCACCACTGTTTAAAAATTACTGTCAAACTTCATATAAAAAAAACTGGGCCAGTAATTTTTCGTTTGTGTTTTCCTGGAGTCAGTATCCAGCAACGTAAGCGGAATCCACGAATTCTTATCGATAGTATCGATATTCACACGAATGTGGACTGTTAGAACAGCTGATGAGGGTGCCAGGAAAATATATGTGCTCATTATAACTGAAGTACAAGTGAGAGGTGGAGGCAAAATCTGTGCTCAAAACCAAAAAGAGATATGAAAATTTTTAAAGTGAGGAGAAGACTGCTTTAATAAAAGCAGTTAAGGCAAGACCATGTTTTTGGCGGATCACGGAAGATAAGCATTTTGATAATTTTGACATTTTGGCGCCTTCGACTGTGCTGTACTTCTTCTTACAACAATATGTGCCGCTACCAACACAATCACTTCATCGTCAGAATTACTTTTCTTCCTTTTTTAATTTTAGTTTCATTTTGAAAATTGGCGCTGTTTACAAAACACAGCTGATTCATGAGAGTGACCAACCTTCTTTTATGTTCTTGGTCACACTATTTCACTTAAGTTCCACAAAACCGAAATAAAGAGCAGATTTCTGTCAGTAAAATTTCGCGGTGCTGGAGACAGGCCTTTAACGATAAATTAAAAAGTTATCTAAAAAATTAAAAAATAAATGTTTAATTATTTGCTTTTTAATGTGACTTCCTTAGTACTTTAAATTTTAAATAATAATTTTAAAGATTCTTAAAGATAAGTTCAACTGTTTAGCATGTTAAATCTGATTGTGACTAGTGCACTAATATAAAAGTATGTGACGTTCCTCGGCCGGGGTATGCTCGTCGTGCCGGGGTTCACAGAAATTTGTTTGATTTCTGGCTGTGGTAGCTGAAATAGATGCCCTTGAGTCAAGAATAAGGCGTAGGGTTAAGCAGTATAGCAACAAAGTAAAATTCTTTTATTCTTCTTAATAGTACAAGGTAGTTGTGATGGATAATGTCGGCCTCCGGTAGGGTTCTTCTGTCGCAGTCTTCCTTCTAACTTGGCTACTCGGCCGCACATGGCTGTTGTTGGGTGCGGATCGTGGTTGGTCGTCGGTCCTGTGGAGGGGAATCGCGACAGAGGTGAGTACACTCTGAAGCGACGAGTGGTTACAGTGGTCAACACTCTCTGAGTTCGGGTGACGGATAGAGGTGACTACTGGGTGGCTGCAGAGGTGAATACTCTCTGTGGAAACGAGTTGGTTGCAGAGGTGAATACTCTCTGTGGAGACGAGTTGGTTTGCAGAGGTGAATACTCTCTGTGGAGACGAGTTGGTTTGAAGAGGTGAATACTCTCTGTGGAGACGAGTTGGTTGCAGAGGTAAGAACTCTCTGTGGAGACGAGTTGGTTTGCAGAGGTAAGAACTCTCTGTGGAGACGAGTTAGTTTGCAGAGGTAAGAACTCTCTGTGGAGATGAGTTGGTTTGCAGAGGTAAGAACTCTCTGTGGAGACGAGTTGGTTTGCAGAGGTAAGAACTCTCTGTGGAGATGAGTTGGTTTGCAGAGGTAAGAACTCTCTGTGGAGACGAATTGTGACAGAGGTAAGAACTCTCTGGGGAGGAAGGATCAGGACGGGTAAATGTATAAAAAAACGGGCAAGTGGAAAAGCAAGCTTTTACCTTTGGTACGAGCACCGTTTGGAAAAATGGTGGGAAGTTAATCCCAGGCTGTTCAGCGATGAACTGCCCCGATTCGAGCTCCCGTGGCTTCTTTTATTGCCCAACATCAGCTGTTTTTTCCCTTGGCACGCCTGGCGCCATCTGGGCCCCGGCTGATCGTGCGCAGTGTGACCGTTTATGGTCTGGTGCTGGTCCCACTGGTCTGTTTTGGCGCGTAGTTTTAAAAAAAGAGGTTTTGTTTCACTCGGAATGTGTTTTATTTCATTACTCCTATTCCTTATTTATTTCATTATTTGTTCTACTTCATGTTCAGTCTTTCGTTTAACTAGGTATTGTGGCGTCGGCGCCGTTGCGTATGGCGCTGGGCGTCACACTCCCCCCTCCTCTCCGAGGCGGTTGTCCTCCATCTTCTTGTGCAGGTACCAGGGGCCGATGCGTACGTCCCCGGCTCGCCCGATCCGTACCCAGCACGTCTCGCTGCCTTTCCATAGTCGGAATCTTCGCTGCGCGTGTGGGTGTCTGGAGTCCAGGTTGTCCTGCACCTCTTTGTTGTGCCTAGCGGCCAGTTGGTGCCCCGCCGGTGTGTTCCATGCGGTGGGAATGTTGCCTGGTTCGCCCTTCCTCTCGTCTGTCTCGTGTTGTTCCTCCTGCGGCGTTACTGGTCCAAGGTCCAGGATGTCCCTGTCTTCTTCCTCGACCTGCTTGGCCTATGTGAGCTTCGACGGCAGCTCTGAATGTGGCCGCGTTGGCATCACCCGGCTTATCCTTTTGCGTTTGTTGTAATCGTATATTTCCGGTTCCGGGTTCTGCTGTTGTTGCTGGGTTGCCGTTTGGGTGGTGCTTGTCCCGTTATCCATCCGTAGTTTCTGGGCTCTTTTTGGTGTTGTCACCCTGGTACCCGACACCTTCATCCGTGTCCCTAACGGTGGAGTGTATGCCAGTGTTTGCGTTTTTCTCCCTTTGCTCTTTTCCTCCAGTAGTCGCGGTTTGAAACGCTTTGCCGTTGTTTCGAATTTTGTACCCATTTCTCTGAAACGATAGAGAGATGGTTCTGTTGTTGCCTCGGTTGTTTCTGCTGCGGTCGTTTTTAGCTGCGAAACGTGCGCTCTTAATTTTTTGTTAGTATTGGGATTTTTTACTGTTACAATCACCGGGGAAATTATCTCGAGGATCTGACAGGGGCCGTCGTATTTCGGTTCCAGCTTTGCCGTTGTTTTGTCGATTTTTGTTGACATTGGGTGTGTTTTCACCCATACTACGTCCCCTATTTTGGGCCTCCATTCCCGTTTCCTTAAATTGTAGTGTCTTGTTTGTTTTGCCGCTGCTTCTTCCATATTTTGTCTGGCCATCGCTTCTGCCTCTTGTCGTGTTTCTGTGTTTTCTCGTAGTATGTCGACGAATCCCGATCCTATGGTCACTTCGTCGAACAGGTTCCCTGGCAGCCTTAATTCCCTGCCAAATAGTAGGTATGCCGGGCTGAATCCAGTTGATTCTGATCTGCTGCTGTTCATCGCTAGTGTCAGTTCTGGTAGATGTTCGTCCCATTTGTTGTGTTTTCCGGCGGCAAACTGTGCGATCATTGTTTTTAGTGTTCTGTTTGCCCTCTCCGTTGGGTTTTCTTGTGGTGTGTAAGGTGCTGTGAATTTTTGTGTTATACCCCACGTTTCCATTACCTGTTTTGTCTTTCGGCTCGTGAACTGAACTCCGTTGTCCGATATCAGCTGTTTTGGTGCGCCTCCCCTTGCCAGTATTTTCTCTCTGAACGCCTTTAGGAAGGAATCAGCTGTCGCCTGTCTAGCCGGCGTGACCTCCACCCATTTCGAAAACTTATCGATAAACACGATTATTACTGTGTTTCCATGCGAAGTTCTGGGGAGTGGTCCGACGAAATCGACACATATTGATTCCCACGGTGCGTTTGCTATTTTTGTCAACATTTTTCCTGCAGCCGCTTGCTGCGAACTTTTATATTTTTGGCAACTATCGCATGGTGACATAAATGGTTGTAACCCCAACGCCCATCTTGCTATTCGGCCGGATGGACTCTCAATGGAATTGAGCCATTTCAAGGCCTGGTGGTCTGTGATGACAATGAATTTATATCCCTCCAGGTACATTTTCATCTTGTTGATGCCCCAATAGATGGCCAGGCATTCCTTCTCTGTCGCGGAGTAGCGTGTTTCTTCATTTTTTAGCCAGCGACTTGCATATGCGATTACGTGCTCTCCGTCTGCATCTTCTTGGGTTAGCACTGCGCCGATCCCACAGTCACTTGCGTCCGTTTGCAGAATGAACTGTTTACTGAAGTCCGGGCATGCTAGAACTGGTGCTTCTGTGAGGCACAGTTTGAGGTCATCAAAAGCTTTCTGATGGGTTTCTCCCCAATGAAATTTTTCTCCCTTTTTTAGCAGGTCTTGTAGTGCCTGTGCACATTCGGTAAATGCTGGTACGAACCTTCTGTACCAATTAGCTAGTCCCAAGAAGCTGTGTACCTGCTTGAGTGTCGTTGGCGCAGCTAATTCTCGTACCCCCGCAATTTTATCGGGGTCCGTGTGAATTCCGTCTTCACTAACCATGTGACCCAGATACTTCAGTTTTTTTTGAAGAAGTGGCATTTTTTTTCGTTAATACGAAGATTTGCCCTTCTCAGTCGTTCCAGCACTTCTTGCAGCTTCTGTCGGTGTTCCTCCTTCGTCCGCCCGATCACGACAATGTCGTCTAGGTATGCGAAGGCGAATGGTTCCATATCTGGTCCGATTACCGTGTCCAAGGCCCTCTGGAAAGTTGCTGGGGCTGTCGTGAGCCCGAATGGCATTACTTTCCATTGGAACAATCCTCGCTCTGGTGCAGTGAACGCGGTGTATGGTCGGCTGCGGGTTTCCATTGGGATCTGCCAGTACCCTGACTTCAGGTCTAGGGTGCTAATAAATTTTGCTTCCCTGAGCTGGTTCAGGATGAAGTCCATCCTGGGCATTGGGTACGCGTCTTTTTCTGTTTTCTCATTCAGTAATCTGTAGTCCACACAGAGCCTCCATTTATCCGTTTCTTTCTTGTTTACTAAGACCACTGGTGCGCTGTATGGGCTTCGTGAAGGTTCTATCAGATCTTGTCTTATTAGTTCGTCTATTTCCCGGTTTATTATCTCCATTTGTGCCGGGTTGCGGGGATAATACCTCTGTTTGATGGGTCTGTCATCTTTTAGGAATATTCTATGCGATGTTATGTTGCTCACTCCTTTCAGTGTTTCGAACTTGGTGACTTCTGCCGTAATCCATTCCTCCAGGTTTTCATCTACTGTCTCTGGTTTCGTGTTTCTTAAATGTTCTTCCGCTTGCCTCGTACCGGGTTCCTCGTTGATCCTTACGGATGCCTGGGCACACGTTATTGTTGTGCCCGTGCTCTCTAGAAAATCCATTCCTAGTATTGGGTTGTCTGGTAACCCTGCCATTATCAGGAATGTTTGTTTGGATGTACGTCCTCCCAGTTCTACTGTTGTTTCGAATCTTCGTGTTGTCTTGCGTGTGCTCCCATCTGCCAGTCTTATTACTCGCTTTTCGTTTTCTTCGGTTCCGTCGTTTTTTATTTTCTTTGCCGTCTCTTCGCTGATCATGCATCTTGAGGCCCCTGTGTCGATGATCACTTTCATTATCTTTGTGCCGATCTTTGCCCAGCCCAGGAGTTCCTTGTCCTTGTGTATTAGACATGTTGTCTCCTGCTTGTGTCGATCTGGGCTTCGGGAGCTTGCCGGTTGACTCCCGAGCCCTGCCCGTTTTCCTGTGGCTTTCTACAGCATTCTATCGTCCGAACCCCTTGTCTGTTACATGTCCAGCAAAACAGGATCGGTTTTTTGATACATGTCCTCGCCTCGTGTCCGTTCTCCCCGCACCGGCGGCATTTTTGTCCCCATTGTGGCTGTTGTTCCGTTGGGCTGTACTGTGGTTGTTGGTGCCATTGTTTTCCGTTAACCTTTGACAGTCCCGCTTCCGTCTCTAATCGTTCGAATTCCTCCGCCGTGGTCATGAATTCTGTTAATGACTTGAACTCGCTTCTTTTTACATACAGCTTGATAGGTAGCCGGCAGCTTCGGTATGTGATCTCTAGCTTTTCTTGCTCTGTGTATGTTCCGAACCTCATTAACTTCCTTAGAGCTTGCACATACTCCCTCACTGTCTCTGTTTCCGTTTGTTTACGGTTTGTCACCTGTTTTTCGAGTTCCTCCTGGTACCTGGGAGATATGAAATTCTCCTTGAGTCCTTCTTTTACTTCTTCCCATGTCGTTACGGGTGTTGGCTTTGTATGCCACCAATCCAGTGCACTTTCCTCCAATACTATTGGCATCGCGAACACCAAGTGGTCGTATTCCACTCCATATGTCTCTGATAGCTCTTCCATCCTGCTTAGGAACTCCAGCAGATCTCCTCTTCCCGCGTAGGTCGTATCCCATTTCCGTATTCTATCTATTATCGCTACCGCTTCTGGCGAACCCTTCCGTATCTGTTTCGGGAATAGCGATTTTCTTCTTCCTGATCTTGTTTCTCCTTGGGGCTCCTCTGTCGTGATCTGTATTTTCGCACATTTTTGCGGCGATTGTTGCCTTGGGCTCTTTTTTGTTTGTGTTGCCGACAGCTGTTCCAGTCTCTCCTGGACATGAGCCGGCAGGTCTGTTCTCTCCATGAATTGTGATAGTTGTCTTTTTAGGATTTCTATTTTTTCTACTTTCTCCAAGCCGAATTCCTCGCAGTAGCCTTGTAGTTCTGTCTTCGTTGCTTGACTAATCCACTGTTTTGCCATCTTGACCTTTTCTAAGACTCTATTATGCTACCACAACCTGCTCGGGCGCCACTGTGACGTTCCTCGGCCGGGGTATGCTCGTCGTGCCGGGGTTCACAGAAATTTGTTTGATTTCTGGCTGTGGTAGCTGAAATAGATGCCCTTGAGTCAAGAATAAGGCGTAGGGTTAAGCAGTATAGCAACAAAGTAAAATTCTTTTATTCTTCTTAATAGTACAAGGTAGTTGTGATGGATAATGTCGGCCTCCGGTAGGGTTCTTCTGTCGCAGTCTTCCTTCTAACTTGGCTACTCGGCCGCACATGGCTGTTGTTGGGTGCGGATCGTGGTTGGTCGTCGGTCCTGTGGAGGGGAATCGCGACAGAGGTGAGTACACTCTGAAGCGACGAGTGGTTACAGTGGTCAACACTCTCTGAGTTCGGGTGACGGATAGAGGTGACTACTGGGTGGCTGCAGAGGTGAATACTCTCTGTGGAAACGAGTTGGTTTGCAGAGGTGAATACTCTCTGTGGAGACGAGCTGGTTGCAGAGGTGAATACTCTCTGTGGAGACGAGTTGGTTTGCAGAGGTAAGAACTCTCTGTGGAGACGAGTTGGTTTGCAGAGGTAAGAACTCTCTGTGGAGACGAGTTGGTTTGCAGAGGTAAGAACTCTCTGTGGAGACGAGTTGGTTTGCAGAGGTAAGAACTCTCTGTGGAGACGAATTGTGACAGAGGTAATAACTCTCTGGGGAGACGAGTTGGTTGCAGAGGTGTATACTCTCGGGGGAGAAAGATAGCGACAGAGGTGAATACTCTCTGGGGAGAAAGATAGCGACAGAGGTGAATACTCTCTGAGGAGAAAGATAGCGACAGAGGTGAATGCTCTCTGGGGAGAAAGATAGCGACAGAGGTGAATACTCTCTGGGGAGGAAGGATCAGGACGGGTAAATGTATAAAAAAACGGGCAAGTGGAAAAGCAAGCTTTTACCTTTGGTACGAGCACCGTTTGGAAAAATGGTGGGAAGTTAATCCCAGGCTGTTCAGCGATGAACTGCCCCGATTCGAGCTCCCGTGGCTTCTTTTATTGCCCAACATCAGCTGTTTTTTCCCTTGGCACGCCTGGCGCCATCTGGGCCCCGGCTGATCGTGCGCAGTGTGACCGTTTATGGTCTGGTGCTGGTCCCACTGGTCTGTTTTGGCGCGTAGTTTTAAAAAAAGAGGTTTTGTTTCACTCGGAATGTGTTTTATTTCATTACTCCTATTCCTAATTTATTTCATTATTTGTTCTACTTCATGTTCAGTCTTTCGTTTAGCTAGGTATTGTGGCGTCGGCGCCGTTGCGTATGGCGCTGGGTGTCACAAGTATATAACTTGTAGCACTATGAATTGTTAATTAAAAATTAAAAACAAAAAACCCAATGGGCCTTAGATTCCTTTACGGGCATAAAATCACCTGGACTGGACGGAATTTTCCCAGCCACGTTGCAGGTGACCAAAGAGGTGATCATCCCCTGGTTTTTTTGCTATATATATATATGTATATGTCGAGGTGAAAGGGGTATTTTGGTTCCCGTCGAGATTTGCAGTATTCATTGTCTTGGTTTTTGTTACTCGATGACGCACCAATAGCCGAATAGTCAACTGCCTGGGCAGACTTCCAAAAACTGAGTGAGCAGCAAGAATCAATGACAAGTTCATCTCTCTCTCTAACTCCAATACAAATATGAGCAAGCTGACAGAGAATAACCGAAAATACACTGCAAACAATTTTAAGACCCGACATATATATATATATCCTATCCCTTTAAATAGTTCAAACTGTATCCTTCCCCCCTTCATCGACTATGATGGACTCATAACAAATTTAAAATAGTGCAAGTTTTCGTTCAGCACTGGGCCAGACTCGGTTCCCAGCACGGTTCTTAAAATTTGTGCAGAATCTCTTTGTGTGCCTCTCCAAAAACTCTTCAACTTGTCTCTCAAGACTGTCTTTCCCACCATCTGGAAAGAATCCTATATAGTTCCCTTTCTAAAAAAGGGATCTAAATCTGATGTCTCTAACTACCGCTGTATTTCCAACTTATCTGCCATTCCTAAACTCTTCAAAAAAAGCATCACTTCTCAGCTGCAACATTGTCTCATCGGGGGTTCCTCAAGGTAGTCATCTGGGTCCCTTGCTATTTAACCTATTTATTAACGATCTTCCTCAAATGTTATCTCATTCCCGTGTCCTAATGTATGCTGATGACGTTAAGCTATTTTTTCTTACAGTGACCCCTTGTCCCCACTATCCTTGCAATCAGATCTTGATGCTCTTAACAACTGGTGCTTAACCAACATTTTACCTCCTAACATTTCTAAACGCAATATCATGACTTTTCACCGCAATAAGCCATACCTTTTCGATTACTCTATCAATAACATTATCCTACAACGCCTCTTCAAAGTTAACGACTTGGGCATTACCTTTCTACCTAATCTATGTTTCAACTCTAATATCTCTTATATCTCTAACAAAGCCAAAGGAGTCCTTGGATTTATCAAAAGATGGTCTAAGGAATTTACAGACCCGTATACTACAAAACTTCTGTACGTTTCTCTGGTCCGGCCTATCTTGGAATATGGTTCTTGTGTCTGGTCTCCTCACTACCATAAATTTCAGGATATGCTCGAATCAGTACAAAAACAGTTCCTCATCTTTTCTCTCAATTGGGACCCTTTGATCCAACTCTCTTCTTATGAAAGTAGGTTGCGCTTAATTAACCTCCACTCTCTTAAATCCCGTAGAATCTGCCAAGGAGTTCTCTTCCTCCATAAGCTTCTCTCTGGTGAGGTTGAATCGACTGCCCTCATCAGTCTTATTAGTATTACTGCTCCTTTCCGCCCGACTAGGCATTGCTCTCCTCTTCATCTCCAACTCTGTCTTTCTAACTACTCGGACTATGAATCTTTCCGTAGCCTTTGCCGTAACTATAACCAATTTTTCCATATGTTTTCCTTTGATACTAGTTCTAATATGGTCAAAATTATCTTAATCAATAACTTAATTTAATTTAAATAGCTGTAATTGGGAATTGTTCGGCTACCGGCTTTTCTCTAAACTTAATTTGGCTGTTGTTGGGACTTTATCGGCTACTGAGCCGATAATCAGCCCCACCGGGTCTGAGTATTTGCATTAGCCCTTTTCTTTTAATTATTGATATGTAATTTTCACCCTTACAGTTTAACTGTACATTGTTAAACTTTAAACAAAATAAACAATAAACCAATATATATACGGCACGCTTAAGGACAGGCTTTATCCCTATCCAATGGAGAACTTCTAGAGTTGTATTTTTCCCGGAGGCAGGAAAGTGCTGTCATGTTGGTCACAAGTATTATAGCCTTACCTTTTTTCTACTTAAGACAATGGTAAAGCTGCTGGAGCGACTCATCAGAAAGGAAGTAGAGGGACTGATGTCAACCAACCAGCATCAAAGGAAAATACGTGGAAACAGCACCACACTCGCTAGTAACTACAGCCGCGAAATCCCTCAACACAAAGAAATATGCACTAGAAGTATTTGTTGATATATCCGAAGCATTTAATAACGTGGCTATAAGCGCAATAATAGATCACCTAAAAGCAAACATCACACACCCAGAAATTAACCTCTGAATAAAAAACCTCATAAGTTGTACACGAGTTCAATCAAAATGGGGCACCACCCCCATGGCCTCCAGCCTCGAGCATACAGAGGCACACCTAAAGATTTTTTTGAAGCTATTTTATTGAAATATTTTATGTAGTTATTGTCAATTATCAATCTTAGAATATTATCTTATACCTTTATTATACATTTACTAGTTTCTACCTAACTTGTGTTTGAAGGAACTAGCTACGTGACGAAGTGCAACCTGAGTTTCACAAATCTTGCATTAAAACGCATTTTATAGCATCAAACACTTGCTCTACTTATCAAACTCAGTGCATCGCCACTTTTCAGCCCGTTCAGTTGCCGATCGGGATTGGGTCCATCGCGCGAGGAATTGGTTCAACCCATAGATCAGCCATTAATAAGCTCTAGTAGCGTGACCGCTCAAATCAACGCAGCTGTAATGAAAATGCAGAACGAACTGTTAACACAGTTAACAAGTAAGATGGTAAACCTCTTCACCGCAAGCCTCGAATCTCACTTGGGGAATGTAGCACAGCGACCACCGACCCCCTATGTAACGGATAAAGAATCACTCGATTGACTTTAAGGGCTTTTCGGGGCAAATAGGGGCAGAGAATCTCCAGAACCATGGCGGACCATAGCTATGTCTACTGGAACTGATTATCGGGTATGTCGGGTCAAGCAGCATAAACTAAGTCATAGCAAGTCTAACGTCTGACCCCGACGTGATCAAATGTTAAGCTAGTGAGCTTAAGACTGAAATGCAAGTACTGACGGCGTACTTGCCGTGCCCTATGAGGCGGCGTTTGACGAGCGGGAGAGAGCGCGAATAGGAGAGCTAGAGCAGTTCGGACTGCTGCTAAGCCGAGTACAAAGAATGTTTATGTATATATAAATAAGCGAAGAAAGCCGCTGCCGTGCGTAGGCATATGCGGTAACAAATGACTTTTACATAGTGGGAATTGCAATACATCGAGATGTGGATTTACGTTAGACTTGCTATAACTTAGTTTATGCTGCTTGACCCGACATACTCTCCCCGTTGAAACTCTGTCCTTCAACAGCATCTTTAAGGGGCAGCAGACACAGCTTGTTAACGGCTCGTTTTGTAAGTCCAGATGAGGTCTTCAGTACGGCGACTCTGCAAACGCCATCTCTTCCGGGTAGAAGCTCGACCACCCTCGCCAGTGGACACTTCATGGGCGGAAGATTCTCATCCTTGACAGGGACCATATCGGCGACTGCTACACTGGGCTTCGCAGTACGCCATTTTGAGCGTTGCTGCAGCGAAGTGATGTACTCTTCCATCCACCGTGACCAGAAGAGCTGCTGCAGGTATGAAACGCGCTGCCAGCCATCCAACCGATCAAATTTAAGCTGTGTGCCATCAGGTTCAGCGAACGAACCAGGAGGGCCACCGTTCAAGAAGTGCGCTGGAGTTAGGACATCCAGATCGGCAGGGCTCTCTGAAATTGGAACTGAAGGTCTCGAATTAATTACTGCCGTGATGTGGCATAACAAAGTCCGCAGTTCGTCAAATCCAAGAACCGAGCTGCCTATCGCACGGTAGAAGTGGTACTTGGCCGTCTTAACTGCCGCTTCCAAAAGGCCACCAAAATGCGGGGAGCGCGGAGGAATGAAGTGCCAGTCTATCGATTCCACCAAGCAAAAATCTAACACGGCCTTTTGATGATCATCGCTAAGGAACAGGCGTTTTAACTCCATCAGCTCATTCCTAGCGCCGACAAAATTTGTTGCGTTGTCTGACCAAATTTGCCGCGGCTTCCGTCGGGTACATATGAAGCGCTTTAGTCCATGAAGAAAGGCAAGTGTGGACAAATCCCTAATCAGCTCCAGATGAACAGCCTTGGTAGCGAAGCAAATGAAGACACAGACGTAACACTTGACTGGGCCCTTATTGCGTGTCTCCGATTTGTAGAAAAATGGCCCACAAAATTCGACGCCTGTGATCTCAAAGGCATGAGAACCGTCGAGCCGCTCCTTGGGAAGATCCGCCATTATATGCTCCAATACTCTAGGCTTCATTCGAAAGCATCTCACGCATTTGTTCACTGCCTTGTTTACAGTCTTCCTCCCCCAATGGGCCAATATTGGGATCGAATAAGTCCAAGCAAAGCTCGAGGTCCAGCGTGGAGATTCCGCTCATGAAAGTGAGAGATTATGGAAAGAGTTAGTGGATGGCTGCTGGGCAAGATATTTGGATGACGGCCATCAAAATCCAACGAAGTGTTCTTTTGTCGACCATCAACCCTGAGCAGACAAATCTGATCCATTATTGGCGACAATGATGCAAGTGAGCTAGATGGGGAAACTGATCCTCTGGACCGCAGTGACTTCATGTTCTCCCATAGCTGAGTACGCTGGACTAGACGCAGCAATAATTGTGTTCCATGCTCAATGTCCAAGGCAATCAGTCCGGGATGCCGAATGCGATTGCAAAACTTGTAAACGAATCCGAAAACGCGTTGCAAGGAAGCAAACGAATTCGCATACTTGGAGTCAGCTACAATGTCAATGTAGGGAGATTTTACCAGAAGAGTAATCCGGCGAAGCTCAAGGGCTGGTTTGTCCGGTAGTACTGTGGGCGGCCAGTCATCTGAGGGGCCACGAAGGAATGGAGGTCCATGAGCCCAAAGGGGAGAATCGTTCAGCTCAGTCGGAAGAGCCCCTCGAGAGAGAATGTCGGCTGGGTGTAAACCTGTGGGAACATAACGCCATGTCATGTTGTCGGTCATTTCCTGAATCGCTGCCACTCTATTTGCGACGAATATGTTAAATCTTGACGACTCATTTAAGCGAGAACAGCCTCCAGACACGACCCATCCCAAGCGAGTTTTTTGAATTGAAGGCAATCCTGGCAGTAGTTTGATCTGACCAACACAAAGGAGATCGTGACTTGCTCCAATTAATAGATCGACGCGCTGAGGCCTATAAAACTCCGGATCCGCTAGTGGTATGTTCGCCGGAATGTTCCAATTATGAGTGTCAATTCCAAAGCATGGCTGACGATCCGTTATGTTAGAAGCTACGATAGCAGTGACGACAGCTGAGAAATCAGATGAGCGAGAATGCAAGCTTACACTGACCGAACATCCATCGGTGCCAAAGCTGGAATCGCCAATTCCAGAAACTGCGGCTGATGATTTCATTTTCCGAAGCTGAAGCTGATTGGCCGGAGGGAGCCGGAATCCAGCAATGCTCTGCAGGGAACTAAAACTCCGGAACGATTTTTTACCAAAACTGTGGCAGTGGCAAGCAGAACAACATTATTAATGAGACCTTGGGCTATAGTAGACGCTGAAGTAGAGGGTTCAGTGGTAAGCTGAGCCGGATTAGAATAAGGGGGCGCAAACGAAGCCTGAGCATCAGTTGACTGAACTTGAACTGCAGCCGAATCAGGGTTATTGAAATGAAGCGTAGTATGATGCTTGCCGCCGCAGATACGACAGTGGCTCGAGGTGCACTGGTTTAATCGGTGGCCTGTTCTAAGGCAATTAATGCAAAGGGACAGTCGTTTGGCTTCTTTATGGCGATTTTCGGGGGACAGTGCCTTGAACTTCGGACAATACTGCATTTCATGAGCGCTGTTACTGCAGAGCACGCAGCCTGAGAAGGTTTGGCTAGTTGCAACTAAGGTGGACCTGGAATTGTTATATCTTCGATTCTTGCCCACCTGACTGCTCGGCGCATAGTTTGCCCTAGGAAAATTCACTGTCTCCAATGCTCTGCATCGCTTTTCCAGGAAAGAGGCCATATGGGAGTCATGACGGAATCGAGTTTGCATAAGCTGGCTCCTCAAATCGCTCCTCCCACTTGGCTTGGCTCGCTGGATCAAGTTTACGAAGCAGCTCCTGCACGATGATGCATCCTGCGATCTGCTCGGAAGTTCCCAAACTCTGAAGCGTACGCATATGAGCGTTGAATCCATCCGACAGCTCTCGGAGCATTACCACTGAACCATTTTCGACAGCCTGGAGCCCTAGGACCTCATTTATGTGTGCCTGAAAAACTAAGCGTCGATTATTAAATCTTCTTTCTAATAATTGTAAAGCCACGCTATAATTTCCATCCGAAATTTCCAGCGACCGCACAGTCTCCAAAGCCGCATCACGCAGACAGGAACGCAAATGCTGGAACTTCTCCAAATTGGTTAGATCAGGATGATTATCTATGATGGTTATAAACGTGGAGTAGAAGTCGGTCCACTTAGCATATCCTCCACTAAAACTTGGCAGCTGTATAGGAGGCAGGGACGGTACCTGCCTACGTCGAACTGGAAAGTGCGAGCTGACAAAATCAGCGGTGATGTTTCCTCCAGCCATGGTGGAATGAAGAGGCATGTGTCCGCTACTCTTTGCTATTTCCCGCATAATTGACGCCTTCACCGTACTCGCAAGCGATTCGAACATATCAGCTACTCCACTATGAATCTCGGCTTGATCCAATTCCTCGAGCTCGGTGTGGAGCATTTCAAACTTTCCGATCAGCTTATCGAGTTGCTCTTGCTTTACAACGAGCATATAATAGTCTGCTACTAGAGACTCATTCTGGCAGTCAGCAGCGAACCTTTTCATTTTTTCGCATAACTCTGTGGATTTAAGCTTTAAAAATGACACCCTGTTTTGCTCCCTGACAATTGGACTTTCACTAGAAGCGTCGGCAGCGTTGGCAGCATCAGCAATGTTGGCAGCAACAGCAGCGTTGGCAGCATCCATCTCCATAGCGGCGGCAGATTAGCAAACGTTTACTGCGGGAAGATAAACGCAAAGAGTAACGTCGCTAGCAGGAAGACGAACGAACAGAGGAACGAACGGACTTGGAAGCAATGAACAAGAACCGCAAGCAACGCTATGTGCAATATCAATATGCAAGGGCAGCCGATGCGGGAATCGTTTCTTGCGGGAAGATAAGAGCAAAGAGCAGCGAGCGTAACAGACTGGAAGTATGAGCACCGTAAGCCGACAGCTGCAAGGGAGGTCGGTGCATAAATGCAATATATTATATAGCCGATGACACTGGCTAAATTGGAAAATCAAATAATGTTTTATTGCACTTTGTGATTGCACTGTTATATTTATTCTTGCACGAATCACGTCGGGGTCACCTAATGTTAAGCTAGTGAGCTTTTTCACTAGCTGTTGAGATTTAAAGAATGGTTTGGTTATATATATACGTGGCTTAATGCCAGATTTATTTATATGATCGATGGATCGATGTAGCGAATATAGTATGATGCGATATGATCAGCTCCAGACGATACGCAGTACGTCGGTCTACATATCGTCTGGAGCTGATCATATCGCATCATACTATATTCGCTACATCGATCCTTAATCGGTCTTTCAAACATAATTCGCCTAAATATACATACATGTGTACATACGCCTTCGTCGGTCTACATGTCTTCCAATAAACTGTACCTATTATTAATCTAACCGCTCGACCCTTTATTCAAACAACATATCGCAACAGCTAGTGAAAAAGCTCATTAGCTTAACAGGGTAGATGCCCTGACCCATCAAACCCTTAATGGAAATTTCGCTCTTTTATGTAGAAATGCAAACACCTTGTTCAAAGGGAAGACCTTCGACTTTTACCACAAGTCTGTTAATGTGGTGCGATGGAAGGAGCTATGCATGGCTTTAAGAAAGCATTTCAGGGACCCTCGGACAGACGTCGATATAAAACATATGATAAGAGATATGAAACAAAAAGAGAAAGAGTCGTTTGAGGTATTTTTTGATTCTATCCAGGAGCTAACTGATAGAATTAATCAGCAACTGTCGGACAAGACCTTGATAGAAATTTTTCCACGAAATTTTCGGGCTGAGATTGAACACGTGATTTTTTAATATCTAGTTAAATTCGATTGAAACTTTGCGGGACATCGGCAGAAAGAGGGAATTTTTCTTGGAAGAGGTGTGACGCACGCTTAGTTAGCACAAGGCAGGGCTTTTCAGAATGCAAGATTCAGAGCTCTTGGAGGAATCATTTAGTGACGAAGCAACGGAATTTTTAGAGTGTAAAGCTAATGAGGAAATCGGTGCGATGGGGTGGGTATGTTGGAATTGTCGTAAAGTGGGACATACATACATAGATACCTAGAGTGAGCAGCGAAGCGGAAGATATTGTAACGAAAATTCGTAGTTGGCGCCCTTAGAGCCCTGGATCAGTCTTATAGATAGTAAGGTACCCAAAGAGGGGAAGAAAAGAGAAGAGACAGAGAAAAAAGAAGAAAAGACATTGAATTTGTGAAAAATTTAGAGCAACGTGCCCAAAAAGCTTAGGTGTCGAAATAAAGTGAAGAAAAAGCAATCCAAGCACTAGATTTATTAATTGTCACGAAGGCGCCACAGCTGCTACCTCCCCTTAGCTGCTGCTTTACCAAATTGGCCCAATTCCCCATCCTGAACGGGAAATCCGCTCTTGTTACATTGGTATCAGGTGTAAGGTCCCGAATACTTATAAGCCACCCTGCCAATGGTGTCAAAAAAACGGAAGAGTGAACGCATCAGATACTCGTTAGCTGATTTGTGGAATCAAACTTTTTTCGGTCTTACCTGCCTAAGAGAAGCTTGTCTACGCAGAGGTGGAAAGAATAATCAAGCTTGGGGTAATTAAGGAGTTAGAAAGCGCATGGTCCTCGACGGGCCTAGTTCATAAACCAGGGAAAGTGAGACTCTGCTTGGATAGTAGAAAGGTGAATGCAGTGACTAAGAAATACACCTATACCCTTCCTCAGATTGATGGCATTCTAAACAAACTTGAAGGATGCTTTTTGCCTCAAGGCCCAAAACGGCGTTCACTATACCAGGTAGACCTTTGTACCAATATAAAGCTATGCCATTCGGGTTATATAATGCATCGCAAACAATGTCGAGATTAATGCATAAATTAATTCCATATTCATTTCGAAACGAAGTGTTCGTGTACTTGGATGATTAACTTATAATTTCTGATAGCTTTGATTCGGGTGCATGTCATACAGCGCCTATCTTCTCATTAAGTTTTCTTCAGTCAGTTTTTATACCCGGTACTCGAAGAGTATAGGGGTATATTAGATTTGTGGGGATAACGGTTGTGTGTAACGCCCAGAAGGAAGCGTTTTCGACCCCATAAAGTATATATATTCTTGATCAGCATCAATAGCCGAGTCGATATAGCCATGTCTGTCTGTCCGTCCGTCCGTCTGTCCGTCCGTCTTCATTTGCGCCTATATCTCAGAGACTATTAAAGCTAGAGCAACCAGTGCATCCAGTCTTCTGTGTTATCACACTACTCCAAATGTATTTCAAAATTTCGCCCCGCCCCTTTCCGCCCACACAAAGAACGAAAGTTTGTGGCATACACAATTCTGAAGATATGAGAAAACTAAAAACGCAGAATCATAGGGGATGACTATTTTCATCAGAGTGTTAAATCTGGATCAGATCGGGTTATTAATATAGCCACAATGAAGAAAACCATTTCTAAAGTCATCGTTCCCTCTCGCTCTCTCTCACACGCGACCCTGTCTTCTTTGCCTATTCGTTTAAATGAGCGCCTAGATCTCAGAGACTATAAGAGCTAGAGCAACCAAACTTGCTATTCAAGCTCCTGTAATATCACTTCAATAAAAGTCTATTTCAAAATCCTTCCGCCCCCACAAAAGACGAAATTCTGTAGAATCCACAATTCTTAAGATATAAGAAAATCAAAAACGCATTATCATAGAAAATAACCGTATCTACCATATTACCGAATCTTGATCAGGTTGAACTACTATTATAGCCAGAAAGAACAAATTAAATTTCAGTGGCTATTACCTCTCTCTTTCGCAAGCATTTCCACGTCACGAATATGTAGTTATACATATACATGTAAAAATGTAGAAGCATATGTAAAAAAAAAATGGAAACGTATAAAAATTCAAAAATGGTTTGATTTAGTTTTTTTAAATATTCTTTTTTGCCCAAAATTTAATTCGTCCCTTTTGCGAACATATAATAAATTGCATAAATCATAAGCTCATATATGTATGTATGTATGTATATATTGACTGAGTACCGGGTATAAAGTAGAGCCGAGCCTTTGCCGCGGCTCACAACGTTCTCCCTCGTTTTTTCTATAGTTTTCAAAGTCTCTTTGAGCAATCTTTCTTAGCGACAAGCACTATCAAGGAACAGTACTCAGAAACGCTATGACAAATTATTCCCTCCTTGTACCAATATCTGCCTATTACATTTCTCATTGTCCACGTAAGGTAGACATCTAAGTCTTTGATGGACTGGTACTTCATCCGTCAATATTGTCTTCATTTTAACAGACTTGTTTTCTGTTTTTACGTGCTTTTAATTCTCAATCAGTCTCCCTATTATTGACCTCAACGCACGGTTCAAACACGACAGAATGAACTCTAAGTCGCGGCTTCCTTTAGAAAAAACAGGGCTAACGAAGTCATTTTTTGATGGAACGACTCCATCCACCACTTGGCGGACTTCATTCATTGAATAAAAAAAACACTTCCTTTTTCTCTATGCTTGCACTGACAAAATCTAGAACATCACTTCCACTCACACCATCGTACAGGGTATTATCATCACGGACTTCTTGGAAACAAATTTCTAAATTAAAGTTATCTAACTTAGTGACAACCTTATATACATCATATACGTTTTCTTGCCAAATGTATTCCGACCAATTCTTTTATATCAGTCTTCAACGCAACTGGGAAAATCTTCCTGTAAACTTTCTCGCTCATGGTACAAATGTCACTGCCTGAATCAAACAATGCAGTGATCTCTTCATTACCAATTTCGACATTCTTTAAAGCCCGATTAAAACTGGTCTGAGAAAATTGCTGGACGTCGCACTGATTTGCCTTGTGACTTGTGACAATTGAAACATTTGACGGCATTTTCTTTACAATACTGCGAAATTAGTTGCTACTTCCGCATTTGAAACTATACTCTATTGAACTATTCTCAAACTTTGTTTTTTTCCTTTTGTCCTTCCTTGATTCGCTTTGACCTTTTCGTAAATCTTAATTTGCTCACGAAATTCTTTGAAATTGTTTGCTTTGTACAAACAGCTTTTGTTTGGCTTGGAATTTGGAATTCCCACAATATATTCAATAATACTTTCTTCTTGGATTGACATATACTATAAGAATATATATAAAAAAATAAATACAAAATTTAGCTCTACTTATGACTCTTCTTTCTATTTTCCAATAACTTTTGAACTTGCTTGGCCGTTAACTTCTCACTAAATTCAAGTTTTTTCACTAATGTCCTGCCGTAAATAAACTTTTGCAAATCATTTCAATTCACTGTTAAAGAATTCAACTCAAAATCGAGAAGCCAGTCATCAACATCCGTAGAATCATTGCCATGTTAACGGAACTACCAACTTCGTTTGCCAATTTTAAAACTTGAACCTTTTCCGAAGTTTCTGCGTTGCACATGTATGAACTGACATACATATGTATATACATATAAATCTATATGATATGTATGATATTTTACTTTTATTAAAAAGAATTGTAAAGTATAATTGTGTGAACAGTATAGGTCGGCAGTACGCAGATCTTATGTACATTGCGCTTAAAAAGTCCAGTCTTTGTCTTGAGAGTTAAAACCAGAACTGCACCATCAGCTTGCGGGTGTAAGTCGGCCACTCATCCCAGCAACACCAGAATAAGTTTCCAATGCTTAGCCATAGACTAGAATTTCGGCGAATGTTTTATTTTGCACTTTTAGCAGTCGGCCAACCAAAAAATTATTGGGTGTTATTCGGGTCCGCTGACGATTAATTCTGATTAATACTTGTGTGATGGCAGTCTAAAGTCCCACGTAGTTTAGTGCGATGCTTTTGGGGCATTACCAGTAGCTGCTTGGCCACCTTTCCGATTTTCCCAAAATCCTCTAAAGTAAGGAAGTGTTTGAGATGCCAAGCTTTTTTGGCACCTATTTTTTGTCCAAAATAATACACGAATTGTTCAAATTGAATAGCGTTTATTTATACTGGCGGCTAGCGGAAACCGATTGCTTGCTCTTTGCCCGGCCAGTTAAAATGTAAAATCGAGATCAAATGCAACCAATGCGCAGAGAGGTTAGCATGTTACTAGCATTGGCACCGTCGGCTAAACAAAGCTGGAGCCGAAGCGGTGGCTGCAGAGCGCCCTTTACAGAGGGAGAGCGCAGCAGCGCTACCGAACGTTGCTGTTTACAGTGCCTTATGCTCTATATTCTAAATATGTACATATGTATTTTAAGTTAGGCCTGCTGATTAGCGGCTGGACCGAATATACTCCCCCGTTGGAAGCCAGTCTTTCAACAGACTCCTTGAGGGGCAGTACACATAGCCGGGTAACGGCCCTTCTGATGGTTCCTGTGGCAGTCTTTAAAGCATCTCACACACTTGCTGACTACTTTTGATACTGCCTTGATTCCGCCAATGGGCCAATATTCCAGTCGAATTTTGGCAAGTAGTGCGCGAGGTCCAGCATGAAGGTTCCTTTCGTGATAATACCTTATCAGCGCACAAGTTATGGGATGTCCCTTCGGCAGAATAAGCGGGTGCTGAGCATCAAATCCCAGAGATGAGTTTCCAAGACGACCTCCAACTTTTAGCAATCCATACTGATCGATGGACGGAGAGAGCGAACTGATGAAACTGGATTTCCTGACTTGACCATTGCCTTTCCTTTATATCCATCCAAAAATTAGCCAGCTGAATGTGTCGGATTAACAGATGCGTTCCCTGCCGAATATCAGAAACGGTGAGTCCAGAATGGCGAAGACGATGAACAAATTTATGCATGTCGGCGAATGTGCGCTGCATGCCGAAGAATGAATTTGTAAATTTGCATTCTGACGTGAGATCAGCATGTGAAGACGCGATCAGCAATACACGCTTGCGAAGCTCTGCCGTTGCTGCTTCAGGAACAGGAGGTACAGGCCACTCTTCCTTGGAGTCTACCAAGAATGATGGACTGTGAAACCACAGCTCTGACTGGATAAATTGGTATGGAAGCGATCCTCTAGAGAGAACGTCAGCAGGATTTAATGATGTGGGGACATAGCGCCATTCCATGCCTGCCGTCAGCTCCTGAATTGCTGCCACTCGATTTGCCACGAAGACTTGAAATTTGGCTGGCTCATCCCGTATCCAAGATAATGCTGTCGATGAATCTGACCAGCAATAAAACCGACCTGTAAAACTTCCAATATCCTTCAAATTATTAATTAATTTCGCAAGCAAATGGGCTCCACATAATTCCAGTTTGGGAATCGATAAGGTTTTTAGAGCCGCCACTCGAGACTTTGAGCACAAAATATTGCTCGACAGCTGCCCTTCCCTAGACACCACATATATGCAAGCGCTATATGCTTCTACGCTGGCGTAACAAAATCAGTGAAGTTCGGTTAAGGTAGCAGAAGAATGAACAACGCGAGGAAATGATATCCGCGGGATAGTTGACAAACTGTTTCTCAAGTCTATCCAAGATGAATGCAACGCTGAGGGTAGGCTTTCATCCCAATCCAAATTTTCTCTCCAAAGCTGCTGAAGGAAGATTTTGCACCTGACTATAACGGGATTTATCAATCCAAGAGGGTCGTAGAAACGAGCAATCGTAGACAAAACCGATCGCTTGGAATGCTTCGAATTTGTGTCCAGCGCGGACAAGGCAAAAAGCAGCTGATCTGATGCAGGGTCCCATGCTAAGCCAAGAGTCTTCGTTATGTCACTTCCATCATGAAACCTTGAGTACTTCTCTCTGTCTTTTTCAGGCGTTCCTTCAAGTACTTCCTGATGGCTAAAGCACCATTTCCTAAGCTTAAAATTACCGCAAGACAGTATGGCGGAGGTTTTCTGCATCTTTTCCATGACCTCAGCGACAGAGCTGCCGCCTGTGATGAGATCATCCACGTAAAAATCCTGTTGCAGAGCAGCTGAGCTAAAAGGGTAGGACTCACCCTCGTCAATGGCCAGCTGGTGCATTGCGCGAACTGCTAAAAACGATGCAGCTCGAGTGCCATATGTGACGGTGTCTAATAAGTAGACCTGAACTTCGGACTGGACAGAATCTCGCCATAGAATGCACTGAATGTAATTGTCAGGTGAAGACACTCGCACGCAGCGGTACATTTTACAAATGTCCCCAGTGAGAGCGACTGGATATGTGCGAAACCGAATTAGGATGCTAAATAATGCAGGCGGCTGAATAACAGGGCCTGATATCATCGCATCATTTAGGGAACATCCAGTTGATGTAGCTGCCGAACCATCGAAAACGACACGAAGCTTTGTCGTCGTACTATCTTCCTTTAAAACACAGTGGTGAGGCAAGAAATATTTGCAGAGACTACGAGAATCAGGGTTGACTGGGGACATATGCTTCAACTCAATATATTCCCTCATAAAGGCAGAGTACCGCTCTTTAAGTGTAGTATCACGATCCAACTTTCGGTCCAAATTGATGAATCGACGATGCGCCTGAATGTAAGATTCCCCTAAGCGATCGCCATTATCCTTTAACGGGAGACGAACTGAATACTCCCCTGATGGTAAACGTAAGAAGAGGTCTACGAAATGCGCTTCACAATCGAATTCTTCCTTCGTATTCAAAGCGGCGTCCGCACAAGTCTCGACCTCCCAAAACATACGAAGAGTTTTATCCAACCTTGCATCCATGTTAGCTTCCGAATCTTTAGAATTATGCGTTGCCAAGAGCGCAGAGCGTGCTATCCTTTGTCCACCGCCAGATGCGATACACCCTAGCCGGGTCTTCTGCAGAAGAGGCAGACCATCGCTGAGTTTGTTTTGCCCTACGCAGAGGAGATCATAGAAAATACTAGCACCAATGAGGAGATCCACTCGCTGAGGGTTGAAAAATGCAGGATCAGCAAGCTGAATATTTGATGGAATATTCCAGTCGGCTACATTGAAAGACAGACTTGACAATCGGTGATAGTAGGAGCTATAAGAGCAGTAAGCGTAGTTGCATAGTCAGCTGTGCGAGAATGCATACAAATATTCACGGTGGATCCCTCAGTAGCCACGCTGGTATCGCCGAGCCCAGAGACAAGTGCAGACGATTGAGTTCTCCTAAGCTGAAGCTGATGGGCGAACCTGGATGTGATGAGATGAAGCTGAGATCCTGAATCTAGAATGGCACGACAAGGAACTAAAGTTCCAGAGCTGTTTTTGACGAGAACGACGGCAGTGGTTAAGAGCACAGCATCAGGCGGACTTTGGGATATGAGGGATTGCGGCAATGGGGGTGACAACGCAACAATGGCGGTATGACTTGGCTGTGCTTGCGAGGCTTCATTCGGGGAACCAAATTGAATGGTCTCTGATGAACGACCGAAATGCAAAAGGCAGGTACGGCAGGGACCTGATCTACAATCTTTCACGTGATGGCCCTTTCTTAGGCAATTCACGCATAAGCCTAGCCTCCTTGATTCCTTGTGGCGCTCATCCGGCGATAGACCCTTAAAGCGCTCGCAATTTGCAATTGTATGGCTCGAGCCATCACACAACGCACAAGAAGCCTTTCTATATCCATCTTGCCCTTGCATGGCGTGTTGAATTCCCTCAAGGGTGCGACATCTGTTATCCAGAAATGTGGACAATTTCTCCCAGGATGGAAGGCCTTGATTCGACGAGACTTCTTCCCATTTTGTTTGAGTTGTTCTATCCAAATTCCGCCAAATTGCATAGACGATTATAGCGTCTGCAATTTCCACCTTCGATCCCAGCGCTTGCAACGCGCGAAGATGTGAGGTGGCGGCAGTCGCCACGAGTCAGCCCAAATACCGCTCTGATGTGTGCCTGTAAAATGAGACGTTTGTAAGCAAATCTGGATTTTAGAACGTCTAACGCTGTGAGATAGTTATCCTCGGTCATCTCCAATGAACTGATGGTGTCCAGGGCCACTCCGCTCAAACAGGACCGCAAGTGCTGTAGCTTCTCGATAGAAGTAAGCTCCGCTTCACTATCGATGACCGCTGTGAACATAGAGTAGAAACTGGTCCACTCCGTATATTCTCCACTGAACTTAGGCAGCTGCAGTTGTGGCAGGCGCGATCGATTTGCCATGTATATCAGGGATTGGGATTCGTTTGGATTCATACGAAACGTCGAACAATGCACCGAGCTGAGACCACTTGCCCAAATCCCGCTGAAGAGCCGTCCTCAATGCTAATAGCCTTCCAAACTGGGGTGTGCCACAATAAAATTATTGTCCGTCAGTGATTCCAACATTCCTTTCAGGTCGTACTCATACATTTGGCGCAGCTTTTCGAAATCCAATTGGGTGACGAGTCACTGCAGTCTGTTGAAAATAGCCGTTGTTTTGAGCTTCAAAAAAGCAATCCGACTAGTAACAATGGCCAAAGATTCACCAGGCGGAGCGCCAGTCGAAGGTGTGCCACCCGCGGCGGACCCGATACTTATATTGTCGTTACTCATTTTAACTATGAAGTTTTAATGTTTTTTATTTCCCGCTAACTTTTCACACCGGCTGCGCAGATCTAACGTTGCGAACGTTATTGCTCTCAAAGGCGGCGAATGCACGTAAGAGATGCAGCTAGGTACACAGCGAAGACGAAAAAAATGTATATATGTATGTATGTACGCACTGCACCGGCACAGAGAGTTAAAGCGAAGACCGATAATGCGTCGAGCGATGACCAACAACAAACAGTTATCCACGATCGAAAATGTTACTCTGATTTCGAGTTCGAAAAACCAGAGAGAGGTCAACGTAGCCGCTCGCGAGCGCTGGCTGAACCAACCGACGATAGAAGAGACGAAGAAGATAACGGCTTACACTATATGCAGCCGGTCTCTACAGTGCGTTGGACAGGCTGAAGCAGACGGTTAAAGGGAATGCGAAAAACAAATAGCGGGCCGTTAGAACTGTCACGGTTGGCCACAACGATTTTTGGGTCGCTACGATTTGACAAATGTTTAGTTAAAACTTAGACACAGACTTAACTATATGTATGTTTGAACACATTTTTCACACGATAAGCTCACGAAAAATCACGTCGGGGTCACCAATGTTTGAGATACCAAGCTTTTTTGGCACCTATTTTTTGTCCAAAATAATACACGAATTGTTCAAATTGAATAGAATTTTGATTTTTTTAGAATTTGGAAACAATTTCTTCGAGTTGCGGTAGAGGTAATCAAGGCACTACTCCTTCAGTTAACCCAATTAAAGCAACGCCCTTATGTGGCGATGCTCCAAGGTAATGCGATTGCAACGAGAAGTGCATCCAACAATTCTTAGTTCTTTGGAAGGCATAGTAGACCAAATGGTTTGGTTTCGAGAGAGTTGGACCGAGGAGGCGGCTAGCGGAAACCGATTGCTTGCTCTTTGCCCGGCCAGTTAAAATGTAAAATCGAGATCAAATGCAAATAATGCGCAGAGAGGTTAGCATGTTACTAGCATTGGCACCGTCGGCTAAACAAAGCTGGAGCCGAAGCGGCGGCTGCAGAGCGCCTTTTACAGCGGGAGAGCGCAGCAGCGCTGCCGAACGTTGCTGTTTACAGTGCCTTATGCTCTATATTCTAAATATGTACATATGTATTTTAAGTTAGGCCTGCTGATTAGTGGCTGGCCCGAACAGGGAGCGTGGGTGAAAAACTAAATCCTGATTCCTCGCTGGGTACATTCGTCGTCAATGAACTACTGATTTGGCAGATGAAAACTCTGTTTAGCTCTCGTGATGCACCTAAAAAATGTTTAACTTTGCCACAAAAAAAAGTCAAATGACAATAACAACGATGAACGACACGATCTCTTTGTCACGAAGCATATGAATATGCACAGACACACATACAACAAACACGGTCGGAGTCGTTTCGGCCTGCACCAGAAATTCAATTCAAAAGATTCTTATGGTCCATAATTGGCTTAACATTACAAGAGGGTGATTAAATATATGATAATAAGGATATTTCATAAGTATGGGACTTAATAACTAAAGAAAATAGAATGGGAAGTTTAGAAAATATAAGACTCAAAAGAATATAAAAACTGAAAGCTCATAATAAAAAGATATACTATATATCGCTCTGATCGGATTGAATTGTATGATTTAGAATATCAAAATACAATTCAGCTCCTATAATTTCAGCTTGAAATATTTAAACCAAGAATGAATAGTTTACATTCCCAGTTTATGTATATTATATAACGGCATATTGAATATTCTTTGGCCACGTTTAGCTACTTCTGAAACTCATATATTTTGGTTAATATTTGATTATAGTCCTGCATTAGCTTAACAGCACGTTCGGCTGTATCATTAACTACTTTTAAGAGCATTTTGAAATCTGCATTACAATAAATTCTGAAGGATAAGATAATTTATAAAGATAAATAATTTATATAAAAAGCACTATAAAAATAGATACAATTATTATACCCGGTACTCGAAGAGTATAGAAGGAAGCGTTTCCGACCCCATAAAGTATATATATTCTTGATCAGTATCAATAGCCGAGTCGACATAGCCATGTCTGTCTGTCCGTCCGTCTGTCCGTCCGTCTTCATTAGCGCCTATATCTCAGAGACTATTAAAGCTAGAGCAACCAAATTTTGTATCCAGTCTTCTGTGGTATCACACTACTCCAAGTGTATTTCAAAATTTCGCCCCGCCCCTTTCCGCCCACACAAAGAACGAAAATCTGTGGCATGCACAATTTTAAAGATAGGAGAAAACTAAAACCGCAGAATCATATCTAACAGAGTGTTGAACCTGGATCAGATCTGATTATTAATATAGCCACTATGAAGAACCCCATTTCGAAAGTCATCGTTCCCTCTCGCTCTCTCTCACACGCGACCCCATCTGCTTTGCCCATTCGTATTTTTTGACGCCTAGTTCTCAGAGACTATAAGAGCTAGAGCAACCAAACTCTCTATCCTAACTCCTGTGATATCAAACCAGCACGAGTTTATTTCAAAACTTTGCCACGCCCCCTTCCGCCCCCACAAAGAACGAAAATCTGTGGAATCCACAATTTTTAAGATAAGAGAAAACAAAAAACGCAGAATTATGGAAAATATCCGTATCTATCAGATTGCCGAATCTGGATCATATCGGATCATTATTATAGCCAGAAGGAACAAATTAAATTTCAATGGCTACCCAACGGCAGCCAAGAGATTCCCTCTCTCTCTCGCACACACATCCACGTCTCTTGTAAGTAGTTATACATATGTAGGTAAAAATGTAGCAGCCGAAGTAAAAATTATATGTAAATAAAAATGGAAATAGATAACTTCTAAAATATAAAAATACAGCATAATATTTTGAAAATTTCCATTTTGGCCAAAATTTAATTCGTCTCTTTTGCGAACATATAATTAACTAAATAAATCGTAAGCTCATATGTATACATAAATACGTATATACTGACTGAGTACCGCGGCAATGGCCGCGGCTCACAACGTTCTCTCTCGTTTTTCTTCTCGATTCGCAAATTAAACTTCTCTCAAAAAATATATATTTTTAAGCAATAAGTCGTCTTAGGTGCCGTTTACACTGAGGCTGCGTCTTGATTCTTTGCGTCTTCTCAGAAACGCAGTTTTTTTCACATAGGTTTAGCATAGGGCCCTAATGATGGCAAAAAGTTGCGTCGTTTTCCGACGCAGTTGCGTTTTAGTATTTCTGTGGTTTTTCTGTGCGCATAACAGCAATTTTCGTACTGTTCTGCCTAATCAGCGGAACTATCACCACTAATAACAACCACAAAACAGCAGATTCATATTTAAATATTGCCGCGTAAAATTTTTAGCTGAGTAAAAAGGGACAAAAACACATGTAATGCTTACAAAAAATCGTTGAAACTAATTTTATTATAAAACAAGCATTTCAACAATACGGTTGATTTCATATTTTTTGTCTTTGAATCCTTTCGCTGTTTCCGTGATCTTCTCAGGGCAAGAAAGTATGCTGGCAGATACTTGTCAGCGAGTTGAGCCACTACCTCGCGACAAAACTCCAGTAATATGCGGCAGACAATGGCCCTTGGTACACCAAATAGACTCCCTACCGTACGGGCTATGCTGTGGCTATTCTCTTCTCCAGAAGGATTATCAGTCGAGAGTTGAGATTGGGCAACGGTCCAACAAGAATATTGAAAGTACTCCTCTCCATGCGGAAATTTTCTTTAAAAAAAGGCATCGGAGTTGTGCACAACATCTTCTTCCCAAAATGAACCATATCAAGTGTTCCCAAAATGAACCATACACCAAGTGTAAAAAGCCTATCAGCTTACCGTGTGGAAAATTTAAGCTTGCAAATTTTATAGTTTTTTTGTGATATTTTCCCCCGATATTGAGATTAAAAAATTCACGAAAAGTACAAAAAAAAATATATTTCTTGTTTCTTGTTTTGACGTGTTATTTTTTTTTATACTGCATATCAATTAGGAGTCGTTTAAGTTATCGTTTTAAAAGAATCGATGGATTTGAACGGTTAAATTGATAATGCCCTGCAAAGCCTTAATATCGGAGAACGTTTAATACAAATTATTTAAGGACAGAAAATTATTAATATGTGTAAAGTTATAATTATAAATAATGATGTCTTATTCTTGTTTAATTATTCCGATTTCTTTCAGTAACTGGTCTGTGTTGGTTGTATGGGCATGTTCATTTAATTCTCTATTCCAGAGTATGTACTGTGAGCAAAAAAAAGCGAAATAAATAAGTTTAACTTGGAATTTTAATTTATATACCAACACGTTCCAGTTCTGCTCGCAATGCAACGACGGCCTTTTCTCGATCTGCAACTAACTCCTCAAGGTACTGATAGCGTAGTTTTTTACGGGCCCGGCATTCTCTAGCACTTTGCCTGCTGCGTTCTATAACAAAAATGTAATAAACGTATAAGCAAATTGTTCGAATTTATTTAGAATGATCTTACCAAGTTTTGCCTTTAGATCTATTTTTTCGGTCGATGTTTTTCTTCCAGGCTTCCGTCCTCTCTTTCCACATTCTTTGCGGACCTGTTGATAATTTTAAAACTTTTTATTATAAATCTCATAACGTATAACCACCCTCGTTCTCTCTCTGAGCAGCAGACTTCGTTTCTTTTCGTTTCGGTTTTCTGTTGAGCGCTTTACGTAGATCTGTTCTATTATCGAACATCGCACAATGAGAGATACGAGTGATGCTCGCACAGAGAGACTAACTAAAAGACCGATTGACTGAAAGTCACCCCAAACGGTCTTTTCAATAATTTTTCTCCTTTTCGATGCACAGTGGTACGTTGTGTAACATTGTGAGATTCGGTTTTCACGTTAAATTTTCTTGTAATATTAAAAACATGAATTTTTATATTTCAAACTAATTTTTTGATTAAAAAACGAATAGTTTTCCTTAAAATTAATTTATTTGGAGTTAAGCTTAACAATTAATAAGGCGTTTAGGTTTTGTGAGTTTAAAATAAAATGCAATGCTGAAAATGCTCTTTCAACGGACACTTGAGCAGACGGTGTGGCCAATACTACCTGTGCCAGTGTACTCAAGTGTGGCGATTTCAGCATTACATTTCTAAAAAAAATTAAATATGTCTTCGTTTAGTGGTAAGCGACTATACAATTTGTCAAAATGCTCGACCTACAATCACTGTACCTACATCACTGTACAATTTACAAAGCAAAGTGACGCGTAGAACATTCGATAGTTCACTTACACACATACATTCGAAAAAGACTTTTTGGATCGTCGTTCGAGGGCAAACGGTCTTGGAATGAGCAGAGCAAAAGAGACCGGAAAAAACTGCTCGTCGGCTGAGCGGGAGCACAATTTTTGTACGAACAATGCAATCGGTTTTTGCTCAAAGGGTCGGGGCAGAACTCTTATTTTGCGTCCGCACGAATCGGTTAACAGTTATTTGCGAGCTCTGCGTATAAGTCATAGTATTGTCGATCAAGTAGGTCTGCCATGCCAATACACGTGCGGTATTATCTACTAGGAAAAATCAGTCTTCCCTTACAGTTGTTGAGAACACAAATTTCCTAGTCCTTAATCTTTCCAAATTCCTAGATAATATTTCAAAAAGGGATTTGTTTAGACGAAAGCATATACAAATATATATATACATACTCTATTGGAAGCAGTACTGGCGTTATTTAGAGCACGGTAATCGTAAAAGCACTTGGATACAACCAAGTTTAATTTTGGACCATAAAGTCTGAATTTTTAACAATTGTTTTATAAAGCTACTGTCAAACTCCATATAAAGCTGGGTTTCCAGCACCGCGGAAACTAAAAATTACTGCCAAACTTCAAATAAAAAAAACTAGGCCAGAAACGTTTTGTTTGTGTTTTCCTGGCCTCAGTATCCAGCAACGTAAATGAAATCCACGAATTCTTATCGATAGGATCGATATCGACACGAATGTGGACTGAGAGAACAAGTGAGAGGTGGAGGCAAAATCTGTGCGCAAAACCAATGCAAAGTTATAAAGTGAGGAGAAAATTGTTTTAACAAAGTGAGAGGTAAAAGCAGTTGAGGCAAGACCATGTCTTTGGCGGATCATGGAAAATAAGGATTTAAGGACACTTTGGCGCCTCTGACTGAGCTGTACTTCTCCTTCCTATTTTTTGGCAACAATACATGCCAATACCAACACATTCACTTCATCGACAGAGTTATATTTTTTCCTTTTTTTAATTTCATTTGATTTTCGCTCACAAATCACTTTTTAGGTTCTTGGGCACACTATTTCAGTTAATTTCTACACACTTGAAATAAAGAGCAGATTCCGCAGTGCGGGATACTGGCCTTACAAAAAAATTGGGCCAGGAATTTTTCGTTTGTGTTTTCGAATATAATGATTGAATGTAAATATATACAAATGCAAAATGTATATCAAATATGACATCAAATTCTATTAATTTTTTATAGGTTATTAGTGCGTTGCATCAATAAGCAATAAGCAAATAAATTTGTGGCTCCAGAAATCTGTGTTCGGCCAAGAACGTACACACACATATGTACGTACTTGCAGGTTCTGTCTTTGGATCAGGGGTCGGCACGCAGACACTCACATGTTTTTACTGCGTTTGTGTTCGCGAAGTCGAGTGTGCTTAGGGCCGACGCTACACGAAGTTTTTACGCAATGTGTACCGTCTGCGCTGCTCCGTTGTCTTTTGGTATGATTTCAAATTTGATGCGCAAGTATGACCCTAAAATCTGTATGGACCCATTTATTACCCACTTATACTCATCAATATCCCTAGCGCATACTACTTTCTTATATGTGATCAAATATATCATTATATACTACAATAAATCATAAAATTAAATAAATATTTGTGTATATATTATTATAATATATTATATTCTATATCAAACAAAGTTAGCAAAACAAAATAACCATTATTCTGGATTTGTAAGGCAAGCGTCTTTAAAAATGGTCGACTCTAAAAATGCTTTAGTGAAGGGTGGCGTCAGCGCAGAAATCAAAACAAAGTTGAGAGAACACAAATTTCAGTTGTGCGCTCATCCACACTTGCAAACACGCAAAGTACGTGAGAATGCATGTGCAAACATACACACTGGGAGCTTATATCAGTTGCGTCGTTGCATATAACTAAAACTATCCGAGAGTTTTTGCAGAAACATAGGCTATAGTCCAAGCGTTTTGGATAAAAATAATAAACAAAGCCAAAATCATGACTTTATGTTTCTGTGCATGATGTATAAAGTTTAGCGTTTGGAAACCGGATTCGAAAAACGTGGAGCACTCAATTTTTCTTCGAAAGCTTGGAACAAAGACAATGGTGTGCGGACCTGGATGTTGTCTTCCATTTTTTCGATTCTTTTTCGACCAAATTTTTATATGCCAAATTTTGTCGATAAATTCTGTTAGACGACATATAAACGTTGTTTTTTTTTTACATAAAATACCAAAAATCTGTGTTTGTAACAGTTTTTAACGGTAAAATGGCATTTGGAATGGTACCAAACGGCAAATGAAGGTTGGGTCAAACGGCTGCAACTTAGACGTTTATCCATCGATTCTTATATGCCCTATTGATGTTTCTAACTCAAACTAAAAAATTTTTTCTGAGTTTTCAAAATCAAAATATGAAATTTGAAAGCTTCACATTGATTTTAGAACCATGCGTTAAAGCTAGGGCAACCAAATTTTTGTATCCAGTGTTCTGTGTTATTACACTACTGCAAGTATTACTCAAAATTTCGCCCCGTCCCCCTCCTCCCGCGCAAAGGACGAAAATATATGGCATACACAATTTGAAAATACGAGAAAACAAAATACGCAGAATCATAGAGAATTATCGTTTCTATCAGAGTTTTAAATCTGGATCAGATCGGATCATTAACATAGCCACAATGAAGAAAACCATTTCGAAAGTTATTGTTCCCTCTGGATCTCTCTCACACTCAACCCTGTGCTTGTTCGCCCAGATGAGCGCCTTGATCTCAGAGACTATAAGAGCTCGAGAAACCAAACTTTCTATCCAAGCTCCTGTGATATCACTTCAATACAAGTTTATTTCAAAATTTTGCCACACCTCCTTCCGCCCCCATGAAAATCTGTGGAATTCACAATTTTTAAGATACAAGTAAACCAACGCAGAATAACGGTAAATGACCGTTGGCGAATCTGGATCCGGTCAAATCATTATTGGAACCACGAAAATTGCCGTCGCTACACAACGCCTGCCAATCGCTTATTCGTTCTTTCTCTCTCTCGCATACACTTCCACGTCTCATATATGTAATTATACGTCTACAATGTACATGTGGTAATGTAGAATATATGAGACGTGGAAGTGTATGCGAGAGAGAGAAAGGTCATTTACCGTTATTCTGCGTTGGTTTACTTGTATCTTAAATATTGTGAATTCCACAGATGTTTTTTTGATTTAATACATATGGGCATTTCTCTGATGTCGCACGGGACGTTCGAACGCATTTCAATGTGTAAAAATGTCAAAAAAAAAACCGATTTTCAAAATTGATTTACCGTTATGGTTCGCCACTTGACTAGCTCTATAGCTGGTGCTAAGGGCGATTTTGGGCTACTGTTCGTTTTCGAGATATTTGCAAAAAAGCATGGTATTCGCACGGGACAAATATAGAAGTGGTTTTCGCGGCGACCAATTCAAACTCAGATTTCAGCGAAAGTTGAGGCGATATATTTATGAGAATTTCTGATTAATGTTCTGCATTAATGACTCCTTTAAATGGTTATAATTTTAAGCATGTATGCTTTGTAGTTTTTTTTAAATTAAATTTAAGCCTCTGTCGCACGGGACATGTCGCACGGGACAAAATTTTCTTGGCTTTACAAATGTTACAAACATTCCGTTCGCCGATATTGAAAATATTTTGTGGGATTTTTTTTAGATAGTTTAATATGTAAGGAAGACTTTGAGGAAAAACTTTTATCAAGAATTTTCTTTCTTATATGCGAAAAAAATAATGGAAAACACGACAAAATAATACCAAAAAATTTAACTTTTGCTAATTTTAATATGTTTTCAGATCAAAGTTAATGAAATTATGTCAATTAATTAAATTGGCGGATTTTCAATATCTTTTAAAAATAAAATCCCGAGAAAACTATTTTCAAATGCGTTATTGAATTTTAATTTATTGGCTTCGGTGGACCTCGTCAGAGAAATGCCCATATACATTTTGTACAAACACTAAAAAACACGCAGTTTTCGGCCGAGGGCTTTAGTATTGAAACTAAAACATTGAAAATAAACACAAGCCCTAAAACCAACAACGGACAACAATTTTGTTAAGTGTGGAATCAGAACTGCCGAAAAAGCTCGGCAGCTTCCAACAGAGGATCTGCTGGATTTCCTTACAGTAGAAGTTTATGTCTGTACAAGGCTCGTACTGCCTTGAAGGAACAAGCCATCGGGTCAGAATGGACCAAGTACAGTTGTCAATTCTACAAAACTTGGCAGGTTTAATGCCCTGCAGGCTGCAGAAGCTGCAGGAACACGAGGGCAACTCCATTCATTATTAAGAAAGTTCAATTTTCTTTACACTTTTTCCAGCTGTTATACCCGTTTTCTACGTGAAACAAACAAAACAATTCTTTTTTTTTGTTTAATACAATTGAATTGAATTTTTCTCTGCCATTTTTTTTTACTTATTAAGAGCTAACCAAATAAAAATATAAAAAAAACGAAGAAAAAATCGGTGTTGAAAGAAAACCTCATTCAAAGCAGCGAACATATAGTCATTTTACTAAAGTATTACATATGACGATATTACAATTGCCTATATCGCACAGCATCCATTTTATCCAAAACAACATGCGTTTTTGGACGATTCTCACGAGATTCGTTCTGCAATAAAGGACGTTCGCGATTATATCCATTGTGGCAGCTTTTCAAAGTAGCAATGCATCGTACTTGATCACCAAATGTCGAACTATTTACATAAAGCTGCGTTCATGAAAATAGTGTGCTGAACGTCACACCTCCTTAAAAGTCATTTTATAGATATTTCTAGTCTTCCAAATTGAGTAAATTATACTTTTTTAGAAAGCCTAAAGAAATTTCGATACATTTGTATTCCATGTTCTTATTTTTCATTACTTTAGGCAATTACATATGAAATCTGCTGTTCATTGAAATAGCAGTGCGGGGAAAAACATCTTTTACAAAAATCAAATAAATTTTAAAAAGTCAGCATCAGTAAGCTTTATTTACCTATTGAATATTTTGAAAAGACATTTTTGGACATGGCGGCACTTTTTTCTGGAGCAGAAAAAAAAAATTGTTTGGTCTAAAAGACGAGACATAAGAATTTGACTAGAATGTTCTGCACTGTTCTAGAATCTCACTACTGTGTTTAAGCATAGTAACTATGAAAAGTAGAATAAAATCCAGTTGGTATAAGAAAAACAACGGAAGTCATTGTAATCAGGGAGACACTGAAGTGCCTTCAAGAAGTTACCGCCATAGTAACTCGCGTAAATATACATATATAGCGACAGCCAATCTGTAATCAAATCGTTAAATGCGATTTCCTCGACCTCGGTCTCCGAGGCAAGCTGCCACAAATCGCTTCACTACCAGGCTTTATGGTACCCGGCCCGAGCAATGCAAGCTGGGCAGAAGAAGGTACAGCACAGATATTCGTTGTCCCACCGGACATTGGATAATAACACTACTCGACAAAATTCAACTTTTTTTCCGCTGTGGCCAAAAATGACTTTTTTTTAAAGAATTTTTAAAAAATTTGGTTTTTTTTTCATAGGTAGTGCTTCTATTTTTCACATAACTTAAGTTTCCTACAACTGGTTGTATATAAGAATATAAAAATAAATGGCTGAGTTACTACCGTTTGACCAATTTTTCATATGCCGTTTGGCACTATTCCAAATGCCATTTTACCGTTAAAAAACTGTTACAAACACAGATTTTTGGTATTTTTGTAGGAAAAAAACGGTTATACGTCGGCTAACCGAATTTATCGGCGAAATTCGGCATATGAAAATTTGGTCAAACGGTTGTAACTAAGCCGTTTATTTTTATATTTTTATAAGCGATACCTTAAACGACGCCTAGTTAATGTGTCTATTTGAAACCAAAAATCAAGGCATTCAAATATTTTTTTTTTCGACTTTTCCTGAGCTTTTAAAGTCAAAATTTCGGGGAAAAACCCGAAAAAAATTATGAAATTTAAATTTGGAAGCTTAATATCTTCCAGACGTTAAATTGCAACTACAAAGTGTCTGAGGCGGATTTATAGCTGCTTTTGTCATCGTTTTTTAACTGCAAAGTTCAATACAACCAGTTGTGGGAAACTTAAGTTATGTAAAAAATACAAGCACTACCTATGACAAAAATACATTTTTTAAAAATTCTTTAAAAAAAACTACTCCATGAAAAAAAAAATTGCTTAAACATTTTTATACATCCAAATCTATCAGAAAAAGTCATTTTTGGCGACAGCGGAAAAGTCGTGTCGACTAGTGTAATCGGTAAATATAACTCTACGACTATCCCAAAAACTATGATCCCGAGTAATGTGCACTGGCAGCACGAAATTCTTTGTTTGGATGACTGTTTTAGAGTGGGCTTAACCCAAGTCAATAATGTATTTAATACGTTGAATAGGATTCTAGATTTAGTTTTAGTTGGACCTGATGTCGACTGCCGTGTTGCGCGCTGTGAACTGCCGATTGCAGAATGCGATATGCATCCATATGATGCTAGCAGTTAAATTCATTTGTTACTCGCCTCGAGCGGAACTTGATGTTCATAATTATTTTACTGATGTAAGTCTTAATGCTATGAGGGATGACATGTTAGTTGTAAACTGGGCGTCTGTTCTATCGCATCCTTGTGTTGATACCTGTTATAGCGTTTTCATTGAAACAGTGCGTCATTTTGTTGATAAAAATTCCACCAGAAGAGTGCGTGGCTCCTATAGGTTACCGTGGTATACGAAGGGGCTCGTTAGGTACAAAAATCTCCGCAATACGTTTTTTAATCGTTTTGATAAGACCCGGGACCCTGGTGATTGGGACAGGTATGTGCAACATAAGCGGAAGTTTTCGTTTCTTAACAAATTTTTATATAATCAGTAAATTGCCGACGTTGAGAGGGAACTCAAACTTAATCCCAGGTCATTCTGGCATTTTATAAACTCTAAAAGGTCAACGAGTGGTCTTCCCTCAGCTATGTATCTTGGTTTCCATAGCTCTAATACTGATATTGGCATAGCAAACCTTTTTGCTTCTTTTTTCAGCTCTAATTTTGAGCCATGTGTGACGTGGCAAGATTCAAATGTCCTTGACCCCATCCCTTCGGTGGTCAATATTGGCACGCTTGATATATTGGAGGGGGACATCTTGGAGGCTATTGCTGACTTCGACAATTCTTATAAACCTGACAGTGATGGTATTTCTGCCTTCCTGCTTCGCAATTGTGGGGATGCTTTTTGTGCACCTCTGAAAATTCTTTTCATAAATTCAATGCTATCGAGTCGGTTTGTTGGTAAGTTGAAAGCTGCCACAGTCACTCCTGTTTTTAAAAAAGGCTCGAAGAATAGTATCTCTGATTATAGACCAATTTCCAAACTCAGCAACATCTCAAAGCTTTTTGAGCGCATCATTGCCCAAAAGATTACTTTTCTCATGAGGTCATACATTAGCCCATGGTTTTATGCCGGGTAGATCAACAACTACGAATCTGGTCGCATTCAGTAATTTCTGCACACGTTCCTTTGAAAAGTACTCTCAGGTCGATGTTGTGTATACTGACTTTGCTAAGGCCTTTGACAAAGTCTCTCACTGTGCTCTAGCAGCCAAGCTGCACTGGGTATTCATTCGAACTTGCTTAGTTGGTTCATATCATATCTTGAGCTGCGAGAGTATGTTGTATTGGTGAATGGAAATCAGTCGGACCCATATTTGGCTACTTCCGGCCTTCCACAGGGCAGTGCTCTTGGTCCACTGCTGTTCTCTATTTTTATCTACGACATATGTCTTAGCATTCGAGCCTCTGAGTATTTGCTTTACGCTGATGATCTCTTACGCCTTGAATATGCTTCAGTGGTTTGGAACCCTACTGGGGTGGGTCAGATTGCGCGCATTGAGAGATAACAGAGGAAGTTTCTGAAGTTCGCCCTCCAGCCTTTGCAGTTTGCAGTCCCATTGCCATCCTATGAGTTCAGATGTCGCCTTGTGCATCTCTCCTCTCTCGAGGATCGTAGGACCATTGCGGCTCAACTCTTTGTTTATGATTTGTTAGTGGGGAATATAGATTGCCCTGAACTGCTTAATAGGATTGAGCCTTAGGGATCACGCACTCTTTGCTATTGATCTCCACTGGAGCAATTACGGAAGTAACGAGCCAATATGTACGGCCCTTCGCCAGTATAATGCGTTGCCAGCTGGGGTGCGGTTCGACTTTTGCCATGGGAAAGCAGCCGTTAGACGACTGTTGTCTGATTTTTTCATGTTTCATTGTTAATTGTTTTTGGTTGATTACTTTTTATTGTTTAAGATAGATGTAAGTTAGTTTAGCCAGTTAAGGTTTAACCGTTGGCGAATAAATGAATAAATAAATGAATAAATAAAAACGGTTTCCCACACTTTTCCAGCTGAAATAACAGTTTTCGCTTTTTTTGACGGATACTCCTTTGCAATCCACTTTTTTGATTGGGATTTTGTTTCTAGCGTATAGTGGTGTATCCATGTTTCATCCACAGTCGGTGCCAAAACTTTGATTTAATACTCGTAAACTTCTCCAAGAGAGACTTGCAACAGTTCATTCGAACACGCTTTTGATCTGACATGAGCAAACGCGGCACCCAACGGGCCAACAGCTTTTTCATGTCCAATTCGTTGTTCAAAATATGGCGAATGCGATCATTAGACATCTTGGTTATATTAGCTATCTCTCTTACTTTGATTCGGCGATCGTCTAGAACAATTTGGTGAATTTTAACGATGTTTCCGTCAGCAGTCTCAGTTTTTGGGCGTCCAAGAGGTGTCTCATCTTCTAAGCTCGTACGTCCACGCTTGAACAGCTCAGAACCTTACAGTTGGAAATGATAAGGGAAGAGTACCCATACACAGCGTCAATCTCAGTTTTGGCAGCCGCCTTTACCTAACCTAACATATCACATTAGTGAAAATGTATGCAACGTTTTCCATCCAGTGCACAAATTTTAATACATACGAGGGGAAACGTTGTGACACACACATCAACTATCATCATCTTGGCTACATACTTCTTTGTAACAAAACAATTTTTACATGGTTCTTTTGGACTTTAGATTGTTAGATATTAGTATTATTCATAGTTCAGAAGGGTTCACTCCATAAAACATGTTTATTTTAATTACTAGAATATTTAAATGGGACTTGTCACTCGATTCTCAGCATATTTTTCTCCAGTTTTTTTTTTAATATTTTTTAATTTTTGTCGAGGTGTTTCCTCCAGTTTTATGTTTTATTACATTATTCATCAATACCTTGGAACACTTCAATGTTTCGGCAAGTTTCCGGAACAAAAATTCTTTATTCTGGACGTTATTCAGGTCCATGCGTACCAGGGCGCTGCAGAGCGTGTCCTTTACTATCCTAAACATCTGAATTTTTTTTTATGTATTTTGTACATCTAAAAAACCTAACACTAATTATTCGCAATATTTTAAAACCAAATAACTCTTAGAAAACTTTTTTATGAATTATATGTTTGATGTGTGTGTCCCTATTATTTTTCACAGTTTAAAGTATATGTCATATCGAAAAAGCTCTGCTTTCAGCAAAAATGTGCGCGTTAAGTTGGTGTTTATATTGTCTTTGCTTTGGGCATTTTAGTGTACTTTTAACAGCAGCGCAGCAGAAGAGCACTCAGCGCACAGTCGGACATTGCAAAGTTTTAAGAAACAGTGGTTGGCATAAAAAAAAAATTTTTCAGGTTTTGCTTGCTGTCTACTAGACGTCTGCATGAATGCATTCATAACAAAGCCAAATTGAGTACATTCGAATTAAGTAGAATTTGAGTGAGTGAAATAGACAGAATGAGACGAATGTGTATACTACTGTTTCGCAAGAACATGTTGTGTCTCATGTCAAAAGACAGAGTATAACGAAAGAAGAGCAAAATGAAATGAAAACTTCGAAAACATTCGAACTACTCAAGTAGTTCGCAGAATACTTTGCGTAGTCACTTTGTGCTTCGAGTAAATGTGAGCAGACGTTCGAAATGGAAGGCGAAGCTGCAGAAAAAAATGTATGTATTTGCCGGCAAATTTTAGCGTGTTGTTTTTGTGTTTTGTTTTGTTTAAAGCTTGTGTTTTAATTTTACTAACAAAATGTGTAGTTGTGACCGTCTATAAATGTTTTCTGTGTTGATATTTGCATATTATGTTTTTAAACTCTAATATAAATTATATGTAATAAATATATAAATTAAATAATTTACAACAAAAAATGCATTGCACACATATTTCTTTATTTTTTCCTCTTTCTTTTAGCAGATAACACACACAGCAGAAAACAGCTGACAATATTCGAATGTATTCAATATACAACATTTAATTACTTCTGCTGCTAACTCACTCACTTCGTTTCTTTTCGGGTATATTTTTGTGCAGCCGAGGGAAACACGACTTGAGTCACTCACTCATTCTCATTTCATTTCACTCTATTCAATTTTGACTTTGTACATTTGAATGTGTTTTTTTTGCCATTCATGCAGACGTCTACTGTCTACACAAACTAATCATGTGAATTATGCATGGCGACCTCTGTACATTTTGTACGCACTGCATTACTGTTTTTTTTATTTACACAAAAACATTATAGAACAAAATGTTGAAAGCCTGAGAACATATCTTACTGTGGGAAAGGCTTCCTCCGTGGCTGCCATTTTATTACTTTGATTTTCCATTTCGTTATTAATTTGCACTACAATACAAATAAATTTTCTGCTAAAGTTTACAAGCCATCGATACACTCGTGTCACGGTCAAGTTAACAACCCTAAGTATGGTTTAAATTGGAACAATTCAGTAATTCATCACAATTGATTTAAATGAAACGATATGTGTGAAAATTATAAATACATGTTTCAACTTGTGTTATTTCACATTTGGAATTAATTGTGGCTCATTTGAAAACACGGAGCAATTACACAGTTCCGCTGTAAATAAAACCGAAACCGAAAATGCCGACTATGATATTTAAATATTTTCCAGCAAAATATTTTCATCAGTATTTTTTATATCTCTATCAAGTTAATTTCCCTTTATCTTGATAGCTTCGTTAGCACAACTTAAATTAATCTGGAAGGCTGCTGTTTTCATTGAATTTTTCGTTTGGCATTTCGTTTTCATTTTAAGGTGCTCCCGTTTTCACAAAATTTTCTCATCGATATGTTTAATATTGTCATCGTTTCTTAACAACTAAACTTGATTCGTAAATAGACAGCGTGATCAAATTACTATTTGTTCTTCAATTTTTTTTTCGAAGCAAAACGACGGTGTTATATACGTAAACCTAGACATCTGAAATATATCTGACGAACTGTGAGTAACGGCATGCAAATTGGAAATTATATATTACGATATCGAGATATCAGATCTCGAGCCACTTACCAACTTAAGGCAGGCTCTTGGTTTCGAATCACCAACTGTGTTTACTTTCATTTCATAGCCTTTTCTTCCACAGCAAATACGCCGTATATGTGCTGTGTGAGAAAAAGGCAGTGAGATTTTAAAAAATATGTTAAACCTCGATTCCCACAGCCCACCATCCATTAAAAACACAGTTTAAAAAAATGTTTACTCTGCATTTTGTCAAAATTTAACAACAAATATGGACAATGTAAATATTTTTCGAATTTGGCAGCAACAGTCAACAAATGATGTTTCAAAAATTGATGTTGGCGTTCGACAAACAAATAAATTCGATGAGAAAGAATAATTTGCAATGCTAAATTATTTTAATGAAGGTATGCCGAGAGGGATGTGCAAATGCAATTAAACTTAATTGTTATATACAAGACAATGTTGTATCTTAAGGCCTGTCTCCAGCACCGCGAAATTTTACTGACAGGAATCTGCTCTTTATTTCGGTTGTGTGGGTCCTAAGTGAAATAGTGTGACCAAGAACCAAAAAAAAGGTTGGTCACTCTCATGAATCAGCTGTGTTTTGTAAACAGCGCCAATTTTGAAAATAAAACTAAAATTAAAAAAAGGAAGAAAAGTAATTCTGACAATGAAGTGATTGTATTGGTAGCGGCACATATTGTTGTAAGAAGAAGTACAGCACAGTCGGAGGCGCCAAAATGTCAAAATTATCAAAATGATTATTTTCCTTGATCCGCCAAAAACGTGGTCTTGCCTCAACTGCTTTTATTGAAGCAATCTTTTCCTCATTTTAAAAATTTTCATATCTCTTTTTGGTTTTGCGCACATATTTTGCCTCCACCTCTCACTTGTACTTCAGTAATAATGTGCAGATATATTTTCCTGGCACCCTCATCAGCTGTTCTCACAGTCCACATTCGTGTGAATATCGATACTATCGATTATAATTCGTGGATCCCGTTTACGTTTGCTGGGTACTGACTCCAGGAAAACACAAACGAAAAATTACTGGCCCAGTTTTTTTTATATGAAGTTTGGCAGTAATTTTTCGTTTCCGCGGTGCTGGGTACCCAGCTTTAAGATATAGATTTGCGTATGTAAACATCAGCTCTCCAGAAAGATGCAGCTATTTGACAATATATAAAAATTCAAGCCTAGCACAACAGATCGAAGCGTCGGCTATATTTGAAATAAAACGTCACAGCTCCATTAATTGGGACCTACTTAATTTAAGTGTGCAGCCTATACAGGGCGATCTGCATTTATCTGCAGATACATTCAGACCTGCCATTGCAGAACAAATAAATAAATAAGATATGTTTAAAACTACATTTGATGCTTTTTATTAATTCGCATTCTTCTCCCGAAGGAACAGATAAAACATAGAATGAACCACATTCGAAAATAAATTATATTTTCGATATTTTTTGTTAAATTTTGAAAAAAGTTCTGTGTACAAATTTTTTGTTTGTTGTTGCCAGCTGTGTTTTCCATGGATGGTTGATGGTGGTCTGTGCGAATCGAAGTTTCGCATATTTCAAATAATCCCACCGCTCCCCGTAAATGTGATGTGTGGGAAAAGGCTTTTAGTAGTAAGGACATCTACGTTCCTCCACATATAATTCAAAAACTAAGTGCAAGAAATTAATTTTTGGACGATTAAATTTTAAATATGAATGCTGATTCTCTCAGTCGTCACACATTTTTAGATCTCGCATTTTCTGCATTTTGCTTCAAAACAATCAATTGACAAAATAAAGTCATTTTTATAACGCTCTATACTAACGAAGCAACCAGGTTATCTGTTTCTCTTTGCCCGAATTGATAGGAATATAAAACATATCGATTACAAAAATTTGTGAAACCGGGAGCACCATAAATGAAAACGAAACGTGTTGGTTGGAAAAGTAAAACCCAAATGTTAGTGAAGGCCAGAACCAAATACGAACCGTAGAAATGTAACAGTATGTCTTGTTTTTTAATGTTCATATTTTGCATCCCGTAAAGCGCACTACTAACTGCTAACGATTATAATTAAAGGGCGTGCAGGTTTGAAATACATATGCACATTGTAAGCGAACGTCTCTGGCTGCACGTAAAAGTATACAATAAAACAATATTTCTTTCCATTGGGCAAAAAACGAACAATATTGTGAATCTATATTAGTCTGCACAACTGTTTATTAGATTCGGCGATTATATATTGGGCTCGGAAACTCTGCAGAGCCTTTATATAAAAAATATACGCAAGCTGAAGCGGACCCATAGTCTCTGGAAAATCTCGCTTTAAAAATGTATCAAGAAAAGAAAGAATTCAGTTCTAGCATTATTTCTGCGGCCACCAGAAATTTTTATTTCAATGTTTCAGATAATAAAACGACAACTTGCAAATTGCGAGCGTACCTAGATTTTACATATTTATATTGGCTTTGGTCACTAACTATTCAGTATATCGATCAGAGGCTGGCAGCGTTCTATGCACTGTGCAAAGGAAAAGGCCACGGGAAAGCGCAGTGTAAAAGCTTGTGCAGTATCCTCTAGGTTATCTTTGTCGATGATGATTTACAATAATTACTTTGGCCAAAGTGGTGGCGATAGTTAAGTTTTGCAATTCGAGCGTCTGGTTCTTCTGGTTAATAGGTTTTCGTAAAGGGGTGGTGTTAATATCTTTTTTTTCTGATTACTTTTAACAATTTGCTTACGATATCTGTGCGGGCATTGATCTGTGTTTGTGTTCTCGAATTGATGATTATCTGTCTATTGTTGGCATTAATTGAGTTGTACTCGACCTGTCTTGTTGGCTGTAAAACATCAAAGTCCGGAGTCCCTGCGATAACTTTCAGCGCTTACCCTAAGATGTTCAAGCTCCTCGCGTGCCTGTAGTGAACTCTCAGAGCCGCAGTCAGTATCAGTAGGTGTTTCGTATCTGTCGTCCTGGCGTCCTATGCTCTGTGCATACGAAAAGACACACACATAGTGTAAAAACTTCGTATAGCGTCGGCTCTTAGCACACGCGACTTCGTTTTTCTTATCTGCTGTCTCAGCAGCAGAGAAACTTAATAGTGTGGCCTTGGCCCTATGCTCAAATGGCTGTATTACACGTTGCTTCGTGTCTCTTGTCTGCGCACACAAACGCACTAAAAACATGCGAGTGTCAGCGTGCGACCCCTGATCTATAGTATCTTTCTCATAAGCGTCTGTGGAAATTCGTACATCATTTCTATTGTCTTATGTTATCAAGCTTGTAGAATGTTTTATGTAAAAGGTCCATATTATATATTCCATATATTCCATATTACTGTCCGTCCGTCCATTATGGAGATACAGTCTGCATGTGAGTAGTCCGTCAGTATTGAGTCGGTCAAAGTTGTCAACAATATGAGTGTTAGGATGTAGAGGTATCGAGCGGGAGACCTATATATAAGAAATGAGAGACACAGCACTTATTAACTATGTCATACAGTTACCCTTTTTTTTATTATGAATTGAACTTGAAATCCTAAACTTAATGCTAGAAAACCCTTCTTCGTAAACGTAATTCCTTATCTACATAAAATTATCTTTGTATTCAATTGTGTTTGGTTGTTACTATATCTCTTCCCCTCGTTGTTTGTAATGTCTGTCCATAGGGTCTTACAATATCGAAATTTGGTTTCTTTACAAGGTCATTCTGCACGAACACCGAAATTGGTGGAGTGCAATGAATGGCGTTAGCGACCAGGCTTTACCACTTCTTTGATGGATGCAAGAAGTGTGTCTCGACTAACAAAGTCAATCTTGTGACTGGTTTTTTCAGAGAAGAGGATGTGAAGCTGCTTTGAGGGGGTGTCTGATTCTTCCAGGATTTTTTAATTCCTAAAGCAGTTCACTGGTTTGTCTGTGGCCTCAATTACGTAAGTAAGCGAGGCTTCACTATGAATGCTGCGTCGGCTCAGCTCTGGCTCTCTAATGCATTAATATTTTGGCTCGCCTGTTCCTGCTTTGCTTGTATAAGACTCTCGCGGTACACGGCATGGTGAAATAATTAGTAAGGTGATGTACTCAGCTGTGGTGAGGACGTTACATTTTTCATCTCGCTCTCTCGGCTCTCAGAGAGCAAATCGCTTGAAAGAGATAGCAAGCGTTTTGACAAACGACTGACAAAAATAACGTCCCCGAAAGAGATCACGTGTGGTGAGTACATCACCTTATTACTTATTTCACCATGGTACACGGTATCCAAGGCATACTAAAATAGGTAGTCGCACTCAAGGCATACTAAACAAGGTAGTCGCACTGAGAGAGCTCAACTTCTTATTTCAGCGTCAAGATGACAGAAGAGAGAGAGAGAGCGAAAGAGTATGAGTTTTCTGTCTTGTGTCAAAACAAAGAAATTTGTACGTGCTTACATATGTATGTATAAGTAATATTATGTAATAATAATAATATGTAAATATAGTAATCTTGCATAAAAAGCAATACGGCGGCACCATTGTAAAAACTCAAAAAAGTCCGAAGGAACGCGAAAAAATCGTCCGCGGACTGTTCACTGTTCAACTGTTCAACTGTTCACAACATACTGAAATTTAAGAAGTTTAAAAAAGGGCGAGAGAGCGAGTTCGACTACCTTGTTTAGTATGCCTTGGTGCGAAGTACAAAAGTATTTGGTTTTTTTTTTCTGTTAGTCTCTTTTGCGTTTGCGTCGGATGAGCATTTTTGCTTCGTTCGTTTTGCATATGCTATTACGTTACATTGCTACAATTGTGCGGAAAGAGTTTGAAGCGAAAATGCGGTGATTCAGTGAAAAATATCTTTAATATTAATATTAACAGGTAAGTGCGTTGTTTAAATAAACAAAATGTGATGTACGCGTCGTAAATAATTAAACTATCAGTTGTATATAATGTTAAATTTATGATATATTGAATAAACTGACTTCAATGTGCTTCTTTTGTGCTCTTTAATATTTGTGTCCTTATGCCCCGACTACTTTGTATAGTACGTATTAAAAGAAGAATAAAGAAATATAATGTGAACGCATAATCTACGGTGGGCCCGAAATTCAATTCAATTTTAAGCAGTCCAACAACAAAAACAGAGAAGCAACCCTTATATGCGAGGCCTGAGTCAATCAGGTACATATTTTGGCACGTGTTCTGTTTTTTTTTTTTTTTTTGTAGGAGTTAATGCATACTTTCGCATTTCTCGATGACCATGTCATCGCCTATGCTCCTAGGACATAGGAATGTTAACGTGTCGTGTTCCGCGCATTATGTCATCGGGGGTGCACACGCTCAAATCGATGTGTCAGCTCATTTGTAAAGCATGGTCTGTACTGCAGGGTCTGTACATATCAGAGAACGGCAAGGGTGTCACTTTTTGACACTCTACTCACACCCATTGAATTTTTGTGTGCCGGTGCCACTCATTACCCATTAAGAAAAGTAAAACACTCGCACCCACCCTAAACCATGCCAGTGTTTGCGAGTGTGTACTTCGGGCACACGCTCACACATTGTGCATTGCTTCTATTTCACCAGACACCCAGATATTTTTCGTAAAGAAGTGTCGATAATTTTCGTACTCGTAACGAATGTAGGAGAAGCAATTATTGAGCACAAAAACGACACATTTTTTACTCGGGTGCCTTTAAGACACTAGGGTGTCATGAAGACAATCGGGTGTCATGAAGATACCCGAGTGTTGTTGCACTGATGTATGTACATATGCTAATGTATAAAGCAAATTATGGGTACAGCAAAAAACAAGGGTACAGAAAGAACGCACAAGAAATTACAAAAACACCCATGCCACGCAATACGTTTTTTGTCGCGAGTAGTGTGTTTCCTTTTTCGCCCATTCATTTTGCATCAGTACTTGAGGTCGGCCTCAACACATGTAACATACAAAAAATCACTCGGACACGATCTACGCTTGCGCGTAAAAACACCCGACACAATACTCAGACTCAATCGCTTGCACCCTATTAGCAGTGCCAGAAGACACCCGGGTGTCGAAAATACTCACAGACACCGGGTGTACTATTAGTTGCGGTGGCTCATTGCCGTTCTCTGGTGCATATATAAACATACACAAATACATGTGTAAATAAAGTTGCCGGTCAAAGTAGCTCCCGATTGAAGCCCCCGCCCTATTCGGTAATTCCTAAATACGCCCTTTGGATGGATATATGTATATATTTCTTTCTATATTTGAAAAAACTTTTCAGTCGCTTATTTTCTTATGGGAATGCGTGTCGTTTAAGGTGCCGTTTGCACTGATGCTGCGTCTTGATTTTTTGCGTCTTCTCAGCAACGCAGTTTTTTTATATAGGTTTAGCATAGGGCCCTAGTGATGGCAAAAAGTTGCGTCGTTTTCCGACGCAGTTGCGTTTTAGTATTTCTGTGGTATTTCTGTGTGCATAACAGCAATTTTCGTTTTGTTCTGCCTAATGAGCAAAACTATCACCACTAATAGCAACAAAAAAACAGCAGATTCAAATTTAAATATAGCCGCGTAAAATTTTTAGCTGAGTAAAAAGGGGCAAAAATACATGTAATGCTTAGAACAAATTGCTGAAACTAATTTTATTATCCAGCACCGCGGAAACGAAAAATTACTGCCAAACTTCATAAAAAAAAACTGGGCCAGTAATTTTTCGTTTGTGTTTTCCTGGAGTCAGTATCCAGCAACGTAAGCGGAATCCACGAATTCTTATCGATAGTATCGATATTCACACGAATGTGGACTGTGAAAACAGCTGATGAGGGTGCCAGGAAAATATATGTGCACATTATTACTGAAGTACAAGTGAGAGGTGGAGGCATAATCTGTGCTCAAAACCAAAAAGAGATATGAAAATTTTTAAAGTGAGGAGAAGACTGATTTAATAAAAGCAGTTGAGGCAAGACCACGTTTTTGGCGGATCACGGAAAATAAGCATTTTGATAATTTTGACATTTTGGCGCCTCCGACTGCGCTGTACTTTTTCTTACAACAATATGTGCCGCTACCAGCACAATCACTTCATCGTCAGAATTACTTTTCTTCCTTTTTTTAATTTTAGTTTCCTTTTCAAAATTGGCGCTGTTTAAAAAACACAGCTGATTCATGAGAGTGGCCAATCATTTTTTAGGTTCTTGGTCACACTACATTAGCTAAGTTCCACGCAACCGAAATAAAGAGCAGATTCCTGTCAGTAAAATTTCGTGGTGCTGGACACAGGCCTTAATTCAAGCATTTCAACAATACGTTTGATTTTAAAATTTTTTGAACCCTTTCACTGTTTCCGTGATCTTCTCAGGGCAAGAAAGTATGCCTTCAGATACCTGTCACGAGTTGAGCAACTACCTCGCGAAAAACCTCCAGTAATATGCGGCAGACAATGGCCCTTGGTACACCAAATAGACTCCCTACAGTACGGGCTATGCTGTGGCTATTCTCCTCTCCAGAAGGATTGTCAGTCGAGAGTTGAGATTGGGCAACGGTTCAACAAGAATGTTGAGAGTAATCCTCTCCATGCGAAAATTTTCTTTAAAAAAAGGCATCGTAGTTGTGTACAACATCTTCCTCCTAAAATGAACCATATCGTGGCTATTGCAATTTAGAAAACATTATTTAATTGAAAAGAGAGAACATTATCTGCTCTTTACTTACAAGGGTCCAAACGCAAGGAGGACGTTGCAGTTGCAAGACAAATTGCAACTTTTCTGAGGATAACTCAAACACTTCCATGCACTTCAAAAGATTCTCCTCACTTTGCGTCACCGCAGTTAAAAGAATCCACCCTATTTCCCTATACTTTGTTTACAAAATGTGTCTTCCTTTTCCAAGACGCAAAGACGCAAAGTCGCTAAAGTGTAAATGGCCGTTCTGCTTCTCTTCGTCTTTTTCGATATCGATAGGTAACGCACCAAGTGTAAATAGCCTATAAGTTTCACAATTCAGGCCATAATGCTCATCAGCTGCTGTTGATAGATGGCTGTTGGCGCTTCACATCCTTCTAGAATTCCGACCATTCCCCCGAGATGTGCAATGTGTGCAAGGGTTATTAGTATTGTTCCTGTTTAAGGTTCCAGTATATTGGCTACTCAATGGCCTTGGAATTGACCTCGTGTCTATCAATATTTTAACTTTAATTTCAAAAAGGCGCGTATGTACATAATTTAGTTTTGACTGAAAATTAGTAATGTGTGATAATAAGGAATCTACTTTGCGCAAGCCATGGTATGTAATCTTGTTAATTAATGCAATCATAAAAGTATATTATGTTATTTATTTTGTTATTTTAATATATTTTCAGGGTTGAGAAATATCGTCCATATTCATTAAATGATCTTATATCTCATGATGAAATCATTTTAACAAGTAAGTTTATCTTTAAAAGATGAAACCAAACAAATAAATGCATGATTCAATTTTAGTCAGTCGCTTTATTACGCAAAAACAGCTGCCTCACTTGCTTTTTTATGGACCACCTGGGACTGGTAAAACTAGCACCATATTGGCGTGTGCCGGACAGCTGTACCCGCCGGCGTTGTTCAAGTCCATGGTACTAGAGCTCAATGCTTCCGATGATAGAGGTATTGGAATTGTGCGTGGCCAAATTCTTAACTTTGCATCTACGCGAACAATTTTCTGCGATACTTTCAAACTTATTATATTAGATGAGGCAGACGCCATGACTAACGACGCTCAAAACGCCTTACGACGCATCATTGAAAAGTATACTGACAACGTTCGTTTTTGTATAATTTGCAATTATCTAAGCAAAATAATCCCAGCGCTACAATCGCGATGCACTCGTTTTCGTTTTGCGCCGCTTTCCCCTCATAAAATGATTCCTAGATTGGAACAAATTGTTCAGTCGGAAAAGTAAGTTTTTTAATTAAAAAGAAAATAGATTCAATGCATTGTACTGTTGTAGTATACAGATTACTGAAAGTGGAAAGAAGGCACTGCTAACTCTTTCAAAAGGCGATATGCGAAAAGTACTGAACGTTTTACAAAGCACTGCTATGGCATTTGATATGGTCAACGAAGATAATGTGTACATGTGTGCTGGCTATCCTTTACGACAAGATATTGAAAACATATTGAAGGCGTTACTTTCCGAGCACAACTTTGAGTTTTCATTTCAAAGTATGTAAAAATGTTTAAGTTCGACATATGTATGTACATAAAGCATATTGTTTTATTCATGCAGATGTACACATTGCTAAGGACTCTAGAGGTCTAGCGCTCGAAGACATAATTACGGAGTTGCATTTAATTGTGATGAGACGTAAGTGTTAACAAGATACATTATTTGGTTTGATTTATTAAATCCTCTATTAAAACAGTTGAATTTCCGATTTCGATTATGAATGAATTGATTGTCAAACTTGCGCACATCGAAGAACGTTTAAAAAAAGGTTGCACTGATATTTCGAATACGGCATCGCTGGTTTCTGCTTTTTTTATATGCCGGGATATGATTTCATTGCATAAGGAATAAATAAAAAAAAGTTAAATCATATGTCACTCTTTTTAATCTAAATAAATTAGTAACATTTTCACTTAATCTAATTAAAAATGTATTCAATTGTATTCGAACCGTTTTTAAAATTAATTTTCTCGCGACGAGAGAGATTTAAGAGACTTTCCGGCTTAAATATAGAAAGAATAAGCTCCAGCACATTGAAAAAAAAATGATTGGAGAGCTTCATATAAAAGGAGTATATATGTATGTGAGTTTACGATTTATTTAATATAAACAATATATTTTCTATGCCATTTTTTATAATCCCGTTCTTATGATCCTGCATTTTTAGTTAATTCAAAATTGTGCACTGAGGTCATTGATGCCGAGACGCAACAGGACGTAGCAATAGTGGAAAAAGTTCTAACAGACCTAATAACCCACAAAAAAATCCAATGGACCATAGATGCCCTTAATGCCATATATAAATCCAATAGAGCTGCGCACATAATAACCGACCGATAAGCTTTCCTCCTTTTTAGTAACAACATTAGAAAAGCTGCTCATTAGATTAAGAATAAGTAAGGGGGAGTGATGTCAACCATCCACAATTCTTACACTAAAAAAAATCAGTTGAGACCGCACTACATTCGTTAGTACCTGCCAAGGTTTTAGTGGAACGGACGCAGCCGCAGCATTAACCTAGCAGCCGTTTAAGCAAGATTTCACTCTGCTTACTGATGTGAACAAATGCTGCCTCTGTCAGCCTGTATATTCCAGTATTTTAATCGAGGCTGTACTGGTGTCGGCCTTGACGCCGTTGCATGTCCTGCCAGAGCTCGCAAATAACCGTCAACCATTTTAAAGTGTCCGAAAAAAACTGATCTTCTACAAACACTTTGAGAACGTGGAGCGAAAGAACACATTCAAAAGTGTTTTCGCTCAACAACTGTTCTTCTCAGACCAAAACCCTTTTTTTTGTGTTCTCTTTGGTTCGCTCTCTCAGGGACACTTTGATCGGACACTTTCGGCAAAACAGTCTTTTTGTATGCATGCGTGCGTCTGTGTGGCCGGCGAACGAGAGCAAGGTATATTTAACAAGGTAGCCGCACTGAGAGAGACACTTCTTATTTCAGTGAAGAAAAAGAAGAACTAGAAAAATCGTCCGCGGAAATGCGTTGCTCATGCTAGGAGACTGAAATTTAAGAAGTAAAAGAGGGCGACAGAGCGAGTGCGGCTACCTTGTTAAATATACCTTGAACGAGAGCATCTTTTCAGTCGCTACATAACATTTATGCTCATGAATTGTTCAGGCATATTCTTTTCTCTTTCTCGCACACAGCAAGAAACAACCCTTTTTGAAGAAACTTATTGCGCAGTGGTCTTTCAAAGACCGTTTTGCAGTGACCGCTCTCTTAAAAGTGTCCCTGTTTGTGGTTATTGAGAGACCGAATCGTTTTTTCGATTGAGCCAAACAGTCGGACCGAAACACACAAGCGAAACAAAAAAGGGTTTCGCTCAGAGAGAGATCGTGTGTACCAAATTTATGTTTTGTCTGTGTGAAGACTGCGTTGGAAAAATCGGTTGACGGTTATTTGCATGATCTGCTTCCTGCGATCCATGCAGCGGCTCCCTATGGTGATGGCTAATGGCAGACTACACTACCTTTAGCGCCCTAAGCTCCTGGTGTTCTCAAACTCACCAAAGTGTCCATAAACTTTACTTTGGCGCTTTGGCACACTACTAACATATGTAGATCAGCTATAGTTGGGGTATATGTTCATCGGCTTGTTCCGCTGGTATGACCAGTAGCAATTGCAGTGAAGAGCAAGTTGGCACAGTAATAAACAAAACAAAGCAAAATGACAGTTAAACAACTATAAAGTGCTACAGAATAAACGAAGAGAAAGTAAAGATAAATCTCACCTCTTCCTCCTTTGCCAAGAAGGCTCAAAAGGGACGCATTTCTTATTCCTGCGTCTGGAAACTATAATATGGCCTGAGAGCCTCCACGGTACGTACCGGTCACACGTGTAAGCTCATATACTTTTGTGCATTTTTTCCGCAGGCGTTTTGGCTAAATAGACGTCCGCGCGGGAGCACTAGCAAAAATGCGTCTGGATTCTTTTACTTCATTTTATCTTGTAACGTATGATTCTGACTTTGGTATATTTTGCGGTATATTAGTGGCTTTCCACATAGCTTCTATTTATTGGCCTTCAGTCGCATATTTCCATTGCTACATATTCTGCTTCATTTCTTCGTTTAGCTACGTTCGATATTATCTATATTTGCCGAGCGAAGCGGAGCGAAACTGCACTCAGCTATCGAAGCGGCAATGCGGGAACAAGCTCCATTCGCCGTTTAGTCATCAATTTATTAATTAATTAATTGCGATTCATTAATCGCAGTTTTATTTCCGCGTCGATTATTATTTATTTATTTATTCGAGATAATTATTTGGCCGATCTTGGATAAAAACCATTATCCCCATGAGGTGCATTAACTGTTATTACTATTCAAGTCAAGTCAAAGTTGGAAAACTGCCCGGAAATTATATCCATATATGTACGTACATTACAATATATAAGATATTTGACATACCAAAATAAATTGGCAAATAATTATTAAAAAAACAAAAAATTTGACAAAATTAACCGGAACGTACAAAGTTCAACTTTGACACATTATTGTGAATCTTTGAGACATTGCTTTTTATGAAAATATCTCAATTTAGCCAGCTGAAATTGCGGAAGGCTCACTGTGCGACGTTGAGTTACCTCTCTCAGCTCTGACCGTTCACACTTAGGCCGCTTTATTTCCGAATCATTTCGTCAGCTGATCGGTCTCCAAATGTGAACAAACTCATTGAATAAGAAAAAGAGAGAACACGCATTTTTATTGAAATTAAAAGAAATTATCAAAATAATGAGCGAACTATTTTTTTAAATATGTAGAACGGTGCATTTAGGATTTTCACTACGAGCATCCAATTGTTTATTGAGCTTGTTAAGAAGGAGTCCAAGGTATGCGAAGCTATCGTTGATTTCACCGAACAAAATTTACGTGCTCCCAAAAGATCTTTGTGGATCAGTGTAAGTATTTGTGTTACCATTTTTTTGTTTGCCATCAGACTTATTTTAATTTTAATGTTTAGGAACGGTGTAACATTTCACCTACAACTTGGGTTGCTGTGGCGGTGCCACTCGAGCTGGTGGGGGGTGTAGTCGACGCTGAAAAATGCACGCGCTGGCTCCGGCTGTATGATCGGTAGTAGGAGTGGGTTCTAACATCTTGCTATCGCTACGTGCTCGCTTCGTTACTCAATTCTATTTACTATTATCTTCGCGTGCTTCTCTTTGCTAAATACGTTTTAAATTAACACGAGGATCAGGAGGGGAAAAGGTACGGGTAGGGAGAAAGGAGAAGACAGGATTCACCTGTACAGGGTAACTAAACACATGCAACCTTCGCTTGACATGGCAATCTGCTGTGCTGGTGTTGCTGCAAAAGCCTTGCCCACCCAACCATGATCATCCATCCGCCGATACAGGTATATGTTACGGATGATCCCTTGTTGCCACGTCAACCATCTCCACTACGTCTTTCCCCCATTTTTGCCTGCATGGCTCCTAAATAAATTATTTTACAAATTCATTCTTTCTTAATGTTCGCTATAAGTATTTAATGAAGTAATAAAGTAAGCCAAGGGCATATAAACAATAAAATATAGCTGTAAAAGATTTATGTATATATGAGTATGTGTAGCGTACAGTTAATAATCGAAAAATTATTTTTTTTTTTTTTTTTTATATATGTGAATAAGGTAATATACGTGTAGGTAAGACTATGGCTAATGCTAATCAAAAAAAATTATTTTATTCATTTTTTTTTTTTTTATATGAGTATACGTGAACATAAGTGAAAGCAAATTTCATCTATTATTATCATTATCATTTTTCATTCTTTTACTTTTTTCTTTTTTTATTTTATCTTTCTTTTACTCGACTTAAAGGCGATTCGAAAATTACTTGGCGCTCAATTGAGGCACACAGGTGTAAAGCTCAAGATGCGAAGTTTCGAGCTTTGAGGAAGCTTCGAAAGCTCTAGAGCACCTGATCGGGCTTAAGCTTCTTCGGCAACAACCACCAAATTACAACAACAAAATAAACTTGCCATGGCAAACATACACACATGTGTCCCAAAATGTCTATTTTTTTTTTCTTTTTCGTTTAATAAACAATATAATCGCTCACCCAATTGTTGCTGCATCCATGTCCAAAAGATCTTTCGGCGATGGTGCGAACCTGTAAGCTTTAAGAAATCACTGAAAAGTAGTTACACATATATGTATGTACACAGTCACAGCCGAGAATTCTCGCCTTTGATGCTTTTGGTTCATAACTCACTCGTCTCGCCTTTAATTCACGTTCTTTCTTTCTTTGTTCATTTTCACTTTACCCTTTCACTATTTTTATATCTAATTTCTTTCTTTGTCTCAATTTTTGATATCACTTCACACGTTTTTATTCAATCTATGTATGTCCGATCATATTAAGTCTAGCATAAAAAGAAAAAGCTCAGCGCAGAGTTCTGCGACCATCAGCAAAGCAAAAAAAATTTACGAGCCAGGGGTCAATGCCTTATCCAGCGCCCAGCTGTTTTACATGCATCAGGTACACATGGGCTTTTATTTTCGCTGCCAATTCTATTTGATTGTGCACAAAAAAAATTTTCACTTGCGCTTGCGCTACTGGGGCCGCACGTGCGCTTGCGTTGTAGGGGCTGCTGGCGATTTCTTGGCGATTTGTTGGCGATTTGTCGGCGGCGCTTGCGATGCAGGGGCCGTTGGCGATCTGTCGGCGGCGCTTGCGATGCAGGAGCCGTTGGCGATCTGTCGGCGGCGCTTGCGTTGCAGGAGCCACTGGCGCTTTGTTGGAGGCGCTTGCGATGCAGGGGCCGTTGGCGATATGTTGGCGATTTGTCAGCGGCGCATGCGTTGCAGGAGCCACTGGCGCTTTGTTGGCGATTTGTTGGCAGCGCTTGTGATGCAGGGGCCGTTGGCGATATGTCGGAGGCGCTTGCGATGCAGGGGCCGTTGGCGATCTGTCGGCGATTTGTTGGCGGCGCTTGCGATGCAGGGGCCGTTGGCGATATGTCGGAGGCGCTTGCGATGCAGGGGCCGTTGGCGATCTGTCGGCGATTTGTTGGCGGCGCTTGCGATGCAGGGGCCGTTGGCGATATGTCGGAGGCGCTTGCGTTGCAGGAGCCACTGGCGCTTTGTTGGAGGCGCTTGCGATGCAGTGGCCGTTGGCGATATGTCGGAGGCGCTTGCGATGCAGGAGCCGTTGGCGATCTGTCGGCGACGCTTGCGTTGCAGGAGCCACTGGCGCTTTGTTGGCGATTTGTTGGCGGCGTTTGCGATGCAGGGGCCGTTGGCGATATGTCGGAGGCGCTTGCGATGCAGGAGCCGTTGGCGATCTGTCGGCGACGCTTGCGTTGCAGGAGCCACTGGCGCTTTGTTGGAGGCGCTTGCGATGCAGGGGCCGTTGGCGATATGTTGGCGATTTGTCGGCGGCGCATGCGTTGCAGGAACCACTGGCGATTTGTTGGCGATTTGTCGGCGGCGCATGCGTTGCAGGAGCCGTTGCCGAACGTCGGAGGCGCTTGCGATGCAGGAGCCGTTGGCGATATGATGGCGGTTCTGTCTTTTTTATATTTTTTTCTCACGTGCCGATTTGACTTGGTTATGTGACTATGTGGTAATAAGGGCACGAGGGCACGTCTATCTTACTTGAAGGCCACGAGAAGAGAGAGCGACCTTAGCCGGAAATTTAGGGATCGACGCCTCCATTACTGCTTTCTTTTTCGTCCTCCCAAATGTCAATCAAAGGAAAAAACGTAGAGACGAACGTCAGCCCTAAAAGATTACGCGACAAGATTAAGCTCTGCTCACGGCGACAAATTGCATGCGCCAGATGGCGTGCGAAAAGCTCTTCTTTATTCCGCCCTCTAACTCTTTTTATAGTGTTCTTTTAGGCGGAACTTTAGTTATTTTTCACTTCGACTTTTCTGCTTGAAACAAGCGCACTACAACGGTTTGGTCGCTTAACTTTAAATTGAATTTAAATTGTTTGATGTGTAAAAAACAGCTGTTTGCTATCTGTTATTGTGTGTATGTGTGCGGGTATGAAGTTGAGATGCATACGGTAAACGTATACAGTACTGCTTCTGATACTGGTTTTAATCAATAAACTTAACACTTATAGGTAGCAAATGGTACAAAAAGTGATGATTTGATGGTAAAACAGTAAAATAATAATTAATGTTGATTTAATATAAATTGTCTGATGTAAATTGAGCAATTATGATGGTTAGCAATTGCACAGTGTTATTTTCTTCTGAAGAACGATCGCATTGTCAGCAGAATTCGCTGCCGAGGCGTGTTGTTGTTGTCTCAGCTATAATGGTGAGTCGTGATATTTTCTTCTATATGAGTGAAGAATGTGTATTTATATTTAAAATATATTGCTTATACATAATTTACCGACTGAACACTCTCTCGGGCGTTGAACTGGTATTCAACCATCACCTAAGTTGATGGAGAAGTGACGTGACATAGTGTAGGAGCTGAAGACCCGCGCGGTTCTGGAGTTGATGGCCGTGGCTTCCACGATTGATACTTTTTTGGGAAAATTCAATAGAATTGATAGTGCTGAGGCAGCAATTTGGTGGTGCTGCACTGCGGTGAGATAATCTGATGTCTGCTTCTGGAGGTGCAACATTGGCAGTGAGGGTGATGTCACTTTTGAACTTATGTCTCCAAATCAAGTGTTGGTTGATTTGTTTTCCGCTGTTTGTCGGGCTGAAGGTGCTGGTGCTTATTGCTGTGCTGCGATCAGTACATTCAGGCGATAGAGATAATAAGCCGGTTTTTTACAACTGAATGGTTAACGAAGATCCGTTGCAGACTGCTTCATTGTATGTGGCAAAAATCCATTTGTTTGGTTTCTGAGTTCTTGACCACACCATGACAGACTTTGAATGAGTAACTTGACATAATATTGCTTTTTATTGTTGAACAGCTGAAACTCGCACAGATTACACTACTCAACAAAATTTACTTCGGGTCCGAAGAGTGACGGTGACCAATCGGCGTCGCGGGATTTTTATGCGGAAGCACCGTCCGTCATGGATCTCCAACCGTCGTATACCCAATCGTGACATGGGGTTACGTAAGTATACGGTAATGTTAGCGATCAGGTCCAGCGGTAGTTGACGGTTGAAAGTATTTGTCCGCCATTCTGCTGTTGCCATGGCCCATCCCTGGATGGAGACGGAAAAGCTGCAGTAGATCGGCCGTTTCCTCGATCCTCAGCGGAAGACTGCGTTTAGAGCCGAGCAATTCCAACTCGTCGACATCATGCAGGGGATGCGGAACGTGGTCGATTATGGGCGTGGCTTGTATCGGCGGTGTGTCGTTGGATGGGTGCGGTCGGGCTGTTGCCTCCATTTCGTCTGAGGCGCTGGGCCTTCCTCTCGTAGTCCGTCCTCCGATATGTCGGAGTAAAGGGGACCCGCTTCATTGGCTTCCGCGTCGACTTCCTCGTTTGATCTGGCCTCCGTCGGGGGTAGACTCACTAGGTCCCAGTCGGCCCAGAGATAGGCCGCCCGGACCGGCCGACGGACCTAGGTGTGTCCAGAGGTGTCGCAGCTGTCTCCGTCAAAGTCCTGATGATCCTGCTTGCGTCTGGCGATGATTTGGCGGCAGACGGACTGGCCCTGGGTATTGCAGTCGTCTCCGTCAAAGTCCTGTTGCTGGGACTGGTGTGGTCAGGGCTAGCTGACGTAGTCCTAGTGGTGCGGCTGTATTCGACGTGTTCGGAGCTCGGTTGCGTGTTCCTGGTAATGCGGCTGTGTTCGGCGTGTTCGGTGTTTAATGACGTTGTTCTGGTAGAACGGCTGGGTTCGGTGTTCGATGGTGTTGTCCAGGTAGAGCACCTGGGTTCGGTGTGTTCGTTGTTCGATGGCTTTGTCCTGGTAGAGCGGCTGGGTTTTGTGTGTTCGGTGTTCGATGGCGTTGTCCTGGAAGAGCAGCTGGGTTCAGTGAATCCCGCAAAGAAAATCGAGCCCTAGTATGACGTCATCGACCACTACGGGTAGTATCAATAGGGTCACATGCGTTTCTCGTTGATCAAGCCGTACCTTGGCTCTCACCGCTTGAGTCGGACCTGTGTCCTTCCGCTCCGCAAGTTTCCTTCTGTCCCTAGCTCCCTCACCATTCGATGGCTGATAAACGATCGGGTCGCTCCGGTATTCAAGGTCGCTGTCAATGGTAATCCTCCGACGGTGACTAGCGCGGCGATCCTGCTACTCTCCAATCTTAAAGGATGCGTTACTCCTGGGGGCCCTGGGTGTACGTCTCCGCTCGGGTCCTTACTGGGCGGAGACTCAGTCCGTTTCCCGTCGGCGGTTGGCGGCAGCAGTCGATTGTTCGTGTGCCGCGGCGCCCGCACTCCCAGCAGAACAACACTCGTCTATTCCTGCAGGCGCCGTGGAAGTGACCCTCCTCTCCGCAATTCCGGCAGGCCCGGCGTACATCTACTGGGCGGTCTCCGTCCTGGGTCGTCACGCGGTTAGCTGTTTCGGCATTTCGGGAAGGTATTTCTTCGTCTGCATTGGTACGTCGGTATGGGGGTACCCTTGGTTTGGTATCCGCGGAATTGCTGGCTGGGTATGTCTGTCCACGCTCGCGAGTCGCCTCGTACGCCACTACCAACTGTGTGAGCTCTCTCAATAATTGAATAATAATTGAAAATTGAATAATTGGTACTCGGGTCTAAGATTTTCATAGTCCTGTCTAATTCTCTTTCCGGCGTATATAAGGCTCGCTGCATCATGAGTCGGAGGTCAATCAGGTAATCCTGAAATGCTTCTCCGGGTCGTTGATATCGGCCGCGGATGGTATCCTCCAGGCGCTGAAAATATTGAGGGGGCAGGAAGAATTCCAAGAACTCCTTCCGGAATTCAGCCCAAGGCTTGCCTTGCATCTGGAATGTTCGAAACCATCCCTCCACCTGGTTGGTTAACAAAACGGAAATAGCTCAAGGAAGTTGTTCCGGGTTCCTCCATAGGAGTCCACACGCTCTTCCAGCCGTTCGATGAACGCTAAGGCATCCGAATGTCCATCGAACTTCAGTCCCTAGTTGCGCCATTTGTCGGCCAATATGGCATAAGGGATTTCTCCTCTACCGGGTCGCGAAGCTCTACATCCTTCGGCGAAGCGGAGTGGGTAGCTGCCATCGCTGAATTGTCGTTCTGCCGAGGCTTCCCTGGGGAGCTCGGGGATTACTATGGATAGAGGTTGTTTCACCTTCTGGATCCTTCTGCTCTCGCCGGTTAGATCCTGGTAAGGATACCGTCCTCGGGCTCTTTGGGCTGGGTGCACTAGCGTAGAGGGTACCTAGCTCCTCAATCCGCTTTTCTATCGCTATCGGTCGGTGGCGCGGTTTTGTACACTTGTCGCGATTTGTTTGATGCTGCGTATTTAATGTCAACCGGCTCAATCTGAAGCTGCGTACCAACTGTCTTTGTCGTGAGTATCCTGGTCACTTTTTACTCGAGGCTACGTTTACACTGTCGACCGGCCCGATCTAAAGCTGCGTCTGAACTATCAACCGGCTCGATCTGAAGCTGTCTATCAACTCTCCTTGTCGTTGATCCTGATTATCCTGGTCGGTGGGTGTCCTGGTTATTGATCCTGATTATCCTGGTCGGTGGCGCGGTTTTGTACACTGCTCGCGATTTGCTCGTTGCTGCGTATTTAATATCAACCGGCTCGATCTGAAGCTGCGTACCAACTGTCTTTGTCGTGAGTATCCTGGTCACTTTTTACTCGAGGCTACGTTTACACTGTCGACCGGCCCGATCTGAAGCTGCGTATGAACTGTCAACCGGCTCGATCTGAAGCTGTCTATCAACTCTCCTTGTCGTTGATCCTGGTTATCCTGGTCGGTGGGTGTCCTGGTTATTGATCCTGATTATCCTAGTCGGTGAGTATCCTGGTCACTTTTTGCTCGAGGCTACGTATACACTGTCGACCAGCCTGATCTGAAGGTGCGTATGAACTGTCAACCGGCTCGATCTGAAGCTGTGTATCAACTGTCCCTCTCTGGGCTCGGGTTCCGCAATATACGGGCTGGGCTCCTATGCCGCTCGCTCCGCCACTGCCGGCTCGCTGCCGTCGTGTCGCAGCCGATCTGTTGGCGTCGTTTCACAGCCGATCCGCTAGCGTCGGCCCCGATTCCACGCCTCTGCTCTTGGACCGCGTTTCTCTTCTGCTGGGCTGCGTCTCTGTTACTGGGCTGCGTTTCTTTGCTGCAGAGCTATGCTTCTTTACTGCTGGACAGTTAGAGAAGTTAGGGAAGCCAGCCTCGGCTGTACGTGAATAGTGGGCAACTGTACGTGCGGTTTGCAAACCAATAACTGTTTCTAGTGCCGAAGCCGATGACGTAGTTGGGGACGCGGTACAGCATCGTTGCCCTTCGCTACTCTTTGTTCCTCTATTTTCTGCTCTCCCGTGTTTCTGATTCTCCTCTTTCGCTACCGCTTGCCGGCGTTGTTTTTTTTTCTTGATCCCAAACACCACGAGGGGCCACTCGAAAGTTCCGAGTCGATGCCTCTTAGACTACACAATTTCCCTTTAAAATAGCCCACTAAAAACTCCCTTGGCCGTTCAAAACATTACGGAATCTCGGAGTCCCTGCTCGGGCGCCATCTGTAAGGAAGCGATCTGGGCCGGGGTACAACTCTCAGTCACACCAAGGTCGAAATTACAAAAAATGTATAGCTTGCTCGGACTCCAAGTTAAGGGACGGCCAGGGGGTGAGAATTTATGGCTGGAATAGGGGGCAGGAGAAAACACGAACACAATTATGCTACCACAATACGCGTGGGCTTCGATGACTCCTTGACCACGACAACATGAGACAATCGTCGGACAGCGCTTTTAGGGGCCCGTATGCCTGCTAACTACTACGATAAAAGAAAAGGGTAGTAGGGACTTGCGGGGACGACCGTCAGCGTCAGCGAAAGACGGAGACAATCGTCGGACGGACCTTTCGAGTACCCACAAAGAGACACTACGGGGAGACAGGAAGAGTACCTGGAATAATATAATATATCCCCTATATTCCTGGGTCCCTCAAAATCGGACTCGAGTGACCACCAGAGTAACAATTGTAATACTTATTCTTTATTTTTGTTACTCTGGGCCCTGCCTACCGCAGCAACCCCACACTCATGACTGATTACACTAGTCTGATTACACTAGTCGACACGACTTTTCCGCTTTTTTTTTTTTTCATTGAAAAGTTTTTTTTAACTTAAGTTTCCTACAACTGGTTGTATTGAACTTTGCAGTTAAAAAACGTTAAAAAACAAATGCAGCTATAAATCCGCCTCAGACACTTTAAAGCTGCAATTTAACGTCTGGAAGATATTAAGCTTCCAAATTGAAATTTGATTTTTTTTTTCGGTACTTTTTCCCGAAATTTTGACTTTTAGTTTTTATAAAAATATAAAAATAAACGGCTATGTTAAACCGTTTGACCAAATTTTCATAGCCGAATTTCGCCGATAAATTCCGTTAGCCGACGTATAACTGTTTTTTTCCCTACAAAAATACCAAAAATCTGTGTTTGTAACAGTTTTTAAACGGTAAAATGGCATTTGGAATAGTGCCAAACGGCACTCTCTTGGTGGCTTTGGGTGCGTTGCCGTGTTCTCTCTCTCGGTTGTTGGTGTGAGTGTGCGTCTGGGCTGTCTCTGTCGGTGTGAGTGTGCGGCTAAGCTGTCTCTGTCGGTGTGAGTGTGCGGCTGGACTGTCTCTCTGGCGTTGATGATCGTGGCGCCCGCCCCACGAAAACGGTTCTACGTCTTTTTGGCGCTTCGGGCCGTGTAATCAACTGAAGATTTCTGCGCTAATACTCTTAAACCTAGATACTAATAATTAACAACATAGCCTACATGGCCTTTATACTAATAATAATAAAAAGGAAAGAAAAATATGTGCGGGAGCGTACGCTCCTTCACACCAATGATTGATCATACAAAGCCTTATTTTTGACATACAATTTTTTTCTGAATTTGGAAATTAATATTGAAACCCACGTGGATTTATTGATTCCTAGTCCTTTATAGAGTGACTCTTTTGTTATTATATACAACTCCTTCAATGACTTGGGGTCGTCATTGCTTGTATTATGATTGAAAAATCGGCTTAGTACCGTGTTAGCAACATCTCGTGGTTCATTGTATGTTGCAACTAATATTTTCCCCAAGGGATTAGATAGTTGTCTTCCTTCAGATCGATATGTCTTATCAATCTGAAACGGTGGTTTTAAGATACTACATCTTCCGTACTGCAGGCATGATTGTCTTGTAGCATGCGCATATATCGCATATATGTGCGGGAGCGTACGCTCCTTCACACCAATGATTGATCATACAAAGCCTTATTTTTGACATACAATTTTTTTCTGAATTTGGAAATTAATATTGAAACCCACGTGGATTTATTGATTCCTAGTCCTTTATAGAGATGCAAGTGACTCTTTTGTTAATATATACAACTCCTTCAATGACTTGGGGTCGTCATTGCTTGTATTATGATTGAAAAATCGGCTTAGTACCGTGTTAGCAACATCTCGTGGTTCATTGTATGTTGCAACTAATATTTTCCCCAAGGGATTAGATAGTTGTCTTCCTTCAGATCGATATGTCTTATCAATCTGAAACGGTGGTTTTAAGATACTACATCTTCCGTACTGCAGGCATGATTGTCTTGTAGCATGCGCATATATCACCTTATATATGTAAGGTGTCGTTTACACTGAGGCTGCGTCTTGATCCTTTGCGTCTTCCCAGAAACAAAGTTTTTTTTACATTGGTTTACATAGGGCCCTAGTAATGGCAAAAAGCTGCATCGTATATCGACGCAGTTGCGTTTTGGTATTTCTGTGCGCATAACAGCATATTTTGTACTTTTCTTCCTAATCAGCGGAATCAGCGGATGAGTAAAAAGGGGCAAAAATACATGTAATGCTTAGAACAAATTGTTGAAACTAAGAAAGTATGTTGGCAGATACTTGTCAGCGAGTTGAGCAACTACCTCGCGACAAAACTCCAGTAATATGCGGCAGAAAATGGCCCTTGGCACACCAAATAGACTCCCTACCGTACGGGCTATGCTGTGGCTATTCTCTTCTCTAGAAGGATTGTCAGTCGAGAGTTCAAATTGGTCAACAGTCAAACAAGAATGTTGAGAATGCACATAATATTTCAGGTATATACATACATATATATTCCCTCGCGCTCTCGCGACATATATACATAAATACATACATAGTTTATATCATATAACCGTTTATATCAGCCGCTCCGCTACCGGGACTTACGGGCAGTGCGGCCCTAGCTTTACCTCAATTTTTAAACATGCATTTAATCAATAAAGACAAAAGAAAATAGCAAGACGCCTTTTAATCTGAAGGAAGATTTCTTAATTCAACATGGCAACCGTGACATAGGTCTCAAGAGGACCAGGATCAGAGGAAGCAAAGTCCTACGGGCACCGACAATGCTACAAAGAGCTTGTAAGGTGTTATTTTTGGGTGAATAACGTCGCCAAGCCAAATGTCCAGACGGATGACTATAGTGCGAGAAGAATAGTCGCCGCAAAAACAACAACAGCCAGTGAACCGTCTGCAACAACCCCAAAACGAAAGGAAATCGAGGGGCCTTACAGCTCCGTATAAAGAAACGGAAAGCTTAATAGCAAAGATCCTAAACAATACAAAATGGAGCGACGCTAAGAGACTAGCAGATGATACATTCATCTTCTCCTCAACCAATACCAAACATATGTAACCCAACAAACCCACAAACAAAAAAGCAACTACCAGCCCGACTTGCTCAAACACATGCAATGCAAAGTGAGAGGGGCATGAAGGCCGCCCCATTCAGCACCGAGGGACCAACAGAAGAAGATTACATGCCCAATAAATATACTCTATTTACTCCACTTAAGTCACTAAAAAAAAAATAATTTTTAAAACTTTGTAAGGTTTTCCCACTAAGTTGTGTGCAGTAAGGTAGAACGTAACCTAATAAGATCTGTGCAAAAAATATGACATCACTGCGTTGATCAAAGCAGGAATTATATTACAATATATAACAATTTTATTACAATTATATTACAATCGAAAATTTTAAGAAAATATTACAAAATGGCCTGGTTTGGTTCAGACAAAAAACAAGCCAAAGACAATACGGCGAACGTAGTAAAATCCGTAAAAATAATAGACCTCACCGAATCTATAAAATCGCGGTGTTTCTTTGTTAATAATAGAAATTATAAATGTCACACAGTTTTTACTGAGTTTGTTATCCAAACATAATAAAATACATAAGAAAAGGTACATAAGTAGGGCAACTGATCTAGATTAGATATAAATAAAAATAAAAAAAAAAAAATTGTAGTAAAAGCTTAATCTAACAACTAAATCTAAAACAATCTAACCATCCCCGCTATATTCACAATACTAGAAGAGTAGGCTCAAAACTGTTCAGACTCAGAGTCAGAAAGAAAGAAATCTCGCAAGACATTATAGAATTTACTGCAGAAATATCCATTTTTAACGATTTTTCACAGCAGTAAAGTTGGTTATGCTTGGTATCCAGCACCGCGAAAACTAAAAATTACTGTCAAACTCCATACAAAAAAAAACTGGGCCAGGAACTTTTCGTTGGTTTTTTCCTGGCCTCAGTATCCAGCAAGGTAAGCGAAATCCACGAATTCTTATCGATAGTTGGTATATCGACACGATTGTGGACTGAGACAACAGCTGACATAGAGGCCAGGAATATATACCTGCTTATTATTACTTCTTCTTCTATCTCTCATTATGTAATAGCTCGGTCAAACTTTTCAGGTTTTAACGCTCAATGCTATCAGAATTACCTATCTCGATGCAGGATACGTTTTTCTAAGGACCCTAAACAGTTCTACAGCTCCGTAAACAGTAAGCGTAGAACGTCCGCACACCCATCCTCGCTATCTTTCCTTATTGCGTCGGCAGATAATAATCAGGCGCTTGCCGATCTTTTTGCCCGTTTTTTCCAAACTACCTATTCGCAGAACGTTAACTCTGGTCAGCCGTATTTATACAGTTTACCAAGGTCGAACGAAATTTTCAGTCCTTTGTTAAATGAAAGCTCGTTGCTTCATGATCTACGAACAGTAAAGCCGTTGTTTTCACCGGGTCCGGACGGAGTTCCCGGCTGTGTACTCAGGTACTGTGCCAAGTCTCTGTGTGGGCCGTTGCTTAAACTATTCAACCTGTCCATAAATTCTTCATGCTTCCCCCGATATGGAAGAAGTCCTTTATAATTCTCCTCCATAAGAAAGGTAGCAAGTCTGACGCTATGAACTATAGAGGTATATTTAAGTTCCGCTATTCCTAAAGTGTTTGAGTAAATTTTAACTCCGCACCTGCAGTACCTATGCAGATCACTTATATCTCCATCTCAACACGGATTTATAAGGCGGAGATCAATCACTACTAATTTATTGGAGTTTACCTCATTTATAATTAAAGGCTTTCAAGGTAATTTACAGACGGATGTTGTTTACACCGATTTTAGTAAAGCGTTCGACTCTGTAAACCATTCCCTTCTAGGACAAAAGCTCGACCTTCTAAGGTTCCCGCCCAATCTCCTGAGATGGATCTGTACCTGCCTTTGTTCTAGGTCTCAAAAAGTCCTTTTCAAAAACCTTCTGTCCTCACCAGTTATGGTGACTTCGGGCGTACCACAGGGCAGCCATCTAGGCCCCTTACTCTTTAATCTCTTTATAAATGACCTGCGTTCTGTATTAACATACTCTCCAGTACGTATGTATGCGGATGATGTTAAGCTCTGTGTCCAGTATAAGGAAATTTCTTTTCAATCCAGGTTGCAATCCGATCTCGATAGATTTCAGTCTTTCTGATTCCTCATTCCGGGTTGATGATCTTGGTGTTCTATTAGATCCCAAGTTAAAGTTTTCAGAACACATTTCTACCATGGTGAATAAGGCCATGGGCGTGCTTGGGTTTATAAACAGGTGGTCAAAGGAATTTGACGACCCCTATATAACAAGGACTCTCTACACCTCTCTGGTTCGTCCGATTTTAGAATACGGCTCTTGTGTATAGTGCCCTCAGTACAAAGTACACCAGAACCGTATAGAATCAGTTCAGAAAAACTTTTTGCTTTTCGAGGCCTCAGCTGGGATGTAGGTGTGATACTGCCGTGATATACTACTCTAATAGATTGCTTTTAATAAACCTTTCAACCTTAGCTAATCGTAGGAAAATGCTTGGTGTAATTTTTGTGCACAACTTGATCAAGGGTGACTGACGTGGACAGCCCTGACCTGTTGAGCCGCATAAATTTCACGATTCCTATTAGAAGCACTAGAAATTATACACCGTTGGACGCGGACACACGGAACATTCGAGAGAGACTGTTTCTGTTATTTTTTCCTACACACACCGCACATACACCAATGAGTTTATGACATTTTTTCGACACTGCTTTTCACTAAGCACCAAACAATGTTTATTGTTTCTCACTGTTTCTATTTGTTGTCTACGTGCCTGGGCTCATAACACTAGTCAACACGACATTTCCATTTCCACGACATTTTTTTTAGGTTTAGTTTTTTTTTTTTTAATTTTTTAAAAATGTGGTTTTTTTTAGAGGTAGTGCCTCTATTTTTCACATAACTTAAGTTTCTTATAACTGGTTGTATTGTAGTTTTGAAAAGCTGACAAATGCTGCTATTAATCCGACCCAGACACTTTGTAGATGCAGCTTAAAGTCTGGAATATATTAAGCTTCTAAATTAAAAATTCATAATTTTTTCCGGTATTTTTCTCCGAAATTTTAACCTTGAAAACTCAGGAAAAGTGGAAAAAATAAATATTTGATGGCTGACATACTGATCCATACTGATCGATGGACGGAGCGAGTAAACTGATGAAACTGGATTTCATGACTTGACCATTGCGTTGAATGGATTGTGTCGGATTAGCAGATGCTTTCCTTGCCGAATATCAGAAACAGTGAGTCCAGAGTGCCGAAGACGATGTACAAACTTATGCATGTAGGCGAATGTGCGCTGCATGCCGTAAAATGAATTTGCAAATTTGCATTCTGACGTGAGATCGGCATGTGGAGACGCGATCAGCAATACACGCTTGCGAAGCTCTGCCGTTGCTGCTTCAGGAACAGAAGGTACAGGCCACTCTTCCTTGGAGCATACCAAAAATGATGGACCGTGAAACCACAGCTCTGACTGGATAAGTTGCTTGGCAAGCGAGCTTCTAGAGAGAACTTAGCAGGATTAAAGATGTGGGAATATAACGCCATTCCATGCCTGCCGTCAACTGCTGAATTGCTGCCACTCGATTTGCCAGGAAAACTTGAAATTTGGCTGGCTCATCCCGTATCCAAGATAATGCTGTTGATGAATCTGACCAGCAGTAAAACTGACCTGTAAAAATTCCAATATCCTTCAAATTATTCATTAGTTTCGCAAGCAAATGGTGTCTAGTTAATTTTAGCTTGGGAATCGATAAGGTTTTTGGTAGCGCCACTCGAGACTTTGAGCACAAAATATTGCTTGACAACTGCCCTTCCCTTTATACTTCATATATGTATGTAAGTAATAATTAAGTTGGACACAAGTATTGATAAGTTCATATACTTTATTAATAATCAAACTGGATAAGGTGAATCAATTAATAAGATACAAATGTTGAGCACTAAAGTCCCGCAAGGCGTGAACAGAAAATGTTGCAGCCACTCGGCGGGTTGGTTTTAGACTAACTTAACGTATTCTAAACACCAAGAGGCCAGCCCTTCGCTGCCGTCCACGACGCCGGCTGCTGTCCGGTCAAAGTGCTGACCAAGCGCCTCGTGTGTGGTGTTTGTTTACGGCCGGCATCCGGTCGACCGGCTGCGCCGCTTGCGATCCCATGGATCACGAAAACTGCTTACTTGACAGTAATGCAGAGTCCGCTTTGGCCGATACAGTTAACTCTCGTTAACTACTCCCCCCTTCAAGACTTGACCGTCCTCGGTCAAGCTCAGGTTCCTCAGCACTTGTTGTATCTCAACTGCGTCTTGATTCTGTTGCCTACGCCGCAGCCACCAGATGACGCCTATAACAACGGCGCACACGGCCACGCCTACGATGGTAGACAGTACGGGACCGATCACAAGGCTTGTGTGAACCTCGGCCAGCTGCTGTAGGTTTTCCTCATTCAACTTGTTGAGGTACGGTATACTCAGCAGAGTCTCGTGGCTGGTGACGTTGATCCTCACGGAATTTGCCACGCCTGGGACCCTCTTTGGCGCATTGTTGAAGTTGGTGTATTCTGTGCTGTTGATGAAGGCGACCCGGTCAAAGGTCACTAGGTATGTTCCCGTAACGATGCGCTCGGGACCATCATCGGCGGTTACAGTGGCGATGGCGTCGTTGATTATTATAATACCATCGCCCACCTCCAGGATCGGGGGCTGATTGTTCGGCTGCGTGTTGCAATGGGCCACAGCTCCAAAGTGAAGCTGTTGTGCGCAACTGTTAGCTGGTGCCTCCTTGCAGAAGGCTAGTGATGGGGGCCCCATACATGATGAGACGGCGATGACCTTGTTGCCGCACTCTGCTACGACGGGCTCGGGTAACCTGATCGCTATGCCTTTGTGCGCGACTGGGTAGATGGTTACTTTCTTACAAATTAACTTAGGTTTAGGTACTTCTATTATAAAAATGATTAATTCCTTACTAGCTAGTGCCCTCACATTTGCAGCGCCCAATAGTTGGGTTACGCTGATATCTGTGGAACCCTTTTTCAAAATCGCCTCGAGGTCATCGCTGTCGATGATGGCTGGATTTACAATGTTTATTTTTGCCAAGGTAGTGGCGATCATGATATTTTGTAGCTCAAGCGTCAAAATTCTGTTTCTGGTGAGAAGATTTTCATATAAGTGGGAAGTGTTAATTTCTTCCATTTTGTTTACTTTTAATAATTTGTTTACTGTTTCGGTGAGGACATTAATCTGTGTTTGAACTCTCGAATTTATGGTTATTTGTCTATTGTTGGCTGTAATTAAATCGTACTCAACCTGTCTTGTTTTCTGTAAGTCATCAAAGTCCGGAGTCCCTGCGATGACTTTCAGCGCTGACCCCAAGATGTTCAGGCTCCTTGCATGCCTGTGGTGAACTCCCAGTGCCGCAGTCAGTGTCAGTAGGTGTTTCGTATCTGTCTCTAAAATCTTCCTCATATGGGTTTGTGGGAAAATGTCCAACAACTCTATTGTCTCTTGAATGTACTGCTCGTACTCTGTTAAGTTCGTGACATGTCTTATGAAAAAAGTCTCGTTCCATATCGCTGTCTGTCCGTCAATTATGGGGATATAGTCCGCGTGTGAATAGTCTGTCAATTTTGAGTCAATCAAGGTCGTTAGCGGTAGGGTTACGAGAATGTAGAGATATTGAACGGGAGACCTATAAGAGACGGGAGGCACATCACTAACTAATTATATTATATGGTTGCTCTTACTTCTTCTATTAATTGTCCTTGAGGACCTGGACTTAATGCTATAAAACCCTTTTTTTTCTTATCTACCTCAAATTGTCTTTGTGGACCACCCTCCCTTTTATAAGAACAGTGGTCCCCAGGTCTGCTTCTACCTTTTGCTCCGTGCAGAGTGGAGTTAGCTTGTTTCCTAATCTCCTGTTGGTTTTCACTAGGACTTGTTCTCCTACATCGAAAGTCCTATTTTGTCTGCTCGAGTTGTTTCTGCCAAGCTGCTCCTGTTGGGCCTTAATCAGTTTCAACATTATCTCTTCCCCAAGGTCACAACTCGCGTGGACCACATCCATGGGCGTCTTGCTTGTTACAGAGTGGATGGTGCGGTTGTATTCAATGGTCGCTAGCATGACTAGTTCAACCGTATCGTCAACCTGGCGCTGCAACTTCAAACACCTGGCAATTTCTAACAAGGTGCTGTGGAAGCGCTCTACTTGCCCGTTTGATGTGCTGTGCAACGGTGGGGCATTTGCTACATCGATGTCGAATTGATTTTTCAATAAGGACCGAATGGTCTCAGAATTGAATGCTGGCTCATTGTCACAATAGATGGTTTTTATGTCTGGGAAGATGTTAACCAGTTGCAAGATTGGTGTTTTCACATCTGTTATTGTGCGTGAAGCGACTTGCTGCGTTATTGCAAATTTAGAGAACTTGTCAACCGCAGTTAGGAAGTGTTTTCCTGCAGTGGAAAAAATGTCGATATGAATCAACTCGCCTACTCTTGCTGGTATTGGCGTCACCCCTAATTCTTGCTTTCTAGGGTGTCTGTCATACTTGGCTTTTTGGCATATCCTACAGTTAGACACCACTTCTGATGCGATTTTCTCCATTTTTGGGAAGTAGTAGTCGCGGAGCACCTGCTTTACGTTCTCCTGGGCTGCCCTGTGCGCCCGATTGTGCTCGGTAGTCACTATCTCCCTTCGTTCCCCATCGTTCGTAATGTCTGTCACTAGGGTCTTACAGTACCGAAATTTCGTGTCCGGAAATGCTTTCACAAGCTCGTTCTGCATGAACGCCAAAATTGGTAGGCTGCAATGGATGGCGTTAACGACCCCAGGCTTTACCACCTCTTTGATGGATGCAAGAAGTGTGTCTCGATTAACGAAATCAATTTTGTGACGGGTCTTTTCAGAGAAGAGAATGTGAAGTTGCTTCGAAGGGGTTTCTGCCTCTTCCAGGATTATTTGGTTCCTGAAGCAGTTCACTGGTTTGTCTGTGGCCTCAATTACATAGGTAAGCGAGGCTTCACTGTGAATTGTAGCTACGTCGGATCGACTCTGGCTTTCTAAGGCATTAACATCTTGCCTCGATAGCGCATCCGCTACATGGTTGTCTTTGCCTGGTTTGTACAGGACTCTCGCGCCACACTCATCGATTCTCGCTTTCCAACGTTTTATTTTGGAATTTGGATTTCTATCCGAGACTGCGAATATCAATGGTTGATGGTCTGTGTAGATGTTAATATCACTTTTTCCATATAGGTAGTGACGAAGTGAGTCTAGAGCCCAGACTATGGCCAGCAGCTCTCTTTCATTGGTCGCGTAGTTTAGCTTCCTATCCTTCAGAGTCCTAGAAATCATGGTAATAGGTCTATTGCCTTGCGACAGCACCGCCCCAATGCCACTGGCAGAGGCATCAGTGGTTAGGTCGAATGGCTTGTTAAAGTCTGGGTAGTGGAGAATGACGTCTTCCGACGACAAAATATTCCTAAGTTTATCGAAGGCTTGTTTTTGTACCTCGTCAAACTGTATAGGAATAGACTTCGAGCGTTGCTTGCTGATTTTGCCGTTTTCTCCTTTTAAAATGCTGGAAATTGGCCTTGCTATCTGAGCGAAGTCTTTTATGAAGCACCTGTAGTAGCTGGCAAGACCCAAGAATGATCTTACCGCGAACAGGGTGGAGGGTTGTTTAAATTCCTTAATAGCCTTCACTTTATCGGGGCTTGTTCTTGTGCCTTCGGTTGACACCACGAAACCAAGGAATTCCACTTGTCCCTTGAAAAACTGGGACTTTTCCTTTGACACCCTCATGTTTGCGTCGTGGAGGCTGCTGAGCACGGTGTCAATGTCTTTGACATGATCCGACTCACTGCTCGAGAACACGATGACATCATCAACGTACACATAGCATATCTTGCCGATATGCTCCCGCAGTACGTCGTCAATGGCCCGTTGAAAAATGCTGGATGCATTCTTGAGGCCGAATGGTAAACGGCAAAATTCATATTTGCCTCCGTTTACCGAAAATGATGTCTTCTCACGATCGCGTTCAGCTAGCGTGATTTGGTGGTACCCTGACTTAAGGTCAAGGGTTGTGAAGTATCTTGCCTTCCCCAGATTTGAAAGTATCATAGAGATACAGGGCATCGGGTATTTGTCTGGTATGGTCTTTGAGTTAAGTTTGCGGAAGTCTATGACTAGCCGCTTCTTGCTCGAACCCGAACTGTCGGTGCCTTTTTTTTTCACCACCCATATGGGGTTGTTGTACGGAGACCTGGATGGCCGAATGATTTTGTTTTTCAAAAGGTCTTTTACTTCGTCATTGACAAAGTCTGTGGCCCCTATCGGAAAAGGGTACATCTTTGAGTATATCGGCTCCTCATCCTCAGTCCTAATTGTGGCTACTATTGCCGTATTAAAGGGCAGCATTTCCGTTGGATCTGCAAATGCCTTAATGCGTTTGGACATCATTTTTAGAAATTCGTCCCTTACCGCTGGCGGAACTTCGATATCGTCTACTTTCGTAAAGTTGACGCTGGGGCACTTGTGGAATAAGATCTTTTCAGATTCCTGCCCGAAGTGGAGTTTCTTTGTCTCCAAGTTTATATTGACGCCAGCCTTAGTCAGCGTGTCCAGCCCTACAATGCCATCAAAAGTTGATAGCTCTGGCAGGATGAAAAATGGGCTTTTAGTGCCGAACATGGTTAGGAAACATTTTTTTTCTACCTTGTTGAAGCCGTGCAGGGACTTTACAATGAATGGGGCTTCTACAGGGACAATTCCCTGAAGTTCTTTTAGTGGCTTTATGTAATTTTTTGCGGCCCCAGTATCTACTAAGATTTTTACTGTTCTCCCCGCTACTGTTCGCTTGACGAACGGGAGCAGGGATTCTCCCCTAAAAAATGAACAGCATCACTACTGTATCCCGCACTGTCCTCCTCCTCGATCTCCTCCGCCGCCTCAGACGCCAACTGATCGTACTTTTGTTCGTACTGATCTAGGTTCTCCTGGGCTATGTGATTAACCCGCTGTCTGCGCTGGTCGGAGAATCTCTGGGATCCGGCTGGTCTCTTGAACGCACTCTGTTGGTGCCCGATATTACGGTTTGTCCCAGCCGGTGGACCTGAATTGTTTCCCAGTTGCTTTTGAAAGCTAGTCGGTTGACGGAGTTTAGAGGAAGATGGGTCGACATCCATCATTTCCACCTTATCTTGGTCACGGTGACTATTTGTTTGGTGGGCGCCCTGATTACTCGTATAGAAAGGATTTTTTGATTGCTTTCTATAGTGATCGGGCTCATTTTGCCCACCCTGTTTGTATCTATTTCTACTTTGGCCTTTGTTTTCTAGTACTCTTGCGTAGTTTGCCGCAAAATCGTGCCTATCATGGTTGGATTCAATCTCTTGCGCCAAGGCTAGAGCTGAAGGCAAGTCTTTAGGCTGTGCCGCAAACAGTGTATCCGTGACGCCTCTTCTTAGGCCTGAAATGAACACACGGAGAGCGTCGGCTCTATACTTTTCATTGATGTATTGCGCCTGAGCGGCGTCTTGCGACATGATTGTCTTGTTAGTAAGAAGGGTGAGTTTCTTCTCAACCTCTTGATAGAACTGAATGATGGGCATGCCACCCTGACGGAGCGTGGCAAGCTCCTGTTCTAGCAGGTGCAGTGGACGCTTGTCCGCATATGTGAAATCAAGGCGATTGATGATTGCCTCAAAATTCAACACTGTGTTGAATGATGATAGGAGTGAGTCAGCGGAGCCTCTAATCTTGTTCCTAATTATGAGCACCGCTTGGTAGTGTTTTGAACTACCTGCAAATCCCTCGTATATCTTATAGGCAGCCTTTGCTGCCTGGCGCCAGGAGACGTACTGTTCCTGGGCCCCATGGAACTCTGGCAGCGTTTTAACCGCATCCAGAGCCTCATCACAAGGTATGTTTCGATCTAGTGTGATCGGCTCGTAGGCCTGGGCTGCGGGAGCCTGAACCCTAACAGCATCCATTCGATCAGTTACCGCTTTTAAGCGTTCCTCAAAGCTCGCCTTTTGCACAGCCAATGCAGCCGATATGGCGGCTTGTACTTGTTCCGCGTTCATTATCTCAATCGTTTTCCCTGGTCTAGTTTGCAAGTTTAAACTGAGCTCTTCGAATAACTCTTCTAACTCGTTGATATTACTGTCAATGGACATATAATTCCTTTCAGTTCTTCCCTTACCGCTTTTTTCTGTCTTTGTCTCGGGTTTTCTTCAGCTGCGCCGGGCCGCTGTTTTTTGTTTATTTTCACAGTCAGATTCGGGTCCCTCAAACACAGATTTTTTTTATTGTTCTCCCCCAACAATGTATTTGTGGTGCGGTGTTACGTTTCCGAGCCACACTTATCGCGGCACAAGGGGCAGGGGGTGAGGGGAAAGAAAAATGTTCTGAGAAATTTTGACGCTTGAACGTTTTTTTTTTTATTTTATTTGTTTTTTCTTTCTTTTTTTAATAATTTTATTTTCGTGATTTCGAATGATATTTTACTCTAGTCAATTTTGCAAGTTTTTATCTTTAGATTTGGCGATTTTTGAAAAAAGGTTTCACTTACATGTTCCTCTTTTCCTGTGCTCCTATTTGTTGCGTTATTTATTCACTGTAGGTGTTGTTCCGCAGCTCGTTCCAGCCGTGTTGGAGTTGGTTCTTCTTGTCTGTCGTCGCCGCTGCCCAAAGCCGTCCGCTTTGGTGTAACAGTTTCTTTTGTGTTGATTAAATACCTTTCTTTATACTCAGGGCTGTGAGTTTTTAAATGCAGCGATCTCTTTGTAGATCTGCCGCGGGCGCAGTTTGCCAATTTCCAACCTTGGAGCGGGCGTTGTCTCCGCGCTCTCTTGTTAGAACGGTTTATTTTTGCACTTTTCACCCTTTTTCCTTGCACTCTGAGCGGGCGTTGTCTCCGCACTCAGTTGCTACACTTTGTTGTTGTTTTGTTATGTATTTTCTCACTTTCTTTTGAGCGGGCGTTGTCTCCGCACTCAATTGTTATGTTTTTGTTTGTTGTTTTGTTCTTATTTTTTTCACTTTTTTGAGCGGGCGTTGTCTCCGCACTCAATTGTTATGTTTTGTTTGTTGTTTTGTTCTTATTTTTTTCACTTTTTTGAGCGGGCGTTGTCTCCGCACTCAATTGTTAGATCACCTCCGGGTCGGTTCGAACACGTTGGGCGCCAGTAATAATTAAGTTGGACACAAGTATTGATAAGTTCATATACTTTATTAATAATCAAACTGGATAAGGTGAATCAATTAATAAGATACAAATGTTGAGCACTAAAGTCCCGCAAGGCGTGAACAGAAAATGTTGCAGCCACTCGGCGGGTTGGTTTTAGACTAACTTAACGTATTCTAAACACCAAGAGGCCAGCCCTTCGCTGCCGTCCACGACGCCGGCTGCTGTCCGGTCAAAGTGCTGACCAAGCGCCTCGTGTGTGGTGTTTGTTTACGGCCGGCATCCGGTCGACCGGCTGCGCCGCTTGCGATCCCATGGATCACGAAAACTGCTTACTTGACAGTAATGCAGAGTCCGCTTTGGCCGATACAGTTAACTCTCGTTAACTTGTATGCAAGCGCCATATGCTTCTATGCTGGCGTCACAAAATCCGTGAAGTTCGATGACCGTAGCAGAAGGACAAACCACGCGAGGGAAAGATATCCGCGGGATACTTGACAAACTATTTTTCAAATCCATCCAAGATGAATGCAACGTTGAGGGTAGGCTTAGCCAAGAGTTTTGGTTATATCACTTCCATCATGAAACCTTAAGTTTTGCTCTCTGTCATCTTCAGGCGTTCCTTCAAGTACTTCCTGATGACTAGAGCACCATTTCCTTAGTTTGAAATTACCGCAAGACAGTAGAGCTGAGGTTTGATGCATCTTTTCCATGACCTCCGCGACAGAGCTGCCGCCCGAGATGAGATCATTCACGTAAAAATCCTGTCGCAGAGCAGCTGAGCCAAGAGGGTAGGACTCACCCTCATCAATGGCCAGATCGTGCATTGCGCGAACTGCTAAAAATGATGCAGCTCTAGTGCCATATGTGACGGTGTCTAATGTGTCCTCCTTTAAAACACAGTGATGAGGCAAGAAATATTTGCAGAGACAACGAGAATCAGGGTTGACTGGGGACATATGCTTCAACTCAATATACTCCCTCACAAAGGCAGAGTACCGCTCCTTGAGTGTAGAACTACGGTCCAACTTTCTCTCCAAACTTAAAGATAACTTTAAGCTATCAGAATTATGCTTTAACGAAAGACGAACTGAATTTTCCCCTGATGGAAAACGTGAGAAGTGTTATCCGAAACGCGCTTCAAAATCTAATTGGTATTCAAAACGGCGTCCGCACAAGTTTCGACGTCACAAAACATTCGAAGAGTTTTATCCAACCTTGCATCCATGTTAGCTTCCGAATCTTTAGAATTGTTCGTTGCCAAGAGCGCAGAGCGTGCTATCCTTTGTCCACCGCCAGATACGATCCACCCTAGCCGGGTCTTCTGCAGAAGAGGCAGACCATCGCTGAGTTTGTTTTGGCCTACGCAGAGGAGATCATAGAAAATACTAGCACCAATGAGGAGATCCACTCGCTGAGGGTTGAAAAATGCAGGATCAGCAAGCTGAATATTGGATGGAATATTCCAGTCGGCTACATTGACTGCCAGACTTGTTTGACAATCGGTTATGGTAGGAGCTATAAGAGCAGTAAGCGTAGTTGCATAGTCAGCTGTGTGAGAATGCATACAAATATTCACGGTGGATCCCTCAGTAGCCACGCTGGTATCGCCGAGCCCAGAGACAAGTGCAGACGATTGAGTTCTCCTAAACTGAAGCTGATGGGCAAACCTGGACGTGATGAGATAAAGCTGAGATCCTGAATCTAGTATGGCACGACAAGGAACTAAAACGCCAGACCGATTCTTTACGAGAACCACAGCGGTAGCCAGAAGCACAACATCGGATTGAAGACCTTGGGCAGCAAGAGAGGTAGAGGCAGGGGAAAGTGAGCTGCTAACAGAATCCTGAGTGGCAGAAATAGCGTCTGGTTGGAGCGTTAGATCTGGAGCGGAAAGATCTGGAGAGCATTGAGTTGTGGATTGCAGATTTTCGAAATGCAACTGTTGCATGCACGAGTCCGATGCTCTGCCTTCAGGCAATTGAAACATAGGGAAAGCTTCTTCACATCTTTGTGACGCAGTAACGGAGACAAATTCCCGAAAATCTTGCAGGAATAGCATGCCCAGCTGACTGGCAAAAACTGCATCCAGACGAGTCGGTGGAAGAATTGAAGGCAACAAACGTTTTTTTTAAATGCGAATTATGGTTTTTTCCCACCTGAGCGCTACTAGCGGGTGCCGCTGTAGCGTATTCCAAATTCTCCATTTTCTGGCATCGCTTCTCCAAGTATCCATAGAACTCCTTTGCTGTAGGTATAGCATCCGACGACAGTTGTTCTTCCCACTTCATTTCCGTCTTAGCGTCCAACTTCTGCAGCAGCATGTTGACTTTCATGCAGTGGAATATCTCCAAGTCCGTTCCTAATGTTTGCAAAGCACGCATATGCAAATTGACAGCATCCGAAAACTCCCGAAGCCTTTTAGGAGATGGCGAATCCACTCTCTTGAGCCCAAGAATCTTCTTGATGTGTGCCTGAAAAACAAGTCGTTTGTTACTAAAACGTTTATTAAGTATATCCAGCGCCACACGATAATTGGCACTGGCGAGTTTCAAAGATCGAACCGAATCCAAAGCCACATCAGCGAGGCTAGAGCGAAGGTGCTGGAACTTCTCGATGTCGCTGAGATCCGCATCCGAGTCTATGTCTATCCGAGTCGATGATCGAATTGAACATAGCCATAAAGTCCGAATATTCGACGTATCCACCGAAAAACTTGGGTATTTTTAGCTCAGGAAGTCGCTGCTTGTGAGCCATGATGATGGTACTGTGTCCAGAATGGTTTGGCAGGGTAGTTGAATTGGCAGCAGCGCGCGAGTGTCCTCATTCGGGAGCAGCCAGTAGCTCAGCCTTCAACGATATAAAGAGCGTATCAGAGCTGTTGCGCATTTCACTCCCAATCTCGTCTTGATTGAGCGCTTCCAGTTCATTGTGCGCCTTATTAAACTCCTGTCGAATTTCTGCCAGCTTTTCGATTCGAACGTCGATTTCCGTGGCGTTCAAACGATCGATTTTATCGCCAGCGAATGATTCGCCGAGCCCGCTCATTCGATCATATAACGACTGAACTTTGCGTTTATAAAAACTCAGCCTGTTATAAGCCGTCACAATATGTTTGGATCGCTTTCCATGTTTAACGGTGTGAAATACAACGAACCAGCGAAGAATATATAACCGTTTAAGCGACTGCAAACAGAATCGAGAAAGAGAAAGTGAAGACACGAAAAGTCGAAACCGTGGCTGCAGTTGTGCAGAGAATGAAAGATTCGACGATTATGCGACAGTGAACAGTAGCTGGAGCGAGAATGAGAGACGCGAAAAGTCAATGACCGTGTCTGCGGCTGAGCATAGATTGAGAGATTCGAACGGTTAAACTAACGGAATCTCAGACGGCCGCACTCGCACTGAATTTGCACATAAACCGTTTTTTAAACGTTGCACAAATGTATTTGTTTGTGATTCAAACTGCACAGAACCGAATATATTGTTTAATTTATATGTTTTATACAAAATGCGATTAGCCAATGTCTTTAATCACGTCGGGGTCACCAATGTTTGAGATGCCAAGCTTTTTTGGCACCTATTTTATCCAAAATAATAATGCGAATTGTTCAAATGTAATAGCTGTTTATTTATACAGGCGGCTGCCAGGGGAAGCCGATTGCTTGCTCTTAGCACAACCAGATAAATGTACAATCGAGATCCAAAATGCAACCAATGCGCAGAGAGGTTAGCAAATTACTTAAAATTTGGCACCGTCGGCTAAGCAAAGCTAGAGCCAAAGCGGCGGCTGCAGAGCGCCCTTTACAGAGGGAGAGCGCAGCAGCGCTGCCGAACGTTGGTGTTTACATCGCCTTATATTCTAAATATGTATGTATTTTAAGTTAGGCCTGTTGTTTAGCGACTGTCCCGAACAGCCATGTTTTGTGGAAAACGATGTTTTCGTGATTGAATTGGGTTCCATTGGGATTTGATGGAAACCTTTAGCTAAGTCAATCGTTGTGAAATACTGACATTTTCCTAGTTCGTCTAGTATCTCATCCATCTTAGGAGTTGGGAATTTATCCTTGATGGTTATCTCATCGAGACCTCTATAATCCACAACGAGTAGGTAATTTTGCTTTCCTGAAGCATCGATATTTTTTGGGATCATTGAAATCGGTGAACAGTAAGGCGATTTCGATTTCCGAAATTATTCCTTGTCTGATCATGTCTCTTATTTGTTTATTAACTTCCTGGTCATGTATCTGCGCAGACTTATATGGCTTCCGATATACCGGATCTTCATGCTGAGTTTGTATGGTATGCCTGACGGTACTTGTGAAAATCAAATTGTCACCTTCAGCAAGTCGTTATTTTCATACAATTCCTTCTTCAGCTGTTTAAATGCTCTAACCTTAATTCGTTACTTTCCCTTAGGTCATTATCTAGTGCGGAATTGAAGTATTGATCCATCTCTAAGGATGGGTAGGGATATTCATAGGTGATCATATCCTTCTTTGACGATATATCATCGCATGCAGGTTTTGCTTTGCCTGCTTCAATACTTTCTCAGCGTGAAATGATTGGGAATATTCTTCTTCCTAACCTAACAGTATTATCTTTGTAACTAATTACTGCCTGACTGACTATTAGATATTCTCGGCCTAGCAATATGTCGTAATTGCTTAAAATGTTTTATATGTAAATTTTTTGCTAGGACGGACAGACTTTATTAGGTGGTCTTATTATACTTTTTGTTAGATGAACAAGCCCATTGATCGTGTGGACCTTTACGTTTTGTTTAGTTATTTTGGCATTCGTGAAATTTTCTTTCATGATGTTGATGGAAGATCCCATATTTACGATAACTCTGAATACTTTGTTATTTATATTAATTTTTATATAGGATCCCCCTCGGTTTCTTCTGAGGCTGTCTGATGAAAATTTACATCCATTTTCATCTGATCGCTCTGGCTTTCCCTAGCTCTTTTAGTAGGTTGGTTGGGCCTACTGCCACTAGCTGGGTTATTCTGGTTATGGTAATTCATTGGATTTTAAGATTGCCCTTGTTGCAATGGTTTTTGGAATTCCTAGCGAAGACCTTGGTTACTATTAATATTTCGAGATGCATCGTTTGATCATGCAAATACTGAGATGGTTGCTGGCTATTATATCTTGTATAATTTGGATAATAGTTTCCAGTATTTCTACTATTTGATTGCTGTAGTCTTTGCCTATCTTTACCCATATTCTTCTCTTCTGAATTATTTTCATACAATCCCTCTTCTTGAGCTGCCTTTTTTGGGTTTAGTATTAACAGTATTTAGTTAGTATTTAGGTTTATAAACAGTCTATCTGCTAGTTTCTGGGATATTACATCTTTCACTGTGTTTATTAAGTATATCCAGCGCCACACGATAATTGGCACTGGAGAGTTCCAAAGATCGGACAGAATCCAAAGCCACATCAGCGAGGCTAGAGCGAAGGTGCTGGAACTTCTCGATGTCGCTGAGATCCGCATCCGCGTCGATGATCGACCTGAACATAGCCATAAAGTCAGAATATTCGACGTATCCACCGGAAATCTTGGTTCGGTTAGGTCCGGAAGTCGCTGCTTGTGAGCCATGATGATGGTACTATGTCCAGTGCAAGAATTAACTAAATATGTATATATGTATGAATATGTAGCAATGGATATATGCGGTTGGAGGCCAATAAAAAGCTGCTATTTGGCCAGCCGCTATTCGGTGGGAATCCGCCCCGAACACATTTCTTAGCTAAATTTTTACCTATAGCTAGGTATCCAGCACCGCGGTAACTAAAAAACTGTCAAACTCCATATAAAAAAACTGGGCCAAGAATTTTTCTTTTTTGTGTTTTCCTGGCCTCAGTATCCAGCAAGGTAATAGTCGATAGTTGGTCTATCGACAGGATTGTGGACTAAGAGAACAGCTGACATAGAAGCCAGGAATACATATTGTATATGTGCCTATTATTACTGAAGTAAAAGTGAAAGGTGGAGGCAAAATCTGTGCGCAAAACCAAAAAGAGATATGCAAATTATTAAAGTGAGAAGTTGAGGCAAAATCATGTCTTTGGCAGATCGTGGAAAATAAGGATTTTTATCATTTTGACACTTTGGCGCCTCTGACTGCGCTGTACTTCTCCTTCCTATTTTTTGGCAACAACATATGCCGCCACCAACACATTCACTTCATCGACAGAGTTATATTTTTTCCTTTTTTTAATTTTAGTTGAATTTTCAAAATTGGCGCTGTTTACAAAAAACAGCTGATTCATGAGAGTGGCAAATCACTTTTTAGGTCCTTGGTAACACTATTTCAGTTAAGTTCCACACATACGAAATAAAGAGCAGATTCCTGTCAGTAATTTTCCGCAGTGCTGGATACAGGCCTTAAATCTAACCAAAGAACATATGAATAGTTGGCCGTCGATTTAATAAAATCAAAGCTATTAGGATCTACGTATTCTCTAAAAAGTAAAAGATGAGACTACCATGTCCATAATTATAAAAAAATTGGAAGACAATATTGTCGGTAAATTTTCTGATGTAATAGAGGCAAAATTGGAAAACGTAAGCAAACGTAAGCTACCCAATTTTTAAAAGAAATCGATGATATGCGGAAACTTCTTAAAGCTTCATAAATAGATGAGGGATTGCCGGCGAGATTTGCTGAAAAATTCTGCCGAAAAGTTGCCATCAAAACTATGGTTAAATATTATGAGCACGGCCGATTAAAAACCATATTAGAAGCCGGCACATTCCCAACAATGGATGATGCCATAACAAAACGAGGGGGAACGTTGTAAACCGCCGCAAAGGCTGCAGCTCTTCATTATACCCGGAACTCAGTCAGTATATATGATCCGACCTGATTCAGATTCGGCAATCTGTTAGTCACGGTAATTTTCTATGATTCTGCGTTGTTGGTTTTCTCATATCTTAAAAATTGTTGATTCCACAGATTTTCATTTTTTGTGGGGACGGAAGGGGGTGTGACAAAATTTTTAAATAAATTTGTGCTGATTTGATATCACAGTAGTTTGGATGAAAAGTTTGGTTGCTCTAGGTTTAATAGTCTTTGAGATCTAGGCGCTCATTTGGACGAATAGGCAAAACAGACCGGGACGTGTGTGAGATAGAGCGAGAGGGAACGACGACATCGAAATGGTTTTCTTCATTGTGGCTATAATAATGTTCTGATTCCAGATTCAACACTCTGATAGAAATGGCCATCATCTAAGATTACGCGTTTTTAGTTTTATTGTATCTGTAAAAATGTGTATGCCACAGACTTTCGTTTTTTGTGATGACGGAAAGGGGTGGGGCGAAATTTACAAATACATTTGGAGTAGTGTGATAACATAGAAGATCGGAAACAAAATTTGGTTGCTCTAGCTTCAATAGTCTCTGAGATGTAGACACTAATAAAGACGGACGGACGGACAGACAGACGGACAGACATGGCTATATCGACTCGACTTTTAATGCTGATCAAGAAGATATATACTTTATGGGGTCGGAAACGCTTCCTTCTGTGTGTTACACACATCCGTTATCACCACAAGTCTAATATACCCCTATATTCTTCGTGTACCGGGTATATTACATCAGCTGCAGCACAGAAATGACTGGCAGTAGTACCACAATACTGTTCTCCCAAAGAGGACATGCAAACCGTGGTAATAACTATTGGGGTAATTATCGTGGTGAAAGAAACGGCAATCGGTACAACCTGTGAGGAAGCGGTCCCTCACAACAAGGGAACGACCACCTTCGCCCAGGAGGCGTTAGGGTGATGGCCCAGAAAAGGGGCGAGAGCGGCGGGCCAAAGTCTGCCGATCTCGAGATCTTTAAGTTTTGATTAATACTAGGCTGGAGCCTGATTGTTATTCTTTTATGTTTCTTTGTTCGTAAGCCTTTTTTTCTTTGACACCACCATTTAGTAATAAGTTAGATCAATAAACTAGCAAGTAAGTAAAGATAGACGCAGGTTTCATTAGGGCGCAGGGGGTGTTAACATGGTCAGACGCTTCCGATCCCCTTTCAAAATTAGACAACGATGCCACCGAACACTAGCAGCCAGAGAAACAACAACGCCACCGAGCTACAGCAGCCAGAGTAACAACAACGCCACCGAGCTACAGCAGCCAGAGAAACAACAACGCCACCGAGCTACAGTAGCCAGAGAAAGCAACAACGCCACCGAGCTACAGTAGCCAGAGAAAACAACAACGCCACCGAACACTAGCAGCCAGAGAAACAACAACGCCACCAAGCTACAGCAGCCAGAGAAAACAACAACGCCAGCAAGCAATAGCAGCCAGAGAGAACGACAGCAGCCACAGAAAAAAACGACAACGCCAGAATGATACAAGAGAACGCCACAAAGAGATACAAGAGAACGCCACGAAGGGAGCCGAGAGTCAACAGAAAGAGAGCAGAGCATCCCGATCGCCGTTCTCTCTGCCACCCACGTAACGGTAATCCGCGAGACGACAAAACGGAAAACTACCACCGAATACCTAAAAAGAGGGACGCTAAGGCGAGGGATCGATCGCGCTATCTCTTACGCACTTATAGCAGCGTAGGCGAGCCGATGCGACAGAGCCGAAGCGCCGGCAGAGGCTAGAAGCAGAGGTCAGGCAGAGGATTGATTTTGACGCGTGCCGGTCAAGAAAGGGCTGGAGAGTGCGAAATGGAGATCGAGAGCGGATGGTCTTGTTCGCGGAAAAAGTTGTGAGTCGCGAGTGCCGAGTGATCAAGAACCAAGGAGCACGTGGCAAAGACACAGGGAGTCGCACCAAGGATATCCAGGATACACCATCAGGTGAAGGAAAGGGGTAAGCTGAAGCCGTAGGCGAGGATGAGAGTAGAGAGATGGTGCAATAATAGAAGTCAGGGCCCCTAATAGAAGAATAAGAACTGACTGTTTCGGCTACACCCCTTCCCCCGGGCCAAGGGTCATACCGAGTGGCGAAGACCCACCGCCGCCCCCGTTCGTATTAAGTTGTGGGTCGTTGCGTGCGATCCCACGTACACCCCGACCCTGTAGAAATCCGCAATACTCTAAAATAGTATACAATAAAGCGTCCAAGTGAAGTCGACACCGTTATTCCTTTGGTGGTGTCTCGTGCACGTGCCCCGGGTTTTAACGGGTCTGGATTGAAGTGTGGCGGCTTGGCGATCAGAGTAGTAGCCTCTCCTCTTCCCTCGGGAGTCGAACGGAGCGGCACTGTACGCGGGAAAGCCTAAGGCTGGCACGGTGTTCGCGACTTCAATTTCCCCTCCCCCGTATTCCCCCATTGTAATACTTCCTATAATTCTGGAGATCCCGCAAACGGTGTTGTACGCGGGAAAGCCTGAGGCTGGCACGACATCCGTGAGCGTGGATCCCCCCTCCCTCTAGGCCCTCTTCCCAAAGATCGCGTCTGTCGCCACGTAGGCGTAAAGCAGGGGTGTGTCGCCCAGGAGCTCCGTGCTCCTATCCACCTCTCCAGGTCCTTTTTATACAAGATCTCTGTATAAGGACCGTACCCTGGCGTGACTGAGAGTCTGTACCCCGGCCACTAGACGGGAACTTCCTTACAAACCACTACAATTTTAAGGAAAACAATAGCACTACGGCTAATAACTTTCACAGAAATAGTGGAACATATAAATGAAACAACCGACAGAACGACAATCTCCGTGTTATTCAAACAGCTTCGGAAAACTCACAGGCTCACAATCGTTCGCCGACTGTTCTCGGTACATAATCTCTGGATCATTGTAACCTCAGAGAGTGTTTACCTCTGCAACGATTCTTCTCCCCAGAGAGTGTTTACCTCTGCAACGATTTTTTTTCCTCAGATAGTGTTTACCTCTGCAACAAATCTTCTCCTCAGAGAGTGTTTACCTCTGCAACAAATCTTCTCCTAAGAGAGTGTTTACCTCTGTAATGAGGTCGTCTCCCCAGAGAGTGTTTTAGCTCTGCAACGATTCTCCCCACAGGGTGTATTCTACCCCTGCCACACTCCGAGTACACCACGTTACCACTTCTGGGCATATTCCCGCTGGATCCAACGACCAACGACAACCTGCACGCAGCAAACAGCCACGTGCGGCCGAGTAGCCAAGCTAGAAGGAAGACCCCGAGAGAGGACCCACACGGGAGACCCAGTGCCATACATCTAAACGTCACCTCCGTAATAATAAAGAGAAGAATAATAAGAATAAGAATTTAAGAAAAATAAAGAGACCAATTTGTTATACCGTGTAACAGACACGGTCGGAGTCGTTTCGGCCTGCACCCTCTGTCTACTAGCTGGACGGCCTAGCTCAGGGAGATTTGCGTGGATTCACTGCGGCCTAGACACCTGCGTTACAATATCAAAATCGTAGACAGAAATGGGAACTACCAGACGATACGGGAACGGACTGAGATGCGATATACCCCCATTCTGTTGGAGAACCGGTGTGTTCGGGTTCTCCTTCTGTACCCACCCTACCTGTACAACTCAATCGAGCCTACCCAAAACATCGCTTCGGCGCGAAGTACTTGAGGTTCCCTCAAGAAGAAGAAGTTAGTTCATGTTAATCTATTAATATAATTCAGGGGAAGATATCGAAATTTTAGGAGCTAACAAGAGTAGGTAATGCATTGACTATGTTAGATAATTCATTAGGAGAAAATTAACAACGATTGCTTAGACATGTAATGGTAATATGAAAGTTGTATAACATAATGGGCTTGACTGACTTAATAAACTAGGGATAATTCATAGATATGCCACACATCACGATCGCCGTGCACCGGGATTATAGATTTGAATATCATAATGCTACGGCAAAATCAACCAGTTGCAACTCAGGATAGGTTGACAAGATCCGTGTGCATAACGATCGGTCACCGAGACTTCAACAAGGCGATCTCGCTCTATCAGTTTTGCGCTACAGCTTGTTGTTGCATCACTTACACATGAATTTTGGCGGCTATGCCGTACTTACGACCTCTTTGTATTAATAGTCCATCTGTGTCAGCAGGCCTGATGACTCAAATGACTGAGGCGATAGATTTAAATTTGGATGATGCAACAGAACAAGCGCAAAACTATAAGAGAGTTTAAGAGTAAATGAGTAAGAGTAATCTAAATGATATTCAAACTTATGTCGATACAAGGGTAGCCACCAAAACTATGCTATGGCTGTAGGTCCGGGTGATGTGGTAACGCCACGGGATGGGTGTCACGAGAAACGGCACGTGCTTCGAGGTTGGGTCGACCAATGCCAATTCTGACCCTTAGTGTTGGCCGTCTCTTAACTCAGATCTTGATGATGACCACACTGTGGTATTTTTGGTCGTGTAACCAAGGGGTATGGTCCGAGACCGAGACACGTGGCCCGGGAGTCTTCAGGAGCTTCGAGGTTATGTGACTCACTACCTCACGTGGCACTCTTGTGTCTGCCCGTCCTCTGATTCTGACCTTACCAGGTTTTGGCGATCTACACAATGATCTATGATCAAAACAAAACGCTGAAGGTGCGAAGGGCAACTGATAAGAGTTGGCCGGTGATGGCGCTGTAGCCCGTGCGTGCGTGCAGTTGTGTATTCTGCTGCCCACACCTGATCCAGGCACAAACTTCACACACTCCCTGTGTGATCAATGCTCACCGGCACCGCTGATCAACACGCACTGCTGGGTCACTAAAATGTGCTAATCCAAAAGAAGTTATTTTGGCGCTGGGTACGCGCAGTCACGCAGTTGTGGGGGATCAGTTACTTGGGTTGAAAGCGTTGAGTTTCCATCCGGATTTCCAACCTCTCCCAGGTTATGTAACTGGTGAAAATTTTCCACACGTGGTGTGCCGAATTGAGATTTCGTGAGGTTCTCGTAACTATACTTCACTTGGCCGTGGCTTGCAAAAGAATAAAATGCAAGCTCAGAGTGCAAGTCCCATGAGCTTTGAACTTGGAGATAGCTTTGATCTTGGCACGTGGAGACAAGAACTTCACTTGCAGAAGGTGAGCGCAAAGCTCATGAGCATAAAGTGGGAGAGAAAAATTCCCAAGCTTTGATCTTGGAAAGCTTTCACCAGAACGTCAGCATGCATGTGTATGCAGGTGGCTTGCGATAAGAGATTTACAGTGGCCTTCCTGAAAAAATGCCTAGCTGTGCAACCTATGCAATTATCACAGTCGCCTCCGTAAAAAGTGGCCCAATCCATACACCCGCGGATGTCAGAAGCAACACAAAATTCTGACTTTTCGCACCCTTACAACCGCTTAAACCTACGCCCGAGATATCTCATTGTAGTTACCACACAAAGAAAGCAACAAATTTCCAACAAATGAACCCCGGCGCGGCGAGCATACCCTGGCCGTAGCAACGTCACGATTTCGCCCGAGCATGTTGTGGTAGCATAATAGTATCTCAAAAGTGGTCAAGATGGCAAACTAGCGGATTAACCAGCTTGGAGAAACTCGAAAAAGTGGAATTCCTAAGCAACTGATACAATTCATGGAGAGAACAGACCTCCCGGCGAATATACAAGAGAGACTGGAACAGCCACCAGCAACCCCGCTTCAAACCAAAAGGAGCCCAAGGCAACAATCGCCACAGAAATGTGCACAGATACAAATCATTACGGAGGAACCTCAAGGAGAGACCAGATCAGGAAGGAAAAAAGCGCTATCCATGAAGCAGATACTGAAAGGATTACCAGAAGCAGTGGCGATAATATAGAGGATACGAAAATGGGACACGACTTACACGGGGAAAAGAGATCTGCTGGAATTCCTGAACAGGATGAGGGAGCTAGTAGAGACATACGTAGTAAAATACGACCACTTGGTGTTCGCAATGCCAATAATATTGGAGGAAAGCTCACTGGATTGGTGGCATACAAAGGCAGCGCCCGTATGTACAATATCTAAGGAAATTGATGAGATTCGGAACGTACACAGAGCACAAGAAACTGGAGATTACCTACTAGAACTGTCGGCTACCCATCAAATTCTACGTGAAAAGAAGCAAATTCAAAACGCTGACTGAAGTCATGATCACGGCAGAGGAATTTGAAAAACTAGAAACGGAGGCGGATGTTACCGGATTACAATGGAACAACTAAGCACAGTACATCACAACTAGATATCGGCTACAACGGGAACAAAAATGACGCAGGTGCGGACAGAACGGGCAGACATGGAATAGAGAACCGCTCTTATATTGCTGGACCCGTAACAAACAAGAGGTCCGGACAATAGCATGCTGTAGAAAGTCGCAGGAAAACGCGCAGGGCTTGGGAGACTCCCACAAAGCTCCCGAAGCCCAGAACAACACATGCGGGATACAATCCATCTAATATACAAGAACAATGAACTCCTAAACTGGGAAAAGTTCGGCAGGAAGATGATGGAGGTGATCATCGACACAGGGGCCTCAAGATGCATGATCAACGAAGAGACAGCGAGGAAATTATAAACCGAAGGAACCGAAGGAGACGAAAGGTGATTAATAAGACTGGCGGATGGAGCACGTGCCAACACGTAGATTCGAAACCACAGTGGAACTAGGAGGACGAGCGTCCAAGCAAGCATTTCTTATATTTCCCCTAAAATAAAACTTCTTTGGATACCTAGCCACTGTGGTATTAAAGGTAACGAGCTAGCCGACAGTACAGCCGAATCCACATTTCATATGCCCCTAAATTACACTCTCGACCTTAACACAACAGATATAAAAAAATTCCTTGCTAATAAACTAGCAGGAAAAATCAAACGAAACATAGATCTCTGCAACAGATGGTACCGACAACTAAGCCCAAACCTAACATACACAAACCTGTACCTAAAAAATATGAACCAAAAATGGAACACACGCAGTGATCAAATTAAAATAATTAGGCTCAACACTACTACCACCCTGGCAACATCCTACCTTGCCCTAACTGCCATACACCAGACGACCTTACTATCCAACATATCCTCACTAACTGCACCGCAACTTCCCACCTTAAGACCCAAATCTTCCAAAACACATGCCCCATATCCATCCTTGAAAACCCAACCATAGAAAACATCTCCAAAGTTATCGAATTCAAAAAAAAAACGAACACATACCACCTCCTTTAATCCTAATTAAATTAATCTGTATGTAAATGTAATCTTAAATAGCTCCATCAAACAGAGATATTACCCTAACAACCCGGCACAAATGGAAATAATAAATCGGGAGTTAGACAAATTGAAGAGACAGGACTTCATAGAACCATCACGTAGCCCATACAGCGCACCAGTGGTCTTAGTAAACGGATCAATGACTGTGTGGACTTACTCAGGTTACTCAACGAAAAACGGAGAAAGACGCATACCCAATGCCCAGGATAGGCTTCATACTAAACCAACTCAGAGAGGCAAAATATATTTGCACCCTAGACCTGAAGTCAGGGTACTGGCAGATACCGATGAAAAGACGCAGGCGACCATATACTGCGAGCATCGCACCGGGGTGAGGATTGTTTCAATGGAAGGTAATGCCATTCGGACTAACGACAGCTCCAGAAACTTTCCAGAGAGCCTTGCATGCAGTAATTGGACAAGAAATGGAACCGTGTGCCTTCGCAGGCCTAGACGACATAGTCGTGATCAAGCGGACGAAAGAAGAACACCAACAGATGCTACAAAAAGTCTTAGAGCGGCTAAGAAGGGTGAATCTACGGATCAATGAGAAAAAATGTTACTTCTATCAGAGGAAACTAAAGTATTTAGTGCACATAGTTAGTAAAGAAGGAAAGACACTTAAGCAAGCACACAGCTTCTTGGGGCTAGCAAATTGGTACCGGAAATTCATACCGACCTTCACGAACGAGCAAAGGCGCAACAAAATTTGCTTAAGAAAGGCCAAAAGTTTTCCTGGGACGAGACCAATCAAAATGGAAAGGGAAGTTGAACGCAGTGGCGGACGGTTATCGCTTACCACGCGAAGAAGTCCGAAGGAAAGTGGAAACAGGTGCAAACAAACTCGAAAGAAATTCCCGACTTCGTTATAAAGCATGAACGCCTTTATAGGCACATACCAAACCACACTGACGGAGACAAGCAATAAAAAAAAAATAAGAACAATATGGAGGAATTAGCAGCAAAACAAACCAGACATTACAATTTAAGGGAAGGAGAATGGAAACCAAAAGTAGAGACATGGTATGGGTGACAACACACCCACTATCGAAAACGAGAGGGAACGTTGTGAGCCGCGGCAATGGTCGCGAACCCTATGCTGTATTTTTATATTTTAAAAGTTATCTGTTTCCATTTGTATTTAGATATACTTTTTACTTCAGCTGCTACATTTTTACATACAAATGTATATTTACATACAAGAGACATGGAAGTGTGTGCGAGAGAGAGAGGGAATCGCTTGGCAGACGTTGGGTAGCCACTGAAATTTAATTTGTTCCTTCTGGATATAATAATAATCCGATATGATCCAGATTCGGCAATCTGATAGATGCGGCTATTTTCCATAATTCTGCGTTTTCGCGTACCTTAAAAATTGTGGATTCCACAGACGTCCTTTGTGGGGGCGGAAGGGGGCGTGGCAAAATTTTGAAATACACTTGTATTGAAGTGATATCACAGGAGCTCGGATAGAAAGTTTGGTTGCTCTAGCTCTTATAGTCTCTGAGATCTAGGCGTTCATTTGGACGAATAGGCAAAGCCGACAGGGTCGCGTGTGAGAGAGAGCGAACGATAACTTTCGAAATGGTTTTCTTCATAGTGGCTATATTAATATTCCGATCTGATCCAGATTCAACACTCTGATAGATATGATTATTCCCTATGATTCTGCGTTTTTAGTTTTCTTGTATCTTTAAAATTGTGCATGCCACAGATTTTCGTTTTTTCTGTGGGCGGAAGTGGGCGGGGCGAAATTTTGAAATACATTCGGAGTAGTGTGATAACATAGAAGCCTGGATATTGGATTTGGTTGCTCTAGCTTTAGTAGTCTCTGAGATATAGGCGCAAATTAAGACGGACGGACGGACAGACGGACGGACAGACCGACATGGCTAGATCGACTCGGCTATTGATGCTGATCAAGAATATATATACCTTATGGGGTCGGAAACGCTTCCTTCTGTGCGTTACACACATCCATTATCCCCACAAATCTAATATACCCCTATACTCTTCGAGTACCGGGTATAAAAATCGATACAACAATAGCATAATTAGAAGAGAAATACGATGACCCCTGTCAGATCCTCGAACTTATTTCATCAGTAATAGTAACAGTCAAAGACAAAAATACTAACAAAAAGATAAGAGCGGATGTCAGCTAAATCTGCAAGCACAGAAACAGCAGAGAACGCAAAAACTCTATCTTTTCAGGGATATGGGCAGAAAGTTCGAGGCGACTGCGAGACGCTTCAAGGAGCAGATGCTGGTCGGCAAGGGCTAGAAAGACGCAATCGCTAGCTTACTTGCCGCCGATAGGAGAGAGTTTGAGAGGATGAGAGTTTCCGGCACGAAGGTGGCGGCGCCAAAAAAAACCAGTAGGAGACAGGGCCAGGAAATATAGACAGCGGGCCGTCACAGGCAGCAGCACACCAATGAGAGCAGAAGACGCCGCCGGAGGACAAACCGGGCAACATTCCCATCGAGTGGAACGTGCTAGCGGGACACCAAATGTCAGTAATACTCATAGGAGCATCACCAGAGATCCACATACGCAGCGACGGTTCCGAATATGGGAAAAAAAGCAAGAAGTTTGCTGGGTGGGAATCGGGCGAACCGGGGACGTGCGCATCGGACCCTGGTACAAGCCCAACAAATAGGATGACAACCGCCTAGGTGAGGAGGGGGGAATAAGACGCCCAACAGCGCCGGCGCCACAAATGAACTCATTTTCTTAAATAGATATAAGCAACTTGTATTACTAGGAAAAGCGACGCGAAAAAACCATGAGGTAACTAATTTTTCGAAACACTATAAACATCCCAAGAATAAAACCATGACTCTCATTCTAAGCACGCGCCAAAGAAATGCCAGTGGGACCATCACCGGGCAGAAAACGGTCACACTAGCCAACGATTATGCCAGTGTAACCAGAACACGAGCGCCAACGGGCACACTATCAGCTGGAACTCAGAACCCTCCAACTCCACGGGCCAACAGCAGACTGTCAGCAATAAAAGGAGCGTCGCCAGCTCGAATCGTGGCAATTCATCCGGAGTTGCCAACAGGGTTTTTTTTTTTTAATACCCGGTACTCGAAGAGTATGGGGGTATATTAGATATGTCGGGATAACGGATGTGTGTAACGCCCAGAATCGTTTCCGACCCCATAAGTATATATATTCTTTATCAGCATCAATAGCCGAGTCGATATAGCCTTGTCTGTCTGTCCATCCGTCCGTCCGTCTGTCCGTCTTCATTAGCGCCTATATCTCAGAGACTATTAAAGCTAGAGCAACCAAATTTTGTATCCAGGCTTCTGTGTTATCACACTACTCCAAGTGTATTTTAAAATTTCGCCCCGCTCACTTCCGCCCACAAAAAGGACGAAAGTCTGCAGCATGCACAATTTTAAAGATACAAGAAAATTAAAAGCGCAGAATCATTGAGAATGTCTATCAGAGTGTTAAATCTGGATCCGATCTGATTATAAATATAGCCACTATGAAGAAAACCATTTCGAAAGTCATCGTTTCCTCTCGCTCTCTCTCACACGCGACCCTGTCTGTTTTGCCTATTCGTCCGGATGAGCGCCTAGATCTCAGAGACTATAAGAGCTAGAGCAACCAAACTTTCTATCCGAGCTCCTATGATAACACTTCAATACAAGTGTATTTCAATATTTTGACAGGCCCTCTTCCGCCCCCACAAGGGACGAAAATCTGCATAAACCACAATTTTTAAGATAAAAGAAAAGCGAAAACGCATAATCATGGGAAATGACCGTATCTACCATATTGTCAAATCTGGATAAGGTCTGATCATTATTATAGTCAGAAGGAACAAAAATTAAATTTCAGTCGGTACGCAACGCCTTTCTCGCACACAGCCACGTCTCATATATGTATTTATCATTATATACGTCTCATTATATGTATAAAAATGTAGCAGCCGATGTAAAAAGTATATGTTAATAAAAATGGAAACAGAAAACTCTAAAATATAAAAGTACAGCATAGGGTTCGACATAATTTTTTAAAATTTGGCATTTTGGCCAAAATTTAATTTCTCCCTTTTGCGAACATATAATAAATTACATAAATCGTAAGCTCATACATCATCAGTATACTGAGTACTGACTGAGTACTGGGTATAAAGTAGAGCCGCGGCCTTTGCCGCGGCTCACAACGTTCCCCCTCGTTTTTTTTTGAGTGGTATTTTATTACTATGACTAAATGAATATCAAAACATTGTAAAAATAGAATATTGTTTGCTGTAACTTAGCTAGCTACCTTTACAATAGAGTATGGAAGTAAGTTGAAACGATTTGTAAAATCCATGCTTATAGTAGGGATAGGGTCTTAATGTCTAAATGCCTATACTAGTTGCAGATGATCCTGTCTGTCAGGTCGATAGGGTGGATCCGTCGAAGCCATCGTCGGTGTGAAGCTCTGGCGAGTCTCCTCGCTATCTCGTTAGGGTGAGTCCCGAGCTTAGAGATACATATATCTCGATATCTCTCGACCTGAGCGTTGATAACATCGCCGAAGAGGGGGACACCAAGGTCTCTGCCAAATCCTTGTTTCGCAGAAACCACTCAGCTCCAGTGATCCTGCGAAGAGTTTTGCTGTGGAACGTTCTTATCCTTCGTATGTGTGTCTTTTTAAATATTGTTTATTGTTGCTTACAACAATATACTTATATCTTCAAACGTTGAGTCCTCCACACGCATTTTTCATCGTTGAGCCGCAATCGCTAGCGTACTTGCCGCCGATAGGAGAGAGTTTGAGAGGATGAGAGTTTCCGGCACGAAGGTGGCGGCGCCGAAAAAAACCAGTAGGAGACAGGGCCAGGAAATATAGACAGCGGGCCGTCACAGGCAGCAGCACACCAATGAGAGCAGAAGACGCCGCCGGAATACTACGAATGCCTGAGAAAGAAGCGAGTAAGCAGGGTGCATTCAGCGATGCCGGAAGATTCACAATCAACTCCGCCTCACTCACGTGGGCCCAACAAGTCGAGGGAGAAAAAGAGGACAACGACGTCCTAGACCTCGGACCAGCACCGCCGCCAAAGGAACAACGCGAGCCAAAGTAACACGAGTAACAGACGCCGAGACCAGTGGAGTCTGTGAATCCAGTCGGGACACAAAAGCCATGCAACGTGGAGGACAAACCGGGCAACATTCCCATCGAGTGGAACGTGCTAGCGGGACACCAAATGTCAGCAATACTCATAGGAGCATCACCAGAGATCCACACACGCAGCGACGGTTCCGAATATGGGAAAAAAAGCAAGAAGTTTGCTGGGTGGGAATCGGGCGAACCGGGGACGTGCGCATCGGACCCTGGTACAAGCCCAACAAATAGGATGACAACCGCCTAGGTGAGGAGGGGGGAATAAGACGCCCAACAGCGCCGGCGCCACAAATGAACTCATTTTATTAAATAGTGTTAAGCTAGTGAGCTTTTTCACTAGCTGTTAAGATTTAAAGAATGATTATATATATATACTTGGCTTAATGCCAGATTTATTTGTGGTAAATGTATATAGTTATGGATGCGACGAATGACGATCGATGATCTTGAGGCTTCGAATATTCGCTCACGACTGAACGCAAGGGCTGGCGGCGTAATTGCCGTGCCCTAGGAGACAATGCTTAACGAGCGGGAGAGAGTATGATTGTAAAGAGCTAGCGCAGTTCGGGCTGCTGCTAAGCCGAGTAGACGAATTCTTATGTGTGTGTTAAAAGCGAACGAAAACCGCTGCCGTGAGTAGGCATATGCGGTAACAATACAATTTTAATAAAGTGGGCATGGCAATAGCAAACATCGAGATGTGAATTTACTTTAGGCTTATACTGCTTGACCCGACATACTCCCCCCGTTGAAACCCTGTCCTTCAACAGCATCTTTAAGGGGCAGCAGACACAGCTTGTTGACGGCTCGTTTTATAAGTCCAGATGAGGTTTTCAGCACGGCGACTCGGGCAACGCCATCTCTTCCGAGTAGAAGCTCGACCACTCTCGCAAGTGGCCACTTCATGGGAGGAAGATTTTCATCCTTGACAATCACCATATCTGCGACTGCCAAACTGGGTTTCGGAGTGCGCCATTTTGAGCGTTGCTGTAGTGAAGTGATGTACTCTTCCTTCCATCGGGACCAGAAGAGCTGCTGCAGGTATGAAACGCGCTGCCAGCCATCCAAGCGATCAAATTTTAGTTGTGTGACATCAGGCTCAGCGAACGAAGCAGGAGGGCCACCATTCAAGAAGTGCGCTGGAGTTAGGACATCCAGATCGGCAGGGCTCTCTGAAATTGGAACTAAAGGTCTTGAGTTAATTACTGCCGTGATGTGGCATAACAGCGTCCGTAGTTCGTCAAATCCAAGAACCGAGCTGCCTATCGCACGGTAGAAGTGGTATTTGGCCGTCTTAACTGCCGCTTCCCAAAGGCCACCAAAATGCGGGGAGCGCGGAGGAATGAAGTGCCAGTCTATAGATTCCACCAAGCAGAAATCTAGCACAGCCTTCTGATGATCATCGCTGAGGAACAGGCGTTTTAGCTCCATCAGCTCATTCCTAGCGCCGACAAAATTTGTTGCGTTGTCCGACCAAATTTGTCGCGGCTTCCGTCGGGTACATATGAAGCGCTTTAATCCATGAAGAAAGGCAAGTGTGGACAAATCCTTAATCAGCTCCAGATGAACAGCCTTGGTAGCGAAGCAAATGAAGACACAGACGTAACACTTGACTGGACCTTTATTGCGTGTCTCCGATTTGTAGAAAAATGGCCCACAAAAGTCGACGCCTGTGATCTCAAAGGCATGAGAACCGTCGAGCCGCTCCTTGGGAAGATCCGCCATTATATGCTCCAATACTCTAGGCTTCATTCGAAAGCATCTCACGCATTTGTTCACTGCCTTGTTTACAGTCTTCCTCCCCCCAATGGGCCAATATTGGGATCGAATAAGTCCAAGCAACGCTCGAGGTTCAGCGTGGAGATTCCGCTCATGAAAGCGAGAGATAATGGAAAGAGTTAGTGGATGACTGCTGGGTAAGATAATTGGATGACGGCCATCAAAATCCAACGAAGAGTTCTTCAGTCGACCATCAACCCTGAGCAGACCAAACTGATCCATGAATGGCGACAATGATGCAAGGGAGCTAGATGGGGAAACTGATCCTCTGGACCGCAGCGACTTCATGTCCTCCCATAGATGAGAACGCTGGACTAGTCGCAGCAATAATTGTGTTCCATGCCCAACGTCTGAGACAATCAGTCCGGGATGCCGAATGCGATTGCAAAACTTGTAAACGTATCCGAAAACGTGTTGCAAGGAAATGAACGAATTCGCATACTTGGAGTCAGCTACAATGTCAATGTAGGGAGATTTTACTAGAAGAGTACTCCGGCGAAGCTCAAGGGCTGGCTTATCCGGTAATACTCTGGGCGGCCAGTCATCTGAGGGACCACAAAGAAATGGAGGTCCATGAGCCCAAAGGAGAGAATCGTTCAGCTCAGTCGGAAGAGCCCCTCGAGACAGAATGTCGGCTGGGTTTAAACCTGTGGGAACATAACGCCATGTCATGTTGTCGGTCATTTCCTGAATCGCTGCCACTCTATTTGCGACGAATATGTTAAATCTTGACGACTCATCCCGAATCCAGGAAAGTGCAACCGCCGAATCACACCAACAGTACAACCTTCCCTTGAAGACATGCATTCCGGCTATTTCAGATATGAGCCTTGCCAACAACTCAGCTCCACAAAGCTCCAATTTTGGAACCGTAAGTGTCTTCAGAGGCGCAACACGAGATTTGGCACAAAGTAAGTGACTGCTGGGATGCTGACCTTTTGACACGACATAGATGCATGCGCCCTAAGCCTCGATGCTGGCATCGCAGAATCCGTGAACTTCTATCTCGGAGTCTGGAAGGAGAACAAGGCGAGGAAACTCAAGTCGACGAATCTGTCCAAAACTGCTGCACATTTCTTGCCACTCCGTACTTAGCGAGGCTGGGAGGCTTTCATCCCAGGCTAACTTCTCCTTGCACAAACGCTGAAGAAAGATTTTTGCTTTCGTAATTACAGGACCAGCAAGTCCGAGAGGATCGTAAAACCGCGCTATGGTTGATAACACAGAGCGCCTGCAGGGATTCGGAGACGCTTCTAGGGCCGAGAACGAAAATAAAAGTTGATCAGAGACCGGGTCCCAAGCGAGTCCTAGTGTCTTAGTAAAATGGTTGCCATCATCGAACTTCAAATAAGTTTCTTTGTCCTCATCAGGAACTCCATCCAGCACAGCGGGCACGTTTGAGCACCACTTCCTCAATCTGAACTGACCCCTGGACAAGATTGCAGCCGTTTGCTCACGAATGAGGATGGCCTCTTCCTGAGAGCTGGCGCCAGATATTAAATCATCCACGTAGAAATCACGGCGAAGAATTTCAGCTCCAACTGGAAAATCTACCTGCTCGTCGGTTGCCAACTGATGCATCACTCGCACAGATAAATAAGAGGCAGGCTTCGTCCCATAAGTAACGGTATCCAATTGAAACACGCGCAAGTCCTCTTGCGTGGAGTTTCTCCACAGAATACACTGCAAGTTGCTGTCCTCGGGTGATACTCGTACGCACCGATACATCTTACAGATATCTCCCGTAATCGCAACTGCGTATGAACGAAATCGAGCAATAATATGAAAGAGTTTGGGTTGAATTACGGGGCCAGCCATTAAAACATCATTCAAGGAGTAGCCAGATGATGTTGAAGCAGATCCATCAAAAACGACCCGAAGCTTGGTCGTAGAACTCTCTTCTTTCATGACGCAATGGTGAGGTAGAAAATATCGGCAGTTGCTGATTGATTGGGCAGGAACAGGAGACATATGACCTAAGTCAAGATACTCATTTATGAAGGCAGCATACTGAGCCTTCACATCAGGGCGACGATTTAACTTCCGCTCAAGGTACAGGAATCTGCGACGCACTTGATTGTAAGATTCTCCCAAGAGATCCAAACTATATTTAGCTGGCAGCCGAACGCAGTAATCGCCAGTTTGTAATCGACGGACGTGTTGAATAAAATGATCCAGTTCTTCTTTGGTAGATTTTACTATTGGTTCGATGCAATTCTCAACCTCCCAAAACCTCTGAAGAAGCACTTCAAGTTGCTCATCTGAATTGTTATCCTCCGTAACAACGGCCGAAGCGCGAGCAACCATTAAAGAAGACCTATTTACACGAGAACAGGCTCCAGACACGACCCATCCCAAGCGAGTTTTCTGAATTGAAGGCAATCCTGGCAGTAGCTTGATCTGACCAACACAAAGGAGATCGTAAAATAGACTTGCTCCAATTAATAGATCGACGCGCTGAGGCCTATAAAACTCCGGATCCGCTAGTGGTATGTTCGCCGGAATGTTCCAATTATGAGTGTCAATTCCAAAGCATGGCTGACGATCCGTTATGTTAGAAGCTACGATAGCAGTGACGAGAGCTGAGTAATCAGATGAGCGAGAATGCAAGCTAACACTGACCGAACATCCATCGGTGCCAAAGCTGGAGTCGCCAATTCCAGAAACTGCGGTTGATGATTTCATTTTCCGAAGCTGAAGCTGATTGGCGAAACGAGAAGTTATCAAATGCAACTGGGAGCCGGAATCTAGCAATGCTCTGCAGGGAACTAAAACTCCGGAACGATTTTTTACCAAAACTATGGCAGTGGCAAGTAGAACAACGTTATTATTGAGACCTTGGGCTATAAGTGCAGACGAAGTAGACGCTGAAGTAGAGGGTTCCGTGGTAAGCTGAGCCGGATCAGAATGAGGGGGCGCAAACGGAGACTGAGCATCAGTTGACTGACCTTGCCCTGCAGCCGAATCAGGGTTACCGAAATGAAGCGTAGTATGATGCCTGCCGCCGCAGATACGACAGTGGCTCGAGGTGCACTGACTTAATCGGTGTCCTGTTCTAAGGCAATTAATGCAAAGGGACAGTCGTTTGGCTTCTTTATGGCGATTTTCGGGGGACAGTGCCTTGAACCTCGGACAATACTGAATTTCGTGAGCGCTGTTACTGCAGAGCACGCAGCCTGAGAAGGTTTGGCTAGTTGCAACCAAGGTGGACCTGGAATTGTTATATCTTCGATTCTTGCCCACCTGACTGCTCGGCGCATAGTTTGCCCTAGCAAAATCCACTGTTTCCAATGCTCTGCATCGCTGTTCCAGGAAAGAGGCCATATACTCCCATGACGGAATCGAGTTTGCATACGCTGGCTCCTCAAATCGCTCCTCCCACTTGGCTTGGCTTGCTGGATCAAGTTTACGAAGCAGCTCCTGCACGATGATGCATCCGGCGATCTGCTCGGAAGTGCCCAAACTCTGAAGCGCACGCATGTGAGCGTTGAATCCGTCCGACAGCTCTCGGAGCATTACCACTGAACCATTTTCGACAGCCAGGAGCCCTAGGACCTCATTTATGTGTGCCTGAAAAACTAAGCGTCGATTATTAAATCTTCTTTCTAATAATTGTAAAGCCACGCTATAATTGCCATCCGAAATTTCCAGCGACCGCACAGTCTCCAAAGCCGCATCACGCAGACAGGAACGCAAATGCTGAAACTTCTCCACATTGGTTAGATCAGGATGATTATCTATGATGGTTATAAACGTGGAGTAGAAATCGGTCCACTTAGCATATCCTCCGCTGAAAGTTGGCAGCTGTATAGGAGGCAGAGACGGTACCTGCCTACGTCGAACTGGAAAGTGCGAGCTGACAAAATCAGCGGTGATGTTTCCTCCAGCCATGGTGGAATGAAGAGGCATGTGTCCGCTAATCTTTGCTATTTCCCGCATAATTGACGCCTTCACCGTACTCGCAAGCGATTCGAACATATTAGCTACTCCACTATTAATCTCGGATTGATCCAATTCCTCGAGCTCGGTGTGGAGCATCTCAAACTTTCCGATCAGCTTATCGAGTTGCTCTTGCTTCACAACGAGCATATAATAGTCTGCTACTAGAGACTCATTCTGGCAGTCAGCAGCTAACCTCTTCATTTTTTCGCATAAACCCGTGGATTTGAGCTTTAAAAATGACACCCTGTTTTGCTCCCTGATAATTGGACTTTCGCCAGCAGCGTCGGCAGCGTTGGCAGCATCAGCAACGTTGGCAGCAACAGCAGCGTCGGCAGCATCCAGCTCCATAGCGGCGTTGGCAACATCCATCTCCATAGTGGCGGCAGCTTAGCAAACGTTTAATGCGGGAAGATGACCGCAAAGAGTAAAGCGCGTAATAAACGTCGCTAGCGGGAAGACGAAAGAAAGGAGGACCGAACGCACTTGAAAGCAATGAAAAAGAACCGCAAGCAACGTTGTGTGCAGTACCAATATGCACGGGCTGCCGGTGCGGGAATCGTTTCTTGCGGGAAGATGAGAGCAAAGAGCACCGAGCGCAACAGACTGGAAGAGTGAGCACCGTAAGCCGAACTGCAAGGGAGGCCGGTGTACATAGTCGATGGCACTGGCTGATGGCAATTCAAATAATGCTTTTTTATAGCTTGTGATTGCACTGATATATTTATTCTTGCACAGATCACGTCGGGGTCACCAATGTTAAGCTAGTGAGCTTTTTCACTAGCTGTTGAGATTTAAAGAATGATTATATATATATACTTGGCTTAATGCCAGATTTATTTGTGGTAAATGTATATAGTTATATATATATATAGTTAGAACGCAAGGGCTGGCGGCGTAATTGCCGTGCCCTAGGAGACAATGCTTAACGAGCGGGAGAGAGTATGATTGTAAAGAGCTAGCGCAGTTCGGGCTGCTGCTAAGCCGAGTAGACGAATTCTTATGTGTGTGTTAAAAGCGAACGAAAACCGCTGCCGTGAGTAGGCATATGCGGTAACAATACAATTTTAATAAAGTGGGCATGGCAATAGCAAACATCGAGATGTGAATTTACTTTAGGCTTATACTGCTTGACCCGACAAATAGATATAAGCAACTTGTATTACTAGGAAAAGCGACGCGAAAAAACCATGAGGTAACTAATTTTTCGAAACACTATAAACATCCCAAGAATAAAACCATGACTCTCATTCTAAGCACGCGCCAAAGAAACGCCAGTGGGACCATCACCGGGCAGAAAACGGTCACACTAGCCAACGATTATGCCAGTGTAACCAGAACACGAGCGCCAACGGGCACACTATCAGCTGGAACTCAGAACCCCCCAACTCCACGGGCCAACAGCAGACTGTCAGCAATAAAAGGAGCGTCGCCAGCTCGAATCGTGGCAATTCATCCGGAGTTGCCAACAGGGGTTTTTTTTTTTTAATACCCGGTACTCGAAGAGTATGGGGGTATATTAGATTTGTCGGGATAACGGATGTGTGTAACGCCCAGAAGGAAGCGTTTCCGACCCCATAAGTATATATATTCTTTATCAGCATCAATAGCCGAGTCTGTCTGTCCATCCGTCCGTCCGTCTGTCCGTCTTCATTAGCGCCTATATCTCAGAGACTATTAAAGCTAGAGCAACCAAATTTTGTATCCAGGCTTCTGTGTTATCACACTACTCCAAGTGTATTTTAAAATTTCGCCCCGCCCACTTCCGCCCACAAAAAGGACGAAAGTCTGCAGCATGCACAATTTTAAAGATACAAGAAAACTAAAAGCGCAGAATCATTGAGAATGTCTATCAGAGTGTTGAATCTGGATCCGATCTGATTATAAATATAGCCACTATGAAGAAAACCATTTCGAAAGTCATCGTTTCCTCTCCCTCTCTCTCACACGCGACCCTGTCTTTTTTGCCTATTCGTCCGAATGAGCGCCTAGATCTCAGAGACTATAAGAGCTAGAGCAACCAAACTTTCTATCCGAGCTCCTATGATAACACTTCAATACAAGTGTATTTCAATATTTTGACAGGCCCTCTTCCGCCCCCACAAGGGACGAAAATCTGCATAAACCACAATTTTTAAGATAAAAGAAAAGCGAAAACGCATAATCATGGGAAATGACCGTATCTACCACATTGTCAAATCTGGATAAGGTCTGATCATTATTATAGCCAGAAGGAACAAAAATTAAATTTCAGTCCGTACGCAACGCCTTTCTCGCACACAGCCACGTCTCATATATGTATTTATCATGTGTATGTAAAAATGTAGCAGCCGATGTAAAAAGTATATGTTAATAAAAATGGAAACAGAAAACTCTAAAATATAAAAGTACAGCATAGGGTTCGACATAATTTTTTAAAATTTGGCATTTTGGCCAAAATTTAATTTCTCCCTTTTGCGAACATATAATAAATTACATAAATCGTAAGCTCATACATCATCAGTATACTGAGTACTGACTGAGTACTGGGTATAAAGTAGAGCCGCGGCCTTTGCCGCGGCTCACAACGTTCCCCCTCGTTTTTTTTTGAGTGGTATTTTATTACTATGACTAAATGAATATCAAAACATTGTAAAAATAGAATATTGTTTGCTGTAACTTAGCTAGCTACCTTTACAATAGAGTATGGAAGTAAGTTGAAACGATTTGTAAAATCCATGCTTATAGTAGGGATAGGGTCTTAATGTCTAAATGCCTATACTAGTTGCAGATGATCCTGTCTGTCAGGTCGATAGGGTGGATCCGTCGAAGCCATCGTCGGTGTGAAGCTCTGGCGAGTCTCCTCGCTATCTCGTTAGGGTGAGTCCCGAGCTTAGAGATACATATATCTCGATATCTCTCGGCCTGAGCGTTGATAACATCGCCGATGAGGGGGACACCAAGGTCTCTGCCAAATCCTTGTTTCGCAGAAACCACTCAGCTCCAGTGATCCTGCGAAGAGTTTTGCTGTGGAACGTTCTTATCCTTCGTATGTGTGTCTTTTTAAATATTGTTTATTGTTGCTTACAACAATATACTTATATCTTCAAACGTTGAGTCCTCCACACGCATTTTTCATCGTTGAGCATAATATTATTTTCTTCAAAGATTGCTTTTACTAACCATTTTGTCGTGATCTTCAACTGTGCTTACAAAAACAATTAAGTCATCGATATAGTTCAATGCATTTTGAGTAACTGATCAGAGGCGTATGCCCTGAAGTAATTGGTCGATTCGCTTCTCAGGTTTACAATGGTTGCCCGATACTCTCGAAGATAGTTTCAAAATCGGTAAATTATTAGGTTATACCTTGATCCTGATTCTATGACCATAGGAAAAGAAGTCCGTCCACTTGGCAATGTATGGATACCTCCGTGTCAAAATCGCCTGGCGCACGACATCTATTGACAGGTTCCTGGTCATCTATGACTGATTGAATTTGTGTCTCATTACCTTGGCGCCGCTTCCAGTCAGTGTCACGAGAATATTAGCCTGATCTTTTCTGCCTAGTTAAACGTAGCTTCGCAAAATGTCCAATTCAAGAACACTTATTACATTTCGCGTTTCTTGCCGGATAGAGCAAACTCTTAGCCGTGTGTTCATTCCGTCCGCATCGACTGCACTACAGGTATATGACGTTTGTTTTCATTTTACGGGATAAGATTTTATTTACCATAGAAGAAATTCAGTAAAACCTTACTTTCTCTAGAGGTCATACTCGGAAACAAATGTCGCTCAAATGCCGAATTGCGCACCGACGAATAATATTAATTTATTTTTGACACTAAAGGTGTGAAAAGAGCCATAATTGCATTTTCAATATGCACACTCAAATAATTACCCTGTTCGGGCGAGGCCCGAGTGTAATTCCCTTATTTTTGCACTCCTAATCGTATTGTACTTTGCATACTCTTGAAGGTTTACTCTCTTGCTCTCTCCCAGCATCTTGCTCTCACTTATCATCTATTATCTGTGCTTTTTAACTCTCGTTTTCTCATCTATGCTTCCTCACGGCTTAGCTATGCCGACGGCAGCTGCGTCTGCTAATAGTCAGTTACGAATTACCGCTTGATATAGTTGGAGCACAGACCTTTTTTTCCCAATCTATTACTTGGCACGAGACTTGCTCGCTTGCCTCCCCAAGTTTAGCTAACTCTCTACTACAAAACATACATTGTTAAAGGCTCTGGCGCCTTCGGCCACCCTCACCATACAAATCACATACAATAAATTATTATAACGTTTTTGAATTCAAAACTTTTGCGAAATTCTTAATATATAGTCAACGAAAAAGCTCGTTGTCTCAACATACCCTCTTACAAATATACACTGGCGCACACATCTTTTTTCCCTCTTTTCTAGAACCCCCCAACCTAGTATCTTTAATGGATTGTCGCCGGGGGAACAAAGAAATCTTAATGCTAGATCTAGCATTAGCTCACTGGTCCCAATGTGCCAATCTATGTTCTGTCGGAACATTGGCGTTCGTGCGTACCAAGAGAGAGCTAGTCTGCTTGCGATCGTCACCGAACACAGCATCACCCCGATCTTACCAATGCCTCTACCTACTGCTGCCGTCCATATCATTGTCTCTAAATCATTATATCATTAAATTCTAAATTAAATATAACCAAAAGTGCTTACATTGGCTCCGGGAACCCCGCCTCATTGTCCTTTTGATATTCCGGTCATATATATGTATTCACGGGGACATATCTATACAGACTGTGTCGAAGTCGCTAACAAATTGAAAATATTTTCCTCTCCAGTCCAGTCAAATGGGTATCTTAAATGTTACTCAATCGTGAAATGTACTCTCTTCCAGACTTCTAGATAATACAAAACTTATATGCCTAAGGCCGGAGAATACATCTCTCAATTCTATCTGGAGGTTTCGATGCAGGCTTAAAAATAGCTTTTAGAGGCTTATGGTCTGTCACTAACTCAAACTCTAATCGTGCAACATAATAATGAAACTTCACTTCCCCCCGTACTAATGCAAGGCTTTCTTTTTCATCTTCTTTTTCATCGACACCTGACAGGCTCTTACTCGCAAAACAATATTATGGGGGGTTCCCCCATATCCTCGATTTGGACCAAAATTCTTAGCGGCGTGTTCACTCCGTCCGCATCGACTGCATTACAGGTCTATGATGTTTGTTTTTATCTAACGGGATAGAATTTTATTTACCATAGAAGAAATTCATTAAAACCTCTCCTTCTCAAGAGTCGCTCAAATGCCGAATTTCGCACCGACGAATAATATTAATTTATTTTTGACACTAAAAGTGTGAAAACATCATTATCTTTTTCTGGATTAAAGGGTACTAAAGCTCCTGGCAAATTAAGCTCAGCCATCTTAGATCGCTTCCTTACTTTTTCTCTTATTAGAGATTGCTTTCCCAATGGCTCACATTTAAGTTGTATTGCTAAATAGAATTGTATTTCCTTGGCTCACATTTTAGTTGCCACGTTGATCAAATTCTTTAGGCTCGCTTGCCCCTTTATTAAATGGATGCAGGCTCACCTTTAGCGACAGTGCCAGTCACTTAGGGTTGGTAATTGACAAGAAGCTAAATTGGAACCTGAACATCAAAGACAGAGTGAAGAAGGCCACGATAGCCCTCTACACTTACAAAAAAGCTATTGGCTTAAAATGGAGCATGAACCCAATTATAGTCCAATGGATATATCTAGCTATAGTTAGACAAATAATATTTTATGGAGTTACAGTGTGGTGGCCGGCCTTATCCAAAAGGACGATCACCAGACAACTCCACAAAGTTCAACGAACAGTCGCCCTTTGCATCAGCGGAGCTCTTCGCACCACTACAAATGATGCGCTTGATGCCATTCTATGCCTCCAAAGCCTGGCCCTTGGTGAACAATAGGGTCGGAGGAGGAATATACTCCGAACAACTAAATATTAGGCACTCCTTTAAGCTACCTGATCACTGAAGCGTCTTCCAAGCGGAGGTCATTGCAATCAGGGAAGCCCTAAACTGCCTTCAGGAAACTACCGCCATGGTAACCCCCGTAACTATAAATATTTATTTATAGTGATAGCCAAGCTGCAATCAAATCGCTTAATGCGATCTCTGCAAACTCGGCCACCGTGGCAGATAGCCACATGTAGGCTCATAATAAAAGAGCATTATAAGCAACTAAAAGACAACAAGTGGCAGTCAGTACCATGTGTCGAATAACTCGGCAAACATGGCCAACGATAGGTAAGAAGCGCACCTCTGAACTATGCAATCTGGGCAGACGAAGATGCAGCGCAGTCGTACGCTCCCTAACGGGACACTGGCTAATAGGTACCCACGCTAATTGACTGGGCGCCCCACACAATGATTTTTGCCGTAGCTGCACAGACGAGGAAGAGGAGGAAACGGTGAAACACTTGTTCTGCTCATGCCCAGCTCTCAGCAGAAAAAGGCTACAGCACTTGGGCTCGTCCTTCATTGCAGACATTTCGGTAATGTCCACCATATGTTCCCAGAAAGATAGCTAACTTCATAAGAGCTGTAGGCTGGGATAACTGTTGACTTTTAGGTCTCACCATGCGAGAATGGGAGAGATTCCCTGCGGTATCACAACGGGCCGGAAACGGACTAAGTGTGCTGGGCTCCCAGTGAGTCTGGCAGCTGCTATCACCTAACCTAACCTAACCTAGCCGAAGGTTTTCAAATACAACTCTGAAAAATTGTCATTCACAACAAAATAAATGGATTTCACTGCGAATGTGTAAACAATGACTGACAAAAATAACTCATATTCTCCAGCAAATGGCAAAGAGCCAGGATGTTTTTCAATAGCAGTTGCTCAATTTTCAATTAGAGATGCGATAATTCATTTGGGAGAAGAATGCGAATAATTAAAAGCATCAAATGTAGTTTTAAACATATTTTATTTATTTTGTTTGCAAGGGTAGGTCTGAAATTATCTGCAGATAAATGCAGATCGCCTTGTTCAGGCTTCACACTTAAATTAAGCAGAACCCAATTGCTAGGAGCCAGCAAGATTTTCTATAGCATATGCTTAACATTCAGTTAGAGATGCTATAAGTCCTTTGGGAGAAGAAGAATTAATAAAGAATGAATAAAAAACTCAAATGTAGTTAAAATAATTTAGCATTGAAAAATATTCTTTCTCATTGAATTTATTTATTTGTCGAACGCCACCATCAATTTTTGCAACATCATTTGTTGACTGTTGCTGCCACAGTCGAAATAAAGGAAATGTATTGTGTTGTTTACTTATTTCTGGTGTTCCTAACCGATCGTGCATACGCATCAAGCTTATTTTTGTGTATTTATTTTCAATTTTTAATTCCTATTATGTATTCCTAAATTCTCTGCACATTCTTTATCTCAGCCGTTTTGTTGTTGCCAACTCTAGTGCGGTGCACTTGCTCTCTCTGAACCGCTCTCTGTTTTTATTTACCCTTACGCACTGCGTAAACCACCGCTCTGCGCTTGTCTCTCTGTGTTTTAATCGTCTCTCTGTGTCTCTCTGTGTCTTTCCGTTCACTTGCTGTTATTGTGACTGTTTTGTTCGTGCATGCGCCCGCAATTGTGTAGCACAAGCTTAAAGTCACTATCTCTGCCCCACACCGACTTATATTTTACCTTTTTTTTTTTGTTTTACCTATTGTTTTTGATATTAAACGCTGTGACGGTCACTGTTCGGTAACTACACGACAAACTTTTATATTCTGCTGGTTGTGTGACCACACGGCTCACTCAAGCTGCGTGGGTTTTGGTCATATCAGTGGTCGCGTTGTCGATCTGATTAAGACCCGGTGCGGTATCAACAGGACTTGTTGGGATTGCAGGTCAGTTGAAGCCGCTATGCAAACCTTTATGAGACAGACTCATAACCAATTCGCTACGGAAATTACAGGATACATTTTTCTCGATGGAAACACATTTAAATATTCTCAAAATTATAAATGAGTCTGCAAAGAGAAGAAAAGATACACCTAGTCTGCCCAGAGTTCACAATTCTAATTTTCTTGCAGTTAAAGACACACCCGCTGCTTCAATCAGTTCGCCAGCCTTTATCGACTTTGGCGCCAAGGAAATCTGTCTGCTGTCTCTTCTGTGCCCGTGTCTGCCCAGGATGTCCAACTGGACGGTAACGATCATCCCGTTCCCGTGTCTGCCCAGGTTGTCTAACCGGACTTTAATGATCATCCCGTTGTTGGCGTTTTAGCGTTTCAGCATAGAAGTTGAAGTTGTTCCTTCCACCTCGACTCGCACTGGCTGATGATTACATATACATATATCTAACCAACGACTGTACTCGTGCTTAAGCAATACCTCGTGGCTGATAGAAAATTTGTTCGGAATTTTTTGTGTCTAATAAACCAAAAGTAGTGAAAACCCCAAAGCGAAGAAAAACATCTCAGGTATGTCTGTAGACATTTAGGAAAGTGCTCGGGGTAATAAATATTAGTTTTTGTATTATGTGACTGCGGTGGAGAGCCTCCTTTCGTACCGCAAGTATCAGCTTAAGCTGAGTTGTGTACATATGTACATATATATATTTATATATATATATATAAAATGTGCTTGCGAGAGGTGTGTGACCGGCGTAAGCAAAAAGCCAAGCGGTACACCGCCACCGTTTACCAACACCGAATTACCAAACAGTAATCTTGCGTTAGCAGCTGGGAGCAGCCACAACCTTCTGGAAGTACAGACTAAAAGCGGTGGCTCGGAACATTGTCTTGCGTAATCAACAATCCCCTTTTTATATTAAAAACCGTATATATTGGTATTCGTTCGATTCTCTTTGTAGCAATCAGACGTGTTTTTTTTTTGCGCTTCGCTTACTTCTACCTATTTTGCTTAAACAACCGGTGTTTTATGAAAATTACCCCTATAAAAAATCATAAATTAACAACCTACTACATCATCTATTTGTTGATCGCGAGTGCATGCCTGTTTACTGTGAAAAACATCATTTAAATTATTATTTTTTACATCGCCCAACAGTGCGATTTTGTTTGTGCTTTTCATAAGTACACACAGTATCGTATTTAGCCGCTCTCACCTATTAGTTTTGCTGATCTATCACTCTCTCTCTATTACCAACACTTTAAATAACTGTTCTTCCTCTCTCGCTCTCAGTATTTTCTGTGCAGTAGCGCTCTCTCTCAATTGTAGCTACTGTAACTGCTCTCATTTTTACCTATTCCTCTTTTGGCGTTTATCTGGCACACTGGTCTGATATCAATTTTTTTTGAGGGAAATTTTTTCATTTTAATATGGAATTCTCTGTGGTGTGTAGCAAAAAAACCTGCAAAAAGCAGATCACCCATGACCAGCCGAGTATCCCCTGCTGGCTCTGCGATAGCGTAGTGCACGCTAAATGCGCTGGGTTTTCCCAGAAGGGCTTTAAGGAGCTGACCGTCGGCTTCAAAGAGCAATACGATCGGCTCCTAGCCATGGAGTCTCAGTTTAGTGGTTTAAAACTACTGACTGAGTCTCCTAGGCGCAAAAAGGTCACTCCACGGAATCTGCATATGCCAACTGCCCCTCGGTCGGCCGATGCCGACAAGCTGACTCCGACAAGCTGACTCCGATTTCGTTCGCTACTGCAAAGGCAACGACTGGTGAGGATCCATCACGGATAGCCCCTGACTCAACAATTAAAGACGTGACGGCTTATATCCAAAGCCAAATAAAAGCCGTTGATTTTAAGGTGAAACAGTTTAACTTCTCTTATGCCAGGGAGATAGCTTCTTTTAAAATAAGTGTCTCCCAAACTCACTTTAACACCATCTGTTCAGCCAAATTATAGCGGTGAAAGAGTTTAAGGCAAAGAAGAAGACTAGGCCCCAAATAACTCTGCCAACAACTCAGACTAATGTGCCACCTTCGTCTTCCCGCCCTACCTCTACCCGTCCAAAAAACTAGTAAATTCTCTCTTAGTGACCTATCAGAATGTTCGCGGCTTGCGTAGTAAGCTCAGCATTCTTTTCCAAGATAGTGTCGCATTTGCATCCCACGTTCTTGTGTTTACCGAGACCTGGTTAAAGCCGAACATTCTTAGTTCTGAAGTTTTGGCAGATCGGTTCACAACTTTTAGAAAGGATTATTCGTCGCGACGTGCAGGAGGGGTTCTAATAGCTGTGGACTCAAACTTCACGTCGGAACTTTTCACAGTCCAGATCCAGCAGGATTCTTCCCGCTTTCTTAGTTTTCATAACTTGCTCGTATATTCTTCCTTCTTCGGATATCGCAATTTACAAGCAGCATTAATCCGCCTCAACCGCTATTTCTTCCTCGCTATCAGACTTAAATCATATGATTTTGACTTGGTGAGTTCAGCTTGCCAGGAATTGTTTGGCCTTCGGTAACCTAGTGCCCATGTCACGACATGACTTTGTTGACGGCTTGATTGACCTGTCTCTGTCTCAAGTTAACCATGTTAAAAATTCCTTGGGTCGATTTCTTGATCTGTGCTTTGTAACGGATGCGACCTTAGCGTTGTTAGCTCGAGTCCTCCCGCTCACTATACCTGAAGATGCCTACCATCCTACTTTCGATTTGTCGCTGGACCTAGGACCAACTGTACTGGATCGGTCGGGTAGACTACCTCAATGTGTCCGCTGCTTCCGTAAAGCCGAGTTTACGAAGCTTAACAACCTCATTAGGGATTTTGATTGGTCCGCTTTATATTTGTGCACTGATGTCACGATAGGCACAAACGTTTTCTATGATGCACTGGACTCATTTTTTGTCCCACTTTCCTGTCCAATTGGATCCAGAAAGCCTTTTTGGTTCACCAAGGAGCTATCCCGTCTAAAAAACTTAAAATCAGGACTTTATAAAAAATTTCAAGAAGTTGGCTCTCCAGAAGGATCAAAAATTAAATTTCAGTCGGTACGCAACGCCTTTCTCGCACACAGCCACGTCTCATATATGTATTTATCATGTGTATGTAAAAATGTAGCAGCCGATGTAAAAAGTATATGTTAATAAAAATGGAAACAGAAAACTCTAAAATATAAAAGTACAGCATAGGGTTCGACATAATTTTTTAAAATTTGGCATTTTGGCCAAAATTTAATTTCTCCCTTTTGCGAACATATAATAAATTACATAAATCGTAAGCTCATACATCATCAGTATACTGAGTACTGACTGAGTACTGGGTATAAAGTAGAGCCGCGGCCTTTGCCGCGGCTCACAACGTTCCCCCTCGTTTTTTTTTGAGTGGTATTTTATTACTATGACTAAATGAATATCAAAACATTGTAAAAATAGAATATTGTTTGCTGTAACTTAGCTAGCTACCTTTACAATAGAGTATGGAAGTAAGTTGAAACGATTTGTAAAATCCATGCTTATAGTAGGGATAGGGTCTTAATGTCTAAATGCCTATACTAGTTGCAGATGATCCTGTCTGTCAGGTCGATAGGGTGGATCCGTCGAAGCCATCGTCGGTGTGAAGCTCTGGCGAGTCTCCTCGCTATCTCGTTAGGGTGAGTCCCGAGCTTAGAGATACATATATCTCGATATCTCTCGGCCTGAGCGTTGATAACATCGCCGATGAGGGGGACACCAAGGTCTCTGCCAAATCCTTGTTTCGCAGAAACCACTCAGCTCCAGTGATCCTGCGAAGAGTTTTGCTGTGGAACGTTCTTATCCTTCGTATGTGTGTCTTTTTAAATATTGTTTATTGTTGCTTACAACAATATACTTATATCTTCAAACGTTGAGTCCTCCACACGCATTTTTCATCGTTGAGCATAATATTATTTTCTTTAAAGATTGCTTTTACTAACCATTTTGTCGTGATCTTCAACTGTGCTTACAAAAACAATTAAGTCATCGATATAGTTCAATGCATTTTGAGTAACTGATCAGAGGCGTATGCCCTGAAGTAATTGGTCGATTCGCTTCTCAGGTTTACAATGGTTGCCCGATACTCTCGAAGATAGTTTCAAAATCGGTAAATTATAAGGTTATACCTTGATCCTGATTCTATGACCATAGGAAAAGAAGTCCGTCCACTTGGCAATGTATGGATACCTCCGTGTCAAAATCGCCTGGCGCACGACATCTATTGACAGGTTCCTGGTCATCTATGACTGATTGAATTTGTGTCTCATTGCCTTGGCGCCGCTTCCAGTTAGTGTCACGAGAATATTAGCCAGATCTTTTCTGCCTAGTTAAACGTAGCTTCGCAAAATGTCCAATTCAAGAACACTTATTACATTTCGCGTTTCTTGCCGGATAGAGCAAACTCTTAGCCGTGTGTTCATTCCGTCCGCATCGACTGCACTACAGGTATATGACGTTTGTTTTCATTTTACGGGATAAGATTTTATTTACCATAGAAGAAATTCAGTAAAACCTTACTTTCTCTAGCGGTCATACTCGGAAACAAATGTCGCTCAAATGCCGAATTGCGCACCGACGAATAATATTAATTTATTTTTGACACTAAAGGTGTGAAAAGAGCCATAATTGCATTTTCAATATGCACACTCAAATAATTACCCTGTTCGGGCGAGGCCCGAGTGTAATTCCCTTATTTTTGCACTCCTAATCGTATTGTACTTTGCATACTCTTGAAGGTTTACTCTCTTGCTCTCTCCCAGCATCTTGCTCTCACTTATCATCTATTATCTGTGCTTTTTAACTCTCGTTTTCTCATCTATGCTTCCTCACGGCTTAGCTATGCCGACGGCAGCTGCGTCTGCTAATAGTCAGTTACGAATTACCGCTTGATATAGTTGGAGCACAGACCTTTTTGTCCCAATCTATTACTTGGCACGAGACTTGCTCGCTTGCCTCCCCAAGTTTAGCTAACTCTCTACTACAAAACATACATTGTTAAAGGCTCTGGCGCCTTCGGCCACCCTCACCATACAAATCACATACAATAAATTATTATAACGTTTTTGAATTCAAAACTTTTGCGAAATTCTTAATATATAGTCAACGAAAAAGCTCGTTGTCTCAACATACCCTCTTACAAATATACACTGGCGCACACATCTTTTTTCCCTCTTTTCTAGAACCCCCCAACCTAGTATCTTTAATGGATTGTCGCCGGGGGAACAAAGAAATCTTAATGCTAGATCTAGCATTAGCTCACTGGTCCCAATGTGCCAATCTATGTTCTGTCGGAACATTGGCGTTCGTGCGTACCAAGAGAGAGCTAGTCTGCTTGCGAACGTCACCGAACACAGCATCACCCCGATCTTACCAATGCCTCTACCTACTGCTGCCGTCCATATCATTGTCTCTAAATCATTATATCATTAAATTCTAAATTAAATATAACCAAAAGTGCTTACATTGGCTCCGGGAACCCCGCCTCATTGTCCTTTTGATATTCCGGTCATATATATGTATTCACGGGGACATATCTATACAGACTGTGTCGAAGTCGCTAACAAATTGAAAATATTTTCCTCTCCAGTCCAGTCAAATGGGTATCTTAAATGTTACTCAATCGTGAAATGTACTCTCTTCCAGACTTCTAGATAATACAAAACTTATATGCCTAAGGCCGGAGAATACATCTCTCAATTCTATCTGGAGGTTTCGATGCAGGCTTAAAAATAGCTTTTAGAGGCTTATGGTCTGTCACTAACTCAAACTCTAATCGTGCAACATAATAATGAAACTTCACTTCCCCCCGTACTAATGCAAGGCTTTCTTTTTCATCTTCTTTTTCATCGACACCTGACAGGCTCTTACTCGCAAAACAATATTATGGGGGGTTCCCCCATATCCTCGATTTGGACCAAAATTCTTAGCGGCGTGTTCACTCCGTCCGCATCGACTGCACTACAGGTCTATGATGTTTGTTTTTATCTAACGGGATAGAATTTTATTTACCATAGAAGAAATTCATTAAAACCTCTCCTTCTCAAGAGTCGCTCAAATGCCGAATTGCGCACCGACGAATAATATTAATTTATTTTTGACACTAAAAGTGTGAAAACATCATTATCTTTTTCTGGATTAAAGGGTACTAAAGCTCCTGGCAAATTAAGCTCAGCCATCTTAGATCGCTTCCTTACTTTTTCTCTTATTAGAGATTGCTTTCCCAATGGCTCACATTTAAGTTGTATTGCTAAATAGAATTGTATTTCCTTGGCTCACATTTTAGTTGCCACGTTGATCAAATTCTTTAGGCTCGCTTGCCCCTTTATTAAATGGATGCAGGCTCACCTTTAGCGACAGTGCCAGTCACTTAGGGTTGGTAATTGACAAGAAGCTAAATTGGAACCTGAACATCAAAGACAGAGTGAAGAAGGCCACGATAGCCCTCTACACTTACAAAAAAGCTATTGGCTTAAAATGGAGCATGAACCCAATTATAGTCCAATGGATATATCTAGCTATAGTTAGACAAATAATATTTTATGGAGTTACAGTGTGGTGGCCGGCCTTATCCAAAAGGACGATCACCAGACAACTCCACAAAGTTCAACGAACAGTCGCCCTTTGCATCAGCGGAGCTCTTCGCACCACTACAAATGATGCGCTTGATGCCATTCTATGCCTCCAAAGCCTGGCCCTTGGTGAACAATAGGGTCGGAGGAGGAATATACTCCGAACAACTAAATATTAGGCACTCCTTTAAGCTACCTGATCACTGAAGCGTCTTCCAAGCGGAGGTCATTGCAATCAGGGAAGCCCTAAACTGCCTTCAGGAAACTACCGCCATGGTAACCCCCGTAACTATAAATATTTATTTATAGTGATAGCCAAGCTGCAATCAAATCGCTTAATGCGATCTCTGCAAACTCGGCCACCGTGGCAGATAGCCACATGTAGGCTCATAATAAAAGAGCATTATAAGCAACTAAAAGACAACAAGTGGCAGTCAGTACCATGTGTCGAATAACTCGGCAAACATGGCCAACGATAGGTAAGAAGCGCACCTCTGAACTATGCAATCTGGGCAGACGAAGATGCAGCGCAGTCGTACGCTCCCTAACGGGACACTGGCTAATAGGTACCCACGCTAATTGACTGGGCGCCCCACACAATGATTTTTGCCGTAGCTGCACAGACGAGGAAGAGGAGGAAACGGTGAAACACTTGTTCTGCTCATGCCCAGCTCTCAGCAGAAAAAGGCTACAGCACTTGGGCTCGTCCTTCATTGCAGACATTTCGGTAATGTCCACCATATGTTCCCAGAAAGATAGCTAACTTCATAAGAGCTGCAGGCTGGGATAACTGTTGACTTTTAGGTCTCACCATGCGAGAATGGGAGAGATTCCCTGCGGTATCACAACGGGCCGGAAACGGACTAAGTGTGCTGGGCTCCCAGTGAGTCTGGCAGCTGCTATCACCTAACCTAACCTAACCTAGCCGAAGGTTTTCAAATACAACTCTGAAAAATTGTCATTCACAACAAAATAAATGGATTTCACTGCGAATGTGTAAACAATGACTGACAAAAATAACTCATATTCTCCAGCAAATGGCAAAGAGCCAGGATGTTTTTCAATAGCAGTTGCTCAATTTTCAATTAGAGATGCGATAATTCATTTGGGAGAAGAATGCGAATAATTAAAAGCATCAAATGTAGTTTTAAACATATTTTATTTATTTTGTTTGCAAGGGTAGGTCTGAAATTATCTGCAGATAAATGCAGATCGCCTTGTTCAGGCTTCACACTTAAATTAAGCAGAACCCAATTGCTAGGAGCCAGCAAGATTTTCTATAGCATATGCTTAACATTCAGTTAGAGATGCTATAAGTCCTTTGGGAGAAGAAGAATTAATAAAGAATGAATAAAAAACTCAAATGTAGTTAAAATAATTTAGCATTGAAAAATATTCTTTCTCATTGAATTTATTTATTTGTCGAACGCCACCATCAATTTTTGCAACATCATTTGTTGACTGTTGCTGCCACAGTCGAAATAAAGGAAATGTATTGTGTTGTTTACTTATTTCTGGTGTTCCTAACCGATCGTGCATACGCATCAAGCTTATTTTTGTGTATTTATTTTCAATTTTTAATTCCTATTATGTATTCCTAAATTCTCTGCACATTCTTTATCTCAGCCGTTTTGTTGTTGCCAACTCTAGTGCGGTGCACTTGCTCTCTCTGAACCGCTCTCTGTTTTTATTTACCCTTACGCACTGCGTAAACCACCGCTCTGCGCTTGTCTCTCTGTGTTTTAATCGTCTCTCTGTGTCTCTCTGTGTCTTTCCGTTCACTTGCTGTTATTGTGACTGTTTTGTTCGTGCATGCGCCCGCAATTGTGTAGCACAAGCTTAAAGTCACTATCTCTGCCCCACACCGACTTATATTTTACCTTTTTTTTTTTGTTTTACCTATTGTTTTTGATATTAAACGCTGTGACGGTCACTGTTCGGTAACTACACGACAAACTTTTATATTCTGCTGGTTGTGTGACCACACGGCTCACTCAAGCTGCGTGGGTTTTGGTCATATCAGTGGTCGCGTTGTCGATCTGATTAAGACCCGGTGCGGTACCAACAGGACTTGTTGGGATTGCAGGTCAGTTGAAGCCGCTATGCAAACCTTTATGAGACAGACTCATAACCAATTCGCTACGGAAATTACAGGATACATTTTTCTCGATGGAAACACATTTAAATATTCTCAAAATTATAAATGAGTCTGCAAAGAGAAGAAAAGATACACCTAGTCTGCCCAGAGTTCACAATTCTAATTTTCTTGCAGTTAAAGACACACCCGCTGCTTCAATCAGTTCGCCAGCCTTTATCGACTTTGGCGCCAAGGAAATCTGTCTGCTGTCTCTTCCGTGCCCGTGTCTGCCCAGGATGTCCAACTGGACGGTAACGATCATCCCGTTCCCGTGTCTGCCCAGGTTGTCTAACCGGACTTTAATGATCATCCCGTTGTTGGCGTTTTAGCGTTTCAGCATAGAAGTTGAAGTTGTTCCTTCCACCTCGACTCGCACTGGCTGATGATTACATATACATATATCTAACCAACGACTGTACTCGTGCTTAAGCAATACCTCGTGGCTGATAGAAAATTTGTTCGGAATTTTTTGTGTCTAATAAACCAAAAGTAGTGAAAACCCCAAAGCGAAGAAAAACATCTCAGGTATGTCTGTAGACATTTAGGAAAGTGCTCGGGGTAATAAATATTAGTTTTTGTATTATGTGACTGCGGTGGAGAGCCTCCTTTCGTACCGCAAGTATCAGCTTAAGCTGAGTTGTGTACATATGTACATATATATATTTATATATATATCGGAGTTTGGTTCTTATTTGATGGCGCATCACGTGTTTCGTTTACGTTATTCATTTCTCTACTTTTATTTTAATTTATTTTATTTTATTTGCCAAAGCACAGCAAGTCCCGTCGTTGTGTCTTCCTTTTTTGCTCTATGTCGAATGAATGAGACGAATCTTCTCGTCCTCTTTACCCGGCGCTTTTCTCGTTCGTCTTTTTTTCTTTTCTTTTTCTTCTCGCCCTTCTTGACACAACAACACTTGGGCCATGCTCATCTGAGACTCTCTCACTCCCAGACTATGCTCTCAGCAACCTTTGGTCACACCAAACAAAACATCGATAGCTAGTATCGCTCGAACATCATTTATTTAACATTTCTTACTTAAATACCAACATAATAATTATTACTTCTCTATCTCCGACACGGCCTTCCTGACACTCACACGTCCTCGTGTGCTGTGCCATACATAATATCAATCAAATACTTAGTAGCTCCCTGCCTTGCTCAAGTTACTTAACATTTAATTTACATTTGTTCTTCAATTTCGTTTAACTATAAGTAATTTTAAATCAAATTCATCTTCAAATCTTTATCTCTATTCTTACATTATACCAGAGCCACACGCTCTCTCTTCTTTCTTTCTTCATCTTGCTCTTCAACATTTCTTTCTTCTTTAGTACCACTGTACCATCGTACCATCACTCTCTCATTTTTTTTTTTACATTTCTCAATATCACATCCTCGAATTCATACCACGTTCTAAGGCTCTTGCTGTCTCAATACAACGCTCTCACGCACTCTCTGCGTCATGGTCTCTCATTAGACCCTCTTGACCCCCGCCACGCGACATCAACCGCGCCGCACGCCATGTTCGACTCTCACTAGCCTACACTTGTGCCATCGGTTGACCATCGTGGTGCGGTCGTAGCCTTCGTGTATGATTCAATTCAACGCACCCACCGGTGCCGGAGTGCATGGTACATCTTCATCATCCTTGCCCTCGAGCAGGTGATCCACTTCAGCTGCAACTAGCCCACTTGGCATAGCCCGCAACTGTTCATGAGCATACTTATACGTTCTCTTACTAGATAAAGATTTTAACATATATCGGTCACCTTCAAGCGCTTCAATTATCAAAAATGGTCCTTTGAACTTAGGATCTAACTTCGTTTGGTGACGTTCTTCACACTTGAGCAAGACATGGTCGCCTACGCCAAATCTCACAATTTTGGCCTTATCTCTATCAAATCTCTGTTTATCGTACTCAGCATTACTTATCATGTTTCGCTGTGCTCGAGCTCTAACCCCTTCTACATCTACTTTTTCTTCTTCCACTAAGGGCATCATACCCAAAGGTCTTGCTTCCTTTCCAATTAACATCTCCAAAGGACTGGCCTTGGTGACTCGATTCGTTGTACAATTTAAAGCCAACTGAACATCTTTTACTGCATCTTGCCAAGATCGTTTACTTGTCTCCACAGCCGTCAACATTGCCTTCATGGTACTCATAACGCGCTCTACCTGACTGTTCGCGCGACTAGCGATAGTTGCTATCAAATGAAAATCAATCTTTTGCGTAGAGCAAAACTGTCGGAAATCATTACTTGTAAAACTACGACCCTGATCAGCAATTATACGATTAGGAACACCGAATAAAGATATGGCAGATTTTACTGCCTCTATACAACTATCAGTATCAAGACTAAGAGTGTGATGAAGATACACGAATTTAGTGAAAGCATCGATCTGCACTATCACGTATTCCTTACGGTCACTCTTGCCACTCAGCTTTCCGCTAATATCAATATGTATCGTATGCCATGGTATGTCGATTTTCGGTATGGAATGCAATTCCATTTGTGCTTTGCCTGTGGCAGGTTTCGTCAATTTACATGTGATGCAATTTTCCACAAACTTTCGCACATACTTTGACATATTCTCAAACCAATACTGAGTATACACCTTATCTAATGTCTTTTCCCAGCCCAGATGCATTATAGATTCGTGTACGTGATTGATGACTGACCACCTGAACGCTCTGGGTATTACAGGCAGGCACCTGGTTCGACCATTTCTTTGTATTTTCCTGTACAGTATACCCGCTCGCAACTCATATGTCTTAGCAATCTCATCCTGCAATTCATTATTTTGCATTTTAGAAACTATTTCAGCTAACTCTTGATCTCGTTGCTGTTCTGCTAGGAGCCAATTATTCGTTATTTCCGCTAGTTCCACGCGCAATTCCTTATTCTCTACCACATTTGTATGTCTATCATCCGGTAAGGGGTTGCGTGAGAGAAAGTCTACATGGGCCATCTGATTCCCTTTCCTATACTCAACACTGAAATCAAATGATTGCAAATACGCCCACCAGCGATGTACCCTAGGCGATAACTCAATCTTCTGTCGACTAGCTTTCAAAGAATTGCAATCAGTGTATACCACAAAAGGACGGCCATGCAGGTAATGGCGGAAGTGTTTTACAGCATTAAACACGGCTAGCGTTTCCAACTCATATGAGTGGTATTTTGATTCTGCCGCTGTGGTGCATTTGCTATAATACTCGATAACCCTCGACTTGCCATTTACCTTGTGCATCAATATGGCACCATACCCTATCGAACTAGCATCGGTATGCAACTCAACAGGATACTGTGGATCATAGATTATCAGAACGGAGTCACTCACTAGTGTTGATATGATTTCCTGTCGTACCTGTTCGTGTTTTGATTCCCATTCAAACTGGTTGTTCTTAGAGGTCAGTAAATACAATGGCTTCATTTTCTCGGAGAATCGTGGAACAAATTGCCGAAAGTAAGACGACAAACCAATAAACTGTCTCAATTGAGTTACTGACTGTGGTGGTGGCAAAGCTTCCAAAGCTTCTATCTTACGCGGATTCGGCCTTAGTTCGCCATTTTCAACTTTGTACCCCAGATATTCAACACTTGGTTTCATAAATGTGCATTTGGCTATGTTAAATGAGAATCCGGCCTCAATCAGAACGTTCAACACATTTTCAAGTCGATCATACGCCTCTTCCTTCGTGCCAGCCACAACTAAAACGTCATCGATATACACTATGGCATATGAATAGGCCAATTCACCTAAAGCTCTTGTTATCGCTCGTTGAAAGACAGAAGATGCATTTTTCAAACCAAATGGCATTGAAAGAAACTCGTATTGACCCTCAGGTGTTACAAATGCAGTACGTTCTATCGAGTCAGAATGTATAGGTACCTGATAAAACCCGCTTGCCATGTCTAAACTCGAAAAGAATTTGCTGCCACGCAGTCTGTTGATCTGGTCAGATATCAAAGGCAGAGGATACTTATCCGCAATCGTATTCGCATTCAGTTCTCTATAATCCACACATAGTCGATCATCACCATTTTTCTTCTTTACTAGCAGCATCGGACTCGCAAATGGAGAGCAGCTCGGACGGATAACACCCTTCTCTAGAAGCTCTTGTATTTTGCCTCTCACCAACGTTTTCTCTTCTGAGCTAAGCCTATACGGACGCCTCATTACGGTTTTATTCACATCCATCAAACGAATTTCTAGCTCACCAGTTGTCACTCGACTATCTGGAATGCCCTTTATAAACCTGTGTGCATATGGCTCCAATATTTTGACAAGTCTGACCTTGTCTGACTTACACAATTCTGGATCATTATTTATAAGCTTTGCAAAATCCACTTTGGCAATGTCGGACAGCGTGTTGACAGTATTGATTTTATATATCTCGAATTTGTTGGCATCTATCGAAACATCAAAACCCTGACTCAAAATTTCACGGCCAATTAACACGTCATGCTTCAAACATTCATCCATAACCACATGAAAAAGGATTTCTAAAGAGTATTCACAAATTTTGACGGTTGATAGGATTTGCAACGTACATGATATTGAATTTTCGCCAATGCCTCTTAAAACTACCTTATTATTGATTCTTTTTCCCGCGAACTTTTCAGCCAGCTTTTCTTTCAATAACGAACACTCGGCACCCGAGTCAAAGAAAAATGGAACAGGCTCACCATACTGATACAGGGTTCCCTTTGGTTCCACCACGGTACAGACATCAACTCGCCTCTCGTTCGTGCCGCTCTTGTTCGACGCTGAGGTACCCTTTGTACACACAGATGCAATGTGTCCAGGGTTGCCGCATTTAAAAAATGTCACTGCCGCTCGTTCTTTGCCCTGTGTCGCGTTGCCATGCATCTGACTTCCCTTGAAGGCGTTCCACTCTCCAGTTTTCCTGTTGCGGCACTCTGCCATCTTATGTCCAACTTTGCCACAGAAATGGCAGTGCTTCGACGTAAATTTTTGCTTCTTCCTTTCGGGGGGGGCGTGATCCACACTATAGTAGTCGTTCCGTTTGCCAAACGCATACGCTTGCAGATGCTGCTCCAATTCACTGCGTGTTCGGATATTGGTAGTGAATAGCAAGCGCTGCAGTCGGTTGTCTATTTTGGATGTATGCGCTAGCACAACGGACACCGCTATTTCTTCCAGATTCATTGCCTTCCATTTAGACAGCAGTGACGTCACTAAGCGGCTGCCGTATACAGACAAGCACTCGCTCGGCTTTGGGCTCCCGTTGAAGATGTTCAGCAAAATGGCTGCCGGCGTCTCTATACCCTCGTAACGCTGAACAAACAGCTCTCGAAACTCAGGCCATTTGATTCCCGTGTAGCAGATCTGCGATAGCCACTGTGATGCTCCACCTTGTAAGGAGTCACTGAGTGCCATCACGAGTGCGCTGCCTTCTAACGGATTCTCAGCCATGATTATGTCCACCGTTTTGCACCAGGCTGCAGCATCTGCACACACGGCGTCGGGATTGTACTTTGGCAACGTTACAAATTTTGCTTTTTCTACAGCCTTTCCTGATGCCTGCATCGATTGAATGAGCTCCATCAAACCTCGGCTCTGCGCCTCGAAAAGTGCACGCCATTGATTGCCAGAGTGGTCTGGTGGCGAGGCCGATCCCACTTCTGATATCGGAGTTTGGTTCTTATTTGATGGCGCATCACGTGTTTCGTTTACGTTATTCATTTCTCTACTTTTATTTTAATTTATTTTATTTTATTTGCCAAAGCACAGCAAGTCCCGTCGTTGTGTCTTCCTTTTTTGCTCTATGTCGAATGAATGAGACGAATCTTCTCGTCCTCTTTACCCGGCGCTTTTCTCGTTCGTCTTTTTTTCTTTTCTTTTTCTTCTCGCCCTTCTTGACACAACAACACTTGGGCCATGCTCATCTGAGACTCTCTCACTCCCAGACTATGCTCTCAGCAACCTTTGGTCACACCAAACAAAACATCGATAGCTAGTATCGCTCAAACATCATTTATTTAACATTTCTTACTTAAATACCAACATAATAATTATTACTTCTCTATCTCCGACATATATATATATAAAATGTGCTTGCGAGAGGTGTGTGACCGGCGTAAGCAAAAAGCCAAGCGGTACACCGCCACCGTTTACCAACACCGAATTACCAAACAGTAATCTTGCGTTAGCAGCTGGGAGCAGCCACAACCTTCTGGAAGTACAGACTAAAAGCGGTGGCTCGGAACATTGTCTTGCGTAATCAACAATCCCCTTTTTATATTAAAAACCGTATATATTGGTATTCGTTCGATTCTCTTTGTAGCAATCAGACGTGTTTTTTTTTTGCGCTTCGCTTACTTCTACCTATTTTGCTTAAACAACCGGTGTTTTATGAAAATTACCCCTATAAAAAATCATAAATTAACAACCTACTACATCATCTATTTGTTGATCGCGAGTGCATGCCTGTTTACTGTGAAAAACATCATTTAAATTATTATTTTTTACATCGCCCAACAGTGCGATTTTGTTTGTGCTTTTCATAAGTACACACAGTATCGTATTTAGCCGCTCTCACCTATTAGTTTTGCTGATCTATCACTCTCTCTCTATTACCAACACTTTAAATAACTGTTCTTCCTCTCTCGCTCTCAGTATTTTCTGTGCAGTAGCGCTCTCTCTCAATTGTAGCTACTGTAACTGCTCTCATTTTTACCTATTCCTCTTTTGGCGTTTATCTGGCACACTGGTCTGATATCAATTTTTTTTGAGGGAAATTTTTTCATTTTAATATGGAATTCTCTGTGGTGTGTAGCAAAAAAACCTGCAAAAAGCAGATCACCCATGACCAGCCGAGTATCCCCTGCTGGCTCTGCGATAGCGTAGTGCACGCTAAATGCGCTGGGTTTTCCCAGAAGGGCTTTAAGGAGCTGACCGTCGGCTTCAAAGAGCAATACGATCGGCTCCTAGCCATGGAGTCTCAGTTTAGTGGTTTAAAACTACTGACTGAGTCTCCTAGGCGCAAAAAGGTCACTCCACGGAATCTGCATATGCCAACTGCCCCTCGGTCGGCCGATGCCGACAAGCTGACTCCGACAAGCTGACTCCGATTTCGTTCGCTACTGCAAAGGCAACGACTGGTGAGGATCCATCACGGATAGCCCCTGACTCAACAATTAAAGACGTGACGGCTTATATCCAAAGCCAAATAAAAGCCGTTGATTTTAAGGTGAAACAGTTTAACTTCTCTTATGCCAGGGAGATAGCTTCTTTTAAAATAAGTGTCTCCCAAACTCACTTTAACACCATCTGTTCAGCCAAATTATAGCGGTGAAAGAGTTTAAGGCAAAGAAGAAGACTAGGCCCCAAATAACTCTGCCAACAACTCAGACTAATGTGCCACCTTCGTCTTCCCGCCCTACCTCTACCCGTCCAAAAAACTAGTAAATTCTCTCTTAGTGACCTATCAGAATGTTCGCGGCTTGCGTAGTAAGCTCAGCATTCTTTTCCAAGATAGTGTCGCATTTGCATCCCACGTTCTTGTGTTTACCGAGACCTGGTTAAAGCCGAACATTCTTAGTTCTGAAGTTTTGGCAGATCGGTTCACAACTTTTAGAAAGGATTATTCGTCGCGACGTGCAGGAGGGGTTCTAATAGCTGTGGACTCAAACTTCACGTCGGAACTTTTCACAGTCCAGATCCAGCAGGATTCTTCCCGCTTTCTTAGTTTTCATAACTTGCTCGTATATTCTTCCTTCTTCGGATATCGCAATTTACAAGCAGCATTAATCCGCCTCAACCGCTATTTCTTCCTCGCTATCAGACTTAAATCATATGATTTTGACTTGGTGAGTTCAGCTTGCCAGGAATTGTTTGGCCTTCGGTAACCTAGTGCCCATGTCACGACATGACTTTGTTGACGGCTTGATTGACCTGTCTCTGTCTCAAGTTAACCATGTTAAAAATTCCTTGGGTCGATTTCTTGATCTGTGCTTTGTAACGGATGCGACCTTAGCGTTGTTAGCTCGAGTCCTCCCGCTCACTATACCTGAAGATGCCTACCATCCTACTTTCGATTTGTCGCTGGACCTAGGACCAACTGTACTGGATCGGTCGGGTAGACTACCTCAATGTGTCCGCTGCTTCCGTAAAGCCGAGTTTACGAAGCTTAACAACCTCATTAGGGATTTTGATTGGTCCGCTTTATATTTGTGCACTGATGTCACGATAGGCACAAACGTTTTCTATGATGCACTGGACTCATTTTTTGTCCCACTTTCCTGTCCAATTGGATCCAGAAAGCCTTTTTGGTTCACCAAGGAGCTATCCCGTCTAAAAAACTTAAAATCAAGACTTTATAAAAAATTTCAAGAAGTTGGCTCTCCTTCTTCTTTTTCTCATTATGTAATAGCTCGGTTCTTAACTCTCAATGCTATCAAAATTACCTATCTCGATGCAGGATACATTTCCCTAAGGACCCCAAACAGTTCTACAGCTTCGTAAACAGTAAGCGTAGAACGTCCGCACACCCATCCTCGCTATCCTTCCTTAATATGTCTGCAGACAATGATCAGGCAATTGCCGATCTTTTTGCCCGTTTTTTCCAAACTACCTATTCGAAGGACGTTTACTCTGGTCAGCCGTATCCATACGGCTTACCGAGGTCGAGCGGCATTTTCATTCCTTTGCTAAATGAAAGCTCGTTGCTTCATGATCTACGAACAGTAAAGCCGGTGTTCTCACCGGGTCCAGACGGAGTTCCCGGCTGTGAACTCAGGTACTATGCCAAGTCTCTAAGTGGGCCGTTGCTTAAACTATTCACCCTGACTATAAATTCTTCATGCTTCCCCTCGATATGGAAGGAGTCCTTTATAATTCCTCTCCATAAGAAAGGTAGAAAGTCTGACGCAATGAACTATAGAGGTATATCTAAGTTATCCGCTATTCCTAAAGTGATTGAGAAAATGTTAACTCTGCACCTGCAGCACCTATGCAGATCACTTATATCTCCAGCTCAACATGGATTTATAAGGCGGAGATCATAAAAGGAGATATAATAAAAGGCTTTCAAGGTAATTTACAGACGGATGTTGATTACACCGATTTTAGTAAAGCGTTCGACTCTGTAAACCATTCCCTCCTAGCACAAAAACTTGACCTTCTAGGGTTCCCGCCCAATCTCCTGAGATGGATCGCTAGTTACCTTAGTTCTAGGTCTCAAAGAGTCCTTTTCAAAAACTCCCTGTCCTCACCAGTTTTAGTGACTTCGGGTGTACCACAGGGCAGCCATCTAGGCACCTTACTCTTTACACTCTTTATAAATGACCTGCCTTCTGTATTAACATACTCTCCAGTACGTATGTATGCGGATGATGTTAAGCTCTGTGTCCAGTATAAGGAAATTTCTTTTCAATCCAGGTTGCAATCCGATCTCGATAGATTTCAGTCTTGGTGCAGTGCAAATGTATTAAACCTTAATGCTTCAAAATGTAAAGTAATGACTTTTCATCGCTCCAGCGCCTTTCTGGTTCCTTACACCCTTTGTGGTGGTTCTCTTGAGAGAATTACCCGATTTGATGATCTTGGTGTCCTATTAGATCCCAAGTTAAAGTTTTCAGAACACATTTCTACCATGGTGAATAAGGCCATGGGCGTGCTTGGGTTTATAAACAGGTGGTCAAAGGAATTTGACGACCCCTATGTAACAAAGACTCTCTACACCTCTCTGGTTCGTCCGATTTTAGAATATGGCTCTTGTGTATGGTGCCTTCAGTACAACGTACACCAAGACCGTATAGAATCAGTTCAGAAAAACTTTTTACTATTTGCTTTACGCGGCCTCAACTGGGATGCATGTGTGAGACTGCCGTCTTTCTCTAATAGATTGCTGTTAATAAACCTTCTATTCTTAGCTAATCGTAGGAAAATGCTTGGTGTGATTTTTGTGCACAACTTGATCAAGGATGACGTAGACAGCCCTGACCTGTTGAGCCGCATAAACTTCATGATTCCCATTAGAAGCACTAAGAATTATACACCCTTGTTTCTTCCGCTTTGTCGAATTACTTCTTGCATGAACCATTTAGGATCCTATACTCGGATTATAATTCCCTCTACCATATACCACTATTTTCCTTCCCAGTCTTAAATTACTGATACTCTTATATCTTTTCTGTAATTAGTAATTACTTCTCTTCTTTAGTTAGATTACTTCTACTTTTCCTCGAACACTAGTCTAACACCTATCTTTCCTGCATGTCCGCGATCGGTTCGGTTAACGAGTCGTGCGTTATGCGGCAGCGCCCCTCGGTCGGTAGGGCGGGAGGTAGGCTACGTTCTTGCCTGGGATCCGCGCGTAACAGCCATCGGCTGGTGTCGCTTGGGCCACTTGATGATGCAGTCATTGCATATCAACGTCCTAAGAAAAAAAAAAAAAATCTCATCCATTCGTTCTATTAGCTATATATGATTCTCGCAACCATATACTTACCCATCTTTTATATCTTATTAAATTCATTTAAATATATTAAGTTGTTAAGTATGGAAATGAATAAAAACCCTAAATTAAGGAAACTAGCCGATTTGGAATATATATATTGTCATTAATTCTGAAAAACAGTTCTAAAATGTTCTAAATTCAGGTGTCAGAGAGAGATACATGATGTCACCTGAGTCTCTCACAACTTGAATAGAGTAGTTGAGATGAAGGTTTTCACTATACACAAGAAATTATTGCATTACAGAAGTGCATTACTATTCCCCAACTTCAGTTGAACCTAGGTTCTTGTGTTAATTTTGATTCTAGTAAATGTGTACCTAAAGCAATCTGCAATATGCAACAATATTTTATGTCCCGTATGTACAAAAAGTTTAAAAAATCTGGTTTGCAATCAGATTTTTAAAAGTAATCAATTGCAAAATCGAAATGTTCCTTATTTAATACATTAGGCTACAATAGATACTTGACTAAATGCAAGCTTAACTTTAAACGCGACCCTAAACATTTTTTCAGGTTTGCTAAGTTAGGTAAGTTTAACCCGGACGACCCTCCTGTGGTCTCCTATAGGCCAGTATGGCCCCTAGTTATCCGGTTGGTTATGGACCTTTACGCGGGTGCTAGTGAGGTTTTTATGTCAACCAAGATTGAGGTGTTTTTGGCGAAGGCCAGCAGTTCCTTTGGCGACCTCTTGGGGCATCTTCTAGCGATGTAAGCGTCGGTGCGCCCAGGTATCTTCTCCTTGCCCGTGAGAGAGCCGGGCAGTTGCAGATAAGATGTTCTAGGGTTTCGATAGCCCCAAGGTCATCACATTTCCTACAGCTGTTCCTGTCGGTGATGTTTAGTGTGGCTGCGTGTGATGCGGCCAGGCAGTGACCTCTCAATATTCCCACCAGAAATCTGCAGCCTGGCCTGCCTGGCTGCGTGTGATGCGGCCAGGCAGTGACCTCTAGATATTCCCACCAGAAATCTGCAGTCTTTCCGTGGAAGGTGCAGCAGATAGTGGCTGAGTTTCTCGCTGCATATTGCAGATGATTTTCGAGACTTTGCAGTTGTCGTGCTCCTCCACCTGCTCTCGTTTTCTAGTCTAGTCAGCTTTTCTAGATCGCCCTGTAGCGTTCTGAGTGAGACACGCACATTTTCTGCTCTTCCTCTCGCTAACCCGACGCCTTCCTTAGCCAGAACGTCCGCCGCTTCATTTCCTTCAATGCCCTGGTGGCTGGGAACCCAATAGATCCGCACTAGCTTGGTCGTGCATAGTGAGTCCAATGCTTACCTGCTCGCCAGGACACTTCTAGAACTGACCTTGGACGACTGCATGGATTTTATCGCCGCTTGGCTGTCTACAAACAGATTTACCACGTTATGTGATCGCCCTTCGTGTTGTGCAACCTCCGCTGCTTTCCTGATATTTTGCCTGGAATATTTCGGGGTCTGTGCAGTATATGCCTGCTCCTACTCCTCCTTCCATCTTGGAGTCGTCAGTATAAATGTTGAGATGTTGGATCTGGCCTTTTTTCTATTCCTCAGGTTCCAGAAACGCATTCGTATTGCTGTCGAGGCACGTTCGAGGGGTCATGTAGTCAGTATTACTGATCATGTCCCTGCCGATTGAAGTATATCCGTATGCTTGTGGCTGCATGTTTCCCGACGCAATGAGACGCTGAGTAGCCTTTCCAGCCGTCAGATGAGCGTGGATGTCCAGTGGGTCAATTCCTAGTATGGTTTCCAGTGCTTTTGTTGGGGTAGATCTCAGTGCACCCGTGATACAGAGCAGTGCCTGTCGTTGAGTCTTTTCCATAAGCTTGTGGTACGTCTTCTTCCTGCCACCACTCTAAGACTCCATACAGCAGAGTTGGTCGCAGCACCGATATGTAGATCCAGTGCATTAGAGCAGGTGACAGGCCCCATGTGCCGTGAGCATCTTCTTTGATGCGTATAGCGCAATGGTGGCCTTCTTCACCCTTTCCACTACATTGGGTCTCCATGACAGCTTGCTGTCCAGTACTGTGCCAAGGTATTTGCCTTGTGTTTTTGTGGTTAGCCTTGTTTGATCAATTTTCGGGGGGATCCATGACGGTACCTTGTACCTCTTGGTGAAGAGGATGAGGTTCGTTTTGTCCGCGTTGATACTGAGTCCTACTTCGTTCGCCCACTCACATATCTCCCTGAGTATGCTTTCCATTATGGAGCTGAGTGTCGATGGACATACACCCGTAATAAGTATGCTTATGTCACCTGCATAGGCTGTTATTTTTGGGGCTTTCCTTTCGAATCTCTTGATTAGGTCGTTGACCACCAGGTTCCACAGGAGGGGCGACAGTAATAAACTTTGCGGTGTGCCCCTCTGGCTATGGAGGCGATACCCCATTCCGATTGAACCCGTCAACGACTGAGGAGATTCTTTATCCATTCTATATATTCTAAGCGACCCAATATTGCGCTTGTAGCCACGTTCTTGAATGCTCCGGATATATCTTCAAATACTCGTAGTGCCCATTTCTTGGTATTGAGGGCTTTTTCGACGGTAGCTACTAGCGAGTGTAGTGCTGTTTCCACCGATTTTCCTTTCGTGTAAGCATGCTGGTTCGAGAACCCTCCACCCAGACACCACGGAACTCCTTCCCGTTACGAGTGTAAGGTCTAGCACGTTTGATGAGGTGGGACCCACGTAGGTGGGTCTCCTCCCCCACGTTTGCTACTTCTATGTTAGTGGAGAGTTTAAATTCTAGAAGAGACTCACCTCGGTCATTGGTATCGAGGTTTCCCCATACATTGTGGTGGGCATTAGCGTCCGTACCAATGAGTAGTTGGTAGTCCTTGGAGTCGGTTTCTTTGACCAGACTCTTTAGCTCTTCTGATGGTGCAGGTCTGTCGTGTGCCATGTAACAGGAGGCTACCAAGAGGCGCTTCTCCTCGGTCATCTGAGCTGTAATTAGACATAAGGTGAGAGTGGATTCCCTTTCGTACAAGTACGATGGTTCTGTTCATGCCTACCAGTGTTGTGTAGAAATAGTTATAGTTAGAGGACTTTAGACCTGCCACAGAGTTGCCTGACGCAATCCATGGCTCCTGGACTAGAGCTATGTTGACGGGCCCTTGCTCCATGGCTATGAGGAGCTCCGCCGACGCCACTTTACTTTTATGTAAGTTGAGCTGCAGCACACTCAGTGGCATGGGTGGCTGGCTCAACTTCACTCGACAGGTTGACCACTATCGTCACATCACCGTCCTCTTCCTCCTCTGATTCGTCCAGCGCAAGCCCCTGGGTGGCCTCCACGATAGAGTTCAGATTAAGGTCTTTTTCTACCTCGCCTGCCTGCAGGGTGTGGGCGTCTTTGTCCCCGGGGTGGCGTTTTTTCAGGCGCAGGTAGACGCTGCCCATGCCGCACGCCATCTTCCCAAATCTGGATACAGGAGGTCCTCCGCCTCCCTAGCGGGATTAGCTCCCTGTCTACCACCTCCAGCTTGGCACCATCCCACATCGCGTCCAGTTGGCCGACAGCCACCTACGCGTTGGGTCGTCATTGCACTTGAGGATCTTAACCCCGTTTAGCCACCCAGCACCATCAAAGGTGGGCATGGGAGCCTCCGCCGCGCATGCACCAGCTTCCATTGCGCCGCCGTCATTTTCCCGTTCTCGTCATTACGGTCTATTAGCGCCTCGATCAGGTGTCGTCTGGCCGCATCACTCGCCGTCCTCAACTTCGGGTGTTGTTTGTGTGGGATAGCCACTTTCGGTGGGTGGCTGCGCCCTTCGGCCCACGTTGCCGCTTGCTCGCCGGAGTGTCCTTACTGGCACTCTCAACGGAGCGTTGCCTCTTGTTGGCCAGCATCTCCTCCACCTTGTTGGCATACTTCCCGATGGATGCCCACATTTGGGGCATCTGCGAGAAGTGTCTCCTGCCCTCCTCCACCCGCTGTTCGGCTCAGGTTAGCCTGGCTTTCTCCTCCTGAGAGATGTCGGCTTTGCTCTGGAGCCGGCTCGGAATTTTCAGGGCTGCCTTGTATTGCGAGAGAGCCTTCATCCCCTCCCTGGAGCGCTTTGGCCCTTCAGCGGCATCCGTGCGGTTCAGCTTGGGTTTCCTGGCAGTCGTACAGCTGACGTGGCCTGCTCCCGCCACGTCCGAGGTGTGACCACTGGCGACACGCAGAGAGGATGTCTCCTCCCCGTGTCCACCGGTGGTAGCAGTCACGCATTCCACCGACGTTTGGACTGACATCCCAGCCCTTGCTTCCTCTTTGCTCGCCTCCATGTTTGTCCCGAAGGTCCATAATGGTTAATATTTTTCGGGTGGACCACCCCCTAGCGTTTTATGCCTGGCCGCCAGGCACCTCTAGCCATGTCCCTAACCCAGCTCTCCCGACTCGAGGTCGGGAAAACGCTAGGTCATTGCCTTAGCTAGACACTGGATTGCCTCGGACGGGACAAGCGACAATGCATTACCCTCCTCCGGGATAATGCAGTGTCCATTGCCCAACCGGCACTAGAGTTCAGCTAGAGGATTTTTGCCTCTCTAAACGTCTTGCCTTGCTAACTCTAAACGTAAATCTTCCCAATTTCCTTCTTCTCTACATTTAAATGGTAGTAATGCTGATAATGATTGTGATATTGCTGACCTGTTCGCTTCCTTTTTCCAACGTTGCTACTCTTTCCTTTCTATTAACCTTCCCTCTATCATAGCCTCATCAAACGACTTTAGTTGCAGTTACTCATATCCTATCCCTTTAAATAGTTCTAGTTGTATCAGTCCCCCCTTCATCGACTATGATGGTCTCTTAATCAATTTAAAAATCGTGTAAGTTTTCGTTCTCCACTGGGCCAGACTCGGTTCCGAGCGTTCTTCTTAAACTTTGTGCAGAATGTCTTTGTGTGCCTCTCCTAAAACTTATCAACTTATCTCTCGGGGCTGGTGACTTTCCCACCGCCTGGAAAGAATTCTATATAGTTCCCTTTCATAAAAAGGGATCTAAATCTGATGTCTCTAACTACCGCTGTATTTCCAATTTATCTGCCTTTCCCAAATTCTTCGAAAAAATAATGACCTGCAACATTTTTGTAGTTCTGTATTCTCTGAATCACAGCATGGAATCCATAAACGTCGCTCAATTTCTACTTATCTCCTTGAATTTTCCACTTTTGTAACTGCGAGATTTGCTGATGTCGTTTACACTGACTTTAGTAAAGCCTTCGACTCCGTCAATCACAATCTACTAATCCATAATCTCTTCTAAAGTTTCCGACTAAGTTTCTTTACTGGACTAATTCTTACCTTTTAACCGTTCTAAACATGCCTGCTTTAACTCCTTTCTCTCTCAAGGAGGCCATCTGGGTTCCTTGTTATTTAACCTATTTATTAACAATCTTCCTCAACTGTTATCTCATTCCCGTGTCCTAATGTATGCTGATGACGTTAAGCTATGTTTTTCCTACAGTAACCCCTTGTCCCCACTATCTTTGCAATCAGATCTTGATGCTCTTAACAACTGGTGCTTAACCAACATTTCACCTCCTAACATTTCTAAATGCAATATTATGACTTTTCACCGCAATTAGCCATACCTTTTCGATTACTCTGTCAATAACATTATCCTACAACGCCTCTTCAAAGTTAACGACTTGGGCATTACCTTTGTACCTAATCTATGTTTCAACTCTCATATCTCTACTATCTCTAACAAGGCCAAAGGAGTCCTTGGATTTGTCAAAAGATGGTCTAAGGAATTTACAGACCCGTATACTACAAAACTTCTGTACGTTTCTCTGGTCCGGCCTATCTTGGAATATGGTTCTTGTGTCTGGTCTCCTCACTACCATAAATTTCAGGATATGCTCGAATCAGTACAAAAACAGTTCCTCATCTTTGCTCTCAATTGGGACCCTTTGATCCAACTCTGTTCTTATGAAAGTAGGTTGCGCTTAATTAACCTCTACTCTCTTAAATCCCGTAGAATCTGCCAAAGAGTTCTCTTCCTCCATAAGCTTCTCTCTGGTGAGGTCGAATCGACTGCCCTCATCAGCCTTATTAGTAGTGCTGCTCCTTTCCGCCCGACTAGGCATTATTTTCCTCTTCATCTCCAACTCTGACTTTCTAACTACTCGGATTATGAGTCTTTCCGTAGCCTTTGCCGTAACTATAACCAATTTTCCATCTGTTTTCCTTTGATACTAGTTCTAATATGGTCAAAATTATCTTAATCAATAACTTAATTTAATTTAAATAGCTGTAATTGGGAATTGTTCGGCTACCGGCTTTTCTTTAACCTTAATTTGGCTGTTGGTGGGACCATATCGGCTACTGAGCCGATAATCAGCCCCACCGGGTCTGAGTATTTGCATTTGCCCTTTCGTTTAATTAGTTGATTTGTAATTTTTCCCTTTCAGTTTAACAGTACATTGTTAAACTTTAAATAAAAATAAACAATAAACAATTCCTCAGGGGATTTATTAGGTTTGATAATTAAAACGAAACTAGCTCTTTTCCAGGCCATGGGGAAGTAGCTCATGCAGCCATGCAGCGTTAAAAATGTGGAGCAAAACCATAATGGTTTTCAACGGCAGCATTTTGGCTACATGGTTGTCAATCTCATCTTCACCTGGGGCTTTTTTCTTCTTGAGATTACGGATTTGATAATCATAACGATACTAGCTCTTTTCCAGGCCATGGGGAAGTATTAGGAGCAAAACCATAATGGCTTTGAACGGCAGCATTTTGGCCACATGGTTGTCAATCTCATCTTCGCCTGGAGCTTTTTTCTTCTTGAGATTACGGATTTCATCAATGAGTTCCCCGTATTTAATAGCTATACTGGAATACATTTATATGGTACATTTGATGGTCTTCTTCTAATTTACTATTGACCATGCCATTCCGTCTTATAGATGACGTCTGGAAGGCTGAAACCTGGCCTCAAGACTATCCGCAAATGCCTCTATCCTATCAGTGGTGGACTTGGCCCAGGTGCCATCGTTTTTCTGACCGGATAACTGTGTGTGGGCTGCTTTTTGTATCGACTTGTTAATTTCCAGAGCGCACAGTTTCAATTTTCATCTGCAGTCGCCTCTGATAGTAATCTATCTGTTTCCTCAACCTTGAGTTTTGACAACTTCGTCGTGCAATGGCGTCGTTCAACTGCAACTGGCGTCGTGCAATGTTCTTCCCCTGTTATCTCTTCTGTAGTTTCCCCAATGTCTAAGATGGTCCACCCTGTAACATTCATATCCGTGCATTGTGTAGTTCCTTCCTGTGCGTAGATCAATTCAGAAATAAGCATAACGTCGATGTCATGATGTTTGAAGAAGACAGCTAGTTCATTTGTATGTGCAACTAGGCTACGAGCATTCCAGACCGCTATGTTAATGTTGTTTAACATTGTGGTCTTCTGGCATCATGGGATAGATGGGGAAAGGCAGAGCTGATTTTATTGAGCATCTTCAGTATGCCTGCTACTGCCGTCGTCAGACCCGCTACTGTTTTTGAAGTTCCATGAGGACCTGGGCCAGGGATTTAAGCTTGGGTTACTACGGATCTGAGGTATAGTATATGTCTGCTGCGGTCGGCTTTGGCAGGAAGCATCTGCGAATGTTAATCCGCGTTGGACTACCTTGGCCGGCATATATGACATGTTCCATGCCGTGTGTTCTCCAGGCTCGGCCGCAGTTGGAGCATATACGGTCATCCTTAGTCTTTTCTTTACATTTTTTCGACCCTGTCCAGTGGTCACTGCCGCATCTATCACATAATGCGTCTATTAAGCAGTAGTTTTCAGTATGATCGAATTCGAAGCAGCGAATTTCTGTTCAGTTTTCCCCGCTGTGGCCAAAAATTACTTTTTCTGATAGATTTCAATTTTTTTTAAGGAATTATAGAATTTTTTTAAAGATGTTTTTACATTTTTTTTTTAACAATTATATTATAAATATGTTTCAAAATTGAGAATGCACTAGTATATTGGCCTTAAATATCTATAATTTTAACAACGCATTGCTAAGTTGAATTTTGTTCCGGTGCATTTTCGTCTTTTGTGGGGGCGGAAGGCGGCGTGTCAAAATTTTGAAACAAACTCGTGCTGGTTCGATATCACAGGAACTTGGATAGAAAGTTTGGTTGCTCTAGCTCTTATAGTCTCTGAGAACTAGGCGACAAAAAATTCGAATGGGGAAAGCAGATAGGGTCGCGTGTGAGAGAGAGCGAGAGGGAACGATGACTTTTGAAATTGTTTCCTTCATTGTGGCTATATTAATAATTCCATCTGATCCAGATTCAACACTCTGATAGATATGGTCATTCTCTATGATTCTGCGTTTTTAGTTTTCTCGTATCTTCAAAATTGTGTATGCCACAGACTTTCGTCCTTTGTGGGGGCGGAAGGAGGCGGGGCAAAATTTTGAAACATACTTTGAGTAGTGTGATAACACAGAAGCCTGAATACAAAATTTCGTTGCTCTAGCTTTTAAAGTCTCTGAGATATAGGCACAAATGAAGACGGACAGACGGCCAGACGGACAGACGGACGGACAGACAGACATGGCTATATCGACTCGGCTATTGATGCTGATCAAGAATATATATACTTTATGGGGTCGGAAACGCTTCCTTCTGTGCGTTACACACAACCGTTATCCGCACAAATCTAATATACCCCTATACTCTTCGAGTACCGGGTATAAAAATTTGTGTAGTCACTACTCGACAAAATTTAACTTTTTTCCCGTATCGCCCAAAATGACTTTTTCTGATAGATTTAGAGATTTACATTTTTGTAAAGAATAGTTTTTTTTCTGTTTAGTTTTTTTTAAAGAATTTTTTAAAATCTGTTTTTTTTCAGAGTTAGTGCTTCTATTTTTCATATAACTTAAGCTTATAATATCTGGTTGTAATGAGTTTTCAATTCAGAAATGCTGACAAATGCAATTATAAATCCGACCTACATACTTTGTAGATTCAGCTTACCTTCTGAATGATATTAGGCTTTCAAATTTAATATATGGGTCTTTTAGGCTGTTTTTCAAATTTGACTTGACTTTACAAAAAAACATTATGAAAATTTTTTGATTTTTTTTTGTACATGTTCATTGAAAGTTCTTTTACATAAGCATATAATCTCTATTCGCGAAAATGAGGCGCTACATTGCACATAAAACGGTAAAAAGATGTTTGTTAAGCTAATGATCTTTTTCACTAGCTGTTGCGATTTGTTGTTGAAATAAAAGGTCGCACGGTTAAGTTAATAATAAGTACAGTTTATTGGGAGATAAAGACGACAAAGGCGTATGTACATATATATGACATATATAAATAACGAATATGATATGATGCGATACAATCAGCTCCAGACCATATGTAGACCGACGTATTGCGTAAATATGTACGTACACATATGTATGTGGGTGAATGATCGATGCGATTTTAAAATAACGAAAGACGGTCTGATGGCCACGAAGATCAGTTCAAGACAATATGAGTGCTAGGTGCAGACTAAGACTGATTTAGGGCAGGTGGGCCAAATTGCCCGCGAGCGGCAAAGGCGAAAGTACGAAAGACGAATCGCAACGAATCCAGCTGATTGCTGTTTAGCCTTGTTACGAGTGATTGAGCGGACGAAGCAGGTAGACCGCCATTCAAACAAAGCGGTGGCGCTATATCATCTGGCTCGACTTGTGAAATCGAAAATAAAGTATGCGCATTAGCACTGGTCATGACGTGGCCCAAAAGGGTCCTCAGCTTGTTCATTCAAAATATTCTTGAGAAGCACCTCTCCACTCAATTGGGCATCATTTGGATGGACAGCATTCGAAATTTGGAGATATTGTTGACTAGATGGCTTCTAGGAACGATGTGCATAGGACTGCTATCAGCGAAGTTCAGCGAAGGTCCAGATGCAAGTTTACAGGTGGATATAGAGCACTCGTTGAGCCCATTAGGGAGAGCCCATCGCGTTGTTTGGTAGGCTGAACGCTGATCGTCTGACATGACAGCACAACAAGCCTCGATGCCGGCTCAGCAAAATCCATGATCTTCCCAATCAGTTTCGGGAACGAGAATTAATAAGAAATACATGAGCAACGAGTATTAATAAAAATACATGAGCAACGAAGCGTAAACGAGATTTCGCGCGGAGTCCAGCGCCGATGTAAGGCTGTCATCCCAATGCAAGTTCACCTTGCATATATTGACGCCTAAACCAAGGTGAGAAGTACACTTTGAGAGCAGCAGCAGCGATGAAATGTTGTCTTCCTTCCATCGCGAGGAAGCATTGCCTGAGATCTGACCGATTAGCCTGTTAACGTTAGGCTCTGCAAACGAAGAGAGGGGGTTGACATTCAATCGCGCTCGAATTGGCACATTCAGATCGGCAGGGCTCGATATATAATTAGTCAGGGCCAAGATGTGGCCTAAATGTTTCCTCAGCTCATTCAATCGACGAACTGAGTGGTCAGTGGTACTGTAGAAGTTATCCGTCTTGATGACAGCTCCAATATTGGGATAGTCCAAGAAAAGTTTTAGTTTTAATTCAGCTTATTAGCGTTAACGAAAGTAATTTTGGCTATGAGCTGAACTGGATGCTTCCTGGATGATTTGATGACGACCAGCAGAGTTTGACGAAGATTGAAGTCCATGAGCCAAGCGTGTTGGTTTGTTCAGATCAACCGGAAGAGTCCTATGCGAAGAACTATCAGCCGAATGCAGAACGTTAACCTCGACGTAAGGCTGCTCTTTGGTTGACAAGTCAGAAACTGAGCGTCTGCAACGACGCAACGACGCAACGATGATTGATGGCTCGAAAATACGAACATACGTATGTTGATTAGTAGACGGTTTGAATGGTGAGGAGACATCAGTGCTAATGTCTAACTTCCAATTAGACTCAGTAGCTGGTTTTGGAGCTGGTTTGAATTGCGTGGAGACATCACTGATAATGTCTATCTTCCAATGAGATTCTTGGAAGTCTGGCGGAGCTCCATCAAGCACAGCAGAGACAACGAGATTCCGAGACATCTATGTATTTTGGATTGGATTGGATTTTGGATTGGATTTCGGCATCAACAGGCTGCGCTGCCTGCTCATCTCTTGCCAACTGCCAAATTGGCCTCTCAGATAAGCATGAGGCAGGCTCGGTCGAATCTAGTTTATTTTCCAGTTCGAGTAGATGCATGTGGGTATATTTATGTGTATCGTAGTGAAAGCGAGAGTACGTAGGAATCGAAATCTTTGTAAACGGGGATGGAAGCGAGACTGATTATGCATGCACAGCCCGCCACTGCGACAGTCACCGCCGGAATGCTGATGAGCCAGGCAATTTGCGCAATATTTATTTATAAGTATGGTTCGGAGCCTCTTCATAGGGCTCAACCGGAGGAAGTGGTGGCAGGTCCGTAGCGGATGCACTCCTGGGCAGACTCGGCACCGGTAGGAGTTCAGACCGCAAGCGCGTCGGCTCTCAATGATACGGTAGGCGCGTGAATGTGGGCCCAAGGCTGGATGCGGAAATCTAGGATGAGATGAAGCTGTCGACGAAGCATTAGTACGAAAGTTGTAACGGGTTAAAGGCCCACCTTGGACATTGGAAATTGTCACGTGGTGACAATGATCTAAGTTCAAGTTCGGGCTTGAACTTAGCATGGAGTTCTGATCACCCCGACAGTGATTATCGTCCCGTCGTTCAGCCGTAGGAGACCGTCCTAGCAATTTCGCGGAGAAGGCCGGAAGGGGATTGCTTTTGTAGACTCGAGCGCCCGAGTCTCCTACCCTTTGGATAGGTACTCTAGACACCTGACTCGAAAAGGCTACAACTTGTGGGGCTCTCTGAACGGCCGTATTAGACACTGCCTCAGAGAGCAGCCAACCGAAAACTGTTTCTTGCCCGAGGAGAGAGCCACATATGTTCGTCTGTAAGCCGCTTAACAGTACGGATGGTATAATGTCAGCTCCAATCAGGACATCGATTGGTGAGCTTTCAAAAAATGTAGGATCCGCCAACGGAAGGCTAGGCAAGTCTCTCAGCAAAATTTGAGAGATCGGATAGGGATAGGGAATATTTGCTGCTACTTCCGGAATAACGTAAGCTGTAACGTTTAATTGTAAACCCGACTTAGTCGCTTAGTCGGAAGAACTCGGATGTTGTACGGATGTGGAAGCTGGCTCGCTGGAACTTGAATTGCCACGGTGTAGCAGCGTGTGGTGCCGTTCCTCACAAGTGACGCAGTTGTGGGCGCTTTGGCATTCTCGGATCTGATGTCTTCGCGCGAAGCAGTTCAGGCATCGCTGTTTTTGTCTAAAGGAGCTGGAACGAGCATCAACGGACATGTGGAGGAAGCGAGGACAATCACGGATTGGATGAATCTCTTTGGAGCAGAGATCACATACCCTCCTCTGCGGATTCACTGTTGTCTCGAACGAGTGAACCCTCCTAGGAACAGGACTCCCAGGGGACCGGAACGGGTTATTTTTAGAAGGTAGCGGATTCGGATCGCCTTTCGAGCTATGTGGATTGGAAGGGTGGCCCTCGATCGCCTTAAGCGTCAGATACCGCTGACTGAAGAAGGACTCCATCTCCTTCCATGACGGCATTTCCTTTTTGTCGGTTATGGACTCTTCCCACAACGCGCGGATTAATCTCGGCAATTTTGAAGTGCAAATGGTCACGAGCAAGCTATCCCAATTTTCAGTGGAGACCTGGGAGTGGGCGAGTGCGGTTAGAGCCCCCTGGATTGTACTTTGAAGCTCTTTCAGAGCACGACTTGAATCAGACCCGATGTGAGGCAAAGAGAGGAGAAGGTGAATCTAGTTGGTCACCAGGAGCCGTCGGTTCTCGTATCGGTCACGAAGGGCATCTCATGCCGGCTCGAAGCCGTAGTTTGTCAGCGGGGACTTCTCAACGATGGCCTTTGGATCGCCACTGGTCTTAGTGGCGAGGTAGTATGGTGAAATTACTAATAAGGTGGTGTATTCACCACACGTGCTCTCTTTCGGGGACGTTATTTATGTCAGTTTGTCAAACGTTGTCGAGAGAGGTAGCGTAGCGCACGATTTTTTTCATTTTCTTCTTCTTCATTGTTTACATCTCAGGCTACCTAATTCGGCGATTGTTATTGGACTAATATGATAAAGAAAATTCGACATTTACATATGTTGATATGGTGTCAGCGGGCGGGCTGAAGAAGCCATCAAAAGAATTTTTAAGCAAAATAAAATGTCTTGAAGGTATTTTCAATTAATTCAATGGCAACTTCATTTGTGAGAAACAATTTTTGCTGACCGATATGTTGAAGAGTGTAAATGACATTGAATTAAATTAAAAAACTAAAGAATTTTTTTTTTAAATGCGTACAAAATTTCGGATTACAAATTTAAACCAAAAATTAAAAATCCAAAAGCAAAGACTGGTTGGTCAAAAAAAATTGCTTAAAATATTACTATAAAAGCTTTATTGTTAAATATTTTAATCACGCTTATTATAATTTTTATTTAATTTCTTTAAAAAAATCCTTGATATTTAATTAAAATATAATATGCTTTGAACTATTTCGTTTTATTTATTAACGAAAATATTTTCTTTTCTGTCTGCTGATAAACGAAGAGTGCAGAACGCAAACGATTGCTATCTCTTTCTAGTGAATTGCTCTCTGGGAGCCGAGAGAGCGAGTTGAAAAATTTAACGTCCTCACCACAACTGAATACACCACCTTATTACTTATTTCACCATGGTTAGCTTCTCCACAGGAGACAGCCTGGGATTTTGAATGTAGATCGCGGTAAACAGATCCCGGAAGGTAGGCCAACGGACGTAATCCCCAGAGAAAACATCTATATCACATGGGAGAAGTCAACAGCCACCATGGGATTCCGACTGGGCAGGAGGACGGGCTACTGGGCTGGCCGATTGGACCGTAAGGTCGTTTAGGCACCGTTCATAGTCGTCGTAACACGTGTCGTACATGGCTTGGATCTCTAGTTGGGTGTCAGGATCCTCGTCAACCGACGCTATGGAACAGGCCTCGAATTCCGCATCCACCTTTGCCCACATGATCTGGAGCGGATGTGAATTGGTGTCAGCCGATGCTGTTGCTGGTCTGTCCATTGTGGCCAGCTCGTAGTGGAGGGAGAAGGGTGAGGTCCGGTGCTGAGCTGGTAACTCCTCCCCCCCCAGTCTGAACTACCGACCATAACGGCGTGATGGTTGGAGTGAGGGTGGCAGTTGGTGGGAGCATCGGAATTGTCGTCGTTGCCGCGTAGCTGATCGCCCTTCTCGAGAGCCAAGTAGCGCATACTACCCCTATTAGCAAGCCTCCAACCATAGTGTAGGTTGTCGCCTCGTGTATTTTTATTCCGGTCTTTATTCTGCTTAGTTCTGTATTTGTCCTGACGTCTTCCATCCTCAGCTCGTGTATCCCTAATTCCTGGGTCGTTCTATTTTTCTTCAACGAGCCTATTTGGGGAATTTCCAAGATTAGCTGTTCTACGCTCATCTGCTCCACTGCTTCGTACTGAATGTTATTCACTGTCACTCGACACTCCTCGAAGATTATCATTGCCGATCCGTCGTATGACTTCTCGGTACCGCAATCTGTTTGTATTTTAACTCTCTCGCCGTTGAAGATGGCGATATAGACCTTCTCGGGTTCAAAGATTTCTCTGCGAAATCCTATATCCTTAGTCTCGGACTCCGCCGCTCTGCCCTGCATCAGATTTCTCAGGCACACTTCGTTGACCCTGTTTACAGTTTTATCATGCTTACAAATATACAGTTTTCTTATTTGGTTACATTTCTTCGCATAATAATATGTTATTTTTCCATTATCAGCTATGAAATTAGGTGCTATTACAAATTCTGTTCTGTTAATTGGTAGTGGCACTAGCCTGTGTAGCAAATAAGTTTCTTCGTTGAAAATTGGCATGTCTATTGAAAAGAATATATCAGTTTTATTCATTATCGCTTTGAGTTGCAAGAACTCGTACATGTGTTTTTCTGAAGTGATTTGTATATTTTGTTCTTCTAGTTTTCTTGAAATTTTGCGTGCTTCTTCTCCGTTAAGGATGAACTTAGGGATTATCCCTATTCTTGCTAGTATTAGACTCTCTGTCAAATCGTTTAGATTTAACACTATCATATCTATTGTTACTGAAATTCTATCGATGTATTCTAATCTAAGCATCTTCTTATCCTCTTCCACGAATGTTTTACTTATTCCATTCTTATACGTGTTTACGAACGAAGTTAACCTAACCTGTTCCTCGTTAATATATGTCGTTAAATTCTTAAACATGGTAATGAACTTATTGTCTACATTTTCCTGTGTACCTATTTCCTCATTGATTCTTCTTTCTTCCTCTTGCAACCTTCTTATCTCCTTTTCTAGTCTTTCCGCGTCTTCTGCGTCTAAGTTTCCCGTGATTGCCTTCACTACTGATCCTAGTCCGTTAACTAGCCCTCTCTTGCTCCTATTCTTGGGGCTTATCGCTTCTATCTTCCCTTTTACCAGGTTCAGTTTCTCCTGAAGTGCTTTGACTAAGTCCTTGGTCTCGTTGTCTTCCTGCATCTCTCTGAGTGTCTTTTCTAGGTGCTTGACGGTGGTGCTAAGTATTCTTCCAGGCGGACTATATGTACATACGTTTTGTACGTCTGTATTATCCTGGCTGGTCCCAACATAATCTTGTCAATCGGCTCTGCCATCATGAACCATCTGAAATTATCATCAATCATTATTTGTTGTCAATCTCCTTATTTTCTCTTTGTGCACCTTCTGTGGTTTAGTTGTTGTTATGGTTAAATTGTTATCTGCCTGCACCTTGTGTTTAGTAAACCTGTGCGTTAACTTGTCTCTTCTATTCTCTTTCCTAAAGATTTTTTTGTCCGGCTCTATTCTTACTGGGTCCTGCCTGTCCGTATTTGCTGCTTCTATCCTCTTAGTCTTCTCTCTTTTTACCCTCTCCTTTATTTTCGGGTAAATTTCTTCCTGAAACGCGTTAATTTTCTGTAGGTAATCGTGCTCATTGTTAAATGACACGTTACTTAGGAAAATGTGCGTTCTTCCCGTAAATAACTCATGGGGTGTTAGTCTTGTTGCTGAATGTATTGCGTTGTTGTATGTTATAAACGCCTCCGCTAACATGTCCTCATGATTTGCCTCTATTTTCCTTTCCTTCCTTTGTTCTGCTATTATTCTATATATCTCTGTTATTGTCGAGTGCAATCTCTCGACTGGTGCGTTGCTTGACGACTGCTGAAAAGACGTCGTATGCAACTCCACCTCATATTGTTTGCAAAAATCTTTAAACAGATTTGAGGAAAACTCTACCCCCTGGTCACAAACTATCTTTCCTGGGACTCCAAATAGTGTCATAAAGTTTCTTAATGACTTGACTGCGTTCACACTATCCCTTGCCGGGATCGTGTATCCCCAAGCGTATCTGGAGAACTTATCTATGATTGTTAACACATATTTCTTATTTATGAAATAGAGATCTATGTGCAGTATCTCCATTGGCCTTCCCGGGGTCTCTGTGACACTGTACTTGACTTTCTGAGGTTTTCTGTCGTACTTTAACAGCTGACACTTGTCGCAATTATTAATTGTTTGGGTTATTGTTTGCTTCATGTGCGGGAAGTATAACTTCCTTCTCAATTGCGCAAATGTTTCCTCTATGCCCCTGTGGTTATTATTTTCGTGGTGTTCCTTCACCTCTTTCTCTTGTAGTGTTTTGTCTGTCACCTCTGGCAATATAACTGTGCATCTTACTGCCTTGTATATTTTACTATAAGCGAAATATTTGCAATACGCATTCTGTACTGCTATTACAAATTGTTCGGGGATAAAGATAGCTACTGTCTTGTTTGTCTTCAGTATTTCCTTTAAGGTTCTGGCTATCGTTTCCTCTTCGAACTTGTCTTCTGTCCATATAGTCCTGACCCTGTTTCTGAACGGTACCTTTCTTTCTACTTTTGCTGGGCTCCCTTTTTCTACAATTATCTGAATGTTATAATCGTTCAGCGGCTTCTCTGAGATGGGGAAACCGATTTGCACATCCTCCTCTGCGGAGTGTATCGTTTCCCCATTTGTCGCTACGTCGGAAGCGTTGTCCAGTGCGTTGAGTTCTGGTTGCACTCTACTCAACGCATCTGCGACCACATTAAGAGATCCCTTTTTGTAAACGACCTCATAGTCGTATTCTAACAACTGTAACTTCCATCTTACTAGTTTAGAGTCTGGTTCCTTTATACTCATCAACCAGGTCAACGGTCTGTGGTCCGTGACTATCTTAAATTTTTGTCCGAACAGATAATGTCGGAAGTGCTTTACTGCTCAGATAATGGCAAGCATTTCTTTTTCAATTGTCGCGTAGTTAATTTCCGCATCTGACAACGTTCTACTAGCGTAGGCCAATGGTCTGTCTGCCCCCAGGTGTCCCTGGGACAGTACAGCGCCTATGGCGTAATTACTAGCATCTGTCGTCAATATGAATGGTATAGTGAAATTTGGGAATTGCAGTACCGGGTCGTTACACAACAGGGTTTTGCAAGTTTCGAATGTTTCCTCAAACTCCTGGTCTACCTGTACTGTTTTCTTCCCTTTGAGTTGCTTTTTCATTGGCTTCGCTATCGCCGCGAAATCTTTAATGAACTTCCTATAGTATCCTAACAATCCCAAGAATGACTTTATTTGTTTCCTAGATCTTGGTAATGGAAACTGCTTTATTGCTTCAATTTTCTTTGGGTTTGGTTTCACACCTTCTAAAGTGACTACATGTCCTAGATATTCTACCTCTTTTCTCAGGAATTCCGTTTTGTCCAATTGCAATTTGAAATTTGCCTTTTCTAATTTAGAGAAGATCTTATTTAAGTCGCTCATATGCTCCTGTAGTGAGGCAGAGAAGACCATAATGTCATCCATGTACACCAAACAACATTTCCCTAAAAGGTCTCCGAACAGATTGTTCATTAGCCTCTGGAATGTTGCGCGTGCATTGCTCAACCCAAAGGGCATCCTGACGTACTCGTAATGGCCGCCCTCCGCAGAAAACGCCGTTTTCGGTACGTCCTTCTCTTCTACTTCTATCTGGTGGTAGCCACTGGCTAAGTCCAGAGTTGAGAAGTACTTTGCTCTACCTAGCCCATCCAGCACATCGTTGATTATGGGCATTGGATATCTGTCTTTGATCAGTTTTTCGTTCAGTTTCCTATAGTCTACCACCATTCTCTACTTCCTTTGCCCTGAGGCATCCCTTTTTTTCGGGACTAGCCACACTGGGGCGCTCCACGGAGAATGGCTATGCCTTATGATTTTCTGTTCCAACAATTTCCCTATCTGCCTCTTTACCTCTTCTCTCTCAGTGACTGCATATCTATACGGTCTCGAGTAGACCGGTATGTCATCCGTTGTTCTAACGTGGTGTTTAACCACATTCGTAAATGTCAATTGCTCCCCCTCTATATAAAATGCCGATGGGTATTTTACACATAGTTTCTTTAATTCTTCAATTTCTTCTTCGTTAAGATGGCCTGTTCTAACCTTATCAAACGGTGTCTTTTTTGCGACAACTTCCTCTCCTCTCTCAATATTGTTCAGCTCTACGTATTCTTCCGCTTTAAATTCCACCACGTCGAGTGGTTCTTCTAATAGTAGTTGCTGATCCCCATCTGAATAGTTGGCTACCTCCACTAAACTCATCCCGTCTACTGCCCTATATATTCCTTCCGAAATTTCGATTTCGGGTCTTACTATTGTTTTGCTGATTAAGAATTCTCCCGTCCCCATTCTAACGGGCACTTGTATGATTCTCTTCGTGCTCGCCTCTATGGTATATAGCTCCGTCGCCCTATGCTGTGTCACCCACAATTTCGTTTCTATTTCCGCTGTCCTCAACTGCTTGTTTTCTATATCTATTGTCGCTCCTATTTGTTTCAAGGTATCTATTCCTACCAAACCTTCAAAATAATTGTGAAATCTGAATAGTAACATTCTTATTTCACCCTTTCCCCCTAGCTCCTTAAACATCTTCAGGCGTGTTTCCGCATGTACCTCGTGTGCTTGTGTAACTGTTTTTATCCTGATCGGGGTTTTCAATTTTTGAGCGAAATCCTTGGGAATTACCTCCGGTGTTAGGAGTGAAAATGTGGAACCAGTGTCTACCAGTAATTTGATTGCCCTGCCCGTTGCTAGTCTTACTATAATGTATGGCAGGGTCGATTGCTCTCTTCTTGCTCCTAAGTATCCTGATGTTGGTATGAGGCTCTTTGGGGAAAATTTCCGTCGTCCTCTTGGATATTGTGCAACTGACCGTCTGTGCCTGCCCGTCCCCCGTTTCTAGTTGAGGTGCTGGGTGCAAACTGGTTTCCGAAAGATCGTCCTGAATTGTTCGATTGGAACGACTGTCCTGAGTTATTGGACATCCTGGACATTGTTGTCTGCCCACTTCTATTTGCGTCCTGTTGTGCTTGGATCGCTAGCTGCCCCTGGCGGCTGCCCTGGCCCCATTGTCGTCCACGGTTTTGCTGCCCGTGATTCCATGCGGGGTTTCTAAACTGTTGGTGCCTATATGACCCTCTATTGTAGCCCATAGCATTGCTGTGCATAAAGGGGTATCCCGCGAAAAGGTTCCCTCCTGTCGGGTCCCCAAATCCCATACCGGGCCATCCGTTTCCCCCCGTCATTGGGAATGGAATTCCAAACGGAGGGTGCACGGCACCTCCCCACTGGTATTGGGGCCAGTTGCCCATTCATTGCTGTTCCTCTTGCCCCATGGTGTCATTTTTCCTTTGCCCCTGTACCGGGGTTTGGGTCTTTTCTTGTTGTTGCTCCCCAACTACGGCTTGTTTCTCCTCTTTCGCTTCCGTTTCTTCCGGAATGTAGGCCTCTCTCTCCCTCCGAGCTATCTCGTATGCTTGCCCAATGTCACTTATTTCCATATTCCTAATTGTCATGCCTATCGGTCCTTTTAATGCTCGCTTGAACGCTACCAGGGCCACGTTTTCTACCAATTTAATTTTCTCCTCCCTTGCTTCCTCAAGTAAATCGGTTGCTTTTACTGCACTTAAGATGGCCTTCCTCAACTCAAGCACTTTGTTGATCAGTGGCTCCAAATCTAGTTTCTTTTCTTTAATATTGGTCAACTCCACTATCAAATCTTGTTCGGGTCTTTTATCCTTGAAGTGCGCCATCAGAGCTTTCTTCATTTTCTCCCAGTCCAAGTCGACGTTGCTGAGCTCTAACTTCCTGCTGGCGTTATCTACTATCCTGGCCCTTATGGCGTTAAGTGCTACTCTTCCTGTTGTCGCCTTATCATCTTTCTTTATCATATCTAAGATCTCTTCTACCGCTTTAATGAATCCATCTAGATCGTCCGCTTCTCCCCTATACTTGGGTATAAGCGCCACTAAATCCACTACTCGTACTGCCTCCAGAATGGAGGATGAACTGCGTTCTTGTTCCATATCTAATGCTTCTTGATCCTCCCTGTTGCTTTCTAGGATTGCTGCGTCTAATTGGATAAGCCTCTGACTACTTCCTCTCAATGACATGTACTTTTATGTGTGTGTTTGCTCTTATGTACTATACTTATTGACTAATGCAGTGTGCGTGTGTGTTCGTGTGCTTATCTTTATCGCTAATTATATATGTGTGCAGTTAGCCTTATTCCTGTTGTGCCAAGTATGAATATTCGTGTCCTTATATGTTGTGTGCGAAATGGAGTCTGCAATTAGTTAGAATAAGTTTCTTTTCGATATGTTTCATTTACGCTGTGCGGTGTGAAATAGGTTGTTATCTTTGTACTTGTTATTCATTATTCTTTTTGGAGTTTTACACTTTTTGATCTCTCTATCGTGTACCCTGAAGCTAACCGCTATACTGTGCGTTACAGTATTCACGGTCATATGCGGACAGCGTACTCTTAGTATTGTTCCTGCACCCTGAAGCAAACTGGTGTACTGTGCGTTACAGTACTCCCAGCCATATGCGGACAGTGCGAGTATATGTATCTTTCCTGCACTCTGAAGCAAACTGGTGTACTGTGCGTTACAGTACTCCCAGCCATATGCGGACAGTGCGAGTATATGTATCTTTTCTGCACTCTGAAGCAAACTGGTGTACTGTGCGTTACAGTACTCCCAGCCATATGCGGACAGTGTGCCTAAACGTAGCATTACTTCTTTGATTCCCCGACCGTTCTCATACTAGGCATCCGCACTGTGTGATACAGTACTTCGCCCTACGTATGCGAGTGGCCGACTTTTTCTTTTCTTTTGTTTTTCTTTGTTTTTCATTGCCTCTATGTGTTTCATATATATATACATGAGCATATTTCTCTACTTACGCCCCTTCTTCCGTCCGAAGTTGGTTGGGCCCTCTGCCTCTGTCGAACCAATTGTTGGCTTGGGTTTTTTTTTTTCCTGCCGCAACGCACCCGCTCGGCCCGTCGATCGGCTCGCATCGAACAACGTTCCGAACGCCGCCGCGACTGCCCGTACGTCATCCCAGCCGCCTCTGCCGGCTGCCGGGGTCGACGTCGAACCAGCCGCAACCGCAACCGCTCGATCCGCTGCTCGGCTGCAGGTCTTTTCCACGTCCCCCTTTTGCACTTTTGTAATTAATACCTTCATTATACTTGGAATGCTTCTATTTGCTTCTGCTTTTGTACTTTATTTGCATTTCTTTTAACTTTATTCAGGGTTTTGGCTGATTATTTGCCATTATTTTCTTATCTTCACTACCTATTTCACCACTCACATTTCTTTGATCATTCTCTTTACTTTTCTTTATTTCTATTTAATTCTTTTATTTCCTCACTCTTCTCCATTCCACACCGACACTCTACTCACTCATGTGCACCTACATGTGTTTATTCTTCTTACACTAGTGCTATTATCGTGATCCTTTTGAGCATCTTGTAGGTCCTCCTTCGCCTTCTCTCGAACTCCAGGGTCTCCTTAGCGTTTTCTTCTAGAGTTCGGTCCTTCGACGAAAGTCTCCGACTGCGCCAGTTATGATAAGTAAGTGGTTAATTGCCTTTTGGTGTTCCTCAAGGGTTGGATTTATGCCGTTGCAATGTAATTCATTAATGAATGAATACACGTCTGGTAGCTTTGAGGTTCAAACTTAATCTGTTCTTTATGAGTTCTTTTGGTATATATGATTATTGTAAATGTGCTGAGTCTCTAGTTTTGCGAGTGGCCAAGAATTTGCTGATGTTGGGGTTCGGGTCTGTGTTGCAATTGGAGCGGATGTGAATTGGTGTCAGCCGATGCTGTTGCTGTCTGTCCATTGTGGCCAGCTCGTAGTGGAGGGAGAAGGGTGAGGTCCGGTGCTGAGCTGGTTACTCGCGCAACTGTGGAGAGGCGAACGCAAAAACGAGCAAAATCAGGCACCGCTATTGTTTATTTGTTTATTTTGTTTAAAGTTTAACAACGTACAGTTAAACTGTCAGGGTAAAAAATTACATATTAATGCTTAAAAGAAAAGGGCTAAAGCAAATACTCAGACCTGGTGGGGCTGATTAACGGCTCGATGGCCTAAAAGGTCCCACCAGCAGCCAAATTTAGGTTAGAGATAAGCCGGTAGCCGAACAATTTCCAATTAAAGCTATTTAAATTACATTAAGTTATTTATTAAGATTATTTTGACCATATTAGAACTAGTATCAAAGGAAAACAGATGGAAAAATTGGTTATAGTTACGGCAAGGGCTACGGAAAGATTCATAATCCGAGTAGTTAGAAAGTCAGAGTTGGAGATGAAGAGGAAAATAATGCCTAGTCGGGCGGAAAGGAGCAGCACTACTAATAAGGCTGATGAGGGCAGTCGATTCGACCTCACCAGAGAGAAGCTTATGGAGGAAGAGAACTCTTTGGCAGATTCTACGGGATTTAAGAGAGTAGAGGTTAATTAAGCGCAACCTACTTTCATAAGAAGAGAGTTGGATCAAAGGGTCCCAATTGAGAGAAAAGATTAAGAACTGTTTTTGTACTGATTCGAGCATATCCTGAAATTTATGGTAGTGAGGAGACCAGACACAAGAACCATATTCCAAGATAGGCCGGACCAGGGAAACATACAGGAGTTTTGTGGTATACGGATCTGTGAATTCCCTAGACCATCTTTTGACAAATCCAAGGACTCCTTTGGCTTTGTTAGAGATAGTAGAGATATGAGAGTTGAAACATAGATTAGGTACAAAGGTAATGCCCAAGTCGTTAACTTTGAAGAGGCGTTGTAGGATAATGTTATTGATAGAGTAATCGAAAAGGTATGGCTTATTGCGGTGAAAAGTCATAATATTGCATTTAGAAATGTTAGGAGGTGAAATGTACGTTAAGCACCAGTTGTTAAGAGCATCAAGATCTGATTGCAAAGATAGTGGGGACAAAGGGTCACTGTAAGAAAAACATAGCTTAACGTCATCAGCATACATTAGGACACGGGAATAAGATAGCATTTGAGGAAGTTCGTAGAGACATGTTTAGATCGGTTAAAAGGTAAGAATTAGTCCAGTAAAGAAACTTAGTCGGAAACTCTAGAAGAGATTATGGATTAGTAGATTGTGATTGACGGAATCGAAGGCTTTACTAAAGTCAGTATAAATATATTTATTCATTTATTCGCCAACGGTTAAACCTTAACTGGCTAAACTAACTTACATCTATCTTATATAATAAAAAGTAATCAACCAAAAACAATTAACAATGAAACATGAAATGAAACAATTAACAATGAAACAAACAGACAGCAGTCGTCTAACGGCTGCTTTCCCATGGCAAAAGTCGAACCGCATCCCAGCTGGCAACGCATTATACTGGCGAAGGGCCCTGCATATTGGCTCGTTACTTCCGTAATTGCTCCGGTGAAGATCAATAGCAAAGAGTGCGTGATCCCTAAGGCTCCTGGCAGGCGCATTGAAGCCGATCCTATTAAGCAGGTCAGGGCAATCTATATTCCCCACTAACAAATCATAAACAAAGAGTTAAGCCGCAATGGTCCTACGATCCTCGAGAGAGGAGAGATGCACAAGGCGACATCTGATCTCATAGGATGGCAATGGGACTGCAAACTGCAAAGGCTGGAGGGCGAACTTCAGAAACTTCCTCTGTAATCTCTCAATGCGCGCAATCTGACCCACCCCTGTAGGGTTCCAAACCACTGAAGCATATTCAAGGCGCGAGCGCACGAGGGAAATATATAGACTTAGCCTCGTGTATGGATCGCTGAACTGGGATGAGTTGCGCGTAACAAAGGCAAACATAGCATAAGCTTTCGGCAAAATGTAATTCAGATGCTCCAGAAAGAAAAATTTTGAATCAAACAAGATGCCTAGATCGAGTATCTCCGTCTGCTTTAAGAGCGGAAGGCCATCTATAGAATACGAAATCTGGACTTTAATTGTACACTTGCCATACGAAACAAAATATTATTTGCTAATATTAAGTGGAAGCAAATTACGTATGCACCAACGAGCTAGTTCATCCAGGTCATGCTGAAGAAGGATACTGTCGCCTCATGAATTGACAGAGCGAAAAATCTTGAGATCATCAGCGTAAAGCAAATACTCAGAGGCTCGAATGCTAAGACATATGTCGTAGATAAAAATAGAGAACAGCAGTGGACCAAGAGCACTGCCCTGTGGAAGGCCGGAAGTAGCCAAATATGGGTCCGACTGATTTCCATTCACCAATACAACATACTCTCGCAGCTCAAGATATGATATGAACCAACTAAGCAAGTTCGAATGAATACCCAGTGCAGCTTGGCTGCTAGAGCACAGTGAGAGACTTTGTCAAAGGCCTTAGCAAAGTCAGTATACACAACATCGACCTGAGAGTGCTTTTCAAAGGAACGTGTGCAGAAATTACTGAATGCGACCAGATTCGTAGTTGTTCATCTACCCGGCATAAAACCATGCTGATTTGGGCTAATGTATGACCTCATGAGAAAAGTAATCTTTTGGGCAATGATGCGCTCAAAAAGCTTTGAGATGTTGCTGAGTTTGGCAATTGGTCTATAATCAGAGATACTCTTCTTCGAGCCTTTTTTAAAAACAGGAGTGACTGTGGTAGCTTTCAACTTACCAATAAACCGACCCGATTGCAATGAATTTATGAAAAGAATTTTCAGAGGTGCACAAAAAGCATCCCCACAATTGCGAAGCAGGAAGGCAGAAATACCATCACTGTCAGGTTTATAAGAATTGTCGAAGTCAGCAATAGCCTCCAAGATGTCCCCCTCCAATATATCAAGCGTGCCAATATTGACCACCGAAGGGATGGGGTCAAGGACATCCGAATCTTGCCACGTCACACATGGCTCAAAATTAGAGCTGAAAAAAGAAGCAAAAAGGTTTGCTATGCCAATATCAGTATTAGAGCTATGGAAACCAAGATACATAGCTGAGGGAAGACCACTCGTTGACCTTTTAGAGTTTATAAAATGCCAGAATGACCTGGGATTAAGTTTGAGTTCCCTCTCAACGTCGGCAATATACTGATTATATAAAAATTTGTTTAGAAACGAAAACTCCCGTTTATGTTGCACATACCTGTCCCAATCACCAGGGTCCCGGGTCTTATCAAAACGCTTAAAAAACTTATTGCGGAGATTTTTGTACCTAACGAGCCCCTTCGTATACCACGGTAACCTATAAGAGCCACGCACTCTTCTGGTGGAATTTTTATCAACAAAATGACGCACTGTTTTAATGAAAATGCTATAACAGGTATCAACACAAGGATGCGATAGAACAGACGCCCAGTTTACATTTAACATGTCATCCCTCATAGCATTAAGACTTACATCAGTAAAATAATAATGAACATCATGTTCCTTATGAGGCGAGTAGCAAATGAATTTAACTGCTAGTAGCTAGTATCCATACATTATTGACTTGGGTTAAGCCCATACTAAAACAGTCATCCAAACAAAGAATTTCGTGCTGCAAGTGCACATTACTCGGGATCATAGCCAACGACTGCGGATCGGCGGACCACACCAACGACCCCAAATTGAAGTCGCCAGCAATGCAGAGATGCTGCCGGTCTTTTAAATTAGCATGCATGCTGGTTATATTTTTATTATGCGCCTTGTAGACCTCATAGCTACTACCCGGCGGAATATACGATGCACTGATTACAAGAGCCTCCGACTGTCCGGCCACCAACACACCAATCTGATCATACATAGTGTCTCCATCCAAGATACAAATGGGATCACACTGCATCGTGCGTCTAGCGGCCACAATGACCCCACCCCCTCTGCAGCGATTCGTTTTGGCACAGTCTCTATCCTTACGAAACACATGGAAAAGGTTGGGATCAAAGTACTCGCTGTCAAAGAAGTTTTCGTTGAGCCAGGTTTCAACTAAGATGATAATATCGAAATCGCACATAGAGGTAGCCAAGTAGATAGCCTGAGCCTTAGTGCGCATGCCCGCTATATTCTGAAAGAAAATTCGAATGGATTTGGTTACTTCCATAGGCATGATCCCAGAAGGTAGCAGTGCTGAACGGCTTGTGGGCACGGAAGCACAATCGTGAGGAGGGATTGGCAAATCACAAACAGCAAGAGGGGCGCGGCTCATGCGTAAAAGATGCCCAAACTCCGTGGTCCGAAACCGCAACACACCTTCCTCGACCAGATGATTAAGCAGAGCAGCGGCAGGGAGATCCATAATAGGTACTGTTGGCGAAGAGAGTTCTCCATTTACGAGCGACCGACGGGCTACTGACTCTCCCCAAGTGTCGAGTACAGCAGCAGCGCAAGCAAAGCACACGAAGACAAGCGTTGTCTCATGTTGTTGTAACGACGATGTCAGAGGCGCACTTCGTAGAAATAGAGCACAAGCAAGAGCGTCGACGTCTATACCAGCAGCAGCCGTGCGAATATCACACAAAACGCAGAGCGAAGAAGCGGTGCAGTGTTGTTGTTCCGCAGAAGTATGCCAGAAGTGATGCAGCGAGCAATTGCTGACTGCGTAGAGGCGAGAAATTGCATGCAGAATATGTCGTAAAGAGGCGGCGAACCAGAAGCCATGGGCGCCGCTCACTGGGGGTTTTTTGAAGTGGAAGGAACTGGAGCTTCCGTAGTCGAACTGGACGTCCGCACTGGCACAGCTGTCAACAGATTAACTGCCGTAATATCTGCTTCCGGTCTCTGCCTATGCACAAAACGGGAAACCCTTACCGACACTGGCCAGAATTTTTTATCAAAGACGTCAGGGAACAGCGGCTCAGGTACACCGAATTAAAAAGTTAACAAACTTCAATGCAGATAGATCGGCGTCCCGCTTGACCAATTTCGCACAAAAAATTTCCGCCTCGGACACCTTGAACTTATCGGCAACAAATCTCACCACCGCCTCTGGCTCCGTTGCAGTAGAAAATCTACCGATATGCAGGTATTTTCTGCTCTGCAATACATTTAGCTGCTCACAGCTCGGCGCAATGCCTAGCAAACGCTTCGTCTTCTTTGTGCGGTTCTTTCTCTCTTTCCTCCGCACGGTGACAAAGCCATCTGAAGCAGCTGATCTAGGGTCAGTAACCGCAGTCGATGTGGCGGCCACTAGCCTCGGAGACCGTAACTCAGCCATAGATATGGCATTGTCGGCTTTCTTCCTTGCAACAGCAGGCTTCACCTTCTTATTTAGATTGACAGGGAGGGCACCCACAAACTCAGACTTGAGCTCCCGATAAAGGCTCTCAAGCTTCAGCACCTTGTCATTGAGATCGTCAATTTTCGAGTGCGAGTCATTCGCAATCACACAATTATCGCATTGCCACATAAGGTTAGGCAGATTTATCAACATTTTCACCGCATCTGCATGAAAATCAATGCACGACAGATAAAACGCACGGCGGCACAACGATGAGCAGCGTACAGCATCAAAGCCGCGAAGCTGAGCGGCCGTAACGTCCGAATCGCATTCCGAGCTGTGATAAGACATAGCGAAAACACGACCGAACGCAGTGAAAGCTGACTGAAGAATGAACGAAAGAATGAAAGAATAAACGACATCAGTTTGACACTGTTTAGCAAATCCCGAAGTTACAAAAGTAGAAAATTCAAGTATATTAGTAGAAACTGAGTAAAGTTTAATGAATCCATGCTGCGATTCAGAGAGTACAGAACTACAAAAATGTTGCAGCTGAGAAGTGATGATTTTTTGGAAGAGTTTAGGAATGGCAGATAAGTTGGAAATACAGCGGTAGTTAGAGACATCAGATTAAGATCCCTTTTTTATGAAAGGGAACTATATAGGATTCTTTTCAGATGGTGGGTGTTCAGGGCAGCCTCAAACTTCTGTAGCGCACTGCGCTCCGCGCTCGACTCACTCTCGCGCACTCGGCACTCGGGAGAGCCGCCCGGCGCTCGGGCGGCCACTAGCTTGAGCTGCGCTGTTGAGTTACGCTCGCACCCTCGTCACGATCGGTCATTTCAAACCACATACCTTCGTTGATTACTTAAATTACTTACGATTATACATAAACGAATTATACATAAACATACGAGAACCATCGTGAAATACATATATTGAAATACATCCAACTGTTCAGTGATTGTGATCCGCCCCCTACAAACATTGGTCTTTCGAGCCGGATCTTCACCAACAAGAAGAAGCACACCCCAGCAAGCTTAGGCGGATCGCTCTACCAGAAGAACCAAGATAAGTACATATGACTCATCCAACACCAGCATAAGTGCCGTGATCTTGTTTTTTCCGTCCAAGTCCACACATACATATATCCCAACCGCATATCCTTGCGCATTATATATATGTACATATCTATATCCGAAATATGTATACATAAAACGGCATATTCTTGCACACATATATCCCAACCGCATATCCTTGCGCATACATATATATATGTATATCCGAAATATATATACATAAAACTGCATATTCTTGCAAAAATATATCCAAACATACATATTTTACCAATCTACATACGCATCCCACTATATATAAATCATCTATCCGAATCTACACTTATTTTTTCCATACCCGCATACATACATACATACCTATTAGCTGCATATTCTTGCGTCTGTATATCCACACCTCCCCGCATCTACATCCATACATACAAGCAGCAATATCGATATCGATACATCGTTACGGACGGTCGTGCTTTACCTCGCTTGCGCTTGAATAACTGCTAAAAATTATCAATCTTCTGTTATAGGAAAATAATTTGTGCTTTTACCTTGTTCTGGTGTTCCTAACCGATCGTGCAACGTTTTCGATTTTAGTGCGAACGTATTACGCTTACTTTTGTGTACTTATTTACAATTTTCAATTCCTATTGTGCATTCTTAACTTCTCTGCACTTTCTTAATCGCAGCTGTTTTTGTTGCTACCTAGTTCGCTCTCTGGTTCTATCCACTCTCAGCTTATCAGCTCTCTTTCCAACACACTCGCACTGCGTTGTCCGCTGCTCTGTTCTTGTCTCTCTGATCTTTCTATCGTCTCTCTGTGTCTCTTCGTTTACTTGCCATTATTGTGTTTGTTTTGTTCGTTCTTGCGCGCGCAATTGTGTAACACAAGCTAACGTCAAAATAACTGTGCCACACCGACTTATATTTTACCTTTCTTTTCTTTCACTTTCATATTTATATTTTTTTTTAATATAAAAAAAATGAGTGAATGTTGTGCTAAGCGTTGCGACGGCCACCGTTCGGTTGCCACTCGCCAAACGTTCATTTTCTGCTGGTTGTGCGACAACACGGCTCATTCTAGCTGCGCGGGTTTTGGTCATATCGGTGGTCGCGTTGTTGATCTGATTAAGACCCGCTGCGGCCTCAACTGGACTTGTTGGGACTGCAGGGCAATAGAAGCCGACATGCGAACGTTTATGAGGCAGACTCATAACGAATTCGCCGCTGTACACGCCGAATTCAAAAAGCTTCAAGATAAGTTCATCTCGATGGAAAATCATTTTAAAAATCTTAAAGTTCTAAATGAGTCTCCAAAGAGAAGAAAGGTTTCATCCAATCTGCCCAGTGTTCAAAGGTCCAATTTTCTTGCAGCTAAAGACTCTCACGCTCCTCCAAATAGTTCGCCAGCCTTGATCGATTTTGGCGCCAGGGTAACCGATGTTTACTCATCTACATCGAAGAAGACGGCTGGCTCTTCACCTGCCGGCTGCTCACCTGTGCCCGTGACTGCCAAGGATATCCAACTGGACAGCATTACCGTGCCCCCTAAGGAAGTCGTCTACACTGCTGACAGCATGGAGGTTGAAGTAGTCCCCTCCACTCCGGCTCGCAATGGCTCCTCAGTCAGCGCTATCTCATCTGGACCTGCCCCTCGGGTTAAATGCGCCTCTGCCTCACCCATAAATCATGTGACCCCACTAGACCGATCTACTCTATTCGCTGTCGCTCCTCTTAAATCTATATTTGTCTCTCGTCTTATGGAATCGGCTACGGATGTCATGGTTCGGGAGTATATCTTCTCCAAACTTAATATCAATAGCTCCTCTGGCATTATTGTCACAAAATTCACCTTCAAGGAAAAACGAAATATTTCCTCCTTTAAAATTCTTGTCCCGGTGAAGTTTGTAAAGTATGTGTTAGAACCCTCTTTCTGGCCCGAACACACTATCTGTCACATCTTCAGTAGCCGATCTCAACCATCACAATCCGCTCCTCGGGTAGGAATTCTTCCTACACCATCTAATGTACCATCTATTTCAAAAAACTGAATTCTTCCCTTCCTCTAAAGATCACTTATCAGAATGTACGAGATCTGTGCAGTAAGCTCACCAAACTACATGCTGATAGCGCAACTTTTGATTCCGACATTATTGCCTTCTCTGAAACGTGGCTCAATCCCTCAATCTCGGATTCCGAGATTTTTGTTGACAATTTTACCATATATAGATCAGATCGACCATCTCGTGGTGGCGGCGTTTTAATTGCTGTTCGTTCCGACTTAACTTCCCAACTCTTTCCCATCGATGAGCTCATCACTATTGAAATTATCGTTGTTAAAATCCGTCTGTGTTCTTTTAATTTATTTATATCATGCTCCTATATCCCACCGTCCTCTGAATTTACTACTTATATGGTTCACGTTGACTATCTTCAGTCTGTTCTGTCTCAGCTCAATGATTTAGATCGTCTTATTGTCCTCGGCGACTTTAATCTCCCAAACGTCACTTGGTCTCCATCCAATGACTCAAACTTAATGTTCCCATCTATGCAGCATGATTTCGTTGATTGTCTGTCCGATTCATCTTTAGGCCAGGTAAATGGCATACGTAATAATGTGAGCAGAACCCTTGATCTCGTCTTCACTACTGATGCTTCGAGCACTTTGGTATGTCGACGATCTCCTCTATCACTCCCTGAAGACCCATACCATCCCACACTATCAATTGATTTCCTGTTGCCCTCCTCAAGCCATACAAAATCCTTTATAAAGCCCTCGAATATCTATTGCTTTAAGAAGGCTGACTTTTTTTCCTTGAATACTGACCTATCTCAGACGGATTGGTCATTCCTTGACGATTTCCAAGATATTGAATCTGCTATGAATGCATTCTATAGCTTTATTTTCTCCATTTTTCCCATGCATGTTCCTTTAGCCATCCCCTCCAGAAATCTTTCTGGCCCTATCTGGTTCACCCCGAGATTAACGAATCTGAAGAATTTAAAATCCCGTAGGTACAAGAGGTTCAAAAAATCCGGTTTACAATCATACTTTTCGAAGTACTTGATTGCAAAATCGAAATTTTCCTTGTTTAATACCTTATGCTAAAATAGATACTTAACTAAATGCAAGCTTAACTTTAAACGCGACCCTAAACAATTCTTCAGGTTTGTTAACTTTGTAAACGTCGTTCAGTCTCTACTAATTTACTAGAATTTTCCACCTTTGTTACTTCCGGATTTGCTAAACAGTGTCAAACTGATGTCGTTTACACTGACTTTAGTAAAGCCTTCGACTCCGTCAATTATAATCTACTTATTCATAAACTGTCCCTTTTAGGGTTTCCGACAAAGCTTCTAAACTGGACCGATTCTTACCTTAGTAACCGTTCCCAACGTGTCAGCTTTAACTCCTCTCTCTCTATACCAGTTATTGTCTCATCGGGTGTTCCTCAAGGTAGTCATCTGGGTCCCTTACTATTTAACCTATTTATTAACAATCTTCCTCAAATGTTATATCATTCCCTTGTCCTAATGAATGCTGATGACGTCAAGCTATGTTTTTCTTACAGTGACCCCTTGTCCCCACTATCTTTGCAATCAGATCTAGATGCTCTTAATAACTGGTGCTTAATTAATATTCTACCTCTTAACATCTCAAAATGCAATATAATGACTTTTCACCGTAATAAGCCATGCCTCTTCGACTGCTCTATCAATAACATTATCCTACAACGCCTCTTCAAAGTTAACGACTTGGGCATTACCTTTGTACCTAATCTATGTTTCAACTCTCATATCTCTACTATCTCTAACAAGGCCAAAGGAGTCCTTAGATTTGTCAAAAGATGGTCTAAGGAATTTACAGACCCGTATACTACAAAACTTCTGTACGTTTCTCTGGTCCGGCCTATCTTGGAATATGGTTCTTGTGTCTGGTCTCCTCACTACCATAAATTTCAGGATATGCTCGAATCAGTACAAAAACAGTTCCTCATCTTTTCTCTCAATTGGGACCCTTTGATCCAACTCTCTTCTTATGAAAGTAGGTTGCGCTTAATTAACCTCTACTCTCTTAAATCCCGTAGAATCTGCCAAAGAGTTCTCTTCCTCCATAAGCTTCTCTCTGGTGAGGTCGAATCGACTGCCCTCATCAGCCTTATTAGTAGTGCTGCTCCTTTCCGCCCGACTAGGCATTATTTTCCTCTTCATCTCCAACTCTGACTTTCTAACTACTCGGATTATGAGTCTTTCCGTAGCCTTTGCCGTAACTATAACCAATTTTCCATCTGTTTTCCTTTGATACTAGTTCTAATATGGTCAAAATTATCTTAATCAATAACTTAATTTAATTTAAATAGCTGTAATTGGGAATTGTTCGGCTACCGGCTTTTCTTTAACCTTAATTTGGCTGTTGGTGGGACCATATCGGCTACTGAGCCGATAATCAGCCCCACCGGGTCTGAGTATTTGCATTTGCCCTTTCGTTTAATTAGTTGATTTGTAATTTTTCCCTTTCAGTTTAACAGTACATTGTTAAACTTTAAATAAAAATAAACAATAAACAATTCCTCAGGGGATTTATTAGGTTTGATAATTAAAACGAAACTAGCTCTTTTCCAGGCCATGGGGAAGTAGCTCATGCAGCCATGCAGCGTTAAAAATGTGGAGCAAAACCATAATGGTTTTCAACGGCAGCATTTTGGCTACATGGTTGTCAATCTCATCTTCACCTGGGGCTTTTTTCTTCTTGAGATTACGGATTTGATAATCATAACGATACTAGCTCTTTTCCAGGCCATGGGGAAGTATTAGGAGCAAAACCATAATGGCTTTGAACGGCAGCATTTTGGCCACATGGTTGTCAATCTCATCTTCGCCTGGAGCTTTTTTCTTCTTGAGATTACGGATTTCATCAATGAGTTCCCCGTATTTAATAGCTATACTGGAATACATTTATATGGTACATTTGATGGTCTTCTTCTAATTTACTATTGACCATGCCATTCCGTCTTATAGATGACGTCTGGAAGGCTGAAACCTGGCCTCAAGACTATCCGCAAATGCCTCTATCCTATCAGTGGTGGACTTGGCCCAGGTGCCATCGTTTTTCTGACCGGATAACTGTGTGTGGGCTGCTTTTTGTATCGACTTGTTAATTTCCAGAGCGCACAGTTTCAATTTTCATCTGCAGTCGCCTCTGATAGTAATCTATCTGTTTCCTCAACCTTGAGTTTTGACAACTTCGTCGTGCAATGGCGTCGTGCAACTGCAACTGGCGTCGTGCAATGTTCTTCCCCTGTTATCTCTTCTGTAGTTTCCCCAATGTCTAAGATGGTCCACCCTGTAACATTCATATCCGTGCATTGTGTAGTTCCTTCCTGTGCGTAGATCAATTCAGAAATAAGCATAACGTCGATGTCATGATGTTTGAAGAAGACAGCTAGTTCATTTGTATGTGCAACTAGGCTACGAGCATTCCAGACCGCTATGTTAATGTTGTTTAACATTGTGGTCTTCTGGCATCATGGGATAGATGGGGAAAGGCAGAGCTGATTTTATTGAGCATCTTCAGTATGCCTGCTACTGCCGTCGTCAGACCCGCTACTGTTTTTGAAGTTCCATGAGGACCTGGGCCAGGGATTTAAGCTTGGGTTACTACGGATCTGAGGTATAGTATATGTCTGCTGCGGTCGGCTTTGGCAGGAAGCATCTGCGAATGTTAATCCGCGTTGGACTACCTTGGCCGGCATATATGACATGTTCCATGCCGTGTGTTCTCCAGGCTCGGCCGCAGTTGGAGCATATACGGTCATCCTTAGTCTTTTCTTTACATTTTTTCGACCCTGTCCAGTGGTCACTGCCGCATCTATCACATAATGCGTCTATTAAGCAGTAGTTTTCAGTATGATCGAATTCGAAGCAGCGAATTTCTGTTGTTCTTACAGGGCAACTCCATATTTATCTGCTGTCTACCAATTTTGACAATTTTCAAGTCCTCTTTATTGTTTTGCGCCTGGGCCAGACGTTCTGGTTGGAATGGTTTTGTTCAATGTTCAATGAGATGAATGTTCTTACCCTTTTTGGGGCCTTCGGCCAAAAGATCGGCGCCTATCCTTTTCTTGGTTGCCACCAAGGGCCAGTTAACAACGGTGGTCTGGTAGGCTTGCTGTGGTTGTGTTGAATTTTCACTCCATGAAGCTAGGAGTTCAACTTGTTTTCCTGTGTGCTTATTTGCCGTCAAGGTTGGTGGCTCTACAGAGGCCTGACTTTGTGTTAAGACAGAGTCTTAGCCACATTACTCGACAATATTAAGCTTTTTCCCCGCTGTGGCCAAAAATTACTTTTTCTGATAGATTTCAATTTTTTTTAAGGAATTATAGAATTTTTTTAAAGATGTTTTTACATTTTTTTTTTAACAATTATATTATAAATATGTTTCAAAATTGAGAATGCACTAGTATATTGGCCTTAAATATCTATAATTTTAACAACGCATTGCTAAGTTGAATTTTGTTCCGGTGCATTTTCGTCTTTTGTGGGGGCGGAAGGCGGCGTGTCAAAATTTTGAAACAAACTCGTGCTGGTTCGATATCACAGGAACTTGGATAGAAAGTTTGGTTGCTCTAGCTCTTATAGTCTCTGAGAACTAGGCGACAAAAAATTCGAATGGGGAAAGCAGATAGGGTCGCGTGTGAGAGAGAGCGAGAGGGAACGATGACTTTTGAAATTGTTTCCTTCATTGTGGCTATATTAATAATTCCATCTGATCCAGATTCAACACTCTGATAGATATGGTCATTCTCTATGATTCTGCGTTTTTAGTTTTCTCGTATCTTCAAAATTGTGTATGCCACAGACTTTCGTCCTTTGTGGGGGCGGAAGGAGGCGGGGCAAAATTTTGAAACATACTTTGAGTAGTGTGATAACACAGAAGCCTGAATACAAAATTTCGTTGCTCTAGCTTTTAAAGTCTCTGAGATATAGGCACAAATGAAGACGGACAGACGGCCAGACGGACAGACGGACGGACAGACAGACATGGCTATATCGACTCGGCTATTGATGCTGATCAAGAATATATATACTTTATGGGGTCGGAAACGCTTCCTTCTGTGCGTTACACACAACCGTTATCCGCACAAATCTAATATACCCCTATACTCTTCGAGTACCGGGTATAAAAATTTGTGTAGTCACTACTCGACAAAATTTAACTTTTTTCCCGTATCGCCCAAAATGACTTTTTCTGATAGATTTAGAGATTTACATTTTTGTAAAGAATAGTTTTTTTTCTGTTTAGTTTTTTTTAAAGAATTTTTTAAAATCTGTTTTTTTTCAGAGTTAGTGCTTCTATTTTTCATATAACTTAAGCTTATAATATCTGGTTGTAATGAGTTTTCAATTCAGAAATGCTGACAAATGCAATTATAAATCCGACCTACATACTTTGTAGATTCAGCTTACCTTCTGAATGATATTAGGCTTTCAAATTTAATATATGGGTCTTTTAGGCTGTTTTTCAAATTTGACTTGACTTTACAAAAAAACATTATGAAAATTTTTTGATTTTTTTTTGTACATGTTCATTGAAAGTTCTTTTACATAAGCATATAATCTCTATTCGCGAAAATGAGGCGCTACATTGCACATAAAACGGTAAAAAGATGTTTGTTAAGCTAATGATCTTTTTCACTAGCTGTTGCGATTTGTTGTTGAAATAAAAGGTCGCACGGTTAAGTTAATAATAAGTACAGTTTATTGGGAGATAAAGACGACAAAGGCGTATGTACATATATATGACATATATAAATAACGAATATGATATGATGCGATACAATCAGCTCCAGACCATATGTAGACCGACGTATTGCGTAAATATGTACGTACACATATGTATGTGGGTGAATGATCGATGCGATTTTAAAATAACGAAAGACGGTCTGATGGCCACGAAGATCAGTTCAAGACAATATGAGTGCTAGGTGCAGACTAAGACTGATTTAGGGCAGGTGGGCCAAATTGCCCGCGAGCGGCAAAGGCGAAAGTACGAAAGACGAATCGCAACGAATCCAGCTGATTGCTGTTTAGCCTTGTTACGAGTGATTGAGCGGACGAAGCAGGTAGACCGCCATTCAAACAAAGCGGTGGCGCTATGTCATCTGGCTCGACTTGTGAAATCGAAAATAAAGTATGCGCATTAGCACTGGTCATGACGTGGCCCAAAAGGGTCCTCAGCTTGTTCATTCAAAATATTCTTGAGAAGCACCTCTCCACTCAATTGGGCATCATTTGGATGGACAGCATTCGAAATTTGGAGATATTGTTGACTAGATGGCTTCTAGGAACGATGTGCATAGGACTGCTATCAGCGAAGTTCAGCGAAGGTCCAGATGCAAGTTTACAGGTGGATATAGAGCACTCGTTGAGCCCATTAGGGAGAGCCCATCGCGTTGTTTGGTAGGCTGAACGCTGATCGTCTGACATGACAGCACAACAAGCCTCGATGCCGGCTCAGCAAAATCCATGATCTTCCCAATCAGTTTCGGGAACGAGAATTAATAAGAAATACATGAGCAACGAGTATTAATAAAAATACATGAGCAACGAAGCGTAAACGAGATTTCGCGCGGAGTCCAGCGCCGATGTAAGGCTGTCATCCCAATGCAAGTTCACCTTGCATATATTGACGCCTAAACCAAGGTGAGAAGTACACTTTGAGAGCAGCAGCAGCGATGAAATGTTGTCTTCCTTCCATCGCGAGGAAGCATTGCCTGAGATCTGACCGATTAGCCTGTTAACGTTAGGCTCTGCAAACGAAGAGAGGGGGTTGACATTCAATCGCGCTCGAATTGGCACATTCAGATCGGCAGGGCTCGATATATAATTAGTCAGGGCCAAGATGTGGCCTAAATGTTTCCTCAGCTCATTCAATCGACGAACTGAGTGGTCAGTGGTACTGTAGAAGTTATCCGTCTTGATGACAGCTCCAATATTGGGATAGTCCAAGAAAAGTTTTAGTTTTAATTCAGCTTATTAGCGTTAACGAAAGTAATTTTGGCTATGAGCTGAACTGGATGCTTCCTGGATGATTTGATGACGACCAGCAGAGTTTGACGAAGATTGAAGTCCATGAGCCAAGCGTGTTGGTTTGTTCAGATCAACCGGAAGAGTCCTATGCGAAGAACTATCAGCCGAATGCAGAACGTTAACCTCGACGTAAGGCTGCTCTTTGGTTGACAAGTCAGAAACTGAGCGTCTGCAACGACGCAACGACGCAACGATGATTGATGGCTCGAAAATACGAACATACGTATGTTGATTAGTAGACGGTTTGAATGGTGAGGAGACATCAGTGCTAATGTCTAACTTCCAATTAGACTCAGTAGCTGGTTTTGGAGCTGGTTTGAATTGCGTGGAGACATCACTGATAATGTCTATCTTCCAATGAGATTCTTGGAAGTCTGGCGGAGCTCCATCAAGCACAGCAGAGACAACGAGATTCCGAGACATCTATGTATTTTGGATTGGATTGGATTTTGGATTGGATTTCGGCATCAACAGGCTGCGCTGCCTGCTCATCTCTTGCCAACTGCCAAATTGGCCTCTCAGATAAGCATGAGGCAGGCTCGGTCGAATCTAGTTTATTTTCCAGTTCGAGTAGATGCATGTGGGTATATTTATGTGTATCGTAGTGAAAGCGAGAGTACGTAGGAATCGAAATCTTTGTAAACGGGGATGGAAGCGAGACTGATTATGCATGCACAGCCCGCCACTGCGACAGTCACCGCCGGAATGCTGATGAGCCAGGCAATTTGCGCAATATTTATTTATAAGTATGGTTCGGAGCCTCTTCATAGGGCTCAACCGGAGGAAGTGGTGGCAGGTCCGTAGCGGATGCACTCCTGGGCAGACTCGGCACCGGTAGGAGTTCAGACCGCAAGCGCGTCGGCTCTCAATGATACGGTAGGCGCGTGAATGTGGGCCCAAGGCTGGATGCGGAAATCTAGGATGAGATGAAGCTGTCGACGAAGCATTAGTACGAAAGTTGTAACGGGTTAAAGGCCCACCTTGGACATTGGAAATTGTCACGTGGTGACAATGATCTAAGTTCAAGTTCGGGCTTGAACTTAGCATGGAGTTCTGATCACCCCGACAGTGATTATCGTCCCGTCGTTCAGCCGTAGGAGACCGTCCTAGCAATTTCGCGGAGAAGGCCGGAAGGGGATTGCTTTTGTAGACTCGAGCGCCCGAGTCTCCTACCCTTTGGATAGGTACTCTAGACACCTGACTCGAAAAGGCTACAACTTGTGGGGCTCTCTGAACGGCCGTATTAGACACTGCCTCAGAGAGCAGCCAACCGAAAACTGTTTCTTGCCCGAGGAGAGAGCCACATATGTTCGTCTGTAAGCCGCTTAACAGTACGGATGGTATAATGTCAGCTCCAATCAGGACATCGATTGGTGAGCTTTCAAAAAATGTAGGATCCGCCAACGGAAGGCTAGGCAAGTCTCTCAGCAAAATTTGAGAGATCGGATAGGGATAGGGAATATTTGCTGCTACTTCCGGAATAACGTAAGCTGTAACGTTTAATTGTAAACCCGACTTAGTCGCTTAGTCGGAAGAACTCGGATGTTGTACGGATGTGGAAGCTGGCTCGCTGGAACTTGAATTGCCACGGTGTAGCAGCGTGTGGTGCCGTTCCTCACAAGTGACGCAGTTGTGGGCGCTTTGGCATTCTCGGATCTGATGTCTTCGCGCGAAGCAGTTCAGGCATCGCTGTTTTTGTCTAAAGGAGCTGGAACGAGCATCAACGGACATGTGGAGGAAGCGAGGACAATCACGGATTGGATGAATCTCTTTGGAGCAGAGATCACATACCCTCCTCTGCGGATTCACTGTTGTCTCGAACGAGTGAACCCTCCTAGGAACAGGACTCCCAGGGGACCGGAACGGGTTATTTTTAGAAGGTAGCGGATTCGGATCGCCTTTCGAGCTATGTGGATTGGAAGGGTGGCCCTCGATCGCCTTAAGCGTCAGATACCGCTGACTGAAGAAGGACTCCATCTCCTTCCATGACGGCATTTCCTTTTTGTCGGTTATGGACTCTTCCCACAACGCGCGGATTAATCTCGGCAATTTTGAAGTGCAAATGGTCACGAGCAAGCTATCCCAATTTTCAGTGGAGACCTGGGAGTGGGCGAGTGCGGTTAGAGCCCCCTGGATTGTACTTTGAAGCTCTTTCAGAGCACGACTTGAATCAGACCCGATGTGAGGCAAAGAGAGGAGAAGGTGAATCTAGTTGGTCACCAGGAGCCGTCGGTTCTCGTATCGGTCACGAAGGGCATCTCATGCCGGCTCGAAGCCGTAGTTGGTCAGCGGGGACTTCTCAACGATGGCCTTTGGATCGCCACTGGTCTTAGTGGCGAGGTAGTATGGTGAAATTACTAATAAGGTGGTGTATTCACCACACGTGCTCTCTTTCGGGGACGTTATTTATGTCAGTTTGTCAAACGTTGTCGAGAGAGGTAGCGTAGCGCACGATTTTTTTCATTTTCTTCTTCTTCATTGTTTACATCTCAGGCTACCTAATTCGGCGATTGTTATTGGACTAATATGATAAAGAAAATTCGACATTTACATATGTTGATATGGTGTCAGCGGGCGGGCTGAAGAAGCCATCAAAAGAATTTTTAAGCAAAATAAAATGTCTTGAAGGTATTTTCAATTAATTCAATGGCAACTTCATTTGTGAGAAACAATTTTTGCTGACCGATATGTTGAAGAGTGTAAATGACATTGAATTAAATTAAAAAACTAAAGAATTTTTTTTTTAAATGCGTACAAAATTTCGGATTACAAATTTAAACCAAAAATTAAAAATCCAAAAGCAAAGACTGGTTGGTCAAAAAAAATTGCTTAAAATATTACTATAAAAGCTTTATTGTTAAATATTTTAATCACGCTTATTATAATTTTTATTTAATTTCTTTAAAAAAATCCTTGATATTTAATTAAAATATAATATGCTTTGAACTATTTCGTTTTATTTATTAACGAAAATATTTTCTTTTCTGTCTGCTGATAAACGAAGAGTGCAGAACGCAAACGATTGCTATCTCTTTCTAGTGAATTGCTCTCTGGGAGCCGAGAGAGCGAGTTGAAAAATTTAACGTCCTCACCACAACTGAATACACCACCTTATTACTTATTTCACCATGGTTAGCTTCTCCACAGGAGACAGCCTGGGATTTTGAATGTAGATCGCGGTAAACAGATCCCGGAAGGTAGGCCAACGGACGTAATCCCCAGAGAAAACATCTATATCACATGGGAGAAGTCAACAGCCACCATGGGATTCCGACTGGGCAGGAGGACGGGCTACTGGGCTGGCCGATTGGACCGTAAGGTCGTTTAGGCACCGTTCATAGTCGTCGTAACACGTGTCGTACATGGCTTGGATCTCTAGTTGGGTGTCAGGATCCTCGTCAACCGACGCTATGGAACAGGCCTCGAATTCCGCATCCACCTTTGCCCACATGATCTGGAGCGGATGTGAATTGGTGTCAGCCGATGCTGTTGCTGGTCTGTCCATTGTGGCCAGCTCGTAGTGGAGGGAGAAGGGTGAGGTCCGGTGCTGAGCTGGTAACTCCTCCCCCCCCAGTCTGAACTACCGACCATAACGGCGTGATGGTTGGAGTGAGGGTGGCAGTTGGTGGGAGCATCGGAATTGTCGTCGTTGCCGCGTAGCTGATCGCCCTTCTCGAGAGCCAAGTAGCGCATACTACCCCTATTAGCAAGCCTCCAACCATAGTGTAGGTTGTCGCCTCGTGTATTTTTATTCCGGTCTTTATTCTGCTTAGTTCTGTATTTGTCCTGACGTCTTCCATCCTCAGCTCGTGTATCCCTAATTCCTGGGTCGTTCTATTTTTCTTCAACGAGCCTATTTGGGGAATTTCCAAGATTAGCTGTTCTACGCTCATCTGCTCCACTGCTTCGTACTGAATGTTATTCACTGTCACTCGACACTCCTCGAAGATTATCATTGCCGATCCGTCGTATGACTTCTCGGTACCGCAATCTGTTTGTATTTTAACTCTCTCGCCGTTGAAGATGGCGATATAGACCTTCTCGGGTTCAAAGATTTCTCTGCGAAATCCTATATCCTTAGTCTCGGACTCCGCCGCTCTGCCCTGCATCAGATTTCTCAGGCACACTTCGTTGACCCTGTTTACAGTTTTATCATGCTTACAAATATACAGTTTTCTTATTTGGTTACATTTCTTCGCATAATAATATGTTATTTTTCTATTATCAGCTATGAAATTAGGTGCTATTACAAATTCTGTTCTGTTAATTGGTAGTGGCACTAGCCTGTGTAGCAAATAAGTTTCTTCGTTGAAAATTGGCATGTCTATTGAAAAGAATATATCAGTTTTATTCATTATCGCTTTGAGTTGCAAGAACTCGTACATGTGTTTTTCTGAAGTGATTTGTATATTTTGTTCTTCTAGTTTTCTTGAAATTTTGCGTGCTTCTTCTCCGTTAAGGATGAACTTAGGGATTATCCCTATTCTTGCTAGTATTAGACTCTCTGTCAAATCGTTTAGATTTAACACTATCATATCTATTGTTACTGAAATTCTATCGATGTATTCTAATCTAAGCATCTTCTTATCCTCTTCCACGAATGTTTTACTTATTCCATTCTTATACGTGTTTACGAACGAAGTTAACCTAACCTGTTCCTCGTTAATATATGTCGTTAAATTCTTAAACATGGTAATGAACTTATTGTCTACATTTTCCTGTGTACCTATTTCCTCATTGATTCTTCTTTCTTCCTCTTGCAACCTTCTTATCTCCTTTTCTAGTCTTTCCGCGTCTTCTGCGTCTAAGTTTCCCGTGATTGCCTTCACTACTGATCCTAGTCCGTTAACTAGCCCTCTCTTGCTCCTATTCTTGGGGCTTATCGCTTCTATCTTCCCTTTTACCAGGTTCAGTTTCTCCTGAAGTGCTTTGACTAAGTCCTTGGTCTCGTTGTCTTCCTGCATCTCTCTGAGTGTCTTTTCTAGGTGCTTGACGCTTCCTAAGTATTCTTCCAGGCGGACTATATGTACATACGTTTTGTACGTCTGTATTATCCTGGCTGGTCCCAACATAATCTTTGCAATCGGCTCTGCCATCATGAACCATCTGAAATTATCATCAATCATTATTTGTTGTCAATCTCCTTATTTTCTCTTTGTGCACCTTCTGTGGTTTAGTTGTTGTTATGGTTAAATTGTTATCTGCCTGCACCTTGTGTTTAGTAAACCTGTGCGTTAACTTGTCTCTTCTATTCTCTTTCCTAAAGATTGTTTTGTCCGGTTCTATTCTTACTGGGTCCTGCCTGTCCGTATTTGCTGCTTCTATCCTCTTAGTCTTCTCTCTTTCTACCCTCTCCTTTATTTTCGGGTAAATTTCTTCCTGAAACGCGTTAATTTTCTGTAGGTAATCGTGCTCATTGTTAAATGACACGTTACTTAGGAAAATGTGCGTTCTTCCCGTAAATAACTCATGGGGTGTTAGTCTTGTTGCTGAATGTATTGCGTTGTTGTATGTTATAAACGCCTCCGCTAACATGTCCTCATGATTTGCCTCTATTTTCCTTTCCTTCCTTTGTTCTGCTATTATTCTATATATCTCTGTTATTGTCGAGTGCAATCTCTCGACTGGTGCGTTGCTTGACGACTGCTGAAAAGACGTCGTATGCAACTCCACCTCATATTGTTTGCAAAAATCTTTAAACAGATTTGAGGAAAACTCTACCCCCTGGTCACAAACTATCTTTCCTGGGACTCCAAATAGTGTCATAAAGTTTCTTAATGACTTGACTGCGTTCACACTATCCCTTGCCGGGATCGTGTATCCCCAAGCGTATCTGGAGAACTTATCTATGATTGTTAACACATATTTCTTATTTATGAAATAGAGATCTATGTGCAGTATCTCCATTGGCCTTCCCGGGGTCTCTGTGACACTGTACTTGATCTTCTGAGGTTTTCTGTCGTACTTTAACAGCTGACACTTGTCGCAATTATTAATTGTTTGGGTTATTGTTTGCTTCATGTGCGGGAAGTATAACTTCCTTCTCAATTGCGCAAATGTTTCCTCTATGCCCCTGTGGTTATTATTTTCGTGGTGTTCTTTCACCTCTTTCTCTTGTAGTGTTTTGTCTGTCACCTCTGGCAATATAACTGTGCATCTTACTGCCTTGTATATTTTACTATAAGCGAAATATTTGCAATACGCATTCTGTACTGCTATTACAAATTGTTCGGGGATAAAGATAGCTACTGTCTTGTTTGTCTTCAGTATTTCCTTTAAGGTTCTGGCTATCGTTTCCTCTTCGAACTTGTCTTCTGTCCATATAGTCCTGACCCTGTTTCTGAACGGTACCTTTCTTTCTACTTTTGCTGGGCTCCCTTTTTCTACAATTATCTGAATGTTATAATCGTTCAGCGGCTTCTCTGAGATGGGGAAACCGATTTGCACATCCTCCTCTGCGGAGTGTATCGTTTCCCCATTTGTCGCTACGTCGGAAGCGTTGTCCAGTGCGTTGAGTTCTGGTTGCACTCTACTCAACGCATCTGCGACCACATTAAGAGATCCCTTTTTGTAAACGACCTCATAGTCGTATTCTAACAACTGTAACTTCCATCTTACTAGTTTAGAGTCTGGTTCCTTTATACTCATCAACCAGGTCAACGGTCTGTGGTCCGTGACTATCTTAAATTTTTGTCCGAACAGATAATGTCGGAAGTGCTTTACTGCCCAGATAATGGCAAGCATTTCTTTTTCAATTGTCGCGTAGTTAATTTCCGCATCTGACAACGTTCTACTAGCGTAGGCCAATGGTCTGTCTGCCCCCAGGTGTCCCTGGGACAGTACAGCGCCTATGGCGTAATTACTAGCATCTGTCGTCAACATGAATGGTATAGTGAAATTTGGGAATTGCAGTACCGGGTCGTTACACAACAGGGTTTTGCAAGTTTCGAATGTTTCCTCAAACTCCTGGTCTACCTGTACTGTTTTCTTCCCTTTGAGTTGCTTTTTCATTGGCTTCGCTATCGCCGCGAAATCTTTAATGAACTTCCTATAGTATCCTAACAATCCCAAGAATGACTTTATTTGTTTCCTGCGTCTAAGTTTCCCGTGATTGCCTTCACTACTGATCCTAGTCCGTTAACTAGCCCTCTCTTGCTCCTATTCTTGGGGCTTATCGCTTCTATCTTCCCTTTTACCAGGTTCAGTTTCTCCTGAAGTGCTTTGACTAAGTCCTTGGTCTCGTTGTCTTCCTGCATCTCTCTGAGTGTCTTTTCTAGGTGCTTGACGCTTCCTAAGTATTCTTCCAGGCGGACTATATGTACATACGTTTTGTACGTCTGTATTATCCTGGCTGGTCCCAACATAATCTTTGCAATCGGCTCTGCCATCATGAACCATCTGAAATTATCATCCATCATTATTTGTTGTCAATCTCCTTATTTTCTCTTTGTGCACCTTCTGTGGTTTAGTTGTTGTTATGGTTAAATTGTTATCTGCCTGCACCTTGTGTTTAGTAAACCTGTGCGTTAACTTGTCTCTTCTATTCTCTTTCCTAAAGATTGTTTTGTCCGGTTCTATTCTTACTGGGTCCTGCCTGTCCGTATTTGCTGCTTCTATCCTCTTAGTCTTCTCTCTTTCTACCCTCTCCTTTATTTTCGGGTAAATTTCTTCCTGAAACGCGTTAATTTTCTGTAGGTAATCGTGCTCATTGTTAAATGACACGTTACTTAGGAAAATGTGCGTTCTTCCCGTAAATATCTCATGGGGTGTTAGTCTTGTTGCTGAATGTATTGCGTTGTTGTATGTTATAAACGCCTCCGCTAACATGTCCTCATGATTTGCCTCTATTTTCCTTTCCTTCCTTTGTTCTGCTATTATTCTATATATCTCTGTTATTGTCGAGTGCAATCTCTCGACTGGTGCGTTGCTTGACGACTGCTGAAAAGACGTCGTATGCAACTCCACCTCATATTGTTTGCAAAAATCTTTAAACAGATTTGAGGAAAACTCTACCCCCTGGTCACAAACTATCTTTCCTGGGACTCCAAATAGTGTCATAAAGTTTCTTAATGACTTGACTGCGTTCACACTATCCCTTGCCGGGATCGTGTATCCCCAAGCGTATCTGGAGAACTTATCTATGATTGTTAACACATATTTCTTATTTATGAAATAGAGATCTATGTGCAGTATCTCCATTGGCCTTCCCGGGGTCTCTGTGACACTGTACTTGATCTTCTGAGGTTTTCTGTCGTACTTTAACAGCTGCCACTTGTCGCAATTATTAATTGTTTGGGTTATTGTTTGCTTCATGTGCGGGAAGTATAACTTCCTTCTCAATTGCGCAAATGTTTCCTCTATGCCCCTGTGGTTATTATTTTCGTGGTGTTCTTTCACCTCTTTCTCTTGTAGTGTTTTGTCTGTCACCTCTGGCAATATAACTGTGCATCTTACTGCCTTGTATATTTTACTATAAGCGAAATATTTGCAATACGCATTCTGTACTGCTATTACAAATTGTTCGGGGATAAAGATAGCTACTGTCTTGTTTGCCTTCAGTATTTCCTTTAAGGTTCTGGCTATCGTTTCCTCTTCGAACTTGTCTTCTGTCCATATAGTCCTGACCCTGTTTCTGAACGGTACCTCTCTTTCTACTTTTGCTGGGCTCCCTTTTTCTACAATTATCTGAATGTTATAATCGTTCAGCGGCTTCTCTGAGATGGGGAAACCGATTTGCACATCCTCCTCTGCGGAGTGTATCGTTTCCCCATTTGTCGCTACGTCGGAAGAGTTGTCCAGTGCGTTGAGTTCTGGTTGCACTCTACTCAACGCATCTGCGACCACATTAAGAGATCCCTTTTTGTAAACGACCTCATAGTCGTATTCTAACAACTGTAACTTCCATCTTACTAGTTTAGAGTCTGGTTCCTTTATACTCATCAACCAGGTCAACGGTCTGTGGTCCGTGACTATCTTAAATTTTTGTCCGAACAGATAATGTCGGAAGTGCTTTACTGCCCAGATAATGGCAAGCATTTCTTTTTCAATTGTCGCGTAGTTAATTTCCGCATCTGACAACGTTCTACTAGCGTAGGCCAATGGTCTGTCTGCCCCCAGGTGTCCCTGGGACAGTACAGCGCCTATGGCGTAATTACTAGCATCTGTCGTCAATATGAATGGTATAGTGAAATTTGGGAATTGCAGTACCGGGTCGTTACACAACAGGGTTTTGCAAGTTTCGAATGTTTCCTCAAACTCCTGGTCTACCTGTACTGTTTTCTTCCCTTTGAGTTGCTTTGTCATTGGCTTCGCTATCGCCGCGAAATCTTTAATGAACTTCCTATAGTATCCTAACAATCCCAAGAATGACTTTATTTGTTTCTTAGATCTTGGTAATGGAAACTGCTTTATTGCTTCAATTTTCTTTGGGTTTGGTTTCACACCTTCTAAGGTGACTACATGTCCTAGATATTCTACCTCTTTTCTCAGGAATTCCGTTTTGTCCAATTGCAATTTGAAATTTGCCTTTTCTAATTTAGAGAAGATCTTATTTAAGTCGCTCATATGCTCCTGTAGTGAGGCAGAGAAGACCATAATGTCATCCATGTACACCAAACAACATTTTCCTAAAAGGTCTCCGAACAGATTGTTCATTAGCCTCTGGAATGTTGCGCGTGCATTGCTCAACCCAAAGGGCATCCTGACGTACTCGTAATGGCCGCCCTCCGCAGAAAACGCCGTTTTCGGTACGTCCTTCTCTTCTACTTCTATCTGGTGGTAGCCACTGGCTAAGTCCAGAGTTGAGAAGTACTTTGCTCTACCTAGCCCATCCAGCACATCGTTGATTATGGGCATTGGATATCTGTCTTTGATCAGTTTTTCGTTCAGTTTCCTATAGTCTACCACCATTCTCCACTTCCTTTGCCCTGAGGCATCCCTTTTTTTCGGGACTAGCCACACTGGGGCGCTCCACGGAGAATGGCTATGCCTTATGATTTTCTGTTCCAACAATTTCCCTATCTGCCTCTTTACCTCTTCTCTCTCAGTGACTGCATATCTATACGGTCTCGAGTAGACCGGTATGTCATCCGTTGTTCTAACGTGGTGTTTAACCACATTCGTAAATGTCAATTGCTCCCCCTCTATATAAAATGCCGATGGGTATTTTACACATAGTTTCTTTAATTCTTAAATTTCTTCTTCGTTAAGATGGCCTGTTCTAACCTTCAAACGGTGTCTTTTTTGCGACAACTTCCTCTCCTCTCTCAATATTGTTCAGCTCTACGTATTCTTCCGCTTTAAATTCCACCACGTCGAGTGGTTCTTCTAATAGTAGTTGCTGATCCTCATCTGAATAGTTGGCTACCTCCACTAAACTCATCCCGTCTACTGCCCTATATATTCCTTCCGAAATTTCGATTTCGGGTCTTACTATTGTTTTGCTGATTAAGAATTCTCCCGTCCCCATTCTAACGGGCACTTGTATGATTCTCTTCGTGCTCGCCTCTATGGTATATAGCTCCGTCGCCCTATGCTGTGTCACCCACAATTTCGTTTCTATTTCCGCTGTCCTCAACTGCTTGTTTTCTATATCTATTGTCGCTCCTATTTGTTTCAAGGTATCTATTCCTACCAAACCTTCAAAATAATTGTGAAATCTGAATAGTAACATTCTTATTTCACCCTTTCCCCCTAGCTCCTTAAACATCTTCAGGCGTGTTTCCGCATGTACCTCGTGTGCTTGTGTAACTGTTTTTATCCTGATCGGGGTTTTCAATTTTTGAGCGAATTCCTTGGGAATTACCTCCGGTGTTAGGAGTGAAAATGTGGAACCAGTGTCTACCAGTAATTTGATTGCCCTGCCCGTTGCTAGTCTTACTATTATGTATGGCAGGGTCGATTGCTCTCTTCTTGCTCCTAAGTATCCTGATGTTGGTATGAGGCTCTTTGGGGAAAATTTCCGTCGTCCTCTTGGATATTGTGCAACTGACCGTCTGTGCCTGCCCGTCCCCCGTTTCTAGTTGAGGTGCTGGGTGCAAACTGGTTTCCGAAAGATCGTCCTGAATTGTTCGATTGGAACGACTGTCCTGAGTTATTGGACATCCTGGACATTGTTGTCTGCCCACTTCTATTTGCGTCCTGTTGTGCTTGGATCGCTAGCTGCCCCTGGCGGCTGCCCTGGCCCCATTGTCGTCCACGGTTTTGCTGCCCGTGATTCCATGCGGGGTTTCTAAACTGTTGGTGCCTATATGACCCTCTATTGTAGCCCATAGCATTGCTGTGCATAAAGGGGTATCCCGCGAAAAGGTTCCCTCCTGTCGGGTCCCCAAATCCCATACCGGGCCATCCGTTTCCCCCCGTCATTGGGAATGGAATTCCAAACGGAGGGTGCACGGCACCTCCCCACTGGTATTGGGGCCAGTTGCCCATTCCTTGCTGTTCCTCTTGCCCCATGGTGTCATTTTTCCTTTGCCCCTGTACCGGGGTTTGGGTCTTTTCTTGTTGTTGCTCCCCAACTACGGCTTGTTTCTCCTCTTTCGCTTCCGTTTCTTCCGGAATGTAGGCCTCTCTCTCCCTCCGAGCTATCTCGTATGCTTGCCCAATGTCACTTATTTCCATATTCCTAATTGTCATGCCTATCGGTCCTTTTATGGCTCGCTTGAACGCTACCAGGGCCACGTTTTCTACCAATTTAATTTTCTCCTCCCTTGCTTCCTCAAGTAAATCGGTTGCTTTTACTGCACTTAAGATGGCCTTCCTCAACTCAAGCACTTTGTTGATCAGTGGCTCCAAATCTAGTTTCTTTTCTTTAATATTGGTCAACTCCACTATCAAATCTTGTTCGGGTCTTTTATCCTTGAAGTGCGCCATCAGAGCTTTCTTCATTTTCTCCCAGTCCAAGTCGACGTTGCTGAGCTCTAACTTCCTGCTGGCGTTATCTACTATCCTGGCCCTTATGGCGTTAAGTGCTACTCTTCCTGTTGTCGCCTTATCATCTTTCTTTATCATATCTAAGATCTCTTCTACCGCTTTAATGAATCCATCTAGATCGTCCGCTTCTCCCCTATACTTGGGTATAAGCGCCACTAAATCCACTACTCGTACTGCCTCCAGAATGGAGGATGAACTGCGTTCTTGTTCCATATCTAATGCTTCTTGATCCTCCCTGTTGCTTTCTAGGATTGCTGCGTCTAATTTGATAAGCCTCTGACTACTTCCTCTCAATGACATGTACTTTTATGTGTGTGTTTGCTCTTATGTACTATACTTATTGACTAATGCAGTGTGCGTGTGTGTTCGTGTGCTTATCTTTATCGTTAATTATATATGTGTGCAGTTAGCCTTATTCCTGTTGTGCCAAGTATGAATATTCGTGTCCTTATATGTTGTGTGCGAAATGGAGTCTGCAATTAGTTAGAATAAGTTTCTTTTCGATATGTTTCATTGTTATCTTTTTACTTGTTATTCATTATTCTTTTTGGAGTTTTACACTTTTTGATCTCTCTATCGTGTACCCTGAAGCTAACCGCTATACTGTGCGTTACAGTATTCACGGTCATATGCGGACAGCGTACTCTTAGTATTGTTCCTGCACCCTGAAGCAAACTGGTGTACTGTGCGTTACAGTACTCCCAGCCATATGCGGACAGTGCGAGTATATGTATCTTTCCTGCACTCTGAAGCAAACTGGTGTACTGTGCGTTACAGTACTCCCAGCCATATGCGGACAGTGCGAGTATATGTATCTTTTCTGCACTCTGAAGCAAACTGGTGTACTGTGCGTTACAGTACTCCCAGCCATATGCGGACAGTGTGCCTAAACGTAGTATTACTTCTTTGATTCCCCGACCGTTCTCATACTAGGCATCCGCACTGTGCGATACAGTACTTCGCCCTACGTATGCGAGTGGCCGACTTTTTCTTTTCTTTTGTTTTTCTTTGTTTTTCATTGCCTCTATGTGTTTCATATATATATACATGAGCATATTTCTCTACTTACGCCCCTTCTTCCGTCCGAAGTTGGTTGGGCCCTCTGCCTCTGTCGAACCAATTGTTGGCTTGGGTTTTTTTTTTCCTGCCGCAACGCACCCGCTCGGCCCGTCGATCGGCTCGCATCGAACAACGTTCCGAACGCCGCCGCGACTGCCCGTACGTCATCCCAGCCGCCGGCTGCCGGGGTCGACGTCGAACCAGCCGCAACCGCAACCGCTCGATCCGCTGCTCGGCTGCAGGTCATTTCCACGTCCCCCTTTAGCACTTTTGTAATTAATACCTTCATTATACTTGGAATGCTTCTATTTGCTTCTGCTTTTGTACTTTATTTGCATTTCTTTTAACTTTATTCAGGGTTTTGGCTGATTATTTGCCATTATTTTCTTATCTTCACTACCTATTTCACCACTCACATTTCTTTGATCATTCTCTTTACTTTTCTTTATTTCTATTTAATTCTTTTATTTCCTTACTCTTCTCCATTCCACACCGACACTCTACTCACTCATGTGCACCTACATGTGTTTATTCTTCTTACACTAGTGCTATTATCGTGATCCTTTTGAGCATCTTGTAGGTCCTCCTTCGCCTTCTCTCGAACTCCAGGGTCTCCTTAGCGTTTTCTTCTAGAGTTTGGTCCTTCGAAAGGAGCAGCACTACTAATAAGGCTGATGAGGGCAGTCGATTCGACCTCACCAGAGAGAAGCTTATGGAGGAAGAGAACTCTTTGGCAGATTCTACGGGATTTAAGAGAGTAGAGGTTAATTAAGCGCAACCTACTTTCATAAGAAGGGAGATGTATAGAGGGGTCCCAATTGAGTCCGCAGAGAGCAAAGATTAGGAACTGTTTTTGTACTGATTCGAGCATATCCTGAAATTTATGGTAGTGAGGAGACCAGACACAAGAACCATATTCCAAGATAAGCCGGACCAGAGAAACGTACAGAAGTTTTGTAGTATACGGGTCTGTAAATTCCTTAGACCATCTTTTGACAAATCCAAGGACTCCTTTGGCCTTGTTAGAGATAGTAGAGATATGAGAGTTGAAACATAGATTAGGTACAAAGGTAATGCCCAAATCATTAACTTTGAAGAGGCGTTGTAGGATAATGTTATTGATAGAGTAGTCGAAGAGGCATGGCTTATTACGGTGAAAAGTCATTATATTGCATTTTGAGATGTTAAGAGGTAGAATATTAATTAAGCACCAGTTATTAAGAGCATCTAGATCTGATTGCAAAGATAGTGGTGACAAAGGGTCACTGTAAGAAAAACATAGCTTGACGTCATCAGCATTCATTAGGACAAGGGAATGATATAACATTTGAGGAAGATTGTTAATAAATAGGTTAAATAGTAAGGGACCCAGATGACTACCTTGAGGAACACCCGATGAGACAATAACTGGTATAGAGAGAGAGGAGTTAAAGCTGACACGTTGGGAACGGTTACTAAGGTAAGAATCGGTCCAGTTTAGAAGCTTTGTCGGAAACCCTAAAAGGGACAGTTTATGAATAAGTAGATTATGATTGACGGAGTCGAAGGCTTTACTAAAGTCAGTGTAAACGACATCAGTTTGACACTGTTTAGCAAATCCGGAAGTAACAAAGGTGGAAAATTCTAGTAAATTAGTAGAGACTGAACGACGTTTACAAAGTTAACAAACCTGAAGAATTGTTTAGGGTCGCGTTTAAAGTTAAGCTTGCATTTAGTTAAGTATCTATTTTAGCATAAGGTATTAAACAAGGAAAATTTCGATTTTGCAATCAAGTACTTCGAAAAGTATGATTGTAAACCGGATTTTTTGAACCTCTTGTACCTACGGGATTTTAAATTCTTCAGATTCGTTAATCTCGGGGTGAACCAGATAGGGCCAGAAAGATTTCTGGAGGGGATGGCTAAAGGAACATGCATGGGAAAAATGGAGAAAATAAAGCTATAGAATGCATTCATAGCAGATTCAATATCTTGGAAATCGTCAAGGAATGACCAATCCGTCTGAGATAGGTCAGTATTCAAGGAAAGAAAGTCAGCCTTCTTAAAGCAATAGATATTCGAGGGCTTTATAAAGGATTTTGTATGGCTTGAGGAGGGCAACAGGAAATCAATTGATAGTGTGGGATGGTATGGGTCTTCAGGGAGTGATAGAGAAGATCCTCGACATACCAAAGTGCTCGAAGCATCAGTAGTGAAGACGAGATCAAGGGTTCTGCTCACATTATTACGTATGCCATTTACCTGGCCTAAAGATGAATCGGACAGAGAGTCAACGAAATCATGCTGCATAGATGGGAACATTAAGTTTGAATCATTGAATGGAGACCAAGTAACGTTTGGGAGATTAAAGTCGCCGAGGACAATAAGACGATCAAAATCACTGAGCTGAGACAGAACAGACTGAAGATAGTCAACGTGAACCATATAAGTAGTAAATTCAGAGGACGGTGGGATATAGGAGCATGATATAAATAAATTAAAAGAACACAGACGGATTTTAACAACGATAATTTCAATAGTGATGAGCTCATCGATGGGAAAGAGTTGGGAAGTTAAGTCGGAACGAACAGCAATTAAAACGCCGCCACCACGAGATGGTCGATCTGATCTATATATGGTAAAATTGTCAACAAAAATCTCGGAATCCGAGATTGAGGGATTGAGCCACGTTTCAGAGAAGGCAATAATGTCGGAATCAAAAGTTGCGCTATCAGCATGTAGTTTGGTGAGCTTACTGCACAGATCTCGTACATTCTGATAAGTGATCTTTAGAGGAAGGGAAGAATTCAGTTTTTTGAAATAGATGGTACATTAGATGGTGTAGGAAGAATTCCTACCCGAGGAGCGGATTGTGATGGTTGAGATCGGCTACTGAAGATGTGACAGATAGTGTGTTCGGGCCAGAAAGAGGGTTCTAACACATACTTTACAAACTTCACCGGGACAAGAATTTTAAAGGAGGAAATATTTCGTTTTTCCTTGAAGGTGAATTTTGTGACAATAATGCCAGAGGAGCTATTGATATTAAGTTTGGAGAAGATATACTCCCGAACCATGACATCCGTAGCCGATTCCATAAGACGAGAGACAAATATAGATTTAAGAGGAGCGACAGCGAATAGAGTAGATCGGTCTAGTGGGGTCACATGATTTATGGGTGAGGCAGAGGCGCATTTAACCCGAGGGGCAGGTCCAGATGAGATAGCGCTGACTGAGGAGCCATTGCGAGCCGGTGTGGAGGGGACTACTTCAACCTCCATGCTGTCAGCAGTGTAGACGACTTCCTTAGGGGGCACGGTAATGCTGTCCAGTTGGATATCCTTGGCAGTCACGGGCACAGGTGAGCAGCCGGCAGGTGAAGAGCCAGCCGTCTTCTTCGATGTAGATGAGTAAACATCGGTTACCCTGGCGCCAAAATCGATCAAGGCTGGCGAACTATTTGGAGGAGCGTGAGAGTCTTTAGCTGCAAGAAAATTGGACCTTTGAACACTGGGCAGATTGGATGAAACCTTTCTTCTCTTTGGAGACTCATTTAGAACTTTAAGATTTTTAAAATGATTTTCCATCGAGATGAACTTATCTTGAAGCTTTTTGAATTCGGCGTGTACAGCGGCGAATTCGTTATGAGTCTGCCTCATAAACGTTCGCATGTCGGCTTCTATTGCCCTGCAGTCCCAACAAGTCCAGTTGAGGCCGCAGCGGGTCTTAATCAGATCAACAACGCGACCACCGATATGACCAAAACCCGCGCAGCTAGAATGAGCCGTGTTGTCGCACAACCAGCAGAAAATGAACGTTTGGCGAGTGGCAACCGAACGGTGGCCGTCGCAACGCTTAGCACAACATTCACTCATTTTTTTTATATTAAAAAAAAATATAAATATGAAAGTGAAAGAAAAGAAAGGTAAAATATAAGTCGGTGTGGCACAGTTATTTTGACGTTAGCTTGTGTTACACAATTGCGCGCGCAAGAACGAACAAAACAAACACAATAATGGCAAGTAAACGAAGAGACACAGAGAGACGATAGAAAGATCAGAGAGACAAGAACAGAGCAGCGGACAACGCAGTGCGAGTGTGTTGGAAAGAGAGCTGATAAGCTGAGAGTGGATAGAACCAGAGAGCGATTCAGAGAGAGCAGTAGGTAGCAACAAAAACAGCTGCGATTAAGAAAGTGCAGAGAAGTTAAGAATGCACAATAGGAATTGAAAATTGTAAATAAGTACACAAAAGTAAGCGTAATACGTTCGCACTAAAATCGAAAACGTTGCACGATCGGTTAGGAACACCAGAACAAGGTAAAAGCACAAATTATTTTCCTATAACAGAAGATTGATAATTTTTAGCAGTTATTCAAGCGCAAGCGAGGTAAAGCACGACCGTCCGTAACGATGTATCGATATCGATATTGCTGCTTGTATGTATGGATGTAGATGCGGGGAGGTGTGGATATACAGACGCAAGAATATGCAGCTAATAGGTATGTATGTATGTATGCGGGTATGGAAAAAATAAGTGTAGATTCGGATAGATGATTTATATATAGTGGGATGCGTATGTAGATTGGTAAAATATGTATGTTTGGATATATTTTTGCAAGAATATGCAGTTTTATGTATATATATTTCGGATATACATATATATATATGTATGCGCAAGGATATGCGGTTGGGATATATGTGTGCAAGAATATGCCGTTTTATGTATATATATTTCGGATATAGATATGTACATATATATAATGCGCAAGGATATGCGGTTGGGATATATGTATGTGTGGACTTGGACGGAAAAAACAAGATCACGGCACTTATGCTGGTGTTGGATGAGTCATATGTACTTATCTTGGTTCTTCTGGTAGAGCGATCCGCCTAAGCTTGCTGGGGTGTGCTTCTTCTTGTTGGTGAAGATCCGGCTCGAAAGACCAATGTTTGTAGGGGGCGGATCACAATCACTGAACAGTTGGATGTATTTCAATATATGTATTTCACGATGGTTCTCGTATGTTTATGTATAATTCGTTTATGTATAATCGTAAGTAATTTAAGTAATCAACGAAGGTATGTGGTTTGAAATGACCGATCGTGACGAGGGTGCGAGCGTAACTCAACAGCGCAGCTCAAGCTAGTGGCCGCCCGAGCGCCGGGCGGCTCTCCCGAGTGCCGAGTGCGCGAGAGTGAGTCGAGCGCGGAGCGCAGTGCGCTACAGAAGTTTGAGGCTGCCCTGAACACCCACCATCTGAAAAGAATCCTATATAGTTCCCTTTCATAAAAAAGGGATCTTAATCTGATGTCTCTAACTACCGCTGTATTTCCAACTTATCTGCCATTCCTAAACTCTTCCAAAAAATCATCACTTCTCAGCTGCAACATTTTTGTAGTTCTGTACTCTCTGAATCGCAGCATGGATTCATTAAACTTTACTCAGTTTCTACTAATATACTTGAATTTTCTACTTTTGTAACTTCGGGATTTGCTAAACAGTGTCAAACTGATGTCGTTTATTCTTTCATTCTTTCGTTCATTCTTCAGTCAGCTTTCACTGCGTTCGGTCGTGTTTTCGCTATGTCTTATCACAGCTCGGAATGCGATTTGGACGTTACGGCCGCTCAGCTTCGCGGCTTTGATGCTGTACGCTGCTCATCGTTGTGCCGCCGTGCGTTTTATCTGTCGTGCATTGATTTTCATGCAGATGCGGTGAAAATGTTGATAAATCTGCCTAACCTTATGTGGCAATGCGATAATTGTGTGATTGCGAATGACTCGCACTCGAAAATTGACGATCTCAATGACAAGGTGCTGAAGCTTGAGAGCCTTTATCAGGAGCTCAAGTCTGAGTTTGTGGGTGCCCTCCCTGTCAATCTAAATAAGAAGGTGAAGCCTGCTGTTGCAAGGAAGAAAGCCGACAATGCCATATCTATGGCTGAGTTACGGTCTCCGAGGCTAGTGGCCGCCACATCGACTGCGGTTACTGACCCTAGATCAGCTGCTTCAGATGGCTTTGTCACCGTGCGGAGGAAAGAGAGAAAGAACCGCACAAAGAAGACGAAGCGTTTGCTAGGCATTGCGCCGAGCTGTGAGCAGCTAAATGTATTGCAGAGCAGAAAATACCTGCATATCGGTAGATTTTCTACTGCAACGGAGCCAGAGGCGGTGGTGAGATTTGTTGCCGATAAGTTCAAGGTGTCCGAGGCGGAACTTTTTTGTGCGAAATTGGTCAAGCGGGACGCCGATCTATCTGCATTGAAGTTTGTTAACTTTAAATTCGGTGTACCTGAGCCGCTGTTCCCTGACGTCTTTGATAAAAAATTCTGGCCAGTGTCGGTAAGGGTTTCCCGTTTTGTGCATAGGCAGAGACCGGAAGCAGATATTACGGCAGTTAATCTGTTGACAGCTGTGCCAGTGCGGACGTCCAGTTCGACTACGGAAGCTCCAGTTCCTTCCACTTCAAAAAACCCCCAGTGAGCGGCGCCCATGGCTTCTGGTTCGCCGCCTCTTTACGACATATTCTGCATGCAATTTCTCGCCTCTACGCAGTCAGCAATTGCTCGCTGCATCACTTCTGGCATACTTCTGCGGAACAACAACACTGCACCGCTTCTTCGCTCTGCGTTTTGTGTGATATTCGCACGGCTGCTGCTGGTATAGACGTCGACGCTCTTGCTTGTGCTCTATTTCTACGAAGTGCGCCTCTGACATCGTCGTTACAACAACATGAGACAACGCTTGTCTTCGTGTGCTTTGCTTGCGCTGCTGCTGTACTCGACACTTAGGGAGAGTCAGTAGCCCGTCGGTCGCTCGTAAATGGAGAACTCTCTTCGCCAACAGTACCTATTATGGATCTCCCTGCCGCTGCTCTGCTTAATCATCTGGTCGAGGAAGGTGTGTTGCGGTTTCGGACCACGGAGTTTGGGCATCTTTTACGCATGAGCCGCGCCCCTCTTGCTGTTTGTGATTTGCCAATCCCTCCTCACGATTGTGCTTCCGTGCCCACAAGCCGTTCAGCACTGCTACCTTCTGGGATCATGCCTATGGAAGTAACCAAATCCATTCGAATTTTCTTTCAGAATATAGCGGGCATGCGCACTAAGGCTCAGGCTATCTACTTGGCTACCTCTATGTGCGATTTCGATATTATCATCTTAGTTGAAACCTGGCTCAACGAAAACTTCTTTGACAGCGAGTACTTTGATCCCAACCTTTTCCATGTGTTTCGTAAGGATAGAGACTGTGCCAAAACGAATCGCTGCAGAGGGGGTGGGGTCATTGTGGCCGCTAGACGCACGATGCAGTGTGATCCCATTTGTATCTTGGATGGAGACACTATGTATGATCAGATTGGTGTGTTGGTGGCCGGACAGTCGGAGGCTCTTGTAATCAGTGCATCGTATATTCCGCCGGGTAGTAGCTATGAGGTCTACAAGGCGCATAATAAAAATATAACCAGCATGCATGCTAATTTAAAAGACCGGCAGCATCTCTGCATTGCTGGCGACTTCAATTTGGGGTCGTTGGTGTGGTCCGCCGATCCGCAGTCGTTGGCTATGATCCCGAGTAATGTGCACTTGCAGCACGAAATTCTTTGTTTGGATGACTGTTTTAGTATGGGCTTAACCCAAGTCAATAATGTATGGATACTAGCTACTAGCAGTTAAATTCATTTGCTACTCGCCTCATAAGGAACATGATGTTCATTATTATTTTACTGATGTAAGTCTTAATGCTATGAGGGATGACATGTTAAATGTAAACTGGGCGTCTGTTCTATCGCATCCTTGTGTTGATACCTGTTATAGCATTTTCATTAAAACAGTGCGTCATTTTGTTGATAAAAATTCCACCAGAAGAGTGCGTGGCTCTTATAGGTTACCGTGGTATACGAAGGGGCTCGTTAGGTACAAAAATCTCCGCAATAAGTTTTTTAAGCGTTTTGATAAGACCCGGGACCCTGGTGATTGGGACAGGTATGTGCAACATAAACGGGAGTTTTCGTTTCTAAACAAATTTTTATATAATCAGTATATTGCCGACGTTGAGAGGGAACTCAAACTTAATCCCAGGTCATTCTGGCATTTTATAAACTCTAAAAGGTCAACGAGTGGTCTTCCCTCAGCTATGTATCTTGGTTTCCATAGCTCTAATACTGATATTGGCATAGCAAACCTTTTTGCTTCTTTTTTCAGCTCTAATTTTGAGCCATGTGTGACGTGGCAAGATTCGGATGTCCTTGACCCCATCCCTTCGGTGGTCAATATTGGCACGCTTGATATATTGGAGGGGGACATCTTGGAGGCTATTGCTGACTTCGACAATTCTTATAAACCTGACAGTGATGGTATTTCTGCCTTCCTGCTTCGCAATTGTGGGGATGCTTTTTGTGCACCTCTGAAAATTCTTTTCATAAATTCATTGCTATCGGGTCGGTTTATTGGTAAGTTGAAAGCTACCACAGTCACTCCTGTTTTTAAAACAGGAGTTTATCTCTGATTATAGACCAATTTCCAAACTCAGCAACATCTCAAAGCTTTTTGAGCGCATCATTGCCCAAAAGATTACTTTTCTCATGAGGTCATACATTAGCCCAAATCAGCATGGTTTTATGCCGGGTAGATGAACAACTACGAATCTGGTCGCATTCAGTAATTTCTGCACACGTTCCTTTGAAAAGTACTCTCAGGTCGATGTTGTGTATACTGACTTTGCTAAGGCCTTTGACAAAGTCTCTCACTGTGCTCTAGCAGCCAAGCTGCACTGGGTATTCATTCGAACTTGCTTAGTTGGTTCATATCATATCTTGAGCTGCGAGAGTATGTTGTATTGGTGAATGGAAATCAGTCGGACCCATATTTGGCTACTTCCGGCCTTCCACAGGGCAGTGCTCTTGGTCCACTGCTGTTCTCTATTTTTATCTACGACATATGTCTTAGCATTCGAGCCTCTGAGTATTTGCTTTACGCTGATGATCTCAAGATTTTTCGCTCTGTCAATTCATGAGGCGACAGTATCGTTCTTCAGCATGACCTGGATGAACTAGCTCGTTGGTGCATACGTAATTTGCTTCCACTTAATATTAGCAAATAATATTTTGTTTCGTATGGCAAGTGTACAATTAAAGTCCTGATTTCGTATTCTATAGATGGCCTTCCGCTCTTAAAGCAGACGGAGATACTCGATCTAGGCATCTTGTTTGATTCAAAATTTTTCTTTCTGGAGCATCTGAATTACATTTTGCCGAAAGCTTATGCTATGTTTGCCTTTGTTACGCGCAACTCATCCCAGTTCAGCGATCCATACACGAGGCTAAGTCTATATATTTCCCTCGTGCGCTCGCGCCTTGAATATGCTTCAGTGGTTTGGAACCCTACTGGGGTGGGTCAGATTGCGCGCATTGAGAGATTACAGAGGAAGTTTCTGAAGTTCGCCCTCCAGCCTTTGCAGTTTGCAGTCCCATTGCCATCCTATGAGATCAGATGTCGCCTTGTGCATCTCTCCTCTCTCGAGGATCGTAGGACCATTGCGGCTTAACTCTTTGTTTATGATTTGTTAGTGGGGAATATAGATTGCCCTGACCTGCTTAATAGGATCGGCTTCAATGCGCCTGCCAGGAGCCTTAGGGATCACGCACTCTTTGCTATTGATCTTCACCGGAGCAATTACGGAAGTAACGAGCCAATATGCAGGGCCCTTCGCCAGTATAATGCGTTGCCAGCTGGGATGCGGTTCGACTTTTGCCATGGGAAAGCAGCCGTTAGACGACTGCTGTCTGTTTGTTTCATTGTTAATTGTTTCATTTCATGTTTCATTGTTAATTGTTTTTGGTTGATTACTTTTTATTATATAAGATAGATGTAAGTTAGTTTAGCCAGTTAAGGTTTAACCGTTGGCGAATAAATGAATAAATATATTTATACTGACTTTAGTAAAGCCTTCGATTCCGTCAATCACAATCTACTAATCCATAATCTCTTCTAGAGTTTCCGACTAAGTTTCTTTACTGGACTAATTCTTACCTTTTAACCGATCTAAACATGTCTCTACGAACTTCCTCAAATGTTATCTTATTCCCGTGTCCTAATGTATGCTGATGACGTTAAGCTATGTTTTTCTTACAGTGACCCTTTGTCCCCACTATCTTTGCAATCAGATCTTGATGCTCTTAACAACTGGTGCTTAACCAACATTTCACCTCCTAACATTTCTAAATGCAATATTATGACTTTTCACCGCAATAAGCCATACCTTTTCGATTACTCTATCAATAACATTATCCTACAACGCCTCTTCAAAGTTAACGACTTGGGCATTACCTTTGTACCTAATCTATGTTTCAACTCTCATATCTCTACTATCTCTAACAAGGCCAAAGGAGTCCTTGGATTTGTCAAAAGATGGTCTAGGGAATTCACAGATCCGTATACCACAAAACTCCTGTATGTTTCCCTGGTCCGGCCTATTTTGGAATATGGTTCTTGTGTTTGGTCTCCTCACTACCATAAATTTCAGGATATGCTCGAATCAGTACAAAAACAGTTCCTAATCTTTGCTCTCTGCGGACTCAATTGGGACCCCTCTATACATCTCCCTTCTTATGAAAGTAGGTTGCGCTTAATTAACCTCCACTCTCTTAAATCCCGTAGAATCTGCCAAAGAGTTCTCTTCCTCCATAAGCTTCTCTCTGGTGAGGTCGAATCGACTGCCCTCATCAGCCTTATTAGTAGTGCTGCTCCTTTCCGCCCGACTAGGCATCACTTTCATCTTCATCTCCAACTCTGTCTTTCTAACTACTCGGTTTATGAGTCTTTCCGTAGCCTTTGCCGTAACAATAACCAATTTTTCCATCTGTTTTCCTTTGTTCTAATAAGGTCAAAATAATCTTAATCAATAACTTAACTTGGAAATTGTTCGGCTATCGGCTTTTCTCTAACCTACATTTGGCTATTGGTTGGACCATATCGGCTATTGAGTCAATAATCAGCCCCACAGGGTCAGAGTATTTGCCTTAGGCCTGTCGATTAATTAGTTGACAGTTACAGTTAAGCGTAACCCTTGCAGTTGAACTGTACATTGTTAAACTTTAATTAAAAATAAACAATAATTCTAATATATTTGGATTGTTTACGTTTCTTTTACTTTCCCACAGGCCACTATGTATCATTCATGGAGAACACAGCTGACAACAACAAACAAAAAATGTGTGCTTTTAATTTCGTCAAAATAAACAACAAATATGTATTTAATTTGGCTCAACGATTGGAAAATATTTCACAGGTTGAGGCATGCCTAACAGATCGCAGCGACGGCAATATTGCAGAAAAAAACATAACAGCTTCAATAATGAGAATTTATCGTTCGATTCTCTTTGTAGCAATCAGACGTGTTTTTGTTTTGCGCTCCGCTTACTTTGAACCTATTTTGCTTAAACAGCCGGTGTTTTATGAAAATAACCCCTCAAAAATTCATAAATTAACAACCTACTATTCTATTTATTCTTGATCGCGAGTTAATGCCTGTTTACTGTGGAAAACATAATTTTAATAATTATTTTTTTGCATAGCCTAACAGTGTGTTTTTGTTTGTGCTTTTCGTAAGAACTCACAGTATCATATTTAGGCACTCTCACCTATTAGTTTTGTTGCTTTATCACTCTCTCCCTATTACCCACACTTAAATAACTGTTCTTCCTCTCTCGCTCTCGATATTTTCTGTGCAGTAACGCTCTCTCTCTCAATTTTAGCTACTGTAACCGCTCTCATTTTTACTTATTCCTCTTTTGGCGTTTATCTGGCACACTGGTCTGATATCAATTTTTTTTGAAGGAAATTTTTTCATTTTAATATGGAATTCTCTGTGGTGTGTAGCAAAAAAACCTGCAAAAAGCAGATCACCCATGACCAGCCGAGTATCCCCTGCTGGCTCTGCGATAGCGTAGTGCACGCTAAATGCGCTGGGTTTTCCCAGAAGGGCTTTAAGGAGCTGACCGTCGGCTTCAAAGAGCAATACGATCGGCTCCTAGCCATGGAGTCTCAGTTTAGTGGTTTAAAACTACTGACTGAGTCTCCTAGGCGCAAAAAGGTCACTCCACGGAATCTACATATGCCAACTGCCCCTCGGTCGGCCGATGCCGACAAGCTGACTCCGACAAGCTGACTCCGATTTCGTTCGCTACTGCAAAGGCAACGACTGGTGAGGATCCATCACGGATAGCCCCTGACTCAACAATTAAAAACGTGACGGCTTATATCCAAAGCCAAATAAAAGCCGTTGATTTTAAGGTGAAACAGTTTAACTTCTCTTATGCCAGGGAGATAGCTTCTTTTAAAATAAGTGTCTCCCAAACTCACTTTAACACCATCTGTTCAGCCAAATTATAGCGGTGAAAGAGTTTAAGGCAAAGAAGAAGACTAGGCCCCAAATAACTCTGCCAACAACTCAGACTAATGTGCCATCTTCGTCTTCCCGCCCTACCTCTACCCGTCCAAAAAACTAGTAAATTCTCTCTTAGTGACCTATCAGAATGTTCGCGGCTTGCGTAGTAAGCTCAGCATTCTTTTCCAAGATAGTGTCGCATTTGCATCCCACGTTCTTGTGTTTACCGAGACCTGGTTAAAGCCGAACATTCTTAGTTCTGAAGTTTTGGCAGATCGGTTCACAACTTTTAGAAAGGATTATTCGTCGCGACGTGCAGGAGGGGTTCTAATAGCTGTGGACTCAAACTTCACGTCGGAACTTTTCACAGTCCAGATCCAGCAGGATTCTTCCCGCTTTCTTAGTTTTCATAACTTGCTCGTATATTCTTCCTTCTTCGGATATCGCAATTTACAAGCAGCATTAATCCGCCTCAACCGCTATTTCTTCCTCGCTATCAGACTTAAATCATATGATTTTGACTTGGTGAGTTCAGCTTGCCAGGAATTGTTTGGCCTTCGGTAACCTAGTGCCCATGTCACGACATGACTTTGTTGACGGCTTGATTGACCTGTCTCTGTCTCAAGTTAACCATGTTAAAAATTCCTTGGGTCGATTTCTTGATCTGTGCTTTGTAACGGATGCGACCTTAGCGTTGTTAGCTCGAGTCCTCCCGCTCACTATACCTGAAGATGCCTACCATCCTACTTTCGATTTGTCGCTGGACCTAGGACCAACTGTACTGGATCGGTCGGGTAGACTACCTCAATGTGTCCGCTGCTTCCGTAAAGCCGAGTTTACGAAGCTTAATAACCTCATTAGGGATTTTGATTGGTCCGCTTTATATTTGTGCACTGATGTCACGATAGGCACAAACGTTTTCTATGATGCACTGGACTCATTTTTTGTCCCACTTTCCTGTCCAATTGGATCCAGAAAGCCTTTTTGGTTCACCAAGGAGCTATCCCGTCTAAAAAACTTAAAATCAAGACTTTATAAAAAATTTCAAGAAGTTGGCTCTCCTTCTTCTCTCTCTCTATTTATGTCAAGGCTCGGTCAAACTTTTTAGTTCTTAAGCTCAATGCTATAAGAACTACCTATCTCGATGCAGGATACGTGTGCTATGCAGCAAGGTGGAGGAACTGGAGGCAAAACTCCAAGCAAGTATTGCAAACGATGTCAGAGTGCATGGGGTGCCCTTACTGGAAGAGGAGAACCTCAAGACTCTCTTCAACAGCCTCTGTTACTCATTAGGTCTCACACCAACACCAAAAGTGAAGGAGATTTTTCGGGTTAAGGTGCGGGACCATACACAGAATATCGTTGTAGATCCCGTTGTTATTATAAAATTTGATAGCAGGCGTCACAAAATCATGCTGCTGCAACGCGCTGGAAAGCATCGACGACAGACCAAGCAGCCACTTAGCTTGGAGTTGTTTGGAATCCAGTCCAAACAACCCTTCTACATCAACGAGCAGCTCTCTAAAATCAATTACGACATCTTCAGAGAGGCAATGAAGATGAAGAAGCGTAATGCTCTGTCGGCTGTCTTCACCCGCCGTGCGATGGTCTACGTTCGGCAGAGTGTCCGCGGCGAATTTGTATGCCTTAAGAGCATGGCTGAGCTCTGTGCCCTACAGAGAGTGGAAGCTGTAGCTGAGGAGGCGACTCCATCCGTATCTGGAGGAACTGGAATAATTTTCGATTGAATTGAATTAATTTTTGTCCTCAACTTTATGTTTTACATTAGGTTAAATATCTCTACTCATCTTGTAATAGTCCCTGTTAGGAATCTCACTCTCTTTACATCATCTCCCCGTACTCTTAAAACAGTGGTGTTTGGATTGCGTTCTCTGATTTGTTTTTATTCCAGTGATCATGGATGATAATGCATGGTCGTCCGGCTCGAGCAGCTAAGAATACTTGGCAATCAAGGGGAAGGTCTTCGTGTATGCCATATTAATGCCCAAAGCCTAACTAAGAAAATCGAAGAATTTAGGTATCTATTTGTCAAGTCCAATATTGATGTCATATGTGTGTCAGAAACGTGGTTTTCGTCTCATGTTAGTAGTTTGTTAGTAGAGTGTACTGGTTAGGATTTGTTTCGATCTGATCGAGATAGTCACGCTGGAGGTGTAGCCATATATGTAAGTAAACGTTTAAATGCTAAACTTGTATGAAATCACCCAAGGGAAAGTGCAGTTGAGTGGATATTTGTTCAAGTCACAAGCACAATACATTCTTCCAAAATTTTAATAGGCTGTGTGTATAGACCTCATCGACATATAGAATATCAAAATTTAACTGACGTATTGTCTACCATGTCGCTTGCCTATACAGATGTAATATTAGCTGGGGACTTCAACAGCAATGTCCTGCGAGAAAGGCAATTATCGGACGACATAGGATCCATGGGATTAACGTTAGTAAATTCGTCTGCACCCACGCATTTCTCAAATCACTGTGATACCTTACCTGACTTATTTTTTGTAGCCGACTGTCATAAAATTTCAGCTTACAGCCAACTATCAATGCCAATGTTTTCGAAACACGATCTAATATTCTTGACCTATAATTTTCATACCGACTTAACTGAAAGCAGAATGGTTTATAGAAATTTTAGAAACATTGACTATGCCTTGTTAAGTGCTTACTTTATTTCATGTGACTGGGTCTCTATTTATGACTATGCTAATATTAATTCACAGCTGACTGTCATACAAAATAATATAATGTATCTATATAACAGATCGATTCCGCTGGTGACAAAAACGGTCAACCCTCGTGGAAATCTATGGTTTAATTCGAAAATTAAAATATTAATTAACAAACGTGATACCGCTTTTAAAAAATGGAAGCGTTACAGAACAGCCCACCATGCTGCGAAATACAAGATAATTAGGCAAAATGTGATACAGTTAATCAACTCAGAGAAAAGAAAATACTTTTGTAACAAATTTAACATTGCGAGATCGAACCAGCAGAAATGGGCGTATATTAAAGAACTGGGTGTTGGTAAATCCACTACTCCGCGAATCTGTGATATTGATCCTGACGAACTTAATAGAATTTTTTATACCCGGTACTCGAAGAGTATAGGGGTATATTAGATTTGTGGGGATAACGGATGTGTGTAACGCACAGAAGGAAGCGTTTCCGACCCCATAAAGTATATATATTCTTGATCAGCATCAATAGCCGAATCGATATAGCCATGTCTGTCTGTCCGTCCGTCTGTCCGTCTGTCCGTCTTCATTTGTGCCTATATCTCAGAGACTATAAAAGCTAGAGTACGAAATTTTGTATTCAGGCTTCTGTGTTATCACACTACTCAAAGTATGTTTCAAAATTTTGCCCCGCCTCTTTCCGCCCCCACAAAGGACGAAAGTCTGTGGCATACACAATTTTGAAGATACGAGCAAACTAAAAACGCAGAATCATAGAGAATGACCATTTCTATCAGAGTGTTGAATCTGGATCAGATGGGATTATTAATATAGCCATAATGAAGGAAACCATTTCAAAAGTCATCGTTCCCTCTCGCTCTCTCTCACACGCGACCCTATCTGCTTTCCCCATTCAAATTTTTTGTCGCCTAGTTCTCAGAGACTATAAGAGCCCCCACAAAGGACGAAAATCTGTGGAATCCACAATTTTTAAGATAAGAGAAAACAAAAAACGCAGAATTATGGAAAATATCCGTATCTATCAGATTGCCGAATCTGGATCATATCGGATCATTATTATGGCCAGAAGGAACAAATTAAATTTCAGTGGCTACCAAACGGCAGCCAAGCGATTCCCTCTCTCTCTCGCACACACTTCCATGTCTCTTGTATGTAGTTTTACATGTGTATGTAAAAATGTAGCAGCCGACGTAAAAATCATATGTTAGTAAAAATGGAATCAGATAACTTCTAAAATTAAAAACTACAGGGTTCGACTTAATTTTTTGAAATTTTCCATTTTTGCCAAAATTTAATTCGTCTCTTTTGTGAACATATAATTAATTAAATAAATCGTAAGCTCATATGTATACATAAATACGTATATACTGACTGAGTACCGGGTATAAAGTAGAGCCGCGGCCATTGCCGCGGCTCACAACGTTCCCTCTCGTTTTAGACTGTAAAGTACCTGAAGTGACTAAAACTGACTATGTCGAGTGCGTGTCTCAAAATCTCTATAGTAACTGTGATGATGTACACTGCTTCTGTGATAATGGTGCCTGTGATAATAGTTTTAGTTTTTCATGTGTAACTGAGTCAGATGTCCTCGAATCGATGTTAAAGATTAAGTCAAATGCCACTGGAATTGATGATCTTAATCCGTAATTCATAAAAATGCTTTTGCCAAACATATTGCCGTACATAACCTACATATACAACACAGCGTTGACTCAATCCGTATTTCCTGATTCTTGGAAAGTAGCTAAAATCCTTCCAATTCCAAAATCAGTCAATGAATACAGGCCAATTTCCATTCTACTTTACTGGTCAAAAATTTTAGAGCGACTTATGGCTAATCAGATGACAAATTACTTGGCAACTAAAAAACTATTGACAAACAAGCAATCAGGTTTTCGAGTGGGCAGAAGTTGTACAACAGCAATAATAATCGTAGTTGAACGTATAAGAGAAAAATTGGGCTCCGACAATATAACGTTTCTGACTCTTCTAGATTATAGTAACGCTTTTGACACGGTTAACCACGAAATTCTTTGTTTTAAGCTAAGTCGTCTATGTAATTTTTCGCGTGCAGCAACAAGACTAATTGTTTCGTACTTGAGTAATCGTATGCAGTCTGTGTGTATAAATAATATGTACTCGTAATTACTTTGTGTCAAGCGTGGTGTTCCTCAAGGATCCGTTTTAGGGCCATTACTGTTCTCTATGTATGTAAATGATCTACCGAGTATATTGTCAAGTTGTGACGTTCATATGTATGCCGATGATGTTCAAATGTTTGTTAGTCGTCCTATTAGTAGAATTAATGACTGTATTCGTGTCTGTAATAGCGAATTGAACAGTGTAAGTCAGTGGGCTAAAATGAATGGGCTAGGATTAAATCCAAATAAGTCAAAATGTATAGTCATAGGTAAAAGAAAGTTCGACACTAATGCACTACAAAAATTGACTATTGAAAACACCCCCATTGAATATGTAGAACGTGCAAACAACTTAGGTTTTATGTTTAACCAAACGTTGAAATGGGATGATCACATAAACAGATCAGTCGGAAAAGCTACTGGGATAATTTGAAACTTATACCTAACTAAAGATTTTCTCCCAGTGAGGATAAGGCAAACAATTGCAAAAATGTACATCATACCAGTACTTTTCTATGGTATAGAGGTGTTTAGTGACAGTAACTCTGCCAGCCAACGCATGCTGCAAGTTGCTCTTAATAATATATTTTAATAATAATATATAACTACCGTTATACCCTGTCCGACAGCACAAACAATAGAATTAGACATTACACAAATAGAACTACTATCTGCATTGCACTCCCTTAAAGGAACAACTCCTGGCCTTAACCGAATATCGTACTCTATGATCAAAAACACCTCCGACGTACTTAAAACAAGAATCACTAACCTATTTAATATTATTTTCAACAACTTCATCCCGCAATCCTACAAAACCAACTTAGTCATCCCCATACTAAAGACCAACTTAAATAAAACAATAATAGCCAACTATAGACCAATCTCACTAAACTGCTGCCTATCCAAAACCTTAGAAAAAATAATAGCCAAACGCCTATGGTGGTTCGTAACACAGAATAACCTTATCCATCCCAACCAATCTGGATTTAAGCACGGCAAATCGGTTGCAGACGGTCTGCTCTTCGCAGACCATCTGATAACCAGATCGCTGAGATCCAAAAGGCACACATCTGTCATTGCCCTTGACTTCTCAAAGGCTTTCGACAGAGTCGGAGTGCACACCATAATCGACCAGCTAAACACCTGGAAAGTTGGACCAAAAATAATAAACTTCATTAAAAACTTAATGTCTAACAGGCAAATAAGAACAAAAATTAAAAATATAATAGGCCGCCCATACCCACTCTACAATGGTATCCCCCAAGGATCACCAATATCGGTCATTCTTTTTTTAATTGCCTACAACAAACTCTCACACATCATCAGCCTGCAAAAAGAAATACAATTCAGCGCTTACGCCGACGATTTTTTCCTAATTATTCCCCTCAATAGACAAAAAAACCAAACATACAATTTAGACAACCTCTTCTCTAATATTCATGAATGGTGTTCATATTCAGGAGCATCACTTTCCCTACAAAAATGCCAACAACTCCACATTTGCCGAAAGCAGAACTTTACCTGCAACATATCGTGCAACAATACCCCGATCCCTTCAGTCACTAGCCTAAAAATATTAGGACTAACAATAAACAATAAATACAGATGGGACTCACACATAAAACAAATTCAACCAGCCTTAAATAACAAAATTAACGTCATTAAATGCCTATCAAGCCCTAAACTAAATTGTAACACACACACACTTTTAAATATAACTAAAGCAATCCTAATATCAAAAATAGATTATGCACTTTTTATCTACGGCCACGCCCCTAAATCAACGATTAATAAACTTAAACCTTTGTTTAACGCTGCAATCCGCACATCCCTTGGAGCACTACGCTCAACCCCTATACCCAATTTGCTCTTCGAAGCAAACATACCAACAATAGAACAAAAAAGAGACCACAAAGAGATCACAACCAAAACCTACAAAACAGTACTAAACAGTTCAAACTCACCTCTTCAGAAATATATTAAAAAAAACGGAAACAAAAAAATAAGTAAATTAACGTCCACACTGGAAAAAGTCATCATCTCATGCAAAGAACACAACATTCCCTACCTCCCACCACCAAACAAAAAAATCACCCCCCAATGGCAATTTCTCTGTTCGCTAATCAACACTACACTACAAAAATTAAGCAAATCCAACACACCACCAAACACATACAGACAACAATTTCTTGAACTCAAAGACAAATACCACAATCACAAATTCATATACACAGACGGATCCTTACAAAACAGCACAGCAACTTTTGCCATTACCACCGAAAACGAAATCCTTAAAAGATGCATTCTACCCCACTACTCATCCATCCTATCAGCCGAAACCATAGCTATTCTTGATGCAATAAAATTAGTTCAAAAAAGAAAAGGAAAATACATCATTTGCTCCGACTCCCTCTCATCGATCAAATCCATCTCCAACATCAACAACAATAATTTATATCCTATGACCATTAGAACCCTCCTCACCAAAACCGCCCCTAAAATAAAACTCCTTTGGATACCTAGCCACTGTGGTATTGAAGGTAACGAGCAAGCCGACAATACAGCCAAATCCACATACCATATGCCCCTACATTACACTCTCAACCATAACACAACAGACATAAACAAATTCCTTGCCAATGAACTAGCAGAAAAAATCAAACAAAACATAGATCTCTGCAACAGATGGTACCAACGACTAAACCCAAACCTAACATACACAAACCTGTACCTAAAAAATGTGAATCAAAAAAGGATCACACGTAGTGACCAAATTAAAATAATTAGGCTCAGACTAGGACACACACGATTTACACAACAACACTACTACAACCCTGGCAACATCCCACCCTGCCCTAACTGCCATACAACAGACGATCTTAATATTAAACACATCCTCACTAACTGCACCGCAACTTCCCACCTTAAAAACCAAATCTTCAAAACACATGCCCCATATCCATCCTCGAAAACCCAACCATAGAAAACATCTCCAAAGTTATTGAATTCCTAAAAAAAACTAATATATACCACCTACTTTAATCCCAATTAAACTAAACGAAATTTATATGTAAATATGTAAATAAACAAATCCTAGCTCTTAAATACCTTTAACAAGCCGAAGGCCTTTGCAGCCAGCGCTTTAGACATTAAGTTAGTGTTAATTTAAATTATAGCTAACTATTATAAATAAAAATAATTTATAACCGATGTAGAACTGACCATATTTCGGACGTAATGATACAAATTTTTGATATGCCGCTTAAATCCTGGATAGATCTTAGGGTCTTAGTATTACTGCAAAAAGTTATATACACCAAAGAGCCATCTTACTTATATGAACTACTCAAGTTTAGCACGTCAAGACGGACGAAAAACATTATCTGCTTTAAATACAAGTACACATGCATCATGAAACAGTTCTTTGTATATGCTCCTCGAGTCTGGAATCATCTTCCCCACGCCATCAGGGCAATCAGTGGGGGAGTGCAGTTCAAAATCGCACTGGAGAATCATCTACGCACTACATAACTTGAATTTGAGATAGTAGAGAGGGGTTGAATAGGGAGTAAGAGTAAGAGTGAAGTTCCTGGGAACTAAATTGAAAGTAAACTAAATATTATATTATTAAAATGTTAGTATATAAATTCGAATGTATGTAATTGTAATAACTTCTTAATGTTAGTAATTTAAATGTCAAAAGTAATGTTACACTTGTTGTGACTAGCGCCCTAATTTATAAGTATATATATGCTTGTCGCGCTAGGATGAAATAAATAAATAAAATAAAATAAATACGTTTTTCTAAGGACCCTAAGCAGTTCCATAGCTTCGTAAACAGTAAGCGTAGAACGTCCGCACACCCATCCTCGCTATCCTTCCTTAATACTTCGGCAGATAATGATCAGGCAATTGCCGATCTTTTAAGCCGTTTTTTTCCAAACTACCTATTCGCAGAACGTTAACTCTGGTCAGCCGTATCCATATGGTTTACCAAGGTCGAACGGCATTTTCAGTCCTTTGTTAAATGAAAGCTCGTTGCTTCATGATCTACGAACAGTAAAGCCGGTGTTTTCACCGGATTCGGACGGAGTTCCCGGCTGTGAACTCAGGTACTATGCCAAGTCTCTAAGTGGGCGGTGCTTAAACTATTCAACCTGTCCATAAATTCTTCATGCTTCCCCTCGATATGGAAGGATTCTTTTATAATTCCTCTCCATAAGAACGGTAGAAAGTCTGACGCAATGAACTATAGAGGTATATCTAAGTTATCCGCTATTCCTAAAGTGATTGAGAAAATGTTAACTCTGCACCTGCAGCACCTATGCAGATCACTTATATCTCCAGCTCAACATGGATTTATAAGGCGGAGATCAACCACTACTTACTTATTAGAGTTAACCTCTTCTATAATAAAAGGCTTTCAAGGTAATTTACAGACGGATGTTGATTACACCGATTTTAGTAAAGCGTTCGACTCTGTAAACCATTCCCTCCTAGCACAAAAACTTGACCTTCTAGAGTTCCCGCCCAATCTCCTCAGATGGATTTCTAGCTACCTTTGTTCTAGGTCTCAAAGAGTCCTTTTCAAAAACTCCCTGTTCTCACCAGTTTTGGTGACTTCGGGTGTACCCGAACATCAGTCTTGATGTTGTGCAAATCTATTAAGCCTTAATGCCTCAAAATGTAAAGTAATGACTTTTCATCGCTCCAGCGCCTTTATGGTTCCTTACACCCTTTGTGGTGGTTCTCTTGAGAGAATTACCCGGGTTGATGATCTTGGTGTTCTATTAGATCGCAAGTTAAAGTTTTCAAAACACATTTCAACCATGGTTAACAAGGCCATGGGCGTGCTTGGGTTTATAAAGAGGTGGTCAAATACGGCTAGAATACGGCTCTTGTGTATGGTGCCCTCAGTACAACGTACACCAGGACCGTATAGAATTAGTTCAGAAAAACTTTTTACTATTTGCTTTACGCGGCCTCAACTGGGATGCAGGTGTGAGACTGCCGTCTTACCCTAATAGATTGCTTTTAATAAACCTTCCAACCTTAGCTAATCGTAGGAAAATGCTTGGTGTGATTTTTGTGCACAACTTGATCAGGGGTGACGTAGACAGCCCTGACCTGTTGAGCCGCATAAACTTCACGATTCCTATTAGAAGCACTAGGAATTATAAACCCTTGTTTCTTCCGCTTTGTAGATCGAATTATTCCTTGCATGAACCATTTAGGGTCCTATGCTCGGATTATAATTCCCTCTACCATATTATTTGTACTACTAACTCCCTTCTAAGTCTTAAATTATTGATACTCTTATATATTTCTCGTAATTAGAAATTGCTTAGTTTTTTAGATTGATTAGTTCTACTTTTCCTCGAACACTAGTCTAACACCTATCTTTCCTGCATGTCCGCGATCGGTTCGGTGAACCAGTCGAGCGTTATGCGACAGCGCCCCTCAGTCGGTTGGGCGGCAGGTGGGCTGCGTTCTTGCCTGGGATCCGCGCGTAACAGCCATCGGCTGTCGCTTGGGCCACTTGATGGTGCAGTCATTGCATATCAAAGTCATTAAAGTAAAAAAAAAAAAAAAAAAAAAAATACAAATTGACAAACTTCTCCGGGACATGAGAAGAAAGGAAGAAATGCTACGTTTTTCCTTAAAGTTAAATTAAGTTACTACGAGGCCAGTGGAGCCATTGATATTAAGTTTCGAGAAGATATAATCTCGAACCATTTAAGAGGAGCGAGAGCGAAAAGAGTAGATCGGTCCAGATGGGTCAGATGATTGTTGGGTGAGGCAGACGCGGGTTAGCGTCTGGGATAGTGCTGGCTGAGGAGCCAGTGCGAGTCGAGGCGGAAGGAACAACTTCAACTTCTATGCTGAAACGCTAAAACGCCAAAAACGGGATGATCATTAAAGTCCGGTTAGACAACCTGGGCAGACACGGGAACGGGATGATCGTTACCGTCCAGTTGGACATCCTGGGCAGACACGGGCACGGGAGAGACAGCAGACAGATTTCCTTAGCGCCAAAGTCGATAAAGGCTGGCGAACTGATTGAAGCAGCGGGTGTGTCTTTAACTGCAAGAAAATTAGAATTGTGAACACTGGGCAGACTAGGTGGAACTTTTCTTCTCTTTGCAGACTCATTTATAATTTTGAGAATATTTAAATGTGTTTCCATCGAGAAAAAATGTATCCTGTAATTTCCGTAGCGAATTGGTTATGAGTCTGTCTCATAAAGGTTTGCATAGCGGCTTCAACTGACCTGCAATCCCAACAAGTCCAGTTGAGACCGCACCGGGTCTTAATCAGATCGACAACGCGACCACTGATATGACCAAAACTCACGCAGCTTGAGTGAGCCGTTTTGTCACAAAACCAGCAGAATATAAATGTTTGTCGTGTAGTTACCGAACAGTGACCGTCACAGCGTTTGATATCAAAAACAATAGGTAAAACAAAAAAAAAAAAGGTAAAATATAAGTCGGTGTGGGGCAGAGATAGTGACTTTAAGCTTGTGCTACACAATTGCGGGCGCATGCACGAACAAAACAGTCACAATAACAGCAAGTGAACGGAGAGACACAGAGAGACGATTAAAACACAGAGAGACAAGCGCAGAGCGGTGGTTTACGCAGTGCGTAAGGGTAAATAAAAACAGAGAGCGGTTCAGAGAGAGCAAGCGCACCGCACTAGAGTTGGCAACAACAAAACGGCTGAGATAAAGAATGTGCAGAGAATTTAGGAATACATAATAGGAATTAAAAATTGAAAAAAAAACACAAAAATAAGCTTGATGCGTATGCACGATCGGTTAGGAACACTAGAAATAAGTAAAAAAAACAATAAATTTCCTTTAACAGCATGTTGACAATTTTTTTACAATTTTTTAAGTAATAGCCTTTTCCTCGAATACCACAGGCCACCATCTACCATGGAAAACACAGTTGACAACAACAAACAAAAAATGTGTATTCTGCATTTTGTCAAAATTTAACAATAAATACGGACAATGTAATTTCTTTTCGACTGTGGCAGCAACAGTCAACAAATGATGTTTCAAAAATTGATGGTGGCGTTCGACAAATAAATAAATTCGATGAGAAAGAATATTTTGCAATGCTATATTATTTTAACTACATTTGATTATACCCGGTACTCGAAGAGTATAGGGGTATATTAGATTTGTGGGGATAACGGTTGTGTGTAACGCACAGAAGGAAGCGTTTCCGACCCCATAAAGTATATATATTCTTGATCAGCATCAATAGCCGAGTCGATATAGCCATGTCTGTCTGTCCGTCAGTCCGTCCGTCTGTCCGTCTTCGTTTGCGCCTATATCTCAGAGACTATTAAAGCTAGAGCAACCAAATTTTGTATCCAGTTTTCTGTGTTATCACACTACTCTAAGTGTGTTTCAAAATTTCGCAGCGCCCATTTCCGCCCACACAAAAGACACAAAATCTGTGGCATGCACAATTTTAAAGATACGAGAAAACTAAAAACGCAGAATCATAAAAAACGATCATATCTTTCAGAGTGTTGAGTCTGGATCAGATCGGATTATTAATATAGCCACTATGAAGAAAACCATTTCGAAAGTCATCATTCCCTCTCGCTCTCTCTCACACGCGACCCTGTCAGATTTGTCTATTCGTCCAAATGAGCGCCTAGATCTCAGAGACTACAAGAGCTAGGGCAACCAAACTTTCTATCCAAGCTCCTGTGATATCGCTTCAATACAAGTGTATTTGAAAATTTTGACACGCCCCTTTCCGCCCCCACAAATGACGAAAATCTGTGCGATCGACAATTTTTAAGGTACGCGAAAACGAAGAACGCAGAATTATGAAAAATAGCCGCATCTATCAGATTGCCGAATCCGTATAATATCGGATTATTATTATAGCCAGAAGGAACAAATTAAATTTTAGTGGTTACCCAACGAGAGCCAAGCGATTCCCTCTCTCTCTCTCGCACACACTTCCATGTCTCTTGTATGTAGTTTTACATGTGTATGTAAAAATGTAGCAGCAGAAGTAAAAATTATATGTATATAAAAATGGAAACAGATAACTTCTAAAATATAAAACTACAGCATGGGGTTCGACTTAGTTTTTTTAAATTTTCCATTTTGGCCAAAATTTAATATTAATATAATAAATTACATAAATCACAAGCTTATATGTATACATATGTACATATGTATGTATATACTGACTGAGTACCGGGTATAAAGTAGAGCGGCAAAGGCCGCGGCTCACAACGTTCTCTCTCGTTTTTTTATTCATTCTTTATTAATTCTTCTTCGCCCAAAGGAATTATAGCATCTCTAACTGAATGTTAAGCATATGCTATAGAAAATCTTGCTGGCTCCTAGCAATTGGGTTCTGCTTAATTTAAGTGTGAAGCCTGAAAAAGGCGATCTGCATTTATCTGCAGATAATTTCAGACCTACCCTTGCAAACAAAATAAATAAAATATGTTTAAAACTACATTTGATGCTTTTTATTTTTTCGCATTTTTCTCCCAAATGAATTATCGCATCTCTAACTGGAGAATATTGCTGGAGAATATGGTGGAACTAACTGAGAAATTTCGAAACGGCAACGTACATATATCGATATGTCGATACCAACATTTTTGAACTGTCCCATTTATATACTGTATGTTTAGTAATAACAGACAACCTTTTAATGATCGCATAATTAACACCTGTTCAAAGATGTAATTTTATAACATGTATATTGTTCGGCTTAGCGCCGGCCCACGGCAGCATAAAGAGCGCAACTCTCTTAATCACTGTTGCCCTGCACTCTCTATCGCAGCATCGCCCTATTCTTCGCCGTTCGTTGACAACAAGAGCTGCCTCGGAGGCACATCTTCGGAGCAGCTTTACTTCAGAATTGATTGTCTTCGTTAGCATTTTCTCGTATCGTCGTATCGTTAATTTTCGCTTCGTGTCTATTGTTCTTTTTTTTTTTGGCAAATTGTGAACTCTTGCTGCTGGTCTGTGCCCGTGTGTTCGAACGCTGCGAGCGATTTGAAGTTCCTTTAAAACTGTTCGAGGTTATTCACCGGCTATTGACCTCTGTGCGTGCCGTATCATATACAAGCAATGGCTTCTGATAACACACCCTCCCCTAACGCTCTCAATTCCCCCGTGTCCCACAAGGCAGACCTTTCTTACTACAAGCGTAAGGTTCAAGCCATGCTAAGTGCAGCACGGAGAATCGAAAATGCCGTCGGCGAAGAGCAGATTGGCGAGCTCAAGGAGGAGGAATTGCACGTCCGCTTAAAGTCGGATCTTGTCGTGTCTTTCAATGAGCATCTTGATGCTCTGGAAAGAATTGATCTTGATGAGATCGGTAGTCCGATCAGGAGCACACTAGGGCAATGTATGCGACCGGCATTCAGGTGGGAAAGAATAAAAACACTTTTAGCAACAGTAAGAATTATTTCGTAGCGACTGAATCGGTGGCTCTTGACTATGTATTTTGCAATACTTCTGGCCATAGTATTTATACCTGCACCTTATTTTTAAATCTCTCGCCTTCACTGCGGCTACTAGAGGTGAAGAAACTAAGTCTTTGCATGAATTACCTGAAGCCCGGCCATCAAATTCGCACTTGCAGGTCCTCAAATTATCGCCACTATGGGATTAAACATCACACGTTATTGCATTTCAATGACAGACGCTCGCTATCAGAGTCAGCTGTCTCGTCGTCACCGCACACTGAAGCCCATTCACAGGGTTCAGCCACCGCTCTCATAGCTCTCAATTCTTGGGGCTAGTCTCTTCTTCGATAATCTGTGCGTTGGCCAAATCAAATTGGCAACAGACTTCCCATCGCTTCAGAAGACTCGCCTTGGATGGGTGGTTTCAGGAGGTGGCCAGCAACCTCGTAAAACAGCCTTGTTGGGGTCTCGGTGCTCATCCGACACCGGTCATGAGTCCCTCGATCAAGTGGAAATGTTGCTGAGACGGTTTTGGGAGATAGAAAGTTCCACTGAAGTTTCGGTGACGGTCAAGCAAGAGGATATTGATTGTGAGGAGCACTTCAAAGCTAATTTCTCACGCTTGTCAACTTCGCTGTGAAGTTGCTCATCAAAGGAAATTTGGATATCTTGGGTGATTCGTACATGCAGACATATCGCGGGTTCCTCAACTTGGAGCGGAAACTTGAGCATCGGCCGCAGCTAAAATCTCAGTACTCCTCTTTCATTCGAAAGTACCAAGAACTTAATAACATGTCGTTGGTAGTATCAGAACTGTCCAGTCACTGTCGATATTTTTTGCCACATCATTGCGTGCTTAAGAAAGACAGCACAACTACCAAACTGCGGGTTGTGTTCGATGGATCTGCAACAACTTCAACGGGGTTTTCGCTAGACGAGGTTCTAATGGCTGGGCCTACTATCCAACCAAAGCTTCTACATACATTACTTCGTTTCCGTACGTTCCCAATTGCGATGACTGGGGACATCTGCAAGATGTACAGGTGTGTCCGGGTATTTCAGCCGGATAATTACCTTCAGTGCGGATATCTTGTCCAGAGGCGCTCTGCCATCTGAACTTTTGGAATCGCATCTTTGGTCCCACGGGCCACTTCTTCTTCGAAACAAAAAACTGATGTGGCCATCGTCATCTACACAAGACTTGCCGACACTTGAGCTTCGCAAGAGACCTTATGGCCGGAAATTTAACAATTTCTTCGGAAAGCTTCAGCGCACGATTGCATACGTCTTCAAATTTTTGATGCGCAAAAGGTCATCGGGATTTACAGTTGGTGACATCGTTAGTGGCACACAGTTAATCATTTGTTCAATACAGAGAGTACACTTATGGGCTGACTGCAAGGCTTTACGGGATGGGATTTCCATTTCGTCGATCGCACCATTTCTGGATGAGCATGGATTACTGCGCGTCGGTAGGCGGTTGGTGAACTCATCACTTGATTTCAACGCGCGGCATCCAATTATTCTTCCAAGGCGTCCCGTCACATCAGCTGTAATTGTGCACTTTCAAGAGCGGAACTTGCATGCTGGACCACGATCATTAATCGCATTAATTCGTCATGAGTATAGGCCGATTGGAGGGCGCAAGACTGTGGCAAATGTCGTAAATCGCTGCACAAGATGTTTTAAGGCCAAGCCGCGTTTACTTCAGCATATCATGGCTGACCTGCCAAACGATCGTGTGAATACAACTTGCGCCTTTGCTGTTACAGGCGTGGATTTTTGTGGTCCGTCTTTTTACAAGAGTAAGGTGCGGACCAGACCACCCATCATATGCTACATTTGCATATTCATTTGTTGTGCCACCAAGGCCGTACAATTGGAGCTTGTAACGAACCGTTTTCTGTGTTTGCTTGCGGTAGCTGGGCTCGCTCAGCGGTCACTGGGCTCAATGCAACGAATTTGTAAATGTTGCCTCTACGACAAGTAATAAGACGGGCTTTTCTGTGGGATATTTATTTATTCTTAGGTTTTAAGCTTTCTTAGGGCTACTTTAAAGACTAGGACTTATGGCTAGGGCTTATATTATTGAGCTTATCGAGTACTGGGGAATATTTCAGTCGCGTGGCTGTCTCCAGGCGTAGCGGGGTCGACGCCAGTGTTAAGGGGCCAATGATCTCGGCCGCTGCTTCGATCCGCTTCGTTCCCCCTCGCTCTCCCCACTTTGGCAGGCTCTGGGAGGCAGCGGTGAAGACAGCCAAGCATCACTTCTACTGTTCCGCCTCCAGTTCCGTGTTTTGCTTCGATGACCTGAGAACCCTCGTGTGCCATATAACTGCTATAGTCAACTCAAGACCATTACTTCCAATTTCAGAGCATCTCGACGACTTAGACGTTCTAACACCTGCGCATTTCTTGAGCACGGCGCCGATCCTTATGTTGAGCCTAGTCTCCGCGTCGCCGATATCGTGCTCGTGAAGAACGAGAACCTGCCTCCCCTCAAGTGGCCGTTGGGAAGGGTGACTAAGCTAATCGTCGGAAAGGATGGCGTTCCCAGGGTAGCTGAGCTCAAAACGGCTAATGGAATTACCACAAAGGCAGTCGCTGTGCACTATTAAAGTTAGCAGGGTTGCTTAGATGTACATATGTATGCGGTTAAGAACGAACAAAGATCTTATGGCTGCAAATATTGGCTGAAGACTGAATTGCAAGGGCTGACGGCGTAATTGCCGTGCCCTATGAGGCAACGCTTAATGAGCGGGAGAGAGTGCGGTTAGGAGAGAGCTAGAGCAGTTCGGGCTGCTGCTAAACCGAGTACAAAGAATGTTTATACATAAGTAAGCGAAAAAAAGCCGCTGCCGTGCGGAAGCATATACGGTAACAACTATTTTAAACAGTAGGCTTTGCAATAATTAACATCGAGATGTGCATTTACTTTAGACTGCACTACTTGTTTTAACTTATGATGGTTTATGCTGCTTGATCCGACAGCCTGTATTCATTGACCAATTTTGGATTTGAAAGTATTTTAGCTACTTTCCAAGAATCAGGAAATACGGATAGAGTCAAAGCTGTGTTGTATATGTAGGTTATGTACGGCAATATGTTTGGCAAAAGCTATTTTATGAATTTCGGATTAATATCATCAAATCCAGTGGCATTTGACTTAATTTTTACCATTGATTCGAGGACATCTGACTCAGTTAAACATAAAAAACTAAAACAGTTTTTATAGAGATTTTGAAGTACGCACTCAACATAGTCAGTTTTAGTCACTTCAGGTACTTAACAGTCTAAAAAAAGTTCTATTAGGTTGAAGTCCCCAGCTTTTATTACATCTGTATAGGCGAGCGACATTGACAATACGTCAGTTAAATTTTGATATTCGATATATCGGTGAGGTCTATAGTGAAAGTGAAGTTGAGTGGATATTTCTTCAAGTCACAAGCACAATACATTCTGCCAACATTTTTATAGACACAGAATGTATTGTGCCTGTGACTTTTTTTTTTTTTTTGTCTTTAACCATCCGATAGATGATTTGTGTTTTGATCGCAACTAAGAGGTTGCATTGATCAGATACTTGTAGTGCATGAGCAGGTTTCCAACTTGCTCAAGGAGTTCACTCTAAGATTTTACAAGCTTTTTCTCCTTTCTTTTCGTTTTGCTGTTTATTTTTTATTATTATTCTTATTATTATTATTCTCATTATTATTATTTTTTTTTTATGTTTTTATGTTCTATCTTCCTGTTGATTAAATGCTCTTTTTTTTTTAATAAAAATTTTTTTTTTTGATTCTTATTTTTTTTTTTTTTTTTAAGTTTTATTATTGTTTATTTTAATCTTTTTCCTTTGGTGTTTTCCTTCTTTTTTTTTTTTAATTTTTTAATTAAAAGAGTAAAGATTTTCGTTGGTAGAGTTTATACGTGGGTTTGTGGCAGTCAAAAGTAGTACAAAGACCAGTGGATCTTAAAAGGAAAAGTCAGCTGCACTTTTAAATTTGGCAAGCTCCCTCAAATGTAGAGATTCTTTTTTTTAAGAGAATTTGATCTAAATTTTGGTAGTATTTAAAGATTTTAAAATTTTTCCTGATATTAGTAAGTTTTTGGCAATTAAATATGAGATGTTCAGCTGATTCTATTACATTACATGTTTCACATATATTTGTATCGCATGCTTTGATGCGGTGCAGGAAAACCTTGTCATACGTGTGGTCTGTCATTAGTCTGTTTATAACTTTTATGCTTTTTGCTTTCCATTTTAAATTGTGATGCCATGGTTTTTTTGGTAAATTTGGAAAATATTTAAAAAGTGTCGAGCCTTTAGCTTGGCATTTGCTTATATAATCATCGTTCCAGACTTCCATTATTTTATTATTTGTTTCTCTTAATGCCTCCTTTACGCTAAAAAGTACACGTACATATTCTCCTCTATTTACCGCTATTTTCGCTAAACTGTCAGCTTTTTCATTTATATCGATTCCTTTGTGTCCTGGAAACCATAAAATGTCCACAATATCTGCTTCTGAGTGTTCAATTATGTCATGGATTTCTTTTACTATAAATGAGTCTGTATATTTCTTACTTACTAATTTTATTGCACCTAACCCATCACACATAATTACAGTTCTTTTGTATTTTTCTTTTTTAACTATATCACATGCTAGCTTGATTCCAACTAGCTCTGCCCCCACCAATGATAATGGTATTTCCATTTTGTACATGTGTGTTTTCCTACTCGGTATTCCGAAAATTCCTATACCACTGCCATTTGAGGTGTCAGATGCATCTGTGGAGATTATATTCCTTCTGTTTTATATTTACTTGGAATTTCATAAAACCTGGCTCTAATTTCTTCGTCAGCATATTCATTTTTATTTTGTTTCAAAATTTTGTCTTTTATATTTATTTTTCCACTAGCTCTGTAATTGTAAGCCATACTTGTGCTACTAAAAAAATATCTGAATTCTCTTAAAACTAAGGTATAGCTAGTTTTAGCTTCCGTCTTTAACAATCTTTGGAAGAAATCAGGGTTGAAAGTTTTTATTTTGAACAGTTCTTTGGCTGTAAGCCATTTCGCCCTAAAAGACGGTGGCATTACTCCTGCTAATGCAAAGATTTCGTGTTTGCTCGTGTGAGGAGGTACCCCTACACATCTTCTTAGCACCCCCGCTTGTGCAATATCCATGTCTTTTTTTGCACCTATTCTCATGTCTGCAAAAGTGGTCACAGCATATTCTTGTTTCGTTCGTACAAAGGATTTGAAAATGTTTGTGCTTACTCTGGGTTTTAATCCAGATTTTATTGTTGTTGCAAACTGTATAATTCTTCCACTTTGTCTTGAGAATTTGTTAACTTCTTTTATATACGTTTGACATATTGGCATTTATAACTTACAGATTACAGAGGAAGTTTCTGAAGTTCGCCCTCCAGCCTTTGCAGTTTGCAGTCCCATTGCCATCCTATGAGTTCAGATGTCGCCTTGTGCATCTCTCCTCTCTCGAGGATCGTAGGACCATTGCGGCTTAACTCTTTGTTTATGATTTGTTAGTGGGGAATATAGATTGCCCTGACCTGCTTAATAGGATCGGCTTCAATGCGCCTGCCAGGAGCCTTAGGGATCACGTACTCTTTGCTATTGATTTTCACCGGAGCAACTACGGAAGTAACGAGCCAATATGTAGGGCCCTTCGCCAGTATAATGCGTTGGCAGCTGGGATGCGGTTCGACTTTTGCCATAGTAAAGCAGCCGTTAGACAACTGCTGTCTGACTTTTTCATGTTTCATTGTTAATTGTTTTTGGTTGATTACTTTTTATTATTTAAGATAGATGTAAGTTAGTTTAGCCAGTTAAGGTTTAACCGTTGGCGAATAAATGAATAAATGAAATAACTCTGCCGAGAAACCTGATACTTTTCCTGCAGGGTATGTCTATGTTGTCAACTTTTATACATATAGGTGGCTTTTTTCCCTTACCCATGTTCAAAACCGCAGACTTACTTGGATTAAAACTAAAACCTAAATCCTTACATAGTAAATTAAAGTCGTTTATTTTACTTTGGAGATTTTCAGTTGCATTTTTTAAATCATATCCCAAGGAAATAATTGTAAAATCATCTGCAAATTGCAGAACATGAGTTTTGCTGTCATTTATTTGATGTAGCCTTTTTGTGTACATATTAAACAATAGAGGTGACAGACAGGACCCCTGAGGAATACCACCATGTACAGTTTGAGTCGCATCTCCTAACTTTAGCACCCTTTTAGACATAAAATTTAAGACCCAGTCCGTGAAAACCTTTGGAAAGTTGTCGGTTTCCAGAATGACTTTTAAAAAGTTTAAATTAACGCAGTTATATGCATTATTTAAATCTAGTATCATCACAACCACTGATTTTTTTTCCTTCGTCTCCATTGCCACCGTGTTTATCAAGTCGTTTATACACATAGCCGCTAACTTGCTTTCGGGTAGGCATATGACCTATAGGGGAGTATTTTTTTGTCATTAATATATTGTTCTAGCCTAACCTTAATCATACTGTTTATTGTTTTTGCTATCACAGATATAAGAGAAATTGGTCTAAAATTTTTAATGTTGGTCAAGTCTTTACTTTTCTTTGGTATCGGGGTCACTTTAATTACTCGCCATTCGGCAGGAATATCACAGTTTTTCGCTTTGGCATTATAGAAACTTACTAACTCCTTCTTATCGCCAGGGTTTAGAGCAAATAGCATATCATACGTGATTTGGTCTATCCCACCAGCAGTTTTTTTACCCTTACCTAATACTAAATCAAGGTCATTTAGACTGAAATTTGGATTTATATTGTCTTTTTTTTCCCACAGTTGACTCTCGACTTCCTTAGCTTCACTAGGTATCTGCTCTTCAAAATGTTCTAAATATTTATTTGCTTGCTTAATGTCAAAAAATTCCTTTCTCTCTTGTTCACAATTCTTAATGTTTTTCAGAAAACGCCATGCTTCTTTTGTACTCGACTTCACATTTAATTCAGTTATCCTTCTAGCAAAACTCGTCTTTTTTGCAATTTTTACCGCTTTTTTCCAGCTCATCTTTAAGTTTACCGCTAAAAAATAATTTTCAAAAGATGGTTCATTAGAGGCTTTATGTTGAGCTTCTGTGAACTTCTTGAAAAATGTCTTTAAACTATTATCCCACCAAAGTTTTTGAGTACGATTTTCTTTTATTTTATACGTGGCAGATTTAATTCCTTTGTTTATATCCTTTGTTAAGGTTTCAATGTCTTTACATGTATCAATTTTTTTTAAGTTGGTCATAAGCCTGCTTTTTGAAAGAAAAATACTTGATTTGCCTAAAGTGTTTAAAATTTCAAAACTAATTGGGTGGTGATGACTTCCACCTAAGAAAAAGCTATTACACTTCCATTTCTTTATCACACATCCTTTTGCAAAAGTTAGATCTAGCACCGTTCCGTTCAAATCTATGTTCCTTTTGAAGGTTTTACTGCCATCGTTCGCTAGTCTAAAACCAGCACTCTCCATTTTTTCATTCAAATAACTTCCTTTGCCATTTGTCGTTCTATCGCCAAAAGCCTTACTTTTGGCAGCAAAATCACCAGCAAGAATTACCTTTTCCGAGTTGTCTAAATGTTCTATCAAGGAGTCCATTTCCATTTTAAAATCCATTGTTGTCATCTGAGGCTCAAAATAGATCGACACATAGGTCACATTTTGATCCTTTTTCGTGGATTTCGCCAGAACAATGTCGGACTGCGAGTTATATTGCATTTTTTGAAGTCTAATACATTTCCTACCGGCTATAGCTACTCCACCATAGCCATCATCCCTATGTTTTTCTAAGAGATCAAAATTTGCTATTTTCCTAAAGCTAAGGTCAAAAATTTCGTGCTTTCTCTTTGTAGAATACAGACGTGTTTTTGTTTTGCGCTCCGCGTACTTTCTGCCTTTTTGCTTAAACAACCGGTGTTTTTATTGAAAATAACCTTTAAAAATTCATAAATTAACAACCCACTAAATCATCTATCACTTTACCGCGAGTGCATGCCTGTTAACGTGAAAAACATAACTTAAATTATTTGCTTTTGCATCGTCTAACAGTGTGTTTTTGTTTGTGCTTTTCGTAAGTACACACATTATCATATTTAGCCGCTCTCACCTATTAGTTTTGCTGATCTATCACTCTCTCTATTACCCACACTTTAAATAACTGTTCTTCCTCTCTCGCTCTCAGTATTTTCTGTGCAGTAGCGCTCTCTCTCTCTCAATTGTAGCTACTGTAACTGCTCTCATTTTTACCTATTCCTCTTTTGGCGTTTATCTGGCACATTGGTCTGAAACCAATTTTTTTTTAAGGAAAAAAAAAAAATAAAATACAAATTACAAAAATAAAATTAAAATGGAATTCTCTGTGGTCTGCGATAAAAAAACTTGCAAGAAGCAGATCACCCATGACCAGCCGAGTATCCCCTGCTGGCTCTGTGATAGCGTAGTGCACGCTAAATGCGCCGGGTTATCCGGTCTCGTGGGTGATGCCATCTCAAAAAGGAATGGCCTGCATTTCAGCTGTGAGGCATGCCGTCCGGTTGAGAGGGAGATGGCAGCGTTTATGCGGCAGACCCGGAAGGGCTTTATGGAGCTGACCGTGGGCTTTAAAGAGCAATATGATCGGCTCCTAGCCATGGAGTCTCAGTTTAGTGGTTTCAAACTACTGACTGAGTCTCCTAGGCGTAAAAAGGTCACTCCGAGGGATCTGCATGTGCCGGCTGCCCCTCGACCGTCCGATGCTGACAAGTTGACTCCGACCACTCCAATAGTGCAGCAGTTGATCTCGTTCGCCACTCCGAAGGCAACGACAGCTGCTGGCGATGAAAATTCGGTAGCCGAATTTATCGCTTCGGAGGGCATGCAGCCAAAATCATCCGTAGCGTCCGCGTCCGTACTGTCCGCAAGCTCATTGACTGTCCCCTCAATTCCGACCCCACCAGTGAACATACGTCCCGGACCACCGGGTATTACCATCACAGGTGATAGGCCTGTGGTGCCAAGATTGGTGGGGATCCCACCAAAGAGACAAGTTTTTGTCTCACGGCTTGCCCCTGACTCCACAATTAAAGATGTGACGGCTTACATTCAAAGCCAAATAAAAGCCGTCGATGTTAAGGTGGAAAAGTTTAACTTTTCGTATGCCAGGGAGATAGCTTCCTTTAAAATAAGTGTCTCTCAAGCTCATTTTAACACCATCTGTTCTGCCAAATTTTGGCCGGAGCATTTGGTGGTGAAGGAGTTTAAGGCAAAGAAGAAGACTAGGCCCCCGATAACTTTGCCAACAAATCAGACCAGTGCTCCATCGTCATCTTCCCGCTCCACTTCCACCCGTCCAAAAAACTAGCAAACTCTCTTTTAGTGACCTATCAGAATGTTCGAGGTTTGCGTAGCAAGCTCAGCATTCTTTTCCAGGATAGTGTCGCATTTGTATCCCACGTTATTGTGTTTACCGAAACCTGGTTAAAGCCGGACATTCTTAGTTCCGAAGTTTTGGCAGATCGGTACACAACTTATAGAAAGGATCGTTCGTCTCGACGTGCAGGAGGGGTTCTGATTGCTGTGGACTCAAACTTCACGTCGGAACTTTTCACAGTCCAGATCGAGCAGGAACTGGAATTTCTGTGTGTAAGACTGATTCTTCCCGCTTTCTCAGTTTTCATAACTTGCTCGTATATTCCACCTTCTTCGGAAATCGCAATTTACGAGCAGCATTTGTCCGCCTTAACCGCTATTTCTTCCTCGCTATCTGACAAAGATCACATGATAGTTCTTGGTGACTTCAACCTGCCAGGAATTGATTGGTCTTCGGCAAATGAGTCTAATAGCCTGGTACCCATGGCACGACATGACTTTGTTGACGGCTTGATTGACCTGTCTCTGTCTCAAGTTAACCATGTTAAAAATTCCTTGGGTCGATTTCTTGATCTGTGCTTTGCAACGGATCCGACCTTAGCGTTGTTAACTCGAGTCCCCCCGCTCAGTATACCTGAAGATGCCTACCATCCTACATTCGAAGTGACGCTCGACCTAGGACGAACTGTATTGAATCGGTCGGGTAGACTACCCCAATGTGTCCGCTGCTTCCGTAAGGCCGAGTTTACGAAGCTTAATAACCTCATTAGGGATTTTGATTGGTCCGCTTTATATTTGTGCAGTGACATTACGACAGGCACAAACATTTTTTATGATGCACTGGACTCACTTTTTGTCTCTTGTGTCCCACTTTCGTGTCCGATTAGATCAGGAAAACCCCCTTGGTTTACCAAGGAGTTATCCCATCTAAAAAACGTAAAATCCAGACTGTATAAAAAATTTCAAGAAGTTGGCTCTCCTTCTTCTCTTTCTCACTATGTAATAGCTCGGTCAAATTTTTCAGTTCTTAACGCTCAATGCTATCAGAACTACCTATCTCGATGCAGGATAAGTTTCTCTAAGGACCCCAAACAGTTCTACGGCTTCGTAAACACTAAGCGTAGAACGTCCGCACACCCATCCTCGCTATCATTCCTTAATACGTCGGCAGATAATGATCAGGCAATTGCCGATCTTTTTGCCCGTTTCTTCCAAACTACCTATTCGCAGGACGTCTACTCTGGTCAGCCGTATCCATACGGCTTACCGAGGTCGAACGGCATTTTCAGTCCTTTGCTAAATGAAAGCTCGTTGCTTCATGATCTACGAACAGTAAAGCCGGTGTTCTCACCGGGTCCGGACGGAGTTCCCGGCTGTGTACTCAGGTACTGTGCCGAGTCTCTGTGTGGGCCGTTGCTTAAACTGTTCAACCTCTCTATAAATTCTTCATGCTTTCCCCCGATATGGAAGGAGTCCTTTATAATTCCTCTCCATAAGAAAGGTAGCAAATCTGACGCGAACAACTATAGAGGTATATCTAAGTTATCCGCTATTCCTAAAGTGTTTGAGAAAATTTTAACTCCGCACCTGCAGCACCTATGCAGATCACTTATATCTCCGGCTCAACATGGATTTATAAGGCGGAGATCAACCACTACAAACTTATTGGAGTTCACCTCCTTTATAATTAAAGGCTTTCAAGGAAATTTACAGACGGATGTTGTTTACACCGATTTCAGTAAAGCGTTCGACTCTGTAAACCACTCCCTCCTTGCACAAAAACTTGACCTTTTAGGGTTCCCGCCCAATCTCCTTAGGTGGATCGCTAGTTACCTGTGTTCTAGGTCTCAAAGAGTCCTTTTCAAAAACTCCCTGTCCTCACCAGTTTTGGTGACTTCGGGTGTACCTCAGGGGAGCCATCTAGGCCCCTTACTCTTTACACTCTTTATAAATGACCTGCCTTCTGTATTAACATACTCTCGAGTACTTATGTATGCGGATGATGTTAAGCTCTGTGTCCAGTATAAGGACACTTCCTTCCAATCCAGGTTGCAGTCCGATCTCGATAGATTTCAGTCTTGGTGTTGTGCAAATCTGTTAAACCTTAATGCTTCAAAATGTAAAGTAATGACTTTTCATCGTTCCAGCGCCTTTCTGGTTCCTTACACCCTTTGTGGTGGTTCTCTTGAGAGAATTACCCGGGTTGATGATCTTGGTGTTCTATTAGATCCCAAGTTAAAGTTTTCAGAACACATTTCTACCATGGTGAACAAGGCCATGGGCGTGCTTGGGTTTATAAAGAGGTGGTCAAAGGAATTTGATGACCCCTATATAACAAAGACTCTCTACACCTCTCTGGTTCGTCCGATTTTAGAATACGGTTCTTGTGTATGGTGCCCTCAGTACAACGTACACCAGGACCGTATAGAATCAGTTCAGAAAAACTTTTTACTTTTTGCTTTACGCGGCCTCAACTGGGATGCAGGTGTGAGACTGCCGTCTTACCCTAATAGATTGCTTTTAATAAACCTTCCAACCTTAGCTAATCGTAGGAAAATGCTTGGTGTGATTTTTGTGCACAACTTGATCAGGGGTGACGTAGACAGCCCTGACCTGTTGAGCCGCATAAACTTCACGATTCCTATTAGAAGCACTAGGAATTATACACCCTTGTTTCTTCCGCTTTGTAGATCGAATTACGCCTTGCATGAACCATTTAGAGTCCTATGCTCTGATTATAATTCCCTCTACCATATTATCTCTACTACTAACTCCCTTCCTAGTCTGAAATTATTGATACTCTTATATCTTTCTCGTAATTAGCAATTGCTTAGTTTTTAGCTAAATTAGTTCTACTTTTCCTCGAACACTAGTCTAACAGCTATCTTTCCTGCATGTCCGCGATCGGTTCGGTTAACGAGTCGCGCGTTATGCGGCAGCGCCCCTCGGTCGGTTGGGCGGGAGGTGGGCTGCGTTATTGCCTGGGATCCGCGCGTAACAGCCATCGGCTGGTGTCGCTTGGGCCACTTGATGGTGCAGTCATTGCATATCAACGTCCTAAAGTATGAGAAAACACTTCTGAAAGTATTGCTATGTCACAACTGTTTGAATTTAAAAAAATTCTAGGTAATTTTTATTGGCTTTCAATGATTGAATATTTAGCTGAAGTATTTTCATTCCCATTTTAAAAAATTAATTTCTTTAGTTATATCTTGACTTGAAGAGTCCTTATTTCCTAGATTTTCTTTTTGTTTTTGTGTTGCTTTTTTTTTTTAATTGTTAAATTTCATTGTTCACTGGTGATCCGTTCTTCTCCCTGAGTATTTTAATTACTCGTTCTATCGTTTCGTTTTCCATACCCATTTTCGGTGGAAAAATAGGAGTATGGTCACTTGAGTCATTGGTATAGGGCTCAAGCTGAGAATGCGGTATTTGTTTTGGTATCCTTGGTTTTTCAATTAGTCCACTAGCATAACTGTGCTTTTTTAACACTTCGTTTACTTTGTTGTCCTTGTTTTGCCTTTCATGAAGGCTTTTGTTATGTTCTGGGAAATTTTTTTCATAATTTGTCAAAAGGTTGTAGTTTTGTTGCACTGAATATGTACTTAAGACTTCCCTACGAGCAATTTTTTTAATTGTCATTATTTTTGTCATATCTGTTTATTTTTCCCATACAGGACATCTTTCCCTATCTCTAGCTGTATGATCTCTCCCATTACACAGGATACATTTTATAATGTTGCACAAGCCAACGGTACACCTGCACACCGCACTTATTGCATCTACCAGGCGAGCGACAACGTGCAAATGTGTATCCCAATCTTTCACAGTTGAAGCATTGTCTAACCTTGAGGAAATAACCAAAACCAAATTTTAACTGTTTCGGTTGGCACATGTTTTGTTTCCATTTTGTTTTCACCATCTAAGAATCTTTCTCGTCTACATAATCTGTCAACTGACCTTACCTTTAAGTCCGTCATAATATTTTCTTTGATTTCGTCCTCCGAAACACTAAGAGGGACACCCCCTAATTACACCAGAAGTTTCCACAAAGTTTCTGGGTATGAAGGCTATTAATTTCATTTTTTTTAATTCCTCATTTCTTACTAGTTTATTGGCATCACTTGCCTTTGTAAAATATATTTTATATAAGGTGGCCGCTAGAGACACAATTTCTTTAAATCCTGAGATTTTCAGGTGCCTTATTTTTCAAAAAGAAAAAGTCAATTTTTTGCCCTTTCGTTTTGAAAAGCCTTACACTCTTTGGTAGAGACTAATACTGCAGCTTCGCCGACATGGTTTTCGTTGTATAGGATAATCTCCCTTTCATTTCTTTCCTTTAAAAAACCTGCTAACGACACAATTTTTACCTGAGATTACATTTTGTTTATTATTGGCATCCCTAATTTCTTCATTTATATTCGCACTTTGCACTGTAATATTTGCCGCCACTGTGTCCGCGTTTACTCCCATGTATATTAAATCATCTGTTTTGTCCATATGTATTTTTACCTTCTCTCCTTCTTTTATTCCGTATGTGTCAGTGTGTGTAGCATTTTCTTTTTGCTCATGTACGTCCATTTCGTCATAGTCATTGTGTGTGAGTGTATTGTCATTATGTGTGCATATGCCCTGCAGTACCAGTATTAGTAACATGTCATCTAGGCGTTGACGCCCGCTAAACCGAACCCTTTATTTTCTCTCTGTCTTTCTCTTTTCCGCGCGTGCCGCAATATATCGGCTCTGCCAATCGTGCGCAGTAGAAGAGAATTTGGTTTTTCGTCTCTTTTGCGCGTGCGTCGGCAGAGCCTCTTGCTTTGTTCGCTTTGCATTTTCTACTGCATTGCATTGTTACAATTGTAAATTGTTACGGCAAGAAGTAAGATTTACATATTTAGTGAAGTGAATTTATAAATAAATATCATCAGGTAAGTTGAGTTTTTCAATAAAAATATGTGTTGTGCGCGTCGTAATGGCAATCATAATTGTATACAATGCTCAATTTTTTTAAATTGTGAAAAAAAAAGTGTTCAATGTATCGCTGCTTTCACATTATATTTATTTATTCTTCTTTTCATTCTTATATGTTTATTTATGCTCCGTCTAATAAAGAAAGAATTAAAGAAGAATAAATAAATATAATGTGAAAGCATAATCTGCGGTGCGCCCGATATTTCAATTTTAAGCAAATAACAATAACAAAAACAAAAAATCAACCCTTTATATGCAAGGCCTGAGTCAAGCAGGTACATATTTTGGCGCGGCTTTTATACCCGGTACTCGAAGAGTATAGGGGTATATTAGATTTGTGGGGATAACGGATGTGTGTAACGCACGGAAGGAAGCGTTTCCGACCCCATAAAGTATATATATTCTTGATCAGCATCAATAGCCGAGTCGATATAGCCATGTCGGTCTGTCCGTCCGTCTGTCCGTCCGTCCGTCTTCATTTGCGCCTATATCTCAGAGACTATTAAAGCTAGAGCAACCAAATTTTGTATCCAGGCTTCTGTGTTATCACACTACTCCGAATGTATTTCAAAATTTCGCCCTGCCCACTTCCGCCCACACAAAAGACGAAAATCTGTGGCATGCACAATTTTAAGGATACGAGAAAACTAAAAACGCAGTATCATAGAAAATGATTATATCTATCAGAGTGTTGAATCTAGATAAGATCGGATTATTAATATAGCCACAATGAAGAAAACCATTTCGAAAGTCATCATTCCCTCTCGCTCTCTCTCACACGCGACCCTGTCAGATTTGTCTATTCGTCCAAATGAGCGCCTAGATCTCAGAGACTACAAGAGCTAGGGCAACCAAACTTTCTATCCAAGCTCCTGTGATATCGCTTCAATACAAGTGTATTTGAAAATTTTGACACGCCCCCTTCCGCCCCCACAAAGGACGAAAATCTGTGGAATCCACCATTTTTAAGATATGAGAAAACAAAAAACGCAGAATTATGGATAATATCCGTATCTATCAGATTGCCGAATCTGGATCATATCGGATCATTACTATAGCCAGAAGGAACAAATTAAATTTCAGTGGCTACCAAACGGCAGCCAAGCGATTCCCTCTCTCTCTCGCACACACGGCCATTGCCGCGGCTCACAACGTTCCCTCTCGTTGTTTTTGTTGTTGGAGTAAATGCACAGCCCATTGCTAATCTACAGTGAGCATTGCTTTTTGTTTAAACAACTCATTTACAAATCGAACATATTTCTGGAATTTCTTTCCTTTTTTATATAATTGCGACCAAATTAATAGTATTTTATGGAATCATTTTATTGACAGATCAGCAAAATACGGAACACAATGGAACACACATCCTGGAAGGACATGGAAAGTAAGTCTTTACAAATCAAAAAACTATACAAAAACATAATAAAATAATCCATATTATTTCAGTGCCGATGCAATTGAAGTTACCCAACGAGGCTCAGGGATCCCCAAAACTGACATACATTAGTACATAATTGTAATTTTAAATAAAAGCAAAAGAAAATAAATGAATACACTCCTTACTTATATACGCCTTATTTTTTCATCTACATCTTCACTTATTATATCCCTAACATTTTCGAAAAAACCATCGCTTATTAAATGCATGTTTTTTTGGATAAAAACATCACTTATTGTATGCCTTATATTTCGGCTAAAATCATCACTTATAGTAAGCCTAATTTTTTCGAGAAAATCATCACTTATAGTAAGCCTTATTTTTTTCGAAAAAATCATCACTTGATCACCGTACTCACTCATCGAAAAAATCACTCTTGTGTGCTTGTGACTTGAAGAAATATCCACTCAACTGCACTTTCACTTGGGTGATTTCATACAAGTTTTATTTTTTTTTTATGTTTTTATGTTCTATCTTCCTGTTGATTAAATGCTCTTTTTTTTTTAATAAAAATTTTTTTTTTTGATTCTTATTTTTTTTTTTTTTTTTAAGTTTTATTATTGTTTATTTTAATCTTTTTCCTTTGGTGTTTTCCTTCTTTTTTTTTTTTTAATTTTTTAATTAAAAGAGTAAAGATTTTCGTTGGTAGAGTTTATACGTGGGTTTGTGGCAGTCAAAAGTAGTACAAAGACCAGTGGATCTTAAAAGGAAAAGTCAGCTGCACTTTTAAATTTGGCAAGCTCCCTCAAATGTAGAGATTCTTTTTTTTAAGAGAATTTGATCTAAATTTTGGTAGTATTTAAAGATTTTAAAATTTTTCCTGATATTAGTAAGTTTTTGGCAATTAAATATGAGATGTTCAGCTGATTCTATTACATTACATGTTTCACATATATTTGTATCGCATGCTTTGATGCGGTGCAGGAAAACCTTGTCATACGTGTGGTCTGTCATTAGTCTGTTTATAACTTTTATGCTTTTTGCTTTCCATTTTAAATTGTGATGCCATGGTTTTTTTGGTAAATTTGGAAAATATTTAAAAAGTGTCGAGCCTTTAGCTTGGCATTTGCTTATATAATCATCGTTCCAGACTTCCATTATTTTATTATTTGTTTCTCTTAATGCCTCCTTTACGCTAAAAAGTACACGTACATATTCTCCTCTATTTACCGCTATTTTCGCTAAACTGTCAGCTTTTTCATTTATATCGATTCCTTTGTGTCCTGGAAACCATAAAATGTCCACAATATCTGCTTCTGAGTGTTCAATTATGTCATGGATTTCTTTTACTATAAATGAGTCTGTATATTTCTTACTTACTAATTTTATTGCACCTAACCCATCACACATAATTACAGTTCTTTTGTATTTTTCTTTTTTAACTATATCACATGCTAGCTTGATTCCAACTAGCTCTGCCCCCACCAATGATAATGGTATTTCCATTTTGTACATGTGTGTTTTCCTACTCGGTATTCCGAAAATTCCTATACCACTGCCATTTGAGGTGTCAGATGCATCTGTGGAGATTATATTCCTTCTGTTTTATATTTACTTGGAATTTCATAAAACCTGGCTCTAATTTCTTCGTCAGCATATTCATTTTTATTTTGTTTCAAAATTTTGTCTTTTATATTTATTTTTCCACTAGCTCTGTAATTGTAAGCCATACTTGTGCTACTAAAAAAATATCTGAATTCTCTTAAAACTAAGGTATAGCTAGTTTTAGCTTCCGTCTTTAACAATCTTTGGAAGAAATCAGGGTTGAAAGTTTTTATTTTGAACAGTTCTTTGGCTGTAAGCCATTTCGCCCTAAAAGACGGTGGCATTACTCCTGCTAATGCAAAGATTTCGTGTTTGCTCGTGTAAGGAGGTACCCCTACACATCTTCTTAGCACCCCCGCTTGTGCAATATCCATGTCTTTTGTTGCACCTATTCTCATGTCTGCAAAAGTGGTCACAGCATATTCTTGTTTCGTTCGTACAAAGGATTTGAAAATGTTTGTGCTTACTCTGGGTTTTAATCCAGATTTTATTGTTGTTGCAAACTGTATAATTCTTCCACTTTGTCTTGAGAATTTGTTAACTTCTTTTATATACGTTTGACATATTGGCATTTATAACTTACAGATTACAGAGGAAGTTTCTGAAGTTCGCCCAGCCTTTGCAGTTTGCAGTCCCATTGCCATCCTATGAGTTCAGATGTCGCCTTGTGCATCTCTCCTCTCTCGAGGATCGTAGGACCATTGCGGCTTAACTCTTTGTTTATGATTTGTTAGTGGGGAATATAGATTGCCCTGACCTGCTTAATAGGATCGGCTTCAATGCGCCTGCCAGGAGCCTTAGGGATCACGTACTCTTTGCTATTGATTTTCACCGGAGCAACTACGGAAGTAACGAGCCAATATGTAGGGCCCTTCGCCAGTATAATGCGTTGGCAGCTGGGATGCGGTTCGACTTTTGCCATAGTAAAGCAGCCGTTAGACAACTGCTGTCTGACTTTTTCATGTTTCATTGTTAATTGTTTTTGGTTGATTACTTTTTATTATTTAAGATAGATGTAAGTTAGTTTAGCCAGTTAAGGTTTAACCGTTGGCGAATAAATGAATAAATGAAATAACTCTGCCGAGAAACCTGATACTTTTCCTGCAGGGTATGTCTATGTTGTCAACTTTTATACATATAGGTGGCTTTTTTCCCTTACCCATGTTCAAAACCGCAGACTTACTTGGATTAAAACTAAAACCTAAATCCTTACATAGTAAATTAAAGTCGTTTATTTTACTTTGGAGATTTTCAGTTGCATTTTTTAAATCATATCCCAAGGAAATAATTGTAAAATCATCTGCAAATTGCAGAACATGAGTTTTGCTGTCATTTATTTGATGTAGCCTTTTTGTGTACATATTAAACAATAGAGGTGACAGACAGGACCCCTGAGGAATACCACCATGTACAGTTTGAGTCGCATCTCCTAACTTTAGCACCCTTTTAGACATAAAATTTAAGACCCAGTCCGTGAAAACCTTTGGAAAGTTGTCGGTTTCCAGAATGACTTTTAAAAAGTTTAAATTAACGCAGTTATATGCATTATTTAAATCTAGTATCATCACAACCACTGATTTTTTTTCCTTCGTCTCCATTGCCACCGTGTTTATCAAGTCGTTTATACACATAGCCGCTAACTTGCTTTCGGGTAGGCATATGACCTATAGGGGAGTATTTTTTTGTCATTAATATATTGTTCTAGCCTAACCTTAATCATACTGTTTATTGTTTTTGCTATCACAGATATAAGAGAAATTGGTCTAAAATTTTTAATGTTGGTCAAGTCTTTACTTTTCTTTGGTATCGGGGTCACTTTAATTACTCGCCATTCGGCAGGAATATCACAGTTTTTCGCTTTGGCATTATAGAAACTTACTAACTCCTTCTTATCGCCAGGGTTTAGAGCAAATAGCATATCATACGTGATTTGGTCTATCCCACCAGCAGTTTTTTTACCCTTACCTAATACTAAATCAAGGTCATTTAGACTGAAATTTGGATTTATATTGTCTTTTTTTTCCCACAGTTGACTCTCGACTTCCTTAGCTTCACTAGGTATCTGCTCTTCAAAATGTTCTAAATATTTATTTGCTTGCTTAATGTCAAAAAATTCCTTTCTCTCTTGTTCACAATTCTTAATGTTTTTCAGAAAACGCCATGCTTCTTTTGTACTCGACTTCACATTTAATTCAGTTATCCTTCTAGCAAAACTCGTCTTTTTTGCAATTTTTACCGCTTTTTTCCAGCTCATCTTTAAGTTTACCGCTAAAAAATAATTTTCAAAAGATGGTTCATTAGAGGCTTTATGTTGAGCTTCTGTGAACTTCTTGAAAAATGTCTTTAAACTATTATCCCACCAAAGTTTTTGAGTACGATTTTCTTTTATTTTATACGTGGCAGATTTAATTCCTTTGTTTATATCCTTTGTTAAGGTTTCAATGTCTTTACATGTATCTATTTTTTTTAAGTTGGTCATAAGCCTGCTTTTTGAAAGAAAAATACTTGATTTGCCTAAAGTGTTTAAAATTTCAAAACTAATTGGGTGGTGATGACTTCCACCTAAGAAAAAGCTATTACACTTCCATTTCTTTATCACACATCCTTTTGCAAAAGTTAGATCTAGCACCGTTCCGTTCAAATCTATGTTCCTTTTGAAGGTTTTACTGCCATCGTTCGCTAGTCTAAAACCAGCACTCTCCATTTTTTCATTCAAATAACTTCCTTTGCCATTTGTCGTTCTATCGCCAAAAGCCTTACTTTTGGCAGCAAAATCACCAGCAAGAATTACCTTTTCCGAGTTGTCTAAATGTTCTATCAAGGAGTCCATTTCCATTTTAAAATCCATTGTTGTCATCTGAGGCTCAAAATAGATCGACACATAGGTCACATTTTGATCCTTTTTCGTGGATTTCGCCAGAACAATGTCGGACTGCGAGTTATATTGCATTTTTTGAAGTCTAATACATTTCCTACCGGCTATAGCTACTCCACCATAGCCATCATCCCTATGTTTTTCTAAGAGATCAAAATTTGCTATTTTCCTAAAGCTAAGGTCATGAGAAAACACTTCTGAAAGTATTGCTATGTCACAACTGTTTGAATTTAAAAAAATTCTAGGTAATTTTTATTGGCTTTCAATGATTGAATATTTAGCTGAAGTATTTTCATTCCCATTTAAAAATTAATTAATTTCTTTAGTTATATCTTGACTTGAAGAGTCCTTATTTCCTAGATTTTCTTTTTGTTTTTGTGTTGCTTTTTTTTTTTAATTGTTAAATTTCATTGTTCACTGGTGATCCGTTCTTCTCCCTGAGTATTTTAATTACTCGTTCTATCGTTTCGTTTTCCATACCCATTTTCGGTGGAAAAATAGGAGTATGGTCACTTGAGTCATTGGTATAGGGCTCAAGCTGAGAATGCGGTATTTGTTTTGGTATCCTTGGTTTTTCAATTAGTCCACTAGCATAACTGTGCTTTTTTAACACTTCGTTTACTTTGTTGTCCTTGTTTTGCCTTTCATGAAGGCTTTTGTTATGTTCTGGGAAATTTTTTTCATAATTTGTCAAAAGGTTGTAGTTTTGTTGCACTGAATATGTACTTAAGACTTCCCTACGAGCAATTTTTTTAATTGTCATTATTTTTGTCATATCTGTTTATTTTTCCCATACAGGACATCTTTCCCTATCTCTAGCTGTATGATCTCTCCCATTACACAGGATACATTTTATAATGTTGCACAAGCCAACGGTACACCTGCACACCGCACTTATTGCATCTACCAGGCGAGCGACAACGTGCAAATGTGTATCCCAATCTTTCACAGTTGAAGCATTGTCTAACCTTGAGGAAATAACCAAAACCAAATTTTAACTGTTTCGGTTGGCACATGTTTTGTTTCCATTTTGTTTTCACCATCTAAGAATCTTTCTCGTCTACATAATCTGTCAACTGACCTTACCTTTAAGTCCGTCATAATATTTTCTTTGATTTCGTCCTCCGAAACACTAAGAGGGACACCCCCTAATTACACCAGAAGTTTCCACAAAGTTTCTGGGTATGAAGGCTATTAATTTCATTTTTTTTAATTCCTCATTTCTTACTATTTTATTGGCATCACTTGCCTTTGTAAAATATATTTTATATAAGGTGGCCGCTAGAGACACAATTTCTTTAAATCCTGAGATTTTCAGGTGCCTTATTTTTCAAAAAGAAAAAGTCAATTTTTTGCCCTTTTGTTTTGAAAAGCCTTACACTCTTTGGTAGAGACTAATACTGCAGCTTCGCCGACATGGTTTTCGTTGTATAGGATAATCTCCCTTTCATTTCTTTCCTTTAAAAAACCTGCTAACGACACAATTTTTACCTGAGATTACATTTTGTTTATTATTGGCATCCCTAATTTCTTCATTTATATTCGCACTTTGCACTGTAATATTTGCCGCCACTGTGTCCGCGTTTACTCCCATGTATATTAAATCATCTGTTTTGTCCATATGTATTTTTACCTTCTCTCCTTCTTTTATTCCGTATGTGTCAGTGTGTGTAGCATTTTCTTTTTGCTCATGTACGTCCATTTCGTCATAGTCATTGTGTGTGAGTGTATTGTCATTATGTGTGCATATGCCCTGCAGTACCAGTATTAGTAACATGTCATCTAGGCGTTGACGCCCGCTAAACCGAACCCTTTATTTTCTCTCTGTCTTTCTCTTTTCCGCGCGTGCCGCAATATATCGGCTCTGCCGATCGTGCGCAGTAGAAGAGAATTTGGTTTTTCGTCTCTTTTGCGCGTGCGTCGGCAGAGCCTCTTGCTTTGTTCGCTTTGCATTTTCTACTGCATTGCATTGTTACAATTGTAAATTGTTACGGCAAGAAGTAAGATTTACATATTTAGTGAAGTGAATTTATAAATAAATATCATCAGGTAAGTTGAGTTTTTCAATAAAAATATGTGTTGTGCGCGTCGTAATGGCAATCATAATTGTATACAATGCTCAATTTTTTTAAATTGTGAAAAAAAAAGTGTTCAATGTATCGCTGCTTTCACATTATATTTATTTATTCTTCTTTTCATTCTTATATGTTTATTTATGCTCCGTCTAATAAAGAAAGAATTAAAGAAGAATAAATAAATATAATGTGAAAGCATAATCTGCGGTGCGCCCGATATTTCAATTTTAAGCAAATAACAATAACAAAAACAAAAAATCAACCCTTTATATGCAAGGCCTGAGTCAAGCAGGTACATATTTTGGCGCGGCTTTTATACCCGGTACTCGAAGAGTATAGGGGTATATTAGATTTGTGGGGATAACGGATGTGTGTAACGCACGGAAGGAAGCGTTTCCGACCCCATAAAGTATATATATTCTTGATCAGCATCAATAGCCGAGTCGATATAGCCATGTCGGTCTGTCCGTCCGTCTGTCCGTCCGTCCGTCTTCATTTGCGCCTATATCTCAGAGACTATTAAAGCTAGAGCAACCAAATTTTGTATCCAGGCTTCTGTGTTATCACACTACTCCGAATGTATTTCAAAATTTCGCCCTGCCCACTTCCGCCCACACAAAAGACGAAAATCTGTGGCATGCACAATTTTAAGGATACGAGAAAACTAAAAACGCTGTATCATAGAAAATGATTATATCTATCAGAGTGTTGAATCTAGATAAGATCGGATTATTAATATAGCCACAATGAAGAAAACCATTTCGAAAGTCATCATTCCCTCTCGCTCTCTCTCACACGCGACCCTGTCAGATTTGTCTATTCGTCCAAATGAGCGCCTAGATCTCAGAGACTACAAGAGCTAGGGCAACCAAACTTTCTATCCAAGCTCCTGTGATATCGCTTCAATACAAGTGTATTTGAAAATTTTGACACGCCCCCTTCCGCCCCCACAAAGGACGAAAATCTGTGGAATCCACCATTTTTAAGATATGAGAAAACAAAAAACGCAGAATTATGGATAATATCCGTATCTATCAGATTGCCGAATCTGGATCATATCGGATCATTACTATAGCCAGAAGGAACAAATTAAATTTCAGTGGCTACCAAACGGCAGCCAAGCGATTCCCTCTCTCTCTCGCACACACGGCCATTGCCGCGGCTCACAACGTTCCCTCTCGTTGTTTTTGTTGTTGGAGTAAATGCACAGCCCATTGCTAATCTACAGTGAGCATTGCTTTTTGTTTAAACAACTCATTTACAAATCGAACATATTTCTGGAATTTCTTTCCTTTTTTATATAATTGCGACCAAATTAATAGTATTTTATGGAATCATTTTATTGACAGATCAGCAAAATACGGAACACAATGGAACACACATCCTGGAAGGACATGGAAAGTAAGTCTTTACAAATCAAAAAACTATACAAAAACATAATAAAATAATCCATATTATTTCAGTGCCGATGCAATTGAAGTTACCCAACGAGGCTCAGGGATCCCCAAAACTGACATACATTAGTACATAATTGTAATTTTAAATAAAAGCAAAAGAAAATAAATGAATACACTCCTTACTTATATACGCCTTATTTTTTCATCTACATCTTCACTTATTATATCCCTAACATTTTCGAAAAAACCATCGCTTATTAAATGCATGTTTTTTTGGATAAAAACATCACTTATTGTATGCCTTATATTTCGGCTAAAATCATCACTTATAGTAAGCCTAATTTTTTCGAGAAAATCATCACTTATAGTAAGCCTTATTTTTTTCGAAAAAATCATCACTTGATCACCGTACTCACTCATCGAAAAAATCACTCTTGTGTGCTTGTGACTTGAAGAAATATCCACTCAACTGCACTTTCACTTGGGTGATTTCATACAAGTTTAGCATTTAAACGTTTACTTACATAGACACAGCTAGCTACACCTCCAGTGTGACTTTCTCGAGCAGATCGAAACATATCATAACCAGTACATTCTACTAACAAATTACTAACATGAGACGAAAACAACGTTTCGAACACACATATGACATCGATATTGGACTTGACAAATAGATACCTATCTTCTTTGGTCATACACGCAGACCTTCCTCTTGATTGCCAAGTATTCTTAGCATTGTATAGTTGCTCGAGCCGGACGACCATGCATTATCATCCATAATCACTGGAATAAAAACAAATTAGAGGTGACAATCCAAACACCACTGTTTTAAGAGTAAGGGGAGATGCTGTAAAGAGAGTGAGTTTCCTAACAGAGACTAGTACAAAATTATTAGAAGTATTAAGCCTAATGTGAAACATAAAGTAGAGGAAAAAAATTAATTCTAGAGTTCTATCGAAAATTACTCCGCCCAGTTCCAGTTCCTCCAGATGCGGATTGAGTCTAGCCTAAAACTTATCTGCCATCTCACGCAGAATTATTTCTTCAGCTTCCCTCACGCTGTAGCTGATGTCTTTCGGATGTTCATCGAATCGATTCTTAATCCGCTCGATCAGTTGCGGCTAAAGAGTATCTGAGATTCGACCAGATCTCAGATCAAGCGACGAGTCACTACGGACGCGCTTTGCTGTGGTTTTTGACATCCCTCTTTGCCGTTTAACAGCGGAGCAAAGTCCAAAAGAAGATACACAGAGAGAGAGCGTAAGTTGAGAGCAGCAGCAGTAGCTATTTGTACAGCGATCGGTCCAGCAAAGCGACGAAGAGATGTGCAGTGTGCAAAGCGTGTGTAGACAATGCAAGTGCATTGAGCATGCGGTGAGCACAGAGAGCGGAGATTCAAAACGGAATGGATAAAAGCAATAAAAAATAGCTTGCCCGTCGTTAAATTTATATTAACTCAACCTTCAACTACCGAATCACTGATATTCAACACAATTAATGTTCAGTTATGATTAGTTCCGAGATATACACAACTATTGGTAAACAATGTTGAGTGAATTCAGAGAAAATGCAGGAGTGATGTGAAAGGACGACCGGCTTAAGCAAGAGTTGCTTTTTGCATATATGTACATATGTATAATATATATATGAAATGATTCTGTAAAGATTGTAGTGTAATACTAGCCCATCAAATTTGAAATCATTTGAATCAATCGAATCGATTTAATTGGCCCAACAAATTTGGCGTACAACAGCTGTTCGGTAGGGCTTAGGCGTACTCGGGTTACAAACCTAAGAAATCACAAGAACTATCAGCTAAACTAATGGAAATTATCCAAAGAAATTGCCTTGAAAAAAAATCTTTGAAATTACATATTTATTTTTTATTCCATACATAAATTTGTATTTATATATGTACAAATAGGTACATACATATCAGAGAACGGCTTGGCGTGATTGGAAAAAAAATCATACACAAAAATAGCCGAATAATCGTGTCATTCGGCTCAACCGATCAAACATTCGTATGTACACGAACTCGGTGTTGATTTTAATTCACTCTTATGCGCTCATATTTTTTCTCTCACTGAGTTTATTCATGCTCATCAGCAAACCGATCATTTGGGCGTATGTTCATTCGGCTCAGCAATGATTTTTTTTCGTGATTTACTCATACGCCCAAATTCTTACTCAATTCCACTCACTGAACGAAAATCAGCGGTGAATGAAAATCAACTCATGCCGAAACCACTCATTCACTCAACTCGTTTTGCCTTCGTGTTGCTTCGTGTCTCTTGCCTTCGCACACAAACCCACAAAACATGTGAGTGTATTGCGTGCCGACCCCTGGTTTAGATGCATTACCGTTATGTTTTTGTTTTTGCTGTTTTTTTTTTTTTTAAGAATGCTTGGGGTTGTTGGTTGAAATGAGCTCAATTAGTTTAATCAAACACAATATAAACACTAAGATATGCAGCGCAATACAAAATTTTCAAATAAATTTGTGACTCAAGAAATCTCAAAAGTATTTGGCTGGCACTTTGGGTAGCTCTGCACACACACACACACATATGTACATCCGCGCTTTTTGGCTAGCATCACCACGGAGCAGCTGATCGCGCAGGGCCGCTTTGCCACGGAGTTGCTGGACAGGGGCAGAAACAACGCAGGGCTGCCATACCGATCAACAGACTGGACCGGGCCGGGCCCTACGCCCAACAGCTTTTGAGAGTTGACCACAGGTGGCGCCTCTACCGCAAGAGGTGTTCCTTTTTCGCTGCATAAGCGCAAGGGCGCTACAAAGTACTACAAAGTACTGCATACCACCAGGTGCCCAAAGCAGTGGTCGGCTCCAGTAGGAGACTTCAAGCAGACAGCAAAAAGCCACCGTACCGGCTACTACCAACCCCCCCGCCGAGGCGGTGCTCTGTGGGGCTCTGGTGACCGAGTCGAGGCGGTATAACCTCCACCGGTCGAACACCATAGGGAAACCTTTGGTCAACGCGGGACTGATTGAAGTTCTACGAGCGAGTGGAGACCTGCGAGCACGGTGGAGGGTTTTGTGCGTCGCTCGGCCTTGCCGAGAACGCCCCCTCAGGGGACGGCACCGCCCCCGGCGCAAAGCTTGGCACCCCCAAGTGCCGCGCCTGCACAGGTGACAGCCGCTTCACCCCAAGGGCAGGATAGAAAGGACATAGATGTCTTCGAGCAGCTGGGTGCCACCTTGACTGGCCTTAATGCCCTACTGATAGGGCAGAGGCACGTCAACCAGGTGGTTAGAGACTTGGCAGTGAAGGCCGTCAGACTATACGAAGCCTCTGCTGGCAGAGGCAAGCCGGCTCCGCTGGGCAGCGTAAATACGTCCACTCAGACGTCACCAGTGACAACACTGCCTGCCAAAATGGCCGGTAAGGCCCATCAGCAGGGCAACGATGCAGCGAAGATGGCAGCGACGCCCAAGAGACGGCGAGAGCAGGATCCGGGGCAGCGAACTACGCCATCGAAGAAGAGGCACCGAACTGGGAGCGCAAAACCTGCATCCACGGAACCGGTCCAACCGAACACGTGGCAAACGGTGCAGCGGAAGAGGTCCACCAAGCCGGTCAGCAAGCCGCCCGGCAAGCTGTCGACGAGGAGCAGACCTGATGCGCTGGTCATAAGCACCAGCGAGCTCTCCTACAGCGAGGTGTTATCCCTCGTGACGCGCAGGAGTGACGGTAAGCTCAATGGAGTCCGCGACAACGTTTCCAAAGCCCGCCGCACAGCGAAAGGCGAGCTGCTACTGCAGTTGAACGGAGTAGGCTTGGAGTGTACTGAGCAGCTCAAGGACGAGGTGGAGCAGGTGCTGGGCAAGAGCGCAGTCGTTCGGTCGTTCACCGAGCAAACCCACTTTGCCATTCGCGACCTGGACGAGCTGGCGTCGGAAGAGGAGATACTGGCTGCGCTATCTTCACAGACGAACATCCCAGTGGACGCATGCAAGGTGAAGAGTATTAGACCCGGATATGGCAACACCCAGGTGGCGCACTTCTCGGTCCCAGCGAATCTCGCAAGCAGCATTACTGCCTTGCGCACCGTACGCATTGGCTGGACTAGCTGCCCCATTCGCCTGCAGGAAGCGCGCACGCGGTGCTACCGTTGCCTGGAGATGGGGCACACCGCAAGCAATTGCCGCAACCCCGTGGACAGGTCCCAGTGCTGCATCAGGTGCGGAGAATCGGGCCATAAGGCAGCGATCTGCAAGATCTTCCTATGCATCGCAAAGGGCTTGGCCTCAATCAGTCATCAGGCAGGTGGTAGCAGATGCCCGGAGAGCGTTCCAAACAGCCGTGCAAGATAAAGGTCGTCCAACTGAATCTCAACCACTGTGCAGCGGCTCAGGACCTGCTGTCGCAAACAGTGCGCGAGCACTCTGCGGACCTCGCGGTGCTCAGCGAGCCATACCGGCTGCGAGAGGGCCCTAGGTGCGCTACGGACACATCCGGGAGAGCAGCTCTATGGTCTTGCGGGATTGACGGAGTCCCACTGGTCAGCGTGAGCAGGGGCGTTAACTACGTGCGCGCACTTGTGGGCGACCCTTGGTTCTACGCAGTCTATCTGCCCCCCAGCCTGCAGCTACAGGAGTTCGCTACCACGCTGGACGCCTTGGTTGCGAACGCGAGGGGCCGGCACCCGATCGTCATCGCGGGAGATTTCAACGCGTGGGCGGTGGAGTGGGGTAGCGCTTCAACTAATGCGAAGGGACGGGCGTTGCTCGAGGCGTTCTCTCTTCTCGATGTGGCGATCCTTAACCACGGAACTCAGCCCACGTTCAGAAGAGCTGGACTGGGCTCGGTTGTTGACCTCACGTTCATCAGCAGCGCACTGTTCGGCTCGTCCTGTTGGACCATTGACGACACATACAACGCAAGCGATCATGTTGCCATATGGTGCACCTTTGGAGTACGCCCTGACCGCCGACATGCCCCAGCTCAGCATGGTCTCCGATATCGCGTCGAGACGCTGGACACGCGTACTTTTAGCTCCCACCTTGAATCCGCGGAGGTCCCTGAAGCAGCAGATAGCACTGAATCTGTGGTTGACAAAACGATGCAGATCCTTAGCCGCGCCTGCGAAGCGAGCATGTCAAGGAGTAGGAGGTACCAGAGGCACCACGACCCAGTCTACTGGTGGAACGAGGAGATCGCCGAGGCGAGAAGCAACTGCAACCATGCCAGACGCCGATACCAACGCGCACGCGGATCGGAGGCATTTCAGGAACTCCAGGCGGAATTCCTTGCTCATCAAGGAGAGCAAGCGCAGATGCTTCCTGGACCTATGCGACACCGCGGAACACGACCCGTGGGGCAACGCATACAAGCTAGTGGCAAAACGCTTCAACGCCTCTTCCCGCTGCCACCCCAGGGATCCGGTTTCGCTGAAAGGGATTGTTAAACACCTCTTCCCCAGCATGACTGACGAAATCGGAGTGCCCCCACCTGTGCCTTGCGGGCCCACCCCAACCGAGCCCATCACACTGGATGAGATCCGCAGCGCTGCAGCGAGGCTGAAGCCGAGCAAGGCGCCTGGCCCAGACGGGATCCCCAACCGAGCGGTGAGGCTAGCAGTGGAGCTCCGCCCCGATATCTTCGCGGGCATGTTCAACAGCTGCTTACAAAGTGGTGTGTTTCCAAATCGCTGGAAAATCCAGCGCCTGGTCCTGCTACCGAAGCCTGGGAAGCAACCCGAGGATCCAGCAGCATATCGTCCGATTTGCTTGATCGACACTGTCGGCAAGTAATGGAGCGCCTGATATGCACACGCCTTGACAGCGCCATCGCTGCTGCCGGCGGTGTGTCACCGCAGCAGTACGGGTTTATAAAGGCGAGATCCACGCTGGATGCGATCGGCAAGGTAGTCGAGCTAGCTTCGGGAGCGATCGAAGGAAGCAGATGGAAAGGCGGCGCCAAGCAGTACTGCCTGGTGACCACGCTGGACGTTAAAAATGCCTTCAATACGGCTAGATGGGGCCGCATCCTGGAGGCCCTAGAGGTGTTCAACGTTCCGGAGTACCTGCGGAGAATTCTACGAAGCTACTTCAGAGATAGAATCCTGAGGTATGACACCAGCGAGGCGACAGAGGAGCACCAGGTAACTGGAGGCGTGCCACAAGGGTCGGTTCTGGGACCTGCCTTGTGGAACGTCATGTACGACGGTGTTTTTCGGCTGGCAATGCCCGACAACGTCCAACTTGTGGGCTTCGCCGACGATGTGGCAATAGTGGTTGTCGCCAAACAACTTAAGGAAGTCGAGGACAGCTGCAACCTGGCTATCTCGAGAACCGTGCAGTGGCTCTCTTCTGTAGGGCTGGAGATAGCACGCCACAAAACCGAGTCTGTGCTCATTAGCAGCCGGAAAATCAATAAACCATATAAAAGTACATATTTTGTTAGAAGTTTGTGCCTGTGGCAGTGTCTGTGGCATATGGAATGGACGAGAGCATTGAAAAATCACCGTTGCAGCCAGTGCAGTGTGTGTATGTGTGTGTATGGGGGGGTGTGGGTGTACGAAAAGTTTTCAAGGAAAACGGATACACACTGTTTGAGACAGCCACCATCACAGTGGCAAATACCGAGGTCAGGTCGAAGAGGGCCATTAAGTACCTGGGCGTGATTCTGGACACCAGGCTGAGTTTCAAGGAGCACCTGGACTACGCCAGCACAAAGGCCGCTCTAACGAACCGGGCAATCTCACGGATCATGCCCAATACGCGAGGGCCGAAGCAATTGAAGAGGCTCCTACTAACCGGCGTAACGAGAGCCGCGATGCTCTATGCGGCTCCAATATGGCACCGAGCCTGCAGCTTTGGCAGCTACACCCGCGGGCTGAGAGCTACCCACCGCCTGGGAGCGATCAGGGCATGTAGCGGCTTCCGAACCATCTCGGACGACGCATGCCTGGTGCTGGCTGGCACAGCACCCATAGCTGAGCTGGCTAGGGAAAGGGCTGAGATATTCGAGGGAACACACGGCAGGGAGCTGTCTGCCCCTCAAAAGCAGGCAGTGCGCACTGCGGCTAAAGCGCGCACGGTGGAGAGCTGGCAGAGGCAGTGGGATGCGTCGAGCAAAGGACGGTGGACACATCGCCTTATCCCAAGCATCTCGGCGTGGATAAGCAGGCGACATGGCCAGCTGAACTATTACACCACACAGCTCATAAGTGGTCATGGCTGCTTCAGGGGGTACCTGCACCGTTTCGGGCATGAGAGTGCCCCATTCTGCACTTCTTGTGGGGACGAAAGCGTCGAGGATGCCGAACACGTCTTGCTACACTGCGGACGATTCTCCGGGCCTCGAGCGGATCTGGAGAGGACCATAGGATGCCTCTCCGTGGACAGCCTCGTGACGTCGATGTTGGCTAGCGGTGCTAACTGGGAAGCGGTCAGCGCGTTTGCGGCGGCGGTCATGACGGACCTGCGCAAGGCTGAGCGCGAGCGCAGAGGAGTGGTAGAGTAGGCGGAACATTGGCAGTAGCGAAGCATTACCTCACGGCCGTACCGCTAATGCCATGTTCCGCCTACACACTACCCTATAGCTAGTGTATATAAACTTAGTCTAAGATACTCAATAAACGAATTAAAAAAAAAAAAAATATATGTACATACGAGCTTACAGTTCCGTGTGTACTCATACAAGCAAGATCATTCTATTTTTAGATCGGCGAGCGCACTGGCGTTCGTGCCCATGAACAAACTCATACGCCTTGATTCACTGCCTTTTGATTTTATTCTTTACTCAACTCAATCATTGCTGAGCCGAATGAACATACGCCCAAATGATCGGTTTGCTGATGAGCATGAATAAACTCAGTGAGAGAAAAAATATGAGCGCATAAGAGTGAATTAAAATCAACCCCGAGTTCGTATACATGCACAAAATTCATATGCTCATCAGCATGAGCTGATTTTCATTCAACGCCGACTTTTGTGAATTTTGCAGATCTCTGATACATATGTATATCGAAGAGATATTATTCGTTTTAGTTAAAACTAAATCTGTGGAGATTTAATCTTTTGATAATTTACAAATACAATTCAAAGTCTATTCTATTGCTAGAATAAAAGTTGGTTTTTTCGCCACATTTTCGTGCATAGACTCCGTTTTTGAAATATTTTTCATTAGACCATTTTAACATCTTATCAGTGGTAAAAGGGCCATGAACTTCATTGTTGTTTTGTGTCCACTTGAACTCCCACATAATTTCAGACGAATTGGTCATACTTTGATTTGATATAGGACGCGCTTTAAGACGTTGAGACTCTTTCAAATCGAAATCATCAGCATACATGTCAAACCCGTCATCGATTGTAGATTTGCTTGTACTAGGCAAACCAATTAGCTGGGTGTTAATGCTTTCCGAAGTTTCGTCATATATATTCATGTTTCCAGTCTTTAAAAGTATTTCATTAGCAAGCTCAGTTAGTTTCAAAATATCTTGAGTTTTGGGATCAACAATTCCAGCTTTTTTTTGTTTTATTCTTTCTAGAGTGGATACCGCTGGACGCTGATTTCCTAATCTTCTTAATGCTTGTTGAACGCTTTCACCCTCTTTTAAGTATTTTAATATTTGTCTTAGTGTCAACGAAATATTGAAGGGATTTGCTGGGGGTTCTCTAGGATTATCTATCGAATTTATGCTTTGGTTGTCATTTCTGGAATCACCTCTCTCGATCTAATGAATAAAATGATTTATATGTGAAGAGATATTGATTTAATGATCCTTACCTTTACCCAATCGATGTTATCCAACCAATTATCTTTTATTTCCGTGTCAACATTCCAATGGTAGTGGCCATCTTTATCAAAGTGACCTTCTTCCAACTCTTCTCGCATATTAAAAGGTGTTACCTTTACATTGTCTTCTACTTTTGAAACGCCCTCCTCACCACCTTCAATGTCGCTATCGTTCATATATTCACTGTAAGATATTAAGTTGTAACAAAAATAAACCCTTATCTTAACAAAATATTCAAACCGTTCGTAGTGGTCAGAATCTTCTTCGTCCGAATCAAGAGTATGCTTTTTACTCATTTTTTCGCTTATGGTAACACTTGGTGTACGTTTTCGTCGTTTGGTTTCCATAACATGTACATGTATAATAAATTAGTTAAAAGTAATTTTCATACAGTTTAATGTGACCGCATGCAAGCAGAAAAACATATGCTCTTAAAAATTGTTGAATTGGAATGTAGGAATTGAATAGCTTCTATGTGGCACAAACCGAATAAAAGCAAAAAAAAAAATTCAGGGACATATCGATTGGGTATGAGTGGATTACCACATAATTATGCTGCCTAGTTACGTAGCTCTTTTAATTCCTTACACTGGCCGCAACCCATTTCTAGGGTGGTCCATAAAGTTTTATCATTCCGAAATGTCTCAGTTATTCCACTACCTATCTGGGATATTCTTAATCTGCACTATTCTATTAGTTGTTTAGACTATTGTGTTAGCTTTTTTCCACACAGTACATTTACGGGGAACGGTTGGATTTTTTGAGAGAAGTGAAACATTGACTCCCACACGCCACCATCAACCAATCATTGAAAATGCAGCTGACAACATTAAACAAAATATTTGTGCTCTGAATTTTGTCAATATTAAATAACAAATACGTAAAATGTAATTATTTTTTCGACTGTGGTTCAAAAGCAACAAATGAGGTTGCAAAAATTGATGGTGGTGTTCGATAGAAGGGAAACCAAAAAAATTAATTCTTTGTGGATGAAATTTCTTGCATTGCTAAATTATTTTTTTAATGGTTGTAAATAAATTGCAGTAAAGTAAAATTATTTGTAAAATACTATGTTTCATCTGTTTTAGAAGTGGTACGGCATTTTTAGTCACAGTCTTAAAAATGTATTCGATGTCAATTTAATTCAGATATATACATATTTGCGTATTGGATTAAAAGGAACTGCTCTATTTATGAGAATTGGGTTCTGCTTAATTCAATTGTCAACCTATACAGCGCGATCTGCCTTTATCTGCAGAAAGATTCAGATCTGCCATATGTAATATTCGACGCCTGTCGTGCATTTCCTCACTTTGCTTTATTTTGAAAATCAACGATTTATTGGTAATAGTACTTGATAAATAGTTCGAACAAAAAATAGTGGTTTACGATCATAGAAGCTTTCATAGAGTTTTGGGACAGAAAAAAGTTGTGTGAAAAAGTTTCAACGCTCTCCCATTGCACAGTGGTTCCGCCAAAGGCAAAATATAATACAAAATATGATCACAACGTATAAAAAAAACCTGTAAGCAAATCGTCTCTAAAATGTTCAATCTTCGCAAACGCAAACCGGATTTTTTATGAAACATAACGCTACTTTCTAAAAATAGAACGAAACTCATGAACACAAGTTCAGCTTTAAAGCAAAGCTCAGCAATTGTAAAAACATTCAAAGCGAAAATCAGTTTCAAGTGGTTCGCATGTTGTGATCAAAATTTAATAATTTATCAACGGATTTTGAAGTTATAGGTGTTTATTTTATTTTTGTAAATAATTAAAAATTATGTTGTGCATGTATTCTTTTAATATTAATTTTTTATGTAACCTTAGTTTTTGTTCATTTTTTGTGCATGACTTTAATGTTTACTTAAAGTTTTAGTTGTGTTCCCCCCCGATTCCCCCATACATATTATATTCATTGTATTAATCTAAGTTTTTAATTAATTAAAGTGTTTAAGCCAGCTGCAGAAACTTGCAGATGTGTGTGAAATATTAAATAAGCATACGCATCTTCTAATTTTTTCATGGTCAAATTTCCCCAGCAGAGCCTCCGTATTTGTTTTGTGTGTTTGTTTTCGTCTTTACATGTGGTGTCCAATTTGTATAAAACCCTCATAATTTTTATTAATTTTTTGTTTTTAACTTTCAATTTGGTGGGCAAAATATGTCAGTGTGTGTTCGCAGGCCTATATATTTTTAATTTATCCAAAAAAGGCACAAACGCTATAAAATTACGAGAAGTAATTGCTGATGTACAAACAAATTTTGAAAACAACGGCTTACTAGAAGAATTCAAAGCGCCTACTCAACCTATTGAGTACATTTGTAAAAAAAATTGTTGATGTTATGAAGTCCATTTTGCAACACGAGTAGGATTGTCTGAGTAAAAAGGAATCAATTTTATTGAAAAAAAAGAAAAATGTTCACCAGCAAAATGTCGGAAGTGCACCACTTGGCCGTCAAAAACTAAACTTTATGGAGTCTTCCACGAGATCAAAGCGTCGGCGTATAGCTCCGCTGGTCGAAATTGATGAGTCTGCTGTTTCTGCATTACGCAATGAAAGTCAAAGCCAAAATGTATTGCCAGCGGTTCTGACAGAAGTAATTTCTCTTTTAATGGAGACCGGATTGACGAAACACCAATATTTGCAATATTTTGTGAATGCACAGCAAAGTGTCATTAGATTTTTTTTCCGAGCTATCAAAGCATTTTAATCTCCAAAAAATCTAGATATCCTGACAACATATCTGTGGACGACGTCAGAAAATTTTTGAGTAAAGAAGTTGAACAAAATTTTTATAAGTTTGGGCTGTCTCCACTACACTCTTATATAAGTTAACGAGAGTTAACTGAATCTGCCACTGGATGGAGCGGACTCTGCATTATTGTCGAATAAGCAGTTTTCGTCATCTGTGGGATCGCGAACAGCGCGACCGATCGACCAGATGCCGGCCGTCAATAAACACCACTCAAGAGGCGCTGGGTCAGCACTTTGGCTGGATAGCAACCGGAGTCGTGGGCGGCAGCGAAGGGCTTGCCTTTAGGAGTTTAGGATACTTAAGTTTAGTCTTTAGCGGTCCGCCGAGTGGCAGCAACATATTCGTTCTCGCCTTGCGGGCCTTAACTACTCATAATCACTTCATTGTACTTGCTTCAACCTAAAACAGTTTAATATCATTAAAGATTGTAAAACAAATCTATACTTGTGTCCAATAAAATAATTACTGGCGCCCAACGCGATCGGACCAAGCCCGAGAAGTAGTAAAATCAGTTAGCGCGGAGACAACGCCCGCTAAGTGATAAGTGAACAGTGATAAGTGAAAATAACGATATACAAAATATCAACAAAAGAGCGCGGAGACAACGCCCGCTCCAAGATTAGACAACATTAAATAAAACATTAAACCATTCTAACAAAAGAGCGCGGAGACAACGCCCGCTCCAAGATTAGACAACATTAATGAAAACATTAAACCATTCTAAGAAAAGAGCGCGGAGACAACGCCCGCTCCAAGATTAGACAACTTTAAAGAAAACATTAAACCATTCTAACAAAAGAGCGCGGAGACAACGCCCGCTCCAAGATTAGAAAATCGCAAACTACGCCCGTGGCAGATCTACAAGAGATCGCTGCACTAAGAAGCTCATAGCCTGAGTATAAACGAAGGCAATTAATCAACCCAAAAAACTGTTACACCAAAGCGGACGGCTTTGGGCAGCGGCGAAGATAGACAAGGCAGAATTAACTGCAACCCGACTGGAAAGAGCTACAGAACAACAACAACAAATAAAAGCATAAAAAAAAAAGGAACATGTAAGTGAAACCCTTTTTCAACAATCGCCAAATTTAAAATAAAGTAAAAACGTATAGAAAATTACTTAGAGTGAAACATCATTCTAAAGAACGAAATCAAAAAATAATAAAAAGAAGAGAAAGAAACAAATAAAACGTTCATATATATACCAAAACGTGCAAGCGTCAAAATTTCTCAGAATTTTTTTTCTTCCCCTGCCCCGTTTGTCGCGATAAGTGTAAGTGGGAAACAACACCGCACCACAAATACATCGTTGGGGGCGGACAATAAAAAAATCTGTGTTTGAGGGAGCTCGAATTTGACTCTTAAAATAAACAAACAATAACAGCGGCCCGGGCAGCTGAAATAAACCTAAGACAAAGACTGAAAGAAGCGGTAGGGGGAAAACTGAAAGGAATTTTTATATGTCCATTGACAATAACATCAACGAGCTAGAAGAGTTGTTCGAAGAATTCAGTTTAGACTTTCAAATTGGACCAGAAGAAGTAATAAAAATAATGAATGCGGAACAAATCGAAGCCGCCATATCTGCGGCGGTCACCGCTGCGTTGGCTGCGCAGAGAACCAACTTTGAGGAACGCTTGCAAGCGGTAACTGACCAATTGCAGGCTATTAGAGTTCAGGCTCCCGAAGCCCAGGCCTACGAGCCGATTACCCTAGATCGAAACATACCTTGCGATGAGGCTCTGGATGCGGTTAAAACGCTGCCAGAGTTCCATGGGGCCCAGGAACAGTACGTCTCCTGGCGCCAGGCAGCAAAGGCTGCCTATAAACTATATGACGGATTTGTAGGTAGCTCAAAACATTACCAAGCGGTCCTGATAATCAGGAATAAAATTAGAGGCTCCGCTGACTCACTCTTATCATCATTCAACACAGTGTTGAACTTTGAGGCAATCAGCAATCGCCTCGATTTCACGTATGCGGACAAGCGTCCACTGCACCTACTAGAACAAGAGCTTGCCACGCTCCGACAGGGTGGCATGCCCATCACTGAGTTCTATGAAGAGGTTGAGAAGAAACTCACACTCCTCACAAACAAAAAAATCATGTCACAAGACGCCGCTCAGGCGCTATACATTAATGAAAAGTATAGGGCCGACGCTCTCCGTGTCTTCATTTCAGGCCTAAGAAGAGGCGTTACGGACACACTGTTTGCGGCGCAGCCTAAAGATTTGCCATCAGCTCTAGCCATGGCGCAAGAAATTGAAGCCAATCACGATAGGCACGACTTTGCGGCAAATTACGCAAGAGTGCTAGAAAACAAGGGCCAAAACAGAAATAGATACAAACAGGGTGGGCAAAATGAGCCCGATCACTTTAAAAGGCAATCAAAAAACCCTTTCTACACGAATAATCAGGGCACTCACCAACTAAATGGTCACCGTGGCCAAGATAAGGTGGAAGTGATGGATGTCGACCCATCTTCCTCTAAACTCCGTCAACCGACTAATTTTCAAAAGCTACTGGGTACCAATTTAGGCTCACCGGCGGGGACAAACCGTAATATCGGGCACCAACAGGGTGCGTTCAAGAGGCCGGCTGGATCCCAGAGACTCTCTGACCAACGCAGACAGCGGGTTAATCACATCGCTCAGGAGGACCTAGATCAGTACGAACAAAAGTACGATCAGTTGGCGTCTGAGGCGGTGGAGGAGATCGATGAGGAGAACAATGCGGGATACGAAAGCGATACCGTTAATTTTTTAGGGGAGAATCCCTGCTCCCGTTCGTCAAGCGAACAGTTGCGGGGAGAACAGTAAACATCTTAATAGATACTGGGGCCGCGAAAGAACTTCAGGGAATTGTCCCTGTAGAAGCCCCATTCATTGTAAAGTCCCTACACGGCTTCAACAAAGTAAATCAAAAATGTTTCCTAACCATGTTCGGCATTAGAAGCCCGTTTTTCATCTTGCCAGAGCTATCTACTTTTGATGGCATCATAGGGCTTGACACGCTGACTAAGGCTGGCGTCAATATAAACTTGGAAACAAAGAAACTCCACTTCGGGCATGAATCTGAAAAAATCTTATTCCACAAGTGCCCCAGCGTCAACTTCACGAAAGTAGACGATATCGAAGTTCCACCAGCAGTAAGGGAGGAATTTCTCAAAATGATGTCCAACCGTATTGAGGCATTTGCAGATCCAACTGAAATGCTGCCCTTTAATACGGCAATAGTAGCCACAATTAGGACCGAGGATGAGGAACCGATCTACTCAAAGATGTACCCTTTTCCTGTAGGGGCCACTGACTTCGTCAATGACGAAGTGAAAGACCTTTTGAGGAACAAGATCATTCGGCCATCTAGGTCTCCGTACAACAACCCCATATGGGTTGTCGGAAAAAAAAGCACTGACAGTTCGGGTTCAAGCAAGAGACGGCTAGTCATAGACTTCCGCAAGCTTAACTCAAAGACCATACCAGACAAGTACCCGATGCCTTGTATCTCCATGATACTTTCTAATTTAGGGAAGGCAAGATACTTCACTACCCTTGACCTAAAGTCAGGGTACCACCAAATCACACTAGCTGAGCGCGATCGCGAAAAAACATAATTTTCGGTAAACGGAGGTAAATATGAATTTTGCCGGTTACCATTCGGCCTCAAGAATGCATCCAGCATTTTTCAACGGGCCATTGACGACGTACTGCGGGAGCATATCGGCAAGATATGCTATGTGTACGTTGATGATGTCATCGTGTTCTCGAGGAGTGAGTCGGATCATGTCAAAGACATTGACACCGTGCTCAGCAGCCTCCACGACGCAAACATGAGGGTGTCAAAGGAGAAGTCCCAGTTCTTCAAGGGACAAGTGGAATTCCTTGGTTTCGTGGTGTCAACCGAGGGCACAAGAACAAGCCCTGATAAAGTGAAGGCTATTCAGGAGTTTAAACAACCCTCCACCCTGTTCGCGGTAAGATCATTCTTGGGTCTAGCCAGCTACTACAGGTGCTTCATAAAAGACTTCGCTCAGATAGCAAGGCCAATGTCCAGCATTTTAAAGGGAGAGAACGGCAAAATCAGCAAGCAACGCTCGAAGTCTGTTCCTATACAGTTTGACGAGGTACAAAAACAAGCCTTCGATAAACTTAGGAATATTTTGTCATCGGAAGACGTTATTCTCCACTACCCAGACTTTAACCAGCCATTCGACCTAGCCACTGATGCCTCTGCCAGTGGCATTGGGGCGGTGCTGTCGCAAGGCAATAGACCCATAACCATGATTTCTAGGACTCTGAAGGATAGAGAGCTAAACTACGCGACCAATGAAAGAGAACTGTTGGCCATAGTTTGGGCTCTAGACTCGCTTCGTCACTACCTATATGGAAAGAGTGACATTAACATCTACACAGACCATCAGCCATTGATATTCGCAGTCTCGGATAGAAATCCAAATTCCAAAATAAAACGTTGGAAAGCGAGAATCGATGAGTGTGGCGCGAGAGTCTTATACAAACCAGGCAGGGACAACCATGTAGCGGATGCGCTATCGAGGCAAGATATTAATGCCTTAGAGAGCCTGAGTCGATCCGACGCAGCTACAATTCACAGTGAAGCCTCGCTTACTTATGTAATTGAGGCCACAGACAAACCAGTGAACTGCTTCAGGAATCAAATAATCCTGGAAGAGGCAGACACCACCTCAAAGCAGCTTCACATTCTCTTCGCTGAAAAAACCCGTCACAAAATTGATTTCGTCAGTCGGGACACACTTCTTGCATCTATAAAAGAGGTGGTAAAGCCTGGGGTCGTTAACGCCATCTATTGCACTCTACCGATTTTGGCGTTCGTGCAGAATGAACTTGTGAAGGCCTTTCCGGACACAAAATTTCGGTATTGTAAGACCCTAGTGACAGACATTACAAACGATGGGGAACGAAGGGAGATAGTGACCACCGAGCACAATCGGGCGCACAGGGCAGCCCAGAAGAATGTAAAACAGGTCCTGCGCGATTACTACTTTCCAAAAATGGAAAGAATCGCATCAGAAGTGGTATCTAACTGCAGGATATGCGAAAAAGCTACGTATGACAGACACCCTAGAAGACAAGAATTAGGGTTGACGCCGATACCGGCAAGAGTAGGCGAGTTGATTCATATCGACATTTTTTCCACTGCAGGAAAACACTTCTTAACCGCGATTGACAAATTTTCAAAATTTGCAATAACGCAACAAGTCGCTTCGCGCACAATAACAGACCTTAAAATACCAATTTTGCAACTGGTGAACATCTTCCCAGCCATAAAGACCATCTATTGTGACAATGAGCCAGCCTTCAATTCTGAGACTATTCGGTCCTTATTGAAGAACCAATTCAACGTCGATGTAGCAAATGCCCCGCCGTTGCACAGCACTTCAAACGGACAAGTAGAGCGCTTCCACAGCACCTTGTTAGAAATTGCCAGGTGTTTGAAGTTGCAGCGCCAAGTTGACGATACGGTCGAACTAGTCATTCTAGCGACCATCGAATACAACCGTACCATCCACTCCGTCACGAACAAGACGCCCATAGATGTGGTCCACGCAAATTGCGACCTTGGGGAAGAGATAATGTTGAAACTGGTAAAGGCCCAGCAGGAGCAACTTGGTAGAAACAACCCAAACAGACAAAATAGGACCTTCGATGTGGGAGAACAAGTCCTAGTAAAAACTAACAGGAGGTTAGGAAACAAGCTAACTCCCCTCTGCACGGAGCAAAGGGTAGAAGCAGATCTAGGAACCACCGTTCTTATTAAAGGGAGGGTGGTCCACAAAGACAATTTGAGGTAGATAAGCACGGTTTTGTAGCGTTAAGTTCAGGTCCTCAAGGACAATTAGTAGTAAAAGTAAGAAAAACCGTACGACATAATTAATAAGTGCTGTGCCTCTCGTTTCTTATAGGTCTCCCGTTCGATATCTCTACATCCTAGCAATCTTACCGCTAACAACCTTGACCGTCTCAAAACTGACAGACTATTCACACGCTGATTATATCCCTATTATTGACGGACGCACAGCAATATGGAACGAAACCTTTTATATAAAACATGTCACGAACTTAACGGAATATGAACAGTACATTCAGGAGACAATAGAATTAATGGACATTTTCCCACAGACACATATGACAAAGATTTTAGAGACAGATACAAAACACCTACTGAGACTGACTGCGGCACTGGGAGTTCACCATAGGCATGCGAGGAGCTTGAACATCCTGGGGTCAGCGCTGAAAGTCATCGCAGGGACTCCGGACTTTGATGACTTACAGCAAACGAGACAGCTTGAGTACGATCTAATTAAAGCCAACAATAGACAGATAACTATCAACTCGAGAACTCAAACACAGATCAATGCCCTCACCGAGGCCGTAAACAAATTGTTAAAAGTAAACAGAAATGAGGAAATTAACAATTCCCACCTATATGAGAACCTTCTAACCAGAAATAGAATTTTGACGCTTGAATTACAGAACATAATGATCGCCACTTCCTTGGCAAAAATAAATATTGTAAATCCAGCCATCATCGACAGTGATGACTTAGAGGCGATTTTGAGAAAAGGTTCCACAGATATCAGCGTAACCCAACTATTGGGCGCTGCAAATGTGAGGGCACTAGCTAATAAGGAATTAATAATTTTTGTAATAGAAGTAACTAGACCTAAGTTCATTTGCAAGAAAATAACCATCTTCCCAGTCGCGCACAAAGGCATAGCGATCCGGTTACCCGAGCCCATCATAGCAGAATGCGGCAACAAAGTCATCGCCGTCTCATCGTGTATGGGGCCCCCATCACTAGCCTTCTGCAAGGAGGCACCAGCGAATAGTTGCGCACAACAGCTGCACTTTGGTGCTGTGGCCCACTGCGGTACGCAGCCTAACAATCAGCCCCCGATCTTGGAGGTGGACGAGGGTATTGTAATAATCAACGACGCCATCGCCACCGTGGCCGCCGATGATGGTCCCGAGCGTAGCATTGCGGGAACATACCTAGTGACTTTTGACCGGGTCGCCCTCATCAACGGTACAGAGTACACCAACTTCAACAATGCGCCGAAGAGGATCCCAGGCGTAGCAAATTCTGCGAGGATCAACGTCACCAGCCACGAGACTCTACTGAGCCTGCCTTACCTCCACAAGTTGAATGAGGAAAATCTGCAGCAACTGGCCGAGGGTCATGCAAATCTTACGATTGGTCCCATACTGTCTACTGTCGTAGGTGTGGCCGTGTGCGCCGTTCTATTAGGCGTTTTCTGGTGGTTGCGACGCAGGCAGCAGAAGGGAAACACCATCGCAATTCAACAGATGTTGAAGAACCTGAGCTTGACCGAGGACGGTCAAGTCTTGAGGGAGGGAGTAGTTAACGAGAGTTAACTGAATCTGCCACTGGATGGAGCGGACTCTGCATTATTGTCGAATAAGCAGTTTTCGTCATTTGTGGGATCGCGAACAGCGCGACCGATCGACCAGATGCCGGCCGTCAATAAACACCACTCAAGAGGCGCTGGGTCAGCACTTTGGCTGGATAGCAACCGGAGTCGTGGGCGGCAGCGAAGGGCTTGCCTTTAGGAGTTTAGGATACTTAAGTTTAGTCTTTAGCGGTCCGCCGAGTGGCAGCAACATATTCGTTCTCGCCTTGCGGGCCTTAACTACTCATAATCACTTCATTGTACTTGCTTCAACCTAAAACAGTTTAATATCATTAAAGAGTGTAAAACAAATCTATACTTGTGTCCAATTAAATAATTACTTATACGCTTCTTTAATTACTTCGTGCACATTTCAGATAAATTAGAGACCAAAATGTGGCAAGTAAGAGATGCAGAAATGAAGATTTCTATATATGCGAGAAAAACAAAAATTCAAAAGAAATTTAGGGAAAAGATGGGAATAATTGTGGACAACCTAGAAATGGAGGCAGGGGATCATCCAACGATGGAATCGCTAGGAAATTCTTTGCAAATGCAGCGTTGAGCTCCGGGTATCCAGAACCGCGGAAACGAAAAATTACTGCCAAACTTCATATAAAAAAAACTAGGCCAGTAATTTTTCGCCAGTATCCAGCAACGTAAACGGAATCCACGAATTCTTATCGATAGTATCGATATTCACACGAATGTGGACTGTGAGAACAGCTGATATGGGTGCCAGGAAAATATATGTGCACATTATTACTGAAGTACAAGTGAGAGGTGGAGGCAAAATCTGTGCGCAAAACCAAAAAGAGATATAAAAATTTTTAAAATTAGGAGAAGATTGCTTTAATAAAAGCAGTTGAGGCCCACTGACAGGAATCTGCTCTTTATTTCGGTTCTGTGGAACTTAAGTGAAATAGTGTGACCAAGAACATAAAAAAAGATTGGTCACTCTCATGAATCAGCTGTGTTTTGTAAACAGCTCCAATTTTGAAAATGAAACTAAAATTAAAAAAAAGAAAGAAAAGTAATTCTGACGATGAAGTGATTGTGTTGGTAGCGGCACATATTGTTGTAAGAAGAAGTACAGCGCAATCGGAGGCGCCAAAACGTCAAAATAATCAAAATGCTTATTTTCCGTGATCCGCCAAAAACATGGTCTTGCCTCAACTGCTTTAATTAATGCGATCTTCTCCTCTCGTTGAAAATTGGTGTCCCTCTTGGTAAATTTGCGACTTTGTTTTCCCTCCATTTTTGAAACTTCTCACTTGTACTTCAGTAATAATGTGCAGATATATTTTCCTGGCACCCTCATCAGCTGTTCTCACAGTCCACATTCGTGTGAATATCGATACTATCGATAAGAATTCGTGGATTCCGTTTACGTTGCTGGATACTGACTCCAGGAAAACACAAACGAAAAATTCTTGGCCCATTTTTTTTTATATGAAGTTTGGCAGTAATTTTTCGTTTCCGCGGTGCTGGATACCCAGCTTAAATATCAAAATTTCTTATTGTTGATTTTTATTTTTGTCTTCGTTTAAATTATTTATGGCCTCAAGTCCCATGCTTGTCTTTTGAGATGCCAAGCTTTTTTGGCACCTAGCCAGTGGCCAACGCATGGGAGGAAGATTTTCGTCCTTAATCAGCACGAGATCGTTTACGCAAAGATTTTGCGTGGGAGTCCGCCATTTCGACCTCTCTTGCAAAAGAGTCAGATACTCTTCGCACTAGCGGCTCCAGAATATCTTCTGCAGTTGAGTGACCCGTTGCCAGCCATCCAGACGATTGTAGTTGAGCTTCGTTAGATCAGGCTCGAGGATTGTCTCGAGTGGACCGCCTAAAAGCAGATGATCCGACAAAGTGCGGAAAGCGTGGTGGGATGAAGCGCCAGTCGATCGAGTCAGCCAAGCAGGATTTATGGACCTCCTTCATATGTGAGTCGCTCATAACAAGTTTCTTATGCTCCAAAAGCTCTTGCTTTTCGCCAACGAAGTTTTTCGCATTGTCGGACCAAATTTGACCTGGCCTTCCTCGCGTGGAGGTGAAACGCTTTAAGGCGCCTAGAAACGAAGCGGTGATCAGGTCCTTTACGAGCTCCATGTGTAAAGCCTTAGAAGTAAAGCAAATGAATACACTGTTTTAGCACTTGATGAGTGGCCTCTTGCAGATTTCTGATTTGTAGAACCATGTGTTGAACCATGCGCGGCCTAGTCCTGAAGCATCTCACACACTTTTGATACTGCCTTGATTCCTCCAATTGGCCAATATTCCAGTCGAATTTTGGTTCCTTTCGTGATAATTTCTTATCAGCGCACAAGGCTTGGGATATCCCTTTGGCAGAATCAGCGGGTGGTGAGCATCACATCCTAGAGATGAGTTACCAAGACACCTCCAACTCTTAGTAATCCATACTGATCGATGAACGTAGAGAGTGAGCTGATGGAACTGGATTTCATGATTTGACCATTGCCTCGAATTTCCTTTATATCCATCCACAAGTTAGCCAGCTGAATGGGTCGGATGCATTCCTTGCCGAATATCAGAAACGGTGAGTCCAGAATGCCGAAGACGATGTACAAACTTATGCATGTAGGCGAATGTGCGCTGCATGCCAAATAGGTTAGGTTAGGTTTCAACGGCCGCCAGGCTCACCAGGAGCCCGGCACACCTAGGCCGTTGCCGACCCGTTGTGGTACCGCGGGGAATCTTTCCCTTCTCGCATCGTGAGTCCTAGAGATCAGCAGTTGTCCCAGCCTGCGGCTCTTATAAAGTTGGCTATCTTCCTGGGACATATGGTGGACATTTCAGAGATGTCTGATATGAGGGGCGTGCCCAGGTGCTGCAGCCTTCTTCTACTAAGAGCAGGGCACGAGCAGAACAGGTGTTCCACCGTTTCCTCCTCTTCCTCGTCTCTGCAGCTGCGACAAAAGTCATTGTATGGGGCTCCCAGTCTATTCGCGTGAGTGCCCACTAGCCAGTGCCCCGTTAGGGAGCATATTACTGCGCTGCACCTTTGTCTGCCGAGCTTGTGTAGCTCCGATGTGCGCTTCCTATCTATTGTTGGCCATGTCAGCCGAGTAATTCGACATCGAGACACCGCTTGCCATTTGCTGTCTGTTAATTTCTTATATTTCTCACTTATTATGAGCCTGCAAGTGGCCATCGGCATACGAATGTCCTCCTTGTCTTGGAGAAGGGGGATTGTAGTGCCAAATCTGGCCAGCTCGTCCGCTATACAGTTGCCTTCTATGTCCCGGTGACCCGGGACCCATATAAGGCTGATAACAAATTGCTGAGCCATCTCGTGGAGAGATTTGCGGCAATCTGCAACCGTGGCCGAATTAGCAGAGATCGCGTTAAGCGATTTGATTGCTGCTTGGCTATCACTGTAGATGTTTACGCGATTTGTCATGTCGGTAATCACCTGAAGGCAGTTTAGGGCTTCCTTGATTGCGATGACCTCCGCTTGGAAGACGCTGCAGTGATCAGGAAGTCTAAAGGAATGCCTGATGTTTAGATGTTCAGAGTATACACCTCCTCCGACCCTGTCGTTCAGTTTTGAACCATCTGTGAAGATCTTTAGGGCCCCTTCTGGGCCTGGAAGTCCCTCACTCCACTCGTCTCTGTGGGGGATGATAGCTTCGAACGGGGTGTCTGTGTATTCCCTCGGGACACAGTAATCCGTCCTGATAGGGAAAGAACTGGTGTTGAGTATCGAGGAGTGACCTATGAGCTGTGATGCCCATTGATCAGAGTCTCTAAGTCGGATTGCTGCCATCTGTGCCCTTTCCTTCCCTGCAAGGGCAAGGCTTGGGAGGCATAGAATGGCATCCAGCGCATCATTTGGGGTGGTGCGAAGTGCTCCACTGATGCAGAGGGCGGCCGTACGTTGGACTTTATCGAGCTGTCTGGTAATCGACCTTTTAGATAAGGCCGGCCACCATACTGTAACTCCATAAAGTATTATTGGCTTAACTATAGCCTTATATAACCAATTGACTACACTTGGGTTCATGCCCCATTTCAAGCCAACGGCTTTCTTACAAGTGTAGAGGGCTATCGTGGCCTTCCTTACTCTATCTTTGATGTTTAGGTTCCAGTTTAGCTTTTTGTCAATTACCACCCCTAGGTAGCTGGCACTGTCGCTAAAGGAGAGAATACATCCATTTAGTATGGGGGGGTTTAGAGATGGAATCCTGTATTTCCTAGTGAAAAGCACAAGTTCCGTCTTTGATGGATTCACTCCAAGACCTCGCGAATCTGCCCATCTTGACAGTCTCGCGAGCTTTGCGGTCATTAGATCGCAGAGTGTTTGAGGGTATTTTCCCGAGAAGATGAGTGCCACGTCATCCGCGTATGCCACTACTCCGCAGCCCCCCCCTTCCAGGTCGCATAGAATCTTGTTGACTGCTATGTTCCATAAAAGGGGGGATAGGACGCCCCCTTGCGGTGTGCCTCTACTGACATACCTTGTCTGGGTGGACGATCCCATCGATGATGTCACCGTCCTGCATGTGAGCAATTGATCAATGAGCATCACCAAATGACGGTCCACCCCAAGGCCAGTCAGCGCTTCCGTAATGGCACCTGGTAAGACGTTGTTGAAGGCTCCCTCTATGTCTAGAAAAGCTATTAGCGAGTATTCTTTGAGGTGTAGAGATTTCTCTATCCTCGAAACTACTTTGTGAAGTGCCGTTTCCGTGGATTTGCCTTTCCGGTAGGCGTGCTGTGCTCCTGACAACAGTTGAGGATCTATAGTAGTCCTCAATTGTAGCCCGACTAGTCTCTCGAATGTTTTGAGAAGAAAGGATGATAGACTGATTGGTCTGAAGTCCTTTGGTGTAGAGTGCGAGGCTTTACCTGCTTTAGGGATAAAGACTACTTTTGCCTTAAGCCAAGCGTGTGGTATACTCCCCACTGCCAGTATCTTCTTAAAGATACTTTGTAGCCAGTTGATGGCAATGTCCCCGGCTTTCTGTACTTGGGCCGGCCTTATCTGATCCGGACCGGGGGATTTGAACGGATCGAAACTGTTAATTGCCCAGCTTATATTCCGTTTTGAGAAGATATGTTCCATTGAGGTGATCGGACCCTTACAAGGGAAACGAGTCGGCTCAGTGATGGAGCATCCTGGAAAATGAGTGTCGAGTAGAATGTGTAGGGACTCCTCACTCGAGTTAGTCCACGTACCGTCGCTACTCTTAAGGTATCCCACCGATGGGTTAGTTTTGGAGAGTATTTTTCGCAGTCTTGCTGCTTCTGACGTTTCTTCTATTTCAGAGCAAAAACTTTGCCATGAGGCCCTTTTTGCCTGTCTGATCTTTTTCTTATATAGGGCCAGACTATTTTTGTAGTCTGCCCAGTGATCTTCCTCGTTTGCGCTTTTGGCCCTGTTGAAGAGGGACCTGCAGCTTTTCCGAAGGATATCTATCTGTTTTGACCACCATGGGGGTTTCTTTTTCCCCGTGCGTTGGTTAGTTGGGCACGCTGCCGTGAAGGCAGTGTTGCATGCGTTAGTAAACCTGTCCACTAGCTGGTTTAGTTCTTGCTCTGTGTTCAGGCAGATTGGTGCCTTGGAGGGAAGTAGCTCCTCCATTATCGTGGCATATTTCTCCCAGTTCGCTTTCCTAGGGTTAGCAAAGACAGTGGGTTTTGGAGTCTCGAGAGATAGTGTGGTCTCGATATACCTATGGTCCGAAAAGGAATGGTCCCCCAGAACTTTCCAGTTCTTAACCGTGTCTGTCAGTTTGTGGGACACTAAAGTCAGGTCAATTACCTCTTGTCTATTCTTAATTATAAACGTGGGATCATTGCCCCGATTACAGATGAGAAGATTTGAGTTTAAGATGAAGTTGAATAGTGACTCACCCCTTACATTCGTATCCGAACTCCCCCATTGGGTGTGATGAGAGTTGGCGTCGCAGCCTATTACCAGGCCTATGTCAGATCGTTCGCTGTCTGCGGTGATCTTGCGAACCAGGTCACCGGGAGGGTCGCTTTCCTCATGTGCCATGTAGGCCGACATTAGCCTTATGTTGTAGCCTTGTAGCTCAAGGCTTGCCGCTGTGTTGTCACCATTGCTATAGTGATGGAGCAGAAAGATATTTAAGTGCTTCCTTGCAAGAATGCAGGTACGGATTTTACCTTCTTTCTGAGTTACAATTAGCTTGTGCTCCTTCGTCGCTAATCCACAGACCTTGTCTCCTACTACCCAAGGCTCTTGGATTAGGACTACGTCCGCTCCGCTCGCTTCCAAGCGGAGAATAAGGGCAGCAGATGCTGCTTTACAGTGGTGGAGATTTATCTGAAGTAGTCTTAGAGACATCGACAGAGTTCTCCACCACTGTATTGTCAGCGTCCGAGTCGTCCTCGATGGTATCATCGCGACACATCGCCTCGAACTCCCTCATTAGGACGGTGTCTGAGGAGTAGCCGTCCTGGGCTGGCTCAGGATCGTCGTCGGGTGCTTCGATCTCCGAGGCAACGTCCTGCTCGACTGGGTTGTCGACAGGGCGCGCCTCGGCCGCTGCATCCGACTTGTATATCCGGACATTTACTGCGCTGAACCCGAAGTTCAGCTCACCATTCTTGGCCTCGATTGGGGCCAAGGACTCTTTATTGAGGACCAGCACCGCCTGGTGCATCGGTCCTTGCGTCGCTTCGACCTTAACTACCCTCCAGTCGGAGGTAGGTAGGTCCGGGTTGCATCGCTGCAACATCTTAAGGATGCGCTCCGGCTCCTTTATTGTAGCGGGCACCCAGACTCTCGCCCTAGGCCTACTGGGCACCTCGCTCCAGTCTACTGCGACGAGCTTCGCCCCTGGGTAGACCTCGCCGACTTGCGCTACCGCTGCTTTATACAGCTGGACGGAGCGCTCATCTTCGCAGGCTATAATTTTAATGCACCCCTGGTACCACCCCATGTCTTTACAGACCGGAGGGGGGCCGGGTTGCTTATCCAGCAGGTCGAAGCAGCGGTCGGCCAGTGCCGCTTCCACCCACTTCCACTGGTTCCTGGGTATCTTCGCGTCCTCGCTGCCTTTGTCCAGGACGCCGATCAGCGTCCTCTCCTTGGCAATCTGCGCGAATGACACATTCGGCAGCACTCTGGAACGCTTCGGAGCCGGTCCGGGATTCTCCTGCGAGCGCTGCCTTTTTGAAAGCGGGGCTGTAGACTTCGGCGGGGCAACCCTTCTTGGTGCCTCTTTGCCGAAGTTGGGCAGCACCTTAGATGCCCATTCGACCTTCTCACGCCATTGGTCGGTCGGGCTGGACATTGTACTCGCGTTTTGCCGACGGAGTATGTTGCCAGCACTCCTCCTATCGGCATACGTGTATATTTTGGCCTGGGCACTAGTCGATGGCAACTCACCTTCCGTAACCTTACCAGCAGGTAGGGTAGCCGCAGGTTTGCAGAGCCGCTCCACCAAGGCATCGGTTTTGGGAGGCGATTTGCCACCCACCCCAGAATTGGGATGGGACCCCTTGAGGTTCGCCCTAGCACCTTCCGCCGCACAGGGTTTACCTGCTAGAGTGCGGGTCGGGCCAGGCCTATGGGCCGATGCCTTTCCCTCTGAGGGATTACTCCCTGTTGGCAGTTGGGGAGCGCCAGACTCGATTTTGTTTTTGTTTTTTATATTTGTATTTGCTTCCATATTTGATCCCACGATATGCAAAGAAGGGGCGGTCCGTCCGGGCAGAGATTCACGTTGCCCGGATAAGGCATCATTAGAACAGGGGGCTGCCATGTCCCTGAGCTCTCCGTTAGCGACTGGGCTATTTTTATACCGGGCCCCCAGCCAGGCTGACTCTCGGCACGGGTCGAATAACACTCTTAGTCCGGCCCGGTGTGAGATGAGTGTGGGGTTGGGATGTGGGTAGGTATGTGTTGGGGGTAGGGGGGATGTGTGAGCTACTTGAACGAGGCGGCACCACAAGCGCATCGTCAGTGTTGCTACTTCGCGAACACCCGCTGGCTGTCCGGGACTGCTTATTTCGGTGCTTTCCCTAAGGATTACCGTTTATTCGCAGCTGGCCTACCATAAAGGTAGGTCGTTCGCTATCCGCAACCTGCGACCCGTCCGGTGGCCTCAGCTGGGCCCCCTCCGAGCCATCTCACATGCTCGTCAGACCAGATGCATGCCAAATAACGAATATGCAAATTTGCATTCTGAAGTGAGATCAGCATGTGGAGACGCGATCAGCAATATTCGCTTGCGAAGCTCGGCTGTTGATGCTTCAGTAACAGGAGGTACAGGCCACTCTTCCTTTGAGCCTACCAAAAAGGTCCATCGTTTTTGGTGAAACCACAGCTCTGACTGGATAAGTTGGTGGGGAAGCGACCCTCTGGAGAGAACGTCAAATTATTTATTAAATTCGCAAGCCAATGGGCTCCACTTAATTCCAGCGACAAGGTTTTTAGTGGCACCACTCGAGACTTTGAGAACAAAATATTGCTCGACAACTGCCCTTCCCTGGATACCACATATATGTACATATGCAAGCGCCATATGCTGCCGTTACAAAATCCGTGAAGTTCGATGACTGTATCAGAAGGATGAACCACGTGCATGCGCTGCTCTGTTTTCTGTTTTCTTTTATGCTCTCAGACATTCCATTGCTGGAATATTCTGTTGCTTTGCTTTTGGCTTCAGTTATAGACGAAACGCGTGTTCAATTACAAGTGCGACAAGTAAAAGTGAATTGCAGATTATTATACATTAAAGTTAGTAAACCAAAGGTAAGACAAAGCCAACTTAATTTAACTTTACAATTTACAGCAGTTCAAGAACGAACTAAAGGAGAAATAAAAGTGTCGTGCGGTGAAAAAGAAAAATTTGAGGACAGCCAAATGAAAAATGTAGAGGAATTGGGAATTGCTGTTTTTAGAAAAGGAAGTTCTGTGGAGTTGCTTGGTAAGCTGATTCGTTTTTTTGTTTTCATTTTTCCGCCTATTAATTATATTTATAGATGCAAAAACTGTTGAGGACTTGGTTATCTCAACTCCAAAATTATAAAAAAAAATATTTTAAAGATAATAAATTTAATATTAATTTAAATGGCAACGACCCAAACAACCCTAAGAAAAATTAGCTACAGAAAAATTTATGAAATAAATGAAGCTAAGTACTGAACATTTTTAAAATTGTTTTCCTTGATTTATTAGCCCACCAGATGGGTACCCATTTCACCACCGTCCTGACGGAAACCCATTTCACTACCGACCTGGCGGGTACCCATTTCAGTACCCACTAAAAGACCATCCAAATCACTAGTACGCGGTAAACGAAGTGGTGTCACTGGTCCCCATGTCCAATGACATTGCGGGTAAAAATGGAAATGACGTAAAGCATTGCGTAGGGTTTGTCGGCGAACAAGCGGTGGTCTGTTAGGGGTTGGCGATATCACCACCGCCGAACTAGTACGCAGTACTGCAGGGATGTGTGTGCGCACAAAAACGCACTAAAAACATGTGAGTGTCAGCGTGCTCTAGAGTCCAGAGCAGCGGCAGCAGCAGAGAAAATGAATCGTGTGAATTATATAAATTCCACGCAGAAAAAATCTGAACCTGAATCAGTGTTTGTATTGTCTTTGGTTCGGGCATGGTCAATCGCCACCGCCAGTACGGCAGGGTATGTACCAGAGAACGGCAAGGGGTGTCACTTTTTGACACTCTACTCACACCCATTGAATTTTGTGTGCCGGGTCCACTTATTACCCTCAAGAAAAGTAAAACACTCGCACCCACCCTAAACCATGCCGGTGTTTGCGAGTGCGTACTTCGGGCACACGCTCACACATTGTGCATTGCTTCTATTTCACCAGACACCCAGATATTTTTTGTAGATGCGTGCCGGTCATTTTCACACTCATAACGAATGTAGGAGAAGCAAGGATTGAGCACAAAAAGGAATACGCAAAAATGCGTTGTAGGCAAAGTACACATTTTTTACCCGGGTGCCTTTAAGACACTCGGGTGTCATGAAAACACTCGGGTGTCATGGAGATACCCGAGTGTTGTTGCACTGATCTACTGATTTTTTTCCACTGATTTACACATATTAGCGGTCTAGTTCAGTCGTTAAAGGGAGTAGGAGGCACAAAAATGTCTGAAACGTCGGCCTGGATAAAAAGTAAAATTGATTGTGGAACATACACAGTCACCCAAACACATAAGGGGAAAAGTGTAATTTGGAATATTTTACGGGAAATTCTTCGAGAAGATGAAAGTGTGTTGGAAGGGTTTATTTTCTGCAGCACATGCCGAAAGGTGCTGAAATTTGTTCCAAACAAAACATCTAATTGGCTCGCCATAAATGTTGCATTGCATTAAGGCAACCAAAAGATGAGAAAAAAGTGTCGGAGCAAGACAAACAAGAAGCGTTGGAAAAATGCAGTCAATGGATTGTGCAAGATTGTCAGCCATTTTCTTCAGTTACTGGGGCCGGTTTTAAAAACATGGTGCAGTTTTTGATTAAAATTGGTGACACTTATGGGGATAACGTAGATGTGGATGACTTGCTACCTAGTCCGTCAACATTAAGTCGGAAAGCCCAGAAAGATGCTGAAGAAAAAAGATCGCTGATATCATGAGAAATAAAAGAAGCAGCGGATACTGGAAGACTAGCTGCCACCGTCGACATGTGGACTGACCAATATGTCCAACGAAATTTTTTGGGTGTCACCGTTCACTATGAAAAAAATTATGTCCTTTGCGATTTAATTTTAGGTCTTAAATCGATGGATTTCGAAAAATCCACCGGAGAAAACATTTTAAGTAAAATTAAAAGTGTCTTTTCTCAATTTAATATAGAAAACATTGATGAAGTCAAATTTGTAACTGATATGGGCACAAACATAAAGAAAGCATTAGAAAATAACATCAGGCTAAATTGCAGCAGTCATCTATTTGCAAATGTTTTACAAAAATCATTTGAAGAAGCAACGGAACTAAATGAAACAGTGAAGACATGCAAGAAGATTGTGAAATATTTTAAAAAGGCAAATTTGCAACACAGATTAAACACTACCTTAAAAAGTTCATGCCCCACCAGATGGAATTCGAACTACTCTATGCTGAAGTCTATCGTTGATAATTGGGTGGCTGTTGACAGAATATTAAGCGAGCAAGGGGCCGAAAGTTTGATGAATTTAAATAAATCTACATTGAAAATTCTAGTAGGGTTATTAGAAGACTTTGAAAGAATTTTTAAAGAACTGCAAACTTGCAGCTCGCCTTCAATTTGCTTTGTACTGCCGTCAATTACAAAAATTTTTGAGCTTTGTGAACCAAATGCCATGGACATCTCATCAATTGCTTTGATAAAATAAAAAATCAGTATTAATATGGTTAACATATGGCAACAAAATTTGAGCATGTTGAGCTTCTTTCAATACCTGCAAGTAGTGCAGCGGCTGAAAGAGTATTTTCGCTAGCAGGCAATGTCATAACCGAAAAGCGGAATAGATTGGGACCAAAATCTGTTGACAGCTTAATTTTTTTACACTCGTATTACAAGCATTTAACCAAATTAGAATAAGTTTTTTTTTCTTTTTAATTTACATGTTTTTTTACCTATTACATATATTTTGATTAATTATCAGCATTTGTTATTATTTTTAATATTTACCTAGTCATTGAAGGCGCAAAGATGCTAGTCTAAGATTAAAATCAAACGAAAGTAAAAAAAGACTTAATGAACTGTTTCTCCTAATATAATATTATCATTTTTATATTTCTAAGTTTGTTATTAAAGTTTTTCAGCACGCAATGAAGTTGTAAAAGAATAGTTTTTTATTTTCAATATATGTACATACGTGGCTCAAAGCCAAAAAGATCCAGTGGCAAATAAAAAGTTTAAAGTGCTACAAATTTTAAAATAGACGAAAAACCAAAAATGTTTAAACGCCAGTTTGTTGTATGTTTTATCACAGTTAAAAAAGGAACTTTATTTGCTTAAATATTGCTCAGTTTTAAAAATAAAATAAAAACTTAAAATATATCTTAAATACAGGTCAAAGCCAAAATGATCCATCCACAAACTAATTTAATATTATTCGAATAAGAGGTTAAACAGGTATTTTAATACTTAGTATGTAATCCCCTAACCTTTATTACGGCTTTTAACCTACTGTTCATGGAAGAGACCAGCTTCCGAGTGCTTTCCGAGCTTATTTTGTACCACTCCTCCAGCAGAGCATTTTTCAGGTAATTTTTGGTAAAAATCCTGGGATTTTGGGTGTTTTTCCCCACCGCAGCCCATAAATTTTCAATAATATTTAAGGTTGGATACTGGAACGGGGGAATCATCAAGTGAGGCAGTTCCAGATAAGCTAGGACTGCACTATTCCGGACGAATGTTTCGGGTCTTTATCCTGGTAGAACCGGAAATCACGACGGATTCCTAGTTTCTGGAAGCTTTGTTGCAAGTTATCGGCCCCAAATTTACCCAAAGGTAAAGGACAAAATAGGGAAGTAGTGCAGTGTGAAAACTGTACACCGGTTTCTGCGCAACCATGAATTCAAGGCCCGAGTATCCTGAAAGAAGTCTTCTGTAAGTCCGAAAAACAAAGGGATAAGGTTGGCGATCGCAAAAACCAACTTGGACAAGGATTTGGAGTTCTGGAACACCGTGATTTTTGCAGACGAGTCCAAATTCAACCTTTTTGGGTTCGACGGAAGGAACTTTGTGTGGCGAAAGCCCAATAGTGAGCTGGATCCCAAACACGTAAAAGCGACAGTCAAGCACGGCGGAGGAAGTGTCATGGTATGGGCATGCATGTCGGCAGCCGGCGTCGGAAACTTGGTGTAAATAGAGTCTACGATGGATAAGCACATGTACTTCAATATTTTCAAATGAAAGTATTGGGATGTGTCTACCTGTTCCTCCTTTCCCTTTATTAATTACATTTGTCGGTTGTAATAGTTAATAGGTTTCTCGGTAATGGGGATATTGTTCTGATTATCTTCTTGCGCGCTATGTATGCTTGCGCCTGCAATATTGGATACCTCACAAAAAAGGTTCTCGTTGAGCCTTACCCTTGATAACGCATCTGCTACATATGTTTCTTTTGCTGGAAGACATTTTATTTTGAAATCGAATTCGTTTAACTTTATCTTCCACCTGTGTAGCTTCATATTTGGTTCTTTTAGGTTGTTCAACCATACTTATTGTTTGTGGTCACTAAGTATCACAAATGTTTTACCAAATAGACATTATCGAAAAAACATTTTATAAAAACTGGGTAGCTGTGAATGGGGTCTGACGGCTCGTTTCTTCAGCTTGAGTTTCATAGGCATTGCTTTATTTTCGAAGTTAGGAATGAACTTCCCACGTAGTTCTAAAAATGACTTGATCTGTTTTGTAGTTTCAGGACTCGGAGACCTAACTATTGCTGAAATCTTGTTTGGATTGGGTATTATTCCCTCTGGTGTGACTATATGACTAAGGACTTCGGTTTCCTTCTTCATAAATTCACATTTTTGCATTTGCAATTTTAAACTTGCATTTCTTAACTTTCCGAATACTTTTCTTAAAAACGACAAGTGTTCATCCAATGATGGGGAGAAAATTATTATGTTATCTAAGTTTACTAAACAATCTATGAAGATCAGATCTTTCAATAGTTTGTTCAAGCATCTTTGTGAAAGTTGTAGCTGCGCTTGCCAGCCCGAATGGCATCAGAGTGTATTCGTAATGGCCATGTTTTGTGGAAAATGCTGTTATCGTGATTGAATGGGGTTCCATTGGGATTTGATGAAAACATTTAGCCAAGTCAATCGTTTTAAAATGCTGACATTTTCCCAGTTTGTCTAGTATCTCATTCATCCTAGGAGTTGGGAATTTATCTTTGATGGTAATCTCATTGAGACCTCTATAATCTACAACGAGTCGGTATTTTTGCTTTCCTTATGCATCGATCTTTTTTGTGATCATGGAAATGGGTGAACAGTGAGGCGATTTCGATTTACGAATTATTCCTTGCCTGATCATATCTTTTATTTGCTTATTAACTTTCTTGTCATGTATCTGCTCATACTTATATGGCCTCCGATATACCGGATCTTCATGCTGGGTTTGTATGGTATGCTTGACGGTACATGTGAAAGTCAAATTGTCACCTTTTCTATACTGCAAGTCGTTATACTCATATAAGACCTTCTTCAGCTTTTCCTTTTCTTCGCTATTTAAATGTTCTAACCTTAATTCGTTACTTTCACTTAGTTCATTATCTAGTGCGGATGTGAAGTATTGATCAATCTCTAAGGATAGGTTGGGATAGTCAGAGGTGATCATATCCTTCGTTGACGATATATCGTCGCATGCAGGTGTTGTTTGGCCTGCTTCAATATATTATCCACCTGAAATGAATGGTAATATTCTTCCTCTTAACCCAACAGTATTATCCTTGCAACTAATTACTGCCTGACTGGCTATTAGATATTCTCGGCATAGCAATATATCGTAATTGCTAGAAAAGTTATTAGGTGATCATATTATACTTTTTCTTAGATTAACAATTCCATTGATTGCGTGGACCTTTACGTTTTCTTTAGTTATTTTGGCATTCGTGAAATTTTCTTTCATGATGTTGATGGAAGATCCCGAATCCACGATAACTCTGAATACTTTGTTATTTATATTAATTTCTATATAGGATCCTAATCGGTTTCTACCGAGGCTACCTGATGAAAATGTACGTCCATTTTCATCTGATCGCTCTGGCTTTCCCTAGCTCTTTTAGTAGGTTGTTTGGGCCTACTGCCACTAGCTTGTTTATTCTGGTTATGGTAATTCATTCGATTTTGAGATTGAATGAATTTCGGAATTTCTGACGAAGGCCTTGATTACTATAAATATTTCGAGATGAATTCGTTTGATGCAAATTCTGGGATGGTTTCTGGTTATTATTACTTTTATAATTTAGATAATAGTTTCCAGTATTCCTACTGTCGGGTTCCGCAGCCCGATATTTAGTCGGCATAATTAAAATCCTATCCAGTGGTACAGCACTAAAGTTAAATGTTTATTATTGTTTGTCATTTGCACTGCCCACTGCCCACATTGTTATACACACGGCCTATGCAGCCGCTCTCTCGCCTTCTCTCTCTCCTTGCCTTCTTTCTTTCGACTTTTCTATCACACTCTCAATCTTTCGTCATCGCTATTTTTCTCTCCTTGGAATCTGTCGCACTCTCGCTTGCAGTAGGGCACGGGCAATTCGGCCCGCCTGCCCTCAAACAGTCTGGATATCGCCGCGCTCGCATTAGCGCACGGGCAATTCAGCCCGCCTGCCTTTGCAGCGCCTGGACGTAGCTCTTCAACCGACACTGTCGTTGAACCGACCCATCGCGTCTTCAAGTTGACCCCGTCTTGAATCGAGCTAAACAGACTCATGGTGCCTTTCTCATATTTCCTCGACTCTATATCGTATTTCCACATCGTATTTCGTATAAACAAAAATAAACTGTATCAAACTTAAATCTCGTCTATTTCTATTCGCAAACAACGCTGCCGAAAAAGCTCGGTAGCTCAACACCTACTATTTGATTGCTGTAGTCTTTGCCTATCTTTACCCACATTCTTCTCTTCTGTATTATTTTCATACAATCCCTCTTCTTGAGCTGCTTTTTTAAGGTTTAGTATTGTTGTTATATCTTTACTCGATAGGGTCATAAACAGTCTATCCGGTAGTTTCCGGGATATTACATCTTTCACTGTATTCTTCAATGCATTGCTATAAATTAATCTATTGGATGGATCTTCGTCCTGTATTAACTTATTGCTTATAGCACTAGTCGACACGACTTTTTCGCTGTCGCCCAAAGTACTTTTTCTGATAGATTTGGAGATTTTTTAATTAATTAATTAATTTTTTAAAGAATTATGGTTTTCTTTCCAGGTTTAGTTTTATTTAAGAATTTTTTATAAATTTGGTATTTTTTTTCATAGGTTGTGCTATTATTATTTTTGGGGGCCATCAAATACGTCGTCTTTAACTTTTGCCAGCGACAGACGGAAAACCCGTTTTAAGGTAATTCATCGATTCACCTTCGTTATCCAGTGCTTTAACAACATTTTTTATCAATCCTAATATAATGTCTTAATTTTTCACAAGAGCTGCGTTTTGTACGTTGTGATGTCCTAAAGTATTTTCGTTCCGTTTTTCCCAGTTCTTTCTTGAGTAATGCTCTTTTCTATCTCGGCTATCCCATAGGCACAGGAAGCAACAGTCGTTTGTATAACCTAATACAGTTAACTACTACTACTTTTAAGTCACACGCGACCTTCCACTGGTGTTCTTTATGTTTAATATTTTCAAATAATTTAGTCATTGTTTGATATGACTCTTTCATATTAACAGCATGGGCGATGGGAATAGACGGCTTTTGATTTCTATTGTGTAGCAAAATAGCCTTTAAACTTTCTTTACTGCTGTCAACAAATAACCTACAATCGTTTGGGTCGTAATATTCACACAGTTGCTTGAAGAGGCCGAAAATGTCGTGGCAAACGCACATGTTATCCTTCGTCATATAAAACTGTGCGTGAACCAAGTGACGCGTCCGGAAATTAGTTATTTTGACATCTTCCCTTAATAAACGGGCGTCCTTTAAAATAGATCCAAGAATCTGAGCTTTACCTTTAGGAAGTTCCAGGACCCTCACCAAATCGTTCAATTGTTCCTGTGAAAGTGGCTTGCAATATTTATATTCTCCTTATTGGTCATTACTTGAATCCGTTGTTCCATGCGTCGAAAAAGGCATCTCCTCTTCTTTGCGTTTTAATGGCGATATTTGCTTCAAAGGAGGAGCAGGAAGCGTAAAGCCTTGACGAGACTGTTGCGGGTAGTTATACTTCATGTTTAGACAAATTCCAGTTGTTTCGAATCAACAAAATAAACGTTCAGAGATGTTATTTTTTGGTTTTCTCCATATCATTGGAGTTCCAAATCGAAATTGTTTTCTAAAAAAAATATGTAAGAAAAAAAGTAATGCTTAGTATTTTTTGTGCACTTCATAGCTTGTGATTTAGGGTAACTTACTTTTCCTCTTTATCATCACCAAGGCTTAGGTATAAGGAATAAAAGTAACTGTCCACACCATTTACACTCCAACATGAACGGGTATTGTATATATCCGAGATTGATCCATACTTAAAACCTACCTAAAACGGTAAAACCAAAATTAGGTCCCTTTGGTTTTTTTGCAATCCCATTTTGGAAGTTGGACCAACAACGTACCGGATGGTATTTTTCAGGTAAAAGTCGTTTTGGGTCGTTTTGGTCAAACGGTTATAACCTAGACGTTTATTTTTATATTTTTATAAGCGATACCTTAAACAACGCCCAATCAATGTGTCTATCTAAAACCAAAAATCAAAGCAATCAAACTTTTCCTGAGTTTTCAAAGTCAAAATTTCGAGAAAAAATACCGAAAAAAATTATGAAATTTTAATTTGAAAGGCTAATATCGTCCAGATGTTAAGTTGCAGCTACAAAGTGTTTGGGTTGGATATAGCTGCATTTGTCAGCTTTTCAAAACTGCAAAGTTCAATACAACCAGTTGTATGAAATTTAAATTATGTGAAAAATAGAAGCACTACCTATACCCAAAAAAAAAAATTTTTTTTAAATTCTTTAAAAAAAAACTAAACCTGGAAGAAAATAAACATTCTTTGAAAATTTTTAAACATCCAAATCTATCAGAAAAAGTAATTTTTGTCGACTGCGGAAAAGTCGTGTCGACTAGTGTAATTAGTTAGAGATTCTATATTTGCTTCGGGAGAAGAATTCAAATAAATAAAATGCCTCAAATGTAGTTTTGAACATATTTTATTTGTTTTGCAATGGCAATGCAATGGCAGGAATGTATCTGTAGACAATTGCAGACCGCCCTGATTAGGCTTCACACTAAAATTAAGCAGAACCCAATTAATGGAGCAAATCTATATCTACAGATACACAGTAGTCTTGTACATAAAAATTACTTTGATTGTATTTTACTTACAACCAACCACACCCTTCTGGGCATACCATCATTAAAATAATTTAGCATTGCAAAAAATTCTTTCTCACCGAATTTATTTATTTGTCGAACGCCACCATCAATTTTTGCATTACCATTTGCTGACTGTTGCTGACACAGTCGAAACATAATTACATTTTCCATTTTTGTTGCTAAATTTTGAGAAAATGCAGAGTACAAATTTTTTGTTAGTTGTTTTCAACTGTGTTTTTCATGGATGGTAGATGGTGGCTGGTATCCTGTGTGAATTGAGGTTACACATAATTTAAAAATTTCCACCGTTCGCCGTAAATGTGCTGTGTAGGAAAAGGCTGTAAATGCTCCAAAAGAACCACTCAACATGTGCGTGTTCCATTCCACAATTCCACTCTTATTTTTTGGTACTCAGTATTTATTTTGGGTATGCAAAGCAAACCTTATAGATTATTGCTGGCCCCATTTGAAAATTCCACTATATATCATTCATCGCCTTTAACCAGACTATTATGTCAAGTGATCGCGAGGCAGAGTCCGATTTCACGTACCACTCGTACCATCACACAGAAGATCACTGAGTCAAAAAAAATGGCTTTGGATGATTTTATAGCTACATCAGACTGTCTGGTGTTAGTGTTCATAGTTTACTCCAAGTTGCCTCAAATAACCTTATCGCTGGGAACAATTTCTGCCCAGTAAAGGCGAAATTCCGACGTGGGCAGCCATGAGAAAATTCCTAAGTGAATGACATCTATACCTCGAAGCGATTGAGAATGCAGGCACCTCCATGTTTTTATTTTCCAGATCAGAAAGGAAAGAAACTCCTTCCAAGAAGGTTAATTTCTTTGAGGCAAAGGTCAGCGTCAAAACGAGAACATAAAACGTTTGCTCAAAGGAACCTCATCCCGTGCGTCAATGTAATCGCTTTCTTAAAATGTCAGCTTACTACATAAAGCAGCAAAAATTACGTATGAACTGTTTTCCTAGAGAGCATCAAATCAAAGACTCCACGAGTCAGCATAACTGCTTCATGTGCAAGGGGTTCCACCACACACTTCTGCACCGTGGTAACCCCCATCCAGAACCCTCTACATCAGTTCCCTCGAGTCTAAACCCAAATCAAATTATACAGTCCACTTCATCCTCCAATGTCCAAAATTATTTCACAGCAAGCACACAGGGTGTTCTGCTAGGCACGGCTATTACAAATATATGACATTCGGGAACTAGCTATAAAGCACATGCACTGATCGATTCTGGGTCAGGAGCAACGTTCATCTCAGAACGTGATGAATTCCTTTTCAAACCATCCGAGGTAGCCTTCAATTTCTCTTTCACAAAAAGTCCGAGCTAAGATCTTTATGCAAGAAATCTGGCTTAACGAGCTCAAGTGGGATGATTCTTTGCCAACAGACCTCCTGAAAAGATGGCAGGACTTTCTCTTTAGCTATCCTGCTCTCCAAGAAATTCGTATACCGAGATGGGTGCATTATCACCCCAGAGTGAATTTGCAGTTCCACGGGATTTGTGATGCATCCCAACGCGCTTTCGGCGATGCAATTCACGTTCGTGTAGAGAGTGAACAGCAGGTCTCTATCCATCTAATCTCGGCAAAGACAAGAGTTGCTCCGGTGAAGACCGTGTCCTTACCACCAATTCCTTGGAATTGTGCTGCGCGGTTCTCTTTGCTGAACTGTCCTCGTCTTTCCTTTCCCAACTGTCCCTTGACTGCTACGAATGCTTTTATTGGACAGACTCCACCATAGTGTTAGCGTGGCTAAACAACATTTGTAGCTAACCGAGTGACTAAGATCACACAGTCCGTCAGCAAGGGAATATGGTCTCACGTCAGATCGGAGCACAACCCTGCTGGTCTAGCTAGCAGAGGGGTTTCATCCCAAGGTTTGGCTAGCAGCAATCTGTGGTGGCATGGTCCAGACTGGCTAAAACTGGCAAAAGACCAATGGCCAATCCCATCAGAATATCCGCCCGAAACAGATTTGGAGCAACACACGGTGAAGTGCAACTTATCCAAGTCTTCACTGGAGTCCAGTATCGTAGACCGCTTTTCAAAATTTGTGAAAGCTATTAGAGTTCTAGCTTATGTTTTTAGGTTTCTCAAGAGGTGTCAGAAATCTTTCCAGTCGAGCTCAGTAGCCGTGAACTATCCGAAGCACAAGAGCGTATGATCATCCATACTCAACGCGCGGAGAACGCAAAGAGTTTCAGCGCTTGCTAAATAAGCAGCCACTTCCACCGTCTAACTGCATCAATAACTTAAATCCATTCCTGGACCAAATAGGGGTCATCAGAGCATGCGGTCGTCTGAATACATCCGAGTCCCTAAATTTTGATGAAAAGCACCCGATCATTCTCCATTACGTGCATGTGTTAGCACGTCTTCTAAATGCATGGTGGAAACCAACTAATGATTCGGCTCATCTGATCCAAATACTGGATCCCAAAACTGTGGACCTTAGCTAAGACGACTATCAATTCTTGTCGAGTGTGTGTGGTCCATCGACGGAAGTTGCAAACCCATCTCATGGGAGACTTGCCCGGGGAGAGGACCAGGTTTTCTAGTCAATTCACTCGATGGGGGTTCCATTTCGCTGGACCATTTGAGATCAAGACCTATACAGGTCGAGCCTTCCGCATCCCAATGTTTACAGGTTCACGTCGACATCAAAATACACATTTGAAGAATTGTCAATCCTCTGCTCCAAAATAGAAGCGTGCTAGGCCATTCTAGGCCATTCTAGGCCATTTCCTAGTTGGCGGCCCGCTGATTTCTGTTGATGAGCCAGAAATCAAAGAGGACGCAGGGTCAATCATCAACAGATGGCAGCGTCTTAAGGCTCAAAACCAACAGTTCTGTTTTGGTTGTCGTCAATGAAGGCAACCTACCACTAAATTAATGGCGCCACTTTTTGTTGCAATTATATTGCAAGGAGGGGAGGATGTTCATGCCGAAAAGCATGCACCATGCGCCCACCCAAACCCGAACCAACATCCAACATAAAGCTCAAGGACAATGTTCCTTCGGAGAAGCGGTGTTTAGATTTAAGCTTTTCCTGTACATATTAGTTTTACCAATAAAATTAAGAAAGAAACACGCACGCATTTTGTTTCGTCATCCTATACACGACCAATCGACAACACCTCTCATCCCCAAAAAGCCGACCACACATAACCACCACACCGGAAAATCAAGAAACTACTGGCAGGAACTCACACTACAATCACTCATAATATTCTATTGGTAACAGTGCAGAAAATAAAGGGTGTCGGGTTTCGCAGTCCAGTATTAGGCGTAGACACAGAATATAGCCAGCGGTGCTGAAACAACGTAAATCTCTAGTATCATTGTTCATTGTTTGCACTGCCCACTGTACCACATTGTTTTACACACGGCCTATGCAGCAGCTCTTTCGCGTCTTCTTTCTTTCCTTCGTCTTCTTTCTTTCTTTCGACTCCACTATCACTCTCTCGATCTTTCGTCTTCGCTATTGTTCTCTCCTCTCGATCTGTCGCACTCTCGCTTGCAGTAGGTTACGGGCAATTCGGCCCGCCTGCCTTTGCAGCGTCTGGACTCTTCATTCGTCGCACTTGCATTAGAGAATGGGCCGTTAGGCCCGCCTCCTCTTGCAGTGTTTGGACTCTACATCGACTTCTACATCACCAATCTCGCTTTCGCTATCCTATCCGCACAAATTTCGTTATTGACAATAAACCGTATCTAACTTAAATCTCGTCTTTTAATATTCGCAAACTACGCTGCCGAAAAATCTCGGTAGCTCAACATTTGGTGACCCCGACGTGATATAACGTAATCAATTAAATCACAAAAAACATTACATTTCGTTCGCAATCAATTTCGATTGGCCCCACGGTTAATTTGTTCGGTTTTGCACAAGAAAAAGTAACAGTTCTCGCGTCGCCTGCTTAGGTTTTATTTTACGGTTCTTGCTGCGTTTATTGCAGGCGTTCCTCTTTGCGGCCATTTTCCCGCTAGAAACGTTTCTACCGAAGCTGCCCATATGGACGCAAGAAACGACGCTGTGACTGCTGCTGGAAACAGGGTGCCTTTCTTGAAGCTGAAAGCGCCGGCCTTATTAGCAAAGCTGAAACAATTGGAAGTTATCTGGGATAGCGCTGCTCTATTTAACTACATAAAGCTCGTTGAAGGGCTCAAGCAAATCGAAGAGCTGCACAACGAGATTTTGGGGCCAATTGGAGTTTTCAAGATATGTACATCAATGCCAATTGAAGCGGTCGATTGTTGTGCCGGCTACACCTGATGGAGCAGAGGATAAGGAATCCTATTTAATGTTCGACGGTGGTCTTGATGGCATCAACACAGTTGGACTTGCAGCGGACTCTGTTTCTGCTCAACTTACTTTCTCAATGTCGATCCGTCAAATATCGTGGAGTCTTTGCAAGTGCTCCATTGCGAGTGGCGAGTGGCTCTTCCAAACGCTTTGAAGAAGTACCCTCCATCTGCAGACGGACCTAACGCTAGACATCGTGCTGGATCTCGAGCTCTGTTGGACCAAGGCCTAACCGGGCCTCCCAATTTATGATTGGGTATGAACTGGCCCCAGGGTGTAAGTGGGGAGGCGGGCTGTGCGCGGGGTAAAAGGCCACCGCGATTGATGTGTAGACGAGGGGCGTGTGGTGAGTGGTGTGAGTACTGCGTACCCTTAGGTGCGAGTGGGGCGTGGTGCACACGTGGCTGGTGGGGGCCAGGGATACTCCCACTCGCGTCTAGCGAGTGCAGTGCAGGCGTATGCCTTTGCTGGGGCCTAGACGAGGGGGCGTGCTGCGGATGGCGTGGTTGGTGGGTGCAGCCTGCAGGCAGTGGTACCCTTCACTCGTGGCTAGCGAATGCGGCGCAGGGTTACACCGGGCCTGCTGGGGGGCATCATCAACTTCCAACATAAAGCTCAAGGGCAATGTTGCAGAGCGGCGAAGCGGTGTTTAGAGTTAAGATTTCCCTATAAATATTAGTCTTACGAATAAAGTGACGAAAGCCACAAACACGCTTTTGTTATTCGTCGTTCTATACACGACGAGCCATCAACACCCCTCATCCCCAAGAAGCCGACCACATATCCACCACACCGGAAAATCAGCAAACTACTGGCAGAAACTCCCACTACAATTGGCAGGCAGAAGGATCAAATACAGGATTCGCCTGCAGTCAGTGTCACTTGAATTAACTATTGGGGTCCCTTATACTACAAGCCAGATGGGCGCAATCAAACGACCAGTCTTCATCTGTCTTGCCATAAAGGCAGTCTGGTTGGAATTGGTATAAGATCTGTCAGCTGCAGCCGATGGTGCGTGCAAGTTGTGTAGGTTTACTTGGGTCACTTTTGTCAAATTCGTCGTCGAACGCAGCATCTCGTATCATTCGTATACACCGGCCGTCAAATTTTCAAATCGGTTTTTTTTATTTAATACATATACATTTTGTACAAACACTAAAAACACGAAGACTTTCGTACAAGTACGACTGTTCTGTTCCTGCTTACCGGTGTTTTGTAGAAAGAGTTATAATTTGAGAGCTTTAGTCCGGCCACCGAATTGCCTGATGCAATCCAGGGCTCCTGGACCAAAGCTATGTCAGCGGGCCCTTGCTCCATGGCAATGTGGAGCTCCGCTGATGCTGTCTTGCTCTTATGCAAGTTGAGCTGCAGCACACTCAGTCTCATGAGCAGCTGGCTCCCCTGCGTATGACGGGTTGGCTACGATGGTCAGGTCGCCGTCCTCTTCTTCCGTGTCATTTAGCGCCAGACCCTGGGCGGCCGCTACCATGGTATCCAGACCGAGGTCCTTCTCAACTTCGCCTGCCTGCAGGGTGTGGGCGCCTTTGTCGCCAGGTTGACGCTTTTTGAGGCGCAGGTAGACACTGCCCATGCCCCATGCCATTTTCCCGTATTTGGGGTATAGGAGATCCTCCGCTGCTTTGTTTATCTGGAGGATCACATGCTGGCCCCCCTCGTTGGGTAGTGGGCTACCGGCATGCAATACCTTCCAGTCAGCGGTCGGTATCTCTGGGTTCTGTCGCTGTAGGAGCTTCAGCGCGCGATCCCCTTGGATTGCGATGGGGAAGAGCACCTTTGCCTTTGGTATGGACGGGATTAGCTCCCTGTCCACCACCTCCAGCTTGGCCCCCTCCCACATCGCTTCCAGTTGGCAGACCGTTTGCGTCAGCCACTTCAGCGTCGGGTCGTCCTTACACTTCAGGATTTTTACCCCATTCAGCCACCCAGCACCATCAAAGGTGGGCATGGGAGCTGTTGGGTTCTCATCCATCCGTGCAAACAGGGAGTCTACCAGCCGCGCGTGGACCATTTTCCACTGCGCCGCTGTTATCCTCCCATTCTCATCACGTCTGTCGATGAGAGCTACTATCAGGTGTCTCTTGGACACATCGCTGATCCGTTCGCCTGACCCTTGTTTTGCCTGTTTCGGTGTGGGTTCCGCTCTCTTAGGACCACGCTGCCGCTTGCTCGCCGGAGTGACGGCACTGTCGGTCGAGCGCTGCCTTTTGGTAGCCAGCAACTCTTCCACCTTGTTGGCGTGCTGGCTCGTCGATGCCTTCATCTGTGGCACCTGCGCGTAGTACTTACGGCCCTCTTCTACCTTCAGCTCGGCCCAAGCTAGCTTAGATTTCTCCTCCTGGGAGATATCCGCCTTGCCTTGGAGCCTGCCTACTATCATGAGGGCCGCCTTATATTGGGATTTGGCCTTCATTCCTTCCCTCGAACGCTTCGGCCCTTCCCTGCGCAGGGAGCTGGTGCCTGGCTCGGGCGAGTGAAGAAGGCTATCCTCTTCTGTCTTGCTGATGGATAGCACGCTCTCCAGGTCCGAGTCTGCCTCGACAACGGCACCTGCGCGGCTCATCTTACAGCGGGGGGTTGTGGCAGTAGTATTAAAACTGACGTGACCTGCTCCCGTCACGTCCGAGTTGTGGCCACTGGCGACACGCAGAGAGGATTGCTCCTCCCCGTGCCCGCCGGTGGTAGCAGCCACGCTTCCCACCGACGTTTGGGTTTACATCCCAACCCGTGCTTGACCATTGTCCTGCTCCATACTTGGCCCGAAGGTCCATACGGCTGATATTTATCGGGGGGGCCACCCCCTAGCGTTTTAGGCCTACCCGCCAGGCACCTCTAGCCATGGCCCTGACCCAGCTTCCCCGACTCGAGGTCGAGAAGACGCCAGGCCATTGCCTTAGCTAGACACTGCATTGCCTCGGACGGAGCAAGCGACAATGCATTACCTTTGTCCGGAATAATGCAGTGCCCATTGCCCAGCCGGCAGCCTAGTGAAGGGTTCAGCCAGGCAAAATAATAACATCAATATTGGCAACAAATTTAAGTCTTTTGTATATGAAAGTAAAGATGGGTTTCTTTAAAAGTTTAATTATCGAGAAAATTAAATAATTCAACAGGCAACATTGTCAGCTGTTTACTATAAGCAATCTAATCAAATTGTAAAAATGTAAGAATGTAAGAAATTCACAAAAAATTAGTAATTTTAAACTGTTATTGTCCTCATTTCGTGTAGAGCAATAAGACATCAACACATCTATCGGATCAAGCAGCATAAACTAAATTATAGCAAGTGGTGCGGTCTAACGTAAATCCACATCTCGATGTATTGCAATGCCCACTATTTAAAAATCGTTTGTTACCGCATATGCCTACGCACGGCAGTGGCTTTCTTTCGCTTATTTGTACATACAAATTTCTTGTACTCGGCTTAGCAGCAGCCAGAACTGCTCTAGCTCTCTCCTAATCGCGCTCTCTCCCGCTTGTTAAGCGTTGCCTCATAGGGCACGGCAAGTACGCCGTCAGCCCTTGCATTTTAGTCTTGAGCGTATACTCGAAAGCTAAAGATCATCGATCTTCATTCGTCGCACACATATACCTATATACATCTAGCTTAAATAAATCTGGCATTAAACCACATACATATATATTACCAAAAACCAATTGTAACCGTTTTTTAAATATCAACAGCTAGTGAAAAAGCTCCCTAGCTTAACAACATCTAACACCCAATACGAATACACTATTCAGCAGATGTTGCATGCACCTTATTTCGCACATTTTTCGACTAATCTCGTAATGCAATTGTGAAAATGAAAGGCATATTCCACAATAATATATACATTGTTTAAAGCTAGGTAATCAGTACAGAACAAATTTTTGTGACAAAAAGGAGCCTGTGACCAGTGTGACAAAATTCGAATGCACTAAAATCAATTAAAATTCAAATTTTGAATAAAAGCAAGCCAGAATGTACTATTTACGGAGTTTGTGTCGAGAGCTCAACCGAATAGGAACTCCGTGCGATTCAGTGAGGCCGGTTGTGTTAAATTTAAAAAAAAAAAAGTGAAAAAAAAAGAAATTTATAAAAATCAAGTGAATACAGCTCAGATCTTTATATTGCCTTTTTCGGATTCTGTAATATATAGAGTATTTTTTTTGTGGAAGGGTAAGAATACTTCTGGCAGGCTGGTCAAACCAGCTTGCAAAAAGATGGCAGACGACCGCTCAGCCGGCTGGCGGCCAAAAAAGACATGCTGATGAAATTTAGGAGTGATGAAAAAGCAGGGAGGCAAGAAGATTGATAATCAAAAATTTAAGTGCCTTGACGTAGAACAAAAGAATGAAATCATGGAAGTATTTTGTAATATATCAGAAAAAAATGACACACACACAAACATGGACGAAAAAATTGAAGTACAGGGCGTACATGACTGCTTAGATGACGAGAAAAACTATGTGACTGTACAAAAGGCAGTAACTTTGAACAAAACCATTCTATAAACATAAAGGAGAAGCAGCGGTGAAGATGTGAAACTATGTGAAACAATAACAAATTTAAAAGCGGTCTTTTTCTTTTTGAAAAGATAAGACATTTTAAATTAAATGGATTCAAAAATATTGTTCCCTTAGGAGCAGCTCTTTACAAAATTTATTTTTCAAGTGCTTGGGCAGCAAATTTGATGGTAAAAAACGAGGATTTAAAAAAAATGTGTATTGATGCTTTTATTTCGAGAAATTATGTGGAGGGGTGTCCCTATTAATTTTGTCAATCGAAGATCTAAAGGTAAATATAAGTGCTGATGTAGAAATCAAAAGTATTGAGAGAATGCAAAGAAAGAAAAAAATTAATGAAAATGAGAAACAAGGAGAAAGAGTTTTGGACCCAACTGAAAACATTAAAATAGGTTTTGAGGGGTCAAATATTCAAGAAAATGTAATACTGTTCCGATGACTAGACAATGCTACAAGTGTGGTAGATTAGGACACACTTCGGCTCGGTGCCGAGGAAAAGAAAGATGCTTTAAGTGTGGCAATACTGAATGTCAAAAGGACTGTAAGAACTTAAAATGTATTCTATGAAATAGCAAGAAACACTCTGCCAGAGATCGCTTTATATGTCCAGTATGGGGTAAAGAGCAAGATATAATTAAAATAATGACTATCAAGAGAATAGCGCGAAAGGAAGCTTTAAGTAATTATTCAGTTCAACAGAATTATAGTAATATTCACGGTTATGAAACTAATTTTCCTCCTTTGACTAAGGAAACAAACAATGTAGCCAACAAAGACGAGCTTTGTAATCAGGTGCTCAAAAAACACTCATATGTGAGTAGGTTGGTCAACAAACCAAGTGTAACAAAAATGATACCCCATTTTTCTTTAGAGTCATATATTGATGATTCAGACAAAAATAGAAAACCATCTTTTCCTAGTAAAGAAAATCAAGAGACAACAGGAGTCATGCAGCAAATTATGCATTTGCTAACCATGCTAGTTAACAATAACCAGATGCATGGGAATTTTTGTATGTCCAAAGATGCTGGAATCGATAGAAACAATTATGAATGGAATAAAATAGTGATACAGGAAAGAGAAACAACTGTAAACAATCAAAATGGGTATTAGGATAGTACAATACAATGTTCAATCGCTAAAAGCGAATAAAAATGATTTAGAATTTTATATTAACAATGAGAACTACAATTTTGCTATACTTTCGGAAACTTTTTCTCATGATCTCAAATTTAGAAAAATTGCAAACTTTAATTTGATTGAAAGACATAGAGATGATGGCTATGGAGGAGTTGCCATAGGTTATAAGAAAGATATCAAAATGAAAAAACTCACCTATGAGACGAATCATGATGTTGTCATAGCGTGTTCTTTAAATCTAACAAATAATATCACCTTAGCTTCTGTCTACTTTGAACCACATATGCCGATAGAAGAGTTCAAAACTGAAATTTATTCCTTGCTTACAAAACTAGATCCATATGAAATGGTTATATTGGCTGGTGATTTCAACGCCAGAAACATGTCCTTTGGAGATAGCATTACAAGCAGTAAAGGTAGTTTTATTGAAGAAATAATGTGTGAAGCAGGTTATGATGGTAGTCCGATTTTCAGAGCACATATTGATTCAAAAGAAAGATCGACACTAGATCTAACCTTTATTAAAAACCTCTCAATGGAAGATGGAGCTGCCGACCCCTTTTTATAGGTGGCAGTCATCATCATCCAATCAGAATTGAAATCAATGAATCATTAAAACAGCCTCAGAGGTTCCTAGCCAAAACTAAACTATTAAAAAATATTCCAAACATTACTGTAGAGGGTGGAGTAGAAGAAATTTCACGAGCAATTATAAAAGATTTTAAAGCAGCGACATATGTAATAGAAAATAACAGGACGCCCAAGTTGTGGTGGAACGAAAAACTTGCTGACTTATTCCGGGAATATTCTGAAGCTCAAAACAAAGCCAATCAAGAACCTTCCTTTGAAAATTATTGTTTGGCAGTAGACTTGAGAAGGAAATGGAAGAAATCAGTAAAAATAGCCAAAAGAGTAAATTTTGCAAGAAAGGTCCTGGAAATCAACATGCAGCCAAATACCAGATTAGCTTGGAGATTTCTTAAAAATCTCAAAAATTGTAATGAGGAGGTACTCACTGCCTTCGATCAAGACAACACGGTTAAATATCTAGAGTATCTAAGGGATCAAATACCGATTGAGACGAGATATGACAAAACATTGCAAAATAATATGTTATATGAAAACCCAAATTTCGAAGTGTCAGACATTGATAGAATTTTAAACAAGGGTAAAAAAACAGCTGGAGGACTGGATGGAATAACATATTCTATGCTAGGAGCTCTCAACAGTCTTGCAAAAAAAAATCTGGTCAGAAGTTTCAACGATCTCTTGTCTAAAGGAAATTTTCCAAACGTGTGGAGAGAAATTAAAATTACACCCATTCCAAAGAAGTTTAAAGACTTGACTGACTACAAGAATTTCAGACCAATCTCACTAATCTCCGTCATGGCAAAAACACTCACTGCTATGGTTAAACATAGAATTGATGAGTTTATAGAACAAAAACAAATTCTACCATATAGAACATATGCATATCAGAAACATAAGTCTGCTTCAATGTGTATAAATGATGTCATCAATGTAATCAGCATGAAAAAGAAAAGCAGAAAAGCTGTAGTATTGGTAGTATTAGATATAAGCAACGCATATAACTGTGTCAATCTCAATACACTCAAACTTATCATGCGAAGTGAAGGTTTTCCAAGTATTCTATTAGACTGGATTATTAACTTCAGGAGTTAAAGATTTCTAAGAATGGGAGATACAATGGTAGAAGTTAATGGGGGCATTCCTTAAGGGTCGTGTCTGTCTTTTCAACATTTACACAAAAAGGTTACATCAAATTAATGATGTAACCTGCTGAGAGTAATATGCAAAGAAGATTAAAAGAATTTGGTAAATGTTAAATGCATGGACAACCTCTCAAAAATTAACGAAATTTTTTTCCTGGATTTCCTGGATTTATCATGAATTTAGGTAAAAAAATTTCGTGGCGGTCGCTTCTAGTTTTTTGTTTAAAGTTTAGCTATTTTCAGACCAAAAATGGCTTGCGCGGTTCACTTGCTGTGTTGTTGTTGTTGTTGATTCTTTGTGTGGTTTTTCATGTTTTTGTTGTCCTTTTAGTTGTTGTTGTTGTTTTGGATAATTGTTATTGTTTTGCGTATTTTTTTGCGTTATTATGAGATATTTTAACCAATAAATAAGAAAGCGATAGAAATGTGTTTGGTATGTATAGTATAATTGACCTGCAGAAAGAAAAGGAATATATGTTTAAAATTGATAAAAGTCTATACTCTGTAGGAGCTGAGCTTGTGGGAATAAAATTAGCGTGTGATATAATCTGCAGTCAGAATTACAATAAAACTGTATTGGTATGTGACTGCCTGGGTGCAATAAACATTGTAAATAACAAGGACTCTGACTCGTATATAGCAAAAGATATATTTGACTGTATCAATGCATCAAGAATTGAAAAATTAGAAATTATGTGGGTTCCTGGGCACTGGGGTATTCACATAAATGAAATAGCTGATAAAACTGCAAAAAGGGCTGTTTTAGAAGAGATGGCAATCTATATTAAATTTAGCACCAGCGAAGCTCTAAGGGAAATTAGAATTAAAATTGACAATAAGTGGAATGACGAGTACAAGAAACAAGTAAAATTAAATGAACCTTTTGCTAATATCTTTCCAAATGTACCTAAAAAACCATGGCATGTCCAATTAAATTGGAAAGCCAAGGACATAAAACTATATAATAGAATAATAATAGATAAAGAATATTTATTTAGCATTAAGGCAGTGACCACAAACAGATGTGATACATGTAATACGATTGAAAATGTTGAGCATTTAATTTTCGACTGCCAGAAGTATTTTAAAATTAGAAGAAAATTTAAGATATTTAAATACTTCAATAATTTGAAGGACTTACTCTGTCGAATAGAACCTCTTTATTTTAGAGAACTTGCAAAATTCATACAGGAGGCAGGTCTGAGCTTTTTCAATCATTTGTTCATAGTAATAAAACCCAAACAATATAGCTAATCGTCATATGAGATTGAAACATTCAGCCAAGCTGCAATCGTAGTTACACAAAAAGGAAAAAAAAACGCAATATTTAAAAAAAAAAAAAAAACAAAGTCTAAGAATTAAAAACCAAAAATTTGAGTAAAACTAATATACCTCCACTGAATAAAATATAGAATTTGGTATGTTCGGGCCAGCCGCTAACCAACAGGCCTAACTTAGAATACACTTTAGAATAAAAGGCACTGTAAGCACCAGCATTCAGCAGCGCTGCTGCGCTCTCCCTCTGTAAAGGGCGCTCTGCAGCCGCCGCTTCGGCTCTAGCTTATCTAGCCGACGGTGCCAATTAATCAGTAATCTGCTAACCTCTCTGCGCTTTGGTTGCATTTGGATCTCGGTCACGTTTATCAGGTTGTGCTAAGAGCAAGCAATCGGCTTCCGCTATCAGCCGCTTGTATAAATAAAAACTATTAAATTTGGAACAATTCGGCTTATTATTTTGGACAAAATAGGTGCCAAAAAAGCTTGGCATCTCAAACATTGGTGACCCCGACGTGATTAAAGACATTGGCTAATCGCGTTTCGTATATACATTTAAATTAAACATTATTCGGGTCTGTGAAATTTGAATCACAACCAAATACATTTGTGCAGCGTTTAAAACGGTTTATGTGCAAATTCAGTGCGAGTGCGGCCGTCTGAGATTCCGTTGCTTTAATCGTTCGAATCTCTCATTCTATGCTCAGCCGCAGACACTGTCGTTGACTTTTCGTGTCTCTCATTCTCGCTCCAGGCGCTGTTCACCGTCGCATAATCGTCGAATCCTCCATTTTTTTATTTTTTTATTTTGTTTAAAGTTTAACAATGTACAGTTAAGCTGTCAGGGTAAGGAAATTACAAATCAATAATTAAAGGTAAAGGGCAAAAGCAAATACTCAGACCTGGTGGGGCTGATTAACGGCTCAAGGGCCTAAAGGGTCCCACCAACAGCCAAATTTAGGTTAGAGATAAGCCGGTAGCCGAACAATTTACAATTACAGCTATTTAAATTACATTAAGTTATTTGTTAATATTATTTTGACCATATTAGAGCTAGTATCAAAGGAAAACAGATAGAAAAATTTGTTATAGTTGCGGCAAAGGCTACGGAAAGATTCATAATCCAAGTAGTTAGAAAGACAGAGTTGGAGATGGAGAGGAAAGTAATGCCTAGTCGGGCGGAAAGGAACATTAATACTGATAAGGCTGATGAGGGCAGTCGATTCAACCTCACCAGAGAGAAGCTTATGGAGGAAGAGAACTCCTTGGCAGGTTCTACGGGATTTAAGAGAGTGGAGGTTAATTAAGCGCAATCTACTTTCATACGAAGGGAGATGTGTAGAGGGGTCCCAATTGAGTCCGCGGAGAGCAAAGATCAAAAACTGCTTTTGAACTGATTCGAGCATATCCTGAAATTTTTGGTAGTGAGGAGACCAAACACAAGAACCATATTCCAAAATAGGCCGAACCAGGGAAACATACAAGAGTTTTGTGGTATACGGATCAGTGAATTCCTTAGACCATCTTTTGACAAATCCAAGGACTCCTTTGGCTTTGTTAGAGATAGTAGAGATATGAGAGTTGAAACATAAATTAGGTACAAAGGTAATGCCCAAGTCATTAACTTTGAAGAGGCGTTGTAGGATAATGTTATTGATAGAGTAGTCGAAGAGGTATGGCTTATTACGATGAAACGTCATTATATTGCATTTAGAAATATTAAGAGGTAGAAAGTTGATTAAGCACCAGTTATTAAGAGCATCCAGATCAGATTGCAAAGATAGTGATGACAAAGGGTCACTGTAGGAAAAACATAACTTAACGTCATCAGCATACATTAGGACACGGGAATGAACTAACATTTGAGGAAGATCGTTAATAAATAGGTTAAATAGTAAGGGACCCAGATGACTACCTTGAGGAACCCCCGAAGAGACAGTAACAGGTATAGAGAGAGAGGAGTTAAAGATGACACGTTGAGAATTTTTTCGAAAAGTTTAGGAATGGCAGATAAGTTGGAAATACAGCGGTAGTTGGATACATCCGATTTAGATCCCTTTTTATGAAAGGGAACTATATAGGATTCTTTCCAGACGGAGGGAAAGACACCAGTTTCGAGAGACAAATTAAAAAGTTTTAGGAGAGGCACGCAAAAGGATTCTGCACAAAGTTTTAGAACTGCGCTCGGAACAGAGTCTGGCCCAGAACTGAACGAAAACTTGCACGATTTTAAATGTGTTAAGAGTCCATCATAGTCGATGAAGGGGGGAAGGATACAGTTAGAACTATTTAAAGGGATAGGATATGAGTAACTACTGCTAAAGTCGTTCGATGAGGCTAGGTTAGAGGGATGGTTAGAATAGGGGACAGAGTAGCAACGTTGAAAAAAGGAAGCGAAGAGATCGGCAATGTCACAATCCCTATCAGCATATCGACCATTAAAGTGTAGAGAAGAAGGAAATTGGGAAGATTTACGCTTAGAATTAACAAACCTGAAGAATTGTTTAGGGTCGCGTTTGAAGTTAAGCTTGCATTTGGTCAAGTATCTATTATAGCACAAAGTATTAAATAAGGAAAATCTAGATTTTGCAATCGAGTACTTCGAAAAATCAGATTGTAAACCGGATTTTTTAAACCTTTTGTACATACGGGATTTTAAATTCTTCAGATTTGTTAATCTGGGGGTGAACCAGATAGGGCCAGAAAGATTTCTGGAGGGTATGGCTACAGGAACATGCATGGGAAAAATGGAAAAAATAAAGCTATAGAATGCATTAGTAGCAGATTCAATATCTTGGAAATCGTCAAGGAATGACCAATCCGATTGGGATAGGTAGGTATTCAAGGAGAGAAAATCAGCCTTCTTAAAGCAAAATATATTCGAGGGCTTTATAAAGGGTTTTGTGTGGCTTGAGGAAGGCAACAGGAAATCAATTGATAGTGTGGGATGGTATGGGTCTTCAGGGAGTGATAGAGGCGATCCTCGACATACCAAAGTGCTCGAAGCATCATTAGTGAAGACAAGATCAAGGGTCCTGCTCATGCTATTACGTATGCCATTTACCTGGCCTAAAGATGTATCGGACAGACAATCAACGAAATCATGCTGCATAGATGGGAACATTAAGTTTGAGTCATTGGATGGAGACCAAGTGACGATTGGGAGATTAAAGTCGCCGAGGACAATAAGACGATCTAAATCATTGAGCTGAGACAGAACAGACTGAAGATAGTCAACGTGTAGCATATAAGTAGTAAATTCAGAGGACGGTGGGATGTAGGAGCATGATATGAATAAATTATAAGAGCGCAGACGGATTTTAACAACGATAATTTCAATAGTGATGGGCTCATCGATGGGGAAGAGATGGGAAGTTAAGTCAGAACGAACAGCAATTAGAACGCCGCCACCTCGAGATGGTCGATCAGATCTATATATGGTAAAATTGTCAACAAAAATCTCGGAATCCGAGATTGAGGGATTGAGCCACGTTTCCGAGAAGGCAATAATGTCGGAATCAAAAGTTGCACTATCAGCATGTAATTTGGTGAGCTTACTGCACAGACCTCGTACATTCTGATAAGTGATCTTTAGAGGAGGGGAAGAATTCAGTTTTTTGAGAGAGATGGTAGTGCATTAGATGGTGTAGGAAGAATTCCTACCCGAGGAGCGGATTGTGAAGGTCGAGATCGGCTGCTGAAGATGTGACAGATAGTGTGTTCGGGCCAGAAAGAGGGTTCTAACACATACTTTACAAACTTCTCCGGGACAAGAATTTTAAAGGAGGAAATGCTACGTTTTTCCTTGAAGATGAATTTAGTAACAACAATGCCAGAGGAGCTATTGATATTAAGTTTGGAGAAGATATAATCCCTAACCATGACATCCGTAGCCGATTCCATAAGACGAGAGACAAATATAGATTTAAGAGGAGCGACAGCAAATAGAGTAGATCGGTCTAGAGGGGTCACATGATTTTTGGGTGAGGCAGAGGCGGGTTCGGCCCGAGGGGGAGATCCGGATGGGATAGCTCTAGCTGAGGAGCCAGTGCAAGCCGGTGCGGAGGGGACTACTTCAACCTCCATGCTGTCAGCAGTGTCGACGACTTCCTTAGGGGGCACGGTAATGCCTACAACTGGCTGATCAGTAATGTCCGGTTGGACAGCCTGGGCAATCACATGCACGGTATGTTCATTACTGTCCAGTTGGGTATCCTTGGCAGACACGGGCACAGGTGAACAGCCGGCGATTGAAGAGCCAGCCGTCTTCTTCGATGTAGATGGGTAAACATCGGTTTCCCTGGCGCCAAAATCAATCAAGGCTGGCGAACTATTAGGAGGAGCGTGAGAGTCATTGGCTGCAAGAGAATTGGAACAGTGAACACTAGGCAGATGGGATGAAACCTTTCTTCTCTCATTTAGAATTTTAAGATTTCGAAAATGAGTTTCCATAGAGTTGAACTTATCCTGAAGCTTTCTAAATTCGGCGTGGACAGCGGCGAATTCGTTATGAGTCTGCCTCATAAACGTTCGCATGTCGGCTTCCACTGCCCTGCAGTCCCAACAAGTCCAGTTGAGGCCGCAGCGGGTCTTAATCAGATCGACAACGCGACCACCTATATGACCAAAACCCGCGCAGCTAGAATGAGCCGTGTTGTCGCACAGCCAGCAGAAGATGAACGTTTGGCGAGTGGCAACGAACGGTGGCCGTCACAACGCTTAGCACAGCAGGCGCTCATTTTTTTATTATTAAAAACAATAAAAAAAATAAATATGAAAATGAAAGAAAAGTAGGGTAAAATATAAGTCGGTGTGACACAGTGATATTGTCGTTAGCTTGTGTTTCACAATTGCGCGCGCAAGACTGAACAAAACAAACGCAATAACGGCAAGTATACAAGAGACACAGAGAGACGATAGAAAGATCAGAGAGACAAGCACAAAGCAGCGGCCAACGCGGTGCGTGTGTGTTGGAATGAGAGCTGATAAGCTGAGCGTAGATAGAACCAGAGAGCGATTCAGAGAGAGCAGTAGATAGCAACAAAAACAGCTGCGATTAAGAAAGTGCAGAGAAGTACAGAAAGCACAATAGGAAAAGAAAATTGAGAAATTGAAAATAAATACACAAAAGTACGCGTAATACGTTTGCACTAGAATCGAACACACTGCACGATCGGTTAGGAACACCAGAACAAGGTAAAAACACAAATTACTTTCCTATGAAAGAAGATTTATAATTTTTAGCAGTTATTTAAGCGCGAGCGAGGTATAGCACGACCGTCCGTAACGATGTATCGATAACGATTCTCTGCACAACTGCAGCCACGGTTTCGGCTTTCGCGTCTTCACGTTCTCTTTCTCGATTCTGTACGCAGTCGCTTAAACGGTTATCTATTCTCTGCTAGTTCATTGCATTTCACACCGTTAAGCATGGAAGGCGATCTAAATACAGGCGGGGGTGGAAATATTGTGACGGCTAATAACGGGCTGAGTCTTTATAAACGCAAAGTTCAGTCGTTATATGATCGAATGAGCGGGCTCGGCGACTCCTTCGCTGGCGATAAGATCGATTGTTTGAACCCCACGGAAATCGACGTTCGAATTGAAATGCTGGCAGAAATTCGAAAGGAGTTTAATAAGGCGCACAACGAACTGGAAGCACTCAATCAGGACGAGATTGGGAGTGAGATGCGCAACAACTTTGATACGCTCTTCATATCGTTGAAGGCTGAGCTATTGGCTGCTCCCGAATTAGGCCACTCGCGCGCTGCTGCCAACTCGACGACCCTACCAAACCATTCTGGACACAGTACCATCATTATGGCTCACAAGCAGCGACTTCCTGAGCTAAAAATACCCAAGTTCTCCGGTGGATACGTCGAATATTCGGATTTTATGGCTATGTTCAATTCGATCATAGACGCGGATGCGGATCTCAGTGACATCGAGAAGTTCCAGCACCTTCGCTCTAGCCTCGCTGATGTGGCTTTGGATTCGGTTCAATCTTTGGAACTCTCCAGTGCCAATTATCGTGTGGCGCTGGATATACTAAATAAACGTTTCAGTAATAAACGACTTGTTTTTCAGGCACACATCAAGAAGATTCTTGGGCTCAAGAGAGTGGATTCGCCATCTCCCAAAAGGCTTCGGGAGTTTTCGGATGCAGTCAACTTACATATGCGCGCTTTGCAGACATTGGGAACGGATTTGGAGATATCCAATTGCATGATAATCAACATGCTGCTGCAGAAGTCGGACGCTAAGACGGAAATGAAGTGGGAAGAACAACTGTCGTCGGATGCTATACCTACAGCAAAGGAGTTCTATGGATACTTAGAGAAGCGATGCCAGAAAATGGAGAATGTGGAAAACGCTACAGCGGCACCCGCTAGAAGCGCTCAGGTGGGAAAAAACCAAAATTCGCATTTAAAAAAAACGTTTGTTGCCTCCAATTTTTCCACCGACTCGTCTGGATGCGGTTTTTGGCAGTCAGCGGGGCATTGCGGGGCATCCTGCAATATGTTCGGGAATTTGTCTCCGTTGCTGCGCCACAAAGAAGTGAAGAAGGTTTCCCTATGTTTTAATTGCCTGAAGGCTGGTCATGCGGTGGGAGGCAATATGGTTTGTTTTGCTTTTCGAGAATCTGCAATCCACAACTCAATGCTCCCCAGATCTTTCCGCTCCAGATCTAACGCCCAAACAGACGCTATTTCTGCCACTCAGGATTCTGTAAGCAGCTCACCTTCCCCTGCTTCTACCTCTCTTGCTGCCCAAGGTCTCCAATCCGATGTTGTGCTTCTGGCTACCGCTGTGGTTCTCGTAAAGAATCGTTCTGGCGCTTTAGTTCCTTGTCGTGCCATACTAGATTCAGGATCTCAGCTTCATCTCATCACATCCAGGTTCGCCCATCAGCTTCAGCTTAGGAGAACTCAATCGTCTGCACTTGTCTCTGGGCTCGGCGATACCAGCGTGGCTACTGAGGGATCCACAGTGAACATTTGTATGCATTCTCGCACAGCTTACTATGCAACTACGCTTACTGCTCTTATAGCTCCTACCATCACCGATTGTCAACCAGGTCTGGCAGTCAATGTAGCCGACTGGAATATTCCATCAAATATTCAGCTTGCTGATCCTGCATTTTTCAACCCTCAGCGAGTGGATCTCCTCATTGGTGCTAGAATTTTCTATGATCTCCTCTGCGTAGGGCAAATCAAACCCAACGATGGTCTGCCTCTTCTGCAGAAGACCCGGCTAAGGGGGATCGTATCTGGTGGTGGACAAAGGGTAGCACGCTCGGCGCTCTTAGCAAGTCACAATTCTCCAGAGTCAGAAGCTAACATGGATTCAAGGTTGGATAAAACTCTTCGTATGTTTTGGGAGGTAGAGACTTGTGCGGACGCCGTTTTGAATACGATTTCTCACGTTTGCCATCAGGGGAGTAATCAGTTCGCCTCCCGTTAAAGGATAATGGCGATCGCTTAGGGGAATCTTACACTCAGGCGCATCATCGATTCATCAATTTGGAGCGAAAGTTTGATCGTGATACTACACTCAAGGAGCGATACTCTGCCTTTATGAGGGAGTATATTGAGTTGAAGCATATGTCTCCAGTCAACCCTGATTCTCGTAGTATCTGCAGATATTTCTTGCCTCATTACTGTGTTTTAAAGGAGGATAGTACGACGACAAAGCTTCGTGTCGTTTTCGATGTTTCAGCAGCTACATCAACTGGATGTTCCCTAAATGATGCGAGATGGCAGGCCCTGTTATTCAGCCTGCATTGTTCACCATACTAATTCGGTTTCGCACTTATCCAGTCGCTCTCACTGGGGACATTTGTAAAATGTACCGCTGCGTGCGAGTGTCTTCACCTGACAATTACCTTCAGTGCATTCTATGGCGAGATTCTGTCCAGTCCGAAGTTCAGGTCTACACATTAGACACCGTCACATATGGCACTAGAGCTGCATCGTTTTTAGCAGTTCGCGCAATGCACCAGCTGGCCATTGACGAGGGTGAGTCTTACCCCCTTGGCTCAGCTGCTCTGCAACAAGATTTTTACGTGGATGATCTCATCTCGGGCGGCAGCTCTGTCGCTGAGGTCATGGAAAAGATGCGTCAAACCTCTACTATACCTTCTTGCGGCAACTTTAAGCTTAGGAAATGGTGCTCTAGCCATCAGGAAGTACTTGAAGGAACGCCTGAAGATGACAGAGACAAATACTTAAGATTTCATGATGGAAGTGACATAACGAAAACTCTTGGCCTAGCATGGGTCCCTGCATCAGATCAGCTGCTTTTTGCCTTGTCCGCGCTGGACACAAATTCGAAGCCCTCCAAGCGATCAGTTTTGTCTACGATTGCTCGTTTCTTTGACCCTCTTGGATTGATAAATCCTGTTATTGTCAGGTGCAAAATCTTTCTTCAGCAGCTTTGGAGAGAAAACTTGGATTGGGATGAAAGCCTACCCTCAGCGTTGCATTCATCTTGGATGGACTTGAGAAACAGCTTGTCAGCCATCCCGCGGATATCATTTCCTCGCATTGTTCATTCTTCTGCTTCTTTAATCGAACTTCACGGATTTTGTGACGCCAGCATGGAAGCATATGGCGCTTGCATATATGTGGTGTCCAGGGAAGGGCAGTTGTCGAGCAATATTTTGTGCTCAAAGTCTCGAGTGGCGCCACTAAAAACGTTATCGATCCCCAAGCTGTAATTAAGTGGAGCCCATTTGCTCGCTAAACTAATGACTAATTTAAAGGACATTGGAAGTTTTACAGGTCGGGTTTATTGCTGGTCAGATTCATCGACAGCACTATCTTGGATACGGGATGAGCCATCCAAATTTCAAGTCTTCGTGGCAAATCGAGTGGCAGCAATTCAAGAGTTGACGGCAGGCATGGAATGGCGCTATGTTCCCACATCTTTAAATCCTGCTGACGTTCTCTCTAGAGGATCGCTTCCCCACCAACTTATCCAGTCAGAGCTGTGGTTTCACGGTCCATCATTTCTGGTAGGCTCCAAGGAAGAGTGGCCTTTACCTCCTGTTCCTGAAGCAGCAACGGCAGATCTTCGCAAGCGTGTATTGCTGATCGCGTCTCCACATACCGATCTCACTTCAGAATGCAAATTTACAAACTCATTCTTCGGCATGCAGCGCACATTCGCCTACATGCATAAATTTGTTCATCGTCTTCGGCATTCTGGACTCACCGTTTCTGATATTCGGCAGGGAACGCATCTTCTAATCCGACACATTCAGCTGTCTAACTTGTGGATGGATATAAAGGAAATTCGAGGCAATGGTCAAGTCAGGAAATCCAGTTCAATCAGCTCACTCTCTCCGTTCATCGATCAGAATGGATTACTAAGAGTTGGAGGTCGTCTTGGAAACTCATCTCTGGGATTTGATGCTCAGCACCCGCTTATTCTGCCAAAGAGACATCCCATAACTTGTGCTCTGATAAGGTACTATCACGAGAGGAACCTTCATGCTGGACCCCGCGCACTACTTGCCAAAATTCGACTGGAATATTGGCCCATTGGCGGAATCAAGGCAGTATCCAAAGTAGTCAGCAAGTGTGTGAGATGCTTCAGGACTAGGCCGCGCATGGTTCAGCACATCATGGGACATCTGCCCAAGGAGCGATTGGAGGGATGTCGACCCTTTGAAGTCACTGGAGTGGATTACTGTGGGCCCTTTTTCTACAGATCAGAAATCCGCACGAGGCCACCCATCAAGTGCTACATCAGTGTATTCATTTGCTTTACTTCTAAGGCTATACACATGGAGCTCGTAAAGGACCTGACCACCGCTTCGTTTTTAGGCGCATTAAAGCGTTTCACCTCCACGCGAGGAAGGCCAAGTCAAATTTGGTCCGACAATGCGACCAACTTCGTTGGCGCCAAGAACGAGCTTTTGGAGCTCAAGAAACTAGCTATGAGCGACTCGCATATCAAAGAGGTCCATGAATCCTGCTTGGCTGACTCGATCGTGGGAAGCTGCCGTGAAGACAGCAAAACATCACCTTTACCGCTCAGTTGGACCCTCTGTGCTTGACTTCGACGAGCTGCGCACCCTGATCTGCCAGATCACGGCAATAGTTAATTCTCGCCCTTTGCTCTCACTTTCAGAAAATCCTGCTGATTTAGATGTCCTGACTCCTGCTCATCTGCTTTTAGGTGGTCCACACGAGACAATCCTCGAGCTTGACCTAACGAAGCTCAACTACAATCGTCTGGATGGCTGGCAACGGGTCACTCAACTGCAGCAGATATTCTGGAGCCGCTGGCGCGAAGAGTATCTAACTCTTTTGCAAGAGCGGTCGAAATGACGGACTCCCACGCAAAATCTTTGCGTAAACGATCTCGTGCTGATTAAGGACGAAAATCTTCCTCCAATGCGTTGGCCACTGGCTAGAGTGGTCGAGGTCTTCAAGGGCAAGGATGGAGTGAGCCGCGTCGCTGATTTAAGGACTGCCACAGGAACCGTCAGAAGGGCCGTTACCCGGCTATGTGTACTGCCCCTCAAGGAATCTGTTGAAAGACTGGCTTCCAACGGGGGGAGTATGTTCGGGCCAGCCGCTAACCAACAGGCCTAACTTAGAATACACTTTAGAATAAAAGGCACTGTAAGCACCAGCATTCAGCAGCGCTGCTGCGCTCTCCCTCTGTAAAGGGCGCTCTGCAGCCGCCGCTTCGGCTCTAGCTTATCTAGCCGACGGTGCCAATTAATCAGTAATCTGCTAACCTCTCTGCGCATTGGTTGCATTTGGATCTCGGTCACGTTTATCAGGTTGTGCTAAGAGCAAGCAATCGGCTTCCGCTATCAGCCGCTTGTATAAATACAAACTATTAAATTTGGAACAATTCGGCTTATTATTTTGGACAAAATAGGTGCCAAAAAAGCTTGACAACTCAAACATGGTATTTAAAGACAAAAAAAAAAAAAAACGAGAGGGAACGTTGTGAGCCGCGGCAATGGCCGCGGCTCTACTTTATACCCGGTACTCAGTCAGTACATACGTATTTATGTATATGTACATATGAGCTTACGATTTATTTAATTAATTATATGTTCACAAAAGAGACGAATTAAATTTTGGCCAAAATGGAAAATTTCAAAAAATTAAGTTGAACCCTGTATTTTTATATTTTAGAAGTTATGTATCTGTTTCCATTTTTATTTACATATAATTTTTACGTCGTCTGCTACTTTTTTACATACACATGTAAAACTACATACAAGAGACATGGAAGTGTGTGCGAGAGAGAGAGGGAATCGCTTGGCTGCCGTTTGGTAGCCACTGAAATTTAATTTGTTCCTTCTGGCTATAATAATGATCCGATATGATCCAGATTCGGCAATCTGATAGATACGGATATTTTCCATAATTTTGCGTTTTTTGTTTTCTCTTATCTTAAAAATTGTGGATTCCACAGATTTTCGTCATTTGTGGGGGCGGAAAGGGGCGTGTCAAAATTTTCAAATACACTTGTATTGAAACGATATCACAGGAGCTTGGATAGAAAGTTTGGTTGCCCTAGCTCTTGTAGTCTCTGAGATCTAGGCACAAATGAAGACGGACAGACGGACGGACTGACGGACAGACAGACATGGATATATCGACTCGGCTATTTATGCTGATCAAGAATATATATACTTTATGGGGTCGGAAACGCTTCCTTCTGTGCGTTACACACAACCGTTATCCGCACAAATCTAATATACCCCTATACTCTTCGAGTACCGGGTATAAAAACATAAGAGCTGGTCTCTACGACATTAATGTTGTGACCAACCAAACTGCCATCATAAGAGTGGTAAAAGCACAAAAAAAAAAAAATGTACTTGTCGGGTCAAGCAGCATAAACTAAGTTATAGCAAGTCTAACGTAAATCCACATCTCGATGTATTGCAATTCCCACTATGTAAAAGTCATTTGTTACCGCATATGCCTACGCACGGCAGCGGCTTTCTTCGCTTATTTGTACATACATAAACATTCTTTGTACTCGGCTTAGCAGCAGCCCGAACTGCTCTAGCTCTCCTATTCGCGCTCTCTCCCGCTCGTCAAACGCCGCCTTATAGGGCACGGCAAGTACGCCGTCAGCCCTTGCATTTCAGTCTTGAGCGCATACTCGAAAGCTAAAGATCATCGATCATCATTCGTCGCACACACATAACTATATACATCTACCCTAAACAAATCTGGCATTAAGCCACGTATATATATAACCAAACCATTCTTTAAATCTCAACAGCTAGTGAAAAAGCTCACTAACTTAACAGTACTATTTATGGGCTCTGTGGAGCTGGCGAAAAACAATGCATACAGAAAGCTCCGCAATATTGAATCCTTTCGTGCAAAATAGAAATGCAATCAAAATATTTGCGCGGAGCAGCAGCCGTCAGTAGCTCTTAAGAAGTCTAATTAGCTCAGTTATCTCTTAAGTTATCTATTGTACGCTCATCTATTCTCACGCTCTCGTTGCATACGTACTCACCCTCATGTTCGCCGTGCGTACTGCGTATATTGAAGTGCGTCGGTTAACTTGGGTCAGGGCTGGCGAAAATCCTCTAGCTGAACCCTCCCCGAGGGTGCCGGCTGGGCAATGGGCACTGCATTATCCCGGACAAGGGTAATGCATTGTCGCTTGCTCCGTCCGAGGCAATGCAGTGTCTAGCTAAGGCAATGGCCTGGCGTCTTCTCGACCTCGAGTCGGGGAAGCTGGGTCAGGGCCATGGCTAGAGGTGCCTGGCGGGTAGGCCTAAAACGCTAGGGGGTGGCCCCCCCGATAAATATCAGCCGTATGGACCTTCGGGCCAAGTATGGAGCAGGACAATGGTCAAGCACGGGTTGGGATGTAAACCCAAACGTCGGTGGGAAGCGTGGCTGCTACCACCGGCGGGCACGGGGAGGAGCAATCCTCTCTGCGTGTCGCCAGTGGCCACAACTCGGACGTGACGGGAGCAGGTCACGTCAGTTTTAATACTACTGCCACAACCCCCCGCTGTAAGATGAGCCGCGCAGGTGCCGTTGTCGAGGCAGACTCGGACCTGGAGAGCGTGCTATCCATCAGCAAGACAGAAGAGGATAGCCTTCTTCACTCGCCCGAGCCAGGCACCAGCTCCCTGCGCAGGGAAGGGCCGAAGCGTTCGAGGGAAGGAATGAAGGCCAAATCCCAATATAAGGCGGCCCTCATGATAGTAGGCAGGCTCCAAGGCAAGGCGGATATCTCCCAGGAGGAGAAATCTAAGCTAGCTTGGGCCGAGCTGAAGGTAGAAGAGGGCCGTAAGTACTACGCGCAGGTGCCACAGATGAAGGCATCGACGAGCCAGCACGCCAACAAGGTGAAAGAGTTGCTGGCTACCAAAAGGCAGCGCTCGACCGACAGTGCCGTCACTCCGGCGAGCAAGCGGCAGCGTGGTCCTAAGAGAGCGGAACCCACACCGAAACAGGCAAAACAAGGGTCAGGCGAACGGATCAGCGATGTGTCCAAGAGACACCTGATAGTAGCTCTCATCGATAGACGTGATGAGAATGGGAGGATAACAGCGGCGCAGTGGAAAATGGTCCACGCGCGGCTGGTAGACTCCCTGTTTGCACGGATGGATGAGAACCCAACAGCTCCCATGCCCACCTTTGATGGTGCTGGGTGGCTGAATGGGGTAAAAATCCTGAAGTGTAAGGACGACCCGACGCTGAAGTGGCTGACGCAAACGGTCTGCCAACTGGAAGCGATGTGGGAGGGGGCCAAGCTGGAGGTGGTGGACAGGGAGCTAATCCCGTCCATACCAAAGGCAAAGGTGCTCTTCCCCATCGCAATCCAAGGGGATCGCGCGCTGAAGCTCCTACAGCGACAGAACCCAGAGATACCGACCGCTGACTGGAAGGTATTGCATGCCGGTAGCCCACTACCCAACGAGGGGGGCCAGCATGTGATCCTCCAGATAAACAAAGCAGCGGAGGATCTCCTATACCCCAAATACGGGAAAATGGCATGGGGCATGGGCAGTGTCTACCTGCGCCTCAAAAAGCGTCAACCTGGCGACAAAGACGCCCACACCCTGCAGGCAGGCGAAGTGGAGAAGGACCTCGGTCTGGATACCATGGTAGCGGCCGCCCAGGGTCTGGCGCTAAATGACACGGAAGAAGAGGACGGCGACCTGACCATCGTAGCCAACCCGTCATACGCAGGGGAGCCAGCTGCTCATGAGACTGAGTGTGCTGCAGCTCAACTTGCATAAGAGCAAGACAGCATCAGCGGAGCTCCACATTGCCATGGAGCAAGGGCCCGCTGACATAGCTTTGGTCCAGGAGCCCTGGATTGCATCAGGCAATTCGGTGGCCGGACTAAAGCTCTCAAATTATAACTCTTTCTACAAAACACCGGTAAGCAGGAACAGAACAGTCGTACTTGTACGAAAGGGACTCCATGCTTACCTTATGTCTAATTACAGCACAGATGACCTAACAGTGGTGATGCTGGAAAGCGAGGAGAAGCGCCTTTTGGTAGTTTCCTGCTACATGGCACACGACAGGTCTGCACCGCCAGAGGAACTAAGGAGTTTGGTGGAAGACGCCGACTCCAAAGACTACCAACTGATCGTTGGCACGGACGCTAATGCCCACCATAGTGTGTGGGGAAGCCCTGACATCAACGACCGAGGTGAGTCACTCTTAGACTTTATACTAAATAATAACATAGATGTAGCAAACGTGGGAGAGGAATTCACCTACGTGGGTCCCACCTCGTCAAACGTACTAGATCTAACTCTCGTAACGGGAAAGAGTACCTACATATCTGGATGGAGGGTCCTCGAACGACCCTCCTTCTCAGACCACAGGTACATTCAATTCAAGTGCGAATTTGAATACACTCCGAAGGTGAAAGTCTATAGAAACCCCCGGAACACAAACTGGGAGAAGTTTAGAAAGACAATCACTTCGAAACTCGCGAGCCCGGGCCTAGTGAAATCCGTGGAGGATATAGAAAAGTCCCTAGAGACCCTATCTACGGAATTGCTAGGGGCATACCACACAGCCTGCCCACCCTCTAGAACAAGAAAGAAGTCCAAACCACCCTGGTGGAATCGAGACCTCTCTCTACAAAGAAACAACCTCATGGAATTTTTCAAGCTCGCTAAACTCGCGAACAATGAGAACATCAATGAGGAATACAAGACGCTCTTAAGGGAGTACAAGAAGGAAATACGTAAGGCACAGCGCAGCTCATGGAGAAACTTCTGCTCCAGCATTGAGAAAGTGCCGGAAAAGGCTAGACTGAGGAAGTTGCTGTCAACGCAACCCACAGTACAAAGCCAACTCAAATTGGACAACGGACAGTGGTCGGAGGGCAGCAAAGAAGCCCTAACGGCACTGATGGAGGCCCACTTCCCAGGATGCACCGAGGTCACCGATGCGGAAACGCATTTGGACCTAGCAACTGAGGAACAAACACCCCCAACAGACATAATAACTCCAAAGAAGATCCAATGGGCTATAGATTCCTTCACGGGCATAAAGGCACCTGGACTGGACGGTATATTCCCAGCCATGCTGCAGGTGACCAAAGAGGTGATCACCCCATGGCTTCTCGCAATTTACGCAGCATGCCTGAGGACAGGCTATATCCCGATCCAATGGAGAACCTCTAGAGTTGTCTTCCTCCCGAAAGCAGGAAAGTGCAGCCATGTGAGTTCTAAGGATTACAGACCGATAAGCCTGACCTCTTTCCTACTGAAAACCTTAGAAAAGCTGCTTGACCTACACATCAGAACCGTAGTAAGGGGACTGATGTTAACTAACCAGCACGCCTACACTAAGGGGAAATCGGTGGAAACAGCGCTACACTCGTTAGTAGCTGCCGTCGAGAAAGCCCTCAACACTAAGAAATATGCACTTGGGGTATTCGTAGATATATCCGGAGCATTTAATAATGTCTCTACAGAAGCCATAACGGATTGCCTAGAAGCAACCAACACCCACCCGTCAATCAACCTCTGGATAAAGAACCTTCTAAGTTGCAGACGGGTGCAATCAGAGTGGGGCACCGCCTCCACGGTCAGAGGTGCACACAGGGGCACACCCCAGGGTGGAGTGCTGTCACCCCTCCTGTGGAACCTGGTGGTCAACACCCTCATCAAGAGATTCGATAGGAAGGCCCCCCAAAAATAACAGCCTATGCGGACGACATAAGTATAATTATCACGGGTGTATGTCCATCGACTCTCAGCTCCATAATGGAACGAACACTCAGGGAGATATGTGAGTGGGCAGATGGAGTAGGACTCAGTATCAACGCGGACAAAACGGACCTTATCCTCTTCACTAAGAGATACAAGGTTCCAGCATGGATCCCCCCGAAAGTCAACCAAACAAGGCTAACCCCTAAATCACAGGTCAAATACCTCGGCATTGTACTGGACAGCAAGCTGACATGGAGACCCAATGTATTAGAGCGGATGAAAAAGGCCACCACTGCACTTTATGCATCCAAGAAGATGCTTAGTAGCACATGGGGCCTGTCACCTGCTCTGATGCATTGGATCTACATCTCGGTGGTGCGGCCAACTCTGCTGTATGGAGTCCTAGTGTGGTGGCAAGCCACTGAAAAGAAGACTTATCACAGGCTAATGGAGCGAAACCAGCGGCAGGCTCTGCTCTGCATAACAGGCGCGCTGAGGTCAACGCCAACCAAAGCACTCGAAACTATAGTCGGGATCGACCCTCTCGACATCTACGCCAGGCTGACCGCAGGAAAGGCAGCACAGCGCTTGATTGCGATGGGGAATATGTCTCCCCAAAGATTCGGGCACAGTTCAATTGGAATGGAAATGATCAGTCTAACCGTCTACATGATCCCCCAAACGTGCCTTGAAGTAAGAACAAACCTGTTCATGGGACCCGAAGACTGGAAAGTTGGACGTGACCAGACGCAACACCTCAACATATATACTGACGGCTCCAAGATGAACGAAGGAGTAGGAGCTGGCCTATACTGTACGAACCCGGAAATAAGGGCGTCGTATAAGCTACCCGACCGATGCAGCATCTTCCAGGCAGAAGTTTTCGCCATCAAGAAAGCAGCAGAGGTCGCTCGGCTCACAGAGCGACCACACAATACAGTCAACATATTCGTTGACAGCCAAGCGGCGATAAAATCCATGCAGTCGTCCGCGGTCAGTTCCAGATGTGTCATGGCAAGCAGGGAGGCACTAGACTCACTAAGCACGACTAAGTCAGTGCAGATCTATTGGGTTCCCAGTCACCAGGGCATTGAAGGAAACGAAGCGGCGGACGTTCTGGCTAAGGAAGGCGTCGGGCTAGGTAACGAGATAATCGAAAGCGTGCCGGTCTCCCTAAGGACGCTACAAAGTGACCTGGAAAAGCAGGCAAAAATGAGGACAGACAGCAGGTGGAAGAACACCACCACCTGCAGAACCTCGAGAATCATGTGCAAGAAGCGCAGTGATAAACTCAGCCACTACTTGCTGCACCTTCCACGGAAGGATTGCAGACTGCTAGTGGGCATACTAACGGGCCACTGCCTGGCTGCGTCACATGCAGCCAGGCTAAACATTACCAACAGCGACATCTGCAGGAAATGTAATGAACCAGGGGCTGTTGAAACCCTGGAACATCTACTCTGCCGGTGTCCAGCTCTCTCAAGGGCAAGGAGCATATACCTGGGCGCACCGATGCTGGCATCACTGGAGGATGCCTCCAAGAGGTCGCCAGGGAAACTGCTTGCCTTTGCTAGAAACACCTCGATTCTGGGGGACTTCGGAACCTCAGAAACATCCTCGTAAGGTCCATTAAAAGATCCGGATGACTAGGGGCCATTTTTTGGCCTATGATAGGCTCCGTAGAGGGCCGTCCGGAGCAACCTAACCTAACCTGGGGTCACATTCGGTCAAATTCGTCGTCGAACGCAGCATCGCGTCGGCCGTCAAAATGTCAAATCGGTTCTGTAACGGTTCTTGAGTTCCTATCTATACATAAACATTTGTACACTAAAAAACAAAGTTTACGGCCACGACCTTTGATAGTGAAAATACACATCGAAAATAAACACAACCCTAAAACCCAACAACGGAGTATAAATTTGTAAATGTGGAGTATAAGTATACTTTTTTATCGAGACCAGCATTTATAACTTTTGCGTTTAAGTTACATAGCGTTGATTGCATTTTTTTTTTCTGAACTGAGCTCTCGCTTGCAAAATGCATACAGAAAAAATTTTTGTAGAAAGAACTACAGGCATGCGTTTATATCGGTTCCATGCGAATATGATCCCTGATTTTGGAGTATACAAATTTCAATCCGTTCGAATTTTTCCGAAATCCTAATCGTAAAATTTTTTGAAAGCCGTGTCATAGCTGTATAGGTAAACTCCAATAAGACACAGATAGTTGCACTTTTGCCACCACGAGGACAAGAAGCTTGCAGCTGACCGTGCCCAAAACAGGGAAATTTAATAAATAAATCCGGACGCCTGTAACAAAAAGGCTTCCAAGGTCTTTTGGGACGCACTGATTCCAACATTAAAAGTGCCACCTAAAAATTAAAATCTGCAGCACGTAATTTTTGTTTGGTGGAGCCAACAATAGCTGACAAAATGATGCGCCCTAAGTGTAGTCACTTCGCATAATTTTTCCGCACCTTCGACAATGATGCGGAAGTGTAAAAAGACTATTACTGAAAATTCATCTGGCTATAAAGAACGGAATGTTATAGGCTATTTACACTTGGTGCGTTACCTATCGATATCGGAGAAGACGCAGAGAAGCAGAACTGCCGTTTACACTACAGCGACTTTGCGTCTTGGAAGAGGAAGACACATTTTGTAAACAAAGTAAATAATGTTCGAAAATTAACGAAATATGTCGGCGAAATATGTCGTTGTAACGAACCGGTTTTGTCCGTCTGATTCAGCAGAGCTGGCTCAGCGGTCGGTGGATCGATGCAACGAATTTATTTGTTGCCTCGGCGTCAAGCAAGTAAATGCACTGGGATACGTATTGAATGAGTAATTGTTCTTTATTGGGTATCTTACGGCTACCTTATGGCTATGGTACTTATAGAACTTAACGATTCGGCCACCTCTCACCGCCGTGTAGAGATCTCCGTGTGCCACTGGGCGCGGTTCACGACTCGACCGTTGCTGAGGTTGTCCTCAGGTGTAGCACCGTTGGGCTATGGCTATGGGGGTTCTGACTCGGCAACCGCCTCGTCCGCCTCGCACACAACTCCGCACACAATGGGTTCACCTGGTCACTGGTCTCACCTTTACGCGGCGAGTCTGTTGTCTCTGCCCGTCGTGCTCCTCTCTGTCGGATTCCGTCTTTCGATTTTGATGGTCAGTGCTCCTCCTGATTTCTCGAGTACTGGTTCTCACTTATCACTATTTTCCTTGCTAGCGTTCTTAGCTCCCGCGCCTTACGCGAGGTGCCGCTCGCGTGTGTTTTCTTCCAGCCGGCCTTTATCTCGAAGACCCCAGTCGAGGTCCGCGTTTTATATTTTACCGGCGGTCTGCCTCATCGCCCCAATGTGACCGCCCCCCCCCCCCCCCTCCCCCCCCAGGTAAGTATTATTTTTGTATTTACTTTTTCTTGTTTTTCATTCCTTTATTAATGGGCCCTCTTCACCCCCTCGCCCCACCACAAAGACCTCCGCGTTGCCTTCCGCCACCGACACACGGTAGCGCACCCCCCATACGCGCACGAGCCGCTTCACCCGTCGCCCTATTGGACGGGTGTCCTCCACGGCCCGCACCACAGCTTCCGGCCACTCCGCAGCTGCCACCCGCCGCCAGCGCTGTGGCTCTGCCGGCCGCCCTTCTGGCATCGAGTGCTGCCGCTGGAGCCGTGGCCGTCCAACCCCACTCCTTGCTTCCGGACAGGAGGCCTGCCTTGCCAGGCCCGGTCGTTCCTGCGCCCTGTCCGGTGTAGGCCACACCCATGGCCCGCGCTCCAGCTCCTTCTCCTCCATGGGCGTCTCCGTTGCTGGCACCGCGACCGGCTCCTCGGCCGAGCTCTTCCCTTCTCGCGTCGTCCGTTCCTGCGCCATTTCAGGCGTAGACCACACCCATGGGCCGCGCTCCACCTCCTTCTCCTCCGAGGGCATCGCCGGCACCGCTACTGGCTCCTCGGCCGAACTCTCCCCCTCTGGTGTCGCTTCCGGGGCTGTCCCTGGCCCGTCCTGCCGGGGCACTGGTTCTTCCGGTGCTGCTGCGGGTTCTCCTCCCCGCTTCCTCGGGTCGCGCTCGTTGCTGCCTTTTGGCGGCTCCTCTTCCCACAGTCGGGGCTCCTCGGCATCGCGCGGCGCGGGTCCGGACGCCCACGTAATGTGTATGGTCTGGTGGTGCCACACCATCCCGTTGCGGACCGCCGTGTGCACACTTTGTGACACAAACGGTCCGCAGACCGCACTCTCGGGCCCCTGCCACTGGGGCTGCGGCTCCGTGTCCCGTGGCTGCTCCGGCGCTGACTGTGGTGGCGGCTGAGCCTCTTCCCGCTGCGGCTGCGGCTGCGACTGAGGCTGTGGCGGCGGCTGAGGCTGCGCCTGCGTTTGCGACGGGGCATGCGGCTGCTGCCTCTCGCCACTGAGTAGTTCCTCTGACGCCCTCACCCGCCACCTCGGTGGTGGTGGGGCCTCCTCCTCGCCAGTCGGCTCCTCCGGCTGATACGCCGACGACGGTGGTGGCCGCGGCGGTGTCGACGGTGGCTGTGTCGTCGGCGGCAGCGGTGGCTGCGGCTGCGTCGACGGTGGCTGTGTCGTCGGCGGTAGCGGTGGCTGCGTCGACGGTGGCTGTGTCGTCGGCGGCAGCGGTGGCTGCGGCTGCGTTGACGGTGGCTGTGTCGTCGGCGGTAGCGGTGGCTGCGTCGACGGTGGCTGTGTCGTCGGCGGCAGCGGTGGCTGCGGCTGCGTCGACGGTGGCTGTGTCGTCGGCGGTAGCGGTGGCTGCGTCTGTGTTGACGGCGGCTGCTGCTGCGGCTGTGTTGACGGCGGCTGCTGCTGCGGCTGCTCGCCTCCACCTAGCACCTTTGGCGCCTTCCCCCGCGGAGCCTTTGGCGGCTGCAGCCTCACGCCCTCGCTCCCGGCTCGCGCCTTGCCTTCTCGGAGCTGCTCCTCCTCCCGACCTCGGCGATGCTCGCGAGCCTTGTGCCGGGCCTTCTCCTCGCTGGCCTTCCGAGCCCTTCTACGCTCGCGGTCTTCCTCCCGCCGCCGCTCGTCCTCCTTCCGTCGTTGCCGTCTCTTCTCCTCCTCCTCCCGACGCGCCTCCTCTGCTCGCCGCGTCTCCTCTTCCCTGTGCTGCTCCTCCCGACGCCTCGCTTCCTTCCGCCGCTGTTCCCTCCGCTCTCGTACGAGGATCTCCAGCGCGCTCCGGAGGTACTTCTTTTCCTCCTCCCGCTCCTGTGGCGTCCACTCGGCCTCCGCCGACCGGGATGCCGTAGCTGGCTTCGCCGCTGGCCGGGCCGCCGTGTCCGCTGGCTTCGGCGCCGCCTCCACCAGCTTCGACGACGACGGCTTCGGCATTGCCGCCAGCCGTCTGAGCTCTGCGCTCGAGGGCGCCGGGGTGACAGCCACCACCACTACGTCGCTGTCCTCGGACTCCGTCCCTCCGGGCGAGATCTCCGGCGTCCGCGTGACCCGCGGGAACCGGGGTGACCGCACGAGTGGCGATGGCATTATCTCCAGCTCAGGTGTCTCGCTCCGAACCCACCGCTCTCCCCGCGAGAGCTCCGCCCGTCGCTGGCGGTGAGTTCGGGCCTCCACCTCTCTGGCCTGCTCCTCCAAATATTTTTTAAGTAACTGCTGCATGTTCACTTTTACAAATTTTTTTTTTCTTCCACGTCTGTTCCTTTGCTGCTGTGGCGACAAAGTGATCGTAGGTTCCACTGATCTTCCATCAACAGCCCTCCTTTTTTTTTCTTCCGCGGTTCCCATCGTTCCACCGTACGGTACTTCCCTCTGGTTTCTCTCTTGTGATCCCGTTGCTTTCCTCTCTTTCGTTCGCCGATTGTGCCTGTTCATGTCGCACATCATATGCCCTACCTTTTTTTTTTTTTTTTTTTTTTTGTTTGTTATTACCTCGTTTATTTATTTATTTAATATATATCTACCCTTTTTTTTTTTATATATATATACCTTTTTTTTTTTTTTTTTTTATATATATTTTTTTTCCTTTTTTTTTTTTATATATATTTTTTTTTTATTATCCCAGTGTCTTCCATACGCAGCGCCGGTCCCGGGCGAACCGACCCCCCACGGCATCCCATGTGAGTATCCCGATCTGAGTTTTCCTAATAATTTCGGCCCATCTTCCAGCCCGTCCCGCGTCCCCGGTCCTGGATGTCGCCCACCGAAATTGCCCCTGGCTACGAGATCAACCGACCTTCCGCCCGGATGCAACCGGCGGTACGACCCTGGGTCGCCTTCTTCTCCCGGCCTCCGGTTCGGCTTCTGGCGTGACTTCCGCCCCATCCAGCCGCCCCGGACCCGAGGGTCGTCCGACCCCTCGGCCGATAAACAGCGCATGGGCGAGCCTTCTGCCCGGCCGAACCCGACGGTTAACACCCGCCTGGTGCACTTTCGGCCCGGTACGTATTATCTTCCATTGGAACTTCATTAACTCGTGTTTTCCTTTTTTTTTCTCAGGCACCTCACCGCCGTTGGCCCTTAGTGTGTTCCAACCCGGACCTGTCTCCTCGTAGTATTACTTTTAGTCTTAATGTAGTATTAATTTACTTCCGCTTACATGTCTCCTGGTAGTGTCGGCGCCCTCCCGTGTCCTGCGTGACACCTCCTGGGCCGGTCCACTATCCTTATCGATTCCTCCATCAGTCTCTTTTCGAGTTGCTCCCGGCTTCATCCCGTGTCCTGCGTGCCACACCGTGAAGCCGGTTCCTCTCGTTGGTGGCCATTCTCAGCCTTCGCTCCTCTGTGACCTCTTCCCCTGCCTGCGGCTTCAAGTCGGCGATGTGGGCTGTCCGTATCTGCTTATCGTCCTCCTTTTTCAACCTACATATCACCGGCGAGGGAAAATCCACCACTCGATATGGCCCATCGTACCTTGGCGCCAGCTTCGCCGCGAAACCCTCCACTGCGTTGGACAAATGGTGCTTTTTGGCCCACACCAACTCTCCTATGTTAGGTTTCCATGATCTTCTTCGCAAGTTGTAATGCCTTGCTCTATCCTGGGCCGCCCGCTCCAAGTTGCGTCGCACCAATTGGAAAAGCTCCCGCAACTTGGTCGCGTTTTCGTCTGGTGTGTGGGTTTCCTGCCCAGTGCCAAGCGTATTCTCGTCGTACAACGCGTTCGGCAGCCTCGGCTCTCTTCCTTGCACGATGAACGCTGGCCAGTATCCAGTTGCTTCCGACACCGCCGAGTTTACCGCCAACATTAACTCCGGCCACTTCTCATCCCAGCACCTCTGGTTCCCTTCGGTGAATTGGGCTATCATGGTCTTCACCGTCCGGTTGGTTCTCTCCGTTGGGTTCTCCTGCGGGGTGTACGGTGCCGTGAACTGGTGCCGCACCCCGCTTTGTTCCAGGAATTTTTTGAATGCCCTGCTAGTAAACTGAACCCCATTGTCGGTGATCACCACCTTCGGCACCCCGAACCGGGCCACAATCCTCTCTCGGAAAGCCTTCGTTAATGCTTCTGCCGTGGCCTTTCTCAACGGCACCAACTCGGTCCATTTTTAAAACCGATCGACCAGTACCAAGAGCATGGCGTTTCCATGCTTTGACCTTGGTAATGGTCCCACGAAATCTGCACAAACCGTTGCCCACGGCTCTTCGGGAATCTGCGTCAGCATTTTGCCGGCCGCCTGGCGCTGACACGGTTTGAAACGCATGCAAGCGTCGCACCTCGACACGAATCTCCTTACGTCGCGGTGCATCCCGGGCCAGTAATGTCTGGCCGCTATTCTCGTGGCAGTCTTCCGGCATCCCGCGTGCCCAGCCTCTGGAATGCTGTGGTTTTCGTTGATGACCCGCTCCCGGAGGTCCCTTGGGACGCAAAGCTTCCACGATGCCACCTCTTCGTCTCCCGCTCGGTGGGGTATGTGTCGGTATATCCGGCCTGCCTCCTTGACGTAGTCGGGATACTTGAACGGCTCCTTTTCCATGTTCTCCTTTATCTTCTTCATCCACGAACACTCGGTACTCGGCTTCGAGCCGGCCTTTTCCTCGTTCATTCTCCGGCAGCGCTCCGTCACCGGCTGCCGGGATAGTGCGTCCGCCACGATGTTCAGCTGCCCCTTTCTGTAGGCGATCTCGAAATCGTACTGCTGGAGTTCCAGCGCCCATCTCGCGATCCTTCCGGTGGGGCTCTCTATGCTGTTTAACCATTTTAATGCCATGTGGTCGGTGACCACCTTGAAGTGATATCCTTCCAAATACGGCTTCAGTTTTCGGATAGCCCATACGATCGCCAGGCACTCTTTCTCCGTCGCTGAATAGTTCTTTTCCGCGGCATTCAGAGACCGGCTGGCATATGAGATGACTCTCTCTCCTTCCTCGGTCTCTTGCGTCAGGATAGCCCCCAATCCGTAATCGCTGGCGTCCGTCTGGAGTACGAATCTCCTGGAGAAATCTGGGCAAGCCAACACTGGGTCCGCCACCAGCCGGCTCTTCACGGCCTCAAATGCCCGCTGCCTTTCGGGCGTCCACTCCCACTTAGCCTTCTTCCTAAGTAACGCGCTGAGAGGCTGTACTAGAGTGGCAAACCCGTCCACGAATCGGCGATACCATGAGGCTACGCCTAAATACTGCCGCATCTCCTTAACATTAGTCGAAGGCTGAAGCTCCGCAATGGCCGCCACTTTCTCGGGATCGGTGCATATGCCCTCTCCGGTCACCAGGTGGCCCAGATACCGTAGCTCCGTACGGAAGAATTGGCATTTGTCCACATTCAGGCGCAGGTTGGCCTTTTTGAGTCTCCGGAACACCTCCTCCAGATTCCGCCGATGTTCCTCCCTCGATCGCCCGATGACTATGATATCGTCTTGGTAGGCGAACGCGTGAGTCATCATTTCTGGCCCGATCACTTGGTCCAACGCCCTCTGGAACGTTGCCGACGCCGAGTGCAGCCCGAACGGCATTACCTTCCACTGGAACAGCCCTTTGCCTGGCACCGTGAAGGCGGTATACTGCCGGCTACTTTCTTCCAGTGGAATCTGCCAATATCCGTCCTTTAGGTCCAGACTGCTGATGAACCGCGCCTCTCTGAGCTGGTCCAGAATGTAGTCTATTCTTGGCATCGGATACGCATCCTTAATCGATTTTGCGTTTATTTGGCGGAAATCTACGCACAACCTCCATTTTCCCGTCTTCTTTTTAACCATCACGATGGGCGAGCTGTACGGGCTCCTCGACGGTTCAATGCGGCCCGTTTTCAACAGCTCGTCCACCTGTTGGTTGATTTCGGCTTGCATCTTGGGGTTTTTGGGGTAGTACCGCTGTTTGACCGGCTCAGCGTCCTTCATGGTGATGGAATGAACCGCTACCTGGGACACTCCCTTCATTTTTCGAAATTCCTCCAGTACCTTGCCCAAAAACTCGTCGTCCGTCGACTCCTTGCACTTCTCGCTGTGGCTGCCATCCTCCGTGCCTCTCGTTTCGCAGGCCGCTGGGATTGACTCGCTTGCCGGCTCTGGGGCTTCATCCGTGGCTAGTACCGCCACTGACAACTTCTCCTCTAACCGCCTATTCCGTCGACCTCTCGCAGGGATCACCACCCTGTGCCCCGCACAGGTCACCTCTGCTCCGACTGCGGTTATAAAATCCCACCCCAGAACCAGCTCGTCAATCACTCCGGGCAATATGAGGAGAGTCATTGCGATCGCCTTGTTACCGAACGCCACCTCTACATCGAGTTGCGAGTTCACCTCCTGGCTATGACCGTCCGCCAGTCGCACCCTCTTGCGAGTCCGTGACTCTACTCCACCTCCCCGTAGCCTGTCTGCCAATTCGCAGCTGACAAAGCTACTCGTCGCTCCTGTGTCCACCGTGGCCTTCCACTCTCGCCCTGCGATGCCTACCACGGCGGACAGCTGCACTTCCTCATCGGTCAGGCCACCGATCAGACCAACGTGGGCCTTTCTCGAGTGTCTTCGGAGCTGGGAGCCCCCACCACATGGGTGTCCACTTGGTGCTCGCTAGGCGTCATCGGCGGCCTTTGGTTGAAACCGGGTGCCGGGTCGTCTCTACACCGACGGCACACTTCCGTCGTAGTCGTTCGCGTGAAGGGATTGGCTGCCCTGGCCCGGCTCGACGGGCTTTCCTTTTGAAATTCCGCCCGATCCCTTTCCAGGGCTTCGAATTCGTCCGCTAGTTTCATCATCTCCTCCAGATCGTGACATCGGTGTGGCCGAATAAAAATCCGCAAATCCGGCACGCTATTCTCCCGGATCGCCTCGGCTTGCTGCTCCGGAGTGCGCTTGAGGGGACGCATGAGGGTCTGCATGTCCACCATGTAGTCCTTGAAGGACTCTCCCCATTTCTGCTTGCGATTCCTTACCTCTTGGCGCAAATTTTCGAAGTAGTCCCTTGGTAAGAAGTAGTCCTGGAAGCTTTGGACGAACGACCTCCAAGTCTGCCACTGCCTGTTGTTCACGAGGAACCACATCAGCGCACGCCCCTTTAGCAGTTCTGGCATCGCCCTCGGTATCTGGTCCACATCCAGCCCGTACATGTCGGCTGACCATTCCACCTGCGCCAGGAACTCGAGCGGCTTTTCCGTCCCGTCGAACCGAAATGACCACTCTCTTACTTGCTTGGCCACGACGGCCGAATTAACGCGTGGCTGCCTCGCGGCCTCTTCCTGGGGCCTTCGTCGATCCTCCTCCGTCCTCTCATACTCCAATTGACGCGTGTTTTGTCCCGGGGCTTCCGACCTGTCCGGTCTCTCCCCACTAGTGGCCCTCAGTTGACTGGGTGTTTGGACCTTTAGTGGGACCGCCAGGCTCGCTATCAGTTCTTCTTGGAACTTTGACGGCGTCTTCCATAGCGTCGGCCGCTCTGTGCGGTACGCGCCTTCCTTGTCCTCAGCCCGCGGCGCTGGCGAGATCCTGCCCGTTTGGGTTTCCCACCTCTCTAACACGTCGGCAAACTCTGGTTCCGTCCCATGCTTCTCGACCCAGATTTTGAATACCTTTCGCATCTCATCCACTGAGCCTTCCAGCCGAAGCCCGCATGCGTTGGCGCACTGCATCAGCTCCTCCTTCCTCAGCGAGTGAATCCACTGACGGCTCTTCATCTCGATACCCTTCTTGATACACCGCTCAGCACCGTCTTTCCCAATGCACTCTTCTTTTCTTGCTTGTCTTGAGGCCCCACGTTGGGCGCCAGTTGTAACGAACCGGTTTTGTCCGTCTGATTCAGCAGAGCTGGCTCAGCGGTCGGTGGATCGATGCAACGAATTTATTTGTTGCCTCGGCGTCAAGCAAGTAAATGCACTGGGATACGTATTGAATGAGTAATTGTTCTTTATTGGGTATCTTACGGCTACCTTATGGCTATGGTACTTATAGAACTTAACGATTCGGCCACCTCTCACCGCCGTGTAGAGATCTCCGTGTGCCACTGGGCGCGGTTCACGACTCGACCGTTGCTGAGGTTGTCCTCAGGTGTAGCACCGTTGGGCTATGGCTATGGGGGTTCTGACTCGGCAACCGCCTCGTCCGCCTCGCACACAACTCCGCACACAATGGGTTCACCTGGTCACTGGTCTCACCTTTACGCGGCGAGTCTGTTGTCTCAGCCCGTCGTGCTCCTCTCTGTCGGATTCCGTCTTTCGATTTTGATGGTCAGTGCTCCTCCTGATTTCTCGAGTACTGGTTCTCACTTATCACTATTTTCCTTGCTAGCGTTCTTAGCTCCCGCGCCTTACTGTCCCTCTGACTGCCGCGGACCTCCTCTTATAGGCTCCTTTTTCCCAGCGTCCGCGTCGCTGCCCATTGGCAACGGTTCCTTTCCCCGGGTACTTTTCCATCAACGGCTTCGTCTTTCCCCAAGCCTTCCGCACCGGGATCGGCCTACATGGGATCTACATGGTTCGCCGCGTCGCTGCCCATCTGCAACGGTTCCTTTCGCGGCCCATGGGTGTGGCCTACACCGGACAGGGCGCAGGAACGACCGGGCCTGGCAAGGCAGGCCTCCTGTCCGGAAGCAAGGAGTGGGGTCGGACGGCCACGGCTCCTGCGGCAGCACTCGATGCCAGAAGAGCGGCCGGCAGAGCCACAGCGCTGGCGGCGGGTGGCAGCTGCGGAGTGGCCGGAAGCTGTGGTGCGGGCCGTGGAGGACACCCGTCCAATAGGGCGACGGGTGAAGCGGCTCGTGCGCGTACGGGGGGTGCGCTACCGTGTGTCGGTGGCGGAAGGCAACGCGGAGGTCTTTGTGGAGGGGCGAGGGGGTGAAGAAGGCCCATTAATAAAGGAATGAAAAACAAGAAAAAGTAAATACAAAAAGAATACTTACCTGGGGGGGGGGGGGGCGGTCACATTGGGGCGATGAGGCAGACCGCCGGTAAAATATAAAACGCGGACCTCGACTGGGGTCTTCGAGATAAAGGCCGGCTGGAAGAAAACACACGCGAGCGGCAACGCCGAGGTGATCAGAGAGGCGTGAATGGGACTAAGGAAAAAGGAAGAAGAAGAAACATGAATGAAAACATGAAGTATGAAGAAAACGTGGTAACTTACCTGGGTAGGTGGTGGGCCGCCTTGCGTGGGGTGAAGGCAGTCCGCCGTGAGAGTGGAAAGCGCGGTCCACACCTGGATTGGAGGGGCAAGTGCCGGTGGCAAACGGAAAAAAAACACAAAAACAAAAACACACGCGGGCGGCAGAAATTTACGCGAGATACCGGCGGAAACCAATCGTGAGCGCACCTATCGTACGCGCACCTATCGTGCGCGCACCTGTTGTGCGCGGCACGATCAGAACTGGTTCCAGAGCCCTTTCGACACAAAGTATCGATAGGCCAGTAACGCCATCCGAGGGAATTCGCGAGCGATGGAACCAGCCGAAAACACCAACAGAGGGAGCCACGAGAGAGGCCGTTAAAATGAGAGGCAGGCCGAAGGTGAAAGAACAGGGCCGACGGGCTCCCGGAGGGGGATTCTCTGGCCGGTGGTATCCGGGGTGTAAAGAGTGAAGAAAGGGGGAAGTGTGAGGAATCAATATTCCTCACAAGACCCTAGTAGGGGATGGGGCGAATTGGCCGCGAAGAGCGCAAGGCAATCCCGCTACCTGAGCAGATGGAGCGGGCCACGCCCCAGAGGCCGGGAACGGCGGAATGGGGCCAGCAGCGGGCAGAAGGTCCGAGTCCCTAGAGTCCGGCCATGTAGATTCCCATGTAGGCCATGTAGGCCATGTACATCCCATGTAGGCCATGTAGATTCTCATGTAGGCCAGGGAGATGCCATGTAGGCCGATCCCGGTGCGGAAGGCTTGGGTAAAGACGAAGCCGTTGATGGAAAAGTACCCGGGGAAAGGAACCGTTGCCAATGGGCAGCGACGCGGACGCTGGGAAAAAGGAGCCTATAAGAGGAGGTCCGCGGCAGTCAGAGGGACAGTAAGGCGCGGGAGCTAAGAACGCTAGCAAGGAAAATAGTGATAAGTGAGAACCAGTACTCGAGAAATCAGGAGGAGCACTGACCATCAAAATCGAAAGACGGAATCCGACAGAGAGGTGCACGACGGGCAGAGACAACAGACTCGCCGCGTAAAGGTGAGACCAGTGACCAGGTGAACCCATTGTGTGCGGAGTTGTGTGCGAGGCGGACGAGGCGGTTGCCGAGTCAGAACCCCCATAGCCATAGCCCAACGGTGCTACACCTGAGGACAACCTCAGCAACGGTCGAGTCGTGAACCGCGCCCAGTGGCACACGGAGATCTCTACACGGCGGTGAGAGGTGGCCGAATCGTTAAGTTCTATAAGTACCATAGCCATAAGGTAGCCGTAAGATACCCAATAAAGAACAATTACTCATTCAATACGTATCCCAGTGCATTTACTTGCTTGACGCCGAGGCAACAAATAAATTCGTTGCATCGATCCACCGACCGCTGAGCCAGCTCTGCTGAATCAGACGGACAAAACCGGTTCGTTACAACTGGCGCCCAACGTGGGGCCTCAAGACAAGCAAGAAAAGAAGAGTGCATTGGGAAAGACGGTGCTGAGCGGTGTATCAAGAAGGGTATCGAGATGAAGAGCCGTCAGTGGATTCACTCGCTGAGGAAGGAGAAGCTGATGCAGTGCGCCAACGCATGCGGGCTTCGGCTGGAAGGCTCAGTGGATGAGATGCGAAAGGTATTCAAAATCTGGGTCGAGAAGCATGGGACGGAACCAGAGTTTGCCGACGTGTTAGAGAGGTGGGAAACCCAAACGGGCAGGATCTCGCCAGCGCCGCGGGCTGAGGACAAGGAAGGCGCGTACCGCACAGAGCGGCCGATGCTATGGAAGACGCCGTCAAAGTTCCAAGAAGAACTGATAGCGAGCCTGGCGGTCCCACTAAAGGTCCAAACACCCAGTCAACTGAGGGCCACTAGTGGGGAGAGACCGGACAGGTCGGAAGCCCCGGGACAAAACACGCGTCAATTGGAGTATGAGAGGACGGAGGAGGATCGACGAAGGCCCCAGGAAGAGGCCGCGAGGCAGCCACGCGTTAATTCGGCCGTCGTGGCCAAGCAAGTAAGAGAGTGGTCATTTCGGTTCGACGGGACGGAAAAGCCGCTCGAGTTCCTGGCGCAGGTGGAATGGTCAGCCGACATGTACGGGCTGGATGTGGACCAGATACCGAGGGCGATGCCAGAACTGCTAAAGGGGCGTGCGCTGATGTGGTTCCTCGCGAACATCAGGCAGTGGCAGACTTGGAGGTCGTTCGTCCAAAGCTTCCAGGACTACTTCTTACCAAGGGACTACTTCGAAAATTTGCGCCAAGAGGTAAGGAATCGCAAGCAGAAATGGGGAGAGTCCTTCAAGGACTACATGGTGGACATGCAGACCCTCATGCGTCGTCTCAAGCGCACTCCGGAGCAGCAAGCCGAGGCGATCCGGGAGAATAGCGTGCCGGATTTGCGGATTTTTATTCGGCCACACCGATGTCACGATCTGGAGGAGATGATGAAACTAGCGGACGAATTCGAAGCCCTGGAAAGGGATCGGGCGGAATTTCAAAAGGAAAGCCCGTCGAGCCGGGCCAGGGCAGCCAATCCCTTCACGCGAACGACTACGACGGAAGTGTGCCGTCGGTGTAGAGACGACCCGGCACCCGGTTTCAATCAAAGGCCGCCGATGACGCCTAGCGAGCACCAAGTGGACACCAATGTGGTGGGGGGATATGTGCTGAACCCCGAGAATGCTTGCCGCCGGTGTGGAAGCAACAGGCACTGGGCCCAGGCCTGCACAGGCCGGCCATTGACGTTCTGTTGGAGATGCGGCAAGGTGGGGGTGCCGACCTGGCAATGCTGCAAGCCCGCGGGAAACGCGCCGCGACCCACGCCGCGGAGGGCCGTGCCAGGGTCGCGATTGGAGGCCTCCAGCTCCGAAGACACTCGAGAAAGGCCCACGTCGGTCTGATCGGTGGCCTGACCGATGAGGAAGTGCAGCTGTCCGCCGTGGTAGGCATCGCAGGGCGAGAGTGGAAGGCCACGGTGGACACAGGAGCGACGAGTAGCTTTGTCAGCTGCGAATTGGCAGACAGGCAAAACCCCAAGATGCAAGCCGAAATCAACCAACAGGTGGACGAGCTGTTGAAAACGGGCCGCATTGAACCGTCGAGGAGCCCGTACAGCTCGCCCATCGTGATGGTTAAAAAGAAGACGGGAAAATGGAGGTTGTGCGTAGATTTCCGCCAAATAAACGCAAAATCGATTAAGGATGCGTATCCGATGCCAAGAATAGACTACATTCTGGACCAGCTCAGAGAGGCGCGGTTCATCAGCAGTCTGGACCTAAAGGACGGATATTGGCAGATTCCACTGGAAGAAAGTAGCCGGCAGTATACCGCCTTCACGGTGCCAGGCAAAGGGCTGTTCCAGTGTAAGGTAATGCCGTTCGGGCTGCACTCGGCGTCGGCAACGTTCCAGAGGGCGTTGGACCAAGTGATCGGGCCAGAAATGATGACTCACGCGTTCGCCTACCAAGACGATATCATAGTCATCGGGCGATCGAGGGAGGAACATCGGCGGAATCTGGAGGAGGTGTTCCGGAGACTCAAAAAGGCCAACCTGCGCCTGAATGTGGACAAATGCCAATTCTTCCGTACGGAGCTACGGTATCTGGGCCACCTGGTGACCGGAGAGGGCATATGCACCGATCCCGAGAAAGTGGCGGCCATTGCGGAGCTTCAGCCTTCGACTAATGTTAAGGAGTTGCGGCAGTATTTAGGCGTAGCCTCATGGTATCGCCGATTCGTGGACGGGTTTGCCACTCTAGTACAGCCTCTCAGCGCGTTACTTAGGAAGAAGGCTAAGTGGGAGTGGACGCCCGAAAGGCAGCAGGCATTTGAGGCCGTGAAGAGCCGGCTGGTGGCGGACCCAGTGTTGGCTTGCCCAGATTTCTCCAGGAGATTCGTACTCCAGACGGACGCCAGCGATTACGGATTGGGGGCTATCCTGACGCAAGAGACCGAGGAAGGAGAGAGAGTCATCTCATATGCCAGCCGGTCTCTGAATGCCGCGGAAAAGAACTATTCAGCGACGGAGAAAGAGTGCCTGGCGATCGTATGGGCTATCCGAAAACTGAAGCCGTATTTGGAAGGATATCACTTCAAGGTGGTCACCGACCACATGGCATTAAAATGGTTAAACAGCATAGAGAGCCCCACCGGAAGGATCGCGAGATGGGCGCTGGAACTCCAGCAGTACGATTTCGAGATCGCCTACAGAAAGGGGCAGCTGAACATCGTGGCGGACGCACTATCCCGGCAGCCGGTGACGGAGCGCCGCCGGAGAATGAACGAGGAAAAGGCCGGCTCGAAGCCGAGTACCGAGTGTTCGTGGATGAAGAAGATAAAGGAGAACATGGAAAAGGAGCCGTTCAAGTATCCCGACTACGTCAAGGAGGCAGGCCGGATATACCGACACATACCCCACCGAGCGGGAGACGAAGAGGTGGCATCGTGGAAGCTTTGCGTCCCAAGGGACCTCCGGGAGCGGGTCATCAACGAAAACCACAGCATTCCAGAGGCTGGGCACGCGGGATGCCGGAAGACTGCCACGAGAATAGCGGCCAGATATTACTGGCCCGGGATGCACCGCGACGTAAGGAGATTCGTGTCGAGGTGCGACGCTTGCATGCGTTTCAAACCGTGTCAGCGCCAGGCGGCCGGCAAAATGCTGACGCAGATTCCCGAAGAGCCGTGGGCAACGGTTTGTGCAGATTTCGTGGGACCATTACCAAGGTCAAAGCATGGAAACGCCATGCTCTTGGTACTGGTCGATCGGTTTTAAAAATGGACCGAGTTGGTGCCGTTGAGAAAGGCCACGGCAGAAGCATTAACGAAGGCTTTCCGAGAGAGGATTGTGGCCCGGTTCGGGGTGCCGAAGGTGGTGATCACCGACAATGGGGTTCAGTTTACTAGCAGGGCATTCAAAAAATTCCTGGAACAAAGCGGGGTGCGGCACCAGTTCACGGCACCGTACACCCCGCAGGAGAACCCAACGGAGAGAACCAACCGGACGGTGAAGACCATGATAGCCCAATTCACCGAAGGGAACCAGAGGTGCTGGGATGAGAAGTGGCCGGAGTTAATGTTGGCGGTAAACTCGGCGGTGTCGGAAGCAACTGGATACTCGCCAGCGTTCATCGTGCAAGGAAGAGAGCCGAGGCTGCCGAACGCGTTGTACGACGAGAATACGCTTGGCACTGGGCAGGAAACCCACACACCAGACGAAAACGCGACCAAGTTGCGGGAGCTTTTCCAATTGGTGCGACGCAACTTGGAGCGGGCGGCCCAGGATAGAGCAAGGCATTACAACTTGCGAAGAAGATCATGGAAACCTAACATAGGAGAGTTGGTGTGGGCCAAAAAGCACCATTTGTCCAACGCAGTGGAGGGTTTCGCGGCGAAGCTGGCGCCAAGGTACGATGGGCGCCCCTTACGAACCTTAAGGGGACGTTACAGTTCGCCACGCCACACGGGCAATGGAGGAGCGCAAGCTGTCCGGTTATTTTGTATGATTAAGAATTACATTTATATAAACTTAAGTCATACAATACAATACACGATTACGTTTATATAAACTTAAGTCATACAATACAATACACGATTACATTTATATAACTTAAGTCATACAACACAATACACGATACTTGCCAAACCACCCTCTTTTCTTCCACCACACACGCGCACCGTTTCGGCCACACGATTACCCCTACCACACATATCCATAGCTCCCCACACCACAATGACCCAAAAACTTCCCCCTCCCACTTAAGTTCGATGCGATCATTTTCTTTTCAACAAAAGAATTTGGCCATCAACGCAGAGTCAGCATAATATCCCCCCACCCATAGTTTAAGCTAGCTAGTTCGACCCGCGGATGCTAGGTTTCGAGCGTTCTAGCGAAAGAAGTGCAAGACACTTACTCGGGAACCCGGCCGCGAAGTAGACGTTGCTCCGGACAGCAACCTAGATTTACCTAATATACGTCGCCGCGTATAAGTCCACAAAAGAAAAACAGTTCAATAAAGTGTCAACCAATTTAAAGAAACCCCACTGAGTGAGTCTATTTTTGGGTGGGCATTTACACGCTAATTCGCTAATACCGCGGCACGGGCCCAATTCAATTCTCAATTTACCTTTGATCTTCCGATAGGTCCTACGAGTGTGACAACGCCTCGAATCCCTTATATCCCCCGACCCCACGAGTGTGACAACGCCTCGTGTTTCTCGTTATCTTCCCAGTCTCAACCCTGCTTACACGATTACGCCTCATTCCCCTCCACTCTTGTTCCTAGTCTCGTTAGGGCCGACCCCGTTTCCTGATCAGGTTCCTGCAAACTACAAATTTCTTGTAGTAGGATCCTGGATAAGACCGAGCTTACCTCAGCCTGAAATAGGAGCCTCACAAGTGGCGCCCGAGCAGGGACCTGTAGGAAACTTCAGCAAGGGGTATGGATTAAAAACCCACGGCCAATAAAATCCAATTCATAGGCGAAACTCAAACGCCGACCGCGATAAAACAGTACTGCGCCGCGCAAAACCTCGACGAACACCCCACAACTCCAACGGTGCGGATCGCGTGAACGACAGTAGATACACCCGGAGTGTCCGCGCGCCCAAGGGCCGACCCCTTCCATAACACGCGAGTGACTCCAGTTACAGAAATACCCAACCAGGGAGTGAAAGAAATCGGAAAAGGAAAAAAAACACACACATACGTTAACATGGAGCCCGACGCAGAGAAAGGTTCAGGTGAGTATTACTCTGGGGATTTTGTCTCTAATCCAGGGGTAAGCACCGGCTGGATTTACAAGCGTCGCCGGGAAGAACTAGAAAGATTCGCGCTCGAATTCGGGTTCAGCAACGAGGGCACGGTAGAAGAGATGCGGAGGAGATTCGCCGCATTGTTTGAGGGGACTCTCGAACAAGAGACCTGGGTTCGACTGGCCGAGCTCGAACGACAATATGCCAAGTCACCAGCGCGTGCCAAGTCACCTCAGCCCAGCACTTCCACTCAGACGGAAGGGCGTATGGAGGATCCCAAACGCTGGTTAAGAGTCCCGGAAAACTCAGAAAACCAACTCGGCGACCCCTCTAGCATCGGGACAGTGGCCGAGCCACAAAGACCTCCGTCTCCAGAACAACGTACTCCGGCCGCGAGGAGAATCCGACCTACGAACGAGAGACCTCAGGCGGGGAACGACCCCACAGGGGGATACCAGTATAGCCACGCCACACAGATGGCGGAACGCATACGTAAATGGGGAATCCAGTTCGACGGACATGACGATCCGCTGTCATTCATCGACCTTCTCGAAGAGCGCGCGCTTTCCTACGGGATAGATATGGACCATCTACCCCGCGCCATGGCAGAAATCCTCATCGACAGAGCCAGCCGATGGTTCCGGACCAGTCGACTGCAAAGCGTCCCATGGGTCGATTTCCGCAGGGAATTCTTGGCGTTCTTCCTGCCACCGCGGTATTTTGAACAATTGGAGGACCAGATCCGAGGCCGCAAGCAAGCGGTAGGTGAACCCTTCAAAGACTTCGTCATCGAGCTCCGGCTACTCATGCACCACGCCGGGTACGACGCAACCAAGGAACTCTACAGGATCTACGACAACATTTTGCCGGCGTACCAGCTGTACGTGCGGAGACACGAACTGCGAAGCCTGACGCAGCTCACAGCATTGGCCACAGAGCTCGAGAGCATCCAAGAACGGAACACACCGATAACTCCCCTCCCCCCGCGGAACATGCCACGGTACACTAGGCCGACGGTGAATCAGGCACCCAAGGAAGGCGAGTCCAACCGAACACCGTTCCGGAGACCCCCGTGGGACTCAACCGAATCCGCAAGAAGACAACCTACGAGTCGAACAAACGCTCCGGCTCCAGAATTCGCGCACCGCATGGTAACCACCCCCATCGTGAATCCACGAATGGCATGTCGCCGCTGTGGCGAAGCTGGCCACGCTTCTCCTAACTGCAACAACCCTGCAATCCTGTTCTGCTGGGAATGTGGTAAACGCGGTATACGGACGATCGATTGTTGTCGCCGGGACACGTCGGGAAACGACACGCGTCCCCGACTGACACGGGAACAGTCGGGAACGACGCCCGCCCAAACCCAGAACTAGTTAAACCCCTACAACTACACGATGGCCGGATAGTGGCGAGGGTGACCATAGGAGGACAAGACGCGGAGGCCACTATTGACACCGGGGCGTCCCGGAGCTTCATCAGTGCCGACCTCGCCCGACGACTGGACGATAACACCAATCTCCGGGAGGCGTGCGTGCAGATCCGACTGGCCGACGGGTCAGTACGCGAGATCACGCAAATCCTCCTGGCTTACATCCGGTTAGACAGCCGGGAAGTCCAGATACCGCTCTTAGTCTGGCCCAACATGTTAGAACAAGTCATTGTGGGCCTGGATTTCTTATGCGCGATTGAAACAACGATCGAATGCGGGACCACCCTCCTACAACTCCGAAGCCGTCGCCCCATGGCAAACACCCCCGTGGTCATTGCCAGTCGAGTTCCCACCGCAGGAACAGAAAAACCGAGATCCAGAAGAACCCCGACAAACTCGCGTCCGAGGAAAACTACGACGGACACCACGTCCAAGCAACGAGCGCCCAGCACAAATTCTAAGGCCGCAACGGAACGCACGATTCCCAGGCCAAATACGAGAAGCACAAACATTAGGCCCACCACGGAACACACGATTCCCAGGCCAACGATAGGTGACACAAGCTCAAACGTAGCGACGCAGAATATGAGGCGATCAACCGAAGCCCACGGCGCGGTGATCCCCATAAGGGCTAAGGAAACCAGAGCAGCCTCCCCACAGGCAATCTTTCCTTCACAACCAAGGTCTTTGCCTAACGACCAACCGCCCAGCCGGGTGATCGACGCAGACACCGGGATTAACACTAGCAACCACGCTACCCCCCCAACACAGACGACTCCTGAACTCGCGTCCCAACCACTGGCCCAGGTATCCGCCCCGAACCCCACAAACACTCTTCCTCTAAACGGTACCACCCCAGTCGTCGCCAACATAAGAGAACACCCTCGAGAGGCGGAACCTCCGAGCGCGTTCGACACGACCATCCTCCCGGAAGACCCGAGTCGAGCTTTCAGCTTAGGGACGGACAAACAACTTGAGGACGAGCCAGAACGAACCAACGATCCCTGGCCACCCGAACTTGAGGCACAGATCCGGGAATTTCTGGATGAAGAACTGCCGAAGTTCGAAAAACTCCGGGGTACAACAGACCTGACGGAGCACACCATCGTCATGCGAGACAACCGACCAATAAAACAAAGATATTACCCCAAAAACCCCGCAATGAGGCGAATTATCGACGAGCAAGTCGATCAACTAATAGCCGAAGGACTCATCGAACCTTCTCGAAGCCCTCACAGCGCACCAATTGTTCTCGTGCGCAAAAAGAACGACAAATGGCGTATGTGCGTAGACTACCGCCAGCTCAACGAACGTTCCATCCCGGACGCCTATCCATTACCAAGAATCAATTACATCCTAGAACGCTTGAAGAATGCGCGTTTTATCACCACGCTAGACCTGAAGAATGGGTATTGGCAAGTACCCATGGCCCTCAACAGCAGGGAAGCCACCGCCTTCACGGTGCCAGGGAGAGGTCTTTACCAATGGAAGGTGATGCCCTTCGGATTACACTCCGCGGGAGCAACGTTCCAACGAACGTTAGACACGGTCATCAGCGCAGATATGGAACCCTACGCATTCGCGTACTTAGACGACATTGTCGTCATCGGAAAGGATTACACGGAGCACCTTAACAACGTAAAAGAGGTCTTCGCCAGACTTCTCAAGGCAAACCTACGAATCAACGCAGAAAAGTGTACCTTCTTCCAGCGGAGCATAAAATATTTGGGACACGTGATCAGCGAGGAAGGCATCCATACCGACCCGGACAAGGTGGCCGCCGTAAAAGACTTGAGACCGCCCACCAACTTGAAAGAACTCCGACAATGCATAGGTATGGCGTCATGGTACCGAAGGTTTGTCCCCAATTTCGCCACGGTGGTCCAACCAATGTCACAACTGCTAAAGAAGGGACAAACATGGACATGGGAACAAGAGCAACAAGAGGCCTTCGAAAAGCTAAAAGAGTTACTCACCACCGCCCCCGTACTCGCCTGTCCAGATTTCAACGTCAAATTCTCTTTACAAACGGACGCCAGTAACGTAGGCGTGGGCGCGGTCCTCACTCAAGAAATCGAAGGGAAAGAGCGAGTCATAGCATACGTCAGCCGACGACTCAACAAGGCGGAAGAAAACTACTCTGCCACAGACAAAGAGTGCCTAGCCGTCATATGGGCAATACGTAAACTACGATGTTATCTAGAGGGCTATCGCTTCGATGTAGTAACTGACCATCTCGCGCTGAAATGGTTGAACACCCTGGAAAGTCCATACGGTAGAGTGGCCCGTTGGGCACTCGAATTACAACAATACCAATACGACGTGCATTATCGCGCCGGGAAACAAAACGTAGTGGCGGACGCATTATCCAGGCAGCCCTTGGAAACACTCGCACGTGTCGAAGAGGAACCCGACAGCTGTCCCTGGCTGAAACGAAGAATACAACAAGTCCACGATGAGCCCCAAAAATACCCGGACTACACTTACGAGAACGGTCAACTTTACCGAAATCTCGGCCACGGACCCGTCGGAACGGAGTCTTGGAAGCTCTGCATCCCGAAAGATCGTCGGACGAGGGTACTCCACGAATGTCACGATCAACCAACAGCTGGTCACCTCGGCATTAGGAAAACCATTGCCAGGGTTTCCCAACTATATTATTAGCCCGGATTCTATCGAGACGTAAGACGTTACATTCGTAACTGCGTAAGTTGTCAGAAGTTCAAGGCCACGCAACGCAAACCCGTGGGCAAGATGCTCACTCGCAAGGCGGAGGAGCCGTTTGTTACCTTGTGCGCAGATTTCGTCGGACCACTGCCACGGTCCAAACGAGGGAACACAATGCTGCTAGTGTTTTTCGACACCTTCTCTAAGTGGGTCGAACTGATACCCCTCAAGAAGGCAACCACGGCTAACCTCGAGCGAGCGTTCCGCGAACGGATCCTCAGCAGTTTTGGGGTACCGAAACTATTCGTCTGCGATAACGGCACCCAGTTCACCAGTCGCTCGTTCCGAACGTTCCTCCAAATCGCAGGCGTCAAACTGCAACACACCGCTCCATATTGTCCCCAGGAAAACCCCACGGAAAGGGCGAACAGAACTGTGAAGACAATGATCGCCCAATTCATCGACGACCACCAGAACACGTGGGACGAACTGTTACCCGAAATGTCGTTGGCCATAAATTCTAGCGTCTCCGAAACCACCGGATTCAGGCCCGCGTTCCTTTTACACGGAAGAGAGCCTAGGCTGCCCGGCGCTCTATACGACGAAGTCACACCAGGGACAGGAAACATCCAGGAGACGACTACGGACAAAGCGTCGAGACTGAAAGAGATATTCTCCATCGTTCGAAGTAACATCCAAAGGGCAAGTCAAGAGCAAGCCCGACACTACAATCTCCGTCGCAGACAATGGCGCCCTACGATCGGCTCATTGGTCCTAGTAAGACAGCACCACCTGTCAAATGCAGCCGAGGGTTTTGCAGCTAAACTGGCCCCGAAATTTGATGGACCATACCGCGTAAAAGGTTTTCCGTCGCCAAACGTCGTGAAACTGCAACACACAAGCAACCGGAAGCAAAAGGTCGCCAATATCAACGACCTGAAAGAGTTCAACGACCCCGAACTCGATAATCCAGCCGACGACCCGGACTCCACGACGACGTAATACCGAGTTTGACCGGGGATCGACGCCTATATTAATCGATGCCCTGGCCTTCGACGATCAGTACGCCACTACCCACGGCACCATCCAGACCAAATCAATCAACTCAAACAAAAAAGATAATAATAATAATTAAATAAAAATAAAACAATCAAAACCAAAATTAAATCCCGACTCCTATCAAGGATCAACCCACCCCAAAGTGCATCAAGGACTAAAAACTCAAACTTAACCAGCCTAAAATTCAAAGTCAAAGTTAAAGGACAACAATAACCAAAGCAATTAAGTGCAAAACAATCACCTCTAATCCTGCCGCCGTCAACAATAATCCCTACACACCATGTCACCCCTGCTGCTTCTACTCGCCCTAGTCACCGCTACGCAGGCCGCAGTCAAAGTAAATGACTACACCAACGCCGACTATATCCCGATCGTGGACGGAGACGCCGTGATCTGGGAGAAGCCAGGATACCTCCACCACACCACCAACGTCACGTCCTATGAGGTATACGCCGACCAGACGGAACGTACTGCTGAGATGTTTACTGACACCCGCATGGCCCAGGTGTTAGCTACCGACTTAGAACACATCCGTAATTTGATAGCTACGCTGAAAGTCCACCGTAGGGAAGCTAGGAGCATCAACCTGCTCGGTACAGCATTGAAGGTAATAGCGGGAACGCCCGACTTCCATGATTGGGAACAGATCAGGTTTAAATAAAAGCAACTGATCGAATCCGAACACCGACCAGGGGAGATTAACTCAAAAATGCAAAACCGACTCAACGAACTGACGCGCTTTTACAACACGATCCATAAGTCGGACGAGGCCGAGAAGGCCCAGATAATAGAGACGGTCCTCGCCAAAAATAGAATAATCATAACGGACCTAGAGAATCTTATCCTTGGGCTAACTTTAGCCAAAATAAACATGATCAGTCCGGCCCTCTTAGATGGCGCCGATATAAATGAGTTCAATGGGCAACAATTAAACAACATAACCTTGGTAGAGCTATTAGAGGTCTCCAACATCAGTGCTTTCCAAGCTCCTGACCTACTCCACTTTCTTATCAAGTTCCCCCAACCCAAATTAAGTTGTAGGAAGTTACTCATATTCCCGGTGCAACGACACCACAGAATATTGGATTTCAGCCAGGGAGACATAGTAGCGGACTGCGGGTCGCAGACCCTCAACATCGGGGCCTGCGAGGCAACCGTCGGGGCTACGTTCTGCAGGGAACGAGGGGGAAGCACCTGCGCTCAACAAATGGTAGCCGGGTCTATCGCACATTGTGCTACCCTACCGGGACACTTAGATCCCATAACCATCGTCGACCACGGCACTCTCGTCATCAACGACGCGAACATGACCGTTGTTGATGACTCAGGGGCCAGCCAAAAGATTTCGGGATCGTACTTAGTGACGTATTCCCACCGGGTCTCTCTTAACGGGACCTGGTACATCAATCACCTCGGTGACTCTAAGAGGAAGGCAGTGGTGTCCGCCATGACGCAAGTCAATATAACGGCCCACAGAGAAAAACTTAGTCTACCGTTCCTACGAGAACTAAGTATGAAAAATCTCAACCAAATCGACGATTTAAACGAGATGTTGACGGTAAAAAGTACCGTTTCCTACCTCCTCACGCTCGCCGTGGCATTACCTCTCTGCTCCATTATATGGATATTATACCGCCGCCTTAAAATCCAAGGCAAACAAAACGCGTCTCAAGACGTAGAGGCCGTGTCGTCCCAACTTCCTACTGACGCCCGCCCGGCCGAAGTATCGACACCGACCCGCGGTAAGATCCCCATGTATGCCACCGTCGCCCCCCCCTAAAATTCGGCGAACTCAAGCCACAAGTACCCACCCCATACCTCGTCCACGGGAGTACGGATCGGGTGACGAGTAAAAAAAAAAAAACCTGGACTCAACAAAAAAAAAGAGAATAAAATTAAATTAATATATAGGAACACACAAAAAAAAACCCCCAATCATCCATTTCTTATTTAATTCTTTTCCCCATACACTTACGTAATGCACTTTCGCAACCTCACTTGCTGACACTATAGTTTTTAAGTGTGCCGACCGAAGGCGGCAAACCCTTTAAAAAGCTTAAGTTAGATCCATAAGGTAACTCATAAGAGAATCGGCAACGCTCCTCACCGCACGAACACCAGAAGTATCAACGATGCATCCCCAGAAAGCCGCAGCACCCACCGAGGCACCGGAGGTTATCTACGTTGACCTCACTACCGACTCTGAAGATGAGTCAGGGGCACACGCGTTCAGGAGAACCGAAGCCCCACCGTCGTCCAAGAACGGAGACCATCGTCCGCCCCCGTTCGTCCCAGCACCCAACGACGAACCGTCGTGGTCAACCGCCAGCACCCCTCTCCGCGACGAAGAGCCGGAAAACGTCCCGGTCTCCAACGGAGACGCATACGCCGATACCAGGCGGGACGAACCAAACGACGAATCGGACGGAGAATTCTCGGACGAAGAGAATTCCGACGGCCCACGAGATAGCCCTCCGCTATTCTCGAGGCGACAATCCAGATTTTGACGTGAAAATCTGTGGTCGCCGCCAATGTTCCGACGCCGTGACCCCCAGGCCTACCACTCGCCAAGCCCGGAGCCTCCATCGTTCGCACCAATGTTCGAACACGCGTACCGGCAGCACGACCCCCGAGACTATTCCAACCCCGAGTGGGCCCCGGAATGTTACCACCGGGACTACGCCCACGCGTTCTCTGACGACGAGGAGAACGAAGAGGAAGAACCCTTCGCCCGCCGGCTCGTGACCGATACAGAGACGTTCCACCACACAGTCACACCGTGGGGTATGCGCGTCACTCGGGTCCATCACATAACGGTGGATCTGCTCGTTCCGCCAAGTCGGAACAGACACGCATTCTTCGAAACGTTCCGGGAGCCCACGGAGGCCCTCTACGACCGACCTGCCTTCCCCGTCCCAGACGCAGTTGAAACTCCCCCAGAGGAGGTAGAGGCGCCAACGACAACATCCACGACATCGGCAACGCCAACAACATCGCCACTGGTGTCGACGAACCCGGAAACAAGCGGAAGGGCGACAAAACGACGAAGACACTCTGACCCCTCAACAACGGCGCACACCCAGCACGAACCAGCGATAAGCACGGCAACACACGCCAAGGTACTTCACACCGAATCGAGCCTGAATCAAGCGCCAGTTATCGACTTCTTCACCTCAGAGACGCAACGCGTCCTGGGAACAACGACAAGCCTCTCGCCCCCAGTAGCGACCAGAGATTTCGACGACATATCCGTCGAAGAACTACTGACCGTAACTGCGGAAAACCAACCTAGAGTGGACGACGAAGACCTCGAGGAGCTGCTAAGCTTCTTAGAGGAAGACTTCCCACTAGTCGACCAAAGGCCGGAAGACGACGGCCTGGCCGAAGAGATCGGAAGGGACGCCGGCTGGGTAATCGCCCCGACCGACTGGCAGGTCGACACCCCGGGCCGAGTAGTGCCTACTGGCCTGGTCGAGGAGGTGCAAGGTCGCATGCAACGGGCGGACAGGATCCGCTGCAGCGTGTGGATCTGGGACCAACAATACCAGGTCCACAAGCGATCACTATCTGAGCCGGTCTACATCCACCTCCTCCCGGAAGAAAGGGGGGGGTGTAACGAACCTTAAGGGGACGTTACAGTTCGCCACGCCACACGGGCAATGGAGGAGCGCAAGCTGTCCGGTTATTTTGTATGATTAAGAATTACATTTATATAAACTTAAGTCATACAATACAATACACGATTACGTTTATATAAACTTAAGTCATACAATACAATACACGATTACATTTATATAACTTAAGTCATACAACACAATACACGATACTTGCCAAACCACCCTCTTTTCTTCCACCACACACGCGCACCGTTTCGGCCACACGATTACCCCTACCACACATATCCATAGCTCCCCACACCACAATGACCCAAAAACTTCCCCCTCCCACTTAAGTTCGATGCGATCATTTTCTTTTCAACAAAAGAAATTGGCCATCAACGCAGAGTCAGCATAATATCCCCCCACCCATAGTTTAAGCTAGCTAGTTCGACCCGCGGATGCTAGGTTTCGAGCGTTCTAGCGAAAGAAGTGCAAGACACTTACTCGGGAACCCGGCCGCGAAGTAGACGTTGCTCCGGACAGCAACCTAGATTTACCTAATATACGTCGCCGCGTATAAGTCCACAAAAGAAAAACAGTTCAATAAAGTGTCAACCAATTTAAAGAAACCCCACAGAGTGAGTCTATTTTTGGGTGGGCATTTACACGCTAATTCGCTAATACCGCGGCACGGGCCCAATTCAATTCTCAATTTACCTTTGATCTTCCGATAGGTCCTACGAGTGTGACAACGCCTCGTATCCCTTATATCCCCCGACCCCACGAGTGTGACAACGCCTCGTGTTTCTCGTTATCTTCCCAGTCTCAACCCTGCTTACACGATTACGCCTCATTCCCCTCCACTCTTGTTCCTAGTCTCGTTAGGGCCGACCCCGTTTCCTGTAGAGGTTCCTGCAAACTACAAATTTCTTGTAGTAGGATCCTGGATAAGACCGAGCTTACCTCAGCCTGAAATAGGAGCCTCACACCATATCGAGTGGTGGATTTTCCCTCGCCGGTGATATGTAGGTTGAAAAAGGAGGACGATAAGCAGATACGGACAGCCCACATCGCCGACTTGAAGCCGCAGGCAGGGGAAGAGGTCACAGAGGAGCGAAGGCTGAGAATGGCCACCAACGAGAGGAACCGGCTTCACGGTGTGGCACGCAGGACACGGGATGAAGCCGGGAGCAACTCGAAAAGAGACTGATGGAGGAATCGATAAGGATAGTGGACCGGCCCAGGAGGTGTCACGCAGGACACGGGAGGGCGCCGACACTACCAGGAGACATGTAAGCGGAAGTAAATTAATACTACATTAAGACTAAAAGTAATACTACGAGGAGACAGGTCCGGGTTGGAACACACTAAGGGCCAACGGCGGTGAGGTGCCTGAGAAAAAAAAAGGAAAACACGAGTTAATGAAGTTCCAATGGAAGATAATACGTACCGGGCCGAAAGTGCACCAGGCGGGTGTTAACCGTCGGGTTCGGCCGGGCAGAAGGCTCGCCCATGCGCTGTTTATCGGCCGAGGGGTCGGACGACCCTCGGGTCCGGGGCGGCTGGATGGGGCGGAAGTCACGCCAGAAGCCGAACCGGAGGCCGGGAGAAGAAGGCGACCCAGGGTCGTACCGCCGGTTGCATCCGGGAGGAAGGTCGGTTGATCTCGTAGCCAGGGGCAATTTCGGTGGGCGACATCCAGGACCGGGGACGCGGGACGGGCTGGAAGATGGGCCGAAATTATTAGGAAAACTCAGATCGGGATACTCACATGGGATGCCGTGGGGGGTCGGTTCGCCCGGGACCGGCGCTGCGTATGGAAGACACTGGGATAATAAAAAAAAAATATATATAAAAAAAAAAAAGGAAAAAAAATATATATAAAAAAAAAAAAAAAAAGGTATATATATAAAAAAAAAAAAAAGGGTAGATATATATTAAATAAATAAATAAACGAGGTAATAACAAAAAAAAAAAAAAAAAAAAAAAAAAAAGGGAAAAAAAAAGGTAGGGCATATGATGTGCGACATGAACAGGCACAATCGGCGAACGAAAGAGAGGAAAGCAACGGGATCACAAGAGAGAAACCAGAGGGAAGTACCGTACGGTGGAACGATGGGAACCGCGGAAGAAAAAAAAAGGAGGGCTGTTGATGGAAGATCAGTGGAACCTACGATCACTTTGTCGCCACAGCAGCAAAGCAACAGACGTGGAAGAAAAAAAAAATTTGTAAAAGTGAACATGCAGCAGTTACTTAAAAAATATTTGGAGGAGCAGGCCAGAGAGGTGGAGGCCCGAACTCACCGCCAGCGACGGGCGGAGCTCTCGCGGGGAGAGCGGTGGGTTCGGAGCGAGACACCTGAGCTGGAGATAATGGCATCGCCACTCGTGCGGTCACCCCGGTTCCCGCGGGTCACGCGGACGCCGGAGATCTCGCCCGGAGGGACGGAGTCCGAGGACAGCGACGTAGTGGTGGTGGCTGTCACCCCGGCGCCCTCGAGCGCAGAGCTCAGACGGCTGGCGGCAATGCCGAGGCCGTCGTCGTCGAAGCTGGTGGAGGCGGCGCCGAAGCCAGCGGACACGGCGGCCCGGCCAGCGGCGAAGCCAGCTACGGCATCCCGGTCGGCGGAGGCCGAGTGGACGCCACAGGAGCGGGAGGAGGAAAAGAAGTACCTCCGGAGCGCGCTGGAGATCCTCGTACGAGAGCGGAGGGAACAGCGGCGGAAGGAAGCGAGGCGTCGGGAGGAGCAGCACAGGGAAGAGGAGACGCGGCGAGCAGAGGAGGCGCGTCGGGAGGAGGAGGAGAAGAGACGGCAACGACGGAAGGAGGACGAGCGGCGGCGGGAGGAAGACCGCGAGCGTAGAAGGGCTCGGAAGGCCAGCGAGGAGAAGGCCCGGCACAAGGCTCGCGAGCATCGCCGAGGTCGGGAGGAGGAGCAGCTCCGAGAAGGCAAGGCGCGAGCCGGGAGCGAGGGCGTGAGGCTGCAGCCGCCAAAGGCTCCGCGGGGGAAGGCGCCAAAGGTGCTAGGTGGAGGCGAGCAGCCGCAGCAGCAGCCGCCGTCAACACAGCCGCAGCAGCAGCCGCCGTCAACACAGACGCAGCCACCGCTACCGCCGACGACACAGCCACCGTCGACGCAGCCGCAGCCACCGCTGCCGCCGACGACACAGCCACCGTCGACGCAGCCACCGCTACCGCCGACGACACAGCCACCGTCGACGCAGCCGCAGCCACCGCTGCCGCCGACGACACAGCCACCGTCGACGCAGCCACCGCTACCGCCGACGACACAGCCACCGTCAACGCAGCCGCAGCCACCGCTGCCGCCGACGACACAGCCACCGTCGACGCAGCCACCGCTACCGCCGACGACACAGCCACCGTCGACGCAGCCGCAGCCACCGCTGCCGCCGACGACACAGCCACCGTCGACACCGCCGCGGCCACCACCGTCGTCGGCGTATCAGCCGGAGGAGCCGACTGGCGAGGAGGAGGCCCCACCACCACCGAGGTGGCGGGTGAGGGCGTCAGAGGAACTACTCAGTGGCGAGAGGCAGCAGCCGCATGCCCCGTCGCAAACGCAGGCGCAGCCTCAGCCGCCGCCACAGCCTCAGTCGCAGCCGCAGCCGCAGCGGGAAGAGGCTCAGCCGCCACCACAGTCAGCGCCGGAGCAGCCACGGGACACGGAGCCGCAGCCCCAGTGGCAGGGGCCCGAGAGTGCGGTCTGCGGACCGTTTGTGTCACAAAGTGTGCACACGGCGGTCCGCAACGGGATGGTGTGGCACCACCAGACCATACACATTACGTGGGCGTCCGGACCCGCGCCGCGCGATGCCGAGGAGCCCCGACTGTGGGAAGAGGAGCCGCCAAAAGGCAGCAACGAGCGCGACCCGAGGAAGCGGGGAGGAGAACCCGCAGCAGCACCGGAAGAACCAGTGCCCCGGCAGGACGGGCCAGGGACAGCCCCGGAAGCGACACCAGAGGGGGAGAGTTCGGCCGAGGAGCCAGTAGCGGTGCCGGCGATGCCCTCGGAGGAGAAGGAGGTGGAGCGCGGCCCATGGGTGTGGTCTACGCCTGAAATGGCGCAGGAACGGACGACGCCAGAAGGGAAGAGCTCGGCCGAGGAGCCGGTCGCGGTGCCAGCAACGGAGACGCCCATGGAGGAGGAGGAGCTGGAGCGCGGCCCATGGGTGTGGCCTACACCGGACAGGGCGCAGGAACGACCGGGCCTGGCAAGGCAGGCCTCCTGTCCGGAAGCAAGGAGTGGGGTCGGACGGCCACGGCTCCAGCGGCAGCACTCGATGCCAGAAGGGCGGCCGGCAGAGCCACAGCGCTGGCGGCGGGTGGCAGCTGCGGAGTGGCCGGAAGCTGTGGTGCGGGCCGTGGAGGACACCCGTCCAATAGGGCGACGGGTGAAGCGGCTCGTGCGCGTACGGGGGGTGCGCTACCGTGTGTCGGTGGCGGAAGGCAACGCGGAGGTCTTTGTGGAGGGGCGAGGGGGTGAAGAAGGCCCATTAATAAAGGAATGAAAAACAAGAAAAAGTAAATACAAAAAGAATACTTACCTGGGGGGGGGGGGGCGGTCACATTGGGGCGATGAGGCAGACCGCCGGTAAAATATAAAACGCGGACCTCGACTGGGGTCTTCGAGATAAAGGCCGGCTGGAAGAAAACACACGCGAGCGGCAACGCCGAGGTGATCAGAGAGGCGTGAATGGGACTAAGGAAAAAGGAAGAAGAAGAAACATGAATGAAAACATGAAGTATGAAGAAAACGTGGTAACTTACCTGGGTAGGTGGTGGGCCGCCTTGCGTGGGGTGAAGGCAGTCCGCCGTGAGAGTGGAAAGCGCGGTCCACACCTGGATTGGAGGGGCAAGTGCCGGTGGCAAACGGAAAAAAAACACAAAAACAAAAACACACGCGGGCGGCAGAAATTTACGCGAGATACCGGCGGAAACCAATCGTGAGCGCACCTATCGTGCGCGCACCTATCGTACGCGCACCTATCGTGCGCGCACCTGTTGTGCGCGGCACGATCAGAACTGGTTCCAGAGCCCTTTCGACACAAAGTATCGATAGGCCAGTAACGCCATCCGAGGGAATTCGCGAGCGATGGAACCAGCCGAAAACACCAACAGAGGGAGCCACGAGAGAGGCCGTTAAAATGAGAGGCAGGCCGAAGGTGAAAGAACAGGGCCGACGGGCTCCCGGAGGGGGATTCTCTGGCCGGTGGTATCCGGGGTGTGAAGAGTGAAGAAAGGGGGAAGTGTGAGGAATCAATATTCCTCACAAGACCCTAGTAGGGGATGGGGCGGATTGGCCGCGAAGAGCGCAAGGCAATCCCGCTACCTGAGCAGATGGAGCGGGCCACGCCCCAGAGGCCGGGAACGGCGGAATGGGGCCAGCAGCGGGCAGAAGGTCCGAGTCCCTAGAGTCCGGCCATGTAGATTCCCATGTAGGCCATGTAGGCCATGTACATCCCATGTAGGCCATGTACATCCCATGTAGGCCATGTAGATTCTCATGTAGGCCAGGGAGATGCCATGTAGGCCGATCCCGGTGCGGAAGGCTTGGGTAAAGACGAAGCCGTTGATGGAAAAGTACCCGGGGAAAGGAACCGTTGCCCATGGGCAGCGACGCGGACGCTGGGAAAAAGGAGCCTATAAGAGGAGGTCCGCGGCAGTCAGAGGGACAGTAAGGCGCGGGAGCTAAGAACGCTAGCAAGGAAAATAGTGATAAGTGAGAACCAGTACTCGAGAAATCAGGAGGAGCACTGACCATCAAAATCGAAAGACGGAATCCGACAGAGAGGTGCACGACGGGCAGAGACAACAGACTCGCCGCGTAAAGGTGAGACCAGTGACCAGGTGAACCCATTGTGTGCGGAGTTGTGTGCGAGGCGGACGAGGCGGTTGCCGAGTCAGAACCCCCATAGCCATAGCCCAACGGTGCTACACCTGAGGACAACCTCAGCAACGGTCGAGTCGTGAACCGCGCCCAGTGGCACACGGAGATCTCTACACGGCGGTGAGAGGTGGCCGAATCGTTAAGTTCTATAAGTACCATAGCCATAAGGTAGCCGTAAGATACCCAATAAAGAACAATTACTCATTCAATACGTATCCCAGTGCATTTACTTGCTTGACGCCGAGGCAACAAATAAATTCGTTGCATCGATCCACCGACCGCTGAGCCAGCTCTGCTGAATCAGACGGACAAAACCGGTTCGTTACAATAGGGCTCATTCTTATAACTGCGGTGCCGCGAAGTGAGGAGAATCTTTTGAAGTGCATGGAAGTGTTTGAGTTATCCTCAGAAAAGTTGCAATTCGTCTTGCAACTGCAACGTCCTTTTTGCGTTTGGACCCTTGTAAGTAAAGAGCAGATAATGTTCTCTCTTTTCAATTAAACAATGTATTCTAAATTGTAATAGCCACGATGGGGTTCATTTTGGGAGGAAGATGTTGTGCACAACTGCGATGCCTTTTTTTAAAGAAAATTTCCGCATGGAGAGGAGTACTCTCAACATTCTTGTTGGACCGTTGCGCAATCTCAACTCTCGACTGACAATCCTTCTGGAGAAGAGAATAGCCACAGCATAGCCCGTACGGTAGGGAGTCTATTTGGTGTACCAAGGGCCATTGTCTGCCGCATATTACTGGAGTTTTTTCGCGAGGTAGTTGCTCAACTCGCTGACAAGTATCTGCCAGCATACTTTCTTGCCCTGAGAAGATCACGGAAACAGTGAAAGGATTCAAAGACAAAAAATATGAAATCAAACGTATTGTTGAAATGCTTGATTTAATAATAAAATTAGTTTCAGCAATTTGTTCTAAGCATTACATGTATTTTTGCCCCTTTTTACTCAGCTAAAAATTTTACGCGGCTATATTTAAATTTGAATCTGCTGTTTTTTTGTTGCTATTAGTGGTGATAGTTTTGCTCATTAGGCAGAACAGTGCGAAAATTGCTGTTATGCGCACAGAAATACTAAAACGCAACTGCGTCGGAAAACGACGCAACTGCGTCGGAAAACGACGCAACTTTTTGCCATCACTAGGGCTCTATGCTAAACCTATGTAAAAAAAACTACGTTTCTTAGAAGACGAAAATAATCAAGACGCAGCCTCAGTGTAAATGTCACCTTATTTTTACGCACATCTCTCTCCAAAAATGTTCCCAACCGCTTCCAACTTAAAACATTGATTGTATTTAGTAGATGTACTCTTTTTTGTTTGTTTTTTAATTAATATACCCAGACAATGAGCTAATCCTCATGAACGTGTTAGTTTTCATCATCATCAATATCCATATCCAACCCCGAGATAAGTTTTTATCCGTTTTCACAGAAATTAAACATATCTTCCAAACAAATACTTAGTTTTTTTTGTTTTTATCAGACTGATGATATACGGTAAATTAGGCAAACAGTAGATAAGTGTTTCACACTGTCCCACATTCCCCCGCTCCCCTGGGTTAGGCTCAGTGTGCGTATGGTATTACGAAGCGTATTAGTGTTGAAGCCTAGTACTCAGTTTCGAAAAAGATGTATACCAGCGGATTCGGGTTTGATATTCGTATCAAACCGATAAATAAAAGCAAAAACAAAAATATTAAATTCCGATATATACTAAAAAAAATTTATGATGGTATTTGTGGCATTCCGCTAAGATTTGCGAATTATATTATGAAGTGACATTAAAATCAGGTAGAGTGCCTGATTGTGTGGTTTTACGAAAAAAAAAAAAAAAAAAAAAAAAACAAACAAGCACCCAAATATAATAATTTCCAGCTTTGATAAAAAATTTGAGTTGTTTGAGTTGTCCGAACTGAGTACTAAGCTTTAACATTTTTTCATTAGCTCAACTGTCATTTCACAATATCTTACCTTAAAAAATGACAAGTGAAAAATATATTCACACTCTAGACTCTAGAGTACCCATATTATTAGGCTTTGATATCTCTTAAAAATAAATTTGAATTATAACATCTCAATTAATTCACACGGGCGATAAAACAGCTGTTCACTAATATGTAGAATATTTCAATTAAAAGTTTTAGCAGCATCCTTTCCTAATTAAATGTTGCGGGGAACTAAATGGACAGTTTGTGTTGGCTTGCGATAAATATCAATTTAGCCTTCTAATATATTTATTTCATTGTGAAATTTGATTACAAAATAAATAACTGCAACCCAGCATAATTTACCAGCATGACGACCAAGCATATGTATTCCACAACAAATTTATCTGATCTTCAATTGAAAGAACAAGGAAACTGTTTATTTGCAGCTCGCAAATACGACGACGCAATAAATTGTTATTCCAAAGCTATTGTAAGTATACTTACATACCTACATATGTACATATGTATGTACGCATGTACATCATATACTATATAATTCGGCCTCTAATTTTTTCGCACACTTCTACCGCGAATAAATAAAATAAATAAATAAATATTGCAAGTCTGCATTTGTATGTTTGTACCAATAAATAGAGTTTTGTTGAAGTGATCCATTTTTATAAAATTTTAATTAATATGACATTTTTACGATTGTCGCGCAAAAGCACCCATACATCATTGTAATGGGTGAATTTTTAAAAGCTTTCGGTTTTTTTATAAAACAATAACAAAATTCAGAAAAATTTATGAAATCTTTATTTGATTCGAAAAAATGTATGTATGTATGTATTTAATTTAATGATTTCATGTAAATGTTGACCGCGGGTGCACCCCAAATAGTTTATGCACTGGGTCCAATTTGGGTATGCTCACTCAAACATATTGGCTGGTATCCCACGAATAAATTCTTCTTAACTGGGTTTTAGTATTAAATTTTGAAATAAAGTGCTTACCGAACTCGCCTCTCAATTGGGCCATTGTTTAAAGCGATGATAAGCATTGGGCACCGCCTTGTTGAAACCTCATATCAGCCAAGTCCAATTCACAGACTAGTTAGGTGAACAACTCATTTCAGGTTTGGGGCCGGTCAATTGGCCGCCTAGATTTTGCGATTTAACAACTTTAAACTATGTATATTTTGTTGGGTTATGTTAAGGCTCACGTCTTAAGGTTGAAGAACGGGAAATCAACATAGAAAAATTTATCGTGAGATACCAGCCAATATTTTGAAGCAATCTAAACACGATGAGAAAGTGAGAGAGAGAGAAAAATAGACACAGAGACAACCCACTATGGGGAATTTTACCACTTTTTGTGGCATTATTTAATAACTTCCAAACGAAACAATATTATTATACCCGGTACTCGAAGAGTATAGGGGTATATTAGATTTGTGGTGATAACGGTTGTGTGTAACGCACAGAAGGAAGCGTTTCCGACCCCATAAAGTATATATATTCTTGATCAGCATCAATAACCGAGTCGATATAGCCATGTCTGTCTGTTCGTCCATCCGTCCGTCTGTCCTTCTTCATTTCCGCCTATATCTCAGAGACTATTAAAGCCAGAGCAACCAAATTTTGTATCCAGGCTTCTGTGTTATCACACTACTCCGAATGTATTTCAAATCTCATAGACTATAAAAGCTAGAGCAACCAAACTTTCTATCCGAGCTCCTGTTATATCACTTCCATACAAATGTATTTCAAAACTTTGACACGCCCCTTTCCGCCCCCACAAAGAACGAAAATCTGTGCAATCGACCATTTTTTAGATACAAGAAAACTAAAAACGCAGATTCTTGAAAATTACCGTATCTACCAGATTGACGAGTCTGGATCAGGTCTGATCATTATTATAACCAGAAGGAACAAATTAAATTTCAGTCGCTAAGAAACGCATGCCAAGCGATTACTCATTCCCTCTCTCTCTCGTTCCTACCACGTCTCTTGTATGTAGCGATACATGTGTATGTAAAAATGTACCTGCCGATGTAAAAAGTATATGTAAATAAAAATGGAAATAGATAACTTCTAGAATATAAAACTACAGCATGGGGGGGTTCGACTTAATTTTTTTAAATTTAACATTTTGGCCAAAATTTAATTCGTCCCTTTTGCGAACATATAATAAATTACATAGATCGCAAGCTCATATGTATACATATGTATACACATACATATACATATACTGACTGAGTACCGGGTATAAAGTTCACAACGTTCCCTCTCGTTAAGTTTGGTTTTTTGATGATAATAGTAAGATATATTTTGAAAAAAGATGCGTGGTAGCTCTTTTCTATACCCGGTACTCGACAGTACCGTCTTTATGACCGCCTAGATCTCAGAGACTATAAATGCTGTATGAACCATATTTTTTGTATCTAAGCAAGCTTTTGTTATATCACAGCGTAACAAGTGCAGTTAAAAATTTCACCCCGCCCACGCAAAGGACGAAAATTTGTGGTATACACAATTTTGATAGTACGAGAAAACTAAAAACGCAGAATAGTAGAGAATGACTATTTTTATCAGGATATTGAATCTGGATCAGATGGGATCTATGACTATATTATTAGCTCAGCAATGGTCAGAGGCAGCGAACAAGCCGTCACAGCACTAATGAAGGCTCACTTCCCAGGATGCACCGAGGTCAGTCATACCGCAACGCAACAAGACCTATCAACAGAGGAACAAACCCTCCCCACAGGCCTAATAACCCACAAAAAAATCCAATGGGCCATAGACTCTTTTACGGCATGAAAGCATCTGGACTGGATGGAATATTCCCAGCCATGTTACAGGTGACCAAAGAGGTGATCACCTCATGGCTTTTCGCTATATGTATGTAAAAGTTAGTAGGAAGGCCGGCCAACTGAAGGAGCGTCGGTTAACAGCATTAACAGTAGCAGCAGAGTAACAGCAGATAAGCAGATCAACAGAAGTAACAACAGTACCAGCAGATCAACGGCAGAACGAGAGAAGCAACAACTGCAGAAGGAGAACGAACAGCAGTAAGGAGAACAGTACGAGAGAAGACAGACAGAGTTCAGCAGCAGCAGTCGACATCAGCAGAAAACAGCAGAAAATCAGCCGAGATCAAGCCGTGAAACCAAACCCGAACAATTCTTACTTTATACCTTACGCGATTAAATAATACCAATAAACTTGTTGATTTTCGCGAGATTAATGCCGGTACCTGTACCTCTTTGTGAAGACGATGAGGTCCGTCTTATACGCGTTGATACTAAGTCCTACTCCATCTGCCCACTCACATATCTCCCTGAGTGTAATTTCCATAATGGAGCCAAGAATCGATGGACAAACTCCCGTAATCAGTATGTTTATGTTGTCTGAATAAGCTGTTATTTTTGGCGGCCTCCCCTCATATCGCTTGATGAGGTCATTGGCTATAAATGACATGGTTATAAAGAGTTATGTTTAAGAGCTTTCGGTATTTATTTAAAACAAAAAAACACAAAATTTAGAAAAATTACTGAATGTTAAATGACATTTAATGTTGATATGAAATTTATGTTTAAAGATGATTTCAAGGTAAATGTCAAACGCGGCTGCGCCTCAAAAGATTCATACACTGGGTCCAATTTTGTACTCTCTGTCCCAAATATAATATAAACACTAAGATAAGTAATAACCATGCAATTTAGCGCTAAATGCATCGACGTTTCTACGTAAGAGACAAAATACGCGCTGTTTCGCTCACACGAAGTCCCGAGCGCTCACAGATCTAAAAATAGACTGGGCTTGCATGTGTGCGTACGCATAGAACTGCAAGAACAATAATGTGTGTGTACTTGTGCAGAGCTAGCGAAATTGCGAATAAAACACTTTTAGTGTAGCTTATTGACGCGACACACTAATACCCTGTAGAAAATTTATATAATATGTAAATCCATGTATGACATACATTTTGAATTTTTACTTAGGTTTCATTATATTCGTTTATAGTACTTTAACCAAAAGTAGCATATTAAAGGATATATGAGGTATTCCAATAATATATGTACATATATATATATAATATATATAATACAATAATATTCTCCAATAAATTTTAAAGTAATGGGTATTTACTTCGGCAGCCGCGTCGTAAACAACTAATACAAACAAGAAGACCTAAAATATGTGCACACATACAGTTAAAACTCAGTCGCTCGTATTGAGCGGTTGCACTATATGGAATTTGTTAGTCGTCAAAATGAAATATTTTCAACGAATATATATCGGGATAACATTGATCTTTAATGTTACGTTATCGAAATTTTAACGAACCACTGTTATGTTACCTGATGTCAAAACCAGCTGTTTTCTGGCGAGAAACACTTTTTTTTTGCACAAAGTAATTTTTCTCTATGTTGAAAGTTAAAAAAAGTAGTTAATTAACCAATTTTAGTGCAGTTTTTACATTGGATTCCAATCTAAGAGGTTTTTAATATATTTTTTTTGTTTTTGAACTGTACAAATTCTCCACATATTTCGTGTAATTTTTAATCGTTTGACCGGTGTCACTTTTTGACAAAAATTAGTCTTTAAAGAGGACTACAAATAGAGTGACATCTTAATACATATTGTAGAGAATTTAATTTCCTTTCAAATGTATATCATATTAATGTGCACTTTTCCGAAATTTCTCTGGAATTTAATATTTTAGGACTTAACCTAAAGGCAAAGCACACAGGGTGGCGTGTGAGAGAGAGCGAAACGATGCTTTTAAAATGGTTTTCTTCATTGTGGCTATATTATTGAACCGCCTCTGATCCAGATTCAACGTCGTGAAATAGTCATTCTCTATTATTTTTCGGTTTTAGTTTTCTCGCACTAGTATTCTCGTACTATCAAAATTGTGTATGCCACAGTTTTTTGTCCTTTGCGTGGGGCGGGGCGAAATTAAAATGCCCTTGTAACAGGAGCTTAAATACAAAATTCGGTTAATTTATCTACATATATAGTCTCTAAGATCTAGGTGCTAATAAAGACGGCACTCTTGAGTACCGGGTATAGAAAAGAGCTACCACGCATCTTTTTTCAAAATATAAGAGGAATATAATATATATATTGTAGTCTGAATGGCACGTCTGTGTGTCTTCCTCGCTCGATCCAAACTGATCTCGCTCTCCTTTTTATTCTTCTCTTTTCTTCTTGTTTCCTTATTCTATTCTTATTCTATTCGGAGAGTATATTACAAGTGTGTATGTATTGCGAGTACAGTACAGTGGGCTTAAGCATAATAATATATACAGTGGTATTGGTTTGGGTTAATTACAGTTAGCTAAGGAATATGTACAGTGGTATGGGGATAGTACTGCTACAACTCGGCATATCCTGACGTTGAGGATCTCCTGATTCTCTTAGCCATGCCTCTTGTTAATATGCTACTCTCAGCAATTTTTTTTTGCTTGATATTATGTCGTTTTTAGGACCAGGTATTTCTTCATCATTATTATTTTCATCGCTTTCTTGTTCATCGCTTATATTTTCGTTATCTAATTTATTGTTTACATTACTATCACAGATCCATGGTTTAATATTATGGACAGTCCAAATTCCTGAATAGGGAATTTGTGTTTGTTGGAAACCTTCTATATCTCGGACTACATATGTACCTATCATTCTCTAAAACTTTTGAAATTCTATATGGTCCCTTAAACTTTGTTACCAGTATACTGCACGCTCCTGGTTGTGAGTTGAAATTTCTGATCATAACGTAATCATCAATTGAATACACTTAAGGTTTTTGTCTCTTTGAGTCAACATAATTCTTATTGTACGCTTGAATTTTCTCTTGGACTATTGCTGCTCTGCATCTTGTATGTTCCAGATCCCTTTGATCGCTATTTTGATTTTCTTCGGGTATATTTTCTTTTAAACTGTCTATACTGTTGCCTTTTTGTAAAACACCAAAGAGCATTACGCTCGGATACTCATCTATACTTCTATTTTTTGTATTATTCATAGCAAATTCTACTTTGTCCAATACTTTATCCCATTGTTAATTTTTTTCTACGTCTCGTATTTTGGCAATCATTGGTCCTAAATCTCTATTGATTCTTTCTACTTGTCCATTTGCTTGTGGTGAGCCTGTTGCTGTTTTTATATGATTTTTGTTTTGTGATTCTGTTAAAAAATTGGAACTCGTGGGATGTAAAACAAGAGCCTCTATCAGATACTAAGTGCTTAGGTCGACTGTAAGCCTTGAAATAATCGTTCAACGCATCTAGTGCTTCTTTGGAACTGGTTGTTTTGGTGGGATAAAGTCTTATAAATTTTGTGCAAGCATCTATCACTAAGAGTATATGTTTTTTCTTAGAATCACCGCTGTTAATGGGACCATAGTGGTCGATGTGGACGACTTTGAATGGGGTTGTGCCTTTGGGAATGGAATGTAAAAATCCTTCCTTTTTGCCGGTTTTAGATGAGAAGGCTATGCATTTCACACAGTTTTTGATATGTGCATCAACCTTTTTTCTTATTTGTGGAAACCAATAGCTTTTGTTTTTTAAATCTGTTACTTTATCTACTCCTACATGGCCCATTTCGTCGTGATACTTGTATAAAATGCTCTCAATCATTGCGTCTGGTACACAAAATAAAAGTCCTTCATTGTGTTTTTTATAAATTACACCATTGCGCATCTCATAGTACTCATCTTCGCTTTCTAGCAACAAATTTTTAATTTTTTCTAAGACAAATTCTGATTCACTGGGACGTATATAACCTAATTCTAAGTTTTCGTCTAATATTCTTTGTACTTCTTCTTTCTCTTTGAATGATAATCTTCTCGGCGGGCAATTGAATGGTTTCTCATTCTCCACAGTTATCTTCATTTCAGTTTTTATTTTAGGTTCTATGGATCTGTCTAGTAAATATTGTTCTTTGAACATGCGTTCAAAATGTTCTCTTACTTTGTAATTTATTCCTTCTCCTACTTTGTATATAAAAACGCTATCTTCCACCACGTTGATAGAAAGCATTTCTTTTTCAAATTCGTTTGATGCGATTTTTACGTTGACATCTACATTTTCATGGTCTTTTATGAGTAATACTGACTTTGCATTTGTTCTGTTATTCTTATCATTAGGTATGAACTCGCTAGGTGAGAACTCGCTACATTCACTTTTTCTTTTAAATCTGCTTCTATTGACTCAACTTTTGACTCTACTTTTGGCTCTACTTTTGACTCTACTTTTGACTCTATACATTGTCTTCTACATTTTGCTGCTTTTATATAGCCGTCTCTTACTGGCTGTACACAGTTGTTATTCCATTTTTCATTGATTAATTTGTTTTTAACATCGTCCCTTGACACCAATCTTAAGTTGCTTAATTTTAAGAAATCTCTGCCTAGTACCATGTTATGCCTTGTAGACTCGTTGCTTACGACCATTACTTCAATTTAAACAGTTTTATTTGACGTTTCGATAAGACAAAATGTTTTTCCAAAAATATTCAATTTACTATTATTAATTCCAGCATAATTTCCGTTTTCTTCATTGGTACTAATTTGTAGACCTTCTGGAACTATTGAGTATTTCAAAAATGTAATTGGGCTTCCCCTTCTAAGAGGCATTATACTTTGTTAGAACTATGAGGAAAAATTACATTATAACATCTTACGTAATCATTGTTAGGGTTTGAATTGTTCTTCTTATACAACTTGCAGTCCTTGGCTATAAGCCCGTATTGAGCACAAGCATAGCAAGCTCCATCTGGACGTACAGGCTTGCGGCACTCCGCAACAGAATGGCCCATACTGTGGCAATTGTAGCATTTGGTGGAATGTAAGGTAGTGGTGGCCGGCGGTTGGTTTACCTCTGACTGGGGTCCCGTGTAAGTCTTGTTGTCCAGAGAATAGGGGCGCATCCCACCAAGTGCTGGCTTTGCCTTTCATGCGCGCACAAATAAGTGAGCGCATCGTGTCATCGTCAACTTTGAAGATGCATTGAACATTTTTTACACAGGATAGCCAATTCTCAATGTCTCCTTCTCCGTTGAACTCGGGAATACATTCTTTTATTACGTTGAATGGAACAGCTGATTTGTTGCGCAGCTGTTCGTTCTCACGTTGCAGCTTATCGATGGTTTGTTCCAGTGTTGCAAAAGTGGTCACTTCTGACCTAAATATCGACAAGGGGCTGGAGCTGCCAGCTTTTTCTGCTGTTTCTATCTCTTCTTTGTTGTCCTATCCATTGTTATCTTCTTTGAATTTTAACGACATATTTTTGGTGCTCTGCCTCAGCGCTTCCATCGGTGATTCCTTTTTCTGCGGCGTTTCATTGTGTGGGTCGAAGTCAGTGAGCAGGTCAGTATATTTGTCCTTGTCTGACACACTGCTGCACGAAGCGATGGGTAGAGCGTCGTGGCCGAACTCTCCAGAATGATCACCAATTTCTATTATGGCGTTGCTGATTTCCATATCTTTTATGGGAATGGCGCCTTGGTTGTCAATGATCGGTCCAGATCCACGTTCATTAGCCGGAATGTTGTTGAGAACTGCGATTAGCGAAGCCTTGGTGCCTTCAGTGGGAAGTCCCAAGCGAGCACACCAGGATTTTAATCCGACAAGATTATAGTTATTACTGTCGAGTCCATCCATAGTTTTAAAGTTTGTTTTTATTTAATACGAGTGGTAGCTTTTACTTTAGTTGGCGTTAATTCAACCACTTCTGAAATTGTAGTCTGAACGGCACGTCTGTGTGTCTTCCTCGCTCGATCCAAACTGATCTCGCTCTCCTTTTTATTCTTCTCTTTTCTTCTTGTTTCCTTATTCTATTCTTATTCTATTCGGAGAGAATATTACAAGTGTGTATGTATTGCGAGTACAGTACAGTGGGCTTAAGCATAATAATATATACAGTGGTATTGGTTTGGGTTAATTACAGTTAGCTAAGGAATATGTACAGTGGTATGGGGATAGTACTGCTACAATATATATAATATATAAGAGGAAGCTCTTACTATTATTAACTCATATCAAAAAACCAAACTTAAAAATATTGTTTCATTTGGAAGTTATTAATAAATGCCCCAAAAAGAGTTTTAAAATTCCCCATAGTGAACTGACTGTAGTGAATTTTGCATTTTTGAAAAGCTGACAAATGCAGATATAAATCTGACCCAGACACTTCGTAGCTGCAACTTAACGTCTGGAAGATATTAAGCTTCCAAATTTAAATTTCATAATTTTTTTCGGTATTTTTCCCCGAAATTTTGACTTTAAAAGCTCAGGAAAAGTCGAAAAAAAAATATTTGAATGCCTTAATTTTTGGTTTTAGATAGACACGTTAATAAGACGTCGTTTAAGGTATAAGGTTTATAAGAATCGATGCATAAACGGCTAAGTTACAACCGTTTGACCAAAACTTCATGTGCCGTTTGGCTCTATTCCAATGCCATTTTACCGTTAAAAACTGTTACAAACACAGATTTTTGGTAGTTTTGTAGGAAAAAAAAACGGTTACACGTCGGCTAACGGAATTTATCGTCGAAATTCGGTATATGAAGTTTTGGACAAACGGTCGTAACTTATCCGTTTATTTTTATATTCTTATAAGCGATACCTTAAAAGAGGCCTAATTAATGTTTCTATCTAAAACCAAAAATCAAGGCATTCAAATATTTTTTTTTCGACGTTTCCTGGGCTTTTAAAGTCAAAATTTCGGGGAAAAATACCGAAAAAAAATAATAAAATTTCAATTTGGAAGCTTAATATCTTCCAGACGTTAACTTGCAGCTACAAAGTGTCTGAGTCGGATTTATAGCTGCATTTGTAAGCTTTTCAAAACTGCGAAGTTCAATACAACCAGTTATAGGAAACTTAAGTTATGTAAAAATTAAAAGCGCTATTTATGACAAAAAATACCAAATTTTTTAAAAATTGTTTAAAGAAAAACTACACCATGAAAAAAAACCATAATTCTTTATCTATCAGAAAAAGTAATTTTTGAAAAAAAGGTTGAATTTTGTCGAGTAGTGTTATTAGATTATAGAAAATGAAATAACTTATTGGAAACAACAATTTTTTTTGTTGATTAAATTGGTTTTATAATTTTACTAAAAATGTTTCCTTTGTTTGGTCAAAATACTTAATGATCCTTGGGAAAAGTGTGATTGAGAAAAAAAATTTGTTTTAATTACTTTAATATGATATCAAAAAATGTAGTATGCACTTTTGTTAGAAATTGATTTATTGACTCAAAAAAATGAAAACTTTTCGTATCGCTTAACATTTGGGGAAAACCAAGGATAGAGAATTTAAAAATGCATGAAATTTTAGAGTGCGGCTTTTTTTTTGTCGCTGGGTGTACATATATTCTGACTGAGTACCGGGTATAAAGTAGAGCCACGGCCTTTGCCGTTCTACCTCGTTTAGTCTTGAAAGGTCAACACTAGCTAAGCTGTCACGCCTTAGTCCCTCGGAATTTTGTGGCACCTCTGACATTTTTAGGCGGCATTGCTGCGGCACCCCTGATAATTTCGTCTTGAATCTTTAATGGTATATTTTGACCAATGTCATGAGTCTCATGAAACGATATTACCTAGCAAGTGATGAGAAGATTGTGTTTATTTGAAGGCAACTATAGAATTTCGTGAAAGTAATGAGTGTAATGCTTCTGGTTGTGGCATCAATCATTGCACCGTTTCCTTTTCCAACTGCTCAACACAATTCGGGAGTTTTGGCCTTACAAATCGTAAAGCAGTTTTCGATTTTTTGCAAGACTAACGGGCATAATCTAAGAAAATTGCCATATATAACAGTTTCCCGAATCTGGATAAAATCGAATCATACTGTAACCAGAACGATTAAATCAATTTGCAGTGGCTACGCTACCCTTTCACGCACTTGCCCATTTTCTCTATCTCTCACTGACTCTCCTAGCGTACAGGAGCGAGATATAACTATTTGTAAGAAAATCAGAGCTCGAAATAATTAGTCTCTCTCGTTCTTAACACATAGATAAAATTGTACAAACCAAGTGTGTTGTGCATATGTATAGGTAGAAGTTTACATAAAGTGATTAAGCATTATTAAGAAAAACAAAACAAATACGCAGGTGATCATTTACGTTATTTGTTAAAATGAATCGTGAAGTGCCCTTATTTTTTTTAAATTTCATGAAAATATACATAAGTTAATCAACATGCAAAGTATGTGCTGTAAAACAAGAAAGCCACCAACCAATGTAAAGCGGCAACACAAGTATCTGTGGAGACATTATTCTCGCCACTTAATTTCATTTTAATTAATGTTTTTCATTTTTTATAAAATTGTTGTATTAAATATATGAAGAGCGAAGGGGAACGTTGGGAGTCGCGGCAAAGGTCTCGGCTCTACTTTATACCCGGTACTCAGTCATTTCAAAAAATGTAGTCGAACCCAGGGGGAGATTTTATATATTAAATGATATCTGTTGCCATTTTTACTTAAATATAATTTTTACATCAGCTTCTACATTTCTACATTTACATGTATAACTACATATGTACACGATATGTGGAAGTGTGTGCAAGAGAGACAGGGATTGAGTAAGTGCTTGGCAAGCTTTGCGAAGCGACGAAAATTCCATTGATTCCTTCTAGCTACAATAATTATCCGAGTTGATCCAGATTTGGCCATCTTAAAAATTGTCTATTCTAGAGATTTTCATCCTTTGTTGGAGCGGAAAGGGGCGTGGCAAATTTTTTTAAATACACTTGTATTCAAGTGATCACAGGTGCTGGAATAGAAAGTTTGGTTGATCTAGCTCTTATAGTCTCTTAGAACTAGGAGCTCATCTGCACGAATAGACAAAGCACACAGGGTGGCGCGTGAGAGAGAAAGCGAAAGGGCACGATGCCTTTAAAATGGTTTTCTTCAGTGTGGCTATATTAATGATCCGATCTTATCCAGATTCAACACTCTGATAGAAATGATCAATCTTTGTAATTTTTTGTTTTTAGTTTTCTCGTATCTTCAAAATTGTGTATGCTACAGATTTTCGTCCCTTGTGTGGGCGGAAAGGGCCGGGTCAAAATATTAAAACACACTTGTAGTACTGTGATAACACAGGTGACTGGATACAAAATGTTGTTGCTCTAGCTTTAATAGTCTCTGAAAACTAGGTGCTGGTGAAGACGGATAGACGGACGGACGGACGGACAGACAGACATTGCTTTATCGACTCGGCTATTGATGCTGATTAAGAATATATATACTTTATGGGGTCGGAAACACTTCCTTCTGGGCATTACACACATCCATTATCAACACAAATGTAATATACCCTTATAGTCTTCGAGTACCGGGTATAAAAATGTTGCTATCCCTGTACACATATTTTTCTTTTATTTTACATTTACATTTTGTAGAAGAATAGTTCGATTTACAGAAATTCAAATTGTGCGGCGCAACTGGCTATGTATAAATTAATACGCATATGAAAACAAAAGAGCGCACTATCTCCTTCTCCCTGCATCTTTAATTCTTCGCCTGTGATGAAATATCTAAGACAACATAAGGCTAAAGCGAAACCAAAAAAAGAAAAGACATTTTTTGAGGACTCTGCTTGTTTTGCTCACTTACTGGCTCTCAGTAGCTGAGCGCCGAACGGTTCTGATCGTATCGAGCGGTCAGCAAGTGACAAATTCGCTCAGACACTAAGCGCTTCCGTCTTATTCTTTTGGTCTTTTGAGTTTGCAGATCGCTCAGAAGAATTTGATTAGCATATTTACGAGCTCTGAGGAGAATTAAGAGAAAGAATGTGAGGTAGCGGTATAAAAATAATGAAAAAAACTGAAACATTTAAAATATTATAAAATATTAATTAATTACATAAGTCATTAAGTACAAAGGGGATATTCCTACGACTCGTGCAAGCAAAATTGAGAGAAAGAGAGATCGCTGAGGAAACCCCCTTACCTGAATTAACAAAAAAAAATCAATTCGCCTTTATTGCGAAAGGTGCGAAAAAGGTGCCTAAAAACATCCACAACAATACCAATTCTAGCGCTTGTGTATAATTACGTATGCAATATATTGGATACATAAGTTATATGAATCATAAGCTCACATATAATATACTGACTGATTACCGGGTATACAAGTATTCCGCACACTGTATGCTGAAACGCAATGACCTTAAACTGACCCATGCGAGGAAAAAATTCAGGCAGAGAGCATCTAGAAATGGCCAACAAAATGGGACTTCTCGTCGCTGTTCCCACAGACTAATATCGGACATTAATTTGCGGATGGAGCCGAAGCACGGCCCGGTGGACTTAAGGTGGAAAATATGAAGGCATGCACTGATCGGGATTCAAACTTGTAAGCTACATTATGCCTTTAATGATCACATCAAAGTGTGGTCTAGTGACGAGACTATCGAATTGGCGTATTGTAGGTTCAAGACCTGAACTGAATAGTTATTTCATCGTTGTTTTTAAAGGCCATCCAAAGGCGCATCTTTTCGTCGAACACCAAAAACTCCTCCTTCCGGCGGGAAAGCCAATTGCATATTTTATGCAGATAGAAAATTCGGAAAAATACAAGTGTTTCTCTTTTCTGTTGGGTGGATCGACAATCAGTACGTTAGTTGACATCATTGGCCTAAAAAGAACAATTCAACAAAAAAGTCCAGGTACAAGCTGTAGATTTTAAAACCAGGCTACACAAATATATAATTTAGTATCGTTGAATACATCGGAAATACAATCCACCGCTAAGGATAGTCAACAAAGCATTCCACCTGCTAACGATAAATTTTGATGGTAAAGGCCTGTATCCAGCACCGTAAACTGCGCCAATTTTAAAAATTCAACTGAAATAAAAAAGAATGGTGGCGGGGGCAGGGATAGAATCCGTTACGGGAACATTGTAAGGAAGAAAATAGGATAAGATAGAGGTATTAGTGAGGACCCGAAGGGATAAATAGGAGTGCAAATTGGGAGAAACGTGGATTCTCGATTTTTGTAACATGGTGCGGAGGGTAGTGCGAGTCAGGAAAACCCATCAGTTTTTTGTGGTTGTAGCCGGCAGTTTAAAAACCTGGCCCGTAAGATCACCGAGAGGCCGGGCCAGAGGAAGTTCCGCCGAATACACATATTTTCGAGGGGATCGGCTTGTAAATCCACTGGAGAGCCCCGGACGTGAATTTACTGGAGAGGATCAGCTCGTGCTCGGAACGTCAAACCAAAATCCGAGTGAGTCCGTTCCATGGGTGCATGAGTCAGGCAACAGGCCTATCTTGGGGTGCCTGTGAGCCAGCCATACCTCTGAACCAGCCATATCACAGCCTCAAATAGGGCCGTGCCTCCCTCATCCTAGCGTGCATCGGGCCAAAGCCCCCGATCCAAACTCATACGTATGGAAGAATCGTGGGGACCAAGCAGCTAATACATACCCATATAGTGTGCTGATCGACCAATCCATCGCTCAAGACTGAAAGTGCAAGGGCTGACGGCGTAATTGCCGTGCCCTAGGAGGCAATGCTTAACGAGCGGGAGAGAGTGCGATTAGAAGAGAGCTAGCGCAGTCCGGGATGCTGCTAAGCCGAGTACAACGAATTCTTATATGTGAATAAGCGAAAGAAAGCCGCTGCCGTGAGTAGGCATATGCGGTAACAATATTTAATACAGATTTAATACAGTGGGCAGGCAATAGCAAACATCGAGATGTACATTTACTTTAGACCGCACCACTTGTTATGCTTTAGGATGACTTATTATCATTCACTTATCATTGTTATTGTTGGAAGAACGTTTTGGTGTTTTTTTCTTTGCTTAGTTTAATAATGCTACTAGTGAAATATTGAAACAGAGGTCAAAAAATTAAAATCATGAAGTTGTAAATTAATTTAGAGGGAGGACGCGTTGCCTTGACCATGGATTAGACCAGCCGCAGCCGTTCCAGCAGAGGGTGGCCAAATCGAACGTTTGGAGTTTGACCACAGGCAGGAAGTTGAAACACCGATGCTTCAATCACTTGACAGCCGTCTAATTGTTTGCCTTGTAGTTGTATTTTTTTTGTTTCGTTTTGTTTGCTGATATACATATATGTCGTTTAGTACTGGTTCCTTGTGTATTTCGATGTCCCGAGAAGTCGTATTTCTCAAAACTTTGTTTACATTTGGCGGGCAAGGGGAACTACCCAGCCCTGGGATCGAGAGCTAACCCGGCGTTGCCCAAAGGGAACCAAGCCAAAATGTAACACTCTCACTTGTACTTCAGTAATAATAAGCACTTATATTTTCCTGGTCTGCATGTCAGCTGTTCTCTCAGTCCACATTCGTGTCGATATCGATACTATCGATAAGAATTCGTGGATTTCGTTTACGTTGCTGGATACTGAGGCCAGGAAAACACAAACGAAAAATTCCTGGCAAAAAAAAATTTTTTTATATGAAGTTTGGCAGTAATTTTTAGTTTTCGCGGTGCTGGATACCCAGCTTAAGCCCAAAAGGAACAATTTCCCAAATAAAATCAAGTCGTTGGATTAGTATGTGGATGAATGTAGGGATCTAATTTTTTAAAGGTTTTTTCGACTGCGATTTGATTTTTGTATGCGATTTTTGTTTGTATAAGCCCTGTGTCCAACACTGCAGAAAATTACTGACAGGAATCTGCTCTTTATTCCGTATGTGTGGAACTTAACTGAAATAGTGTGACCAAGAACCTAAAAAGTGATTTGCCACTCTCATGAATCAGCTGTTTTTTGTAAACAGCGCCAATTTTGAAAATTCAACTGAAATTAAAAAAAAGGAAAAAATATAACTCTGTCGATAAAGTGAATGTGTTAGTGGCTGCATATATTGTTGCCAAAAAATAGGAAGGAGAAGTACAGCGCAGTCAGAGGCACCAAAGTGTCCAAACAATCAAAATCCTTATTTTCCATGATCCGCCAAAGACATGGTTTTGCCTCAACTTCTTTTATTAAAGCAATATGCTTCTCACTTTAAAAATTTGCATATCTCTTTTTGGATTTGCGCACAAATTTTGCCTCCACCTTTCACTTTTACTTCAGTAATAATACATGTAATGCTTAGAACAAATTGTTGAAACTATTTTTATTATTAAATCAAGCATTTCAACAATACGGTTGATTTCATATTTTTGGCTGAAAATCCCATGTCATTGAATTCTCTCACTGTTTCCGTGATCTTCTCAGGGTAAGAAAGTATGCTGGCAGATACTTGTCAGCGAGTTGAGTAACTACCTCTAACAAAACTCCAGTAATATGCGGCAGACAATGGCCCTTGGCACACCAAATAGACTCCCTACCGTACGGGCTCTGCTATGGCTATTCTCTTCTACAGAAGGATTGACAGTCGAGAGTTGAGATTGTGCAACACTCCAACAAGAATGTTGAGAGTACTCCTTTCCATGCGGAAATTTTCTTTAAAATAAAGGCATCAGAGTTGTGCCCAACATCTTCCTCCCAAAATGAACCATATCGTGGCTATTGCAATTTAGAATATATTATTTAATTGAAAAGAGAATATTATCTGCTCTTTACTTGCAGGAGGACGTTGCAGTTTTCGACATATTTCGTTAATTTTCGAACATTATTTACTTTGTTTACAAAATTTGTCTTCCTCTTCCCAAAGACGCTGTAGTGTAAACGGCAGTTCTGCTTCTCTGCGTCTTTTCCGATATCGTGCTGGATACCTAGCTGTATGGGTATTTCCTAGGGTCGCGAACGTACTTTCGTAAGCTATTAATGTACAAAAAAGATAGAAGCCAAAGACTTTTCCCAAGTTTTCTTTTGGGATTCGATAACATTTTGTTAGCTTTTTGTTTGGTACAAAAGGTGGGGTTTAACGAGTTTTAGTTTTCATATGGTCGCTAAAGCGGACGGCGAATGAGAAAACGAATAGCGGGCCGCTAGAGCTTGCACGGTCAGACACAAAGACTTTCATTTTGATACTTTTTTGAGAAATATGACTTTAAGCCTACGAAATGGATTTAACTAAATGTTAAATGCACTATAAAAGAGCATTCTGTGCATCGAATCCGAAATAAGATCGAAATAACTGATCCAACCTCGCACGAAAAACGGTCAAAAATATTATATAAAATATTATTTAGTATATTGTTATTAAAACACGTGTGATACACTAAAATAATTTCATATTCATCTATTCAAAGATAAAAAACCCAACAAATGCGACTTTTTTCACAAATCGTGCGCTTTGCAATCTTAAGCTAAAGCGATGGGAACTGTGCTGTCAAGATTGTCGGCGAGCTTTGGATATCGACGCAAACTTACTAAAAGGACACTTTTTCTTGGGTCAAGGCCTTATTGAGATAGACAGCTATGACGAAGCAATAAAGCATCTCCAACGCGGTTAGTTGTAATTAATTATTCAATAATTATTTTTCTAAGAATATTTTTTTCAGCTTATGATTTGTCGAAGGAACAAAGACAAAACTTTGGCGATGATATAACATTACAATTACGACTTGCTCGAAAAAAACGATGGAATATCTTGGAAGAAAAACGAATGCAAGAAGAGATTGAACTTCAAAGTTATTTGAATCGGTATGCATTTTTATTGATTCACTTTTCGGTTGATATGTATTTAAATATACAACAAATGTAATCGAAGTAAATCATGGCTTTACAAATTTTTCAGCAGTTGTAAGGAAAGATTCAATTTTTTTATACCCTGTACTCGATAGGTATATCAACTCGTGGCTCAACAACAAAACGAGAGCCGTAGTTAATGAAAAAAAATCTTTTGCTCTACTCTCATCTCGCTCCCAGTTTTCGGCTACCGCTCCAGAGAGCGGAGCACATCGTTTTACTTTTTTGCTCCTGCTATAGCTGTAGTAAATGACACGAATAAGCTACGGCTATAGCAGAGCAAATACTTTTCATTTTTCTGCTACGGCTCTGCTACCGCTACCGTTCGAAACGAGAGCGGTAGCGAGAGCAAAACGAAAAACTACGGAGTAGCGTAGCATTTTCAAACGCTGTCAAAAACCATACCGAGGCCTCAATAAAGAGTGCTAGTTTTCAAAGTGGCATGGTTGTCCAGGTCCTCTAAAAAGGCTCTTCAGAGAATTTGGTGTCGCCTTCCCATAAGTGCATAAAGCTGCGACAAAAATCATGGTTGGGTAGTCCATAACGAAAAATGAAAGCGGTCAATTCGAATGTCTTCATTACACTGGTCGCAGCCAGCGATCTTAAACATTACTCGACTCCCAAAACAAATCCGAGATTCATGCGGAGAAGTGAGGGCAGCACTGAGAAGCAAAAGCTCAAATAGAGTCGTGGCTGCGCACTCCAAAGCTGCTTATGTCGTAAATCTAATTTCGTACTAATTATATCGTATTGCTCCAAATAATCCGACCCCGTTGAAGGCCTCCGGCACTTCAAACATCTGTTGGCAACTTCGCGAGCTTGTGGATGGGGCTAGATGGGGTGTTCGCATCTGGGCCACGCGAGTTCTTCCATCCTCTCCAGCGAATTCTGCCACCACTCGTCCGGTGGTGCGAGCATAATGAAACCATATTTTGGCTCCTGCATGATAGTGCGTCCGATGCAAATTGCGTAGAAATAAATTTACGAACTGAGATTTTTGCGACAGCAGCAGGGGAAATTTGGCATCGTACGGAATGTCTGCGTTAAGCAACCTGCCTTCCACTCGAATCAAACTAAAAGGTACTTCCTCGACTTCGCTCGTATATATGAACGGACTGTGTCGCTGAAGATGTGGTGACAGGATTTCTGACCTCTCCAATTTGCAGAATTCTGTCTTTGAACTTCTTGTACCATCCTGACCCTTTACCACTGTATGTTTTCCCACACTTTTCTTGTTTGCCTACGCAACATGTTTATAATCACTGGTACGGATACAATGTAGGATCCGTACGCTTCACCTGATGCGTCCGCGAATCCGTGAATCTGTTAATTTTTAAGAGTGGCAATATGTTGTCTAGTTCAAACAAATTCTTTTTGAACCTGTTCCAAGTTGTGTGCAAAATCATGGGAACTGACTCTTCCCAATCTAATTCTTAACGCCACAATTGCTGCAGCAAGATTTTTGCCCTAGTTATTAATGAACAACCCTAATGGGTCAAACAACCGGGACGCAATCAACGAGATATTTAGCTTCGTAGGGGTCAATGAATCAAAGGAGTCGTCTAAATGATAGTGGAACAAGTCCATCTGCGGAATTCATCAAATTCCGACCGTTTTCACAGACAACGAAGAATCGAACTGGAAAGATTTCTCCTGACTACAATGGGGGATCAGCTGGGGCTGATTCGATGCCCTCTGCGTTTAGGACCTCGCACACTTCCAGACGAATTTATTTTAGCACTTCCAAACTATCTGCTCCTGTATGCATATCATCGACGTAAAAGTGATGCAATAAGATAGGACTTCGCATAGATTTCTGCCAATTCAACGAGACAACGGACGGCCAGAAACCTAGCTGAGGCTGTCCCATAAGTTACCGTGCTCAGGCGATACGTTTAAACATCTCCCTCCACAGAATCAACGGGAAATTTCGATCTTCTTCGGCAACCTGAAATTGCCTATACTTCTTGTAGATGTCAGCTATAAGCTCAAAACGGTTATGTCAAAATCGGGCAAGAGTTGCATAAAGCTCCCTCTGAATGGTTGCAGCCACTATAAAAGTCTCATTTAATAAGATTGAAGTCGAGGTTTTGCTCGATGCACTATCAGGTCTCAGGACACATTGATATGGAATATAGTAATGGTGTCCTGGAGGAGTGCCCTTAAGTAATGACATGTGGCCAAGTATGAGTGAGGGCTGCGCACTCCAAATCGTATTGCTCCAACTCATCTGCTGCAACATTCTTGATCAGCATCAATAGTCGAGTCGATATAGCAATGTCTGTTTGTCCGTCCGTCCGAACTTTCATCTGTCCGTCTTTATGAGCGGCTAGATCTCACAGACTATAAAAGCGAGAGCAACTAAATTTTGTATCCACTCCACTACTACAAGTGTATTCTAAATTTCGCTCCACCCCCATCCGCCCACACAAAGGACAAAAATCTATGGCATACAGAATTTTGAAGATACGAGAAAACAAAAAACGTCGAATCTTGTTAAATGACCGTATTTATTAGATTGCCGAATCTTGATCAGGTCGAACTACTATCATAGCCAGAATTTCAGTCGCTACGCAACGCCTGCCAAGCGTCTACATAAGCGCCTAGATCTCAGAGACTATAAAAGTTAAAGCAACCCAATTTTGTATCCGGTCTATACTAAATTGTCTTATATCTGGTTGTGTTGAACTTTGAAATTCTGAAAAGCTGACAAATAAAGATATAAATTATTCCCAAAGACTTTGTAGCTGTAGCTTCCTGTCTGGAAATTGTTAAATTTAAAAATCTTTTGCGGTATTTTTTTCCCAAGTTTTAATTTTAAAAACTAAGGAAAAGTAGAAAATAATATTTCTTGAGCCCTGTGGAGTTTAAATTGTTGCTGCGGTAACAAGTACTGATTCCAATGCATCAACAGCGACTGCTCTGTCTTCTTCTATGTTTAATTGTGTTTTATGAGCACTGAGCATTGGAGAAGATTTAGTAGAACAGGCAACTGATCACACGAAAGATCAGAAAATGATTTGGTACTTATTCGGTCGCTAGGATCTTCTTTATACAAGCGAAGTCTATCAAATCGGCTATCTTTCTGATCTTTCTGGTCTGTTGGTTTGGTCTGTTTAACCACTCTGTTAAACAGAGTTAAGTTTGTTGTTTCCCTTAATCATTTAAGCTGTAAAAGTGCTTTCATTCGAAACTCACAAAACGAGATCTCCATTGCTTGTTATTGGCATTGTAGTCGCCTTCTATTCCCTAGTAGAAGTCTATGAACTGATCTTCAGTGATTGTAAATCAAAGCAGGCAGAATATTCAAATGTTCAAATTTTTTAGACTTTCAAACAAATTCCAACAAATCAAATTAATTAATACGCGGTTTTTTCTTTTCAATAATAGGCGTGTTTATTAACGAAACGAGTGCAGTGGCTTCGGGCGTACTTCGACAAGTGATTTACGTCCCCATACCACCATTCCCGCGAGCCACCGTCGGCCGCACGCTACCCAATTCGCCGTCGTCGATCGCCAGTCGGCTTGCGGGTCACCCGAAGATGCCTTGAAGAGACTCTATTACTTTCTCTTGACTATGCTCTTAACGATCTACTCCACTATTTGTATTTCCGATAGTACATATACAGATATACTTAGCTTGCAGATCAATTTTGCGGTGTCTGGCGGACAACGTGTGCCCATCTATTCGGATGACCTGTAACATATAACAAATAAAACCTTATCTGAAAGTACTATTTTCTTGAGAGGCTTGATGTGGAAAGAGATTGTCCAGGCTGAGATGTGGAAATTGACTTCAATACCCAACACTCAGCGGAAAACGTGTGGGAATTAAAACGAGATTGAATCGATGCACAAACCTTATTCTTACTATCGGTGGTTGCACCATTCCGATAGCAAGGGAAGTTGGCTCACGTTTAAGCCGAAGCCTCTGTGCCAGGCTCTCAGACATCAAATTGATTTGAGAGCTACCTATCTTTGATATTTACTATTGCGGTAGCCAGAACGACTCGATCCGCCTTGAGTACGTGACCTACGTATGCCTCCGACGTTGAGGCTTAAAGTGCCGCTGCTTCACCTTGCCCTGATGCAGTGTACCGATGAAGGAGCGAATGTTGAGACTTTGAACACACTCGACACTTCGCCGCCTTGCAACACGACACTGTATGTCCTACGGTCAAACAATTGAGACACAGTTTTTGAGTTTTAGCATACTCAAAACGTTGCATGACGGAAATGGCACTAAATGACGGACAAGAATTTATATTGTGGTCTGCAGACCTGCATTAGCACATGCAAAGGACGATTTCCGTTGAGTCTTCCTCACCTCGTTACGCAACCTTGACTTGTCACGAGTTGACTCTTCTGCTTCCAGGTACTGGTACCTTCTATTCAGCTGTTTGGCACAGTCTTCCCAAGAAGGCAGCTTATCATAGTCAAGCTGCTCCTCAAAACGAGATTTGGTCACATGGTCGACCTTTGCCATGACCATGTGAATGATCATTGCATTCGTAATATCTTTGTCGTCACCTACAGACGACAGCGATGAATATATCGCAGACACCGTGTCTATCATCGATCTTAAACTCGATGCAGATGGCTTCGTCATGGTTGGAAAATCTAATAACAGAGCAACAGTATCGAAGAATATCAGACATTTATTGTCGTACACTGACTTTAGACTGGCAAGGACCTTAGGATAGTTACAGTCTGTCATTTGAAATGGCTTAACTACACCCAATGCTTCATCTGACAAATACGATACGAGATGTCTGTCGGATCTTGGCTTAATTGGATTCATAAACAATGCTTTTGTTACGACGCACAGATCCTCCAACGGCCCTCTACTTTCATTGGTTGGACTCAAAATGTCCAACTCTGCCTGTAGGTTCATTGCCTTATCAATATAACTCTCTAAAAGTTCTAGGCGACAAGATAACTCGGTTTTGTCCGATGAAATTTGCTTTAATCTAAAGGCTGTACGCGCGCAATATCAGCACTGACTTTGTAAAATCTTTGTTGACACAATGACAACTTGGTATTTGTTTTGGGTACTGTTGGCCGTTCAGCTGTTGGCCGTTCCACTGTTGGCCTATCGGACTCAGACATAATTAAAATGAGAGACAGGAACAACCTTCAACAACGTACCCAAAGTTCAACAAACTTTTCAAGCTACCCTCGCACACTCACTGCAGCTATGTACCGAAAACGCCAAGCTTGCTTACTTAAACACACACTCGCCCTGGCGCAATATGTGAACTAACGAAAGCGGTCCAAGAGACTGAAAGTACGCAATCCCGATGCTCGCTGCTGCCACTTTGCGGGAAACAGGGGTAGAATATGGGGTGCGGTGGATTAAAAGAGTAAGTGAGAGAATTTGGTGTGAGCGCACGCACAAGACGAAAGTAATACAGGTGCTCGAACCAAGCCTGACCTGTATGGTACACGAAACGGGGGAGAAAAGAGCAAGCGGTATATTTGGCGCGAGCGCACGCACACACAAACTAATATATAACCGATGCAAGCACAGAGCGAGCAAGGTTAACGAACGCACGAAAAATCAGCCGCTGGTGGCCTTTCCCAAGCGTTGAGTGTATGTGCAATTGCAAGCATATGTCTGTACGTATGTATGTATGTACACGTATTGTACGTAGCGGTTAAGTCGAAAGCCGAAAACCGAATGCGACAATGCGACGCTTTGCGATTGCAAAAACACACGAACAGTTTTATTAAAATGCAATAGATAGACCACCGTTTGTACTCTTATAATTTGATATGTTACATTTGGGGGCTCGTCCGTGTCGAATAGTGAGCTCAGAGTGTGTGTGGCAAAAACAAAAACGAAGTTGGCTCATGCGAGGAGAGGATCGCTTAAAATTTGCTAAATTTGTTGTTTGTATTCTGATAAAGTTGTCTCCAGTGGCTATAAACATTAAGGTGAACGATCCAAATTCTATGAGCGGAACAGTAGACACAATGTTCAATATAAGAATCTGTCGAATAACTCAGTTGCAAAGTTATGAAGTTCAAAGTCGCGCCATAGCGTCGCCTTGTCCGTGCGTGGTACACAAATACATTCCTGTTCGTTGTGTTCGGTACACACATATGAACATATGTATAAGCAGAAGAGAAACAGAAAGACGCGCCGTTTTCGCGTACACATGCGAAAGTCGAAAAGAATCGCAAAAATGATGCAAACACCACAGTCGCTGAATTGGAGAAGGAAAGAGATGGCAAATGATGTACCAGGAACGTCGAGTACGTCGAGTTTCACGAGTACCTGCTGCAGATGAGAAACATAGCAGCAGTTGGACATATTGAAGACGTGGCTGTCATAAGCCATATCGTGAACGGTTTGGACATCAAAAATGAGTACAAGTACGCCATGTATCGGTGCAAAACCTTCAGGGCCTTGAAAGAAGAGTTCGATATATACGATCAGAATCAGAATGGTCATTTCGCATAACTGTCCGTATGAAGCCGATAAAGTTGATAACATACGCATTATTTCTGATCGCAGCCGCTTGAAAAAAGTTCAGATAAGCGGCATTATAGTTGACTGTCTTGGGGATACAGGATCCGAAGTAACCATTATCAAAGAAAGTGTGCTGAGGTCTATGAAAAATGTCGAACTTTTCGAATCACTACTATGTTGGGTGGTCTGGGACATATGTACATCAACAAAGCCTGTAGGATACTTTTTTGCAGAGGTTACCGTGGATAATTTGGTGACTAACCAGAAGTTTTTAGTCGTCTCCAGTAACCAGATTGATTTCGACGCATTATTGGGGCACGATTTCATTAAAAAGTTTCGTTTTGTCGCTGATATGCAAGGATACACGTTTTTGAAGCTTGACGCTGATCCTGTGCCAACAGATGAGTATGCTCTTGTATATAATCTCACTGAAGAGTCATCCCTTGTAGTTCCACCTAAATATCGCAAAGAAGTTGAACAGATGATAAAAAGCAGTTACGAAATACCCACAAAAGTTCCAAAGCAGTACACTTCGAGTTTGCGTAGACTACAGAAAGTTAAACAGCATGGTATTGGAGGACTGTTTTTTAGTCCTGATTATAGAGAAAGTCTTGGAAAAGCTGCAGTTGGCGAAGTGGTTTACCATAATGAACCTTGCAAACGGATTTTTCCATGTTCCTATGGAAGAGCAGAGCAAGTCGTATACGTCCTTCATCACAAAGGAAGGATTGTTCGAGTTTAATAAAGCACCTTTCGGATTCAAAACCTCGCCAGCTGCGTTCATTCGGTTCGTAAACTATATTCTTCAAAAAATAATCAACTCTGATGTTATGTAGCTATATATGGACGACATAGTTGTTTACGCCGCGTCGCCCGAGGTATGCATGAGGAAGACTAAGTTGGTTCTGGAGACAGCTGCGCAGTTCGTCCTAAAGATCTAGTGGAAGAAATGTAGTTTCATGCAACCACGGATAAACTTTCTGGGCCATATCGTCGAGGACGGGCAAATCTGGCCCGGCCCGGCCCGGTTTCCTACACAAAAAAACCATAAAAGGAGTCCAAGCATTTCTGGGACTCACCGGATTTTTCAGAAAGTTTATTCCTGGATACGTACAAGTTGCGCGGCCGCTGACGAATCAACTCAGGAAGGAAACAGTTTTTAACATTGGCGAAGCAGAGCAACAGTCGCTACAAACCTTGAAGAAGTTGCTTGTAATCGCACCAGTATTGCATTTATGCTCACGAGAAGCGCCAGCGGAACTTCACACGGATGCATCCAAAGACGGTTTCGGAGCTGTTTTGTTGCAGCAGTTTGATGGCAGTTTCCACCCGATTAGTATTGGAGTAAGAAGACTACAGAAGCTGAGTCCAAACGTCGCAGTTACTATTTGGAGGTCAAAACAGCATACCTCGCACTCAAAAAGTTTCGGCACTACCTTTTGGGGATCAATTGGGGATTCGATCTTACTACTGACTGTGCGGTATTTAAGCAGACAACAACGAAAGCAGACATACCGAGAGAAGTTTCCCAGTGGATTTTGTACATGGAGGACTTCACATTCAAAGCAGTACACCTCCCATGGGAAAGAATAAGACACGCGGACTGTCTCAGTCGTTTCCCGCAGACTTGCATGTTTGCAACGGAGCTAACAGCTTAGATAAAGAAGGCACAGCAGGACGACGATTTCATCAAAGCGATAGGAGGTCTTCTGTTCAAAGCTGTGAATGGCAATGCCGTATTGGTTGTTCCAAGGCTGATAGAAAGGGAAATCTTTCAAGCATCGCATGAAGTTAGTCATTTTTCAACAGCGAAGACGATGCACTCAATTCAGCAACAATATTGGATTCCGCACCTTGAAAGGAAAATAACAAAATCTATCGCTAATTGTATTAGTTGTATAATTTTCAGCAAAAAGCTAGGCAAACAAGAGGGCTATCTCCATCGCATCGACAAGGGTGACACAAAGTCGAACATGTGTGGACAACGACAGGTGTGGCGAGAGGCAACGGGCAGATCGAGCGGGTCAACCGTTCAATTTTGGGCACCATCGCAAAGCTATCAATTCAGGAGTCAACGAAATGGTACAAGTATGTGCCGCAGGACCAGATGGCGATTAATTTGCATGTGCATTCAATGTTGAAGTCGTCGCCATTCGAGATCATGTTTGGTACCAAGATGAACAGAGAAGCTGGGAGTCGCCTATTGGAGGTACTCAACGAGGAGTTGGTTACGCAGTTTAACAAGGTGCGCCAAGATCTACGTGACCAAGCGAAATACAACATCGAGAAGGCGCAAGAGGTCTATAAGCGCAATTATGATAAAAAACGACGAGCTGAGCACGGCTTCAGAATAGGAGATATGGTGGCTATCAAGAGGACGTAGTTCATCGCAGGACGCAAGTTGGCCAGCGAATATCTAGGCCTATATGAAATTACCAAAGTGAAGCGTAACGGTCACTATGACGTCAGAAAGGTGGCTCATGAAGTTGTGGCGTTTTGTCGCCGAGAACGATGAAATATTATCATCTGGGACAGATGAAGATGAGCAGGTGGGACGAATGTAGAGAGCAGGGTATCAAGTAGCTAACACTATCCTGTATAATTAACGTTTATATTTAAGATAGTATCGATAAGTCCTTACCGATATGTAGAAAACCTTAACGATATTTAAAGCACCTAGCCGATAAGCGATCATCGATAGAACACAGTCGGATATTGGAAGCAGCAGCGAAAAACAGAACAAAAAATGGAAAGACAGATGTTAATTTAAAACACATACTTTAAAGCAGAGCTGCAAAGCCCTGAAAAAACGGTCAGGGTTCGGTTCGGGTTCCGAACCCTATGTTACAAATTCGCAGAGGTTCCATAACCGGGTTTTGAATATTTTGGAACCTCGGGTTCGGTTCCAAACCCGGGTTCGTAGAGTAAAATAAATCAAAAGATAAAGAGCATCCATGTTTTATACAATTAAATCATTTTATTTTACTGCATTCGTTGCATTTCAAAGGCATTTAAATTTAACTCTATTCAAACCGTGTTTAAAAACGAGAGGGAACGTTGTGAGCCGCGGCAATGGCCACGGCTCTACTTTATACCCGGTACTCAGTCAGCATGTACATACGTATTTATGTATACATATGAGCTTACGATTTATTTAATTAATTATATGTTCACAAAAGAGACGAATTAAATTTTGGCCAAAATGGAAAATTTCAAAAAATTAAGTCGAACCCTATGCTGTATTTTTATATTTTAGAAGTTATCAGTTTCCATTTTTATTTACATATAATTTTTTCGTCGGCTGCTACATTTTTACATACTCATGTAAAACTACATACAAGAGACATGGAAGTGTGTGCGAGAGAGAGAGGGAATCGCTTGGCTGCCGTTTGGTAGCCACTGAAATTTAATTTGTTCCTTCTGGCTATAATAATGATCCGATATGCTCCAGATTCGGCAATCTGATAGATACGGATATTTTTCATAATTCTGCGTTTTTTGTTTTCTCTTATCTTAAAAATTGTGGATTCCACAGATTTTCGTCCTTTGTGGGGGCGGAAGGGGGCGTGTCAAAATTTTGAAACAAACTCGTTCTGGTTCGATATCACAGGAACTTGGATAGAAAGTTTGGTTGCTCTAGCTCTTATAGTCTCTGAGAACTAGGCGTCAAAAAATTCGAATGGGGAAAGCAGATAGGGTCGCGTGTGAGAGAGAGCGAGAGGGAACGATGACTTTTGAAATGGTTTCCTTCATTATGGCTATATTAATACTCCCATCTGATCCAGATTCAACACTCTGATAGATATGTTCATTCTCTATGATTCTGCGTTTTTAGTTTTCTCGTATCTTCAAAATTGTGTATGCCACAGACTTTCGTCCTTTGTGGGGGCGGAAGGAGGCGGGGCAAAATTTTGAAACATACTTTGAGTAGTGTGATAACACAGAAGCCTGAATACAAACTTTCGTTGCTCTAGCTTTTATAGTCTCTGAGATATAGGCACAAATGAAGACGGACAGACGGACAGACGGACGGACAGACAGACATGGCTATATCGACTCGGCTATTGATGCTGATCAAGAATATATATACTTTATGGGGTCGGAAACGCTTCCTTCTGTGCGTTACACACAACCGTTATCCGCACAAATCTAATATACCCCTATACTCTTCGAGTACCGGGTATAAAAAGAAAAATAGTAATAAAAATGTTTAATAATATAACAAGTTTTTTATTCAGCCTATACCATTTTCCTAGCCCAGCCGTGGTTTAGTCCACATGGACCAGTCCATTAACTGGTCTCTGCAGCCCAGCCGTGGTCTAGTCTACTTGGGCCAGCCCATTACCTCACGGACTAGTCAGCGTTGATGCAATGCCTGCCGACACATCAACCCCAATGACATGCAATGCAAAAATGGTATAGGATTTTACATGGGGTCGGGCTAGTCTGCGGGTCAGTGCTGGACCGGACGGGCTAGTCAGATAGCTAGGCGTGGACTAGTCCGCAGAACTGCTGGGATGCTAACGGGAACACAAAGAAGACACATTGCGTTGTCAAAGTATACATATTGAACAAAAAGTGTGCATAAATATACGTACATTATGTCTGTATTACAAGTGTATGTATGTTCATACGTGTACTTCTTCTTCGCCCAAGTGTCCCACAAACACTCACTCCCACCCACCCTGCCAATTTTTCACATCATGAGCTATACATGACGACATCAGGTCAAATTTCATATTTATATTTTCTTGGACCGAACCCTTAAATAAAAACGGGACCGAGACATTTCTTGGGTACGGTTCAGGGTTCGGTTCGACCACTAACCATATAATATATAGACAAGACACTCCATACATATTTTTGTCCGCACCATGACGGTCATTATTAACCCCCAACTGAGACGTGACGTCATGCATTCTCACGTACTTAGCGTGTTTGAATGTGTGTATGAGCGCACAACTGAAATTCGTGCTCTCTCAACTTTGTATATTTGGATGTATATACAGTGACGCACTTAAGTGATGGCACAGCTGAATATTTCAACTTTAAATGCTATTTCCAGGCTAATGCTGCATTTTAATGATTAAATTTTTTTTTTATATATTTAGAGTATGCATTTTTTAATGGAAAGGCACTTTTTTTTTTTATTTTTTATAGTGAACTTAAAACTATTAACACTTAAAAAAAAAGGAACCTATTTTGTGGAACAAAAGTCTTGGCACACTTAACCGAATAATTTTTTTTTTAATAGTAAAATGTAATCCCTTTTGCTGGATTACAGCTTCCCAGACGCCTAGGCATGGAATGAACCAACTTTTTTGTTGTTTCATCGGAAATATTGGCCCATTCCTCCAATAATGCCTTTTTAAGATCATTTTGGGTTGAAACTTGATGTTTTTTCATCCGTCTGTGGTGGATATGGTAGCAAATGGTGCTCCAATGAGCCTGGAGTACATATTTACATTCGTTCATTTTATTCGTTAATAGTACATTACACAAAATTAGCATATATAGGATGTTCAATATATACAATTATTTTAATTTTGGGCAAGCGTCATCACAAAATCATAACTTACAATCAATTCTAAGGTAATGGGTGTTTTCTTAGACAGCGGCATTGTAAAAAACCAATACAAACAAAATATGTGCATGCGGGTCTTAGAATTGTTTGCAGTTTATTCGGTTATTCTCTGTCAGCTTGCTCGCTGAGTCCCTTTCGAGTTTTCTTTGCACTTTACCGTTAGTTATCGGTCACTGCTTGTCTCCTAGATTCGACGTTTCGTTTCAGATACAGGCTGTCTCAAGGTATATTAAGCAAGGTAGCCGCATAGAGAGGAGATAGAAAGTATTCTCAAGTGTCAAAATGACAGAAGAGAGAGAGAGAGACACTCTCACAAATGCGTTGTGAGAAAGAGTCTCAAAGGAGTAATGAGTTTGCTCTCTTGTGTCAAAACATAGTAATTTGTACGTGCATGCATATTTATGAATTTATAATAATATGTAATAATAATAATATGTATATATAGTAATCTTGCATAAAAAGCAATACGGCGGCGACATTGTAAATACGCAAAAAAGTCTGAGGAAACCCGAAAAAACCGTCCGCAGAGATGCTTCGCTCACAACTGTTCAACAGACTGAATCGAAAGAAGCAAAACAGAGAGCGAGCGAGCCGATAATGCTACCTTGCTTAGTATACTTAGTAGCTGTGTTATTGCAGTTTATTCGGTTATTCTCTGTCAGCTTGCTCGCTGTTGTTAGAGAGAGAGAGAGAGAGCAATGGTGTTTTTAGTGGAATGAAAGAGGGATGGATTAGAGAGAGAGACGCATGAGTGCGTTACTTTGTAGCTGGCCTGAGTAGCAGCTACCACCACGATTGCCACGTCGTCGGCGAAGTCGACCAGGCTGGTGTTCGCTGGCATCCGGAGCCTTAATACGCCGTCGTACATGGCGTTCCAGAGTAGGGGTTCCAAAACGGAGCCCTGGGGGACTCCGGCTGAGACTTCGTATGTTCTGGAACCCATGGTCGTGTCCATCGTGAGCACCCTGTTGCTGAGGTAGTTGCCCGCTATGTTGAGCAGGTAGCCCGGGATGTGTAAGGAACGTAGTGCCTCCAGCGTACGGCCCCAATCGGGCGAGTTGAATGCATTCCTTATGTCCAGTGTCACCACCAGACAGTAGGACTTTGTCCCTCCCCTCCAACGGGTCCCTGCAATGGCCTCCCTCGCCGTTTCCACCACTCTGGAGATTGCGTCCACCGTCGACCTGCCCTTCCGGAAGCCGTATTGGTTTTTGGAGAGACCGCCAGCAGCATCAATTGCTGCGCTAAGCCTCACTCCAATCACCCTCTCCAGTACCTTGCCTATCGAGTCCAGGAGACATATAGGGCTGTAGGAGGAGGCCTCCCCCGGCGGCTTGCCCGGCTTGGCAAGTAGGAGGAGTCGCTGCCTCTTCCACCTATCCGGGAACGTCCCCTCGTGGAGGCATCTGTTGAAGAGGCCCGCCACCTCACGCGGTAGGAGCGCTATAGCCAGCCTCGACGCTCTGTTGGGGATCGCATCTGGTCCCGGAGCCTTCTCGGGGTTCATCTCCCTGCTTGCCTGTAGCACTTCTTCCTCCGTGACCTTGCGGACTTCGCCAGGGCTAGCTTCCACACGTGGGAATCCGGTGACCGGTCTATCCCCTCCAAGGCCGCTGGATCAGTTGGGGCTTTGCTGCCCGCGCATATCCGCTTCGCGACCATCCTATAGGCGCCTCCCCATGGGTCCCCTTCGGCGGCGTCGCATAGCTGGAGGAAGCACTCCCGTTTGCTGCCCCTGATGGCGTGTTTCAGCTCTTTCTTCGCTGCTTTGTATGCTGCATCGCAGTCCTCTAGACGCGGTGTGCCCCGGGCTCGCTGGAACAGCCTTCTGGCGCGGATGCACGTTCGGCGGAGCTCGGCTATATCCTCGCTCCACCAGAACACCGGTTTGTGATGCGACCGGAACGCCCTCCTTTGCTGCATGCTCTAGTCGCAGGCCTCCTCTACTGCGACGGCCAGGTTGTTGGCCCACTCGTTGGCTCCAGCTGCCTCGCTTGAGTTAGAGCCCCGCAGTGCTCTAGCGAAGGACTGTGGCCTCAGAGTGTCCTGGCGGTTCGCCTTCCCCTGTCGAGGTGGGACTCCTCTCCCTCGGGTAGACCTCCCCAGAGAGCACTGGATGGCCTCGTGGTCGCTGGCTGTGAATATCTCACAGATCCTCCAACGGGCGTGGCAAGCCAGCGCACTGCTAGCGTATGTAAGGTCGATTACCGACCCTACTTCTGCCCTGTTGAAGGTCTCCTGGGATCCTTCGTTCAGTAGCACGAGGTCCAGCGTCGCAAAAGCCTCCAGCACTATTCGCCCTCTGGCATTTGTGCGAGGGCCCACTCCGTGGCCCAGGCGTTGAAGTCGCCCCCAACTACCACGTTGCTCCGTCCTCGTAAGTCGCAGCTCAACTCGTCCAAGGTGCGGCTAAAGGCCTCCAGGGAGGGACTTGGCGCCAGGTAGCAGCTGTAGATCCTACGATCCCTCGGACGAACCCATCTGCCGCCATGACATTTTGGATCTGCATCGAATCAGCTCCACACAGCCACAGGGCCGCCTTGCCAGTGCGGTCCGTGGCCCAGTTGCTGTCGTTGGCCACCTTATGCGGCTCGCTGAGGATTGCCACCTCGGAGCCCAAGTCGCGTATCGTCTGGTACCGTCTGCCTTAGCGCGATAGAGGTTGTATGCTTGTGATGTTAGCGATGTTGGTTCGTTGTTGGTGTTGTAAATATATATTAATTTTATTTCAAAAACCGTCCTATCACAATCCGTTTTTTACATGTCTTTCCGAATAAATTAAATTTCTATTACATGTGCACAACTATGTCAAAGTCTATTTCGACAGGGAGTCGTTGCGCATTTTTGTATTTAATTGGAATTGGTTCTTTGGAAGAGGTGGGCCGACAGCTGCGAATCGGGCGCTCACTGGTGCTGCAGATGGCACTGGATGTACGAGTATCTGCATCGACACTGAGCGCGGCAGTGGGACTGAGCTTCTTGGCGAGTTGCATTCTTCGACTGGACCTGGGTACCATCTCCTCTTGTTTCTTGGAAACTACGGAGGAACACGGTGTGCTGGTGCTGGCGGAATCACTGCCAAATCCAGAGAACAGACTCCGGCTTGGCGTGGCAATGGACAAGTGCATGGGCGTGGGATTGGGCAAAAGGGCTTGCCGTGGCTTTTGTACGCTCAGCTCCTGACCGCTCTCATTATCGTGGCACGGAGTGGCGAAAGAGCGCCTTTTTTGCTTGTTTTGAGCCTGCCTGTTAGTCGGCGAGAGGCGGATGAAGATGAGCGGGGTAGAGCTCTCGAATCCCTCTCTAATCACAAGTTAAAGTTTCCATTTAATTAACGCCTCCTCACAGCTCCGGATCGCATAGAGAAAGCGCTTTCGTCGGTGGATTTACGGGTGATTTCGATTTTTGGCGGAAAAGCCGTTTTATTCTATTCGTCCAATTTTATTACCAAAAACATAAAAAAAAAAAGACGACTCCCCCCCGGTTATGTGTCGATGGAAGTAGAAGGGAAAGGTGGAGGAGAGATTTGCCCCTAATCTTTGAGTCGACGCGGCAGAGAGCGGAGCGAGTCCTCTCAATTCGTTCTCGCACCATTTCTTCTATACATATACAAATGTATGTAAATATGAGTTACATACGATATTTCATAATTGTCTTCATATTAGAATAATTGTCCGTTAGAGTATTCAAGGTGCGACTTTTTTCATCGCGCTTTCCCAGAGAAAAACAAGCGATTTACAAGTGGTTTGAAATACAGGTAGAAATATACATATATATTTACATATAATAGTATCTATTTACATATTTATATACAATTTGGACGGCTTTTTCATAGGCAGTAATAATATATAATAATAATAATTTATATAATACAAATAAAAAAAAAACAGATTTCCTTCTTCCCACGTCCAAGTGTCCCACCCAACCCACACCCACCCCCACCCATCCTGCCAATGCTTAATTTCTTTTGTGGCGGTTGGTCAGTTCGTCAACAAGCTGAAGAAGAACACACATAACAAAATTTCAGCTCACCAAAGAACAAACGCTATGTATGTATGTATGTGAGGCTGAGCTTTAGCTGTATATGTGCACATATTGTAGGTCTGCTTGCTTGTATTGGTTTGTTACGCTGCCGCTGCCTAAGAAAACACCCATTACTTTAGAATCTATTGGAGATGAAGATTTTATGATGAAGCTTGCCCAAAATACACAATGTTAATTTGGTTTAATGTACTATAAACGAATATAATGAACGAATGTAAATATTTTCAAATGCAAAATGTTTATTAGACATGACACCAAATTATTTTAATTGTCGATAGAGTATTAGTGCGTCGCTTCAATAAGCAACACTCAGCAAATAAATTTGTGGTTCAAGAAATCTTCTAAAAAATATTTTTCTGGCACAGCTCTGCACACGTACACACTCATATGAATGTACTTGCAGGTTCTGTCTTTGGATGGACATTCGCATCTGAAAAATGGGGATGATTTCAAATTTGACGTCCAAATATGGACACATTACCCATTTATATGTCATTAATATCCATATTCAAGGATGATATATATATTTTTTTTAGCGCATATTACTTTCTTATATGTGATCAAATATATCATTGTATAATAAACTACACCATACAATTAAATATATTTCTGTGAATATATATACTTATATCAGCTCATTATATTAGTATATTCTATATTAAACAAAGTTAACATCTAAACATGTACAAAAATAAGAATTATTCTGGCAAGCGTCTTCAAAAAGGGTCGACTCAAAACAAAGTTGAGAGAGCACGAATTTCAGTTGTGCGCTCATACACACATGCAAACACGCTAAGTACGTGAGAATGCATGACGTCACGTCTCAGTCGGGGGTTAATAACGACCGTCATGGTGCGGACAAAAAAATGTATGGAGTGTCTTGTCTATATATTGTATGGTTAGTGGTTCGCCATAGCAAAGAACCCGCAGAGAACCGGTTCCACGGGGTTCGGTTCCGGACCGGTTTGCAGCTCTGCTTTAAAGTGATATAAGATTTCATCATAATTAATAAACTAAACTGCATAATAAAGCTTACATACATATTGTAATCGAGGTATATTTGGACGATTTTATTTTGGAACGTCTGCTCCTCTGTGTTACTTTATTAGCAATGAATATTATATCTTCGTGCTGGGTTCAGCTAACCCGCTACATGCAATACTTATATCTATGTCTTATAATTATGTGTAAGTACATTGGTGTATACATATGTATGCAGAAGGCATACATACGTTGTGTATATCTTGACCACTTGAGCTGCAAAGTGCAACGATCAGCATGTATATAAGTGGTGGATCGTATGACATATGCACTCAGCATTCCCACGCGCTACGATCGGCATGTACATATGTAAGTGGTGGATCGTATGACATATGCGCTGGTGTGTGTATATGCTTAAGTATGGTCTTTTGGATATTTGTATATTTATGAGTGTCACAATGTATAGATTTACTGTTATACCCTTTGATTTGTATTACTGGCAGGGTAGGGTACTACACCTCCCTTTTTAAAGAAATGACGTAACATATGTAGTCATTTGGAGAGTGTTAAAGTCGGTATAAAAATATTGAAATTAACAGTAGACATTTTTGGTTTTTTTTTGTTTTTTTTGGTTTTTTGGTTTACCTTATTTTATAAGTATATAAAAAATGTATAATAAGTGTAAAAAAAAAGAATGTGTTAAATTTATAATGCGAATTAAAATGTGTTCTATCTCTTTTTTTTTTAATATTTGTGTTCATTGATAAACAACATTTTTTTGTATTTTAATATATTTGATTTACTTTAACACTTTAACTCCATTACACTTTAAATTTTCATTTGACTTTTCCATAAGAATTTAAATCTTTTTTATTTTATTCCCATTTTTTTTTTGTCAATATATATTTCATTAAATTTTTTTTTTTTTATTTGGTTGATCAGACCAATGTTTTTTTTTTTCATGAAACGTTTCATTGAATATATATTTTTAACCTATCTTTATGTACTTTTTGTTTCTTATTCTTACTATCTTTAATGTAAATGTTATCATTACCTTCTATTTTTTCTACTATATATGGTCCTAAATATACTGGGTCCAATTTGTGACCTGCTTCGTTTCTCATAAGTACTTTATCTCCTATTTTTAATTCAAAATTTTTTGTTTTTTCATCGTATGCTAATTTTCTATAAGCCTTGGCTTTTTCTAACATAATTCTAGCTCTTTTGTATGCTATTTCTAATCTAAACTTTATTTCCTTAGAGTAGTCATCTAGATTATAGATAGGATCTATGTAATTAGTTTTATTTTAATCTATGAACTGTTTTGGTAGTCTGCCAAATACTAGTTCGTATGGACAATACTCATGCGTTGCTGATGGTGTCGTGTTGAAGCAATAAGTGAAATATTGAATCCAGACATCCCAATCAGTTTTGTCTGCAGAGATGTATGAACGAATGTATTCATTAAATGTTCGATGGCTTCGTTCTATTGTCCCTAATGTTTGGTGATGATATGCAGTAGAGGTGAGATTCTCGATCTTCACATACTTGCATAAATCAGTTAAAATCTGGTTTTTATACTCTGTTCCCATGTCCGAAATGAACGTCTTCATTGGACCGAACTTAAGTATGAAATTTTCGAATATAGCTTTTGCGACACAATTTGCGCTTTTGCTTTTTATTGGAATGGCTACTAAATATACTGAATATAAAGCTATAAAACCTTACAAAAGGTCACAAATTAATGTGACTATATATTCATTTCCATTTTCTGATTTAGGCAGCGGATCAACTGTATCAACTATCACTATATCGAAAGCATTCACAGGTGTTTCTGTGAGAGTCAAAGGAGTTTTTGTGTGTATCTTTGTTTTAGATATTTGGCATTTTTGACATCTACGTACGTACTCTTTTATATGACGTGTCATATTTTTCCAGTAGTAGTGTCTTTTTATTTTTGCAAGCGTTCTTGTTATGCCACTGTGGCCTCCTTGAATTGGATCGTCATGGTACAATGTAGACAATATTTATTGTACCTCTTTTTTATCTGTTATTTGGGTCACCGGCTGGGGTAGCGCTACTCTTAAAGATTTTAATATTTTATTGCCCATATTTTTAAAAGAATCTTTTGAAACCGATTCAAAGATCTTTTCGCTCGGTGCCACTTTGAGTTGGCTGATTTGTAATATACCGGCCTCTTTTTCGAGCCTTTGGAAGAACTGACCTAGGTCGAGAATTCCATTGGTATATAAATCGCTAACTTCCATTCTTGCGATAATTTTATTTCCATGCTTAAATGAACATTTAGATTCTGTTATGCGCAAGGTCACTACTTTTCGTACTTCATCATTTGTAATGACTTCGTGTACATTGGGCTTGGGTAAATTTTTATGACTTTGCCTTGGCAAAAGTTCATATTTTTCTGCTGTATAGGCTTTATTTTGTCTACTTTGTCGCCTTGTAGTGACTATCTGGACCTTATGTTGCATGTCTTTGAGTTCTTTTATAGTTATACGCGAAAGTGCGTCTGCTACAAAATTATCTTTTCCCTTTAGGTATTCTACTGTGAAGTCGTATTTTTCAAGCTCTAGCCGCATGCGCGTTAATTTCGAACTGGGATTAGTCATAGAAAAAAGATATGTTAGTGGTCTGTGATCCGTTTTAACAACAAAGTGTTTGCCATAAATGTATGGTCTGAAATGGGTAATTGCCCAATGAATTGCCGCTAACTCCTGTTCTGTTGTGCTCTTATTGCTTTCCCCTTTTGTAAATGAACGAGATGCATAGGCTAACGGGAGTTGAATTCCGTCACGGTTCTGAGTTAGAACCGCTCCGCAAGCTTGTTTACTAGCATCTGTTATAATGCAAAATTCTTTGCGAAAATCAGGATATTGTAATAATGTGGGGTGCATAAGCTTTTCTTTAAGGTATTGGAATGCGTTTTGGCATTCACTTGACCATTCAAAAGGAACATTCTTTTTACATAATCTAGTTATGTGCCGTGAATAATCGGCGAAGTTTTTTATAAATCGACGATAATAATTGCAGAATGCTACAAATCGTCTCGCGCTGTCCGCATCATGAGGGACAGGATAATTTCTAATGACGTCAAATTTCTTGTCATCTGGCAATACTCCTTTGTCAGTGCACTTGTGACCTAAGAATGTCACTTCATGCATGAAAAATGAGCATTTTTCTGGATGCAACTTTAGGTTATATTTCCTACATACATTAAAAACATCAGCTAAGTTTTTAATCATGTGTTTTTCGGAACATCCTATCACCATTAAATCATCCATATAAAGGAATGCCTGAGAGGGTTCTAAGCCCGAGAATGCTATTGTCATCATTCTCTGAAATGAATTGGGTGCTATTTTAAGAACAAATGGTAGTCGCGTGAAGCGATATGAACCATTGCGTGTTGAAAAGGATGTTATATTTCTTGAATTTTCTTCAAGTTCAATTTGGTGAAAACCTGACATTAAGTCAAGGCATGAAAAGTATTTAGCTCTGCCCAGTTGGTCTAGAATATCATCAATTCTGGGGAGCGGGAATTTATCAGAAAGTAACTTTTTGTTGATTTGGCGATAGTCAATTACTAATCGCCATTTCTTTTCTTCCGAATTTGGTAATGACTTTTTCGGAACTAACAAGAGTGGGCTGTTATACTCGGATACAGACGGTTCTACGATTTTGTCGTTTATTAATTTCCCTACTTGTGTTTGGCTTTCCTTAACTTGGCTATGCGGGCTTCTATAGTTTTTGATATAAATGGGTTCCTCATCTTTAAGTCTTAATGTTTGTTTATAAAAATTATTTGTCGCTATTGGTTCGGTTTCCAGTCCGAACACATCACTATACTTGGTGCATAATTCTGTTAATTGATTTCTGAATTGTTCTGGAAAATTTTTAGTCAATTTTGAAAGTACTTGTTTGCTTCTATTTTCTGGATTAGTGTTATGAATATCGTAATCTGTTAAATTTTCATATTCGATTTTGTTTACTTTGACCAGTTGGTCGAAATTAGTTGTATTTAGAAAGCGAATGTATATGTCGGGTCTTAGAATTGTTTGCGGTGTATTTTTGGTTATTCTCTGTCAGCTTGCTCGCTGAGTCCCTTTTCATGTCTTCTTTGCACGTTACCGTTGGTTATCGGTCACTGCTTGTCTCCTAACTTCAACGCTCCGTTTCAGACACGGGCTGATTCATGTTTGTATTAGTGTTAGAGAGGGAGATGATGTGTAATGAGGAAGGGACGGAATTGAGAGAGAGGCGCATGAGCGTGTTACTCTGTAACTGGCCTGGGTAGATAATGAGAGAGAGATAAATTGAGAGAGGCTGTGTCGCAGATAATGAGAGGCTGAAAGTGCTTGCCTTCGATTCTTGCTACACACTTAGTTTTTGGAAGTTTGCCCGGTCAGTTGAGAACAGAGCAATTCGGCTGTTGGTGCGTCATCAGTGAACAAAAATCAAGACAATGAATACAGAAAATCCAGATGGGAACCGCAATTCCTCTTTTACCTTGACATCAGAAGTGGGATCTGTGCCTACTCCTACATTATCCGAGGAGCAGTGGCGTGTGGTGCTAGAATTGGCGAAAGTTATGCAGGCCTCAGCCCCCGCTCAGAACGTTGGCGTCACTTTGCCCAAGTTTAATCCGGAGGGTGCCTGCGACGACGCTGCGCAATGGTGTATGACTGCTGATATCATTCTAGCAGAGCAGCCGCTAACTGGAAGTGGACTCATCATGGCGCTAAGCAATTGTATGGAGGGCAGTGCTTCAAAATGGCTAACCCAAGTGTGTTACGCTGGCATACAGTGGGAGCAGTTCAAGCAACTTTTCAAGCAGCGGTATGAGAGTGAGGAGACGTCGGCCGCCATTTTGTCGAACCTTTTTCAAAGCCGCCCCTCTGCCGGTGAATGCTATTCAGTATATGCAAGCCGTATGGTGACTTTGCTGATGTCAAAATGGCGGAAGATGGAAATAGAAGAGATCGCAGTATCTACAGTGCTGGTGCATATGGCGAATATTGACAGTCGCCTGCAGCGAACTGTTTTCACTTCGAACATCACGACCCGAAGCAAACTACAGACGGAGCTGATGGCGTTTTCATTTGAGAACAAACGCAACGCTGGCGCCATGGATAGCAATGGACCTGACCTTAAGCGAACTAGATTTTCTGCAGTGGTATGCCATTTTTGTAAGAAGCCTGGACACAAGATGGCACACTGCCGAGCTAAGCCACGCCAGAGTGGAAGCAGTTTCAAAGGAGAGATGCAGCCGCAGAAAGAGAATGTGACCTGCTACCGGTGCGGACAACGTGGACATTTTGCCAACAAATGTTTAAGGGAGCCGACTGCTGCCAAATCTGGACCTATCCAACAGAAGATTATCAATCAGTGCTTTGTGTCAGAGCCGAAGGGAAGTATGACACAGCGAGGTATGATCTATCCGATTTGTTTTGATTCGGGAGCTGAATGTTCTCTGATTAGAGAGTGTATGGGTATCAAATTGTCAGGGAAGCGCATTAATAATATTGTAATGTTAAAGGGTATTGGTAATTCGGGTATATATAGTACATTGCAAATTCTCAGTGATGTCGTTATAAATGAAAACACTATCGAAATATTATTCCATACAGTGCAGGACAAAGAGCTACAAAACGATATCATAATTGGCCGCGAAATTCTCACACAAGGTTTTAATGTTTTACTCTCGTGTGATAAGTTTGAAATCATAAGATCCAAAGAAGTCAATATATGTACAGCACTTGAAGTGCCATACCACCCCACTAATGTTAATACCGATTTAATCGATAAGAATAGAGATCAGTTAATTGAATTACTTGAACAGTATTCTACGGCTTTTATTAATGGAACACCTTGTACCACTGTGGGAACTGGTGAAATGAAAATAAGATTAATTGACCCTAACAAGACGGTGCAGAGGCGACCATATAGATTAGCCCCTGAAGAAAAAGAAATAGTTCGGTCACAGATAAGTGAGTTAATGAAATGTAACATCATTCGACCCAGTTGTTCACCGTATGCCAGTCCTATTTTGCTCGTGAAAAAGAAGAATGGTTCGGATCGACTCTGTGTTGATTATAGGGAACTCAACTTAAATACAGTATCCGACAAATACCCTTTGCCACTTATTGATGACCAGATTGCCAGATTGGGTGGTGCCAATTATTTTACATGTCTAGACATGGCTAGCGGATATCATCAAATACCTATTCATTCAGATTCTATAGAGTATACTGCTTTCGTAACGCCTGAAGGGCAATATGAGTTTTTGAAAATGCCGTTCGGAATGAAGAACGCCCCTTCTGTTTTTCAGCGTGCAGTTATGAATGCGATTGGTATTCTTGCGCATTCCTACGTCATCATTTATATGGACGATATCATGGTGGTGTCACCTACAGTTGAGCTAGGTTTGGAGAGGTTGAGAAATGTTTTGGATGTTGTGAGTAAGGCCGGATTCTTGTTCAATATTAAAAAGTGTAGCTTTCTGAAAACGGCTGTACAGTATTTGGGATATGAAGTGAGTGCCGGGGAAATAAGGCCAAATCCAAGTAAGATCATGGCATTGAGCTCTTTGCCGCCATCAAGATCAGTTAGTAGTTTGAGACAATTCATTGGGTTGGCTTCATACTTTCGGAAGTTTGTGCCCAGATTTTCACAGATGATGAAACCACTTTATTCGCTAACATCGGATAAGGAAAACTTTGTTTGGAACGCAAAGTTAGAAGAGATTAGAAAGAATGTTATCACCATCCTCACTAGTGAGCCAGTTCTCGTTATCTTCAACCCAAAATATCCAATAGAATTGCATACCGATGCTAGTTCCAGTGGGTATGGAGCTATACTGCTACATAAAATCGATGGTAGTCCTCATGTGGTGGAATACTTTAGTAAGACAACCTCCTCCGCTGAATCAAGATATCATTCTTATGAACTAGAAACGTTAGCTGTAGTGGAAGCTATAAAGCGTTTCCGTCACTATCTGTTGGGCCGTGAGTTTGTGGTTTATACCGATTGTAATGCCTTAAAGGCTTCTCGCACTAAATTGGAATTGACTCCTCGAGTGCATCGCTGGTGGGCCTATCTGCAGTCTTTTAACTTTGACATTCAGTATCGGGAAGGGAAACGTATGGCTCACGTTGATTTCCTGTCAAGGAATCCTTTGCAAACCAAACCAGATCTAATAACAAGCAAGATCCCTGAAAAGAGAGTGAATTTGACGGAGGTATCCAGCGACTGGTTGTTGGCTGAGCAGCAACTTGATGTGGATTTGTTAAACATTGTTACTAAACTCAATGAAAGCGAGCTTTCGGATGAGTTGACGGGAACGTACGAGTTGAGAAAGGGTGTATTGTTTCGGAAAATTCAAAGGAATGGTAGAACTCGTTGGCTGCCAGTGGTACCCCGAGCGTTTAGATGGTCAGTAATCAACCAGGTCCATGAATCGATTATGCATTTAGGGTGGCAGAAGACACTTGATAAAGTTTATCAGTATTATTGGTTTGACAAAATGAACAAGTATGTTCGAAAATTCGTTGATAATTGTATCACTTGCAGGACTGTAAAAGGTTCCTCGGGGAAAGTTCAGGCAGAGCTCCATTCGATTCCAAAAGTAGATATACCTTGGCATACAGTACATATTGACATCACTGGAAAGCTGAGTGGTAAAAGCGATTTAAAGGAGTATCTTATTGTGCAGATTGACGGTTTCACTAAGTTTGTTTATTTGTTTCATACCCTCAAGTTAGATACTGATAGTTGTGTGGCAGCCATGAAGTCATCCATTTCATTGTTTGGAGTCCCGAATCGAATCATTGCCGATCAAGGTAGATGTTTTACTAGCTCAAGGTTTTCTGAGTTTTGTGTGTCTCAAAATATTAAGCTTCATTTGATTGCTACGGGTGCGAGTCGTGCTAACGGTCAAGTTGAGCGCGTTATGAGCGTACTGAAAAACTTGTTAACTGTGGTGGAATCAGGTCAAAGATCTTGGCAGGACGCTCTGGGAGAAACACAATTGGCTCTAAATTGTACAGTAAGCCGTGCAGCTGGAGTGAGTCCTTTAGAGCTCCTAATCGGCAAAGAGGCTCGTCCTATGGGTTTGGTTACACCATATGATACTGAAGATCAGATTGATGTGGAGAGTGTGAGAACTCAAGCATCCAAAACTATGAAGGAGTCGGCCAGTTATGACAAGTTCCGATTTGATAAGAATAAGGCAGCAGTTTGCAGACATAAAGTAGGCGATTATGTTTTATTGAAGAGTGAAGAAAGGCATCAGACTAAGTTGGATGCAAAGTTTAAAGGTCCGTTTCTCGTATTGGAGGTACTTGAAGGAGATCGTTATGTTCTGAAATCGCTAAGTAGTAAGCGAACATATAAGTATTGTCACGACGATATTCGTAGAATGCCAGAGGGGCGTATTCCCAATGAACTAGACTGTAATGAAGATGAGTTGCATCTGCCCAAGGGTCCAATGGTGACTGAATGTGAGTCGTCGGAAAAGGGAAAAGCGAATAACGATGAAAATATGTTGTATTTGGAGAGTGCCGTCTAGTTGAGACGATGAAAATATGTTGTATTTGGAGAGTGCCGTCTAGTTGAGACGATGAAAATATGTTGTATTTGGAGAGTGCCGTCTAGTTGAGACGATGAAAATATGTTGTATTTGGAGAGTGCCGTCTAGTTGAGACGATGAAAATATGTTATGTTTGGAGAGTGCCGTCTCTGTGAGACGATGAAATGATGTTATATGAAAAGAGTTCCGTCCAGGTGGGACGAAGAGTCAGTTGCGACTATAAAGAGTTCCGTCCAGGTGGGACGAAGAGTCAGTTGCGACTATAAAGAGTTCCGTCCAGGTGTGACGAAGAGTCCAGGTGGGACTTGAAAAATGAATGATGATTATCTGTCAGCCATGAGGTCTGAATTTAGTATCGGTCAAGGGTCTATAAGTTAGCAATTGTGGATTTGTAGTAACGTTGTTTTATGTTCTGGTAAAGATAAAAATGTGGAATGTAAGAAACAGGAAGAGTCGGTGCGACTGTGAGAAAGAAAAAGAAATGTAATTTGTATTGGATAAGAACTCACAAGAGAATAATGGAATGAAAAATGAAAAGGAAAAGAGATGAATAACGATTTATGTTCTAATAGTTTTAATGATATTATCGTAGCCAATAATTTCTAATGAAGAAAGACAAACTGTATTATGCCATACAAAATCTATTTATTGCTGCATTGAAATGATTACACGAGGACGTGTAAGGTCAGGATGGCCGTGTCGGGTCTTAGAATTGTTTGCGGTGTATTTTTGGTTATTCTCTGTCAGCTTGCTCGCTGAGTCCCTTTTCATGTCTTCTTTGCACGTTACCGTTGGTTATCGGTCACTGCTTGTCTCCTAACTTCAACGCTCCGTTTCAGACACGGGCTGATTCATGTTTGTATTAGTGTTAGAGAGGGAGATGATGTGTAATGAGGAAGGGACGGAATTGAGAGAGAGGCGCATGAGCGTGTTACTCTGTAACTGGCCTGGGTAGATAATGAGAGAGAGATAAATTGAGAGAGGCTGTGTCGCAGATAATGAGAGGCTGAAAGTGCTTGCCTTCGATTCTTGCTACACACTTAGTTTTTGAAAGTTTGCCCGGTCAGTTGAGAACAGAGCAATTCGGCTGTTGGTGCGTCATCAGTGAACAAAAATCAAGACAATGAATACAGAAAATCCAGATGGGAACCGCAATTCCTCTTTTACCTCGACATATACATGTTTGGATGCTGCTATTGTATTTGCAACATAAATTCCATTATGTATTTCTTGATTTGGAACAAATATATAATCGTTTACTGAATTAATGTTTTTTTTTCGAACTACTTGGGATCTGGCTGGCAGAAGAACTTTATTGTTGCCAGCACTATATGTTATTGTTATTAAATAGGATAATTTAAGTTTTGAGGTCTAATTATAAACCAGTCTTCACTTGGTTTGAAGTCTAATTGGCAATTGAATTTTTTAATAAAATCAATTCCTATTATTCCATCACACGGTATTGAAAAATCGGAGTCTACTAAATGAAATTCATGTGGAATAATATATTTTGTTGATTGAAGTTCTATTGAAGTTGTTCCTTGAGATTTTATTACACCCTGGCCTATGCCTTGGATGTTTATAATTTTGTCTTTTTGAATTTTGAAATAATCTGAATTTATTTTTAAAAGTGAGATATCTGCACCAGTATCTATTAGGAATGTGAGTTTATTTTCAGTTGAATGATTATAAAAAGTGACAAATATATTAAGACTGTAATTGATGGAATGAACCCTTGCATTTACTGATTGTTTCCTAAAGGGTTTTGAGAGTTTTCCGACGCGTTTTGCACCACTCTCACATTGTTATTATTGTGACCTTGGTTGGAGTTACCTCGGCCTCTTCCACGATTTTGGACTCGTCTTCCTCCACGGGTATTGTAATTATTGTTATAGTTGTTATTACCGCCTCTGTTGTTACTGTTGTGATTGTAATTTCTACCATTATCATAACCTCGGCCTCCTCTATTATTGTGATTTCTTCTTTTATAAATTTTAGTACCATTGCCTTTTCTGCTTTATCGCAGTGAATAAGTGGGCTACTGATTGCGCCGAAAGCTTCTATAAAACCAGTCTCAAACCGATGTACTGATATGTATTCGCTATGCGAATATAAAACTTTAATCGCATTAATGCGAAAATTTGGATATCTTTCGTAGATGTGATCTATTTTCTACTTATTCATTTCTAGATGTTATCTAGGTTAGTTGCCCTATTCATGTATCTTTTCTTGATAATTTTGTTATGCTTAACATTGAGTGTAAGCAGAAATTGCAAAACTAATACTATCGTGATAATTAATAACAGGAGCCACAATGCGTTTATATCATCTCCATTATGTAGTTTTAATTGGCTGTATATATTCAATGAAAAGAACTTTTTTTTTTTATCTAATTCTTCATGAAAGAAAATTGAATTGTATTTTCAAAATCTTGGTTTTCATTTAATCTTATTGGGATTTTAGAATGTAATAGGGTTTTATTCATTCCTCTATTTGAAAATCGAAGAAAAGAAAAAAAAAAAATTGGAGCGATATTTTCATGGCAATGAACTTATTGCAAGATTTATCAATTACACAAATATTCTAAACGCTACTGAGTATAAATACTCAGCGCCAGAGACGTGGAAAAGTTAGTTATTTAGTTTATGTGGTTGGCTCACAATTCAAATTACATTTCATATATAAAAAAAAATTCTCCAACCACATATGTTAGTATTAAAGGTTTTAGTGTTTTGCGAATTGCACTGACGTGCGTCAATTCGCAGGTAGAAATTAAATCTATGGCAAGTTAAGGCTTACGCATATTTGCGGCCCCCTTGCGTGGCTTCGCTCGGCTGCGAAGTTTTAACTCAGCTTTTAGTTCGTTGATGCGCTCTATGTAGCGCTGTCGGTCTTCTGGTGTCGTTGCTGCCGCCAGCAAATCTTGTTGCAGGCGCTTCTGTTAAAGTAGCTTCCTTACTTGTCCTCCACGTTTTGTCTTCTTTTGGGTTTTTCTCCTGCCGTGCCCGGTACTCAGCTATTGTGAGTGCGCGTGGTCCATCGTTTGGAAACACCTTCATGTACTCCTGAATTGAAAGTGCTTCCCTTTGCTCAATAGGAGCAGAATCTGTGTTGTCGTCACTCATAAGCGCGTTAAGCAGTGCCTGCGCTGGTCATCGCACAGGCTTTGTGGGCGTTTGGGGTGTGTATGTGTGTGGTTGTTGGTTTAGATTAGCTTGTAAGTCAAAAGATCCATTCAGTGGTCGACGGTGCTGTGCTTCGTCTACTTGGACCTTGCACGCATCTTTCTGCGCTTACGCTTCAACCTACGCATATGCTTCTTACGCTCTCATTTTCTTAGCTCTCATTTTCCTTCTTGTCGGTTTGACTGGTGGAGAACTGTTGCTTTGCAGTGGAATCACAGCACTTTTTTTTTTTTCATTAAATATTAAAACCTAGCATTGTAGCTTCGTGAACTTGTCACGGTCGCCATGTAATCGAGGTATATTTTGACGATTTTATTTTGGAACGTCTGCTCCTCTGTGTTACTTTATTAGCAATAAATATTATATTTTCGTGCTGGGTTCAGCTAACCCGCTACATGCAATACTTATATCTATGTCTTATAATTATGTGTAAGTACATTGGTGTATACATATGTATGCAGAAGGCATACATACGTTGTGTATATCTTGACCACTTGAGCTGCAAAGTGCAACGATCAGCATGTATATAAGTGGTGGATCGTATGACATATGCACTCAGCATTCCCACGGCATGTACATATGTAAGTGGTGGATCGTATGACATATGCGCTGGTGTGTGTATATGCTTAAGTATGGTCTTTTGGATATTTGTATATTTATGAGTGTCACAATGTATAGATTTACTGTTATACCCTTTGATTTGTATTACTGGCAGGGTAGGTATACTACAATATACTCTTGATCAGCATCAATAGCCGAGTCGATATAGCCATGTCTGTCTGTCTGTCCGTCTGCCCGTCCGTCCGTCTGTCCGTCAGTGCGTCTTCATGAGCGTCTAGATCTCGGAGACTAAAAGCTAGAGCAACCAAGATTTGTATCCAGTCTTCTGTGTTATCACACTACTACAAGAGTATTTCAAAATTTCACCCCGCCCCCTTCCGCCCGCACAAAGAACAACAATCTGTGGTATGCACAATTTTAAAAATTCGAGAAAACTAAAAATGCAGAATCAAAGATAATGATCATATCTATCAGAGTGTTGAATCTGGATAAAATCGAATCATTAATATAGCCACAATGAAGAAACCCATTTTGAACGCCATCGTTCCCTTTCGTTCACCCGCCACCCCGTCTTTTTTGCTCGTTCGTCCAGATGAGCACCTAGATCTCAAAGACTATAAGAGCTAGAGCAACCAAACTTTCTCTCCAAACTCCTGTGATATAAATTCCATACACTTGTACTTCAAAATTTTGACACTCTCCCTTCCACCCACACAATGAACAAAAATCTGTGGAATCCAAAAATTTTAAGATACGATAAAACCAAAAATGAGCAATCATGGAAAATTACCGTATTTACCAGATTGCCGAATCTGATCAGGTCGGATCAATATTATAGCCAGAAGAAACCAATGAAATTTCAACCGCTACGCAACTCCTGCCAAGCGCTTATTCATTCCCTCTCGTACCGGGTATAAAGTAGAGCCGTGACCTTTGCCGCGACTCACAACGTTTCCCCTCGTTTTTTTAGTGTTGTAACTTGTTAAGACTTACTTTCGATGTTAATAAAAAATGTATCTTTGAAATACTTCTAATTTGGCGGCAATTATGTAAAAGAAAGATCGAAATTCCAGAAATATGTTCGATTTATAAGAGTTGTTAAAACAAAAATCAATGCTTACTGTAGGTCATCGGTGGTTTTTGCATTTATTCCAACAACAAAAACTAAACGCCCCAAAATATGTACCTTCTTGACTCAGGCCTCGTATATAAGGGTTGCTTTTCTGTTTTTGTTCTTAAACTGATTACAAATTGAAATTTCGTGCCCACCGCAGATTATGCATTCACATTATATTTCGTTATTCTTCTGTTAATCCATACTATACATATAAGGAGCATAAAGAAACATAAAAGAAGGAGTATAAAAGAATAAGTAAATACAGTTTGAATGCAGCGATATATTGAACTCCGCTATTTCCAAATTTCAACAAAGCGAGTTCTGCCAAATTCTCGTCTACTGCGCACGATCGGCAGAGCCGATCTATTACGGCACGCGCGGAAAAGAAAGAAACAGAAAATAATGTAGATGCCTAGATGACCTTGTCGAAATTCCTCATCCCTCACATCTTGTACTGCAGGGAAGGTTGGTATGTAGACTTATGTAGTTCTGACGATCAGTGGAAGGCAGACCAAGGGAAGTCTGAAAAAATTGTTCGTGCACTAGGATAACTACCGCACAGCTTTAGATATTTCAAAATCTCGTTTTGCTATTAAACGTCTAATTCTACACGCACACATCAGAGCGATATTTGGGCTGACTCGTGGCGACTCATAAGTGGGCAAGTTGCGGGCGTTTGTGGATGCCGGAACAAAGGCTCGAGCGCTCCCGCTCCGGTTTCTTGTGCGCTGTGCTGCGCGATGCGAGCGCCACAAGGAATCAAGGAGGCTAGGGTTATGCGTGAATTGCCTATGAAATGGCCATCACGTTAAGGATTGTAGATCAGGGTCCTGCCGTACCTGCCGATCGTTCATCAGACACCGTCCAATCTGGTTCCCCAAGTGGAGCCTCACAGGCACAACCTAGTCATACCGCCATGCTTGCATTATCACCCTTCTTGCCGCAAGCCGTCATGTCCCAAATTCCGTCTGATGCTGTGCTATTAGCTACTGTCGTCGTTCTCGCCAAAAACAGCTCTGGAACTTTCGTCCCTTGTCGTGCACTTTTGGACTCGGGATCTCAATTGCATTTCGTAACAAGTCTAATCAACTAATCCAATCAAGCTAATCAACTTAAACTTCGAAAAACTAAATCGCACACCGCAGTCGCTGGCATAAGCGATACTAGCTTCTCAACAGAAGGTATCACGGTAGATCTCGTTTTGAAATTTTGGATTTCAGAGTTCACCACAGCCGTCGTTGCCCAGAAGATTACGGATCATCAACCTCGCTCGTCGATTAACTCGTCGATTACAGCTAATTGGCGTATACCTACGGATATCCAGCTTGCTGACCTTTCGTTCTACCAGCCGCAGCGGATTGATCTTTCTGATCTAGACACAGTACCTGTCCCTCAATCATATGTCACTGGTGCCAAACGACGATAGGCACAAGTGCAAATATTTCTTGCCACATCACTGCGTCATCAAAGAGGACAGATCCACCAAAAAGCTGCGGCTCGTATTCAACGGCTCGGCAGCCACCACATCTGGTCTTTCGTTAAACGATCTGCTCATTTCAGGTGCCACCATTCAAGCCAAGCTATTTCACACACTCATTCGTTTTCATACATTTTCCATTGCTCATACAGGTTATTTCGGTAAATTGTACAGGTGTGTGCGTGTCTCAATGCCTGACACCATGCTCCAATGCCTATTATGGCGGAACTCTCTTGTTGACAAACAAATCTTAAAATTAAACACAGTCACTTATGGGAATAAGCCTGCATCGTTTTTATCTATTCGAGCTGTGGATCCGCTGGCCATTGACAAGTTATTGTCGTATCCATTAGGTTCGGAAACATTTTACATAACTTCTACGGGGATGACATATCTGGAGGAAATTCGGTCGAGGACGTGGTGGATATTATGCGTCAATCCACGGATCTTCTTGCTCGAGGCAATTTCGTGCTCTAACGATGTGCTTCGCACAGTCCCAGTCCCAACCATTGCACGCTGCTATGACCTTATGGGATTGATCGGACCAACTCTGACCAGAGCGAAAATCATCATGCAGTGCATGTGGAGATTCAAGCTGCATTGGGATGAGAGCCTTCCTCAGACCTTGGATTCGGCTTGGACTGAGTTTTGCAATGACTTCGCCACTAGGGCTCACGACACATTTCCTCGCTATGTACTTCAACCTAAGGCAAGGTTTGAATCGCATGCCTTTTGTGATCCCAGCCTCTAGGCCTATGGGGCTTGCATCTATGCTCGTTCGTTTACAGATACAGTAGCTAAGGTTCACTTGTTTTGTTTGAAGGCAAGGGTTGCCCCACTAAAAACCCTCACGGTTCCCAAGCTTGAGCTATGCGCAGCATTCCTATTAGCAAATTTACTTCGCGAAATCAGGAAAATGGATACTTTTGATTGCCCAATCCATTGTTGGTCGGATTCCACTGTAGTCCTGTCTTGGTTGCGAGAGGAGCCATCCAAGTTCAACGTATTTGTATCTAACAAAATCGCCGGAATTCAAAAACTAACAAGGGGCATGGATTGACGCTATGTGCCAATTGAGATAAACTCGGCTGACATTCTTTCGAAGGGAGCAGCGCCGCAGGATCTCTTGCATTCCAGGTTGTGGATGAATGTACCTTTCTTCTTGCAAGGCAAACGAAGTATGTGGCCTGAACGATGCTCGCCAGAAATCAACCTTCCGGAAATTCGACACCGAGTATTGCTGTCGTCTGAGCGTGCGGAGTCATGCTGCGAATCTTCGGCTACGTTCAGAAGTTCATCAGTTGGACGAAGACACAGGACCTCTCCTCTAAAGACCTTCCAAAGGGATCACATTTATTGTGTCGCATCGTTCAACGGCCCATTTGTATCCTGAATACCTTGCTGTGCGGAAAGGGAACTGCGTTCAGGGTTCCAGCAGTTTCACATAGCTTTCACCTTTCATAGCTTTCACCTTTCATAGGTGACTTCGGTCTAATGCGTGTTGGTGGTCGCCTGCGACACTCACTCTTGGCTTTGATGCACGCCACCCAATCATTTTGTCCAGAGATCATACGGTGACTTTCGCTTTCATCACACATTTTAATCGGAAGCATCACCATGCTGGTCCGCAGTGGTTGCTTGGAGCAATTCAAGGAGCCAGACGTCACAACCCTCGATCCAGATCAACGACGTCGTCTGTATCAAGGACGATAACGAGTGGAGCCGATGGGGCCGTGCGAGTTGCCATTTCGTACCACTCGTCGAGCTGTCAACGATCTGCGCGTCCTTCCCGTTAAGGATTCTGTTAAAAGCACTGGTCTTTCAACGGGTAGGAGTATGTTCAGGGCAGTAGCAGCTAGTAGCTCTTAAGCCAATTAAATTACACTACTCGACAAAATTTTTTTTCCGTCTGTCGCCCAGAATGACTTTTTCTGATAGATTTAGAGATCTACAAATTTTTAAAGAATTATGTTTTTTTTTTCTAGGTTAAGTTTTTTTTTACAGAATTTTTTAAAAATTTGGTAGTGTTTCTATTTTTTACATAACTTAAGTTACCTACAACTGGTTGTTTTGAACTTTGCAGTTTTTAAAAAGCTGACAAATGCAGCTATAAATCCGACCCAGACACTTTGTAGCTGCAGCTTAACGTCGGGAAGATAATAAGCTTTCAAATTCAAATTTCTTAATTTTTCTCGGTATTTTTTCCCGAAATTTCGACTTTGAAAACTAACTAAAACTAACCTTATTCCTTATTAAACTCAGCCCAAAATATGTACTGCTGCATAATAGTAATAAATTGGGTTATTTACCAATTGCTAATTCAACCTTAAGCTAAAGAAGAATAGAGTATAGGGGTATATTAGATTTGTTCTGATAACGGATGTTTGTAACGCCCAGAAAGAAGCGTTTCCGACCCCACAAACTACATATATTCTTGATCAGCATTAATAGCCGAGTCGATATAGCCATGTCTGTCTGTCCGTCCGTCCGTCTGTCCGTCTTCATGAGCGTCTAGATCTCAGAGACTTCAAAAGCTAGAGTAACCAAGTCTTCTGTTTTATCACACTACTACAAATGTATTTCAAAATTTTGACACGCCCTCTGCCGCCCCCATACAAGACAAAAATCTGTGGAATCCACAATTTTTAAGGAACGAGAAAGCCAAAAAAGCAGAATCATGGAAAATGACCGTATTTACCAGATTCTTGAATCTGAATAAGGTCTAATCATTATTATAGCCAGAAGGAACAAATTAAATTTCGGTCGCTACGCAACGCCTGTCAAGCGCGTACTCATTCCCTCTCTCTCTCGGACAATTCCACGTCTTTTGTATGTAGTTATGCATGTCTATGTAAAAATGTAGCAGCTGATGTAAAAATTATATGTAAATAAAAATGGAAACAGATAACTTCTAAAAAATATAAAAATACAGCATGGGGTTCGACTTAATTTTTTGAAATTGTGTATTTTTTGCCAAAATTTAATTCGTCCCTTTTCCGAACATATAGTAAATAGCATAAATCGTAAGCTCATATATATACTGTCTGACTACCGGGTATAAAGTAGAGCTAATATATGTATGTACATATGTTCATATATAGTGAAAGTTCCTTAATTTTGGACATAAAGGTATACCGCGAAAAGTCAAGCTGATACAAAAAAACATAGCAATTAATAAAATAACCTAGATTATTCGTGATAACATATATAATTATTTTTTCAGATTAATTAAGGATGACATGGAAAATCGTTTATCCAATTTAAAACTAAATGAAAATTTACATGAAGAGCAGCTAAAAGAAAAGCAACAAGAAATTGAACAAGAGTGTGTAAGTAACAGATAAAATTAATTACGCATGTATTGTCATCTTTCCATTAATCCGTTTTGAGCACTACTAGCCTACTATTTTTACCGTAGGATTTTTATTTGTTCTTTTCGCATCGATTCTAAAACTTAAAACCTTTAAATATAATTAGAGAGTTTTCAGAGTCAAAATTTCAGGAATGTATAATATATATTATAATAATAATATTAATATTATACATATATTTGGAATTGATTTACATCAACCAGATGTAAGATATTTATGTATGTGAACAAAAGTGAACCTCTGAAAAAGTTATTCTGGTCCACAGCGAATTAGTCGTGTTGACTAGTGCTATTAAAGAATCAAACTTTGGACGACGTACACATCTTGTAATAATTAATCAGTATATCCGTACTACTCTAAGGCAAGATGCATTTAATCGCAAATTGCAACGGGTGCAAGACTATGACAGCTGTTGAATGTGGGGCAGAAGGACTTACTTTAACATTACTTTTTCAATGCTCCGTGCGCTCATTTCGTTGATTTTTGAAGCAATTAGGACAAGGCGATGTGTGAGAGCTCGGAATGTGTTGCTTATGTTGTTTGTTCAATTTCAATAGTCGTTTTCAACGACTAATTTTTAAAAAAAATTTAAAATATAACCTAGCTAATCCATGATGGCAAAGCCGGGCGAAAACTTTAAGCCAGTGGTAGTAGCGACAATCTATGGATTGGCATCGTAAATATCGCTCCGCTGCTCGACCTTAAGTCGGCCATCCTGATCCTTCCGTCCTGCCCAGCGTTGAGGAGACAGCTTGTCTGAGTAGAGTATGAGCTCTGCTTGTAACTACGATAAAAGTGGAACCAGGAGCATCCAAACGTTGAGCAAGTCGCAATCGCTTTAAAAAACTGAGACTGAGGTCTCAAACTGGAACTGAGGTCTGTGCTTAAGGGTCCAATCCGGCGTTAGTTTAGGACCGCCTCGATCTCGAAAACCACGCAGGAGGGCACATTTATTAGGCGTCATTTAAGATTATGTTTGTAAGAATCAATGAATAAATGGCTAAGTTGCAGCCGTTTGACTCCAGTCTGTACCATCCCAAATTCCATTTCACCGTTAAAAAATTAAAGATTTTTAGTAAAAAAAAAAAAAAAAAAAAAAAAAACATAATTACGAGTTTTGAATATTTTTTTTCTTCACTCGAGCTTTCAATTTTTTGCACAAATACCTTTTATTGGATCGGATCCCCAGGGGTAGCCTACGGTAGCAGAACAGGGTGAATTCGTCGATAGCGAACTATTTTTGTGCCTTCGCCTTGCACCAAACTAATTTATACTAGACTTCATAAAAAATCAAATTTGATAAAGTTCGTCTCCACAGCTACTGCTTCAACCTAACTTACAGCAAGATAATGACTAATAGTATTTTTATATTCGGTACGCGAAGAGTATAGGTGTGTCTTACACCAACAAGAAGTGTTCGCGGCCTCATATTTTATTTATAATTTTTATCAGCATCAAGAACTATGTATGTCTGTCCGTCTCTCCGTTTTTTCTAACGTTTAGTTTTCAGAGACTTTAAGACTGAATCAAGTTTGGAAGTTCATCGAAATTGAACAATAATAATTTTAATACAATAACATATTTATTTATTGCAACGCTTTGTGCTCAGTCAATTCTCACTGCGTTCGGTTGTGTTTTCCCCATGTTCAATCAATGCTCGGAATCCAATTCGGACGTCACTGCCGCTCAGCTTCGCAGCTTTAATACTGTTCACTGCACTTCGTTGTGCATTGACTTGCTCTCAGATGCTGTTTAACTTTTAATAAATCTGCCTACTTGATGTGGCAATGTCCTCGCACTCAAAAATTGATAAAGGCTTGAAAGCCTTTATCGGGATCTCAAGTCTGATTTTCAGGCTCCCCTCCCAGTAAATTCGAATAAGAAGGTGGAGCCAGTTGTTACAAGGAAGGACTCCAATACCGCCGTATCGGCGACTGATCTACGGTCTCCGCGGTTAGTGGCCGCAATCTCGACTGCAGTCATTGAACAGCTCCCTTCTAATTCAGCTAATGCCGATCTATCTGCGTTGAAGTTGTTATTCCCTGACATCTTCGTTACTGTCCGAAAAAAAGAGAGGAAGAGAAAACAAACAAAAAGCTAACGCTTTGCTCAAAGCTGTGAACAATTAAATTTATTGCAGGGCAGAAAATGCCAGCAGATCGGTAAATTTGCAACCGTCACAGCCAGAGGCGGTGGGGAAATTTAAGTGGGCTGAGATTTTTGGTGCGAAGTTGGTCAAGCGGGATGCCGATCTATCTGCGTTGAAGTTGTTATTCCCTGACATCTTTGTTGATAAATTCTGAGCAGTATCGGTAAAGGCTTCTCGTTTTGTGCATAATCTGTCAGCAGTTGTGCCATTGCGGACGTCCACCACGACTCCGGAAGTTCCAGTTCCATCCACTTCAAAAAAACCTTCAGTGAGCGGTGCCTATGCTTTCTGGATCGCCGCTTCTCTACAACATATTCTACTGGCACGTTCTCTCCTTTTCGCAGTCAGCAACGGCCCGCTGCATAATTTCTGTCATATCTCTGCGGAACAACAAAAAAGTACCGATTGTTCGCTCTGCGATTTGTGCGATATTCGCACGGCTGTTTCTGGGTCAGACGTCGATGATCTTGCTTGCGTTCTATTTCGATGACGTGCGCTTCTGACGTCATCGCTACAGCTACATACGCCAACGTATGTCTTCGTGTACTTTGCTTGCGCCGCCGCTACACTCGACAATTGGGAAGAGTCAGCAGCCTGTCGTTCGCTCTTAAATGGAATACTCTCTTCAGCATCAGCACCTGGATTGGATTTCTCTGCTGCTGCCTTGCCTAATCTTCTGGTCGATGATGGTGTTTGGGTACTTTTTACGCACGAACCTCGTCCCTCTTGCTGTGTGTGATTTGCCAGACCCTCCTCTGGATCTTACTTCCTTCTGGGATCATGCCTATTGACCGAACCAAATCCATTTGCATTTTCTTTCAGGATAAACTTATTCGACAGCGAGTTCTTTGATCCCATCCTTTTCCAAGTGTTTCTTAAGGACAGATATGGTGCCAAAACGATGCGCTGCGGAGGGGGTGGCCGTCATTGTTAGGCCGTTAGACGCACGCTACGCTATTGCAAAATATAAACAACATACATGATAATTTAAAAGACCGTCAGCATCTCTGCACTGTTGGTGACTTCAATTTGGGTTCATGGGTGTGGTCCGCCAATCCGCAGACATCGGCATTGATGCCTAGCAATGTGCATTTACAGTACGAAGTTCTTTTTCTGGATGACTGTTTTAATATCCAAGTCCATAATGAGTTAAATAAGATGCTAGATCTAGTTTTTTGAGCTGGATGTCGATTGTCGTGTTATGCGTTGCAAACTGCCAATTGCAGAATGCGACATGCATCACATGCCATTGGTAGTAGCAGTTAAATTCATTTCTTGCTATACGTGATAACATGTCAAAAGTAAATGGGCGTCTGTTCTCTCGCATCCTAGCGTTGATACTTCTTATAGAGTTTTCATTCATACTGTTCCTCATATTGTTAATAATATTGCTTATGCGTATTCCTGCCTTCCTGCTTCGCAACTGTGACGTTGCTTTTTGTGAACCGCTTAATATTATCTTCACAAATTCTTTATAAACGGGTCGGTTGTTGAGCAACTTTCCAAGAAACAGATACGTTTACAAACAATGCCACGATCATTCCCCTTTATTAAGAAGAGTTTAGGAATTGTATCTCTAATTACACTACTCGATAAAATTCAACTTTTTTTCCGCTGTCGCTAGAAATGACTTTTTCTGATAGATATGGAGATTTACATTTTTTTTAAGAATTATGGTTTTTTTTTTTCATAGAGTAGTTTTTTTTTAAGAATTTTTTTAAAATTTGGTATTTTTTGTCATAGATATTGCTTCTATTTGTCACATAACTTAAGTTTCCTATAACTGGTTGTATTGAACTTTGCAGTTTTGAAAAGCTGACAAATGCAGCTATAAATCCGACTCAGACACTTTGTAGCTGAAATTTAATGTCTGGAAGATATTAAGCTTCCAAACTGAAATTTCATTATTTTTTTCGGTATTTTTTCCCGAAATTTTGACTGTGAAAGCTCAGGAAAAGTCGAAAAAAAAATATTTGAGTGCCTTGATTTTTGGTTTTAAATAGACACATTAATTAAGCGTCGTTTAAGGTATCGCTTATAAAAATATAAAAATAAACAGCTAAACTATAACCGTTTGACTAAAACTTCAATACAATCAGTTGTAGAAAACTTAAGTTATGTGACAAATAGAAGCAATACCTATGACAAAAAATACCAAACTTTTAAAAAATTCTTTAAAAAAAAACTACTTCATGAAAAAAAAAAAAAAACATTCTTTAAAAATTTTTAAACATCCAAACCTATCAGAAAAAGTCATTTTTGGCGACAGCGGAATGTTAGTGTTATCAGACAATATCTCAAAGCTTCTTGAGCGTATCATTGCCAAAAAGATCACTCTCCTCATGATGTCGTATATTAGTCAAAATAAGCATGCCTGTGTGCCGGGTAGATCAAAAACCACTAATCTCGTCGCTGTCAGTAATTTTTAGACACATATGCCTTTGTAGTACACTCTCAAGTCGATTTTGTATACACTCTCTTTGCTAAGGCTTTTGACAAAGTCTTCCACTGTGCTTTAGTAACCAAGCTGCATCGGTTGGGTATTCATTTGAGCCTGCTCAGTTAGTTAATGTCATATCTGGAGCAGCGAGAGTATGATGTATTGGTGAATGTAAAGCAGTCGGACTCATATTTGGCTACTTTCGGCCTTCCACAGGACTGTGCTCTTGGTCCACTGCTGTTCTCTAGTTTTATCAATGACACTGTCTCAGCATTCAAGATTCTGAGCAATTTCTTTACGCTGATGATCCCAAAATCTTTCGCTTTGTCAAATCGTTTGGCGCTGGTATCCTTCATCAGCATGACCTAGATGGAGTTGCTCGTAGGTGCATGCTTAACTTGCTCCCTCTCAACATTAGCAAATGTTATTTGGTTTGCTATAGCAATTGTGGATTTAAAGTTCAGAGCTCATATTCAATAGATGGCCTTCCGCTCTTAAAGTAGATGGAGATATTTGATCTTGAATCTACTTGATATCTATTTGAACAAGGCGTCTTGTTTGATTCAAAATTTCTGTTTGTCGAGCATTTGAACATCATTTTGCCAAAAGATTATGCTATGTTCGGATTCGTTACGCGCAACTCATCCCAGTTCAGGGATCTTTATTCATTTCTTGTGCGCTCGCGCCTTGAATATGCTTCAGTGGTCTAAAACCCAAAGTGGTTGTTCAGATTGTGCGCATCGAGAGATTGTAGAGGAAGTTTTTGAAGTTTCCAATCCTGCCTTTTCAGTTTTCCATTCTATTGACATCCTATGAGTGTAGATGCCGCCTCGTGCATCCCTCCTCTCTCGAGGATCATAGAAGCATTGCGGCACAGATTTTTGTTTATGACTTATTAGTGGGTAGCATCGATTGCTTCAACACGCCTACTAGCATCCTTAGGGATCATTGCACTCTTTGCTGTTGATCACCACCAAACCAACTACGGAAATAACGAGCCAATATGTTCTTCTCTTCGTCAGCATAATGCGCTGCCAACCGGGATGCGGTTCGAGATTTTCCAGGGGAAGGCAGCCGTTAGACGGTTACTTTTTGATTTTTTCTTGTTTCATTATTAATTATTTTATGTTTGATTTCTTGTTATTGTTTAAGATAGAAATAAATTCGTTTAGCCAGTTAATTTTTACCCGTTGGCGAATAAATACATAAATGCACAAACGAGTATGTATTAAAAAAACTCCCAAATGGTTCAAAAGATAAAAAAAAAAATTTTTTAAAAGCAATACCATTGTATGAATGTTAAATGACCCTATAAGAAAATCTTTCACTGACTGATCCTTTCGCTGCAGTTGGCTTTGGATATGGCTCCAAACTCGTAGTGGTGATCTTGTAATGGGATTTGAGTGGAAAGCGAGTTTTGCTTGATATTTTTCCTTTGGTTCTAGTATCTCATCATTTACTATCATTTAATGTTCTCTGTGGATATGCTCATTCCGAATGTACAATGGTGCGTGCCTGATGATTCTCAGGAATCTGGATAATCCTCGCTGGATAATGTCGATGTTGCTTCCGCTTGGGTTGCCCATTGCTCTGAGGCATAAGTCAAGTGTGGTGTGGTAATTGCTGTAACAACAGACTCCACAAGCTTGACAACGTTCGTAAAAGATCATGGTGAGGAGAGGGTACATCTTTCGGATAGGGCTTGTAGAAGAGGGGGATGTTTCTGTTGCTGTCGTATACATACAAGAGAAATTATGCTAGCCTGGCCGTTAGGTGTTTTATGTCGTCAATATGTTCCTCGCCTTGCCGCTCAGAATTAGATGTGACAACTCCAAGTAACCATCCGAACCATGTTAACAACTGTTCTTGCATTCTGTATTAACCCTTATTCTTGTACATGTTCCCAATTATTACTTGCCACTCTTAGCCATTCTCAGCAAGACTTCAATATACATATTTTCCATACAAAATACATGGTTTTCAAAACTTAAAACAGAAAAAAAGGAGAATATAAATTCTTATGATAATTATTACATTATCCTACGTTAGGACTAAATAATATATATATTATTAAATATCAATACGTGGGTTATATGTTCACAATATGTGTAGATAAAGAAATTTTAATAGTAGTATCTGCAGGGTTGGAAGTGTGCTTTACCTTGTTTGCTCTATATACGGTCTTAAAATTTGTTTTCGTTCACTGCAACAGGCCTGCATGCGTTGACGTTCCTAGCTAAGAATACTAATGTATAAAGCAATAGCGGACCCGGCGAACTTTGTCTCGCCCAATTTGAACAACTTAAATAAACTCCTGAGTGATTTTTAGATACATATAGTTAAAATTTCATCAATCAATCATTGGGCTGACCGTCTCTTATTAGGCTTTCTCCTAAAATATGAATTCACTCTTAGTTGTAGATATAAACTTAACATTTCGGAACTATAGTTTCTATCTTTCGTGATCGCAAATGTCTCAGCGATGCAAGTACTGGATCCGATGAGGCTGCCATCACGTTGAAAAGGTCTTGATTTGGTCAAAGACGAGAAATTTCGCACGTATTAGTGTATCTGAACCTTTTGTAGTCCTTGTTTTTACATTCCTGTGCTTCTTCACTTATACTCTATTAAGTCCTTTCCATGAGCCAAATCCTATGTACCATGGGGGTAAGTTTTTTCTGAGGATAAAATTCAGTCAAAAGTTGAGCTGTTTTTGATGCGTTTTCGGCATTTATCCATTTATCATTTCTTTGCAGTTTGTAACATTTAGGATAACAGCCAACCTTTTAATGATCTCATGAATAACATCTGTGATCAAAGATGTAATTTTATCATTCTCAAAAAATGTCCTCGAAGTATTTCCATCATTCGTATTTCCGTTTCCGTACTTTTGGCAGTCAACTTGTAATCCTTGTAGCTTCCGAGAGAATTCAGCTTTTTCCTCAGAGCTCGTAAATATGCTAATCAAATTTTTCTGAGCGATCTGCAAACTTAAAAGACCAAAAGAATGAGACGGAAGCGCTCAGTGTCTGAGCGAATTTGTCACTTGCTGACCGCTCGATACGATCAGAGCCGTTCGGCGCTCAGCTACTGAGAGCCAGTAAGTGAGCAAAACAAGCAGAGTCCTCAAAAAATGTCTTTTCTTTTTTTGGTTTTGCTTTAGCCTTACGTTGTCTTAGATATTTCATCACACGCGAAGAATTAAAGATGCAGGGAGAAGGAGATAGTGCGCTCTTTTGTTTTCATATGCGTATTAATTTATACATAGCCAGTTGCGTCGCACAATTTGAATTTCTGTAAGTCGAACTATTTTTCTACAAAATGTAAATGTAAAACGAGAGGGAACGTTGTGAGCCGCGGCAATGGCCGCGGCTCTACTTTATACCCGGTACTCAGTCAGCATGTACATACGTATTTATGTACACATCTGAGCTTACGATTTATTTAATTAATTATATGTTCACAAAAGAGACGAATTAAATTTTGGCCAAAATGGAAAATTTCAAAAAATTAAGTCGAACCCTGTATTTTTATATTTTAGAAGTTATGTATCTGTTTCCATTTTTATTTACATATGATTTTTACGTCGGCTGCTACATTTTTACATACACATGTAAAACTACATACAAGAGACATGGAAGTGTGTGCGAGAGAGAGAGGGAATCGCTTGGCTGCCGTTTGGTAGCCACTGAAATTTAATTTGTTCCTTCTGGCTATAATAATGATCCGATATGATCCAGATTCGGCAATCTGATAGATACGGATATTTTCCATAATTTTGCGTTTTTTGTTTTCTCTTATCTTAAAAATTGTGGATTCCACAGATTTTCGTCCTTTGTGGGGGCGGAAGGGGGCGTGTCAAAATTTTGAAACAAACTCGTGCTGGTTCGATATCACAGGAACTTGAATAGAAAGTTTGGATGCTCTAGCTCTTATAGTCTCTGAGAACTAGGCGTCAAAAAATTCGAATGGGGAAATCAGATAGGGTCGCGTGTGCGAGAGAGCGAGAGGGAACGATGACTTTTGAAATGGTTTCCTTCATTGTGGCTATATTAATAATCCCATCTGATCCAGATGGGACTCTCTGATAGAAATGGTCATTCTCTATGATTCTGCGTTTTTAGTTTTCTCGTATCTTAAAAATTGTGTATGCCACAGACATTCGTCCTTTGTGTGGGCGGAAGGAGGCGGGGCAAAATTTTGAAACATACTTTGAGTAGTGTGATAACACAGAAGCCTGAATACAAAATTTCGTTGCTCTTGCTTTTATAGTCTCTGAGATATAGGCACAAATGAAGACGGACAGACGGACAGACGGACGGACAGACAGACATGGCTATATCGACTCGGCTATTGATGCTGATCAAGAATATATATACTTTATGGGGTCGGAAACGCTTCCTTCTGTGCGTTACACACAACCGTTATCCGCACAAATCTAATATACCCCTATACTCTTCGAGTACCGGGTATAACGAGAGAGTACGTTGTGAGCCGCGGCAAAGGCCGCGGCTCTACTTTATACCCGGTACTCAGTCAGTATATATGTATATGTACACATGTACATACAGTGACGCACTTAAGTGATGGCACAGCTGAATATTTCAACTTTAAATGCTATTTCCAGGCTAATGCTGCATTTTAATGATTAATTTTTTTTTTATATATTTAGAGTAAGAATTTTTTAATGGAAAGGCACTTTTTTTTTTTTATTTTCTATAGAGAACTTAAAACTATTAAAACTTAAAAAAAAAAGGAACCTATTTTGTGGAACAAAAGTCTTGGCACAGTGTTCTTACTTATTAGTTTTATTTTTATCTTAAGCCCAATCTGGTCATACTGTCTTATGAAATTCATAACGGGACTTATCCTTAACCTCATGCGCTCAAAATCGTAGCAAAAAATTTTTGTTTTCTGAAGCTATTTTGCATTTTGCCGGAATTTTGCCAAAATGGAGAAAAAGCGCAAAGAATCGAACGTAGCTCAGCGAAAAATTGTCCTTCACCTGCACAATGAAGGCAAGTCGTATGGGGAAATAGCCAAAATTATGGAGTTGAGCCGTTTTTCCATCAGAAGCATTGTTAAGCGCTTTGAAGGAGAAAAAAGTTTGGAAAATGCACCCAGATCTGGACGTTCAAGGGCTTTAACTAACCGTGAACGCAACCAGGTGATCCGAAAAGTAAAGGTGGACCCCAAAATATCTTCTTCCCAGATAGCCGCTGAGGTCAGGACCGACTTTGGGAAGGAAATCCACCCAATGACTGTCAGAAGGGCCCTGCATGAAGCCAACTACCATTGTCGTGCTGCTAGACGAAAGCCTTTGATCTCGGAAGTCAATCAAAAGAAGCGTTTAGCCTATGCTAGAGAGTACTTGGGCACAGAAACTACATTCTGGGATACGGTGCTCTTTTCTGATGAAAGTAAGTTCAATATTTTTCGATCCGATGGCCGTCAACACGTATGGAGAAAGCCAAACACTGAATTGGAGAAAAAGAACTTGGCGCCCACAGTGAAACACGGCGGCGGGGGAGTCATGGTGTGGGGATGCATGTCATCGGCGGGTGTTGGAGAACTCGTATTCATTGAGGGAATAATGAATAAAGAGTATTACCTCGAAATTTTGAAGGAAATTTTAAAAAAAAGTGCCTTAAAGCTGAAGATGCCGAGATCTTTTACTTTTATGCAGACAATGATCCCAAGCATTCTGCCAAAGATGTGAAAATGTGGATCGCGTGGAATACCGCACATTTGCTACCATATCCACCACAGTCCCCTGACCTTAATCCGATCGAGCACCTATGGGATGAATTGGAGCGACGGATGAAAAAACATCAAGTTTCGTCCCAAAATGACCTTAAAAAGGCATTATTGGAGGAATGGGCCAATATTTCCGATGAAACAACAAAAAAGTTGGTTCATTCCATGCCTAGGCGTCTGGGCAGCTGTAATCCAGCAAAAGGGATTACCAACAAAATATTAATTTTACATTTTACTATTAAAAAAAAAATTATTCGGTTAAGTGTGCCAAGACTTTTGTTCCACAAAATAGGTTCCTTTTTTTTTTAAGTGTTAATAGTTTTAAGTTCACTATAGAAAAAAAAAAAAAAAAAATGCCTTTCCAATAAAAAATGTTTACTCTAAATATATAAAAAAAAATTTAATCATTAAAATGCAGCATTAGCCTGGAAATAGCATTTAAAGTTGAAATATTCAGCTGTGCCATCACTTAAGTGCGTCACTGTATATACATATGTATACATATAAGCTTGTGATTTATGTAATTTATTATATTAATATTAAATTTTGGCCAAAATGGAAAATTTCAAAAAATTCAGTCGAACCCCATGCTGTAGTTTTATATTTTAGAAGTTATCTGTTTCCATTTTTATTTACATATCATTTTTACATCGCTGCTAAATTTTTACACACTCATGTATAACTACTTACAAGAGACGTGGTAGGTACGAGAGAGAGAAGGAATGAGTAATCGCTTGGCAGGCGACTGAAATTTAATTTGTTCCTTCTGGCTATAATAATGATCAGACCTGATCCAGATTCGGCTATCTGGTAGATGCGGTAAATTTTTATGATTCTGCGTTTTTAATTTTCTTGTATCTTAAAAATTGTCGATTGCATAGATTTCGTCCTTTGGGGGGCGAAAATGGGCGTGTCAAAATTTTAAAATACACTTGTATTGAAGTGATATCACAGGAGCTTGGATAGAAAGTTTGGTTGCCCTAGCTCCTATAGTCTCTGAGATCTAGGCGTTCATTTGGACGAATAAGCAAAACAGACAGGGTCGCGTGTGAGAGAGAGCGAGAGGGAACGATAACTAACGAAATGGTTTTCTTCATAGTGGCTATATTAATAATTAGATCTTATCCAGACTCAACACCTTGATAGATATGATCATTCTCTATGATTCTGCGTTTTTAATTTTCTCGTATTTTTAAAATTGTGTACGCCACAGACTTTTGTCCTTTGTGTGGGCGGAAAGGGGTGAGGCGAAATTTTGAAATGTACTTGGAGTAGTGTGATAACACAGAAGACGGGATACAAAATTTGGTTGCTCTAGCTTTAATAGTATCTGAGATATAGGCGCTAATGAAGACGGATGGACAGACGGACGGACGGACAGACAGACAGACAGACAGACATGGCTATATCGACTCGGCTATTGATACTGATCAAGAATATATATACTTTATGGGGTCGGAAACGCTTCCTTCTGTGCGTTACACACATCCGTTATCCTCACAAATCTAATACAAAATTTTTAAAAAAATTCTTTAAAAAAAAACTATACCTAAAAAAAAACATTCCTAAAAAATTTTTAAACATCCAAATCTATGAGAAAAAGTCTTTTTGGGCGACATTGGAAAAGTCGTGTCGACTAGTGTTATCGAACAGCTCTTCAACCGACACTGTCTATCTCAACAATATTTCTTGATGAAGAGAGCTCAGAGCTTCTTCACAAGGCTTAGACGAAAAAAGTGAGGCCAGGTCCGTAGCTGATGCATTCCTGAGGAGACTCGGCATGAGTAAGAGTTGAGACCTCGAGCTAGTCGGCTCTCCATGCTACGGTCAGTGTATGAAAACTAGGAGGGAATACACAATTTGAAAAGCATTAGCAACGAGCTGGTAACGAATCAAATGGACATTCACGTCACTGTGGGACCGATAGCTGCGGGTTAAAAGAAACACAAAACCAAATCCGAATGTGGACTATGGAACGGAATGTCACGAACAAATAAATCACAGGATAGTGTATTGTTCGATTTGGAGCTACACGTCGCCGTAAATGCCCGAGCATGCGTACATATGCATGTCCATGTCTGTGGCTCTATGTATATACGGGGCTGGATTATGATCATCAATACCGTGGCATCGGCCAACGGCAATCAAAGACGAGGGTTTAGGTTAATTATTTATTTACGGCACAACTGGCTCGGTTGAAAGCGAGAATAAATCTAAAGATACAAAATACAATTTTAGTTAAAGCTACCCACCCTTGCGGCAGCGCTGCTTGGGCAGCGGGCCGACGTTCTGCACCGTCAGCGCCTCGTGCAGACCATCAGCTCCACAGCGGATGTTTATGCAGCAGCGAAATATGATCCGCTGGCCACTCGAGTGCAGGCCAACGACTCCTAAGCAGAAGCTCGCGCGACAATGTAGTCGGTGAACCCACCCCTCGAGTGCGGCATCAGCATAATTCCGTTTCGGAATTCTGCCGATACTCTACAGCTGGTGGGGAGTGTTAACTACTCCCCCTCTCGAAGAGCGGTCGTCCTCGGCGCTCGCAACTTATCGATTATCTCGTTAATCCGGCTCTCGCTTTGCCTTCTTCTAAGATGCGCCCCGAGGAAAACGATGCATCCAATAGCCCCGCATAGAGCTATGCCGAGCCCAAAGGCAAGGACTGGATTTAGCCGGCCCATGGTGTCCTGCTCGACCTCTTTGATGTAGTTTAGGTTCTCTTCGCTGAGCTGGTGCAGGAATGGTAGGCTTAGAACCGTCTGGTGCCCTGTGGTGTTCAGGGCGGGCACCGATGCTATGCCCGGAAGTCGCTGTTGGATGTTGTTGCGATTGCGGAATCGAGAGCTGTTGATGATTGCGAAGTCGTTGAAGGTGACCAACTGTGTCCCGGGGGTTGTGATCAACGTGTCCGAGTCACAGCTGATCACGGCTGGTCTGTTGTTGATGATGATTATGCTGTCGTGGCTTGGTGGCTTGGTTGAGAGAGGCAATGAGCGGTGCCGCCAGAGTGCAATCCCTGCGCGCAGGAGGCGGTTGGAGGTTGTGGAGGCGCAAGCTGTGAGCGCCTACACTTGGTTGCCGCATTCAGCCACTATGTTGTCTGTTAATTGTAGTACCGTTCCGTTGTGCTCAACCGGCAATACCGTGACCTTTTTACAAGCTAAACTAACTCTAGGATACTCAATTATAAAGTGAATTACATTAATGGATTGTAGGATTTTTATTTTGGATACGTCTAGTAAATTTGATATCGTGACCCCTGTGAATTGGTCAGCGAGAACAGATTCTATGTCAGCGTGGTCTAAAATGGATGGGCTCACTATATTGGCTTTTGCCAGGGTGATCGTGAGCATGAGGTTTCCAATCTCTGTTATAAGAATTCTATTTCTGGCTAATAGGGTTTCATAAAGGTGCTCTGAGTTTATAATCTCTTTTTTTTCTATACTGAGGATCTTATTTACAGTGCTGGTAAGGGAATTTAACTGATTTTGAACTTTCGTATTAATTAAAATTTGTCTATTGCTTTCTTGCACTAGCTGAGCTTCAGTAAATTTAATGTTTTCTAAATCGGACGCATCTGGCGTCCCGGCCTCGACCTAAAGGCCGTCTCTAGGAAGTCTAGGCTCCTAGCCACCCTGTGGTGAACACCAATATCGGATAACATGTCTGTAGTTACAGTCGGCCTCTAGTAACTATCTCATGTGGGATTTTGGGAAAAGATCTGTCATTTTCGCGGTCTCGTCAGCAATGCGGCCGTATTCGGTCAAATTTGCCGTGTGTTTGACGTAGTCAAGACCGTCCCAAACCAGTACAGTTCCGTCCGTAGTTGGTATGTAATTTGAGTGGGAGTAATCGGTAATGCGCGCAGATACTATTGTGAAGAAATGAAGTACCCAGCAATCCTGTGGATGAAAACACGTAAAAGAATATAAAAAGGAAAACTAAAAAAATACCGCCACCAAGGTGTGTTTCTTAACCTAAAGTTGTCCTTATGGACCACCCTCCCTCTAATTAGGACTGTTGTCCCCAAGTCCGCCTCTATTGTTTCCTCCCCAAATAAAGGGGTCAACTTATTCCCGAGGCGTCTGTTGGACTTAACTAACACCTTCTCGCCTACTCTGAAACCTCTGTTTTGACGTGCCTGATTGACCCGATTGTTTTGCACGATCTGAGCCTTTTGCACTCTGTTTTGGATTTCCTTGTTTGCATCCGCCGCTACAGCGTGGAGAATGTCAATGGATCTTTTGTTGGTGACCGTGTGCACTGATCTATTGTACTCCGCTGTCGCTTGAAGGAAGAGTTCGACTGTGTCGGTGACCCCCTACCCATTTTGAGGCATCTTGCAATTTCTACAAGAGTGCTATGGAATCTCTCCACTTGTCCATTTGAGGTACTGTGGAGGGGCGGAGCATTTACAATGAGTACTCCGAAGTTGTTTCGGAGGAGTAATCTGATGGTTTCTGAACTCATCGATGGTTCATTGTCGCAATATATTTGTTTCGTGTTCGGGAAGATGTTCAAGAGTTGTAGAAGTGGAGTCTTGATGTCTGCTATAGTGCGTGACGCCATCGGTTGCACGATGGCAAATTTCGAGAATTTGTCCACGCAAGTTAGGAAATACTTCTTTTCTGTAGAGAAAACATCCACATGAAGCATCTCTCCCGTGAACGAGAGGACCGGTGTCGGCCCCAGCTCCTGTTTCTTCATACTTCGCTTTGGAGCATATCTTGCAATTCATGACAACCTCGTTTGCGAGCTTAGTAATTTTTCGGAAGTAATAGTGCGTCATGATCTGTTTGACGTTTTCCTGGGCGGCCCTGTGTACCCGATTGTGTTCAATGGTGCCTATTTTAAGACTTTTGCAATGCCGTCGACTACGTGACGGAAAGGACTTTACTAGTTCATGCTGTATGCAGGCTAGGATTGGGAGGTCACAATTGATCGCGATTACGACCTATGGATTTGACGGTCTCCACACGATCGTTTTTGTCTGGGAAGTGTATTATATGGCGCGTCTTTTCTGTGAAGAGAACAAAAATCTGTTTTAGTGGAAATTGCGCCTGCTCTAGGATGATCTGATTCCTAAAACAATTGACAGGCTTATCTGTCGTCTCTACCGTGTAGGTCATTGACACTTCGCTATGAATTGTCGCAGCATCTGACCGCGATGCGCTAGACAAAAATGTTGTCTCGACAATGCGTCTGCGACAAAGTTTTCTTTACCGGGTTTGTAGAAGAGCTTGGCACCGATCTCGTCGATGCGTGCCTTCCAACGTTTAATTTTCGCATTGGAGTTTCCCTCAGATACCGCGAATGTGACTGGCTGGTGGTCAGTGAACACGTTTATGTCCTTGACGCCATAAATGTAATAACGCAGCGTCCCCAAGTCCTATACAATTGCCAAAAGCTCCCGCTCATTAGTAGCGTAGTTTAGCTCACTGTCTTTGAGATCGGTTGTCAAGTCGAAAGGCTTTTTGTAGTCTGGATACAGCATTACGTTTTCTAATGCCAGAATGTCCCTCAGTTTTTGAAAGGCATGTTGCTGCTCCTCGCTGAACGAGATGGGGGTTTTTATACCCGGTACTCGAAGAGTATAGGGGTATATTAGATTTGTGCGGATAACGGTTGTGTGTAACGCACAGAAGGAAGCGTTTCCGACCCCATAAAGTATATATATTCTTGATCAGCATCAATAGCCGAGTCGATATAGCCATGTCTGTCTGTCCGTCTTCATTTGTGCCTATATCTCAGAGACTATAAAAGCTAGAGCAACGAAATTTTGTATTCAGGCTTCTGTGTTATCACACTAATCAAAGTATGTTTCAAAATTTTGCCCCGCCCCCTTCCGCCCCCACAAAGGACGAAAGTCTGTGGCATACACAATTTTTAAGATACGACAAAACTAAAAACGCAGAATCATAGAGAATGACCATTTCTATCATAGTGTTGAATCTGGATCAGATGGGATTATTAATATAGCCACAATGAAGGAAACCATTTCAAAAGTCATCGTTCCCTCTCGCTCTCTCTCACACGCGACCCTATCTGCTTTCCCCATTCGAATTTTTTGTCGCCTAGTTCTCAGAGACTATAAGAGCTAGAGCAACCAAACTTTCTATTCAAGTTCCTGTGATATCGAACCAGCACGAGTTTGTTTCAAAATTTTGACACGCCCCCTTCCGCCCCCACAAAGGACGAAAATCTGTGGAATCCAAAATTTTTAAGATAAGAGAAAACAAAAAACGCAAAATTATGGAAAATATCCGTATCTATCAGATTGCCGAATCTGGATCATATCGGATCATTATTATAGCCAGAAGGAACAAATTAAATTTCAGTGGCTACCAAACGGCAGCCAAGCGATTCCCTCTCTCTCTCGCACACACTTCCATGTCTCTTGTATGTAGTTTTACATGTGTATGTAAAAATGTAGCAGCCGACGTAAAAATCATATGTAAATAAAAATGGAAACAGATACATAACTTCTAAAATATAAAAATACAGGGTTCGACTTAATTTTTTGAAATGTTCCATTTTGGCCAAAATTTAATTCGTCTCTTTTGTGAACATATAATTAATTAAATAAATCGTAAGCTCATATGTATACATAAATACGTATGTACATGCTGACTGAGTACCGGGTATAAAGTAGAGCCGCGGCCATTGCCGCGGCTCACAACGTTCCCTCTCGTTTTAGACTTATATTTGCTAATGGAACCGTTTTCTCCCTTTAGGATGTTCGAAAGCGGTCGGGCGAACGCTGCGAAATCTTTCTCAAAGCATCTGTAATAGCTTGCTAGGCCTAAGAATGATCTTAGTCCGAATAGCGTCGTTGGCTCGACGTACTCCTGGATAGCTCTCACTTTCTCAGGGTCAGTCCTTGTGCCTTCGCTAGTCACGATAAAGCCGAAGTACTCTACGCACGTCTTAAAGAACTGGGACTTCTCCTTAGCTACTCTCATGTTAGCTTCATATAGGCTTTTCAGTACCCAGTCGACGTGTTTAACATGGTCGTCCTGAGACTTGGAAAATAACATCCCACTCATCAACATAGACATAACATGTTTTACCGATTTTTTCGCACAGAACATCATCGATTGCCCTCTGGAAAATGCTGCCCGCATTTCTTAGCCCAAAGGGCAGTCGGCAAAACTAGTACTTCCCAGCATTTACGGAAAAGGAAGTTTTTCCCTGTCGCGTTCCGCCAAAGTTATTTGGTGGTATCCGGATTTCAGGTCAAGAGTTGTGAAGTAATTGGCGGTACCCAGGTTTGCCAAGAGTATTGTGATGCTAGGCATGGGGTATTTATCGGGCACTTTCTTCTGATTTAGCTTCCGAAAGTCCATTACGAGACGTTTCTTTCTATTGCCCTCTTCGTCAGTAGCCCCCACCTTCGTTAGCTAGCAGGTCAAGGCCAATAATGCCGTCGAAAGTTGTTAGGGGTTTCAAAAGGAAAAACGGCGTAGTTTTGCCGAAAAATGACAAGGGACACTTTTCTGTGATCTTGTTGGAACCGTTGATCGAGAAAACGGGGAAGGATGCTTCGACAGGGATAACACCGGGAAGCCCTTCGAATGGCTTGATGTATTTTTTCGATGAACCCGTGTCGATGAGAAATTTACGAGTGACTACTGCTACTTTTCGCCATATAAATGGCAGCAGGGATCTCCCCTAAAAAATTAACTGAATCGCTCTCGTAGTCGATTTCGGCGTTGGCCTCTATTTCGGCGACTGCTTCGGTGGCGGCCTCGTTGTATGCCGCCGGTGATCGGTCGCTAGCGGTAGCAATGTGCTCTACCCTTTGTCGCCAGCTGCCCGAAGTGCGTTCCGACGCATTCGGCTTTTTCCCGAAAGGGTTATCGCGTTTGCGAGAACCAAACGGTTTCTGGTACGGCGAGGGCTGTCTTAATTTAGAGGTCTACCTCCATCGGCTCACGGGTCTAGCCCTGAGATTTGGGCTGATGGTATGAATTGCCCTGTTGGTCGTTGGGTATACCCTGACTCCTAACATAGTGAGGGCTTTTGTAAGAGGTGTGGTCGTGGGGCCTATTTTGCCTGCCATTACCCTGTTGTGGCGATTGGTGTTTGCGCTCATTTCTACGGTAGGATTTCTCCTTGGCGTAATTTGCAGCCCAGGTGCTGCGGTCTTCGCTGAACTCAGCCGATTGGGCAAGGGTCAGAGCTGTCTCCAAGTCTGTCGGTCTTGCCGGGAAGACAGCCGCCTCTAGAGGCCTTCTCAGACCTGTGATGAAAACCTCTAAGGCGTCTTCCCTGGCTTTCTGGTTGAGTACATTTGCTGCCTCTGCAGTGTGTACCATTACGTTTTTATTTGTGATGAGTGAAAGCTGTTTTTCGATCTCATTGTAGTACTCTGTCAATGGGAGGTTACCCTGTCGCATGATCGTCAGCCTTTGCTGCATTACGCCTATCGGCGTTTTGTCTGAATAGAAACAATATAGCTTGTTAATAATGGCTTTGAAATTAAAGACTGTGTTGAAAGACGACAAAACGTTATTTGCAGCCCCTTTCACTTTGTTCCTTATTATTCCTGTGGCCTTGTAGTGTTTTTTACTACCTTCGAGTGGCTTGAAAGGCTCGAATGCGGCTAGCGCTGCCTGGCGCCAAGCCACAAAATCTGTTTTCCCTCGAAATCTGGAATTGATTTGACCATGCTTAACTGAATGTCGCATTCGACCCCGGGCATAATTTTCACCTTCTTAAATACCTCTACTTGAGGCACAGATTGTGCGCGGGATTGGTCAAATTCAACCCGTAGCTACCGGTTTGCTTCGGCAAGCTCCGTTCGCAACCGGTTTATTTCTTCCTTGAAATGACGTGGCCTGCCTTGCCAAGGCGGCCTCTATTGTCTGTTCGAACTGTTCCAGATTCATGTTGTCTGGTTCGCTATGTGGTGGCCGTCTGTCCAACTGGAGGCCTTCTATCAGGGAACTTAGGCTATCGTCACTATCTTCTCTATCCTCTCTAAAGCTCATGAGGTGCGATCTGTTTTGACAAGCACCACCCCTGTTATTTATATTCTAGATTTTTCTGTTTCATACAGACAAAAGAATATTTTATTTAATTCTGTTTATTTTTAAAACTTTTTTTCTTTATAATTTTCTTTTTCTTATAATAATTTCTCGCTTCTAATAAAAGCTGACATAAAATTGTAATCGACGAGCGATTCACTTACATTTTCTTTTATTATTTGTTTTGTCGTTGACTCCGGTTGAGCGGGGTTGGGGGGAACTCTGTTCGGCTCTTCGGCTGTTCTGATGTTTATGTTTTATATTTTTCTAGGCGGGGGAGGGCCCTTCAGCCTATTTTTGCACTGTAGATCACTGATGGGATCGAGGGATTTCTCTACAGCCTCTTTTTTTCTCTTTGTTTGTTTTTGTGGCTGTCGCTGCTTGTGGCAGCGGACGCAGATTCGTATTGTTATGTTTGGCACTAGTTTTTTTCACGGGCTTATATCCCGGTGCGGCACGCACACACAACAAAAATAACCACTTTATGCACGGGACGTTTTTCTTCAACGGCACTTACGAATGTTAGAGGGGCGGCAAATTAGGCGATTAGTTTAAGGCGCACAGGGAGAATTTCCACTTGTTTCACCACAAAAACGAATTTGGTATTGAGTCTGCCTTTCACCTTTTCTTTTTCTTTTCTGGCACTCCACTCTTGTTGTTATTTCACACGTTTTAACACGCCAAAAAAAAAAAACGAACTAACTATTGAGGATTTTAGCGTTTGCCTTTTCCTTTTATTCTTGTCACTTTTTTGTTTTTGTTAGTTGAACTTATCCTTTGCACTTTTCGAGCGGGCGTTGTCTCCGCACTCTATGCTGGTTTTTTTTGGTTTAGTTTATTTTCTTTGCACTTATCGCTTAGCGGGTGTTGTCTCCGCGCTAATTAATTGGATTACTATTCTCGGGCTTGGTCCGATTATTTATTTGTTGTTCCCGATTATGATCATCAATACCGTGGCATCGGCCACGGTATGTATATCAACGGCAATCAAAGACGAGGGTTCAGGTTAATTATTTATTACCGGCACAACTGGCTGGGTTGAAAGCTATAGTGACACTTGAAACCAGTGGTCGGAAAACTGTGGGGGCTTTGCTACGGCGGTTTTAGAGTAAGGGGTTCTAAAACTGTGGAGGTAGGAATTTTGGCTCCCTCTGTGGGTGATCATAACCGAGTGACAGTGGCAGAGAAAGGCAGTGAAAAAGGAAAAAGCGATGACAAAGGGATTGACATTTGGACGGCATTTGGGAGATCCGACAAGGCTCATGGTAGCTCGGATCGTGTCCATCTTCCTTTTGGAATTTAGCCCTTGAACGAGTAACACCGTCTGCTCCGCGATATTGCCTTGAATGTAAAATTACTGCTGTTCAGAGAGTTTTGTTCTCGATTTTTGCAACTAAGAGAAAGTGTAATTAATAAAGCGATCGCTTCTCAACTCTCGTCATTAGACGGTTCCAAGGTTCCAAGAGAACCTCATTATTTCAGGCCTTGGTGCCAAATCCCGTGGGTGAGTGCAAGCAAATGGGATATCCCATTTTTTTGTTAGTTTTGGGCGTTAGATTGTCGTTTTCCCGCACCAATAGATTTGGCACCTAACGTTGCTTAGTGGGAGCCGCTAAGCAACGCACAGCTGATCTCCGAACGACAAAAGATGGAAGAAAAAAACGGAATTAAAAGGTCACTTCAGTACAAATGCTTGCGCGCAGCCAGATCGACGTCGCTGGAGCGGCTGCTTTCCTCTCGGTGTGCGAACGACGGGAAAACCAGGGAAAAGCGCGAAATTTAAGTTTTAACTGGCTTCTACGGAGGCCAGAACGAAGGGTGATGTAACAAAAAAGTGGAAAACGACTCAATTTTGGATCTTCATAACCCCTGTATAAACCTAACCTCAGCCCTGTCGAAAATTTTGTAGATAAGTGTCGATATGGGCGGGATATAAGAGAGTGACAGCCTCCGGAAAGTGTGTAGGCCAACCGGGAAAATCGTCCAAAGTATTGTTCTCAGAAGGAAAGTCTTAAAGTGCCAAAAACAACAAGAACTGCACCCAGAAGACAAAGAAGTTAAGCGGTTGCGTAGCGATTTAGCAGCCCTATAGTTAGAGCGAAAGAGAAAACGAGAAGTGAGAGTGCTCTGGAATTTTTGGGAGCAGAGATAAAAGAAGGAAGGGGCAAAAGACATTAGCAGCGATCCCGTATGGAGTGAGCAAGCACAAGCGACGCTGACGACCGAGTAGGGGAGCGGAGGGGATAGGAGGAACCCGATTAAGAGATTAAGAGAACGAGCGGGTATATTAAGTTAAGAGTAGTTAGCGAACAAGAAAAAGAACAAGAAATAAGAAAACAATGGAAACAGTTAAATATACATAGATTAAGAAACCTGCAGCCTTAGAATAAAGTCCAAATAAAAAAAAAAAACATATAATTAGAATATATATTGTGGTCCAAAATGAGTGTGGGACTGAATATATTGAATAATCCCAATTAATCATTAAAAACATGCATTTATTAGCTCTATAACAAAACAAAACAACACCCCGTCCTTATACCACAGCTTGCAGCACCTCCCGAAAGCGCTTTCAACGGTGGATCGCGGCAAAAAGTGAGTTACCAACTATATTTGGTTTATATTTATTTTTGGCGTGCATCGTCTTAATATTCATCCCATGCTGATCTATATGATTATCATGTCCAATTATTGGCATAGCCATAGCCGTAACAGTGTGGTCTGTTAAATTGGCAATATTTCTTTATATTTATATTTTAAAACGTTTTCCCTTATCATTTAAGTTTCTTTTTAAGCTATAGCCATCAGAGTGTATAATTGTTTGAGTTTAGAATAAGTGAGGAGCCATGCGTATTTGTCTATTAATAAATAAGTTTTTGATGGAAGTTTAAGATGTTTTAGATTGGGTCGTGTTGTGAAAAGCCAAGTCTCGTCGAAATATGGAAGGAAAATAACTCTCGGGGTTGTGCAAGGGATCATCGGCCACTATGGTGGTATTGCGGCTCCGGTGATCATGGTATGGTGGGCACTCAGCTGTCGTAACAACATCAGCGCAGCATAATCCCGCAACCTCATCATTTGTGTAGTGAAACATCTAGTCAACCTCACCTTGTTTTCCGTATCTTTTTTGTTCTGTCCGGTTGATTTTGTGTTAGAATCAAACCAGCACGCGAATTTTAATGTAATTATGTATATAGTCGTGCGAGCAGGTAGTACAGTGGTACATTTTCAACCCCCCCCAGCCGACGACCGTAAAAGCCGGAACCAGCGCGTGCTCCTCTGGTCGCTACACCCAGTTTAATTATATATATTATAATTATATTTGGCGCCCAAAGTGGGGCCCGAAGCAGCCATTCTTATCAACTACTTACTTACTTATCAACTACATCTGATATTATATTGTCTAACACTTTATTGATTTTTTCATCCTTAGCTGGTCCTGTTAATTGATTAGAGTCCTATGGAGATAGCTAAGATCCAACTGTCTTTACTGCCTAGACTCAACTTAAGCAATTAACTCATGTACTTTATAAAGATTTTCTGGATGTGTTATGACTTTAATCGGTTATAGCTCCGAAATCTATAATTATGGAGTCATTAGAATCCTTGTGTGGTTGTCCACGTTGCAGAGTGGACGTTGTTCATTGGTTAAACGTGGAAGTTTGAGCTACGGCCATCCCGTCTACTGTGTGACGTGACAATCATACCCTACAGTTGCTCTTTGGAAGGGTGATACTCTCACATATGAGTTCACTACCTAGGCAACATACATATGTCCCTTCCCTCAATCGCTGATGTTTCTTGATGATCATTGTTAGCCGGATTATAGTGAGCTTAGTTAGCTGCCACTAGCCGCTCAGATTAGCGTCTCTTCTAGTCTCTTTATTCTTTATTCTCTATTTTCTTCTATTTTTCCTAGCACATCCTAAATAAGCTGATTCAGACCGTAACAACCATATGAAAACGAGCGCATGGCATCCATACATATGTATGTATGTACATACATATTTACGAAAATTTTTTTTTCTATATTTTTTTTTTTAATTTTTATTAATCGTAGTATAGTAAAAATAAAGTTAAGTACTCGGTCCGAGAGAAATGCCGTGTGAACGAAGCCCAGAAAGATTAATTCATCAGAAAGACACGGACACACTTTGCTATTTGTGTTTGAAACCCATTTTAGATAAGGCATTAGAACTAGTGACGAGTTGAAGGCACATCTTTCACTGCTTTAATTCAGCATAAGGGCAAAGAAAACGTTGTCCACTGTGTAAACAGGCTTTAGAAGGGTCAACGTCGGTATCAAATCAGAGAGCACCTTCTGTTCACCCCAACTACGGGTAATAGATGTGCGGAATTTTGGCAAACAGTAATGACGGGTAGCATTGCTGCTGAAATGGCAAAGCAAACGCTGGCTATGACATCAGCAATGTCTCAGTTAGCCGGAAATTAACTCATGCTATTAGTTCAAGTTTACAAGCTATTTCGGCCGCTTCAGCTAGAGAGGGATCACCAATTGAATTGGAACAAATGCCAACAGTGTCACACTTAGAGCAGCAGAATCTCCAGTGATTATTGTCTAATGGACAGTCGCACACAGCCTCTGCTCAAAGTTTTAGCCAGACTCCCCTACTCTTTGACGTGCGTCCTGACCGAATAAGTCAGATAATGGCAAATTGGAAGTTGCGTTTTAACGGCAAGGACTTGATGTCTTTCGAACTAATCGCTAGCAATTCGAGCTATTTATTTGAGGGGAAGGCTAGTGAATGGTACTGTAGATACCAAAAAGGTGTATCGCAGATTCGGTGGCATGAGTTGTGTGTTGCACTAAAAGGGCAATTCAAAGATTCCCGCACTGATCGGATGATCCGCACGGAAATCGAAGGGCGTAAGCAATCGTTATTAGAAGCTTTACGAGCTAATCTTCTTAGATATTCAGCAAGATATTCTATATGAGCCAGCGAACACCATTGCTCAATTGCGACACCTGGTGCGAACTCGCGAGATTTTTATACAAACGGTTCACAAACCTTCAGTGGTCTTACCGAAACCCAAGACACCGTTTCCGAATCGGAGTTATCTGATAATGACGAGTTAGAAGTAGCTGTCATTGACGGTACTTGTTGGAATTGCGGGAAGAAGGGCCAAAGTTATCAAGAGTGTTTAGCAGAACTTCGAGTCTTCTGCTTTGGTTGCGGAAAATCTGACACGTACATATAAGCCTAATTGCCGTCGTTGCAGCGTAAACGCCACAAAAAACTCAGCAGCGCGTGCACAACCGAAAAGTGCACGCAAACAATTGGTCTCGAAGGAAACGAATACCGATTAAAGTATAAGGAACAATTATTACAAAAACTAATACCTGCCACGTCAAACCACCCTGACTTAAATCAGGACATGAATCATAGTACGCAAAATGTTATTAGAGACGGTAATTGGGAAACTCCATGACTTACGCTCGTATGCGCAAGTCACATTATTAGGTAGAACTGTGGTGGACTTATTAGACACAGGAGCCTCTGTGTGCTCGGTGTGCAAACGACGGGAAAAGTGCGAAATTTAAGTTTTAACTGGCTTCTACGGAGGCCAGAACGAAGGGTGATGTAACAAAAAAGTGGAAAACGACTCAATTTTGGATCTTCATAACCCCTGTATAAACCTAACCTCAACCCTGTCGAAAATTTTGTAGATAAGTGTCGATATGGGCGGGATATAAGAGAGTGACAGCCTCCGGAAAGTGTGTAGGCCAACCGGGAAAATCGTCCAAAGTATTGTTCTCAGAAGGAAAGTCTTAAAGTGCCAAAAACAACAAGAACTGCACCCAGAAGACAAAGAAGTTAAGCGGTTGCGTAGCGATTTAGCAGCCCTATAGTTAGAGCGAAAGAGAAAACGAGAAGTGAGAGTGCTCTGGAATTTTTGGGAGCAGAGATAAAAGAAGGAAGGGGCAAAAGACATTAGCAGCGATCCCGTATGGAGTGAGCAAGCACAAGCGACGCTGACGACCGAGTAGGGGAGCGGAGGGGATAGGAGGAACCCGATTAAGAGATTAAGAGAACGAGCGGGTATATTAAGTTAAGAGTAGTTAGCGAACAAGAAAAAGAACAAGAAATAAGAAAACAATGGAAACAGTTAAATATACATAGATTAAGAAACCTGCAGCCTTAGAATAAAGTCAAAATAAAAAAAAAAAACATATAATTAGAATATATATTGTGGTCCAAAATGAGTGTGGGACTGAATATATTGAATAATCCCAATTAATCATTAAAAACATGCATTTATTAGCTCTATAACAAAACAAAACAAAACACCCCGTCCTTATACCACAGCTTGCAGCACCTCCCGAAAGCGCTTTCAACGGTGGATCGCGGCAAAAAGTGAGTTACCAACTATATTTGGTTTATATTTATTTTTGGCGTGCATCGTCTTAATATTCATCCCATGCTGATCTATATGATTATCATGTCCAATTATTGGCATAGCCATAGCCGTAACAGTGTGGTCTGTTAAATTGGCAATATTTCTTTATATTTATATTTTAAAACGTTTTCCCTTATCATTTAAGTTTCTTTTTAAGCTATAGCCATCAGAGTGTATAATTGTTTGAGTTTAGAATAAGTGAGGAGCCATGCGTATTTGTCTATTAATAAATAAGTTTTTGATGGAAGTTTAAGATGTTTTAGATTGGGTCGTGTTGTGAAAAGCCAAGTCTCGTCGAAATATGGAAGGAAAATAACTCTCGGGGTTGTGCAAGGGATCATCGGCCACTATGGTGGTATTGCGGCTCCGGTGATCATGGTATGGTGGGCACTCAGCTGTCGTAACAACATCAGCGCAGCATAATCCCGCAACCTCATCATTTGTGTAGTGAAACATCTAGTCAACCTCACCTTGTTTTCCGTATCTTTTTTGTTCTGTCCGGTTGATTTTGTGTTAGAATCAAACCAGCACGCGAATTTTAATGTAATTATGTATATAGTCGTGCGAGCAGGTAGTACAGTGGTACATTTTCAACCCCCCCCAGCCGACGACCGTAAAAGCCGGAACCAGCGCGTGCTCCTCTGGTCGCTACACCCAACAGCAGCTCGTTACCTTAATATTCCCCATCTTCGTTGTATGTTACAAAGCGAGAATAAATCTAAAGATACAAAATAAAATTTTAGTTAAAGCTACCCACCCTTGCGGCAGCGCTGCTTGGGCAGCGGGCCGACGTTCTGCACCGTCAGCGCCTCGTGCAGACCATCAGCTCCACAGCGGATGTTTATGCAGCAGCGAAATATGTTCCGCTGGCCACTCGAGTGCAGGCCAACGACTCCTAAGCAGAAGCTCGTGCGACAATGTAGTCGGTGCCCCCACCCCTCGAGTGCGGCATTAGCATAATTCCGTTTCGGGTCGTCCGGTAAACACATTGTTAAACCAGAACGAGAATCAAGGATGAATAATACAATTAGGTGTTGAGCCCCGAGGTATCAATTATAAGTGAAAATCGATATTCCCTCGGAATGTAGGGTAGCGCGTGACGTAGCAAGTCAAACCCGGAAACAGTATACCAAAAAAAAAAACCCAAAAGAATGCACCGCAACTTTTGCTTACATATACATATGTATGTAAATATGTTGGGTTGGATATAAAAGTTATATACCACGGCTTGGATCAACATAACGCCTATTGATAGATGATAACGGGGACAAGAGATTACAGTAAAACGCTGATGTTAGATAGGTAAAATATTTATGTACATAGGTACGTACAGTTTCGGATATATGTACATATGTACATATATATGCAAAAATATGCAGTAAGGATATTATGTAGATATTTGTTGTAGAAGTATTTATATGTATGTAAGGACGTGTTTTTTTTTTTATTCATGTTAGTAAAACTAGGGATACATATATCTGACGTAAAATAAAAAATGTAGATTATAAGTAGGTTATATATGTATATTTATATACACCAGTCTTGTGGGACTGTTGTGGTACAACCGCGTTTGTAAGGACGTTTAGTGTCGGATGTTCAGTTGTTATATGAGCTGTCGATTTAATTTTTAAGTTCCCGATGACGGAGGCGAATTCAAAAAGCCATGTTACTAGAAAAACTAGCGAATCACTTGCATGAACATATGTATGTACGCGGATTGGAAGGAGGGAGCCGAGAACGGTCGGAATGACGAATAATATGCCGTCGTCGAAAAAAAGGTCATGAAAATTTACTGTCACTTTTTACATACATATATACGTAAATATATGTATATAGTAACATATCCATAATGGCCTACGCTCACACACGCATTATGTATACGTTAAGCACTGGACATATCAATAACACGTTATACATATGAATGTTCAGCACCCTTATACACATATATCCGATTAGGATAAACAAATGATAAGATCCCCAACACCCGAAAACAAATAAATCATGAGCTGTCAACAGGCTCCCACAACCAAATTGAATCATAGATACCCAAGTAAACAAATTCGGCTCCCACACTCCAATCTAATAAACAAGTGACCAGCCAAGATGAAAGGCGATACAGATCACCAGCTGCAGTCAACCCTTTGATCAAAGCCGACAATTCACAGGTCCATCCATACGTTGGACAACGCACGTAAGCTAACGCACCGAGAACCAAAGCCACGATCATCCGAAGTGCAACCGAAGAAGAAAGTTGAAAGATCAAATCTTGGGACCAATGCTCAAAAGCTTCCCAAGCGAGGCCTATTGGGAAATAGATTCAGAAATAAGAATTAGTTCCGTTTGACACTTTAACAATCAAAGTCAGGGATAACTCACCACTGTAATAAAAATTATTTTTTAAAAAACCAAACTTACACGGTGGAATTATTATTGGCGCAGCCGGTAGGATTCTAATAAAGATATTCAGGTCAGTGGTTCGTTATGGATAATCTACATCCAGCGACTAAAAAAAGTATACGACTAGATTATCAAGAATCATAGTACTCCCGGAATAGTTAGATATAGAATCCGCATTAGAACCTAAGTGCATCGCAGCACAAGGTAAAAACGTGACTAAATTTACAAATGATCAGTGAATAAAAATATCAAAACACGGTGCAACAAAAGACACACAGAAACCAGTGATTCAATTAAAAACTTAAAACAGGGTGTTACAAAAAAGCAAACAGAGATCAGCGATTAAAAGATCAAGTCGCAGAGTGATAACACGCACAATATTAAAAGTGAAACCCAAATAAAAGAAAAACAAGAGAATTACAAAATGGCATTATCACCACCTAGCCTAAATCACTTAAATCAAGCACTTTTGACAATCCGACAGGTGCCTGCTTATGATGGATCAGTTGGACAACTGGATTCATTCATAAAGCGAATCGAATATATCCAAGAGCTATATCCAACAGGAGAAGCTCGGCAACAAAGGATCTTATTCGGGGCAGTTGAAGTCCAACTGGCTGGAGATGCTCAAAGAACAGCAGATGGTCCAACTCAATACTTGGAGCCTACAAAGTTCATTGAGGAAATAGAAAATGAGTCATTAGTCATAAACAATAAACTAATTCTAGACGAAGATCCGTCCAATAGAATAATTTAGAGTAACGCAATAAGAAATACAGTAAAAGATGTAAAATCCCGGAAGCTATTGGATAGATTGTTCATGACTCTCTCTAGAAAGATATCATCACAACATTAAGCCTAAACAAGGCTGCTCAAGAAGAGGGACTATATGAAAACAATGTAGAAGAGAAAAATTTGAGCAAGGATAGGACAAATCGTAGGAATATTGGAATTTATTACCCAAATTTAACAAATAACACTAAACCAACAGCAAACTCAGAATATGTCTGATCAACCTAATTCATCACGATATAATAACAATAACTAAGGACTTCGTCAAGAAATTCGCAATTCATTATATCAAGATCAGTCGGAAAACCTAATGAATTACTAAAGCCAGAACAGTCAAGCCAGTGGCAGTAGTCGGAGTGATCAAATGAAAATAGATGTACATTTTCATCAGATAGTCTCGGAAGAAACCGAGGAGGTACTCAGAAAAGTACTCAGAAGTATCGTGGATTCAGGATCTTCTATTAACATCATGAAGGAGAATTTCACGAATACCAGAACAAATAATGAAAACGTAAAGGTCCACACTATCAATGTTTTTGTTAAGTTAACAAAAAGTATAATAAGACCCCCTAATAAAGTCTGCCCATCAGAGCGTAAGTTTTACATTTACAACTTTTCCAGCAATTACGATATATTGCTAGGCCGAGAATATCTTGTGGTCAGTCAGGCAGTAATTAGTTACAGAGACAACATTGTAAAGTTTGGAGGACGCACATGCCCAATCATTTTGAGAGAAGAAGTTATTGAAGCAGGAAGATATATGTATATAGTTAGAAATGCGACACGTCAGTTTAGGTTTTTAAAAAGATTTATTTCTTTACTTAAACTGAGTGTACAATGGTTAGTTATTTCCCCGACGATGACTATAGTCTGATGTCTTAAAAGGAATTAACAAGGGGTGAATTCTCCGACGGTGTCTCGGTTGACGTTTGTCTTGAACAGAACTGAAGTCCATTCTTAGATGTGGACTATTTATATTACGATGCTCGGATTGGGATATTTCGATGCTCGGATTGGGATTCGAGGCGTTGGCTTCGGCTTCGGCGATGGCGTACGTGACTCGATCGATATGAGGAAGGGCGGCTGGATCGATATGTGGGAAAGGCGGCTTTTGATGAAAGGCTTCCGCTGCGTATGATCGGTGTTGCATTACTTGAGGGTGGCTGAGAATGTGGGCCTCTTTGGTTTATGACTGATTCTGATTGGTGAGCTAGGATGGCGTGACTCTTGAGAATCGATTAGTAATTGATTTCTGGAGGGTGGCGTGATTCTAATGCAGCTGGATCGCGGCATCTATTGTTTTTGTTAGGCTCCTAGCTTAGGGTGTTTGTTTACATTGCCGGCTATCGGCTACGAGTGGTCCGCTTCGAGCGTGGGATTGCTTATGGGATCGAAGCTGAGGATGTTGGATTGTTTACAGTATGTGGGTGTAGGGTAACAGATATAGCTAAGGGTATGCGGAGCATGGACTATAGATATATCACTCCCCCATTGTTAGATTTAAGCCTGTCCTCAGGCGTTTATCCTTGGATATAGTTCGAGTGCATCTAAAACTGTGCACGCTGGAGGTTCCCCGTCTTCGTCTAAAATTGTTTCGGGTTTAAGTTTAATATTTTTACTTAGATTAAACAATTTGTAACTTAATATTCCTATTATGGTTATGATAAACAGAATTATTGAGCTTATATGTAATGCATTATTTAATCGTGTATTTTCTATTACGATTTCTTTAGTTTGCAAATAAGACAAAGGTTTTATTTTTTTGTTACGTTATTGTTGATGTACACGCTTTATGCAATTTCTGGTATTGAGTTAGATATCAAGTGTTGTGTTCTTTGATGTTTGTTGTATCCATATTTTCCATATTTTCTTTGAGATCGTTCGATCTCTATTTGGTTAGACTACCGACACGAAATACTCAAAATGATGATTGTGAGGTACTTTTTTCACTCGTCGCCAATATGTTGTGTCTGAGTACGGAGAAAACGTTGTGTTCATGATGAGAACTAGCTTAGAACTGACTTTATTTGAAGAGAGAAGGCATACATACATTCGGGTGTAATAGTGTTAGTGTGTGTGTGTGTATACAGTACAAATGGCTGATTTTCCTTAACACATCTCTCCCCTTAAATTACGGTTTGTTAGTAATTTTCTTCTTTCTGTGATCCTGAGGTGAGTAGCGGCTGGTTGCTCGGCGTTCGCGAGTGCTGCTACGGATGGGGATACCCGAACGGCGTTGCTGGGGTGGCTGAAGAACCTCTTGCTGAGATGATCCCGGGTCTTCGTTGAACCCAGAAATGGATTGAGAATTCTGGATCGGATTCGATGACGGTTCTTCTTCTTGGGCTGGTGTTGTTGGATTTTTAGGCGGACTTGAGAATTCAGGTGTCCACCAAATCTGATTGTTGTCATCGTTGGAGCTGGAACTGCAGTCATCAGGCTCAGATCTTGGCATTATCTGGTTTATGTGGCGCTTGATGAAACCTGTGGATGTACGAAGGATAAATAACATACGACCGATGGGCCGATCAATGATAGCTTTTATCCATTTTTCTCCCCTTGCATAGTTTTTTGCAAAAACCGTCTGGTTCGGAGAATATTTCGCGGTCTGTTTCTGCTTTCAGTTCGCTTCTCGAAAAGTTGACTTAAGATCGTGCGAACCGGACGACCATGAAGAAGTTCTGCTGGTGTTTTGCCTTCTGCATTAGGTGTGAAGCGATACGAACTGAGGTACTTCGTTACGGCTGTGTTGACTTGATATCCATCCTTTATATTTTTGCTGACGGACGTTTTGAATGTTTGGACGAAACGCTCAGCAAGTCCGTTTGATGCTAGATGGAATGATGTTGTTGTGATGTGGTTTATTCCATGTTGCTGACAAAATTGGTTGAAAGAGTCTGAAGTGAGTTGAGGCCCATTATCGCTGACTAAAGTCTTCGGATAACCCTCAATAGCAAATATGGCTGAAAGTGCGGTTTCCAGTTGTTGTCGATGTCATTTGTACTACGAACGGGAACTGAGAATGTGCATCGACACAGATTAACCACATGGAGTCAAATATAGGACCGGCGAAGTCGATGTGTATCCTTTCCCAGGCGGATGTCGCTTTTGGCCAGCTCTCGAATTGCTTTAGTGGGGCTGGATTTCCTATCTTGTACACGCTACAATTCTTTGCAATTGTAGCGATCTCCTCATCGATACCTGGCCACCACACATGTTGTCGAGCCAGTTGTTTCATTCGTACTATTTCCCAATGACCCTCGTGGAGGAGATTGAGAATATTATTCCGTACTGCTCCCGGAAAAATGATTCTATTCACATCAGAATGGAGACATAGTAGGTTGTTACCCGTCAGGGCAAATCTACGATTAAAATATGGCAATATCTCGAGATCATGCTGTTGTTCTGGCCAACCAGTAGATACAAATTGATAGACCTTGTGCAGAATACGGTCGCTGTTTAGCTTTTGCCTGATTATGTCGGCATTTATGGGACATGACATCTCAACGACATTGTAGCATGCCTCTTCCGTGTCAAACTTTTCATCTGAGCTGATAGGAAGACGTGAGAGTGCGTCTGCATTTCCATGAGCTGTGGTGCTGCGATATTTAATTTCAAAGTTGTAGGCCATCAAAATTATAGCCCAACGCTGAAGTCTGTTAGAAGTCATTGTTGGCAGATGCTTGCTTGGATTGAATATGGTGACCAATGGCTTATGATCAGTAATGAGAATGAACTTCCTGCCGTAAAGGTACTGATGAAATTTCTTTACCCCAAATATAATCGAAAGTGCTTCCTTCTCTATTTGGCTGTATCGAACTTGATGGACATCTAATGTTTTTGATGCGAATGCTATTGGCCTTTCCTTGCCATCTGCTTGAATGTGTGACAAGACTACACCAATGCCATATGAAGATGCATCGGTGGCTAAAATAAGCGGTAGATGCTCGTTGAAATGTGCTAGCTCTGTAGCATTGAGAATGTGCGTTTTTAATGCTGTGAAAGCCTGCTGCTGTTCGGGGCTGAATTTGAAGACTACGTTTTTCCTCCTTAGCTGATTAAGCGGAGACGCTAACTGAGAAAAGTTGGGGATGAAATTGCAGTAGTAGTAGGACATCTAATGTTTTTGATGCGAATGCTATTGGCCTTTCCTTGCCATCTGCTTGAATGTGTGACAAGACTACACCAATGCCATATGAAGATGCATCGGTGGCTAAAATAAGCGGTAGATGCTCGTTGAAATGTGCTAGCTCTGTAGCATTGAGAATGTGCGTTTTTAATGCTGTGAAAGCCTGCTGCTGTTCGGGGCTGAATTTGAAGACTACGTTTTTCCTCCTTAGCTGATTAAGCGGAGACGCTAACTGAGAAAAGTTGGGGATGAAATTGCAGTAGTAGTTGACTTTTCCCATGAAAGCATCCAGCTGCTGTAGATTAGTGGGAGGCTTCAATTGTTTGACAGCCTCTAGACCCGTGGTATCCGGGAGGATGCCCTTGATGCTTACTCTTCTGCCGAGATATTCAATTTCGTTTCTCAAAAAGAAACACTTCTCCCTCTTGCATTTGATGCCATTCTCTTTTAGAATGCATAAAACTTGTTCGAGGCGAGCAAGGTGCTGTTCAACTGTTGGAGCTGAAATGATGATGTCGTCTAAATAATTTCCACAACCTTCTATGCCACTGAGAAGTTGTTCCAAATGACGTTGGAATATAGCTGGGGCGCTCGCTATTCCATATGGTAGACGTTGGTACTGGAAAAGGCCCAACGGCGTGTTGACGACCATAATTTCTTTTGCTGCATCATCTAACTCCATTTGTAGATATGCGTCTTTCAGATCGATTTTATAGAAATGAGTGCCGTGACGGATTGTATGTAATAAAGATATTGTTCGATGTCCAATTGAGAATTGACACCTTGTTTAAAATCGCCACAGATCCGTAGTGCTCCACCTGTCTTGGGTGCTAGTACTATGGGCGATGCCCAGTTGCTGAACTTGACTGCCTTCAAAATACCGGCATCTGTGAGACGCTTTACTTCCTCCTTAAACTGTTCCATTTGAGCAAATGGAATTTGTCTGCTTTTGTAGAATTTTGGAACAAAATTTTGCTTTAAGTAGATGCTTGCCTTAAAGTTTCTTATTGTACCAATAGCCGGTTCAAATACTCCCTTGTACTTGTTACAAAGATCAGTCAATTGAGAACCCTGCGCCTCTCTCACATTTGAAATTTGTTGAATTTCGATATTGAATGTCTTGAACAAATCCATTCCGAACAGATTGTTTGAGTTTTCTACATTTGCCACGATTATGACAACATTTGCCGATTTATTGCCACACTTTGCCACAGTGTGCAGTTCACCCAGCACGGGGATTTGTTGTTGGCCAAACGCTTGCAATATACGGTCACACTTCTGCAGCTTTGGACTTTTGAGTTCTTTGTATGTTTTACTATTGATAATTGATACCGTTGCGCCAGAATCCATTTGAAAAGGAATAATTTCGTTGAAGATTTCCAGGTTGATTAAATTTTTATTTCCCTCGAACTTCACTAGGCTTGAGACGGTGTGAAGTGTTTGAATTGATTCTGCGTGTTTCTCTTTATGCTGGTATTTGTGATTATCGCTCTCTTTCATATCTTTGCACTGCTTTGACATGCAAACGATAGCTATGTGTCCCTTTCGACCACATTTATGGCAAATAGCATCGCGAAATTTACAGTTTTCACGAGCATGTGTATTTCCACAACCGGAGCAAGATTTAAGAGAGTTCTTGCCTCCCTTTGCTTCCATACCACTGCGTTTCTGTTTATGTTTCTTATGTGTGTGTACAGCGTTCATGTCCAGTGTTCTCTTCTCGCTCTCCTTTATGACTGCTACTGCTTTTGATGTTGCTTCGTATGTTTCGGCAATTGAGAGCACGTCTGCGAGGGACGGTTGAAGCTTTTGCAATGCGGCTGTGCGTATTGCTTCGAATGGCGTGTGTACAATTATTTGATCGCGTATCATTTCGTCAACATAATTGTATGTTTGCGCTGCAAGAAAACTGACACTCACGAGCAATACCACGTAGATCGACTACCCATTCCTTATGAGATTGTGAGTCCCGCATCTTACGTTTAAAAAATTCATAGCGAGCAGCAACAATGCTGGTCCAAATTTTGTTTGTTGTTTTTTTATCAATTACTCTGCGAATTGTTGCTGTTGAGCCAACAATTCTTTGATGTTTGTTGTATCCATATTTTCCATATTTTCTTTGAGATCGTTCGATCTCTATTTGGTTAGACTACCGACACGAAATACTCAAAATAATGATTCTGAGGTACTTTTTTCCCTCGTCGCCAATATGTTGTGTCTGAGTACGGAGAAAACGTTGTGTTCATGATGAGAACTAGCTTAGAACTGACTTTATTTGAAGAGAGAAGGCATACATACATTCGGGTGTAATAGTGTTAGTGTGTGTGTGTGTATACAGTACAAATGGCTGATTTTCCTTATTGCTTTGTTCTTATTTCTTTAATACATAACATCAAGAATTCGTTTAATTGTACAGTGCAATTATGTATTTTTATTAAAGCGTTGCCTTCTACTTTTATTTCTTGGTTTAGGCAATCTTGGTTTAATCTGGTTTTTGGTAAATTCCAAGTAAACAATATATTTGGTTCTATGAAACTTATTTGAAAATTTTGGTGTGTTTTTGTGTATGGACATTTTGTTTCTGTTTGTATGACTATTACTGATATACATTTGTCGTTTATTTTTCGTTTTGATTCTTTTTCGTATACCTCGTTTTCTAGAATGTAATAATTCTTTTGTGTTAGGTCAGTAAGAATGTTATTTTCTTCATCTGGATATGGGACAATTTTAAGTATAGGAATATTTCTGATCTCTCGTGGGATGTTGGAAATTATTAATATTTCGTTAGTGTCTGATTTTAACCAAGTTGATGTTTTGATATTTAATAACTTCTCTGAATCGATGTGTTTCAGGTAATCTTGCCTCAATAGTTTCGGATTAAAGATTCCTAATCTTGTTAGTTGCATGCCTAATATTAGTATTTCTAATTGCTTATTTCTATCATTATCTTTGTTTAATTCATTGACAACTTCTATGCCAGACTTTACTGCTTGGATTATTAGGTTAAGTTCGTTAGCTTGAACGCTGTGGCTAGCCAGATTGTCTATTTTCCCTTCTAGTTCGACTTTGTCGTCCTGATCTAAAGTTCCAAATAGATATTTATAGATTGTGCCTACTGCATTTATAAGGCCTCTTTTGTTTCTCTTGGCTATTTTTATGCCGTTGAATTCGCGTTGCAATTTCTCAACTAAATATTGAACTTGAATTACGTTATTGAATTGGGTTGCCTGATCTAGTAAATTCTGATATGTTTCATCAGTTTTTGTTATGTTAATTGTTAAATAATGATATTCGTAATTAATGGGTATATTAATGGTCTCTGTTTTGAATAGGAGATATCCATTCCTTGAGGTGATAACATCTATCTCTATATTCTGTCCCGTAGACTGTAGGACGGTGAACATAAGTAAGATTATGGTCTTAATCATGTTGTGGCTCCAAATTCCGGGTACTCTCTTCGGGTACTCTGCAATTATCTTATTTACTCTTATTAGATTTTTTCTTCCGTTTGAATTTTTTTTTTATAATGGGTGATTTTTCTCCCTCTATTTGTTTCTTCAAAATGTTTCTCATCTACCTGCCTAATTTCTCCTGTTCTTTTGAACGGGTTGGTTGTCTTTGTTTTAACAAGTGGTGCACTCTTGTACCGTGTGTCTACTTCAAAATCGATTCAATCATTATTCAAATGATTGATCTTTCTAACCTTATTCAGTTGAGTATTGTAATCTGGTAGTCCGGTATACAGAAAGATATCAGCCTGGGTTCTTTTTGTGGTATTATGAACCGTTTTAGGGTTGTAAGTGTATAGAATCAATTCGAATTTTGTGAATCTGTTCTCTATATTATCCTCGCTTGAAATAATTCTTAATTTTTCATTGATCGTTTTATGTAACCGTTCTACATCAGAAACTACGTTTTTGCAAGTAGTAATTTCTATTTTCACATTTTCCGCATTCAACCATGCTTGCAATGCTACGAACATAAAGGCTGAATTTTTGTCGGCTTTAATTCCCTGTTGCTTGCCCATTTCGTTATAGACTTTTATGATGGCACTCTTTGCTTCTAACCAGTCACGACTCTTATCTTCTACAAGGGTAGCGAATTTAGAATACACATCGATGCATGATAGGAATTGTTGATTGCCTACCAAATAGAAATCCATGACATACTTTTCTCTGATATTTTGTATTTTAGTGGTGATCTCGAATGTTAGTTTGGTGTTACGATGCTCTGTTTTAGCAACGTTGCACGTAGGACATTCATTGATGATATTTTGATTTAACTTTTGATAATCGGGGTAATAGAATTTTCCTTTAAACCAATTAGTGGTTTTTTCGATACCTGGGTGAAGTAGCTCTTTATGATTCTTCAATATTTGTTCCTTGAATTCGGAATAATTTGGAATATCGATGAGTTTGATGCTGAATTTAATTAGTTTAGTCAAGTGATTAGGACTGATTATTTCTTCTTTGTACACACGTATTCCTTTATTATGTCTTTGGCTAATGACTCTGTCATTTCTGTATACGTGATTTTTATCTGTATCTTGTGGAAATAATGGAATGTTTCTACCTTATCCTCATTACCTTTGATGAGTTCTATCTGCCTATTATAGTTATTGATTAATTTCGGTAAGTGGAATATAATTTGTATTATCTTCTTGAGCACTATGGACCGTTGCACCATCACTGTAAATGGTTTCCCCCAGTTGGTTTTCGTTAATCCTTACTCTAGATAACGCATCGGCTACATGGTTCTCCTTTCCTGGTAAATATTTATTTTTGAAGTCAAATTAATTTGATCTTCCAACGTTGTAACTTCATATTTGGTTCCTTGAGGTTATTCAACCAAACCAAGGGTTTATGATCACTTAATATTTCAAATGTTCTACCGAACAGATACGATCTGAAATATTTAGTTGCCCAGACTATAGCTAGTAATTCTTTTTCTATCGCTGAATAATTAATTTCATGTTCATTTAGGGTTCTACTTGCGTAGCAAATTGGTTTGCGGTCTTGTGACAACACCGCTCCTAATGCAATGTTACTTGCATCGGTTGTTACCGTGAACATTTTATCGAAATCAAATATTTTTCCTCAGTTGGGTCTATGACAGCTCGTTTCTTTAATTTGAGTGTCATTGGTTTTACTATGTTAGCGAAATTAGGAATGAACTTCCTATAAAATCCACATAAACCTATGAATGATTTTATTTTTGTGGTTGTATTGGGTATAGGGAAGTTTGTTATGGCGCATATATCATATAATATCATCTAAGTATACGAGACAATCTTTGAAGATTAAATCTTCTAACAGATTGTTCATACATCTTTGAAATGTAGCAGGGGCAGTGGTTAGCCCAAAAGGCATACGAGTGAACTCGTAATGGCCTTGCTTAGTTGAGAAAGCTGTTTTTGGGATTGAGCTAGGTTCAATTGGAATTTGATGGAATCCTTTAGCTAAATCGATTGTCGTGAAATACTGACACCTTCCTAGTTTGTCTAGTATTTCGTCCATTCTGGGTGTAGGAAATTTCTCCTTAACTGTGACTTCATTTAGACTTCTATAGTCTACTACCATTCGATATTTTTGCTTTCCTAAAGCGTCTATCTTTTTGGGTATCATTGAAATGGGTGCACAATAGGGAGAATTCGACTTACGAATGATTCCCTGTCTAATCATATCTCTGATTTGCTGATTTACTTCCTGATCGTGTATTTGAGCATATTTGTATGGTCGACGATAAACAGGATCTTCGTGATGTGTTTTAATTTCGTGCTTTATTGTACTAGTGAAAGGTAAATTGTCAGTTTCTTTGTACTACACGTCCTTAAACTCGTAGAGCACTTTCTTTAGTTTCTCTTTTTCTTCGTCATTTAAATGCTCCAACCTTAGCTGGTTACATTCCCTTAATTCATTCTCTAACGCGGAAGCGAAGTATTGCTCTCCGTCAGGAGATGGGTCAAGGCACTTAGGTGAAGTTATATCTTCCTTTGAAGATGGCTTATCACCTTTGTGTACGGTCTTGCCTTCTGCAATTGCTTCTCCACTTTGAATGATCGGGTATGACTTTTCTCCTATCGTTACCGTTCCGTTTCGGTAATCAATGATGGCTTTGCTGGCCATCAAATATTCTCTGCCTAGTAGTATATCATAATTTTCGGAAAAATTATGAATATAAAACTTTTGTTTCGTCGGACAATTTTTGGTTGCATTACGTGTAATGCTTTTAGTCAGACGGACTTGTCCATTGATGGTGTGGACAGTGAGGTTGTCGCTATCGACTACAGAATCTGTATAATTTTCTTTTATTATGTTTATGGACGATCCCGAGTCCGCGATACCTTTTAATTTCTTTTTATTTATTATTATTTCTATATATGGTCGTCCTCGGTGTCTTCCGAGGCACTTTGCTGAAAATTTACATCCATTTTCATTTGTCCATTTTGACTTTCCCTAGATCTCTTGACCGGCTGATTCGGTACACTACTACCTGCTTGAGTCTGATTGATCTGTTGGTTAGTGGGATTCTGCGCTCAACCTTGGTTTAGTGAATTTCTAAATTCGTTAAATAATCCTGTATTACTTGTGGCATTATTCCCTGAATTATTATTGTTCGATCCAAAGGTATTTCTTGAAGTACTTGGATTTTGATTGTTAGAATCGTTTGAATTGTAACGAGGGTAGTACGTTCCAACATTCCTACGATTGTTTTTTACATTTTTTGAGTGTTCATTATTCTTTTTATCTGTTACGAAAGTTTCATAGATGCCTAATTCTTGAGCTGATTTTTCTAGCTCAGCTATTGTATCAATGTTTTTCTTTGCTAACATAATGAACAATCTATGGGGTAAAGCATCTGCTATTGTTTGTGTGGTTTTATTCGCCAGATGGTTTTTATAGATTACTACATTTTCTTGACTAGTGTCCAAGTTTAGTTTATTGACGATAATGTTTAAACTTACGAATACTCCCATTGAATCTGGTGTCGTGTAGTTGATCCAGCAGCGTCTCGTATGGTGTGTCGTTGTTGAATTTGCTGATTAAGGCGGTTTTTAGGTCGTTCCAGGTGTTGGGTTGAAGGCTTTGTGATAAAAAAATAAAATTACACGAATTCGACTTCAAAATAAAATATCTATATAGGCGCAAGCATACATAGCGCGCAAGAAGATAATCAAAACAATATCCCCATTACCGAGAGACCTATTAACTATTAGAACCGACAAATTGAGTTAATAAAGGGAGAGGAGGATAAGGAAGACACATCCCATTACATTCATAAACTAATAATTAATATAACATACAAAGAAATGACAAATACGCTAGCTAAAGAACTAATCAAGAGATATGTATGTATGCACGAAGAAGAGTGCAAGCATATTTAGAGATAATTAATTCAAGAAATTTAACAAAAGTAATCAAATTGAGCAAAAAGCTAATTGACATTCAAAAGTATGCCGAATTTAAAGAGCTAATAGTAAACGAGGGGGCAAAGGCCCCGACTCTACTTTATACCCGGTACTCAGTCAGTATATACATACATACATACATACATATATGAGCTTACGATTTATGCAATTTATTATATGTTCGCAAAAGGGACAAATTAAAATGCTTAGCATAAAATAATATTTCAAAAAATTAGGTCGAACCCTATGATAGATTTTAATATATTAAATGTTATCTGTTTCCATTTTGGTTTACATATAATTTTTACATCAGCTCCTACATTTATACACGTATAACTACACATACGAAACGTGGAAGTGTTTGTGCGAGAGAGAGGGAATGAGTAAGCGCTTGGCAGGCGTTGCGTAGAGACTGAAATTTAATTTGTTCCTTCTGGCTATAATAGTAGTCCGATCTGATCTAGATTCGGCAGTCTGGTAGATTCGGGTATTTTCCATGATTATGCGTTTTTTTTTTCTCATCTTTTGTAGTGTATGTATTGACTTGTATTGAAGTGATATCACAGGAGCTTGGATAGAAAGTTTGGTTGCTCCAGTTCTTATAGTCTCTGAGAACTAGGCGTCAAAAAAGACAATGGGCAAAGCAGACGGGGTCGCGTGTGAGAGAGAGGGAACGAGGATTTTCGAAATGGTTTTCTTCATTGTAGCTATATTAATGATGCGATCTGATCCAGATTCAACACTGATAGAAATGGTCATCAAATATGATTCTGATTAGTTTAATGGTTTCTTCAAAATTGTGTATGCCACAGACTTTCGTCCGTTGTGCGGGCGGAAGGAGGCGGGGCGAAATTTTGAAATATACTTTGAGTAGTGTGAGAACAGAGGAGACTGGATACAAAACTTAGTTGCTCTTGCTTTAATAGTCTCTGAGATATAGGCGCTGGACGGACGGACGGGCGGATGGACGAACAGACAGACATGGCTATATCGACTCGGCTATTGATGCTGATCAAGAATATATATACTTTATGGGGTCGGAAACGCTTTCTTCTGGGCGTTACACATATCCGTTATTACCACAAATCGAGTACCGGGTATAAAAACATTGGAACAATACGACGACGTGTGCTGTTTTCTTAACGGAGTTTCTGGCCCAGACTTTTACTTACTTGCAGGGAACTCATTAAAGATCCCTACAATTTTGGGGGTTCGACCGGATATAACCTCAAGTGAATGTGAAAATTGTAAAATATCACTACAAATGAAGCATAGAATGTGTATGTATGCATCAGAGAACGGCAAGGGTGTGACTTTTTGACACTCTACTCACACCCAATGAATTTTGTGTGCCGGTGCCACTCATTACCCTCAAGAAAAGTAAAACACTCGCACCCACCCTAAACCATGCCGGGTTTTGCGAGTGTGTACTTCGGGCACACGCTCACACATTGTGCATTGCTTCTATTTCACCAAACAACCAGATATTTTTCGTAGAGGAGTGTCTATCATTTTCGGATTGAGCACAAAAACGACACATTTTTTACTCGGGTGCCTTTAAGACACTAGGGTGTCATGAAGATACCCGAGTGTTGTTGCACTGATCTACTGATTTTTTTTCACTGATTTACACATATTAGCGGTCTAGTTCAGTCGTTAAAGGGAGTAGAAGGCATACATATGTACATACATATGTATGTACATATGTATAAGGTATGCATGTATAAAGCAAATTATAGGTACAGCAAAAAACAAGGGTGCAGAAAGAACGCACAAGAAATAACAAAAACACCCATGCCACGCAATACGTTTTTTGTCGCGAGTAGTGTGTTTCCTTTTTCACCCATTCATTTTGCATCAGTACTTGAGATCGGCCTCAACGCATGTATACATACAAAAAATCATTCGGACACGATCTACGCTTGTGCGTAAAAACACCCGACACAATACTCAGGCTCAATCGCTTGCACCCTATTTGCAGTGCCAGAAGACACCCGGGTGTCAAAAATACTCACAAACACCGGGTGTACTTTTAGTTGCGGTGGCTTATTGCCGTTCTCTGGTATGCATGTACAAGTTACCAATTCTGCTAAGTTTTGAGCAACATTGTGAAATTACGACTTACGACGCAACGAAAATCAGGCGAAAGCAGATGTTCAGAATTAACATCGTAAAACGCAGTAAAGAGGACAGAAAACGAAGACGTTCTTTTTTGTGCAAGGTGTAAAAAAATTAAGAGAGCAAGAGCAAACGAAAAAGAAGACTACGAAGAAATTAAGTGCAAAAAGGATTAAAACGACACCATTAGTTTTCGTCCAAAGTGCAAGGCAAACGAAGAGAAAGAAGGCTAAACGAAAGTAAAGTGCAAAGAGGACTGAAACGACACCATTCGTTTTCATCCAGATTGCGAACGAAAAGAAGAAGAAGAATCGCCGAGTCAGCAGATCAAAAAGACTGAAGCGACAACATTCGTTTTCGTTCAGGTTGGGAACAAAGGGGAAGGAGGAAACGACGAATATACAAAACAAGGAAAACTTGAAAGACGTTTTTGTTCACATTACGAACTTATACATATACCCACTATGAAGAAAACCGTTTCGAAAGTTATCGTTCTCTCTCGCTCTCTCTCACACGCGACCCTGTCGGCTTTGCCTATTCGTCGAAATAAGCGCCTAGATCTCAGAGACTACAAGAGCTAGAGCAACCAAACTTTCTATCCAAGGTCCTGTGATATCACTTCAATACAAGTGTATTTCAAAATTAGATCGGAATATTAATATAGCCACTATAAAGAAAACCATTTCGAAAGTTATCGTTCCCTCTCGCTCTCTCTCACACGCGACCCTATCTGCTTTGCCCATTCGTATTTTTTGACGCCTAGTTCTCAGAGACTATAAGAGATAGACCAACCAAAGTTTCTATCCAAACTCCTGTGATATAAATTCAGCATGAGTTTATTTCAAAATTTTGCCACGCCCCCTTCCGCCTCCACAAAGGACGAAAATCTGTGGAATCCACAATTTTTAAGGTGAGAGAAAACCAAAAACGCAGATTCGCAGAAAATTGCCGTATCTATCAGATTGCTGAATCTGGATCAGGTCTGATCATTATTATAGCCATAGGGAACAAATTGAATTTCGGCCTTTGCCGCGGCTTACAACGTTCCCTCTCGTTACTTTAAAAACTTCGTAAAAGTAGGACAAAAAATATTGGCAAACATTTTGTTTTAGATAGACACATTAATTAGGCTCGGTTATGTTTGTCGGTATCGTTTGTAAATCGATGGATAAACGGCTAAGTTGCCGTTGGACCAAAAAATAGTAAATATACAAATGTATCAGAACAAGTAATTTTTTCAGTTTTGTCTAGTAGTTTAATCGGCCCAGTTCTGCTCAACATTTTTTACTTTTGGTATATTGAAGAGTCTTCGCGAGGCTTTGCGGCGTTCCCTTAGTTTGGGAGTCCACCATTCAGTTATCTTTCGGCCTCTGATTTTACTAGAGGAGCAGGACTTATCGAGTGCCTTCCTACAGGCGTCGGTAAAACTTTTAACAGGACGGGTCGTAGCCTCCTGCTAAACCCCCTCTTCAGGGGGCGATACACCTCAATTATTGTTAGGGAAATAGATTTATTAAATAAACTACTTTTAATTATTTTCTGTATTTTACTTTTTCAGGATGACCATATAAAAGAGCTGAACAACATCTACTCAAAAGTTGATGAACGTCGAAGGGTAGGTTACCTAGCGAATTTAGTATATTAGTTAAATGCTGTGGTTTTTTTTAGAATAATAAAAAGAAAACAATTGTTAAATGCACACTTAGACTCTCTTTACAAAATTGTTTTTTATTAATTTGATTACACCATGCAACATCATATCTACGATTTGGCGCATTAAAATTTTTTAATGAATTATCTGTTTCTTTTTTAAGGTGTGGTTTTTTAAGGTTTTTAAGGTAATTTTTTTTTTAATTTTTTTTCATAGGGAATGCATTTATTTTTCACATTAACTCACATATGTATGTATGTATGTATTTTACATTTCGTTATACTACAATCGACTTTTTGCGAGTTATAAAAGACACATTTTTGAAAAAAAGACAGCCAAAAATTGATTTAAGACGGTATGCTGAGTGTACAAAGTGTTTGGGGCCAATTTATAGCTGCAATAATCAGTTTTTAGAATTGCAAAGTTCGGCAAAGGTACAATATACAAGGCTATGATCAAAACAATAAAAAAACCACCGATGATGTGGCCCGATTTACATACAGTAGCGGACAAAAAAATCCGGACAGGCAAAAAAAAAGTAAAATTTCGTTTCGTTTCATTTCGTAAATTTTTAAAATTAGATTTCAATATTTTGTTGGACCTTCTTTGTTTTTTATTACCGTCTTTATTCGTTTCGGAAGTGAATCCACTAGATTTTGAATTGTTTCTATGGTTATATCGTTGTATCAAACATTTACCAAAATTAAATCGAGCTCTTTTACAGTTTTGGGTTTCTTCTTCGGTGTTTTAACCTTTAAAATATGCCAAACATTCTCAATAGGATTTAAATCAGGACTATTGCCTGGCCAATTCAATGAAGATATTCCCATTCGCTTCTAATATTTTATAATCTAAAAAGAAAAAATATTGGAAATTTAAGAGTTTAGGTATCATACAATAAATCACGTTTCTCCAATCTTTTAAGGTCCAAGATTCGTGCTCTTTAGCCCATTGTAGCCGTTTTTTTTTCGCATTTTAACGGTCACAACCGGTTTTTTTGCTGGTCTGCGCCCATTAAGTCCTGCATCCCGAAGGCGTCTTGGTACTGTTTGAGTGCTTATATCGACTCCTTCCGACTGAACAAACTCGAATCTTATATCTTCTGCAGTTCTGAATCGATTGGCCATACTTAAGCGCTTCAGAATACGATCTTCCTGGTCGTTGGTATTCTTCTTTCTTCCTGTCCCAGTATTTCGCTTCAGCGTTCCGGTTTTTTCAAAATTCTTTAAGAAATCTCCGACAATAGATTAGCGCTTATATCGCGAAGGCTTAAATTTTCCGATCGCAAAGCCAATATGGCACCTTCATCAGATTCAGTCTTATTCGACATTTTTCATTTTTTATTTTTTTTGTTTACTTCAAAAGCTTAAGTTACACCAAACTAGGCAGTATGTTAAAACTAAATACTTAATATACAACGCGAAAAAAGATCCAAGCCGATTGAACATTTTTTTACATATGTTACGCCCTTTCAAAGTTTGCATATAGAGGCCATACCGAGGTGTCCGGATTTCTATGTCCGCTACTGTATATACATGCATATAATTATATTTACATCAAATCTTTGATTCATTAAAAAAAGGACCATGACCGACCGCCAAATAGTTTATATTCCCAAATTTTTAATAAATCTCAATCCATCGAGGCAATATTTTTCAGCGGTTTTTGGAGCATAGCATATGAAAAATTTACCCAAAGTTCAAAATAGAAAAAAAAGGAGGACTCCCTCTGGAAAAAACACATTAGGTTTGGAACTCAGAGGACCATAGTTATGGATGGAAAGTCCTTGTGAATCGAGTTGTTTTTTGTAAAGACTTGCATCTTCCAGTGATTCCAGCGCTTATAGGTATCTACTCCTTGCCCGTGAGAGAGCCAGGCAGTTGCATATGAGATGTTCATGCAGATTGAGAACCGGGTTTCCTTCGATGCCCTGGTGGTGGGGAACCCAGTAGATCCGCATTGGCTTAGTCGTGCTTAATGTGTCAAGTGTCTCCCTGCTTGCCAGGAATTACTGGAACTGAAACGACTGGACGCGGACGACTGCATGGATTTTATCGCCGCTTGGCTGTCAACGAATAGGTTAACCACACTGTGTAATCGTTCTGTTTGCTGTGAAACAGCTGCTGCCTTCTTGATGGCGAAGACTTTCGCCTAGAATATGCTGCATCGGTCCGGTAGATTATGTGGCAACCTTATTTCAGAGTTTTTGCAGAATTAGCTTGCTCCTACTCATCAATAAAGCCGTCTGTATATACATATGTATCTTGAGTGCTTTTACAGTCTTATAGTACCATAAATGTGTTTGTCTTGACCGCGAGTCAAGTTTGGGGGCCATGTCGTTCTTATCCCTGCCAATTGAACTGTTCCCCTTCGGTTTTTTCCCAGATGCAATCAGGCGCTGTGCTGCCTTACCTGCAGTCAGCTGAGCATGTATGATTGATTCCGAGTGCTTTTGTGGGGTTGAACTCAGCGCCCCTGTGATCCAGAGCAGAGCCTGTTTCCTCTCTAATCTGGTCGTCGACCACCAGATTCCACAGGAGGCACTACAGAAATCCACCTTGAGGTGTTCCTCTGTGTGCTCCCTTAGCGATTGTAGCAGTGCCCCATTCTAATTTCACCCATCTACAACTTAGGAGGTTCTTTAGCAAGATATTGATTGCGATATTATATTACATATACAACGTTTATAGCCGCGTTTATATCAACAAAGTGCATATTTATTAGTGTTGAGGAATTTAAGTAACGAGTGTAGTGCTGTCTCCACCGATTTTCCTTTGTAAGCATGTTGGTTGGTTGATATCAGTCCTCCAACTTACTTCCTGATGTGTAGATCCAGCAGCTTTTCCTTAGTTTTTAGTAGAAAAGAGGGAAGTCTTATTATCTTGATAGGGATATAGCCTGCACATAAACATGCCGTTTTTATTACGGAAAGCCATGTGATAATCACATCTTTGGTCATCTGCAACATGGAAGGGAATGTTCCGTCCAGTCCAGGTGCTTTTGTGTCCGTAAAGGAATCTATGGCCCATTGGATTTTCTTGTGGGTGCGTCCAGAGAAGTTAATTGGCATTAGACCTGTCAGGGCTTCTTCGTTGCCCTCTGACCACTGTCTGTTGGCTTGAGCTGGTTTTGAAAGCAGCTTCCTCAGTCTTGCCGTTTCAGTCACTTTCACGATGTTGGAGCAGAAGATCCTCCCCGAGCTACGTTGTGCCTTACATATTTATTTTTTGTAGTTCCTAAGTCGAGTTTTTTATTCCTCGTTGACGATCCCTTCGTTCGCTTCTTTGGCGAACTAGAAGAATTACCTGAGGTTATTTTTTTGAAGAAAGAGCTTTCGGCTCCACCAGAGTAGCTTAGTAATTTTTCTTGTTTTCGAGGGTGGGCATGCTGCTCGGTAGGTATCTAGTAGTTTTTTGGATAGGGTCTCTAAGGACTTACGCGGATTATACTGAGCCCGTATACACGAGTTTTGCATTAAACGTATTTCTACACTTCTCCCAGTTTTCGTTCCGGGGGTTTCTATAGACTGTTACCCTCGGAGTGTAATGGAATTCGCACTTGAACTGAATGAACAAGTGCGAATTCTGTGAACTATAAATCTATGATTTTTTGTGGACTTCTCAGCCAGACACTAGGATACCCCAGAATTACACGAAGGCCGCACCATTTCATTTTGTCAGCTGTTCGAGCTACAAACGTAATCACACCGATTGAATAAAAAGAAGAGAGCAAGCGCATTTTTGTTGAAATTTAAAGAAACTAACAAACTAATGAGCGATTCATTTTTAAATGTGGAAAACGGTGCATGTGGGAGTTTTATTACAAGCACCCAATTGTTTATTGAGCTTGTTAAGGAGGAGTCCGATGTACATATGTGAAGCTATCGTTGGCTCCACCGAACAAAAACTACGTGCTGCTGATTTTAATTTTCAAGTGCCACTTTTAAATTTATCAGTGCATATTTTTGTGGACCTTTGCAAGTATTTGTGTTACCATTTTGTTGTTTGCAATCAGACTTATTTTAATTGAAATGTTCAGGAACGGTTTAGCTGCTCAACTTTAAATATAATTTATTGTTTGATTCGACAAAAATACTCTGATACCGCGTCGATGCCCCGAATAATATTAGTATTTCGTAAAAATACTTGACAGAATACGGTAACACTTTCAAATGATGCGCCGCGTGATTTATCATGCGCCCGCATTATTGTCTTTTTCTATTCACAGAGCTCTTATGGGCATCATTGTCGCATGTTCCATTTAACGGAAAAATGCATTGATGCGGTCTAATGTACAAAGTATATTACGGACTTTGACCTGAAAGAAGGGGCGAAGAAGAAGAAAAATCACATTGTAATGAAAAAGTAAACGCACAGGTTATGTGCACAATATTTTGAGAAAAAATCATAAAGCAGCAGAGATTTTTCACTCACGACAGCAACACAGACGGCTAGATCTCCTTAGCTACTGCCTTCTTAATCGTTCCGCCTCCCCAACCTGTTAGGAAAATCCGATCGGCCCGGTTGTTCGGGCCTGTCATGTGTCACATAGCAGAAAGCTTCCAGTAGGAGCCTATCGTCACTCTCTAGCATCACTGCTGTCAGGTTATCCGTGCTGCTATGAGACATAAGGTAAGCGTAGATTCTCTACGAGTCGACGGTACTATTCCTGCTTACCGATGTTGGGTAAAACGAATTAGAATTCGAGGATTTTAGTCCGCTTACTGAGTTGCAACGTAAGCCCATAGGAGACCTCCACGATGATCTCCCGAGCCAAGTCCTTCTCCTCATCGCCTGACCGCAGGGTGTGTGAGTCTTTGCCTCTGGGGTGGCGCTTTTTTAGGCGGAAGTATACCCTACCAATGCCCCACGCCATCTTCCCAAATCTGGGGTAAAGGAGTCTGCCACCTCATTATTTATTTGTAGTTTTACACACCCCCTCCTCGGGTAGTGGGCTCCCAATGTATAGAACCTTCCAGTTCGCTGAAAGTATCTCCGGGTTCTGGCGATGTAGAAGCTTTAGGGCCCGGTCCCCGTGCATTGCGATGGGGAAGAGTAACTTCGCCTTTAGTATGGACGGGGCTAGTTCCCTGCACATGGGTTCCTGTTGGCAGATCATTTGCGGCAGCCACTTGAGCGTCGGGTCGCCGTTGCACTTCACAATTTGAACAGCATTCAACAACCCAACACCATCGAAGGTGGACATGGGAGCTGTTGGGTCCTCCTCCATCCGTGCAAACAGTGAGTCCACGAGCCGCGCGTGCACTATTCACTGCGTCGTTGTCATCTTCCCGGAATCTTTGTCGGGGTGACTGCGCACTTGGGCCTGCGTTGCAGCTGGCTCGCTGGAGTATCTTTAACCGAAAAATAGAGCGGTGTTTCGCCTGTAGCTTGTGACCACTGGCGACACGCTGTGAGAATTACTCCTCCCCGTGTCCTCCGGTGGTAGCAGCCACGCTTCCCAGCCCCGTCTTAAGCTCTTAAATTGGCCCAAAGAGGTATAGTGGCACCCCTTAGCGTTTTACGTCTAGCTTTCAGGCTCCTCTTGCCATGGCCCTGGCCCAGCTTCCCCGACTTCACCCGAAGGGTACTCTGTGCCATTGCATTAGCATGTCAATGATTTACCTCGTGCAGAGTAAGGAACAGTGCATTACCCTTGTCCCGGATAACCCAGTTCCCATTGCCCAGCCAGCACCCTCGTGGAGGGTTCAGCTAGAGGATTTTCGGCAACCAAAAAAAACACAAATAAAAATATTTTTTTTTTTAATTTAAAAAATGTTGACCTTGAAAAAAGACCATAATACCTTAAAAAAATGTGAAGCCCCAAATTGGAAGGTTAAATATGGTATTGCAAAGTGTTATCAATGGAAAGGAGTATTATAATTTTGTATCATATTCTGACCTCAATACCGTAGTATGTATATTTTATGAGTTTGACTCCGTTGATTTTTAATTTTAAAAGTAAATTTTAATGTTACGTAATTATAATTATAAAAATATACATTATACTAACATATAATTTTTCCAGAAACGTGATGTTCCAGATTTTCTATGTGGAAAAATAAGTTTCGAAATACTAACGGATCCTGTGATAACTCCATCGGGGATTACTTATGAGCGTAAAGATATTGAAGAGCATTTGCAGCGAGTTGGTCATTTTGATCCTGTCACACGAGTAAAACTGACACAGGATCAATTAATACCCAATTTTTCAATGAAAGAAGTCGTCGACTCTTTTATTGCTGAGAATGAATGGTCACTAGATTATTGATTATTAATGTAATATCTAAGACTTAAAAATGTGTCAATATGTTGCATTTTTTACTCTGATAATAAAAAATGTATTAGTAATTGTATTATTTGTTTTTTTTTTTTGGATCAGAAATACACAAAGCCAGTCTGTGAGTCTGAGGGTTTTGGGTGTTTTCTTCGCCAAAAGCTCCACCTTAGAAAAACTCGTACAAAACAAAACATCCCTATCCTATTCCTGACAACAGATTTTGAAATTAAAATGTAAAAACGGAGTTCTGGGTATTATACACTTCCAATGAATACATTAGACTCAATACGTTTTCTATAGGAAATTTCATTTTATAAACCAAATTATATAAAATAAATATTAGAGTTTTAAATCAAAAGATTTGTTTTAATATTTTTTTTTTTTTAATTTTACTATTGAATTTCATTTTAATGATATTTACATTCTTGTCAACACGAAAGTTCCCCTGTCTCTTAAAATGACTTTCTGATAAATTTGGAGATTTAAAATTATGGTTTATCTTCTTTTTTAAGAATTTTTTAAAAATTTGTCATTTTCTTTAGAGGTAGTGCTTTTTTTTTAACAAATTCATCTCTCAAACTAAACGGACGTGTACGGACGGAAAATCGTAAAAATTTAAAAAAATGTTCTAAAAATTGTAAACAATAATTTTGGACACGCAGTGGCAAACGTTGAGAAAGGTGGCCATTACGGCAAACATCCAAAAACAAAAAGAGAGTGCAGTGAATGACTAGGAATTTTAAAAAGGAAAAAACGCATCCACTGGGTCTGGGCGGATTGGCCCTAACACTAAACACCGGCACAAGTACAAAGTGCGAGGGCAATGTGGACTTGGCAAGTCCTGATTGCAACAACCCTGGCGGCAGAAAAACAAACAGAAAAACAAAATGGGGCCTCAGCACAACCGCAACACACCAAACCACTCCCACTAGTGAACTGATAGCTGGCGACTAACAAAAAGCTTTTCGGCGAAGTGTCCAAAAAGGGCAGGAATAAAGTCTCTGTTAGCCCACATGTGACGCTCCTGCATAGCAACCGCTTTGCCCCTCTGGTAGTGCCTGACACGGGATCCGCAGCAGAAACAGCTGGTATTGCTAATGACGGGAGCCAAGCGTTTCTACCAGATGATGAAGCTACAACCAAGCCCCAAGCCCCAAGCCAAGACATATAACCATTCCTGGGATTTTGGATGTGGCTGCTGTTGAAGCCTCCCTGTCCCCTCCGATTCCAGAGAAGGAATATGAGTTTCGTATAGTGCCTTCAGGAGACCTCAAAGTTTATGCTAAAGACGCTGCCACGATCATTGACAAAAGGCTCTCAAAATCGTAAAGATTGGAAGACAGCGTGTGAGCATGGAGTTGTCCCGCAAAAAAAACAGTATAGGGCAGTGCTTCCGCTGCTTCAAATTTGACCACACCAAGAACTACTGCTTTAAAAACCCTATATGTGGTAGATGCGCCGGTGACCACTGGGCAGGGTTGACCAATTGTGGGGCCAAGACCACGGACGCCCTTTTATGCTCCAACTGCGGAGGAAAGCAGGAAGCTTTGAACAGAACGTGCAAAATACATGTATGTATATACAGTAGCGGACATAAAAATCCGGACACCTCGGTATGGCCTCTATATGCAAACTTTGAAAGGGCGTAAAATATGTAAAAAAATGTTCAATCGGCTTGGATCTTTTTTCGCGTTGTCTATTAAGTATTTAGTTTTAACATACTGCCTAGTTTGGTGTAACTTAAGCTTTTGAAGTAAACAAAAAAAATAAAAAATGAAAAATGTCGAATAAGACTGAATCTGATGAAGGTGCCATATTGGCTTTGCGATCGGAAAATTTAAGCCTTCGCGATATAAGCGCTAATCTATTGTCGGAGATTTCTTAAAGAATTTTGAAAAAACCGGAACGCTGAAGCGAAATACTGGGACAGGAAGAAAGAAGAATACCAACGACCAGGAAGATCGTATTCTGAAGACGCCTTCGGGATGCAGGACTTAATGGGCGCAGACCAGCAAAAAAAAAAGGTTGTGACCGTTAAAATGCGAAAAAAAAAAAACGGCTACAATGGGCTAAAGAGCACGAATCTTGGACCTTAAAAGATTGGAGAAACGTGATATTTTCAGATGAGTCCAAAATAAATCTTTTTGGTTCCAATGGTATGTCTTACGTGAGACGTAAAGTCGGAGAAAGATTCAAAAATGAGTGCCTACGATGGACGGTCAGGCATGGTGGATCCCGTATGGTCTGGGGCTGTTTTTCCTACTTTGGAGTTGGAGATCTGGCACTAATTGATGGAACAGTAAATGCCGAAAAGTACCAACAAATTTGGGATGATCTTTTAGCATCTATTGAGGAGCATCTTTTGTATGCCGATGCTGCAGGGCGATTCTGCTCCTTGCCATCATTCAAAATCGGCAAGTCATAGTTTTCTTAAATTCCTCTATTGTTTAAATGATACCTAAACTCTAAAAATTTCCAATATTTTTTCTTTTTAGATTACAAAATATTTGAAGCGGATTGGAATAACTTCATTGGATTGACCAGGCAATAGTCCTGATTTAAATCCGATTGAGAATCTTTGACATATATGTTAAAGGTTAAAATAACGAAGAAGATACCCAAAACTGTGAAAGAGCTCAATTTAATTTTGGAAAATGCTTGGTACAACGATAAAACCGTTGAAAAAATGCAAAATCTAGTGGATTCTATTCCGACACGAATAAAGATGGTCATAAAAAACAAACAGAATAATATTACATTAAAAAAATAATATTTTCAAAGAATTTGTAACTCACTTGAAAATAAAAAAAAAAATGTTTGCGTTCCTTAGTTTTTGAAATATTATTAATAATTTTAAATTAAGATTTTTTCTTGCATTGTCTGACTAGATGATTTGAGGTTTGGCACGCAGACTTATGAATCGCTTTAATACTGCCAAAAAAGATGCTGTGGACAAATTCCGAACAACTTCCAAATGAATCGCCTTGGTGCTAAAACATGCAAATACAGCTACATATATAGCATTTGATTGGAGGCCTGTTTCTGACTTCCGACTTGTGATAAAGGGGTCGGCAAAAATCTACGCCTGTTTGAAATGCTGGATTAGTATTTACACGATCCTCAGGCAAACTTCCCATGATATGCTCACTCAGCTTCAATCGAAAACATCGAACACATTTGCGGATGATGCCTGCCACATATTTGCGTCCGTCGATAGGCAAGAATCTTTGACGTAGCAATCCGAGCAATCCTTGCGCTCCTGCGTGGAGATATTTTTTGTGGATCGATAACAGAGATGGTGACAGGATGTCCCTTGGGAAGCAAGATTGGGTGCTTTGCGTCGTAGTCCAATTCGGAACTTTGGAGTCAGCCTCCAACCCGAATCAATCTTAAACCGTCCAGAAATGGATCCAGTGCGGCCATAGTGCTTTTTGGTGATAAAGCCTGCTTGCTGGTGAGGGCTCTTATCTCTTATCTGCTGTATTGAGTAAGTGCGTGCCATTTTTGACGTCATTTACGGTAAGTTGACCTATTGCACGCAGTGAGCCTTTTTCCTTGAGGCTGTAAAAACGATAGATGACACGTTGCATTGATCCGAATGAGTTTTCAAGGGCGATTCCCGATTCCAAGCAAGGGCTATGGAAGAATCTGACCAGAAAATCACTTGGTGGAAACCAGCTCGGCTAATACGGCTAATACGAGTGCAGACTCTAGACTTGGAGCATAAGAGGTGGGTTTGCACACTACACTACCACCAGCTTCAGACCGCATGTACACACACGAACCATATGCTGACTGGCTCGCATCACAAAACGCAAGTATTTCCACTCTGGATTTCTGACGAAGCACGTAACGTGGAATTTGAAGTTCCTAACCATTGACAGCTGTGAAGTTAGCTCGCTTCACATCGTATATAGATCCTGGGGCAGACTTTCTTCCCAGTCTTACTTGAGGTTGTTGTTCCATAACGACTGCATAAAAATTTGTTCCTTTGTGATAATGGGAGAGATGAGTCCTAATGGATCGTAGAACCTAACTAGTGCAGACAGGACCAAACGCTTCGATGTTGGGCCTGCAGCGGCCGCGACGTGAACGAAACTGAACAGAAGATTATCCGTGGTGGGATCCCAAACATAGGATCCCATACATAGACCAAGAGCCTTAGTTACCTCTGTTCCGTCGTGAAAGGTTAACCAGCTTATAGACGCAATGGTGAGGCAAGAAGTACTGAGGGAGGTCTGACTGACGTACAGTTGATGACATGTGTTCTAAATCCCTCCAAATTCAGAAATCTATGTAGCGCTTGCTGATAAGATTCTCCTAACTCCTCTAAACTGATTTTAGTTGGCAACCGTACGGAATAAGCTACGGAATCTAGGTGAACGTAGTTCGAAACAAAATGCTGCTCACACTGAACATCCTCCTCCGAAATTGATGAGGGCGAATAATCTTCTACTTCCCCAAACCGTCTTACGATGTCGCGCAAAATGCTTCCTGACACTATCCAGCCAAGTTTCGTCTTCTTCAATGTTGGTAATAGGTCCGACAATCGAATCTGCCCGACCCACATTAACTTGAAAAAGCACCTATCAACAGATCGATCCGCTGGGGCTTAAAGAAGTTAGGGTCAGCTAGCTTTATATTATTTGCCATTGGCCAATCCTTTGCGTCTAGTAAAAAGTTACGCTGCGTTCCTGTGATTGAAGAAGTTATAATTGCAGAGAGATTGTGTTTTGAGGTTGCAGAACGATGTTTACAGCCTTGCTCGAATGTAGAATGGATTCTCCAATGCCGGCAATTTGAACATGCGACGGATGCGGATCCAACTGGAGCTGATTTGCGAGCCTCGATGTTACAAAGTTAACTGAGAAGCGGAATCTAAAATGGCACGATATGGGATAAACGATCCACAACGATATTCTTTGCCTCCTTGTATCGCGAAAAATCAGGGAGATTTAAAAAAGCCTGACATCGGGATATGTAATGATCAGAGGATTTGCAATAATTGCATTGGCGTCAATTGGCGTCATTAACGCACTGCAGTAAATCTAGCCTTTCGAAGCTCGTTTGAGTGGCATAAAAATCCGCGTTCATTTGCGCGATCTGCTCTATGCGAGATTGAAACTCCGTTTCATCCAAATCGGTCATTACTGCGTTCGCGACATTATTTGGCTCAGGTTGTGCCATGTTGGAGTTTTTCAAAGTCACGAGAGAAAAAGAACCGCAAGCAAAGGTGTTATGTATTAAAGAAATAAGAACAAAGCAATAAGCAAAATCAGCCATTTGTACTGTATACACACACACACACTAACACTATTACACCCGAATGTATGTATGCCTTCTCTCTTCAAATAAAGTCAGTTCTAAGCTAGTTCTCAACATATTGGCGACGAGTGAAAAAAGTACCTCAGAATCATCATTTTGAGTATTTCGTGTCGGTAGTCTAACCAAATAGAGATCGAACGATCTCAAAGAAAATATGGAAAATATGGATACAACAAACATCAAAGAATTGTTGGCTCAACAGCAACAATTCGCAGATTTTAATTGATAAAAAAACAACAAACATTGATGGAGGCCTTTCTCGCAGAAAACAGTGCAGTTAATAGACCTGCAGAGTCAACAGTTTGTCCGCCGTTCCCTAGTTTTAATAAGGATCAACAAAATTGGGAGACGTATTTACAACAATTGGCGCAGCATTTCGCCTCATACTCCGTTATCTCCTTCGACAAGAAAAAAGCATATTTTCTGTCGTGGGTAGGCACACATGTTTTCGAACTTGTCAAGAATCTGTTCGGTAGCGAAAATTTGGACCAGCATTGTTGCTGCTCGCTATGAATTTTTTAAACGTAAGATGCGGGACTCACAATCTCATAAGGAATGGGTAGTCGATCTACGTGGTATTGCTCGTGAGTGTCAGTTTTCTTGCAACGCAAACATACAATTATGTTGACGAAATGATACGCGATCAAATAATTGTACACACGCCATTCGAAGCAATACGCACAGCCGCATTGCAAAAGCTTCAACCGTCCCTCGCAGACGTGCTCTCAATTGCCGAAACATACGAAGCAACATCAAAAGCAGTAGCAGTCATAAAGGAGCGCGAGAAGAGAACACTGGACATGAACGCTGTACACACACATAAGAAACATAAACAGAAACGCAGTGGTATGGAAGCAAAGGGAGGCAAGAACTCTCTTAAATCTTGCTCCGGTTGTGGAAATACACATGCTCGTGAAAACTGTAAATTTCGCGATGCTATTTGCCATAAATGTGGTCGAAAGGGACACATAGCTATCGTTTGCATGTCAAAGCAGTGCAAAGATGTGAAAGAGAGCGATAATCACAAATACCAGCATAAAGAGAAACACGCAGAATCAATTCAAACACTTCACACCGTCTCAAGCCTAGTGAAGTTCGAGGGAAATAAAAATTTAATCAACCTGGAAATCTTCAACGAAATTATTCCTTTTCAAATGGATTCTGGCGCAACGGTATCAATTATCAATAGTAAAACATACTGTAACGAAAATTCGAATTTGGCGCCCTTAGAGCCCTGGGCCAGGCTTATCGATAGTTGGAGTCCACCTCGATCGGCTGGACTTTGGACGGTGGGGAGACAGAGAACGAAGAAAAAGAAGAAGCATTGATTTTAAGCGAAAAAAATGGTAACGACGTGCCTACAAAGGTTAAGTTTTGGAATAAATCGGAAAAGTTGTAATAAAAACGTGTAGAGTGCATTAATCACGACGGCATCGCAGCTGCTGCCTCCCCTTAGCGGCCGCCTTATCAATTGGTGCCATTCCCCAACCTGAATAGGAAATCCGCTCGGCCCGCCGGTAGCAAAAAATCTTGTTACATTGGTGTCAGGTGTGGGGTCTGCGATCAGATTCTGGAAAGATCTCAAGCCATAATGCCAAGACGAGGAGGAAGACAACGTGCCCGTTCCGTGATCCCGGAGCCCGCTACAGTGACGACGGCTTCATTGACGCAAATGTTGACCGACACCCAGAACCAGATGGATCTGAAGATCGAGAAGATGTTTGACTCGTTCCAGCGAACGATGCTACGCGTATTGGAAACTTCCCCCCGCAATCAAACTGGAGGGGACACCCATCACCCAGAAACACTGTCCAGACCTCCCGCACCATGGGCGAATGCAGCAAATGCAAGGGAAACCGGCGCGACTGTATACCTCGAGAGTCCGCAAGCCGCTTCCACCCTGCGGCCATCAAGCGGCCGAGGGTCTGCCTTTCAGACTGGGACGCTGCCTTCGTACGACGGGTCAACATCTTGGTCCGATTTCGAGCGCATTTTGGAAATGGTGGCGGAAAACCAGCAGTGGAGCGACGCTGAGCGGTGCCTGGGGATAGCACTCAACGTACAGGGTCAAGCCCAGAGGTTCTTCAGCCCCCTGCCAACGAGCACAACTCGCAACTATCACCTGCTGATGTCATCAATGCGAACACCGTTTGACCTAGACTGCCAGGCAAGCTACCAACAGTTGCGCAACCGCGCGCAAAGACCCAAGGAGTCCCTCATGGATTTTTCCATAGAGTTGGAACGCCTGGGCCGTGTGGTTTTTGCTGGTACTCCGGAGGACACCTATAACTCCATAATGGTGCAGCAGTTCGTGGGCGGCATGCGTGAAACCGCGCTGCAGTATCCCGTGCTGGCCAGCAAGCCCTCGACTCTCTCCGAAGCCCGGGATATGGCCATTAAGCTCCAGAACCTGGGGGCGCGTAACTACGGTCGACCCATCTTTTATGTGGCCAAGGATCAACCGCCACACCTCGCCATCGTAGTCGGGGGGCTGCAGCCCGCCCGGCGCTACAGCCGCGGGAAGAAGCCACCTCGGGAAACTAATGCCAGTCAGTTCCGCGGGGCGAGAGTTGACTGCCGCACATAAAGCCCCTAACCAAAACAATGACGACCAGACTCCGCTACGGCAGCCTGCAGTGGCCGCCAACGCCGAGGGAAACGAGCCAAAACGGGAAGTAATACTGCCCATTTCGGCGCTCGTCGCCCCTATTGGATCTCCCTCGCCGGAGTCTGCACCGTCGACAAACAAGAACAGCGCCGAGCCCAGGACGGATGGAGCACTAGCGTCGATCATCAGAAAGGAGGCTCCCGCACCTGAAGACAAAATGGAAGACGGTTGCCAAGTCCGGCGGGCCCACCGCGGGAGCCCCAGCGATGAACCGCCATCTACGTACTCCATTGAAACATTGTGTAACAAAAACTTACATTGTGTACTCCTCTTTCAGGAACGCCCGGTGCGGATGGTAGTAGATACGGGTACCTCCGTATCCCTGCTCAACAAGCGGGACGTAAGGGAAGCACTGCAAACCACCCCTTGTCAGGGGGTGTTGTGCGGACCGACATCCGAGACCTTTGCCGCAACTCAACGCGTCTCTGCAACCGTTCGGATCGGCAACCGCTCGGTGCTGCAAGACTTCCTGCTCGTGGACGGTGCCCCTCCCAGTCTCCTAGGAGTCGACTTTCTCCTCCGGCATGGAGCCACGGTGGACCTTCGGGCTCTGCAGCTCAAGTTCGCCTGGGGTACGGTGCCATTACACCTTGCAGGTTCCATGCGAGAGAACGCGCTCTATTTGGCGGAGACAGCATGTATACCGCCTCGGAACGACGCACAGTTTAGCTCAAGGTGTACACCGGAGACGGCGCAGCAGCAAGAGATAGAGGACCTACGCTCGGGCATGCCCACGGGTAGCCCCATCGAAGACTATACCAATAGCAGCCTGGCGGTACAAATTGTTAATTGCAACGACCAGGAATGGAGCTTGCCACCACTTACTGTGTTGGGCGAGCTGGAAGCGGCAAATGAAGTGTACAGGCCGGCGGATGCATGGGAGGACTTCATAGATTGGAATTCCCTGCTAAATTACGTCGAGCTCCAAGCACGGGCGCCGCTCGAGAAGATACTCCATCGTTAGCGCAAGGCCTTTGCCAAAAACGACGACGAAACGGGCAGAACCAACATAACGTACCATTTCATAGACACGGGTCAATCCCGACCCCTTAAGCAGCCACCCCGACGGTTGGCGCTATCGAAAAAAGAAGAAGTGGAGCGCCTGCAAGCGGAGATGCGCGCAAACGGAGTTTTACGCCCCTCCAACAGCCCCTGGGCCTCGCCGGTTGTGTTAGTCCAAAAGAAGGATTGATCGACCAGGTTCTGTGTGGACTATCGGCGGCTCAATGACGTCACTGTTAAGGACGCATACCCCTTGCCGAGACCAGAGGATGTTCTGACTACCCTTCACGGCTCCAATTGGTTCTCTACAATGGATTTGCAGAGCGGCTACTGGCAGGTGGAGATGGACGAGCTCTCTAGGCCCAAGACTGCCTTCACTTGTGGGGCTGGATTATTCGAGTTTAACGTAATGCCATTCGGGTTGACCAACGCCTCGGCAACGTTCGAGAGGCTTATGGACGGATTGTTCGCGGGCCCAACCTGGAGGTCGACGCTGGTATATTTAGATGACATTATCGTTCATTCCCGTACGGCGGAAGAGCACCTAGAGCATTTGGAAAGGGTTCTCGAACGGCTAATATCAGCGGGATTGAGACTGAGTCCGAAGAAGTGCCACTTTTTCAAAAGCGAGGTAAATTTTCTGGGACACGTCGTGGGTAGTCAAGGCTTGCGGACTTGCCCGTCGAAGGTAGCTAAGGTCATCGATTGGCCCCGACCTCGAAGCCAAAAGGACGTACGCTCATTCGTCGGTCTCTGCTCTTACTACCGTAAATTCATCCCCGACTTCTCGACGATCGCCAAACCGCTCCACGAGTTGACAGAGGCTCGTCGTGCCTTCGCTTGGACTGCGGAAACGGAACGGTCTTTCGACACACTGAAGATTAAGCTGACGACGGCCCCGATTCTAGCATTTCCCAAGCCAAGCAACCTTTTCGTGTTGGATACCGACGCGTCGGACCATGGAGTGGGCGCCGTGCTAAGTCAGATCCAGAACGGTCAAGAAGTAGTCATCGAATATTATAGCAAGACTTTCAGCCCGGCAGAACGCAATTACTGCGTAACCCGAAGAGAATTACTGGCGGTAGTTCGGTCCACCAAACACTTCCACCATTATTTGTACGGCCAGAAATTTGTTGTACGGACGGATCACGCCTCGCTTAAGTGGCTCCTCACCTTTCGGGAGCCGGAAGGCCAAGTCGCAAGATGGATAGAGAGGCTACAGCAGTACGATATGGACATTCAGCACCGCCCTGGGAAACGCCACGGTAATGCGGACGGGCTATCTCGCCGACCCTGCGGTAATTGTCGCATATGCGAGAAAGCGGAAGTAAAGGCTGGACGTGTACTTTACTTAGGAGTAGTGCCAGAGCCCTTAGACGATCACCAGAAGAAAGATCCTGACTTAGCAATAGTCTACGAATGGGTTGCGCAAGGAGAGAGGCCACCGAAGAGTTCGATTTTGGGTGAGAGCCCCGACGTTAAAGCTTACTGGCATCTATTTTCTCGTTTGCAGTTGGAAAATCGAGTGCTCAATCGAGGTCACCACCCAAAACGCCGGTCGTCTGCCGGTCATTCCGTCGGCGGTGCAGCTGGAAATACTACAGAGCGTCCACCAGTCACCCACGGGAGGCCACTTCGGCGTGAAGAAAACTTTGGCTAAGGCCAAGCAACGTTTCTATTGGATCGGCCTTAGCGCCGATATAGCCATATTCTGTGCCCGCTGTTTGAAGTGGCAGGCACGAAACGGACCGACCAGACGAACGGTCGGCAAGCTCCAACCCAGCGCAATTGGTGCCCCGTTCGAAAGGATCTCCATCGACATACTGGGCCCCTTGCCCACCACCGCCCGGGGCAACCGCTACATAGCTGTCGTCATGTGCTACTTTACAAAGTGGCCAGAATGCTTGGCACTGCCGGACCAAACCGCTGAAACTGTGGCACGCGCCTTAACGGAAGAGGTGTTTTGCCGATATGGAGTGCCATTCGTCCTGCACTCGGACCAAGGACGGAACTTTGAATCGGAAGTTTTCCGAGCCTGCCTACGACTAATAGACGTCGAGAAGACACGGACCACCCCGCTTCACCCTCAATCTGACGGAATGGTCGAACGTTTCAACCGCACGCTGCTCGGCTACCTGGCCAAGTTCGTAGCCGGCAATCAGCGGAATTGGGACGAGCGACTGCCGTGGGCATTGTGGGCGTATCGAGCCGCCCCTCATGAGGCCACCGGGCTCTCTCCGGCGAAATTAACCTTCGGGAGGGAAATCCGCTTGCCTTGCGAGCTGCTGTATGGCCAACCAACGCCCGTCGCGGAAACCTACCCGGCCTTCGTGGATAAGCTAAAATCTCACTTGCAAGATACGCATCGTATCGCAAGGGAACACCTGAAAGCCGCAGCAGAACAGCAAAAGATCCGATATGATCTTCGCTCCCATGTCGTACAATTCGAACCAGGCGATCTTGTATGGCTATACGCTCCTGTCAGAAAAGTAGGACGATGCCCAAAACTCCAATCGGACTGGACAGGACCGGCCACAGTGATTCGCAGTCATTCCGACCTAGTGTACGAAATACGTCATCCCGGCAAACGTACCACCAGGACGATACACGTCAATCGCCTCGCTGCCTACAAAGGAGCAGTCTCCGAATAAGTCGGCCAGGAGACTCGACTCTAAGAGGGGGGCAATGTAACGAAAATTCGAATTTGGCGCCCTTAGAGCCCTGGGCCAGGCTTATCGATAGTTGGAGTCCACCTCGATCGGCTGGACTTTGGACGGTGGGGAGACAGAGAACGAAGAAAAAGAAGAAGCATTGATTTTAAGCGAAAAAAATGGTAACAACGTGCCTACAAAGGTTAAGTTTTGGAATAAATCGGAAAAGTTGTAATAAAAACGTGTAGAGTGCATTAATCACGACGGACTCGCAGCTGCTGCCTCCCCTTAGCGGCCGCCTTATCAATTGGTCCCATTCCCCAACCTGAATAGGAAATCCGCTCGGCCCGCCGGTAGCAAAAATCTTGTTACAATACAAAGAACTCAAAAGTCCAAAGCTGCAGAAGTGTGACCGTATATTGCAAGCGTTTGGCCAACAACAAATCCCCGTGCTGGGTGAACTGCACACTGTGGCAAAGTGTGGCAATAAATCGGCAAATGTTGTCATAATCGTGGCAAATGTAGAAAACTCAAACAATCTGTTCGGAATGGATTTGTTCAAGACATTCAATTTCGAAATTCAACAAATTTCAAATGTGAGTGAGGCGCAGGGTTCTCAATTGACTGATCTTTGTAACAAGTACAAGGGAGTATTTGAACCGGCTATTGGTACAATAAGAAACTTTAAGGCAAGCATCTACTTAAAGCAAAATTTTGTTCCAAAATTCTACAAAAGCAGACAAATTCCATTTGCTCAAATGGAACAGTTTAAGGAGGAAGTAAAGCGTCTCACAGATGCCGGTATTTTGAAGGCAGTCAAGTTCAGCAACTGGGCATCGCCCATAGTACTAGCACCCAAGACAGGTGGAGCACTACGGATCTGTGGCGATTTTAAACAAGGTGTCAATTCTCAATTGGACATCGAACAATATCCGCTGCCAACACGTGAGTCTTTATTACATACAATCCGTCACGGCACTCATTTCTATAAAATCGATCTGAAAGACGCATATCTACAAATGGAGTTAGATGATGCAGCAAAAGAAATTATGGTCGTCAACACGCCGTTGGGCCTTTTCCAGTACCAACGTCTACCATATGGAATAGCGAGCGCCCCAGCTATATTCCAACGTCATTTGGAACAACTTCTCAGTGGCATAGAAGGTTGTGGAAATTATTTAGACGACATCATCATTTCAGCTCCAACAGTTGAACAGCACCTTGCTCGCCTCGAACAAGTCTAAAAGAGAACGGCATCAAATGCAAGAGGGAGAAGTGTTTCTTTTTGAGAAACGAAATTGAATATCTCGGCAGAAGAGTAAGCATCAAGGGCATCCTCCCGGATACCACGGGTCTAGAGGCTGTCAAACAATTGAAGCCTCCCACTAATCTACAGCAGCTGGATGCTTTCATGGGAAAAGTCAACTACTACTGCAATTTCATCCCCAACTTTTCTCAGTTAGCGTCTCCGCTTAATCAGCTAAGGAGGAAAAACGTAGTCTTCAAATTCGGCCCCGAACAGCAGCAGGCTTTCACAGCATTAAAAACGCACATTCTCAATGCTACAGAGCTAGCACATTTCAACGAGCATCTACCGCTTATTTTAGCCACCGATGCATCTTCATATGGCATTGGTGTAGTCTTGTAGTCTTCAAGCAGATGGCAAGGAAAGGCCAATAGCATTCGCATCAAAAACATTAGATGTCCATCAAGTTCGATACAGCCAAATAGAGAAGGAAGCACTTTCGATTATATTTGGGGTAAAGAAATTTCATCAGTACCTTTACGGCAGGAAGTTCATTCTCATTACTGATCATAAGCCATTGGTCACCATATTCAATCCAAGCAAGCATCTGCCAACAATGACTTCTAACAGACTTCAGCGTTGGGCTATAATTTTGATGGCCTACAACTTTGAAATTAAATATCGCAGCACCACAGCTCATGGAAATGCAGACGCACTCTCACGTCTTCCTATCAGCTCAGATGAAAAGTTTGACACGGAAGAGGCATGCTACAATGTCGTTGAGATGTCATGTCCCATAAATGCCGACATAATCAGGCAAAAGCTAAACAGCGACCGTATTCTGCACAAGGTCTATCAATTTGTATCTACTGGTTGGCCAGAACAACAGCATGATCTCGAGATATTGCCATATTTTAATCGTAGATTTGCCCTGACGGGTAACAACCTACTATGTCTCCATTCTGATGTGAATAGAATCATTTTTCCGGGAGCAGTACGGAATAATATTCTCAATCTCCTCCACGAGGGTCATTGGGGAATAGTACGAATGAAACAACTGGCTCGACAACATGTGTGGTGGCCAGGTATCGATGAGGAGATCGCTACAATTGCAAAGAATTGTAGCGTGTACAAGATAGGAAATCCAGCCCCACTAAAGCAATTCGAGAGCTGGCCAAAAGCGACATCCGCCTGGGAAAGGATACACATCGACTTCGCCGGTCCTATATTTGACTCCATGTGGTTAATCTGTGTCGATGCACATTCTCAGTTCCCGTTCGTAGTACAAATGACATCGACAACAACTGGAAACACTTTAGCCGCACTTTCAGCCATATTTGCTATTGAGGGTTATCCGAAGACTTTAGTCAGCGATAATGGGCCTCAACTCACAACATGGAATAAACCACATCACAACAACATCATTCCATCCAGCATCAAACGGACTTGCTGAGCGTTTCGTCCAAACATTCAAAACGTCCGTCAGCAAAAATATAAAGGATGGATATCAAGTCAACACAGCCGTAACGAAGTACCTCAGTTCGTATCGCTTCACACCTAATGCAGAAGGCAAAACACCAGCAGAACTTCTTCATGGTCGTCCGGTTCGCACGATCTTAAGTCAACTTTTCGAGAAGCGAACTGAAAGCAGAAACAGACCGCGAAATATTCTCCGAACCAGACGGTTTTTGCAAAAAACTATGCAAGGGGAGAAAAATGGATAAAAGCTATCATTGATCGGCCCATCGGTCGTATGTTATTTATCCTTCGTACATCCACAGGTTTCATCAAGCACCACATAAACCAGATAAAGCCTGATGACTGCAGTTCCAGCTCCAACGATGACAACCATCAGATTTGGTGGACACCTGAATTCTCAAGTCCGCCTACAAATCCAACAACACCAGCCCAAGAAGAAGAATCGTCATCAAATCCAATCCAGAATTCTCAATACATTTCTGGGTTCAACGAAGACCCGGGTTCATCTCAGCAAGAGGTTCTTCAGCCACCCCAGCAACGCCGTTCGGGTATCCCCATCCGTAGCAGCACTCGCGAACGCCGAGCAACCAGCCGCTACTCTCCTCAGGATCAGAGAAAGAAGAAAATTACTAACAAACCGTAATTTAAGGGGAGAGATGTGTTATGTATTAAAGAAATAAGAACAAAGCAATAAGGAAAATCAGCCATTTGTACTGTATACACACACACACACTAACACTATTACACCCGAATGTATGTATGCCTTCTCTCTTCAAATAAAGTCAGTTCTAAGCTAGTTCTCATCATGAACACAACGTTTTCTCCGTACTCAGACACAACAAAAGGGATTACAGCTAATCGATCTAAGAGTGAGAGCTGTCCGAGTCCGCTTTGTGCTACGTTTGTATGTATTGGTTAGTTCACTGCACTGCCCAATGCACTGCACTGACCGAACTGGGGCGACGAATAACTGTATAGACAGCAACGGTGTAAGTATGTATGTATGTATGTTTTGGCAGCGAACTGCGCGCAAAACGACGAAAAATTTGTTGAGGCTTTCGAGTGCTGTATATTTGACTCCGCTATTCAGACGATCACGTCGGGGTTACCAAATTGTATGTGGTGATAATGATTTTTATCCCCGATCGGCCGGGGATAAATAAAAATAAATAAAAACGAATAAATAATAACGCGGCGCAGAAATAAAATTAAGAATGTTCTTTTAATGATGTCTGAACGGCGAGTGGCGCTGCATGCAGCTCGGCAACTATAGATAACGCCGAGCATAGATAACGAAGAGAGAGCGAGCCTTGAGAGAGCGTTTAGTAGGGCAAGGAAGTGCAAAAATTTGCAAAAACAATTTTATGCAGCAATGGAATTTTACGGCTATTTGGCAAGTAACTATTCGGCGGGGGTCTGCTCCAAACAACATTAGTAGAATCTAAAAAATAAACACTATTTTAAAAAATGTACGAAACGATAATTTTTTTGCTTTTCCGGATTTCTTTGTCCGCTACTGTACAATGCTACTAAAAAAAACGTTCTTCAATTAACGTTAATCCACCAAACCTGGATAACACACGGCATTGTTGCTACACCCGATGAGCACAATGTTAAACAACATTAACATAGGGGTCTGGAATGCTCGCAGCCTAATTGCACATACAAATGAACTGGCTACCTTCTTCAACCGTCATGACATCGTCGTCATGCTTATTTCTGAATCGCATCTATACACAGGAAGAAACTTCACATTACAAGGTTATGAGTGCTACAGGGCGGCCAGAGGAATAGCAGCTGTGCTCGTTAAAAAGAGCATATCACACTACCATCATCATCCTATCAGTCTTGGGTCGATCCAGCTTTCGGCTGTGATGATTCAAACGCAACGTGGGGAGAAACTCGTTGTAGCTGCTTACCTGCTCCTAATATAGAAACGACTCAGAAGGGTGTTCATCAGAACCAACGACCCGCGAGTGGACATAATATACAGAAGAATAGCAAACAGAGTATGAAAGAAACTAGCGTCGAGGAAGGCTGAGGATGTGGGCAGAATGCTACGAGAAGCGACTGCTGACCAGAGTTCCAACTACGCACTCTGGAGAATCACTAGGCGGTTCAAGAGGCAAGCCACCCACAATTACCCCATCAAGAAGACCGATGGCCAGATCCCCAGAGGATAGTGCGGAGGCATTTGCATCAGACCTAGAGGATAGGTTTCAGCCTTACCAGACGGCTTTAGCGAGGACCTCCGAACTGGTAGCTAGCAAACTGGAAGAACCTCACCAAATGGAACTCCCAGTGGCTTCGATCACGCTACAGGAGGTTAAAGAAAACGTACGAATGCTCAAGTCCAATAAAGCCCCAGGCGATGATAAAATTGACAATCAAGTCACCTTAGACCTGCCCCATAAACGTCTATTGTTCCTGGTTCTCATTTTCAACTCGGCACTGAGGCTTGGCTATTTCCCCAAGGTATGGAAAAGAGCAAGAATGGTTCCTCAAAACCAACAAAGCACCAGATAACATGGACAACTAGAGGCCAATAAATTTTCTCACCACGTTTGAGCGATGTACATTTTTTGAAGAGACTGCTGGACACAGAAATGGTCAGGGAGGCAATACCCGTTTTCCAGTTTGACTTCAGGCTTCAACACGGCACGCCTGAACAGCTTCATCGAGTCACTGAAACCATTCTCCAAGGCTTCCACCGCAAGCTGTTCGTGATGGCAACGTACCTTGGCATTCAACAAGCGTTTGAGCGGGTATGGCAAGATGGACTACTTTGTAAGATCAAACCAATGATCAACCCCCAAATGTTCATGCTGGTCAGAAGCTTTCTAACCAAAAGAAGCTTTCGTGCGGCGCAGTTCGGCATTGCATCTTCACCCAAAACCATACGAGCTGGTTTGGTCAAACGGTTGTAACTTAGCCGTTTATTCATCCATTCTTACAAGCGATAACTTAAACGATGCCTAATTAATGTGTCTATCTAAAACTTAAAATAATATAAATATAAATGATATAAAATATTTTTTTTTCGACTTCTTGAACTTTTAAAATCAAAATTTCCGGTAAAAATACCAAAAAAAATAATGAAATTTGAATTTGAAAGCTTAATATTTTCCAGACGTTAAGCTGCAGCTTCAAAGTGACGAATTTGTCAGCTTTTCAGAACTACAAAGTTCAATACAACCAGTTATAAGAAACTTATAGTCTACACTACGGTTGAGTTATTGAGTCTCGGGCAAAACTGGAGTTTCGTTTACATGGGGAAGCATAGGGGAACTAGAGGTGACAAACAAGTTGAGTTTTGGTTGCGTTTAGTTGAGTTTGTCCGATTTCACTACACGACAAAATTAAACTTTTTTTTCCGCTGTCGCCCAAAATGACTTTTTCAGGTAGATTTGGAGATTTAAAATTTGTTTAAGAATTATGGTTTTTTTTCCAGTCTTAGTTTTTTTTTTAAAGAGTTTTTTAAAAATTTTGTATTTTTCTTCAGAGGTAGTGCTTCTATTTTACACATAACTTAATAGCCTATCGATATCGGAAAAGACGCAGAGAAGCAGAACTGCCGTTTACACTGCAGTGTCTTTGCATCTTGGAAGAGGAAGACAAATTTTGTAAACAAAATAAATAATGTTCGAAAATTAACGAAATATAAATATAAAAATACCGAGAAAAATTAAGAAATTTGAATTTGAAAGCTTATTATCTTCCAGACGTTAAACTGCAGCTACAAAGTGTCTGAGTCGGATTTATAGCTGCATTTGTAAGCTTTTTTAACTTAATTTAACTACAAAGTTCAATACAACCAGTTGTAGGAAACTTAAGTTATGTAAAAAATAGAAGCACTACCTCTGAAAAAATACCACATTTTTTAAACATTCTTAAAAAAACTTACACCATAAAAAAAAAATTCCATAATTCTTTATAAGATACTTAAGTTATGTGAAAAATAAAAGCACTACCTCTGAAGAAAAATACCAAAAGTTTTTAAACAGTCTTTAAAAAAACTAAACCATAAAAAAATACTGTAATTCTTTAAAAAATTGTAAATCTATTAGAAAAAGTTATTTTGACCGTCAGCGGAAATAAAAAGTTGAATTTTGTTGAGTAGTGTAATCGAACCACTTTTCTCCTCTTAGGATGTCGGAGAGCGGCTGGGCGATCTCCGCGAAATCTTTCACGAAGCATTTGTAAGGCCTAAGAATGATCTTATCCCAAACAGCGTCGTTTGCTTGACGTACTCCTAAGTAGCTTTCATTTTCTCAGTGTCAGTCCTTGTGCCTTCGCTTGTTTCGATAAAGCTGAGGTATTCTACTCTCGCTAAGTACCAGCATTTCTTAGCCCAAAGGGCAGTCGATAAAATTCATACTTCCCTCCATTTACGGAACAATTTTTTTTTTTCCTGTTGCGTTCAGCCAAAGTTATTTTGGTGGTATCCGGATTTTAGGTCGAGAATTGTAAGGTACTTGGCCGTTCCCAGATTTGCCACCCATTGGATAGGAGTACAGCTTGGATTAAATGACTCGTCGTCCATCGTGCGAATGGTGGTCACGACCGAAGTGTTCTAAGGCAGTGACCCGTTAGGGTCGGCAAACGCCTTTTTTCTTTTCTTCAGCATCTGCATGAAGCTTGCGTTTATGTCTGGAGGTGCGTCGACGTCAATAACGATAGTATGGTTGACGTCTGTGCAATTGTGGAATTTGATCAATTTGTTCCGCTCTTTTAGGATGTAGCCCCCACCTGCGTTAGCAGGTCAAGGCCAATAATGCCGTAAAAATATGTTTCTCAATCTTATCATAGTATTCGGTCAATGACATGTTTCCCTGTCGCATGGTCGCCAGTCTCTGCTGTATTTCGCCTGCCGGCGTTTTATCTGAATAAGAGCTGTCTAGCTTGTTAATTATGGCTTTGAAATTCAGGACCATGTTAAAGGACGACAAAATGTTATTTGCGGCCCCTTTCACCTTGTTCCTTATTATTCCGGTTGTAATGAAGTGTCCATACCTTCGTATGTCTCGAAAAGTTCGATTGCGGCAGCGCTGCCTGGCGCCAACCGACATAATCTACCTGCTTTCCATCGAAAGCGACCATGTATAATGGTTGATCGCATACGACCTTGGGCATAAGTTGTACTTCCTTGAATACTTCTTCTTTAAGCACAGATTGGTCTGCGCATGATTGGTGTCAAATTCAGCCCGTGGACGCTGGTTAGCGGAGTGGTTTGCTTGGGAAAGCTCCGTTCGCAATTGTTTTACTTCGGCCTGAAATGTTGTAGCCTGACTTGCCAAAGCGTCTGTCCGAACTGTTGCAGATTCATGTTGTCTGGTTTTTTCTGTATTTTTCATATTTATCGTTTCTATCCTCTCTATAGCTCATGAGCTGCGATCTGTCTTGACAAGCACCTCGACCTGCAATTTATACCCCAGTACCTCCCTTTACCAGTCGCGTCAACAAATTCTAGTCGGGCAGAAATGGTACCGCTCAATTTCACAATTATGTAATACTTTTATTTATTTCTTGTTTCTAACAATAGCTGACATTTTTTACTTTTTATGTTCTGGCTGTTCAAGGTTGCCACTAACTCCGGTTGAGCGGAGTTAAGCGTCCTTATTTTCTAAATTTCAGGTGTTTCTTGTTTGAATTTTTTCTTCTTTTTTTTACCTCATCATAGAGGGGACTTGAGGGTGCACTAGGAGAGGTTTCACTTATTCCGACAAAAAAAACGTATAAAGTATTTGTTGGATATTTTCCTTTCTCTTTTTTTTTTTTTTTTCTCTGCACATTTTTTCTATTCATACACTTTTGCAGTATTTCACACGACCGTTTACTATGGGTTCTTAGACCAGTTGGGCGACAATTAAATATTAGTTGTTCCCAATTATGATCATCAATACCAAGACATCGGCCAACGGCCGTTGCTTCTTTCTGGGTGTTACACACATCTTGACTTCCTGAAATCCTGTTGAAAAATTATCATCTCTAGCAATGCACGCATGTATTGACATACATATGAATATGTAAGCGTATGAGTGAGAGACGTGACGAGACGACGTTCTCTTTTTTTTTTCCCTCTTTTCGGTCTTTATCTGCCTGCGAGCAGAGCATTGTATTTAGTCACAAATAAACCTTACAAATTAACGGTTGCGTCTTTAGTTTTCGGTACAAAAAACTTTCCTTGCTACGGCAGCAAAATTCTGTCCAACAAATCCAACGTATGAAGCAGCGTTAAAAAATCTGGTTTGCAATCGGACTTTTCTAAGCAAAATCGAAATTTTCCTTATTAAATACTTTGTGCTACAATAGATACTTGACCAAATGCAAGCTTAACTTTAATGGCGATCCTAAACAATTCTTCAGGTTTGTTAACTCTAAACGTAAATCTTCTCAATTTCCTTCATCTCTAAACTTAAATGGTAGTTATGCTGATAATGATGGTGATATTGCTGACCTGTTCGCTTCGTTTTTCCACCGTTGCTACTCTGTCCCTTCTATTAACCTTCCCTCTATCTTAGCCTCATCAAACGACTTTAGTAGCAGATACTCATATCCTATCCCTTTAAATAGTTCTAGTTGTATCTGTCCCCCCTTCACTATGATGGTCTCTTAACCAATTTAAAATTGTGCAAGTTTTCGTTCTCCACTAAGCCAGACTCGGTTCCGAGCGCTGTTCTTCAACTTTGTGTGCCCTTCCTAAAACTTTTCAACTTGTGTCTACTTTAACTCCTCTCTATCTCAAGGTAGTCATCTGCGTTCCTTGCTATTTAACCTATTTATTAACGATCTTTTCCAAATGTTATCTCATTCCCGTGTCCCAATGAATGCTGATGATGAAAAGCTATGTTTTTCCTACAGTGATTCCTTGTCCCCACTATCACTGCAATCGCATCTTGACGCTCTTAACAATTGGTAACAATTGAGAAATAATAGTTCTCCAGGAATTTGTTCTACTTAAAGAATAGGAAATCCAGAAATATTTGCCATCCTTTTCCAGTCATCTTACTCCTCTCTCTCTCCTCTCCCAACAGCCTTTTTCTACCTTATTTTGAGAAAACTGTTGTGCCTGAAGTCTTTGAAAAATTCTTTTTTTGCGGATACTGATAAAGTGCCAAGTAGCATTTTAACACATTGTGCCCAGTTCCTTTCCAACCCTTAACCATTATTTTCAATCTTTGGAACATTTTTGTCTCCCAGTAATTTGGAATGAGTCCTACATCATTCCGCTTCACAAAAAAGGTTTTAGATCCAACATAGAAAATTACCGAAGTATTGCAAAGCTCTCAGCCATTCCTATGCTTCTTGAGTTCCTGGTTATCCGGCAATTGCAACATCTTTGTTCTAGCTTGATATCTCACAACATGCTTTTTTTAAACATCGGTAAACATCTACCAATCTGCTCGAGCTTTGCTCCATAATCAACTGTGCATTTCAGTTCGGTTTGCAGACCCACATCATTTTTTCGGATTTTAGGCAACGCATTTGATTCGGCTAACCATAGTCTACTAATTCAGAAGCTGTCCTTATTAGGTTTCTCTAGTAATCATCTAAGTTGGGTTTCGTCGTATCTTTCAAATCATACAAAACGGGTCTTATTTACTAATGTTTTGTCAGAGATTGTTAAAGCTACATCTGGTGTGCCACAAAGAAGTCAATTGGGTCCGCTCCTTTTCATTTTATTTGTGAATGACCTACCCCAAGCTATAACATTCTCTCCTACATTAATGTATGCATATGACGATAGAATCTGTTTGCCCTACTCCGACTGGAACTTCCACACACACCTTCAGCTGGATCTACATGAACTGCTATTGTGGTGTTCAGTTAATCTTATTTTTTTGAATCCTTTAAAATCCAAGCATTTTATTTGACATTTGACAAGCATGATATTTTATCTTCATGCTCCACATTTTGTACCGTTTTCTCTTGGTAATCATGTTTTGGATCGAATTTCGAGTTCAAATGATCTTGGAACATTATTTGATCATAAACTGTATTTTAATAGTCATATAGAGGCGACAGCTAATAAAGCTAAGGGTGTTCTAGCGTTGATCAAGCTTTAATCCAAGGAGTTTGACGAGTCGTATGTGATGTTTGGTCATAAATTTCGTTAGTGCGCCCGATTTTGGAGTATTGCTCCTGCATGTGGAGCCCACACAGTGTAAGGAGCAACAAGCTAATCTCGAATCAGTGCAGGAACAATTTTTAATTTTCGCTCTTCGTAATTTACAGTGGGACTCTGGTAGAATCCTGCCAACTTACCGATCTAGGCTACAACTTTTTGACCTACCTTCGTTAAACCATCGCAGAATATGCAATGGGGTATTGTTAGCGCACAGCCTCCTTCTCGGTGTGGTGGACTCCCAAACTCTCTTGAGTGAGATTGAACTAACGGTTCCCTGTCGTTCTACCCGTACTTTAAGGCCTATCAGATTAACCTTATTTAGGTCGAACTATGCCCAGCATGAACTATTCAGAGTTTTACGAGCATGCTATAATTATAACACCCTTTTCCATATCGTATCCCCTGAACTAAACCTTAAAAATATAGCACTACATATTTACAACCACCTGAATTCAGCTAATCTGTAATTTATTTTATTTTTATCTTTAGTTATCTTTTTAATTTTAATGTCATTATAAGCTGATAATAGTTAATTAATACAATAAATAAATATGTGCTCGCCGCTGCGGACAGCAGAAGCGCAGGGAAGAGTGCTATGTGTTATATAAACACCGTAACTAAGTGTATTCTTTAAGTACCGTAGGAACATTGGATATTCTCTATATGCGTACACTACAGGCCAGTCAGGCAGTAATCAGTTACAGGGACAACATTGTAATGTTCCCAATCATTCCGAGTAGAGAAGAATGATATATCATGAAAGGAAGATAAGATCACATCACAGTGCCTCGCCCCATCCTTATACATAGAATAGTAATTCACTTCTTAGATACACATACAAATACACGTGAATGCTATTCGGGCTGACAAATGCAGTTTATGAAAACGGATACTGAATTCCTTGCGCATATAGTCAGTCCAGAGGGAATAATACCTGTTGAGCCAAATACCGTGCCCTATAATATTAATATTAGAAAAATGATAAAATGCTGAAATGTTATCTTGAAGTTATTCATGTTATTGACTCTTATACAAACGAAGCTTATGCTGTCAGCGGCCGCTCATGAAGGGGGCGACGCTACTAGAATAAAACTCTCTTATTCTGAAGTCGAAACAGCGCACAAGTATTTTCTGTCGGTCTGTCCTGTTCCCGTGTCCCGAAATATTCTTATCAACTGTGCTTAACGGCACAAACAGTGTTTAAGTGCATAATTTGGATTTGCACCATACATTTTGGTGCCCCCGGATGGACTTTGGTATTCGTACTGGATAGAAGTTGGACTGGATCATACTTGACGCTTTGTTGGATATCACCATTGGATATCATCCCTCGCTCGTTGTTGTTGCTGTTCCTGCTCGTCATTGGACCGCTGGACCGTCGCATCGCTAACTCTTGGTGCTGATCTTGGGTATTCCTGGTTGGTATGGACATGCATCGTTGTTCGAATTACCCTCAACAAATGCCACAGGAAAAGTAAAAAGCCCAATAGAATTACCAACAATAAAACGTCCTGTTAATAAAGTATTTAACAAAGTGAAAGGCCAGTTATATGTATGTATACCTTCATATAAACTTACACATATTGTTTAACTTGAGTGATCACTGTACTTGTGGTCATCGACACCTCAAAGAGGAGCCGACAAGCAAAGAAAAAACGGCAATAGTTTCGCACGCAAGCTCTGACCGCTGCACATCATTCCTCCCCCTCGCCCGTCGTCGTCACAGATTTTCGTTAATGCTTTGCACGAACGGTTTATGCTAGCACTTTCATTTTATGCATAGTTCTGTGCTCTTTCGTTTTCTTGCTGTCGTAACGGCCAGTATAGCCGATCATAGCAACGTATTGCATCGCATAGCAGAGCATAGCCAGCAGAGCCGAGCCCCTAAGTTTTATGCTTGTTGCAGCTATTTCGTTTCGCTCTCTCTATCTCTCGGCAATAAAACACAGCATAGCAGCCAGAGAGCTAAGTCTCCAATTTGAGATCGGTAAATCTTGTTCGTGGAGCCTTTCTCACTCAGTTCAGAAACTGTTCCCATCACAGCGTCCGTTCTCATATTTGGAGCGAACGTAGACTTGAGTGATTTTTCGCATTCGCTCGTCTCACTCAATCCAGCAGCTTGTCCCATCGCATCAGATGTTCGAATCGTTGAGTTCATTAGAGCCTAGTAAAGGTTGAGTGATTCTTGAGTGGAATCTAGTGTTTAATAAAAACAATTATAAAGTAGATTCACAATGACTGGAAAACGTCGTGTTGGTTCCGGTAGCAATACGTCTATCGTCGATGGAGACGATTCAGGTGAGCTTCTGAGGAAGTTAAACGCAGTCAAACGGGATATTGACAGAACTGCAAAGGCAGTTCAAAACAACAATATCTCATCCAAGCAATTCGAGCTGGAATGTCGCTTAAATATATTAGATGGCTACATAGATCGCGCATTCTTTTAGCAGTTGCAAATCGATGATATCGATCCAGATTTAGCATCGCGTTCCGAGCTCGAAGAATTGTGCGTGTCAACTAAAGCGTTGTTAATGGCTATTAAAAGACCAAATCCGCCTACTTGTTTGAACGAATCAGTTCTAAATACCACCATGTCACATACAAGGCACCTGCCCAAGATGAAATTGCCCGAGTTTAGTGGGAATTATTCTGAATTCAAAAATTTCATTGGTTTGTTTTCAAGCATTATTGATAGTGACATGTCTTTAAGTAACGTCGACAAGTTCAACCATCTCTTGAATTGTTTAGAGAACGAAGCATTAGGCACTGTAAGGCTTTCCCGGTGACAGAACAGAACTATTGCAAGGCTCTTTAGGCTTTAAAGCAGGTTTATGACAACGAGTGTCTCATGTTCCTTGATGGCGTAGCTAAACTATTTGAGTTACAGGCGATGCAGGCGTCGTCGGCAAGTGCATTACGGTCACTTATTGACACGGCATCTGCCATATACGAGTCATTACTGTCAGTTGGGAATGACAAGGTTATTGCTCACGCCCTGCTAATACACCTTGTTCTGTCGAAAGTTGGCACAAAAACTTATTCAAGATGGAAAAAAAATTTGGATTACCAAAAGGTTCCGCGGTGGCCGCAATAAATAAGCGCTATCAGCATTTGTCGGCTGAAGAATCCACTTCCAGGCGGTTAAGGGGTCGTAAAGGCTCGCAAGAAACCAAAAATAGGCATTCTGGGAAAACAGCGTTGGCTGTAGCCCAAGCAAGCAGATACTAGGACACAAATTGTGCGTTCTGCAAATCAGCTGATCATGGCAGTACGAACTGCTCGTCTTTCTCAGCAGCGTCTGTCATGACTCGATTCAGATTTGCCAAGGGATTTCCGCTTTGCATTAATTGCTTGCGAAGAGAGCATAGTGTCTCAGCCTGCATGTCGATACACTGCAGAGTATGCTCAAAGTCTCACCACACATTGTTGCATCGCTTGGGTCTCAGGGATCCGTGGCAGCTGAAAGGTCGAATCAGTTGTCGTCAAATCATGCCATGGCATCTTATTCTGACCAGGTAGTTTTGGCCACAGCAATTGTGGACATTAAAGGTGGCTCCAATCAGCGACAGCCAGCCAGGGTACTGCTGGATTCTGGCTCACAAGTAAATTTTATTACCCAGGAGCTCGCTCGGAATTTACAACTTAAACGAATTCGTAAAGACATAAGCTTATTGGGAATCGGAAAGGCGAGCATATTTGCATACCAAGTGGTGCAGTGTGCTCTCGAGTTCAACAATTCGAAATAGCCACTGACTTCGTTGTTTTAAAGCTTGCTGACAATTCCTAACCTTTTCCCACTGGCCAATCCAGGTTTCCATAAATCCCAAAGAGTGGATCTGCTGCTAGGAGCTGACGCATTCTTTGAGATATTGAAAGATGGCCGATTCAAACAACAAAACACGCTGACGTCGCAAAATACGGTCTTTGGGTGGGTGGTGTCTGTTCGCTGCAGATCCAACGGACCCCGAAGCAACGAAGCATGCTCTATGGTGAGCACGTTGCACAAGTTTTGCCCTCTACAAAACCTCGTCAAACGTTTTTGGGAGTTGGAAAATGCGTCTATAGAAAGACTGTATACCCCCGAAGAAACTATGTGTGAAAAATCGTTCGTTGAGTCCATCACACGATTACGCTACGGTCGATTGCAAGTTTCTTTGCCATTCAACATCTCTCTTCAGCCCGACATCTCTCGGTTCGTCATTCGAGACAGCAAGAAGACGATTTTTATACCCGGTACTCGAAGAGTATAGGATAACGGTTGTGTGTAACGCACAGAAGGAAGCGTTTCCGACCCCATAAAGTATATATATTCTTGATCAGCATCAATAGCCGAGTCGATATAGCCATGTCGGTCTGTCCGTCCGTCTGTCCGTCCGTCCGTCCGTCCGTCCGTCCGTCTTCATTTGCGCCTATATCTCAGAGACTATTAAAGCTAGAGCAACAAAATGTTGTATCCAGGCTTCTGTGTTATCACACTACTCCGAATATATTTCAAAATTTCGCCCCGCCCACTTCCGCCCACACAAAAGACGAAAATCTGTGGCATGCACAATTTAAAAGATACGAGAAAACTAAAAACGCAGAATCATAGAGAATAATCATATCTATCAGAGTGTTGAATCTGGATCAGATCGGAATATTAATATAGCCACTATGAAGAAAACCATTGCGAAAGTCATCGTTCCCTCTCGCTCTTTCTCACACGCGACGCTGTCTTCTTTGCCTATTCGTCGAAATGAGCGCGTAGATCTCAGAGACTATAAAAGCTAGAGCAACCAAACTTTTTATCTGAGCTCCTGTGATATCACTTTAATACAAGTGTATTTACAAATTTTGTCACGCCCCCTTCCGCCCCCTTCCGCCCCCACAAAGAACGAAAATCTGTGGAATCCACAATTTTTAAGATAAAAGAAAACCAAAAACGTAGAATAATAGAAAATTACCGTATCTACCAGATTGCCGAATCTGAATCAGGTCGGATCAATATTATAGAAAAATGGAACCAAATGATTTGCAAAGAACTCATTCCCTCTCTCTCTGTCGCACACATTTACACGTCTCGAATGAGTAGATCTACATGTTCATGAAGAAATGTAGAAGCTGACGCTGCCAACGCTGCCGACGCTGCTAACGAAATTTCAATTGCCAGGGAGCAAAAGAGGGTGTCATTTTTAAAGCTTAAATCCACAGAGTTATACGAAAAAATGAAAAGGTTCGCTGCTGACTGCCGGAATGAGTCTATAGTAGCAGACTATTATATGCTCGTTGTAAAGCAAGAGCAACTCGATAAGCTGATCGGAAAGTTTGAAATGCTCCACACCGAGCTCGAGGAATTGGATCAAGCCAAGATTCATAGTGGATTAGGTGATATGTTCGAATCGCTTGCCAGTACGGTGAAGGCGTCAATTATGCGGGAAATAGCAAAGAGTAGCGGACACATGCCTCTTCCACCATGGCTGGAGGAAACATCACCGCTGATTTTGCAAGCTTGCAATTTCTACCTCGACGTAGACAGGTACCATCCCTGCCTCCTATACAACTGCCAACTTTCAGCGGAGGATATGCTAACTGGACCGATATCTACTCCACGTTTGTAACCATCATAGACAACCATCCTGATCTAACCAATGTAGAGAAGTTTCAGCATTTGCGTTGCTGTCTGCGCTATGCGGCTTTAGAGACTGTGCGGTCGCTGGAAATTTCGGACGGCAATTATAACGTGACTTTACAATTATTAGAAAGATGGATTAATAATCGACGATTAGTATTTCAGGCACATATTAATGAGATCCTAGGGCTCCAGGCTGTCGAAAATAGTTCAGTAGTAATGCTTCGAGAGCTGTCGGACGGATTCAAAGCTCATATGAGTGTGCTTCAGAGTTTGGGCACTTCTAAGCAGATCGCAGGATGCATCATCGTGCAGGAGCTGCTTCGGAAACTTGATCCAGCGAGCCAAGCCAAGTGGGAGGAGGGATTTGAGAAGCCAGCGTATGCCAACTCGATTCCGTCGTGGGAATATAGGCCTCGTTCCTGGAACAGCGATGCAGATCATTGGAGACAGTGGATTTGGCTATGCGCCGAGCATTCAAGTGGGCAAGAATAGAAGATATAACAATTCCAGGTCCACCTTAGTTGCAACTAGCCAAACCTTCTCAGGCTGCGTGCTCTGCAGCAACAGCGCTCACGAAGTCCAGTACTGTCCGAAGTTCAAGGCACTGTCCCCTGAAAATCGCCATAAAGAAGCCAAACGACTGTCCATTTGCATTAATTGCCTTAGAACCCTCTTGACACTCATAATTGGAACATTCCGCCAAACATACCACTAGCGGATCCGGAGTTTTATAGGCCTCAGCGCGATGATCTATTAATTGGAGCAAGTCTGCTTTACGACTGTTGGTCAGATTAAAGTACTGCCAGGATTTCCTTCAATTCAGAAAACTCGCTTGGGATGGGTCGTGTCTGGAGCCTGTTCTCGTTTAAATGGATCGTCTTTCATGGTTGCTCGCGCGTCGGCCGTTATTGCCGAGGATAACAATCCAGATGAGCAACTTGAAGTGCTTCTTCAGAGGTTTTGGGAGGTTGAGAATTACATCGAACCAATAGTAAAATCTACCAAAGAAGAGCTGGATTGTGAAACGAATTTTGTTCAGCATGTCCGTCGATTACAAAATGACGATTAATGTGCTCGGCTGGCAGCTAAATATAGTTTGAATCTCTTGGGAGAATCTAACAATCAAGCGCGTCGCAGCTTCCTGCCCCTTGAGCGAAGGTTAAGTCGTCGCCCTGATGTGAAGGCTCAGTATGCTGCTTTTATAAATGAGTATCTTGACTTAGGTCATATGTCTCCTGTTCCTGTTCAATCTATTAGCAACTGCCGACATTTTTTACCTCACCATTGCGTCATAAAAGAAGAGAGTTCTACGACCAAGCTTCGGGTCGTTTTTGATGGATCCGCTTCAACTTCATCTGGCTTCTCCTTGAATGATGTTTTAATGGTTGGGCCCGTAATAACATAAACTCTTTCATATTATTGCTCAATTTCGTTCATACGCAGTTGAGATTATGAGTGATATCTGTAAGATGTATCGGTGTGTAAGAGTCTTGCCCGAGGACAGCAACTTGCAGTTTATTCGCTGGAGAAACTCCACGCAAGATGACTTGCGCGTGTTTCAACTGGATACCGTTACTTATAGGACGAAGTCTGCCTATTTATCTGCCTCCTATTTATCTGTGCGAGCGATGCACCAGTTGACAACCGACGAGCAGGTAGATTTTCCAGTTGGAGCTGAAGTTCTTCGCCGTGACTTCTACGTGGATGATTTAATATCTGGCGCCAGATCTCAGGAAGAGGTCATCCTCATTCGTGAGCAAACTGCTAGAATCTAGGGGTCAGTTCAGATTGGGGAAATGGTGTTCGAACGTGCCCACTGTGCTGGATGAAGTTCCTGATGAGGACAAGAAAACTTACTTAAAGTTCGATGACGGCAGCCATTTTACTAAGACTCTAGGACTCGCTTGGGATCCGATTTCTAATAAACTTTTATTTTCGTTCTCGGCCCTGGAATCGTCTCCCTGCAGGCGCTCTGTGTTATCAACAATAGCGCGGTTCTACGATCCTCTCGGACTTGCTGGTCTTTTAATTACAAAATCAAAAATCTTTCTTCAGCGTTTGTGCAAAGAGAATTTAGCCTGGGATGAAAGCCTTCAAGCCTCACTGAGCACTGAGTGGCAGGAAATATGCAGCAGTTTTGGCCAGGTTCGTCGACTTGAATTTCCTCGCCTTGTGCTCCTTCCAGACTCCGAGCTAGAAATTCACGGATTCTGCGATGCCAGCATCGAGGCATTTGGTGCATGCATATATGTCGTGTCAAAAGGTCAGTATTCCAGCAGTCACTTACTTGTGCCAAATCTTGTGTTGCTCCGTTGAAGACACTTACGGTGCCAAAGTTGGAGCCGAGTTGCTGGCTAGGCTCATATCTGAAATATCCGGAATAAATGTCTTTAAGGGAAGTTGTTACTGTTGGTATGATTCTGCGGTTGCACTTTCCTGGATTCGGGACGAGTCGTCAAGATTTAATATATTTGTCGCAAAGAGAGTAGCAACGATTCAGGAAATGACCGACAACATGACATGGCGTTATGTTCCCACAGCGTTAAACCCAGCCGACATTCTCTCTCGAGGGGCTCTTCCAACTGAGCTGAAGGAGTCTACCCTTTAGACTCCTGGACCTCCATTTCTATGCGGCCCCTCAGATGACTGGTCGCCCAGTCGCCCCGGATTAGCCAGCTCTTGAGCTTCGCCGGAGTACTCTTCTGGTAAAATCTCCCTACATTGACATTGTAGCTGACTACAAGTATGCGGATTCGTTTGGTTCTTTGCAACGCGTTTTCGGAAACATTCACAAGTTTTGCAAGCGCACTCGGCACCCCGGACTCATTGTCTCGGACATTGAACATGGAACCCAGTTTTTGCTGGGACTAGTCCACCGTACTCAGTTATGGGAGGAGGGGATCAGTTTTCCCATCTAGCTCACTTGCATCATTGTCGCCATTCATGGATCAGTTTGGTCTGCTCAGGGTTGACGGTCGACAGAAGAACTCTTCTTGCCCAGCAGCCATCCACTAATTCTTTCCATAATCTCTCACTTTCATGAGCGGAGTCTGCACGCTGGGCCTCGAGCTTTGCTTGGACTAATTCGACCCCAATATTGGCCCATTGGGGGAAGGAAGACGGTAAACACGGCAGTGAACAAGTGCGTAAGATGCTTTCGAAGCCTAGAGTATTGGAGCATATTATGGCGGATCTTCCAAAGGAGCGGCTCGACGGTTCTCATGCCTTTGAGATCACAGGCGTCAACTTTTCTGGGCCATTTTCTACAAATCGGAGGCACGCAATAAGGGCCCAGTCAAGTGTTACGTCTGTGTCTTCATTTGCTTCGCTACCAAGGCTGTTCATCTGGAGCTGATTATGGATTTATTTACACTTGCTTTTCTTCATAGACTAAAGCGATTCATATGCACCCGACGGAGCCGCGAAAAATTTAGTCAGATAACGCAAAAAATTTTGTCGGCGCTAGGAATGAGCTGATGGAGTTAAAACGCCTGTTCCTCAGCGATGACCATCAGAAGGCTGTGCTGGATTTTTGCTTAGTGGAGTCTATAGAGTGGCATTTCATTCCTCCGCGCTCTCCGCATTTTGGTGGCCTGTGGGAAGCTTCAGTTAAGATGGCCAAGTACCACTTCTACCGTGCGATAGGCAGCTCGGGTCTTGGATTTGACGAACTGCGGACTTTGTTATGCCACATCGCGGCCGTAATTAATTCAAGACCTTTATTCTCAATTTCAGAGAGCCCTGCCGATCTTGATGTTTTAACTCCAGCGAATTTCTGAATGGTGGCCCTCCTGCTTCGTTCACTGAGCCAGGCGTCACACGGCTTAAATTCGATCGCTTGGACAGCTGGCAGCGCGTTTCATACCTGCAGCAGATCTTCGCTGCATCAACGCACAAAATGGCGCACTGCAAAGCCCAGTTTGGCAGTCGCAGATATGGTCTTTGTCAAGGATGAGAATCTTCCTCCCATGAAGTGGCCCCTGGCGAGGGTGGTCGAGCTTCTACCCGGAAGTGATGGCGTTTCCCGAGTCACCGTGCTGAAGACCTCATCTGGACTTACAAAACGAGCCGTCAACTAGCTGTGTCTGCTACCCCTTAAAGATGCTGTTGAAGGACAGGGTTTGAGCGGGAAGTATTTCGGGTCAAGCAGTATAGGTTAGGTTAGGTTACAGCGGCTGCCAGACCCACCGGGAGCCTGGCACACTTAGGCCGTTACCGTTACTCGCATTGTGAGACCTAGAACTCAACATTTGTCCCAGCCTGCGGCTCTTACAAAGTTAGCTATCTTCCTGGGACATATGGTGGACATTTCAGAGATGTCTAATATGAAGGGCGTACCCAGGTGCTGCAGCCTTCTTCTGCTGAGAGCAGGGCACGAGCAGAACAAGTGTTCCACCGTTTCCTCCTCTTCCTCATCTCTGCAGCTACGACAAAAGTCGTTGTATGGGGCTCCCAGTCTATTAGCGTGGGTACCTATTAGCCAGTGCCCCGTTAGAGAGCGCGTGACTACGCTGCACCCTCGTCTGCCGAGCTTGCATAGCTCCGAGGTGCGCTTCCTATCTATGGTTGGCCATGTCAGCCGAGTAATTCGACAACGTGGTACTGATTGCCATTTGTTGTCTATTAATTTCTTATATATATCCTTTATTATGAGCCTACAAGTGGCCATCGGCATACGAGTATCCTCCTTGTCTTGGAGAAGGGGGATTGTAGTGCCAATTCTGGCCAGCTCGTCTACTATACAGTTGCCTTCGATGTCCCGGTGACCCGGGACCCATATAAGGCTGATAACAAATTGCTGAGCCATCTCGTGGAGAGATTTGCGGCAATCTGCAACCGTGGCCGAGTTAGCAGAGATCGCATTAAGCGATTTGATTGCTGCTTGGCTATCACTGTAGATGTTTACGCGATTTTCCATGTCGGTAGTCACCTGAAGGCAGTTTAGGGCTTCCTTGATTGCAATGACCTCCGCTTGGAAGACGCTGCAGTGATCAGGGAGTCTAAAGGAATGCCTGATGTTTAGCTGTTCAGAGTATACGCCTCCTCCGACCCTGTCGTTCAGCTTTGAACCATCTGTGAAGATGTCTAGGGCCCCTTCTGGGCCTGGATGTCACTCACTCCACTCGTCTCTGTGGGGGATAATTGCATCGAACGGGGTGTCTGTATATTCCCTTGGGACACAGTAATCCGTCCTTGTGGGGACGGAACTGTTGTTTAGTATTGAGGAGTGACCTGTGTGCTGTGATGCCCATTGGTCGGAGTCTCTAAGACGAATTGCTGCCATCTGTGCCCTTTCCTTCCTTGCAAGGGCAAGGCTTGGGAGGCATAGAATGGAATCCAGCGCATCATTTGGGGTGAAGCGAAGAGCTCCACTGATGCAGAGGGCGGCTGTTCGTTGTACTTTATCGAGCTGTTTAGTGATCGTCCTTTTAGATAAGGCCGGCCACCATACTGTAACTCCATAAAGTATTATTGGCCTAACTACAGCTTGATATAACCAATTGACTATACTTGGGTTCATGCCCCATTTCAAGCCAACAGCTTTTTTGCAAGTGTAGAGGGCTATCGTGGCCTTCTTCACTCTGTCTTTGATGTTTAGGTTCCAGTTTAGCTTTTTGTCAATTACCACCCCTAGGTAGCTGGCACTGTCGCTAAAGGAAAGCTTGCATCCATTTAATATTGGGGGGTTTAGAGACGGAATCCTGTATTTCCTTGTGAATAGCACAAGTTCTGTCTTTGAGGGATTTACTCCAAGACCTCGCAATTCTGCCCATCTTGACAGTCTCGCGAGCTTTGCGGTCATTAGGTCGCAGAGTGTTTGAGTGTATTTGCCCGAGAAGATAAGTGCCACGTCATCCGCGTATGCCACAACTCCGCAACCCCCCCCTTCCAGGTCGCATAGAATCTTGTTGACTGCTATGTTCCATAAAAGGGGGGATAGGACGCCACCTTGCGGTGTGCCTCTACTGACATACCTTGTCTGGGTGGACGATCCCATCGATGATGTCACCGTCCTGCATGTGAGCAATTGATCAATGAGCATCACCAAGTGACGGTCCACCCCAAGGTCAGTCAGCGCTTCCGTGATGGCACCTGGTATGACGTTGTTGAAAGCTCCCTCGATATCTAGAAAAGCTATTAGAGAGTATTCTTTGAGGTGTAGAGATTTCTCTATCCCCGAAACTACTTTGTGAAGTGCCGTTTCCGTGGATTTTCCTTTCCGGTAGGCGTGCTGTGCTCCTGACAACAGTTGAGGATCTATAGTTGTCCTCAATTGTAGCCCGACTAGTCTCTCGAAGGTTTTGAGAAGGAAGGATGATAGACTGATCGGTCTAAAGTCCTTTGGTGTCGAGTGCGAAGCTTTACCTGCTTTAGGGATAAAGACTATTTTTGCCTTAAGCCAAGCGTGTGGTATACTCCCCACTGCCAGTATCTTCTTGAAGATACTTTGTAGCCAGTTGATGGCCGTGTCACCGGCTTTCTGTAAATGGGCCGGCATGATCTGGTCCGGACCAGGGGATTTGAACGAATTGAAACTGTTAATTGCCCAGCTTATGTTCCGTTTTGAGAAGATATGCTCCAATGAGGTGATCGGATTGCAATGATTGATTGATTGCAATGACCTCCGCTTGGAAGACGCTGCAGTGATCAGGGAGTCTAAAGGAATGCCTGATGTTTAGCTGTTCAGAGTATACGCCTCCTCCGACCCTGTCGTTCAGCTTTGAACCATCTGTGAAGATGTCTAGGGCCCCTTCTGGGCCTGGATGTCACTCACTCCACTCGTCTCTGTGGGGGATAATTGCATCGAACGGGGTGTCTGTATATTCCCTTGGGACACAGTAATCCGTCCTTGTGGGGACGGAACTGTTGTTTAGTATTGAGGAGTGACCTGTGTGCTGTGATGCCCATTGGTCGGAGTCTCTAAGACGAATTGCTGCCATCTGTGCCCTTTCCTTCCTTGCAAGGGCAAGGCTTGGGAGGCATAGAATGGAATCCAGCGCATCATTTGGGGTGAAGCGAAGAGCTCCACTGATGCAGAGGGCGGCTGTTCGTTGTACTTTATCGAGCTGTTTAGTGATCGTCCTTTTAGATAAGGCCGGCCACCATACTGTAACTCCATAAAGTATTATTGGCCTAACTACAGCTTGATATAACCAATTGACTATACTTGGGTTCATGCCCCATTTCAAGCCAACAGCTTTTTTGCAAGTGTAGAGGGCTATCGTGGCCTTCTTCACTCTGTCTTTGATGTTTAGGTTCCAGTTTAGCTTTTTGTCAATTACCACCCCTAGGTAGCTGGCACTGTCGCTAAAGGAAAGCTTGCATCCATTTAATATTGGGGGGTTTAGAGACGGAATCCTGTATTTCCTTGTGAATAGCACAAGTTCTGTCTTTGAGGGATTTACTCCAAGACCTCGCAATTCTGCCCATCTTGACAGTCTCGCGAGCTTTGCGGTCATTAGGTCGCAGAGTGTTTGAGTGTATTTGCCCGAGAAGATAAGTGCCACGTCATCCGCGTATGCCACAACTCCGCAACCCCCCCCTTCCAGGTCGCATAGAATCTTGTTGACTGCTATGTTCCATAAAAGGGGGGATAGGACGCCACCTTGCGGTGTGCCTCTACTGACATACCTTGTCTGGGTGGACGATCCCATCGATGATGTCACCGTCCTGCATGTGAGCAATTGATCAATGAGCATCACCAAGTGACGGTCCACCCCAAGGTCAGTCAGCGCTTCCGTGATGGCACCTGGTATGACGTTGTTGAAAGCTCCCTCGATATCTAGAAAAGCTATTAGAGAGTATTCTTTGAGGTGTAGAGATTTCTCTATCCCCGAAACTACTTTGTGAAGTGCCGTTTCCGTGGATTTTCCTTTCCGGTAGGCGTGCTGTGCTCCTGACAACAGTTGAGGATCTATAGTTGTCCTCAATTGTAGCCCGACTAGTCTCTCGAAGGTTTTGAGAAGGAAGGATGATAGACTGATCGGTCTAAAGTCCTTTGGTGTCGAGTGCGAAGCTTTACCTGCTTTAGGGATAAAGACTATTTTTGCCTTAAGCCAAGCGTGTGGTATACTCCCCACTGCCAGTATCTTCTTGAAGATACTTTGTAGCCAGTTGATGGCCGTGTCACCGGCTTTCTGTAAATGGGCCGGCATGATCTGGTCCGGACCAGGGGATTTGAACGAATTGAAACTGTTAATTGCCCAGCTTATGTTCCGTTTTGAGAAGATATGCTCCAATGAGGTGATCGGACCCTCACAAGGGATGCGAGTCGGCTCATTGGTGGAGCATCCTGGAAAATGAGTGTCGAGAAGAATGTGTAGGGACTCCTCACTCGAGTTAGTCCACGTACCGTCGCTACTCTTTAGGTATCCCACCGATGGGGTCATTTTGGAGAGGATCTTGCGCAGTCTTGCTGCTTCTGACGTTTCCTCGATTTCAGAACAAAAACTTTGCCACGAGGCCCTTTTTGCCTGTCTGTTTTTTTTCTTATATAGGGCCAGACTATTTTTGTAGTCTGCCCAGTGATCTTCCTCGTTTGCGCTTTTGGCCCTGTTGAAGAGGGACCTGCAGCTTTTCCGAAGGATATCTATCTGTTTTGACCACCATGGGGGTTTCTTTTTCCCCATGCGTTGGTTGAGTGGGCACGCAGCCGTGAAGGCGGTGTTGCATGCTTTAGTAAACCTGTTCACTAGATGGTTTAGATCGTGCTCTGTGTTCGGGCAGATTGGTGCCTTGGAGGGAAGTAGTTCCTCCATTACTGTGGCATATTTTTCCCAGTTCGCCTTCCTTGAGCAAAGACGGTGGGTTTTGGGGTCTCGAGAGATAGTGTGGTCTCGATGTACCTGTGGTCCGAAAAGGAATGGTCCCCCAGAACTTTACAGTTCTTTACTGTGTCTGTCAGTTTGTGAGACACTAATGTCAGGTCAATTACCTCTTGTCTATTCTTAATTATAAACGTAGGATCATTGCCCCGATTGCAGATAAGAAGATTAGAGTTTAGGATGAAGCTGAATAATGACTCACCCCTTACATTCGTATCCGAACTCCCCCATTGGGTGTGATGGGAGTTGGCGTCGCAGCCTATTACAAGGCCTATATCCGACCTTTCGCTGTCCGTGGTGATCTTGCGAACTAGGTCACCGGGAGGGTCGCTTTCCTCATGTGCCATGTAGGACGACATCAGCCTTATGTTAGAACCTTGTAGCTCAAGGCTTGCTGCTGTGTTGTCACCATTGCTATAGTTATGGAGCAGAAAGATATTTAAGTGCTTTCTTGCTAGAATACAGGTACGGATTTTACCTTCTTTTTGAGCTACAATAAGCTTGTACTCCTTCGTCGCTAATCCACAGACCTTGTCTCCTACTACCCAAGGCTCTTGGATTATGACTACATCCGCTCCGCTCACTACCAAGCGGAGAATAAGGGCAGCAGATGCTGCTTTACAGTGGTGGAGATTTATCTGAAGGAGTCTTAGAGACATCGACAGGATTCTCCACCACTGTGTTGTCGGCGTCCGAGTCGTCGCGACACATCGCCTCGAACTCCCGCATAAGCACCGTATCAGAGGAGTAGCCGTCATGGGCTGACTCAGGCTCGTCGTCGGGTGCTTCGATCTCCGAGGCAACGTCCTGCTCGACTGGGTTGTCGACAGGGCGTGCCTCGGCCGCTGCATCCGACTTGTAGATCCTGATGCTTACCGCGCTGAATCCAAAGTTCAGCTCACCGTTCTTAGCCTCGATTGGGGCCAAGGATTCCTTATTAAGGATTAGCACCGCCTGGTGCATCGGGCCTTGCGCCGCTTCGACCTTGACTACCCTCCAGTCGGATGTGGGTAGTTCCGGGTTGCATCGCTGCAGCATCTTCAGGATGCGCTCCGGCTCCTTTATGGTGGCGGGCACCCAAACTCTCGCCCTAGGCCTACTGGGTACCTCGCTCCAGTCGACTGCGACGAGCTTCGCCCCTGGGTAGACCTCACCGACTTGCGCCACCGCTGCTTTGTACAGCTGGACGGAGCGCTCGTCTTCGCAGGCTATTATTTTTATACACCCCTGGTACCACCCCATGTCTTTACAGACCGGAGGGGGGCCGGGTTGCTTATCCAGTAGCTCGAAGCAGCGGTCGGCCAGTGCCGCTTCCACCCACTTCCACTGGTTCCTGGGGATCTTAGAGTCCACGCTGCCTTTATCCAGGACGCCGATCAGCGTCCTCTCCTTGGCAATCTGCGCGAACGACACGTTCGGCAGCACTCTGGAGCGCTTCGGAACCGGTCCAGGAGTCTCCTGTGAGCGCTGCCTTTTTGTTTGAGGAGCTGCGATCTTCGACGGGGCAACCCTTTTTGGTGCCTCTTTGTCGAAGTTGGGCAGCACCTTGGATGCCCATTCGACCTTCTTCCGCCATTGGTCGGTCGGGCTGGACATCGTGCTCGCGTTTTGCCGACGGAGTATGTTGCCAGCACTCCTCCTATCGGCATACGTGTATATTTTGGCTTGGGCACTAGTCGATGGCAACTCGCCTTCCGTAGCCTTACCAGCAGGTAGGGCAGCCGCAGGATTGCAGAGCCGCTCCACCAAGGCATCGGTTTTGGGAGGCGATTCGCCACCCACCCCAGAATTGGGATGGGACCCCTTGAGGTTCGCCCTAGCGTCTTCCGCCGCACAGGTTTTACCTGCTAATTCGCGGGTCGGACCAGGCCTATGGGCCGATGCCTTTCCCTGTGTGGGATTACTCCCTGTTGGCAGTTGAGGAGCGCCGGACTCGTTTTTGTTTTTGTTTTGTTGTATTTTATTCATTTTTGATCCCACGATTTGCAAAGAAGGGGCGGTCCGTCCGGGCAGAGATTCACGTTGCCCGGATAAGGCATCATTAGAACAGGGGGCTGCCAAGTCCCTGAGCTCTCCGTTCGAGACTGGGCTAGTTTTTGAACCGGGCCCCCAGCCAGGCTGACTCTCGGCACGGGTCGAATGACACCTTAGCCCAGCCCGGTGTGAGATGAGTGTGGAGGATGGGATGTGGGTAGGTATTGTGTGGGGAGTAGGAGTGTGTGAGCTACTTATACGAGGTGGCACCACAAGCGCATCGTCAGTGTTGCTGCTTCGCGAACACCCGCTGGCTGTCCGGGACTGCTTATTTCGGTGCTTTCCCTAAGGATTACCGTTTATTCGCAGCTGGCCTACCCTCAAGAGTAGGTCATTCGCTATCCGCAACCTGCGACCCGTCCGGTGGCCTCAGCTAGGCCCCCTCCGAGCCATCTCACATGCTCGTCAGACCAGACAAGCAGTATAAGCCATCCTAAATTATAGCAAGTGGTGCGGTCTAAAGTAAATGCACATCGTTTATTATCTGTTTATTATTGTAATGCCCACTGTTTGAAATCGTTTGTTACCGCATATGCCTACGCACGGCAGCGGCTTTCTTTCGCTTATTTATACATAAACATTCTTTGTACTCGTCAGCAACCTAAAAAGCTCTAGCACTCTCTTAATCGCGCTCTATCCCGCTCGTTAAGCGTTGCCTCATAGGGCACGGCAAGTACGCCGTCAGCCCATGAATTTTAGTCTTGACCGAATACTCGAAAGCTAAAGATCATCGTTTGTCGCACACGCATACATCTAGCTTTAATAAATATGGCCATATTAATGCCATATTTATTAAAGCTAGATGTATGCGTGTGCGACAAACGATGATCTTTAGCTTTCGAGTATTCGGTCAAGACTAATATATATATATATATATAATATATATATTATATATATATTATATATATAACCAAAAACCAATTGTAACCGTTTTTTAAATCTCAACAGCTAGTGCAAAAGCTCCCTAGCTTCATAGGGTTTGACCTAATTTTTTTAAATTTTTCATTTGGGCCAAAATTGTATTTGTCCCTATTGCGAACATATAGCAAATTACATAAATCGTAAGATCACAAATATTTTGACTGAGTACCGGGTATAAAGTAGAGCCGCGGAGTGGCTCCCATGCAACCTTGGGGTGAAGCAAGGATGTCCACTGTTATTTTCCCTGTACGTGGACGATATAGCATCGGTGCCACCAGGAGGAGTACATATAGGAATGGAGAATGTCAAGGTTCTTATGTACGCAGATGACAAGGTGATCATGGTAGAGTCGACCACCATGATGCAAAACATGATCGAGGCCATACAAAGCAGAGTCAGCAGCAAACATTGGGGCCTGGAAGAAGTCGATTAGCGCAGAGAGCTCCCATTTACGAGAAAAATTCGTAAAAACATCATCTGAGCTGTCCTCTCTGGCTCAGGAAAAGCTGAACGCACTGGGTGCTAAGCTCACAGCATTCCTGATCGACCCAAATTACGCTAGTAAAGGGGATCCAATTGCGAAGAAATTTATTGAAGAAATTAGAGAGTTTGTTAACGCATCCAATGTAGAGCAAGAAGGGCTGCAAATTGCCTTGGGGATGGAAGAGTCGCAGTAATCAAACTAATTAAGATCCTTCAACTAAACATACAAAGCCTAACATTCAACAACAACAAACAACTCCTAAACATGTTTTTGATAAACAATGATATTGCCATACTCTCGGAGATTTGTGTTCATAACAACGCAGATTGTAGCATCTTAGGCTTGAACCTCAGATGCAATTTCAATGTTTTTAGCATTTTTGCGGCGCCTTCCTTGCCTTTGCCACAGTTCAAAACCGGCATTAAAAATGTGTTTGAATTTGCTGCGTCGCTCGGCCACCCATCAATCGTGGGAAGGAACTTCAACGCAAAGTCAACCATCTGGGGTAATGAGGCTAGTGACCGCAAGGGTCGCAGCATCGAGAATGGCACCCGTGAGGTGGGTTTCATATGTCTTAACGACGGTTCACCAACCTTTTCTAGGAGTCTTTCGCGATTCTCGGTTCTGGACCTCTCGTTTACTAACTTTAGAAATGGAAGTATTTCCTGGAAAGTCCTGAGTTCTATACTCACAAACAGCAACCACTTCCCAATAGTAATTTCGGTGGATTGGCTTGATGCTTCCCCTCAAGGCAAGAATTTCCTGCACAACAGAATCTCCAGGATTCTTGGAGCAAGCGAGCTCTCTACCCTGGAGGAGCTCAACAAGAAAATAGTTTCCCTCACCAAAAAAAAATACGGTCTCCATCTCTAACAGCAACAAATATGTTGCCAAGAAATTGTGGGACAAGGAAACCGAATAACTATTTCGAGTAAGAAACGCCTGTAGACAAAAATTTTATATTGCCAAAAAACTAGATGATGCTAAAGCTACTGTTGAAGCTGATCGAGCTCTCCAAACACATATCAAAAGGTGCAGAAGACGGAACTTTTCAGAATTCAGGGGAATTGAGGAGGTCTCTACGTCGCCCTCCATGTGGAGTAGGGTGAGGAACGTTAAGAAATTCGGGCAGGTGAAAAAACAAATGGACGGACGAAGACGATAAATGCTTCCTTACAATGGTCAAAAAGACTCCATCCACGACAAATAGCAACCCCCAACTGAGCACCCTTACCTGGCGTTGTGTCAGGTGGCGTACGATTAAGGTGGTTCCGATCCCTAAAAAGAATACATTCAAATTCACCGACCCATCTGTCTCATTAACACGCTCTTCAAATCCATAGAGGAACTAATAAAGCTGAAGCTTGATGAACACAACTACGATCTGCTGTCGGTCAGGTCCTATGCCTTTAGGAGGAACCGATCCACGGCCCTTTGCATAAACGATCTTATCCATAAGGTTCTTGCGCTGAAGGCAAAAGGCTATAAGGTGGTGGCGGCCTGTCTGTATCTGCAGAGGGCCTTTGACTGTGGACACACTCGAGAGCAGGTTGAGTTACATGCAGTTCAACCCAGGTGTCACGGCGTGGATCACCAGATTTCTCAACAGGCGAATTCTGATCAAGGGCAAGAGCGAGGTAGAGGAAAACAGAGGTGTTAGCCAGAGAAGCTGTCTAGACCCAACCCAAAACAGTTGGGCTCCAATCAAATATTAGTTGTTCCCAATTATAATCATCTATACCAAGACATCGACCAACAGCCGATGCTTTCTTCTGGGTGTTGCACATATCTTGACTTCCTGAAATCCTGTTGAAAAATTATCATCTCTAGCAATGCACGCATGTATTGACATACATATGAATATGTAAGCGTATGAGTGAGAGACGTGACGAGACGACGTTCTCTTTTTTTTTTCCCTCTTTTCGGTCTCTATCTGCCTGCGAGCAGAGCATTGTATTTAGTCACAAATAAACCTTACAAATTAACGGTTGCGTCTTTAGTTTTCGGTACAAAAAACTTTCCTTGCTACGGCAGCAAAATTCTGTCCAACAAATCCAACGTATGAAGCAGCGTTAAAAAATCTGGCTTGCAATCAGTTTTTTTTAAACCTTTTCAGGTTTGTTAACTCTAAACGTAAATCTTCTCAATTTCCTTCATCTCTAAACTTAAATGGTAGTTATGCTGATAATGATGGTGATATTGCTGACCTGTTCGCTTCCTTTTTCCAACGTTTCTACTCTGTCCCTTCTATTAACCTTCCCTCTATCTTAGCCTCATTAAACGACTTTAGTAGCAGATACTCATATCCTATCCCTTTAAATAGTTCTAGTTGTATCTGTCCCCCCTTCACTATTGTTCTGGAGGGGGTTGGTTTTCCTGGCGTGGACTTCGTTATCAACAAAAAAAAACGTATTGTCGCGTCTACTTCGATTCGCACTATATTTTCAATTGCCATGCATATTTACAGAAATGTTCTTAGCACCTAACTTATCTCTAGCAAGATGTTGCCAAGGAGTGGTGGGTTTGTCGCCCCGGATCGCTGCCTACTTCTAGGCTTAAACATCCCGCCCCCCTTGCAGGATCATGCAACCAAATTGGCGCGATACAAGGGGGGTCCATCTTCACGTCCGGTAGGCGCCAGAAAGGGTCCATCCGAATACGGTGTGCTGCGCCACGGGGAGTCCTTCCGTGCTCGCGAGCATCCCCTCGCGGACGACGTCCCCGTAGACGTCAGCTCCCAGGATGAGCGCAACGATGGCAGGATGGTCGAACCTGTCGTCCGCCAGGGTGAGGTGCCTGACTCGCTTTCGGAGTCCTGGATCGATGGCTGCCGCAGGAGTGCGCAGGTGCAGCTTGGGGTCCACTTGGAGCACGACCTCCAACTTGAAATCACTGGTAATGGGCGACCGGATCACTGCGGTGCAGGCTTCTTCCTTCCCGATTGCCACCGTCTGGAGCTTGAACGCCCTGGCCAGCGACGCGTTGATTACCGACACGGGCCGGCAGGGGTCGATCAGCGCCCTGGTCTCGTAGACCGTGACGCCATTGTCGATTTTGACGGTGGCCGTCGGGAGGACCGGCGGGTTGCGGTGCTGCAGCAGTGTGGCCAGAGTTGGAGGTCGGGTGGAGCAGGCGGACGACGTTGTCGGAGGTGGAGCTCGTTCGGACGGCGTTGATGGAGCTGGTGCTCGTACGGACGGCGTTGATGGAGCTGGTGCTCGTGCGGACGGCGCGGCTGGAGCGGGGCGACGCCGGTCCGAGTTCGGCGTATGGAGCAGCGTGTGGTGGTTGCCACGGCAGTGCTTGCAGCGGTCCCCGCTGCGACAATCGCGCCCAGAATGCTCGTGGGCCAGGCAGTTGGCGCAGTATTTGTTGATTAGCGCCGCCCGCAAACGCTTTTCAGCGCTTAGCCGCAGGAACCGCCCGCACTTCCGCAGAGGATGGACGCCTCGGCAGACTCGGCAGCGGTAGGACGTGGTACCTCGGGTACGTCTGCCTTCTTCGGCTTGCTCCTGACTGCGAGAGCGTCGCAACTGACGGGGTGCCATAGTGGTTGTTGGGCTGCGGAAATGGTGAAATGGATTACTGGAGTTGTAACTGTAACTGTACGGAACTAAAGACTTAAGCCTAAGGGACGGAAGACAGCTTCTTAAGGGCCAGCGTACACACTGGCGTAGCAGGAGTGAATCGCGGAGTCCATGGGAAGTAGGACCACCTTCGCGATTGGCCTTTTGATAAGGCCGCGGGCTGTGAGGAGGTCTATCACGCGGACCTTGTCATCGGCGCCGGGATAGGTTTTCTGCACCCGACCCAGCCGCCATTCTTGCGGTGGTGTGTTATCTTCTTTGATAACGACGAGGTCTCCAATTTCGAGGTCTCTCGTTGGATGCTGCCACTTGTTCCGCTTATGCAGCTCTCGAAGGTACTCTGTCTTCCAGCGTGAGCAAAACTGTTGGTTCAGAGCCTTGAGATGTTGCCAGCGGTTGAGGATAGAGGAGGCACTCTCCCTGATCTCTGGCTCCGCTACGGACAGTAACGGGCCGCCGACCAGGAAGTGACCCGGACTGAGAGCCAGTGGGTCCGTTGGATCCTCAGACATAGGGGAGATGGGGCGTGAGTTGAGGCAGGCCTCAATCTTGGAGAGGAATGTCGAAAACTCTTCCAATGTGTATTTGTAGGTACACATCGACCTTTGGAACAGAGCCTTGAAACTCTTGACGCCTGCCTCCCACAGGCCACCCATATGTGGCGCTCCCGGAGGGATAAATCGCCACGCTAGGCCCTGCTGGCTGTACACTTCAGATGTCCGAGCCTTGACTGTCTCCAGAAGGTCCTGGGCCAAGGCTCTGGAAGCACCTACAAAGTTCCTGCCATTGTCGGAGTGGACTTCATGGGGGCAGCCTCGCCTCGCGACAAAACGAGCAAACGCAGCGAGGAAGGTGTCGGTGGACAGGTCGGAGGTGGCTTCCAAGTGGATCGCCTTGGTGGTGAAGCACACGAACACGCACACATAACCCTTGGTTAATCGGCACGCGCGTCCAGTGAAACTTTTGACGTCGAAAGGCCCGGCGAAATCGACTCCGGTGTACGTGAACGGTCGGGAAAAGGTTACACGTGTGGACGGAAGGTCGCCCATTAGTTGGGTCTGGAGTCGTTTGCGTTGGATGACGCACACCTTGCACGAGTGGATCACTGCCCTCACTACGTGACGTAGTCGAGGGATCCAATACGTAGCGCGGAGAAGGCGGACGACCACCTGGTTCCCACTATGGAGGGCTATGTGGTGCGTGAACCGGACTAGCAAGCGAACCAAAGTGCATGCGGGTGGCAGAATGATCGGATGCCGCTCGTTGTACGACATCGAAGCCGAGGCTTGGACTCGGCCACATGCTCGGATGGCACCGTTTCGGTCAACGAACGGATTGAGAGACCGTAGGGAACTCGAGGCCAGGAGAGGCCGCTTCGTAGCGAGGCACTGATGCTCGTTGGCATAGTGGATTTTTTGCGTCACGATGGTGACGGCTTGCAGTGCGGCAGCTAGCTCATCCCTGCTGGGATTCTTATCGGGATGGATCGACTCCCTTCTGCATCGTCGAGCGAACCGCCTTACGTAGGCAAGCACGCGTAGAGCGCGCCCGAGATCGGAGAAGCGGCTGAGGATGTCAGTGGCGCTGCTGCTGGCGTGGTGTACCTTGATGGTTCGTCTCTCCAGGTCCGTCTCAGGGGATATGGCCAGAGGACAAGGCCACTCGGATGGAGGACATCGCAACCAGGCAGGGCCGTGCCACCACATGTCGTTTGTGCTGAGGTCCTTGGGTCCTAGACCTCGGCTGGCCAGGTCTGCCGGATTGTCCTCGGATCGGACATGGCTCCATCGTACGTTGGGGCTGCACCGCGCTATTTTGGCGACTCGATTTCCCACAAACGTGGTCCAGTCGCACGCCGGCCTGTTCAGCCAGGCCAACACAATGGTGGAGTCGGTCCAAAACGATACCTGGCTGGTGTCGAACGGCATCTGTGGAAGGATGGCAGAGGAGAGTTCTGCCAGAAGGACCGCCCCGCACAGCTCGAGTCGGGGTAGGGAGACCGTCTTCACGGGTGCTACGCGGGTTTTAGCGGTCAGGAGGTTGCAGAATGTACCCTGGGGCTGCTCTACTCGGATGTAGATCGCTGCCCCATAGGCGCGCTGGGACGCATCGCAGAATCCATGAATCTGCACCTTGGCTGCCGGGCAGACGTGTAACCACCTGGGTATGTGGATCGCCTGAACGGCCGGAAAGCTCTGCAGGAAATTCTCCCATGTTTGAGATAGGTCGCTCGGGAGGACGTCATCCCAACCTATTTCTCTCAACCAAATTTCCTGCATGAACATCTTCGCTTGAATGACGAAGGGGGCAAGCCATCCTGCTGGATCGAATAGCTTCGCAATTTGGGACAGAACATTGCGCTTCGTGCAGGACGCCTGAGTGACTAATTCGGGGGAGACGAAAAAGAACTCGTCGGCACTGGCTTGCCATCGGATCCCCAAGGTCTTCGCAATGCTGCTCTCTTCGAGCTCTAGGAAGTCAGCTCGTAATCGGTGGTCGACTGGAATGTCGCGCAGAACGCCCTTCTGGTTGGCGGTCCACTTTCGGAGGGGAAACCCTGCTGATTTGAGGGCTTGTCGTAGCTCTGTAATGGCGGAGACTGCCTGAGCCTGAGTGTGCGCACCCGCCAATACGTCATCTACGTACATATAATTGGCCAGAATGTCACTGGCCAGTGGAAATTCGGAGCGCACATCTTGTGCGAGCTGTCGTAGGACCCGAATGGCGAGGTACGGCGCGCAGTTGACTCCGAAAGTGACCGTATTGAGCTCATAGTCACGCACATCTCCGGCAGGATCGCGGAAGAGGATGCGCTGATACGGGGCATGTTGAGGCGCCACCAGAATCTGGCGATACATCTTATTGATGTCAGCATTGAACACGTATCGGAAAACGCGCCACTTTAAGATCTGCGTAGTCAGATCCGATTGGAGAACGGGTCCCGGATGTAGGACGTCGTTGAGGCTTTTGCCGTTTGAGGACGGACTGGAGGCGTTAAACACAACGCGAAGCTTTGTGGTGGTACTCTCTGGCTTATGGACCGCATGATGAGGGAGATAAAAATTGTTTGGGCCGTTTGTGGACGGAACTGGTCTCATGTGGCCAAGGTCCGAGTACTCTTGAAGGACCTTATCGTACTGCTCTTTCAGGGATGAGTCCTTTTTCAAGCGATTCTCATTACGTAGGAGCTGAGCTAGTGCGATAGATCTTGAATGACCAAGGTCAATGGAATCAGGATTCTTGAAAGGAAGGGTGACCACATATCTGCCCCTCTCGTTCCTTGTGAGCGTCTGCTGAAACAACCTCTCACAAGCTGCGTCGGACTCTTTAACCAGTTTAACTGGGATATCCTCCACCTCCCAAAACTTTGTGAGAAGTTTTTCCAATCTCACTTCCTCGTTGAGCGTGATGCGAGTGGCGAACGATGATATGGCCTTGGCGCCAGTGTTGGAAACGGGACCCGTGATGGTCCAGCCAAAGATCGTTTCCTGTCCTAAAAGGGTACCACAGATATTGGTACAGGACCCCTTTAGCAGAATGGAGGGAAGGATGTCGGCTCCCAGTAGGATATCTATCTGGGAACTCTTGTAGAATTCCGGATCTGCCAGTTGCAGATCGGGAAGATCTTCCAAAGCACTTTGTGGAATTGTATAGGAGGGCAGATTTCCTGCCAGCTTTGGAAGAACGAAACCCGAAGTCTCTATTTGGATCCTCGGCTTAATAGGAGAGCCAATATGGAACTGGCATAGTCGCTGAGGCTGGGCTGCAATGGTTCCATTGAGCCCTGAGACTTGAGCGTCAACCGACTGATACTGGGGTCGTATCAATTTGAACAGCCGTTCGGAAATGAAGGTTGCTTCCGACCCAGAGTCAACCAATGCACGCGCTGTATATTTGTTCCCTAAGGAACATACATGGATTATTGCCGTGCCGAGGAGGACGCTATGCGTGCTTTCCGAGAAATAGTTTTGGACCGTTGGTTGTGGGAGAGGAGTGGACTGTATATTGACGGAGGAATCCAAAACTACTCCAGGATCACCCGCTTGGGTATTCGTCGGACGATGTAGGAGAGTGTGGTGACGACCCTTGCAGGTGTGGCAATTATGCGCGCTAGTGCAGTCCCTCAGGTTATGACCTCTGGCAAAGCAATTTAAACACAATTTATGTTGTTTGATGGTGTCGGATCGCTCATGGACGGACATTCGCAGGAATTTCGGGCATGTTCGAAATGGATGGTTCTCCTTGGCGCAAAGTCGGCAAGTCTGAATCTTGGCCGTGACCTTGGCCTCAAAGGAGTTCAGTCGGTTGGATGGAGGTTCCCGTCTGGTTGCCTTAACCGCCAGCGGTGGAACTACATGTGGCCTTACATCCTCGATTGCCTCTAGAGTTCGATACCGCTCCAGTAGGAACGTGTTTAGTTCCTTCCAAGTCGGAATATCAACCTTACTTTGGAGCGATTGCTCCCATAGGGATAGGGTGATCTTTGGAAGTTTGGAGGAACACATGAACACGAGGAGACAATCCCAATTCTCAGTGGAGATATTGGATAGCTCCAGAGCCGATAGGCACCCTTGGATGGTGCTCTGTAAATCTTTTAATGCAGTCCCCGACTCATGAGAGATGGGTTGCACATTAAAGAGGATTCGGAGTTGGCTGTTTACTAGCAGTCGTTTATTTTCGAATCTGCTGACGAGGGCTTGCCATGCGGACGCAAACCCATCGTTGGTAAGCGGGGACTTGGAGACAATAGCTTTGGCATCGCCACTCGTCTTTGCATTTAAATGGAAGAGCTTCTCCACTTGGGTCAGGCCAGGATGGTTGATGTACACCGCGGTGAAGATGTCCCGGAACGTGGGCCATTTCAAATAGTCTCCGGCAAAGACTTCGGTGTCAACAGGTGGTACCCGGCAGCCTCTTGGCTGCTGTGCCACATTTGGAAGCGCCCGTGGAACTGTAAGGTTCTCGATCTGCTCGCTTAGCATGGACGCACACCGTTCGTATGCCGCGTAGCAGTGGTCATACTTGGCGTGAAGGGTGACCGTGTCTGTTTCGCCGCTCCGGTCCGCAGACTCAGCGAGCGCCTTGGAACAGCGCTCGAACTCTTGTTCGACCTTGTCCCACAAGCTCCGAATCTGATCCTGTCGGACCTTGAGCGTGTGCAGTGACACTTCGGCATTGGAGACAAATTTGGACTCAAACTGAGTGAGGCGATCGGTCACCGAAATGAAAGCAGTAAGCGAAGCCATACCTTTTATTTTAAGGGTCTGACCGACTGATCTAGTAACGGGTGAACGCGGATCAACGGCTTGACTTGGATCGGAAAGGAGCTTAGGTTTATTTTTTGCAGGGTCTATTGGCATGCTAGGATCTTAGGCAGCCACGAAGACTCGCGGAAAATATTCTTGGGACCGATAAACCAGTGGGAACAGGACAGTTCGGAACAGTGGAATGGACCGACCAAATAATAGATAAATATTAATAATTATTTAATATAAGCGGCACGGACCACAAAACAAGTATTGCTTTTTATATTCTAATAATAACAATAGCTAGGCCAAGAAAAAATACTAGTTTATGAATGATGTGCTAGTAGATGCGGATGCAGATGTGATGTGATATTGGATGCGGATGCAGATGTGATGCTAGACGGTGGGACCGTCTAGAATATTCTTTGAGTATTTTTCTGCTAGTGCGGTGGTATCGATATCGATATGTAATGAGTATGTATGTATGGGTGTATAATAAACAAGTAATTGGAGATTTTGTGTTTTATTTTTTATGTTTAATAAAATAAATTAATATAGTGATTCGTGTTTATGTTGTGGTGTTTTATTATTAAATGCAGGCAATGCGTACGTGATTGGAGTTGTGGTACGATTGCTTTGACCGCCGTGTTTTTGGATGTGTAAATAAAGTGTATGTAAATAGATTCGTGTGACACTTTATATTTTTGAATACACTTGTGACTGTGGGCATGTGCAGAAATTTTGGTTGAGGTATATGTTGTGTTATCTGTTATATTTGGTGGCGTGAACTCTGTTTAATTAGTCTTATATATGTTGGAAGTTTCTTGTAAAATGTGCCGTGCATATGTCAGCAACAATGTATGTATGTATGTCTGTACAAGTGTATGTACGCTCAAGTGCCGGCATGCATGTTCATGTACATATATAAGTACAAGAATTCACCAATAAATGATTAACAAAGGAACGAATATCAACAATAACCTGAACTTTTTATTGGGAGGATTGGGAAATTATATGTATTGGAAAGTATTTGGATATTCATTGAAAAATATTTGGACATATGTTTCCACAATATGGCGCCTTATGTACAAGCCTATGTGCGGACAGGTTTGCATACATATGTATACAAAAGTGCAGATATGGCGGCTGGATATGGATCGGACTGTAGGAAACAAATTATATATTTGAACGGAGTGTTCGGAGGGGAAAGCACCAAGGATAAATACAGATATTTGCACAGGAGTTGCCACTTGGCAATGTGCAGTAGTATATCAGGAGTGTATATTACTTATCTGGGCTTTTTCTCCTTTGGATTGCGGAATTCCAACGATGATTGCTGGGGCGAGCGGATTGGGGGGAAGAGTATCCGTGATCTTAAAATCAGAGCGAGGATCCGGCTCGAAGGACCATGTTCTGGAGGGGGTTGGTTTTCCTGGCGTGGACTTCGTTATCAACAAAAAAAAACGTATTGTCGCGTCTACTTCGATTCGCACTATATTTTCAATTGCCATGCATATTTACAGAAATGTTCTTAGCACCTAACTTATCTCTAGCAAGATGTTGCCAAGGAGTGGTGGGTTTGTCGCCCCGGATCGCTGCCTACTTCTAGGCTTAAACAACTATGATGGTCTTTTAACCAATTTAAAATTGTGCAAGTTTTCGTTCTCCACTAAGTCAGACTCGGTTCCGAGCGCTGTTCTTCAACTTTGTGCAGAATCTCTTTGTGTGCCCCTCCTAAAACTTTTCAACTTGTGTCTACTTTAACTCCTCTCTATCTCAAGGTAGTCATCTGCGTTCCTTGCTATTTAACCTATTTATTAACGATCATTTCCAAATGTTATATCATTCCCGTGTCCCAATGAATGCTGATGATGAAAAGCTATGTTTTTCCTACAGTGATTCCTTGTCCCCACTATCACTGCAATCGCATCTTGACGCTCTTAACAATTGGTCTAAGCCTTAATAGTTCTCCAGGAATTTGTTCTACTTAAAGAATAGGAAATCCAGAAATATTTGCCATCCTTTTCCAGTCATCTTACTCCTCTCTCTCTCCTCTCCTAACAGCCTTTTTCTACCTTATTTTGAGAAAACTGTTGTGCCTGAAGTCTTTGAAAAATTCTTTTTTTGCGGATACTGATAAAGTGCCAAGTAGCATTTTAACACATTGTGCCCAGTCCCTATTCCAACCATTAACCATTCTTTTCAATCTTTGGAACATTTTTGTCTCCCAGTAATTTGGAATGAGTCCTACATCATTCCGCTTCACAAAAAAGGTTTTAGATCCAACATAGAAAATTACCGAAGTATTGCAAAGCTCTCCGCCATACCTAAGCTTCTTGAGTTCCTGGTTATCCGGCAATTGCAACATCTTTGTTCTAGCTTGATATCTCCTTCACAACATGCTTTCTTTAAACATCGGTAAACATCTACCAATCTGCTCGAGCTTTGCTCCATAATCAACTGTGCATTTCAGTTCGGTTTGCAGACCCACATCATTTTTTCGGATTTTAGGCAACGCATTTGATTCGGCTAACCATAGTCTACTAATTCAGAAGCTGTCCTTATTAGGTTTCTCTAGTAATCATCTAAGTTGGGTTTCGTCGTATCTTTCAAATCATACAAAACAGGTCTTATTTACTAATGTTTTGTCAGAGATTGTTAAAGCTACATCTGGTGTGCCACAAAGAAGTCAATTGGGTCCGCTCCTTTTCATTTTATTTGTGAATGACCTACCCCAAGCTATAACATTCTCTCCTACATTAATGTATGCATATGACGATAGAATCTGTTTGCCCTACTCCGACTGGAACTTCCACACACACCTTCAGCTGGATCTACATGAACTGCTATTGTGGTGTTCAGTTAATCTTATTTTTTTGAATCCTTTAAAATCCAAGCATTTTATTTGACATTTGACAAGCATGATATTTTATCTTCATGCTCCACATTTTGTACCGTTTTCTCTTGGTAATCATGTTTTGGATCGAATTTCGAGTTCAAATGATCTTGGAACATTATTTGATCATAAACTGTATTTTAATAGTCATATAGAGGCGACAGCTAATAAAGCTAAGGGTGTTCTAGCGTTGATCAAGCTTTAATCCAAGGAGTTTGACGAGTCGTATGTGATGTTTGGTCATAAATTTCGTTAGTGCGCCCGATTTTGGAGTATTGCTCCTGCATGTGGAGCCCACACAGTGTAAGGAGCAACAAGCTAATCTCGAATCAGTGCAGGAACAATTTTTAATTTTCGCTCTTCGTAATTTACAGTGGGACTCTGGTAGAATCCTGCCAACTTACCGATCTAGGCTACAACTTTTTGACCTACCTTCGTTAAACCATCGCAGAATATGCAATGGGGTATTGTTAGCGCACAGCCTCCTTCTCGGTGTGGTGGACTCCCAAACTCTCTTGAGTGAGATTGAACTTACGGTTCCCTGTCGTTCTACCCGTACTTTAAGGCCTATCAGATTAACCTTATTTAGGTCGAACTATGCCCAGCATGAACTATTCAGGGTTTTACGAGCATGCTATAATTATAACACCCTTTTCCATATCGTATCCCCTGAACTAAACCTGCTATTCGGGCTGACAAATGCAGTCGCTACTTTCCAAAGATACATAAAAAACCTATTGGAATATTTGATTTTTACGGATTGATGACTAAGTCATAATTTTCTCTACTTCATTGGACGAACAATTATTATTGCTAAGAAAGGTCTTCAGAAAGTTCAGAGATGCAAATTTGAAATTGCAAATTTATAAATGTGAATTTATGAAAACGGATACTTAATTCCTTACGCATATAGTCAGCTCAGAGGGAATAATACCAAATCCAAACAATATTTCAGCCATAATCAGGTTCCCTATACCTGAAAGGACTCTTAAGACTTTGCAGATTCTATAGGAAGTTCATCCTTAGCATCGCAAAAATAACAAAGCAGTATTTAGGTGAGACACCTGAAACAAAACAATACACCAGCTGATGCTCAACAGATAAAGAAAGACGCTCACTAGCCAGGCAGTTGGTAACAAACCGGTAGGCAAGGGTCATGGACAGAAAAACTGTAAATTTTCGTAGAAACTGAGTAAAGTGTCTCTAGACGCGGGAGAAAACACAAGGCAGTAACAAATTCAAAGCCAGCGGTGGTAGAAATCAGCTGTTCCAGCAACGTGAGTGACCAGACACGCAACGCAAGTGCCCCTAAGCCTTGAAAGCTTCAACAGCTTTAACGCAAATCGTACATATGTACATGTAGTAACGCAAGTCAAATTATAAACACAGCATACTTTCAGGCGATAAAAAAAGAGCAACTCCAAAATGTCTCTTTACCGGACTCCAACAGCATCAAAGCATACGCAAATAAGTAACGTTCATCATAATATATCCCCTAGTACGCCTTTAAATGGTGCGGGACAGACCAACGAATTGATAAGCTAGAAACGAAGGATGATACAGGTGTGATAAATTCCCAATTAGTGTCCTTGCAATTCGAAATTTAATCACCCCCAAATGCGAACTTGGCAAAGGAAAGCTAGAAAGTCAGCTACCCCTATACTAAAGGAACTCTTCGTCGCCGAACTGGATCAAGCCGATCTAAGGTACACGCGACTTGTCACCAAAGGTTTATATTTAGTCAATTCTTTAAAGACACATTATAGGCACGTTGCAAATCAGAATAGTCCTATACGAAACTTTTATCGAAATATGCAGCTGTACTATACCTACTTCCCAAACCATATATTATCGTGGGAGCCAGCAGTAAGAACTGCAGCTAGAGGAAGAGCAAGTGGTGGCCAACTGAGAGCCATCCACACAGACCTAGCTACATCTTGATGCTGCAGTTTCCTGTACGTACCCCAACATACCTCAACTGCAATGACGGGCAGGGCTCTTGGCAGCGATCCAAGAGTCCGCCAGTGATAACTTAATGGTTGTAGCTGACTTAAATGTCAAAATAGGAATACATCAATGTGCCCCAGTGCGAAAAAACCACGCAGCGAAATACGAAACGCTAGACAGGGCAGCAAAGGACCTAAACGTACACCGCAACAGAAAGAAAATAATAGAGGTGTGCGGAGATAGCTGTCTCAAAGCGACGGGGACGGAAGCTACACTTTTATACGAGGTCAAGCGGCGTCCACAATAGAATACTGTCTTGTAAATGGTAGGTGGTATAATCTCATTGAAGATGTGGAAATACTGATATAAACATTCTGATATCACTTGATCACTACCAATTCAAATCGATATACGTGCGCAACCTAACCCACACGACAAAAACATACCAGCCCACAGTACAAGAAAACAGCCATGGTACGTTTCGGAATGCCATCGAGTGAGATAAGAGTTTGTCAGAAGATTGAATGGGACCAACAAGAGCATCCAAATCTGGGCCGAGCATGACAGCTTGGCGCATCACTTTAAAAACTGCTATTTCAAGACAAACAAGCTATAGAGCAACACTTTGCTTTTCCATACAACGAAAATAGACCGTGGACCGTGAAATATTGAAGGAGGAAGTTAAAGTAGCAGTGATCAAGAGGAAGAACTGTAAAGCCCACGGAGCCGACAGGATACCAGCAGAATTCTTCAAAAATGTCCCAGAGAAATTTACTGATAGCTTAACAAAGGTATTTAACACAATTCAGAATACAAAGCATGTACCAGAAAGCTTTCGGAAAAGCATTATTTTCCCGATACACAAAAACGGAAATGCCACTGACGCAGCGAACTATATTGGGATATCTTTCCTTACTTCGATTATGAAGGTGTTGGCTTTAATATTGCATTCGCACCTGACTGAACAGTAGAAAGGTATAATGTGCTCAGCGAATACCATGCGGCATTTAGAAGAGAGTATAGCACAGTAATCATTTTCGTACTGGTGGTGATAGCCACCTGCTTCATAGATTTCAAGGCGGCTTTCGACACTATCGACCGAAATAACCTCTTTTTTAAACTCAGCATGTCTGAAATGTCAACAAAATATTGAACATATTAAGATGTTTCTACACTGATAACTCGGCAGCAGCATGGAACGGCAACAGTCTGTCCGAGTGGTTCCCGTGCAACCTTGGGGTGAAGCAAGGATGTCCACTGCTATTTTCCCTGTACGTGGATGATATAGCATCGGTGCCACCAGGAGGAGTACATATAGGAATGGAGAATGTCAAGGTTCTTATGTACGCAGATGACAAGGTGATCATGGCAGAGTCGACCACCATGATGCAAAACATGATTGAGGCCATACAAAATTATAGCCAAACGTGGGACCTGATCATTAATGCAGAAAAAACCATTAACCATCGCACCGTTTATTCACGGTTATTATTATTATTTTTTTTTTTTTTTAAAGTCTGTAAATCATGCAAAGTGAGGATACACTTTTTTGCCCGGGAGATAAATTCAAATAAAAAACTTATAAGGAACGGATTAGGAGAACGTATAAAGGCTAAAAACGTTATGGCTAATATAGGAAAGGAGCGGTTAGCCAAGAGTCAAGGAAAAAAAGGGAAAAAAGGTGAAACTAAATCCGCCATTCCGGTGGGCATCAAAAAAGGGGCAAAGATGGCACCAGCAATGCAGCTTTCAGTACCCAAGCTGCCAGGTATAAAGCGGGTATACAGCCAAAATTTTCCGCACTTAGTTCAAAAAGCCGGTTTAATTTTTGTGGTCCCCGGACACTACTCTGAGGAACAGCTAGCAGAATCCCTAACTTCCGGCAACCCAATTGAGGAAATTATACCTCTAACAAGAAAAGACAGCACTACGGGTCAACGAGTTCCCACTGGCAGAGGTAAACTGTGGTTCAGAGGAGGGCAGATGCCAAAATAGACGTTCAACCTTTTGTGCAGTTCAGCTACTGTTTTAGATGTTATCGGCTTAAACACAGGGCACAACACTGCAAGAGTAGGGCAAAATGTCACAACTGTGGTCAGGAGCACAACAGCGAAGAAGTCTGCTCGAAGCTAGCCTGTGTCAACTGCAAGGAGGATCATGCTGCCACTCAACCACAGTTCGCGGCTAGAAAAAAAGAGTACGCCATACAAAAGTGCATGGCATTAGAAAATTTGTCTAGGAAGGAAGTCAGGGTTAGGTATCCGACACTCTTTGTCAGGGCTGCTCCCAACCTGAGTGACCAAGATGAATTTCCCCGTCCCTCAGAACTCCTGAATAACAGCGCAGAGGCTGCCACTGTTGCCTCTTTCGCCGAGATAACCAAAGCAAAGAAAGTTGCAGCAGAGACAGCAGCAAACATTGGGGCCTGGAAGAAGTCGATTAGCGCAGAGAGCTCCCATTTACGAGAAAAATTCGTAAGAACATCATCTGAGCTGTCCTCTCTGGCTCAGGAAAAGCTGAACGCACTGGGTGCTAAGCTCACAGCATTCCTGATCGACCCAAATTACGCTAGTAAAGGGGATCCAATTGCGAAGAAATTTATTGAAGAAATTAGAGAGTTTGTTAACGCATCCAATGTAGAGCAAGAAGGGCTGCAAATTGCCTTGGGGATGGAAGAGTCGCAGTAATCAAACTAATTAAGATCCTTCAACTAAACATACAAAGCCTAACATTCAACAACAACAAACAACTCCTAAACATGTTTTTGATAAACAATGATATTGCCATACTCTCGGAGATTTGTGTTCATAACAACGCAGATTGTAGCATCTTAGGCTTGAACCTCAGATGCAATTTCAATGTTTTTAGCATTTTTGCGGCGCCTTCCTTGCCTTTGCCACAGTTCAAAACCGGCATTAAAAATGTGTTTGAATTTGCTGCGTCGCTCGGCCACCCATCAATCGTGGGAAGGAACTTCAACGCAAAGTCAACCATCTGGGGTAATGAGGCTAGTGACCGCAAGGGTCGCAGCATCGAGAATGGCACCCGTGAGGTGGGTTTCATATGTCTTAACGACGGTTCACCAACCTTTTCTAGGAGTCTTTCGCGATTCTCGGTTCTGGACCTCTCGTTTACTAACTTTAGAAATGGAAGTATTTCCTGGAAAGTCCTGAGTTCTATACTCACAAACAGCAACCACTTCCCAATAGTAATTTCGGTGGATTGGCTTGATGCTTCCCCTCAAGGCAAGAATTTCCTGCACAACAGAATCTCCAGGATTCTTGGAGCAAGCGAGCTCTCTACCCTGGAGGAGCTCAACAAGAAAATAGTTTCCCTCACCAAAAAAAAATACGGTCTCCATCTCTAACAGCAACAAATATGTTGCCAAGATATGGTGGGACAAGGAAACCGAATAACTATTTCGAGTAAGAAACGCCTGTAGACAAACATTTTATATTGCCAAAAAACTAGATGATGCTAAAGCTACTGTTGAAGCTGATCGAGCTCTCCAAACACATATCAAAAGGTGCAGAAGACGGAACTTTTCCGAATTCAGGGGAATTGAGGAGTAGGAGTGAGTAGGGTGAGGAACGTTAAGAAATTCGGGCAGGTGAAAAAACAAATGGACGGACGAAGACGATAAATGCTTCCTCACAATGGTCAAAGAGACTCCATCCACGGCAAATGGCAACAATGTGGCCACCGTGAAACGCTTCCTGGAAGATAGCATAGACATCTTCGAGGCGAAATGCAATAGGCTGAATCTGTCATTTAATCCATCGAAATCTATGGTGATTCTCTTCAACAACCGTAAAACGGCGCTGAACATCTTGCACCAAGGGGTTAAAATCAGGCAAGTAGATCAGATAACATATTTAGGTTGAACAATCTCAGCGAACAACTCAGTCTCCAGTCACATTGAGAAGGCCATCTCAGATTCGAACAGGAACTGTGCATTTCTTAGGTGACTCAGTGGATGTCACTATGGTGTCAGCCCAAAGAGAGGGCTTACTTTTCACAAGGCCTTCGTCAGAAGTCCAAACCGGCCGTGGCAAAGATCAAATCCCACTGCAACCACTACTGAACGAATCAACTGAGCTAGTTGATGTAGATTCACTTGATTCGTGCGATCGTCAATTTGACAATCGTATGCTGAAAATGAGAATGTGTATGCGGTTCACGTACCAGTAACAAAGTGTCGCCGCAATCGGTACTTGAAACAAATTGGGCTTCGGAGAAGTGAATACGTCAGAGTTTTCTATCGTACTGATTTCATTGTAAAATATGCAGGGTTTATATACAGTTTTGGTGGGTAACAATTGCTTACTTAGGGTCTTAGGTAGATTTATGACTAAACAATTATTACAAATTTAACAGCATATGGGACAGGTCCTAGATATTTTATGACGGTCGCAAACAATGTTTTACAGATGGTGTGACATTTGACCCAATACAGATCATATTTACCAGCATATGGGTCAGCGGTGCATTTTATATGTTTATTTAGGTCAACGAATGGAAATTACCAGCATATGGGTCAGCGGTGCATCTTACATACTTATTTAGGTCAGCGGATGGAAATTCTTAACCATTTATGGCTAGTTATTTAATTAGGTCTAACCATACGATTTTGTACTTTACTTGAAATCGTACATCCTCCCGGCCGTTGAACATAGTAGGTTCAACCATCATCAATATTGATTGTAAATGGGTGCCTTGGTGTAATGTCTCCGTTTGCCAGTGCGCTGGGTGTATGGCTTTGCTGCGATGTGGGTTTGGGCTTCTGCCACCTTTTTACCAGATTAATTGTTATAATTATAATTATAAAGATCAGTGCAATGTATATGGCAACATGATGGTGATCGATGCTTTCCAGATTGTGGGGTAACTTGAAACTATTAGGTGGTAATAGCTTCGGTTCCAGTTGATACAGCTCCTTGTAGTTTAGTCGTTCATCATTCTTTGCAATTGTAGTTGTAGTATGTTCAGTTACTGTTTCATTGAGATCACTCTCTCCAAAGCGAGCGTCGTCGTCGTTCCACTTATTGTCAATTGTAATTCTAATTTCCCTTAGAGCTTCGCTGGTGCTGAATTTAATATCGATTGTCATACCTTCTAAAACAGCCCTATTTGCAGTTTTATCAGCTATTTCATTTATGTGAATACCCCTGTGCCCGGGGACCCAGATAATTTCTAATTTTTCAATTCTTGATGCATTGATACAGTCAAATATATCTTTTGCTATATACGAGTCAGAGTCCTTGTTATTTACAATGTTTATTGCACCCAGGCAGTCACATACCAATACAGTTTTATTGTAATTCTGACTGCAGATTATATCACACGCTAATTTTATTCCCACAAGCTCAGCTCCTACAGAGTATAGACTTTTATCAATTTTAAACATATATTCCTTTTCTTTCTGCAGGTCAATTATACTATACATACCAAACACATTTCTATCGCTTTCTTATTTATTGGTTAAAATATCTCATAATAACGCAAAAAAATACGCAAAACAATAACAATTATCCAAAACAACAACAACAACTAAAAGGACAACAAAAACATGAAAAACCACACAAAGAATCAACAACAACAACAACACAGCAAGTGAACCGCGCAAGCCATTTTTGGTCTGAAAATAGCTAAACTTTAAACAAAAAACTAGAAGCGACCGCCACGAAATTTTTTTACCTAAATTCATGATAAATCCAGGAAATCCAGGAAAAAAATTTCGTTAATTTTTGAGAGGTTGTCCATGCATTTAACATTTACCAAATTCTTTTAATCTTCTTTGCATATTACTCTCAGCTGCTCTAAACTTTTCATCACTGGAGATGATCACAAAATCATCCGCAAATTGAATAACTTGCGTATTGTAGTCATTAATTTGATGTAACCTTTTTGTGTAAATGTTGAAAATTGTTGGAGACAGACACGACCCTTAAGGAATGCCCCCATTAACTTCTACCATTGTATCTCCCATTCTTAGAAATCTTTAACTCCTGAAGTTAATAATCCAGTCTAATAGAATACTTGGAAAACCTTCACTTCGCATGATAAGTTTGAGTGTATTGAGATTGACACAGTTATATGCGTTGCTTATATCTAATACTACCAATACTACAGCTTTTCTGCTTTTCTTTTTCATGCTGATTACATTGATGACATCATTTATACACATTGAAGCAGACTTATGTTTCTGATATGCATATGTTCTATATGGTAGAATTTGTTTTTGTTCTATAAACTCATCAATTCTATGTTTAACCATAGCAGTGAGTGTTTTTGCCATGACGGAGATTAGTGAGATTGGTCTGAAATTCTTGTAGTCAGTCAAGTCTTTAAACTTCTTTGGAATGGGTGTAATTTTAATTTCTCTCCACACGTTTGGAAAATTTCCTTTAGACAAGAGATCGTTGAAACTTCTGACCAGATTTTTTTTTGCAAGACTGTTGAGAGCTCCTAGCATAGAATATGTTATTCCATCCAGTCCTCCAGCTGTTTTTTTACCCTTGTTTAAAATTCTATCAATGTCTGACACTTCGAAATTTGGGTTTTCATATAACATATTATTTTGCAATGTTTTGTCATATCTCGTCTCAATCGGTATTTGATCCCTTAGATACTCTAGATATTTAACCGTGTTGTCTTGATCGAAGGCAGTGAGTACCTCCTCATTACAATTTTTGAGATTTTTAAGAAATCTCCAAGCTAATCTGGTATTTGGCTGCATGTTGATTTCCAGGACCTTTCTTGCAAAATTTACTCTTTTGGCTATTTTTACTGATTTCTTCCATTTCCTTCTCAAGTCTACTGCCAAACAATAATTTTCAAAGGAAGGTTCTTGATTGGCTTTGTTTTGAGCTTCAGAATATTCCCGGAATAAGTCAGCAAGTTTTTCGTTCCACCACAACTTGGGCGTCCTGTTATTTTCTATTACATATGTCGCTGCTTTAAAATCTTTTATAATTGCTCGTGAAATTTCTTCTACTCCACCCTTTACAGTAATGTTTGGAATATTTTTTAATAGTTTAGTTTTGGCTAGGAACCTCTGAGGCCGTTTTAATGATTCATTGATTTCAATTCTGATTGGATGATGATGACTGCCACCTATAAAAAGGGGTCGGCAGCTCCATCTTCCATTGAGAGGTTTTTAATAAAGGTTAGATCTAGTGTCGATCCTTCTTTTGAATCAATATGTGCTCTGAAAGTCGGACTACCATCATAACCTGCTTCACACATTATTTCTTCAATAAAACTACCTTTACTGCTTGTAATGCTATCTCCAAAGGACATGTTTCTGGCGTTGAAATCACCAGCCAATATAACCATTTCATATGGATCTAGTTTTGTAAGCAAGGAATAAATTTCAGTTTTGAACTCTTCTATCGGCATATGTGGTTCAAAGTAGACAGAAGCTAAGGTGATATTATTTTTTAGATTTAAAGAACACGCTATGACAACATCATGATTCGTCTCATAGGTGAGTTTTTTCATTTTGATATCTTTCTTATAACCTATGGCAACTCCCCCATAGCCATCATCTCTATGTCTTTCAATCAAATTAAAGTTTGCAATTTTTCTAAATTTGAGATCATGAGAAAAAGTTTCCGAAAGTATAGCAAAATTGTAGTTGTTAATATAAAATTCTAAATCATTTTTATTCGCTTTTAGCGATTGAACATTGTATTGTACTATCCTAATACCCATTTTGATTGTTTACAGTTGTTTCTCTTTCCTGTATCACTATTTTATTCCATTCATAATTGTTTCTATCGATTCCAGCATCTTTGGACATACAAAAATTCCCATGCATCTGGTTATTGTTAACTAGCATGGTTAGCAAATGCATAATTTGCTGCATGACTCCTGTTGTCTCTTGATTTTCTTTACTAGGAAAAGATGGTTTTCTATTTTTGTCTGAATCATCAATATATGACTCTAAAGAAAAATGGGGTATCATTTTTGTTACACTTGGTTTGTTGACCAACCTACTCACATATGAGTGTTTTTTGAGCACCTGATTACAAAGCTCGTCTTTGTTGGCTACATTGTTTGTTTCCTTAGTCAAAGGAGGAAAATTAGTTTCATAACCGTGAATATTACTATAATTCTGTTGAACTGAATAATTACTTAAAGTCATTACTGATAGTCATTATTTTAATTATATCTTGCTCTTTACCCCATACTGGACATATAAAGCGATCTCTGGCAGAGTGTTTCTTGCTATTTCATAGAATACATTTTAAGTTCTTACAGTCCTTTTGACATTCAGTATAGCCACACTTAAAGCATCTTTCTTTTCCTCGGCACCGAGCCGAAGTGTGTCCTAGTCTACCACACTTGTAGCATTGTCTAGTCATCGGAAAATAATGTGTCACTTTCATGGCACATATTCCGAACAGTCTTACTTTTTCTTGAATATTTGATCCCCCCTGCCGTAGCCAGAGTGACTCGATTGTTGGTGGTGTGAGCCATCCCTCCAGAGACAATCCAACCAAGTTTGGTGTTCTGGAGTGATGGCAGCGTATCAGCCAAATGCAGCTGCCCAGCACTGAGCAAATCAAAAAATATACCAGCGCCCAACAGCATATCGATTCGCTGAGATCTAAAAAACCAAGAGTCAGCTAAATTTATATTCTTCGGTATGTCCCATTCTGCAGCATTAATATCGTAGTGCGGCTGATAGTCAGTGATGACCCTAGTTACGACCGCCGTGAATGAGGAACTGTAGGTGGCATACTGAGACTGCATGACGACTTCCACAGCCTTATTCGAACTAAGAGACGATTCTCCAATGCCAGATATCGAAATAGGCGAGTGCCGATGTTTTAGCTGCAAATGACCAGCCAAACGAGACGTAATAAAATTGAGCTGCGATGCGGAATCCAATATTGCCCGACATGGGACGAGCGTACCAACACGATTTTTAACCAAAACTATGGCCGTAGCTAGCAACACGTAGTCGTTCGAGATATTGGGAATAGGTGGAGGGTAAGGTGGAGAGGCTGAGCATGAAACTAGCGCTGATGATTGCGATTGCGGGAGGTTCACGTCTGCAACAATGACTGCGGATGGACCCGGGTTTTGAGCCTTGTGGAGCAACGTATGATGTTTCATATGACACTGCTTGCAACTTCCAGATTTACACTGCTGCAAGCCGTGACCCTTGCGCAAACAATTGAGGCAGAGATGCATTCTCTTTGCTTCCTTATAGCGCAAAGTAGGGGACAAATTTAGGAACATGCCGCAACTGGTTATAATGTGGTCCCTTCCGCCGCAAAATCTACATCCAGAAATAGTTTCATTATTATTATTATTGGGAGAGGCAATAAGGACATTCTGGATACGCTTCTGCGTTTTTTCTCCCACCTGATGGCTTGGTGCTTCGATTACCAAGTCATTTTCCTGATTTTCCATCATCCTGCATCGCTTCTCCAGAAACGAAGCAAGGGATTTCCATGCCAACAGCTTGTGGGACGGCAAGTCTTCTTCCCATTTTTCACGGGTCCTGGTGTCAAGCCTATGCGTCACAATGTGAATGAGAAATCCATCTAAAATTTCCTCAGTTGATGCCAAAGTCCGAATCGCTCGCAGGTGAGCATTGATCTTATCGCTGAGTTGCCGAAGACTCCTCGCAGATCCCTTCTCAACACCTTGCAACCCAAATATCGCCTTTACGTGTGCCTGAAAATGATGGTATTTATTGTCGAAACGATTAGTAAGCAGTTCTAAAGCAATCTCATAGTTCAAATCAGATATTTCGATTGAGCGTATGGTTTCTAGTGCTACGCCGTCTAGGCTAGCACGAAGATACTGGAACTTTTCCAAGTTACTTAGCTCTTGCTCGTTGTCCACCACCGTCTTAAACATCGCGATGAAGTTTGGCCAGTCTGCGTAGTTTCCTCCAAAACGAGCCAATTCTATATGAGGCAGCCTCGACCTCCGAGTTGATGTGCTGAGCGACCCTTCTCCAGCGAATTGATGAGGCATGCTGGTCGAGTTCGCGCTGATCACCTTCTGCTGCGCTGCTAGCTCGCGATTTAGTTTTGCATCGATCTGCACGAAAACGTTCGCGAACTCGGACCGCGCGTCACCGTCGAGCACCGTTAGATCGAGCCTTTCCAAGTTTCTCTGTGCAGCGTTGAACTCGGAGCTCATTGCTTCGTGGTGCTTTAATCGAGCCCGCAGGTCAGCTTCGTCAAACTGAAGTATGGACTCCTCCGTTAAACATTTGTTCATCTCGACGAGCTGCCGCTGGATAGACCTTGTTTTGGCCCTGTAAAAGTCCACATCACTAGGCGCAGCCGTCAGGGCATGAACAATATCATGATTTTCAGCCATGTTCAACGCCACAAGATCAGGGCTTATACACAAAAAGCACTATAAGACGGTTTGCAAAGGGAACAATACAACACCCTGTATGCGCCGGCAAGCCGCAAAAACTAAGCGACGACAAACAAACGGTTTCTATTTCGCTCTGCCTTTGCCTCAACTTCTGAGGGCTTTGCACTGCGCTTGCACTAATACACGCGCAATAAAACCGTTTCTTGGTGGAGCTCTTTCACTCAGTTATGAGAACGATTTTGTCTGTATATAAACACATATATGTAGAGCTATATGGAGACGAACTTTGCACCCAAATGCCGGCAATGCACAATGTCACTGAATATCACTGCAGTACGTTTGCATGTATTTGTTGTGTTTGTTTTATGTGTTTGGCACCGATTTTTTGCACAAACAGCTTGACTAAATAATAAATTGCCCGAACGATATCGACAATTTAATTATTAAATCGCGGTACAGGCTCCAGATCACGTCGGGGTCACCAAAATGTTAGAGGTAGATATCGACTATATCACCTTTGATCCAATATTTAAATTAATAAAGCAGTAAATTTGTTTTTAGTAAATGTGATACTTTATTGCTTGTTGGTGATCGGAGCTGCACTGACTGTCTTCATCATAGCGGCCCCGCTGCAGCGGCCGAAAGCTCTGACCTCAAGAAAGAGTGCAAGCAGATAAATCAGCGCGCGAGCTTTAGCGGGTAGAGAGCTTATGGAGGCAGATAACACACAAATCAAAACAAACAAACAATGGTGCTCGATGGCATTTACTTTAATTTAATTTACGCCGTTCTGCTCCGAACAACCTATTTTAATGTTTTCAGTTGGTTCCAAAACTCTTTCTCCTTGTTTCTCATTTTCATTAATTTTTTTCTTTCTTTGCATTCTCTCAATACTTTTGATTTCTACATCAGCACTTATATTTACCTTTAGATCTTCGATTGAAAAATTAATAGGGACACCCCTAACAACACCAAAAGTCTCCACATAATTTCTCGAAATAAAAGAATCAATACACATTTTTTTTAAATCTTCGTTTTTTACCATCAAATTTGCTGCCCAAGCACTTGAAAAATAAATTTTGTAAAGAGCTGCTCCTAAGGGAACAATATTTTTGAATCCATTTAATTTAAAATTTCTTTTCAAAAAGAAAAAGACCGCTTTTAAATTTGTTATTGTCAATAGTTTCACATCTTTTGGTCGATACTAACACCGCTGCTTCTCCTTTATGTTTAAAGCTGTATAGAATAGTTTTGTTCAAAGTTACTGTCTTTTGTACAGTCACATTGTTTTTCTCGTCATATAAGCAGTCATGTACGCCCTGTACTTCAATTTTTCGACCATGTTTGTGTGTGTGCTATTGTCATTTTTCTCTGATATATTTTACAAAATACTTCCATGATTTCATTCTTTCGTTCTACGTCAAGGCACTTAAATTTTTGATTATCAATCTTCTTGCCTCCCTGCTTTTTCATCACTCCTAAATTTCATCAGCATGTCTCAGCTGAGAACATTGTTTGTTTATTATAACATACAAAGTCATTGTTTGCTCTTTGATGGCAGTTTTTTAACTCAGTCTCTGACAGCTCAATAAATTCGTCTCGGTGACTGTTGATTGCCATGTATGGTGTCTTGGCTTCAAACATGCTTTTTCCATTTTCTGTTGGCTGCGGAATGGGTGTTAATTTGTATAATTCCAGCTCATATGCTGAGACTAATGGAAATGTAACTTTGATGATGACATGATCCTCTAATATCGTGCCTTCAGCTTTCATCATCTGGTAGACCATTAGCAAATTGTGGGGAGTTACTGGCAGTGTTTGTCCCGGTTTTAAATGATCCCGTATCTGTTCCAGTTGTTCCTTTAGTTGTCGGGGAGAGATTAGCATAGGGCTTATCTTGTTGAGTCGGTAAATGTGTTTATGTCCTTCCAGTAGGGGTTTAAATTGTAATAAACAATTATGGTAAAGTCTGCTGTCGCTAGTTGACTGGTTCCTCTTCTTTCAAAATATATGCCCAGTTTCGATCCAAACTGGGTTATATCAATTGATTGAACCACTGCTAGTGGTAATAGTAGCAACATAACAATCAGTGCCATTGACAATGACAACTTATTAGGCTGTGTCCTTTTTTTCGGTTGTCTGTCTTCTGATGATTCTCCATTTTCTGTAGAATCATCTATTGGATTAAACAACAACACATAAACTGTGTGGATTCGTCTTCGTTGAACAATGTAGCTATGTACATGTTGAATTTCCCGCTTAAAGGTTCCCTTGGCTGTTTTGACTTCAACCACTCGTACGAAACTTTCCTTGCCATGGAATACTCTAACAATTCTTCCTAGTGGTCATTGTAATACTGGTGTGTTGTCTTCCTTTAGTATTACTAATGAACCTTCTTTAATAATCACCGATGATTTCTTCCATTTTTGACGCTGCTGTAATTGTTGCAAATATTCCATTGTGTCCAGAAGGAATGCTTCAACTTAGAAACAGCTTGCCATCGTTGGGCGAGCGTCTTCGGTTGCTGGGATGGCTCACTGTCAGCTTGTGCAGTTAAAGGTTCTCGTATCAGGAAATGTCCTGGTGTTAAGGCCATTTTATCATTCGGATTATCCGATATCGGTTTTAACGGTCGAGAGTTTAAAATCGCTTCTATTTCGATTATGACGGTTTCTAGTTCCTCATATGTTAAATTTGCCGACGTAACATTCTTTAATAACAAATGTTTGGCAGGCTGTACTGCAGCCTCCCATAGCCCGCCAAAATGAGGTGCCCGAGGAGGTATAATTTTAAATTGTACCCCTTTGTTGTTGCACTCCTGTACAATTTGCATTTTTGCTTTTTCAGAAAATATTGCATCTTTCAATTCTTGAAGCTTGTTTCTGGCTCCTACGAAATTTGTCGCATTATCGCAGTGGAGCATTTGACATTTTCCTCGACGCGAAATGAACCGTCGCAGTGCCGCTAAAAATGCTGAGGTCGCTGACTAACTCCAGATGTACCGCTTTAGTCGCGAAACAACAAAATATCGCAATGTACGCCTTATTCGGTTTCTTGGATTTTGAATGGTCCACAATAATTGACACCAGAATTTAGGAATGGCCTTGCTTGTGTGACACGAAGAGGTAGCAGGTTTCCCATGATTTGTTCATGTAATTTTGGCGTCGCTTTAGTGCACCTAACACGGTTCTGCACGATGCTCCTTGCCATGTTTTTTCCTTTAAGAATCCAGAACTGCTGCCGTGATGCTGTTAGCAAGGCCTGGAGACCACAATGCATGTTATCCTTATGTATTTTGCCAAGTATCATCTTGACAATGGGATCGTTGTAAGGTAACAGCATTGGATGTTTGGTATCAAATGCGATGATTGCATTCTAATCGACCTCCAACTCGCTAAATTCCATCTTGATCCAAAAATGGTGTTAGCGGCTTTATCGAGCTTCCTTTTTGGGTTTCCTTGTGTCTCGCTATGTGCTATGTTTAAAGTCATTTCGTTGTACATTACGAATGACAATTTTCTGAACTTCCTTTAGGTCATCGAATAGGACAGTGAGGCTTGCGTACGCCTTCTTTCGTCGGAAGCGCATTATGTAGGCTACGATTCTCAGTAGCTTGTTGTATGAGTTGTTGTGCTAAATTTTGTAAATTATGTCCTCCTCTTGTGTGACAGTCATAATTGTTGAGTGACCAATCTTTTGAGGGTTTGCACTCATTGCTTCCTCTTTTGTAGCCACAAATGGTAGTGGCCATGTCGATGGTGGTCCATGTAAAAACAGTGGGCCATAAAACCACATGCTATTTTTCGCGAACTTGGTTGCTGTCATTCCTCTAGACAGCACAGACTAGACAGACTCCACTGCTTTTGTATCGTTAGTTCTTATATTGTAGCTATTCTTGTATCCACGAATTTGTCTCGGATGGATGTTGTGCATTGTTAATCCATGACAATACTATCATCGAATCCGACCACATGAATGTGTTTGTATTTTCCATGGATAAATCTTCCTTGACTTTAGCCGTCAATTGAGCACCCAATACAGCCGCCTTTAATTCCAGACGGGGTAATGTTACTGAGTTGAAGGTGAGCCAAGTGTGATTTGGCACACAATAATTGAATGGATACTCGTTTGTCTTTATATAATGCTCGCACATATACAGCAGCTTCAAATGCTTTCTCCGATGCATCGACAAAGGTATAAATCTCTGACGATACTGTCCTTGAAAAATATGACGTGGCACTTTTATGGTGTTTAAGACCTTTAGCTCCTCCCTGTACCTTTTCCACTCCTCTTGAAGATGGTTCGGAAGAGCTTCTTGGTATTCATATCCTTCCTTTGTTAGATGTTGCATGAAGATTTTTGCCCTCATAACCACTGGAGAAAACAATCCAAGAGGATCGAAAATCCGAAAGATTTCAGAGATTACATCTCTCCTGATTATTGTATCTTTTATGGCAATTTCTATTTTACCGCAAAATTCGTCGGATTTAGGCATCCACGTAATCCACAGGGTTTTAATACTGCAGTCCTCATGGGCCGTATCCTCCAGTTGTACATCCGAAGTGATATCCTCTTTAGGGATTCTTTGTAGTAAAAGAAAATTATTCGTGCACCATTTTCTTAGTTTGAACCTTGAACTATGCAACAGTTGGTTAAATTCTTGCTGTCTCTAGAGGGCTTCGGGTATGAAGTCTGCGCCAGTTAGACAATCGTCAACGTAAAAATCATTTTTTAGTGCAGCAGCTCCTAGCGTATAGTTTCTTTTTCCCTTTTGCGCTATATACTGAAGGCATTTTGTGGCTAAATATGGGGCAGCTTTTGTTCATATGTCACCGTTTTTAATCTATAGTATCGCAGATCTTCTGACGGATCATTGCGCCATACTATAGTTTGATAATATTGACGATAAATTTTCTCGATATCTGCTGTACATACATATTTATGCATTCTAAAACGAAGCAGTATTGAGAATATCGAACTTTGCACGGTTGGACCTTTATGCATCTAGTCGTTGACCGATTTTCCGGATGACGTGACTGCAGAAGCATCAAAAACAACTCTCAATTTGGTTGTAGCGCTGTCGGGTTTTAATACACAATGATATGGGATGAAAAAGCGTGATCTTGCTATTTCCGACGTATGCATTTCTTTCATAAAATGTCAAAATGCTGCTCATATCGTTTCTCCATGGGTGAGAAACATGGTGTGTTATTTGGGCATGAGTCCAATTCCCAAAACATGCCGATTTGCTGATCAACCTTTTCTTCTTCCGTCATCACAGCACATGTGATTGCAGTTTTAGCTGAATCGTTTAATTTTCCAGCCACAATCCAAACTAATTTGGTTTTCTGTAATCTGGGCAATCTGATTCCAATGGATACATGTCTGTTTTGCATGATTTCGAAATAGTGTTCTGCTCCCAACCAAATGTCTATTCTTCCCATTTTGTCGAAAATATGGTCCGCTAATGTAATATTCCTTGGAAGCTTCCAACGAAACGTATCTATTGAGTGTGTCGGTTGATCAGCGACTATGTGTGGTAGTAAAATCGCCTCTAATTTTGACTGAAAATTATTGTGCTGTGATTTGAGTGTCACATTGACTCTTGCCTTTGATGTATGTGTTCGTCCACCAATTCCATTTATTTGTAGATCTGATTTGGTAATTTTTAGATCTAATATTTGAAATGCTCTTTCAGAAATAACATTGCCTTGAGAGCCAGAATCAAGTAAGGCTCGGAATTCACCCATTTGTCCATTGTTGCCTTTACTGATGACTCGAGCAGTAGCTAATAGTACATAACTGTTATATACGCTTTTTGCTGATGCTGCAGTTTTGGAGTTAGACTTGGGTTTTAAATGCAGAAGGGTGATGTGACCTTTATTGCAATTTTTAGCTGTGTGGTAGCGTTTGAAACATTTCACACATAGTTTGTTCTTTTGAACCCAATTTAATCTATCAGCAGCCGATTTATTTTGAAACTGGGTGCATTTATAGATGGCGTGATTTGGCTTTTCACAGAAGTAACATATATAATGGTTTTCAGCTCCTGCTGATGCGCAAGTAATGGGTTTCTTAGATTTTTCCCATCCAATCACTTCTAAAGTAAGAAACCTTTGCGCGTGGAATTGCATGAATTCGCTCAAAGGCTGTAATTCCTTTGTATTCTGTATCGATTGCTCATACAACGTGTATGTATGACGATCTAATTTTTTTGTTAACAAACATAAAAGAAAAGTATCCCATTTAATGGTCTCTATATTTATGTTGTTTAATGGGGCTAACGTTTCTTTTATATTGTCATGTAATATTTTAATTGATTTTGCATTATTAGATGTACATGGGTGATCCAACATTCTTTGAATCAATCTTTTGTTGCTAAAACGCTCTTGTAGCATATTCCATGCTGCTTTATATATTTTCCTTCTGTTAACGAAAGATGGCGGATTAGATTTTCTGTTTCTCCCGTAACGTTGGTTTTTAAGTACCACATTTCTGAGTGACAGGTACATGCGCTTTATGAATCATTTTCTTAAAAATGTCATGAAACTGCCTCTTCAGCTGTTATCAGCTGAGTGCGGGAGCTAAGAACGCCAGCAAGGAAAGCAATGACAAGTGTGAACCAATACCCGAGAAACCAAGAGGAGCAACGACCAACGGCGGAATCAATATTCCTCACAAGGCCCTAGTAGGGGATGGGGCGAATTGGCCGCAAAGAGCGCAAGGCAAAGATGGAGCGGGCCACGCCCCAGAGGCCGGGAACGGCGGAATTGGGCCAGCGGCTGGCCGAAGGTCCGCGTTCCTGGATGTCAGGCCATGTAGGTTCCCATGTAGGTCATGTAGATCCCCATGTAGGCCATGTAGATCCCCATGTAGGCCATGTAGTTCCCCATGTAGGCCATGTAGATGCCAGGTAGGCAGATCCCGGTGCGGAAGGCATGGGAAGACGAAGCCGTTGATGGAAAAGTACCAAGGGAAAGGAACCGTTGCAGATGGGCAGCGACGCGGACGCTGGGCCAAAGGGAACCTATAAGATGAGGTCCGCGGCAGTCAAAGGGACAGTCAAGTGCGGGAGCTAAGAACGCCAGCAAGGAAAGCAGTGACAAGTGTGAACCAATACCCGAGAAACCAGGAGGAGCAACGACCAACAGAGTCGAAAAACGAAATCCAACGGAGAGGTGCACGACGGGCCGCGACAACAGACTCGCCGCGTAAAGGTGAGACCAGCGGACAGGTGAACCCATTGTGTGCGGAGCTGTGTGCGAGGCGGACGAGGCGGACGAGGCGGACGAGGCGGTTGCCAAGTCAGAACCCCCATAGCCATAGCCCAACGGTGCCACACCTGAGGTCAACCTCAGCAACGGTCGAGTCGTGAAACCGCGCCCCGTGGCACCCGGAGACCTCTATACGGCGGTGAAAGGTTGCCGAATCGTTAAGTTATAGAAATACCATAGCCATAAGATAGCCCTAAGATACACAATAAAGAACCAGTACTCAGCCAATACCTACCCTAGTGTATTTCTTGCTTGTCGCCGAGGCAACAAATAAATTCGTTGCATCGATCCACCGACCGCTGAGCCAGCTCTGCTGAATCAGACGGACAAAAACGGTTCGTTACAACTGGCGCCCAACGTGGGGCCTCAAGACAAGCAAGAAAAGGAGAGTGCATTGGAAAAGACGGTACTGAGCGGTGTATCAAGAAGGGTATCGAGATGAGGAGCCGTCAGTGGATTCACTCGATGAGGAAGGAGGAGCTGATGCAGTGCGCCAATGCATGCGGGCTTCAGCTGGAAGGCTCAGTGGATGAGATGCGAAAGGCATTTAAAATCTGGGTCGAGAAGCATGGGACAGAACCAGAGTTTGCCGACGTGTTAGAGAGGTGGGAAACCCAAACGGGCAGGATCTCGCCAGCGGCGCGGGCTGAGGACAAGGAAGGCGCGTACCGCACAGAGTGGTCGACGCTATGGAAGACGCCGTCAAAGTTCCAAGAAGAACTGATAGCGAGCCTGGCGGTCCCACTAAAGGTCCAGACACCCAGTCGACAGCGGGCCCATAGTGGGGAGAGATCGGCCGGGCCGGAAGCCCGGGGACAAGACGCGCGTCGGTAGGAGTATGGGAGGACGGAGGAGGATCGACAAAGACCCCAGGAAGAGCCCGTGAGACAACCACGCGTTAACTCGGCCGTCGTGGCTAAGCAAGTAAGAGAGTGGTCATTTCGGTTCGACGGGACGGAAAAGCCGCTCGAGTTCCTGGAGCAGGTGGAATGGTCAGCCGACATGTACGGGCTGGATGTGGACCAGATACCGAGGGCGATGCCAGAACTGTTAAAGGGACGAGCGCTGATGTGGTTCCTCGCTAACAACAGGCAGTGGCAGACTTGGAGGTCGTTCGTCCAAAGCTTCCAGGACTACTTTTTACCAAGGGACTACTTCGAAAAGTTGCTCCAAGAGGTGAAGAATCGCAAGCAGAAATGGGGAGAGTCCTTCAAGGACTACATGGTGGACATGCAGACCCTCATGCGTCCCCTCAAGCGCACTCCGGAGCAACAAGCAGAGGTGATCCGGGAGAATAGCGTGCCGGATTTGCGGATTTTTATTCGGCCACACCGATGTCACGATCTGGAGGAGATGATGAAACTAGCGGACGAATTCGAAGCCCTGGAAAGGGATCGGGCGGAATTTCAAAAGGAAAGCCCGTCGAGCCGGGCCAGGGCAGCCAACCCCTTCACGCGAACGACTACGACGGAAGTGTGCCGTCGGTGTAGAGACGACCCGGCAACCGGTTTCAACCAGAAGCCGTCGATGACGCCTAGCGAGCACCAAGTGGAAACCAATGTGGTGGGGGGATATGTGCTGAACCCCGAGAATGCTTGCCGCCGGTGTGGAAGCTACAGGCACTGGGCCCAGGCCTGCACAGGCAGGCCGTTGACGTTCTGCTGGAGATGCGGCAAGGTAGGGGTGCCGACCTGGCAATGCTGCAAGCCCGCGGGAGACGCGCCGCGACCCAAGCCGCGGAGGGCCGTGCCAGGGTCGCGATTGGAGGCCCCCAGCTCCGAAGACACTTGAGAAAGGCCCACGTCGGCCTGATCGGTGGACTGACCGATGAGGAAGTGCAGCTGTCCGCCGTGGTAAGCATCGCAGGGCGAGAGTGGAAGGCCACGGTGGACACAGGAGCGACGAGTAGCTTTGTCAGCTGCGAATTGGCAGACAGGCTACGGGGAGTTGGAGTAGAGTCAAGGACTCGCAAGAGGGTGCGACTGGCGGACGGTCATAGCCAGGACGTGAACTCGCAACTCGAGGTAGAGGTGGCGTTCGGTAACAAGGCGATCGCAATGACTCTCCTCATATTGCCCGGAGTGATTGACGAGCTGGTTCTGGGGTGGGATTTTATAACCGCAGTCGGAGCAGAGGTGACCTGTGCGGGGCACAGGGTGGTGATCCCTGCGAGAGGTCGACAGAACAGGCGGTAAGAGGAGAAGTTGTCAGTGGCGGTTATGGCCACGGATGAAGCCCCAGAGCCGGCAAGCGAGTCAATCCCAGCGGCCTGCGAAACGGGAGGCACGGAGGGCGGCAGACACAGCGAGAAGTGCAAGGAGTCAACGGACGATGAGTTTTTGGTCAAGGAACTGGAGGAATTTCGGAATATGAAGGGAGTGTCCCAGGTAGCGGTTCATTCCATCACCATGAAGGACGCTGAGCCGGTCAAACAGCGATACTACCCCAAAAACCCCAAGATGCAAGCCGAAATCAACCAACAGGTGGACGAGCTGTTGAAAACAAGACGCATTGAACCGTCGAGGAGCCCGTACAGCTCGCCCATCGTGATGGTTAAAAAGAAGACGGGAAAATGGAGGTTGTGCGTGGATTTTCGCCAAATAAACGCAAAATCGATTAAGGATGCGTATCCGATGCCGAAAATAGACTACATTCTGGACCAGCTCAGAGAGGCGCGGTTCATCAGCAGTCTGGACCTAAAGGACGGATATTGTCAGATTCCACTGGAAGAAAGTAGCAAGCAGTATACCGCCTTCACGGTGCCAGGCAAAGGGCTGTTCCAGTGGAAGGTGATGCCGTTCGGGCTGCATTCGGCATCGGCAACGTTCCAGAGGGCGTTGGACCAAGTGATCGGGCCAGAAATGATGCCTCACGCATTCGCCTACCAAGACGATATCATAGTCATCGGGCGAACGAGGGAGGAACATCGGCGGAATCTGGAAGAGGTGTTCCGGAGACTCAAAAAGGCCAACCTGCGCCTGAATGTGGACAAATGCCAATTCTTCCGTATCATCATATCATCATATTCTTCCGCTACGGTATCTGGGCCACCTGGTGACAGGAGAGGGCATATGCACCGATCCCGAGAAAGTGGCGGCCATTGCGGAGCTTCAGCCGCCGACTAACGTTAAGGAGTTGCGGCAGTATTTAGGCGTAGCCTCATGGTATCGCCGATTCGTGGACGGGTTTGCCACTCTAGTACAGCGCCTCAGCGCGTTACTTAGAAAGAAGGCTAAGTGGGAGTGGACGCCCGAAAGGCAGCGGGCATTTGAGGCCGTGAAAGGCCGGCTGGTGGCGGACCCCGTTTTGGCCTGCCCTGATTTCTTCAGGAGATTTGTACTCCAGACGGACGCCAGCGATTACGGATTGGGGGCTATCCTGACTCAGGAGACCGAGGAAGGGGAGAGAGTCATTTCGTATGGCAGCCGATCTCTGAATGCCGCCGAAAAAAAAACTATTCAGCGACGGAGAAAGAGTGCCTGGCGATTGTATGGGCTATCCGAAAACTGAAGCCATATTTGGAAGGATACCACTTCAAGGTGGTCACCGACCACATGGCATTGAAGTGGTTGAACAGCATAGAGAGCCCCACCGGAAGGATCGCGAGATGGGCGCTGGAACTCCAGCAGTATGATTTCGAGATTGCCTACAGAAAGGGGCAGCTGAACATAGTGGCGGACGCCCTATCCCGGCAGCCGGTGACGGAACGCTGCCGGAGATTGAACGAGGAGAAGGCCGGCTCAAAGCGGGGTACCGAGTGCTCGTGGATGAAGAAGATAAAGGAGAACATGGAAAAAGAGCCGTTCAAATATCCCGACTACGTGAAGGAGGCAGGCCGGATATACCGACACATACCCCACCGAGCGGGAGACGAAGAGGTGGCCTCGTGGAAGCTTTGCGTCCCGAGGGACCTCCGGGAGCGGGTCATCAAAGAAAACCACAGCATTCCAGAGGCTGGGCACGCGGGATGCCGGAAGACTGCCACGAGAATAGCGGCCAGATATTACTGGCCCGGGATGCACCGCGACGTAAGGAGATTCGTGTCGAGGTGCGACGCTTGCATGCGTTTCAAACCGTGTCAGCGCCAGGCGGCCGGCAAAATGCTGACGCAGATTCCCGAAGAGCCGTGGGCAACGGTTTGCGCCGATTTCGTAGGGCCATTACCAAGGTCAAAGCATGGAAACACCATGCTCTTGGTACTGGTCGATCGGTTTTCGAAATGGACCGAGTTGGTGCCATTGAGAAAGGCCACGGCAGCAGCGTTAACGAAGGCCTTCCGGGAGCGGATTGTGGCCCGGTTCGGGGTGCCAAAGGTGGTGATCACCGACAACGGGGTTCAATTTACCAGCAGGGCATTTAAGAAATTCCTGGAACACAGCGGGGTGCGTCACCAGTTCACGGCACCGTACACCCCGCAGGAGAACCCAACGGAGAGAACCAACCGGACGGTGAAGACCATGATAGCCCAATTTACCGAAGGGAACCAGAGGTGCTGGGATGAGAAGTGGCCGGAGTTAATGTTGGCGGTAAACTCGGCGGTGTCGGAAGCAACTGGATACTCGCCGGCGTTCATCGTGCAAGGAAGGGAGCCGAGGCTGCCGAACGCGTTGTACGACGAGGACACGCTCGGCACTGGGCAGGAAACCCACACACCAGACGAAAACGCGACCAAGTTGCGGGAGCTGTTCCAATTGGTGCGACGCAACTTGGAACGGGCGGCCCAAGATCAAGCAAGGCATTATAACTTGCGAAGGAGATCATGGAAACCTAACATAGGAGAGATGGTGTGGGCCAAAAAGCACCATTTGTCGAACGCAGTGGAGGGTTTCGCGGCGAAGCTGGCGCCAAGGTACGACGGGCCGTATCGAGTGGTGGATTTTCCCTCACCGGTGATATGCAGGTTGAAGAAGGAGGGCGATAAGCGGACACGGACAGCCCACATCGCTGATTTGAAGCCGCGGGCGGAGGAAGAGGTCACAGAGGAGCAATAGGCTGAGGATGGCCACCAACGAGAGAAACCGGCTTCACGATGTGGCAAGCAGGACACGGAATGAAGCTGGAAACAACTCGGAATAGCACAGGGGTAGATGGAGGTAAGGAGAGTGGACCCGCCCAGGAGGTGTCACGCAGGACACGGGAGGATGCCGACACCACCAGGAGGGGTGCAGGCGGAAGCAAATTAATACTACATTAAGTCTAGAAGTAATACTACGACGGGACAGGTCCTGGTGGGAACACGCTAACGGATAACGGCGGTGAGGTACCTGGGGGAAAAAAAAAACAAACATACACAAATCAATGAATTTCCAACGGAAGGCAATACGTACCGGTACGAGAGTGCACCAGTCTGGCCCCGGGCGGGAAGATGCCCCGGCGAACGGGTGGGGTTTAGAAGACGAGTCGGAGGAACAGGAGTGAGGTCCCGGTCCGTGGTCCAAGCTCCGCTGGTCAGATAACCGTCGGGTTCGGCCGGGCAGAAGGCTCGCCCATGCGCTGTTTGTCGGCCGAGGGGTCGGATGACCCTCGGGTCCGGGGCGGCTGGATGGGGCAGAAGTCACGCCAGAAGCCGAACCGAAGGCCGGGAGAAGACGGCGGGCCAGGTTCGTACCACCGGTTGTATCCGGGCGGAAGGTCGGTCGATCTCGTAGCCAGGGGCAATTCCGGTGGGCGACATCCAGGACCGGGGACGCGGGACGGGCTGGAAGATGAGCCGAAGTTATTAGGAAGACTCGGATCTGGAAACTCACCTGGGATGCCGTGGGGGTCGGGTCGCTCGGGACCGGCGTATGGAAGACACTGTTTAAAAAGAAAAAAAAGGGGTTTTAATTAAGAAAAAAAATTTAAAAAAAAATACAAAAAAAAAGGGAGGGTATGCATATTAAATAAATAAATAAACTAAATAAACTAAATCAAAAAAAAAAGGAAAAAAGAAAAAAAATATAATAAAAAAAAAAAAAAACAAAAAAAAAGGTAGGGAATGTGATGTTCGTCATGAGCAGGCACAATCAGCGAACGAAAGAGAGGAAAGCAACGGGATCACGAGAGAGGAAACAGAGGGAAGTATCGTACGATGGAACGATGGGAAATGCAGCGAGATAGGGCTGTCGGGGGAAGATTGTGGGAACCGCCGATCACTTTGTCGCCAGAGCTGCAAGGAACATCACGGAGGAAAAATTTTGAAGATGAAAATGGAGTTGGTAAAGAAGTATGTGGAAGAGCAGAATGCGAGGTTGCAAGCCCGAGCCAACCGCCAGCGACGGGCGGAGCCCTCGCGTGGAGAGCGGTGGACTCGGGGCGAGACGCCGGAGCTCGAGCTCATGGGATCGCCGCTCGGTGGGTCACCCTGGTCCCCGCGGGCAACGCCGTCACCGGAGGTCTCGCACGGATGGGCGGAGGACGAGGACAGCGACGACGTCGTATGCGTGGCCGTGATCCCGGCGCTCACCGAGAAGATAACCGTGTTGGAGGCGGAGCAGCCGCCGGTAGCACCCACGCGACTGGCATCAAGGCCAGGGCCATCGGTCCCGAGGCCGACTGCGGGCACCGCGCGGCCAGTGTCAAAGCCACGGACAAAGTCACCGAAGCTGGCGGAGGCGGTGTCGAAGCCAGCGGTCAGGTTGACCAAGTCTGCGGCGAAGCCGGTGGAGGCGACAGCGAAGCAGGCGGACACAGCGGTCAAGTCGTTATCGAGGATGGCGGAGAGGGAGATGACGCCAGCGGAGCGAGAGGAGGAGAAGCTGTTTATCCGAAGCACGCTGGAGGTCCTCGTCCGGGAGCGGAGATAACAGCGGCGGAGGGAGGCGCGACGTCGGGAAGAGGAAGCGCGGCGTCGTCGTGAGGAAGAGGCACGTCGGGAAGAGGAGACACGGCGTCGTCGTGAGGAAGAGGCACGTCGGGAAGAGGAGACACGGCGACGTGAGGAAGAGGCACGGCGGAAAGAGGAGTCACGGCGACGGCGAAAAGAGGGGGCACGGGTGGAAAAGGAGGCGTGCAGGCGACGGGAGGAGGAGGCCCGTCGGAAAAAGGAGAGGAGACGGCAGCGACGGAAGGAGGAGGAACGGCGTCGCGAGGAGGACCGCGAGGGCAGCAGGTCCCATAGAGCAGAGCGCCACGAAAAGGCACGGCGAGACCGTCGCGAACAACGACAACGTCGATCGGGGAACATGCCAGAGCCCCGGCAGCCAGAGCCCCAGCCTTCGACGCAGTCGCCGACGCAGTCTCCGACGCAGCCACCGACGCAGCCACCGACGCAGCCGCCGACGCAGCAGCCACCGACGCAGCCGCCGACGCAGTCACCGACGCAGCCACCGACGCAGCCAGAGCCCCAGCAGCCAGAGCCCCGGCAGCCAGAGCCCCAACCTCGGACGCAGCCGCCGACACAGCCGCCGACGCAGTCGCCGACGCAGTCTCCGACGCAGACACCGACGCAGCCACCGACGCAGCCGCCGACGCAGCAGCCACCGACGCAGCCGCCGACGCAGTCAGGGCCCCAGCAGCCAGAGCCCCAGCCGCCGACTCAGTCGCCGCCACCGAGAGGGCTGCGGGTCAAGACCCATGCGGAGATGTTCAAAGGCGAACCTCTGTGCTCCGAGACGCCGACGCAGACACCGACGCAGCCGAAGCCGCAGACGCAGCCAGCTGAGGCCCAGACGCCACCACGGGCGCAACAGGAGCAGCCACGGGACCCAGAGCCGCAGCCCCAGTGGCAGGGGCCTGAACAGGCGGCAGTTGGGCCTTTTGTGTCACAGAGCGTACACACGGCGGTCCGGGACGGGATGGTATGGCACCACCAGACCATCCACATCACGTGGGCGTCCGGACCAGCGCCACGAGAGGCCGAAGAGCCCCGGTTATGGGAGGAGGAGCCGTGGAGCAGTAATGGTCGCGATCCGAGGCGAAACCGACAGCAGGGTGGGGGACCGGCGGCGGGATCGGAGGGGCCAGCGCCCTGTCAGGACACACCGACGGAAGTCCCGGAACCGGCGGCGGAGGAACCGAGGGCAGGGACGCCAACAGACGTGAGCCAGCCAGAGGAGACGGGGGCCGAGGAGCCAGCCGCGAGCCGCCAACGGAGACGACCGTGGAGGAGGAGATTTTGGAACGCGGTCCGTGGGAGTGGCCCTCACCTGGGAAGACGCAGGAACGGCCGGTCCTGGCGAGGCAGACCTCCTGTCCGGAGCCGAGGAGTGAGGTCGGCCGGCCACGGGTCCAGAGGCAGAACGGCAGCCGGCGGAACCGCAGCGTTGGCGGCCGGTGTCAGCCGAGGATTGGCCAGAGGTGGTGAGGCGGGCCGTGGAAGACACCCGTCCAGTAGGGCGGCGGGTGAAGCGGCTCGTCCGAGTGCGCGGGGTACGATACCGGGTATCGGTGACAGAGGCCAGCGCCGAAGTATTCGTAGAGGCGAACTAGAACCAAAATGGAAAAAAATGATGAATGAAATGGAATCATGAATGAAATCGTAAAGTGAATAAAAACAGTGAAACGTACCTGGGTATGTGTTGGGCCTCCTTGGTTGGGGTGAAAGCAGCCAGCCGTGAGGGTGAAAAGCGCGGTCCACGCCTGGGTTTGGAGGGGCACGTGCCGGTGGCGAAAGAAAAAAAAAAAACACAGAATCACACGCGGGCGGCAGAAGTTTACGCGAGATACCGGCGGAAATCACTCGTGAGTCGTGAGTCGGCCCGTCAGCTCCAAGTCCAGCGCGCACCTATCGTACACGGCACGATCAGAACTGGTTCCAGAGCACTATCGATGCAAAATATCGATAGGCCGGTGGCGCCATCCGCGACAGTTCGCGAGCGATGGAACCAGCCGCAAACACCAACAGAGGGAGCCACGAGAGGGGCCGTTAAGGTGAACGGCACACCGAAGGTGGAAGGATCGGGCCAACGGGCTCCCGGGGGGATTCTCTGGCCGGTGGTATCCGAGGTTTGAGGGTGAAGAAAGGGGGAAGTGTGAGGAATCAATATTCCTCACAAGGCCCTAGTAGGGGATGGGGCGAATTGGCCGCAAAGAGCGCAAGGCAAATCCGCTATATGAAAAGATGGAGCGGGCCACGCCCCAGAGGCCGGGAACGGCGGAATTGGGCCAGCGGCGGGCCGAAGGTCCGCGTTCCTGGATGTCAGGCCATGTAGGTTCCCATGTAGGCCATGTAGATCCCCATGTAGGCCATGTAGTTCCCCATGTAGGCCATGTAGATGCCAGGTAGGCAGATCCCGGTGCGGAAGGCATGGGAAGACGAAGCCGTTGATGGAAAAGTACCAAGGGAAAGGAACCGTTGCAGATGGGCAGCGACGCGGACGCTGGGCCAAAGGGAGCCTATAAGAGGAGGTCCGCGGCAGTCAAAGGGACAGTCAAGTGCGGGAGCTAAGAACGCCAGCAAGGAAAGCAGTGACAAGTGTGAACCAATACCCGAGAAACCAGGAGGAGCAACGACCAACAGAGTCGAAAAACGAAATCCAACGGAGAGGTGCACGACGGGCCGCGACAACAGACTCGCTGCGTAAAGGTGAGACCAGCGGACAGGTGAACCCATTGTGTGCGGAGCTGTGTGCGAGGCGGACGAGGCGGTTGCCCGTGGCACCCGGAGACCTCTATACGGCGGTGAAAGGTTGCCGAATCGTTAAGTTATAGAAATACCATAGCCATAAGATAGCCCTAAGATACACAATAAAGAACCAGTACTCAGCCAATACCTACCCTAGTGTATTTCTTGCTTGTCGCCGAGGCAACAAATAAATTCGTTGCATCGATCCACCGACCGCTGAGCCAGCTCTGCTGAATCAGACGGACAAAAACGGTTCGTTACAGTACATTTTGCTATTATATACTCTGGCTTCCTCTCAGTGGGATCCTTCTTATAATTTCTTATAATGGATCTTTTAGCCTGTGGACAATTGGCTGTCCAGTAAAACATTAATGCTTGTGGTTGCCAGTTTTATTTATATTTGTACTTATGACCCGATTGAGGTAATTTTTTTGTCGTTATGACAGGCTGTGCCTCTCCTCACAACCAAGAAGATGGTCAAAGTACTAATAAATAATTGTGGCAATGCTGAATCCAACCTTAGTCGCCAAGTTGACTATATCGGATTGGGTAGATCCAAGATGTTCAACTGAATTTTCCTTTACTTTATATGTGAATTGATCGCCAAGTTGACCAATTCTCTAGGATTCGCCAAATGAATCCATGTTTTTTAAATCGGAAGTAACCAAATTAATGGTCTACTGATTTAATCCAAATGTCGGGGGTCACCAAATGATCGAATCAACTGAGCCTGTTGATGCAGATTCACTTGATTCGTGTGATCGTCAATTTGACAATCGTATGATGAAAATGAGAAAGTGTATGCCACCGGTTTACGTACCAGTAACAAAGTGTCGCCGCAATCGATACTTGAAACAAATTGGGCTTCGGAGAAGTGAATACGTCAGAGTTTTCTATCGTACTGATTTTATTGTAAAATATGCAGGGTTTATATACAGTTTTGGTGGGTAACAATTGCTTACTTAGGGTCTTAGGTAGATTTATGACTAAACAATTATTACAAATTTAACAGCATATGGGACAGGTCCTAGATACTTTATGACAGTCGCAAGGGATGTCTTACAGATGGTGGGAAATTTGACCCAATGCAGATCATGGGTCAGGTCTTAGATATTTTATGACGGTCGCAAACAATGTTTTACAGATGGTGTGACATTTGACCCAATGCAGATCATATATACCAGCATATGGGTCAGCGGTGCATCTTACATGTTTATTTAGGTCAGCGGATGGAAATTCTTCACCATTTATGGCTAGTTATTTAATTAGGTCTAACCATACGATTTTGTACTTTACTTGAAATCGTTACCTTAGGATGTCATTAGGCCTGATAATCTGCACCCCTGTCCCGATCATATATCACATGGCAGGAGAACTCCCACCTGAATACAGAATGAGATTCCTGGCGGCGAAGGAGCTGGTCAAGGCGTTTGCGTTTAATCTCCCAGCGCATGAAACAGTTTCAGCAAACAGGGACATAAACACAGGCTATGATAAGGCGTATCGTGAGTTTGGCAGCATACTAGAAACAGTTGAGGTGTTCGAGAGCCGATCTTCGCACTGCACAAAAATTAGGTCGGTCATAGACTTTTTCAAGGGAATAGCGGATAACAAACATTCAATAGACCAGGCCAGTACATGAATTCTTCACAGGGAAAAAGGGCGCATTTGGCTAAGGAAGGCTTTGAGGTCTACTACACTGACGGGTCATTAGCAGAGGGGCATTCAAATGCCGCGTTTTTGCATGATGGTTCAGGCTTCGTGGACAGCTATTACACGCACAAAACTCTATCCTCATTGTCCGCCGAGCTGCTTGCCATTGAGAAGGCCCTGGATTCCGGCTTCTTTCGTGTCGCGTTCCAGACGGACAGCAGAAACGGAGCTCTTATCCTGGCCAAGGCCATTCAAGACAACTCTATCGCCTACAAAATCAGAGAAAAGATTAACCACAATCCAAAAATTGTAGAGGCGAACACGTCAGTTGACTCTGCTGCTAAAGAAGCCTTAGACGCGGTAAATACTCAGTACTCACGGGTAGTCTGATGAAATAAATCCCCAAAAAATAATAATTTTTTAAATTTGAAAGCGTAATAAGTGCCGTCCAGACGTTAAGCTGAAACTACAAAGTGTCTTAATCGACTTAATCGACGCAGTTAGCGTTTTTCAGCTTTCCAGAACTGCAAAGTTCAATACACCCAGTTATAACAAACTTAAGTTATGTGAAAAATAGAAGCACTACCTCTGAAGAAAAATACCAAGTTCTTAAAAAATTCTTATAAATAAAACTAAACTAAAAAAAAACCATAAATCTTTAAAACTAATTTATATGTTAAAATCTATTAGAAAAAGTCATTTTGGGCGACAGCGGACATAAAATGTTGAATTTTGTTGAGTAGTGTAATAGATGTAGCCACTTTTATTGGAAATGAATTCGAAAATTTCACTCCAGGCGAAATCAATATGGATTCGGCCATTATTTGGCTGAAAAGTCCAATCTAATGTCTCGAAAATGTACCATATGGCATTCATATTACACGAAACCAGATTGGATATCAAATTTGCCACCCCACACCATTTTGTCCGCAACACGACTATAGTCAAATGAAGTTCTTTCTATCTTAAATCAAATTGAGGTAATAAATAAACCCAACTGGTCCATTTTTATCATTAAAAAATACCCATTCGGTACCATTCATCTGATTTTGAGCAAAACGAAAGCGACCCTGCTTTCGAACATCAATGAGTGGTAGTTTTTTATTTTTAATCTCATTAGTGTTTTGCATTTATCACTGTATCACTGTGCGCACAGCTGCTATGCAAGCCTTAGCTCCCAAATTTGATCAATTTCAACCGCAGAGCACGTTGAGTTTGAGGCTTCTTGCAAAACTCTTCGCGAATGTCAGGGCGTGAGTGCACTCCTGTTAAAAGTTTTGATTTTATTTTTATCGGCCTGGTTGTAAAGATGCTATTGCGATATGCCAATATTTAAGCTTTTTCTTCCGATTTTTTATCTTTACCACGACCCATTTTATATATAAAGATTTCAACAATTAAAGGTGTGCTTAAATACACTTTTACTTTAACAGCTTATTAGTAACATATTAGTATTGTTAGCCTCTAGCCTCTTTTTTTTTCTTTTTTTTACATATGCCGCCTTTTTTTTTGTCTCTGCTTTAAAAAATACTATTAAAATTGCGTCAAAAACATTATTTATAAATGAGGGAATCAAAAGGTAAGACAAAAAATGCATTGAGAAGATATACTCAATGCATTTTTTGTCTTACCCTTTGATTTGATTGATCAGCAGTGAATAAAGTTGCGGCACGTTTCAGCATCTTTCAAAGTTGCATCTTTTTACGTTTTTACAGTTCGTATTTGAGATTAAGAAATGGAGGAATGAAATTATTTTTACTATTCAGAGAGACTGTTTTCCAAGAATCTCGTGTAGTTCTCAACGACTCCAAAGGAAGACCAGAAAGACTATAATATGGAATGACATTAATAGTCAGCCTACTGGGTTTGCCCATTCTTTCCAGTCTTTTTTTTTACCCAGTACCGCGGAGTGTTGTCCTCGTGAACGAGCACCAGACATCCAATGCGGAAGTCTGCCCCTGCTATATCTGGCATCTTGTTCCCTGGCGTTAGCGCTTCTCCATCGGTGGGATCGTTCTCTAGAGATGCGTTGGATCGGGAGTTGAGAAGAGTCTCTACCTACCAGGTGGGTGCTCAACTCGTCCGCTGTAAACTTGGCGTTGTCGGTATCGCGTACCAACCGCTGCTTGGCGGCCTTGTTGGCTTCCTCCCACAATCCCCCCAATTCCGGTGCTCCCGGTGGGTGAAACACCACTCGACGCCTTGTCGCGGTGCGTACGTCCTGAGCCTGCTCTCTCTACAACGCTTGGTGAAGCTCGTTCAGCACTTTGTTCGCGACTATGAAGTCGGTGGTGTCGTCGCTGCACATCTCCTCCGAAAGGCTTTTTCTCCCGTAATACCTATTAAAAACAGACAAAAAACTGGTCATAAACAAATCTGCAACAAATTCCAGGATAAACTTCTTTGACACAAAAAAAACGAAATCTGCTACATACCTACATACGTCTGAATAGGGAGCCTAACGTAAGGGAGGGACACATAGAATGGCCGTAGAAATACTCCCCACAAATTCAAAATGGGAGAGCTCTTCGCACTCTATCAGCTGGCATTATATCGCAAAACAGGGTAAAAAATTACTAAGGATTCCCTTCTGCCTTAATAATGAAACCATAACTTTGTGCACCTGCATGATGATGAGTCCGATGAAAATTGCGAAGAAATAGCGTAACGAACTGAAATTTTTGCTACAGCAGCAGGAACATTTTAGCATCGTACGGAATACAACTTTATTCAGCGTTAAGCAACCTTCCTCCCACTCGAATTAATTATTATTAGATGCTTAGATATGTATTGATGTGTCCACAAAAGTCAACTTCACAGCGTTCAAAAGTACGAGCAGGAGAAAATCCAGCCCACTAGTTGTTGCAGCAACTTCGGTCTGTAGCGAACGCAGTGTACACAGAAGCGGACAATTCAACGTGTCAAGTATCTGGCGTTTACAATCCAATACTTTAAGTGAATGAGTGCCACTAAAGCTTTAGAACCAGCGTGATAGTTCCGAAGATACAAATGAATATACATTTATATAGCTCCATACAAATTGACACTGGTTAGGCAGCAGAAACGAATGTTTTTGGCTGTCTTGTAGGTTTGAGTGTACCAATCGTCTGGCAACTTTGATCAGTTAAAATTCGTTCACATTTTCAACAAATTGAGTAACTGTAAGCTCTTTTAATGTTTTGGCTTCCGGAGCGAATATCCTCATCCAAGTGGATTATCCGAGTTGACTACGTCCATCTTGTCGTTCTCCTGTGGCGGGCCAGTTAAGCAAATCCCCGAGTAGACATGTTTGTGTTTCGGTGTGTTTGTTGAATATGGCCGTGATTTTGCTGTACAGTTGAGAGAGTAAATTTGTGCTGCATAGTTCCAGCTTCGGGAGAGACTACATCTTCACTGGTGATACTCTGGACTTGGACGTGAAAAATTTCACCGGGATTCATCTAATTCATTTAATTCATCTTTCATTACACCTGGATAATTCGAATGCCATTTGCATAACCGAAAATGACCACAAGCTAGAGTCGATGTTATTTCTTTTTTCAGTTTGAGAAGTGTGTCTTTGTCATCAGCCCAACACAAAAGATCATCAACATAAAACGCAGTTCTAACTGTTGCTTCTAAGGGTGCCTAAGGGCCACTCATCCTTACACTCCTCAGCTAAGAAATGCAAACAACGATTTGCGACAAACGGGGCAGACGCAGTCCCATAAGTTACGGTATTGGTAAGTTTGAAGATCAGCATCTGGGAACTCTCGACAAAGAATATACTGGAACTTTCTATCATCCTCACCGACAAGTACCTGACTGTACATTTTGGTGACGTCAGTTGTGATGCCAAGCCTATGCATTCGAAAACGCAGCAATTGCAAGTACAACTCATCCTGGATGGTAGGGCCAACAAAGAGTAGATCGTTAAGAGATTTTTGAGATGACGTACGGCAAAACGCATCAAAACTGACTCTCAGCTTCATCGAGGTACTGGTTGGTTTGAGAACGAAATGGTGAGGTATATAAGAATGAGGTTCCTTCAAGTTAGGATTCGATACGAGGGACATATAGTCGAGACTTTCATACTCCTTCATGAATGATGTATTCTGTAATCGAATGTCCGGTAGACGAGAGAGACGTTTCTCAATGGCAACGGATCGACTTCAAGCTGTGTCTATCGAACTTCCAAGGGTACTGGGTCTTCTTAGAATGACAAGAGAACGACAATTGGCCACTGGCATCCTTATGTGTTGTACTCCTGTACTGTTCTTCACATCGTCGATGGTTTGGAAGATTTGACTCAGGTCGGTCGACATCGATCGATTCCTCTACAGTAGCCAAGCACACTGTTAGCTGTCTGTTATTTTGGACCTGGTACCTCCCAGCAACAACCCAACCAAAAATAGTTTTTTGTAAAGTGGGAAGATTGGGACCAATGTAAATCTGTCCAACAGCTAGCTTCATAAATGGTCATGGAGTATTCAATATTTGATGTAATTCCGAAGTAGAAAGAAAGTTAGTAACCAGATGTACGTGATTTAATGGAGGTCGTCATACGAGCCATCAAATTAGTAAAGTCGTCTCCTATACTATTAATGAAGGCAAAGTTTTTGTTGAAAGGTTTCGGTTAAAAAAATTTAGGAAGTTGAATCGAGCAACGCTCTACAAGTTTTTATTCACCTCAGGCATCCTTGAACAATACCATGGCTGTTGCCAACAAAATTTGATCATCAGCTGTGATGTCCATATGAGAATGTGAAGCTTGGGTAGCATAAGTGTCAGATGATTATCGGTTCTTATCGGTTTCGTATTTGAAGATTTTCTTGTTGACTATTGGGGTAATTTTCCGGCTGCGAGTGATGCAATGTTGAGTGATGTGTCCGATTACGCGTTCGGCAACGATAAGTCGATAAACATTGAGCCACTCTATGACCGTTCCCAAGAAAGTTGATGCAGAGACCGAGGCGTTTTTCATTGTCGTTCCAAATTTATCTGGTGATTAAAATGACGATTGGAATTTTTGTTTTCAGCCTTTCGTTGCAACGAAGTACCAGAGGCTCCAGACGAAAGTGACAGTGGCGTTTCGCCGGCTGTGTTCGTGTCAGCCAGCTCGAAACCTTTTTGTAGTCCAATTTTGTTTCACTTCTTCCGAGTTAGCTGACCAGACTTGCCCATCACAATGTATAGGTTAAGCGATGTCTTCCGGTTTTCCGATGGACTCCAACGAGCTAAATATAGCAGACGTCTTATTTAAAATGCTGCAAAGTTGCTGACAGTTTAACTTTTCGACCGGTTGTAGTGCAAACAATGTCTCATTGCCTTTTAAAAATATAAGAGCTGGATTATCATACCGATTTCTAAGTTCAGAGAGCTTTCTGAAAGTTTTTGCTCGAGGCAGCCCACCAAATAATTAAACCCTTCTATATTGGACCATACAGACTCACGCACAACACGTTGTTTAAAATAATTAATAAAGTTGTTATAGCGACAACCTTGGTAACGATGACCTCTCTGGCGATGGGTGATAGTCTGGCGCCACTATTCTAGTGTTCAAATCTGCACCCAAAATATCCTTTATGGATAGCTTAATTGCTATAACATATGTATGTATAGCCTTTATGGATAGCTTAATTGCTATAACATATGTATCCTCCAAATCTGCCTGTCCTTCATCATTAGGTTAGGTTAGGTTAACCCAGACGACCCTCCTGGGGTCTCCCATAGGCCAGTATGGCCCTTAGTTATCCTGTTGGTTATGGACCTTTACGCGGGTGCTAGTGAGGGTTTTATATAAGCTAAGATTGAGGTGTTTTTGGCGAATGCTAGCAGTTCCCTTGGCGACCTCTTGGAGGCTTCTTCTAGCGGTACCAGGTACCTTATCCTGGCCAGTGAGAGAGCCGGGCAGCTGCATATTTGTACCCACCTTGTACCTCTTGGTGAAGAGGATGAGGTCCGTCTTGTCCGCGTTATTACTGAGTCTTACTTCGTTCGCCCACTCACATATCTCCCTGAGATTTTCACTTTCCATCATGGAGCTGAGTGTCGATGGACATACACCCGTAATAAGTATGCATATGTCATCTGCATAGGCTGTTATGTTTGGGGCTCTCCTTTCGAATCTCTTGATTAAGTCGTCGACCACCAGGTTCCACAGGAGGGGCGACAGTACTCCATCTTGCGGTGTGCCTCTGTGTACCCCTCTGGCTATGGAGGCGGTACCCCATTCCGATTGAACCCGTTTACAACTGAGGAGATTCTTTATGCAGTGGTTGATTGCTGGGTTTGTGTTGGTTGCTTCTAAGCGACCCATTATTGCGCTAGTGGCCACGTTGTTGAATGCTCCGGATATATCTACAAATACTCCTAGTGCATATTTCATGGTATTGAGGGCTTTCTCGACGGTAGCTACGAGCGAGTTTAGTGCTGTTTCCACCGATTTTCCTTTCATGTAGCCATGCTGGCTGCTTGACATCAGTCCCCCTACTTCCTTCCTAATGTGTAGCTCCAGCAGCTTTTCCAGTATTTTTAGTAAAAAGGAGGTGAGGCTTATCAGTCTTTAACCCTTGGGACTTGGAATGAACTCTTCATTCACTTGTTTGGCGAGCTTGAAGAATTCCCGGAGGTTGTTTCTTAGGAGGGAGAGCTCCCTGTTAGACCAGAGTGGCTTATTCCTCCTTTTCGTACTCGAGGGTGGGCATGCTGCGCGGTAGCCATTCAGTAGCTCCCTGGATAGAGTCCCAAGAAACTTCTCTATGTCGTCAACCAATTTTACCGACCCCGGATTCGCGAGCTTCGAGGTAACCGTCTTTCTAAACTTTTCCCAGTTCGTATTCCGGGGGTTCCTATAGACGGCTACCTTCGAGGTGTGTTTAAATTCGTATTTAAACTGGATATACCTGTGATCTGAGAAGGATGGTCTTTCGAGGACCCTCCACCCAGTCACCACGGCACTTCTTCCCGTTACGAGTGTAAGGTTTAGCACGTTTGATGAGGTGGGACCCACGTATGTGTAGTCCTCCCCCACGTTTGCTACTTCTATGTTAGTGGAAAGTATAAATTCTAGAAGAGACTCACCATTGAGACTCGGTCATTGGTATCGGGGCTTCCCCATACGTTATGGTAAGCGTGCGTACCAATGAGTAGTTGGCAGTCCTTGGATCCGGTTTCTTCTACCAGATTCCTTAGCTCTTCGGGTGGTGCGGGTCTGTCGTGTGCCATGTAGCAGGAGGCTACCAAGAGGCGCTTCTCCTCGCTTTCCAGGATCACTACTGTTAAGTCATCGGTGCTATAATTAGACATAAGGTGAGCGTGGATTCCCTTTCGTACAAGTACGATGGTTCTGTTCCTGCTTACCGGTGTTGTGTAGAACGAGTTGTAGTTCGAGGACTTTAGTCCGGCCACAGAGTTGCCTGATGCAATCCATGGCTCCTGGACTAGAGCTATGTCGACGGGCCCTTGCTCCATGGCAATGAGGAGCTCCGCCGACGCCACCTTGCTTTTATGCAAGTTGAGCTGCAGCACACTCAGTGGCATTGGTGGCTGGCTCAACTCCGCTCGACAGGTTGACCACTATCGTCTCATCACCGTCCTCTTCCTCCTCTGAATCATCCAGCGCAAGCCCCTGGGCGGCCTCCACGATAGTATCCAGACCTAGGTCCTTTTCTACCTCGCCTGCCTGCAGGGTGTGCGCATCTTTGTCCCCGGGGTGGCGCTTTTTCAGGCGCAGATAAACGCTGCCCATGCCCCACGCCATCTTCCCAAATCTGGGGTATAAGAGGTCCTCCTCCTCTTTATTGATTTGGAGAATTGCACACTGGCTCCCCCTGGGTAGCGGGCTCCCAGTGTGCAGCACCTTCCAATTCCCCGTTGGAGATTCCGGGTTCTGCCGCTGCAGTAGCCTCAGCGCCCTGTCTTCTTGGATCGCGATGGGGAAGACTACCTTCGCCTTCGGTATAGATGGGATTAGCTCCCTGTCTACAACCTCCAGCTTGGCGCCATCCCACATCGCGTCCAGTTGGCCGACAGTTTTCGTTAGCCACCTAAGTGTTGGGTCATCGTTGCACTTGAGGATCTTGACCCCATTCAGCCACCCAGCACCATCGAAGGTGGGCATGGGGGCTGCGGGATCCTCCTCCATTCGTGCAAGCAGTGCGTCAACGAGCCGTTTCGTTCTCGTCGCTAGGGTCGTAGCATCACTCGCCGTCCTTGACTTCGAGTGTTGGGTTAGTGGGATCCCCACTTTCTGTGGGGGGGGCTGCGCCCTTCGGCCCGCGTTGCCGCTTGCTCGCCGGAGTGTCCTTGCTGGCACTCTCAACGGAGCGTTGCCTCTTGCTGGCCAGCATCTCCTCCACTTTGTTGGCATACTTCCCGATAGATGCCCGCATTTGGGGCATCTGCGAGAAGTGTCTTCTGCCCTCCTCCACCCGCTGCTCGGCCCAGGTTAGCCTGGCTTTCTCCTCCTGCGAGATGTCGGCATTACTCTGGATCCGGCTCAGGATTTTTAGGGCAGCCTTGTATTGTGAGAGAGCCTTCATCCCCTCCCTGGAGCGCTTTGGCCCTTCCCTACGCGGGGAGCTGGTGCCTGGTTCTGGTGAGCGGAGAAGGCTCTCTTCCTCCGTGTTGCTGATCGAAAACACGCTCTCCAGATCCGTGTCTGCTTCGACAGTGGCATCCGTGCGGTTAAGCTTGGAGTGAGGGGATTTCTTGGCAGTCGTGCTAAAGCTAACGTGGCCTGCTCCCGCCACGTCAGAGGTGTGACCGCTGGCGACACGCAGAGAGGATTTCTCCTCCCCGTGCCCGCCGGTGGTAGCAGTCACGCGTTCCACCGACGTTTGGACTGACATCCCAGTCCGTGTATCTCCTTTATCGCCTTCCATTGTCGGCCCGTAGGTTGATAGTGGTTGATATTTTTCGGGGGTACCACCCCCTAGCGTTTTATGCCTGGCCGCCAGGCATCTCTAGCCATGGCCCTAACCCAGCTCTCCCGACTCGAGGTCGAGGAGACGCTAAGTCATTGCCTTAGCTAGACACTGCATTGCCCCGGATGGGGCAAGCGACAATGTATTACCCTCGTCCGGAATAATGCAGTGTCCATTGCCCAGCCGGCACCCTCGTGGAGGGTTCAGCTAGAGGATTTTTGCCAGCCGTAAGATAAGATAAAAACAGAGAGCGGTTCAGAGAGAGCAATCGTACTGCACTAGAGTTGGCAACAACAAAACGGCTGCGATTAAGAATGTGCAGAGAAGTTAGGAATGCACAACAGAAATTGAAAATTAGAAAAAAAAAACACAGAAATAAGCTTGAATGCGTATGCACACTTATATCGAACAGGTTGCACGATCGGTTAGGAACACCAGAAACCAGTGAAAGACACAATAACTTTCCTTTAACAGCAGATTGGCAATTTTCTTACAATTTTTTAAGTAAGCTGCATATGTCAACTTTTCAAAACTGCAAAGTTCAATACAACCAGTTGTCGAAAACCTAAGTTATGTGACTCCTGCGCCCATGCCTGTCGCCTCTGAGTCCCCACCTGATGGCGCTGACGCGGCTGCCATGATGGATATTGAGACCCCTTCTACCTCGGTACCTCGCAGACAGCACTATGCCAATTATGTCACCTAACCTTGATAGCACCGCCGCGTGTATTCCCAGGGTGGATGTGCTTGTGGCTGGTGATGCCGCCACTGTCGATGCTTCTGCCCCCGTGCTGAGACCTCTTCTAAGTATGGCTGCACCATCTGGCTCATGCTACACGCTTACACTGCTCAACAAAATTCAACTTTTTATATCCGCTGTAGCCCAATATGACTTTTTCTGATAGATTTGGAGATTTACATTTTTTAAAGAATTATGGGTTCTATACCCAGTACTCGAAGAGTAAAGGAGTATATTAGATTTGTGGGGATAACAGATGTGTGCAACGCACAGAAGGAAGCGTTTCCGACCCCATAAAGTATTTATATTCTTGATCAGCATCCATAGCCGAGTCGATATTGCCATGTCTGTCTGTCCGTCCGTCTGTCTGTCCGTCTGTCCGTCCGTCTGTCCGTCTTCATTAGCGCCTATATCTCCGAGACTATTAAAGCTAGAGCAACCAAATTTTGTATCCCGTCTTCTGTGTTATCACACTACTCCAAGTATCATTCAAAATTTCGTCCCGTCCCTTTCCGCCCACACAAAGGACGAAAGTCTGTGGCGTACACAATTTTCAAAATACGAGCAAACTTAAAACGCAGAGGCATAGAGAATGATCATATCTATCATATTTTGAATCTGGATCAGATCTGATTATGCATATAGCCACTATGAAGAAAAGCATTGCGAAAGTCATCGTTCCCTCTCGCTCTTTCTCACACGCGACCCTGTCTTCTTTGCCTATTCGTCGAAATGAGCGCGTAGATCTCAGAGACTATAAAAGCTAGAGCAACCAAACTTTTTATCTGAGCTCCTGTGATATCACTTCAATACAAGTGTATTTACAAATTTTGACACGCCCTCTTCCGCAAAAACGCATAATCATTTGAAATGACCGTATCTATCAGATTGCCAAATCTGGATAAGGTCTGATCATTATTATAGCCAGAAGGAACAAATTAAATTTCAGTCGGTACGCAACACCTTTCTCGCACACAACCACGTCTCTTGTATGTAGTTATTCATGTGTATGTAAAAAAGTAGCAGCCGATGTAAAAATTAAATGTAAATAAAAATGGAAACAGATAACTTCAAAAATTAAAAAGTACAGCATAGGGTTCGACATAATTTTTTAAAATTTTGCATTTTGGCCAAAATTTAATTCGTCCCTTTTGCGAATATATAATAAATTACATAAATCGTAAACTCATATGTACATATATGTTCAATAATATGTACATCTATACTGACTGAGTAACAGGTTCCTCTCGTTTTCATTAATTTTTTTGTTTTTTATTTCTTCTTCGTTAATTATCAATTTGAAACGTGGTACTGGGTCCTCTGCTAAATCCCCCTTCTCATCGCACTCGCGTCACTTTTGCCGCAGCTATAGCAAGAGACTGCATGGATGGTTATAGCATGTGGCTGGCATCGACATTGTACTGGATTGGGACTTGATTGTTTTTAAAAGTTTAACACTTCTGGTCTTTGACAAGTTGCCTGCTCGAGAACTTCAAACTGCTTGCGTTACATGCGAAAAACCAAGGGGTTCGGTCAATTTCTTCGCCGTATATTTCGAAAAAATAATATATGTAGGTATATAAAAACCCAAAACCCCAAACATTTATTTATAAATATTGTTGTCTTATATTATTTTAATTGGAAAATAGCCTGAATGTCCCTTACAAGTCATTGAGGCTTTCAATTTGGAATCTGTTTGAATATCGTTTGGGCTGACAAAGGGTTTTGCAAATATGCTTTTTGTTTATTTTCGTCCATAAAAATGAAATTAAGGAAAATATACCTCCGCCGATAGGAAATGTTTCATGTACGGAAATTTCAAGATTGCACCCAAAGGTTCCCTCACCTAGCTCGTATTCAATAATACATTCAATAACACTAGTCAACTCGACATTTCTGCTGCGACCAAAAATAAGTTTTTTTGATAGATTTGGAAATTTACATTTTTTTTAAAAATTATGGTTTATTTATTTTTATTTTTTAAATAACTTAAATTTCTTATATCTGGTTATATTAAACTTTGAGTTCTGAAAAGCTGTAGCTGCATCTTAACGTTTGGAAGATATTAAGCTTCCAAATTTAATTTGCTTAATTTTTAGCAGTATTTTTTTTCGAAATTTCGACTTTAAAAACTCAGGAAAAGTCGAAAAAAAACTTCACATAGGCATTTAAGCCAACATATTACTGTTTTTTTTCTTACAATATCACAAATCTATGTTTGTAACAGTTTTTAATGGTAAAATGGCATTTGGGATGGTGTCAAACGGCATAAGAATGTTTGGTCAAACGACTGCAATTTAGCCGTTTATCCGTCGATTTTTATAAACCATACCTTAAACGACGCCTAATTAAAAAACTTTAAAAACTAAAAATTTTAGTCATAAAGTTTTAAAAGTAAAAATTTATAAGTTATAAGAAACTGTACTTATGTGAAAAATACAAGCACTATCTCTAAAAAAAACCACATTTTTTAAAAATTCTTTAAAAAAAATAAACCATAAAAAAAATAATTCTTAATAAAATTTAAATCTCCAAATCAATCAGAAAAAGTTCTTTATAAATAGTTTATTTTAATATACTAAAAATGTAAAATCAAAAAAATTGAAAAATTTGTTTTTTTTCATAATGAAAGAACACCTTAAAATTTGGGGCCTTATATCAACTCCATAAGGCCTTATTTTATTTCACCTTTTGGGGCCTTATTTCCCACGTCCTAGGTCCTCCTGGACTCAGGTAACGTTCGCCATGTAATATTTGAGCATATTAGAACTTATTATTTTTAATGATCTTTATTGAATGAATAAATCGGTATCGCCGGCACCGCAGCGGATGAATTACACGTTTGCTTGTATGTATATTTACCTATATTGTTTAACTTCTGCTTATCTTAATACATACCAACAATACATATATCGGGCCTACCGAATTTTGTGTTTCTTGGTGTTATTTGTATACTTATTTACAATTTTAATCCAAATAGTGCATTCCTACTATCCCCTTACATTCTGATTTGCAGCAGACTTGTTTTTGTCAAATTCTTTTTGTGCTCTCTTGTTCTATCGATATAACACATATTCTCTATGCTTGTTTCGGCCTGTTGACGGTTGTACGTTTGTTGTTATTGTGATTTTAGCTTGTCTTTGCGCGCTAATTGTATAATAATAGAACCTTAACTTCGTTGCTTGGTCCATACACCGACTTATATTTTACCTTTCCTTTACTTTTTTTTAAGCAAGCTGCTTATATTTTTTCTAAAACAAACGAGGGGAAACGTCGTTGCTTGGTCCATACACCGACTTATATTTTACCTTTCCTTTACTTTTTTTTAAACAAGCTGTTTATATTTTTTCTAAAACAAACGAGGGGTACTCAGTTAGAATATATGTAATCTTATGATTTATGCAAACGGGACCTATGCTAGATCTTTATATATTAAAAATTATCTGTATCCATTTTTGTTTACATATATTTTTTACATCAGCTTCTACATTTCTACATGTAGATGTACTTCTACTCATACGAGACGTGTAAGTGTTTGTGAAAGAGAGGGAATGAGTAGCGCTTGGAAGGCGTTGCGTAGCCCCTGAAATTTAATTTGTTCTGTCTGGCTATAATAATTATCTGATCCAGATTCGGCAGTCTGTTAGACACGGTCATTTGCTATGATTCTGCGTTTTTAGTTTTCCCGTATCTTAAAAATTGTGGATTCCACAGATTTTACAAATTATACTCTTCGAGTACCGGGTATAAAAATTAAGTTGAACCATTCTGAAAATTTGTTTATGTACATACATATATTGAATTGTATCTGTTTCCATTTTGGTTTACATATGTGTCTTCTCTACATTTGACATCTACATATTCGTCTTTACTTATGTATGGTTCGTGCTTATGCGATTTTATTTGTTCCTTCTGTCCATAGATGAGCTTAGGTTAGGTTAAGTTAACCCGGACGACCCTCCTGGGGTCTCCCATAGGCCATTATGGCCCAGATTAGTTATCCGGATGATTATGGTATCACCTAGAATTGAGGTGTTTTTGGTGAAAGCCAGCATCTTCTAGCGATGCCAGCGCTGGTGCGCCCAGGTGTCTTCTCCTTGCCCGAGAGAGAACCGAGCAGCTGCAGATTAGATGTACCAGGGTTTCAATAGCTCCGAGGTCATCACATTTCCTGCAGCTGATGATGTGATGTTTAGTGTGGCTGAGTGTGATGTGGCCAGGCAGTGACCTCTCAATATTCCCACTAGCAGTCTGCAGTCTTTCCGTGGAAGGTGCAGCAGATAGTGGCTGAGTTTTTCGCTACGCTTTTTGCACATGATTTTCGAGACTCTGCAGTTGGTCGTGCTCCTCCACCTGCTCTCGTTTTCTAGTCTGGCCAGCTTTTCTAGATCGCCTTGTAGCGTTCTGAGAGAGACAGGTACATTTTCTACTCTTTCAGGCGTAGAGGTGTTGAGTCTCGTCCCGTCCCGCTTTCCAGTCTTCGGGTCACATAAAGAGGTTTGTTTTTACTCCAAGGCACATGTGGGGAATCATGTAGTCAGTGACACTGATCATGTCCATTCCAACTGAACTGTGGTCGTATCTTTGGGGAGATATGTTCCCCGACGCAAGCAGGCGCTTTGCTGCCTTGCCTGCAGTCAGCCTAGCGTAGATTTCCAGGGGATCAATTCCAAGTATGGTCTCGAGTGCTTTTGTTGGGGTACATCTCACTGCCCCCGTGATATAGAGCATGAGCCTGTCGCTGAGTCTTTTTCATAAGCTTGTGGTACGTCTTCTTCCTGGTAGCTTGCCACCACAGCAGAGTTCGTCGCACCACCGATATGTAGATCCAGTGCATTAGAGCAGGTGACAAGCCCCATGTGCTGCTGAGCATCTTCTTTGATGCATTTAGCGCAATGGTGGCCTTCTTCACGCCTTCCACTTTATTGGGTCTCCATGCCAGCTTGCTGTCCAGTACTGTGCCAAGGTATTTGACTTGTGTTTTCGGGGTTAGCCTTGTTTGATCGATTTTCGGGGGAATACATGACGGTACCTTGTACCTCTTAGTGAAGAGAATGAGGTCCGTCTTGTCCGCGTTGATACTGAATCCAACTTCGTCTGCCCACTCACATATCTCCCTGAGTGTAATTTCCATTATGGAGCTGAAGGTCGATGGACATACACCCGTAATAAGTATGCTTATTTCATCTGCATATTCTGTTGTTTTTGGGGCCTTCCTTTCGTATCTTTTGATTAAGTCGTCGACCACCAGATTCCACAGGAAGGCCGATAGTACGGTGCGGTGTGCCTCTGTGTGCCCCTCTGGCTGTGAAGGCGGTGCCCCTTCCTGATTGAGCCCGTCTACAACTTAGGAGGTTTTTTATCTAGCGGTTGATTGCTGGGTGTGTGTTGGTTGCTTCTAATCGACTCATTATTGCTCTTGTGGCTACGTTATTAAACGTTCCGGATACATCTACAAATGCTGCTAGTGCATATTTCTTGGTGTTGAGGGCTTACTCGACGGTAGCTACTAGCGAGTCTTGCACTGTTTTCACCGATTTTCCTTCAGTGTAGGCATGCTGGTTGCTTGACATCAGTCCCCCTACTTCCTTCCTAATGTGTAGCTCCAGCAGCTTTTCCAGTATTTTTAGTAAAAAGGAGGTGAGGCTTATCGGTCTTTAACCCTTGGGACTAACATGGCTATTATTTTCTGCCTTCGGAAGGAAGACAACTCTGGAAGTTCTCCATTGAATAGGGATATAGCCTGTCCGTAAGCATGCCGTATATATAGCGAAAAGCCATGGAGTGATCACCTCTTTGGTCACCTGTAACATGGCTGGTAATATTCCACCCAGTCCAGGTGCTTTAATGCCCATTGGATTTTCTTGTGGGTTATTAGGCCTGTGGGAAGGTTTTGTTCCTCTGTTGCTAGGTCATGTTGCGTTGCGGCATCAGTGACCTCGTTGCATCCTGGGAAGTGAACCTCAATAAGTGCTGTCAGGGCTTCTTCGCTGCTCTCTGACCATGGTCCATTGTTGAGCTTGAGCTGACTCTGTATAATAGGTTCCTTGGAAAGCAGCTTCCTGTGTCGTTTATGAATTCTTCGTTCGCTTGTTCGGCAAGCTGGACGAATTCCCGGAGGTTGTTGTTGCCGTAGGTCCCTGTTCCACCAGAGTGGCATCTGAACTGTAATGAGACATAAGGTGAGAATGGATTCCCTTTCGTACAAGTACGATGGTTCTGTTCCTGCTTACCGGTATTGTGTAGAAAGAGTAGTAGTTCGAGGACTTTAGTCCGGCCACTGAGTTGCCTGACGCAATCCATGGCTCCTGGACTAGAACTGTGTCGACGGGCCCTTGCTCCATGGCAATGAGGAGCTCCGCCGACGCCACTCTACTTTTATGAATGTTGAGCTGCAGCACAGTCTACGGCATAGGTGGCTGGCTCAAATTCACTCGACGGGTTGACCACCAACATCAGATCACCAAACGCTGCCCATGCCCCACGCCATCTTCCCAAATCTAGGGTACAGAGGTCCTCCGCTTTCTTGTTGATTTGGAGAATCACACACTGGCCTCTCATTGGGTAACGGGGTCCCAGTGTGTAGCACCTTCCAATTCTCCGTAGGAATCTCGAGATTCTGTCGCTGTAGGAGCCTCAGAGCCCTGTCTCCTTTCATCGCGATGGGGAAGAGTACCTTCGCCTTTGGTATAGACGGGATTAGCTTTCTGTCCCCCACCTCCAGCTTGGTCCCCTCCCACATCGCATCCAGTTGGCAGACAGTTTGCGTCTGCCACCTACGCGTTGGGTCATCGTTGCAGTTGAGGATCTTTACCCCATTCAGTCACCCAGCAGCATCAAAAATGGGCATGGGAGCTGTGGGATCCTCCTCCATTCGTGCAAGCAGTGCGTCAACGAGCCGTTCCGTTCTCGTCGCTACGGTCGTCGCATCACTCGCCGTCCTTGACTTCGGGTGTTGGGTAAGTGGGATCGCCATTTTCTGTGGGGGGGCTGCGCCCTTCGGCCCGCGTTGCCGCTTGCTCGCCAGAGTGTCCTTGCTGGCACTCTCAACGGAGCGTTGCCTTTTGTTGGTCAGCATCTCCTCCACCTTGTAGGCATGCTTCCCGATGGATGCCGCCTACCCTCCTCCACCCGCTGTTCGGCCCAGGTTAGCCTGGCTTTCTGCTCCTGAGAGATGTCGGATTTGCTCTGGAGCCGGCTCAGGATCTTTAGGGCAGCCTTGTATTGTGAGAGAGCCTTCATCCCCTCCCTGGAGCGCTTTGGCCCTTCCCTACGCGGGGAGCTGGTGCCTGGTTCTGGTGAGCGGAGAAGGCTCTCTTCCTCCGTGTTGCTGATCGAAAACACGCTCTCCAGATCCGTGTCTTCTTCGACAGTGGCATCCGTGCGGTTAAGCTTGGAGTGAGGGGATTTCTTGGCAGTCGTGCTAAAGCTAACGTGGCCTGCTCCCGCCACGTCAGAGGTGTGACCGCTGGCGACACGCAGAGAGGATTTCTCCTCCCCGTGCCCGCCGGTGGTAGCAGTCACGCGTTCCACCGACGTTTGGGCTGACATCCCAGCCCGTGGTTTCTTCTTCTTACCCTTTATATTTGACCCTTAGGTCCATAGTGGCTGCTATTTTTCGGAGAGACCACCCCCTAGCGTTTTATGCTTGGCCGCCAGGCACCTCTAGCCATGGCCCTAACCCAGTTCTCCCGACTCGAGATCGAGAAGACGCTAGGTCATTGCCATAGCTAGAAACTGCATTGCCCCGGACGGGTCAAGCGACAATTCATTACCCTCGTCTGGAATAATGCAGTGTGCATTTTGCAGCCGGCACCTTCGTGGAGGGTTCAACTAGAGGCTTTTTGCCAGCCCTTCTGTCCGTAATACTAATTCGACCTGATCCAGATTCGGCAAGATACGCCACAGATTTTCGTCTATTGTAGGAGCAGAAGAGAGCGGCGCAAAATTTTGAAATACACGTGTGGTAGTGGGAAAACACAGAAGACTGGATACAAAATTTGGTTACTCTAGCTTCTATAGTCTCTGAGATCTAGGCGCTAATGAAGACGGGCAGGGCTATATCGACTCGGCTATTGATGTTGATCAAGAATATGTATACTTCATGGGTTTGGAAACACTTGCTTCTGTGCGCTACACACATCACCGGTATCACCACAAATCTAATGTACCCCTATACTCTTCGAGTACCGGGCATAAAAACTCAAAAATTTGCAGTGCAAAGTAATCCAATGCTAATTTTGATAAGATTTAGTTAACAGCATTGACCGGTATTGATTTATATAGAAAAATACACTGTAAGCCGGTCATATGCAAACTAACAAACCATATCCTTAAAGAAGGGTGTATAAGAATAGATTTCGTTTTTTAATATAAAAATTCATCACACAATAAGAGTATAAGAAGTATTAAAAAAAGTATTTACTTAAGTACATACGGCTATACAGATAAACATCCCAACCCCCATGAAAAATCTAATATTTTTTAGATTACAAACAAACTAAATGAATTGAATGAGACGCGATTTTTGTTCTATTTAAATGGTTTTATTTGCTGACAAACGTGCAGTGGCTTTGGGCGTACTTCGACAAGTGAAGTCCGATCCCACTCCACTCTTCCCATCAACCAGCGTCGGCCGCCCGCAACCCAATTCGCCGTCGGCGATCGCGAAGGTCGGCTTTGCAGGTCGCCCAAAGCTGGAGAGGCTTTTTTGCTCTCTTCTCTTTTACTCTCTGCTCCAACATTCCGGCCCCGCTGAAGAGCTCCGGTCTTCAGCACGTTGGCAGTGGTGCCAGTTTGCGGATGGGCCGTTTAATCACGCCGGCTGGCGTTCTTATTTCGGCCACCCGCACCTTGCCGTCCTCTCCAGTCATTACGCGCGTCACGCGCCCTGTTATCCATCGTTGAGGGGGGGTGTTGTCGTCGTGCACCAGCACGACGGCTCCTTCGGTCAGATTGGCCTCGCCCTTGCTCCACTGGGCTCGCTGCTGCAGGCTGAGCAGGTAATCCCGCGACCACTTGCGCCAAAAGCGCAGTTTGAGCTCCAACAACTGCTGCCACCGCTTCAAGTATCCGGGTGCGGGCTTGTTGTTGGGCTCTTCGGGCGTGAATCCGTGCGGCAGGCCCAGCAGCGGTTGGCCGATGAGCAAGTGCCCAGGCGTGATGGCCTCCCCGTCGTTCGGGTCGCTGGTGTCCGCCACGAGGGGCCTGGAGTTGAGCAACGCTTCGACCTCCACCAGGTGCGTGCTCAACTCGTCCGGCGTGAGGTTGGCGTCGCCTGCCCCTCGCACCAGCCTGTGTTTGGCTGCCTTCACTGCGGCTTCCCACAGCCCGCCGAAGTGTGGTGCTCTCGGAGGGATGAAGCACCAGTTCACCCCTCTCTCCGCTGCGTACTCCTTCAGCTCCTCCCTGCTCCTGAGAACTGCCGCTTGGAGCTCCCTCAGGACGTTGCTCGCTCCCACGAAGTTGGTCGCGTTGTCGCTGACCATTTTCTCCGGAAGTCCCCGTCTCCCAACGAACCTTTTGAAGACATTTAGAAAGGCGTCAGTTGAAAGGTCTGAGACAAGTTCTAGATGGACTGCTTTTGAGGCGAAACAAACAAAAACGGCAACGTACATCTTAACGGGTGGTCTACCTCTGATTCTATAGCTTACGTAGAACGGTCCACAAAAATCTACGCCAGCTACTCTGAACGGCCGACCCTCACGAAGGCGGTCAGCTGGCAAATTTCCCATTATTTGTCCCAACAACTTTGGCTTGTAGTGAAAGCAATGTACGCATCTTCTAATATGCGCTGTACACACGCTTCGGGCATTGATCACCCAAACTTGCTGCCTCAGCAATCCCACAAGAACCTTTGCACCAGCATGGTAGTGCATAAGGTGCAAATGCCTGACCAAAAGGCTGACCAATTCAGATCCCTTTGGTAGCAACAGAGGGAACTTGGCGTCGTATGCGATAGGGCCGTGTAGCAAGCGCCCTCCTACTCGAATTAACTTAAATTTGATACCATTTTCATCAAACTCGTGGACGAATGGATTTAACGATTGCAGTATCGGAGCTAGTGCTGCCGATTTTTCCAATAATCTATACTCCGTGATGTATGTTGTGCTTTGTACGACTGCGATCAACTTTAAAAACGCAATGTTTCTTTCTGTCGCAGATACAAGATGTGAATCACCTCTAAGCTGCCTGAAACAGAATCGAAGCACGTAGGCCATTATACGGACCAACTTAGCAAACTTCGATTGTCGGTTGATCAATTGCACAATGCAATTAGATTCAGCATCCCCTACCCCAAGCGCACATACCACTGCACTTTTCTTATCTTCAGAAGTTTTCACTTCTGACGCTATCTCGAACTGATGAAGTTGAGGCCATCGATCTTTTTCTGCCATTAAAAAGCTTGGCCCATTGAACCACAAGGAGCTCACAATGTCGTCAACATCTGTTCCCCTTGAAACCAAGTCTGCTGGATTAGCATCCGTTGGAACGTGACGCCATACGACTCCAGTTGACAGTTCTTGACATTCTGCCACTCGATTCGCGACGAATGTACCCAACGTACCCGAATCACGCTCCAACCAATATAACGTGACCTGCGAATCTGACCAGAAATTTACGCTTTCTATCGTGAATTTGGTCATTGTGGTCGACACTTGTTGCCAGAGTTTGGCCAGCAATAGTGCAGCACAAAGCTCTAACCGGGGTATTGTCTTTACGCTCAGCGGAGCTACCCTCGACTTTGCCGTGAGCAATGATACGCGAACGTCTTCGTCGTTGCATGTTCGCACGTATATGCAGCAACCGTAGGCGTGACTGGATGCGTCAGCAAAGCCGTGAATTTGAACCCCTTGGTACAGCGTCAAACATACGTAACGAGGGATTGAAATTTTGTGCAAATCCCGCAAGGTATTGGTGAACTTATTCCACTCAGTGTGTAGACTCATAGGAATCGTCTCATCCCAGTCTACCTTTAGCCTCCATAAGTCCTGCAACAGCATTTTTGCCTTAGTGACAATTGGACACAACAATCCAAGAGGGTCAAACAAATGAGAGGCTATCGACAATATATTGCGTTTTGTGGGTTTCAGGGAGGCAAAACTGTCCACGTCCAGATGGTATTTAAACACATCATCTTGAGGTGCCCAGCGCATTCCAAGCGTTTTGACTGAGCTTTGCTCATCAACCTTAATGTTGATTTCCTCATTTTTTCCAGATTGAGTCGGGCAATTGGAAGCCCACTTGGCCAACGGAAATCCTCCTGACTTCAAAATATCCCGAACCTGGCTGCAAATGGTGTCCAGTTCTTTTAAACTGTCTGCACCTGCCAGCATATCGTCGACATAAAAACAATTGCGAATCACTTCCGCGCCAATGGGATGTGATTGTGCGAAACTATCTGCCAATTCGAATAAGCAACGTACAGCCAAAAAGGGTGCTGACGCTGTACCGTATGTAACAGTATTCAACCTGTATGCCTGGATGTTTTGTGAAGGGTTTTCTCTCCACAAGACAAGCTGGAAGTCTCTATCTTCCTCAGAAACATTTATCTGCCTGTACATTTTCGAAATATCGGCAGTTACGGCATATTTGTTCAACCGAAAGTTGACCAATGTTGAATACAACTCCCTCTGAATAGTTGGCCCCACCATAAGTGTTTCGTTCAGCGATACTGCTGTTGATGTTTTGCTGGAAGCGTCGAACACCACGCGAAGTTTGGTTGAGGTACTTTCAGGTCTGAGAACGCATTGGTGAGGAATATAGTAATGCTGTTCTAGAGGAGCAGACTTCAGAATGGACATATGTCCCAAATCCAAGTATTCTTTCATGAAGTCATGGTACATACTTTTGAGAGTGTCATCCTTTGACAGTTTGCGCTCAAGTTGCAAAAAACGCCTTTCCGCAGTTTGAAAGGACAGGCCAAGAACTTTAGGGTCGGTCTTGAAGGGAAGTTTGACTTGAAAGCGACCGGAAGACAATCGTTGTACCGTTTTTGCGAAGTACAACTCACAGGCCTGTTGTTCAGCTGTTTGGCGGACAGCCTTCGACTCAATTGGACATTGATCCAATTCCCCAAAACGGTTTACTAATGAGTCGAGAGAACAACTATACACTTGAGCTACCGAACTCTCATTACACTGTTGCCGAGGCGCCTGTCCAGTACATTTGCCTGCAACAATCCAACCGAGCAATGTTTTTTGCATAATGGGCAACTCGGAATGTAACTTAATTTGCCCAACGCACAATAGCCCATAAAACACTTCAGCTCCCAAGAGAACATCCACCTTAGCCGGCTTATGGAATTCGGGATCTGCCAATTGAATGTTTTTTGGGATTTTCCAGCTCGATGTGGAAAGTGATTGCCCGGGCTGAGATGTGGAAATCGACTTTAGTACCCAACACTCAGCGGAAAACGTGTGGGAATTCAAACGAGAATGTATCGATGCACAAACCTTAGTTTTACTATCGGTGGTTGCACCACCCACCATTGCGATAGCAAGGGAAGTTGGCTCACGTTTAAGCCGAAGCCTCTGTGCTAGGCTCTCAGACATCAAATTTATTTGAGAGCCACTATCGAGCAAAGCTCTTGCTGGATGCAACTGTCCGAATCTGTCTTTGATGCTTACGATCGCGGTAGCCAGAACGACTTGATCCGCATTGAGCACGTGACCTACGTATGCCTCCGACGTTGAGGCTTGAAGTGACGCTGCTTCACCTTGCCCTGATGCAGTGTACCGATGAAGGAGCGAATGGTGAGGCTTTGCGCACACCCTACACTTCGCTGCCTTGCAACTCGACACTGTATGTCCCGTGGTCAAATAATTGAGGCACAGTTTTTGAGTTTTAGCATACTCAAAACGTTGCATGACGGAAATGGCACTAAACGACGGACAAGAATATATGGCGTGGTCTGCAGACCTGCAATAGGTACATGCAGTCGACGACCTTTGACCGGCACTAGCACACGCAAAGGACGATTTCCGTTGAGGCTTCCGCACCTCGTTACGCACCCTTGACTTGTCACGAGTTGACTCTTCTGCTGCCAGGTACTGGTACCTTCTGTTCAGCTGTTTGGCACAGTCTTCCCAAGAAGGCAGCTTGCTTATCATAGTCAAGCTGCTCCTCAAAACGGGATTTGGTCACATGGTCGACCTTTGCCATGACCATGTGAATGATCATTGCATTCGCAATATCTTTGTCGTCACCTACAGACGACAGCGATGAATATATCGCAGACACCGTGTCTATCATCGATCTTAAACTCGATGCAGATGGCTTGGTCATGGTTGGCAAATCGAATAACTGAGCAACAGTATCGAAGAATATTAGACATTTATTGTCGTAGACTGACTTCAGACTGGCAAGGGCCTTAGGGTAATTGCAGTCTGTCATCTGAAAGGGTTTTACTACACCCAATGCTTCATCTGACAAACACGAAACGAGATGGTTAAACTTTTCTACGTTTGTCAAAGAAGCATCGTCGTCAATAAGGCTTTGGAACAGGCACATGAAATTTTTGTACTCCGAATGTTTGCCACTAAACTTCGGCAAACGCATTTTCGGCAGCTGCGATCGCTGGCTCGAATTCAGTGAGCAGTCATGCATGTGTGTGTCGAACCGTGAATTCCCTGAGCAGTCATGCTGCATCTGTGTATCGGATCTTGGTTTAATTGCATTCATAAACAATGCTTTAGTGACGACACACAGATCCTCCAACGGCCCTCTACTTTCATTGGTTTGACTCAAAATGTCCAACTCTGCCTGCAGGTTCATAGCCTTATCGATATAACCCTCTAAAAGTTCTAGGCGACAAGCTAATTCGGTTTTGTCCGATGAAATCTGCTTCGATCTAAAGGCTGTTTGCACGCGTGCAATATCAGCACTGACCTTTTCAAACCTTTGTTGACACAATGCCAACTTGGTATTTGTTTTAGGCACTGTTGGCCGTTCAGCTGTTGGCCGTTCCACAGTTGGCCTATCGGACTCAGACATAGTTGAAATGCGAAAAAGGAACTACCTTCAATACCGTACCCAAAGTTCGCCAAACTCTTCAAGCCACCCTCGCACACGCACTGCAGCTATGTACCAAAAAACACCAAGCTTGCTTACCCAAACACACAAACGCCCTGGCGCAATATGTGAACAAACAAACGAAAGCGGTCCAAGCGACCGAAAGTAAGCAAGCCCGATGCTCGCTGCTGCCACTTTGTGGGCAACAGGGGTAGAGTGCAAAGTGCGGGGGATCAAAGAGTAAGTGAGAGAATTTGGCGCGAGCGCACGCGCAAGACGAAAGTAATACAGGCGCTCGAACCAAGCTGACCTGTATGGTATGCCAAAACGGGGGAGAAGAGAGTAAGCGGTAAATTTGGCGCGAGCGCTCGCACACACAAACTAATATATAACCGATGCAAGCACAGAGCGAGCAAGGTTAACGAACGCACGACAAATCAGCTGCTGGTGCCCAAGAACCTTTACTAAGCGTTGCGTGTATGTGCAATTGCAAGCAGATGTCTGTAGGTGTGTATGTATATTGTATTGTACGTAGCGGTTAAATCAAAGCGAACAACCGAAAAGACACTGCGACGCTTTGCGATTGCACAAACACACGACCAATGTTATTAAATGCACTAGATAGACCACCGTTTATAATGTATATATATTATATTTGGATATAGTTCAATAAATTTTTTAGCCAAATATGTACATATGTGTTGCCGCCTTGGTTATGCACATTAAGTGGTGGTCAGCATGAGCATACGTATATATGGCGTAGGTATGTTCGACGAATTCGAACTTATGTACATATGTTTGTACACACGTATACTTGCGACACTTTCACTTAATGCACATTAATTTGGCCAAATAAGGTATAAAAAGGAAGGTGCCAGAAATTGAGCTGTGTTCTCTGTGTTTGACTGTTAGCACATACACACGCACATATGTATATCACTGCAGTTGATCGTTCTGGTCGGACAAACGAACTATATATCGCGACACAACGTAAAACAACCGGTGAGACTCAATTTTTGGCACAGAATACCTGCAAACTTTCTAGCGAATCTATAGAAAGTAATCGTCCTGTTTTGACGTCCATCAGCACTTCCAATACGGCAGCGTCCAAAATGGCGAGGGTCCAAAAGGTCACGTCCGTGGCTTCAACTACGGCAGCGTCCAAAATGGCGAGGGTCCAAAAGGGCACGTCTGTGGCACGGTTCAACTTGGCGTTTTTTCACACGCGAGCCCTAAGCCACCACTGAGCGAAAGAACTAAATTCAGCACGAAAACAAAAAAAAAACAAAACCGATGTCCCTGCTCGGGCGCCAATGAAAAATCTAATATTTTTTAGATTACAAACAAACTAAATGAATTGAATGAGACGCGGTTTTTGTTCTATTTAAATGGTTTTATTTGCTGACAAACGTGCAGTGGCTTTGGGCGTACTTCGACAAGTGAAGTCCGATCCCACTCCACTCTTCCCATCAACCAGCGTCGGCCGCCCGCAACCCAATTCGCCGTCGGCGATCGCGAAGGTCGGCTTTGCAGGTCGCCCGAAGCTGGAGAGGCTTTTTTGCTCTCTTCTCTTTTACTCTCTGCTCCAACACCCCACACTCATCGCACACCAGGCCGGACTAAGTGTGATATTCGACCCATGCCCGTTAACCCGTTAACGGAGAGCTCAGGGACTTGACAGCCCTTTGTTCTAATGAATGCCGTAATGACGTATCTGGGCAACGTGAATTTTTGCCCGGACAGACCGCCCCTTCTTTGCAAATTGTGGGATTAAAATAAGGAAAACCAAATAAAACAAAAACGAGACTGACACTGGCCTGGCCTGGCCTGACCCGCTACACAGCAGGTAAAACCCATCCTAAAGCTGATACCTTGGCAGAGTGACTATGCAATCCTGCGGCTGTTCTGCCAACTAGTAAGGCGAAGGAGGTCGAGTTGCGATCGACTAGCGGCCAAGCCAGGGCCTATTCGTATGCTGGAAACATACTCCGCCGGCAACAAATGTCCAAATGTCCAGCCCGACAGACTAGTGGTAAAAAGGTCGAGTGGGCAACAAAAGTGATGCCCAACTTTGGCAAAGAGGCACCGAAGAAGGTTGCCCCGCCGAAGACGATAGTTCCGCAACAGTTCGCTGCTTCGAGCTGCTGGAGAAACAGCCCGGTCCCCCTCCAGTCTGCAAAGACATAGGGTGGTATCAGAGCTGCATCAAAGTAATAGCTTGCGAAGACGAGTGCTCCGTCCAGTTGTATAAAGCATCGGTAATGCAAGTCGGGGAGGTGTACCCAGGGGCGAAGCTCGTCGCAGTCGACTGGAGCGAGGTACCCAGTAGACCAAGGGCGAGAGTCTGGGTGCCCGCCTCCATAAAGGAGCCGGAGCGCTTTCTGAAAATGCTGCAGCGATGTAACCCAGGGTTACTGACCTCTGATTGGCCGCTTGATCTCCAAGATGTTCTCATGCTCAACAAGGAGTCGCTGGCCCCAGTAGAGGCAGCAAGAGCAGAGCTGAACTTCGGCTTTAGTGCAGTCACTATAAAGGTGTATAGGTCAGATGCAGCGGCCGAGGCACGTCCTGTCGTCAACCCAGTCGAGCAGGACGTTGCCTCGGAGATAGATGCACCTAACGAAGAATTGGAGAAAGCTCTGGAAGGCTACTCCTCCGACACCGTGTTTATGCGAGATTTCGAGCCGACGTGTCGCGACGACACTGTCGAAGACGACTCCGACGCCGACAACACAGTGGTGGAGAGCTCTGACGATGTCTCTAACACTCTTACAGATCAATCTCCACCACTGTAAAGCAGCATCCGCTGCCTTAATACTCCGCTTGGACGTGAGCGGAGCAGATGTAGTCCTGATCCAAGAGCCTGTAGTGGGAGACAAGGTCTGTGGATTAGCGACGAAGAAGTACAAGCTTATTGTAGCTCAAAAAGAAGGTAAAATCCGAACCTGCATTCTGGCAAGAAAGCACTTAAATATCTTTCTGCTATACAACTATAGCAATGGCGACAACACGGCGGTAAGCCTAGAGGTGAACGGAGCACACATAAGGCTGATGTCGACATATATGGCTCAAGAGCAAAGCAATCCTATAGGTGACCTAGTTCGAAAGCTTACCAGAGATAGCGAAGTGTTGGCTACAGGCCTAATAAAAGGCTGCGACACCAACGCTCACCACACCCAATGGGGAAGCTCGAACACAAATGTAAGGGGTGACTAATTTTTCAGCTTAATTCTGAACTCTAATTTACTAATCTGCAATCGGAGAAATGGTCCTACGTTTATAGTTAAAAATCGACAAGAGGTTGGTGTCTCACAAATTAACAGACATATACAAGAGCTGGAAATTTCTAGTCAACCATTCCTTCTCAGAACACAAACCCACTGACTTTGTTAACCGCAGGAAAGCTAGCTGAGATACACCAATAACACCAATACGGCTGAACAGAGAGGACGACCTAAATGCATCACGGCCTTCAAGGCAGCATGCTCCTCAAACAGAAACAGGGGAAAACAGAAACCTCCCTGGTGGTCAAAACAAATATTTATCCTACGAAAAAGCTGCAGGACCCTCTTTAGAAGGGCCAAAAGCTCTAAGAGGTAAGAACACTGGGCAAACAACAAGACCAGTCTAGCCAGTCTGGCCAGTCTGACCAGTCTACAAAAAAGAAATTAGACAGGCAAAAAGGGCCTCTTCGCAAAAATGTTGCTCTGAAATCAAGTAAACGTCGGATGCTGTAGGGCTACGCAAGATCCTCTTCAAAACGGCCTCCTCGGTGAGATACCTAAATAGAAGTGATTGTACGTGGACTTACTCCAGTGAGGAGTCCCTACACATTCTACTCGACACTCATTTTCCAGGGTGCTCTATCAATGTACCGACTCACTTCCCTAGTGAAGGTTCCGTCACCTCGATGGAGTATATCTTCTCAAAAGGGAGAATGAACTAGGCAATAAACATTTTCGATCTGTTCAAATCGCCTGGTCCGGACCAGGTCAATCCTGTCCAACTACAAAAGGCCGGAGACACGGCCATCAACTAGCTGCAATGTATCTTTAAGAAGATACTAGTAGTGGGGAAAATACCACACACTTGGCTTAAGGCAAAAATATTCTTCATCCTTATAGCAGGCAAAGCCTCACACTCAACACCAAAACTCGTGGCATACGCGGACGACATGGCAATTATCTCCTCGGGAGAATACCCTCAAACACTCTACGACTTAATGACCGCAAAGATCGCGAAACTGTCAAGATGGACAAAATCGCGAGGTCTTGGAGTTAATCCCTGAAACACGGAACTTGTGCTATTCACAAATAAATACAAGATTCCGTCTCTAAACCCCCCATATTAAATGGATGCAGGCTCTCCTTCAGCGACAGTACCAGTTACTTAGGGTTGGTAATTGACAAAAAGCTAAATTGGAACCTGAACATTAAAGACAGAGTGAAAAAGGCCCTCTACACTTGCAAAAAAGCTATTGGCCTAAAATGAGGCATGAACCCAAGTATATTCCAAGGGATTTATTTGGTATAGTTAAACCAATAATACTCTATGTAGTTACAGTGTGGTTTCCGGTCTTATCAAAACAGACGATCACCAGAAAACTCGACAAAGTTTAACGATCAGCCGGCCTTTTGCATCAGTGGAGCTCTTCGCACCACTCCAAATGATGCGCTAGATGCCATTCTATGCCTCCAAGCCTTGCCGTCGCAGGTAAAGAAAGGGCAAGAAGGCAGCAATACGTCTGAGAGACTCCGACCAATAGGAACCTCAATACACAGGTCACTCTTCAATACTAAACAGCAGTTCCCGTCCCCATGAAAACGGACTGTGTCCCAAGGGAACACACAGACACCCCTTTCGATGTAATTATCCCCCACAGAGATGAGTGGAGTGAGGGACCTCCAGGCCCAGAAGGGGCCATAAACATCTGCACAGATGAACAAAACTCCAGCAAACGGGCCGTCCTTCTTGACACGGCCATCATAAGCGTTTGTCACCTCGGCACAAATGCTCGCGCCCGTGCTTGAATTGACCCGGACAGAACGACTGTCCACTTTCATGAAGTTGCCTTTCCGCAGAATCCAAGCACAAATATCGGCCCTTAATCAGACAGTGTCCTCTCAGTCCAAGAGGCTCTGTCACTTTCTTATACGCTCCCCGACAAAGCCGAACTTGCAGCTCGACTCTTCCGCCTACGTTCTTCCGGAACTGGCAGGCAACCTTCCGTCCTATCCGCTTCAGCAGGATTCGTTGCGAGACTTGCCGGATCTCCCATGGGCTGATCCGCAGTTTTACCAATGCACGCACGTAGACGTCCTGATTGGAGCCGACCTCCTTCCATTCATCCTCCAAAGTGGCACACAGTCCAACATCTGTGGATCCCTCCTTGGACAAGAGACCATTTTCGGATGGGTCCTTACCGGCCCAGTATCCAATACGGCACAAGGCCATAAACATCTTCACAGATGAACAACAGGGTCGGAGGAGGAATATACTCCGAACAGCTAAACATTAGGCACTCCTTTAGGTACCCTGATTACTGTAGCGTCTTCCAAGCGGAGGTCACTGCAATCAAGGAAAAACTAAACTGACTTCAGGAAACTACCGCCATGGTAACCCGCATAAATATATAGCCAAGCTGCAATCAAATCGCTTAATGCGATCTCTGCACCGGGTACCGTCGCAGATTGCCGCAAATCTCTTCACGAGATGGTTCAGCAATTTGTTATCAGCGTTATATGGGTCCCGGGCCACCGGGACAGCGAAGGCAACTGTATTGCAGACGAGCTGGCCAGACTTGGCACTACAATTCCCCTTCTCCAAGATAAAGAAGATTCTCTTATGCCGTTGGCCACATGTAGGCTCATAATAAAGGAGCAATATAAGCGACTAATAGACAAGTGGTAATCAGTACCACGTTATCGAATAACTCGGCAAGCAGTACGAATGTGCAGCGCATTCATACGTTCCCCAACGGGACACTGGCTAATAGGTACCCAAGTAAATAGACTGGGCGCAACGACTTTTTCAGAAGCTGTAGAGACGAGGAAGTGAAGGAAACGGTGGAACACTTGTTCTGCTCATGCCCAGCTCTCAGCAGAAGAAGGCTACAGCACTTGAGCTCGCCCTTCATAGCAGACATTTCGGTAATGTCCACCACATGTCCCAGAAAGATAGCTAACTTCATAAGAGCCGCAGGCTGGTATAACTGTTGACTTTTAGGTCTTACGATGCGAAAATGGGGGAGATTTTCTGCGGTACTACAACGGGCCGTAAACGGCCTAAGTGTGCTGGGCTCCCAGTGAGCCTGGCTGCCGCTATTACCTAACCTAACCTAGCCACGAAATATTTTTTTTCTACTTTTCCTGAGTTTTCAAAATCAAAAATACGGGAAAAAAACGCAAAAATGATACCGTTTGAATTTGAAAGCTTAATATCTTCCAGACGCTAAGCTGAAGCTACAAAGTATCTCGGTCAGATTTATAGCTGCATTTGTCAGATTTACGAAACTGCAAAGTTCAATACAATACAGTTATAAGAAACCTAAGTTATTTAAAAAATAGAAGCACTACCTCTGGTAAAAGCATGACATATTTTATGACCGCGGCTCTACTTTATACCTGGTACTCAGTCAGTTTGTATGAGCCTACGATTTATGCAATTTATTATATGTTCGGAAAAGGGATGAATTAAATTTTGGGCGAAAAAGAAAATTTAAAAAAAAAGGTCGAACCAGCTTTGAAATTTTTGTTTTCATTTTTTTTTACATATACTTTTTACATCAGTTTCTACATTTCTTCATGTACATTTATAACTACATTATCGAGACGTGGAAGTGTTTGCGAGAGAGACAGGGAAAGAGTAAGCGCTTGGCAGGCATTGAGTAGCGACTGAAATTTAATTTGTTCCCTCTGGATATAATAATGATCCGACCTGATCCAGATTCGGCAATCTGGTAGATACGGTTATTTTCCATGATTCTGCGTTTTTGGTTTTCTCGTATCTTAAAAATGATGGATTCCACAGATTTTCGTCCTTTGTGGAGGCGGAAAAAGGCGTGGCAAAATTTTGAAATACAATTGTATTGAAGTGATATCACAGGAGCTCGAATAGAAAGTTTGGTTGCTCTAGCTCTCATAGTCTCAGAGATCTGGGCGCTCCTTTGGACGAAAAGGCAAAGCAGACAATGTCGCGTAAGAGAGAGCAAGAGGGAACGATGACGTTCGAAATGGTTTTCTTCAACACTCTGATAGAAATGGCCATCATCTATGATTTTGCGTTTTTAGTTTTATCGTATCTTCAAAATTGTGTATTCCACAGACATTCGTCCTTTGTGCAGGCGGAAGGGGGCGGAGCAAAATTTTGAAATATACTTGGAGTAGTGTGATAACACAGGAGACTGGAAACAAAACACCCGGAGAATTGAACGTCACGAAGAGTCGGTGCGCTACTTTTCGATGTAGCGACCATCAGCAACACCCTGTGCATTGCCGGAGCCATAATTGCTTCCTTGAACGGCAAGAAAAGTCGCAGCGCCACAAGCAACATTCCATTTATTGCCGTAGCCATAGCCTTGATGATCAGGAACATTCGCTGCGCTTCAAGACGATGCAGTTCCAAAACCATCAGCAACACCCTGTGTTTTACCGGAACGAACATTCTCTGCAGCACCACTCGATACATCAGAGACATCCTGTGTGTCGCCGGCACAAACATTCGCTGGTTGTTTTCTCTCCGTCGATTCCTCTCTGATAATGGCTTTTTGTTGTTGCTGTTGTTGCAGTAGTTGCATAATGTTTTGCAACGTCGTCCGCGTATGCCACGACTTTACTTTAAGGAATAATGATTTCTCTATCCCCGAAATTACTTCGTGAAGTGCCGCTTCCGTGGATTTTCCTTTCCGGTAGGCATGCTGTGCACCTGACAACAATTGAGAACTTATAGTTGTTCTCAATTGTAATCCGACCAGTCTCTCAAAAGTTTTGAGAAGCAAGGATGATAGACTGATTGGTCTAAAGTCCTTTTGTGTTGAGAGCGAGGCTATACCTTCTTTAAGGATGAAGACTATCTTTGCCTTAAGCCAAGTGTGTAGTATTTTCCCCACTACTAGTATCTTCTTAAAGATACATTGCAGCTAGTTGATGGCCGTGTCTCCGGCCTTTTGTAGTTGGACAGGATTGACCTGGTCCGGACCAGGCGATTTGAACAGATCGAAAATGTTTATTGCCTAGTTCATTCTCCCTTTTGAGAAGATATACTCCATCGAGGTGACGGAACCTTCACTAGGGAAGTGAGTCGGTACATTGATAGAGCACCCTGGAAAATGAGTGTCGAGTAGAATGTGTAGGGACTCCTCACTGGAGTAAGTCCACGTACAATCACTTCTATTTAGGTATCTCACCGAGGAGGCCGTTTTGAAGAGGATCTTGCGTAGCCCTACAGCATCCGACGTTTACTTGATTTCAGAGCAACATTTTTGCGAAGAGGCCCTTTTTGCCTGTCTAATTTCTTTTTTGTAGACTGGTCAGACTGGCCAGACTGGCTAGACTGGTCTTGTTGTTTGCCCAGTGTTCTTACCTCTTAGAGCTTTTGGCCCTTCTAAAGAGGGTCCTGCAGCTTTTTCGTAGGATAAATATTTGTTTTGACCACCAGGGAGGTTTCTGTTTTCCCCTGTTTCTGTTTGAGGAGCATGCTGCCTTGAAGGCCGTGATGCATTTAGGTCGTCCTCTCTGTTCAGCCGTATTGGTGTTATTGGTGTATCTCAGCTAGCTTTCCTGCGGTTAACAAAGTCAGTGGGTTTGTGTTCTGAGAAGGAATGGTTCACTAGAAATTTCCAGCTCTTGTATATGTCTGTTAATTTGTGAGACACCAACCTCTTGTCGATTTTTAACTATAAACGTAGGACCATTTCTCCGATTGCAGATTAGTAAATTAGAGTTCAGAATTAAGCTGAAAAATTAGTCACCCCTTACATTTGTGTTCGAGCTTCCCCATTGGGTGTGGTGAGCGTTGGTGTCGCAGCCTTTTATTAGGCCTGTAGCCAACACTTCGCTATCTCTGGTAAGCTTTCGAACTAGGTCACCTATAGGATTGCTTTGCTCTTGAGCCATATATGTCGACATCAGCCTTATGTGTGCTCCGTTCAGCTCTAGGCTTACCGCCGTGTTGTCGCCATTGCTATAGTTGTATAGCAGAAAGATATTTATGTGCTTTCTTGCCAGAATGCAGGTTCGGATTTTACCTTCTTTTTGAGCTACAATAAGCTTGTACTTCTTCGTCGCTAGTCCACAGACCTTGTCTCCCACTACAGGCTCTTGGATCAGGACTACATCTGCTCCGCTCACGTCCAAGCGGAGTATTAAGGCAGCGGATGCTGCTTTACAGTGGTGGAGATTGATCTGTAAGAGTGTTAGAGACATCGTCAGAGCTCTCCACCACTGTGTTGTCGGCGTCGGAGTCGTCTTCGACAGTGTCGTCGCGACACGTCGGCTCGAAATCTCGCATAAACACGGTGTCGGAGGAGTAGCCTTCCAGAGCTTTCTCCAATTCTTCGTTAGGTGCATCTATCTCCGAGGCAACGTCCTGCTCGACTGGGTTGACGACAGGACGTGCCTCGGCCGCTGCATCTGACCTATACACCTTTATAGTGACTGCACTAAAGCCGAAGTTCAGCTCTGCTCTTGCTGCCTCTACTGGGGCCAGCGACTCCTTGTTGAGCATGAGAACATCTTGGAGATCAAGCGGCCAATCAGAGGTCAGTAACCCTGGGTTACATCGCTGCAGCATTTTCAGAAAGCGCTCCGGCTCCTTTATGGAGGCGGGCACCCAGACTCTCGCCCTTGGTCTACTGGGTACCTCGCTCCAGTCGACTGCGACGAGCTTCGCCCCTGGGTACACCTCCCCGACTTGCGTTACCGATGCTTTATACAACTGGACGGAGCACTCGTCTTCGCAAGCTATTACTTTGATGCAGCTCTGATACCACCCTATGTCTTTGCAGACTGGAGGGGGACCGGGCTGTTTCTCCAGCAGCTCGAAGCAGCGAACTGTTGCGGAACTATCGTCTTCGGCGGGGCAACCTTCTTCGGTGCCTCTTTGCCAAAGTTGGGCATCACTTTTGTTGCCCACTCGACCTTTTTACCACTAGTCTGTCGGGCTGGACATTTGGACATTTGTTGCCGGCGGAGTATGTTTCCAGCATACGAATAGGCCCTGGCTTGGCCGCTAGTCGATCGCAACTCGACCTCCTTCGCCTAACCAGCAGGCAGAGCAGCCGCAGGATTGCATAGCAAGTCTGCATAGGTATTAGCTTTAGGATGGGATTAGTATGTGGGTCTTTGGTCTTCGGTCAAGGTGCCCTGGATTGCATCATTCAATTCGGTGGCCGGACTAAAGTTCCCAAATTACAGCTTATTCTACCCAACACCGGTACGCGGGAATAGAACTGTCGTACCAGTACGAAAAGGAATCCACGCTTACCTTATGTCTCATTACAGCACAGACGACCTTACAGTGGCTATGCTGGAAAGCGAGGAGAAGCGCCTTCTAATACCCTCCTGCTACATGGCACACGACAGGCTTGCACCGCCAAAAGAACTAAGGAGTCTGGTGGAAGAAGATCGTTGGTACAGATGCTTATGCCCACCATAGTGTGTGGGGAAGCCCCGACATTAAAGACCGAGGTGAGTCACTCTAAGACTTTATATTAACATACAACATAGATGTAGCAAACGTGGAAGAGGAATACACTTATGTAGGTCCCACCTCGTCAAACGTGCTAGATCTAACTCTCGTAACGGGAAAGAGTACCTACATATCTGGATGGAGGGTCCTTGAAAGACCTTCCTTCTCAGACCACAGGTACATTCAATTCGAGTGTGAATTTGAATACACTCCGACATTGAAAGTCTATAGAAACCCCCAGAACACAAACTGAGAGAAGTTTAGAAAGACAGTCACTTTGAAACTCGTGAGCCCGGGCTCAGTGAATTCCGCGGAGGACATAGACAAGTCCTTAGAGACCCTATCTACGGAACTGCTAAGGGCATACCACACAGCATGCCCCCCCTCTAGAACAAGAAAGAAGTCCAAACCACCCTGGTGGAATCGAGAGCTCTCTCTACAAAGAAATAACCTCATGGAATTTTTCAAGCTCGCTAAACTAGCGAACGATGAGAATATCAACGAGGAATACAAGACGCTATTAAGGGAGTTCAATAAGGAATTACGCAAGGCACGGCGCAGCTCATGGAGAAACTTTTGCTCCAGCATTGAGAAAGTGCCTGAAACGGCTAGACAGAGAAAGCTGCTGTCAAAGCAACCCACAGTACAAAGTCAGCTCAAATTAGACAACGGACAGTGGTCGGCGGGTAGCAAAGAAGCCATGACAACACTAATGGAAGCCCACTTTCCAGGATGCACCGAGGTCACCGATGCTGAAACGCATCAGGACCTAGCAACTGAGGAACAAATACCCCCAACAGACCTAATAACCCCAAAGAAAATCGAATGGGCTATAGATTCCTTCACGGGCATAAAGGCACCTGGACTGGACGGTATATTCCAAGCCATAATGCAAGTGACCAAAGAGGTGATCACCCCATGGCTTCTCGCAATATACGCAGCATGCCTAAGGACAGGCTATATCCCGATCCAATGGAGAACCTCAAGAGTTGTCTTCCTCCCAAGAGCAGGAAAGTGCAGCCATGTGAGTTCCAAAGATTACAGACCGATAAGCCTAACCTCTTTCCTACTGAAAACATTAAAAAAGCTGCTGGATCTACACATCAGAACCGAAGTAGGGGGACTGATGTCAACCAACCAGCATGCCTACACCAAGGGAAAATCGATGGAAACAGCACTACACTCGTTAGCAGCTACCGTCGACAAAGCCCTTAACAACAAAAAATATGCACTTGGCGTATTCGTAGATATATCCGGGGCATTAAATAACGTTGATACAGAAACAATTATGGAATGCTTAGGAGCAATCGGCACCCATCCAGAAATCAACCTCTGGATAAAAAACCTTCTAAGTTGTGGACGGGTGCAATCAGAGTGGGGCACCGCCTCCATGGTCAGAGGTGCACACAGGGGCACACCCCAGGGTGGAGTCCTGTCACCTCTCCTGTGGAACCTGGTGGTCGACAACCTCATCATGAGATTCGAAAGGAAGGCCCCAAAAATAACAGCCTATGCGGACGACATAAGCATACTTATCACGGGTGTATGTCCATCGACTCTCAGCTCCATAATGGAACGAACACTCAGGGAGATATGTGAGAGGGCAGATGGAGTAGGACTCAGTATCAACGCGGATAAGACGGACCTCATCCTCTTCCCCAAGAGGTACAAGGTACCGTCATGGATCCCCCCGAAAATCGATCAAACAAGGCTAACCCCGAAAACACAAGTCAAATACCTTGGCACAGTACTGGACTGCAAGCTGGCATGGAGACCCAATGTAGTGGAAAGGGTGAAAAAGGCCACCACTGCACTTCATGCATCCAAGAAGATGCTTAGTAGCACATGGGGCCTGTCACCCGCTCTGATGTCTCAACATATACACTGACGGCTCCAAGATGAATGAAGAAGTAGGAGCTGGCCTATACTGTACGAACCCTGAAATAAAGGCGTCGTATAAGCTACCCGACCGATGCAGCATGTTCCAGGCAGAAGTTTTCGCCATCAAGAAGGCAGCAGAGGTCGCTCAGCTCAAAGAGCAACCACACAATACACACACACAATACATATTCGTTGACAGCCAAGCGGCGATAAAATCCATGCAGTCGTCCGCAGTCAATTCCAAAAGTGTCCTGGCAAGCAGGGAGGCACTAGACTCACTCAGCACGGCTAAGTCAGTGCAGATCTATTGGGTTCCCAGTCACCAGGGCTTTGAAGGAAACGAAGCGGCGGACGTTCTGGCTAAGGAAGGCGTCGGGCTAATTAACGAGAGGACGGAAAGCGTGCCGGTCTCCCTAAAGACGCTACAAAGTGGCCTGGAGAAACAGGCCAAAATGAAGACAGACAGCGGGTGGAAGAACACCACCACCTGCAGAACTTTGAAAATCATGTGCAAGGAACGATAAACTCAGCCACTACCTGCTGCACCTTCCACGGAAAGATTGCAGACTGCTAGTGGGCATACTAACAGACCACTGCCTGACTGCGTCACATGCAACCAGGCTGAAAATCACCAACAGCGACATCTGCAGGAAATGCAATGAACCCGGGGCTGTCGAAACACTGGAACATCTCATCTGCCTCTGTCCGGCTCTCACAAGGGCATGGGGAAGATACCTGGGTGCACCGATGCTGATATCACTGGACGATGCCTCCAAGAGGTCGCCAGGGAAACTGCTTGCCTTTGCTAAAATCACCTCGATTCTGGCGGACTTTGGAACCTCAGAAACACCCTCGTAGGGTCCATACGAAATCCGGATAACTAAGGGCCATTCTAGCCTATGAGAGGCCCCGTCGAGTGCCGTCCAGGGTAACTTAACCTTTATCTGTTGGGGCCATAGCTCGCAAATAACTGTTGACCGTTTGTTTTGCTTACACTCTGCTCGCGAGAAAAACCGAAAAAAGTATCCACCCTCGTTCTCTCCCTGAACAGCAGACTTCGTTTCTTTTCGTTTCGGTTTTCTGTTGAGCTGTTCCTGATACGCTCTATTACCGAACATCGCACAATGACAGATACGAGTGATGCTCGCACAGAGAGACTCACTAAAAGACCGATTGACTGAAAAAGTCAACCCGAATGGTGTTTTCAATAATTTGCCTCCTTTTCGATGCACGGTAAATAGTGTAACATTGTGACATTCGATTTTAACTCTAAATTTTCTTAAAATTTTAAATATGAATTTTTTATATTTCTAACAATTTTTTTTTTTTTAAATAAATAGTTTATAATTAATTTATTTTGAAGTAAGCTTAACAACTAATAACGAGATTAGGTTTTGTGTGGCCAATACTACTAGTGACAGCGTACTCAAGTATGGCGATTTCAGCATTACATTTCTAAAATAATTGAATATGTCTTCGTTTAATGGTAAGCGACTATACATTTTGTCAAAATTCTCAACGTACGATCACTGTACCATCGAAATGTACAAAGCTAAGTGACGCGTAGAACCTTCGAGACTTCACATACACACATACATTCGCAAAAGACTTTTTAGATCGCACGAACCGGTTAACAGTTATTTGCGAGCTATAATTGAGCTATGGTTCTCTTTTCAATAAAATAATGCATTTTTAATTGCCATAGCAACGATACGGTTCATTTTGGGGAGGAATATGTGGTAAACAACTCTTACGTATTCTTTAAAGACCGCAAGAAGAGGAATACGTTTGACAATTCAGTAGGACTGAATCTCTGTGTAGGATTTTTATGAAATTTTGTCGGGATGTGACTGCTGAATTCGCTGACAAGTATATGCTAGAGGAATTTCTTACCAACGCGAAGACAATGGAAACACTGAAAGGATTCCAAGCATTGGAAATTCCAACAAAAATTTAGAAACCAACCATATTGTTAAGATGCTTTATTTAATAATAAAATTTGTTTTTAGTATGTTTGCCCCTTTTTTTCTCAGTTTAAAGTGCGAAAATGTGCTGTTAAGGGCAAAAACAATCGAATGTAAAGAATAAATCGGAAAATTACTCAACTTTTGGCCATCCCTAGGGCCCTATGCGTAACCAATGTAAAAAAACTGCGTCTCTGGGTAGACGCAAAGAATCAAGACCCAGACTAAGTGTAAACGGCACATTAGAATCATTTATTCACAAGCACGGTCCTATGAAGGCGTTCATAACGGACCTGAAACGAAAAACAAAACATGGAAAAGGAAAATCCAAAAAGTATTAAATAGGGACCATATAATAAACAAAATTAAAGATAGGGTAGCCCAATAATGAAAATATATATATATATTAATAATTTACTAATATTAATTCAATTTATATTTTTAGGATCGACTAACATTTTTACCTCCGAGAAAACAAATTTATTTTTTTTATGAATTCGATTTAGAGAAAACAAATTAAACAAAAGCGGTCTGATCAAAAAAAGTATAATAATAATATGTATACATATATAAATATATACACACCGTTTTATTCATTTCTTTTATACATTTTATTAGTAATCAAACTTAAAAAGTTATTATCGGCAAAACCAATAAAAAACGAGAGGGAACGTTGTGAGCCGGCTCTACTTTATACCCGGTCACAATATATGTGATCTTATGATTTATGTTCGCAAAAGGGAAAAATTAAATTTTGGTCAAAAACAAACATTTCAAAAAATGAAATTTTTTAAATTTGTATATGTTTCCATTTCTGTTCACCTACGCTTTTCACTTCTGCTTCTAAATTTCTACATGTATGGAACTACATATTCGAGATGTGGAAGTGTGTGCTAGAGAGAGAGGGAATGAGTAAGCGCCTGGCAGGCGTTGCGTAGCCACTGAAATTTAATTTGTTCTTTCCGGCCATAATAATGATCCGACCTGATCCAGATTCGGCAATCTTTTAGACACGGTAATTTTACACGATTCTGCGATTTTCGTTGGTTTTCTTGTATCTTAAAAAGTGTGGATTACACAGATTTTCGTCTTTTGATGAGGCGGAAGTGGGCGTGGCAAAATTTTGAAATAAAATTGTGCTGAATTGATATCACAGAAGTTTGTACAGAAAGTTTGGATACTTATAGGCTCTGAGATCTAGGCGCTCATTTGGACGAATAGGCACGCAGACAGGGTCTCGAGTGAGAGAGAGCGAGAGAGAACGATTACTTTCGAAATGGTTTTATTCATTGTGGCTGCATTAATAATCCGATCTGATTCATATTCAACGCTCTGATGGAAATGGTCATTCTCTATTATTCTGCGTACTTAGTTTTCTTGTTTCTTCAAAATTGTGTATGCCACGGATTTTCGTCCTTTGTGTGGGTGGATGGTTCTGGCCGAAATTTTTGAATACACTTGTAGTAGTGTGATAACAAAGGAGACTCAATATAAAACTTGGTTGCTCTAGATTTTATAGTCTCTGAGATATAGGCGCTAATGAAGACGGACAGACGGAAGGACGGACGGACGGACAGACATAGCTAAATCGACTCGGCTATTGATGCTGATCACGAATATAAATACTTTATGGGTTCGGAAACTCTTCCTTCTCCGCGTTACATCCGTTATTACCACAAATTGAATATACCCCTATCCTCTTCGAGTACCGGATATAAAAACAAATATAAAAAAAATATAAAAAAAACATATCTTAACATATCGCGTGTTCAATTGCGCGATGGACTCCTTAACTACTGATTTAAATCAAATTTGAACACCGTGTGCAGTTTGATCCAACTTTTAAGATAGGATAGCTTACATCTTAAGCGGCATGTATCGCTGACAATTTGCTTTAATTGACACTTTCATAACAACATGCTTTTACTGTCATTGTTTGCTACTGTCAGTGCTTCGATTCATTCAAATATTCATACAGTGAAACTATTCTTGCTTTTTAATTACACTACTCAACGAAATTCAACTTTTTTTTCTCTGTCGCATGTCCCAAAATGACTTTTTATAGATTTGGAGACTTCAAATTCATTAAAGAATTATGTCTTTTTTTATGGTTTGATTTTTTTTAAAAGAATTTATTAAAAATGTAATATTTTTCTTCAGAGGTGCTTATATTTTTCTTATATATTTCACATGCTTATTGAAAAATCTAATCTTTTTTAGATTTGCAAACAAACAAATTAACTACAAATGAGACGCGGTTTTTCTTCTATTATTTAATTTCGATTTATTTACGACAAGTGCAGTGGCTTTGGGCGTACTTCGACAAGTGAAGTTCGCTCCCACTCCACTCTTCCCATCGACCAGCGTCGGCCGCCCGCAACCCAATTCGCCGTCGGCGATCGCCCGAAGCTGGAGAGGCTTTTTGGCTCTCTTAATCTGCGCTCTGCTCCAACATTCCGGCCCCGCTGAAGAGCTCCGGTCTTCAGCAAGTTGGCAGTGGTGCCAGTTTGCGGATGGGCCGTCTAATCACGCCGGCTGGCGTTCGTATTTCGGCCACCCGCACCTTGCCGTCCTCTCCAGTTATTACGCGCGTCACGCGCCCTGTGATCCATTGTTGAGGGGGGGTGTTGTCGTCGTGTACCAGCACGACGGCTCCTTCGGCCAGATTGGGCTCGCCCTTGCTCCACTGGGCTCGCTGCTGCAGGCTGAGCAGGTAGTCCCGCGACCACCTGCGCCAAAAGAGCAGTTTGAGCCCCAACAACTGCTGCCACCGTTTCAAATATCCGTGTGCGGGCTTGTTGTTGGGCTCTTCGGGCGTGGATCCTTGCGGCAGGCCCAGCAGCGGTTGGCCGATGAGCAGGTGCCCAGGCGTGATGGCCTCCCCGTCGTTCGGGTCGCTGGTGTCCGCCACGAGGGGCCTGGAGTTGAGCAACGCTTCGACCTCGACCAGGTGCGTGCTCAACTCGTCCGGCGTGAGGTTGGCGTCGCCTGCCCCTCGCACCAGCCTGTGCTTGGCTGCCTTCACTGCGGCTTCCCACAGCCCGCCGAAGTGCGGTGCTCTCGGAGGGATGAAGCACCAATTCACCCCTCTCTCCGCTGCGTACTCCTGCAGTTCCTCTCTGCTCCTGAGAACTGCCGCTTGGAGCTCCCTCAGGACGTTGCTCGCTCCCACGAAGTTGGTCGCGTTGTCGCTGACCATCTTCTCCGGAAGTCCTCGTCTCCCAACGAACCTTTTGAATATATTTAGAAAGGCGTCAGTTGAAAGGTCTGAGACAAGTTCTAAATGGACTGCTTTTGAGGCGAAACAAACAAAAACGGCAACATACATCTTAACGGGTGGTCTACCTCTGATTCTATAGCTTACGTAGAACGGCCCACAAAAATCTACGCCAGCTACTCTGAACGGCCGACCCTCACGAAGGCGGTCAGCGGGCAAATTTCCCATTATTTGTCCCAACAACTTTGGCTTGTAGTGAAAGCAGTGTACGCACCTTCTAATATGCGCTGTACACACGCTTCGGGCATTGATCACCCAAACTTGCTGCCGCAGCAAACCCACAAGAACCTTTGCACCAGCATGGTAGTGCCTAAGGTGCAAATGCCTGACCAAAAGGCTGACCAAGTCAGATCCCTTTGGTAACAACAGAGGGAACTTGGCGTCGTATGCGATAGGGCCGTGTAGCAAGCGCCCTCCTACTCGAATCAACTTAAATTTGATGCCATTTTCATCAAACTCGTGGACGAATGGATTTAACGTTTGCAGCATTGGAGCTAGTGCTGCCGATTTTTCCAATAACTTATACTCCGTGCTATATGTTGTACTTTGTACGACTGCGATCAGCTTTAAAAACGCAATGTTTCTTTCTGTCGCAGATACAAGATGCGAATCACCTCTAAGCTGCCTGAAACAGAATCGAAGCACGTAGGCCATTATACGGACCAACTTAGAGAACCTCGATTGTCGGTTGATCAATTGGACAATGCAATTAGATTCAGCATCACCTACCCCAAGCGCACATACCACTGCACTTTTCTTATCTTCAGAAGTTTTCACTTCTGACGCTATCTCGAACTGATGAAGTTGAGGCCATCGATCTTTTTCTGCCATTAAAAAGCTTGGCCCATTGAACCACAAGGAGCTCACAATGTCGTCAACATCTGTTCCCCTTGAAACCAAGTCTGCTGGATTAGCATCCGTTGGAACGTGACGCCATACGACTCCAGTTGACAGTTCTTGACATTCTGCCACTCGATTCGCGACGAATGTACCCAACGTACCCGAATCACGCTCCAACCAATATAACGTGACCTGCGAATCTGACCAGAAATTTACGCTTTCTATCGTGAATTTGGTCATTGTGGTCGACACTTGTTGCCAGAGTTTGGCCAGCAATAGTGCAGCACAAAGCTCTAACCGGGGTATTGTCTTTACGCTCAGCGGAGCTACCCTCGACTTTGCCGTGAGCAATGATACGCGAACGTCTTCGTCGTTGCATGTTCGCACGTATATGCAGCAACCGTAGGCGTGACTGGATGCGTCAGCAAAGCCGTGAATTTGAACCCCTTGGTACAGCGTCAAACATACGTAACGAGGGATTGAAATTTTGTGCAAATCCCGCAAGGTATTGGTGAACTTATTCCACTCAGTGTGTAGACTCATAGGAATCGTCTCATCCCAGTCTACCTTTAGCCTCCATAAGTCCTGCAACAGCATTTTTGCCTTAGTGACAATTGGACACAACAATCCAAGAGGGTCAAACAAACGAGAGGCTATCGACAATATATTGCGTTTTGTGGGTTTCAGGGAGGCAAAACTGTCCACGTCCAGATGGTATTTAAACACATCATCTTGAGGTGCCCAGCGCATTCCAAGCGTTTTGACTGAGCTTTGCTCATCAACCTTAATGTTGATTTCCTCATTTTTTCCAGATTGAGTCGGGCAATTGGAAGCCCACTTGGCCAACGGAAATCCTCCTGACTTCAAAATATCCCGAACCTGGCTGCAAATGGTGTCCAGTTCTTTTAAACTGTCTGCACCTGCCAGCATATCGTCGACATAAAAACAATTGCGAATCACTTCCGCGCCAATGGGATGTGATTGTGCGAAACTATCTGCCAATTCGAATAAGCAACGTACAGCCAAAAAGGGTGCTGACGCTGTACCGTATGTAACAGTATTCAACCTGTATGCCTGGATGTTTTGTGAAGGGTTTTCTCTCCACAAGACAAGCTGGAAGTCTCTATCTTCCTCAGAAACATTTATCTGCCTGTACATTTTCGAAATATCGGCAGTTACGGCATATTTGTTCAACCGAAAGTTGACCAATGTTGAATACAACTCCCTCTGAATAGTTGGCCCCACCATAAGTGTTTCGTTCAGCGATACTGCTGTTGATGTTTTGCTGGAAGCGTCGAACACCACGCGAAGTTTGGTTGAGGTACTTTCAGGTCTGAGAACGCATTGGTGAGGAATATAGTAATGCTGTTCTAGAGGAGCAGACTTCAGAATGGACATATGTCCCAAATCCAAGTATTCTTTCATGAAGTCATGGTACATACTTTTGAGAGTGTCATCCTTTGACAGTTTGCGCTCAAGTTGCAAAAAACGCCTTTCCGCAGTTTGAAAGGACAGGCCAAGAACTTTAGGGTCGGTCTTGAAGGGAAGTTTGACTTGAAAGCGACCGGAAGACAATCGTTGTACCGTTTTTGCGAAGTACAACTCACAGGCCTGTTGTTCAGCCGTTTGGCGGACAGCCTTCGACTCAATTGGACATTGATCCAATTCCCCAAAACGGTTTACTAATGAGTCGAGAGAACAACTATACACTTGAGCTACCGAACTCTCATTACACTGTTGCCGAGGCGCCTGTCCAGTACATTTGCCTGCAACAATCCAACCGAGCAATGTTTTTTGCATAATGGGCAACTCGGAATGTAACTTAATTTGCCCAACGCACAATAGCCCATAAAACACTTCAGCTCCCAAGAGAACATCCACCTTAGCCGGCTTATGGAATTCGGGATCTGCCAATTGAATGTTTTTTGGGATTTTCCAGCTCGATGTGGAAAGTGATTGCCCGGGCTGAGATGTGGAAATCGACTTTAGTACCCAACACTCAGCGGAAAACGTGTGGGAATTCAAACGAGAATGTATCGATGCACAAACCTTAGTTTTACTATCGGTGGTTGCACCACCCACCATTGCGATAGCAAGGGAAGTTGGCTCACGTTTAAGCCGAAGCCTCTGTGCTAGGCTCTCAGACATCAAATTTATTTGAGAGCCACTATCGAGCAAAGCTCTTGCTGGATGCAACTGTCCGAATCTGTCTTTGATGCTTACGATCGCGGTAGCCAGAACGACTTGATCCGCATTGAGCACGTGACCTACGTATGCCTCCGACGTTGAGGCTTGAAGTGACGCTGCTTCACCTTGCCCTGATGCAGTGTACCGATGAAGGAGCGAATGGTGAGGCTTTGCGCACACCCTACACTTCGCTGCCTTGCAACTCGACACTGTATGTCCCGTGGTCAAATAATTGAGGCACAGTTTTTGAGTTTTAGCATACTCAAAACGTTGCATGACGGAAATGGCACTAAACGACGGACAAGAATATATGGCGTGGTCTGCAGACCTGCAATAGGTACATGCAGTCGACGACCTTTGACCGGCACTAGCACACGCAAAGGACGATTTCCGTTGAGGCTTCCGCACCTCGTTACGCACCCTTGACTTGTCACGAGTTGACTCTTCTGCTGCCAGGTACTGGTACCTTCTGTTCAGCTGTTTGGCACAGTCTTCCCAAGAAGGCAGCTTATCATAGTCAAGCTGCTCCTCAAAACGGGATTTGGTCACATGGTCGACCTTTGCCATAACCATGTGAATGATCATTGCGTTCGCAATATCTTTGTCGTCACCTACAGACGACAGCGATGAATATATCGCAGACACCGTGTCTATCATCGATCTTAAACTCGATGCAGATGGCTTGGTCATGGTTGGCAAATCGAATAACTGAGCAACAGTATCGAAGAATATTAGACATTTATTGTCGTAGACTGACTTCAGACTGGCAAGGGCCTTAGGGTAATTGCAGTCTGTCATCTGAAAGGGTTTTACTACACCCAATGCTTCATCTGACAAACACGAAACGAGATGGTTAAACTTTTCTACGTTTGTCAAAGAAGCATCGTCGTCAATAAGGCTTTGGAACAGGCACATGAAATTTAGGTACTCCGAATGTTTGCCACTAAACTTCGGCAAACGCATTTTCGGCAGCTGCGATCGCTGGCTCGAATTCAGTGAGCAGTCATGTATGTGTGTGTCGAACCGTGAATTCCCTGAGCAGTCATGCTGCATCTGTGTGTCGGATCTTGGCTTAATTGCATTCATAAACAATGCTTTAGTGACGACACACAGATCCTCCAACGGCCCTCTACTTTCATTGGTTTGACTCAAAATGTCCAACTCTGCCTGCAGGTTCATAGCCTTATCGATATAACCCTCTAAAAGTTCTAGGCGACAAGCTAATTCGGTTTTGTCCGATGAAATTTGCTTCGATCTAAAGGCTGTTTGCACGCGTGCAATATCAGCACTGACCTTTTCAAACCTTTGTTGACACAATGCCAACTTGGTATTTGTTTTAGGCACTGTTGGCCGTTCAGCTGTTGGCCGTTCCACAGTTGGTCTATCGGACTCAGACATAGTTGAAATGCGAAAAAGGAACTACCTTCAATATCGTACCCAAAGTTCGCCAAACTCTTCAATCTACCCTCGCACACGCACTGCAGCTCTGTACCAAAAAAACACCAAGCTTGCTTACCCAAACACACAAACGCCCTGGCGCAATATGTGAAAAAACAAACGAAAGCGGTCCAAGCGACCGAAAGTAAGCAAGCCCGATGCTCGCTGCTGCCACTTTGTATGCAACAGGGGTAGAATGCAAAGTGCGGGGGATCAAAGAGTAAGTGAGAGAATTTGGCGGAGCGCACGCACAAGACGAAAGTAATACAGGCGCTCGAACCAAGCTGACCTGTATGGTATGTCAAAACGGGGGAGAAGAGAACAAGCGGTACATTTGGCGCGAGCGCTCCCACACACAAACTAATATATAACTGATGCAAGCAAAGAGCGAGCAAGGTTAACGAACGCACGAAAAATCAGCTGCTGGTGCCCAAGAACCTTTACCAAGCGTTGCGTGTATGTGCAATTGCAAGCAGATGTCTGTAGGTGTGTATGTACATATGTATATTGTATTGTACGTAGCGGTTAAATCAAAACGAACAACCGAAATGACACTGCGACGCTTTGCGATTGCACAAACACACGACCAATGTTATTAAATACACTAGGTAGACCACCGTTTATACTGTATATATATTATATTTGGATATATGTAGTTATATAAAATTTTTAGGTAAATATGTACATATGTGTTGCCGCTTTGTTTATGCACATTAAGTGGTGGTCAGCATGAGCATACGTATATATTGCGTAGGTATGTATGTTCGATGAATTCGAACTTATGTACATATGTTTGTACACACGTATACTGGCGACACTTTCACTTAATGCACATTAATTTGGCCAAATAAGGTATAAATAAAAAGAAGGTGCCAGAAATTGAGCTGTGTTCTCTGTGTTTGACTGTTAGCTCATACACACGCACATATGTCTATCACTGCAGTTGATCGTTTTGGTCGGCCAAACGAACAATATTGCGACACCACGCAGATCAACCGGTGAGACTCAATTTTTGGCACAGAATACCTGCAAACTTTCTAGTGAATCTATAGAAAGCAATCTTCCTGTTTTCACGTCCATCGGCACTTCGAATTAGGCAGCGTCCAAGATGGCGAGGGTTCAAAAGGGCACGTCTGTGACTTCGAATACGGCAGCGTCCAAAATGGCGAGGGTCCAAAAGGGCACGTCTGTGGCACGGTTCCAATTGCAATTTGGCGATTTTTTACACTCGAGCCTAAGCCACCACTGAGCGAACGAACCGAATTCAACCCGAAAACCAAACAAAAAGAAAACCGATGTCCCTGCTCGGGCGCCAATGAAAAATCTAATCTTTTTTAGATTTGCAAACAAACAAAAAACTACAAATGAGACGCGGTTTTTCTTCTATTATTTAATTTCGATTTATTTACGACAAGTGCAGTGGCTTTGGGCGTACTTCGACAAGTGAAGTTCGCTCCCACTCCACTCTTCCCATCGACCAGCGTCGGCCGCCCGCAACCCAATTCGCCGTCGGCGATCGCCCGAAGCTGGAGAGGCTTTTTGGCTCTCTTAATCTGCGCTCTGCTCCAACACTTATATTTTTCACATAACTAAAGTTTCTTAAAACGGGTTGTATTGAACTTTACAGTTCTGAAAAGCTGACAAAGCCGTCCCAGACATTTTGCAGTCGCAGCTTAACGTCTGGAAGATAGTAAGATTTCAAATTCAAATTTCATAGTTTTATTCGGTATTTTTTCTCAAAAATTTGACTTTGAAAACTCAGGAAAAATCGAAAATAAATATTTTTTTTTAGTTTTGGATACCTCAATAATTAGGCGTCGTTTAAGGTATCGTTTGTAAGAATCGATGGATAAATAGCTAAGTTACAACCGTCTGACCAAAACGTAGTTTAGTTAGTGTTGTTAAGGCCTGTATCCAGCACCGCGAAGTTTTACTGACAGGAATCTGCCCTTTATATCGGTTGTGTGGCACTTAACTAATATAGTGTGACCAAGAACCTAAAAAATGATTGGCCACTCTCATGAATCAGCTGTGTTTTCTAAACAGCGCTAATTTTAAAATTGAAACTAAATTTAAAAAAAAAAAGAAGAAAAGTAATTCTGACGATGAAGTGATTGTGTTGGTAGCGGCACATATTGTTGTAAGAAGGAGTACAGCGCAGTCGGAGGCGCCAAAACGTCAAAATAATCAACATGATTATTTTCCCTGATCCGCCAAAGACATGGGTTTGCCTCAACTGCTTTTATTAAAGCAAAAGGCCGGCTGATCGTTAAACTTTGTCGAGTTTTCTGGTGATCGTCTGTTTTGATAAGACCGGAAACCACACTGTAACTACATAGAGTATTATTGGTTTAACTATACCAAATAAATCCCTTGGAATATACTTGGGTTCATGCCTCATTTTAGGCCAATAGCTTTTTTGCAAGTGTAGAGGGCCTTTTTCACTCTGTCTTTAATGTTCAGGTTCCAATTTAGCTTTTTGTCAATTACCAACCCTAAGTAACTGGTACTGTCGCTGAAGGAGAGCCTGCATCCATTTAATATGGGGGGTTTAGAGACGGAATCTTGTATTTATTTGTGAATAGCACAAGTTCCGTGTTTCAGGGATTAACTCCAAGACCTCGCGATTTTGTCCATCTTGACAGTTTCGCGATCTTTGCGGTCATTAAGTCGTAGAGTGTTTGAGGGTATTCTCCCGAGGAGATAATTGCCATGTCGTCCGCGTATGCCACGAGTTTTGGTGTTGAGTGTGAGGCTTTGCCTGCTATAAGGATGAAGAATATTTTTGCCTTAAGCCAAGTGTGTGGTATTTTCCCCACTACTAGTATCTTCTTAAAGATACATTGCAGCTAGTTGATGGCCGTGTCTCCGGCCTTTTGTAGTTGGACAGGATTGACCTGGTCCGGACCAGGCGATTTGAACAGATCGAAAATGTTTATTGCCTAGTTCATTCTCCCTTTTGAGAAGATATACTCCATCGAGGTGACGGAACCTTCACTAGGGAAGTGAGTCGGTACATTGATAGAGCACCCTGGAAAATGAGTGTCGAGTAGAATGTGTAGGGACTCCTCACTGGAGTAAGTCCACGTACAATCACTTCTATTTAGGTATCTCACCGAGGAGGCCGTTTTGAAGAGGATCTTGCGTAGCCCTACAGCATCCGACGTTTACTTGATTTCAGAGCAACATTTTTGCGAAGAGGCCCTTTTTGCCTGTCTAATTTCTTTTTTGTAGACTAGTCAGACTGGCCAGACTGGCCAGACTGGTCTTGTTGTTTGCCCAGTGTTCTTACCTCTTAGAGCTTTTGGCCCTTCTAAAGAGGGTCCTGCAGCTTTTTCGTAGGATAAATATTTGTTTTGACCACCAGGGAGGTTTCTGTTTTCCCCTGTTTCTGTTTGAGGAGCATGCTGCCTTGAAGGCCGTGATGCATTTAGGTCGTCCTCTCTGTTCAGCCGTATTGGTGTTATTGGTGTATCTCAGCTAGCTTTCCTGCGGTTAACAAAGTCAGTGGGTTTGTGTTCTGAGAAGGAATGGTTCACTAGAAATTTCCAGCTCTTGTATATGTCTGTTAATTTGTGAGACACCAACCTCTTGTCGATTTTTAACTATAAACGTAGGACCATTTCTCCGATTGCAGATTAGTAAATTAGAGTTCAGAATTAAGCTGAAAAATTAGTCACCCCTTACATTTGTGTTCGAGCTTCCCCATTGGGTGTGGTGAGCGTTGGTGTCGCAGCCTTTTATTAGGCCTGTAGCCAACACTTCGCTATCTCTGGTAAGCTTTCGAACTAGGTCACCTATAGGATTGCTTTGCTCTTGAGCCATATATGTCGACATCAGCCTTATGTGTGCTCCGTTCAGCTCTAGGCTTACCGCCGTGTTGTCGCCATTGCTATAGTTGTATAGCAGAAAGATATTTATGTGCTTTCTTGCCAGAATGCAGGTTCGGATTTTACCTTCTTTTTGAGCTACAATAAGCTTGTACTTCTTCGTCGCTAGTCCACAGACCTTGTCTCCCACTACAGGCTCTTGGATCAGGACTACATCTGCTCCGCTCACGTCCAAGCGGAGTATTAAGGCAGCGGATGCTGCTTTACAGTGGTGGAGATTGATCTGTAAGAGTGTTAGAGACATCGTCAGAGCTCTCCACCACTGTGTTGTCGGCGTCGGAGTCGTCTTCGACAGTGTCGTCGCGACACGTCGGCTCGAAATCTCGCATAAACACGGTGTCGGAGGAGTAGCCTTCCAGAGCTTTCTCCAATTCTTCGTTAGGTGCATCTATCTCCGAGGCAACGTCCTGCTCGACTGGGTTGACGACAGGACGTGCCTCGGCCGCTGCATCTGACCTATACACCTTTATAGTGACTGCACTAAAGCCGAAGTTCAGCTCTGCTCTTGCTGCCTCTACTGGGGCCAGCGACTCCTTGTTGAGCATGAGAACATCTTGGAGATCAAGCGGCCAATCAGAGGTCAGTAACCCTGGGTTACATCGCTGCAGCATTTTCAGAATGCGCTCCGGCTCCTTTATGGAGGCGGGCACCCAGACTCTCGCCCTTGGTCTACTGGGTACCTCGCTCCAGTCGACTGCGACGAGCTTCGCCCCTGGGTACACCTCCCCGACTTGCGTTACCGATGCTTTATACAACTGGACGGAGCACTCGTCTTCGCAAGCTATTACTTTGATGCAGATCTGATACCACCCTATGTCTTTGCAGACTGGAGGGGGACCGGGCTGTTTCTCCAGCAGCTCGAAGCAGCGAACTGTTGCGGAACTATCGTCTTCGGCGGGGCAACCTTCTTCGGTGCCTCTTTGCCAAAGTTGGGCATCACTTTTGTTGCCCACTCGACCTTTTTACCACTAGTCTGTCGGGCTGGACATTTGGACATTTGTTGCCGGCGGAGTATGTTTCCAGCATACGAATAGGCCCTGGCTTGGCCGCTAGTCGATCGCAACTCGACCTCCTTCGCCTTACTAGTTGGCAGGATTGCATAGCAAGTCTGCATAGGTATCAGCTTTAGGATGGGATTAGTATGTGGGTCTTTGGTCTTTGGTCAAGGTGCCCTGGATTGCATCAGGCAATTCGGTGGCCGGACTAAAGTTCCCAAATTACAGCTTATTCTACCCAACACCGGTACGCGGGAATAGAACTGTCGTACCAGTACGAAAAGGAATCCACGCTTACCTTATGTTCCATTACAGCACAGACGACCTGACAGTAGTTATGCTGGAAAGCGAGGAGAAGCGCCTTCTGGTAGCTTCCTGCTACATGGCACACGACAGGCTTGCACCGCCAAAAGAACTAAGGAGTCTGGTGGAAGAAGATCGTTGGTACAGATGCTTATGCCCACCATAGTGTGTGGGGAAGCCCCGACATTAAAGACCGAGGTGAGTCACTCTAAGACTTTGTATTAACATACAACATAGATGTAGCAAACGTGGAAGAGGAATACACTTATGTAGGTGCCACCTCGTCAAACGTGCTAGATCTAACTCTCGTAACGGAAGAGAGTACCTACATATCTGGATGGAGGGTCCTTGAAAGACCTTCCTTCTCAGACCACAGGTACATTCAATTCGAGTGTGAATTTGAATACACTCCGACATTGAAAGTCTATAGAAACCCCCAGAACACAAACTGAGAGAAGTTTAGAAAGACAGTCACTTTGAAACTCGTGAGCCCGGGCTCAGTGAATTCCGCGGAGGACATAGACAAGTCCTTAGAGACCCTATCTACGGAACTGCTAAGGGCATACCACACAGCATGCCCCCCCTCTAGAACAAGAAAGAAGTCCAAACCACCCTGGTGGAATCGAGAGCTCTCTCTACAAAGAAATAACCTCATGGAATTTTTCAAGCTCGCTAAACTAGCGAACGATGAGAATATCAACGAGGAATACAAGACGCTATTAAGGGAGTTCAATAAGGAATTACGCAAGGCACGGCGCAGCTCATGGAGAAACTTTTGCTCCAGCATTGAGAAAGTGCCTGAAACGGCTAGACAGAGAAAGCTGCTGTCAAAGCAACCCACAGTACAAAGTCAGCTCAAATTAGACAACGGACAGTGGTCGGCGGGTAGCAAAGAAGCCATGACAACACTAATGGAAGCCCACTTTCCAGGATGCACCGAGGTCACCGATGCTGAAACGCATCAGGACCTAGCAACTGAGGAACAAATACCCCCAACAGACCTAATAACCCCAAAGAAAATCGAATGGGCTATAGATTCCTTCACGGGCATAAAGGCACCTGGACTGGACGGTATATTCCAAGCCATAATGCAAGTGACCAAAGAGGTGATCACCCCATGGCTTCTCGCAATATACGCAGCATGCCTAAGGACAGGCTATATCCCGATCCAATGGAGAACCTCAAGAGTTGTCTTCCTCCCAAGAGCAGGAAAGTGCAGCCATGTGAGTTCCAAAGATTACAGACCGATAAGCCTAACCTCTTTCCTACTGAAAACATTAAAAAAGCTGCTGGATCTACACATCAGAACCGAAGTAGGGGGACTGATGTCAACCAACCAGCATGCCTACACCAAGGGAAAATCGATGGAAACAGCACTACACTCGTTAGCAGCTACCGTCGACAAAGCCCTTAACAACAAAAAATATGCACTTGGCGTATTCGTAGATATATCCGGGGCATTAAATAACATTGATACAGAAACAATTATGGAATGCTTAGGAGCAATCGGCACCCATCCAGAAATCAACCTCTGGATAAAAAACCTTCTAAGTTGTAGACGGGTGCAATCAGAGTGGGGCACCGCCTCCATGGTCAGAGGTGCACACAGGGGCACACCCCAGGGTGGAGTCCTGTCACCTCTCCTGTGGAACCTGGTGGTCGACAACCTCATCAAGAGATTCGAAAGGAAGGCCCCAAAAATAACAGCCTATGCGGACGACATAAGCATACTTATCACGGGTGTATGTCCATCGACTCTCAGCTCCATAATGGAACGAACACTCAGGGAGATATGTGAGAGGGCAGATGGAGTAGGACTCAGTATCAACGCGGATAAGACGGACCTCATCCTCTTCCCCAAGAGGTACAAGGTACCGTCATGGATCCCCCCGAAAATCGATCAAACAAGGCTAACCCCGAAAACACAAGTCAAATACCTTGGCACAGTACTGGACAGCAAGCTGGCATGGAGACCCAATGTAGTGGAAAGGGTGAAAAAGGCCACCACTGCACTTTATGCATCCAAGAAGATGCTTAGTAGCACATGGGGCCTGTCACCCGCTCTGATGTCTCAACATATACACTGACGGCTCCAAGATGAATGAAGAAGTAGGAGCTGGCCTATACTGTACGAACCCTGAAATAAGGGCGTCGTATAAGCTACCCGACCGATGCAGCATGTTCCAGGCAGAAGTTTTCGCCATCAAGAAGGCAGCAGAGGTCGCTCAGCTCAAAGAGCAACCACACAATACACACACACAATACATATTCGTTGACAGCCAAGCGGCGATAAAATCCATGCAGTCGTCCGCAGTCAATTCCAAAAGTGTCCTGGCAAGCAGGGAGGCACTAGACTCACTCAGCACGGCTAAGTCAGTGCAGATCTATTGGGTTCCCAGTCACCAGGGCTTTGAAGGAAACGAAGCGGCGGACGTTCTGGCTAAGGAAGGCGTCGGGCTAATTAACGAGAGGACGGAAAGCGTGCCGGTCTCCCTAAAGACGCTACAAAGTGGCCTGGAGAAACAGGCCAAAATGAAGACAGACAGCGGGTGGAAGAACACCACCACCTGCAGAACTTTGAAAATCATGTGCAAGGAACGATAAACTCAGCCACTACCTGCTGCACCTTCCACGGAAAGATTGCAGACTGCTAGTGGGCATACTAACAGACCACTGCCTGACTGCGTCACATGCAACCAGGCTGAAAATCACCAACAGCGACATCTGCAGGAAATGCAATGAACCCGGGGCTGTCGAAACACTGAAACATCTCATCTGCCTCTGTCCGGCTCTCACAAGGGCATGGGGAAGATACCTGGGTGCACCGATGCTGATATCACTGGACGATGCCTCCAAGAGGTCGCCAGGGAAACTGCTTGCCTTTGCTAAAATCACCTCGATTCTGGCGGACTTTGGAACCTCAGAAACACCCTCGTAGGGTCCATACGAAATCCGGATAACTAAGGGCCATTCTAGCCTATGAGAGGCCCCGTCGAGTGCCGTCCAGGGTAACTTAACCTTTATCTGTTGGGGCCATAGCTCGCAAATAACTGTTGACCGTTTGTTTTGCTTACACTCTGCTCGCGAGAAAAACCGAAAAAAGTATCCACCCTCGTTCTCTCCCTGAACAGCAGACTTCGTTTCTTTTCGTTTCGGTTTTCTGTTGAGCTGTTCCTGATACGCTCTATTACCGAACATCGCACAATGACAGATACGAGTGATGCTCGCACAGCGAGACTCACTAAAAGACCGATTGACTGAAAAAGTCAACCCGAATGGTGTTTTCAATAATTTGTCTCCTTTTCGATGCACGGTAAATAGTGTAACATTGTGACATTCGATTTTAACTCTAAATTTTCTTAAAATTTTAAATATGAATTTTTTATATTTCTAACAATTTTTTTTTTTTTAAATAAATAGTTTATAATTAATTTATTTTGAAGTAAGCTTAACAACTAATAACGAGATTAGGTTTTGTGTGGCCAATACTACTAGTGACAGCGTACTCAAGTATGGCGATTTCAGCATTACATTTCTAAAATAATTGAATATGTCTTCGTTTAATGGTAAGCGACTATACATTTTGTCAAAATTCTCAACGTACGATCACTGTACCATCGAAATGTACAAAGCTAAGTGACGCGTAGAACCTTCGAGACTTCACATACACACATACATTCGCAAAAGACTTTTTAGATCGCACGAACCGGTTAACAGTTATTTGCGAGCTATAAGTGAGCTATGGTTCTCTTTTCAATAAAATAATGCATTTTTAATTGCCATAGCAACGATACGGTTCATTTTGGGGAGGAATATGTGGTAAACAACTCTTACGTATTCTTTAAAGACCGCAAGAAGAGGAATACGTTTGACAATTCAGTAGGACTGAATCTCTGTGTAGGATTTTTATGAAATTTTGTCGGGATGTGACTGCTGAATTCGCTGACAAGTATATGCTAGAGGAATTTCTTACCAACGCGAAGACAATGGAAACACTGAAAGGATTCCAAGCATTGGAAATTCCAACAAAAATTTAGAAACCAACCATATTGTTAAGACGCTTTATTTAATAATAAAATTTGTTTTTAGTATGTTTGCCCCTTTTTTTCTCAGTTTAAAGTGCGAAAATGTGCTGTTAAGGGCAAAAACAATCGAATGTAAAGAATAAATCGGAAAATTACTCAACTTTTGGCCATCCCTAGGGCCCTATGCGTAACCAATGTATAAAAACTGCGTCTCTGGGTAGACGCAAAGAATCAAGACCCAGACTAAGTGTAAACGGCACATTAGAATCATTTATTCACAAGCACGGTCCTATGAAGGCGTTCATAACGGACCTGAAACGAAAAACAAAACATGGAAAAGGAAAATTCAAAAAGTATTAAATAGGGACCATATAATAAACAAAATTATAGATAGGGTAGCCCAATAATGAAAATATATATATATATTAATAATTTACTAATATTAATTCAATTTATATTTTTAGGATCGACTAACATTTTTACCTCCGAGAAAACAAATTTATTTTTTTTATGAATTCGATTTAGAGAAAACAAATTAAACAAAAGCGGTCTGATCAAAAAAAGTATAATAATAATATGTATACATATTGTCGGGTCAAGCAGCCTAACTAAATTATAGCAAGTCTAACATAAGTCTAATGAACTTTCATTTAAGTGAATCGCAACAGTTAGTGAAAAAGCTCACTAGCTTAACATTTGGTGACCCCGACGTGATTTGTGCAATAATTAACATCAGTGCAATCACAAATTACAATAAAACATTAATAATTATAAAACTAATTGCTAATTCCACCCGAGTCATTGGCTACATAAGTGAATCCATAAATGCACGTATGCACCGGACGCCCTTACATATAGCTTGGCTTGCGGTTCTCATTTCTCCTCGTCTATTACGCGCCGTACTCTTGACGTTCATCTTCCCGGAAGAAACGGTTCGCATATCGGCTGCTTGCATATTGGTATTGCACATAGCTTGCGGTTCTTGGTCATTGCGTTCGCTACTCTTTTCGGTCATCTTCCCGCTAGAGACGTTTATTACGCGCGGTACTCTTTGCGTTCATCTTCCCGCTAGAAACGTTTTGCTTACATTGTCGTTGCCATGGAAGTAAATGCTGGAAATGACATTGTAGTGACCGCTGCTAAAAACAGGGTGATTTTCCTGAAATTGAAAGTAGCTCAGATATTTGAACGTTTAAAACGGTTGAATGCTGCTTGGGAGAGTCAGCTGTTGCTTAGTGATTACTATATGCTCGTTGTAAAGTTAGAAGTGATCGAGAAGCTCCAGCGCACTTTTGAATCCCTGCATAATGAGCTACAGGAATTGGACCATGACAAGACGCACAGTGGAATGTTGGACAGCTTTAATTATCAGTTCATGATTCTGAATACTTCGATTCGGGATGTCATCGCCACTCGTTTCCCTCGCCAGCTTATTCCTCCCACGGTTTCTGCCAAAGTTATTATCGCTAACATCGTCGGCTGGCACCATCCACCTCAGCGTATGCCAGCCCCCAGTCCAAGCCATATGCAACTACCAAGGGTATCAACAGTGGACAGCAATCTCCAGTTTAATCGCTGTAGGAACTCCACTCAAGAAGTCATGTGCATGCGCAAGAAGAATAGTTCGTCGGATTCGACCGAGCCTGCCTCATGCTTATCTGAGAGGCCAACTCAGCAGTTGGCAAGAGATGAGCAGGCAGTGCAGCCTGTTGATGCCGAAATCCAATGCAATCCGAACTACATAGATGTCTCGGAATCTCGCTGTCTCTCTCAGGAGGAGTCCAATACGGCTTTGGAGAAACAATCTGGACCTTCACCAAGAGATTGCTTCCAATTAAGGTGTTCTGAGGTACCTCCCGTGCTTGATGGAGCTCCGCCCTACTTCCAGGAATCGCATTCGAAAGTTTACATTATCAGTGATGTCTCCACACCATTCAAACCAGCTCCAGAACCAGCTACTGAGTCTAATTGGAAGTTAGACATTAGCACTGATGTCTCCTCACCATGCGAAGCAACATCCATCATCATCGCGTCTCTGCAGGCGCTCAGTTTCTGAATTGTCAACCAAAGAGCAGCCTTACGTCAAGGTTAACGTTCTGCATCCGGCTGATAGTTCTTCGCATGGGACTCTTCCTGCTGATCTGAACAAACCGACATGCTTGGCTCATGGACTCCAATCTTCGTCAAACTCTGCTGGCCGTCATCAAATCATCCCACCCAGGACACATCCAGTTCAGCTCCCAGCCAAATCCACTTTGGTCAACGCTAATAAGCTGAATCTTCGCGCTGGAAATAAAGCTTTTCTTGGACTATGTTCATCCCAATATTGGTCTATTGGAGGGAGTGAAGCTGCAATCAAGACGGACAACTTCTACAGTACCACTGACCACTCAGTTCGTCAATTGAATGAGCTGAGGAAACGTTTAGGCCACATCTTGGCCCTTACTAATCATACATTTTTAGTTGCAATTACAGAGAGCCCTGCCTATCTGGATGTACCCATTCGAGCTCGATTAAATGTCAACCACCTCTCGCAGTGTGCACAGTCTAACGTTACCAGGCTGATTACCAATCGGTCAGATCTCAGGCAATGCGTTGCCTACTTGCAGCATATCTTATGGTTGCGATGGAAGGAAGACAACATTTCATCGCTGCTGCTGCTCTCAAAGCGCTTTCCTCACCTTGGTTTAGGAGTCGATGCATTGGCCAAGTCGAAAGTCGATCTTCAGCGTATATGCAAGATGAACGTGCATTGGGATGACAGCCTTACTTCGGCGCTGTACTCTGCGCGGAATCTCGTTTACACATTACTTTGCTTATGCATTCCGTATTAATACACGTTCCCGAAACTGAGTGGGAAGCTCAAGGATTTTGCTGCGCCGTCATCGAGGCTTATTGTGCTGATAGCTCAGTTATGTCAGACGCTCAGCTTTCAGCCTACCAAACAACACGATGGGCTCTCCCGAGTGCACTGAACGAGTGCCCTATATCCGCCTGCAAACCTGCATCTGGACCTTCGCTGGACATCGCTAATGACAGTCCTACCGTCATTGTTCCGAGAAGCCATCTAGTCAACATTATCTACAAATTTCGAGAGCTGTTCGAGCTAGGTCCATCCAAATGGAGCTACTCAGGAACATTTGGAATGAACGAGCTGAGGACGCTTTTGGGCAACATCGTGGCCGTTGCTGATGCAAATATTTTATTTTCGATTTCAGAGTGTCAAGTCGAGCCAGATAACATATCGCAACCGCATTGTTTGATTGGCGGTCTGCCTGCTTCATCCGCTCAATCACTCGTAAAAGGTCTAACCATCAATCATAATCTGGATCATCTGGATTCGTGGCGATACCTGGCCTTCTAGCAAGCAGCTGCTAAACCCTTTCGAGTCTGTTGAAAGTCAGCCTTTCAACGGGGGGAGTATGTCGGGTCAAGCAGCCTAACTAAATTATAGCAAGTCTAACATAAATCCACATCTCGATGTATTGCAATTCCCACTATGTAAAGTCATTTTGTTACCGCATATGCCTACGCACGGCAGCGGCTTTCTTCGCTTATTTATACATACATAAATATTCTTTGTACTCGGCTTAGCAGCAGCCCGAACTGCTCTAGCTCTCCTATTCGCGCTCTCTCCCGCTCGTCAAACGTTGCCTCATAGGGCACGGCAAGTACGCCGTCAGCCCTTGCATTTCAGTCTTGAGCGAATATTCAAACCCTCAAAATCATCGATCGTCACTCGTCGCAGACATAACCATATACACTTCCCATAAATAAATCTGGCATTAAGCCACGTATATACATATAATATATAACCGTTTTTAAACCTCATCGAGTCTTCATCTATACCTCATCGAGTCCGAATCTATCACTTATATGGTACGGAGCTAATCTTCGTAGCCATCACCATCATCGCTATCGCATCGATCTTTCACCCACATACAGATATGTACATACGCAATAAGTCGGTCTGCATATAGTCTGGAGCTGATCGTATCACATCAAATCTCGTTCGCCACATCGGTCTCTATCGGTATTTTATGTACATACGCATTCGTCGGTCTACATACATATGTACCTATATCCCAATAAACCATAACGTCTATTAATTTAACCACTTGAACTTTCATTTAAGTGAATCGCAACAGTTAGTGAAAAAGCTCACTAGCTTAACACATATATAAATATATACACACCGCTTTATTCATTTCTTTTATACATTTTATTATTAATCAAACTTAAAAAGTTATTATCGGCAAAACCAATAAAAAACGAGAGGGAACGTTGTGAGCCGGCTCTACTTTATACCCGGTCACAATATATGTGATCTTATGATTTATGTTCGCAAAAGGGAAAAATTAAATTTTGGTCAAAAACAAACATTTCAAAAAATGAAATTTTTTAAATTTGTATATGTTTCCATTTCTGTTCACCTACGCTTTTCACTTCTGCTTCTAAATTTCTACATGTATGGAACTACATATTCGAGATGTGGAAGTGTGTGCTAGAGAGAGAGGGAATGAGTAAGCGCCTGGCAGGCGTTGCGTAGCCACTGAAATTTAATTTGTTCTTTCCGGCCATAATAATGATCCGACCTGATCCAGATTCGGCAATCTTTTAGACACGGTAATTTTACACGATTCTGCGATTTTCGTTGGTTTTCTTGTATCTTAAAAAGTGTGGATTACACAGATTTTCGTCTTTTGATGAGGCGGAAGTGGGCGTGGCAAAATTTTGAAATAAAATTGTGCTGAATTGATATCACAGAAGTTTGTACAGAAAGTTTGGATACTTATAGGCTCTGAGATCTAGGCGCTCATTTGGACGAATAGGCACGCAGACAGGGTCTCGAGTGAGAGAGAGCGAGAGAGAACGATTACTTTCGAAATGGTTTTATTCATTGTGGCTGCATTAATAATCCGATCTGATTCATATTCAACGCTCTGATGGAAATGGTCATTCTCTATTATTCTGCGTACTTAGTTTTCTTGTTTCTTCAAAATTGTGTATGCCACGGATTTTCGTCCTTTGTGTGGGTGGATGGTTCTGGCCGAAATTTTTGAATACACTTGTAGTAGTGTGATAACAAAGGAGACTCAATATAAAACTTGGTTGCTCTAGATTTTATAGTCTCTGAGATATAGGCGCTAATGAAGACGGACAGACGGAAGGACGGACGGACGGACAGACATAGCTAAATCGACTCGGCTATTGATGCTGATCACGAATATAAATACTTTATGGGTTCGGAAACTCTTCCTTCTCCGCGTTACATCCGTTATTACCACAAATTGAATATACCCCTATCCTCTTCGAGTACCGGATATAAAAACAAATATAAAAAAATATAAAAAAAAACATATCTTAACATATCGCGTGTTCAATTGCGCGATGGACTCCTTAACTACTGATTTAAATCAAATTTGAACACCGTGTGCAGTTTGATCCAACTTTTAAGATAGGATAGCTTACATCTTAAGCGGCATGTATCGCTGACAATTTGCTTTAATTGACACTTTCATAACAACATGCTTTTACTGTCATTGTTTGCTACTGTCAGTGCTTCGATTCATTCAAATATTCATACAGTGAAACTATTCTTGCTTTTTAATTACACTACTCAACGAAATTCAACTTTTTTTTCTCTGTCGCATGTCCCATAATGACTTTTTATAGATTTGGAGACTTCAAATTCATTAAAGAATTATGTCTTTTTTTATGGTTTGATTTTTTTTAAAAGAATTTATTAAAAATGTAATATTTTTCTTCAGAGGTGCTTATATTTTTCTTATATATTTCACATGCTTATATTTTTCACATAACTAAAGTTTCTTAAAACGGGTTGTATTGAACTTTACAGTTCTGAAAAGCTGACAAAGCCGTCCCAGACATTTTGCAGTCGCAGCTTAACGTCTGGAAGATAGTAAGATTTCAAATTCAAATTTGATAGTTTTATTCGGTATTTTTTCTCAAAAATTTGACTTTGAAAACTCAGGAAAAATCGAAAATAAATATTTTTTTTTAGTTTTGGATACCTCAATAATTAGGCGTCGTTTAAGGTATCGTTTGTAAGAATCGATGGATAAATAGCTAAGTTACAACCGTCTGACCAAAACGTAGTTTAGTTAGTGTTGTTAAGGCCTGTATCCAGCACCGCGAAGTTTTACTGACAGGAATCTGCCCTTTATATCGGTTGTGTGGCACTTAACTAATATAGTGTGACCAAGAACCTAAAAAATGATTGGCCACTCTCATGAATCAGCTGTGTTTTCTAAACAGCGCTAATTTTAAAATTGAAACTAAATTTAAAAAAAAGAAGAAAAGTAATTCTGACGATGAAGTGATTGTGTTGGTAGCGGCACATATTGTTGTAAGAAGGAGTACAGCGCAGTCGGAGGCGCCAAAACGTCAAAATAATCAACATGATTATTTTCCCTGATCCGCCAAAGACATGGGTTTGCCTCAACTGCTTTTATTAAAGCAAAAGGCCGGCTGATCGTTAAACTTTGTCGAGTTTTCTGGTGATCGTCTGTTTTGATAAGACCGGAAACCACACTGTAACTACATAGAGTATTATTGGTTTAACTATACCAAATAAATCCCTTGGAATATACTTGGGTTCATGCCTCATTTTAGGCCAATAGCTTTTTTGCAAGTGTAGAGGGCCTTTTTCACTCTGTCTTTAATGTTCAGGTTCCAATTTAGCTTTTTGTCAATTACCAACCCTAAGTAACTGGTACTGTCGCTGAAGGAGAGCCTGCATCCATTTAATATGGGGGGTTTAGAGACGGAATCTTGTATTTATTTGTGAATAGCACAAGTTCCGTGTTTCAGGGATTAACTCCAAGACCTCGCGATTTTGTCCATCTTGACAGTTTCGCGATCTTTGCGGTCATTAAGTCGTAGAGTGTTTGAGGGTATTCTCCCGAGGAGATAATTGCCATGTCGTCCGCGTATGCCACGAGTTTTGGTGTTGAGTGTGAGGCTTTGCCTGCTATAAGGATGAAGAATATTTTTGCCTTAAGCCAAGTGTGTGGTATTTTCCCCACTACTAGTATCTTCTTAAAGATACATTGCAGCTAGTTGATGGCCGTGTCTCCGGCCTTTTGTAGTTGGACAGGATTGACCTGGTCCGGACCAGACGATTTGAACAGATCGAAAATGTTTATTGCCTAGTTCATTCTCCCTTTTGAGAAGATATACTCCATCGAGGTGACGGAACCTTCACTAGGGAAGTGAGTCGGTACATTGATAGAGCACCCTGGAAAATGAGTGTCGAGTAGAATGTGTAGGGACTCCTCACTGGAGTAAGTCCACGTACAATCACTTCTATTTAGGTATCTCACCGAGGAGGCCGTTTTGAAGAGGATCTTGCGTAGCCCTACAGCATCCGACGTTTACTTGATTTCAGAGCAACATTTTTGCGAAGAGGCCCTTTTTGCCTGTCTAATTTCTTTTTTGTAGACTAGTCAGACTGGCCAGACTGGCCAGACTGGTCTTGTTGTTTGCCCAGTGTTCTTACCTCTTAGAGCTTTTGGCCCTTCTAAAGAGGGTCCTGCAGCTTTTTCGTAGGATAAATATTTGTTTTGACCACCAGGGAGGTTTCTGTTTTCCCCTGCTTCTGTTTGAGGAGCATGCTGCCTTGAAGGCCGTGATGCATTTAGGTCGTCCTCTCTGTTCAGCCGTATTGGTGTTATTGGTGTATCTCAGCTAGCTTTCCTGCGGTTAACAAAGTCAGTGGGTTTGTGTTCTGAGAAGGAATGGTTCACTAGAAATTTCCAGCTCTTGTATATGTCTGTTAATTTGTGAGACACCAACCTCTTGTCGATTTTTAACTATAAACTTAGGACCATTTCTCCGATTGCAGATTAGTAAATTAGAGTTCAGAATTAAGCTGAAAAATTAGTCACCCCTTACATTTGTGTTCGAGCTTCCCCATTGGGTGTGGTGAGCGTTGGTGTCGCAGCCTTTTATTAGGCCTGTAGCCAACACTTCGCTATCTCTGGTAAGCTTTCGAACTAGGTCACCTATAGGATTGCTTTGCTCTTGAGCCATATATGTCGACATCAGCCTTATGTGTGCTCCGTTCAGCTCTAGGCTTACCGCCGTGTTGTCGCCATTGCTATAGTTGTATAGCAGAAAGATATTTATGTGCTTTCTTGCCAGAATGCAGGTTCGGATTTTACCTTCTTTTTGAGCTACAATAAGCTTGTACTTCTTCGTCGCTAGTCCACAGACCTTGTCTCCCACTACAGGCTCTTGGATCAGGACTACATCTGCTCCGCTCACGTCCAAGCGGAGTATTAAGGCAGCGGATGCTGCTTTACAGTGGTGGAGATTGATCTGTAAGAGTGTTAGAGACATCGTCAGAGCTCTCCACCACTGTGTTGTCGGCGTCGGAGTCGTCTTCGACAGTGTCGTCGCGACACGTCGGCTCGAAATCTCGCATAAACACGGTGTCGGAGGAGTAGCCTTCCAGAGCTTTCTCCAATTCTTCGTTAGGTGCATCTATCTCCGAGGCAACGTCCTGCTCGACTGGGTTGACGACAGGACGTGCCTCGGCCGCTGCATCTGACCTATACACCTTTATAGTGACTGCACTAAAGCCGAAGTTCAGCTCTGCTCTTGCTGCCTCTACTGGGGCCAGCGACTCCTTGTTGAGCATGAGAACATCTTGGAGATCAAGCGGCCAATCAGAGGTCAGTAACCCTGGGTTACATCGCTGCAGCATTTTCAGAATGCGCTCCGGCTCCTTTATGGAGGCGGGCACCCAGACTCTCGCCCTTGGTCTACTGGGTACCTCGCTCCAGTCGACTGCGACGAGCTTCGCCCCTGGGTACACCTCCCCGACTTGCGTTACCGATGCTTTATACAACTGGACGGAGCACTCGTCTTCGCAAGCTATTACTTTGATGCAGATCTGATACCACCCTATGTCTTTGCAGACTGGAGGGGGACCGGGCTGTTTCTCCAGCAGCTCGAAGCAGCGAACTGTTGCGGAACTATCGTCTTCGGCGGGGCAACCTTCTTCGGTGCCTCTTTGCCAAAGTTGGGCATCACTTTTGTTGCCCACTCGACCTTTTTACCACTAGTCTGTCGGGCTGGACATTTGGACATTTGTTGCCGGCGGAGTATGTTTCCAGCATACGAATAGGCCCTGGCTTAACCGCTAGTCGATCGCAACTCGACCTCCTTCGCCTTACTAGTTGGCAGGATTGCATAGCAAGTCTGCATAGGTATCAGCTTTAGGATGGGATTAGTATGTGGGTCTTTGGTCTTTGGTCAAGGTGCCCTGGATTGCATCAGGCAATTCGGTGGCCGGACTAAAGTTCCCAAATTACAGCTTATTCTACCCAACACCGGTACGCGGGAATAGAACTGTCGTACCAGTACGAAAAGGAATCCACGCTTACCTTATGTTCCATTACAGCACAGACGACCTGACAGTAGTTATGCTGGAAAGTGAGGAGAAGCGCCTTCTGGTAGCTTCCTGCTACATGGCACACGACAGGTCCGCACCGCCAAAAGAACTAAGGAGTCTGGTGGAAAAAGCCGACTCCAAAGACTACGATAATGTCCACCATAGTGTGTGGGGAAGCCCCGACATTAAAGACCGAGGTGAGTCACTCTAAGACTTTGTATTAACATACAACATAGATGTAGCAAACGTGGAAGAGGAATACACTTATGTAGGTGCCACCTCGTCAAACGTGCTAGATCTAACTCTCGTAACGGGAAAGAGTACCTACATATCTGGATGGAGGGTCCTTGAAAGACCTTCCTTCTCAGACCACAGGTACATTCAATTCGAGTGTGAATTTGAATACACTCCGACATTGAAAGTCTATAGAAACCCCCAGAACACAAACTGAGAGAAGTTTAGAAAGACAGTCACTTTGAAACTCGTGAGCCCGGGCTCAGTGAATTCCGCGGAGGACATAGATAAGTCCTTAGAGACCCTATCTACGGAACTGCTAAGGGCATACCACACAGCATGCCCACCCTCTAGAACAAGAAAGAAGTCCAAACCACCCTGGTGGAATCGAGAGCTCTCTCTACAAAGAAATAACCTCATGGAATTTTTCAAGCTCGCTAAACTAGCGAACGATGAGAATATCAACGAGGAATACAAGACGCTATTAAGGGAGTTCAATAAGGAATTACGCAAGGCACGGCGCAGCTCATGGAGAAACTTTTGCTCCAGCATTGAGAAAGTGCCTGAAACGGCTAGACAGAGAAAGCTGCTGTCAAAGCAACCCACAGTACAAAGTCAGCTCAAATTAGACAACGGACAGTGGTCGGCGGGTAGCAAAGAAGCCATGACAACACTAATGGAAGCCCACTTTCCAGGATGCACCGAGGTCACCGATGCTGAAACGCATCAGGACCTAGCAACTGAGGAACAAATACCCCCAACAGACCTAATAACCCCAAAGAAAATCGAATGGGCTATAGATTCCTTCACGGGCATAAAGGCACCTGGACTGGACGGTATATTCCAAGCCATAATGCAAGTGACCAAAGAGGTGATCACCCCATGGCTTCTCGCAATATACGCAGCATGCCTAAGGACAGGCTATATCCCGATCCAATGGAGAACCTCAAGAGTTGTCTTCCTCCCAAGAGCAGGAAAGTGCAGCCATGTGAGTTCAAAAGATTACAGACCGATAAGCCTAACCTCTTTCCTACTGAAAACATTAAAAAAGCTGCTGGATCTACACATCAGAACCGAAGTAGGGGGACTGATGTCAACCAACCAGCATGCCTACACCAAGGGAAAATCGATGGAAACAGCACTACACTCGTTAGCAGCTACCGTCGACAAAGCCCTTAACAACAAAAAATATGCACTTGGCGTATTCGTAGATATATCCGGGGCATTAAATAACATTGATACAGAAACAATTATGGAATGCTTAGGAGCAATCGGCACCCATCCAGAAATCAACCTCTGGATAAAAAACCTTCTAAGTTGTAGACGGGTGCAATCAGAGTGGGGCACCGCCTCCATGGTCAGAGGTGCACACAGGGGCACACCCCAGGGTGGAGTCCTGTCACCTCTCCTGTGGAACCTGGTGGTCGACAACCTCATCAAGAGATTCGAAAGGAAGGCCCCAAAAATAACAGCCTATGCGGACGACATAAGCATACTTATCACGGGTGTATGTCCATCGACTCTCAGCTCCATAATGGAACGAACACTCAGGGAGATATGTGAGAGGGCAGATGGAGTAGGACTCAGTATCAACGCGGATAAGACGGACCTCATCCTCTTCCCCAAGAGGTACAAGGTACCGTCATGGATCCCCCCGAAAATCGATCAAACAAGGCTAACCCCGAAAACACAAGTCAAATACCTTGGCACAGTACTGGACAGCAAGCTGGCATGGAGACCCAATGTAGTGGAAAGGGTGAAAAAGGCCACCACTGCACTTTATGCATCCAAGAAGATGCTTAGTAGCACATGGGGCCTGTCACCCGCTCTGATGTCTCAACATATACACTGACGGCTCCAAGATGAATGAAGAAGTAGGAGCTGGCCTATACTGTACGAACCCTGAAATAAGGGCGTCGTATAAGCTACCCGACCGATGCAGCATGTTCCAGGCAGAAGTTTTCGCCATCAAGAAGGCAGCAGAGGTCGCTCAGCTCAAAGAGCAACCACACAATACACACACACAATACATATTCGTTGACAGCCAAGCGGCGATAAAATCCATGCAGTCGTCCGCAGTCAATTCCAAAAGTGTCCTGGCAAGCAGGGAGGCACTAGACTCACTCAGCACGGCTAAGTCAGTGCAGATCTATTGGGTTCCCAGTCACCAGGGCTTTGAAGGAAACGAAGCGGCGGACGTTCTGGCTAAGGAAGGCGTCGGGCTAATTAACGAGAGGACGGAAAGCGTGCCGGTCTCCCTAAAGACGCTACAAAGTGGCCTGGAGAAACAGGCCAAAATGAAGACAGACAGCGGGTGGAAGAACACCACCACCTGCAGAACTTTGAAAATCATGTGCAAGGAACGATAAACTCAGCCACTACCTGCTGCACCTTCCACGGAAAGATTGCAGACTGCTAGTGGGCATACTAACAGACCACTGCCTGACTGCGTCACATGCAACCAGGCTGAAAATCACCAACAGCGACATCTGCAGGAAATGCAATGAACCCGGGGCTGTCGAAACACTGAAACATCTCATCTGCCTCTGTCCGGCTCTCACAAGGGCATGGGGAAGATACCTGGGTGCACCGATGCTGATATCACTGGACGATGCCTCCAAGAGGTCGCCAGGGAAACTGCTTGCCTTTGCTAAAATCACCTCGATTCTGGCGGACTTTGGAACCTCAGAAACACCCTCGTAGGGTCCATACGAAATCCGGATAACTAAGGGCCATTCTAGCCTATGAGAGGCCCCGTCGAGTGCCGTCCAGGGTAACTTAACCTTTATCTGTTGGGGCCATAGCTCGCAAATAACTGTTGACCGTTTGTTTTGCTTACACTCTGCTCGCGAGAAAAACCGAAAAAAGTATCCACCCTCGTTCTCTCCCTGAACAGCAGACTTCGTTTCTTTTCGTTTCGGTTTTCTGTTGAGCTGTTCCTGATACGCTCTATTACCGAACATCGCACAATGACAGATACGAGTGATGCTCGCACAGAGAGACTCAAGTATGGCGAGTACTCAAGTATGGCGATTTCAGCATTACATTTCTAAAATAATTGAATATGTCTTCGTTTAATGGTAAGCGACTATACATTTTGTCAAAATTCTCAACGTACGATCACTGTACCATCGAAATGTACAAAGCTAAGTGACGCGTAGAACCTTCGAGACTTCACATACACACATACATTCGCAAAAGACTTTTTAGATCGCACGAACCGGTTAACAGTTATTTGCGAGCTATAATTGAGCTATGGTTCTCTTTTCAATAAAATAATGCATTTTTAATTGCCATAGCAACGATACGGTTCATTTTGGGGAGGAATATGTGGTAAACAACTCTTACGTATTCTTTAAAGACCGCAAGAAGAGGAATACGTTTGACAATTCAGTAGGACTGAATCTCTGTGTAGGATTTTTATGAAATTTTGTCGGGATGTGACTGCTGAATTCGCTGACAAGTATATGCTAGAGGAATTTCTTACCAACGCGAAGACAATGGAAACACTGAAAGGATTCCAAGCATTGGAAATTCCAACAAAAATTTAGAAACCAACCATATTGTTAAGATGCTTTATTTAATAATAAAATTTGTTTTTAGTATGTTTGCCCCTTTTTTTCTCTGTTTAAAGTGCGAAAATGTGCTGTTAAGGGCAAAAACAATCGAATGTAAAGAATAAATCGGAAAATTACTCAACTTTTGGCCATCCCTAGGGCCCTATGCGTAACCAATGTATAAAAACTGCGTCTCTGGGTAGACGCAAAGAATCAAGACCCAGACTAAGTGTAAACGGCACATTAGAATCATTTATTCACAAGCACGGTCCTATGAAGGCGTTCATAACGGACCTGAAACGAAAAACTAAACATGGAAAAGGAAAATTCAAAAAGTATTAAATAGGGACCATATAATAAACAAAATTATAGATAGGGTAGCCCAATAATGAAAATATATATATATATTAATAATTTACTAATATTAATTCAATTTATATTTTTAGGATCGACTAACATTTTTACCTCCGAGAAAACAAATTTATTTTTTTTATGAATTCGATTTAGAGAAAACAAATTAAACAAAAGCGGTCTGATCAAAAAAAGTATAATAATAATATGTATACATATTGTCGGGTCAAGCAGCCTAACTAAATTATAGCAAGTCTAACATAAATCCACATCTCGATGTATTGCAATTCCCACTATGTAAAGTCATTTTGTTACCGCATATGCCTACGCACGGCAGCGGCTTTCTTCGCTTATTTATACATACATAAATATTCTTTGTACTCGGCTTAGCAGCAGCCCGAACTGCTCTAGCTCTCCTATTCGCGCTCTCTCCCGCTCGTCAAACGTTGCCTCATAGGGCACGGCAAGTACGCCGTCAGCCCTTGCATTTCAGTCTTGAGCGAATATTCAAACCCTCAAAATCATCGATCGTCACTCGTCGCAGACATAACCATATACACTTCCCATAAATAAATCTGGCATTAAGCCACGTATATACATATAATATATAACCGTTTTTAAACCTCATCGAGTCTTCATCTATACCTCATCGAGTCCGAATCTATCACTTATATGGTACGGAGCTAATCTTCGTAGCCATCACCATCATCGCTATCGCATCGATCTTTCACCCACATACAGATATGTACATACGCAATAAGTCGGTCTGCATATAGTCTGGAGCTGATCGTATCACATCAAATCTCGTTCGCCACATCGGTCTCTATCGGTATTTTATGTACATACGCATTCGTCGGTCTACATACATATGTACCTATATCCCAATAAACCATAACGTCTATTAATTTAACCACTTGAACTTTCATTTAAGTGAATCGCAACAGTTAGTGAAAAAGCTCACTAGCTTAACATTTGGTGACCCCGACGTGATTTGTGCAATAATTAACATCAGTGCAATCACAAATTACAATAAAACATTAATAATTATAAAACTAATTGCTAATTCCACCCGAGTCATTGGCTACATAAGTGGATCCATAAATGCACGTATGCACCGGACGCCCTTACATATAGCTTGGCTTGCGGTTCTCATTTCTCCTCGTCTATTACGCGCCGTACTCTTGACGTTCATCTTCCCGGAAGAAACGGTTCGCATATCGGCTGCTTGCATATTGGTATTGCACATAGCTTGCGGTTCTTGGTCATTGCGTTCGCTACTCTTTTCGGTCATCTTCCCGCTAGAGACGTTTATTACGCGCGGTACTCTTTGCGTTCATCTTCCCGCTAGAAACGTTTTGCTTACATTGTCGTTGCCATGGAAGTAAATGCTGGAAATGACATTGTAGTGACCGCTGCTAAAAACAGGGTGATTTTCCTGAAATTGAAAGTAGCTCAGATATTTGAACGTTTAAAACGGTTGAATGCTGCTTGGGAGAGTCAGCTGTTGCTTAGTGATTACTATATGCTCGTTGTAAAGTTAGAAGTGATCGAGAAGCTCCAGCGCACTTTTGAATCCCTGCATAATGAGCTACAGGAATTGGACCATGACAAGACGCACAGTGGAATGTTGGACAGCTTTAATTATCAGTTCATGATTCTGAATACTTCGATTCGGGATGTCATCGCCACTCGTTTCCCTCGCCAGCTTATTCCTCCCACGGTTTCTGCCAAAGTTATTATCGCTAACATCGTCGGCTGGCACCATCCACCTCAGCGTATGCCAGCCCCCAGTCCAAGCCATATGCAACTACCAAGGGTATCAACAGTGGACAGCAATCTCCAGTTTAATCGCTGTAGGAACTCCACTCAAGAAGTCATGTGCATGCGCAAGAAGAATAGTTCGTCGGATTCGACCGAGCCTGCCTCATGCTTATCTGAGAGGCCAACTCAGCAGTTGGCAAGAGATGAGCAGGCAGTGCAGCCTGTTGATGCCGAAATCCAATGCAATCCGAACTACATAGATGTCTCGGAATCTCGCTGTCTCTCTCAGGAGGAGTCCAATACGGCTTTGGAGAAACAATCTGGACCTTCACCAAGAGATTGCTTGATGGAGCTCCGCCCTACTTCCAGGAATCGCATTCGAAAGTTTACATTATCAGTGATGTCTCCACACCATTCAAACCAGCTCCAGAACCAGCTACTGAGTCTAATTGGAAGTTAGACATTAGCACTGATGTCTCCTCACCATGCGAAGCAACATCCATCATCATCGCGTCTCTGCAGGCGCTCAGTTTCTGAATTGTCAACCAAAGAGCAGCCTTACGTCAAGGTTAACGTTCTGCATCCGGCTGATAGTTCTTCGCATGGGACTCTTCCTGCTGATCTGAACAAACCGACATGCTTGGCTCATGGACTCCAATCTTCGTCAAACTCTGCTGGCCGTCATCAAATCATCCCACCCAGGACACATCCAGTTCAGCTCCCAGCCAAATCCACTTTGGTCAACGCTAATAAGCTGAATCTTCGCGCTGGAAATAAAGCTTTTCTTGGACTATGTTCATCCCAATATTGGTCTATTGGAGGGAGTGAAGCTGCAATCAAGACGGACAACTTCTACAGTACCACTGACCACTCAGTTCGTCAATTGAATGAGCTGAGGAAACGTTTAGGCCACATCTTGGCCCTTACTAATCATACATTTTTAGTTGCAATTACAGAGAGCCCTGCCTATCTGGATGTACCCATTCGAGCTCGATTAAATGTCAACCACCTCTCGCAGTGTGCACAGTCTAACGTTACCAGGCTGATTACCAATCGGTCAGATCTCAGGCAATGCGTTGCCTACTTGCAGCATATCTTATGGTTGCGATGGAAGGAAGACAACATTTCATCGCTGCTGCTGCTCTCAAAGCGCTTTCCTCACCTTGGTTTAGGAGTCGATGCATTGGCCAAGTCGAAAGTCGATCTTCAGCGTATATGCAAGATGAACGTGCATTGGGATGACAGCCTTACTTCGGCGCTGTACTCTGCGCGGAATCTCGTTTACACTTCATTGCTTATGCATTCCGTATTAATACACGTTCCCGAAACTGAGTGGGAAGCTCAAGGATTTTGCTGCGCCGTCATCGAGGCTTATTGTGCTGATAGCTCAGTTATGTCAGACGCTCAGCTTTCAGCCTACCAAACAACACGATGGGCTCTCCCGAGTGCACTGAACGAGTGCCCTATATCCGCCTGCAAACCTGCATCTGGACCTTCGCTGGACATCGCTAATGACAGTCCTACCGTCATTGTTCCGAGAAGCCATCTAGTCAACATTATCTACAAATTTCGAGAGCTGTTCGAGCTAGGTCCATCCAAATGGAGCTACTCAGGAACATTTGGAATGAACGAGCTGAGGACGCTTTTGGGCAACATCGTGGCCGCTGCTGATGCAAATATTTTATTTTCGATTTCAGAGTGTCAAGTCGAGCCAGATAACATATCGCCACCGCATTGTTTGATTGGCGGTCTGCCTGCTTCGTCCGCTCAATCACTCGTAAAAGGTCTAACCATCAATCATAATCTGGATCATCTGGATTCGTGGCGATACCTGGCCTTCTAGCAAGCAGCTGCTAAACCCTTTCGAGTCTGTTGAAAGTCAGCCTTTCAACGGGGGGAGTATGTCGGGTCAAGCAGCCTAACTAAATTATAGCAAGTCTAACATAAATCCACATCTCGATGTATTGCAATTCCCACTATGTAAAGTCATTTTGTTACCGCATATGCCTACGCACGGCAGCGGCTTTCTTCGCTTATTTATACATACATAAATATTCTTTGTACTCGGCTTAGCAGCAGCCCGAACTGCTCTAGCTCTCCTATTCGCGCTCTCTCCCGCTCGTCAAACGTTGCCTCATAGGGCACGGCAAGTACGCCGTCAGCCCTTGCATTTCAGTCTTGAGCGAATATTCAAACCCTCAAAATCATCGATCGTCACTCGTCGCAGACATAACCATATACACTTCCCATAAATAAATCTGGCATTAAGCCACGTATATACATATAATATATAACCGTTTTTAAACCTCATCGAGTCTTCATCTATACCTCATCGAGTCTTCATCTATACCTCATCGAGTCCGAATCTATCACTTATATGGTACGGAGCTAATCTTCGTAGCCATCACCATCATCGCTATCGCATCGATCTTTCACCCACATACAGATATGTACATACGCAATAAGTCGGTCTGCATATAGTCTGGAGCTGATCGTATCACATCAAATCTCGTTCGCCACATCGGTCTCTATCGGTATTTTATGTATATACGCATTCGTCGGTCTACATACATATGTACCTATATCCCAATAAACCATAACGTCTATTAATTTAACCACTTGAACTTTCATTTAAGTGAATCGCAACAGTTAGTGAAAAAGCTCACTAGCTTAACACATATATAAATATATACACACCGTTTTATTCATTTCTTTTATACATTTTATTATTAATCAAACTTAAAAAGTTATTATCGGCAAAACCAATAAAAAACGAGAAGGAACGTTGTGAGCCGGCTCTACTTTATACCCGGTCACAATATATGTGATCTTATGATTTATGTTCGCAAAAGGGAAAAATTAAATTTTGGTCAAAAACAAACATTTCAAAAAATGAAATTTTTTAAATTTGTATATGTTTCCATTTCTGTTCACCTACGCTTTTCACTTCTGCTTCTAAATTTCAACATGTATGGAACTACATATTCGAGATGTGGAAGTGTGTGCTAGAGAGAGAGGGAATGAGTAAGCGCCTGGCAGGCGTTGCGTAGCCACTGAAATTTAATTTGTTCTTTCCGGCCATAATAATGATCCGACCTGATCCAGATTCGGCAATCTTTTAGACACGGTAATTTTACACGATTCTGCGATTTTCGTTGGTTTTCTTGTATCTTAAAAAGTGTGGATTACACAGATTTTCGTCTTTTGATGAGGCGGAAGTGGGCGTGGCAAAATTTTGAAATAAAATTGTGCTGAATTGATATCACAGAAGTTTGTGCAGAAAGTTTGGATACTTATAGGCTCTGAGATCTAGGCGCTCATTTGGACGAATAGGCACGCAGACAGGGTCTCGAGTGAGAGAGAGCGAGAGAGAACGATTACTTTCGAAATGGTTTTATTCATTGTGGCTGCATTAATAATCCGATCTGATTCATATTCAACGCTCTGATGGAAATGGTCATTCTCTATTATTCTGCGTACTTAGTTTCCGTGTTTCTTCAAAATTGTGTATGCCACGGATTTTCGTCCTTTGTGTTTGTGGATGGTTCTGGCCGAAATTTTTGAATACACTTGTAGTAGTGTGATAACAAAGGAGACTCAATATAAAACTTGGTTGCTCTAGATTTTATAGTCTCTGAGATATAGGCGCTAATGAAGACGGACAGACGGAAGGACGGACGGACGGACAGACATAGCTAAATCGACTCGGCTATTGATGCTGATCACGAATATAAATACTTTATGGGTTCGGAAACTCTTCCTTCTCCGCGTTACATCCGTTATTACCACAAATTGAATATACCCCTATCCTCTTCGAGTACCGGATATAAAAACAAATATAAAAAAAATATAAAAAAAACATATCTTAACATATCGCGTGTTCAATTGCGCGATGGACTCCTTAACTACTGATTTAAATCAAATTTGAACACCGTGTGCAGTTTGATCCAACTTTTAAGATAGGATAGCTTACATCTTAAGCGGCATGTATCGCTGACAATTTGCTTTAATTGACACTTTCATAACAACATGCTTTTACTGTCATTGTTTGCTACTGTCAGTGCTTCGATTCATTCAAATATTCATACAGTGAAACTATTCTTGCTTTTTAATTACACTACTCAACGAAATTCAACTTTTTTTTCTCTGTCGCATGTCCCATAATGACTTTTTATAGATTTGGAGACTTCAAATTCATTAAAGAATTATGTCTTTTTTTATGGTTTGATTTTTTTTAAAAGAATTTATTAAAAATGTAATATTTTTCTTCAGAGGTGCTTATATTTTTCTTATATATTTCACATGCTTATATTTTTCACATAACTAAAGTTTCTTAAAACGGGTTGTATTGAACTTTACAGTTCTGAAAAGCTGACAAAGCCGTCCCAGACATTTTGCAGTCGCAGCTTAACGTCTGGAAGATAGTAAGATTTCAAATTCAAATTTGATAGTTTTATTCGGTATTTTTTCTCAAAAATTTGACTTTGAAAACTCAGGAAAAATCGAAAATAAATATTTTTTTTTAGTTTTGGATACCTCAATAATTAGGCGTCGTTTAAGGTATCGTTCAGTACAACTTCAATCCCCGAGGAGATAAGACGTGCTATTATCCGATCACCAAAACCCAGTTTACACAAACAAAACAATAAGCTCACCAGCAAATCTTAACAAACAAATTTCAACCACAAAACAAACTAGCAAAAAACCAAAAACAAACACACATTACAAACAGCATAGCCGGGCGCAAGCCTACAATAACAACCATGCACGAACCACCGGACATAAGCAGACCAATTGGCAATTACAACAACAGCCATATTAGTCCACAAATCAATCCAAAACACCCAAATAAACCAACCTGACCATTTTGAATCCCTTTGTGTAGAAATAGAAACTAAATTAAAAATCCAAATTACCTCAATTTACATTTCCCCTAACAAGACTTTCTCCCTTAAATCCTTAAACGACAACCTCAACCCAACCAACAACACTAATCAGATTATCGTAGGGGACTTCAACAGCTGGCACAACAGCTGGGGTTCACCACATCCAAACAAAAGAGGGAAAACTCTTTACAAATTTCTACAAAACGCAAACCTCCACATCCTTAACGATGGCTCCCCAACACACTTCTCAACTCACAACACATTCACACACACCGACCTGTCACTATGTTCTCCCCAGCTTGCCCCATTCACTAATTGGGAAATTATCGACGACCTTCACGGAAGCGACCACTTTCCAATCCTTATCTCCCTATTCTCTCAATAAATATCTAACAACAACTTCTTTCGTCCCTTTTTTAAAACAAAAGAAGCCAACTGGCTAACCTTCACCCAAACAACACACACTATAAGTGAGGAAATACCAATTAGCCCAAATATAAACAAAGAAAATGCAAACATCTGTAAAATTATTATCCAATCTGCACACCACAACCTACCACAATCCTCACCAAACCGTTTCAACAAAAATACACCGTGGTGGAATAAAACTCTCACCGAACTTAGATCCAAAAAACAATACACATGGAAAGCCTTCAAACGTAACAATAATACCGACAACCTAGTCAACTACAAAAAAGCTACAAATGCTCTCTTTCGGAGGGAACTCAAAATATCTAAAACAGTCATTTAAAACCAGTCTAGTTATCCCCGTTCTCAAGTCTACCCCCAACAAAACATCAATAACCAACTATAGACCAATCTCCTTAAACTGCTGCCTAGCAAAAATCATAGCCAAACGCCTTTGGTGGTTTGTCACCAAAAACAACCTAATCCACCCTAATCAATCCGGATTCAAAAGTGGCAAGTCGCTTTCAGATGGTCTGCTCACAGCAGACTTCCTAATAACCAAATCGCTGCGAAAAAGAAAACACTGTGCTGTCGTTGCCCTTGATTTCTCAAAAGCTTTTGACAGAGTCGGAGTGCACTCCATAATAGACCAACTAATAGATTGGAAATTGGGCCCCAAAATTATTAACTTCATAAAAAACTTTATGTCCAACAGGAAAATAAAAACAAAAGTTAATACTGCAATCAGCTCCCACTTCCCACTCCTCAATGGTATACCCCAGGGTTCACCAATATCAGTTATCCTCTTCCTAATCGCCTTCAATAAACTCGCAAATATAATCAGCCTACAAAAAGAAATTCATTTTAGTGCCTATGCAGATGATTATGTCCTTGTTGTCCCACTCAATAGAGAAAAAAACCAATCCCTCAATCTAGACTCCCTTTTTGCAAAAATCCAAGAATGGTGCTCATACTCTGGAGCATCACTATCTCTCAATAAATGCCAACACCTGCACATTTGCAGGAAACAAAACTGCAATTGTACCCTATCCTCTAACAATATTACAATTCCCCAAGTCACCCAACTCAAAATACTAGGACTGACAATAAACAATAAATACAGATGGGACTCGCACATAAAACACATCCAACCATCCCTCAAAAACAAACTGAACATAATAAAATGTTTAGCTAGCCCTAAGTTCAACTGCAACACCCACACACTTGTTAACATAACAAAGGCAACACTAATAGCCAAAATAGATTACGCCATATTCATTTATAGGCATGCCCCTAGGTCTACGCTTAACAAATTAAAAACAACATATAATGCAGGAATACGCACAGCCCTTGGCGCTCTTCCCTCAACTCCCATCCCCAACCTACTTTTTGAAGCCAACCTACCTACAATAGAGCAAAAAGTAGATCTAATGACAGTCAAAGCATCCAAAACAATCCTTCACAGTGCTAACTTTCCAATCCATAAATTCACCAATCAAATCAAACACCAAAGCAATAAGAAATTAAAATCCACATTAGAAAAAATCATTTCATCTTGCAAAGAATTCAACATCCCCTACCTTCCACCACCCAACAAACAAACAACCTCTCCCCCATGGCTATTCCCACCTTCCACCATCAACACCTCCCTTCATAACTTTAGTAAGCCCATCACATCACCAGAAATATACCAAAAAATGTTCCTAGAACATAAAGACAAACACAAACAACACAAATATATATTTACCGACGGGTCACTACAACATAAAACTGCCACATTCGCCATAACCACCGATACTACAGTCCTAAAAACAGGCATCCTACCACACTACTCCTCAATCCTTTCCGCAGAAACGGTAGCCATCCTTGAAGCAATAAAGCTAACAAAACACAAGAAAGGGAACTTCATAATATGCTCTGACTCCCTATCAGCTATCAAATCCATAGGCAACATCAACAACAACAACCTCTACCCAACATTAATAAGATCAATCCTAACAAAAACCAACACCAAAATAAAACTCTTCTGGACTCCCAGCCACTGTGGCATAAAAGGCAACGAGCTTGCCGACCAAACCGCAAAATCCGCTATACATACCCCCCTCCATTACACTCCCAACTACAACTGTAGCGATATAAACAAATACATTAAAAACAACTTACTCCAAAAGCTCAAAAACAACATTAACCGCTGCAACACATGGTACCAACAGCTAAATAGCAATCTGACACACACAGGACACTATCTCAAAAACATTAAGCAAAAAGACATAGCACGGATAGACCAAATAAAAATTCTACGTCTTAGATTAGGCCACACAAGACTCACTCAACAACACTACATTAACCCGAACGACATAACACCCTGCCCAAACTGCAACTCAACATCTGAGCTAAACATAGAACACGTACTAAAAAACTGCCCTGCAACCTCCCACATCAGGGATGAAATCTTTAAAAAATTATGCCCAATAGCAACCCTAGCAAACCCAACTCCAACTAACCTTTCCACGATAATTGACTACCTCAAAAAAACTAATTACTACCACATCCTTAGCTTAAGCTTAGAAAATACAATACTGAATGTAAATTATGTAAATATGTATGTATGTTAACCTGTAAATATTATAATCTGTATATATGTATATAAGTATGTTAAACTGTAAATATGTAAACACACACAAGTCAAGCCGAAGGCCCAAGCAGCTAGCGCTTCAATAATTAAGTTCTGACTAATTTTAATTAGTCCTAACTCTAAGATAAATAAATAAGGTATCGTTTGTAAGAATCGATGGATAAATAGCTAAGTTACAACCGTCTGACCAAAACGTAGTTTAGTTAGTGTTGTTAAGGCCTGTATCCAGCACCGCGAAGTTTTACTGACAGGAATCTGCCCTTTATATCGGTTGTGTGGCACTTAACTAATATAGTGTGACCAAGAACCTAAAAAATGATTGGCCACTCTCATGAATCAGCTGTGTTTTCTAAACAGCGCTAATTTTGAAATTGAAACTAAATTTAAAAAAAAGAAGAAAAGTAATTCTGACGATGAAGTGATTGTGTTGGTAGCGGCACATATTGTTGTAAGAAGGAGTACAGCGCAGTCGGAGGCGCCAAAACGTCAAAATAATCAACATGATTATTTTCCCTGATCCGCCAAAGACATGGGTTTGCCTCAACTGCTTTTATTAAAGCAAAAGGCCGGCTGATCGTTAAACTTTGTCGAGTTTTCTGGTGATCGTCTGTTTTGATAAGACCGGAAACCACACTGTAACTACATAGAGTATTATTGGTTTAACTATACCAAATAAATCCCTTGGAATATACTTGGGTTCATGCCTCATTTTAGGCCAATAGCTTTTTTGCAAGTGTAGAGGGCCTTTTTCACTCTGTCTTTAATGTTCAGGTTCCAATTTAGCTTTTTGTCAATTACCAACCCTAAGTAACTGGTACTGTCGCTGAAGGAGAGCCTGCATCCATTTAATATGGGGGGTTTAGAGACGGAATCTTGTATTTATTTGTGAATAGCACAAGTTCCGTGTTTCAGGGATTAACTCCAAGGCCTCGCGATTTTGTCCATCTTGACAGTTTCGCGATCTTTGCGGTCATTAAGTCGTAGAGTGTTTGAGGGTATTCTCCCGAGGAGATAATTGCCATGTCGTCCGCGTATGCCACGAGTTTTGGTGTTGAGTGTGAGGCTTTGCCTGCTATAAGGATGAAGAATATTTTTGCCTTAAGCCAAGTGTGTGGTATTTTCCCCACTACTAGTATCTTCTTAAAGATACATTGCAGCTAGTTGATGGCCGTGTCTCCGGCCTTTTGTAGTTGGACAGGATTGACCTGGTCCGGACCAGACGATTTGAACAGATCGAAAATGTTTATTGCCTTGTTCATTGTCCCTTTTGAGAAGATATACTCCATCGAGGTGACGGAACCTTCACTAGGGAAGTGAGTCGGTACATTGATAGAGCACCCTGGAAAATGAGTGTCGAGTAGAATGTGTAGGGACTCCTCACTGGAGTAAGTCCACGTACAATCACTTCTATTTAGTTATCTCACCGAGGAGGCCGTTTTGAAGAGGATCTTGCGTAGCCCTACAGCATCCGACGTTTACTTGATTTCAGAGCAACATTTTTGCGAAGAGGCCCTTTTTGCCTGTCTAATTTCTTTTTTGTAGACTAGTCAGACTGGCCAGACTGGCCAGACTGGTCTTGTTGTTTGCCCAGTGTTCTTACCTCTTAGAGCTTTTGGCCCTTCTAAAGAGGGTCCTGCAGCTTTTTCGTAGGATAAATATTTGTTTTGACCACCAGGGAGGTTTCTGTTTTCCCCTGTTTCTGTTTGAGGAGCATGCTGCCTTGAAGGCCGTGATGCATTTAGGTCGTCCTCTCTGTTCAGCCGTATTGGTGTTATTGGTGTATCTCAGCTAGCTTTCCTGCGGTTAACAAAGTCAGTGGGTTTGTGTTCTGAGAAGGAATGGTTCACTAGAAATTTCCAGCTCTTGTATATGTCTGTTAATTTGTGAGACACCAACCTCTTGTCGATTTTTAACTATAAACGTAGGACCATTTCTCCGATTGCAGATTAGTAAATTAGAGTTCAGAATTAAGCTGAAAAATTAGTCACCCCTTACATTTGTGTTCGAGCTTCCCCATTGGGTGTGGTGAGCTTTGGTGTCGCAGCCTTTTATTAGGCCTGTAGCCAACACTTCGCTATCTCTGGTAAGCTTTCGAACTAGGTCACCTATAGGATTGCTTTGCTCTTGAGCCATATATGTCGACATCAGCCTTATGTGTGCTCCGTTCAGCTCTAGGCTTACCGCCGTGTTGTCGCCATTGCTATAGTTGTATAGCAGAAAGATATTTATGTGCTTTCTTGCCAGAATGCAGGTTCGGATTTTACCTTCTTTTTGAGCTACAATAAGCTTGTACTTCTTCGTCGCTAGTCCACAGACCTTGTCTCCCACTACAGGCTCTTGGATCAGGACTACATCTGCTCCGCTCACGTCCAAGCGGAGTATTAAGGCAGCGGATGCTGCTTTACAGTGGTGGAGATTGATCTGTAAGAGTGTTAGAGACATCGTCAGAGCTCTCCACCACTGTGTTGTCGGCGTCGGAGTCGTCTTCGACAGTGTCGTCGCGACACGTCGGCTCGAAATCTCGCATAAACACGGTGTCGGAGGAGTAGCCTTCCAGAGCTTTCTCCAATTCTTCGTTAGGTGCATCTATCTCCGAGGCAACGTCCTGCTCGACTGGGTTGACGACAGGACGTGCCTCGGCCGCTGCATCTGACCTATACACCTTTATAGTGACTGCACTAAAGCCGAAGTTCAGCTCTGCTCTTGCTGCCTCTACTGGGGCCAGCGACTCCTTGTTGAGCATGAGAACATCTTGGAGATCAAGCGGCCAATCAGAGGTCAGTAACCCTGGGTTACATCGCTGCAGCATTTTCAGAATGCGCTCCGGCTCCTTTATGGAGGCGGGCACCCAGACTCTCGCCCTTGGTCTACTGGGTACCTCGCTCCAGTCGACTGCGACGAGCTTCGCCCCTGGGTACACCTCCCCGACTTGCGTTACCGATGCTTTATACAACTGGACGGAGCACTCGTCTTCGCAAGCTATTACTTTGATGCAGATCTGATACCACCCTATGTCTTTGCAGACTGGAGGGGGACCGGGCTGTTTCTCCAGCAGCTCGAAGCAGCGAACTGTTGCGGAACTATCGTCTTCGGCGGGGCAACCTTCTTCGGTGCCTCTTTGCCAAAGTTGGGCATCACTTTTGTTGCCCACTCGACCTTTTTACCACTAGTCTGTCGGGCTGGACATTTGGACATTTGTTGCCGGCGGAGTATGTTTCCAGCATACGAATAGGCCCTGGCTTGGCCGCTAGTCGATCGCAACTCGACCTCCTTCGCCTTACTAGTTGGCAGGATTGCATAGCAAGTCTGCATAGGTATCAGCTTTAGGATGGGATTAGTATGTGGGTCTTTGGTCTTTGGTCAAGGTGCCCTGGATTGCATCAGGCAATTCGGTGGCCGGACTAAAGTTCCCAAATTACAGCTTATTCTACCCAACACCGGTACGCGGGAATAGAACTGTCGTACCAGTACGAAAAGGAATCCACGCTTACCTTATGTCTCATTACAGCACAGACGGCCTTACAGTGGCTATGCTGGAAAGCGAGGAGAAGCGCCTTCTGGTACCCTCCTGCTACATGGCACACGACAGGCTTGCACCGCCAAAAGAACTAAGGAGTCTGGTGGAAGAAGATCGTTGGTACAGATGCTTATGCCCACCATAGTGTGTGGGGAAGCCCCGACATTAAAGACCGAGGTGAGTCACTCTAAGACTTTGTATTAACATACAACATAGATGTAGCAAACGTGGAAGAGGAATACACTTATGTAGGTGCCACCTCGTCAAACGTGCTAGATCTAACTCTCGTAACGGAAGAGAGTACCTACATATCTGGATGGAGGGTCCTTGAAAGACCTTCCTTCTCAGACCACAGGTACATTCAATTCGAGTGTGAATTTGAATACACTCCGACATTGAAAGTCTATAGAAACCCCCAGAACACAAACTGAGAGAAGTTTAGAAAGACAGTCACTTTGAAACTCGTGAGCCCGGGCTCAGTGAATTCCGCGGAGGACATAGATAAGTCCTTAGAGACCCTATCTACGGAACTGCTAAGGGCATACCACACAGCATGCCCACCCTCTAGAACAAGAAAGAAGTCCAAACCACCCTGGTGGAATCGAGACCTCTCTCTACAAAGAAATAACCTCATGGAATTTTTCAAGCTCGCTAAACTAGCGAACGATGAGAATATCAACGAGGAATACAAGACGCTATTAAGGGAGTTCAATAAGGAATTACGCAAGGCACGGCGCAGCTCATGGAGAAACTTTTGCTCCAGCATTGAGAAAGTGCCTGAAACGGCTAGACAGAGAAAGCTGCTGTCAAAGCAACCCACAGTACAAAGTCAGCTCAAATTAGACAACGGACAGTGGTCGGCGGGTAGCAAAGAAGCCATGACGACACTAATGGAAGCCCACTTTCCAGGATGCACCGAGGTCACCGATGCTGAAACGCATCAGGACCTAGCAACTGAGAAACAAATACCCCCAACAGACCTAATAACCCCAAAGAAAATCGAATGGGCTATAGATTCCTTCACGGGCATAAAGGCACCTGGACTGGACGGTATATTCCAAGCCATAATGCAAGTGACCAAAGAGGTGATCACCCCATGGCTTCTCGCAATATACGCAGAATGCCTAAGGACAGGCTATATCCCGATCCAATGGAGAACCTCAAGAGTTGTCTTCCTCCCAAGAGCAGGAAAGTGCAGCCATGTGAGTTCCAAAGATTACAGACCGATAAGCCTAACCTCTTTCCTACTGAAAACATTAAAAAAGCTGCTGGATCTACACATCAGAACCGAAGTAGGGGGACTGATGTCAACCAACCAGCATGCCTACACCAAGGGAAAATCGATGGAAACAGCACTACACTCGTTAGCAGCTACCGTCGACAAAGCCCTTAACAACAAAAAATATGCACTTGGCGTATTCGTAGATATATCCGGGGCATTAAATAACGTTGATACAGAAACAATTATGGAATGCTTAGGAGCAATCGGCACCCATCCAGAAATCAACCTCTGGATAAAAAACCTTCTAAGTTGTAGACGGGTGCAATCAGAGTGGGGCACCGCCTCCATGGTCAGAGGTGCACACAGGGGCACACCCCAGGGTGGAGTCCTGTCACCTCTCCTGTGGAACCTGGTGGTCGACAACCTCATCAAGAGATTCGAAAGGAAGGCCCCAAAAATAACAGCCTATACGGACGACATAAGCATACTTATCACGGGTGTATGTCCATCGACTCTCAGCTCCATAATGGAACGAACACTCAGGGAGATATGTGAGAGGGCAGATGGAGTAGGACTCAGTATCAACGCGGATAAGACGGACCTCATCCTCTTCCCCAAGAGGTACAAGGTACCGTCATGGATCCCCCCGAAAATCGATCAAACAAGGCTAACCCCGAAAACACAAGTCAAATACCTTGGCACAGTACTGGACAGCAAGCTGGCATGGAGACCCAATGTAGTGGAAAGGGTGAAAAAGGCCACCACTGCACTTTATGCATCCAAGAAGATGCTTAGTAGCACATGGGGCCTGTCACCCGCTCTGATGTCTCAACATATACACTGACGGCTCCAAGATGAATGAAGAAGTAGGAGCTGGCCTATACTGTACGAACCCTGAAATAAGGGCGTCGTATAAGCTACCCGACCGATGCAGCATGTTCCAGGCAGAAGTTTTCGCCATCAAGAAGGCAGCAGAGGTCGCTCAGCTCAAAGAGCAACCACACAATACACACACACAATACATATTCGTTGACAGCCAAGCGGCGATAAAATCCATGCAGTCGTCCGCAGTCAATTCCAAAAGTGTCCTGGCAAGCAGGGAGGCACTAGACTCACTCAGCACGGCTAAGTCAGTGCAGATCTATTGGGTTCCCAGTCACCAGGGCTTTGAAGGAAACGAAGCGGCGGACGTTCTGGCTAAGGAAGGCGTCGGGCTAATTAACGAGAGGACGGAAAGCGTGCCGGTCTCCCTAAAGACGCTACAAAGTGGCCTGGAGAAACAGGCCAAAATGAAGACAGACAGCGGGTGGAAGAACACCACCACCTGCAGAACTTTGAAAATCATGTGCAAGGAACGATAAACTCAGCCACTACCTGCTGCACCTTCCACGGAAAGATTGCAGACTGCTAGTGGGCATACTAACAGACCACTGCCTGACTGCGTCACATGCAACCAGGCTGAAAATCACCAACAGCGACATCTGCAGGAAATGCAATGAACCCGGGGCTGTCGAAACACTGGAACATCTCATCTGCCTCTGTCCGGTTCTCATAAGGGCATGGGGAAGAAACCTGGGTGCACCGATGCTGATATCACTGGACGATGCCTCCAAGAGGTCGCCAGGGAAACTGCTTGCCTTTGCTAAAATCACCTCGATTCTGGCGGATTTTGGAACCTCAGAAACACCCTCGTAGGGTCCATACGAAATCCGGATAACTAAGGGCCATTCTAGCCTATGAGAGGCCCCGTCGAGTGCCGTCCAGGGTAACTTAACCTTTATCTGTTGGGGCCATAGCTCGCAAATAACTGTTGACCGTTTGTTTTGCTTACACTCTGCTCGCGAGAAAAACCGAAAAAAGTATCCACCCTCGTTCTCTCCCTGAACAGCAGACTTCGTTTCTTTTCGTTTCGGTTTTCTGTTGAGCTGTTCCTGATACGCTCTATTACCGAACATCGCACAATGACAGATACGAGTGATGCTCGCACAGAGAGACTCACTAAAAGACCGATTGACTGAAAAAGTCAACCCGAATGGTGTTTTCAATAATTTGTCTCCTTTTCGATGCACGGTAAATAGTGTAACATTGTGACATTCGATTTTAACTCTAAATTTTCTTAAAATTGTAAATATGAATTTTTTATATTTCTAACAATTTTTTTTTTTTTAAATAAATAGTTTTTAATTAATTTATTTTGAAGTAAGCTTAACAACTAATAACGAGATTAGGTTTTGTGTGGCCAAGACTACTAGTGACAGCGTACTCAAGTATGGCGATTTCAGCGTTACATTTCTAAAATAATTGAATATGTCTTCGTTTAATGGTAAGCGACTATACATTTTGTCAAAATTCTCAACGTACGATCACTGTACCATCGAAATGTACAAAGCTAAGTGACGCGTAGAACCTTCGAGACTTCACATACACACATACATTCGCAAAAGACTTTTTAGATCGCACGAACCGGTTAACAGTTATTTGCGAGCTATAATTGAGCTATGGTTCTCTTTTCAATAAAATAATGCATTTTTAATTGCCATAGCAACGATACGGTTCATTTTGGGGAGGAATATGTGGTAAACAACTCTTACGTATTCTTTAAAGACCGCAAGAAGAGGAATACGTTTGACAATTCAGTAGGACTGAATCTCTGTGTAGGATTTTTATGAAATTTTGTCGGGATGTGACTGCTGAATTCGCTGACAAGTATATGCTAGAGGAATTTCTTACCAACGCGAAGACAATGGAAACACTGAAAGGATTCCAAGCATTGGAAATTCCAACAAAAATTTAGAAACCAACCATATTGTTAAGATGCTTTATTTAATAATAAAATTTGTTTTTAGTATGTTTGCCCCTTTTTTTCTCTGTTTAAAGTGCGAAAATGTGCTGTTAAGGGCAAAAACAATCGAATGTAAAGAATAAATCGGAAAATTACTCAACTTTTGGCCATCCCTAGGGCCCTATGCGTAACCAATGTAAAAAAACTGCGTCTCTGGGTAGACGCAAAGAATCAAGACCCAGACTAAGTGTAAACGGCACATTAGAATCATTTATTCACAAGCACGGTCCTATGAAGGCGTTCATAACGGACCTGAAACGAAAAACAAAACATGGAAAAGGAAAATCCAAAAAGTATTAAATAGGGACCATATAATAAACAAAATTATAGATAGGGTAGCCCAATAATGAAAATATATATATATATTAATAATTTACTAATATTAATTCAATTTATATTTTTAGGATCGACTAACATTTTTACCTCCGAGAAAACAAATTTATTTTTTTTATGAATTCGATTTAGAGAAAACAAATTAAACAAAAGCGGTCTGATCAAAAAAAATATAATAATAATATGTATACATATATAGTAACATATCTAGAGCCCATGCTCCTCATGCAAGTTAACGAGTGCCCCTCGCACAAGTCAACAAGTGCCCCTCGCCCATAGCTGCACCGTAAACGCCGAGTCAGCGGAGTTCGGCTCAGCGCCTGGGGTGTGAGGTCCATCCGGCGGCGATCCAATATCTTGCACATGCCGCAAGATCAGCAGTATCGCTGATACCAAGTCGACTCGCCGACTGTATTTTTTGTAGTAATAAGAGCTTATACTTTATATCTTTGTATTCGTTTTGTATCTTTGCATTCTTGGGAATTTAATGTTTTTTATTCAGCTTATGCTCCAGCTCGCTGGCGGCTACTAGTTCAGTTCTGTTCAAGACAAAAGTCCACCCAGACGTCGTCGGAGAATTCACCCCGTAATCGTTTCTCTAAGATATAAGATGAAGTTCTAATCAAAGAAATATTACAAACTTTGTACACTATTAACGACTAAAAATAAATCTTTTTTAAAACGTTAATTTGAGTGTCGCATATTTAATTGGCGCAGCCGGTAGGATCTCGAGTTAAAACAGTGGAAGTTTTTAAGACGGTCAATTAAAGTAGTAATTACTACGGTGATCAGAGAAAGTGACACTAACACAACGAGATCCGCTAAAGAATCTAACGCGATTCGGAATTAACAGATATTAGTGAATATAATATCTACCACTTGATAAACGATATCAAGTTCCAACCAAGATATTAGTGAATATAATATCTACCACTTGATAAACGATATCAAGCTTCTATAACGTTAAGTAACACTATCAACCAACAATAGTGCAACCAAATAAAACCACAACAACAAACAACTCAACCAAATTGTGAGAAAATTTTCAAAATATAAGAAAAAAAAAAGAACATATCAAACAACACAAATCATCATGCCACTGCCGGAAGCTCATCTTAACCAAGCCCTGAAATCCATCAGGCAAGTGCAGCCCTATGACGGATGCCCCGAACAGTTAAGTTCGTTTATTACAAGGATCGAATACATCTCCGGGCTATATCCAACCGAAGACCGAAGACAGCAAAGCATCTTGTACGGTGCAACAGAAGCCCAATTGTGCGGACGAGCACAATTGCTATCACAGAATGTACGAGCAAACACTTGGGACGAACTAAAAACAGCACTAATCACCAAGTTCAATGATCACACGCCTTACGAAGTCCTACTGGAGCAGCTACACAACACCCGCTTCAACGGAAGCATCCGTAAGTTCGTCGAAGACCTCGAACATAAAACTAATATTATCATGAATAAATTAAATTTAGATAATAGTCAAGAGAATATACTGATATACAAAAATCATTTGACCAATAAAATAAGAATAACTATAGCAAACGCATTACCTAATAGGCTATTCATAATGTTAGCTAAGAAAGATATAGATACTATTCCAGCTCTAGAGAAAGCAGCTCAAGAACTAGGGATCTACGAAACATTTTCGACAGACCACAAGAATAATGAAAACACAAAAAACTCAAGAGCTAACAATAAAAATGTTGGAACTTATTATTCTCGTAATTATGCAAACAATTTTACTAACCAAAATCAAAATCAAAACAATTATCCAAGCACATCAAGAAATTACTATGGATCAAACAATCATAATCCACGTAACAATGCCAATGTTAACCCAGGCCTATTTAATGAATTCAGGAATTCATTAAACCATGGTAGAGCCCAAAACCCTTCTAACCATCAGATTAATCAGAATCAGGTAGCAAATAGCGTACCAAACCAACCTACCAAGAGAACTAGAGAGAGCCAAAGCGGCCAAATGAAAATGGATGTAAATTTTCAGCAGAGTGCCTCGGACAACACCGAGGAAGACCTCATATAGAGATATTCGTAAATAAAAAGAAACTAAGAGGTATCGCAGACTCGGGATCATCCATTAACATAATGAGGGAAAATTACACCGATTCCGTAGTCAATAACGACAACCTCACCGTCCATACCATTAATGGACCCGTCCGTCTGACTAAAAGTATTACACGTAATGCCACCAAATATTGTCCGACAGAACAGAAATTCTATATTCACAACTTTTCTGATAACTACGATATTCTCTTAGGCAGAGAATATTTGATGGCCAGTAAAGCCGTCATCGATTACCGAAATGAAACAGTAACTATAGGGAACAGGTCATACCCAATCATTTATGGTGAAGAAGCAATTGCAGAAGGCAAGACCGCACACAAAGGTGACAAGTCGTCTTCCAAGGAAGATATAACCTCGCCGAAGTGCCTTGACCCATCTCTGGAAGGAGAGCAATACTTCGCTTCTGCCATAGATAATGAACTAAGGGAATGCAACCAACTGAGATTGGAGCATTTGAATGACGAAGAAAGAGAAAAACTAAAGAAAGTTCTCTACGAGTTTAAAGACGTGCAGTACAGAGAAGGTGACAATTTGACTTTCACAAGTACCATAAAGCATGAAATCAAAACTCATCACGAAGATCCAGTGTATCGTAGACCATACAAGTATGCTCAGATACACGATCAAGAAGTGAATCAGCAGATCAAAGATATGATCAAACAAGGAATCATTCGCAAATCGAATTCACCCTACTGTGCACCCATTTCAATGATACCAAAGAAGATAGATGCTTCAGGCAAGCAAAAATATCGAATGGTAGTAGACTACAGAAGTCTAAATGAGGTGACTATTAAGGATAAATTTCCCACACCTAGAATGGATGAGATACTGGATAAATTAGGCAGATGCCAATACTTTACCACAATCGATTTAGCTAAGGGATTCCATCAAATTCCAATGGAACCTAGCTCTATCCCCAAAACTGCATTTTCCACTAAACAAGGTCATTACGAATTCACTCGTATGCCTTTTGGGCTAACCACCGCCCCAGCCACGTTCCAGAGATGCATGAACAATCTACTTGAAGATTTAATCTTCAAAGATTGTCTTGTTTATCTAGATGACATTATAATATTCTCCACTTCATTGGAAGAACATTTGTTATCACTTAGGAAAGTATTTGGAAAGTTAAGAGACGCAAATCTCAAACTCCAAATGGATAAATGCGAATTCCTGAAAAAGGAAACTGAATTCCTGGGCCATGTAGTAACAACTAATGGCATAGTACCAAATCCAAAGAAAATATCGGCCATAATAAACTTCCCGATACCCGACACTACTACAAAAATAAAATCATTCATAGGTTTATGTGGATTTTATAGGAAATTCATTCCCAATTTCGCTAACGTAGCAAAACCCATGACACTCAAGTTGAAGAAAAGAGCTGTCATAGATCCCAAAGAGGAAAAATACGTCGAGGCCTTCGAAAAGCTGAAAGTGCTTATCACCTCCGACCCCATCCTCGCATTCCCAGATTTCAACAAAATGTTCACAGTAACAACCGATGCAAGTAATATTGCATTAGGAGCGGTTTTATCTCAAGACCACAAACCGATTTGCTATGCAAGTCGAACTCTCAACGAACATGAAATCAATTATTCCGCTATAGAAAAAGAATTACTTGCTATAGTTTGGGCAACAAAATATTTCCGATCCTACCTGTTCGGTAGAACCTTCGAAATATTAAGCGACCACAAGCCCTTAGTTTGGTTGAACAACCTCAAAGAACCCAACATGAAATTACAACGCTGGAAGATCAAATTGAACGAATTTGACTTCAAAATCAAGTATCTACCTGGAAAAGAGAACCACGTAGCAGACGCGTTATCTCGAGTAAAAATTAATGAAAATTTACTCGGGGAAACAATTAACAGCGATGGCGCAACAGTTCATAGTGCCCAAGAGGACAACTCAAACTATATCCCACTCACTGAAAGACCTTTAAACTATTATAATAGACAGATCGAATTGATCAAAGGCAATGAGGATAAGGTAGAAACCTTTCATTATTTTCACAAATTACAAATAAAAATCACATACAGTGAAATGACGGAATCCTTAGCAAAAGACATAATAAAGGAATATGTGTGCACTAAAAAGAGCGCATTATACTTCCATAATGAACTAGATTTCCCAAAGTTCCAAAGGGCATTTCTGGAAATAATTAGCCCTAATCACTTGACTAAATTAGTCAAAGCTAACACCAAACTCGTTGATATTCCGAATTATTCCGAATTCAAGGAAAGAATATTAACAAATCACAAGGAACTACTTCATCCAGGTATCGAAAAGACCACCAATTGGTTTAAGAGGAAATACTATTATCCGGATTATCAAAAACTAATCCAAAACTTCATTAATGAATGTCCCACGTGTAACGTTGCCAAAACTGAGCATCGTAACACTAAATTAACTTTCGAAATCACCCCTGAGATTCAGAACACCAGAGAAAAATACGTTATGGATTTCTATCTAGTAGGAAATCAGCAATTCCTATCATGCATTGACGTATACTCTAAATTCGCTACCCTAGTTGAAGTTAATAGTCGTGATTGGCTAGAAACCAAACGAGCTATTACGAAAGTTTTCAATGAAATGGGCAAGCCACAGGGAATTAAAGCCGACAAAGATTCAGCTTTTATGTGCGCAGCATTGCAAGCATGGCTGAATGCGGAAAACGTGAAAATCGAAATAACCACCAGTAAAAACGGAGTCTCAGACGTAGAACGTTTTCATAAAACCGTCAATGAAAAATTGAGAATCATATCAAGTGAGGACAATTTAGAAAACAGATTTACGAAATTTGAACTAATTCTTTACACATACAACCATAAAACTGTTCACAATACAACCAAACGAACCCCAGCTGATATATTCCTATACGCTGGACTACCAGACTATAATACACAGCTAAATAAAGTAAGGAAAATTAATCATTTAAATAATGATAGAATAGAATTTGAAGTAGATACACGGTACAAAAGTGCACCGCTAGTTAAGTCCAAAACAACTAACCCATTCAAAAGAACAGGACAAATCAAGCAGATAGATAATAAACACTTCGAAGAAACTAATAGAGGAAGAAAAATTACCCATTACAAAACTAAATTTAAGAGAAAAAAAAAATCTAATATAAGTAAATACGATAATTCCAGAGTACCAGAAGAGAGTACCGAAAATTTGCAGTCCCAGCACGACTAAAGTCATAATACTACTCATGCTCGCCGTCCTACAATCCACCGGACAGAATATTGAGATAGACCCTATTACCGCAAAGAACGGATATCTCTTATTTAAAACAGATACGATTATCATACCAATTAATTACGAATATCACTATCTAACAATTAATATAACGAAAACCGACGAAACCTATCAGAATTTGTTAGACCAAGCAATCCCATTTAATAACGTAATACAAGTCCAATATTTAATCGAAAAATTACAACGCGAATACAACGGTATAAAAATTGTCAAGCGAAACAGAAGAGGCCTCATCAATGCCGTAGGCACAATTTATAAATACCTATTTGGAACATTAGATGCGGACGACAAGGTAGAACTAGAAGGAAAAATAAATAATTTGGCTAGCCACAGCATTCAAGCCAATGAGCTCAACCTGGTAATTCAAGCAGTAAATTCTGGTATAGAGGTTGTCAATAAATTAAATCAGGAAAACAATAGGAATAAACAATTAGAAATATTGATATTCAATCTCCAACATTTCATGGAATATATAGAAGACATTGAACTAGGTATGCAATTGACAAGATTAGGTATCTTCAATCCAAAACTATTAAAGCAGGACTATTTGAAACACATTGATTCAGAGAAATTACTAAATATCAAAACATCAACTTGGCTTAAATCAGATACTAATGAGATCTTAATAATTTCCAACATTCCACGAGAAAGTAAAAACATACCCATACTCAAAATTGTACCATACCCAGACGAGGAAAAGAATATTCTCACCGACCTCACCCAAAATAATTATTACATGTTAGAAAATGAAGTTTATGAAAAAGAGTCAAAAAGAAAAGTAAAAGACGAATGTATATCTGGAATAGTGAAACAAACCGAAACTAAATGTCCATACACAAAAATACAACAAAATTTTCAAATAAACTTCATAGAACCAAACATATTGTTAACATGGAACTTGCCAAAAACTTCATTAAACCAAGATTGCCTCAATAAAGAAATAACCATAGAAGGCAACACCCTGATTAAAATACATAACTGCACATTACAATTAAATGAATTCTTAGTATCCAACTCAATAACAGAATTTGCTCAGAATGTATACATTCTCAATAACGTAACGAAAATTAAACCATTGTCTTACTTGCAAACAAAAGATATTGTAATAGAAAATACACGCCTACATAATATACTACACATAAGTTTAATAATTCTGTTAATCATATTCATAATAGGAATACTAAGCTACAAATTGTTTAAATTAAGTAAAAGTAAGGAACAGAAAACAAATCCCCAAATAACAATAAATATAGAAACAGACGAAGAATCTCCAACGGGTATAGTCACCACGACAACCGAATTATATCCACGGATAATCGCCTGAGGACAGGCTTAATTTTAACGATGGGGGAGTAACATATCTAGAGCCCATGCTCCTCATGCAAGTTAACGAGTGCCCCTCGCACAAGTCAACAAGTGCCCCTCGCACATAGCTGCACCGTAAACGCCGAGTCAGCGGAGTTCGGCTCAGCGCCTGGGGTGTGAGGTCCATCCGGCGGCGATCCAATATCTTGCACATGCCGCAAGATCAGCAGTATCGCTGATACCAAGTCGACTCGCCGACTGTATTTTTTGTAGTAATAAGAGCTTATACTTTATATCTTTGTATTCGTTTTGTATCTTTGCATTCTTGGGAATTTAATGTTTTTTATTCAGCTTATGCTCCAGCTCGCTGGCGGCTACTAGTTCAGTTCTGTTCAAGACAAAAGTCCACCCAGACGTCGTCGGAGAATTCACCCCGTAATCGTTTCTCTAAGATATAAGATGAAGTTCTAATCAAAGAAATATTACAAACTTTGTACACTATTAACGACTAAAAATAAATCTTTTTTAAAACGTTAATTTGAGTGTCGCATATTTAATTATATAAATATATACACACCGTTTTATTCATTTCTTTTATACATTTTATTATTAATCAAACTTAAAAAGTTATTATCGGCAAAACCAATAAAAAACGAGAGGGAACGTTGTGAGCCGGCTCTACTTTATACCCGGTCACAATATATGTGATCTTATGATTTATGTTCGCAAAAGGGAAAAATTAAATTTTGGTCAAAAACAAACATTTCAAAAAATGAAATTTTTTAAATTTGTATATGTTTCCATTTCTGTTCACCTACGCTTTTCACTTCTGCTTCTAAATTTCTACATGTATGGAACTACATATTCGAGATGTGGAAGTGTGTGCTAGAGAGAGAGGGAATGAGTAAGCGCCTGGCAGGCGTTGCGTAGCCACTGAAATTTAATTTGTTCTTTACGGCCATAATAATGATCCGACCTGATCCAGATTCGGCAATCTTTTAGACACGGTAATTTTACACGATTCTGCGATTTTCGTTGGTTTTCTTGTATCTTAAAAAGTGTGGATTACACAGATTTTCGTCTTTTGATGAGGCGGAAGTGGGCGTGGCAAAATTTTGAAATAAAATTGTGCTGAATTGATATCACAGAAGTTTGTACAGAAAGTTTGGATACTTATAGGCTCTGAGATCTAGGCGCTCATTTGGACGAATAGGCACGCAGACAGGGTCTCGAGTGAGAGAGAGCGAGAGAGAACGATTACTTTCGAAATGGTTTTATTCATTGTGGCTGCATTAATAATCCGATCTGATTCATATTCAACGCTCTGATGGAAATGGTCATTCTCTATTATTCTGCGTACTTAGTTTTCTTGTTTCTTCAAAATTGTGTATGCCACGGATTTTCGTCCTTTGTGTGGGTGGATGGTTCTGGCCGAAATTTTTGAATACACTTGTAGTAGTGTGATAACAAAGGAGACTCAATATAAAACTTGGTTGCTCTAGATTTTATAGTCTCTGAGATATAGGCGCTAATGAAGACGGACAGACGGAAGGACGGACGGACGGACAGACATAGCTAAATCGACTCGGCTATTGATGCTGATCACGAATATAAATACTTTATGGGTTCGGAAACTCTTCCTTCTCCGCGTTACATCCGTTATTACCACAAATTGAATATACCCCTATCCTCTTCGAGTACCAGATATAAAAACAAATATAAAAAAATATAAAAAAAACATATCCTAACATATCGCGTGTTCAATTGCGCGATGGACTCCTTAACTACTGATTTAAATCAAATTTGAACACCGTGTGCAGTTGGATCCAACTTTTAAGATAGGATAGCTTACATCTTAAGCGGCATGTATCGCTGACAATTTGCTTTAATTGACACTTTCATAACAACATGCTTTTACTGTCATTGTTTGCTACTGTCAGTGCTTCGATTCATTCAAATATTCATACAGTGAAACTATTCTTGCTTTTTAATTACACTACTCAACGAAATTCAAATTTTTTTTTCTCTGTCGCATGTCCCATAATGACTTTTTATAGATTTGGAGACTTCAAATTCATTAAAGAATTATGTCTTTTTTTATGGTTTGATTTTTTTTAAAAGAATTTATTAAAAATGTAATATTTTTCTTCAGAGGTGCTTATATTTTTCTTATATATTTCACATGCTTATATTTTTCACATAACTAAAGTTTCTTAAAACGGGTTGTATTGAACTTTACAGTTCTGAAAAGCTGACAAAGCCGTCCCAGACATTTTGCAGTCGCAGCTTAACGTCTGGAAGATAGTAAGATTTCAAATTCAAATTTGATAGTTTTATTCGGTATTTTTTCTCAAAAATTTGACTTCGAAAACTCAGGAAAAATCGAAAATAAATATTTTTTTTTAGTTTTGGATACCTCAATAATTAGGCGTCATTTAAGGTATCGTTTGTAAGAATCGATGGATAAACAGCTAAGTTACAACCGTCTGACCAAAACGTAGTTTAGTTAGTGTTGTTAAGGCAGGTATCCACTCTCATGAATCAGCTGTGTTTTCTAAACAGCGCTAATTTTGAAATTGAAACTAAATTTAAAAAAAAGAAGAAATGTAATTCTGACGATGAAGTGATTGTGTTGGTAGCGGTTTGTTTGGCGGAGGCGCCAAAACGTCAAAATAATCAACATGATTATTTTCCCTGATCCGCCAAAGACATGGGTTTGCCTCAACTGCTTTTATTAAAGCAATCTTCTCCTCACTTTAAAAATTTTCATAACTCTTTTTGGTTTTGCGCACAGATTTTGCCTCCACCTCTCACTTTTACTTCAGTAATAATGTGCACATATATTTTCCTGCACATATATTTTCCCTCATCAGCTGTTCTCACAGTCCACATTCGTGTGGATATCGATAATAGCGATAAGAATTCGTGGATTCCGTTTACGTTGCTGGATACTGGCTCCAGGAAAACACAAACGAAAAATTACTGGCCCAGTTTTTTTTATATGGAGTTTGGCAGTAATTTTTCGTTTCCGCGGTGCTGGATACCCAGCTTTATTTGCGAGCTATGGCTATTACGGACCAGCCCCGAAATGGATATTGGACTATGTTCACACTAAATTATATTATATAAAAATCTTTTATGTTCCTTTTTCTACTGTTTCAAAATATCGCAGACTTAACGCAGACGAACAATCTACTATTTCTAGTCTGTTATAATAAAAAACATTGATAGAATCGTTTTGTATAACGCCATATAAGTACATAAATATTAGTCAGGTCAGGTACTGTGTTGGAAAGTATGGAACCTCAACAAGATAACGAACAAGACGTTCGAATTATGCGTTTACAACATCTGATCGAAAGAAACATTGAGATTGGTAAGTATTAGTAATGTTGAATATAGTATGATTATTGAAATATAATTTGATTTGAACCAGAGCAACAAATTGAAAATAAAAGATTCGACGACTCAATAATGGCTATAGAAAATATTATTAATAAGTCAAACGAAATTGCAAAGGGACAGGCAGAACGTCGTACAAATCCCACGGAGCTCGTACTCGACACTGAATTGTTAAGGCGAAATCACGAAGTAGTCGGAAAAGCTATACAATTTAACACAAACTTTACAGACCAAATGGTCTTTACAGCTATTGTAAGTAGAAAATGAATTTTATGGTTTTCTTAAAATGAATTGTACTTTATATAAGGCAAATATAGTTTTCAAAGATAAATATGAGAATTGGGACTCTCTTTGCACTGTAGCTATTCAGTTTGCAGTGCCGTTATACACGAATGACAGTATGATGGCCTTCATAGATGTTGAACCAAAACCGCACATTCTGAAGAACCGTGGTCAACGAAAACGAAAACCCTTGGTAAGTATGTTGACGAGAATAAGTATTCTATAAAGTGGTCAGAAGATTGAGTCTGACCAATAAGTAAAACAGGGGTAATTGTTAAGATTGTGAACAACCTCTCCAAAATTCACGAAATTTTGTTCCTGGACAGACCCCGATTTATCATGAATTTAAAAAAATTTCGTGGCGGTCGCTTCTAGTTTTTATACCCGGTACTCGAAGAGTATAGGGGTATATTAGATTTGTAGATTTAGATAAAGTATTTATATTCTTGATCAGCATCAATAGCCGAGTCGATATAGCGATGTCTGTCTGTCCGTCCTCATTAGCGCCTATATCTCAAGATGGAGCAACCAAGTTTTGTATCCAGTCCCCTCTGTTATCACACTACTCCAAGTGTATCTCAAAAACAAATTTTTCGAACAGCTAACTCACCTCTATAGTAGCACACAATCTTCCAGATAGCACACATCGGCTATCAATCTACTGTATAAAGCAGTAGCTGTCAGTGTGCATCGAATTGCGCGATCCCGGATAGCGCGATTATGCATTGCATACACCTACGCGGAGCGAGAGGCGACAAAAGAACTGCATAGTTCCAGTACTTAAAGAGTATAGGGGTATATTAGATTTATGGTGATAACAGATGTGTTTAACGCACAGAAGAAAGCGTTTCCGACCCCATAAAGTATTTATATTCTTGATCAGCATCAATAGCCGAGTCGATTTAGCTATGTCTGTCCGTCCGTCCGTCCTTCCGTCTGTCCGTCCTTCCGTCTGTCCGTCTTCATTAGCGCCTATATAACAGAGACTCTAAAATCTAGAGCAATCAAGTTTTGTTGAACATGTAATAAATAGCATAAATCGTAAGCTCATATATTTATGAGTACACCGGGTAGGCCTTTGCCGCGGCTTCCAACGTTCCCCCTCGTTTTTTTTTATGTTTAAAGTTTAACTTTTTTCGAGCCAAAAATGGCTTGCCAGGTCACTTGCGTTGTTGTTTTTGTCGAAATTTTGACGCAATGGTCCCGTTTAGACCAAGATCTTCTCAAAAACTTGATTAATTCGATGCCAAAAAGGATTTTTTAGGTAGCGAAAGCTCAAGGGGGCTCTATACCCTATTAAATAGTATTAAAGCACTACAATTGAAATAAAATAATAGGTAAATAAAAAAATTCGAATATGTCGTATAGTTTTGATACACTTGCAGTCAAGCTTAATATATACCTTCTATGCTTTTTTTCCCGTTACTCGAAAATGCGAGATGCAATGACAGATATGAACATCAGTTTTTGCTCATAACTCTTTCTGCTATTAATCTGCTTACTTATCAGATTAATTTTTTTCGCTTTTTTGTTATGAGCCACATTTTTTTATTTTAAAATGACAATTGATAATTTTGTATTTTGTTTGCAGGTTGAAGAAAAACGTCCAAAAAAAAGTGACAAGTTGCAGCGAAAAGAGGAAGGACCAGCATCGGTCAGCAATACGCTTAAACAAATCCGGCAAATCTACAGAACTGGTAACGACCAGCCCATTCCGTTTTTTAAGTTAATTTGTCACCCTACAAATTTTATGGACTCGGTTCAGAATGCATTGAATATTTCATTTCTTGTTCAAGAAAATATGATTCATTTAGAGCAAGGATATGATGATTTACCACAGATTCGAACTGTTGCCGATCCCAGGAAATTATCTACAAATATATCTGCTCAGGCAATTTGTGTTATTGATGTCAACTTTTGTCAGGTATGGAAATAAAATATGAGGAGAAAAGTGTAATCTTTATTTAATATTTCGCAGAAAATGGTAAATGTCTACAACATACAAGAGCCAATGTTGAAAAGACTGGAAAAAGATTATAGTTATTGACAAAATTGTATATTTTATTAATAAAATAAAACCATAAAACATGGCTCCCATTTCAATAAACATTTGATTTTTGATTACACCTTGGTATTAGAAACGAAAGATTAATAATTGTCTGTGCCGAAAACGCTTCTGTTGAGGTTTTGAGCTCTTACAATATAGTCTGACGAGAATAATCTGAGACAATTGAACGAGCGAATTAGGTCACAAATATTCTGGGTATCAAAGATAAAAATAACTTCTATCAATACTACATATATCTACATATGTATGTATGTACATACCTATTTAACTTTATTAATATTACAATTCCTTTCTTATTCAGTTGGATTAAGTCGAATTAAAATGTGTAAGGAAGTGATTCAGGCTGGGCTACATATTTCAGTCACACCAAAGTCGAAATTGAAGAAAAATATTTATAATTAACTAGCTGGGACTCCGAGTTTTGGCAGGCGGAAGTTTGATTTCGTTGGCGTGGGGGCCGTGTCACAACACGTGGCTACAACCAAATAAAACTTGACGGACCTGTGCTTTTAATAAAATTAGATTTTAAGATGACATACCATCAAATTACCTTATTCGAAAAAAATGTTCCCGAATGTTGATGACAAGTCTAAACTCATTTAGGAACCCTATATTTATGTAGTTCACGGTAAATTTTCATTTTAATACAAATTCGGTTATTTTCGAAAAGTTTTTCTTACAAGTTTAATTTTACTATTAACTGCCAAATTTCGACAGAGGATTTGTTTCCTTGAGCCGCCATTTTGCAATATAAAAATAATTTTTTTTTGTGTCAGCAGGACTGTCAGCAAGAAAATGCGATAAGATCTACCATAGCTTTGAAGAGTATTTAAGGGGAAAAAAATAGTTTTCCATTCGTACTTCTGCCCTGGTCAATTATGCGTTGAGTCTCAAAAAACGATTTTTTTTCTTTTTTCGACTAAAGTTAACATTTCTCAATAGAAAGTATGAAATTTTTGTAATGTTTTAGATATATAATATTATAATTAAATTGAAAAAACAGTACTTCTAACTCATTTCTTTATAGTTTTTGTTGATCTTCTTCGCTTCACGTCCTTCATTGACGTATTCATCGCGACACTCTCGGCATTTAGAGTTCCTTTTTTTATACCCGGTACTCGAAGAGTATACGAGTATATTAGATTTGTGGTGATAGTGGATGTTTGTAACACCCGGAAGGTAGCGTTTCCGACCCCATAAAGTATATATATAGTGACATATCTAAAGCTCATGCTCCGCATACCCTCAGCTACATCTGTTACCCTACACCCAAATGTCATAAACAATCCCACACTCGAATTAGACATCCCATAAACAATCCCACGCTTGAAGTGGACCACTTGTAGCCGATAGCCGGCAATGTAAACAGACACCCCGGGCCAGGAGCCTAACATAAAACAATAGATGCCGCTATCCAGCTGCACTAGAATCACGCTACTCTCCAGTAATCAATTTCCAATAGATTCCAAAGAATCACGCCATCCTAACTCACCAATCAGAGTCGGTCGTAAAACCAAGGAGGCTCACATTCCTAGACACCCTCAAGTAATGCAACACCGAGCGGATGCCTTTCATCGAAGCCGCACTTTCCCACTTCTCAATCGAGACACGTGCAGCCGCCCATCCACACATCGATCGAGTCACGTACTCCAGCATCGGAACCGAAGCCAACGCCTCCGAACTCCAATCCGAACATCGTAATATAAATAGTCTACATCTAAGTAGGGACACCAGTTCTGTTCAAGACAAACGTCAACCTAGACACCGTCGGAGAGCTCACTCCTAGTTATTCCGTTTGAGACACTAAGACTTAAGTCATCGTCAGGGAATTAACTAATCATTGTACATTAACGTTTAAGAGTTTAATAAATCTTTTTAAAAACGCAAACGTGAGTGTCGCATATTTAACTGGCGCAGTCGGTAGGATCTCAGTCTAAAAAGTGAAATTTTTTTGAAGACAATCAACTAGCGTAGAACAATTACAGTGCGTAATAACTACAGTGATTCGAGAAAAAGTGACATTATTACCAAGAGATCCGCCAAAGAATCTACACGCGATTCAAACCACTTGATATAGTGAAAATATCAACAACCCAACACCAATACAAAAAAAAAAAAAATATATAAATCAACATGCTGCTATCAGAGACCCATCTGAACCAAGCCCTGAAGTCAATCAGGCAAATTCCACCATACGACGGATCCCAGGAACGGCTAAGCTCGTTCATCAACAGGATCGAGTACATCTCCGGACTGTACCCGACAGATGACATCCGGCAACAAAGCATTGTGTACGGAGCCACAGAGGGTCAACTGTGCGGACGAGCACAACACCAAATTCAGCGGAAATATTCGTAAGTTTGTAGAAGAATTAAGTCAACTGTCATAATATGTAAACTAAATCTGGAAACTAGCTCAGAAAATAAGACGATCTTTAAAAACGCTCTGGCTAATGCCATCAGACACACAATAGAAGACTCTTTGCCTAATAAGTTGTTCATCATTTTAGCCAAGAAAGATATTTCTACTATAGCTAATCTAGAAAAATCAGCGCAAGAGTTAGGAATTTATGAAAATTTTGTAACTGATAACAAGAATCATGAACACTCAAAAAACGTAAATAACAATCGAAGGAATGTTGGAACTTATTACCCTCGTTATAGTAGTTATGATTCTAACAACCAAAATCTAAACACCTTTAGAACTAACCATGGATCGAATAGAAACAATCTAGGGAATAATGCCTCAAATAATACAGGAATGCTTAACGAATTTAGAAATTCACTAAACCAAGGCAGGGCACAGAATCCCACTAACTATCAAATCAATAGGAATCAGGCTGGCGGTAGTGCACCGAATCAACCAGTCAAACGATCTAGGGAAAGCCAAAGTGGACATATGAAAATGGATGTAAATTTTCAGCAGAGTGCCTCGGAGAACCCAGAGGAAGACCATATATAGAAATAATACTAAACAATAAGAAATTAAGAGGTATCGCGGACTCAGGATCGTCAATAAATATAATAAAAGAAAATTATACAAAGTCAAAAGTCGATAGCGACAACCTCACTGTCCCTACCATCAATGGACCCGTCCGTCTGACCAAGAGCATTACACGTAATGCAACAAAAAATTATCCGACCAAGCAAAAATTTTATATTCATAATTTTTCCGATAATTATGACATACTCTTAGGCAGAGAATATTTGATGGCCAGCAAAGCCGTCATAGATTACCGAAACGAAACGGTAACGATAGGAGAAAGGTCATACCCGATCATCCAATGTGGAGAAGTAATTGCAGACGGCAAGACCGCACACAAAGGTGATAAGCCATCTTCAAAGAAAGATATAATTACACCTAAGTGCCTTGAACCATCTCTTGAAGGAGAGCAATACTTCACTTCTGCATTAGAGAACGAATTAAGGGAATGTAACCAACTAAGGTTGGAACACTTAAATGACGAAGAAAGAGAGAAGCTAAAGAAAGTTCTCTATGAGTTTAAAGACGTGCAGTATAAAGAAGGTGACAATTTGACCTTCACTAGTACAATTGAGCACGAAATAAAAACCTATCACGAAGATCCGGTGTATCGTAGACCATATAAATATGCACCATCAAGAAGTGAACCAACAAATCAAAGATATGATTAGGCAGGGAATCATTCGTAAGTCGAATTCACCCTATTGCGCACCCATCTCGATGATACCAAAGAAATTAGATGCTTCAGGAAAGCAGAAATACCGAATGGTAGTAGACTACAGAAGTCTAAATGAGGTGACAATCAAGGATAAATTTCCTACACCCAGAATGGACGAAATATTAGATAAACAAGGCAGGTGCCAGTACTTCACAACAATTGATTTAGCTAAAGGATTCCATCAAATTCCAATGGAACCTAACTCAATCTCAAAAACTGCTTTCTCTACTAAGCAAGGCCATTACGAGTTCACTCGTATGCCTTTTGGGCTAACCACTGCCCCCGCTACATTTCAAAGATGTATGAACAATCTGTTAGAAGACTTAATCTTCAAAGATTGTCTCGTATACTTAGATGACATCATTATTTATTCCACTTCATTGGAAGAACATTTGCTGTCGCTTAGAAAAGTCTTTGGAAAGTTGAGAGATGCAAATCTCAAACTTCAAATGGATAAGTGCGAATTCCTGAAGAGAGAAACAGAATTCCTAGGCCATGTAGTAACCACTAATGGCATAATACCTAACCCACGGAATATATCCGCCATAATAAACTTCCCTATACCAGATACAACTACCAAGATAAAATCATTCATAGGTTTATGTGGATTTTATTGGAAGTTCATTCCTAATTTCGCTAACATCGCAAAACCTATGACACTCAAGTTAAAGAAACGAGCTGTCATAGACCCAACAGAGGAAAAATACGTTGAGGCCTTCGAAAAGCTGAAAGTGCTTATCACCTCAGACCCCATCCTCGCATTCCCTGATTTCGACAAAATGTTCACAGTTACAACCGATGCAAGTAACATTGCATTAGGAGCAGTGTTGTCACAAGACCACAAACCAATTTGCTACGCAAGCAGGACCCTAAATGAGCATGAAATCAATTACTCAGCTATAGAAAAAGAATTACTAGCTATAGTCTGGGCAACTAAATATTTCAGATCGTATCTGTTCGGTAGAACGTTTGAAATATTAAGTGATCACAAACCCTTGGTGTGGTTGAATAACCTCAAAGAACCCAATATGAAGTTACAACGTTGGAAGATCAAATTAAATGAATTTGACTTCAAAATCAAATATTTACCAGGTAAAGAGATGTAGCCGATGCATTATCTAGAGTAAAGATTAACGAAAACCTACTGGGGGAAACTATTAATAGTGATGGTGCAACGGTCCGTAGCGCTCAAGAAGATAATTCAAATTATATTCCACTTACTGAGCGACCAATCTACTATTACAATAGGCAGATAGAACTGATCAAAGGTAATGAAGATAAGGTAGAAACATCCCATTATTTCCACAAGATGCAGATAAAAATCACGTATACAGAAATGACAGAATCTTTAGCCAAAGATATAATAAAGGAATATGTGTGTACCAAAAAGAGTGCACTATACTTCCACAATGAAATAGATTTTCCACTGTTCCAAAGGGCATTCCTGGAAATAATCAGTCCTAATCATTTGACTAAACTGATCAAATCCAGCACAAAACTCATCGATATTCCAAATTATTCCGAATTCAAGGAAAGAATATTGAAGAACCATAAAGAACTATTTCACCCAGGAATCGAAAAAACCACTAATTGGTTTAAAAGAAAATTCTATTACCCTGATTACCAAGGTTAATTCAAAACTTCATCAATGAATGTCCCACGTGCAACGTTGCCAAAACAGTGCATCGTAACACTAAACGTACATTCGAAATCTCCCCCGAAATACAGAATATTAGAGAGAAATATGTCATGGATTTCTATCTGGTAGGCAATCAACAATTCCTATCATGCATTGACGTATATTCTAAATTTGCTACCCTTGTAGAAGTTAACAGTCGTGACTGGCTTGAAACAAAAAGAGCCATCATAAAAGTCTTTAACGAAATGGGTAAACCACAGGGAATCAAAGCCGATAAAGATTCAGCCTTTATGTGCGCAGCATTGCAAGCATGGTTGAATGCGGAAAATGTCAAAATTGAGATCACAACCAGTAACAACGGAGTTTCCGATGTAGAACGTTTACATAAAACCATCAATGAAAAACTAAGAATAATATCAAGCGAAGATAATATAGAGAACAGATTCACCAAATTTGAATTGATTGTATATACTTATAACCATAAAACGGTTCATAATACCACAAAAAGAACTCCAGCTGATATCTTTCTGTACGCCGGATTACCAGATTACAATACTCAACTGAATAAGGTTAGAAAGATCAATCATTTGAATAATGATAGAATCGATTTTGAAGTAGACACACGGTACAAGAGTGCACCACTTGTCAAAACAAAGACAACCAACCCGTTCAAAAGAACAGGAGAAATCAGACAGGTAGATGAAAAACATTTCGAAGAGAAAAATAGAGGGAGGAAAATCACCCATTATAAAACAAAATTCAAAAGGAAGAAAAAATCTAATAAGAGTAAATACGATAATTGCAGAGTACCCGAAGAGAGTACTGGGAACCTGGAACTATTTTGATTAAGAAGATAATCTTGCTAATGTTCACCGTCCTACAGTCCACCGGACAGAATATAGAGATAGACCCCATCAACTCAAGGAATGGGTATCTCATATTCAAAACAGATACTATCAATATACCTATTAATTACGAATACCATTATTTAACCATTAACATAACAAAAACTGAGGAAACCTATCAGAATTTACTAGAACAGGCATCACAATTTGATGACGTAATCCAAGTACAATACTTAGTCGAGAAACTGCAACGCGAATTCAACGGTATAAAATTAGCCAAGAGAAACAAAAGAGGCCTCATAAATGCAGTAGGCACCATTTATAAATATCTATTCGGAACGTTAGACCAAGACGATAAAGTCGAACTAGAAGCGAAAATTGAGAACCTAGCAAGCCACAGTGTTCAAGCAAACGAATTGGATTTAATAATTCAAGCGGTAAACTCTGGAATAGAAGTTGTTAATAAACTAAACAAAGATAACGATAGAAATAAGCAATTAGAAATATTAATATTCAACCTTCAACATTTTACAGAGTATATAGAAGATGTAGAATTGGGCATGCAACTAACAAGATTAGGGATCTTTAATCCAAAACTATTAAAGCAGGATTACCTAAAACACATCGATTCAGAAAAGTTGTTAAATATCAAAACATCAACTTGGTTGAAGTCAGACACTAACGAAATACTAATAATTTCCAACATCCCGCGAGAAATCAGAAATATTCCTGTAATTAAAATTGTCCCATATCCAGATGAAGACAATAACATTCTTACCGATTTAACACAAAACAATTATTACGTTTTAGAAAATGAGGTATATGAAAAAGATTCAAAACGAAAAACAAATGACGAATGTATATCAGGAATAGTCAAACAAATAGCAACAAAATGTCCATACATTAAAGCAAACCAGAACTTTCAAATAAATTTTATAGAACCTAATATATTATTAACCTGGAAATTGCCAAGAACCATATTAAATCAAGATTGCCTAAAACAAGAAATAAAAATAGAAGGCAACTCATTAATAAAAATACATAATTGCACAGTACAATTAAATGAATTCCTAATATCCAACTCAATATCAGAAATTGCACAAAGCATTTACATAAACAATAACGTAACGAAAATTAAACCACTGTCTTATTTGCAAACCAAAGAAATCGTGATAGAAAATACACGATTAAATAATGTATTACACGTAAGCTCAATATTTTTGTTCATGATATTCATAATAGGATTATTAAGCTACAAATTGTTTAATTTAAGTAAAAGTAAGAAGCTTAAAACCAAACCACAATTAGAAACCACCTTAGACGAAGACGGTGAAACTCCAACGTGCACAGTTTTAAATGCACCCGAATTATATCTACGGATAATCGCCTGAGGACAGGCTTAAATCTAACAATGGGGGAGTGACATATCTAGAGCTCATGCTCCGCATACCCTCAGCTACATCTGTTACCCTACACCCACATGTCATAAACAATCCCACACTCGAATTAGACATCCCATAAACAATCCCACGCTTGAAGTGGACCACTTGTAGCCGATAGCCGGCAATGTAAACAGACACCCCGGGCCAGGAGCCTAACATAAAACAATAGATGCCGCTATCCAGCTGCACTAGAATCACGCTACTCTCCAGTAATCAATTTCCAATCGATTCCAAAGAATACTGAACAGGAATACTGAGGCCAGGAAAACACAAACGAAAAATTCCTGGCCCAGTTTTTTTTATATGAAGTTTGGCAGTAATTTTTAGTTTCCTCGATACTGGATACAAAGCTTAAAAGAAAACCAAAAACGCAGAATCATGGAAAATTACCGTGTCTAACAGATGGTCGAATCTGGATCAGGTCAGATTGATATTATGTACAGAAGGCTGTTTAGGTTACCCCGGATGGTCCTTTCTTTCCATTTCCTTCCATTTCCATTTCTTTCGTTAACCAGCCCTACGCGTTCCTTAGCCAGAACGTCCGCCGCTTCGTTTCCTTCGATGCCCTAGTGGCTGGGAACCCAATAGATCTGCACTGACTTAGTTGTGCTTAGTGAGTCTAGTGCCTGCCTGCTTGCCAAAACACTTTTGGAATTGACTGCGGACGACTGCATGGATTTTATCGCCGCTTGGCTGTCAATGCTCTGCGAGCTGAGCGACCTCTGCTGCCTTCTTGATGGCGAAGATTTTCCGCCTGTAATCGGTTGGGTATCGGTTGCATCGGTTGGGTAGCTTATAAGACGCCCTTATTTCGGGGTTCGTACAGTATAGGCCTACTTCTACTCCTTCATTCATCTTGGAGACGTCAGTGTATATATTGAAGTGTTGAGTCTCGTCCCGTCCCGCTTTCCAGTCTTCGGGTCACATAAAGAGGTTTGTTTTTACTCCAAGGCACATGTGGGGAATCATGTAGTCAGTGACACTGATCATGTCCATTCCAACTGAACTGTGGTCGTATCTTTGGGAAGACATGTTCCCCGACGCAATCAGGCACTGTGCTGCCATGCCTGCAGTCAGCCTAGCGTAGATGTCGAGGGGGTCGATTTCGAGTGCTTTAGTTGGCGTTGACCTCAGCGCTCCTGTGATACAGAGCAGAGCCTGTCGCTGGGTTCCTTCCATTAGCTTGTGATACGTCTTCTTTTCAGTTGCCTTTCACCACACTGGGACTCCATACTGCAGAGTTGGTCGCACCAACGCCTTTTTCACCCGCTCCACTACGTTGGTTCTCCATGCCAGTTTGCTGTCCAGTACTATGCCGAGGTATTTGTCACCTTGTTTTTTTTAGTGAAGAGGATGAGGTCCGTTTTATCCGGGTTGATCCTGAGTTATGGACAGAAGGAACAAATTTGAGTGGCTACGCAACGCCTGCCAAGCGCTTGCTCATTCCCTCTATCTTTCTCGCATACTCTTCCACGTCTTAAATATGTAGTTATACATGTACATGTAGAAATGTAGAAGCGGATGTAAAATCATATTTTTCTTTATTTTTCTTTTTGCTTTTACCACTCTAGTGATGGCAGTTTGGTTGGTCACAACATTAATGTCGTAGAGACCAGTAGCTCTTATGTATTTTTTATTGTAAGCTTGTGGTCTGAAAATCGGATTCTAAAAGTGGGATTAGACTGATGTAAAAGCATATATAACAGGATTTTGTAGGTAGCGAAAGCTCAAGGGGGCTCTATACCCTATTAAATAGTATTAAAGTACTACAATTGAAATAAAATAATAAGTAAAAAAAAAAAATTCGAATATGTCGTATAGTTTTGATACACTTGCAGTCAAGCTTAATATATACCTTCTATGCTTTTTTTTCCCGTTACTCGAAAATGCGAGATGCAATGAGAGATATGAACATCAGTTTTTGTTCATAACTCTTTCTGCTATTAATCTGCTTACTTATCAGATTAATTTTTTTCGCTTTTTTGTTATGAGCCACATTTTTTTATTTTAAAATGACAATTGATAATTTTGTATTTTGTTTGCAGGTTGAAGAAAAACGTCCAAAAAAAAGTGACAAGTTGCAGCGAAAAGAGGAAGGACCAGCATCGGTCAGCAATACGCTTAAACAAATCCGGCAAATCTACAGAACTGGTAACGACCAGCCCATTCCGTTTTTTAAGTTAATTTGTCACCCTACAAATTTTATGGACTCGGTTCAGAATGCATTGAATATTTCATTTCTTGTTCAAGAAAATATGATTCATTTAGAGCAAGGATATGATGATTTACCACAGATTCGAACTGTTGCCGATCCCAGGAAATTATCTACAAATATATCTGCTCAGGCAATTTGTGTTATTGATGTCAACTTTTGTCAGGTATGGAAATAAAATATGAGGAAGAAAATGTAATCTTTATTTAATATTTCGCAGAAAATGGTAAATGTCTACAACATACAAGAGCCAATGTTGAAAAGACTGGAAAAAGATTATAGTTATTGACAAAATTGTATATTTTATTAATAAAATAAAACCATAAAACATGGCTCCCATTTCAATAAACATTTGATTTTTGATTACACCTTGGTATTAGAAACGAAAGATTAATAATTGTCTGTGCCGAAAACGCTTCTGTTGAGGTTTTGAGCTCTTACAATATAGTCTGACGAGAATAATCTGAGACAATTGAACGAGCGAATTAGGTCACAAATATTCTGGGTATCAAAGATAAAAATAACTTCTATCAATACTACATATATCTACATATGTATGTATGTACATACCTATTTAACTTTATTAATATTACAATTCCTTTCTTATTCAGTTGGATTAAGTCGAATTAAAATGTGTAAGGAAGTGATTCAGGCTGGGCTACATATTTCAGTCACACCAAAGTCGAAATTGAAGAAAAATATTTATAATTAACTAGCTGGGACTCCGAGTTTTGGCAGGCGGAAGTTTGATTTCGTTGGCGTGGGGGCCGTGTCACAACACGTGGCTACAACCAAATAAAACTTGACGGACCTGTGCTTTTAATAAAATTAGATTTTAAGATGACATACCATCAAATTACCTTATTCGAAAAAAATGTTCCCGAATGTTGATGACAAGTCTAAACTCATTTAGGAACCCTATATTTATGTAGTTCACGGTAAATTTTCATTTTAATACAAATTCGGTTATTTTCGAAAAGTTTTTCTTACAAGTTTAATTTTACTATTAACTGCCAAATTTCGACAGAGGATTTGTTTCCTTGAGCCGCCATTTTGCAATATAAAAATAATTTTTTTTTGTGTCAGCAGGACTGTCAGCAAGAAAATGCGATAAGATCTACCATAGCTTTGAAGAGTATTTAAGGGGAAAAAAATAGTTTTCCATTCGTACTTCTGCCCTGGCCAATTATGCGTTGAGTCTCAAAAAACGATTTTTTTTTCTTTTTTCGACTAAAGTTAACATTTCTCAATAGAAAGTATGAAATTTTTTTAATGTTTTAGATATATAATATTATAATTAAATTGAAAAAACAGTACTTCTAACTCATTTCTTTATAGTTTTTGTTGATCTTCTTCGCTTCACGTCCTTCATTGACGTATTCATCGCGACACTCTCGGCATTTAGAGTTCCTTTTTTTATACCCGGTACTCGAAGAGTATACGAGTATATTAGATTTGTGGTGATAGTGGATGTTTGTAACACCCGGAAGGTAGCGTTTCCGACCCCATAAAGTATATATATATATTCTTGATTAGCATCAATAGCCGAGTCGATATTGCCATGTCTGTCTGTCCATCTGTCTTCAATAGCGACTAGATCTCAGAGACTATAAAAGCTAGAGCGACCAACTTTTGTATCCAGACTTTTATGATTTCACAACGTTACCGGTGTATTTCACAGTTTCGCCCCTAACATTTCCACCCACACAAAGAACGAAAGTTAGTTGCATGCATAATTTTGATAGTACAAGAAAACTAAAAACGCAGAATCATACAGTATGACCATTTCTATCAGAGTATCAGAATCATTCACACGAGACCCCGTCTGCTTTGCCTATTCGTCCAAATGAGCGCCTAGATCTCAGAGACTATAAGATGGAGAGTAACCAAATTTTCTATCCAAGCTCCTGTGATATCAATTCAGCACAAGTTAAAAATTTCAAAATTTAGCAACGCCCACTTTCGTCCTCACAAAGGACGAAAATCTGTGGAATCCACAATTTGTATGATAAAGGCATGTATCCAGCACCGCGAAATTTTACTGACAGGAATCTGCTTTTTAATTTGGGTTTGTGGAACTCAACTAGTGTAGTGTGACCAAGAACCTAAAAAGTGATTTGCCACTCTCATAAATCAGCTGTGTTTTGTAAACGTTACGTTGCTGGATACTGAGGCCAGGAAAACACAAACGAAAAATTCCTGGCCCAGTTTGTTATACCCGGTACTCGAAGAGTATAGGGGTATATTAGATTTGTGGGGATAACGGATGTGTGTAACGCACAGAAGGAAGCGTTTCCGACCCCATAAAGTATATATATTCTTGATCAGCATCAATAGCCGAGTCGATATAGCCATGTCTGTCTGTCCGTCCGTCCGTCCGTCTGTCCGTCTTCATTTGCGCCTATATCTCAGAGACTATTAAAGCTAGAGCAACCAAATTTTGTATCCAGGCTTCTGTGTTATCACACTACTCCGAATGTATTTCAAAATTTCGCCCTGCCCACTTCCGCCTACACAAAGAACGAAAATCTGTGGCATACACAATTTTAAAGATACGAGAAAACTAAAAACGCAGAATCATAGAGAATAATCATATCTATCAGAGTGTTGAATCTGGATCAGATCGAATTATTAATATAGCCACAATGAAGAAAACCATTTCGAAAGTCATCGTTCCCTCTCGATCTCTCTCACACGCGACCCTGTCGGCTTTGCCTATTCGTCCAAATGAACGCCTAGATCTCAGAGACTATAAGAGCTAGAGCAACCAAACTCTCTATCCTAACTCCTGTGATATCAAACCAGCACGAGTTTATTTCAAAATTTTGCCACGCCCCCTTCCGCCCATACAAAAGACGAAAATCTGTGGAATCCACAATTTTTAAGATAAGAGAAAACAAGAAACGCAGAATTATGGAAATATCCGTATCTATCAGATTGCCGAATCTGGATCATATCGGATTATTATTATAGCCAGAAGAAACAAATTACATTTCAGTGGCTACCCAACGACAGCCACGAGATTCCCTCTCTCTCTCGCACACACTTCCATGTCTCTTGTATTTAGATATACATGTGTATGTAAAAATTTAGCAGCCGACGTAAAAATCATATGTAAATAAAAATGGAATCAGATAACTTCTAAAATATAAAAATACAGCATAGGGTTCGACTTAATTTTTTGAAATTTTCCATTTTGGCAAAAATTTAATTCGTCTCTTTTGTGAATATATAATTAATTAAATAAATCGTAAGCTCATATGTATACATAAATGAGTATATACTGACTGAGTACCGGGTATAAAGTACCCGTTTTATATGAAGTTTGGCAGTAATTTTTAGTTTCCACGATACTGGATACAAAGCTTAAAAGAAAACCAAAAACGCAGAATCATGGAAAATTACCGTGTCTAACAGATGGTCGAATCTGGATCAGGTCAGATTGATATTATGGACAGAAGGTTGTTTAGGTTACCCCGGACGGTCCTCAACGGGGCCTCTCATAGGCCAGAATGGTTTTTGTTATCTGGATTTCTACGAGGCTGTTTCTGAGGTTCCGAAGTCCCCCAGAATCGAGGTGTTTTTAGCAAAGGCAAGCAGTTTCCCTGGCGACCTCTTGGAGGCATCGTCCAGTGATACCAGCATCGGTGCGCCTAGGTATCTTCCCCTTGCCCTTGAGAGAGCCGGACAGAGGCAGATGAGATGTTCCAGGGTTTTGACAACCAAGTTCATTACATTTCTTTCGTTTACCAGCCCGACGCGTTCCTTAGCCAGAACGTCCGCCGCTTCGTTTCCTTCGATGCCCTAGTGGCTGGGAACCCAATAGATCTGCACTGACTTAGTTGTGCTTAGTGAGTCTAGTGCCTGCCGTCTTGCCAAAACACTTTTGGAATTGACTGCGGACGACTGCATGGATTTTATCGCCGCTTGGCTGTCAACGCTCTGCGAGCTGAGCGACCTCTGCTGCCTTCTTGATGGCGAAGATTTTCGCCTGTAATATGCTGCATCGTTTGGGTAGCTTATAAGACGCCCTTATTTCGGGGTTCGTACAGTATAGGCCTACTTCTACTCCTTCATTCATCTTGGAGACGTCAGTGTATATATTGAAGTGTTGAGTCTCGTCCCGTCCCGCTTTCCAGTCTTCGGGTCACATAAAGAGGTTTGTTTTTACTCCAAGGCACATGTGGGGAATCATGTAGTCAGTGACACTGATCATGTCCATTCCAACTGAACTGTGGTCGTATCTTTGGGAAGACATGTTCCCCGACGCAATCAGGCACTGTGCTGCCATGCCTGCAGTCAGCCTAGCGTAGATGTCGAGGGGGTCGATTTCGAGTGCTTTAGTTGGCGTTGACCTCAGCGCTCCTGTGATACAGAGCAGAGCCTGTCGCTGGGTTCCTTCCATTAGCTTGTGATACGTCTTCTTTTCAGTTGCCTTTCACCACACTGGGACTCCATACTGCAGAGTTGGTCGCACCAACGCCTTTTTCACCCGCTCCACTACGTTGGTTCTCCATGCCAGTTTGCTGTCCAGTACTATGCCGAGGTATTTGTCACCTTGTTTTTTTTAGTGAAGAGGATGAGGTCCGTTTTATCCGGGTTGATCCTGAGTTATGGACAGAAGGAACAAATTTGAGTGGCTACGCAACGCCTGCCAAGCGCTTGCTCATTCCCTCTATCTTTCTCGCATACTCTTCCACGTCTTAAATATGTAGTTATACATGTACATGTAGAAATGTAGAAGCGGATGTAAAAGCATATTTTTCTTTATTTTTCTTTTTGCTTTTACCACTCTAGTGATGGCAGTTTGGTTGGTCACAACATTAATGTCGTAGAGACCAGTAGCTCTTATGTATTTTTTATTGTAAGCTTGTGGTCTGAAAATCGGATTCTAAAAGTGGGATTAGACTGATGTAAAAGCATATATAACAGGATTTTGTAGGTAGCGAAAGCTCAAGGGGGCTCTATACCCTATTAAATAGTATTAAAGTACTACAATTGAAATAAAATAATAAGTAAATAAAAAAAAATTCGAATATGTCGTATAGTTTTGATACACTTGCAGTCAAGCTTAATATATACCTTCTATGCTTTTTTTTCCCGTTACTCGAAAATGCGAGATGCAATGAGAGATATGAACATCAGTTTTTGTTCATAACTCTTTCTGCTATTAATCTGCTTACTTAAATATTTCATTTCTTGTTCAAGAAAATATGATTCATTTAGAGCAAGGATATGATGATTTACCACAGATTCGAACTGTTGCCGATCCCAGGAAATTATCTACAAATATATCTGCTCAGGCAATTTGTGTTATTGATGTCAACTTTTGTCAGGTATGGAAATAAAATATGAGGAGAAAAGTGTAATCTTTATTTAATATTTCGCAGAAAATGGTAAATGTCTACAACATACAAGAGCCAATGTTGAAAAGACTGGAAAAAGATTATAGTTATTGACAAAATTGTATATTTTATTAATAAAATAAAACCATAAAACATGGCTCCCATTTCAATAAACATTTGATTTTTGATTACACCTTGGTATTAGAAACGAAAGATTAATAATTGTCTGTGTCGAAAACGCTTCTGTTGAGGTTTTGAGCTCTTACAATATAGTCTGACGAGAATAATCTGAGACAATTGAACGAGCGAATTAGGTCACAAATATTCTGGGTATCAAAGATAAAAATAAAATCAATCAGTACAAATTCAACCCCCGAGGAGATAAGACGTGCTATTACCCGATCACCAAAACCCAGTTTACACAAACAAAACAATAAGCTCACCAGCAAATCTTAACAAACAAATTTCAACCACAAAACAAACTAGCAAAAAACCAAAAACAAACACACATTACAAACAGCATAGCCGGGCGCAAGCCTACAATAACAACCATGCACGAACCACCGGACATAAGCAGACCAATTGGCAATTACAACAACAGCAAACTAGGCGAACCCAAATACATTGTTTTGAAACGAAAAGACAACGGTTCTCTCAAAGAGATTTCACCATTTGCTATTAAAAAAACAATAGATTACACTTGCGGAGGAGAAGTTAACTCATGTAAAATTACAAGAGACGGCTCCCTTCTCGTCAAAACAATCAACAAACTGCAAGCATTGAAACTTCTCAAGCTTACCAAAATTTTGAATACGGAAATTACGGCAACAGAACACAAAACACTCAACTCAACCAAAGGTGTGATATATTGCAATGAACTACGCAACATACCTGAAACTGAAATTCTACAGGAATTAAAGTCACAAAAGGTAATCGAAGTAAGGAAAATATTGAAAAGACAACAAAATACTACCTACCAAGGGGGCGACGCCTCCAATACATTAATAGAAACCAGACTTATCACATTAACCTTCGAAACACACAAACTACCTGAAACGATAAAAATTGGCTATGAAACAGTCCGCATCCGACCCTATATACCACTTCCACTCCACTGCAAAAAGGGCCTACGTTTTGGACACCCTACTTCCATCTGCAAAAGCAATACAACATGCAAAAACTGCTCACAAGAAAAACACACAACGGATCAGGAACTATGCAACAACCCAAACAATTGTATAAACTGCAAAAACAACCCAAAAATCGATAGCCAACATTCCCCACTCGATCGCAAAGATCCCACCTTCTGCAAACAACAAGAACTAACCGCCATAAAAACCATAGAAAAAGTCGATCACAAAACTGCACTCGGCATATACTACAACAGACAAGATCAACAATTGAGAAACACCTACGCTCGTACACTCGCACAACTAACCCCACTCACACAAATTCAACGCCCACACTCACAAACCACTGCACTACAACAGCAAGAAGCCCTCTCTACGCCCAGCCCCTCAAGAAACAATTCACCAAGCGCACCACAACCAAACGAAACACTTCCACAACAAAATCAAGATGACACACCAACAACATCAGCTAACATGGATATTGACCCAATCACAGAAAACAACCCTTATACATCAAATCACACTGGCGATCTAAAAATTTGAATCTTTACCAAAGACAAAGGTAATCAACCTTCTACTAACTTTAAGCCCACGAAAACAAAAATAAAAACCAAGCTACCCAATCAAGCAAACAAAAACCAAACCACAAACAACAGCGACAACGAATCTATCTAAAACAAAAAAGAACCAAACTTAACTCTACTACTTAACCTTAACTCAAAATCAAAACAAATTAAAATAACAATGCTAAATATTATACAATGGAACATAAAAGGATACACAAACAACTACAATGAACTTCTAATTATAATCAACAAACACTCACCACAAGTTATTTGCCTCCAAGAAACTCACATTTACAATAGACCATTTCCTATACCCATCCCTATTAATTACCAAATTTTTACCAATACAGCTTCCAACCGGTTTGGCGGCACAGCCATATTAGTCCACAAATCAATCCAAAACACCCAAATAAACCAACCTGACCATTTTGAATCCCTTTGTGTAGAAATAGAAACTAAATTAAAAATCCAAATTACCTCAATTTACATTTCCCCTAACAAGACTTTCTCCCTTAAATCCTTAAACGACAACCTCAACCCAACCAACAACACTAATCAGATTATCGTAGGGGACTTCAACAGCTGGCACAACAGCTGGGGTTCACCACATCCAAACAAAAGAGGAAAAACTCTTTACAAATTTCTACAAAACGCAAACCTCCACATCCTTAACGATGGCTCCCCAACACACTTCTCAACTCACAACACATTCACACACACCGACCTGTCACTATGTTCTCCCCAACTTGCCCCATTCACTAATTGGGAAATTATCGACGACCTTCACGGAAGCGACCACTTTCCAATCCTTATCTCCCTATTCTCTCAACAAATATCTAACAACTTCTTTCGTCCCTTTTTTAAAACAAAAGAAGCCAACTGGCTAACCTTCACCCAAACAACACACACTATAAGTGAGGAAATACCAATTAGCCCAAATATAAACAAAGAAAATGCAAACATCTGTAAAATTATTATCCAATCTGCACACCACAACCTACCACAATCCTCACCAAACCGTTTCAACAAAAATACACCGTGGTGGAATAAAACTCTCACCGAACTTAGATCCAAAAAACAATACACATGGAAAGCCTTCAAACGTAACAATAATACCGACAACCTAGTCAACTACAAAAAAGCTACAAATGCTCTCTTTCGGAGGGAACTCAAAATATCTAAAACAGTCATTTAAAACCAGTCTAGTTATCCCCGTTCTCAAGTCTACCCCCAACAAAACATCAATAACCAACTATAGACCAATCTCCTTAAACTGCTGCCTAGCAAAAACTCTCGAAAAAATCATAGCCAAACGCCTTTGGTGGTTTGTCACCAAAAACAACCTAATCCACCCTAATCAATCCGGATTCAAAAGTGGCAAGTCGCTTTCAGATGGTCTGCTCACAGCAGACTTCCTAATAACCAAATCGCTGCGAAAAAGAAAACACTGTGCTGTCGTTGCCCTTGATTTCTCAAAAGCTTTTGACAGAGTCGGAGTGCACTCCATAATAGACCAACTAATAGATTGGAAATTGGGCCCCAAAATTATTAACTTCATAAAAAACTTTATGTCCAACAGGAAAATAAAAACAAAAGTTAATACTGCAATCAGCTCCCACTTCCCACTCCTCAATGGTATACCCCAGGGTTCACCAATATCAGTTATCCTCTTCCTAATCGCCTTCAATAAACTCGCAAATATAATCAGCCTACAAAAAGAAATTCATTTTAGTGCCTATGCAGATGATTATGTCCTTGTTGTCCCACTCAATAGAGAAAAAAACCAATCCCTCAATCTAGACTCCCTTTTTGCAAAAATCCAAGAATGGTGCTCATACTCTGGAGCATCACTATCTCTCAATAAATGCCAACACCTGCACATTTGCAGGAAACAAAACTGCAATTGTACCCTATCCTCTAACAATATTACAATTCCCCAAGTCACCCAACTCAAAATACTAGGACTGACAATAAACAATAAATACAGATGGGACTCGCACATAAAACACATCCAACCATCCCTCAAAAACAAACTGAACATAATAAAATGTTTAGCTAGCCCTAAGTTCAACTGCAACACCCACACACTTGTTAACATAACAAAGGCAACACTAATAGCCAAAATAGATTACGCCATATTCATTTATAGGCATGCCCCTAGGTCTACGCTTAACAAATTAAAAACAACATATAATGCAGGAATACGCACAGCCCTTGGCGCTCTTCCCTCAACTCCCATCCCCAACCTACTTTTTGAAGCCAACCTACCTACAATAGAGCAAAAAGTAGATCTAATGACAGTCAAAGCATCCAAAACAATCCTTCACAGTGCTAACTTTCCAATCCATAAATTCACCAATCAAATCAAACACCAAAGCAATAAGAAATTAAAATCCACATTAGAAAAAATCATTTCATCTTGCAAAGAATTCAACATCCCCTACCTTCCACCACCCAACAAACAAACAACCTCTCCCCCATGGCTATTCCCACCTTCCACCATCAACACCTCCCTTCATAACTTTAGTAAGCCCATCACATCACCAGAAATATACCAAAAAATGTTCCTAGAACATAAAGACAAACACAAACAACACAAATATATATTTACCGACGGGTCACTACAACATAAAACTGCCACATTCGCCATAACCACCGATACTACAGTCCTAAAAACAGGCATCCTACCACACTACTCCTCAATCCTTTCCGCAGAAACGGTAGCCATCCTTGAAGCAATAAAGCTAACAAAACACAAGAAAGGGAACTTCATAATATGCTCTGACTCCCTATCAGCTATCAAATCCATAGGCAACATCAACAACAACAACCTCTACCCAACATTAATAAGATCAATCCTAACAAAAACCAACACCAAAATAAAACTCTTCTGGACTCCCAGCCACTGTGGCATAAAAGGCAACGAGCTTGCCGACCAAACCGCAAAATCCGCTATACATACCCCCCTCCATTACACTCCCAACTACAACTGTAGCGATATAAACAAATACATTAAAAACAACTTACTCCAAAAGCTCAAAAATAACATTAACCGCTGCAACACATGGTACCAACAGCTAAATAGCAATCTGACACACACAGGACACTATCTCAAAAACATTAAGCAAAAAGACATAGCACGGATAGACCAAATAAAAATTCTACGTCTTAGATTAGGCCACACAAGACTCACTCAACAACACTACATTAACCCGAACGACATAACACCCTGCCCAAACTGCAACTCAACATCTGACCTAAACATAGAACACGTACTAAAAAACTGCCCTGCAACCTCCCACATCAGGGATGAAATCTTTAAAAAATTATGCCCAATAGCAACCCTAGCAAACCCAACTCCAACTAACCTTTCCACGATAATTGACTACCTCAAAAAAACTAATTACTACCACATCCTATAGGTTTAAGCTTAGAAAATACAATACTAAATGTAAATTATGTAAATGTGTATGTTAACCTGTAAATATTATAATCTGTATATATGTATATATGTATGTTAAACTGTAAATATGTAAACACACACAAGTCAAGCCGAAGGCCCAAGCAGCTAGCGCTTCAGTAATTAAGTTCTGACTAATTTTAATTAGTCCTAACTCTAAGATAAATAAATAAATAAACTTCTATCAATACCACATATATCTACATATGTATGTACATACCTATTTAACTTTATTAATATTACAATTCCTTTCTTATTAAGTTGGATTAAGTCGAATTAAAATGTGTAAGGAAGTGATTCAGGCTGGGCTACACGGCTGGGGGCACAACACGTGGCTACAACCAAATAAAACTTGACGGACCTGTGCTTTTAATAAAATTAGATTTTAAGATGACATACCATCAAATTACCTTATTCGAAAAAAATGTTCCCGAATGTTGATGACAAGTCTAAACTCATTTAGGAACCCTATATTTATGTAGTTCACGGTAAATTTTCATTTTAATACAAATTCGGTTATTTTCGAAAAGTTTTTCTTACAAGTTTAATTTTACTATTAACTGCCAAATTTCGACAGAGGATTTGTTTCCTTGAGCCGCCATTTTGCAATATAAAAATAATTTTTTTTTGTGTCAGCAGGACTGTCAGCAAGAAAATGCGATAAGATCTACCATAGCTTTGAAGAGTATTTAAGGGGAAAAAAATAGTTTTCCTTTCGTACTTCTGCCCTGGCCAATTATGCGTTGAGTCTCAAAAAACGATTTTTTTTCTTTTTTCGACTAAAGTTAACATTTCTCCATAGAAAGTATGAAATTTTTTTAATGTTTTAGATATATAATATTATAATTAAAGTGAAAAAACAGTACTTCTAACTCATTTCTTTATAGTTTTTGTTGATCTTCTTCGCTTCACGTCCTTCATTGACGTATTCATCGCGACACTCTCGGCATTTAGAGTTCCTTTTTTTATACCCGGTACTCGAAGAGTATACGAGTATATTAGATTTGTGATAGTGGATGTTTGTAACACCCGGAAGGTAGCGTTTCCGACCCCATAAAGTATATATATATATTCTTGATTAGCATCAATAGCCGAGTCGATATTGCCATGTCTGTCTGTCCGTCTGTCTTCACTAGCGACTAGATCTCAGAGACTATAAAAGATACAACAACCAAACTTCCTATCCAAGCTCCTGTGATATCACTTCAATACAAGTGTATTTCAAAATTTCGCCGTCTCTTTCCGCCCCACAAAGGAAAAAAATCTGTGGAATCCACAATTTCTTAGATAAACAAAAATAAAAAAAGCATAATCATGGAAAATAACCGTATCTACCAGACTGGCGAATCTGGATTAGGTCGGACCACTATTATAGCCAGAAAGAACTAATTAAATTTGAGTGACTACGGAACGCCGGAAATGAAGACAGATGTAAAAAATATATGTAAACAAAACGAAAGGGAACGTTTTGAGACGCGGAAAATTCTGCGGCTCTACTTTATACCCGGTACTCAGTCAGAGTATATGTAATCTTATGATTTATGTAATTTATGACTTAAATTTTGGCCCAAATGGAAAATTTCAAAAAATTAGGTCAAATGTTATTTCCATTTTTGTTTACATATTTTTGTTTTTACATCAGCATCTACATTTCTACGTGTACATGTGCTACTCATATGAGACGTCCCAGCGGCGAAAAAATACCCCACGTAACCCATAACCTCTTCATGAATTGGTATGCCTACTACCTTCGAAATGGGTTACGACTCCCATTACATTTAATGTTGCTGGCCGCTTTAGAGAGTGAATGCCTACAATCTCATCGAGAAAGTGGGCAACAAATCCGAGTTGATTTCAGACTTCCATTACACCCAATTATACATATCCTAAATTGTAATGCTGGCTGTGGGCAGACCTTCCACTGTACGACACACGATTTAAAAAATGTGTCCGTGCATGTCGATACGTTCTATACGTTTATGCACAGGTGCTCAAATGTGTAGTGCCTATACTGCACTACCCAATATACACTGTAATGTAAGATGTAATGCGAATACTGCACTACCCAATATACAATGTTATTGAAGTAGTGATGCTATTACTGGAACAAACACAAAAACATTTTGATCTTTATTGATTATTTTCTTTATTTTCTGGCTCTTTCGACGCTTTTATTTTTGCTTCATGCATGTACGTATGTTGGTGGACAAGCCTGCTAATTAAAAACCAACACTTTTATTGCAAACTTTACTGTATATTACTTATTGATATTTGTAAACACCTACCTGATACGATTTTCAGTTAATTTACTAAAAATTAATTTAACGTTGGCTAGATTCGCACAGCACGAAAAAAAAAACAGAGTGTCGACAAATGTCAAACATGAAAGGATGAACAGAAATGAATTTTTACACTTGTGTGCGTAAACGTGAAAAATAAATCGGAAAAATGTACGAACAGGAATGAATTCTATAGCCGAAGTAGCAAACGAACGAAACAACAACAGTTCTGTGCTAAACTCCCCATTACAACCTTGATTACTTAAAAACTACACGTAATGCATTACGTGGGGCCATTATGAAATGCATCTAGTAGACGTATTGGATATGCTGTTCGCCGCTGGGCTGTAAGTGTTTGTGAGAGAGAGGGAATGAGTAAGCGCTTGGCATGCGTTGCGTAGACACTGAACTTAAATTTGTTCTTTCGAGCCATAATAATGATCCGACCTGATCCAGATTCGGTAGTTTGTTAGACACGGTCATTTTCCATGATTTTATGTTGCCATTTCCAAAAGGAATGGCCTGCATTATAGTTGTGTGGCATGCCGTCTGGTTGAAAAGGAGATGGCAGTATATATAAGGAAGACCCGGAAGGGCCTTAAGGAGATGACCGTGGACTTCAAACAGCAATACGATCGGCTCCTAGCCATGGAGTCTCAGTTTAGTGGATTAAAACTACTGACTGAGTCTCCTAGGCGCAAAAAGGTCACTCCGCGGGATCAGCATGTGCCAACTGCCCCTCGGCCAGCCGATGCTGATAAGCCGACTCCGACCACCCCAATAGTGCAGCAGTTGATTTCGTTCGCTACTCCAAAGGCAACGACAGCCGAATTTATCGCGTTACCTCTGAATCCACAATTAAAGATGTGACGTCTTATATTCAAAGCAAAATAAAAGCCATTGATTTTAAGGTGGAAAAGTTTAACTTCTCTTATGCCAGGGAGATAGCTTCTTATAAAATAAGTGTCTCCCAAACTCACTTTAACCCATCTGTTCTGTCAAATTTTGGCCGGAGCATTTGGTGGTGATGAAGTTTAAGGCAAAGAAAAAGACTAGGCCACCAATAGGTTAGGTTGCCCCAAACGGCCCTCGACGGGGCCTCTCATAGGCCAGAATGGCCCTTAGTTATCTGGATCTTTGTATGGACCTTACGAGGGTGTTTCTGAGGCTCCGAAGTACCCCAGAATCGAGGTGTTTTTAGCATAGGCAAACAGTTTCCATGGCGACTTCTTGGAGGCACCTTGCCCTTGAGAGAGCCGGACACCGGCAGATGAGATGTTCCAGGGTTTCGACAGCCCCGGGTTCACTGCATTTCCTGCAGATGTCGCTGTTGGTGATGTTCAGCCTGGTTGCATGCGACGCAGTCAGGAAGTGGCCTGTTAGTATGCCCACTATCAGTCTGCAATCCTTCCGTGGAATCTGCAATCCTTCTCCAGGGAGATAGGCACGCTTTTGGGTCCTCTCGTGTACCAGCCCAACGCCTTCCTCAGCCAGAACATCCGCCACTTCGTTTCCTTCAAAGCCCTGGTGACTGGGAACCCACTCCCTGCTTACCAGGACACTTCTGGAACTGACCGCGGACGACTGCATGGATATTATCGGAGAAGGCACATTTGGGGGATCATGTAGTCGGTTGAACTGATCATGTCCATTCCAATTGAATTATGCCCGAATCTTTGGGGAGACATGTTCCCCGACGCAATCAAGCGCTGTGCGGCCTTGCCTGCTGTCAGCCTAGCGTAGATGTCGAGGGGGTCGGTTTCGAGTATAGATTCGAGTGCTTTGGTTGGGGTTGACCTCGGCGCTCCTGTTATACAGAGCAGAGCCTGCCGCTCGGTTCGTTCCAATAGCTTGTGATACGTCTTCTTTTCGGTAGCTTGCCACCACACTAGGACTCCATACAGCAGAGTTGGTCGCACCACCGATATGTAGATCCAATGCATCAGGGCGGGTGACAGGCCCCATGTGCTACTGAACATCTTCTTGGATGCATAAAGTGCAGTGGTGGTCTTTTTCACCCGCTCTACTACATTGGGTCTCCATGCCAGCTTGCTGTCCAGTTCTATGCCGAGGTGTTTGACCTGTGCTTTAGGGGCAAGCCTTGTTTGGTTGACTTCCGGGGGGATCCATGCTGGCACCTTGTATCTCTTGGTGAAGAGGATGAGGTCCGTCTTATCTCCATTATGGAGCTGAGAGTCGACGGACATACACCCGTGATAAGTACGCTTATGTCGTCCGCATAAGCTGTTATTTTTGGGACGTTCCTTTCGAATCTCTTGTAGCGACATTATTAAATGCTCCGAATATATCTACGAATACTCCAAGTGCATATTTCTTAGTGTTGAGGGCTTTCTCGACGGTAGCTACTAGTGAGTGTAGTGCTGTTTCCACCAATTTCCCCTTGATGTAGGCATGCTGGTTGGTCGACATCAGTCCCCTTACTTCGGTTCAGATGTGTAGATCCAGCAGCTTTTCTAATGTTTTCAGTAAGAAAGAGGTTAGGCTTATCGGTCTGTAGTTCTTGGAACTCACATGGCTGCACTTTCCTGCTTTTGGGAGGAAGACAACTCTAGAGGTTCTCCATTGGATCGGGATATAGCCTGTCCTTAGGCATGCTGCGTATATTGCGAGAAGCCATGGGGTGATCACCTCTTTGGTCACTTGCATTATGGCTTGGAATATACCGTCCAGTCCAGGTGCCTTTATGCCCGTGAAGGAATCTATAGCCCATTCGATTTTCTTTGGGGTTATTAGGTCTGTTGGGGGTATTTGTTCCTCAGTTGCTAGGTCCTGATGCGTTTCAGAATCGGTGCATCCTAGGAATGGGCCTCCATTAGTGTCGTTAGAGCTTTTTTGCTGCCCTCCGACCACTGTCCGTTGTCCAATTTGAGTTGACTTTGTATTGTGGGTTGCTTTGACAGCAGCTTCCTCAGTCTGGCCGTTTCAGGCACTTTCTCAATGCTGGAGCAGAAGTTTCGCCATGAGCTGTGCTGTGCCTTGCGTATTTCCTTCTTGTACTCCCTTAATAGCGTCTTGTATTTCTCGTTGATGTTCTCATCGTTCGCTAGTTTAGCGAGCTTGAAAAATTCCATGAGGTTATTTCTTTGTAGAGAGAGGTCTCGACTCCACCAGAGTGGTTTGGACTTCTTTCTTATTCTAGAGATTGGGCATGCTGTGTGGTATGACTCTAGTAGTTCCGTAGATAGGTTCTCTCGGGACTTCTCTATATCTTCCGCGGATTTCACTGAGCCCAGGCTCGCGAGTTTCGAAGTGACTGTCCTTCTAAACTTCTCCCAGTTTGTGTTCCGGTGGTTTCTATAGACTTTCACTTTCGGAGTGTATTCAAATTCGCACTTGAATGTACCTGTGGTCTGAGAAATAAGGTCTTTCAAGGACCCTCCATCCAGATATGTGGGTACTCTTTCCCGTAACGAGATTAAGATCTAGCACGTTTGACGAGGTGGGGTGGGGCCCACGTAAGTGTATTCCTCTCCCACGTTTGCTACATCTATGTTATTTGTTAATATAAAGTCTAGGAGTGACTCACCTCGGTCGTTAATGTCAGGGCTTCCCCACACGCTATGGTGGACATTAGCGTAGTCTTTGGAGTCGGCTTTTTCCACCAGACTCCTTAGTTCTTTTGGCGGTGCGGACCTGTCGTGTGCCATGTAGCAGGAAGCTACCAGAAGGCGCTTCTCCTCACTTTCCAGCATAACTACTGTCAGGTCGTCTGTGCTGTAATGGAACATAAGGTAAGCGTGGATTCCTTTCCGTACTAGTACGACAGTTCTATTCCTGCTTACCGGTGTTGGGTAGAATGAGCTGTAATTTAGACCGGCCACCGAATTGCCTGAGCTATCCAGGGCTCCTGGACCAAAGCTATGTCAGCGGGCGCTTGCTCCATGGCAATGTGGAGCTCCGCTGATACTATCTTGCTCTTATGCAAGTTGAGCTGCAGCACACTCAGTTTCATGAGCAGCTGTCTCCCCTGCATGCGACGGGTTGACTACAATGGTCAGGTCACCGTCTTCTTCCAGCGTGTCGTCTATCGCCAGACTCTGGGCGGCCTCTACAATGGTATCCAGACCGAGGTCCTTCTCCACTTCGCCTGCCTGCAGGGTGTGGGCGTCTTTATCGCCAGGCTGACGCTTTTTGAGGCGCAGGTAGACACTACTCATGCCCCACGCCATTTTCCCGTATTTTGGGTATAGTAGATCCTCCGCTGCTTTGTTTTTCTGGAGGATCACATGCTGGCCCCCCTCGTTGGGTAGTGGGCTACCAGCATGCAATACCTTCCAGTCAGCGGTCGGTATCTGACGGTTTTGTCGCTGAAGGAGCTTCAGCGCGCGGTCCCCTCGGATTGCGATGGGGAAGAGCACCTTCGCCTTTGGTATAGACGGGATTAGCTCCCTGTCCACCACCTCCAGCTTGGCCCCTCCCACATCGCTTCCAGTTGGCAGACCGTTTGCATCAGCCACTTCAGCGTCGGGTCAACCTTACATTTCGGGATTTTGACCCCATTCAGCCACCCAGCACCATCGAAGGTGGGCATGGAAGCTGTTGGTTTCTCCTCCATCCGTGTAAACAGGGAGTCTACCAGCCGCGCGTGGACCATTTTCCACTGTGCCGCTGTCATCCCCCCATTCTCATCACGTCTGTCGATGAGAGCTACGATCAGGTGTCTCTTGGATACATCGCTGATCCTTTCGCTTGACCCCTGTTTTGCCTGTTTAGGTGTTAGTTCCGCTCTCTTAGGCCCGCGTTGCCGCTTGCTCGCTGGAGTGACGGCATTATCGGTCGAGCGCTGCCTTTTGGTAGCAAGCAACTCTTCCACCTTGATGGCGTGCTGACACGTCGATGTCTTCATTTGTGGCACCTACGCGTAGTACTTACGGCCCTCCTCTACCTTCAGCTCGGCCCAAGCTAGCTTGGATTTCTCCTCCTGGGAGATATCCGCCTTGCCTTAGAGCCTGTCTACTGTCTTGAGGGCCGCCTTGTATTGGGCCTTCATTCCCTCCCTCGAACGCTTCGGCCCTTCACTGCGCAGGGAGTTGGTGCCTGGTTCAGGCGAGCGAAAAAGGCTATCCTCTTATGTTCTACTGATGAATAGTACGCTCTCCAGGTCCGAGTCTGCCTCGACAATGGCACCTGCGCGGCTCATCTTACAGCGGGGGGTTGTGGCAGTTGTACTAAAACTGACGTGACCTTCTACCGTCACGTCCGAGGTGTGGCCACTGGCGACACGCAGAGAGGATTGCTCCTCCCCGTGACCGCCGGTGGTAGCAGCCACGCTTCCCACTGACATCCCAACCCGTGCTTCATCCTTTTTCGCCTCCATAACTGGCCGGAAGGTCCATACGTGGTTGATGTTTTTCGGGGGGACCACCCCCTAGCTTTTTAGGCCTACCCGCCAGGCACCGCTAGCCATGGCCCTGACCACGCTCACTCGACTCGAGGTCGAGAAGACGCTGGGTCATTGCCTTAGCTAGACACTGCATTGCCTCGGACGGAGCAAGCGACAATGCTTTACCCTTGTCCGGGATAATGCAGTGCCCATTGCGCAGCCGGAACCCTGGTAGAGGGTTCAGCTAGAGGATTTTCGCCAGCTCGCCTCAGTTATTATATCTCTTAAATTTTTGAAAAAACCATCGCTTATAAAATTCATGCTTTTTCTGATAAAAAATTACTTTTTATATGTGTTATATATTTGCGAAAATCATCATATAAGTGATGCCTTACTTTTCCGTACTCGTCGATGACCATGTCATCGCCTATGCCCCTGGGACATCTCAATGTTATCGTGAGCAGTTCATTGTTCCACGCGTCATCACTTATGTCATCGGGGTTGCTCACCCTGAAATCTATGGTTGAGCACATTTGTAAGAGATGGCCCGCTGAGTGTTGCCTATTAATACAATGCGAAGTGATGTCTGGTATAAATTTTGCATTTTTACATATTTACATTCGTTCATTATATTTGTTTACAGTTAGTACATTAAACAAAATTAACATTTAAATAATAATAAATAATATAATAAGATTATTACCTTTTTATACCCGGTACTCGAAAAGTATAGGGGTATATTAGATTTGTGGTGATAGTGGTGATATGTGTATAACGCCCAGAAGGAAACGTTTCCGACCCCATAAAGTATATATATTCTTGATCAACATCAATAGCCGAGTCGATATAGCCATGTCTGTCTGTCCGTCCGTCCGTCCGTCTGTCCGTGTTCATTTGCGCCTATATCTCAGAGACTATTAAAGCTAGAGCAACCAAATTTTGTATCCAGGCTTCTGTGTTATCACACTACTCCGAATGTATTTCAAAATTTCGCCCTGCCCACTTCCGCCTACACAAAGAACGAAAATCTGTGGCATACACAATTTTAAAGATACGAAAAAACTAAAAGCGCAGGATCATAGAAAATGAGTGTATCTATCAGAGTGTTGAATCTGGATCAGATCGGATTATCAATATAGCCACAATGAAGAAAACCATTTCGAAAGTCATCGTTCCCTCTCGCTCTCTCTCACGCGCGATCCTGTCTGATTTGCCTATTCGTCCAAATGAACGCCTAGATCTCAGAGACTATAAGAGCCAGAGCAACCAAACTTTCTATCCGAGCTCCTGTGATATCACTTCAATACAAGTGTATTTCAAAATTTTGTCACGCCTCCTTCTGTCCTCACAAAGGACGAAAATCTGTGGAATCCACAATTTTTAAGATAAGAGACCGAGGAAAGAAAAAGGGGCTGTAGGGAAATCCCTCGCTCCCATCAGTGATCTACAGAGGAAAAATAGGCTGAAGGGCCCTCCCTCGCCTAGGAAAATAGAAAACATCAAACATCGTCAAGCATCAACATCAAAACATCAAACGTCGTCAAGCAAACATCAGAACAGCCGAACAGAGTTCCCCCCAACCCCGCTCAACCGGACACCGCGACGACACAAGAAATAAGAAAAAAAATGTAAGTGAATAGCTCACCGATTTCGGTTTTGTGTCAGCTTAATTAAACGAGAAATTGTAAAAATTTTAAGCAAAAATTGTTATAAGGAAAAGAGAAACAAGTAAAGTAAATCTAGAAAAAAATAGAAAAAAATAATAATAATATAAATAAACAAAATAAAATGAAAATTTTTGTCTGTACCAAACAAAGGGAGCTTATTGAATATAAATAACAGGTGTGGTGCTCGTCAAGTTAGAACGCACCCCATGAGCGATAGAGAAGTTAGAGAAGACAGTGACGACAGCCTAGAGTCCCTAATAGAAGGTCTCCACTTGGACGGACGGCCGCCACATAAGAAATCAGATAAAAAAAAGTATGGAACAATTCGTACGGGAAATGGAGGCCGCCTTAGCAGGGCAGGCCGCGGCATTTCAAGAAGAAATAAGGCAGTTGCGAACGGAGCTTACAGAAGCTAACTGGCAGATTCGGGCGGAGGTTGACCAATCCCGCGCACAAAGTGTGCCTCAGGTAGAGGTGTTTAAGAGGGTCCAAATTATTCCCGGGGTCGAATGTGACTTCCAGCTAGATATGGTGAAGTCACTTCCAGACTTCGAGGGGAAGCAAGTAGATTATGTGGCTTGGCGTCAGGCGGCGATGGCCGCATTTGAGCCCTTCCAGCCACGCGAAGGTAGTCAAAAGCACTACATGGCGACAGGGATAATAAGAAACAAGGTGAAAGGGGCCGCGAACAACATATTGTCATCTTTCAACACAGTGCTCAACTTCAGAGCCATTATCAACAGATTAGACTGTTCCTACTCTGACAAAACGCCGATAGGCGTAATACAGCAGAGACTGACGACCATGCGACAGGGCAACCTCGCACTGACAGAATATTATGATGAGATTGAGAAACAGCTCTCGCTCATCACAAACAAAAACGTGATGGCACACACTGCAGAAGCAGCAAGTGTGCTAAACCAGAGAGCCAGGGAGGGCGCTTTAGAGGTTTTTATCTCAGGTTTGAGAAGGCCTCTAAAAGCGGCTGTGTTCCCGGCAAGGCCGACAGACTTGGAAACAGCTCTAACCCTGGCCCAATCAGCTGAGTCCAGCGAAGACCGCAGCACCTGGGCTGCAAATTACGCCAGGGTCATTGAGGAGAGATCTGTCCGCACAAATGAGCGCAAGCACCAGGCGCCACAACAGGGAAATGGCAGGCAAAATAGGCCCCAAGACCACTTCCCTTACAAAAGCCTCCACTACGTTAGGAGTCAGGGTACACCCAATGCCCAGCAAGGCAACTCATACCACTAGCCCAAATCTCAGGGCCAGTCCCAGGAGCCGATGGAGGTAGACCCTTCGTCCTCCAAGTTGAGACAGCCCTCAGCGTACCAGAAACCGTTTGGTCCTTCTGGCAAGCGCGACAACCCTTTCGGGAAAAGACAGAATGCGTCAGAACGCGCTTCGGGCAGCTGGCGGCAAATGGTAGAGCACATTGCTACCGCTAGTGACAGATCACCGGCGGATTACAACGAGACCGCCACCGAAGCAGTTGCCGAAATAGAGGCCGACGCCGAAATCGGCTACGAGTCCGATTCGGTCAATTTTTTAGGGGAAGATCCCTGCTGCCATTCATATGGCGGAAAGTAGCAGGGGTCACGCGTAAATTCCTCATCGACACGGATTCATCGAAAAATTACATCAAGCCATTCGAAGGGCTTTTCGGTGTTATCCCTGTCGAAGCATCCTTCCCCGTTTTCTCGATCAACGGTTCCAACAAGATCACAGAAAAGTGTCCCTTGTCATTTTTCGGCAAAACTACGCCGTTTTTCCTTTTGAAACCCCTAACAACTTTCGACGGCATTATTGGCCTTGACCTGCTAGCTAACGAAGGTGGGGGCTACATTGTCTCTAGAAAGCGAAACACTCACAGTCGGTAGCACTACCGAAACGATCAGGTTCCACAAATGCACAGACGTCAACATACTAACGTTATTGACATCGACGCACCTCCAGCCATAAAGGCAAGCTTCATGCAGATGCTGAAGAAGAGAAATAAGGCGTTCGCCGACCCTAACGGGTCACTGCCTTACAACACTTCGGTCGTGGCCACCATTCGTACGGTCGACGACAAACCAATTTATTCCAATCTCTACCCCTATCCTATCTGTGTAGCCGATTGTCGAATCCGAGGTTAAGAGCCTCTTAAAAGGCAACATCATCCAGAAGTCGAGAGCCATATGACAATCCTATATGGGTAGTCAAAAAAAAGGCACTGACGAAGAGGGCAATAGAAAGAAACGTCTCGTAATGGACTTTCGGAAGCTAAATCAGAAGAAAGTGCCCGATAAATACCCCATGCCTAGCATCACAATACTCTTGGCAAACCTGGGTACCGCCAATTACTTCACAACTCTTGACCTGAAATCCGGATACCACCAAATAACTTTGGCGGAACGCGACAGGGAAAAACTTCCTTTTCCGTAAATGCTGGGAAGTACTAGTTTTGCCGACTGCCCTTTGGGCTAAGAAATGCGGGCAGCATTTTCCAGAGGGCAATCGATGATGTTCTGTGCGAAAAAATCGGTAAAACATGTTATGTCTATGTTGATGACGTTATTTTCCAAGTCTCAGGACGACCACGTTAAACACGTCGACTGGGTACTGAAAAGCCTCTATGAAGCTAACATGAGAGTAGCTAAGGAGAAGTCCCAGTTCTTTAAGACGTGCGTAGAGTACTTCGGCTTTATCGTGACTAGCGAAGGCACAAGGACTGACCCTGAGAAAGTGAGAGCTATCCAGGAGTACGTCGAGCCAACGACGCTATTCGGACTAAGATCATTCTTAGGCCTAGCAAGCTATTACAGATGCTTTGAGAAAGATTTCGCAGCGTTCGCCCGACCGCTTTCGAACATCCTAAAGGGAGAAAACGGTTCCATTAGCAAATATAAGTTTAAAAAAACCCCCATCTCGTTCAATGAGGCGCAGAGACACGCTTTTCAAAAACTAAGGGACATTCTGGCATCAGAAAACGTAATGCTGATATTACAAAAAGCCTTTCGACCTAACAACCGATGCGTCTGCCTACGGCATCGGTGCAGTACTCTCACAGGGGGGTCGCCCAATAACAATGATCTCCAGGAGCCTCAAAGACAGTGAGCTAAACTACGCTACTAACGAGCGGGAGCTTTTGGCAATTGTATGGGCCTTGGGGAAACTGCGCCATTACATTTAGCACCAGCACCATCGAAGGTGGGCATGGAAGCTGTTGGTTTCTCCTCCATCCGTGTAAACAGGGAGTCTACCAGCCGCGCGTGGACCATTTTCCACTGTGCCGCTGTCATCCCCCCATTCTCATCACGTCTGTCGATGAGAGCTACGATCAGGTGTCTCTTGGATACATCGCTGATCCTTTCGCTTGACCCCTGTTTTGCCTGTTTAGGTGTTAGTTCCGCTCTCTTAGGCCCGCGTTGCCGCTTGCTCGCTGGAGTGACGGCATTATCGGTCGAGCGCTGCCTTTTGGTAGCAAGCAACTCTTCCACCTTGATGGCGTGCTGACACGTCGATGTCTTCATTTGTGGCACCTACGCGTAGTACTTACGGCCCTCCTCTACCTTCAGCTCGGCCCAAGCTAGCTTGGATTTCTCCTCCTGGGAGATATCCGCCTTGCCTTAGAGCCTGTCTACTGTCTTGAGGGCCGCCTTGTATTGGGCCTTCATTCCCTCCCTCGAACGCTTCGGCCCTTCACTGCGCAGGGAGTTGGTGCCTGGTTCAGGCGAGCGAAAAAGGCTATCCTCTTATGTTCTACTGATGAATAGTACGCTCTCCAGGTCCGAGTCTGCCTCGACAATGGCACCTGCGCGGCTCATCTTACAGCGGGGGGTTGTGGCAGTTGTACTAAAACTGACGTGACCTTCTACCGTCACGTCCGAGGTGTGGCCACTGGCGACACGCAGAGAGGATTGCTCCTCCCCGTGACCGCCGGTGGTAGCAGCCACGCTTCCCACTGACATCCCAACCCGTGCTTCATCCTTTTTCGCCTCCATAACTGGCCGGAAGGTCCATACGTGGTTGATGTTTTTCGGGGGGACCACCCCCTAGCTTTTTAGGCCTACCCGCCAGGCACCGCTAGCCATGGCCCTGACCACGCTCACTCGACTCGAGGTCGAGAAGACGCTGGGTCATTGCCTTAGCTAGACACTGCATTGCCTCGGACGGAGCAAGCGACAATGCTTTACCCTTGTCCGGGATAATGCAGTGCCCATTGCGCAGCCGGAACCCTGGTAGAGGGTTCAGCTAGAGGATTTTCGCCAGCTCGCCTCAGTTATTATATCTCTTAAATTTTTGAAAAAACCATCGCTTATAAAATTCATGCTTTTTCTGATAAAAAATTACTTTTTATATGTGTTATATATTTGCGAAAATCATCATATAAGTGATGCCTTACTTTTCCGTACTCGTCGATGACCATGTCATCGCCTATGCCCCTGGGACATCTCAATGTTATCGTGAGCAGTTCATTGTTCCACGCGTCATCACTTATGTCATCGGGGTTGCTCACCCTGAAATCTATGGTTGAGCACATTTGTAAGAGATGGCCCGCTGAGTGTTGCCTATTAATACAATGCGAAGTGATGTCTGGTATAAATTTTGCATTTTTACATATTTACATTCGTTCATTATATTTGTTTACAGTTAGTACATTAAACAAAATTAACATTTAAATAATAATAAATAATATAATAAGATTATTACCTTTTTATACCCGGTACTCGAAAAGTATAGGGGTATATTAGATTTGTGGTGATAGTGGTGATATGTGTATAACGCCCAGAAGGAAACGTTTCCGACCCCATAAAGTATATATATTCTTGATCAACATCAATAGCCGAGTCGATATAGCCATGTCTGTCTGTCCGTCCGTCCGTCCGTCTGTCCGTGTTCATTTGCGCCTATATCTCAGAGACTATTAAAGCTAGAGCAACCAAATTTTGTATCCAGGCTTCTGTGTTATCACACTACTCCGAATGTATTTCAAAATTTCGCCCTGCCCACTTCCGCCTACACAAAGAACGAAAATCTGTGGCATACACAATTTTAAAGATACGAAAAAACTAAAAGCGCAGGATCATAGAAAATGAGTGTATCTATCAGAGTGTTGAATCTGGATCAGATCGGATTATCAATATAGCCACAATGAAGAAAACCATTTCGAAAGTCATCGTTCCCTCTCGCTCTCTCTCACGCGCGATCCTGTCTGATTTGCCTATTCGTCCAAATGAACGCCTAGATCTCAGAGACTATAAGAGCCAGAGCAACCAAACTTTCTATCCGAGCTCCTGTGATATCACTTCAATACAAGTGTATTTCAAAATTTTGTCACGCCTCCTTCTGTCCTCACAAAGGACGAAAATCTGTGGAATCCACAATTTTTAAGATAAGAGACCGAGGAAAGAAAAAGGGGCTGTAGGGAAATCCCTCGCTCCCATCAGTGATCTACAGAGGAAAAATAGGCTGAAGGGCCCTCCCTCGCCTAGGAAAATAGAAAACATCAAACATCGTCAAGCATCAACATCAAAACATCAAACGTCGTCAAGCAAACATCAGAACAGCCGAACAGAGTTCCCCCCAACCCCGCTCAACCGGACACCGCGACGACACAAGAAATAAGAAAAAAAATGTAAGTGAATAGCTCACCGATTTCGGTTTTGTGTCAGCTTAATTAAACGAGAAATTGTAAAAATTTTAAGCAAAAATTGTTATAAGGAAAAGAGAAACAAGTAAAGTAAATCTAGAAAAAAATAGAAAAAAATAATAATAATATAAATAAACAAAATAAAATGAAAATTTTTGTCTGTACCAAACAAAGGGAGCTTATTGAATATAAATAACAGGTGTGGTGCTCGTCAAGTTAGAACGCACCCCATGAGCGATAGAGAAGTTAGAGAAGACAGTGACGACAGCCTAGAGTCCCTAATAGAAGGTCTCCACTTGGACGGACGGCCGCCACATAAGAAATCAGATAAAAAAAAGTATGGAACAATTCGTACGGGAAATGGAGGCCGCCTTAGCAGGGCAGGCCGCGGCATTTCAAGAAGAAATAAGGCAGTTGCGAACGGAGCTTACAGAAGCTAACTGGCAGATTCGGGCGGAGGTTGACCAATCCCGCGCACAAAGTGTGCCTCAGGTAGAGGTGTTTAAGAGGGTCCAAATTATTCCCGGGGTCGAATGTGACTTCCAGCTAGATATGGTGAAGTCACTTCCAGACTTCGAGGGGAAGCAAGTAGATTATGTGGCTTGGCGTCAGGCGGCGATGGCCGCATTTGAGCCCTTCCAGCCACGCGAAGGTAGTCAAAAGCACTACATGGCGACAGGGATAATAAGAAACAAGGTGAAAGGGGCCGCGAACAACATATTGTCATCTTTCAACACAGTGCTCAACTTCAGAGCCATTATCAACAGATTAGACTGTTCCTACTCTGACAAAACGCCGATAGGCGTAATACAGCAGAGACTGACGACCATGCGACAGGGCAACCTCGCACTGACAGAATATTATGATGAGATTGAGAAACAGCTCTCGCTCATCACAAACAAAAACGTGATGGCACACACTGCAGAAGCAGCAAGTGTGCTAAACCAGAGAGCCAGGGAGGGCGCTTTAGAGGTTTTTATCTCAGGTTTGAGAAGGCCTCTAAAAGCGGCTGTGTTCCCGGCAAGGCCGACAGACTTGGAAACAGCTCTAACCCTGGCCCAATCAGCTGAGTCCAGCGAAGACCGCAGCACCTGGGCTGCAAATTACGCCAGGGTCATTGAGGAGAGATCTGTCCGCACAAATGAGCGCAAGCACCAGGCGCCACAACAGGGAAATGGCAGGCAAAATAGGCCCCAAGACCACTTCCCTTACAAAAGCCTCCACTACGTTAGGAGTCAGGGTACACCCAATGCCCAGCAAGGCAACTCATACCACTAGCCCAAATCTCAGGGCCAGTCCCAGGAGCCGATGGAGGTAGACCCTTCGTCCTCCAAGTTGAGACAGCCCTCAGCGTACCAGAAACCGTTTGGTCCTTCTGGCAAGCGCGACAACCCTTTCGGGAAAAGACAGAATGCGTCAGAACGCGCTTCGGGCAGCTGGCGGCAAATGGTAGAGCACATTGCTACCGCTAGTGACAGATCACCGGCGGATTACAACGAGACCGCCACCGAAGCAGTTGCCGAAATAGAGGCCGACGCCGAAATCGGCTACGAGTCCGATTCGGTCAATTTTTTAGGGGAAGATCCCTGCTGCCATTCATATGGCGGAAAGTAGCAGGGGTCACGCGTAAATTCCTCATCGACACGGATTCATCGAAAAATTACATCAAGCCATTCGAAGGGCTTTTCGGTGTTATCCCTGTCGAAGCATCCTTCCCCGTTTTCTCGATCAACGGTTCCAACAAGATCACAGAAAAGTGTCCCTTGTCATTTTTCGGCAAAACTACGCCGTTTTTCCTTTTGAAACCCCTAACAACTTTCGACGGCATTATTGGCCTTGACCTGCTAGCTAACGAAGGTGGGGGCTACATTGTCTCTAGAAAGCGAAACACTCACAGTCGGTAGCACTACCGAAACGATCAGGTTCCACAAATGCACAGACGTCAACATACTAACGTTATTGACATCGACGCACCTCCAGCCATAAAGGCAAGCTTCATGCAGATGCTGAAGAAGAGAAATAAGGCGTTCGCCGACCCTAACGGGTCACTGCCTTACAACACTTCGGTCGTGGCCACCATTCGTACGGTCGACGACAAACCAATTTATTCCAATCTCTACCCCTATCCTATCTGTGTAGCCGATTGTCGAATCCGAGGTTAAGAGCCTCTTAAAAGGCAACATCATCCAGAAGTCGAGAGCCATATGACAATCCTATATGGGTAGTCAAAAAAAAGGCACTGACGAAGAGGGCAATAGAAAGAAACGTCTCGTAATGGACTTTCGGAAGCTAAATCAGAAGAAAGTGCCCGATAAATACCCCATGCCTAGCATCACAATACTCTTGGCAAACCTGGGTACCGCCAATTACTTCACAACTCTTGACCTGAAATCCGGATACCACCAAATAACTTTGGCGGAACGCGACAGGGAAAAACTTCCTTTTCCGTAAATGCTGGGAAGTACTAGTTTTGCCGACTGCCCTTTGGGCTAAGAAATGCGGGCAGCATTTTCCAGAGGGCAATCGATGATGTTCTGTGCGAAAAAATCGGTAAAACATGTTATGTCTATGTTGATGACGTTATTTTCCAAGTCTCAGGACGACCACGTTAAACACGTCGACTGGGTACTGAAAAGCCTCTATGAAGCTAACATGAGAGTAGCTAAGGAGAAGTCCTAGTTCTTTAAGACGTGCGTAGAGTACTTCGGCTTTATCGTGACTAGCGAAGGCACAAGGACTGACCCTGAGAAAGTGAGAGCTATCCAGGAGTACGTCGAGCCAACGACGCTATTCGGACTAAGATCATTCTTAGGCCTAGCAAGCTATTACAGATGCTTTGAGAAAGATTTCGCAGCGTTCGCCCGACCGCTTTCGAACATCCTAAAGGGAGAAAACGGTTCCATTAGCAAATATAAGTTTAAAAAAACCCCCATCTCGTTCAATGAGGCGCAGAGACACGCTTTTCAAAAACTAAGGGACATTCTGGCATCAGAAAACGTAATGCTGATATTACAAAAAGCCTTTCGACCTAACAACCGATGCGTCTGCCTACGGCATCGGTGCAGTACTCTCACAGGGGGGTCGCCCAATAACAATGATCTCCAGGAGCCTCAAAGACAGTGAGCTAAACTACGCTACTAACGAGCGGGAGCTTTTGGCAATTGTATGGGCCTTGGGGAAACTGCGCCATTACATTTATGGCGTCAAGGACATAAACGTGTTCACCGACCACCAACCACTCACATTCGCGGAATCCGAGGGAAACCCCAATGCAAAAATTAAACGTTGGAAGGCACGCATCGACGAGATCGGTGCCAAGCTCTTCTACAAACCCGGCAAGGAGAACATTGTCGCAGACGCATTGTCGAGACAGAATATTTGTGCTTTAGAGGATAGCGCGTCGCGGTCAGATGCTGCGACGGTCCATAGTGAAGCGTCAATGACTTACACGATTCACACAACAGATAAGCCTGTTAATTGCTTTAGGAATTAGATCATCCTAGAGCAGGCGCAATTCCCATTGGAACAGGTTTTTGTTCTCTTCGGAGAAAAGACGCGCCATATCATACACTTCCCCGACAAGAACGTTCTCGTAGAGGTCGTTAAGTCCAAAATAAACCCCCAGGTCGTAAACGCGATCCACTGCGACTTCCCAATCCTAGCTTGCATTCAGCATGAACTAGTGAAAGCCTTTCCGTCGACTACGTTCTGGCACTGCAAGAATCTTGTCGCCGACGTTTTCGATGAGACCGAGAGAAAAAAGAGATTGTCGCCATTGAGCACAATCGGGCTCACAGGGCCGCACAAGAAAATGTCAAACAAATCATGTCAGACTACTACTTCCCAAAAATGACTAAGCTCGCAAACGAGGTTGTCTTGAACTGCAAGATATGCTCCAAAGCGAAGTGTGATAGGCATCCCAAAAGACAGGAGCTGGGGCCGACGCCGGTCCCCTCGTTCACAGGAGAGATGCTTCATGTAGACATATTCTCTACAGAGAAGAAGTACTTCCTAACCTGCGTGGACAAATTCTCGAAGTTTGCCATCGTCCAACCGATAACGTCCCGCACTATAGCGGACATCAAAACTCCGCTATTGCAACTCCTAAACATCTTCCCAAATACGAAGCAAATATATTGCGACAACGAACCGTCGATGAGTTCGGAGACCATCAGATCACTCCTCCGGAACAACTTCGGAGTACTCATTGTCAATGCTCCGCCCCTCCACAGTACCTCAAAAGGTCAGGTGGAGAGATTCCATAGCACCCTGGTAGAAATTGCAAGATGCCTCAAAATGGATAGAAGGATCACCGACACAGTCGAACTTTTCCTTCAAGCGACAGCGGAGTATAATAGATCAGTGCACACGGTCACCAACAGAAAACCCATCGACATTCTCCATGCTGTAGTGGCGAATACGAACAAAGAAGTCCAGAACAGAGTGCAAAAAGCCCAGATCGTGCAAAACAATCGGGCCAATCAGGCACGCCAAAACAGTAGTTTCAGGGTAGGCGAGAAGGTGTTAGTTAAGTCCAACAGACGCCTCGGGAATAAGTTGACCCCTTTATTTGTGGAGGAAACAATAGAGGCGGACTTGGGGACAACTGTCCTAATTAGAGGGAGGGTGGTCCATAAGGACAACCTTAGGTAGCTACTCCGACTAGGTTAAGAAACACACTTTGGTGACGGTATTTCTTTTAGTTTTCCTTTTTTATTCTTTTACGTATTTTTATCCACAGGATTGTCTGGGTACTTCAGTTCGTTGCAATAGTATCGGCACGCATCACCGATTACACTCACTCAGATTACATACCAATTACGGACGGAACTGTACTGGTTTGGGACGGTCTTGACTATATCAAACACACGGCAAACTTGACCGAATTCGGTCGCATTGCCGACGAGACCGCGAAAATGACAGATCTTTTCCCTAGATCCCACATGAGACAGCTATTAGAGGCCGACTGTAACCACATTAGGGACATGTTGTCTGATATCGGTGTTCACCACCGGCTGGTTAGGAGCTTAGACTTCCTAGGAACGGCCCTTAAGGTCGTGGCCGGAACGCCGGATGCAGCCGACCTAGAAAAGATTAAATTCACAGAAGCTCAGTTAGTACAGGAAAGCAATAGACAGATTTCTATTAATACCAAGGTGCAGAATCAATTAAATTCCCTCACTAGTACAGTTAATAAGATTCTTAGTATAAAAAAAACCGAAATTATAAACTCAGAGCACCTGTACGAAACCCTATTAGCCAGAAATAGAATCCTTATAACAGAAATAGGGAACCTCATGCTTACAATCACCCTGGCCAAAGCCAATATAGTGAATCCATTCCCGGTTGAGCACAACGGAACAGTACTGCAATTAGCGGACAACATCGTAGCTGAGTGCGACAACCAAGTGTGGGCGCTCACAGCCTGCGTTGCCACAACCATGTCCACCTTCTGCAAGAAGGAGGCGAGGGGTTCCTGCGCGCAGGGACTGCACTCCGGTGGCATCGCTCACTGCATCTCTCAACCAAGCCATCTAGAGCCCATCACCCTCGTTGACGACGGCATAATCATCGTCAACAACAGACCAGCCGTGATAAGCTGTGACTCAGACACGTGGATCACAACCGCCGGGACACAGGTGGTCACCTTCAACGACTTCGCGATTGTCAACGGCTCTCGATTCCGGAATCGCAACAACATCCCACAGCGACTTCCGGGCATAGCATCGGTGCCCGCCCTGAACATCACGGGGCACCAGGCGGTCCTAAGCCTACCATTCCTGCATCAGCTCAGCGAAACCCCAGATCGAACAGGCCACCATGGGCCGGCTAAATCCATTCCTTGCCTTCGGGCTCGGCATTGCCCTATGCGGTGCCGTTGGAGGCATCGTACTTATCAGAGCGCATCTCAGAAGAAGGCAAAGCGCGAGCCAGGTTAAAGAGATAGTCGAGAGGTTGCGAGCGGCGAGGACGACCGCTCTTCAAGAGGGGGAATAGTTAACACTTCCCACCAGCTGCAGAGTATCGGCAGAGTTTCAAAATGGAATTATGCTGATGCCGCACCCAAAGGGGTGGGGGCAGCAACTACATTGTCGCAAGAGTTTCTGCTGAAGAACCGTTGACCTGCACTCGAGTGGCCGGCGGATCATATTCCGCCGTTGCATAAACATCCGCTGTGGAGCTGATGGTCTGCACGAGACGCTGACGGTGCAGAACGTCGGCCCGCTGCTAAGCAGCGCTGCCAAGAGGTTGGGTAGTCTTAAGTAGAATTGTACTTTTGTATCTTTAGGTTAATCAGAATTATTCTCAATCTGAACCGAGCCAGTTGTGCCAAAATAAATAATTAAATCTTAACTCTCGTGTTTGATTGCCGGTGGCCGATGCCACGGTGTTATTAACCTTAGCCGGGAACAAGAACTAAATAATTTATATATTCGTTATCAGCATCAATAGCCGAGTCGATATAGCCATGTCTGTCTGTCCGTCCGTCTGTCCGTCATCATTAGCGCCTATATCTCAGAGACTATTAAAGCTTGAGCAACAAAATTTTGTATCCAGTCTTCTGTGTGATCACACTACTCCAGGTGTATTTCAAAATTTCGCCACGCCCCCTTCCACCCACACAAAGTACAAAAATCTGTGGCATGCACAATTTTTAAGATACGAGAAAACCAAAAACGCAGAAACATGGAAAATTACCGTATCTACCAGATCGCCGGAACTGGATCAGGTCTCATCATTATTATAGCCAGACGGAACAAATAAATTTTGGGTCGCTACGCAACGTCTTTCAAGCGCTTACTCATTCCCTCTCTCTCTCGTACACACTTCCACGTCTCTTGTATGTAGTTATACATGTGTATGTAAAAATGTAACAGCCGATGTAAAAAGTATATGTAAATAAAAATGAAAACACATAAATTCTTAAATATAAAAATACAGCATAGAGTTCGACTTAATTTTTATAAATTTTCTGTTTGGGCCAAAATTTAATTCGTCCGTTTTGCGAACATATAATAAATTACATAAATAGTAATATTTATACATACATATGTATATAGTGACTGAGTACCGTGTATAAAGTAAAGCCGCGGCATGCTTACAATTTCTTCGTACCATCAAGAGAAAGACGTACCGTCAGACTTGCTGACAATTCCTAAAAAATTCTCACTGGCAAATCCAGGCTTGTTAAGATTCAAAAAGTGGACCTGCTGCTAGGAACTGATGTCCCATTTAATATATTGAAAGGTGGCCAATTAAAACAACAAAACACGCTTACTTTGCTACATGATAACCAAGCCCGAAATATTTTCGGTTCGTCATTTGAGGCAGCCAGAAGTCGGAAAACGTGTCGCTATACCATATGACTGCAATAGAAAACTCAATTTTGGTAGAGCCGCATTGTTTTATACCGTATCAATGCGTGAAACGACCTCAAAGTACAACCACTAAGCTCAAAGTGGTCTTCGATGCGTCGTGCAAAACTACGAGCCAAGTTGCGCTCAATGATTTGCTCATGGTTGGAGCAACCATCCAGCCGTGGCTTTATGCCACGTTGCTGAGATTTTGCTGTCGCAAGTACGCTCTTACAGCAGACATTACAAAAATGTACTGTCAAGTCCAAGTTGACGAGGCGCAGCGCCAATTCGAATTAATTATTTGGAGACGGACAAGTTCGTACCCGTTGCAAGTGTTCCGACTCAATACGGTGACTTATGGTACTGCCAGCGCACCATTTCTGGCTGTACGGTGTTTAAAGTATCTGAGCGACACTCATGCAAATTCGCATCCAATTAGCGCAAAGTCTCTTGAGTCAGATTTTTATGTAGATTATCTCCTTACAGGAGCACACACGAAATTATGTTGCGTCAACAATTGGTTGAAATCCTAGAGCCGTCAGAATTTGTGCTGATTAAATGGGCTGCTAACTGTCAACTAGTCGATAGTCAGCAAGATAATATGGTCATTTCGAATGGAGATCAGCAAGATTTTAAAAGTCTTGGTTTGATTTGGAACCCTCAAGCAGACATTTTAAAATATTGTCTGAAACCAGTAATCTTGTCTGAAACCACAAACAAGAGCGCAATAAAGTCTTTCATAGCCAGTTTTTTCGATCGCTTAGGCCTTCTATGTCCAGTAATTACAAATGAAGAGATATTCGTGCGGAAATTTGGCTATCAAGTCTTGGTGGGGTCCCATTCCCTCGAACGTACATAAAAAATGGGAATCGATGGTTTCAGATATGCAAAGTTAGCATGACGTCATGGTTCAACGATTTATAGGATCCAGCGCAAACACTCGATGTGAAATATATGGACGCGTCCACGCGTTCGGGTTTCTCATGCAATTAGAGTTTCCGTTAAATATCTAACGGCAAGATCAAGGGTGGCATCCTTAAAGACCAAAACAATCCCAAGATAAGAGATATGTACCGCTCATCTTTTGGCAAAGTTGTAGGAGAAAGTTTGGTCGATGATAGATTATCCCGTAGGAAAGGTCGTATTGTGCTCAGATTCGGAAGTAGTTCTACATTGGTTACAAACTCATCCCATCTAACAAATTAAATTGGTTTCGAATTGAGTTGCAGAGATACAGGACATTACTTTGATAGCCGTATGGAGACATGTGCCCACCAAAGAAAATCCTGCAGACCTAGTATCTCGAGGATCATCGGTGACCGACTTTAATTCGCTACTATGGTTCAATGGACCGTCATTGTTGCGGCAAGAATCCAAACATTTGCCTCAAAATTCTCATTTACAGTTAACAGAAGCGAATGCGTTATTGGAGAAAAAGAAGGTGGTCACTGGGCTTATCGCGGCCGATGTCGAACCAAATCTCATCCTCACAACCATAGAAAATTCGTCGTCGTATATGAAGTGGTAAGCACAATTGCATATATCCGCCGGTTCATCAATAGAAGGAAAGGAGTCAATTGACGTAGTACATCGTTGAAGTAGCGCATCGTTTCGAACAGCAGTAGATGTTGTTCAAAGAGGCGCATTTTCGCAGGAGATCGACAAAATAAGGAAGTCAGTAAAGTTGAAGGCATCACTTCAAAAACTAAATCCCTTTATGTCGGAAGCATAATTGCTCATTTTCGTTGGTTCGAGTAGGTGGTCTCCTATTAATGCAACAAATTTCAGATTTCTTACTATTGACCTCTTAGGCCGTCAGCCGGCGGGATTTACAGGGGGATCAATGGATGACGGTTTGACTCGCTGATCAGGGCCTGCCCAAAACTCAGGCAGCGGTACCCCATGCCTCAGAATACAGATTTCTCACGGGCAAATCGTCACCTGCCGTAACTGTGCACACCGGCGGAAGTGCGACTATACTCTCCTCGTGAGGACGGCTGGAAGCAGGTCCTGGCACGGTCATGCCTCTGCTAGAATGCTGACAAATGGTAGTCGGGCGGAGACAAGAAAACTCTCAGTAAAATAACGCCATTCCAAGGTGACACTTTCATATGCCGAGAGATGCATGGCCGAGGGTGCTCGGTCGCTAATATATATACTCTGGTTACCTGCCGACCTTCAGTTTAAAGTAGGCTTCCCGAGGCAAGCGGGCTATTCTTCGGGTGACTGACCCTTCTCGCCTAATCGTGGGTTCAAATATGTCGAATTCTACAAAATCAAAAAATACCTCAAAGGAGCTCAATCCCTTTAAATCTGCATCTGGGAAACCAGTGACAGGCAAGATGTGGGAAGAGACTAAGTCGGCCCACGGTCTCGAGGCTGCTAGAGCTGTAAGGAGGGGTCCGAAGAACCAATCGGTCCAATGGGTCATGGGGCCCCAAGGGCGAAATGGTTACTAGGGCGGCTACCAAGTAAAGCGATATCGCGGCTGGCAAGCGGCCAGTAGAAAAGATCCTGCCAAATAACCAGCCAGCCAAAGTGGGTAAGGGCTTAGCAAAAGCTGCTAATAGGGACAGCTTCTGAATTAGTAGAGTATGTAGAGAGTAGAGAAGAGTAGAGAGAGTAGTAGACAATTACGTCGGTCTGCAAAACGCTTTGAAATCCACGGTTGATTATGGAGGAAAAATCGAGCAGATTGGTAGATGTTTACCGAAGCATGTTGTGAAGGCGATATCAAGCTAGAACAAAGATGTTGCAATTGCCGGGTAACCAGGAGCTCAAGACGCTTATGTATGGCGGAGAGCTTTGCAATGCTTCGGTAATTTTCTATGTTGGATCTGGAGCGGAATGATGTATGACTCATTCCAAATGACTGGGAGACAAAAATGTTTCAAAGATTGAAAATAATGGTTAAGGGATGGAATAAGGACTGGGCACAATGTTTTGAAATGCAACTTGGCACTTTATCAGGATCCGCAAAAAACAATTTTTTCAACGACTTCAGGTACAACGCTTTCCTCAAAATATGGTAGAAAAAGGATGTTAGCGTGAGGCAAATGTTAGGGATACGGTGTGGATGCGTTATAGATATGAGAGGAGAGTTTGGATTTCCTATTCTTTAAGTAAAACAAATTCCTAGAGAACCAGGGGGCTTAGACGAAAATGGTACAATAATCTCCGGAACGTAAGTATTAAGGGCAGAATTTTTTAATTTTATAGAACGAATTGACTGTTATGTCAATGTTCGGTAAGGAAAGAATAGTGGACCAATCGACATTCGAGAGGTAAAGGTTTAGATTGGCGAAATGTCAACACAACTAGAACTGGTACATTCTAAAAATATAAGTTAAAGTTAGATAGCGTAGCGTATAAATCTTCAGGAAGTGATAGTGGACAGACCCTGACTACTGTACCTAGAAAAGCATACATAACGAAAATAAGGTCAAGAAGTCTGTTCCTCTTATTTTCAACAGATTCAGTTTGGGCTAACATCCGTTAGCTCATTGATAAAATCGTTATGAGTACTAGGAAGCAATTGGTTAGCGTCATCGCAGGTCAGCCAATAAAGAAGAGGTAAATTAAAATCACCCATGACCACAATCTGATCAGCACAACCTAGCGAAAGCACAAGAGAATGGATAGCAGAAAGGTGTTTCGAGTAAACTTCAGCATCAGATCTGGGAGGAATTTATGAGCAGGTAAAATAGATAAATAAAATACCAAAACGGACTTTGACTGCCATAAACTCAATCAGTTTTGACTCCAATTAGACTCCAGTATAAGATGCACGGACCATTTGTGTACGTTCTGATAGTGAATGGAAAAATGGTTAATTAGTTTTTTGAATTGGCAGTGCCGGTAACATTGGGACTCTGATTGGAATCTTTTCTTAGAAACTCGTGCCACAGGCCGAACAGAGGGTTCAAGTGATCTAGCAAGGTCAGAATCAGTGACGAAAATCCAAAAGGAGGAAATATTACGCTTATGTTTAAATGAAAATTTGGATTGTTCCCAAAGCGAGCGTTAAGCTTAGAGAAAAGATGACGCTTAACATCATCTGTTGTGGCGTCAAGATTTAGTCGGGAAACGAAAATTGCTTTTTGAGGAACCACACCGAAAACACTAGTTAACAAGACATTTTCGCTGTCGCCCAAAATGGGTTTTTCTGATAGATTTCAATTTTGTTGAATTTTTTATGGTTTAGTTTTTTTTTTTAAGAATTGTTGAATAATTTGGTATTTTCACATAATTTAAGTTTCTTATAACTGGTTGTACTGAACTTTTCAGTTCTATAAAGCTGACAGATGCAGCTATAAGCCGACCTAGATACTTTATAGCTGTAGCTTAACGTCTGGAAGATTTCAAATTCAAATTTCATAATTTCATTCTTGCGGTATTTTTTCTCTAAATTTTAAGTTTGAAATCTAAAGAAAAGTCGAAAAAAAAACCTTTTAGTTTTAGATATACAAATTAATTAGGCGTCGTCTAAGTTATCGTTTTTAAGAATCGACCGCAAATTCTAGATAATTAGTTAGACGTGCTCCAATTTCTTTGGGAAAAGAATGCAAATAAATAAAAAAAATCAAAAGTCGTTTAAATATTTCTTTTTAGTTTAAGCAATGTTCTGCAGTGGCAGATCGGAATATTGCCGTCGCTGCGATCTGTTAGGCATGCCTCAACCTTTTATATATTTTCGAATCGTTGAGCCAAATTAAATACATATTTGTTGTTTATGTTGACGAAAATAAGAGCACACATTTGATGTTTGTTGTTGTCAGCTGTGTTCTCCATGAATGATACATGGTGGCCTGTGGGAAAGTAAAACAAACAAAGTAATCCAAATATACTAGAAATTATTGTTAATTTTTGTTTGAAGTTTAACTATGCACAGTTAAACTGTAACGGCTAAAATTAACTGCTACTGTAAACAAATTAATCGAAGGGACTATGGCAAATACCCGTTGGGGCTGATTATTGACTCAACAGCCGATATGGTCCAACCAATAGCCAAATTTAGATTAGAGAAAAGCCAGTAGCCGAACAATTCCCAATTAGAGCTATTTAAATTCAGTTATTGATTAAGATTATTTTGACCTAATTAGAACTAGTATCAAAGGAAAACAGATGGAAAAATTGGTTTTAGTTTCGGCAAAGGCTACGGAAAGATTTATAATCAGAGTAGTTAGAAAGATAGAGTTGGCGATGAAGAGGAAAGTAATGCCTAGTTGGGCGGGAAGGGACAGCAATACTTATAAGGCTGATGAGGGCAGTCGATTCGACCTCACAAGAGAGAAGCTTGTAGAGGAAAAGTACTCCATGGCAGATTCTTCGGGATTTAATAGAGTGGAGGTTAATTTGGCGCAACCTACTTTCATATAAAGGGAGGTGGATCGAAAGGTCCCAATTGAGTCCGCGGGGAGCAAAGATGAGGAACTGTTTTTGTACTGATTCGAGCATATCCTGACATTTTTGGTAGTGAGGAGACCAGACACAAGAACCATATTCCAAGATAGGCCGGACCAGAGAAACGTACAGAAGTTTTGTTGTATACGGGTCTGTAAATTCCTTAGACCATCTTTTGACAAATCCTAGGACTCCTTTGGCTTTGTTAGAGATAGTAGAGATGTCAGAGTTGAAACAAAGATTGGGTATAAAGGTAATGCCCAAGTGGTTCACTTTGAAGAGGCGTTGTAGGATAATGTTATTGATTGAGTAATCGAAAATGTAACGCTTATTGCGGTGAAAAGTCATGATATTGCATTTTGAAACACCTAGAGGTAGAACGTTAATTAAGCACCAATTGTTAAGAGCGTCAAGATCCGATTGTAAAGAGAGCAGAGACAAGGGGTCACTGTAGGCAAAACATAACTTAACGTCATCAGCATACATTAGGACACGGGAATGAGATAACATTTGAGAAAGATCGTCAAGGGACCCAGATGGCTACCTTGAGGAACCCCCGATGAGACTATAACAGGTTTAGAGAGAGAGGAGTTAAAGCAGAAACGTTGAGAACGGTCACAAAGGTAAGAATTAGTCCAGTAAAGAAGCTTAGTCGGAAACCCTAGAAGAGAAAGTATATGAATAGGTAGATAATGATTGACGGAGTCGAAGGCTTTACTAGAGTCAGTATAAACGACATCAGTTTGACACTGTTTAGTAAATCCCGAAGTTAGGTTAGGTTAGGTTACAGCGGCTGCCAGACTCACCGAAAGCCTAGCACACTTAGGCCGTTTCCGGCTCGTTGTGGTACCGCGGGGGAATCTTCCCCTTCTCGCGTTGTGATACCTAGGGATCAACAGTTGTCCCAGCCTGCAGCTCTTATGAAGTTAGCTATATGGTACATATGGGACATATGGTGGACATTACCGAAATGTCTAATATGAAGGGCGAGCCCAAGTGCTGCAGCCTTCTTCTGCTGAGAGCTAGGCAAGAGCAGAACAGTTGTTCCACCGTTTCCTCCTCTTCCTCGTCTCTGCAGCTACGGCAAAAATTATTGTATGGGGCGCCCAGTCTATTAGCGTGGGTACCTATTAGCCAGTGTCCCGTTAGGGAGCGGATGAATGCGCTGCACATTCGTACTGTTTCCGAGTTATTCGATACTGATTGGTACTGATTGCCACTTGTCTATTAGTCGCTTATATTGCTCCTTTATTATGAGCCTTCATGTGGCCAACGTCATAAGAGAATCTTCTTTATCTTGGAGAAGGGGGATTGTAGTGCCAAGTCTGGCCCACTCGTCTGCAATACAGTTGCCTTCGATGTCCCGGTGGCCCGGGACCCATATAAGGCTGATAACAAATTGCTGAGCCATATCGTGAAGAGATTTGTGGCAATCTGCGACGGTGGCCGAGTTTGCGGAGATCGCATTAAGCAATTTGATTGCAGCTTGGCTATCACTGTAGATATTTACGCGGGTTACCATGGCGGTAGTTTCCTGAAGGCAGTTCAGTGTATTCTTGATTGCAATGACCTCCGCTTGGAAGACGCTACAGTAATCAGGGTACGTAAAGGAGTGCCTAATGTTTAGCTGTTCGGAGTATATTCCTCCTCCGGCTCTGTTGTTCAGCTTTGACCCATCTGTGAAGATGTTTATGGCCCCTTCTCGGCCTGGGATGTGAAGGATGATTACATTGATAGGGGTGTCTGTGTATTTCCTTCAGACACAGTAGTCCGTTTTCATGGGAACGTAACTGCTGTTTCGTATTGAGGAGTGACCTGTGTGCTGTGGAGCCCATTGGTCGGAGTCTCTCATACATATTGCTGCCATCTGTGCCCTTTCCTTCCCTGCAAGGGCAAGGCTGGAGTGGTGCGAAGAGCTCCGCTGATGCAGAGGGCGGCTGTTCGTTGAACTTTGTCGAGCTGCCTGGTGATCGTTCCTTTTGATAAGGCCGGCCACCATACTGTAACTCCATAACGTATTATTGGCCTAACTATAGCTTGATATAACCATTGGACTATACTTGGGTTCATGCCCCATTACAAGCCAACAGCTTTTTTGCAAGTGTAGAGGGCTATCGTGGCTTTCTTCACTCTGTCTTTGATGTTCAGGTTCCAGTTTAGCTTTTTGTCAATTACCAACCCTAGGTAACGGGCACTGTCGCTAAAGGAGAGCCTGCGTCTATTTAATATGGGGGGGCTTAGAGACGGAATAGCACAAGTTCTGTCTTTGAGGAATTTACTCCAAGACCTCGCAATTCTGTCCATCTTGACAGTCTTGCGAGCTTTGCGGTCATTAAGTCGCAGAGTGTTTGAGGGTACTTACCCGAGAAGATAATTGCCACGTCATCCGCGTATGCCACGACTTTACAGCCCCCCCTTTCCATGTCGCATAGAATCTTGTTGACTGCTATGTTCCATAAAAGGGGGGATAGGACGCCACCTTGCGGTGTGCCTCTACTGACATAACTTGTCTGGGTGGACGATCCCATCGATGATGTCACCGTCCTACATGTGAGCAATTGATCAATGAGCAACACCAAGTGAAAAAAAAAACTACCTTCAATACCGTACCCAAAGTTCGCCAAACTCTTCAAGCTACCCTCGCACACGCACTGCAGCTATGTACCAAAAAACGCCAAGCTTGCTTACCCAAACACACAAACGCCCTGGCGCAATATGTGAACAAACAAACGAAAGCGACCGAAAGTGAGCAAGCCCGATGCTCGCTGCTGACATTTTGTTCGGGGGATCAAAGAGTAAGTGAGAGAATTTGGCGCGAGAGCACGCACAAGACGAAATTAATACAGGCGCTCGAACCAAGCTGACCTGTATGGTATGCCAAAGCGGGGGAAAAGAGAGTAAGCGGTAAATTTGGTGCGAGCGCTCGCACACACAAACTAATATGTAACCGATGCAAGCACAGAGCGAGCAAGGTTAACGAACGCACGAAAAATCAGCCGCTGGTGCCCAAGAACCTTTACCAAGCGTTGCGTGTATGTGCAATTGCAAACAGATGTCTGTACGTGTATGTATGTACATATATTTATATTGTATTTTACGTAGCGGTTAAGTCAAAGCGAACAATCGAAAAGACACTGCGACGCTTTGCGATTGCACAAACACACGACCAATGTTATTAAATGCACTAGATAGACCACCGTTTATGATGTATATATATTATATTTGGATATAGTTATATAAATTTTTAATATGTACATATATGTATGTTGCCGCTTTGGTTATGCACATTAAGTGGTGGTCAGCATGAGCATACGTATATATGGCGTAGGTATGTTCGATGAATTCGAACTTATGTACATATGTTTGTACACACGTATACTTGCGACACTTTCACTTAATGCACATTAATTTGGCCAAATAAGGTATAAAAGGAAGGTGCCAGAAATTGAGCTGTGTTCTCTGTGTTTGACTGTGTTAGCACATACACACGCACATATGTATATCACTGCAGTTGATCGTTTTGGTCGGACAAGCGAACAATATACTGCGACACAACGTAATTCAACCGGTGATGCTCAATTTTTGGCACAGAATACCTGTAAACTTTCTAGCGAATCTAGAGAAAGTGATCGTCCTTTTTTATGGTCCATCAGCCCTTCAAATTCGGCAGCGTCCCAGATGGCGAGGGTCCAAAAGGGCACGTCTGTGGCTTCAAATTCGGCAGCGTCCAAGATGGCGAGGGTCCAAAAAGGCACGTCTGTGGCACGATTCAAATGGCAACTCCTTGGCGCTTTTTCACACGCGAGCCTAAGCCACCACTGAGCGAAAGAAAGCACCCTGCTCGGGCGCCAATGAAAAATTTCTAAGCTTTTTTAGACTCCACAGACAAACTAAATGAATTGAGACGCGGTTTTTCTTTGAGTATTTGAATTTATTGGCAACAAACGAGTTCAGTGGCTTTGGGCGTACTTCGACAAGTGAAGTGACGTCCCATTCCACTCTTCCCACGAACCATCGTCAGAACAAAATCTTTGCCACGAGGCCCTTTCTGCCTGTCTGATTTCTTTCTTGTGTAGGGCCAGAATATTTTTATAATCTGCCCAGTGTTCTTCCTCGTTAGCGCTTTTGGCCCTGTTACTGAAGCCAAAGTTCAGCTCGTCGCTTTTAGCCTCGATTGGGGCTAAAGACTCCTTATTGAGGATTATCACCGCCTGGTGCATCGGACCTTGTGTCGCCTCAACCTTTACTACCCTCCAATCGGAGGTGGGTAGTTCCGGGTTGCATCGCTGCAACATTTTTAGGATGCGCTCCGGCTCCTTTATGGTGGCGGGCACCCAAACTCTCACTCTAGGCCTACTGGGCACCTCGCTCCAGTCGACTGCGACGAGCTTCGCCCCTGGGTATACCTCTCCGACTTGCGCTACCGCTGCTTTGTACAGCTGGACGGAGCGCTCGTCTTCGCAGGCTATTATTTTGATACAACCCTGGTACCACCCCATGTCTTTACAGACTGGAGGGGGGCCGGGTTGCTTGTCCAGAAGGTCGAAGCAGCGGTCGGCCAGTGCCGCTTCCACCCACTTCCACTGGTTTCTGGGGATCTTGGAGTCCAAGCTGCCTTTATCGTGCTGTCGTTTTGCCGACGGAGTATGTTGCCAGCACTCGTCGATGGCAACTCGACCCCCGTAGCCTTATCAGCGGGCAGGGCAGCCGCAGGGTTGCAGAGCCACTCCACCAAGGTATCGGTTTTGGGAGGCGATTTGCCACCCACCCCAGAACTGGGATGGGACCCCTTAAGGTTAGCCCTATCGTCTTCCACCGCACAGGTTTTACCTGCTATATCGCGGGTCAGGCCAGGCCTTTGGGCCGATGCCTTTCCCTGAATGGGATTACTCCCAGTTTGCAGTTGGGGAGCGCCAGACTCGTTTTTGTTTTTGTTTTTGGTTTGTTGTTTATGTTCTATATTTGATCCTACGATTTGCAAAGAAAGTGGCGGTCCGTCCGGGCAGAGATTCACGTTACCCGGATAAGGCATCATTAGAACAGGGGGCTGCCAAGTCTCTGAGCTCTCCGTTAACGACTGGGCTAGTTTTTATACCGGACCCCCGGTCGAATAACACACTTAGTCCGGCCCGGTGTGAGATGAGTGTGGGGGTTGGGATGTGGGTAGGTAATGTGTAGGGGTGGGGGTGTGTGAGGCGAGGCGTTCCCTAAGGGATGACCGCTTATTCGCAGCTGGCCTACCTTAAAGGGTAGGTCATTCGCAATCCGCAACCTGCGACCCGTCCGATGGCCTCAGCTAGGCCTCCTCCGAGCCATCTCACATGCTCGTCAGACCAGAAATCCCGCAGTTACAAAGGTGGAAAATTCAAGGAGATTAGTAGAAACTGAGCGACGTTTAATGAATCCATGCTGTGATTCAGAGAATACAGAACAACAAAAATGTTGCAGCTGAGAAGTGATGATTTTTTCGAAGAGTTTGGGAATGGCAGATAAATTGGAAATACAGCGGTAGTTAGAGACATCAGATTTAGATCCCCTTTTATGAATTCTTTCCAGACGGTGGGAAAGTCACCAGTCTCGAGAGACAAGTTGAAGAGTTTTAGGAGAGGCACACAAAGATATTCTGCACAAAGTTTAAGAACAACGCTCGGAACCGAGTCTGGCCCAGTGTAAAACGAAAACTTACACGATTGTAAATTGGTTAAGAGACCATCATAGTCGATGAAAAGGGGACAGACCCAACTAGAACTTTAAAGGGATAGGATATGAGTAACTGGTATTAAAGTCGTTTGATGATACTATGATAGGGGAAGGATAATGGAAGGGATAACAACGTTGGAAAAAGGAAGCAAACAGGTCAACAACATCACAAACATTATCAGCTTTACTACCATTTAAGTGTAGAGAAGAATGAAATTGGGAAGATTTACGTTTAGTTTAGTTAACAAACCTGAAGAGTTGTTTAGGGTCGCGCTTAAAGTTAAGCTTGCATTTAGTCAAGTATCTATTGAAGCACAATGTATTAAATAAGGAAAATTTCGATTTAGCAATTGAGTACTTTGAAAAGTCTGATTGCAAACTTGATTTTTTAAACTTCTTGTACATACGGGATTAAAAATTCTTTGGATTTATTAATCTCGGGGTAAACCAGATATGATCAGAAAGATTTCTGAAGGAGGTGACTAAAGGAACATGCGTGGGAAAGATGGAAAAATAGAGCTATAGAATACTTTACTGGCAGACTAAATTTTCTGGAAATCGTCAAGGAATGACCAATCAATCTGAGATAGGGCAGTATTAAAGGAGAGAAAATCTGCCTTTCTTAAGCAATAGATTTTCGAAGGCTTAATGAACGACTTTATATGGCCTGTAGAAGGCAACAGGAAATCAATACAAAGTGTGGGATGGTATGGGTCTTCAGGGAATGATAGGGGTGATCCTTACTTACCAAAGTGCTCGAAGAATCGGTAGTGAAGACGAGATAGATAGTGAGGTAGTGAAGACGAGATACATATGTTATTACGTATTCCATTAACCTGGCCCAACGATAGGTTAGGTTAGGTTGCACCGGACGGCCCTCTACGGGGCCTATCATAGGCCAGAATGGCCCTTAGTCATCCGGATCTTTGTATGAACCTTACGTGGGTGTTCCTGAGATTCTGAAGTCCCCCAAAATCGAGGTGTTTCTGGCAAAGGCAAGCAGTTTCCATGGCGATTGCTTGGAGACATCCTCCAGTGATGCCAGCATCGGTGCGCCCAGGTATATGTGCCCAGGTTGCATGTGACGCAGCCAGGCAGTGGCCTGTTAGTATGCCCACTAGCAGTCTGCAATCCTTCCGTGGAAGGTGCAGCAGGTAGTGGCTGAGTTTATCGTTCCTTGCACATGATTTTCAAAGTTCTGCAGGTGGTGGTGTTCTTCCACCCGCTGTCTGTCTTCATTTTGCCCTGTTTCTCCAGGCCACTTTGTAGCGTCTTTAGGGAGACCGGCACGCTTTCCGTCCTCTCGTTAATTAGCCCGACGCCTTCCTTAGCCAGAACGTCCGCCGCTTCTGCCTGGAACATGCTGCATCGGTCGGGTAGCTTATACGACGCCCTTATTTCAGGGTTCGTACAGTATAGGCCAGCTCCTACTTTTTCATTCATCTTGGAGCCGTCAGTGTATATGTTGAGACATCAGAGCGGGTGACAGGCCCCATGTGCAACTTCGCATCTTTTTGGATGCATAAAGTGCAGTGGTGGCCTTTTTCACCCTTTCCACTACATTGGGTCTCCATGCCAGCTTGCTGTCCAGTACTGTGCCAAGGTATTTGACTTGTGTTTTCGGGGTTAGCCTTGTTTGATCGATTTTCGGGGGGATCCATGACGGTACCTTGTACCTCTTGGGGAAGAGGATGAGGTCCGTCTTATCCGCGTTGATACTGAGTCCTACTCCATCTGCCCTCTCACATATCTCCCTGAGTGTTCGTTCCATTATGGAGCTGAGAGTCGATGGACATACACCCGTGATAAGTATGCTTATGTCGTCCGCATAGGCTGTTATTTTTGGGGCCTTCCTTTCGAATCTCCTGATGAGGTTGTCGACCACCAGGTTGCACAGGAGAGGTGACAGGACTCCACCCTGGGGTGTGCCCCTGTGTGCACCTCTGACCATGGAGGCGGTGCCCCACTCTGATTGCACCCGTCTACAACTTAGATGGTTTTTTATCCAGAGGTTGATTGACGGGTGGGTGCTGGTTGCTTCTAGGCAGTCTATTATGGCTTCTGTAGCGACGTAATAAAATGCTCCGAATATATCTACGAATACTCCAAGTGTATATTTCTTAGTGTTGAGGGCTTTCTCGACGGTAGCTACTAGCGAGTGTAGTGCTGTTTCCACCAATTTCCCCTTGGTGTAGGCATGCTGGTTGGTTGACATCAGTCCCCTTATTTCGGTTCTGATGTGTAGATCCAGCAACTTTTCTAATGTTTTCAGTAAGAAAGAAGTTAGGCTTATCGGTCTGTAGTCCTTGGGAGTCCAGGTGCCTTTATGCCCGTGAAGGAATCGATTTTCTTTGGGGTTATTAGGTCTGTTGGGGGTATTTGTTCCTCAGTTGCTAGGTCCTGATGCGTTTCAGAATCGGTGCATCCTGGGAAGTGAGCCTCCATCAGTGCCGTTAGGGCTTCTTTGCTGCCCTCCGACCACTGTCCGTTGTCCAATTTGAGTTGACTTTGTACTGTGGGTTGCTTTGACAGCAGCTTCCTCAGTCTAGCCGTTTCAGGCACTTTCTCAATACTGGAGCAGAAGTTTCGCCATGAGCTGCGCTGTGCCCTACGTATTTCCTTCTTGTACTCCCTTAATAACGTCTTGTATTCCTCGTTGATGTTCTCGTTGTTCGCTAGTTTAGCGAGCTTGAAAAATTCCATGAGGTTATTTCTTTGTAGAGAGAGGTCTCGATTCCACCAGGGTGGTTTGGACTTCTTTCTTGTTCTGAAGGGTGGGCATGCTGTGTGGTATGACTCTAGTAGTTCCGTAGATAGGGTCTCTAGGGACTTCTCTATATCTTCCGCGGATTTCACTGAGCCCGAGCTCGAGAGTTTCGAAGTGATTGTCTTTCTAATCTTCTCCCAGTTTGTGTTCCGGGGGTTGCTATAGACTTTCACCTTCGGAGTGTATTCAAATTCGCACTTGAATTGAATGTACCTGTGGTCTGAGAAGGAAGGTCGTTCGAGGACCCTCCATCCAGAAATGTAGGTACTCTTTCCCGTTACGAGAGTTAGATCTAGTACGTTTGACGAGGTGGGACCAACTTAAGTGAAGTCCTCGCCCACGTTTGCTACATCTATGTTATTTGTTAATATAAAGTCTAGGAGTGACTCACCTCGGTCGTTAATGTCAGGGCTTCCCCACACGCTATGGTGGACATTAGCGTAGTCTTTGGAGTCGGCTTTTTCCACCAGACTCCTTAGTTCTTTTGGCGGTGCGGACCTGTCGTGTGCCATGTAGCAGGAAGCTACCAGAAGGCGCTTCTCCTCACTTTCCAGCATAACTACTGTCAGGTCGTCTGTGCTGTAATGGAACATAAGGTAAGCGTGGATTCCTTTCCGTACTAGTACGACAGTTCTATTCCTGCTTACCGGTGTTGGGTAGAATGAGCTGTAATTTAGACCGGCCACCGAATTGCCTGAGCTATCCAGGGCTCCTGGACCAAAGCTATGTCAGCGGGCGCTTGCTCCATGGCAATGTGGAGCTCCGCTGATACTATCTTGCTCTTATGCAAGTTGAGCTGCAGCACACTCAGTTTCATGAGCAGCTGTCTCCCCTGCATGCGACGGGTTGACTACAATGGTCAGGTCACCGTCTTCTTCCAGCGTGTCGTCTATCGCCAGACTCTGGGCGGCCTCTACAATGGTGTCCAGACCGAGGTCCTTTTCAACCTCGCCTGCCTGCAGGGTACCTTTTTCCCCGGGCTGGCGCTTTTTGAGTCGTAGTGGTATACACTATCTGGGGTATAGAATGTCTTCAGTTACTATGTTGATCTGGAAGATCACATGCTGGCCCCCCTCGTTGTACAGTGGGCTACCAGCATGCAATACCGTCCAGTCAGCAGTTGGTACTTCATGGTTTTGCCGTTGAAGGAGCTTCAGCCCACGGTCGCCTTGGATGGTGATGGGAAAGAGTTTATTCGAATTTGGTATGGACGGGATTAGCTCCCTGTCCACTACCTCCATCTTGGCCTCCTCCCACATCGCTTCCAATTGACAGACCGTTTGCGTCAGCCACTTTAGCGTCAAGATATCATTGCACTTCAGAACTATCAGTCACGCGTGGACCTATTTGCGCTGCGCCGCTGTCATCCATCCATCCCATTCTCATCATTCCTGTCGATGAGAGCTACGATCAGGTGTCTCGTGACCCCTGATTTGCCAATTTAGGCGGAGGTTCCGCTATCTTGGGCCCGCGTTGCCGCTTGCTCGCTGGAGTGACGGCATTATCGGTCGAGCGCTGCCTTTTGGTAGCAAGCAACTCTTCCACCTTGTTGGCGTGTTGGCTCGTCGACGCTTTCATCTGTGGCACCTGCGCGTAGTATTTACGGCCCTCCTCTACCTACAGCTCGGCCCAAGCTAGCTTAAATTTCTCCTCCTGGGAGATATCCGCCTTGCCTTGGAGCCTGCCTACTATCTTGAGGGCCGCCTTGTATTGGGATTTGGCCTTCATTCCCTCCCTCGAACGATTCGGCCCTTCCCTGCGCAGGGAGCTGGTGCCTGGTTCAGGCGAGCGAAGAAGGCTTTCTTCTTCTGTCCTGCTGATAAATAGCACGCTCTCCAGGTCCGAGTCTGCCTCGACAATGGCACCTGCGCGGCTCATCTTACAGCGGGGGGTTGTGGCAGTTGTACTAAAACTGACGTGACCTTCTACCGTCACGTCCGAGGTGTGGCCACTGGCGACACGCAGAGAGGATTGCTCTTCCCCGTGACCGCCGGTGGTAGCAGCCACGCTTCCCACTGACATCCCAACCCGTGCTTCATCCTTTTTCGCCTCCATAACTGGCCGGAAGGTCCATACGTGGTTGAAGTTTTTCGGGGGGACCACCCCCTAGCGTTTTAGGCCTACCCGCCAGGCACCTCTAGCCATGGCCCTGACCCCGCTCCCCCTAACCCGGAGGTCAAGCCGATGAAGTCAGCTGTGCGAACTGCCGATGGTAAAAGCCAGGTCATCCTAGGTAGGATATCAACGACTATTAGTTTTCGTGGCAACTCCAAACGGATATGTCTGAATCTCGTTGTATCTGTTGTTGTATCTGGGCATCGATTTTTGGAGAAGTTTACCGTACTTTTTAATGAGCAAAGCGAACATGAATTCTTTGGCGGCTTTGAGCGTCGACAGCCCGATGCAAATACCTTTGTCAGAATGGGAGCGAAAGGAACTGGAAGCCACTGTGCGATTTTTCCCCTCATTTGCTGAAAAGGAGTTAGGACAGACAAGCTGGCTTGCTCATGACATTGAGGTTGCTGAGGCTCGGCCAGTTAAATAACGACACTATGCCGTGTCGCCGGCGATCGAAAAGTTGATGTACGAGGAGTTAGACCGGATGTTGGCCTTTGGCGTTATTGAGGAATCGGATAGTCCGTGGTCTTCTCCTGTCGTGATTGTTCGCAAGCCAGGAAAAGTTCGCCTTTGCCTCGATAGTCGTAAAATCATTGAAGTAACTCGATGGCATTTTGAGTAGGCTGCCAAAAGCGCAGTACATTTCAAGTATTGACCTTAAAGATGCGTACTGGCAGATTCCGCTAGCCTCAAGGGCTCGGGATAAGACGTCCTTTACCGTGCCTGGCAGGCCGCTGTATCAGTTTACTGTGATGCCTTTTGGGTTGTCTAATGCTTCCTAGACTATGTCCAAGCTGATGGACAAAGTCATCCCACCATCTCTGCGAAATGAGATCTTCATTTATCTCGACGACTTATTAGTGATTTCGGAATCCTTCGAGAAGCACATGTCTGTGCTTAAAGCGCTGGCCGACAGGTTGGTTCAAGCTGGTCTGACGATAAATGTCGAAAAAAGTAAATTTTGTCTGAAGGAGGTAAAATACCTAGGCCATGTTATAGGGTATGGGACGATACAAACCGATCCCGACAAAGTGGCCGCTATTCGAGAGTTTCCAGTACCTCGGTCGGTGAAGCAAGTTCGGAGGTTTTTGGGAACCACTGGTTGGTACCATAAATTTATCAAAAACTATGCCGGAATCGCTGCTCCGATTTCCGACACGCTGAAGCAACGTCGATCCTTCGTATGGTCCGACGAAGCGCAAATGGCTTTTGAGGATTTGAAGAACCAAATGTGTGAGGCTCCAGTTCTACATAGCCCTGACTTTGACCTTCCATTTGCCATTCATTGAGATGCCAACCACACCGGAGTTGGAGGCGTGCTAATGCAAACGGATAGCGATGGTAATGACGTCCCCATAGCAGTCATGTCTCGTAAGCTGAATCAGTGTCAACAAAACTATTCATTCACGGAGAAGGAGTGTTTGGCGGCCATGATGTGCGTAAAAAAGTTCCGAGTTTATGTAGAGGGCCATGAATTTGCCATCCATACTGACCATGCTTCCTTGAAGTGGTTAATGTCGCAGACGGATCTAAGTTCTAGGTTGGCAAGGTGGGCCCTCAAACTGCAAGGGTTTGATTTTAAAATTGTTCACCGCAAAGGAGCCACAATATTGTTCCGGACGCTCTGTCACGGGTGCATATAGAGGACTTATCTGCCTTCAGCTGCGATGGTTTAATTGACCTGCACTCAGATCACTTCAAGTCAGCAGACTACTTGCGTCTGATACACAAAATCGAATCCAATCGGACACCGATGCCAGACGTCAAAGTGGTAGACAATTTGATATAAAGGCGGGCAGAACACGCAGCGAGCGATCGAATCGCGGATGACTTGTGTTGGAAATTGTGGGTCCCCAAGGAACTAGGGACGGAAATATTGAAGCTGAATCACGAAGAGTCGTTGGCTGCTCACAGTGGCATTAATAAAACCTTGGAGAAGATCCGACGTTATTATTATTGGCCGAATTTGGTGACGGATGTACGATCGTTCATTAATAGTTGTTCGATCTGCAAGTGTACCTAGTACCCCAATCGTGCGTTACGACCCCCGCTAGCTCCAGTAAAGGTAACTCAACGAGTTTTTCAAAAATTGTTCATCGATTTCTTGGGTCCGTATCCTCGAAGCAAATTGGGAAATATTGGTATTTTCGTCGTGTTGGCCCATCTGTCCAAATATCCATTTTTGAAACCCGTTAAAAAGTTTACTGCGGATGCGATAACGCGTTACATGGAGGAAGAGATATTCCATAGTTTTGGGGTGCCCGAAGTCGTCGTGTCCGACAATGGAGTATAATTTAAGTCCCACCATTTCAAGGCCTTGTTAAAAAAATACAATGTGCAGCAAACCAAACTGGACCCAAACTTTCTTTCTCCTCGTGGCCTCCGAACAGTGCGGTTGTGGAATTGACAAAAAAAAAAAAACAAAAAACAATTTTTTTTGTGTGATAAAGTGTCAACGCGTAGCACCCACACCGTGGAACCGACAATTTTTGCCCATCATTTGGGTGAGTACCTGTCTTCGGCAGTTATATTGGGTTCAAGCGTAGATCAATAGTGCTGATCTTACGTTGGGTGTTTCGTTTTGATAGTACGACCCCCCATTGGCCATCCAAAAGGGCTTAAGCTGTTCGTACCCTGGTACCGTATTGGCCCAACAGAAATTTGGAGAAAGCGAAACACGCCGAATATTGCAACCCAGCCTGATAATTATTGTGGTGCCATTCCCAACCGGGTAAATATGTGCTCTCGCTGTAGTGAGGAAAAGAAATCTTCATGTCCTTTTTTTTTGCAATTTTTCCGTTTGTTACCAAAATTTAGAATTGGCACCTAATTTGGAGTCGCATTTCAAATTGGTTCGAGTGCAGCATACGTATAAAGCTGCAGACAGAGCTTTAAGCCCCACCAACAACCAGCTAATCGCAGAGTCGAGCATTGAACCTGGGCCGCGCAAGGCGATAGCAGCTGAGTGTCACCATCGGCTTAATGCGGCGAAAATTGCCGTGCCGGCCGTTAACAGTTTAGAGAAAACCCGGTCGGGGGAGCCCACCCAGGATTAACCGTGGCTATGTCAAACTAATTTTCTGTTGTACCACGTGTGAACATAACCCCCCTGTGACCCCTTTTGGTACCGGCTCGAAAAGAAAACACTGTGTGGTTGTCAAGTGCTGTGCTCTAACCGCCCTATTATTTATGTGTTAAATTTAAATGTATTAAGTGTATAGGTGTTAAAAGAATCAGTTTTTTGTGTCCTTCGGAGGCATGAGCTCTTGTCCGTGTGCGCCAATGTCGTGGCGAGGAACGTAGAGAGAGGTGAACGCATTCATAGTTTCCCAGGGACGGCTCTCTCCCATGATCTTGGCCATTTTTTTTTTTGTGTTAATGCCCCCTTGTTTCGGAAAAAAAAGAAAATCGAAGACTAAAAGAGTTATGCTAAATTAATGCAAAAGAAAAAAGTTATATGGTCAAGTCAGAAGTGAAGCTTATGAAGTTGGAGTTAATAAAGTTTCCGATCGGCGGTGTCACGTCAAAGAGATTGTGACATGCAGCGCTAGTTGCATGTATTTGTTTTTGGGCTTTCAGCTAATCACACACACACCGAGTCGCCCAGCTACGAAAGATCTTTCGCCGCGGTAACGGAATGCAAAACAAAAGCAAAAAGAAATGTGTAAGTGAGCTTATTTTCTTATTATATTTTGCCGCCCGTGTTAACTCCGCGATAGTGGAGAAAAGTTCTGCTAGAGCTTTTCTGCCAGAGCCGTTCGCCGGCCGCTGACCTCCGGCTGTTAAAGCTTTCACAGCTGATTTGCCTTCTGCATTCGAAATTTAATAATTAAAGAAAGTTGGCTAACTAATTAATAATCAATGGCCGGGGTTGTCGAGTAAAGTCATCCGTCTGAATTATATCGCCTTATATTTACATATTTCTGTCTAAGGAAAAATATTTTTCATATATCGCTTTATAACTTAATAAGTAATTACGTGTAGCTATGTTTATTTTTATCATTATATATCCATCTGTATAACTAAATAACTATAAATATCATTATATGCTAAAATTTACCCCTCTTAATAATGTCCCTCCATATATATGTTGTCCTATCCTAAGTTTTCTTTTGTTTTAGTCGATTTAATTTTGGTGGTAGGAGAAAATAGTAATTTTAGGAGCGAAGCAAGTAGCTGAAAGGTATAGAACCCATACCCATGTCCGACCAGATACCAGCCGTCAAAACAAACGCGTACACCTTTGCACAGCTAACCGTCCATCTGCTTCATAGCCCGAAGATTCTCTTCGTTACATGCTACACACGACCGTCCGCAATGATATATCGATTGATCTGGTATATTGATTGATCTGCGTGATTGAGTTTGGAAAAAAAAATGCCGTTTACCGAACACGAAACAGTTCCTCGCAAGTTGAAGTCACCAAGAACTATCATATGATCTTTATCTGATAGCGAGGAAGAAACCGCGCCTTAAGCGGACAATTGCTGCTTCTAGAACCGATATCTGCAGAAGGTGAAATAGTTATGAAAATAGAAAAGGCAGGAAAAAAAATCAGTTTTGCGCGCAGAAATTTCAGTTTTTGTTGAATCTGGACTGTAAACTGTTCCGACGTGAAGTTTGAGTCCACTGCAATCAAAACCTCTCCTGCTCGTCGAGACGAACGGTCATTTCTAATAGTTCTGTACCGATCCATCAAAACTTTGGAACTAAGAATGACCGGCTTTAACCAGGTCTCAGTAAACACAACAACGTGGGATGCAAATGCGACAGAGTGCAGAAATTACTACGTAAGTCTCGAACATTCTGACAGATCACTAATAGAAAAGTAGTTAGTTTTTTGGACGGGTGGAGGTAGGACGGGAAGATGTGGATGGAGCACTGGCCTGATTTGTAGTGAGGGTTGTGGGGGGGTGGGGAGGTTCTTCTTAGCCTTAAACTCCTTCACCACCAAATGCTCTGGCCAAAATTTGGTATGGTATCAAAGTGAGTTAGGAGACGCCTTTTTTAAAGGATTCTATCTCCCTGGCATTAAAAAAGTTAAACTTCTCGAGCTTTAAGCCGACGTCTATTATTTTTCATTGTAGCAAAGCAGTCACATCATTAGTTGTAGATTCAGGAGCCATATGTGAGACAAAAACTTCTCGTTTAGGTCGCCACCAGTGGCTTTGGCTCTACAGGCCTGATAGGCCTGATGGTGATACCCTGTGATCCAGGACGTATATGCACTGGTGGGATCAGAATTGACGGGAAAGCTGACACGGACGCTGCTCGCCCAGGTGATAAATTCGGCTACCGAATTTTAATCACCAGCAGCTGTCGTTGCCTTTGAAGTAGCGAACCTGGAGACCAGCTGCACCACATAATTTAACGCGAACTAGTTACATGGGTACTCTTCTGGTGGTTGACGATATGGGTACCCATCATGTAGGTTAATAAAGCAAGAAACATTTTTCAGTTCATAACTTCATTTAATTTATTTTGATTCTGATATTTGCTTAATTTATTATTAAATATATAATTACGTTATTATAATTAAGAATTCTATTCTATTCTATAATATAGTTTTCTTTTGGAACTGAAGTGATTTTCTATCCTTCTATCCTTTTTCTATTCTCCAAAAATATTCCAGAAATGGAATGTTTGAAAACATACAACAAAAAAGAGAGAAGAGCAACATAATTTAAGCTTCCTGCTCTTTCGGTTTTTTGTTTGTTAGTTTCATTTGCTGGTGAGTTTCTCTGTAGCCCCCTCTATTTACTCTCTGTTTCCTTCTTTTCGCGTGATCGTAATAGATCAGCTCGCCGATTGTCCGCAGTAGCAGACAATTTAGTTTTTTTTTTCTTTTCGTCACTTTTGGGACTCCTGTATTATATGTTACTACCAGGTAAGTTCAGTGCTTAAATAAAAAAATGTGATGCACGCGTGATAAATACTGAAAATATTAATTGTATATAATGTTAAATTTGCAAAATGGTGAAAAAAACTGAGTTCGATGTATCTCCTTTTATTTATTTATTCTCCTTTTATTCCCTTTCATTTTTTTTTTTTTTATGCTCCGACTAATATGTACGAGCAAAGTATGAATTAAAAGATACATAAATAAATATAATATGAATTCAATATTAGCGGTGGTCACAAAAGGACATGGAAAGTAATAGCCTATTTACACTACAGTGAGTTACCTCATTTATCGATAGGTAACTCAATAACTCAGAATTTGGATTTACACTATGCCAAAGTTGAGTTATTGAGTTTCGGCTGCTGGCACGTGCTTGTCTACTAACATTTGTTTTATTTTATTTTATTAATATGAATACCCAAGAACTAATGATGCTCTATGTGGCAGAGCAAGAAACAATAACGACGCTGCAATGTATGGAGTTGGCGACGATGTCTGCAGCAACTGTGGAATATTTGGATAAAATTTCGCATTGACATTTCAGTTTCTAGTGCTTCTATTTTATATTATATATGTATCCCAAATTATAATAGCCGCTATATGGATCTTTTTGGAGGACGTTGCGAATAACCTTGGAATACATTTTTGAAGGAAAATTTCCGCAGGGCATTGAAATTGCATTGCTGCAATTGCTAAAATGTTGAATTTTGGCTATATGTATTGTTAGGCTAGTGAGCTTTTTCACTAACTGTTGCGATTCACTTAAATGAAAGTTCAAGTGGTTAAATTAATAGACGTTATGGTTTATTGGGATATAGGTACATATGTATGTAGACCGACGAATGCGTACGTACATAAAAGACCGATAGAGACCGATGTGGCGAACGAGATTTGATGTGATACGATCAGCTCCAGACTATATGCAGACCGACTTATTGCGTATGTACATATCTGTATGTGGGTGAAAGATCGATGCGATAGCGATGATGGTGATGGCTACGAAGATTAGCTCCGTACCATATAAGTGATAGATTCGGACTCGATGAGGTATAGATGAAGACTCGATGAGGTATAGATGAGGACTCGATGAGGTTTAAAAACGGTTATATATTATATGTATATACGTGGCTTAATGCCAGATTTATTTTTGGGAAGTGTATATGGTTATGTCTGCGACGAGTGACGATCGATGATTTTGAGGGTTTGAATATTCGCTCAAGACTGAAATGCAAGGGCTGACGGCGTACTTGCCGTGCCCTATGAGGCAACGTTTGACGAGCGGGAGAGAGCGCGAATAGGAGAGCTAGAGCAGTTCGGGCTGCTGCTAAGCCGAGTATAAAGAATATTTATGTATGTATAAATAAGCGAAAAAAGCCGCTGCCGTGCGTAGGCATATGCGGTAACAAAATGACTTTACATAGTGGGAATTGCAATACATCGAGATGTGGATTTATGTTAGACTTGCTATAATTTAGTTAGGCTGCTTGACCCGACATACTCCCCCCGTTGAAAGGCTGACTTTCAACAGGCTCGAAAGGGTTTAGCAGCTGCTTGCTAGAAGGCCAGGTATCGCCACGAATCCAGATGATTCAGATTATGATTGATGATTAGACCTTTTACGAGTGATTGAGCGGACGAAGCAGGCAGACCGCCAATCAAACAATGCGGTGGCGATATGTTATCTGGCTCGACTTGACACTCTGAAATCGAAAATAAAATATTTGCATCAGCAACGGCCACGATGTTGCCCAAAAGCGTCCTCAGCTCGTTCATTCCAAATGTTCCTGAGTAGCTCCATTTGGATGGACCTAGCTCGAACAGCTCTCGAAATTTGTAGATAATGTTGACTAGATGGCTTCTCGGAACAATGACGGTAGGACTGTCATTAGCGATGTCCAGCGAAGGTCCAGATGCAGGTTTGCAGGCGGATATAGGGCACTCGTTCAGTGCACTCGGGAGAGCCCATCGTGTTGTTTGGTAGGCTGAAAGCTGCACGTCTGACATAACTGAGCTATCAGCACAATAAGCCTCGATGACGGCGCAGCAAAATCCTTGAGCTTCCCACTCAGTTTCGGGAACGTGTATTAATACGGAATGCATAAGCAATGAAGTGTAAACGAGATTCCGCGCAGAGTACAGCGCCGAAGTAAGGCTGTCATCCCAATGCACGTTCATCTTGCATATACGCTGAAGATCGACTTTCGACTTGGCCAATGCATCGACTCCTAAACCAAGGTGAGGAAAGCGCTTTGAGAGCAGCAGCAGCGATGAAATGTTGTCTTCCTTCCACCGCAACCATAAGATATGCTGCAAGTAGGCAACGCATTGCCTGAGATCTGACCGATTGGTAATCAGCCTGGTAACATTTGACATTTAATCGAGCTCGAATGGGTACATCCAGATAGGCAGGGCTCTCTGTAATTGCAACTAAAAATTTATGATTAGTAAGGGCCAAGATGTGGCCTAAACGTTTTCTCAGCTCATTCAATTGACGAACTGAGTGGTCAGTGGTACTGTAGAAGTTGTCCGTCTTGATTGCAGCTTCACTCCCTCCAATAGACCAATATTGGGATGAACATATTCCAAGAAAAGCTTTATTTCCAGCGCGAAGATTCAGCTTATTAGCGTTGACCAAAGTGGATTTGGCTGGGAGCTGAACTGGATGTGTCCTGGGTGGGATGATTTGATGACGGCCAGCAGAGTTTGACGAAGATTAGAGTCCATGAGCCAAGCATGTCGGTTTGTTCAGATCAGCAGGAAGAGTCCCATGCGAAGAACTATCAGCCGGATGCAGAACGTTAACCTTGACGTAAGGCTGCTCTTTGGTTGACAAGTCAGAAACTGAGCGCCTGCAGAGACGCGATGATGATGGATGGCTCGAAAATACGAACATATGTTGATCAGTAGCCGATTCTGGAGTTGCTTCGCATGGTGAGGAGACATCAGTGCTAATGTCTAACTTCCAATTAGACTCAGTAGCTGGTTCTGGAGCTGGTTTGAATGGTGTGGAGACATCACTGATAATGTAAACTTTCGAATGCGATTCCTGGAAGTAGGGCGGAGCTCCATCAAGCACGGGAGGTACCTCAGAACACCTTAATTGGAAGCAATCTCTTGGTGAAGGTCCAGATTGTTTCTCCAAAGCCGTATTGGACTCCTCCTGAGAGAGACAGCGAGATTCCGAGACATCTATGTAGTTCGGATTGCATTGGATTTCGGCATCAACAGGCTGCACTGCCTGCTCATCTCTTGCCAACTGCTGAGTTGGCCTCTCAGATAAGCATGAGGCAGGCTCGGTCGAATCCGACGAACTATTCTTCTTGCGCATGCACATGACTTCTTGAGTGGAGTTCCTACAGCGATTAAACTGGAGATTGCTGTCCACTGTTGATACCCTTGGTAGTTGCATATGGCTTGGACTGGGGGCTGGCATACGCTGAGGTGGATGGTGCCAGCCGACGATGTTAGCGATAATAACTTTGGCAGAAACCGTGGGAGGAATAAGCTGGCGAGGGAAACGAGTGGCGATGACATCCCGAATCGAAGTATTCAGAATCATGAACTGATAATTAAAGCTGTCCAACATTCCACTGTGCGTCTTGTCATGGTCCAATTCCTGTAGCTCATTATGCAGGGATTCAAAAGTGCGCTGGAGCTTCTCGATCACTTCTAACTTTACAACGAGCATATAGTAATCACTAAGCAACAGCTGACTCTCCCAAGCAGCATTCAACCGTTTTAAACGTTCAAATATCTGAGCTACTTTCAATTTCAGGAAAATCACCTTGTTTTTAGCAGCGGTCACTACAATGTCATTTCCAGCATTTACTTCCATGGCAACGACAATGTAAGCAAAACGTTTCTAGCGGGAAGACGAACGCAAAGAGTACCGCGCGTAATAAACGTCTCTAGCGGGAAGATGACCGAAAAGAGTAGCGAACGCAATGACCAAGAACCGCAAGCAAAGCTATGTGCAATACCAATATGCAAGCAGCCGATATGCGAACCGTTTCTTCCGGGAAGATGAACGTAAAGAGTACGGCGCGTAATAGACGAGGAGAAATGAGAACCGCAAGCCAAGCTATATGTAAGGGCGTCCGGTGCATACGTGCATTTATGGATTCACTTATGTAGCCAATGACTCGGGTGGAATTAGCAATTAGTTTTATAATTATTAATGTTTTATTGTAATTTGTGATTGCACTGATGTTAATTATTGCACAAATCACGTCGGGGTCACCAAATGTTAAGCTAGTGAGCTTTTTCACTAACTGTTGCGATTCACTTAAATGAAAGTTCAAGTGGTTAAATTAATAGACGTTATGGTTTATTGGGATATAGGTACATATGTATGTAGACCGACGAATGCGTACGTACATAAAAGACCGATAGAGACCGATGTGGCGAACGAGATTTGATGTGATACGATCAGCTCCAGACTATATGCAGACCGACTTATTGCGTATGTACATATCTGTATGTGGGTGAAAGATCGATGCGATAGCGATGATGGTGATGGCTACGAAGATTAGCTCCGTACCATATAAGTGATAGATTCGGACTCGATGAGGTATAGATGAAGACTCATGAGGTATAGATGAAGACTCGATGAGGTATAGATGAAGACTCGATGAGGTTTAAAAACGGTTATATATTATATGTATATACGTGGCTTAATGCCAGATTTATTTATGGGAAGTGTATATGGTTATGTCTGCGACGAGTGACGATCGATGATTTTGAGGGTTTAAATATTCGCTCAAAACTGAAATGCAAGGGCTGACGGCGTACTTGCCGTGCCCTATGAGGCAACGTTTGACGAGCGGGAGAGAGCGCGAATAGGAGAGCTAGAGCAGTTCGGGCTGCTGCTAAGCCGAGTACAAAGAATATTTATGTATGTATAAATAAGCGAAAAAAGCCGCTGCCGTGCGTAGGCATATGCGGTAACAAAATGACTTTACATAGTGGGAATTGCAATACATCGAGATGTGGATTTATGTTAGACTTGCTATAATTTAGTTAGGCTGCTTGACCCGACATGTATATTTACATTACATATGTACAGAAATTAAACATTTTTAAATTGGCAATTGTTTATAATAATTTAATTTATAATAATTCATTTTAGCGTTTGGCTAAGTTTTCCGACTGAATTTTAGAAATCGACTAGATTGTTTATATGGTTTTTAATAATAAATTATTTTTTACGCGCCAACATTTAAATTTTGAGCTGTACATTTTTGTTGTTTTTAGTGGTGATAATTCCTCGGACAAACTCAACTAAACGCAACCAAAACTCAAATTTTTTGCCACCTCTAGGTCCCCTATGCTTCCCCATGTAAACGAAACTCAAAAGAAAAAAATATATAAATATACTGTTTACTTATATACGCCTCACTTATTATATCTCTTAAATTTTCGAGAAAACTATCGATTATAAAATGCATGATTTTTCTGATAAAACATCAAAATATTATTTGTCTTATATATTCTCGAAAAGCATCACTTATATTTTGCCTTACTTTTCCGTACTCCTCGATGACCATGTCATCGCCTTTGCCCGTGGGACATCTCAATGTTAACGTGAGCAGTTCATTGTTCCACGCGTCATCACTTATGTCATCGGGGTTGCTCATCCTGATCTATGGTTGATCACATTTGTAAGAGATGGCCCGCTGAGTGTTGCTTATTAACACAATGTGAAGTCATGTTTTGCATTTTTACATATTTACATTCGTTCATTATATGTTTATAGTTAGTACCTTAAAAAAATAGGTAAATGTTAACTACGTGGACAAAATTTTTTTCCTGGATAGACCCCGATTTATCATGAATTAAAGGCCTGTCTCCAGCACCGCGAAATTTTACTGACAGGAATCTGCTCTTTATTTCGGTTGTGTGGATCCTAAGTGAAATAGTGTGACCAAGAACCAAAAAAAAGGTTGGTCACTCTCATGAATCAGCTGTGTTTTGTAAACAGCGCCAATTTTGAAAATGAAACTAAAATTAAAAAAAGGAAGAAAAGTAATTCTGACAATGAAGTGATTGTGTTGGTAGCGGCACATATTGTTGTAAGAAGAAGTACAGCGCAGTCGGAGGCGCCAAAACGTCAAAATAATCAAAATGCTTATTTTCCGTGATCCGCCAAACACGTGGTCTTGCCTCAACCGCTTTTATTAAAGCAATCTTCTACTCACTTTAAAAATTTTCATATCGCTTTTTGGTTTTGAGCACAGATTTTGCCTCCACCTCTCACTTGTACTTCAGTAATAATGTGCAGATATATTTTCCTGGCACCCTCATCAGCTGTTCTCACAGTCCACATTCGTGTGAATATCGATACTATCGATAAGAATTCGTGGATCCCGTTTACGTTGCTGGATACTGACTCCAGGAAAACACAAACGAAAAATTACTGGCCCAGTTTTTTTTATATGAAGTTTGGCAGTAATTTTTCGTTTTCGCGGTGCTGGGTACCCAGCTTTAAGGCCTGTCTCCAGCACCGCGAAATTTTACTGACAGGAATCTGCTCTTTATTTCGGTTGTGTGGATCTCAAGTGAAATAGTGTGACCAAGAACATAAAAAAAGGTTGGCCACTCTCATGAATCAGCTGTGTTTTTTAAACAGCGCCAATTTTGAAAATGAAACTAAAATTAAAAAAAGGAAGAAAAGTAATTCTGACGATGAAGTGATTGTGTTGGTAGCGGCACATATTGTCGTAAGAAGAAGTACAGCACAGTCGGAGGCGCCAAAATGTCAAAATTATCAAAATGATTATTTTCCTTGATCCGCCAAAAACGTGGTCTTGCCTCAACTGCTTTTATTGAAGCAATCTTTTCCTCATTTTAAAAATTTGAATATTTCTTTTTGGTTTTGCGCACATATTTTGCCTCCACCTCTCACTTGTACTTCAGTAATAATGTGCAGATATATTTTCCTGGCACCCTCATCAGCTGTTCTCACAGTCCACATTCGTGTGAATATCGATACTATCGATAAGAATTCGTGGATCCCGTTTACGTTTGCTGGATACTGACTCCAGGAAAACACAAACGAAAAATTACTGGCCCAGTTTTTTTTATATGAAGTTTGGCAGTAATTTTTCGTTTCCGCGGTGCTGGGTACCCAGCTTTAAGTAAAAAAAATTTGTGGCGGTCGCTTCTAGGTTTTTTTTTTTTTAATGTTTAAATTTTAACCTTTTTCGAGCCAAAAATGGCTTGTTGTTGTTGGTTTTTTCTGTTTATTTGTGTTGCGAATTTAGCTATAAAATATCTATTTTTAAATTAAAGCTATATTTCATTTTTACACATTTTAAAATAGCTATAAAGTAGTTGTAAACTAGCTATAAAATAGGATAACTGGCCACAATGAATGCGAGTCGTCTGGACACTATGGCGCGGCATTGTAACGGTCAATGGTATTTACCATATTTGTCGCGCCTGTTCCTGGCATTTCTATTTGATTTTCTTGGGCAAAGGAGTCAGACGTGTCAAATATACATATATATGCATAATTATGTCGTGCACAGGCTGCAAATGTAAATCGCGCCATTTTTTTTTTTTTTTTTTAATTTTCCGCCTACTGCTCTACTTTTCCATTCATATAATACAGCACAACTACTTTTGTACATTCATATCTTCCATTCATATCTTCCACAGCGTCGAGACGACTATTATTCTTGTCATCACTTGTAGCTAGTTTAGTTTACTTTAGTTTAGTTATAGGCCGGTATAGCTACTATATAGTTATTTTGGACACTTGTGAAATGAAATATAGGCCATCTAGGCCCCCTTCTGCATTCTAGGCCCCCTTCTATTTACGCTCTTTATAAATGACCTGCCTTCTGTATTAACACACTCTCGAGTACTTATGTATGCGGATGATGTTAAGCTCTGTGTCCAGTATAAGGACATTTCTTTTCAATCCAAGTTTCAATGCGATCTCGATATATTTCAGTCTTGGTGTTGTGCAAATCTATTAAACCCTTATGCTTCAAAATGTAAAGTAATGACTTTTCACCGTTCCAGCGCCTTTCTGGTTCCTTACACCCTTTGTGGTGGTTCTCTTGAGAGAATTATCCGGGTTGATGATCTTGGTGTTCTATTAGATCCCAAGTTAAAGTTTTCAAAACACATTTCTACCATGGTGAATAAGGCCATAAGCGTGCTTGGGTTTATAAAAAGGTGGTCAAAGGAATTTGACGACCCCTATATAACAAGGACTCTTTACACCTCCCTGGTTCGTCCGATTTTAGAATACGGCTCTTGTGTATGGTGCCCTCAGTACAACGTACACCAGGACCGTATAGAATCAGTTCAGAAAAACTTTTACTATTTGCATTACGCGGCCTCAGCTGGGATGCAGGTGTGAGACTGCCGTCTTACCCCAATAGATTGCTTTTAATAAACCTTCCAACCTTAGCTAATCGTAGGAAAATGCTTGGTGTGATTTTTGTGCACAACTTGATCAGGGGTGACGTAGACAGCCCTGACCTGTTGAGCCGCATAAACTTCACGATTCCCATTAGAAGCACTAGGAATTATACACCGTTGTTTCTTCCGCTTTGTAGATCGAATTATTCCTTGCATGAACCATTTAGGGTCCTATGCTCAGATTATAATTCCCTCTACCATATTATTTCTACTACTAACTCCCTTCCTAGTCTTAAATTATTGATATTCTTATATCTTTCTCGTAATTAGAAATTGCTTAGTTTTTTAGATTGATTAGTTCTACTTTTCCTCGAACACTAGTCTAACACCTATCTTTCCTGCATGTCCGCGATCGGTTCGGTTAACGAGTCGTGCGTTATGTGACAGCGCCCCTCGGTCGGTTGGGCGGGCTGCGTTCTTGCCTGGGATCGGCGCGTAACAGCCATCGGCTGGTGTCGCTTGGGCCACTTGATGGTGCAGTCATTTACCAAAAAAAATTAACATTTAAATAATAATAATAATAATAATAAATTAATAAATAAAATTATTACCTTTTTATACCCGGTACTCGAAGAGTATAGGGGTATATTCCATTTGTGGGGATAACGGATGTGTATAACGCCCAGAACGAAGCGTTTCCGACCCCATAAAGTATATATATTCTTGATCAGCATCCGTAGCCGAGTCGATATAGCCTTGTTTTTCTGTCCGCCCAGAAAACAAAATACGCAGAATCATAGAGCATAACCGTTTCTATCATTGTGTTAAATCTGATCTGATCGGGTTATTAATATAGCTACAATGAAGAAAACCATATCGAAAGTCATCGTTCCCTCTCGCTCTTTCTCACAAGCGAACCAGTCTGTTTTGCCTATTCGTCCAAATGACCGCCTAGATCTTAAAGACTATAAGAACTAGAGCAACCAAACTTTCTATTCAAGATTCTGTAATGCCACTTCAATACAAGTGTTTTTCAAAATATTGACACGCCCCCTTTTCCCACAAAGAACGAAAATCTATAAAAACCACAATTTTTAAGGTAAGAGAAAACCAAAAACGCAGAATCATGGAAAATGACCGTAGCTACCAGATTGCCGAATCTGGATGAGGCCGGATCATTATTATAGGCAGAAGGAGCAAATTAAATTTCAGTCGCTACGCTACGTATGCCAAGCGCTTGGGAGGGAATGATTTCCCCTAGTTTGTATTATGGGCACACGTCATCATAAAATCATAAGAATCGAAAAACAAACGAAGAGACAAGGTAGCTTAAAATGATGCTACGCTGCTCTGTTTTCTGATTTTCTTTATTCTTTCAGACATTCCATTGCAGGAATATTCTATTGCTTCGATTTGGGCTTCAGTTAGTATCGAAACGCGTGTTCAATTACAAGTGCGACAAGTAAAAGTGAATTACAGATTAGTATACAATAAAGTTAGGAAACCAAAGGTAAGACAAAGCCAACTCAATTTAACTTTGCAATGTACAGCGCTTAAGAACGAACTAAAGGAGAAATAAACAGAAAAAGTGTCGTCCGGTGAAAAAGAAAAATTTGAGGACAGCCAAATGAAAAATGTAGAGGAATTGGGAATTGCTGTTTTTAGAAAAGGAAGTTCTGTAGAGTTGCTTGGTAAGCTGATTCGTTTTTTGTTTTCATTTTTCCGCCTATTAATTATATTTATAGATGCAAAAACTGTTGAAGACTTGGTTATCTCAACTCCAAAACTATAAAAACAAATATTTTAAAGATAATAAATTTAATATTAATTTAAATGGCAACGACCCAAACAACCCTAAGAAAAATTAGCTACAGAAAAATTTATGAAATAAATGAAGCTAAGTACTGAACATTTTTAAAATTGTTTTCCTTGATTTATTAGCCCACCAGATGGGTACCCATTTCACCACCGTCCGGACGGAAACCCATTTCACTACCGACCTGGCGGGTACCCATTTCACTACCGACCTGGCGGGTACCCATTTCCCTACCCACTAAAAGACCATCCAAATCACTAGTACGCGGTAAACGAAGTGGTGTCACTGGTCCCCATGTCCGATGACATTGCGGGTAAAAATGGAAATGAAGTAAAGCATTGCGTAGGGTTTGTCGGCGAACAAGCGGTGGTCTGTTAGGGGTTGGCGATATCACCACCGCCGAACTAGTACGCAGTACTGCAGGGATGTGTGTGCGCACAAAAACGCACTAAAAACATGTGAGTGTCAGCGTGCTCTAGAGTCCAGAGCAGCGGCAGCAGCAGAGAAAATGAATCGTGTGAATTATATAAATTCCACGCAGAAAAAATCTGAACCTGAATCAGTGTTTGTATTGTCTTTGGTTCGGGCATGGTCAATCGCCACCGCCAGTACCGCATGGCATGTACATAACCTCACCACCTATGTATGTACATACATATGTATAAGAAAACATTGACCTAAATAAATAGACAACTGTTCGAGTATTCTTCGTGTTTTCTTCGCTCAAACGAAATACTTTGAAGCCGTAGACGGTATTTTATACATATTAATTAATATTTCTGCAATGTGTCTCTATTTTTATAAATACCGTTATAACAATGACTTATCGAGTAGGGACATTTACATTTTGATCATCTTTCCCGCCTAATTGGGACAGAAAGAAAACAAACAATTTTAGTTCCTTAAATGTGCATAAAAATTTGTTAGATGTTTTTATTGTACAATTGTATTGTATATAATTCGCTTAATCAATTTCAATAAGATACATTTTCCTGAAAATGTTCTTAAATATGTATATCTGTTTGTACAGATCCTTATACATAGCGTTGTACAAATACCTGATAAAACATCATCTGAAAAAGTACTTAAAATGAATCAAGTCATAATTCGCCTCTAATTTAAGTTCGTTTTAAAAGTATATTTATTTTTTTGTCGTGTATCGATATTCGGGCGGCAACGATATTTGGTGATAGTATGTGTACATGCATAAGTATATATTTACAACACATGCATCTTTTTGTATACTACGCATGCATGTATGTATGTTTGTCCATGTCGACATACATACATACGTTCATGTACATAAGTTCAAAGATATTAATGGGAAGGTATGGTCTTACAATCGCTCGATTGCTTTCAACTAGTGGTTGCGGATGGAGAGAGACAACACGATGGCTACTTTGAAACTATGAGCTGAGCCATTGTATTTTTATAATGGCTTTTGTTTGAACTGAACTGCTTGAGTGAACTGCTGGATCTTACATTGAAGCTGATGGCTTTGTTTTCATTGCTTCGTTCTAGAGCCATTTTTGGGAAATTTTAGTTCGGATTGGCGTAGCTCGCAGCGATTACAGTGGTTGTAACGGATACTTCAAATAAAATTGAAATAAAGTGTACTATAGAGCGTAGAAATAAAAATTAAGTTCTACAATAATAAATATTCGTATGTACTAATTATTACAAAATATTAATATATTAAAAAATGTTTCTATCTTTTGAAAATTAAATGTAAATTTTTAATATTGTTATATTAAGATATTATTTGTAATATTAGTTCAACCCTATTTAATTTGCAGTTCTTTTATCAGAAATTACACCTCTTATATAAAATTTATTTATTTATATTACAAATATAAATTTGCCATTGATAGTGGATGACAAATGAACGCATACCTTAAACGGATAAACTTCGATTTTTTTTAATTCGGCTACTAAATATTAATTTTTTGTAGATGTGAGTAACACCCAGAAGGATGCGTGTTCTACCGCAAAAAGTACATACATACATGATATGTGTTATAGATCAGCATCAAAAGGAAAGTCAATATATGTGCATAGCTGAGGACATGGTACCACTAATTTGGGGGCTCCCGCATAGAGTTGTAGGGAGAAGTGTTTCAAAATTATACAGTGGCGAGCACATGCGGATACATGTTTCGATATTGTGACTTTGAGTGGCTGTAAAACCCAGAAAAATGCATTAATCGATTCCAAATTTTTAGCAAAAATCCTTCAATAATATATAAAACGAAAAACAAAATATTTAATCCATTATCTCTCCCTTAGTTCGAACAATCGAGAAAAAACTCAAAAATGAGCAAGTATCCACTTTTGCTCGTTTAACAAAACTTATATACTAAGTAATTTTTTTAATACTTGGTCCAAAGGCCTTTGGCTTTAATAACGCTATTAATGCGCCTGGGCATGCTCTCCGCCAATTTCTCTATTAGTCCCTGCGATAGAGTGCTCCATTCCGCCTGGACTCGACTCCAAAGCTCATCCATTGTCCTTGGCGGAGTATCGTAACGCGACAGTTGTTTCTTCAACAGAGCCCATAGGTTTTCTATCGGATTCAGATCTGGGCTTTGAGCCGGCCACTGCATCTTCAAAAAATGTTGACTATTGAGCCAATTCTTTACAATTTTGGCCGTGTGTTTCAGATCGCCGTCCTGTTGAAAACTAACCTCGCTCTCAGGATACGCACTCTCATCTACAAAATCAGGGATTGGATTCCAAAATTTGTAGATAGTCTTCCTTTTTCATTATTCCACTTATTCGGACCAACGGACCGACGTTCCACCAGGTGAAGCACCCCCAAACCATCAAGCCGCCTCCTCCATGTTTCATGGTTTCTTTCACTTGATATTTTTGGAGTTTCTCATGAGGTTGATGCCAGTAATATTCCTTTCCATCCGATTGAAATCGATTGATTTTGGTCTCATCTGACCAAATCACCCTCTTCCAATCATCAACGCTAAAATTCCTGTGTTCCTTGCAGAATTTAAGCCGTGCTGCAACATTCTTCGCCGAGAGCGAAGGTTTCTTCTGCTTAATAGCAGCTGTTAGGCCGATCCAGCGAAGCGTCCGGCGTGCTGTCCACTCACTAACAGATTTGTTTAAGGAAGCTGCAGCTTGTTTTGGTGTTTTCTTCGGTCGGTTGATCATTATCCGTTACATAGATCGAGCATCTCTATCAGTCAGCAGTCGTGGACGCGATTTTTTCGGCTCAGGTGGGCTTATATTTCGCCTCTTCCTAACCTGAAGCACTGTTCGATGGCAAATTCCCAATTCTTTTTCAATTTCGCGAGCTGAGAAATTGTTTTTGGTCATTTCCACCATTTGGTTTTCTACATTTTGACTAATTTTCCTCATTTTTCAATGGATGAGCTTTGGAGTCGTGTCCAGGCGGAATGGAGCACTCTATCGCAGGGACTAATAGAGAAATTGGCGGAGAGCATGCCCAGGCGCATTAATAGCGTTATTAAAGCCAAAGGCCTTTGGACCAAGTATTAAAAAAATTACTTAGTATATAAGTTTTGTTAAACGAGCAAAAGTGGATACTTGCTCATTTTTGAGTTTTTTCTCGATTGTTCGAACTAAGGGAGAGATAATGGATTAAATATTTTGTTTTTCGTTTTATATATTATTGAAGGATTTTTGCTAAAAATTTGGAATCGATTAATGCATTTTTCTGGGTTTTACAGCCACTCAAAGTCACAATATCGAAACATGTATCCGCATGTGCTCGCCACTGTATATATCGCGTACAAGAAGGAAAAGGAGAGCGGGAGATGGGACGCAGGAGGTCAAAGGGATAGGTCAGCAGCTATAGGAGAAAGGGGATATTGTTAATAGTCAGGTCTCTGTTGGTTGTGTGATCGCCAAGTACGAACACGCCCACCCCACCATGATCCTTAAGGGCCAATTCAATCTATATTAAGGATCACTCTAACAAAGATGTCGGTAGATCACTGTGCTACAACACTATGCTGCATGGTTTCTATTAAAGATATTTAGCCTTGATTCATAGTGATGCTAATTTCATTTACAAAATCCAAGACAATTCATTTAAGGTAATAACCAAACTAACTCTAACTGAACCTAGCATTAAATGAATAGAGAATATAAAGGCATATAAGTTATACTATGGAGATGTAAGGGTCAAATCAATCCAAAAGTAATCGTATAGCAAGGGGTCTTAAGATGATAATATAAGATAGGGTAGAAGTGGTAATAGTGTAGGGGAGTGTAAGGTATAGTGGCGGACACTTTGATTTTTGCATCTCTCTCTCTCAAAAATCAAGATTTTTCAAAATTTCAAAAGCAGGCAGTTGCTGACATCTATTGAGCATATTTCTGTCAAAAGCGGTTGCTTACATTTAAATGGAATGCAATTTTGCAGCTCTTCGCGCAAACCATTAATTTTTTGCATTTTTGAAAATTGTTAGGTAGGGTGGCGGATCAACTAAAACATTATGTAGATCTGAAAATAATTTATTTAAACTATTGGAAATAATGAAAAATAACAGAACAAGATAGAACTTATATTGAAAATCTCGATCAGCATTTCCTTCTTCTTTTTCGAGCTTCACTCTTTTGCCTGTGGATTGCTCCGATGTTGTTCTTCTTTTAGCCGCTCTTTTTTCCTTTCTTTTCTAAAGACAAGGACCCGGAGCCCAAAATGCAAATCTTCGCCACTGAGTGTTTACTTATACACTTCTGTACACAAAAAGGCAAAGACAATTGAAACTCGTGCTAAAAAATGATCCACCACTATAACTAACAAAAAGTCCGCCATCATACCTTACAAGCTATTGGTGGAAATATGACGTTGTCACTGTCATACTTCGCAAAAAAAAAAAAATTTAAAATATCAAAAACTGTTGGCAAAGGCCTAAATATACGTTCCAAATACTTCCCTGACTCAAGTTTTAAAAAATCTTCACTCTGTCACTGTCAAAACACATATCCAAAAACACTTTATGTATTTTTTTTCACTACTATTTTATTAAATTCATCATTAAAAATCGTCCCGTTATTAATACTACTGCATATAAAATGTCAGCACGATAAAAGACATCGACCACAGTGATCAAAAGTTTTAAATGTGACGTTACATGGGAGATATGACAAGTCCGCCACCATACCTTACACGCCACGATACCTTACACTCCCCTACATGTTTATGGGTGATTTCAATAATATGTGATTTCAAAAATATGCAAGATTAAATTAGAGTTACTGTTTATCTGCAGGAACATTTAACAACGTTCATTGCCCTCAATGTTGGTTGCAAGGCTGGCCGATGCAAAGCCAAGAAAATAAAAAAACGGCTTTTAATGTATATGGTCATTTCGAGATTATCGCAGTGGCACGGTAGACAAAGTCATATGGACTTGTTATCGTTTGAAGAGAGAAAAGTTACCACAAATTCATATTAACTTAATACCAACGGGTATGTTAATCATTCATGATACTGATATCCATTACGACTCCCACGCAGAAATCTATTTCGTTGTGATGGCAGGATGATGATGTGAATAGATGATTAGATGATGAGATGATTAGGTGATTAGTTGATGATATGATGACTGTGGGGTAGCTATACTCTCGAATCGGGCCTATAATCGTAACTAAAATCAGATTAAACTAATTCCGCTGCTTGATCGATGCCTCCAAGCTGGATTGCGTGTTTATTCGGGGCTGATGCCGGCGGGACAAGCTTTAGTTCCTCAAGGGCACCGGTTATCGCAACAGCTGACGAAGACAGGGGTTCAATGACCGCGGTACACCCACGGTGCAGAGGTTAGGCGCCAGCTGGAACTCTCTTGCTATGGCGATACATTAATGCAAATCGTGCCTTAGCACATAAAAATGGGGCTGCCGATGTCTTGGTTGGTGGATCTCTGCCAGCTCACCGAGTTAGGAACTCCGTCCTCGAGATCACTCGGCTCGCACTAAAATATAAAACGAAGGCGTTCTACAATATTTGCGGTGAGAGTACGAACCGCTACCGGAAGAGTTGATATTGGGGATTGGTCTACTTGGTCCACTGCGGTGACCTCTATGGCCGGCTATACAAGCAAGTGCACAGTTTTTTCTTTTTTAGAAAGTACTATTGGTGCTAATTGGTTCTTTAGGTAAAAGCAATTAGCAATAAATATCAGGGCAATACCGCATCAAAACAATGGGGTGGCGTTGCCACCTTTTCCCAAAACAGATGTTCTGTCCGAAAGCTCTATGAAAGCTTCTACGATCATAGCCCAGAATTTTTTCGAAATATTTCCCAACGAGCATCATCAATACGCCGTTGAATAAATTACATATGTAAGCACATTTGTAATGCAAATGCTGTACTTCAATTAATGACCATGGTATTTATGACCAAGATTAAAATTTTTTAATTGGCAATTGCCTTTAATAATATAATATTGATTTATTTAATGATAAATTTGTTTAAAGTATTGGTTTTAACGATTGTATGAACACAAATTTGCACCTTTTTCTTCAGCCATAATTTTTGCGCTTCAAAACTTACATTTTGAGCTGTTCATTTTTTCTGTAATTAGTGGAGATAATTCCACGATGGGCTGGTCAGTGTTAAAATATTCGAGAAATCGGATAAACTCAACTAATCGCAACCAAAACTAACCTTTTTCCACTTCTCCCCTAGGTCCCCTATGATTGTCCATGTAAAAGAATCTCGAGTTTCGCCCGAATATCAATAACGCAACCGTAGTGTAAATAGGCTATAAGAAGCAGAAACGTGAGTCGGGTCCGGCTGCATTCATACCTGTTACTCAGTCAGTAAATGTTCAGATCTGATTCAGATTCAGACATCTGCTAGATATGGTACTCTTCTATGATTCTGTATTTTCTGTTTTCTCTTATCTTCGAATTGTGGATATGGACAGATTGTCGCTCTTTGTGGGGCAAAAAGGCGACGGGAAGAAATTTTGAATCACAATAAAAACAGTTTGATATCACAGAAGTGTTGATACATAATTTATTTGCTCTAGCTGTAAGATTATCTGAGATTTGGCACTCATAGAGACGGATGACCACACGGACACACATACATGGTTATATCGACTCGGTCATTGATGCTGACCAAGAATATATATGTATTTATGCGTCGAGAATGCTTCCTTCTGGTCGATACACACATCTGCACAAAACTTATATATCCCTTCTACACTCTATACTCCATGAGTATCGGGTATAATATATCCTAGTCGAAATACCCTTCTGCCGCCAAAAAAGAAAAAAAATTGTGGCATCCATAATTTAACAGATACGAGAAAATCAAAAACAGAGAACTATTACCGAATTAGATCAGATCATTATTATACCCTGAAGGCTAGATAAAAAACATATTAAATCGGCTGTGTGAAACAGTTATCACTTTAAACGAGAGGGAAAGTCGAGAGACTCTACTTTATACCCGGTACTCAGTCAGTATATACGTATTTATGTATACATATGAGCTTACGATTTATTTAATTAATTATATGTTCGCAAAAGAGACGAATTAAATTTTGACCAAAATATAAAATTTCCAAAAATTAAGTCGAACCCTATGCTGTATTTTTATATTTTAGAAGTTATCTATTTCCATTTTTATTTACATATAATTTTTACTTCGGCTTCTACATTTTTACATACACATGTATAACTACATACAAGAGACATGGAAGTGTGTGCGAGAGAGAGAGGGAATCGCTTGGCTCTCGTTGGGTAGCCACTGAAATTTAATTTGTTCCTTCTGGCTATAGCAATGCTCAGACCTGATCCAGAATCGGCAATCTGCCAGATACGGTAATTTTTTATGATTCTGCGTTTTTGGTTTTCTTTTATCTTAAAAATTGTGGATCCCACAGATTTTCGTCCTTTGTGGGGGCGGAAGGGGGCGTGGCAAAATTTTGAAATACACTTGATTTGAAGTGATATCACAGGAGCTCGGATAGAAAGTTTGGTTGCTCTAGCTCTTATAGTCTCTGAGATCTAGGCGTTCATTTGGACGAATAGGCTAAGCCGACAGGGTCGCGTGTGAGAGAGAGCGAGAGGGAACGATGACTTTCGAAATGGTTTTCTTCATTGTGGCTATATTAATAATTCGATCTGATCCAGATCAACACTCTGATAGAAATGGTCATTCTCTATGATTCTGCGTTTTTAGTTTTCTCGTATCCTTAATATTGTGCATGCAACAGATTTTCGTCCTTTGTGTGGGCGGAAGTAAGCGGAGCGAAATTTTGAAATACATTCCGAGTAGTGTGATAAACAGAAGCCTGAATACAAAATTTGGTTGCTCTAGCTTTTATAGTCTCTGAGATATAGGCGCAAATGAAGACGGACGGACGGACAGACGGACAGACAGACATGGCTATATCGACTCGGCTATTGATGCTGATCAAGAATATATATACTTTATGGGGTCGGAAACGCTTCCTTCTGTGCGTTACACACAACCAACAGAATTATGGAAAATATCCGTATCTATCAGATTGCCTAATCTGGATCATATCGGATCATTATTATAGCCAGAAGGAACAAATTAAATTTCAGTGGCTACCCAACGGCAGCCAAGAGATTCCCTCTCTCTCTCGCACACACATTCACGTCTCTTGTAAGTAGTTATACATATGTATGTAAAAAAGTAGCAGCCGACGTAAAAATTATATGTAAATAAAAATGGAAATAGATAACTTCTAAAATATAAAAATACAGCATAACATTTTGAAAATTTTAATTTTGGCCAAAATTTAATTCGTCTCTTTTGCGAACATATAATTAATTAAATAAATCGTAAGCTCATATGTATACATAAATACGTATATACTGACTGAGTACCGGGTATAAAGTAGATCCGCGGCCATTGCAGCGTTCTCTTTCGTTTTTTTTCAAAACGAAAACATTTTTCTCTTTGGAATGAAAAGTTTACAACAAAACGAATCATAAGTGTAAAATATAAAAATATGTAGATGAATTAATAATCCGTTAAGATAAATTTGACACCATCACCACGGCAATTTAGCTTGTGCCTCTTCAATAAATAAATAATTATTTCTTAACAAAAACATTACTTTTCGTTTTAGTGACTAAAACTGACGCAGCTCGATTTGATTACATGTAATCATGTACGTTTTTTACCCACTGTGAACCAACCTGCCTTTTTGATTTAGGGATTTTCACATTTTTAAGGAATTATGGTTTTTTTGTTTATGTTTTAGATGTAAGATGCGACATGTTTTATTATTATTTAAACATAAGTTACCGAGCCCATTGAAAGAATTAATTGATTTTTCACGCAATAAGAAAATTGAAACCGTAGCTGAACCCGAATTCGAAGCATCGCTTCGGGTAGTTTTCGTTCACAATCGAGCAGGGCTCGTGCACAATCAAGCAGTCATACTGGAACAAGCCTGATTGCGAAAATCATGTCTAATCAAAAGTTCTGACTGAACCAAAACGAACGCTCATAAGCAATCATATATGATTTATTCTTCGATGATTGGTTATTAACCGATTATTTTGAACCGGTGCAAGCCGATCGGTTCATGTTTTTAAACCAAATAGTTTGACTTATATAAGTTCTAAGTATATGTTAGGCTTTACCTAAATAATGGTTACTCGTAGCAGCTCTCTGCTCCATGGCAGATCCTACTGGATTTAAGAGAGTGAAGCTTAATGAGACGCAGCCCACTTTCATAGGAAGGGAGGGAGATGTGTTGAAGGTTCCCAATTGAGTCCAGGGAAAGCAAAAATGAGGAATTGTTTTTGAACTAATTCGAGCATATTGCAATTTTTGGTAGTGAGGAGACCAAACACACAAAACTGGAAGGATGAGATACAAATACAGAAGTTTAGTGGTAAAAGGGTCAGCAAATTCCTCAAACCATCTTTGACTAATCCAAGGACTCCTTTGGCTTTATTCTAGATAGTGGAAATATGATAGTTAGAACATAGATTTGGTACAAAGGAAATGCCCAAGTCATTAACTTTGAACAGGCGTTGTAAGATAATGTAATTGATTGAGTAATCGCAATAATATGGCTTATTGCGATGAAAGGTCATGATAAAGGTAAAGTAATAAAAAAAGACAATTACGACCTTTCAATTGAATACTTTGAAAATTTTTATTGCGAACTGAATTTGTAAAATTTCATTTACATACGAGATTTATTCCTAAGGTTTATTAATCTCGGGGTCAACCAAATAGGGCCAAAAAGATTTCTCAAGGGTGTTTTCTTTTTTAGAAAGTACTATTGGTGCTAATTGGTTCTTTAGGTAAAAGCAATTAGCAATAAATATCAGGGCAATACCGCATCAAAACAATGGGGTGGCGTTGCCACCTTTTCCCAAAACAGATGTTCTGTCCGAAAGCTCTATGAAAGCTTCTACGATCATAGCCCAGAATTTTTTCGAAATATTTCCCAACGAGCATCATCAATACGCCGTTGAATAAATTACATATGTAAGCACATTTGTAATGCAAATGCTGTACTTCAATTAATGACCATGGTATTTATGACCAAGATTAAAATTTTTTAATTGGCAATTGCCTTTAATAATATAATATTGATTTATTTAATGATAAATTTGTTTAAAGTATTGGTTTTAACGATTGCATGAACACAAATTTGCACCTTTTTCTTCAGCCATAATTTTTGCGCTTCAAAACTTACATTTTGAGCTGTTCATTTTTTCTGTAATTAGTGGAGATAATTCCACGATGGGCTGGTCAGTGTTAAAATATTCGAGAAATCGGATAAACTCAACTAATCGCAACCAAAACTAACCTTTTTCCACTTCTCCCCTAGGTCCCCTATGATTGTCCATGTAAAAGAATCTCGAGTTTCGCCCGAATATCAATAACGCAACCGTAGTGTAAATAGGCTATAAGAAGCAGAAACGTGAGTCGGGTCCGGCTGCATTCATACCTGTTACTCAGTCAGTAAATGTTCAGATCTGATTCAGATTCAGACATCTGCTAGATATGGTACTCTTCTATGATTCTGTATTTTCTGTTTTCTCTTATCTTCGAATTGTGGATATGGACAGATTGTCGCTCTTTGTGGGGCAAAAAGGCGACGGGAAGAAATTTTGAATCACAATAAAAACAGTTTGATATCACAGAAGTGTTGATACATAATTTATTTGCTCTAGCTGTAAGATTATCTGAGATTTGGCACTCATAGAGACGGATGACCACACGGACACACATACATGGTTATATCGACTCGGTCATTGATGCTGACCAAGAATATATATGTATTTATGCGTCGAGAATGCTTCCTTCTGGTCGATACACACATCTGCACAAAACTTATATATCCCTTCTACACTCTATACTCCATGAGTATCGGGTATAATATATCCTAGTCGAAATACCCTTCTGCCGCCAAAAAAGAAAAAAAATTGTGGCATCCATAATTTAACAGATACGAGAAAATCAAAAACAGAGAACTATTACCGAATTAGATCAGATCATTATTATACCCTGAAGGCTAGATAAAAAACATATTAAATCGGCTGTGTGAAACAGTTATCACTTTAAACGAGAGGGAAAGTCGAGAGACTCTACTTTATACCCGGTACTCAGTCAGTATATACGTATTTATGTATACATATGAGCTTACGATTTATTTAATTAATTATATGTTCGCAAAAGAGACGAATTAAATTTTGACCAAAATATAAAATTTCCAAAAATTAAGTCGAACCCTATGCTGTATTTTTATATTTTAGAAGTTATCTATTTCCATTTTTATTTACATATAATTTTTACTTCGGCTTCTACATTTTTACATACACATGTATAACTACATACAAGAGACATGGAAGTGTGTGCGAGAGAGAGAGGGAATCGCTTGGCTCTCGTTGGGTAGCCACTGAAATTTAATTTGTTCCTTCTGGCTATAGCAATGCTCAGACCTGATCCAGAATCGGCAATCTGCCAGATACGGTAATTTTTTATGATTCTGCGTTTTTGGTTTTCTTTTATCTTAAAAATTGTGGATCCCACAGATTTTCGTCCTTTGTGGGGGCGGAAGGGGGCGTGGCAAAATTTTGAAATACACTTGATTTGAAGTGATATCACAGGAGCTCGGATAGAAAGTTTGGTTGCTCTAGCTCTTATAGTCTCTGAGATCTAGGCGTTCATTTGGACGAATAGGCTAAGCCGACAGGGTCGCGTGTGAGAGAGAGCGAGAGGGAACGATGACTTTCAAAATGGTTTTCTTCATTGTGGCTATATTAATAATTCGATCTGATCCAGATCAACACTCTGATAGAAATGGTCATTCTCTATGATTCTGCGTTTTTAGTTTTCTCGTATCCTTAATATTGTGCATGCAACAGATTTTCGTCCTTTGTGTGGGCGGAAGTAAGCGGAGCGAAATTTTGAAATACATTCCGAGTAGTGTGATAAACAGAAGCCTGAATACAAAATTTGGTTGCTCTAGCTTTTATAGTCTCTGAGATATAGGCGCAAATGAAGACGGACGGACGGACAGACGGACAGACAGACATGGCTATATCGACTCGGCTATTGATGCTGATCAAGAATATATATACTTTATGGGGTCGGAAACGCTTCCTTCTGTGCGTTACACACAACCAACAGAATTATGGAAAATATCCGTATCTATCAGATTGCCTAATCTGGATCATATCGGATCATTATTATAGCCAGAAGGAACAAATTAAATTTCAGTGGCTACCCAACGGCAGCCAAGAGATTCCCTCTCTCTCTCGCACACACATTCACGTCTCTTGTAAGTAGTTATACATATGTATGTAAAAAAGTAGCAGCCGACGTAAAAATTATATGTAAATAAAAATGGAAATAGATAACTTCTAAAATATAAAAATACAGCATAACATTTTGAAAATTTTAATTTTGGCCAAAATTTAATTCGTCTCTTTTGCGAACATATAATTAATTAAATAAATCGTAAGCTCATATGTATACATAAATACGTATATACTGACTGAGTACCGGGTATAAAGTAGATCCGCGGCCATTGCAGCGTTCTCTTTCGTTTTTTTTCAAAACGAAAACATTTTTCTCTTTGGAATGAAAAGTTTACAACAAAACGAATCATAAGTGTAAAATATAAAAATATGTAGATGAATTAATAATCCGTTAAGATAAATTTGACACCATCACCACGGCAATTTAGCTTGTGCCTCTTCAATAAATAAATAATTATTTCTTAACAAAAACATTACTTTTCGTTTTAGTGACTAAAACTGACGCAGCTCGATTTGATTACATGTAATCATGTACGTTTTTTACCCACTGTGAACCAACCTGCCTTTTTGATTTAGGGATTTTCACATTTTTAAGGAATTATGGTTTTTTTGTTTATGTTTTAGATGTAAGATGCGACATGTTTTATTATTATTTAAACATAAGTTACCGAGCCCATTGAAAGAATTAATTGATTTTTCACGCAATAAGAAAATTGAAACCGTAGCTGAACCCGAATTCGAAGCATCGCTTCGGGTAGTTTTCGTTCACAATCGAGCAGGGCTCGTGCACAATCAAGCAGTCATACTGGAACAAGCCTGATTGCGAAAATCATGTCTAATCAAAAGTTCTGACTGAACCAAAACGAACGCTCATAAGCAATCATATATGATTTATTCTTCGATGATTGGTTATTAACCGATTATTTTGAACCGGTGCAAGCCGATCGGTTCATGTTTTTAAACCAAATAGTTTGACTTATATAAGTTCTAAGTATATGTTAGGCTTTACCTAAATAATGGTTACTCGTAGCAGCTCTCTGCTCCATGGCAGATCCTACTGGATTTAAGAGAGTGAAGCTTAATGAGACGCAGCCCACTTTCATAGGAAGGGAGGGAGATGTGTTGAAGGTTCCCAATTGAGTCCAGGGAAAGCAAAAATGAGGAATTGTTTTTGAACTAATTCGAGCATATTGCAATTTTTGGTAGTGAGGAGACCAAACACACAAAACTGGAAGGATGAGATACAAATACAGAAGTTTAGTGGTAAAAGGGTCAGCAAATTCCTCAAACCATCTTTGACTAATCCAAGGACTCCTTTGGCTTTATTCTAGATAGTGGAAATATGATAGTTAGAACATAGATTTGGTACAAAGGAAATGCCCAAGTCATTAACTTTGAACAGGCGTTGTAAGATAATGTAATTGATTGAGTAATCGCAATAATATGGCTTATTGCGATGAAAGGTCATGATAAAGGTAAAGTAATAAAAAAAGACAATTACGACCTTTCAATTGAATACTTTGAAAATTTTTATTGCGAACTGAATTTGTAAAATTTCATTTACATACGAGATTTATTCCTAAGGTTTATTAATCTCGGGGTCAACCAAATAGGGCCAAAAAGATTTCTCAAGGGTGTTTTCTTTTTTAGAAAGTACTATTGGTGCTAATTGGTTCTTTAGGTAAAAGCAATTAGCAATAAATATCAGGGCAATACCGCATCAAAACAATGGGGTGGCGTTGCCACCTTTTCCCAAAACAGATGTTCTGTCCGAAAGCTCTATGAAAGCTTCTACGATCATAGCCCAGAATTTTTTCGAAATATTTCCCAACGAGCATCATCAATACGCCGTTGAATAAATTACATATGTAAGCACATTTGTAATGCAAATGCTGTACTTCAATTAATGACCATGGTATTTATGACCAAGATTAAAATTTTTTAATTGGCAATTGCCTTTAATAATATAATATTGATTTATTTAATGATAAATTTGTTTAAAGTATTGGTTTTAACGATTGCATGAACACAAATTTGCACCTTTTTCTTCAGCCATAATTTTTGCGCTTCAAAACTTACATTTTGAGCTGTTCATTTTTTCTGTAATTAGTGGAGATAATTCCACGATGGGCTGGTCAGTGTTAAAATATTCGAGAAATCGGATAAACTCAACTAATCGCAACCAAAACTAACCTTTTTCCACTTCTCCCCTAGGTCCCCTATGATTGTCCATGTAAAAGAATCTCGAGTTTCGCCCGAATATCAATAACGCAACCGTAGTGTAAATAGGCTATAAGAAGCAGAAACGTGAGTCGGGTCCGGCTGCATTCATACCTGTTACTCAGTCAGTAAATGTTCAGATCTGATTCAGATTCAGACATCTGCTAGATATGGTACTCTTCTATGATTCTGTATTTTCTGTTTTCTCTTATCTTCGAATTGTGGATATGGACAGATTGTCGCTCTTTGTGGGGCAAAAAGGCGACGGGAAGAAATTTTGAATCACAATAAAAACAGTTTGATATCACAGAAGTGTTGATACATAATTTATTTGCTCTAGCTGTAAGATTATCTGAGATTTGGCACTCATAGAGACGGATGACCACACGGACACACATACATGGTTATATCGACTCGGTCATTGATGCTGACCAAGAATATATATGTATTTATGCGTCGAGAATGCTTCCTTCTGGTCGATACACACATCTGCACAAAACTTATATATCCCTTCTACACTCTATACTCCATGAGTATCGGGTATAATATATCCTAGTCGAAATACCCTTCTGCCGCCAAAAAAGAAAAAAAATTGTGGCATCCATAATTTAACAGATACGAGAAAATCAAAAACAGAGAACTATTACCGAATTAGATCAGATCATTATTATACCCTGAAGGCTAGATAAAAAACATATTAAATCGGCTGTGTGAAACAGTTATCACTTTAAACGAGAGGGAAAGTCGAGAGACTCTACTTTATACCCGGTACTCAGTCAGTATATACGTATTTATGTATACATATGAGCTTACGATTTATTTAATTAATTATATGTTCGCAAAAGAGACGAATTAAATTTTGACCAAAATATAAAATTTCCAAAAATTAAGTCGAACCCTATGCTGTATTTTTATATTTTAGAAGTTATCTATTTCCATTTTTATTTACATATAATTTTTACTTCGGCTTCTACATTTTTACATACACATGTATAACTACATACAAGAGACATGGAAGTGTGTGCGAGAGAGAGAGGGAATCGCTTGGCTCTCGTTGGGTAGCCACTGAAATTTAATTTGTTCCTTCTGGCTATAGCAATGCTCAGACCTGATCCAGAATCGGCAATCTGCCAGATACGGTAATTTTTTATGATTCTGCGTTTTTGGTTTTCTTTTATCTTAAAAATTGTGGATCCCACAGATTTTCGTCCTTTGTGGGGGCGGAAGGGGGCGTGGCAAAATTTTGAAATACACTTGATTTGAAGTGATATCACAGGAGCTCGGATAGAAAGTTTGGTTGCTCTAGCTCTTATAGTCTCTGAGATCTAGGCGTTCATTTGGACGAATAGGCTAAGCCGACAGGGTCGCGTGTGAGAGAGAGCGAGAGGGAACGATGACTTTCAAAATGGTTTTCTTCATTGTGGCTATATTAATAATTCGATCTGATCCAGATCAACACTCTGATAGAAATGGTCATTCTCTATGATTCTGCGTTTTTAGTTTTCTCGTATCCTTAATATTGTGCATGCAACAGATTTTCGTCCTTTGTGTGGGCGGAAGTAAGCGGAGCGAAATTTTGAAATACATTCCGAGTAGTGTGATAAACAGAAGCCTGAATACAAAATTTGGTTGCTCTAGCTTTTATAGTCTCTGAGATATAGGCGCAAATGAAGACGGACGGACGGACAGACGGACAGACAGACATGGCTATATCGACTCGGCTATTGATGCTGATCAAGAATATATATACTTTATGGGGTCGGAAACGCTTCCTTCTGTGCGTTACACACAACCAACAGAATTATGGAAAATATCCGTATCTATCAGATTGCCTAATCTGGATCATATCGGATCATTATTATAGCCAGAAGGAACAAATTAAATTTCAGTGGCTACCCAACGGCAGCCAAGAGATTCCCTCTCTCTCTCGCACACACATTCACGTCTCTTGTAAGTAGTTATACATATGTATGTAAAAAAGTAGCAGCCGACGTAAAAATTATATGTAAATAAAAATGGAAATAGATAACTTCTAAAATATAAAAATACAGCATAACATTTTGAAAATTTTAATTTTGGCCAAAATTTAATTCGTCTCTTTTGCGAACATATAATTAATTAAATAAATCGTAAGCTCATATGTATACATAAATACGTATATACTGACTGAGTACCGGGTATAAAGTAGATCCGCGGCCATTGCAGCGTTCTCTTTCGTTTTTTTTCAAAACGAAAACATTTTTCTCTTTGGAATGAAAAGTTTACAACAAAACGAATCATAAGTGTAAAATATAAAAATATGTAGATGAATTAATAATCCGTTAAGATAAATTTGACACCATCACCACGGCAATTTAGCTTGTGCCTCTTCAATAAATAAATAATTATTTCTTAACAAAAACATTACTTTTCGTTTTAGTGACTAAAACTGACGCAGCTCGATTTGATTACATGTAATCATGTACGTTTTTTACCCACTGTGAACCAACCTGCCTTTTTGATTTAGGGATTTTCACATTTTTAAGGAATTATGGTTTTTTTGTTTATGTTTTAGATGTAAGATGCGACATGTTTTATTATTATTTAAACATAAGTTACCGAGCCCATTGAAAGAATTAATTGATTTTTCACGCAATAAGAAAATTGAAACCGTAGCTGAACCCGAATTCGAAGCATCGCTTCGGGTAGTTTTCGTTCACAATCGAGCAGGGCTCGTGCACAATCAAGCAGTCATACTGGAACAAGCCTGATTGCGAAAATCATGTCTAATCAAAAGTTCTGACTGAACCAAAACGAACGCTCATAAGCAATCATATATGATTTATTCTTCGATGATTGGTTATTAACCGATTATTTTGAACCGGTGCAAGCCGATCGGTTCATGTTTTTAAACCAAATAGTTTGACTTATATAAGTTCTAAGTATATGTTAGGCTTTACCTAAATAATGGTTACTCGTAGCAGCTCTCTGCTCCATGGCAGATCCTACTGGATTTAAGAGAATGAAGCTTAATGAGACGCAGCCCACTTTCATAGGAAGGGAGGGAGATGTGTTGAAGGTTCCCAATTGAGTCCAGGGAAAGCAAAAATGAGGAATTGTTTTTGAACTAATTCGAGCATATTGCAATTTTTGGTAGTGAGGAGACCAAACACACAAAACTGGAAGGATGAGATACAAATACAGAAGTTTAGTGGTAAAAAGGTCAGCAAATTCCTCAAACCATCTTTGACTAATCCAAGGACTCCTTTGGCTTTATTCTAGATAGTGGAAATATGATAGTTAGAACATAGATTTGGTACAAAGGAAATGCCCAAGTCATTAACTTTGAACAGGCGTTGTAAGATAATGTAATTGATTGAGTAATCGCAATAATATGGCTTATTGCGATGAAAGGTCATGATAAAGGTAAAGTAATAAAAAAAGACAATTACGACCTTTCAATTGAATACTTTGAAAATTTTTATTGCGAACTGAATTTGTAAAATTTCATTTACATACGAGATTTATTCCTAAGGTTTATTAATCTCGGGGTCAACCAAATAGGGCCAAAAAGATTTCTCAAGGGTGTGACTAAATGAACATAAGTAGGAAAGATGGAAAAAATAGACCAGAGTACTCGATATATCGGTAGTGAAGACGAGATTTAAGAGCTTACCCATGTTACTACCTATGCCATCTACCTGAGTCAACGAAATATCGAACATAGAATTGACGAAAAAGTGCTGCATGGATGGGAACATCAGGTGAAAGTCTTCAGAAGGAGACCAAGTAATATTTGGCAGATTAAAATCATCAAGGACAATATAATGATCGGAATCATTAGTCTGGGACAAAACAGACTGAAGATGATTATCGTGAAGCATGTCAGTTGAAAATTCAGTAGACGGTGAGATATAAGAGCAAGATATGAATAAATTAAGAGAACACAGACTTTTCAATGGAAAAAAGTTGTAAAGTTAACTCGAAACGGACAGCAATCAGGACGCCGACACCTCGAGATGGACGATTTGCTATAATTTTCTATAAAATTGTCGGAGTCCGAAATGGAGGAAATGAGCTAGGGTTCGGAAAATCCGATAATATCAGATTTAAAAGAATATAATTTCCTGAGCTTACTGTACAGGCCACTGACATACTTAAAAAGTTAGGGAAGGTCGAGGTTAAGACGATCATAGAAAGAGCATTCAAAGAGCATTATACATGAAAAAAGGAGGAAACTTTTGAAATTAAAAAAAAAAATCTGAAGTTATGGTGGGATAAGAAATTAGCCAATCTTTTTAGTGACTTCACGGAGCCGCAAAAAAAAGCTGTGTCAGAACATTCCTTGCAAATATACTGCAGAAGAAGGAAAGCGGCTTTTAAAATTGACAAAAAGACAAGTTATGCAAGAAAGTTGACGGCACTAAATGTAAACTCCAATACCAGGGAAGCGGAGGTTCCTTACTAACATCAAAATCTGTTATTTAGATACGCCTGTTTTGTTTGACCCCGATAAAGTGGGCGCTATCTAGTCTTTTTAGAAGAGCAAGTACCAAATGAGGACAAAGCCGTTCATACAAATAACAAAAAAAAAAAAACAACAAAAATTAAGATCCCCTTTTTTCCATAGAAGATCTTGAGGTAGTGCTGAACAGAAACAGAAAAACAGCGGAAGGACTAGATCAGATAACTTATGAAATGCTAAGCGCTTCAAATGCGAACATAATTATAAAGCATGAGTTAGTTAAATATTACAATATGAAAGTATCGACTTGTGATTTTCCAACCGAATGGCGTTCTAACAAAATCACGCCTATACCCAAAATAAAGAAAGACCTAAAGCCTTTTTACACTACCGCATCATTGTCGAAGGTGCGGAAAAATTATGCGAGGCGTTTACACTTAAGCCGCATCATTTCCGCATCAAATTGTCAGCCGATCGGTCTATAAACGTAAACAAACCGATTGAAATTAACAGAAATTTCCCAATAATGAGCGATTTATTTTTAAGTGTGGAAAACGATAGATTTGGGAGTTTCACTACGATCCCCCAATTGTTTATGGAGCTTGTTAAGGAGGAGTCCGATTTAAGTGAAGCTATTGTTGGCTCCACTGAACAAAAATTACGTGTTTTTTATTTAAATTTTGAAGATGCGCTTTAAAAGTAATAATCAGTGCATCCCAAAAGATCTTTGTGGACCCTTGGTAGTATTTGTGTTACTATTTTGTTGCTTGCAATCAGACTTATTTTAATTTAAATGTTCAGGAAGGCTCAACTTTAAATTTAAATTATTGTTTGATTCGACAAAAATACCCCGATACCGCGTCGATACCCCGAATAATTTCAGTATTTTGTAAAAATTCTTCACAGAATACGGTAACACTTGCGAATGATGCGCCGAATTTTGTATCATGCGGACGCATCATTGTCGTCTTCTATCTACAGGGCTCATTGTCGCTTGTTCCATTTAACGGAAAAATCCAAAAATGCGTCCTAATGTAAAAGGGTATAAGTCAGGTCCCGAGAAAATCTATTTTCAAGCAACAAAACCGCCGTTTAGGCACTTCGAGGGAGTTGCCAAGTATACTGTGATCTGATTTAAACGACAGTTTTACTTCAGATCGACCTAAAATCAAGACACGAGTAGGTCTTTTAATATGCTTGTCACCTAACTTGTGTTAGGAAGAACACAAGAAGGCGGGAAATCCTTCAGTGACCAAAAAAATGCTAGTGTGTTGTCTATAGATACTACTGAATCTTCTCGACTACTCAAACAAGTAAACAAACACACTCGACACTTCTTAGCTTTAGATCGTACTACTGAGTGGTGTAGTTGACGACAATTGATGCATAGGGATGCAGTTTTTGATAACTCGAACCTTTGCATTACTACTAGCCAATCTGCAAGCAGCCAAAAAATGGTATTTTAATAGCTGCATTGTTGGTTTTTAGCATTCGCAGTAAAGCGCTCAAATAAGCTCAGATTACAATACTTCCGGATATTGATGCTGATCAAGAATAAATATATTTTATGGGGTCGGAAACACTTTATACAGGGTGTTACACACACCGCTATCACCACAAATCTAATATACCCCTATACTCTCCGAGTACCGGGTATAAAAAATGTATGACTTGTTGATCCATTAAGATACATTTGGCACCAATATCAAGACAACTTAGCTTGCGACTATTTCTTAAATAATTTTTCTGTATCTTAACCTCAAAATTGACTTGAAAAAAAGTGGTCAGGGCAATTACACTTTTCATGTTCGTGGCTACTGCTGACGCAGCGCGATTCGTTTTTGCGCATAACAGCATTAATAAACCTTAATAACAGCAAAAATGATATAAAAGAACAGCTCGAAATGTGCTCGCAACATATGCGTAAAGGAACAGCACAACAGATTCAGACAGGCTCCGGGTTTCCCATAAAAAAAAGGTCTACTTTCACTTTTATATGCACATAAATTGGCCCTCCTGCTTTCGGGTTACGATAGGTTCGGTTAGCTTACCCCAGATGGACCTCAACGGGGCCTCTCATAGGCCAGAATGGCCCTTAGTTGTCGTATAGTGTCGTATAGACCTTTACGATGGTGTATCTAAGGTTTTGAAGTCCTCTAGAATCGAGGTATTTTTGGGAAAGGCAAGCAGTTTCCCTGGCGATTTCTTGGAGGCATCATCCAGTGATTCCAGCATTGGTGCGCCCAGGTATCTTCAACTTGTCCACCCAGGTGGTTGAGTTCTTCCACCTTCTGTCTGTCTTCAGTTTGGTCTGCTTCTCCAGGTCGCTTTGTAGCGTTCTAAGGGAAACAGGCACGCGTTCGGTTCCTTCGTTCACCAGCCCGACGCCTTCCTTAGCCAGAATGTCCGCCGTTTCGTTTTCTTCGAGGCCCTGGGAGCTCAGTAGATCCGCACTGACTTAATCGTGCTTAGTGATTTTAGTACCTCCCTGCTTGCCATGACACTTCTGGAACTGACCGCGGACATCAGTATACACCAGAATACGGTATATATGTATCAGTATACATTTTAAGATGTTGAGTCTGGTCCTGTCCCTTTTTCCAATCTTCGAGTCCCACAAAAAAGAGTCTTTTTACTTCGAGGCATGTTTGGAGCTCATGTAGTCAGTGAAACTGATCATGTCCATGCCAATTGAACTGTGCCTGTATCCTTGAGGAGAGCCCGTCGCTGGATTTGTTCCATGAGCTGGTAGTACGCCTTCTTTTTAGTAGCTTGCCACCACACTAGGACTCCATACAGCAGAGTTGGTCGCACCACAGAGATGTAGATCCAGTGCATAAAGCAGGTGACAGGCCCCATGTGCTGCTGAACATCATCTTGGATGCATATAACGCAGTGGTGGTCTTCTTCACTCTTTTCCCTACATTGGGTCTCCATGCCAGTTTGCTATCCAGTACTATACTGAGGTGTTTGACCTGTACTTAAGGGGTTAGACTTGTCTGGCCGATTTTCGAGGGATCCATGCTGGTACCTTGTACCTCTTGGTGATGAGGTCCGTCTTATCTGCTTTGATAGCGTGTTACTCCATCTTCCCACTCACATATCTCCCTGAGTGTACTTTCCATTATGGAGGTGAGGGTCGATTGACATACTCCCGTAATAAGTATGCTTATGTCATCTGCATAAGCTATTTTTTTCGGGGCCTTCCTCTCGAATCTCTTTATGAGCTTGTCAACCACCAGGTTCCGCAGGAGGGATGACAGGACTCTACCCTGGGGTGTGGCCTTCTGACCATGGAAGCAGTGCACCACTCTGATTGATACAGTCTACAACTTAGGAGGTTCTTTATCCAGTGTTTGATTGCTGGGTGTACGTTGGTTGCTTCTGGGCGATCCGTTATTGCGCTTGTGGCCACATTATTAAATGCTCCGGATGTATCAACAAATACTCCTAGTGCATACTTTTTATTGTTGAGGGCTTCCTCAACGGTAGCTACCAACGAGTGTAGTGCTGGTTTCACCGATTTGCCCTTAGTGTAGACGTGCTGGTTGGTTGACATCAGTACCCCCACTTTGTTTCTCATATGTAGATCCAGCATTTTTCTAGTGTTTTCAATATGGCTGCACTTTCCTGCTTTTGGGAAAAAAACAACACTAGAGGTCCACCTTTGGATTAGGATATAGCCTGTTCTTAGGCATGCTGAGTATAATGCGAGAAGCCATTATTGGTGAATTGGTGACCTTGGTGCATCCTTGGCAAGTGGGCTTCCATTAGTGCCTTCAGGGCTTCTTCGCTCCGCTCCGACCACTGTCTGTTGTCTAGTTTGAGGTGACTTGGAACTGTGGGTTTCCTTGACAGCAGCTTTCTCAGTCTAGTCGTTTCAGGCACTTTCTTTAAGCGTGGATTGCTTTTCGTACGAGCACGACAGGTCTATTCCTGCTTACCGGTGTTGGGTAGAATAGGCTGTAGTTGGAGAACTTTAGTCGGCCGCCGAATTGCATAACGCAATCCAAGGCTTCTGCACCAAAGCTATGTCAGCAGGCCCTTGCGTTTTGGCCATGTGGAGCTCCGCTGATGCTAACTTGCTCTTATGCAAGTATAGCTGCAGCACACTCAGTGTCATTTGCGGCTGGCTCCCCTGCACTCAACGGGATGACTACTAAGGTCAGGTCACCGCGTTCTTCTTCTCGCGAGTCATCGAGTGCCAGACTCTGGGCGGCCTCTACAATGGTGTCCAGACCGAGGTCCTTTTCAACCTCGCCTACCTGCAGGGTATCTTTTTCCCCGGGCTGGCGCTTTTTGAGTCGTAGTGGTATACACTATCTGGGGTATAGAATGTCCTCAGTTGCTATGTTGATCTGGAAGATCACATGCTGGCCCCCCTCGTTGTACAGTGGGCTACCAGCATGCAATACCGTCCAGTCAGCAGTTGGTACTTCAGGGTTTTGCCGTTGAAGGAGCTTCAGCCCACGGTCGCCTTGGATGGTGATGGGAAAGAGTTTATTCGAATTTGGTATGGACGGGATTAGCTCCCTGTCCACTACCTCCATCTTGGCCTCCTCCCACATCGCTTCCAATTGGCAGGCCGTTTGCGTCAGCCACTTTAGCGTCAAGATATCATTACACTTCAGAACTATCATACACGCGTGGACCTATTTGCGCTGCGCCGCTGTCATCCATCCATCCCATTCTCATCATTCCTGTCGATGAGAGCTACGATCAGGTGTCTCGTGACCCCTGATTTGCCAATTTAGGCGGAGGTTCCGCTATCTTGGGCCCGTGTTTCCGCTTGCTGGCCGGAGTGACGGCATTGTCGGTTGAGCGCTTCCTATTGGTAACAAGCAACTCTTCCACCTTGTTGGCATGTTCGCTCATCAATGCCATTATCTATGGCACCTGCGCGTAGTACCTACGGCCTTCTACCTTCAGCTCGGACCAAAACTAGCTTAGATTTCTAATCCTGGGAGATATCCGCGTGGCCTTGCAGGCTAGGCAGGCTCTACTATCTTGAGGGCCGCCTTTTATTGAGCTTTAGCCTTCATATCCTCCTTCGAACGCTTCGGCCCTTCCCTACGCAGGGAGCTGGAACCTGGTTCAGGCGAGCGGAGAAGGCTGCCTTCTTCGGTTTTGCTGATGAATAGCATGCTCTGCACAACGGCACCTGCGCGGCTCATTCTACAGCTGGGGGGTTGTGGCAGTAGTGGTATTACAACTGACGTGACCTGCTCCCGCCACGTCCGAGTTGTGGAAAGGATTGCTAATCTTCGTGCCCGCTGGTGGTAGTAGCCACGCTTCCCACCGACGATTGGCTTGACATCCCAAACCGTGTTTGATCATCCTTCTGCTCCATACTTGACCCGTAGGTCCATACGTGGTTAATGTTTTTCGGGGGAACCAGCATCTAGAAGGGCTCCGCTAGAGGATTTTCGACAGCCTCGCTTTACAAAAATTTTTGTACATTTCGATGCGTAAAAATTTTTCTCTGTGAAATGAAAAGTAAATGGTTTTTTATACAACAAACCAAATCTTAATTTCAAATGGAAAAAAATAGATGACTTATTGATCCATTAAGATAAATTTGGTACCATTACCATGATATTTCAGCTTGCGACGTTTTAATAGGTAATTTTTTTGTAACCAAACCCCAGGGCAAATACACTTTTCGTATTCCTAGTAACAGCTTAAGTTTCCACATTCGTTTATCGGAATTGTCACAAAACACTTTTTGTGCATAACAGCACTAATAATACTAAATAACAGCTCAAATAATAATAAATAACAGCTCAGACTAAGAGAATAGTAATAGAAAGGCTGGCCAAAGACTGATTTTTCCCGCTAAATTTAATTTAAAATGTAAGTGCCAAAAATTAATTGATTAACTACTAGCAATTCAATTTTCGATTTGTATGCTGTTTCTCACATTTCGTCAGAACTTTTAAGTGCAGTGGTGCATAGGGTCCTAGTGGTGCCAAAACGTTGCGTCGTTTTCGCACGCAGGTGCGTCTACTCACTTAACACCACATTCGTTCTTTTTTTGCCTACTAGCAAAAATATCACAACTAGCAACAAAAAATTAAGCAGATCAAAATTTAAATGTTGGCGCATACTAAATTTTTCTAACTGAAAAAGGGGTGAGAATACATGTAATGCATAAAACAAATTCGTTAAAATAATTTTATTATTAAATCAACCATTTTAACAATAATATTATAATATTTTTCTAGAAATCCCAAGCCTTCAAATGCTTTAACTGTTTAATTGATCTTATCCTGGGTAAGAAATTCTGCTGGCTTATACTCGTTAGCGAGGTTATCCGTCACTTCTTGACAAAGTTCCATTAATAACCCTAACATATGTAATGGCTTTGGGCACACCGAATAGGTTCCCTATTGAACGATATTCCGCAGAGGATCCCAGGCAATATAGCGCTTTGTCTATCCTTTTCAAAGGGGTTTCCTGTCCAAAATTCGTATCCTTCTTTCGGATATTAGGCAGCAGTCACAAATTGTCGAATGTACTCCCCTTCATGCAGAAAATTTTTTTTAAAAAGCCGCAGGAGTTGTTCTTTATCCTAAAATGAACCCTATCGTGGCTATTACAATTTAGAATACATTATTTTATTAAAAATATAACATTTTCTGCCCTTTACTTACAAGGTGGCAGTTTCAAGATTAATTTTAACTTTTCTGCAGATAGCCTCGCTGTGGTATCGCTTATCAAAATCGATGGATAAACGTATAATTTACAACCGTTCGACCAAACTTTCGTATACAGAATTTCGCCGATAAATTCCGTAAGCCGACGTATAACCGTTTTTTTTTCCTACAAATATACCAAATATCTGTGTTTGTAACACTTTTTAACGGTAAAATGGCATTTGGAATGGTGCCAAACGGCATATGAACTTTTGGTCAAACGGTTATTACTTAACCGTTTATTTTTATATTTTTATAAGCGATACCTTAAACGACGCCTAATTAATGTGTCTATCTAAAACCAAAAATCAAGGCATTCAAATATTTTTTTTTCGACTTTTGCTGAGCTATTAAAGTCAAAATTTCGAGAAAAAATACCAAAAAAAATTTCAATATGGAAGCTTAATATCTTCCAGGCGTTAAGTTGCAGCTAAAAAAAAATCTAAGTCGGATTTATAGCTGCATTTGTCAACTTTATTTAACTGCAAAGTTCAAAACAACCAGTTATAGGAAACTTAAGTTATGTGAAAAATAAAAGCACTTGCTTGAAAAATAAAACCAAATTTTTAAAAAAATTCTAAAAAGACACAAAACTTGGAAAAAAAAAACATTCTTTTAACATTTTTAAACACCTAAATCTATCAGAAAAAGTCATTTTTGGCGACAGCGGAAATAAGCTTGGCGACAAGCTTAGCAGACGCGCGTATGCCAATTTAAACGTCTCTTCTACTTTACTGCGTCTTTTCCGATATCGATAGGAAACGCTCCCGGTGTAAAAAGCCCATTATGTTTTAAGTATTTATAAAAAAATATTATCGAATAAGCGGAAAATATCGGTTATATGGTATACAATTGGTATTCAAACATATTTAAAGCTTTTTTCTGTCTTGTTTATCATTTTTGTTTTTTATGTAATAACTAAAACCAGTATTTTTTTCAGAAATTCAAAATGAATAATATATTTGTTATATGCAGGTAAGCAACTAATTTTATTAATTTATAAATAATTTATTAATTTCGTACCAATATTATGTGAGATGTTTTTAAAGAAAAGACGGAGCATCTCTCATCCCATAAATTAAATCTGTTCCATAATGTAAATTTCTAAAAAAAAAAAAAGGATTAAATACATTAATAGCCTTTCTACACTACCTCATCATTGTCGAAGGTGCGGAAAAATTATGCTAAGTGTTTATACGTAATAGTCTTTTTATGTGCCGTTTACACTGCGGCTGCGTCTTGATTCTTTGCGTCTTTCCAGAAACGCAAAGGGCCCTAGTGGTGGCAAAAAGTTGCGTCGATTTTCGATGCAGGTGCGTTTATTCATTATATTCGATTGGTTTTGGTTTTTCCTTTTCTTTTCTGCCTATCAGTGAACTATCACCACTTATAATTACAAAAAAAACAATATTAAAAACAGATTAAAATTTTAATTTTTTGCATAAAATTTGTAACTGAGTAAAAAGTGGCAAAAATACAGGTATTGTTTTAAATCAAGCATTTTAACAATATGGTTTTATGGTTTCGATTGCCTGTCGAAAATTAGTGTCCTATTTTCGGAGATTGGGTGGCAGTCCCAATAGAATGTCGAACCTACTCCTCTTCATGCTGAATTTGTCTTTGAAGAAAGCGTCGAAGTTGTTCCAAACATCTTCCTCTTAAAATAAACAGTAACGTGGCTATGGCAAATTAGAATATTTAATGGAAAAGAGAACATTATCTGCTCTTTACTTACAAGGGTCCAAACGCGAGAGCCACGGTGCAGTTGCAAGACAAATTGCAACGTTTCTGCAGATAACCCCGCGGCTTCCATGCACTTCAATGCTGCTAACTTTAACTGCTAATTTAAATGTTCAGGAATGGTTAGACCGCTCAACTTTAAATTTAATTTATTGTTTGATTCGACAAAAATACCCCCCGCGTCGAAACCCCAAATAATTTCAGTATTTTGTAAAAATTCTTGTTAGAATACGGTAGCACTTAAGAATTATGCACCGAATTTTGTGTCATGCAGGGCTCTTATGATCATCATTGTCCCATGTTTCATTTAACGGAAAAATCCAAATATGTCAAAAAATCTCCCAAATGGTGCAGGTCTACCAGGTTGTAGCGCTTAGAGGTTTTTCGAAAACCATTCCGAGGTAAAGAGTGACAGTTTTCCAAGCGGCATGGTTGCCAGGCTTTCCAGGTCCTCGAAGACGACTCTTCCAAGAATTCGGTGCCGACTTCCACTATCCTCATTACGGAGTATAGTAGCATGGTCGTAATGCGATGGCCTAAAGAACTGTGCTGCCAGTAGTCTCGCCGCACTTGCCTCCGCAACTTAAGGTGAATGTCCATCGGAAAATCATTGAGAAGTAGGCTTTTCGGGAGTGGAGGTGTGACTCCTCCCTGTGGGGTGAACCACGTGACCACTTACCTTGAAAAGGAGAGACCTGGCGTTTATCGTTCTACTCCTGAGAACGGTGTCCAGCCATCTGGTACTAATTTGTGCAGTGCGAACTCCGCTGAAAGTTTGTTCGTTGAGCTTATATCTTATATGTAGATCCATCAGCCACTCCTTCGTTTTCAATGAAAATGAGAGGGAACGTTGTAAGCCGCGGCAAAGGCCGCTGCTCTACTTTATACCAGGTACTCAGTCAGAATATATGTGATCTTATGATTTACATATGTAATTTATTGTATGTTCGCAAAAGGGACGAATTAAATTTTGGCCAAAAAATTAAGTCGAGCCCCATGCTGTATTTTTATATTTTAGAAGTTATCTGTTTCCATTTTTATTTACATATACATACATTTTACACCGGCTGCTACATTTTTACATACACATGTATAACTACATACAAGAGACGTGGATGTGTACGAGAGAGAGAGGGAATGAGAAGCGCTTGGCATGCGTTGCGTAGCCACTGCAATTTAGTTTGTTCCTGTCCATAATAATGATCCGACCTGATCCAGATTCGGCAATCTGTTAGATACAGTAATTTTTCATTTTCTGCGTTTTTAGTTTTCTTGTATCTTAACAATTGTCAATTGAGCAGATTTTCGTCCTTTGTGGGGGCGGAAGGGGGCGTGTCAAAATTTTGAAATAGACTTGTATTGAAATGATATCACAGGAGCTTGGATAGAAAGACGAATAGGCAAAGCCGACAGGGTCGCGTGTGAGAGAGAGCGAGAGGGAACAATGACTTTCGGAATGGTTTTCTTCAAGATGGCCATTCTCTATAATTCTGCGTTTTGTTTTCTCGTCTCTTTAAAATTGTGTATGCCACAGACTTTCGTCCTTTATGTGGGCGTAAGGGGGCGGGGCGAAATTTTAAAATACACTTTGAGTAGTGTGATCACACAGGAGACTGAATACAACACTTGGTTGCTCTAGCTTTAATAGTCTCTGAGATATAGGCGCTAATGAAGACGGATTGGCGGACGGACGGACGGACGAACGGACAGACGGACGGACGGACGGACAGACGGACAAACAGACATGGCTAAATAATCTCGGCTATTGATGCTGATCAAGAATGAATATACTTTATGGGGTCGGAAACGCTTCCTTCTGTGCGTTATACACAACCGTTATCACCACGAATCTATTATACCCCTATACTCTTCGAGTACCGGGTATAACCAGGAAAGGCTGATGGGTCTGTAGTTCTTGTCTATCTTCCCAGCCTTGGCGATGAAGATCACTCTTACCACCCTCTATTCTTGAGGACGTACCTAGTTAGAAGGCATCCTTTAAAGATTTTCTTCAACCGTGGCAGTAGGTGTGAGCATAATATCTGCAGCAAAGCTGGTCCGATCTCGTCTAGCCCCGGCGATGTATACGGACTGAAAGATGTAATAGCCCATGTAATCTTATCCGGGGCCAATACTTCCCGTACGAGCTCGTGGCAGCTACTGTTGGCGTTGAGGTTGATGGTTGTTCTCTCGCCGCAGCCGTGACGGATGCGCTTTGGGTGGTTTCTTCCCCACTGGCCCGAGCGGCTTCGTGCAACCGCTCGTTGTACTCGTACTTCCTCTTCGATTCCTCGCGGTCAGCGAGTCGTTGGCCAAGTCTCCTGAGATTATTGACGGACGCCCTATATCCCCCCAGCTGTTTTCGTTGGCTCATCGCCTCGTCATTTGCTTTCGCCGCATTTGTGAGGCCCGGAGAGCCCTGGGATACTGGATCTGTAACTTCAGCCATCGTCTTCTGCAGTTCCTCATTGTGTCCAAGACGAGAGAAGGCATTAGCACCAACTCTGCCTCAGTCCTTCATCAACTTCGACAACACGAAACTCCTGATCCTTATGCTCGCGGTATAAATTATGAATACCCTTACAAAAGGATCTCTTGGAGTAGTGAATTGGCTTTTAATGACTCCAAAAGAGTTCCCAAGTACCTTGCAGAAGCATGACGAAGATTAAAGTATGTTGGTTGGACCCTACCGTTGAATTTATTTAAGGCGTAAGCAGAAAGTACTCCAAAGGGTAGCCCTAGCCCTTAAGGGGCCAATTACCACGGGAACTACTATCAAATTTTTCTGGAAAAAAATCCCTAGTTTTGCTCTGAACGCAAACGCAAGAGTCAAGAGTTGCTCCAGGATTCGAAACATTTACAGTATATGGTATATGGCCTGTGGGAATCGAGGTTTCACATATTTCCAAAAATCTCTTCGTTCCCCGTAAATGTGCTGTGTGCAGAGCATGCAAATAACCGTCAACTGATTTTTCCAACGCAGTCTTCACACAGCAAAACACAAAAAAATTTGGTACACATGATCTCTCTCTGAGAGAAACACTTTTTTCGTTTGTGTTTCGGTCCGACTGTTTGGCTCAACCGAAAAAACGATTCGGTCTCTCAATAACGAACACATAGGGACACTTTTGAGAGAGCGGTCACTGCAAAACGGTCTTTGAAAGACCACTACGCAATAAGTGTCTTCAAAAAGGGTTGTTTCTTGCTGTGTGCGAGAAAGAGAAAAGAATATGCCTGAGCAATACATGTGCATAAATGTTATGTAGGAATACACAGACGCACGCATACATACAAAAGGACTGTTTTGCTGAAAGTGTCCGACCAAAGTAGTCCCAGAGAAAGCGAACCAAAACAAGTGTTATTTCTTGCTGTGTGCGAGAAAGAGAAAAGACTATGCCTGAGCAATGCACGTGCATAAATGTTATGTAGGAAAACAAGAAAACATTGCATAGATTTTTTTTTATTCAGAATTTAGTTTAACAATTAATAAAGAATTAATGTTCTCTGAACTTAGAGAGCTGCGTCTTTCATTTAAAATAAAATGCAGGGCGGAGAATACTCTTTCCACGGATACTTGAGTGGCCGGGGTGGCAAGTACCACATGCGCAAGATCTGCCAAAAGTGGTGTTTTAAATTTTAAATTCTTATAAAAATGTAAAATGTTGGCATCGTTCAAGGTATATTTAACAAGGTAGCCGCATTGAAAAAAGAAGTAGTGGCTCTCTCAGTGCGGCTACCTTGTTAAATATACCTTGCTCTCGTTCGCCGGTCACACAGACGCACGCATACATACAAAAAGACTGTTTTGCCGAAAGTGTTCGAACAAAGTAGTCCCTGAGAGAGCGAACCAAAGAGAACACAAAAAAAAGGGTTTTGGTCTGAGAAGAACAGTTGTTGAGCGAAAACACTTTGAATGTGTTCTTTCGCTCCACGTTCTCAAAGTGTTCGTAGAAGTTCGGTTTTTTTCGGACACTTAAAAATGGTTGACGGTTTTTTGCGAGCTCTGGCTGTGTGGGAAAAGGCTATCACAGTTCCTTTGATATTGTAAGGTGTCAATTCTAAAAATGTTAAAGTAAATGGTGTACGTAACAATATGTGTAGGATCCTAGATCTCGTCTTTACTACCTATGTTTCCTGTTGCCTTCTTCAGGCCCTATAAAGTCGTTCATTAAGCCTTTGAATATATTTTGTTTCTCACGTCTTTTCCTATAGTCACCCCTTTCAGAAATATTTCTGGTCCAATCTGGTTCACCCCGAGATTAATAAACCTGAGGAATTGTAAGCCCCTTATGTTCAAGAAGTTTAAAAAATGCGGTTTGCAATCAGACTTTTCTAAGTACTCAATTGCAAATTCGAAATTTTCCTTATTTATTGTGCTACATAAATAGTTGACTAAATGCAAGCTTAACTTTAAACGTAATTCTAAACAATTTTTCAGGTTTGTTAACTCTAAACGTAAATCTTCTCAATTTCGTTCATCGATACACTTAAATGGTATTTATGCTGATAACGATTGTGATATTGCTGACCACCTTTTTCCAAAGTCGCTACTCTGTCCCTTCTATTAACCTTCCCTCTATCCTTGCCTCATCAAACGACTTTAGTAGCAGTTACTCATATCCTATCCCTTTAAATAGATATAATAGTGTTAAAAGTCGATGTCCCTTAGCGTCAGTGCATGCTTGCTTGTTGACGCGGAATGTTGTGCGCTTACCATTTTTATACCCGGTACACGAAGAGTATACAGGGGTATATTAGATTTGTGGTGATAACGGTTGTGTGTAACGCCCAGAAGGAAGCGTTTCGTGAGTCCGAGTCGGTAAAGCCATGTCTGTCTGTCCGTCCGTCGTCATTAGCGCCTATATCTCAGAGACTATTAAAGCTAGAGCAACAAAATCCAAGTGTATTTCAAAATTTCGCCACGACCCCTTGCACCCACACAAGGTACGAAAATCTGTGGCATGCACAATTTTTAAGATACGAGAAAACCAAAAACGCAGAAACATGAAAAATTACCGTATCTAGCAGATCGCCGAAACTGGATCAGGTCTCATCATTATTATAGCCAGACGGAACAAATAAATTTTGGGTCGCTACGCAACGTGTTTCAAGCGCTTACTCATTCCCTCTCTCTCTCGTACACACTTCCATGTCTCTTGTATTTAGTTATACATGTGTATGTAAAAATGTAGCAGCCGATGTAAAATGTATGTATATGTAAATAAAAATGGAAACAGATAACTTCTAAAATATAAAACTACAGCATGGGGTTCGACTTAATTTTTTTAAATTTTCCTTTTTGGGCAAAATTTAATTTGTCCCTTTTGCGAACATATAATAAATTACATAAATCGTAAGCTTATACGTACATATGTATATACTGACTGAGTACCAGGTATAAAGTAGGCAAAGGCCGCTGCTCACAACGTTCCCCCTCTTTTTAATTCCTTTTTGTACTATTTTGTTTCCATACTCTTACTGTGTTACCCCCACTATCTCAGCACCATACTCTCACTTATTATTTTATCTTACACGGCTTTAATGAGGTTATGGCAGCTGCGTCTGCTAAATCTGAAATCAGTTACCGCTTGATGCAGAGGGAGCACCAACCTTTTTGTCTCCAACTGTTATTGGTACGAGATGTGGTCGCTTGCCTCTCAAATTTATTTAACTCGCCTCTTTGCATCGTGTATAATAAAGTTGTATAATGTTTGAATTGAAACTTTTTTTGTAATTCTTTTATATATATTCACCGAAAAAGAACGTTATCTCAATATTTGGGGACCTTGACGTGATCGTCATTAATAATTTTGCTAAAAACAATTAAAATCAATTAAAAAAGTGCACTTAAAAAATTGTCAATATGTTGTTTAAGGAAAGTGATTGTTTTTTTTACTTATGTTCCTAACCTGTTCGATATAAGTGCACACGCATCAAGACTATTTTTATTGTGACTGTGTTGTTTGTGCTTGCTTAAAAAAGGTTACTCATAGTTGGCCCTGTGTTAACAACTCTAATACTCTTGCAGTTAACGATACACCCGCTCGTACAATTAGCTCGCCAGCCTTCATTGATTTTGGCTCTAGGGAAGTCGATGTCAATTCTTCTGCATTGAAAAGAACCGCTGGCTCTTCACCTGTTGCATCTCCTGTACCTGTGTCTGTCCAGGACGTCCAACTGAACGTTAACGATCATCCCGTCGCTGGCGCTACATTGCCATCAACTGATGCCGACGACACTGTTGTCAGCATCCTCAGACAGCGCTATCTAATCTGGACCTGCCCCTCGGGTCTAACCTTACCTGCCTTACCTGAAAATCATGTGACCGCTCTTGACCGTTCTACTCTATTTGCTGTCGCTTCTCTAAAATCAATATTTATCTCGCGTCCTATGGAATCGGCTACGGATGTAATGGTTTGAGATTATGTTTTCTCCAAACTCAACATCAATAGCTCCTCTGGCCTCGTAGTAACTAAATGTAACTTTAAGTAAAAACGTAAAATTTCTTACTTTAAAATTATTGTCCCGGAGAAATTTGTCAAAACTGTATTAGATGGTTCTTTCTGGCCTGTACGCACTATTTGTCACATTTTCAATAACCGACCTCGATATTTTCAATCCGCACCTCGTGTAAGAATCCTTTCAACACCATCTTCCGATTTACCTTCTGTGTCATAAAACTGATTTTTTTCTCTACCTCTAAAGATCACTTATCAGAATATACGTAACCTTAGCAATTTACATACTGATAGTGAAACTTTTCATTCTGATATTTTTACCTTTTATTAAAACCCAGCTCCATTTGTCGATCAGCTCGTCGATTTGCTTTTGCTTTTCAATGAGAATTTAGAAGTCACAAACCGATGACTCATTCTTTCAAGCGGAAGCTATTCGACTCTGTTTCTCGCATTATTTCATTGACTTAAGCTTCAAAAAATATACCCTGTTTTACTTCTGTGTCCACTTCTCCTAATAAGTCTATAATCGATCTATCTATTCTTACTTCTGTTGCCCCTCTTAAATCTATTTTCGCTTCTCGTTTAACTTTAATGATATCGGCTACGGATGTTTTTAAAAAAAATTTAATTTTTTGAGCTCAATATTGATTACACCTCTGATCTAGTTGTACTTGACTTGTGCTAGTGTATGTTTTGAGTCCGATATCATCGCCTTTTCCGAAACCTGGATTGATTCCTCAATTTCGAATTTCGAGATTTTTATAGACAATTATAACATATACAGATCTGATTGTCCATCCCGAGGTGGCGGTGTCCTTATTGATGTCCGTTTTGACTTATCTTCCCAACTCTTTTTCAATCGATGAGCTCAACATAATTGAATTAATTGTAGTTAAAATTCGTCTGTGTTTTTTTTTATTTTATTCAAATCATGCTCTTACATCCCACCGTCTTCTGAATTTTGAACTTACATGCATCACGCTGTCCATCTTCAGTCTGTTTTGTCCCAGCTTTATGATTCTGATCGTCTTATTGTCCTTGGTGATTTTAATCTCCCGAATATAACTTGGTCTCCATTCGATGACTCGAACTTAATGTTCCCATCTACATGATTTCTTTGATTCTCTGTCCGATACTTGGGTCAAGCAAAACGTTTACGTAACTACATGGATAGGATCCTAGATCTTGTCTTTACTACCGATGTTTCGAGGATCACCTCTATCATTCCATATACCATCCCACACTTGCTATTGATTTCCTGTTGTTTTCTTCAGACCCTATAAAGTCGATCATTAAGCCTTTGAATATCTTTTGTTTTAAGAATGCTGATTTTTTTTCTTGAATATTGCCCGATCTAAGATCGATTGGTCATTCCTAGACGATTTCCAGGAAAATGAGTCTGGCACTCATGAACTATAGCTCATTTTTTTCATTTTTCCTACTAATGTATGTATGTTCCTTTAGTCATCCCCCTCAGAAATCTTTTTGGTCCTATTTTTTTTCCTTATTTAATACATTGTGTCACAGTAGATTGTAGTATGCACATATATCGAGGGTACACTGTACCCAGTAATAAATTAGCAGCAATACTTTATTGCATTAACACAAATCAATCAGCGACACTTTGTCGCTGACATAAACAATCTCTAAAGAGCCCAACACATTCCCAGCGAGACGTAATACGATCGCACTTGAATGTAGCGGGCAACGGTCAGAACCTAGTCAGCATAAATGCAAGGTTCTGACCGTATATACATAATATACTATGTGCATGCGCCTCTCCGTTCTTCAGCAACGTTTCCGTTGCTTAATATATATCCACACATACATATACTTATGTATGACGCTGCTCCGCTGCCGGCTTCACCAGCATAGCAATGGGCAGCGTTAGGGTAAGCTAATTCATAAGAAGAACTGTAAGAATGATTCAAGAAATATACTTTGATCCGACCAGACGTGTCGGGTCCAACCACATCAACCGTTGAACTTAAAATCGAACTTATTACATTCATTCTGTTATCACATGGCGACCGTGACAAGTTCACGAAGCTACAATGCTAAGTTTTAATATTTAATGAAAAAAAAAAGTGCTGTGATTCCACTGCAAAGCAACAGTTCTCGACCAGTCAAACCAACAAGAAGGAAAATGAGAGCTAAGTGGCGTAAGAAGCGTAAGCGTAGAAAGATGCGTGCAAGGTCCAAGTAGACGAAGCACAGCACCGTCGACCACTGAATGGAACTTTTGACTTACAAGCTAATCTAAACCAACAACCACGCACATACACAAAACCAAACGCCCACAAAGCCTGTGCGATGACCAGCGCAGGCACTGCTTAACGCGCTTATGAGTGACGACAACACAGATTCTGCTCCTATTGAGCAAAGGGAAGCACTTTCAATTCAGGAGTGCTAATAAAGTAACACAGAGGAGCAGACGTTCCAAAATAAAATCGTCCAAATATACCTCGATTACATATATTAGGCTATGTTAAGAAAATCAAGATGCGTCTGTGCCATTGTTATTTCAATTATAACGGGTTACTAGACAATCAGTTTGGGTTTCTACGCATTGCATAGATTCCTAGTGCAGGTATAGCATACCAAAATAATTATTATCTTTGGCAAGGTCGAAACTCGTCCTATGTCCAGCCTCGACGTTTAAGTTTTTCACTATACTAGACCGCGTTGGTCTAACGATTCATCTAATGTCCCATATGTACGTCAATGTTCGACGTTTAAGTTTTTCACAATACTAGACCGAGTTGGTCTAAAGATTCACATAATGCCTGACACGTATGTACGTCCATATTGAAGGCTTTTCAACATTAATTTAATGTTAATTTAACAACGGACACTAACTTTTAAAGTTACGAAAGTTAAACGTTACCTGAAGTCGAATCTTCTTCAGCATTCTTGTTGACCCTTAGTAGGTCATTGTAAACCAGATACTTTGGTTCAAAGAAATCAGGAACCCCAGAAGTAGTACCAGCCAGGGTGGATAAAGGCCAATTTCAAAAATAGTAATTGAAAAAAATGGGATTGAAAAAAAAAGTCCTGAAGTCACTACCAGGCAACAAAGATCTAAGTAGACAAAAATCCTGCGCAGGAAATAAAATAGTAGAATTGCCCAGGCAATTCTACGAGAAAAAAGCTTCAAAGCCCAACGTCTTCGAATCATCAACGAGGTACGTAAAGTAGTGACCTTGCTTGTGAAAATATGCTATGTTTCTTTAAACATGGTAAGAAAATTACAGCAAGATATGACGTTAGCGATTTATATACTAATGGAACCTTCGACTTAGGTCAATGCTTCCAAAGGCTTGAAATGCAAGCCGGTATACATAAAATCAGCCAACTCAAAGTGGCACCGTGGGAAAATATCTTTGAACATGCTTCAATAGATAATTTCAAGAAAATGGGCAATAAAACATTGAAATCATTACGAGTAGCGCTACTCAACCCGGTGACCCTGATTAAAAATAATAAAGAAAAAGAAGCTATTTTGTCTACAAACCATGACGATCCTATACAGCTAAAGCAATATCCGAGTCTTTTATTCTGAAGTACGGTCCAATGAAGACGTTCATAACGGACATGGGAACAGAATATTAGGATTCAGCCATACAAGACGATCAATTATTCAAACACAAATCTTTTTACATCTTCCGCATCTACACACATACATAACATATGCAAGGATAAATATAAATATATATAGCAATTACAACAAAAAAATGAAGTAGGACATAAATTAGACTTTAAATACACCGGGCCCTATAAGGTAGAAAGCATAGAACAAAGAGATAATATAGTAATCTCTGACAAAAGAAGTAAGAAACAAACAGTTCATAAGGATAGATTAAAAATTTTTTATTCATAGTACATGGCATGAGAAAAAAATATATATATATAAATTACACAAAAAAAATATATAAAATTTAAGATACAAAAATAATAAATAGAACAAAAAAAAAAAAAACAAAAAAAAAAACAAAATAACTTCACTAGGTTACTTTATTTTTCAAAAGGAGGGAGATGTAGTATGCACATATATCGAGGGTACACTGTACCCAGTAATAAATTAGCAGCAATACTTTATTGCATTAACACAAATCAATCAGCGACACTTTGTCGCTGACATAAACAATCTCTAAAGAGCCCAACACATTCCCAGCGAGACGTAATACGATCGCACTTGAATGTAGCGGGCAACGGTCAGAACCTAGTCAGCATAAATGCAGGGTTCTGACCGTATATACATAATATACTATGTGCATGCGCCTCTCCGTTCTTCAGCAACGTTTCCGTTGCTTAATATATATCCACACATACATATACTTATGTATGACGCTGCTCCGCTGCCGGCTTCACCAGCATAGCAATGGGCAGCGTTAGGGTAAGCTAATTCATAAGAAGAACTGTAAGAATGATTCAAGAAATATACTTTGATCCGACCAGACGTGTCGGGTCCAACCACATCAACCGTTGAACTTAAAATCGAACTTATTACATTCATTCTGTTATCACAAGATACTTGACTAAATGCAAGCTAAACTTTAAACCCGATAATAAACAATTCTTTAGGTTTGCTAACTCTAAACGCAAATCTTTTCCATTTACTTCATCTCTATACTTAAATGGCAGCTATGCTGATAACAAATGTGATATTTCTGAACTATTGTCTTAACAAGCAAACGTTTTTCGTTGGTTAACATAGTGACCTGATTGTTAACAATTCTTGCATCATTACAAATTCTTATTACATTATTACAAATTCTTACAAATCCAAACATACGCGATTATAAAATACTTATTGAAATCAAACCAATTGTGCTTTTAATTAAATATCGCGAAAATACGGTGCTGAAGAAGCTCAGCTTATTGGGTGTGTAACCCAGAAGGAAGCGTTTCAGACCCAATAAAGTATATATATTCTTGATCAGAATCAATAGCCGAGTCGATATCGCCATGTCTGTCCGTCCGTGTGTCCGTCCGTCTGTTCGTCCGTCCGTCTTCATTAGCGCCTATATCTCAGAGACTATAAAAGCTAGAGCAAATAAGTTTTGTATCTAGTCTCCTGTGTTATCACACTACTCCAAGTGTATTTCAAAATTTCAAAGGACGAAAGTCTGTGGTATACACAATTTTTAAGATACGAGAAAACAAAATACGCAGAATCAAAGAAAATGCCTATATCTATCATTGTGTTGAATCTGATCTGATCGGGCTATTATTATAGCTCCAATGAAAAAAACCATTTCGAAAGTCATCGTTCCTCTCGCTCTCTCTCACACGCAACCCTGTCTGCTTTGCCCATAGAGCAACCAAACTTTCTATCCAAGCTCCTGTGATATCATTTCAATACAAATGTATTTCAAAATTTCGACACGCCCCATTCCTCCCCCACAAAGGACGAAAATCTGTGGAATCCACAATTTTTAAGATAAGAGAAAACCAAAAATGCATTATCATGGAAAATAACCATATCTACCAGATTGCCGAATCTTAGTAAGGTCGAACTCCTATTATAGCAAAGAAAGAACAAATTAAAATTCAGTGGCTACGCAACGCCTGTCAAGCGCTTATTCATTCTCTCTCTCTCTCTCTCGCACACACTTCCACTATCTCTAGATAGATACGTTAGATACTCTTCGCGCCAGCGGCTCCAGAATATCTTCTGCAGTTGAGTGATCCGTTGCCAGCCATCCAAACGATTGTAATTGAGCTTCGTTAGATCAGGCTCGAGGATTGTCTCGTGGGGACCGCCTAAAAGCAGATGAGCAGGAGTCAGGACATCTAAATCAGCAGGATTTTCTGAAAGCGAGAGCAAAGGGCGAGAATTAACAATTGCCGTGATCTGGCAGATCAGAGTGCGCAGCTCGTCGAAGTCAAGCACAGAGGGCCCAACAGAGCGGTACAGGTGATGCTTTGCTGTCTTCACGGCCGCTTCCCACAATCCGCCAAAGTGCGTAGAGCGTGGTGGGATGAAGCGCCAGTCGATCGAGTCCTCCAAGCAGGATTCATGGACCTCCTTCATATGCGAGTCGCTCATGACTAGTTTCTTGAGCTCCAAAAGCTCGTTCTGACCTTCTTCACGTGGAAGTGAAACGCTTTAGGGCGCCTAGAAACGAAGCGGTGGTCAGGTCCCTTACGAGCTCCATGTGTGTATAGCCTTAGTAGTAAAGCAAATGAATACACTGATGTAGCACTTTATGGGTGGCCACGTGCGGATTTCTGATCTGTAATCCACTACAGTGACAACAAAGGGTCGAGATCCCTCCAATCGCTCCTTAGGCAGATCTCCCATGATGTGCTGAACCATGCGCGGTCTAGTCCTGAAACATCTCACACACTTGCTGACTACTTTTGATACTACCTTGATTCTGCCAATGGGCCAATATTCCAGTCGAATTTTGACAAGTAGTGCGCGAGGTCCAGCATGAAGGTTCCTTTCGTGATAATGCCTTATCAGCGCACAAGTTATGGAATGTCCCTTCGGCAGAATAAGCGGGTGCTGAGCATCAAATCCCAGAGATGAGTTTCCAAGACGACCTCAAACTCTGAGTAATCCATACTGATCGATGAGCGGAGAGAGTGAGCTGATTGAACTGGATTTCCTGACTTGACCATTGCCTAGAATTTCCTTTATATCCATCCACAAATTAGCCAGCTGAATGTGTCGGATTAGATGATGCGTTCCCCGCCGAATATCAGAAACGGTGAGTCCAGAATGGCGATGACGATGAACAAATTTATGGATGTAGGCGAATGTGCGCTGCATGCCGAAGAAGGAATTTGTAAATTTGCGATCAGCAATACACGTTTGCGAAGCTCTGCCGTTGCTGCTTTAGGAACAGGAGGTACAGGCCACTCTTCCTTGGAGCCTACCAAGAATGATGGACCGTGAAACCACAGCTCTGACTGGATAAGTTGGTGGGGAAGCGAGCCTCTAGAGAGAACGTCAGCAGAATTTAATGATGTGTGGACATAGCGCCATTCCATGCCTGCCGTCAGCTCCTGAATTGCTGCCACTCGATTTGCCACGAAGACTTGAAATTTGGCTGGCTCATCCCGTATCCAAGATAATGCTGTCGATGAATCTGACCAGCAATAAAACCGACCTGTAAAACTTCCAATATCCTTCAAATTATTAATTAATTTCGCAAGCAAATGGGCTCCACATAATTCCAGTTTGGGAATCGATAAGGTTTTTAGTGGCACCACTCGAGACTTTGAGCACAAAATATTGCTCGACAACTGCCCTTCCCTAGACACCACATATATGCAAGCGCCATATGATTCTACGCTGGCGTCACAAAATCCGTAAAGTTCGATTAAGGTAGCAGAAGAATGAACAACGCGAGGAAATGATATCCGCGGGATAGTTGACAAACTGTTTCTCAAGTCCATCCAAGTTGAATGCAACGCTGAGGGTAGGCTTTCATCCCAATCCAAATTTTCTCTCCAAAGCTGCTGAAGGAAGATTTTGCACCTGACTATAACGGGATTTATCAATCCAAGAGGGTCGTAGAAACGAGCAATCGTAGACAAAACCGATCCAAGGCAAAAAGCAGCTGATCTGATGCAGGGTTCTATGCTAAGCCAAGAGTCTTCGTTATGTCACTTCTATCATGAAACCTTAAGTACTTCTCTCTGTCTTCTTTAGGCGTTCCTTCAAGTACTTCCTGATGGCTAGAGCACCATTTCCTAAGCTTAAAATTACCGCAAGACAGTATGGCGGAGGTTTGCTGCATCTTTTCCATGACCTCAGCGACAGAGCTGCCGCCTGTGATGAGATCATCCACGTAAAAATCCTGTTGCAGAGCAGCTGAGCCAAGAGGGTAGGACTCACCCTCGTCAATGGCCAGCTGGTGCATTGCGCGAACGGCTAAAAACGATGCAGCTCTAGTGCCATATGTGACGGTGTCTAATGTGTAGACCTGAACTTCGGACTGGACAAAATCTCGCCATAGAATGCACTGAAAGTAATTGTCAGGTGAAGACACTCGTACGCTGCGGTACATTTTACAAATGTCCCCAGTGAGAGCGACTGGATATGTGCGAAACCGAATTAGTATGTTGAACAATGCAGGCTGAATAACAGGGCCTGCCATCATCGCATCATTTAGGGAACATCCAGTTGATGTAGCTGCCGAACCATCGAAAACGACACGAAGCTTTGTCGTCGTACTATCCTCCTTTAAAACACAGTGGTGAGGCAAAAAATATCTTCAGAGACTATGAGAATCAGGGTTGACTGGGGACATATGCTTCAACTCAATATACTCCCTCATAAAGGCAGAGTACCGCTCTTTAAGCGTAGTATCACGATCCAACTTTCGCTCCAAATTGATGAATCGACGATGCGTCTGAATGTAAGGTTCCCCTAAGCGATCGCCATTATCCTTTAACGGGAGATGAACTGAATACTCTCCTGATGGCAAACGTGAGAAGTGGTCTACGAAATGCGCTTCACAATCTAATTCTTCCTTCGTATTCAAAGCGGCGTCCGCACAAGTCTCGACCTTCCTAAAACATACGAAGTGTTTTATCCAACCTTGCATCCATGCTAGATTCCGAATCTTTAGAATTGTGCGTTGCCAAGAGCGCAGAGCGTGCTATCCTTTGTCCACCGCCAGATACGATCCGGCTAGGTGGGGTCTTCTGCAGAAGAGGCAGACCATCGCTGAGTTTGATTTGCTCTACGTAGAGGAGATCATAGAAAATGCTAGCACAAATGAGGAGATCCACTCGCTGAGGGTTGAAAAATGCAGGATCAGCAAGCTGAATATTTGATGGAATATTTCAGTCGGCTGCATTGACTGCCAGACTTGGTTGACAATCGGTTATGATGGGAGCTATAAGAGCAGTAAGCGTAGTTGCATAGTAAGCTGTGCGAGAATGCATACAAATAATCACGGTGGATCCCTCAGTAGCCACGCTAGTATCGCCGAGCCCAGAGACAAGTGCAGACGATTGAGTTCTCCTAAGCTGAAGCTGATGTGCGAACCTGGATGTGATGAGATGAAGCTGAGATCCTGAATCTAGTATGGCACGACAAGGAACTAAAGTTCCAGAGCTGTTTTTGACGAGAACGACGGCAGTGGCTAAGAGCACAGCATCAGGCGGACTTTGGGATATGAGAGATTGCGGCAATGGGGGTGACAACGCAACCATGGCGGTATGACTTGGCTGTGCTTGCGAGGCTTCATTCGGGGAACCAAATTGAATGGTCTCTGATGAACGACCGAAATGCAAAAGGGAGTGGTGCTTCCATCGGCAGGTACGGCAGGGACCTGATCTACAATCTTTCACATGATGGCCCTTTCTTAGGCAATTCACGCTTAAGCCTAGCCTCCTTGATTCCTTGTGGCGCTCATCCGGCGATAGACCCTTAAAGCGCTCGCAATTTGCAATTGTAAGGCTCGAGCCATCACACAACGCACAAGGAAGCGGAGCGGGAGCGCTCGATGCCACGAAAGCCTTTCTATATTTCGTACTCACGGTTTTCTCAGCCTTGCCAACCTGTCCATCTTGCCCTTGCATGGCGTGTTGAATTCCCTCAAGAGTGCGACACCTGTTATCCAGAAATGTGGACAATTTCTCCCAGGATGGAAGGCCTTGATTCGACGAGACTTCTTCCCATTTGGTTTGAGTTGTTCTATCCAAATTCCGCCAAATTGCATAGACGATTATAGCGTCTGCAATTTCCACCTTCGATCCCAGCGCTTGCAACGCGCGAAGATGTGAGGTGGCGGCATCCACAAACGCCCGCAACTTTCCCACTGATGAGTCGCCACGAGTCAGCCCAAATGAACTGATGGTGTCCAGGGCCACTCCGCTCAAACAGGACCGCAAGTGCTGTAGCTTCTCGATAGAAGTAAGCTCCGCTTCATTATCGATGACCGCTTTGAACATAGAGTAGAAACTGGTCCACTCTGTATATTCTCCACAGCTGCAGTTGTGGCAGGTGCGAACGATTTGCCATGTATACCAAGGATTGGGATTCGTTTGGATTCATACGAAACGTCGAACAATGCGCGGGCTGAGAACGCTTGCCCAACTCCCGCTGAAGAGCCGTCCTCAATGCCAATAGAGTTGAATTGAATTGTACAGGTGTTTCACTGGACATTGATTCGAAATCCACTTCCTCCAAACTGGTGTATGCCACAATAAAATTAGATTTCAGCTCCGTCAGTGATTCCAACATTCCTTTCAGGTCGTACATCCATTTGGCGCAGCTTTTCAAAATCCAATTGGGTGACAAGTCCCTGCAGTCTGTTGAGAATAGCCGTTGTTTTGAGCGGCCGCGGCTCTACTTTATACCCGGTACTCAGTCAGTATATATGTACATATGTATACATTTATATACATATGAGCTTGTGATTAAAGTAAATTATTATATGTTCGCAAAAGAGACGAATTAAATTTTGGCCAAAAAAGAAAAATTTCAAAAAATTAGGTCGAACCCAATGCTGTATTTTTATATTTTAGAAGTTATCTGTTTCCATTTTTATTTACATATAACTTTTACGTCGTCTGCTACATTTTTACATACACATTTAAAACTACATACAAGAGATATGGAAGTGTGTGCGAGAGAGAGAGGGAATCGCTTGGCTCTCGTTGGGTAGCCACTGAAATTTAATTTGTTCCTTCTGGCTATAGCAATGCTCAGACCTGATCCAGAATCGGCAATCTGCCAGATACGGTAATTTTTTATGATTTTGCGTTTTTGGTTTTCTTTTATCTTAAAAATTGTGGATCCCACAGATTTTCGTCCTTTGTGGGGGCGGAAGGGGGCGTGGCAAAATTTTGAAATACACTTGATTTGAAGTGATATCACAGGAGCTCGGATAGAAAGTTTGGTTGCTCTAGCTCTCATAGTCTCTGAGATCTAGGCGCTCATTTCGACGAATAGGCAAAACCGACAGGGTCGCATGTGAGAGAGAGCGAGAGGGAACGATGACTTTCGAAATGGTTTTCTTCATTGTGGCTACATTAATAATCCGATCTGATCCAGATTCAACACGCTGATAGATACGATCATTCTCTATGATTCTGCGTTTTTAGTTTTCTCGTATCCTTAAAATTGTGCATGCCACAGATTTTCGTTCTTTGTGTGGGCGGAAGTGGGCGGGGCGAAATTTTGAAATACATTCGGAGTAGTGTGATAACACAGAAGATTGAATACAAAATTTGGTTACTCTAGCTTTAATAGTCTCTGAGATATAGGCGCAAATGATGACGGACGGACGGACGGACAGACGGACGGACAGAGGGACAGACAGACATGGCTTTATCGACTCGGCATTTGATGCTTATCAAGAATATATATACTTTATGGGGTCGGAAACGCTTCCTTCTGTGCGTTACACACATCCGTTATCCCCACAAATCTAATATACTCCTATACTCTTCGAGTACCGGGTATAAAAAGCAATCCGGCTAGTAACACTGGCTAAAGATTCACCATGCGGAGCGCCAGTCGAAGCTGTACCACCCGCGGCGGACCCGATACTTATATTTTCGTTACTCATTTTTAACTATAAAGTTTTATTGTTTTTTGTTTCCCGCTAACTTTTTACACTGGCTGCGCAGATCTAACGTTGCGAACGTTATTGCTCTCAAAGGCGGCGAATGCACGTAAGAGATGCAGTGAGGTACAAAGCGAAGACGAAAAAATGTATATATGTATGTATGTACGCACTGCACCGGCACAGAGAGCTAAAGCGAAGACCGATAATGCGACAAGATCGAAAATGTTACTCTGATTTCGAGTTCGAAAAACCAGAGAGAGGTCAATGTAACCGCACGCGAGCGCTGGCTGAACCAACCGACGATAGAAAGACGAAGAAGATAACGGCTTGCACTATATGCAGCCGGTCTCGACAGTGCGTTGGGCAGGCTGAAGCAGACGGTGAAGGGAATGCGAAAAACGAATAGCGGGCCGTTAGAAACTGTCACGGTCGGCCACAACGACTTTTGGTTCGCTATGATTCGACAAATGTTTAGTTAAAACTTTGACACAGATTTAACTATATGTTTGAACACTTTTTTCACACGATAAGCTCACGAAAGATCACGTCGGGGTCACCAATGGTTAGATGCCAAGCTTTTTTGGCACCTAATTTTTTGTCCAAAATAATACGCGAATTGTTCAAATAGAATAGCGATTATTTATGCTGGCGGCTAGCGGAAATCGATTGCTTGCTCTTGCCCGGCCAGTTAAATATGTAAAATCGAGATCAAAAGCAAACAATGCGCAGAGAGGTTAACGTGTTCCTAGCATTGGCACCGTCGGCTAAACCAAGCTGGAGCCGAAGCGGCGGCTGCAGAGCGCGCTTTACAGAGGGAGAGCGCAGCAGCGCTGGCTAAAGTTGCTGTTTACAGTGCCTTATGCTCTATGTTCTAAATATGTACATATGTATCTTAAATTAGGCCTGCTGATTAGCGGCTGGCCCGAACACTGATATTGTAAGTCAAGCCCAGAAGTAAAAAAAAAATCGCGAACACAGAATTTCAGTTCTAGCGCCAATCAGTACTACTGCATTATTGCAAAGTACGTGAGAATGCATGTGCACACATACACTAAAATAAGCTGAAATAAGACAAAACATAAACCAAAATAAGCATGCATTGCAACCTGCAGAAAATGGGAAAAAAAGCAATCCAGCGTCGTTTAGCATGCGCCACATCATGAGCCGAACATGACGACATGCACTCGAAGTATGTGGGTTGTAAATACCAGCTGTTTCGCTGTGGACAGCGACATGTATGAACTGGCGCAGCTATATACTACTGTATGGATAGTGTTTTAACCCACTATGCGCTAAAAAAAAAAAACTGATGCCCTAACAAAACTCTGCTAACTTATAATTTTATTACAGTATATAAATATGGATTAATGTGTGCTTGAATGTTGATTTGCAATGACTGCACCCTCAAGTAGCATTATCAAGTGCACCATCAAATGGATTAATGTTCAAGGAATATTATAATTAACCAGACTAAAAGGACTAAGCATGCGAGCAAAATATCATAACAATTAAAATTTCAATTTTAAGAAAGGTATGTGAGTCTTAGTATTAATTTAAGAAGAGGAAGGTAGTTAGTAGTAATTATGACATGTGTTGATCTTCTGATCTACTTCAGCAGCGATTTCGATTTGCGTTTTAATTAAAACGCAACTGGCTCGATTTCAATGTAATATATTCGTGTATGTTCGATTTATTTTTCTTGTACTTTTAATTGCGAGAGATGCAATAATAACACACAGGTCACAGTGCCAACGAAACGAAATTAACGAAACGACGTTTGCTCACGAAGCCGATTAATTCTGCAGTGTCTTCTGGTCTGCTGATGAACCTCCTTCACAGCTCTTGTCGGGTGACGAATTTAGGGAAAGAGCGATGTAGCGATTGAGAGCGTAGGGAGTAGGGCAGCAGCAGCAGCGATGCATAGAGAGTAATGTGTAGTAAAAAGAGTAGGCAAAATTGGATCAAATTGTGCACAAAAATCACACCAATCATTTTTTCACGACTAATTAAGGTTGAAAGGTTTATTAAGAGCAGTCTACAAGAGTAAGATGACAATCTCACACCCGCATCCCAGTTAAGGCCGCGCAGAAAAAATTATAATCTTTTTCTGGACTGATTCAATACGGTGCTGGTGTACTTTGTACCATACATACATACATACATACTTTGTACATACATACTTTGTACGTATTATAAAATCGGACGAATCGGACAAAAGCAAGAAATTAAAAATAAGACGTATTAATAAAGCGTCGTTTAAGGTATCGTTTGTACGAATCGATGGATAAAGGGCTAAGTTACAGCCGTTTTACCAAACCTTCAATAGCTATTTGGCACCATCCTAAATGCCAAATATTATTATTATGAACTGTTACAAACACTGATTTCACTAGTCGACACGACTTTTCCGCTGTCGCCCAAAATAACTCTTTCTGATAGATTTGGATGTTTAAAAATTTTTAAATAATGTTTTTTTTCCAGGCTTAGTTTTTTTTTTAAGAATTTTTAAAAAATTTGTATTTTTTGTCACTTCTTCTTCACGACCTTGATTGAGTTGCTCGTTGGTGCAAAATTAGCTCGCTCCCTTTAAAAATTAGGAAATGTTACTTTCTTTCCTACCGCAAGTGCGCATTAAATGTTCAGGCCTTATATTTGATAGATGGCTATCCGCTCTCTAAGTAGACGGAGTTACTTGCCTAAGGGGTCTTCTTTGATTCCAAATTTATTTTTATCGAACATCTAAATTTTGTTTTACCAAAAGCCTATGCAATTTTCGCGATAGTTAGGCGCGAGCTTAAAAATGTTTCATTGGTTTGGAACCCCACTGGGATGGTTCTAATTTCCCGTATCGAAAGGTTAGAAAGGAAGTTTTTGAAGTTTTTTTTTTCTACTTCTTCTACTGCCTCGTGCATCTCTCTTCTCTTGAGGAGCGGAGAACCATTGCAGCTCAGATCTATCAGTGGGTAACCTTGATTGCCCAGTTGTCAGATGGTAGCTCGTTTTTCATATTCTCTCTCTGGGTGTAGAAACCAATTTCCAGAGATCATGGTCCCAATCGTCCAGACATTTTATGCAGTCAGATTTTTTTGACAAATGAGGACACTAATAGTCTTTTCCCACATAGCACATTTACGGGGATCGGCGGGATTTTATGAAAAATTGTGAAACCTCGATTCCTAACATCCACCAACCATCATCTATAGAAAACAAAGTTGACAATAACAAAAACAAAAAATGTGTGATCTAAATTTTCTCAAAATGTAACAAAAAATATGGACAATGTAATAATTTTTTCGACTGTGGTTCAACGGTAACAAGGATTGGTTAGGTTAGGTTAACCCGGACGGCCCTCATGGGGGCCTCCCATAGGCCAGTATGGCCCTAAGTTATCCGGATAGTTATGGACCTTTACGTGGGTGCTGGTGAGGTTTTGAACTCACATAGAATTGAGGTGTTTTTGGCGAAGGCTAGTAGTTCTTTTGGCGTTCTCTTGGAGGCATCTTCTAGTGATTGCCCGTGAGAGAGTCGGGCAGCTGAAGATAAGATGTTCCAAGGTTTCAATAGCCACGAGCTCATCACATTTCCTTCAGCTGTTTCCGTTGGTGATGTTTAGTTTGGATGCATGTGATGCAGCCAGGCAGTGACCTGTCAATATCCCCACTAATAATCTACAGCCCTTCCGTGGAAGGTGCAGCAGATAGTGGCTACGTTTTTACTTGCGCTCTTTGCACATGATTTTCGAGATTCTGCAGTTGGTTGTGCGCCTCCACCTGCTCTCGGTTTTCAGTTTTGCCAGCTTTTCTAGGTCGCTGTCTATTGGAGAAAGCCACAATTTAACCTTTTTTGCCAGCCCGTATAAGCCATCTCCTACTCCTCCTTCCATCTTGGAGCCGTCTGTGTATGTATATGTATGTTGGGGTTCTGAGTCTGGTCTCGTTCTTTTTTCCATTCCTTGGGTCCCAGAAATGTGTTTGTCTCCCTGTGTATACTTTTCATTATGGAGCTGAGGGTCGATGGACATTCTCCCGTAATAAGTATGCTTATGTCATCTGCATAAGCTATTTTTTTCGGGGCCTTCCTCTCGAATCTCTTTATGAGCTTGTCAACCACCAGGTTCCGCAGGAGGGATGACAGGACTCCACCCTGGGGTGTGGCCCTCTGACCATGGAAGCAGTGCACCACTCTGATTGATACAGTCTACAACTTAGGAGGTTCTTTATCCAGTGTTTGATTGCTGGGTGTACGTTGGTTGCTTCTGGGCGATACGTTATTGCGCTTGTGGCCACATTATTAAATGTTCCGGATGTATCAACAAATACTCCTAGTGCATACTTTTTATTGTTGAGGGCTTCCTCAACGGTAGCTACCAACGAGTGTAGTGCTGGTTTCACCGATTTGCCCTTAGTGTAGACGTGCTGGTTGGTTGACATCAGTACCTCACTTTGTTTCTCATATGTAGATCCAGCATTTTTCTAGTGTTTTCAATATGGCTGCACTTTCCTGCTTTTGGAAAAAAAACAGCTCTAGAGGTCCACCTATGGATTAGGATACAGCCTGTTCTTAGGCATGCTGAGTATAATGCGAGAAGCCATTATTGGTGAATTGGTGACCTTGGTGCATCCTTGGCAAGTGGGCTTCCATTAGTGCCTTCAGGGCTTCTTCGCTCCGCTCCGACCACTGTCTGTTGTCTAGTTTGAGGTGACTTGGAACTGTGGGTTTCCTTGACAGCAGCTTTCTCAGTCTAGTCGTTTCAGGCACTTTTTTTAGGCGTGGATTGCTTTTCGTACGAGCACGACAGGTCTATTCCTGCTTACCGGTGTTGGGTAGAATAAGCTGTAGTTGGAGAACTTTAGTCGGCCGCCGAATTGCATAACGCAATCCAAGGCTTCTGCACCAAAGCTATGTCAGCGGGCCCTTGCGTTTTGGCCATGTGGAGCTCCGCTGATGCTAACTTGCTCTTATGCAAGTATAGCTGCAGCATACACAGTGTCATTTGCGGCTGGCTCCCCTGCACTTGACAGGTTGACTACTTCTTCTTCTCGCGAGTCATCGGTTCTTTGTGGGGGCGGAATAGAAAGGATAGAAAGTTTGTTTGCTCTAGCTCTATTAGTCTCTGGTCATCTCTGATTCTGCGTTTTTAGTTTTCTCGTATCTTTTAAATTGTGTATGCCACAGACTTTCGCCCTTTGTGGGACGAAAGGGGGAGAGCGAAATTTTGAAATACAGCGAAATACAGCTATATCGACTCGGCTTTTGATGCTGATCAAGAATATATATACTTTATTGGGTCAGAAACGCTTCCTTCTGGGCATTACACACATCTGTTATCACCACAAATCTAATATAAACCAACTAGCAATTATTCAACAGAATCACAGCGGACATAAGCGAACATACACCCATAAGCACCAAAATCAATAAAGAAGCCGCAACCATAAACAAATTAACTTTGCCAGCAGCCCATCACAGTATACCACAAACATCCCCTCACTATTGCAGTAAAAACACCCCCTGGTGGAGCAATACACGGACGGAACTTAGGTAAAACCAATTTAAAACCAGAACACACCAAAAATACCGACAATCTCATCCTCTAAAAAAGAGCCAATGCACTCTTTCGGAGGGAATCAAAAATATCAGAAACCAAAGCCACAATAGAACTCACCTGCACAATCGAACCCAATACACCATCCGAAAAAACTTCCGACGTTTCTGCACCGGCTCAAAACTATACTTTGCATCAACGACACAGCCAACAGCTTACTCACAGCTGACAAAACATTCATAGCCCAACTTTTCGGTCAACACTGGTCTACACATTCTAAATATGAAAACAACATCATCAATAAACTACACTCCCATAGCATCAGCACATACAATAGAAGAAGACATTTCACAAATAGAAGTACTATCTGCCCTACACTCCCTCAGAGGAAGAACTACTGGAATTAATAGAGTTTCGTACCCCGTGATTAAAAACGCCTCACACCCACTCAAATCTACAATAACAAATCTCTTCAATATTATTATCAACAACTTTATCTCCCAAACGTAAAAAAACCTCAGCATTCCCATTTTATAATCTCAAATCAAACAAAACAGAAATAAACAACTTTAGACCAATCTCTCTTAACTGCTGCCTTTCCAAAAATCTCAAAAAAATAATAGCCAAGCGACTTTGGCGGTTTCTCTGCCATATTGGGACGGCAAATTTGAAATCATCCCCATTTTTCTGATGCGAATGTCCATCCACAGACAGAACCTGCAAGTACGTTCACATGTGTGTGTACGTGTGCAGAGCTGTTCCAGAAAAATATTTTTTAGATTTCTTGAGACACAAATTTATTTGCTGAGTGTTGCTTATTGACGCGACGCACTAATACCCTATCGACAATTAATATAATTTTATGGTTCAAGAAATTTTCTAAAAAATATTTTTCTGGCACAGCTCTGCACACGTACACACTCATATGAATGTACTTGCAGGTTCTGTCTTTGGATGGACATTCGCATCTGAAAAATGGGGATGATTTCAAATTTGACGTCCAAATATGGACCCATTACCCATTTATATGTCATTAATATCCATATTCAAGGATGATATATATATTTTTTTTAGCGCATATTACTTTCTTATATGTGATCAAATATATCATTGTATAATACACTACACCATAAAATTAAATATATTTCTGTGAATATATATACATACATATATCAGCTCATTATGTTAGTATATTCTATATTAAACAAAGTTAGCATCTAAACATATACAAAATAACAATTATTCTGATATTGTATGGCTGGCGTCTTAGAAAAGGGTCGACTCTAAAAATACTAAAGTGAATGGTGGCGCGAGCACAAAAATCAAAACAAAGTTGAGAAAGCGCAAATATCAGTTGTGCGTTAATACACACATGCAAACACCCAAAGTACGTGAGAATGCATGTGCACACATACAGTCATACAGCACACGCCAGTCTCACGACTCTCCCGGTAGCTGATGTCTGCACTGTTGGTGCGGTCAATTTCAATGTATGAACTGTCGCATCCAAGGTATACTAAGCAAGGTAGCCGCATAGAGAGGAGATAGAAGGTATTCTCAAGTGTCAAAATGACAGAAGAGAGAGAGAGAGAGACACTCTCACAAATGCGTTGTGCGAAAGAGTCTTAAAGAAGTAATGCGTTTGCAAATAATGAGTATAACAGACAATTTTATAAATTGCAAATAATGTTTATTTTATTTCTTTTATAAAAAATTTTTTATAATAAAAATTTCGGAGAGAACACGAAAAAATCGTCGGCGGAGATGCTTCGCTCACAACTGTTCACAACAGACTGAATCGAAAGAAGCAAAAAAGAGAGCGAGCGAGCCAATGCGGCTACCTTGTTTAGTATACCTTGGTCGCATCTATATATTGCATGGTTAGTGATTATGCCCGGATTCATATACGGACACGCCCCAAAATCAACCCTTAACACATTACTGCCTAGGGGTTATTTAAATTCCCAAGAAAGTGTTGGGTAATACAAATTTCTAAGGTTGTCCATGTGATGGATAACGCGGTAAATTTTCTTTTAGAGCAAAGAGGAAAGACCACCCACCCGTCAATCAACCTCTGGATAAAGAACCTTCTAAGTTGCAGACGGGTGCAATCAGAGTGGGGCACCGCCTCCACGGTCAGAGGTGCACACAGGGGCACACCCCAGGGTGGAGTCCTGTCACCCCTCCTGTGGAACCTGGTGGTCAACACCCTCATCAAGAGATTCGATAGGAAGGCCACAAAAATAACAGCCTATGCGGACGACATAAGTATAATTATCACGGGTGTATGTCCATCGACTCTCAGCTCCATAATGGAACGAACACTCAGGGAGATATGTGAGTGGGCAGATGGAGTAGGACTCAGTATCAACGCGGACAAAACGGACCTCATCCTCTTCACTAAGAGATACAAGGTTCCAGCATGGATCCCCCCGAAAGTCAACCAAACAAGGCTAACCCCTAAATCACAGGTCAAATACCTCGGCATTGTACTGGACAGCAAGCTGACATGGAGACCCAATGTATTAGAGCGGATGAAAAAGGCCACCACTGCACTTTATGCATCCAAGAAGATGCTTAGTAGCACATGGGGCCTGTCACCTGCTCTGATGCATTGGATCTACATCTCGGTGGTGCGGCCAACTCTGCTGTATGGAGTCCAAGTGTGGTGGCAAGCCACTGAAAAGAAGACTTATCACAGGCTAATGGAGCGAACCCAGCGGCAGGCTCTGCTCTGCATAACAGGCGCGCTGAGGTCAACGCCAACCAAAGCACTTGAAACTATAGTCGGGATCGACCCTCTCGACATCTACGCCAGGCTGACCGCAGGAAAGGCAGCACAGCGCTTGATTGCGATGGGGAATATGTCTCCCCAAAGATTCGGGCACAGTTCAATTGGAATGGAAATGATCAGTCTAACCGACTACATGATCCCCCAAACGTGCCTTGAAGTAAGAACAAACCTGTTCATGGGACCCGAAGACTGGAAAGTTGGACGTGACCAGACGCAACACCTCAACATATATACTGACGGCTCCAAGATGAACGAAGGAGTAGGAGCTGGCCTATACTGTACGAACCCGGAAATAAGGGCGTCGTATAAGCTACCCGACCGATGCAGCATCTTCCAGGCAGAAGTTTTCGTCATCAAGAAAGCAGCAGAGGTCGCTCAGCTCACAGAGCGACCACACAATACAGTCAACATATTCGTTGACAGCCAAGCGGCGATAAAATCCATGCAGTCGTCCGCGGTCAGTTCCAGATGTGTCATGGCAAGCAGGGAGGCACTAGACTCACTAAGCACGACTAAGTCAGTGCAGATCTATTGGGTTCCCAGTCACCAGGGCATTGAAGGAAACGAAGCGGCGGACGTTCTGGCTAAGGAAGGCGTCGGGCTAGGTAACGAGATAATCGAAAGCGTACCGGTCTCCCTAGTGACCTGGAAAAGCAGGCCAAAATGAGGACAGACAGCAGGTGGAAGAACACCACCACCTGCAGAACCTCGAGAATCATGTGCAAGAAGCGCAGTGATAAACTCAGCCACTACTTGCTGCACCTTCCACGGAAGGATTGCAGACTGCTAGTGGGCATACTAACGGGCCACTGCCTGGCTGCGTCACATGCAGCCAGACTAAACATTACCAACAGCGACATCTGCAGGAAATGTAATGAACCAGGGGCTGTTGAAACCCTGGAACATCTACTCTGCCGGTGTCCAGCTCTCTCAAGGGCAAGGAGCATATACCTGGGCGTACCGATGCTGGCATCACTGGAGGGTGCCTCCAAGAGGTCGCCAGGGAAACTGCTTGTCTTTGCTAGAAACACCTCGATTCTGGGGGACTTCGGAACCTCAGAAACATCCTCGTAAGGTCCATTAAAAGATCCGGATGACTAGGGGCCATTTTTTTTGGCCTATGATAGGCTCCGTAGAGGGCCGTCCGGAGCAACCTAACCTAACCTAAAGAGGAAAGACATGTCTAATATATTCAGTGTATTTTTAAACCTGTTGTTTTTTACAGGTTAAAATTGCGGTTTTTTCCAAGAAGAAGAAAATGGGAAAACGCAAAAACGTGCATACTTACCAGATAGCTTCAGGTGTCTTCTATGTAGTGCGGAAAATTCATAGCGGTATGTCAACACACCTGGTCGTTACACCAGGTGTAAAGGCGATGGGTATTATAATACCCGACAGTCAATGGTGTATACACAAGATACAAATTTTTTGTTATTTGAAAAAATGTCGTTTGGAAAAAAAAAATCGCAATTTTATTGAAGAATTATGATATTTATAAAAATTAAATTATTTAGTTTTAGCAATTTTCGCATTATCTGGTGCACAACCGTTGTGTTAGTCCAGGAAGCAAGAAGCAAGTTTGCTCCGAACATCAAGCAACCATATTCTTTTCTGCCTTCGCATTGCGGATAACAATGACGAGTTTTCAGTTTTCCGATAGTATGATCGAAACGATCGTAACTCATTTCCAGTTGTGCCCCGGAAGTTGACGTTTTACCAGGATGATGATAATTCGACTTGATCATAATCGATTCGCAAACCTCCACTTGGAATTCGTATTGAGACATCGGGGACTTCCCTTCATACCTGCGACAAAAGCAATACAATTTCCACGCGTTTACCACAGCCGCGTCAAAGGAATTTGTTATCAATGGCCAATAAGTGGAGCTTTTCCGCTGTTTTCGATCATAGCGTTTCGCACGCGCCATTGGGGTACGGCTCAAGAAATTCGTAAGTAGGTTCTCGACCTGAAAATATAGGAATGAATGTAGAACATATCAACGATGAACGAAAAAATAAGAGTACCGCGAGTATAGAATTGTATTTATCGAAACGAAAATCACAAGTTCCGCGAGGTTTCTTTACATTTATTTGGCATTCATCAATGGGTCATGATTAGTCCGATTACACTAGTCGACAGAATTCATTTTGGTTTTTTTGTTGTCGCTCAAAATTACTTTTTCTGATAGATTTGAAAATTTAATATTGTATAAAGAATTATGGTTTTTTTTTCCATGTTAAGTTTTTTTAAAAGAATTTTTTAAAAATTTGGTATTTTTTTCAGAGGTAGTGCTTAATTTTTCATATTAAAAAAAATGATGAGTGCAGCTATAAATCAAACCCAGAGACTTTGTAGCTGTAACGTCTGGAAGAGCTTTCAAAATTAAATTTCTTAATTTTTTTCGGTATTTTTCCCCGAAATTTTTACTTTTAATACTCAGGAAAAGTCGAAAAAAAAATATTTAAATGCCTACATTTTTGCTTTTAGATAGACACATTAATTAGGCGTCGTTTAATGTAAAAATCGATGAATAAACGGCTAATTTACAACCGCTTGTAATTGCAGAATTTTGCCGATAAATTCCGTTAGCCGACGTATAACCGTTTTTTTTTCTTACAAAAATACCAAAAATCTGTGTTTGTAACAGTTTTTAACGGTTAAATTGCATTTGGGATGGTGCCAAACGGCATGTGAAGTATAAAGTATAAAGAATTCTTTAAAAAAACCTAAGCCTGGAATAAAAAAAAACATTCTTTGAAAATGTTTAAACATCCAAATCTATCAGACAAAGTCATTTTGGGCGACAGTGGAAAAGTCGTGTCGACGAACAGTTCCCAAAGCGAAGAATCCATCGTTTGACAAATGAGTCATGGATCCACCTTTTTCGATACACCAGCGTAAGGAATCGGCTGAAAATACTTATACCAGAAACGAATGGGTTTTCCCTTGAGAATCATTTTGCACGAATTCCGGCCGTAGTAGGCTATCATTTGTTCATCAATAGAAAGGTTATGAGAGAATACACCGAATTGAACGAATTTCTTGGTCAACAAATCATTCAATTGTGAGACTTTTGCAAATTTGTTTATCGGATCCAGGGCTGAGTTGTCGCACACGTGGAAGAATTGCTTAATTCGTTTAAATCTATCTCTTCAAATACATTCTTTTATCAGCGCGTATCCACGCGAGTCTCGAATTGACCAATAACCATGTGTTTTTGGCAATGTGCTGTAAATGATAATATAATATATATCCCAAGACGTTTTCATCTCGGGAACTGATGTAATGAATGGTGAACAATTATTGTCCGCAGCATATTGGTTGGGGGAAGTGACCAACAAGTTCAACACCTCCTCACCGATCAACCCTTCCCAATGCTGTATAGGATTCATAGCGTCAATGTGTTCATACAGCTTTGTATGAAGTGGCCGTATAATCAAATGGACTCTTATTGAATTGCTAATTTTGCGACCGAGACCATTTGGGTATCATCCAGTGTTTGATTTACGGCCACGACAGCTAGATGTTGAGGCCACCGGGATATCATCTCCTTCTTCTGAGACATCTTTGGGCTCATTTACGCCATCCTTATCATCATCATCCCCGACAGAAAGCATGTGTTCGTTCGTGTCATCATAAACACATTCGATTTCGAACTGTCTGGCAGTCTCACGAGGTAGCTCCAATTCATCACGCAACAATAAAACAATATTGTCAAAGTCCTCATTGTCAGAAACAGGATCGACGGCATCGGGTGACGTTATGATGATATTTACGGTTTCTGCGTGTTGACCAAAGCTTTCGTTGCCATCGCTATCTTCATTAGACAAATTGTCATTAATAGCATGCAACTCGGTAGAAGTACGTACTTTTGTGCGACGAGTCATTTTGAATCTCAGTATTCACAAGCTAAATTTTCTAATTTGTAGAAGTTTATATATTTATTTAGCGTGTGCACGAACACCAATAATCTGATACAATGGCTCCTGCATTCCCTTATATATATTTTCTAGCTAATTTCGGGGAAGAACACAAATTTAAGTTGCATTCGTGCGTACAAATTTCGTCGTGATTACGGGGAAGAACACATTTACAACACGACTAACAGTTTCAAAAAACATTTGGCGCATATTGCCGCATTTACATTGAAAAAAATTATTTTTTGCTGAAATACAAAATTTAAGTAAAACCAACACACCAATGCGTGTTGGATATTTAAATTCCCATGTCAGATGTCAGGTGTGAGTTTTATACTTTTACACTTTTATACACTTCTATGATTGCCCGAACTCATATTTCAAAATTTCATCAAAATCGTACGAGCCAATCTATAGGCAGTCCTTAATCGCTTAATAAACTCAAAACCCTATTGAACACCGCAATACGAATATCCCTTGCAGCACTACGCTCAACCCCTATCATCAACATGCTTTTCGAATCCAATATACCTACAATAAAACAAAGATACCTACAATAAAAAAGAAGAGACCTGCTTACAAGCAAAGCCTACAAAGCCCTACTACACAGCTCCAACTCACTCCAAAAAACACAAAAAAAAAAAAACAGCAGACAAAACAGAAACATTACATCCCCAGTTGAAAAAATCATAGTGTGTAAAGAACACCTCGTGTAAAGAACACCACATTCCGTAACTCCCACTCTCAAACAAACCTACCACACCCCCATGGCTAGTCCCCCCTTTCCACATCAACACCTCACTACAAAAACATTCCAAAACGAACACTTCATCAAGCAAATACAGACAACACTTCCTTGAACTCAAGGAAAAATACAGCTAGCACACATTCATATACACAGATGGCTATTTGCAAAACAACACCTGATGATATTACCTACCTACCTACTGATGATATTTATGCCACCACCGAAAACGAAATTTTTAAAAGGGGCATAAACTCTAATTTTTCTTATCTATCAGCCTATCAGCCAAAATCATAGCCTTCCTAAATGAAATTATATTTTTTTGCCAAAACTGTAGAGGCAAATTCATAATTTGTTCCGACTCCCTCTTGTCATTAGATCCCTCCTTGCCAAGACTGCCCCGTAAATAAAACTACTGTGGATCCCTAGTCGCAGTGGTATTAAAGGAAACGAACTTGCCGACACCATAGCCAAATCCACAAGAATGATACTCCTTCACTACACCCCAAATCCGAAAATTACAAACAATAAATTCCTAACAAAAAAAACACAAAATCAAACTTAACATACAATGCTGCAACATTTGGTACCGACAACTAAACACTAATTTAACACACACAGCACACTACCTAAAAAAATCAAAAACAATTAAATTTAACACGCATCGACCAAATTAAAATTAGAAGACTTAGACTAGGATATACAAGCATTACATTAATCCCGGCAACACTTTACCATGCCCTAACTGTCAAACAACAACAAACCTCAGCATAGAACACGTATTAACAACCTGGCCAGCAATATCGCACATTAAAAACGAGGGGGAACGTTGTGACCCGGGGCAAAGACCGCGGCTCTATTTTATACCCGGTACTCAGTCAAAATATATGTGATCTTACGATTTATGTAATTTATTATATGTTCGCAAAAGGGACGAATTAAATTTTGGCCCAAATGGGCCAAAATATTAGGTCGAACCCCTTGCTAATGTAGAACTACTCATACGAGACGTGTAAGTGTGTGTGAGAAAGAGAGGGAATGAGTAAACGCTTGACTGACTGCGTAGCAAATTCATTGGTTCCATTTGTCTATCACATTTAACACTCTGATAGAAATGGTAATTTTCTATGATTCTGCGTATTTAGTTTTCTCGTTTCTTAAAAAGTATGCCACATACTTTTGTCTATTGTGTGGGCGGAAGGGGGAGGTTAGGTTAGGTTAACCCGGACGACCCTCCTGGGGTCTCCCATAGGCCAGTGTGGCCCTTAGATATCCGGTTATGGACCTTTACGCGCGTGCTATTGAGGGTTGTATGTCACCTAAGATTGAGGTGTTTTTGGCGAAGGCCAGCAGTTCCTTTGGCGACCTCTTGGAGGCATCTTCTAGCGATGTCAGCGTCGGTGCGCCCAGGTACCTTATCTTGGCCAGTGAGAGAGCCGGGCAGCTGCAGATTAGGTGTTCCAGGGTTTCGACGGCCCCCAGTTCATCGCATTTCCTGCAGCTGTTCCTGTCGGTGATGTTTAGTCTGGCTGCGTGTGATGCGGCCAGGCAGTGACCTGTCAGTATTCCCACCAACAGTCTGCAGTCTTTCCGTGGAAGGTGCAGCAGATAGTGGCTGAGTTTCTCGCTGCGTTCTTTGCACATGATTTTCGAGACTCTGCAGTTGGTCGTGCTCCTCCACCTGCTCTCGTTTTCTAGTCTGGCCCGCTTTTCTAGATCGCTCTGTAGCGTTCTGAGTGAGACAGGCACATTTTCTGTTCTGTCTCTCGCCAACCCGACGCCTTCCTTAGCCAGAACGCTTCATTTCCTTCAATGCCCTGATGGCTGGGAACCCAGAAGATCCGCACTGACTTGGTCGTGCATAGTGAATCTAATGCCTCCCTGCTCGCCAGGACATTTCTAGAACTGACCGTGGACGACTGCATGGATTTTATCGCCGCTTGGCTGTCTGCAAACAGATTGACCACGTTATGTGGCCTCCTTGTGTGTTGTGCAACCTCCGCTGCTTTCCTGATGGCAAAGACTTCCGCCTGGAAAATGCTGCAGTGGTCTGGTAGCTTGTATGACAGCCCTATTTCGGGGTCTGTGCAGTATATGCCGGCTCCTACTCCTCCTTCCATCTTGGAGCCGTCTGTGTATATATTTAGATGTTGGATCTGGCCTTTTTTCCATTCTTCGGGACCCAGAAATGCGTTTGTATTGATCTCGAGGCAAGTTCGAGGGGTCATGTAGTCAGTGTTACTGATCATGTCCATGCCGATTGAACTATGCCCGTATGTTTGTGGCTGCATGTTTCCCGACGCAATAAGGCGCTGGGCGGCCTCCCCAGCCGTCAGATGAGCGTGGATGTCCAGGGGGTCAATTCCGAGTATGGTTTCAAGTGCTTTTGTTGGGGTAGACCTCAGTGCCCCCGTGATGCAGAGCAATGCCTGCCGCTGAGTCTTTTCCATAAGCTTGTGGTACGTCTTCTTACTGGTAGCTTGCCACCACACTAAGACTCCATACAGCAGAGTTGGTCGCACCACTGATATGTAGATCCAGTGCATTAGAGCAGGTGACAGTCCCCATGTGCTGCTGAGCATCTTCTTTGATGCATACAGCGCAATGGTGGCCTTCTTCACCCTTTCCACTACATTGGGTCTCCATGCCAGCTTGCTGTCCAGTACTGTGCCAAGGTATTTGACGTGTGTTTTAGGGGTTAGCCTTGTTTGGTTGACTTTCGGGGGGATCCATGCTGGAACCTTGTATCTCTTAGTGAAGAGGATGAGGTCCGTTTTGTCCGCGTTGATACTGAGTCCTACTCCATCTGCCCTCTCACATATCTCCCTGAGTGTTCGTTCCATTATGGAGCTGAGAGTCGATGGACATACACCCGTAATAATTATGCTTATGTCATCTGCATAGGCTGTTATTTTTGGGGCTCTCCTTTCGAATCTCTTGATGAGGTCGTCGACCACCAGGTTCCACAGGAGGGGCGATAGTACTCCACCCTGCGGTGTGCCTCTGTGTGCCCCTCTGACTATGGAGGCGGTACCCCATTCCGATTGAACCCGTCTGCAACTGAGGAGATTCTCTATCCACTGGTTGATTGCCGGGTGTGCGTTGGATGCTTCTAAGCGGTCCATTATTGCGCTTGTGGCCACGTTGTTGAATGCTCCGGATATATCGACAAATACTCCTAATGCATATTTTTTGGTGTTGAGGGCTTTCTCGACAGTAGCTACTAGCGTATGTAGTGCTGTTTCTACCGATTTTCCTTTCGTGTAGGCGTGCTGGTTGCTTGACATCCGTCACCCTACTTCCTCTCTGATGTGAAGCTCCAGCAGCTTTTCTAGCGTTTTTAGTAAGAAGGAGGTGAGGTTTATCGGTCTATAATCCTTGGGACTAACATAGCTGCACTTTCCTGCTTTTGGGAGGAAGACAACTCTAGATGTTCTCCATTGGATCGGGATATAGCCTGTCCTTAGGCATGCCGTATATATGGCGAAAAGCCATGGGGTGATCACCTCTTTGGCCACCTGCAACATGGCTGGAAATATCCCATCCAGTCCAGGTGCTTTAATGCCAGTAAAGGAATTTATGGCCCATTGGATTTTCGTGTGAGTTATTAGTCCTGTGGGGATGGTTTGTTCCTCTGCTGCTGGGTCGGGTTGCGGTGTGGCATCAGTGACCTCGGTGCAGCCTGGGAAGTGTGCCTCCATTAGTTCTGTCAGGGCCTCTTCGCTGCTCTCTGACCATTTTCCATTATTGAGCTTTAGCTGACTCTGTATGGTGGGCTGCTTCGAGAGCAACTTCCTGAGTCTAGCCGTTTCTGGCACCTTCTCGTTGTTGGAGCAGAAGTTCCTCCACGAGCTGCGTTGTGCCTTGCGTATCTCCTTCTTGTAGTTCCTAAGTAGGTTCCTGTATTCTTCGTTTATGAACTCTTCATTCGCTTGCTTGGCGAGCTTGAAAAATTCTCGGAGGTTATTTCTAAGGAGGGAGAGCTCCCTGTTCCACCAGAGTGGCTTGTTCCTCCTTTTCGTACTCGAGGGTGGGCATGCTGCGCGGTAGCCATCCAGTAGCTCCCTAGATAGAGTCCCTAGGGACTCCTCTATGTCGTCAGCCGATTTTACCGACCCCGGATTCGCGAGCTTCGAGGTAACCGTCTTCCTGAACTTCTCCCAGTTTGTATTCCGGGGGTTTCTATAGACGGCTACCTTCGAGGTGTGTTTGAATTCGTGTTTGAACTGGATATACCTGTGATCTGAGAAGGATGGTCTTTCGAGGACCCTCCACCCAGTCACCACGGCATTTCTTCCCGTTACAAGTGTAAGGTCTAGCACGTTTGATGAGGTGGGACCCACGTATGTGTAGTCCTCCCCCACGTTTGCTACTTCTATGTTAGTGGAGAGTATAAATTCTAGAAGAGACTCACCTCGGTCATTGGTATCGGGGCTTCCCCATACACTATGGTGGGCATTAGCGTCCGTGCCAATGAGCAGTTGGCAGTCCTTGGATCCGGTTTCTTCTAACAGACTCCTTAGCTCTTCGGGTGGTGCGGGTCTGTCATGTGCCATGTACCAGGAGGCTACCAAGAGGCGCTTCTCCTCGCTTTCCAGTAGCACTACTGTGAGGTCATCGGTGCTGTAATAATTCTTAAGGTGAGCATGGATTCCCTTCCGTACAAGTACGATGGTTCTGTTCCTGCTTACCGGTGTTGTGTAGAACGAGTTGTAATTAGAGGACTTTAGTCCGGCCACAGAGTTGCCTGACGCAATCCATGGCTCCTGGACTAGAGCTATGTCGACGGGTCCTTGCTCCATGGCTATGAGGAGCTCCGCCGACGCTACCCTGCTTTTATGCAGGTTGATCTGCAGCACACTCAGTGGCATGGGTGGCTGGCTCAACTCTGCTCGACGGGTTGACCACTACCGTCACATCACCGTCCTCTTCCTCCTCTGACTCGTCCAGCGCAAGCCCCCGGGCGGCCTCCACGATAGCCTCCAGACCTAAGTCCTTCTCTACCTCGCCTGCCTGCAGGGTGTGCGCATCCTTGTCCCCGGGGTGGCGCTTTTTCAGGCGCAGATAGACGCTGCCCATGCCCCACGCCATCTTCCCAAATCTAGGGTATAAGAGGTCCTCCGCCTCTTTATTAATTTGGAAAATAACACACTGGCCCCCCTCATTGGGTAGCGGATTTTCAGTGTGCAGCACCTTCCAGTTCCCTGTTGGAACTTCCGGGTTCTGACGCTGTAAGAGCCTCAGCGCCCTGTCTCCTTGGATCGCGATGGGGAAGACTACCTTCGCCTTCGATATAGACGGGATTAGCTCCCTGTCTACCACCTCCAGCTTGGCACCATCCCACATCGCGTCCAGTTGGCCGACAGTTTGCGTTAGCCACCTACGCGTTGGGTCATCGTTGCACTTTAGGATCTTGATCCCATTCAGCCACCCAGCACCATCAAAGGTGGGCATGGGGGCTGCGGGATCCTCCTCCATCCGTGCAAACAGTGCGTCAATCAGCCGCGCGTGCACTAGCTTCCACTGCGCTGCTGTCATCTTCCCGTTCTCGTCGTTACGGTCGATTAGCGCCACGATCAAGTGTCGTCTGGCCGCCTCACTCGCCGTCCTTGACTTCGGGTGTTGGTTGGTTGGGTGTTGGTTCTGTGGGGGAGCTGCGCCCTTCGGCCCGCGTTGCCGCTTGCTCGCCGGAGTGTCCTTGCTGGCACTCTCAACGGAGCGTTGCCTCTTGCTGGCCAGCATCTCCTCCACTTTGTTGGCATACTTCCCGATAGATGCCCGCATTTGGGGCATCTGCGAGAAATGCCTTCTGCCCTCTTCCACCCGCTGTTCGGCCCAGGTTAGCCTGACTTTCTCCTCTTGGGAGATGTCAGCTTTACTTTGGAGCCGGCTCAGGATTTTAAGGGCAGCCTTGTACTGTGAGAGAGCCTTCATCCCCTCCCTGGAGCGCTTTGGCCCTTCCCTACGCGGGGAGCTGGTGCCCGGTTCCGGGGAGCGGAGAAGGCTCTCTTCCTCCGTGTTGCTGATCGAAAACACGCTCTCCAGATCCGTGTCTGCTTCGACAGCGGCATCCGAGCGGTTCAGCTTGGAGTGAGGGGGTTTTCTGGCAGTCGTTGTACAACTGACTAGGCCTGCTCCCGCCCCGTCCGAGGTGTGACCGCTGGCGACACGCAGAGAGGAATTCTCCTCCCCGTGCCCGCTGGTGGTAGCAGTCACGCATTCCACCGACGTTTGGACTGACATCCCAGTCCGAGTTGCTTCCTTCTTCTTGCCTTCCATTTCGGCGCGTAGGTCCATAATGGTTGATGTTTTTCGGGGGTACCACCCCCTAGCGTTTTATGCCTAGCCGCCAGGCACCTCCAGCCATGGCTCTAACCCAGCTCTCCCGACTCGAGGTCGAGAAGACGCTGGGTCATTGCCTTAGCTAGACACTGCATTGCCCTGGACGGGGCAAGCGACAATGCATTACCCTCGTCCGGGATAATGCAGTGTCTATTGCCCAGCCGGCACCCTCGTGGAGGGTTCAGCTAGAGGTTTTTTGCCGGCCGCGGAAGGGGGAAACTGGAAATAAATAATCCAGATATCCAGAATCCAAATAATCCAGAAAACTGGATACAAAATTTGGTTGCCCTAGCTTTTATAGTTGTAACTGACACGGTCGGAGTAGTTTCGGGCTGCACTCTCTGTCTACTGGCTGTACGGCCAGCTCAGGGAGACTGGCGTGGATTCAGTGCGGCCAAGACACTTGCGTTGCAATAATTGCACCCTACCTGTAGGGCACAATCGAGCCTGCCCAAAACATAACTGCGGCGCGAGATGCCTTAGGTGCCCTCAGAAGAAAGAAATTAAATCATATTCACTTACGATACATTTAAAATTCAGTTAGTAGGTGCTTAAGTCTAAGCATTACAAGAAGGTAAAGAACGACAGTAGATAATAGTAATGTCAAAATAACAGATAATGAATTCGGGTTTATGGAATGAGTTTTTATACCCGGTACTCAAAGAGTATAGGGTGTATTCCATTTGTGGGGATAACGGATGTGTATAACGCCAAGAAGGAAGCGTTTCTGACCCCTAAAGTAAAAAAAATAGGCGAGTCGATATAGCCATGTCTGTCTGTCCGTCCGTCCGTCTTCATTAGCGCCTATATCTCAGAGACTATAAGAGCTAGAGCAACCAACTTTTGTACCCAGTCTCCTGTGTTATCACACTACTCCAAGTGTATTTCAAAATACCGCCTCTCCCCTTTCCGCCCACACAAAGGACGAAAATCTAAGGCATGCACAATTTTAAAGATACGAGAAAACTAAAAAAGAATCATAGAGAATGATCATATCTATCAGATTGTTGAATCTGGATCAGATCGGATTATTAATATAGCCACTATGACGAAAACCATTTCGAAAGTCATCGTTCCCTCTCGCTTTTACACGCGACACTGTCGGCTTTGCCTTTATGTCGAAATGAGCGCCTAGATCTCAGAGACTATAAGAGCTAGAGCAACAAAACTTTCTATTCAAGCTCCTGCGATATGCCTTCAATAAAAGTGTATTTAAAATTTTGAGACACGCGCTTCCGCCCTCTCAAAGTACGAAAATCTATGCAGTCGACAATTTTGAAGATACAAAAAAACTAAAAACGTAGAATCATTGAAAATAACCGCATCTACCAGATTGCCGAATCTTGATCAGGTCTAATTACTATTATAGCCAGAAGAAACAAATTAAATATCAGCCTGTCAAGCGGTTACTCATTCCTTTTCTCTATCGCAAACACTTCTCCGTCACGTATGTGTAGTTCTATATCTAGTTGAAGAAATTTAGAAGCTGTATAAAAATTATATGTAGGGGAGTGTAAGGTATAGTGGCGGACACTTTGATTTTTACATCTCCCTCTCTCTAAAATCAATATTTTTCAAAATTTCAAAAGCAGGCAGTTGCTGACATCTATTGAGCATATTTCTGTCAAAAGCGGTTGCTTACATTTAAATGGAATGCAATTTTGCAGCTCTTCGCGCAAACCATTATTTTTTTGCATTTTTGAAAATTGTAAGGTAGGGTGGCGGATCAACTAAAACATTATGTAGATCTGAAAATAATTTATTTAAACTATTGGAAATAATGAAAAATAACAGAACAAGATAGAACTTATATTGAAAATCTCGATCAGCATTTCCTTCTTCTTTTTCGAGCTTCACTCTTTTGCCTGTGGATTGCTCCGATGTTGTTCTTCTTTTAGCCGCTCTTTTTTCCTTTCTTTTCTAAAGACAAGGACCCGGAGCCCAAAATGCAAATCTTCGCCACTGAGTGTTTACTTATACACTTCTGTACACAAAAAGGCAAAGACAATTGAAACTCGTGCTAAAAAATGATCCACCACTATAACTAACAAAAAGTCCGCCATCATACCTTACAAGCTATTGGTGGAAATATGACGTTGTCACTGTCATACTTCGCAAAAAAAAAAAAATTTAAAATATCAAAAACTGTTGGCAAAGGCCTAAATATACGTTCCAAATACTTCCCTGACTCAAGTTTCAAAAAATCTTCACTCTGTCACTGTCAAAACACATATCCAAAAACACTTTATGTATTTTTTTTCACTACTATTTTATTAAAAATCAAAGCACACGTTCCCTTATTAATACTACTGCATATAAAATGTCAGCACGATAAAAGACATCGACCACAGTGATCAAAAGTTTTAGATGTGACGTGACATGCCAGATATGACAAGTCCGCCACCTTACACGCCACGATACCTTACACTCCCCTATACAAAAACAAAACGAGAGGGAACGTTGTGAGCCGCGGCAAAGGCCGCATACATACATTTATGAGCTAACGATTTATGAAATTTTAATTTATGTTCGCAAAGGGGACGAATTAAATTTTGGACAAAATGGAAAATTTCAAAAATTAAGTCGTACCCAATCCTGTATTTTCATATTTTAGAAGGCTGGCCAAATAGCAGCTAGTTATTGGCCTTCATCCGCATATTTACAGTTCTACATATTTATACATGCAAACATTATCTGTTAATTCTTGCACTTGCTTGCCCTGCTAAACGCTCTCTCAAAGCTCGGGCTTCTCTTCGTTATCTATGCTCGGCGTTATCTATGTTTGCCGAGCGAAGCGAAGCTGCGCCCAGCGATCGGAGCGGCAATGCTGGAAATAAGAAGGGCAAGCAAGGGCCACTCGCCGTTCAGACGTCATTAAAGAACATTCGTAATTTTATTTCTGCGCCGCGTTTTAATTATTTAGAATATTATTCGGCCGATCCGGGATGAAAATCATTTTCCCCACATACAATTTGGTGACCCCGACGTGATCGTCTAAAAAGCGGGTCAAATATAACATTCGAAAGCCTCAACAAAATTTTCGGCGCTTTGCGCATAATTCGGTGCCAAAACATATATATGTATACATATTTGCACCGTTACTGGCTTTACAGTTTTTCGTCGCGGTAGTTCGGTCAGTGCAGTGCATTAGGCAGTGCGGTTAACTAACCAACACATACAAACGCAGCACAAAGCGGAATCGGACAGCTCGGGCAGCTTGCACAGCTACATCGATTAGCTGTTATTGGCCGTTCTCGACTACCTGAATTGCAGCTCCCGCGATTTGGTGGGGACTATATGGATTGGCCAGAATTCCACTCGATGTTTACGACAATGGTGCACAATAATTCACGTATACCAGTCATCGAGAAATTCCAGTGGAACTGCGACACGATTCGATTTTTGGAGTTGTCTGAGGAAAATTACGACGAGGCGTTCAATTTATTAAAGTTGCGATTTGATAATAAACTTCTGCATTTTCAGGCACACGTCAAGGCTATTTTTGTTCTGCAAGGGGTAGAGAAGGGCTCAGCCAGCGTGCGCTCAGCAACAAGATCAATTCGCACTTACGTGCTCTTCGGACCTTGGCAACGCCTCAGGAGATTTTGGATGGGTTGCTGGTTTGCATCATACGCAAGAAATTGGACCACAAGACGCAGGTGAAATGGGAGGAACCTGCCGACCTCAAGATTGCCTCTCTGGTCAGACATGTCTTCATTCTTGGAAGCGAAGTGTCGGATGCTGGCATCGGCTATGATAACAAGTCCTAGCCAGCAGGTGGGAGAAAATAAACTTAACACCCTTATCGCCTCCACTAGCGACCATCCTAACCCCAAATGTAACTATTGCAATTCCTATCAGCATTACATATCTAGATGTCAGGCATTCCTAAACCTCCCTGCTTACGATCGATATAAAGAAGCAAAGAAGCGGCACTTGTGTTTAAACTGCCTTAACAAGGGCCATGAATTGCAGAGGTGCAGGTCAGAATCTTGCAGTCATTGCCAGTACAAACATCCAATCCAACTCCACATCCAATCGAGCGATGCTGCATCATCTTCCTCATCACTGACCGAGGAATCGAGCCAGCAACGCGCCGCAGCTGTCCTTCTAGCAAGCGGTTTTTCTAGCCCTCCCCCCTCCAACCAGAAATCGCAGCCTAGCCAAAACGTGTTGCTACCTACCGCCCTCGTCCATGTCACAGATCGCTATGGAAAATTGATCCCATGTCGTGCCATCTTAGATTCTGCATCGCAGGCAAATTTCATAACGTCAAGACTCGCTAATCAGTTGCAATTATCTCATCACTCGTCTCATGCTAACATCTCCGGTATTGGGAGATCTATTCTACCTTCGACCAACTGTGTGCATATAGTTGTACAATCCCAGGACGCAAGCTATTGCGATTCGGTCGCTGCAATTGTCACCAACTCAATAACGGAAAGGCAGCCCAACTTTTACCTGGATGCAAAGGATTGGCCAATTCCGAAAAATGTGAAGCTAGCTGACCCAAAGTTCTTCAAGTCCCAAAAAGTCGATTTGCTGATAGGAGCTGGCTTATTCTTCGACCTATAGTGCGTCGAACAGATCCGACTGTCGGCGCAACTGCCAGTATTTCAAAGGACAAAACTTTGATGGATAGCGTCAGGAAGCATACGCAGCTCAGAAGTTAATACAACAGCGTTAGCTGTTTTTGAGAGTTCCCCTCACATCTTCGCTCACGATTTTAGTCCCACAATGCTTGACTACCACAAGCTGGCTCAACGGCGACAGGAGGCGGCCGATCGAGATCAGCAATGAAGGCAGCAGTTGTACGAGTGCCAGAAGCAGGCGGAAAAACTGCAATCGGAGAATCAGGAGCTCAAGGCCAAGTTAAGGACGAAGTTGGCGCAGATCGGTCTCGTTCAGGACATTGCTCTATATAAGCGCCAAATTCAAGAACTGCAGCGCGAACTTACCGATACAGCAAAGGGCTTTATATCCACACATAACGAAATTCGAACTTCAGCTTCTAAAATTTCTATCTTTTGCTAAATTCACCGCCATTTCATGAAATCACAGAAATTTTCGATGACGTGCCCTCCACAAACCATTTTCGACATGAAGCGCCGGTTGCTGCACTCAACGATCTATACGGGACTCATCGAATCAGTCAAAAAGGCCGTAATCCACGCCCAAAGAGTACTCTTCAAAAAAGGCGATAGAAAGATAGCGGCCCCTTCAGGATGGATCTGTTGAAAGCCTTTGCCTTCCAACGGGGGGTGAATGTTCGGGGCAGATCCTCACCGAATAGCGGCTGTCCAAATAGCAGCTAGTTATTGGCCTTCATCCGCATATTTACAGTTCTACATATTTATACATGCATACATTATCTGTTAATTCTTGCACTTGCTTACCCTGCTAAACGCTCTCTCAAAGCTCGGGCTTCTCTTCGTTATCTATGCTCGGCGTTATCTATGTTTGCCGAGCGAAGCGAAGCTGCGCCCAGCGATCGGAGCGGCAATGCTGGAAATAAGAAGGGCAAGCAAGGGCCACTCGCCGTTCAGACGTCATTAAAGAACATTCGTAATTTTATTTCTGCGCCGCGTTTTATTTATTTAGAATAATTATTCGGCCGATCGGGGATAAAAATTCCCACATTATTCCCACAATCTGTTTCCATTTTTAATTACTTAAGCTGGGTATCCAGCACCGCGGAAACGAAAAATTACTGCCAAACTTCAAATAAAAAAAACTGGGCCAGTAGTTTTTCGTTTGTGTTTTCCTGGCGTCAGTATCCAGCAACGTAAACGGAATCCACGAATTCTTATCGATAGTACCGATATCGACACGAATGAGGACTGAGAGAACAGCTGACATGCAGACCTGGAAAATACATGTGCCTATTATTACTGAAGTCAAAGTGAGAGGTGGAGGCAAAATCTGTGCTCAAAACCAAAAAGAGATATTCAAATTTTTAAAATGAGGAGAAGATTGCTTTAATAAAAGCAGTTGAGGCAAGACCACGTTTTTGGCGGATCACGGAAAATAAGCATTTTGATTATTTTGACGTTTTGGCGCCTCCGACTGTGCTGTACTTCTTCTTACAACAATATGTGCCGCTACCAATACAATCACTTCATCGTCAGAATTACTTTTCTTCCTTTCTTTAATTTTTGTTTCATTTTCAAAAAAAATAAAATAAAAAAATAAAAATAAAAAATTAAGTTGTCGTCTAACTCTCATTGAGTACGGTCACGCACGCGCTTAGTGAGTTATCTCGAAAACAACAAAACTAAAACAAAACAACATAAGCAAGCAAAAACAAAAACTGAATTACAGTTAGAAAGCGACCGGCAGCACTAAAAATAGATCTTCTGATAAACGATCGCAATTTAGCTGCTGCTAATGCAGCGAAATAAAATGTCAACAGACGATGAAACAAATAATGAAACAAATAATCTTACCTGGCAAAAAGTGCCTGACAAACAAAGTTTATATAAAAGAAAAAATGAAAACTCTCCAACCGTGATTAGAAAAATCTCAGCCCTTGACCTTGACCTTCAACCTTCCACATCAAAAAATGCAAATCAATTTGCTATACTGGCAGATAAGGATGACCTTGACCGTAACCCTTCCACATCAAAAAATGCAAATCAATCTGCCATGCTGGTGGATAAGGATGAAATGTCTCCCAATCAGACAGCAGCACCTGAGAAACCACCACCAATATTCAAATCAGATGTCAGCGATATAAATGGTCTACTTCTTTATCTCAATCCTTATATGAATTCATCTGATTTTACGTACAAGACACATCGAGATGGACATATCCGAATTATGATAAAAAAAATGAAACATATAGAAATATTGTAAAGGTATTGAAAATTGACAAAGTTAACTATCACACTTATCAACTTAAGCAGGATCGAGCATTTAGAGTTGTCGTCAAAAATCTACATCAAACCACGGAAATTGAATCAATTAAGAAAGCTATAGAGCTGCATGATCACATTGTAAGAGGGATCTATAATATTAGAAACCGTATAACCAAGGAGCCACTCCCAATTTTTTTTATAGACCTGGAGCCAAAGAAGAACAACAATGAAATATACAACATTAAACATATAAATAATGCCATAGTAACAATTGAACTACCCAAGAAGGTAAGTGACATGGTGCAGTGCTACAGATGTCAGGAATTCGGGCACACCAAAGCTTACTGCAACAAAAGGTTTAAGTGTGTCAAGTGCGCCGGCAATCATTTAAGCACGATTTGTCAAAAGGCAACCCAAGATCCAGCCACCTGTGCTAACTGTCATGGTACTCATGCTGCTAGCTATAAAGGCTGCAGAGTATACGAGAGTATCAATAAGAACAAGACAAATGCATCATCAGCCACATTTCCCACTAGTGATCTGCCGAAGCCAACACCAAATTATCAGACATTGCCAAACCACAATGCATGCACATGAACATCTCTGTTGCCGCTGTGTACCTATGTACCTCCAAAATATCCCTGTAAGGTAGATAATTATAACTCCCTTTTTCAAAAACTTGGTAGATGCTTTATTGCGGTGACTACAACGCTAAGCACCCTTGGTGGGGGTCAAGATTGGTAAACCCAAAAGGAGCTGAACTTTATAAATGTATAACTAACAATAATTATGCAACCTTATCTACCGGCAAACCAACTTACTGGCCAGCTGATCCACGGAAGGTACCGGATTTGTTGGATTTTATTGTTTACGCTGGATTACCTCAAATTAATTTTAAAGTAGAGGAAAATTTTGACTTAACTTCTGATCACTCGGCAATAATTGTTACATACGGATGCACTGTCTCATTCAAGCAACAACCTTACAGATTAATTAATACCAAGACAAACAAAAACGCATTTAAAAACTGGCTTGAAAATACGACGAACCTCGACATGTCACTAAGAACAGGAGACGAAGTTGATTTAGCTATAGAAACATTAACTTCTCAAATTCACACTGCAGCTCATTTGTACACACCACAACAAAGTTAGGATAAGCCAAACAGACAAACCATTGCAACTGAGAGAACAAATAGCTAAAAAAAGGAAACTCCGAAAAGTTTGGCAAACAACACCTAGCCCATCGGACAAGCGCAAATTTAACAAAGCTGCCAAGGAACTGAATAAATTACTAAGGGAAATAAAAAACGCCACAGCAGAGTATCTAAAAAATCTTGATCCAAACACAAATGACCTTGATTATAGTCTCTGGAAAGCGACAAGATACCTGAAGAGACCTAAAAGAAGAGAAGGCACAATTACTGATAGCAGTGTTCAGCACTGTAGAAGTAATATACAGAAGGCAGAGGCATTTGCTGAACATCTAAGCTCGGTGTTTAAGCCAAACCTGGAAGAAGATCCTAATACAGTCGCTGAGGTACAACGCTTTCTAGACACTCCGTGTCAGATGAGCCTCCCGATATCCTCTACTTCCGTTAAAGAAGTAGAGGAGGAAATAAAAAGGCTAAATAAAAGAAAATCTCCTGGATACGACAAAATTTGCGCAAATACCATTAGACATCTTCCGCCAAAATGCATCCGATTGCTTACATACATATACAATGCTATGCTAAGATCGGAATACTTCCCAAGACAGTGGAAATGTGCAGAAGTAATTATGATTGCCAAGCCTAACAAGCCGGAATCTTGCACTTCGTCATATCGTCCCATTAGTCTGCTGGTAACATTCTCTAAAGTATTTGAAAGAATACTTTTAGGAAGAATGTTACCTGTACTGGATGAACTTTCAATCATACCGGAACATCAGTTTGGGTTCAGAAGAGGACATAGTACGACTGAACAATGTCACCGCATCGTTGCCAAATCTGCACAGCACTGGAATACAAAAAATATTGCACAGGAGTATTCCTCGATATCAAACAGGCCTTCGACAAAGTATGGCACGATGGACTTCTATACAAAATAAAGATGTGGTTACCTGCACCATCAGCATGAGTCCTCAAAGATATGCAACTTTACCGCTGGTGTCACACAAGGGAGTGTATTAGGTCCAGTCCTGAAACTTGGCTGAAAAAATGGAGAATAGTAGTGAACGCCGAAAAATCGGTACAAGTCACATTTTCCTTAAGACGAGGAAATTGTCCGCCAGTGACGCTAAATGGAACTACCATCTCAGTAAGCGAAACTGTAAAATACCTGGGCGTTCACTTGGACCGCCGACTCACTTGGAAGCAGCACATAAAGTCAAAAATAACTCATCTCAGGATAAAGACGAAAAAAATGTATTGGCTACTGGGACCACGCTCTCAACTGAGCATTGAGAACAAATTACGGCTCTACAAGGGTATACTCAAGCCAGTGTGGACGTACGAAATGCAACTATGGGGTACAGCCAGTAATTCAAACATAGAAATTATACAAAGGTATCAATCTAAAACGCTCAGAATGATAACTGGTGCTCCTTGGTACATGACCAACTACGACATCCACAAAGACCTAAAATTACTTACAATTAAAGAAGAAATAAAATGAAGAGCAATTAAATATATGGATAAGTTACACAATCACGACAATGTTCTTGCATTAGGTCTATTAAACAACAGCAATGAACACAGAAGATTAAAGAGAATACATGTATTGGATTTGCCATATAAATAAGAAAATATATAATAAAATAAAATAAATAAGAATAAGAAATAAAAACAAAATAATGTAAATATGTAAAAATTTAAATATATGGATTGAGCTCATTGGAGCTCAAACCATCCGGTTATTTTATAGTTTATAGTTTGTAATTATAATTTGTTTATTGTCTTGAATTAGACAGATTACAAATAAAAACTTTGAAAAAAAAAAAAAAATTTCAAAATTGGCGCTGTTTAAAAAACACAGCTGATTCATGAGAGTGGCCAATCATTTTTTAGGTTCTTGGTCACACTACATTAGTTAAGTTCCACACAACCGAAATAAAGAGCAGATTCCTGTCAGTAAAATTTCGCGGTACTGGGTACAGGCCTTTATAATGTTTAAATCGGCTGCTACATTTTTACATACACATGTATAACTACATACAAGAGACGTGGATATGTGCGAGAGAGAGGGAATGAGTAAGCGCTTGAAAGCCGTTGAGTAACCACTCAAAATTTATTTTGTGCCTTTCGTATATAATAATGATCCGACCTGATTCAGATTCGGCTATCTGTTAGACACGGTAATTTTTCATGAGGCTGCGTTTTTTGTTTTCTCTTATCTTAAAAATTGTGAATTCCACAGATTTTAGTCCTTTGTGGTGGCGGAAGGGGGGTCTCAAAATTTTAAAATACACTTGTATTGGAGTGACATCAAAGGAGCTGGGATAGAAAGTTTGGTTTCCCTAGCTCTTTAGTCTCTGAGATCTAGGCGCTTATTTCGACGAATAGGCAAAGCCGACTTGGTCGCGTGTGAGATAGAGCGAGAGGGAACGATGACTTTCGAAATGGTTTTCTTCATAGTGGCTATATTAATAATCAGATCTGATCCAGATTCAACACTCTGATACAAATGGTTCTTCTCTATGATTCTGCATTTTTAGTTTTCTCGTATTTTTAAAATTGTGTATGCCACAGACTTTTGTCCTTTGTGCGGGCGGAAAGGGGCAGGGCGAAATTTTGCAACACATTTGGAGTAGTGTGATTACACAGGAGACTGGATACAAAATTTGGTTGCTCTAGATATAATAGTCTCTGAGATATAGGCGCAAATGAAGATGAACAGACGGACAAACGGACGGACAGACGGACGGACAGACATGGCTATATCGTCTCGGCTATTGATGCTGATTAAGAATATATATACTTTATGGGCCTATACTCTTCGAGTACCGGGTATAATTAATTTTATTTATTTTCTTTTTGTCCAAAATTTAATTCGTCCCTCTTGCGAACATATAATAAACGAAAAAGAACGTTGTGAGCCGCGGCAAAGGCCGCGGCTGTACTTTATATCGGTACTCAGTCAGTATACATGTACATATGTGTATACACATGTATACATATGAGCTTGCGATTTATGTAATTATACCCGGTACTCGAAGAGTATAGGGGTATATTAGATTTGTGCGGATAACGGTTGTGTGTAACGCACAGAAGGAAGCGTTTCCGACCCCATAAAGAATATATATTCTTGATCAGCATCAATAGCCGAGTCGATATAGCCATGTCTGTTTGTCCGTCCGTCCGTCCGTCCGTCCGTCCGTCTGTCCGTCTGTCCGTCTTCATTTGCGCCTATATCTCAGAGACTGTTAAAGCTAGAGTAACCAAATTTTGTATTCAATCTTCTGTGTTATCACACTACTCCGAATGTATTTCAAAATTTCGCCGCGCCCACTTCCGCCCCACAAAGAACGAAAATCTGTGCAATCTACAATTTGTAAGATACGAGAAAACGAAAAACGCAGAATTATGGAAAATATCCGTATCTATCAGATTGCCGAATTTGGATCATATCGGATCATTATTATAGCCAGAAGGAACAAATTAAATTTCAGTGGCTACCCAACGGTAGCCAAGAGATTCCCTCTCTCTCTCGCACACACATCCACGTCTCTTGTAAGTAGTTATATGTATAAGTATATGTATATGTATGTAAAAATGTAGCAGCCGAAGTAAAAATTATATGTAAATAAAAATGGAAATAGATAACTTCTAAAATATAAAAATATAAAATTATCCCCACAAATCTAATATACCCCTATACTTTTCGAGTACTGGGTATAAAAAGACACCCTGTTTTGCTCCCTTGTAATAGGAATTTCGTTAGCAGCATCGGCAGCGTTGGCAGTATCAACAGCGTTGGCAGAATCAGCAGCGTTGGCAGCATTAGCAACGTTGGCAGCATACACATCCATAGCGGCTGCAGCTTAGAAAACGCTTACTGCGGGAAGATCAACGCAAAGAGGATCGCTAGTGCGTGCGAAAGCAACGACCAAGAACCACAAGCAAAGCTATGTTCAATATCAATATGCAAGGGCCGGTGAGGGAACTCTTTTCTTGCGGGAAGATGTAAGCAAAAAGCTTACGCTCGGAAGTAAGCACCGTAAGCCAACAGCTGCAAGGGAGGCCGGTGTATATATAGTATATTATATAGCCGATGACACTGGTTGAATCGGCAATTCAAATAATGTTTTATTGTGTTTGCATTGACATATTTATTCTTGCACAGATCGGGGTCACCAATGTTAATTTATTAAGCGTTTTAATAGCTATTGAATTTAACAAATAAATATCGAAATTTGGATATAGGCACAATTTATTTATATATAAGTAATAATTTAATCCAACGCGCGTATAAATTTGTATTAGAATCTTTAATGATATTAAACTGGATGAGGTTGAAACAAGTACAAAGAAATGATTATGTGTTATTAAGATCCGCAAGGCAAGAACAAATGTGTTGCTGCCATTCGGCTGACCGCTGAAGACTAAACTTAAGTATCCTAAACTTCTAAAGGCAAGCCCTTCGCTGCCGCCCACGACGCCCGTTGCTATTCAGACAAACTGCTGATGTAGCTGAACTTCAGTATGTGTGCGTAAGCGCGTTGGATAACAAATTTATCCCGATGGTTTCTAAGATTGATTCGCGACTGACTTGATAGGGCTGACGGCCTATGAGGCAACGTTTGAAAAGTGCGAGAGAGTGTGATTAATGAGAGAGTTATAGCAGCTCGGGCTGCTGCTAAGCCGAATACGACGAATGATTGCTAACAAAAAAGACGAAAAAAGGCCGCTGCTGTGCGTAAGCATATGCGGTAATAAATAATAATAAATAAAATATATGTCGATTCTTTCTATTATTTGCTGGGGTGTTTCTAAGCTATGTATTATGTAATTGTTCTCAGTGTTAATTTCGTTGTCTTCTTTGCAATTTGCCGTTGTTTATTATCCACTGAGTATCCCATTTCTCTGCACTCACAGTCTTGTCTTCTCTCTGTCACGTGGATGTGTTAGTATGGTTTGGTTTTTTTTTAAGAATTCTTTAAAAATTTTGAATTTTTTTTTTCTATTTTTCACATAACTTAAGTTTCCTTAAACTGGTTGTGTTGAACTCTGCAGTTTTGAAAAGCTGACAAATGCAGCTATAAATTCGACATAGACACTTTGTAGCAGCAACTTAACGTCTTGAAAATATCAGGCTTTCAAATGCAAATTTCAATTGCAGGTTTGAAAAACTGACAAAAGCAGCTTTAAGTCCGAACCAGACACTTTGTAGCTGCAACCTAACGTCTGGAAGATATTAAGTTTTTAAATTCAAATTTCATCCTTTTTTTCGGGGTTTTTCCCGAAATTTTGACTGAAAATTTAGCAAAAGTCGAAAAAAAAATATTTTATTGCTAACATTTTTAGTTTTAGATAGACACATTAATTATGCGTAGTTTAAGATATCGCTTATAAAAATCGACCAAACTTTCGTATGCCGAATTTTTCCGATAAATTCCGTTAGCCGTCGCTTAACCGTTTTTTCTTATAAAAATACCACAAATCTGTATTTGTGACAGTTTTTACGGTAAAATGGTATCTAGGGTGGTGCCAAACGGCATATGAAGTTTTGGTCAAAAACAAAGAGAAGCCGATCAAAGACAGCAGCTGGAACCGATACGCGTGCAAAAGAGGACCTCTCTCGAGCGATGAACGCCTATCAGAACAAAAGGGATAATAAATTTGTCTCTGAGAATGGGACAGAGATTAAGATCTGCAGTGCTAAACCGAACGGTCGCGTATGAATCAGAAAGTGTGTAGGCACTTTTATTCTTCCTCGCCCTTTTGTTATACCCGGTACTCGAAGAGTATACGAGTATATTAGATTTGTGGGGATAACGGATGTGTATAACGCCAAGAAGGAAGCGTTTCCGACCCCATAAAGTATATATATGTATTCTTTATCAGCATCAATAGCCGAGTCGATATAGCAATGTCTGTCTCCACATATCTCAGAGACTATAAAAGCTAGAGCAACCAAGTTTTGTATCAAAAATTTTCCCCGCCGCCATCCGTCCCCACAAAGGACGAAAGTCTTTGGCATACACAATTTTGAAAATACGAGAAAACTAAACGCCGCATCATAGATGATGACCATTTCTATCAGAGTGTTGAATCTGGCTCAGATCGTATTATTATTTAAGCCAGAAGAAACAAATTAAATTTCAGTGGCTACGCAACGCCTGCAAAGCGCTTACTCATTCCCTCTCTCTCTCGCAAAAGCTTGTACGTCTCGAATATGTAGTTATACATGTACATGTAGAAATGTAGCAGCTGATGTAAGACTTATATGTAAAGGCAAAAATGCTTATTTTCCGTGATCCGCCAAAAACATGTTCTTGCCTCAACTGCTTTTGTTAAAGCTGGGTATCCAGCACCGCGGAAACGAAAAATTAATGCCAAACTTCATATAAAAAAAACTGGGCCAGTAATTTTTCGTTTGTGTTTTCCTGGAGCCAGTATCCAGCAACGTAAACGGAATCCACGAATTCTTATCGATAGTATCGATATTCACACGAATGTGGACTGTGAGAACAGCGGATGAGGGTGCCAGGAAAATATATCTGCACATTATTACTGAAGTACAAGTGAGAGGTGGAGGCAAAATCTGTGCTCAAAACCAAAAAGAGATATGAAAATTTTTAAAGTGAGGAGAAGACTCCAGCACCGCGAAATTTTACTGACAGGAATCTGCTCTTTATTTCGGTTGTGTGGAACTTATGTGAAATAGTGTGACCAAGAACATAAAAAAAGGTTGGTCACTCTCATGAATCGGCTGTGTTTTGTAAACAGCTCCAATTTTGAAAATAAAACTAAAATTAAAAAAAGGACGAAAAGTAATTCTGACGATGAAGTGATTGTGTTGGTAGCGGCACATATTGTTGTAAGAAGAAGTACAGCGCAGTCGGAGGCGCCAAAACGTCAAAATAATCAAAATGCTTATTTTCCGTGATCCGCCAAAAACGTGGTCTTGCCTCAACTGCTTTTATTAAAGCAATCTTCTCCTCATTTTAAAAATTTGAATATCTCTTTTTGGTTTTGAGCACAGATTTTGCCTCCACCTCTCACTTGTACTTCAGTAATAATGTGCAGATATATTTTCCTGGCACCCTCATCCGCTGTTCTCACAGTCCTCATTCGTGTCGATATCGATACTATCGATAAGAAGTCGTGGATTTCGTTTACGTTGCTGGATACTGAGGCCAGGAAAACACAAACGTAAAAATCCTTGCCCAGTTTTTTTTATATTAAGTTTGGCAGTAATATTTCGTTTCCGCGGTGCTGGATACCCAGCTTAAAAAAAAAAGGAAACAGATAACTTTGAATATACATACATATGTAAAAATATCAAGCATACGGTTCGAAATAATTTTTTTTTTTTACCTTTGCCGCGGCTCACAACGTTTCCTCTCATTTTCTTTTTCCGACCTTCTTTCTACTATTAAATTATTATTATAACTTATGAATTATTTTCGTTCATTACTATAATTATATTATTTTTTTAATTTTTTCAGTATTTGTATTATCTGTGGATATGTCGCTAGTACTGATTGCATACAGACGAAAATATCTACTATAGATCGAATAAAGGTAAGTAATGAGTAATAAGTAAGTAAAAATGTGTAAAGTTCCTATTTTAGGCTGAGGTAGGCTCAGTCTTCTCCAGGATCCTACTACAAGAAATTTGTAGTTTGCAGGAACGGGGTTCGGCCCTAACTAGACTAGAAACGAGAGTGGGGGAGAATGAGGTGTAACCGTGCCAGTAAGATGTAGACTGGAAGGATAATAGGATAATGAGGGGTACGAGGCGTTGTCACACTCGTGGGGTCGGGAAGTATAAGGGGTACGAGGCGTTGTCACACTCGTGCGACCTATCAGAAGATCAAGAGTAATTTAAGAATTGGAGTGGGCCCGTGCCGCGGTGTTCTTGACTGCAAATTGATGTATAAGTTTCCACCCGAAAAATAGACTTACTCAGTGGGTCCTGTTTGGATTAATTGGTAGTTTATGGAATATCTTTTTAAGTTTGTTGGCTGTAAGTTGCTGCGCGGAGCAACGTTTATCTCGCGGCCGGGTTCCCGAGTAAGTGTCTTGCACTTCATTCGCTAGAACGCTCGGAACCTAGAATCCGCGGATCAGCTAGCTAGCTTAACACTATGGGTGGGGGAATATGTGCTGACGCTACATCGATGGTCAATTTCTTTTGTCGAAAAGAAAACCATCGCATCGTACCTTAGTGGGAGGGGAAAGTTTTGGGTTATAATTGAGGGAAAATGGGGGAGGAGTTATGGATGGGTGTAGGAGGTGTAGTTACGTGGACGAACGGCGCGCGTGCGGCGGACGAAAAGTGGGTGGTTTGGAAAGTTTTCGTGTATTTTATGACATGGCTTATTTTTATACAAATACAATTCTTAAACTATGATAGCTCATAGCTCATCCACTCACGTAACGTCCACTTATGGTTCGTTACACCCCCCCTTTCTTCCGAGAGGAGGCGGACGTAGACCGGTCCAGTTCGTGACCGCATGTTGACCTGGTATTTCCGGTCCCAGAACCAACCGCTGCAGCGAATCCTGTTCGCCTATTGCATGCGATCTTGCACCTCCTCGACCAGGCCAGTAGGCACTACTCAGCCCGGGGTGTCGACTTGCCAATCTGTCGGAGCGATTATCCAGCTGGCGTCCCTTCCAATTTCTTCGACCAGACTGTCGTCTTCTGGCCTCTGGTCGACTACCGGGAAGTCTTCCTGGACGAAGCTTAGCAGCTCCTCGAGGCCTGCGTCGTCCACTTTGGGTTGGTCTCCGGCAGCTGCCGTAAGTAGCTCCTCGATGGATATGTCGTCGAACCCTCTGGTCGCTACCGATCGGCGCTCGATCAGGGCTCGATTCGGTGCGGAGTACCTTGGCGTGCTTTGCCGTAGTTATCTCTGGTTCGCGCTGGGTGTTCGCCGTTGCTGGGGGGTCAGGGTGTCTTCGTCGTTCCGTTGCCCTTTTGATCGTTTTCGAGGTCGTCGACGTCAGTGGCGATGTTGCTGACGTTGCTGATGTTGTTTACGTTGACGTTGACGTCGTCGTCTCTACCTCCACGGGGGAGGTTCAACCGTGTCTGGGACGGGGAAGGCGGGTCGGTTGCAGAGGGCCTTCGCGGGCTCCTGGATCGTTTGGAAGAACGCATTAACTTTCCGGCCAGGCGGAACGAATAGATTCACCGTCATGAGGTGGACCCGTGTGACGCGCATGCCCCATGGTGTGACCGTATGATGGGCGAAGAGTTCCTCCTCTTCGTTCTCCTCGTCGTCATAGTACGTGCGAGTGTACTCCGGGTAGTAATGTTCCAGAGTCCTGTCGTGCTGGTAACAGTCTCGGGGGTCGTAATGACGGAACGCGTGTTCGAACATCGATTCGAACGATGGAGGGCTAATTCGATCAGGGCTCGGCTAGTAGTAGGTCCGGTGGTCGCAGCGTAGGAATAGTGGCGGCGACCATAGATTTTCGCATCGAAATGTGGATGGTCGTCACGAGAATAGCGAGGGACTATCACGAGGGCCTTCGGAGTTCTCAGCGGCCGAGAGTTCTCTGTCCGATTCGTCGTTTGGTTCGGTCGCATCGTCGTAGTTTGGTCGCTCTTTGCGGGCGGCCCTCTTTATATCGGCGTATGCGTCTCCGTTGGAGACCGTGACGTTTTTGGGCTCTTCGTCGCGGAGAGGGGTGCAGAGGTTGGTCCCCGTTCTTGGACGGCGGTGGGGCTTTAGTTATCCTGAACGCATGTGCCCCAGACTCTGGGCCTTTAGAGTCGGTGGAGTCATCGATGTATATGATTTCGGGTGCCTCGGCAGGTGTTGCGGCTTCTTGGTGTTTCATTATTGATTGATTTAAAGCTAAATGAAGGGGCGCACAATTAAAAAACAAGCCTTAACGCTATTATGCTTAAATGCTTCTTACGAACTTCGGGTGTTCCTAATGTTGAGGGGAGCGTTGCTGGCTCTCGTTTGAATTACAATATGGATATTACTTAAGATTTTAAAGGGTTCGATGCCTTATGTCGGCGCACTAATAAAAATATAGTGTCAGCAATGTGGGTTACGTAACCTTGGGCATAAGAATTAAATAAGAAATATATGTTTTTTTTTGTTTTCCTATATATTTATTTATTTATTTTTTTTTTTTGCTGAGTCCAGTTTGTTTTCTTTACTCTTCACCCGATCCGTACACCCGTGGACGAGGTATGGGATGGGTACGTGTGGCTTAAGTTCGTCGAATTTTAGGGGGGGCGACTGTGGCATACTTCGGCCGGGCGGGCGTCAGTAGGTAGTTGGGTCGACACGGCCTCTACGTCTTTGGACGCATTTTGTTCGCCTTGGACTTTCAGGCGTCGGTATAATATCCATATAATGGAGCATAGAGGTAATGCAACGGCAAGCGTGAGGAGGTAGGAAGCGGTACTTTTTACCGTCCGCATTTCGTTTAGGTTGTCGATCTGATTGAGATTTTTCATGCTCAGTTCTCGTAGAAACGGTAGACTAAGTTTTTCTCTGTGGGCCGTTATATTGGCTTGCGTTATTGCGGACACCACTGCCTTCCTCTTAGAGTCGCCGAGATGGTTAATGTACCAGGTCCCGTTAAAAGAGACTCGGTGGGAATACGTCACTAAGTACGATCCCGAAATCTTTTGGCTGGCCCCGGCATCATCAACAACGGTCATGTTCGCGTCGTTGATGACGAAAGTGCCGTGGTCGACGATGGGTATGGGATCTAAGTGTCCCAGTTGGGTAGCACAATGTGCGATAGATCCCGCTACCGCAGGTGCTTCCCCCTCGTTCCCTGCAGAACGTAGCCCCGTCGGTTGTCTCGCAGGCCCCGGTGTTGAGGGTCTGTGACCCGCAGTCCGCTACTATGTCTCCCTGACTGAAATCTAATATTCTGTGGTGGCGTTGAACTGAGAATATGAAATACTTCTTACAATTTAATTTGGGTTGGGGGAACTTTATAAGAAAGTGGAGTAGGTCGGGAGTTTGGAAGGCGCTAATGTTGGAGACCTCTAATAGTTTCACCAAGGTTATGTTAACTAATTGTTGCTCGTTGAATTCGTTTATAACGGCGCCATCTAAGAGGGCCGGACTGATCATGTTTATTTTGGCTAAAGTTAGCCCAAGGTTAAGGTTTTCTAGGTCTATTATGATTATTCTATTTTTGGCGAGGACCGTCTCTACTATCTGGATCTTCTCGGCCTCATCCGACTTATGGATCGTGTTGAAAAAGTGCGTTCGTTAAGTCGGTTTTGCATTTTGGAATTAGTTTCCCCTTGTCGGTGTTCGGATTCTATCAGTTGCCCTTGTTTGAACCTAATCTGTTCCAAATTATGGAAGTCGGGCGTTCCCGCTACTCCTTTTAACGCTGTACCGAGCAGGTTTATGTTCCTGGCTTCCCTACGGTGGACTTTTAGCATAGCTATTAAATTACGGATGTGGTCCAAGTCGGTTGCTAAAACCTGGGCCATGCGGGTGTCCGTGAACAGCGCGCTCCGCCTGGTCGACGTATACCTCATAAGAAGTGACGTCGGTGGTGTTGTGGAGATATTCTGGCTTCTCCCAGATCACGGCGTCTCCGTCCACGATCGGGATATAGTCGGCGTTGGTGTAGTTATTCACTTTTACGGCGGCCTGTGCAGCGGTGAGTAGGGCGAGTAGAACTAGCAGGGATTATTGTTGAATGCCTTGGTTATTGTTGTCCTTTAACTTTGAACTTAGATTTTCGGTTGGTTAAGTTTGAGTAGTAGTCCTTGATGCACTTTTGGGGGGTTTACTTTTGAAAGGAGTCGGAATTTAATTTTTTTGAGTTAGTTGATTTGGTCTGGTTTGTTCTGCGGGTAGTGGCGTACTGATCGAAAAAGGCCAGGGCATCGATTAATATAGGTGTCGATCCCCGGTCAAACTCGGTATTATGTCGCCGTGGCGTCCGTGTCGTCGGCTGCATTATCGAGTTCGGGGTCGCGGAGCTCCTTCAGATCGTTGATATTGGCGACCTTTTACTTCCGGCTGCTTGTGTGTTGTAATTTCACGATGTTTTGCTACGAAAAACCTTTTACCTGATATGGTCCGTCATATTTTGGGGCCAGTTTTTCTGCAAAACCCTCGGCTGCATTTGACAAGTGGTGCTGTCGTGCGAGGACCAATGAGCCGATCGTAGGGCGCCATTGCCTGCGACGGAGGTAGTAGTGTCGCGCTTGCTCATGACTTGCCCTTTGGATGTTACTTCGAACAATGGAAAAGATCTCTTTCAGTCTCGACGCTCGTTTGGACCGTGGCAGTGGTCCGACGAAATCTGCGCACAAGGTAACAAACGGCACCTCCGCCTTGCGAGTGAGCATCTGGTTTGCGTTGCATGGCCTTGAACTTCTGACAACTTACGCAGTTACGAATGTAACGTCTTACGTCTAGGTAGAACCCGTGCCAATAATACCATTGGGAAACCCTGGCAATGGTCTTCCGTATGCCGAGGTGACCAGCTGACCAGCGAAATTGGGAACAAACCTTCGGTACCATGACGCCATCCCTTTGCATTGTCGGAGTTCCTTCAAGTTGGTGTGTGGTCTCAAGTCTCTTACGGCGGCTACCTTGTCGGGGTCGGTGTGGATACCTTCCTCGCTTATCATGTTTCCCAAATATTTTATGCGTCGTTGGAAGAAGGTACACTTTTCTGCGTTGATTCGTAGGTTTGCCTTGAGAAGTCGAGAGAAGACCTCTTTTACGTTGTTAAGGTGTTCCGTGTAATCCTTTCCGATGATGACAAAGTCGTCTAAGTATGCGAATGCGTAAGGTTTCATATCTGCGCTGATGACCGTGTCTAACGTCCGTTGGAACGTTGTCGATGCGGAGTGTAATCCGAAGGGCATCATTGGTAAAGACCTCTTCGTGGCTCCGTGAAAGCGGTGGCTTCCCTACTGTCGAGGGCCATAGGTACTTGCCAATACCAATTCTTCAGATCTAGCATGGTGATAAAACGCGTTCGGGATGGAACGTTCGTTGAGCTGGCGATAGTCTACGCACATACGCCATTTGTCGTTCTTTTTGCGCACGAGAAAAATTGGTGCACTGTGAGGGCATCGAGAAAGTTCGATGAGTCCTTTGGCTATTAGTTGGTCGACTTGCTCATCGATAATTCGCCTCATTGCGGTGTTCTTGGGGTAATACCATTATTTTATTGATCGGTTGTCCCGCATGACGATTGTGTGCTCCGTCAGGTCTTTTGTACCTCGAAGATTTTCGAACTTCGGCAGCTCCTCGTCCAGGAATTCCCGAATCTGTGCCGCAAGTTCGGGTGGCCAGGGATGGTTGGTTCGTTCCGGCTCGTCCTCAAGTTGTTCGTCCATCCCTAAGCTGAAAGCTCGACTCGGGTCTTCCGGGAGGAGGGTCGTGTCGTTCCGCCTCTCGAGGGTGTTCCCTTAAGTTGGTGACGACTGGGGGGATATCGTTTAGGGAAGGGGTGCTTGCGGGTGTTTGGTTTGATACGTGGGCCAGTGGTTGGGACGCGGGTTCAGGAGTTGTCTGTGTTGGGGAATTAGCGTGGTTGCTAGTGTTGACCCCGGTGTCTACGTCGATCGCCAGTCGGGGCGCTTGGTTGTTAGGCGAAGACCTTGGTTGTGAAGGAACGATTACCTGTAGGGAGGCTGCTCTGGTTTCCTTAGCATTTATGGGGATCACCGCGCCGTGGGCTTTGGTTGATCTCCTTACATTCTGCGTCGCTACGTGGGAGCTTGTGTCACCTATCGTTGGCCTGGGAATCGTGGGTTCCGTGGCGGGCCTAATGTTTGTGTTTCTCGTATTTGGCCTGGGGATCGTGCGTTCCGTTGCGGCCTTAGAATTAGCTGGACGCTCGTTGCTTGGATGTGGTGTCCGTCGTAGTTTTCCTTGGTGCATTCCGTTCCTGGATGCTCTCTCGAACTCCGTGGCCAATGCCGTGAGCTGCCTCAGGCTTCGTAGTTCGTGTCTCCGCACATACAGCTGGTACGCCGGCAAAATTTTGTCGTAGATCCTGTAGAGTTCATTGGTGGTGTCGTACCCAGCGTGGTGCATGAGTCCTCCAATTGTTCGAAATACCGCGGTGGCACCGCTGAACCCGAATTCGAGCGCGAACCTTTCTAGCTCTTCCCGGCGGCGCTTGTAAATCCAGCCGGTGCTTACCCCCAGAGTGGCTGGCAAAAATCCTCTAGCTGAACCTTCCACGAGGGTGCCGGCTGGGCAATGGACACTGCATTATTCCGGACGAGGGTAATGCATTGTCGCTTGCCCCATCCGGGGCAATGCAGTGTCTAGCTAAGGCAATGACCTAGCGTCTTCTCGACCTCGAGTCGGGAGAGCTGGGTTTGGGCCATGGCTAGAGGTGCCTGGCGGCCAGGCATAAAACGCTAGGGGGTGGTACCCCCGAAAAATATCAACCACTATGGACCTACGGGCTGACAATGGAAGTCGATAAAGGAAATACACGGACTGCGCCCTCGCTGCTGAAACCGCTCTTCCCGGCGGCGCTTGTAAATCCAGCCGGTGCTTACCCCCGGATTAGAGACAAAATCCCCAGAGTAGTACTCACCTGAACCTTTCTCTGCGTTGGGGTCCATGGTAATGTGTGTGTTTTTTTTCCGATTTCTTTCACTCCCTTGTTGGGTATTTCTGTATTTGGCGTCACTCGCGTATTATGGAGGGGATCGGCTCTTGGGCGCACCGACACTCCGGGTGTATCCACTGTCGTTCAAGCGGCCCACACCGTTGGAGTTGTGGGGTTTTCGTAGAGGTTTTGCGTGGCAAAGTACTGTTGTACCTTTGTCGCGGTCGGAGTTTGAGTTTGCGGGTACGCGGAAATCGTGAGACTGATCTGTCCCGCTTATGGATTGGATTTTAGTGGCCGTGGGTTTTTAATACACACCCCTTGCTAAAGTTTCCTACAGGTCGCTGCTCGGGCGCCACTTGTAAAGTTCATATTTCAAGCTCAGTCTTCTCCAGGATACTACTAAAAGAAATTTGTAGTTTGCAACCTCTACCTGAAACGGGGTTCGGCCCTAACTAGACTAGAAACGAGAGTGGGGGAGAAGACTTACTCAGTGCATGCTCTTTGGTTTAATTGGTAGTTTATTGAATATCTTTTTAAGTTTGTTAGCTTAAGCGTACGGCGTATGGTAAATTAGTGTAAGTTGCTGCGCAGAGCAACGTCTATCCCGCGGCCGGGTTCTCGAGTAAGTGTCTTCTCCCCCTTAATGGGAGGGGAAAGTTTTGGGTTAAACTGGGTACCCAGCACCGCGGAAACGAAAAATTACTGCCAAACTTCATATAAAAAAAACTGGGCCAGTAATTTTTCGTTTGTGTTTTCCTGGAGTCAGTATCCAGCAAACGTAAACGGGATCCACGAATTCTTATCGATAGTATCGATATTCACACGAATGTGGACTGTGAGAACAGCTGATGAGGGTGCCAGGAAAATATATCTGCACATTATTACTGAAGTACAAGTGAGAGGTGGAGGCAAAATATGTGCGCAAAACCAAAAAGATATATTCAAATTTTTAAAATGAGGAAATGATTGCTTTAATAAAAGCAGTTGAGGCAAGACCATGTTTTTGGCGGATCACGGAAAATAAGAATTTGGATAATTTTGACATTTTGGCGCCTCCGACTGTGCTATACTTCTTCTTACAACAATATGTGCCGCTACCAACACAATCACTTCATTGTCAGAATTACTTTTCTTCCTTTTTTTAATTTTAGTTTCATTTTCAAAATTGGCGCTGTTTACAAAACACAGCTAATTCATGAGAGTGACCAACCTTTTTTTTGGTTCTTGGTCACACTATTTCACTTAGGATCCACACAACCGAAATAAAGAGCAGATTCCTGTCAGTAAAATTTCGCGGTGCTTGAGACAGGCCTTTATAATTGAGGGAAAATGGGGGAGGAGTTATGGATGGGTGTAGTAGGGGTAGTCACGTTGCCAAACGGCGCGTGCGGCGGAAGAAAAAGGTATATTAGATTTGTGGTGATAACGGATGTGTGTAACGCCCAGAAGGAAGCGTTTCCTACCCCATAAAGAATATATATTTTTGATCAGCATCAATAGCCGAGTCAATATAGCCATTAAATGTGGAATCCACGATTGTTAAGGTACGAGAAAACCAAAAACGCAGAATCATGGAAAATTACCATGTCTAACAGATTGCCGAATCTGGATCAGGTTGAGCTCCCATTACAGCCAGAAGGAACAAATTAAATTTGAGTACTCAATTTGAGTACCCGGTACTCAGTCAGTATATATGTATGTACATATATATATACGTATGAGCTTGTGATTTATGTAATTTATTATATGTTCGCAAAAGAGACCAATTAAATTTTGGCCAAAAAGGAAAATTTCAAAAAATTAGGTCGAACCCCATGCTGTAGTTTTATATTTTAGAAGTTATCTGTTTCCATTTGTATTTACATATAATTTTTACTTCGGCTGCTACATTTTTACATACATATACATATACTTATACATATAACTACTTACAAGAGACGTGGATGTGTGTGCGAGAGAGAGAGGGAATCGCTTGGCTCTCGTTGGGTAGCCACTGAAATTTAATTTGTTCCTTCTGGCTATAATAATGCTCAGACCTGATCCAGAATCGGCAATCTGCCAGATACGGTAATTTCTCATGATTCTGCGTTTTTAGTTTTCTCTTATCTTCAAAATTGTGTATGCCACAGACTTTCGTCCTTTGTGGGGGCGGAAGGGGGCGGGGCGAAATTTCGAAATACACTTGGAGTAGAGTGATAACACAGGAGACTGAATACAAAATTTGGTTGCTCTAGCTTAAATAGTCTCTGAGATATAGGCGCTAATGAAGACGGACGGACAGACGGACGGACAGACAGACATGTCTATTGATGCTGATCAAGAATTTATATACTTTATGGGGTCGGAAACGCTTCCTTTTGTGCGTTACACACATCCGTTATCCCCACAAATCTAATATACCCCTATACTCTTCGAGTACCGGGTATAAAAAACTGGGCCAGTAATTTTTCGTGTGTGTTTTCCTGTAGTCAGTATCCAGCAACGTAAACGGAATCCACGAATTCTTATCGATAGTATCGATATTCACACGAATGTGGACTGTGAGAACAGCTGATGAGGGTGCCAAGAAAATATATCTGCACATTATTACTGAAGTACAATAGAGAAGTTTCAAAAATGGAGGGAAAACAAAGTCGCAAATTTACCAAGAGGGACTCCAATTTTCAACGAGAGGAGAAGATCGCATTAATTAAAGCAGTTGAGGCAAGACCACGTTTTTGGCGGATCACGGAAAATAAGCATTTTGATTATTTTGACGTTTTGGCGCCTCCGACTGCGCTGTACTTCTTCTTACAACAATATGTGCCGCTACCAACACAATCACTTCATTGTCAGAATTACTTTTCTTCCTTTTTTTAATTTTAGTTTCATTTTCAAAATTGGCGCTGTTTACAAAACACAGCTGATTCATGAGAGTGGCCAGCCTTTTTTTATGTTCTTGGTCACACTATTTCAATTAAGTTCCACAGAACCGAAATAAAGAGCAGATTCCTGTCAGTAAAATTTTGCGGTGCTGGATACAGGCCTTAAACAAAAATGGAAACAGATAACTTTTAATATATAACAAACTATCATATGGTTCGAACTAATTTTTTGAAATTTTCCATTTTGTCCGTTACGCTCGTTTTGCGAAACATATAATAAATTACATAAATCATAAGATCACATATATTCTGACTGAGTACCGGGTATAAAGTAGAGCCGCGGTCCTTGCCCTCTTGTTTATTTGTGGGGCTGTGCTATTTTTGGAATTTTATGTAGTCTAGTGTAAGTTAATTTTGGGCAATCGCTTTTGGGGAATTAGACCAGCTTTGCCACCGTAGGTTTGCTAAATTAAAGATCAGATTAGATGATGAAAAAATAGAATATTTTTTAAAATTCATTCTTTACAACCACCTAAAGTATTTGGCTTTCATAGAAAAAAATATTTACTCGTACCGCAATATTTTACCCTGCTTATCAAAAGAACTAACAATTACTTATGCTTAAAACGTTTAAGTCGAAGATGTTCATCATTCATCACGTTCTTAATTATTGCTATCCGCTTATGGAACAATCTTCCTCATACATTCATAAACCTAATTAGAATAAAACCAAAAATAAAAAAAGTTGTATTATATTTCAATTTTTTATACATTTTAGAAACATCAAGATTGGCTAAAAAGACATTGTGAACCAAAGTCCTACAAAATGCCAACAAACCATGCACTACTATCTGAGCTTTCTAACTTGTGGCGCCAAAAAAAAGAAATGACAGTATCGGAAAAATGGGGAAAAACACAAGACCAACAATACATACAAAATGAAACTCTATCTAAATATTCCAGTACAACAAATGTAATGACGCTAAAGCCGTTGGAAATAAGGAATGAAAGTCATTATGAAATCTCGTCATCTAAACTACTGGATTCAACAAAAATACCTTCATTTCATGCTGTAGATAAAAAAAAAGAGGGTACTATACACAGATTTAATACAATCCATTAAACAAATTATAATTATAAGACTACCCAAGACTAAATGCAATCCATTTTCCAAACATCTTAGCTAAAAAAAGATTCGAGCCCAAAATCCGTACATATCCACGATGGGATAGTTGGAGTAACTGGAGCGAATGTTCCCGAAGTTGTGGTGGAGGTGTCAAGCATCAAACACGAAAGTGCATAGGACGGTAAGATCACCAGTATTCTACATCATAAAATATTGAATTTTGAAAGGGAAATGATAGCTCATAGCTAAAGGAAGGAGAAAATAGTACTACCAAGCTTACTGTAACTGTGTTTTATTTGGCTGACATACATATTTAACTGCACGGAAAATTGTAAATAAAATACTACAATTTTTTTAATTTTTATTTATTGAAATGTCTTAAATAACACTACTCGACAAAATTCAAATTTTTTTCCGCTGTCGCCCAAAATGACTTTTTATACCCGGTACTCGAAGAGTATAGGGGTATATTAGATTTGTGGTGATAACGGATGTGTGTAACGCACAGAAGGAAGCGTTTCCGACCCCATAAAGTATATAAATTCTTGATCAGCATCAATAGACATGTCTGTCTGTCCGTCCGTCTGTCCGTCCGTCTTCATTAGCGCCTATATCTCAGAGACTATTAGAGCTAGAGCAACCAAATGTTGAAACTTCGAGAAAAAATACCGAAAAATATTATGAAATTTGAGTTTGAAAGCTTAATATCTTCCATACGCAAAGCAGCAGCTGCATTTCAGCTTTTTAAAACTGCAAAGTTCAATAAAACCAGTTGTAGGAAACTTAAGTTATTCGAAAAATAGAAGCACTACCTATGACAAAAAATACCAAATTTTTAAAAAAAGTTGAATTTTGTCGAGTATTGTAATTGGTGGTACATTGGTTGTTAAACTATCTCAGCGAATTACCGGATGATGAGGCATGAAGTATTCAACTTTATTTTTACCTATTAAACTTGTTATTGCCTATAAATGCCTATAAAGCGATTTAATAAGATTCGTGTTATTCAATTTTAGGATATATAAAGGGCAGAGCTGCCACTAAATGTCTCGAGGCTTATCATGCGTATCATACATAATCTTCGTAGTGTTTTCCTTCCTCTGTGAACTTATCGACTGGTTCGGGCACTTCTTCGTACTTCCAACATTTTTGCTACAGCTCTTGCAGCTGCTCATTTTTAGAACCCTTTGCTTCCACTTCACTTGCTACCAGGCAACTCCAAACAGCATAGATGTTTGAAGCCTTGGAAGGTGTGCTATTAATTTTATTTGCCCTGCTACAATTAGCTTCAAGAACAGAGTAACACCCACCAGCATGTCAATACTTTTCCCAGACTAGAATGTAATGTCAGCCAAAGTAACTCCCTTGGGTGGAACACACTTCGGAGATCTTTCTGAGCTAGTTTGTTTATACTGCGTTATTTCATCTAGCACAACAAAATTCTCGGTCGGCATATATCTATTAACTTGTAATGTCCCTATTTCAGACTGACGTAAGCTCAGTCTGTCCAGGATCCTACTACAAGATATTTTTAGTTTTCAGGAACCTCTAGAAGAAACGGGATCGGCCCGCGGCTTAGTTTGAGAAGAGAATGTGGGGAAAACGGGGCGTAGTCACACCCGTGAGACTTGGGTAGAGAGGGGTCGCAAGGAGTGGTCACACTCTCGGGGTCGAGGATAGTGTGGGTCACACGAGGCTTAGTCACATGGGGGGTCAAGGGGGGTATCGGACACGAGGCATGATCATACCCGCGGGGTCGAAGAGAATATGGGATACGAGGCGTAGTCACACTCGTGGAGACAAGCGAAAGATTAAGCACGAGTCGAGATCTAGAGGATAGATTGTAACGCGGTATTCTTGAGTTGTATCTTCAAAGAAGGATCGATCGTGATCCTGTTAATATTCCCCGATAAATGGACTTACTCAGTTTTTCTTCTTTCTTTTGTAGTAGTTGGCACTTTATTTATATTGAACGCTTAAACAAGTAATAGGATGTATTTGTAAGAGTCAAAATTGCTGTGCGGAGCAATGTTTGTATCGTGGTTGGGTTCCCGAGTAAGTGTCTTTCACTTCTTTTATCTGCACGCTCGGGACTTCGTAGCCGCTGAGCGGTAGCTAAACGCTAAGGGTGGGGGATAAGCGCTGTCGCTGCAGTGATGATCAGTTTTGTCAAAACTTCCCATCGTGTTGAATATTACCGGGATGGAGCTATTATTAACTATTCAGGTAGTATGGAGGAGTATTTGGGAGCTGTGAAGAGGACGGCCTTGACGGCGTTGACTGGCGGCCTCTCGGCTGAAAGTCACTCGTGCAGAGTGGAAAGTGGTGGGATTTTGTGGAATCGTGCATTTTGAATTGAATAAGGTCTTATTTCTTAGGTATAAAGTCCTATGTCTAGACAGAGAGAACAAAAAATTGTATTTTTAATTATAAAAATTCTAAAATATCTCATGTTGGTGCGGTTCCCACGCTGCTGTGCGCTTTAACATCCACTGTCTGCAATTGCGATATCCTCCGCCTATGTTAATATGTTTATGTGTGTACGTGTAAAAAGTTGGGTATACGGTACATATTCTGTCTACAGCTTGGTCGTCGCAACTAGAACTTGAACCAGCTGGACTGCGAAGTGGGTATCCTTCGGTGTGCAATTGAGGGTCTGAAGTCACGGCGACAGCCTCTGATGATTGCGACAGAGAAGGTATCCTTTGGTGAGCAAATGAGTGCAAAATGAGGGTCTTAAGACACGGTGCCAGCTTGTTGATTTGGAAATTCATCTGGAATTCATCTTCATAAAGTCATCTGGAACTGGATTCTTCAAACGCTTTTCGTTGAATAGCTCGGTTACATGTGATTGAAGATTTTTTTCTTTATTCTCAAAGCGCTCTTGCAATAATCGTAGGGCCTTGCGATAATTCGCTTAAGCTTAAGTTTGCGAAGTTTCGTTGAATGAGGTACCTTTGTACTTGTTAAGCTAGTGAGCTTTTTCACTAGCTGTTGAGATTTAAAGAATGATTATATATATACTTGGCTTACTTGGAATTCGTTCGATTCTTTGCAGTAATCAGACGTGTTTTTTTTGCGCTCCGCTTATCTGCCTTTAATCCTAAAGAAACAGCCGGTGTTTTTGGAATTTAATATCTGAATAGACTTCCTACATTGCCTTCTTGCTTGGATATTTTCCGTAGGCGCGTGTGCATGCCCACTTATTGTGTTTTTCAATATTATTTAATTATTTTCCTGTGTCAGTGGCCAATGTGTTTTGTTGTTTCTTTTCGTAAGTAGACACAAAATCAAAATCTGCCGCTCTCACCTAGTTGATTTATCTCTTTATCACTCTCTCCCTATTACCCAAACCATTATAACTGTTCTTCCTCTCTCGCTCTCGATACGTTCAGCGTAGTAGCACTCTCTCTCTCTCTCTCTCAACTAAGTAACCGCTCTCCTCTCTTTCTTATTGCTCAATCGTTTTATCTGGCACACTGGTCTGATACCAATTGTTTTGGAAATTTTATTTATTGATTTCTTAAAGTTATATTAATTATTTTCTCATAATGGAATACTCTGTTGTCTGTGCTAAAAAAACCTGCAAGAAGCAGATCACCCACGACCAACCGAGTATCCCCTGCTGGCTTTGCGATAGCGTGATGCACGCAAAATGCGCTGGGATTTCCGGTCTCGTGGGTGATGCCATATCCAAAAGGAACGGCCTGCACTACAGCTGTGAGGCATGCCGTCCGGTTGAGAGGGAGATGGCAGCGTTTATGAGGCAGACCCGGAAGGGCTTTAAGGAGCTGACCGTGGACTGTAAAGAGCAATACGATCGGCTCCTAGCCATGGAGTCTCAGTTCAGTGGCTTCAAACTACTGACTGAGTCTCCTAGGCGCAAAAAGGTCACTCCGCGGGATCTGCATGTGCCAACTGACCCTCGTCCGGCCGATGCTGCCAAGCTGACTCCAACCACTCCAATTGTGCAGCAGCTGATTTCGTTCGCCTCTACGAAGGCAACGACGGCTGCCGGCGATGAAAATTCGGTAGCCGAATTTATCGTGTCGGAGGGCATGCAGCCAAAATCGTCCGTAGCGTCCGTATCCGTACTGTCCGCAAACACATTAGCTGTCCCCTCAATTCCGACCCCACCAGTGAACATTCGTCCCGGACCACCGGGTATTAGCATCACAGGCGATAGGCCTGTGGTGCCAAGATTGGTGGGGATCCCACCAAAGAGACAAGTTTTTGTCTCACGGCTTGCCCCTGACTCCACAATTAAAGATGTGACGGCTTACATTCAAGGCCAAATAAAAGCCGCTGATGTTAAGGTGGAAAAGTTTAACTTCTCGTATGCCAGGGAGATAGCTTCCTTTAAAATAAGTGTCTCCCAAGCTCACTTCGACACCGTATGTTCTGCCAAATTTTGGCCGGAGCATTTGGTGGTGAAGGAGTTTAAGGCAAAAAAGAAGAATAGGCCCCCAATAACCTTGCCAACTAATCAGACCAGAACCCCTTCGTCATCTTCCCGCTCCATTTCCACCCGTCCAAAAAACTAACAGACTCTCTTTTAGTGACCTATCAGAATGTTCGGGGCTTGCGTAGTAAGCTCAGCATTCTTTTCCGGGATAGTGTCGCATTTGCATCCCATGTTATTGTGTTTACCGAGACCTGGTTAAAGCCGGACATTCTTAGTTCCGAAGTTTTGGCAGATCGGTACACAACTTATAGAAAGGATCGTTCGTCTCGACGTGCAGGAGGGGTTCTGATTGCTGTGGACTCAAACTTCACGTCGGAACTTTTCACAGTCCAGATCGAGCAGGAACTGGAATTTCTGTGTGTAAGACTGATTCTTCCCGCTTTCTCAGTTTTCATAACTTGCTCGTATATTCCACCTTCTTCGGAAATCGCAATTTACGAGCAGCATTTGTCCGCCTTAACCGCTATTTCTTCCTCGCTATCTGACAAAGATCACATGATAGTTCTTGGTGACTTCAACCTGCCAGGATTTGATTGGTCTTCGGCAAATGAGTCTAATTGCCTGGTACCCATGGCACGACATGACTTTGTTGACGGCTTGATTGACCTGTCTCTGTCTCAAGTTAACCATGTTAAAAATTCCTTGGGTCGATTTCTTGATCTGTGCTTTGCAACGGATCCGACCTTAGCGTTGTTAACTCGAGTCCCCCCGCTCAGTATACCTGAAGATGCCTACCATCCTACATTCGAAGTGACGCTCGACCTAGGACGAACTGTATTGAATCGGTCGGGTAGACTACCCCAATGTGTCCGCTGCTTCCGTAAGGCCGAGTTTACGAAGCTTAATAACCTCATTAGGGATTTTGATTGGTCCGCTTTATATTTGTGCAGTGACATTACGACAGGCACAAACATTTTTTATGATGCACTGGACTCACTTTTTGTCTCTTGTGTCCCACTTTCCTGTCCGATTAGATCAGGAAAACCCCCTTGGTTTACCAAGGAGTTATCCTATCTAAAAAACGTAAAATCCAGACTGTATAAAAAATTTCAAGAAGTTGGCTCTCCTTCTTCTCTTTCTCACTATGTAATAGCTCGGTCAAATTTTTCAGTTCTTAACGCTCAATGCTATCAGAACTACCTATCTCGATGCAGGATAAGTTTCTCTAAGGACCCCAAACAGTTCTACGGCTTCGTAAACACTAAGCGTAGAACGTCCGCACACCCATCCTCGCTATCATTCCTTAATACGTCGGCAGATAATGATCAGGCAATTGCCGATCTTTTTGCCCGTTTCTTCCAAACTACCTATTCGCAGGACGTCTACTCTGGTCAGCCGTATCCATACGGCTTACCGAGGTCGAACGGCATTTTCAGTCCTTTGCTAAATGAAAGCTCGTTGCTTCATGATCTACGAACAGTAAAGCCGGTGTTCTCACCGGGTCCGGACGGAGTTCCCGGCTGTGTACTCAGGTACTGTGCCGAGTCTTTGTGTGGGCCGTTGCTTAAACTGTTCAACCTCTCTATAAATTATTCATGCTTTCCCCCGATATGGAAGGAGTCCTTTATAATTCCTCTCCATAAGAAAAGTAGCAAATCTGACGCGAACAACTATAGAGGTATATCTAAGTTATCCGCTATTCCTAAAGTGTTTGAGAAAATTTTAACTCCGCACCTGCAGCACCTATGCAGATCACTTATATCTCCGGCTCAACATGGATTTATAAGGCGGAGATCAACCACTACAAACTTATTGGAGTTCACCTCCTTTATAATTAAAGGCGTTCAAGGAAATTTACAGACGGATGTTGTTTACACCGATTTTAGTAAAGCGTTCGACTCTGTAAACCACTCCCTCCTTGCACAAAAACTTGACCTTTTAGTGTTCCCGCCCAATCTCCTTAGGTGGATCGCTAGTTACCTGTGTTCTAGGTCTCAAAGAGTCCTTTTCGAAAACTCCCTATCCTCACCAGTTTTGGTGACTTCGGGTGTACCTCAGGGGAGCCATCTAGGCCCCTTACTCTTTACACTCTTTATAAATGACCTGCCTTCTGTATTAACATACTCTCGAGTACTTATGTATGCGGATGATGTTAAGCTCTGTGTCCAGTATAAGGACATTTCCTTCCAATCCAGGTTGCAGTCCGATCTCGATAGATTTCAGTCTTGGTGTTGTGCAAATCTGTTAAACCTTAATGCTTCAAAATGTAAAGTAATGACTTTTCATCGTTACACCCATTGTGGTGGTTCTCTTGAGAGAATTACCCGGGTTGATGATCTTGGTGTTCTATTAGATCCCAAGTTAAAGTTTTCTGAACACATTTCTACCATGGTGAATAAGGCCATAAGCGTGCTTGGGTTTATAAAGAGGTGGTCAAAGGAATTTGATGACCCCTATATAACAAAGACTCTCTACACCTCTCTGGTTCGTCCGATTTTAGAATAAGGCTCTTGTGTATGGTGCCCTCAGTACAACGTACACCAGGACCGTATAGAATCAGTTCAGAAAAACTTTTTACTTTTTGCTTTACGCGGCCTCAACTGGGATGCAGGTGTGAGACTGCCGTCTTACCCTAATAGATTGCTTTTAATAAACCTTCCAACCTTAGCTAATCGTAGGAAAATGCTTGGTGTGATTTTTGTGCACAACTTGATCAGGGGTGACGTAGACAGCCCTGACCTGTTGAGCCGCATAAACTTCACGATTCCTATTAGAAGCACTAGGAATTATACACCCTTGTTTCTTCCGCTTTGTAGATCGAATTACGCCTTGCATGAACCATTTAGAGTCCTATGCTCTGATTATAATTCCCTCTACCATATTATTTCTACTACTAACTCCCTTCCTAGTCTGAAATTATTGATACTCTTATATCTTTCTCGTAATTAGCAATTGCTTAGTTTTTAGCTAAATTAGTTCTACTTTTCCTCGAACACTAGTCTAACAGCTATCTTTCCTGCATGTCCGCGATCGGTTCGGTTAACGAGTTGCGCGTTATGCGGCAGCGCCCCTCGGTCGGTTGGGCGGGAGGTGGGCTGCGTTTTTGCCTGGGATCCGCGCGTAACAGCGATCGGTTGGTGTCGCTTGGGCCACTTGATGGTGCAGTCATTGCATATCAACGTCCTAAAGTGTTAATGCCAGGTTTATTTGTGGTCAATGTATATAGTTATGGATGCGACGAATGACGATCGATGATCTTGAGGCTTCGAATATTCGCTCACGACTGAATGCAAGGGCTAGCGGCGTAATTGCCGTGCCCTAGGAGGCAATGCTTAACGAGCGGGAGAGAGTACGATTATGAGAGAGCTAGCGAAGTTCGGGCTGCTGCTAAGCCGAGTAGACGAATTCATATATGTGGATAAGCGAAAGAAAACCGCTGCCGTGAGTAGGCATATGCGGTAACAATATTTAATACAGATTTAATACAGTGGGCATGGAAATAGCAAACATCGAAATGTGAATTTAATTTAGACCGCACCACTTGCTATGCTTTAGGATGGCTTATACTGATTGACCCGACATACTCCCCCCGTTGAAACCCTGTCCTTCAACAGCATCTTTAAGGGGCAGCAGACACAGCTTGTTGACGGCTCGTTTTATAAGTCCAGATGAGGTCTTCAGCACGGCGACTCGGGCAACGCCATCTCTTCCGGGTAGAAGCTCGACCACTCTCGCAAGTGGCCACTTCATGGGCCATTCCTTGACAATGACCATATCTGCGACTGCCAAACTGGGTTTCGGAGTGCGCCATTTGGAGCGTTGTTGTAGTGACGTGATGTACTCTTCCTTCCATTGGGACCAGAAGAGCTGCTGCAGGTATGAAACGCGCTGCCAGCCATCCAAACGATCAAATTTTAGCTGTGTGACATCAGGCTCAGCGAACGAATCAGGAGGGCCACCGTTCAAGAAGTGCGCTGGAGTTAGGACATCCAGATCGGCAGGGCTCTCTGAAATTGGAACTAAAGGTCTTGAATTAATTACTGCCGTGATGTGGCATAACAGCGTCCGTAATTCGTCAAATCCAAGAACCGAGCTGCCTATCGCACGGTAGAAGTGGTACTTGGCCATCTGCCAGTCTATAGACTCCACCAAGCAAAAATCCAGCACAGCTTTCTGATGGTCATCGCTGAGGAACAGGCGTTTTAACTACATCAGCTCATTCCTAGCGCCGAAAAAATTTATTGCGTTATCTGACCAAATTTGTCGTGGTTTCCGTCGGGTGCACTTTAGTCCATGAAGAAAAACAAGTGTAGATAAATCCTAAATCAGCTCCAGATGAACAGTCTTGGTAGAGAAGCAAATGAAGATACAGACGTAACACTTCATTGGGACCTTAGTGCGTGCCTCCGGTTTGTGGAAAAATGGCCCACAAAACTCGACGCCTGTGATCTCAAAGGAATGAGAACCGTCGAGCCGCTCCCTTGGAAGATCCGCCATAATATGCTCCAATACTCTAAGCTTCATTCGAAAGCATCTTACGCACTTGTTCACTGCCTTGTTTACCGTCTTTCTCCGCCCAATGGGCCAAAATTGGGATCGAATGAGTCCAAGCAAAGCTCGAGGTCCAGCGTGCAGATTTCGCTCATGAAAGTGAGAGATTATAGAAAAAGTTAGTGGATGGCTGCTGGGCAAGTTAATTGGATGACGGCCATCAAAATCCAACGAAGAGTTCTTCAGTCGACCATCAACCCTGAGCAACCCAAACTGATCCATGAATGGCGACAATGATGCAAGGGAGCTAGATGGGGAAACTGATCCTCTGGATCGCAGCGACTTCATGTCCTCCCAAAGCTGAGTACGCTGGACTAGTCGCAACAATAATTGTGTTCCATGCTCAATGTCCGAGACAATCAGTCCGGGATGCCGAATACGATTGCAAAACTTGTAAACGTACCCGAAAACGCGTTGCAAGGAAGCGAACGAATTCGCATACTTGGAGTCAGCTACAATGTCAATGTAGGGAGATTTTACCAGAAGAGTAATCCGGCGAAGCTCAAGGGCTGGTTTGTCCGGTAGTACTGTGGGCGGCCAGTCATCTGAGGGGCCACGAAGGAATGGAGGTCCATGAGCCCAAAGGGGAGAATCGTTCAGCTCAATCGGAAGAGCCCCTCGAGAGAGAATGTCGGCTGGGTTTAAACCTGTGGGAACATAACGCCATGTCATGTTGTCGGTCATTTCCTGAATCGCTGCCACTCTATTTGCGACGAATATGTTAAATCTTGACGACTCGTCCCGAATCCAGGAAAGTGCAACCGCTGAATCGCACCAGCAGTAACACCTTCCCTTGAAGACATTCATCCCGGCTATTTCAGATATGAGCCTAGCCAGCAACTCAGCTCCACAAAGCTCCAACTTTGGAACCGTAAGTGTCTTCAAATTAGCAACACGAGATTTGGCACAAAGTAAGTGACTGCTGGGATGCTGACTTTTTGACACGACATAGATGCATGCACCATAAGCCTCGATGCTGGCATCGCAGAATCCGTGAACTTCTATCTCGGAGTCTGGAAGGAGAACAAGGCGAGGAAACTCAAGTCGACGAATCTGGCCAAAACTGCTGCACATTTGTTGCCACTCCGTACTTAGTGAGGCTGGGAGGCTTTCATCCCAGGCTAACTTCTCCTTGCACAAACGCTGAAGAAAGATTTTTGCTTTCATAATTACAGGACCAGCAAGTCCGAGAGAATCGTAAAACCGCGCTATGGTTGATAACACAGATCGCCTGCAGGGATTCGGAGACGCTTCTAGGGCCGAGAACGAAAATAAAAGTTGATCAGAGACCGGGTCCCAAGCGAGTCCTAGTGTCTTAGTAAAATGGCTGCCATCATCGAACTTCAAATAAGTTTCTTTGTCCTCATCAGGAACTCCATCCAGCACAGCGGGCAAGTAAGAGCACCACTTCCTCAATCTGAACTGACCCCTAGACAAGATTCCAGAAGTTTGCTGACGAATGCGGATGGCCTCTTCCTGAGATCTGGCGCCAGATATTAAATCATCCAAGTAGAAATCACGGCGAAGAATTTCAGCTCCAACAGGAAAATCTACCTGCTCGTCGGTTGCCAACTGATGCATCACTCGCACAGATAAATAAGAGGCAGGCTTCGTCCCATAAGTAACGGTGTCCAATTGAAACACGCGCAAGTCCTCTTGCGTGGAGTTTCTCCACAGAATACACTGCAAGTTGCTGTCCTCGGGTGATACTCGTACACACCGATACATCTTACAGATATCTCCCGTAATCGCAACTGCGTATGAACGAAATCGAGCAATAATATGAAAGAATTTGGGTTGAATTACGGGGCCAGCCATTAAAACATCATTCAAGGAGTAGCCAGATGATGTTAAAGCAGATCCATCAAAAACGACGCGAAGCTTGGTCGTAGAACTCTCTTCTTTCATGACGCAATGGTGAGGTAGAAAATATCGGCAGTTGCTGATTGATTGGGCAGGAACAGGAGACATATGACCTAAGTCAAGATACTCATTTATGAAGGCAGCATACTGAGCCTTCACATCAGGGCGACGATTTAACTTCCGCTCAAGGGACAGGAATCTGCGATTGATTGTAAGATTCTCCCAAGAGATTCCAACTATATTTAGCGACGGACATGCTGAACAAAATGCGCTTCACAATCCAGTTCCTCTTTGGTAGATTTTACTATTGGTTCGATGCAATTCTCAACCTCCCAAAACCTCTGAAGAAGCACTTCAAGTTGCTCATCTGGATTGTTATCCTCCGTAACAACGGCCGAAACGCGAGCGACCATTACAGACGACCCATTTAAACGAGAACAGCCTCCAGACACGACCCATCCCAAGCGAGTTTTCTGAATTGAAGGCAATCCAGGCAGTAGTTTGATCTGACCAACACAAAGGAGATCGTAAAATAGGCTTGCTCCAATTAATAGATCGACGCGCTGAGGCCTATAAAACTCGGGATCCGCTAGTGGTATGTTCGCCGGAATGTTCCAATTATGAGTGTCAATTCCAAAGCATGGCTGACGATCCGTTATGTTAGAAGCTACGATAGCAGTGACGAGAGCTGAGAAATCAGATGAGCGAGAATGCAAGCTAACACTGACCGAACATCCATCGGTGCCAAAGCTGGAGTCGCCAATTCCAGAAACTGCGGTTGATGATTTCATTTTCCGAAGCTGAAGCTGATTGGCGAAACGAGAAGTTATCAAATGCAACTGGGAGCCGGAATCTAGCAATGCTCTGCAGGGAACTAAAACTCCGGAACGATTTTTTACCAAAACTGTGGCAGTGGCAAGTAGAACAACATTATTATTGAGACCTTGGGCTATAAGTGCAGACGAAGTAGACGCTGAAGTAGAGGGTTCAGTGGTAAGCTGAGCTGGATTAGAATGAGGGGGCGCAAACGGAGACTGAGCATCAGTTGACTGACCTTGGACTGCAGCCGAATCAGGGTTACCGAAATGAAGCGTAGTATGATGCTTGCCGCCGCAGATACGACAGTGGCTCGAGGTGCACTGGCTTAATCGGTGGCCTGTTCTAAGACAATTAATGCAAAGGGACAGTCGTTTGGCTTCTTTATGGCGATTTTCGGGGGACAGTGCCTTGAACTTCGGACAATACTGGATTTCGTGAGCGCTGTTACTGCATAGCACGCAGCCTGAGAAGGTTTGGCTAGTTGCAACCAAGATGGACCTGGCATTGTTATATCTTCGATTCTTGCCCACCTGACTGCTCGGCGCATAGTTTGCCCTAGCAAAATCCACTGTTTCCAATGCTCTGCATCGCTGTTCCAGGAAAGAAGCCATATACTCCCATGACGGAATCGAGTTTGCATACGCTGGCTCCTCAAATCGCTCCTCCCACTTGGCTTGGCTCGCTGGATCAAGTTTACGAAGCAGCTCCTGCACGATGATGCATCCTGCGATCTGCTCGGAAGTGCCCAAACTCTGAAGCGCACGCATATGAGCGTTGAATCCGTCCGACAGCTCTCGGAGCATTACCACTGAACCATTTTCGACAGCCTGGAGCCCTAGGACCTCATTTATGTGTGCCTGAAAAACTAAGCGTCGATTATTAAATCTTCTTTCTAATAATTGTAAAGCCACGCTATAATTGCCATCCGAAATTTCCAGCGACCGCACAGTCTCCAAAGCCGCATCACGCAGACAGGAACGCAAATGCTGAAACTTCACCACATTGGTTACATCAGGATGATTATCTATGATGGTTATAAACGTGGAGTAGAAATCGGTCCACTTAGCATATTCTCCGCTGAAAGTTGGCAGCTGTATAGGAGGCAGGGACGGTAACTGCCTACGTCGAGGCTTAAAGTGCGAGCTGGCAAAATCAGCGGTGATGTTTCCTCCAGCCATGGTGGAATGAAGAGGCATGTGTCCGCTAATCTTTGCTATTTCCCGCATAATTGACGCCTTCACCGTACTCGCAAGCGAATCGAACATATCAGCTGCTCCACTGTTAATCTCGGATTGATCCAATTCCTCGAGCTCGGTGTGGAGCATCTCAAACCTTCCGATCAGCTTATCGAGTTGCTCTTGCTTCACAACGAGCATATAATAGTCTGCTACTAGAGACTCATTCTGGAACTCCGCAGCTAACCTTTTCATTTGTTCGCATAAACCCGTGGATTTGAGCTTTAAAAATGACACCCTGTTTTGCTCCCTGGTAATTTTACTTTCGCCAGCAGCGTCGGCAGCGTTGGCAGCATCAGCAACGTTGGCAGCAACAGCAGCGTCGGCAGCATCCAGCTCCATAGCGGCGTTGGCAGCATCCATCTCCATAGCGGCGGCAGCTTAGCAAACGTTTAATGCGGGAAGATGACCGCAAAGAGTAAAGCGCGTAATAAACGTCGCTAGCGGGAAGACGAAAGAAAGGAGGACCGAACGCACTTGAAAGCAATGAACAAGAACCGCAAGCAACGCTGTGTGCAATACCAATATGCACGGGCAGCCGGTGCGGGAATCGTTTCTTGCGGGAAGATGAGAGCAAAGAGCACCGAGCGCAACAGACAACAGGAAGAATGAGCACCGTAAGCCGAACTGCAAGGGAGGCCGGTGTACATATGTAGTATTATATAGTCGATGGCACTGGCTGATGGCAATTCAAATAATGCTTTTTTATAGTTTGTGATTGCACTGATATATTTATTCTTGCACAGATCACGTCGGGGTCACCAATGTTAAGCTAGTGAGCTTTTTCACTAGCTGTTGAGATTTAAAGAATGATTATATATATACTTGGCTTAATGCCAGATTTATTTGTGGTAAATGTATATAGTTATGGATGCGACGAATGACTATCGATGATCTTGAGGCTTGGAATATTCGCTCACGACTGAATGCAAGGGCTAGCGGCGTAATTGCCGTGCCCTAGGAGGCAATGCTTAACGAGCGGGAGAGAGTACGATTATGAGAGAGCTAGCGAAGTTCGGGCTGCTGCTAAGCCGAGTAGACGAATTCATATATGTGGATAAGCGAAAGAAAACCGCTGCCGTGAGTAGGCATATGCGGTAACAATATTTAATACAGATTTAATACAGTGGGCATGGAAATAGCAAACATCGAAATGTGAATTTACTTTAGACCGCACCACTTGCTATGCTTTAGGATGGCTTATACTGATTGACCCGACAGTACTGTTTAGGAGATCACCTGCATTAGAATGCCGCCGTCTCCTCTTTCCAAGACAGTTCAAGAACTTTTCCTGCAATTCGCAATAAACCTCCTCCTTTTCGTAGCGGCTTTCATAAAGAAAGCGTTTTAAAAAATGCAGTTCGAGTAAGTAAGGCGTGAGAAAATAACAAGTTGCCGATTCAGTAATCGGCCATCTTTAAGTTTTCACAACACCACATTTCTTTCATTTATTGCTTATCTTATCCTAAATATATACGAGTATACACACTAAATATAAGGTAATATTTAGGCGGAACATGACATAAGTGGTACGGCCGTAAGATAATGCTTCGCTAATGCCTATGTTCAGCCTAATCTACAAGTCCCCTACGCTCGCGCTCAGCCTTACGCAATTCGGTAATGACGTCCGCCGCAAACGTGCTGAACGCTTTCCAGTTACTCCGCTGGCCAGCATCGATGTCTTGAGGCTGTAAACAGAATACAGCGGAAAGTCCCTTCCAGATCCGAAGCCCGGAGAAGCGTCCGCAGTAGAGCGGGACCTATTCGGCATCCTCGACAAGTCTGTCGCCACAAAAAACCACAAAAAGTGTAATGAGGCGATGTGTCCACCACCCTTTGCTAGATGCATCCCACTGCCTCTGCCAGTTTTCCATGGTGCGCGGGAGACAGCAGTGTATGCATAAGGGCTTGTGTGTGTGTGTGTGTGTGTGTATGCAGATACCTAAGCACTCGAAACTAACTGTAATCGTAATATGCTGCCTACCCGATACCCCGCTTACAGAACAATTAAAGCGCAGAAGTCTCAATGCCGCAACCACTTGACACTGGATATTAGTTTTATATTTTTTCACAAACATCGAATTGGAATTAACCATGGCAAGAAATATTAGATGCTCAAAGAAGTTAACACTCACAATTCGATACCGAAGCCGCTATCGCAATCGCAGTCAGCCAGGCGCGGCTGACAGTTTCAATCGTGCGCAATCCTGATATTCCTCAATCCGCTTGATGTTAGTTCTTGCTCGTTTTATTCTATGATATATTCTAGTGATCATAGATATTCATACATATTTTCATTAATACTATCGATTGCGCTTCTTTTCTTGTACCTTTTCTTTTTAGCTTTCACAAATTAATGTTAACATTGCTAAAGTTCATTAAGCCTAGGTTAGGTGATGGCGGTGGTACCGCATGAGGTGTTCCCCTTTTCCATCACATGAGACCCAAACATATCAGCAGTTATCCCATCCTGCTGCTCTTATGAAGTTTGCGATCTTTCTAGGACATATTTTGGACATTTCTGAAATGTCTGAGACATAGGGCATGCCCAGGTATTTTAGCCTTCTTCTGCTAAGAGCTGGACAGGAGCAGAACATGTGTTCTACCGTTTCCTCCTCCTAATTGTCTCTACAGCTCCCAGCCTGTTTGAGTGGGAGTCTATTAGCCGGTGCCCCATGAGGGAACGGATGACTACGCTGCACATTTTTCTACCGAGCTTACATAGCTCTAATGTGCGTTTTCTGTCAATGTTCGGCCAAGTTTGTCGAGTTATGCTACATTGTGGTGCTGACTGCCACGCATTGTCTGCTCGTCGCTTATATAGCTCTTTTATGGTAAGCCTACAGGTGGCCAAATTCATACAAATATCCTCCTTCTCTTGGAGAAGGGGTATTGTGGTGCCAGATCTGGCCAGCTCGTCTGCCCTGCAGTTGCCTTCAATATCCCGGTGATCCGCGATCCAAATAAGGCTGATAGCAACTTGTTGGGCCATCTCGTGAAGAGATTCGCTGCAATTTGCTACTGTGGCCGAGTTCAAAGAAATCGCGTGCAGTGATTTGATCGCAGCTTGGCTGTCGCTGTAAATGTTAACGGTTGTAGTTGCCAGTGAAGCCTTTGTGGCTTTTTGAATCAGTGCTTCCCTGATCGCAATAACTTCCGATTGGAATATGCAGTGATCTGGGTGCCCGACCTTGTTGTCCAGCTTCGATCCGTTTGTGAAGATGCCTAAGGCCCAATCTTGGCCTGTTGGTCCCTCAAGCCACTCGTTTTTGTTAGGGACGATTGTATTGAAGAGGGTATCTGTGTATTCCCTGAGGACACAGTAGTCCGTTTTCATGGGGACGGAACTGCTGATGCTGATGCAAAGGGCGGCTGTTCGTTGAACTTTGTCGAGTTCCCGGTGATCGTCTTTTTTTATAAGGCCGGCCACCACACAGTAACTCCGTAGAGTATTATTGGTCTAACTATTGGACTATACTTGAGTTCATGCCCCGTTTTAAGCCAATAGCTTTTTTGCAAGTGTAGAGGGCTATCGTGGCCTTCTTCACTCTGTCTTTGATGTTCAGGTTCCAATTTAGCTTCTTGTCAATTATCAACCCTGAGTAACTGGGACTGTCGCTGAAGAAGAGCCTGCATTTAGGGGTTTAGATACGGAATCTTGTATTTATTTGTGAATAGCACAATTTCCGTCTTTGAGGGCTTAACTCCAAGACCTCGCGATTCTGTCTATCCTGAGCGTCTCGCGAGCTTTGCGGTCATTAAGTCGCAAAATGCAATTGATCGATAAGCATCACCAAGTGACGGTCCACTCCCAGGTCAGTTAGCGCTTCCGCTAACCTGGCACCTGGCACAACGTTGTTGAAAGCTCCCTCGATATCGAGAAAAGCTATTAGAGAGTATTGCTTGAGGTATAGTGATTTCTCTATCCCCGAAATTATTTCGTGAAATGATATTTCCGTGGATTTTCCTTTCTGGTAGGCATGCTGTGTGCCTGACAACAATTGAGAACTTAAAGTTGTTCTTAGTTTTAATCCGACGAGTCTCTCAAAAGTTTTGAGAAGGATGGATGATAGTCTGATTGGTCAAAGTCCTTTGGAGTTGAGTGTGAGGCTTTACCCGCTTTGAGGATGAAGACTATTTTGCCGTAAGCCAAACGTGTGGTATTTTACCCTCTTCTAGTATCTTCTTAAATATACATTGTAGCCAGTTGATGGCCGAGTCTCCGGCCTTGTGGAGTTGGGCAGGAATGACCTGGTACTGACCTGGAAATTTGAACGGATTAAGGCTATTTACTACCACTGATGTTACGTTTGGTAAGAATATATCCATCGTAGTTGTAGGGCCTCCGCTATGGATTTGCGTTGGGTTGATTGTTGTGCACCCAGGGAAGTGGGTTTCGAGTAGTACGTGGAGCGACTCCTCGCTGGAGTTGGTCCACGTTCCATTGTTTCTTTTAAGATAACCTTCCGAGGGGGTAGTTTTTGAGAGGATCTTGCGCAGCCTTGCGGCCTCTACCGTCTCCTCTATCTCCGAGCAGAATTTTTGCCAAGGGGCCGTTTTTGCTTTACGGGTTTCTTTTTTGTATAGTGCAAGACCGACTTTGTAGTCTGCCCAAAGTTTCTCCTCGTTAGCGCTTTTGGCTCTGTTGAAGAGAGTCCTGCAGCTCTTACGTATGATGTCGATTTGTTTCGAGCACCAGGGGTGTTTTTTTTTACCCCTTGTCTTGTGTGGCAGGCAAGACCTCGTGAAGGTCTTACGATCTAAGTCGTCTTGAGTGTCTGGGCTCGTTGGTGCCTTGTTGAGAAGTACTTCCTTCATAGCTGAACTATATTTTACCCAGTTGGCTTTTCTGGAGTTAGTGTAGTCGGTGGGGTTTGGACTCTCGAGGGATAAAATTGTCTCGATATACCTATGGTCAGAGACGAAATGGTCCTCTATTACTTTCTAACTTTTCACTTTGTCTGACAAATTTTGAGACACTAGAGTGAGGTCAATAACCTCCTGTCGGTTTTTTATAATAAATGTAGGGTAGTTTCCCCGGTTGCAGATGATTAAGTTTGAGTTTAAGATAAATCTAAAAAGTGACTCACCCCTTACATTTGTGCCCGAGCTCCCCTCTTGGGTGTGGTGAACATTGGCGTCGCAGCCCATTAGAAGGCATGTATTGGACCTCTCGCTGTCGCTGGCCAGCTTGCAGATGAGGTCGTTTGGAGGATTGCTTTCCTCATGGGCCATGTGGAATGACATTAGCCTCAGATGTGTCCGCTGCAGTTCTAGGCTTATCGCTGTGTTATCGCCATTGCTACGACGACGTCAGCTCCGCTGGCGTCCAAGCGGAGTATGAGGGCAGCAGATGCTGATTTACAGTGGTGGAGATTTATTTGAAGGAGTCTCAGAGACATCTTCAAGAATCCCCACCACTGTAGTGTCGGTGTCTGAGGTGTCGGATACGTCCTCACGACACATCGCCTTGAAATCACGCATGAGCTCTGCGTCTGAAGAGTATCCTTCTTTGACCGGCTCCAGCTCGCTGTCGGGTGTCTCGATTTCTGAGGCAACATCCTGCACGACTGGGTAGTCGACATGACGAGCCTCGGCCGAGGCTGCGTCCGACTTATACACCTTAATGGTGACCGAGCTGAAGCCGAAGTTTAGCTCTCCTTTGGCTGCCTCTACCGGGGCCAGCGATTCCTCATTGAGGACGAGCACGGCCTGATTTGTCGTCCCCTGTGTCTCCTCGACCTTAACTACTTTCGAGTCCTTGCTCGGCAGTCCTGGCTTGCATCTCTGCAACATCTTTAGGATGCGCTCAAGCTTCTTGAAGGTAGCCGGCACCCAAATTCTGGCCCTTGGTCTCCAGTCTACAGCGACGATCTGAGCCACCGCTGCTTTGTACAGCTTTACGGAGCGCTCGTCTTTGCGGGCTACCACTTTGATGTTACCCTGGAACCATCCCAGGGCCCTAGATCATCGTCGAGGCGCTCGAAGCAGCTGTCGGCCAATGGCGCTTCCACCCACTTCCATTGCCTCCTGGGTATTCTTCCCTCTGCGCTGCATTTGTCGAGGATGCCAATTAGCGTCCTCTCTCCTTGGCAATTTGCGCGAAGGAGAAGTTTGGCAGAACCCTGGACCTTTTTGCGGCCGGACCGGATGTTGCTTGCGATCGTTGTCTCTTAGTTTGGAATACCATTGTAACGTTTGGGAGCACCGCTGCACCGACGAACACCGACGGTGTATTTGCCCTGCACTTCTCCTTTCGGCATAGGTGTGTTTTTTTGGCTTGTGCGCTTGGCTTGTGGCAGATCATCTTCCTCCACTTTACCAGAATGTCGGGCAGCCGTAATGTTGATTAGCTGCCTCTCCAAGGTGTTCCTGTTAGGAGTTTGTCTGCCACCCACCCCAGGTTCGGGATGGGACTCGGACTCGGGTTCACACCAGCGCTCTCCGTCATACAGGACTGTCCTGCTGTAGAGCTGGTCGGGCCAGGCCTTAGGGCCGATGCCTTTTGATGCAGGGGATTGCTCCCATTTGTATTGATTAGTTTTGTTATTGTTCATATTACATCTGCAAAGATGCAGAGAAGGGAAACGGTCAGACCGGGCAGAGATCCACGTTACACGGGTAAGGCATCATTAGAACAAGGGGCTGCCAAGTCCCTGGGCTCTCCGTTCGAGACTGGGCTAGTTTTTGAGCCGGGCCCCAGTCAGGCTGATTCTCGGCACGGGTCGAATGACACCTTAGCCCAGCCCGGTGTGAGGTGAGTGTGGAGGTTGGGATGTTGGTAGGTGGTGTGTGGGGGAGTGGGAGTGCGTGATACGAGGCCACACCACAAGCGCATCGTCAGTGTTGCTGCTTCGCAAAAACCCGCTGACTGTCCGGGGCTACTTATTTTTCGGTACTCTCTCTAAGGATGACCGCTTATTTGCAACTGACCTTTTAGTGTAGGCTTTTCGCTATCCGCAACCTGCGACCCGTCCGATGGCCTCAGCTAGGCCCCCTCTGAGCCATCTCATGCGCTCATCAGACCAGATTATTAATCCTATAAAATATTTTAAGTGGCTTCCTGGATTTTCGCGAACGGTAGGTATGACGCCTGATAGCATCTAGAATATGTCCTGGAGTTCGTCCTCCCAAAAATAAATTGCAGCCAGTTGGTGGCCAGGTCTCGGCTTTTTATACCCGGTATTTGAAGAGTATTGGGGTATATTAGATTTGTGGTGATAACGGATGTGTGTAACGCCCAGATGGAAGCATTTCCAGAAGAAAGTTTTCTATCCAGTCTTTTGTGTTATCATACTACTCCAAGTGTATTTCAAAATTTCGCCCCACCCCCTTTCGCCCACACGAAGGACAAAAGCCTGTGGCATACAGAATTTTAGGAAATGACCATTTCTATCAGAGTGTTGATTCTGGATCAGATCGCATCATTAAAATAGCCACAATGAAAGAAACCATTTCGAAAGCCATCGTTCCCTCTCACTCTCTCTCACACGCGACCCCGTCTGCTTTGCCCATTCGTCTTTTTTGACGCCTAGTTCTCAGGGACTATTAAAGCTAGAACAACAAAACTTTCTATATAAACTCCTGTGATATCAATTCAATACAAGCTTATTACAAAATATTGTCACGACCCCTTCCGCCACCACAAAGAACGAACATCTGTGGAATCCACAATTTTTATGGTACGAGAAAATCAAAAACGCAGAATCATTAAAAATTACTATGTCTAACAGATTGACGAATCTGGATCAGGTTGGATCATTATTATGGACAGAAGGAACAGAATAAATTTCAAACGCTATGCAACGCCTGCCAAGCGATAATTCATTCTCTTTCTCTCTCGCAAACACTTCCACGTCTCATTTATGTAGTTATACAGTTACTTATAAAAATGTGGAAGCAGATGTAAAAATCATATGTAAATAAAACTGGAAACATGTATAAAAATTCCAAAAATGGTTTGACGTCATTGTGAAATATTATGTTTGCCCAAAATTTAATTCGTCACTTATGCGAACATATAATAAATTGTATTAATCGTTAGCTCATATATGTACATATATACTGACTGCGTACCGGGTATAAAGAAGAGCCGCGGCCTATGCCTCGGCTCATAACGTTCCCCTTCCTTGAAGTTAGACGTGGCGATTTTAACGGCTTAGAGCTATTTTCTGCCAAGCTACCGATGGGTGTACATACAATTATGTTTACGAAATGATACGCGATCAAATAATTGTACACACGCCATTCGAAGCAATACGCACAGCCGCATTGCAAAAGCTTCAACCGTCCCTCGCAGACGTGCTCTTAATTGCCGAAACATACGAAGCAACATCAAAAACAGTAGCAGTCACAAAAGAGAGCGAGAAGAGAACACTGGACATGAACGATGTACACATAAGAAACATCAACAGAAACGCAGTGGTATGGAAGCAAAGGGAGGCAAGAACTCTCTTAAATCTTGCTCCGGTTGTGGAAATACACATGCTCGTGAAAACTGTAAATTTCGCGATGCTATTTGCCATAAATGTGGTCGAAAGGGACACATAGCTATCGTTTGCATGTCAAAGCAGTGCAAAGATATGAAAGAGAGCGATAATCACAAATACCAGCATAAAGAGAAACACGCAGAATCAATTCAAACACTTCACACCGTCTCAAGCCTAGTGAAGTTCGAGGGAAATAAAAATTTAATCAACCTGGAAATCTTCAACGAAATTATTCCTTTTCAAATGGATTCTGGCGCAACGGTATCAATTATCAATAGTAAAACATACAAAGAACTCAAAAGTCCAAAGCTGCAGAAGTGTGACCGTATATTGCAAGCGTTTGGCCAACAACAAATCCCCGTGCTGGGTGAACTGCACACTGTGGCAAAGTGTGGCAATAAATCGGCAAATGTTGTTATAATCGTGGCAAATGTAGAAAACTCAAACAATCTGTTCGGAATGGATTTGTTCAAGACATTCAATTTCGAAATTCAACAAATTTCAAATGTGAGTGAGGCGCAGGGTTCTCATTTGACTGAACTTTGTAACAAGTACAAGAGAGTATTTGAACCAGCTATTGGTACAATAAAAAACTTTAAGGCAAGTATCTACTTAAACAAAATTTTGTGCCAAAAGTTCTACAAAAGCAGACAAATTCCGTTTTCTCAAATGGAACAGTTTAAGGAGGAATTAAAGCGTCTCACAGATGTCGGTATTTTGAAAGCAGTCAAATTCAGCAACTGGGCATCGCTTATAGTACTAGCACCCAAGCCAGGTGGAGCACTACGGATCTGTGTCGACTTTAAACAAGGTGTCAATTCCCAACTGGACATCGAACAATATCCGCTGCCAACACGTGAGTCTTTATTACATACAATCCGTCACGGCACTCATTTCTATAAAATCGATCTGAAAGACGCATATCTACAAATGTAGTTAGATGATGCAGCAAAAGAAATTATGTTCGTCAACACGTCGTTGGGCCTCTTCCAGTACCAACGTTTATCATATGGAATAGCGAGCGCCCCAGCTATATTCCAACGTCATTTGGAACAACTTCTCAGTGGCATAGAAGGTTGTGGAAATTATCTAGACGACATCATTATTTCAGCTCCAGCAGTTGAACAACACCTTGCTCGCCTCGAACAAGTTTTATGCATTCTAAAAGAGAAGGGCATCAAATGAAAGAGGGTGAAGTGCTTCTTCTTGAGAAACGAAATGAATATCTCGGCAGAAGAGTAAGCATCAAGGGCATCCTCCCGGATACCACGGGTCTAGAGGTTGTCAAACAATTGAAGCCTCCCACTAATCTACAGCAGCTGGATGCTGGGAAAAAGTAGGAAAAGTCAACTACTACTGCAATTTCATCCATTACTTTTCTCAGTTAGCGTCTCCGCTCAATCAGCTAAGGAGGAAAAACGTAGTCTTCAAATTCGGCCCCGATCAGCAGCAGGCTTTCACAGCATTAAAAACGCACATTCTCAATGCTACAGAGCTAGCACATTTCAACGAGCATCTACCGCTTGTTCTAGCCACCGATGCATCTTCATTTAGCATTGCTTTAGTCTGGTCACACATTCAAGCAGATGGGAAGGAAAGGCCAATAGCATTCGCATGAAAAACATTAGATGTCCATCAAGTTCGATACAGCCAAATAGAAGCACTTTCGATTATATTTGGGGTAAAGAAATTTCATCAGTACCTTTACGGCGGGAAGTTCATTCTCATTACTGATCATAAGCCATTGGTTACCATATTCAATCCAAGCAAGCATCTGCCAACAATGACTTCTAACAGACTTCAGCGTTGGGCTATAGTTTTGATGGCCTACAAGTTTGAAACTAAATATCGCAGCACTACAGCTCATGGAAATGCAGACGCACTCTCACGTCTTCCTATCAGCTCAGATGAAAAGTTTGACACGGAAGAGGCATGCTACAATGTCGTTGAGATGTCATGTCCCATAAATGCCGACATAATCAGGCAAAAGCTAAACAGCGACCGTATTCTGCACAAGGTCTATCAATTTGTATCTACTGGTTGGCCAGAACAACAGCATGATCTCGAGATATTGCCATATTTTAATCGTAGATTTGCCCTGACGATTAACAACAACCTACTATGTCTCCATTCTGATGTGAATAGAATCATTTTTCCGGGAGCACTACGGAATAATATTCTCAATCTCCTCCACGAGGGTCATTGGGGAATAGTACGAATGAAACAACTGGCTCGACAACATGTGTGGTGGCCAGGTATCGATGAGGAGATCGCTACAATTGCAAAGAATTGTAGCGTGTGCAAGATAGGAAATCCAGCCCCACTAAAGCAATTCGAGAGCTGGCCAAAAGCGACATCCGCCTGGGAAAGGATACACATCGACTTCGCCGGTCCTATATTTGACTCCATGTGGTTAATCTGTGTCGATGCACATTCTCAGTTCCCGTTCGTAGTACAAATGACATCGACAACAACTGGAAACACTTTAGCCGCACTTTCAGCCATATTTGCTATTGAGGGTTATCCGAAGACTTTAGTCAGCGATAATGGGCCTCAACTCACTTCAGACTCTTTCAACCAATTTTGTCAGCAACATGAAATAAACCACATCACAACAGCACCATTCCATCCAGCATCAAACGGACTTGCTGAGCGTTTCGTCCAAACATTCAAAACGTCCGTCAGCAAAAATATAAAGGATGGATATCAAGTCAACACAGCCGTAACGAAGTACCTCAGTTCGTATCGCTTCACACCTAATGCAGAAGGCAAAACACCAGCAGAACTTTTTCATGGTCGTCCGGTTCGCACGATCTTAAGTCAACTTTTCGAGAAGCGAACTGAAAGCAAGCAGAAACAGACCGCGAAATATTCTCCGAACCAGACGGTTTTTGCAAAAAACTATGCAAGGGGAGAAAAATGGATAAAAGCTATCATTGATCGGCCCATCGGTCGTATGTTATCTATCCTTCGTACATCCACAGGTTTCATCAAGCGCCACATAAACCAGATAAAGCCAAGATCTGAGCCTGATGACTGCAGTTCCAGCTCCAACGATGACAACAATCAGATTTGGTGGCCTACAAATCCAACAACACCAGCCCAAGAAGAAGAACCGTCATCGAATCCGATTCAGGATTCTCAATCCATTTCTGGGTTCAACGAAGGTTCGGGAGCATCTCAGCAAGAGGTTCTTCAGCCACCCCAGCAACGCCGTTCGGGTATCCCCATCCGTAGCAGCACTCGCGAACGCCGAGCAACCAGCCGCTACTCTCCTCAGGATCACAGGAAGAAGAAAATTACAAACCGTAATTTAAGGGGAGAGATGTGATATGTATTAAAGAAATAAGAAATAAGCAATAAGCAAAATCAGCCATTTGTCGTGTAAACACACACACTAACACTATTACACCCGAATGTACGTATGCCTTCTTTCTTCAAATAACGTCAGTTCTATGCTAGTTCTCATCATGAACACAACGTTTTCTCCGTACTCAGACACAATAGCTTCTATCCGTAAGCGCATGCATGTCCTTTAATTGTTTTAAACACGATTCAATTATTTTTTTGTGTCGGTAGTCAGTGTATTTTTGTTGCTTTTTGTAGTCACCTAGTAGATTTACTGTTTTATCACTCTCTCCCTATTACCCGAACTAAAATAACTATTCTTCCTCTCTGAATCTCGATAATTTCTGTGCAATTGTAGCTGCATTAATTATTTTTTAGAGTTTATCTGGCACACTGGTCTGATATCTATTTGTTTTGAAATTTTCTTTTTTGATTTATATTTATATTTTACTTTTATATTTTTTTCTCAAATTGGTCCGTCTGTGCCAAAAAAATCTGTAAGAAAAATATCACTCATGATCGTGAGTGATGCTATTTCTAAGTGAAATGGTTTTTATTACAGCTGTGAGCCATGTCAGGTGGTTGAGAAAGACATGGTCACGTTTATGACGCAGACCCGCAGACCCGAAGGGACTTTAAGGACCGTAGGATTTCTCTCTTAGTGACCTATCAGAACGTTTGAGTCTTACGTAGTAAGCTCAGCATTCCTTTCCAGGATAGTGTCGCATTTTCATCCAACGTTATTTTGTTTACCGAGACCTGGTTAAAGCCGGACATTTTTCGTTCCAGAGCTTTGGCAGGTCGGTAAACAGTTTTAGAAAGGACCGTTCGCTTTGACGTGCAGGAGAGGTTCTACTTGCAGTGGACTCAAACTTCACGTCTGAAGTTTTCACGGTTCAGATTCAGCAGGAACTGGAAATCCTGTGTGTAAAACTGATTCTTCACGCTCTCTCATTCTTCATAACTTGCTCGTATATTGCACCTTCTTCGGATATCGGAGTCTAGGAGCAGCATTTTTCCACCTTAAACGCGGTTTCTTCCTCGCTATAAGATAAAAATCATATATATAGTTCTTGTTGACTTCAAATGCCTGGAACTGTTAGATCTTCCCTAACGAGCTAGCTAGGAAACTCGCCAGAGCTTCACACCGACAACGGCTTCGACGGATCCACCCTATCGACCTGACAGACAGGATCATTTGCAAATAGTATAGGCATTAAGACATTAAGACCCTTACCCCACTACATACATTGATTTTAAAAATCCTTTCAATTTACTTCCATACTCTATTGTAAAAGTAGCTAACTAAGTTACAGCAAACAATATTCTATTTTTACTATGTTGTGATATTAGTCATAGTAATAAAATACCACACAACTACCATAAAAAAAAAACAAAAAAATGTCTGGACACGACTTTATTGATGGCTTGATTGACCTGTGTCTGTCTCAAGCTAACCATGTAACTTCCTGGGTCGACTGCTTGATTTGTGCTATGTAACGGATTCGACCATAGCGTTGTTAACTCGAGTCCCTCCGCTCACTATACCTGAAGATGCCCACCATCCTACTTTCGCTCGATATTGGACCAACAGCATTGGATCGGTCAGGTAGACTACCTTAATATGTCCGCTGCTTCCGTAAGGACGAGTTTGGTAAGATTAATAACCTCATTAAAGATTCTGATTGGTCCACTATGTACCTGTGCACTGATGTAACGATAGGCACAAACATTTTCTATGATGCACTCACTGGACTCACTTTTTGATTCTTGTATTCTGCTTTCCTGTTCTATTAGATCAAGGAATCCGCCTTGGTTTACAAAGAAGCTATCTAGTCTAAAAAACTTAAAATCAAGACTTTATAAAAAATTTCAAGAAGTTGACTCCTCTTTTTCTCTTTCTCGTTATGTTATGACTCGGTCTAGATTTTCACTTCTTAACGTTCAGTGCTATAGGAACTACCTATCTCGATGAAGGATAAGTAAACAGTTTTACAGCTTCGTAAATAGTAAGCGTAGAACGTCCGCACACTCATCCTCGTTATCAGTCCTGAATACGTCGGCAAATATTGATCAGGCAATTGTCGATACTTTTAACTGTTTTTTTTCTTATAAAACTACCTATTCGTAGGTCGAACGGCATTTAAATCCTTTAATAAATGAAAGCTAGTTCCATCATGATCTACGAATAGTTAAGTCGGTGTTTTCGGAGATGGATCTCTATCTACCTTTGTTCTAGGTCTCAAAGAGTCCTTTTCAAAAACTGCCTGTCCTCGCCAAATTTGGTGACATCGTGTGTACCACAGGGCAGCCATCTAGGCCCCTTACTCCTAACACTCTTTATAAATGACCTGCCTTCTGTATTAACATTCTTTCAAGTACTTATGATGATGTTAAGCTCTATGTTCAGAATAAGGACATGTTTTCAATCCAGGTTGCAATCCGATCTCGACAAATTTCAGTCATGGTGTTGTACAACTTTATTAAGCCTTAATGCTTCAAAATGTAAAGTAATGACTTTTCATCGCTCCAGCGCCTTTCTGGTCGTAGATAGTAGTAGATACAGATACAGTTGATCCGTATCCCTGCTCAACAAGCGGGACGTAAGGGAAGCACTGCAAACCACCGCTTGTCATGAAGTCCTGAGTGGATCGACATCCGAGACCTTTGCTGCAACACTACGCATCTCCGCAACTGTACTTACATGCTACAGGCTCCATACAAGCGGACATGCTCTATTTAACGGAGAAAGCATGTATACCGCCTCAGAGCGACACTCAGTTTATCCTGAGCTGCATATCGGTTCCGCCGCAGAAGCAAGTAGTCCTGGAAAGTGGAGAGATGTAAGATTTACCCTCGGGCGTGGCTATAGGTAGCGCCATCGTAGACGCTACCAGCAACACCCTGGTGGAATGGATCCTTGAATAAACGAACAAGAATGGATCTTGCCACCGCTTTTTGCGCTGGGCGAGCTGAAAGCGCTGGACGAACTGCACAAGCGGACGGATGCAAGAAAAGACCCCCCTCCAGGGTTTCAATAGCCCCGAGCTCATCACAATTCCTCCAGCTGTTTCCGTTGGTGATGTTTAGTTTGGCTGCATGTGATGCAGCCAGGTTGTGACCTGTCAATATCCACACTAATAGTCTACTGCCCTTTCGTGGAAGGTGCAGCAGATAGTGGCTGAGTTTTTCGCTACGTTCATTGCACATGATTTTCGAGATTCTGCAGTTTGTTGTGCTCCTCCATCTGTTTACATCGTTTTCAAGTCTGGCCAGCTTTTCTAGGTCGTTTTGTAGCGTTCTGAGGGAGACAGTCAAAATTTTCTTCTCTTTAAGTCGCCAGCCCGACGCCTTCCTATGCGAGAACGTCCGCCGCTTCGTTTCCTTTGATGCCCTAATTGGCTGGGAACCCAAAAAAATTCACACTGACTTTCCTGCTTGCCGGGACACTTCTAAAACTGACCGCGGACGACTTCACGGGTTTTATTACCTCTTGGCTGTGTAGGATTGGAGGATTACACAGTGGCCCCCCTCATTGCGTAACGGGCTCCCAGTGTGGAACACCTTCCAGTTCTCAGTGGGTATCTCGGGATTCTGTCGCTGTAGGAGCCTCAGCGCCCTGTCCCTCGAATCGCTATGGGGAAGAGTACCTTCGCCTTTGGTATATACGGGATTGACTTCCTGTCCTGTTCCTGGGCTTGTTGGCACTGTCGACTGAGCGTTGCCTCTTGTTGGCCAGCATCTCCTCCACTTTGTTGGCATATTTACCGATAGATGCCCGCTGTTGGGGCATCTGCGAGAAATGTAATCTGCCTTCCTCCACCCGCTGTTCGGCCCAGGTTAACCTGGCTTTCTCCTCTTGAAGGCGATCATCCGTCAGGGGACCCATTATTGTTGGAGTCGGCTGCTCCCTAGCAACAAGCATAGCATCGACATTCTGATGTTTCATCTTGGCGTAGAAATGGTGCACAATCATCTCCGTAAGATTGGGCCTGTAGAACAGAATTGATAGAATCCTCGCACTACATGGCGCACACAATGCGACATAACCTCTGCTTTAGGCTCGCAAAACTCCATGGATGTCGGTGGACTCACGGAAGTTGCCTTAAACGGCCCGCATTCCCCAGCAAGAAGCAGTTTGTTTCGATAAGGCCGTTTTATTCTGTGTAAGAACATGGTTACATAACTTCACATTAGTAATAAAGTAACTACATTATTTTTACCCGAGTATCTCCTTTGGCTCTAAGCCACGCAACAATAAAATGTGAATTTTAAATCTATAGCGTCAAATAATGACGCCCGACAAGGACACGCCAATAACACTTCTCGACTAAATTCATTTTTTCTTTTCCGCTGTCTCCCAGAATGACTTTTTCTGATAGATTTTGAGATTTAAAAATGTTTAAAGAATTATGGTTTTTTTTCAAGGTTAATTTGTTTTTTTTTTTAAATTTGAAATTTTTTTTCAGAGATAGTGCTTCTATTTTTTTCACAACTTAAGTTTCCTACAACTGGTCGTATTGAACTTTGCAGTTTTGAAGATATTAAGCTTTCAAATTCAAATTTCATTATTTTTTTCGGTATTTTTTTCCGAACTTTTATCTTTGAAAACTCAGGAAAAATATATTTAAATGCCAACATATTTAGTTTTAGAGAGACACATTAATTAGGCTTCATTTCATTCCAAGAAATGTGTGAGAAAAAAAGTAATGCTTAGTATCTTTTGTACACTACATAGCTTGTGATTTAGGGTAACTTACTTTTCCTTTTTATTAAATGCTGTTTATTTCAATTTACACACTTTGATATACAGCCTGGATCCCACTCTTCGCCAATACTTTAGGGCTTGATCTTATAGTTTGGACTCTCCAACTTGGACTCTCCAACTCATCCCATCGACGTGTGGGTTGACTGGAAATGGCTTGGCTCTTCAGCGGCCATGTCTGCTTTCGCAGCTAACTGCGACAGTAGACAAGTATATACTTTAACGTAAATATAGATGGAGTGCGAAGTAGACTTTGGGTTTCCCAAATTCAGATTAGCCTTAGTTTTATCTAGCCTAATATTTAAATTTAAAATACAATATTATAAAGTATAATATGACTAATGTATATACACCTTATATTTCATTTCAGAAAATCTTTGACGGGAAATCAATTTATAAGTAATGCTTGTTTCGGCTATTTCAAACGTTATCAGCTATGCAATGATTTACCATGCCCAGCGATGTCTAATGATTTCCGTGCTAGTCAATGTACTGCTTATAATGGTATAATGTTTGAGGGCCATCGATATAGCTGGCAACCTTATATAAAAGGTATGCATTTATTTAATTAAACAACACTACACTAAGTGGAAACTAAATCAACGTTTGACGCGAATGGAATTGATTAACTGTACAAATTTCCCATAAATATGTCATCTCATTGGCTATTAAAAATTTGCTATGATTATCTATTTCATTTTTATTATTATTATTATTGACGATCTGACGATCAAATTCCAATAAAAATTGTGTTTCATTAGGAATTAATTTTGTTATATATGTAGGTAGTACTGATATTTTTCACATGATTTAAGTTTCCTACAACTGATTGTATAAAACCATGCAGTTTCGGGATTCGGGAATCCGAATCCCAGACACTTTGTAGCTGCAGCTTAACGTCTAGAAGACATTAAGCTTTCAAATTCAAAATGCATTATTTTTTCGGTATTTTTTCCCGAAACTTTGATATTGAAAACTCAGCAAAAGTCGAAAAAAAAATATTTATATGCCAACATTTTTAGTTTAAGATAGACACATTAATACGGCGTCGTTTAAGGTACCATTTGTAACAATCGATGGTTAAACGCCTAAGTTTCAGCCGTTTGACCAAGCCTTTTTTACCGTTAAAGACTGTTCCAAACAAAGATTTGTGGTATTTTTTGTAAGAAAAATAACGGTTGGCTAACGGAATATAACGGAAAAGTTTGACACACGAAGGTTTTGTCAAACTGCTGCAAATTAGTCGTTTTTCGAAATTCAGGCAAAGAAATATTTTGTTTGGGCTTTTCCTGAGTTTTTAAAGTCCGAATTTCGGAAAAAAAATTGCAAAAAATTATGAAATTTGAATAATTTTTTCTAGACAGTAAGCTGAAGCTACAAATTGTTTGGGACTGATTTAAAGCTTTATTTATTGGTAGCTTTTCAGAATTGCAAAGTTCAATGCAATTTGAATTAAGATACTTATGTTACGTAAAAAAATTTCCAAAATTTAAAAAAAAACGAGTTTTCATTTTTATTTACATATAATTTTTACGTCGGCTGCTACATTTTTACATACACATGTATAATTAAATACAAGAGACATGGAAGTGTGTACGAGAGAGAGAGGGAATCGTTTGGCTGTCGTTGGGTAGCCACTGAAATTTAATTTGTTCCTTCTGGCTATAATAATAATCCGACATGATCCAGATTCGGCAATCTGATAGATACGGCTATTTTCCATAATTCTGCGTTTTTGGTTGTCTCGTATCTTAAAAATTGTGGATTCCACAGATTTTCGTACTTTGTGGGAGCGGAAGTGGGCGTTTCAAAATTTTGAAATACACCTGTATTGAAGTGATATCACAGGAGCTTGGATTGAAAGTTTGGTTGCTCTAGCGCTTGTAGTCTCTGAGACCCAGGCGCTCATTTCGACGAATAGACAAAGCCGACATGGTCGCGTGTGAGAGAGAGCGAGAGGGAACGATGACTTTCGAAATGGTTTTTTTCATTGTGGCTATATTAATAATCCGATCTGATCCAGATTCAACACTCTGATAGATATGGTCATTCTCTATGATTCTGCGTTTTTAGTTTTCTCGTATCCTTAAGCAGAAGTGGGCGGGGCGAAATTTTGAAATACATTCGGAGTAATGTGATAACACAGAAGATTGGATACAAAATTTGGTTACTCTAGCTTTAACAGTCTCTGAGATATAGGCGCAAATGAAGACGGACGGACGGACAGACGGACAGAAAGACAGACGGACAGACGGACGGACGGACGGACAGACATGGCTATTGATGCTGATCAAGAATTTATATACTTTATGGGGTCGGAAACGCTTCCTTCTGTGCGTTTCACACATCCGTTATCCCCACAAATCTAATATACACCTATACTCTTCGAGTACCGGGTATAATGAAGTTAATTACAAATATAATTCTTAAAAAAAATTTAAATTTCAAAATCTATCAGAAAAAGTCATTTAGGGTCAATGCGAGAAAAAAGTCCAATTTTTTCGACTAGTCAAAATTTTTATCATTTACTTTTTTTTCTTCTGAGATAAAAAATGAAGCAAAATCAGCCAACATTTGTAGTTTCTATACCCGGTACTCGAAGAGTATAGGGCATATTAGATTTGTGGTGATAACGGATGTGGGTAACGCCCAGAAGGAAGTATTTCCGACCCCATAAAGTAGATATATTCTTGATCAGCATCAATAGCCGAGTCGATATAGCCATGTCTGTCCGTCCGTCCGTCTGTCCGTCCGTCTGTCCGTCCTTGCGTCTTCATTAGCGCCTATATCTCAAAAACTATTAAAGCTTGAGCAACCAAACTTTGTATCCAGTCTTCTGTGTTATCACACTACTCCAAGTACCACTCAAAATTTCGCCCCGCCCTCTTCCGCCCGCACAAAAGACGAGAATATGTGGAATCCACAATTTTTAAGATAGAAGAAACCCAAAAACGCATAATCATGGAAAATAACCGTTTCTACCAGATTGCCGAATTTTAATCAGGTTGAACTACTATTATAGCCAGAAGGAACAAATTCAAAATCAGTCGCTACGCAATGCCTGCCAAGCGCTTACTTATTCCCTCTCTCTCTCTCCCAAACACTTTCACGTCTCGAATATGTAGTTACACATCAGAGAACGGCTTGGCGTGATTGGAAAAAAAATCATACACAAAAATAGCCGAATAATCGTGTCATTCGGCTCAACCGATCAAACATTCGTACGTACACGAACTCGGGGTTGATTTTAATTCACTCTTATGCGCTCATATTTTTTCTCTCACTGAGTTTATTCATGCTCATCAGCAAACCGATCATTTGGGCGTATGTTCATTCGGCTCATCAATGATTTTTTTTCGTGATTTACTCATACGCCCAAATTCTTACTCAATTCCACTCACTGAACGAAAATCAGCGGTGAATGAAAATCAGCTCATGCCGAAACCACTCATTCACTCAACTCGTTTTGCCTTCGTGTTGCTTCGTGTCTCTTGCCTTCGCACACAAACGCACAAAACATGTGAGTGTATTGCGTGCCGACCCCTGGTTTAGATGCATTACCGTTATGTTTTTGTTTTTGCTGTTTTTTTTTGTTTTTGAGAATGCTTGGGGTTGTTGGTTGAAATGAGCTCAATTAGTTTAATCAAAGACAATATAAACACTAAGATATGCAGCGCCATACAAAATGTTCAAATAAATTTGTGACTCAAGAAATCTGAAAAGCATTTGGCTGGCAATTTGGGTAGCTCTGCACACACACACACATATGTACATACGAGCTTACAGTTCAGTGTGTACTCATACAAGCAAGATCATTCTATTTTTAGATCGGCGAGCGCACTGGCGTTCGTGCCCATGAACAAAATCATACGCCTTGATTCACTGCCTTTTGATTTTATTCTTTACTCAACTCAATTATTGCTGAGCCGAATGAATATACGCCCAAATGATCGGTTTGCTGATGAGCATGAATAAACTCAGTGAGAGAAAAAATATGAGCGCATAAGAGTGAATTAAAATCAACCCCGAGTTCGTGTACATGCACAAAATTCATATGCTCATCAGCATGAGCTGATTTTCATTCAACGCCGACTTTTGTTCAGTGAGTGGAATTGAGTAAGAATTTTACCGTATGAGTAAATCACGAAAAAAGTGAATTTTGCAGATCTCTGTTACACATGTAAACTGTAGAAGCAGATGTAAAAAGCAGATGTTAACAAAATTCCCTTTTGCTAACATATAAAAAATTGCATAAATCGTAAGCTCATAAATGTATGTATATGCTGATCGGGTAGGCTCACAACGTTCCCCCTCGTTTTAAATTGTATTTCATTTATAACTAGCGCATTAACATAAAATTAGCCGTCTTGGATCGTTAGAAAAATGCACAAAAAAAATTAAAGAGGCAAAAACAAGTTTTCAATATACCGAAGCCGAAGGGAAATTTTCTATATTTTTCGATAAGTCAAGGTTGACAGCAATCTTATGATAGAGTTCAAACTCTCTTTCGAAAAGTCCCGTTGACCCAGCTGACCCTAGTTGACACGCGGGATTGATTGCCGAAAAAGTGCGAAGTGCAAGTCAAAGGCCGACACGAGTTTTCGCGGAAGATAAGGATTAGAAAGTGTTGCATTGAGGAAGGCAAGAGACAGAAGACGAGGAAAATATCACGCCCGCAACGATCAGGAAGCCCAAAGTCACGAGAAAGAAGATTTATCGATTCCTCTTGATTCATTTTACCCTAATAAAGGTAGTTTATTTCATTCTTCAGGTCGGCTCTACTTTATACCCGGTGCACAGTCAGAATATACATATGTGAGCCTACGATTTATGCATTTTGTACAATATATTCTGTGTCGTTTTGTATCGCTGTTCACAAATGTTTACATTGGTTCTTTACATCTGGTTTCTCCACATATACATATATATCTTTCCATAGCTACAGCTGGAAGTGCGAGATAAAGAGAAAGATAGAAAGAGAATGAGGTATTGTGTGGAAGGCGTTGAGTAGCCACTGAAATTAATTTATTCCTTCTGGCTATAAAATTGATCCGAGCTGTTCCAAATTCGGCAACTTGTAACTTTATTGTAATCGTAAATAGTAACAACTGAAACTACAAGGATATAAAACATTTTTTTTCCAAAGGAAGACATCGATTCTTATTTATAATAGTTTTCTTTCAGTTGATGCTGAGTGTGAACTAAACTGTATGCCATTGGGAATGAAATACTATGCTACTTTGAGCGAATCTGTTACTAATGGGACTCCATGTAAGCGGCCGGCAGAATATTATCGGTTAAATTTCTTGGGACGTGCTTTGTGCGTTGATGGTATTTGCAAGGTGAGTCTTAAAATTTATTTACACTAGTCAACACGACATTTCTGCTGTGTCCCAAAATTATTGATTTGGAGATTTTGAAATTTTTTAAAGAATTATTATTTAATTATGTTTTTTTATATGGTTTAGTTTTTTTTAAAGAATTTTTTAAAATTTGTCATGTTTTTTTCAGAGGTATTGCTTTTATGTTTCAAATAACTTAGGTTTTTTATAACTGGTTGTATTTAAGTTTGCAGTTTTGAAAAACTGATAAATGCAGCTATAAGTCCGATTCCGACACTTTGTAGCTGAAGCTTAACGTTTGGAAGATATTAAGATTTCATATTCAATTTTCATAATTTTTTGACGTATTTTTTCCGAATTTAGACTTTAAAAACTCCGGAAAAGTCGAAAAAAAAAAATTTCTTGAATAACATTTTTGGTTTTAGATAAACAAATTAATTAGGCGTCGTTTAAGGTATTGCCTATAAAAATCGATGGATAAACAGCTAAGTTGCAGCCGTATAAGCCTTCAAATGCCGCTTGGCACCATCCCAAATGCCATTTTACCTTCAGAAACTGTTACAAACACCGATTTTTGGTATTTTTGTAGGAAAAAAACAGTTATAGAAATAGAAAGTTGCATTTTGTTGAATAGTGTTATTAGTTGTTGAAAATATAAAATAGTTTTTCTAAATACAAAACAAAGCCCAAAGCTTGCGTGGCTGTAAGATGTCTATTTAAAGGCACGAACACGCTAGCGCTCGATCAGACTCATTAACGACGATTGTAGTTCAATGTTCAAGGCTTCAACACACTGGTAGCGGCGCCAACTTGAGGATGACTCCGCTCCATCACACGATGGTCTCCTTTGGCTACGTTCGGATGCCGCTGGTGCCATTTTCCCCGAATTTGCAGCCCCACGACACATTTTTATGCGAATTCTCGAATTTTGTCTTCCTGCTCCTCCTGTCGGCTCGCTCCGACAAAGTTCGTCGCTTTGTTACAGTGGACGACTTGGGGATATTCTCGGCGCCCGACGAACCTTTGAAACGCCACAAAGAGCCAGTGGTTGAGTCTGAAACAATTTCTAAGTGAACCGCTTTGGACGCAAAACATATAAAAAGCGCAATGTATTGTAACGAAAATTCGAAGTTGGCGCCCTTAATGCCCTGGACCAGGCTTATCGATAGTTTGAGTCCACCTCGATCGGCTGGACTTTGGACGGTAGGGAGAAAGAAAAGGAGGAGAGAGAGAAGCAAAAAGAGAAGAAGATTAATTTTTGTAATATTAAAATTTTAACATCGTGCCTAAGAGGTTAGGTATCGAAATAAACTGAAGAAAAGTGAAATAAAAGTAGAGTGTGTAATCATCACGACGGCATCACAGCTGCTGTCTCCCCTTGGCTGCCGCCCTACAAAATTTGTCCAATTCCCCCCAACCTGAATAGGAAATCCGCTCGGCCCGCCGGTAGCAAAAATCTTGTTACATTGGTGTTAGGTGTGGGGTTTGCGATCAGATTCTGGAAAGATCTGATGCCATAATGCCAAGACGAGGAGGAAGACAACGTGCCCGTTCCGTGATCCCGGAGCCTGCTACAGTGACCACGGCTTCATTGACGCAGATTTTGACCGACACCCAGAGCCAGATGGATCTTAAGATCGAGAAGATGTTTGACACGTTCCAGCGAACGATGCTACGCGTATTGGAAACTTCCCCCCGCAATCAAACGGGAGGGGACACCCATCACCCAGAATGCAGCAAATGCAAGGGAAAACGGCGCGACTGTGTACCTCGAGAGTCCGCAGGCCGCTTCCACCCTGCGACCATCAAGCGGCCGAGTCTCTGCCTTTCAGCCAGGGACGCTGCCTTCGTACGACGGCTCAACATCTTGGTCCGATTTTGAGCGCATTCTGGAAATGGTGGCGGAAAATCAGCAGTGGAGCGACGCTGAGCGGTGCCTGGGGATAGCACTCAACGTACAGGGTCAAGCCCAGAGGTTCTTCAGCACCCTGCCAACGAGCACAACTCGCAACTATCACCTATTGATGTCATCAATGCGAACACAGTTTGCCCTAGACTGCCAGGCAAGCTACCAACAGTTGCGCAACCGCGCGCAAGGACCTAAGGAGTCCCTCATGGATTTTGCCATAGAGTTGGAGCGCCTGGGCAGTGTGGTTTTTGTAGGTACTCCAGAGGACACCTATAACTCCATAATGGTACAGCAGTTCGTGGACGGCATGCGCGAAACCGCGCTGCAGTATCCCGTGCTGGCCAGCAAGCCATCGACTCTCTCCGAAGCCCGGGATTTGGCCATTAAGCTCCAGAACCTGGGGGCGCGTAACTCCGGCCGACCCATCTTTTATGTGGCCGACGCCCCTAGTGGCCAAGGATCAACCGCCACACCTCGCCATCGGGGTCGGGAGGCTGCAGCACGCCCGGCGCCCAAGCCACAGGAAGAAGTCGCTTCGGGAAACTAATTCAAGTCACTAATTCAACCAAAACATAGACGACCAGACTCCGGTACGGCAGCCTACAGTGGCCGCCAACGCCGAGAAAAACGAGCCAAAACGGGAAGTAGTACTGCCGATTTTGGAAATCAACGCCCCTATTGGACCTTCCTCGCCGGAGTCTGCACCGTCGACATATAAGAACAACACCGAACTCAGGACGGATAGAGGACCAGCGTCGATCTTCAGAAAGCCGGCTTTCACACCTGAGGACAAAACGGAAGACGGCCGCCGAGTCAGGCGTGCCCACCGCGGGAGCCCCAGCGCTGAACCACCAGCTACGTACTCCATCGACACACTGTGTGACAAAAGCTTACATTGTGTACTTCTCTTTCAGGAACGCCCGGTGCGGATGGTTGTAAATATGGGTGCCTCCGTGTCCCTGCTCAACAAGCGGGACGTATGGAAAGCACTGCAAACCACCCCTTGTCAGGTGGTGCTGCGCGGACCGACATCCCAGACCTTTGCCACAACACAACGCGTCTCTGCAACTGTTCGGATCGGTAACCGCTCGGTGCTGCAAGACTTCCTGCTTGTGGACGGTGCCCCTCCCAGTCTCCTGGGAGTCGACTTTCTCCTCCAGCATGGAGCCACGGTGGACCTTCGTGCTCTGCTGCTCAAGTTCGCAAGGGGTACGGTGCCATTACACCTCGCAGGCTCCATGAGAGAGAACGCGCTCTATTTGTCGAAGACAGCATGTATACCGCCTCGGAACGACGCACAGTTTAGCTCAAGGTGCATACCGGATACGGCGCAGCAGCAAGAGATAGAGGACCTACGCTCGGGCATGCCCACGGGTAGCCCCATCGAAGACTATACCAATAGCAGCCTGGCGGTACAAATTGTTAATTGCAACGACCAGGAATGGAGCTTGCCACCACTTACTGTGTTGGGCGAGCTGGAAGCGGCAAATGAAGTGTACAGGCCGGCGGATGCATGGGAGGACTTCATAGATTGGAATTCCCTGCTAAATTACGTCGAGCTCCAAGCACGGGCGCCGCTCGAGAAGATACTCCATCGTTAGCGCAAGGCCTTTGCCAAAAACGACGACGAAACGGGCAGAACCAACATAACGTACCATTTCATAGACACGGGTCAATCCCGACCCCTTAAGCAGCCACCCCGACGGTTGGCGCTAGCGAAAAAAGAAGAAGTGGAGCGCCTGTTAGCGGAGATGCGCGCAAACGGAGTGGTACGCCCCTCCAACAGCCCCTAGGCCTCGCCCAGGTTCTGTGTGGACTATCGGCGGCTCAATGACGTCACGGTTAAGGACTCATACCCCTTGCCGAGACCTGAGGATGTTCTGGCTACCCTTCACGGTTCCAATTGGTTCTCTACCATGGATTTGCAGAGCGGCTACTGGCAGGTGGAGATGGACGAGCTCTCTAGGCCCAAGACTGCCTTCGCTTGTGGGGCTGGATTGTTCGAGTTTAACGTAATCCCATTCGGGTTGACTAACGCCTCGGCAACGTTCGAGAGGCTTATGGACGGATTGTTCGCTGGTCCAACCTGGAGGTCGACTCTGGTATATTAAGATGACATTATCGTTCATTCCCGTACGGCGAAAGAGCACCTAGAGCATTTGGAAAGGGTTCTCGAACGGCTAATATCAGCGGGATTAAGGCTGAGTCCGAAGAAGTGCCACTTTTTCAAAAGCGAGGTTAATTTTCTGGGACACGTCGTGGGTAGTCAAGGCTTGCGGACTTGCCCGTCGAAGATAGCTAAGGTCACTGATTGGCCCGGACCTCAGAGCCAAAAGGACGTACGCTCATTCGTCGGTCTCTGCTCTAACTACCGTAAATTCATCCCCGACTTCTCGACGATCGCCAAACCGCTCCACGAGTTGACAGAGGCTCGTCGTGCCTTCGCTTGGACTGCTGAAACGGAACGGTCTTTCGACATGCTGAAGATTAAGTTGACGACAGCCCCGATTCTAGCCTTTCCCAAGCCAAGCGACCTTTTCGTGTTGGACACCGACGCTTCGGACCATGGAGTGGGCGCCGTGCTAAGTCAGATCCAGAACGGTCAAGAAGTAGTCATCGAATATTATAGCAAGACTTTCAGCCCGGCAGAACGCAATTATTGCGTAACCCGAAGAGAACTACTGGCGGTAGTCCGGTCCACCAAACACTTTCACCATTATTTGTACGGCCAGAAATTTATTGTGCGGACGGATCACGCCTCGCTTAAGTGGCTTCTTACTTTCCGGGAGCCGGAAGGACAAGTCGCAAGATGGATCGAGAGGCTGCAGGAGTACAATATGGATATTCAGCACCGCCCTGGGAAACGCCACGGTAATGCGGACGGGCTATCTCGCCGACCCTGCGGCAATTGTCGCGTATGCGAGAAAGCGGAAGAAAAGGCCGTGTACTTTACTTAGGAGTAGTACCAGAGCCCTTAGACGAGCACCAGAAGAAAGATCCTGACCTAGCGGTAGTCTACAAATGGGTTGCGCAAGGAGAGAGGCCACCGAAGAGTTCAATTTTGGGTGAGAGCCCCGACGTGAAAGCTTACTGGCATCTATTTTCTCGTTTGCAGTTGAAAAATCGAGTGCTCACGGTCACCACCCGAGATGCCGGTCAGCTGCCTGTCATTCCGCGTGCAGTGCAGCCGGAAATACTACAGAGCGTCCACCAGTCACCCACGGGAGGCCACTTCGGCGTGAAGAAAACTTTGTCTAAGGCCAAGCAACGTTTCTATTGGATCGGCCTTAGCGCCGATATAGCCGTATTCTGTGCCCGCTGTTTGAAGTGTCAGGCACGAAGCGGACCGACCAGACGAACGGTCGGCAAGCTCCATCCTAGCGCGATCGGTGCCCCGTTCGAAAGGATCGCCATCGACATACTGGGCCCCTTGCCCACCACCGCCCGGGGCAACCGCTACATAGCTGTCGTCATGTGCTACTTTACAAAGTGGCCATAATGCTTGGCACTGCCGGACCAAACGGCTGAAACTGTGGCACGCGCCTTAACGGAAGAGGTGTTTTGCCGATATGGAGTGCCATTCGCCCTTCACTCGGACCAAGGACGGAACTTCGAGTCGGAAGTTTTCCGAGCATGCCTACGGCTAATGGACGTCGAGAAGACACGGATCACCCCGTTTCACCCTCAATCTGACGGAATGGTCGAACGATTCAACCGCACGCTGCTCGGCTACCTGGCCAAGTTCGTAGCCGACGATCAGCGGAATTGGGACGAGCGATTGCCGTGGGCATTGTGGGCTTTTCGAGCCGCCCCTCATGAGGCCAGCGGGCTCTCTCCGGCAAAATTAACCTTCGGGAGAGAGATCCGCTTGCCTTGCGAGCTGCTGTATGGCCAGCCAACGCCCGTCGTGGAAACCTACCCGGCTTTCGTGGATAAGCTAAAATCTCACTTGCAAGATACGCATCGTACCGCAAGGGAACACCTGAAGGCCGCAGCAGAACAGCAAAAGATCCGATATGATCTTCGCTCCCATGTCGTACAATTCGAACCAGCCGATCTCGTATGGCTATACACTCCCGTCAGAAAAGTAGGACGATGCCCAAAACTCCAATCGGACTGGATAGGACCGGCCACGGTGATTCGCAATCATTCCGACCTAGTCTACGAAATACGTCTTCCCGGAAAACGCACCACCAGGACGATACACGTTAACCGCCTCGCTGCCTACAAAGGACCAGTCTCCGAATAAGTCGGCCAGGAGACTCGACTCTAAGAGGGGGGCAATGTAACGAAAATTCGCCCTTAGAGCCCTGGACCAGGCTTATCGATAGTTTGAGTCCACCTCGATCGGCTGGACTTTGGACGGTAGGGAGAAAGAAAAGGAGGAGAGAGAGAAGCAAAAAGAGAAGATTGATTTTTGTAATAGAAAAATTGTAACATCGTGCCTAAGAGGTTAGGTATCGAAATAAACTGAAGAAAATTGAAATAAAAGTAGAGTGTGTAATCATCACGACGGCATCACAGCTGCTGTCTCCCCTTGGCTGCCGCCTTACAAAATTTGTCCAATTCCTCCCAACCTGAATAGAAAATCCGCTCGGCCCGCCGGTAGCAAAAATCTTGTTACAGTATGAATTATATGGGGGCCTTCCTCGAATTTTGAATTCCACCAAAAATCGACACCACAAATTGCAAATGGGCAGAGAACACGAAGTGGATCTGCAGCATTACATTTAAGGCAGCGCATGCAAGATTGGACTGTCTGACTGCAGATCTCCTGAGCGTTTCCTATCCAAACACTCTGTCGAAGAATGTTCACCAGTGCTTGTGGACCGACATGAAAATTGGAACAATGCAGATGACGAACGTAAATCCGCACAAATTGGGAGCGCCTTTTCAAAATAAAAGGAAACTTCGCTTGGTGTGATATTGAAGCTATGGCTAGTCACCCCCCTACTCGCAACAACGAAAAAGTACACCAAGTACCTGCGTCTTCATGGATGAATGGGTTCAACCGCTGAAATCTAGGACCAACTCTACATACTTTCCGAACTTTTTCGATTTCTTTTTGTCGCTTGTGATGTTTTATGATCTTAACAATTTTCTAGAATGCTTCATTATATTCAGTCGGTGAGACATTTTTTTCAAACTTGACACTTGGGTCTTTGCATTTTTTTATAAAGCGGAACATATATGTGATCACTCTTAGCAGATTGAGGTGTGACTAGACTGGACTGGACGATTTCGTTGATGTCACAACCTTTTGAGACAAGATCTACTGGGTTCTGTTTCATGGTTACATGCCGCCACGTAGCTTATTTTTACCTTTCTTGAATCTCGAAACGAACGTCAACACCGATGAAATCGAATCCAATGAAGTGTTACTTCTGAATCCGACCAATAAGCAGTTCGTTCGATAGGGACCTTCAATAGCGGTAAACCAACTCAAGGAGCGTTTTGGTCTTGAGCGACGCTACTTTGGACTTTTAAGTCAACAGCAATATTTTTAAACCTGCAGTTTTGTTATGTACACAGAAGCACGCGTCATAAGCTCTCATGGAGACGTCAGTAAAAGCATGTATTTGCACCTGTGACATCGCAACTCTTCCAATTAAAACAGTGTGTTTTTCAACATCTTCGACGCTGCTTTTAAGTGGAGCAGAATCGACTCATCCCAATCTCATTTGCTTAGCCAAAGTTCCTGCAATATTATCTTGGCTGTTATAATGTTAGAGGCAACCATGGTATTCCTAACGCATTGGTAAACTTTGAATCGAAGATCGTTATGCGCTTGGATTATACTCAACTCAAACCATGCGGCTTGAAGAACCTGCAACACTTCAGACTTAATCGCCCGCCTCTGTTCAAAACGAGATGAATGAGCATTGAATTCGAAATTTTTATATCGTCTCTTATTTATAGTAAGGAACCATAAATCGATGAAACAGTATCGTTGAAGTTCCTTAAAGACGATGTGTACTGCTGTGACATTTTCGGCAGGTTGAGCGATGTGGAAATATTGTTCGTAAAAAGTAAATACTACCTATATACTTACCTACTCGTTTGAGGTTACCAATAGCCTGTTCATAATTGGCTTCGGTGACTTGGAGCGCCTTTATTGTTTCTAATGCTTCATCCGAGAGGCACGAAATCAAATGATTGCATTTTTTGATCAGCGGTTTACTTTTGTCGTTATGAACTACAGTGTCAAAAAGGCTGATACAATTTTAAAGCTCCGAATGCTTACCACTAAATTTTGGTAATGCCAAATTCGGGACTCGAGCACGAGGCTTGTACACTAGAGGCTGTTAATGTTTGCGTCGTGTCGCTTGATAAATCAAAGGCGGATATAAACGTGAGCCAGCGCCATCTTTTTTTTCTAGTGTAAGGAACTTCCTGTCACTTCCTTCCTGAACTTCCTTAGTGTAAGGAACTTCCTGTCACAGGCTGAAGTACAGCTTTTAGTCTGTACAGGGCACTATCTTCAATGCAGCAAAAAATGTTATTCGGAGACCATAGAGAGGGAGAGTAGAGGTGTGGAGTCACACAAGTAGTATAGGGGGCACGCGGTGACATACGTAGCCTACGGAGCTCAAGGTACGCTCTGCTATAATGATAGCTCTGGGGGTGACACGATGGATGAAACGAGTACAATTAATTATTTATGTGTTAAATGTCCTAGTTCCCTACTGTCACACCTATGTATCTCTTTCTCTTACCCACTAACGTGAAACCAGCTTACCCCACTATCGTCTTGGGGCTCCCTCTTTTCATTCTCCTTGCGGCTGGCAGCTCTTCTTCTGCAGAGGCGCTGCGTGGCTGGCGTTGTATTCTGCCTCCGCTTACTCTATGCAGGACGATAGGCGTTTTTCGATTTTTACGCGCACACGACCGCCTAGGTTTGGTTCTAGATCACGACTGCATCTGTATTTTTTGGCGGATATCTCCACTTTGGTAGCTGCCTCTTCAGTGTCCTCTTCCTGTCGACTCTGCCCGTCGCCTCTGCTGGCGCTTTGACGCTCCGTCGCATTTCCGTGGGAACCTCTCTTTTCTGTCGCCCGAATACAGTCCTGACTTTGCCTGTGTGTGGGCCTTGCATATATTTAATTTATTTAATTAATGCACTAGTCACTAGCATAATCGTGAAAATTTTTACAACTATTAGGATAATTTGATTAACCTATTTAACCTATTTTTGACATTTTGCTTCACATCTATATTTTTTTTTTTTTTATTTCTTACCGCAAACATTTTTAAGTTTTAGTTTCTAATATTTTTTTGAAATTTTTTTATTAAAGCCGGTATCCAGCACCGCGAAATTTTACTGACAGGAATCTGCTCTTTATTTCGGTTCTGTGGAACTTAAGTGAAATAGTGTGACCAAAAACATATAAAAAGGTTGGCCACTCTCATGAATCAGCTGTGTTTTTTAAACAGCGCCAATTTTGAAAATGAAACTAAAATTAAAAAAAGGAAGAAAAGTAATTCTGACGATGAAGTGATTGTGTTGGTAGCGGCACATATTGTTGTAAGAAGAAGTACAGCGCAGTCAGAGGGGCCAAAACGTCAAAATAATCAAAATGCTTATTTTCCGTGATCCGCCAAAAACGTGGTCTTGCCTAAACTGCTTTTATTAAAGCAATCTGCTCCTCACTTTAAAAATTTGCATATCTCTTTTTGGTTTTGCGCACAGATTTTGGCTCCACCTCTCACTTGTACTTCAGTAATAATGTGCACATATATTTTCCTGGCACCCATATCAGCTGTTCTCACAGTCCACATTCGTATGAATATCGATACTATCGATAAGAATTCGTGGATTCCGTTTACGTTGCTGGATACTGACGCCAGGAAAACACAAACGAAAAATTACTGGCCCAGTTTTTTTTATATGAAGTTTGGCAGTAATTTTTCGTTTCCGCGGTGCTGGATACCCAGCTTAACCCTTAATTCTAATTCACTATCAATTTTCTTTAAGTCTTGTGGTAATTAATTCCATAGGCAAATAGCATGAATGAGGAAGTGCCGCTTAGAACAGCCTAGCTTGTAGCGAATATTATTTATATTATTGGCTCTTGTGGAAGCTTTATCCTTTCGAACGTTGATATGCAATGACTGCACCATCAAGTGGCCCAAGCAACATCTGCAGAAGGCTGCTACGCGCGGATACCAGGCAAAAACACAGCCCTCGTCAATCCTAGCCGACAGAGGGGGGCTTCCGCATAATGCACGACTCGTTAACTGAACCGATCGCGGACATGCAGGAAAGATAGGTGTTAGATTAGAGGTCAAGGAAAAGAAGAACTAATCTGACTAACGTATGCGGAATGAAATACGAACAACTTTTCTAACACAAATAACAAATTTATTCCAAGTCCAACTAACTTCAATTTTTTATATGTATTTAATTAGACTATAAGATATTTTTACAAAAAATCTTCATGACCATAGCGATCAGCCTTCCTTATATTTTCGGGTACCTTGCGTCTAGCATCCTGAATTCCTTTTGTATCCATTTTAGCAAGCTCTCTTTTAATTTTTAATATTAAACAGTCGATGTTTTTTGACTTATATCCCTTGCTGTAAACATTTATTTTCAAAGTTGCTTAAAACCTTTCCATTGGCCTTAACTGAGGCACATTTGGAAAGTTTTGCAGCTAAGGCAAGAACTCAATGCTCAAATGGTCAAGAGCCTTCAGAGTGGATTTGGCATAATGAGCAGACGCTAAGTCGGACCAAAATGCCGTATTATCACTCGCATGTTATTTATCCAAAAATTTTGTATGCGCCGGAAGACAATTGTCTATGTAATTTGGCGCATTCACAGCCAATCCTGCCTTAAAAATACTGGATGACTGATTCCACGCTCGCTTATGGCCAGCCACAATAAAACCTTTTCAGGAAACTTTGTTTTTGTCATTTCAATGACATTTTAAGGTGGTTTAGTATTGGGCAGCTTAAAGTAATATTTTTGAGTCCATTCATGAACTTCCACTGTGAAATATGTCTCGTCATCCATTATGCAAACCTTTGAGCAGCTGGAAAAAAACAAATTTCTACAAAGCACCCGCAGCCAAAGTTTTATTATTTTTCTCTGCACTTCTGTGACTTTAGGTACGGTTTTTTTTAGAACATTTTATAGCTCCCATTTCATAGCTGGCGATATATGTAAGTGATCTGCAATGGTGTTTCAGGCGAAGAAGGAATTAAAATTTGCTCAAACACTTTAGGAATAGCGGATAACCTCTATATACCTATATACATATGTATATAACTATATACCGATATACCTCTATAATTCTCTGCGCAGACTTGCTACCTTTTTTATGGAATGGAAATATATTTTGGGGGGAAGCATGAAAACGTATGGACTGGGTGCACAGTCTAAGCAACGGACCACACAGAGACTCAGCACAGCCGGAGCTCCGTCAGGACCCGGTGAAAACACCGACTTAACTATTCGTAGATCATGAAGGATGTGACATTGCTTCTGCCGGGGTATGCTCGCCGCGCCGGTGTTCACAGAAATTGGTCGGTTTTTGGGTGTGGTAGCTATAATAAGTGCGCTCGGGTTCAAAAAGAAGGCGTAGGTTTAAGCAGTATAACAAATGGGTCTCTTTATTATTCTTACGTTTACAAAGTGAAGTTTAGATGGGTGCTTCTGTCGTCGGTACCGGCGGGAAAGTCCTAGAGGTACTCCCGAGGTATGCTCGGAGTGGGCGACGGTTGCCAGGGTAGAACACACCCTGTGAGAAGAATCGTTACAGAGACGATTTGTTGCAGAGGTAAACACTCTCTGATGCGAAGATTTGTGGCAAAGGTAAACACTCTCTGGGGAGATGAATTGTTGCAGAAGTAAACACTTTCTGAGGAAAAGGTAAACAGAGGTAAACACACTGTGAGGAGATGACTTGGGATAGAGGTAAACACTCTCTGAGGAAAGGAGGATCAGAGGTATACACTATTGTGAGGATCCAGAGGTAAACACTCTCTGAGGTGTGAGAAAGGAAAGGAGAAACAAAAATAGGAATTAGGGGTTCATATATAAAAGCAAAGTTAGCCTGCAGTCAAATAAATGATTTACAAAAAACAAATACTCGCTGTGAAGTATATCTTTACGCCGTTGACGAAAAAAATGTTTATGTCAGTAAGTGTAATAGAATGCTAGCCATAATAGAGAAATCGGCAAATGGAAATGGCTTGGGTATAAATTCTAAAAAAACGAAATGTGTAGTAATTTGCAAAAACACCAATTGGTTCAAACAATTTGGAGAAATTATAAATAGTTATAAATAGTTTCCTTTGAAGATTATGCAGTTAATCTGGGGATAACATTCAGTAGCACACTGTCTTGGACCAAGCAAGTATTAAAAGGAACAGGACGTACATACATATGGTCTTTTGCGCCATTTATAGTTGATAGCTATAAGCGTCCAAAACTTTCCTGCAAGCAGAAATAATTTAAAAAGTTATAATTATTGCTACACTATTTTGTGGTGCTAAAATATTCGGCCATTATGAAGAATTCAAACTCTTTGTTCGAAAAGGCAGTTCTTATTTAATTCTATTCGCCTATAGATTAATCTTCCTTATAACCTTTAATCAGTTAGGATCGCAAACCAATTTTAAAATTAAATTAAAGTATTTCTACAAAATAAGTGATAGGTTTTTAAAAAAATGAATAAATAAATACATAATAAAAAAAAAATAATAATGTAAAACAAGAAAAACATAAAAACAAAACTTATACAAGAACAAACAAAATTAAAATAAAGGAGGGGGCGCTGCAAAGGCTCTACTTTATACCCGGTACTCATTCATAATATGTGTATGTATGTGATTATATGATTAAAAAAAAAATTTCAAAAAATTAAGTTGATCCATTCCGCAAAATTTTATATATTAAATGTTATATGTTTCCATTTTGGCTTACATATTTTATTTACATCTGTCGTCTCTACATTTGACATCTACATATTCTTTTTTACATATATACCGTTAAGCTGGGTATCCAGCACCGCGGAAACGAAAAATTACTGCCAAACTTCATATAAAAAAAACTGGGCCAGTAATTTTTCGTTTGTGTTTTCCTGGAGTCAGTATCCAGCAACGTAAACGGAATCCACGAATTCTTATCGATAGTATCGATATCCACACGAATGTGGACTGTGAGAACAGCTGATGAGGGTGCCAGGAAAAATATGTATATTTGCAAATTATTACTGAAGTACAAGTGAGAAGTTTCAAAAATGGAGGAAAACAAAGTCGCAAATTTACCAAGAGGGACACCAATTTTCAACGAGAGGAGAAGATGGCATTAATTAAAGCAGTTGAGGCAAGACCACGTTTTTGGCGGATCACGGAAAATAAGCATTTTGATTATTTTGACGTTTTGGCGCCTCCGACTGTGCTGTACTTCTTCTTACAACAATATGTGCCGCTACCAACACAATCACTTCATCGTCAGAATTACTTTTCTTCCTATTTTTTAATTTTAGTTTCATTTTCAAAATTGGCGCTGTTTACAAAACACAGCTGATTCATGAGAGTGACCAACCTTTTTTTATGTTCTTGGTCACACTATTTCACTTAAGTTCCACAGAACCGAAATAAAGAGCAGATTCCTGTCAGTAAAATTTCGCGGTGCTAGATACAGGCCTTTAGTAGAAGTGTGTGCGAGACCGAGAGAGGGAATGAGTAAACGCTTGAAAGACGTTGCGTAGCGACTGAAATTTAATTTTTTCCTTCTGGCTATAATAATGATCCGACCTGATCCTGATTCGGCAATCCGGTAGATACGGTTATTTTCTATGATTCTGCGTTTTTGGTTTTCTCGTACCTTAAAAATGGTCGATTGTATAAATTTTCGTCGTTTGTGGGGGCGGAAGGGGGCGTGTAAAAATTTTGAAATATACTTGTATTGAAGTGATATTACAGAAGCTTGGATAAAAAGTTTGGTTTCTCTAGCTCTTATAGTTTTTGAGATCTAGGCGCTCATTTCGACGAATGGGCAAAGCTCTTAGGGTCGCGTGTGAGAGAGAGCGAGAGGGAACGATGACTTTCGAAATGGTTTTCTTCATAGTGGCTAAATTAATAATCAGATCTGATCCAGATTCTACACTCTGATAAATATGATCATTCTCTATGAATTTGCGTTTTTAGTTTTTTTCGTATTTTCAAAATTGTGTACGCCACAGACTTTTGTCCTTTGTGTCAGCGGAAAGGGGCGGGGCGCAATTTGGAAATACACCAGGAGTAGTGTGATAACACAGAAGACTGAATACAAAATGTGGTTGCTTTAGCTTTAATAGTCTCTGAGATATAGGCGCTAATGAAGACGGACAGACGGACGGACGGACAGACGGATAGAAATGTGTATATCGACTCGGCTATTCATGCTGATCAAGAATATATGTATATACTTTATGGGGTAGGAAACGCTTCCTTCTGTGCGTTACACACATCCGTTATCCCCACAAATCTAATATACCCCTATACTCTTCGAGTACCGGGTATAAAATTAAAAATTAGTTTTCCTTCAAAAAATTAGATGTCAGACCAGTGAGCCTGACAAACGCTTAAGGCGGAATTATTAAAAACTGACAGGCGAGCGGTGTCAACAGCTGCAGTGTGAGAGAGAGCGCTACTGCACAGAAAGTATCGAGAGCGCGAGAGGAAGAACAGCTATTTACATTTGGGTAATAGGGAGAGAGTAAAAAAACAAATCTGCTAGATGAGAGCGGATTAATTTAATGTTATGTGTACTTACGAAAAGCAACAACAAAAACACACTGATCACCGACACAGAGAAGTAATTAAATAATGTTTAAGCACAATTAAAAGGAATGCACTTGCGCCTTCGGATAGAATTTAAGCAAGCAAGTAATTAGGGGGCTTATTGAGTTTATAATTTTCAAAAGACACTGGCTGCTTATGTAAAATTAAAGGCAGATAAGCGGAGTTCAAAACAAAAATGCGAAGCATAATTTTTCAGATAAATATCTCGTTTCCTTAGTGTATACATTTAATGCAACATAATTCAATTTCGTGAGTTTACCCATGTTCCAAACTTCGTATGGTAAATGCTATTAGCCAATCTGTATATGTGCTCCCACCTATTGACGTTGAATACATATCTGTCTATAATATTTATATGCTTCTTTTAATTTATGTTGAGAGACACTATCATAATTTCCATAAAATTTTCATAATTAGATATGTGAAGTATGTCAAGTATGGTTTAACAATTAAGAGGCTGAGGTCTATGGTCAAAAATTGTTGACGAAAGTAGTCTTAGTAAACAGCAAGTCTTTCCGGCAGCCTTAGATACTGTAAGGAAGTTCCTGTCTAGTGGCCGGGGTACTGACTCTCAATCACGCCAGGGTACGGTCCTTATAAAGAGATTTTGTATAAAAAGGACCTGGAGAGGTGGATAGGTGCTTTACGCCTACGTGGCGAAAGACGCGATCTTTGGGAAGAGGGCCTAGAGGGAGGGGGGATCCACGCTCACGGATATCGTGCCAGCCTCAGGCTTTCCCGCGTACAACACCATTTGCGGGATCTCCAGAATTATAGGAAGTATTACAATGAGGGAATACGTTGGAGGGGAAATCGAAGTCGCGAACACCGTGCCAGCCTTAGGCTTTCCCGCGTACAGTGCCGCTCCGTTCGACTCCCGAGAGAAGAGGAGAGGGTACTACTATGATCGCCAAGCCGCCACACTTCAATCCAGACCCGTTAAAACCCAGGGCACGTGCACGAGACACCACAAAAGGAATAACGGTGTCGATTTTACTTGGACGCTTTATTGTACACTATTTTAGAGTATTGCGGATTTCTACAGGGTCGGGGTGTACGTGGGATCGCACGCAACGACCCACAACTTAATACGAACGGGGGCGGCGGTGGGTCTTCGCCACTCGGTATGACCCTTGGCCCGAAGGAAGGGGTGTAGCCGAAACAGTTAGTTGTTATTCTTCTATTAGGGGCCCTGACTTCTATTATTGCACCATCTCTCTACTCTCATCCTCGCCTACGGCTTCAGCTTACCCCTTTCCTTCACCTGATGGTGTAACCTGGATATCCTTGGTGCGACTCCCTGTGTCTTTGCCACGTGCTCCTTGGTTCTTGATCACTCGGCACTCGCGACTCACAACTTTTTCCGCGAACACGACCATCCGCTCTCGATCTCCATTTCGCACTCTCCAGCCCTTTCTTGACCGGCACGCGTCAAAATCAATCCTCTGCCTGACCTCTGCTTCCAGCCTCTGCCGGCGCTTCGGCTCTGTCGCATCGGCTCGCCTACGCCGCTACAAGTGCGTAAGAGATAGCGCGATCGATCACTCGCCTTAGCGTCCCTCTTTTTAGGTATTCGGTGGTAGTTTTGCCGTTTTGTCGTCTCGCGGATTACCGTTACGTGGGTGACAGCGAGAACGGCGATCGGGATGCTCTGCTCTCTTTCCGTTGACTCTCGGCTCTCTTCGTGTCGTTCTCTTGTATCTCTTTGTGGCGTTCTCTTGTATCATTCTGGCGTTGTCGTTTTTTTCCGTGGCTGCTGTCGTTCTCTCTGGCTGCTATTGCTTGCTGGCGTTGTTGTTTTCTCTGGCTGTTGTAACTCGGTGGCGTTGTTGTTTTTCTGGTTGCTAGTGTTCGGTGGCGTTGTTGTTTTCTCTGGCTGCTGTAGCTCGGTGGCGTTGTTGTTTCTCTGGCTGCTAGTGTTCGGTGGCGTCGTTGTTTTCTCTGGCTGCTGTAGCTCGGTGGCGTTGTTGTTTCTCTGGCTGCTAGTGTTCGGTGGCGTCGTTGTCTAATTTTGAAAGGGGATCGGAAGCGTCTGACCATGTTAACACCCCCTGCGCCCTAATGAAACCTGCGTCTATCTTTACTTACTTGCTAGTTTATTGATCTAACTTATTACTTAATGGAAATGTCAAAGAACCAAGGGCTTATGAACTAGGAAACATAAAAGAATAACAATCAGGCTCCAGCCTAGTATTAACCAAAACTTAAAGATCTCGAGATCGGCAGACTTTGGCCCGCCGCTCTCGCCCCTTTTCTGGGCCATCACCCTAACGCCTCCTGGGCGAAGGTGGTCGTTCCCTTGTTGTGAGGGACCGCTTCCTCACACTCCCTCCTTTCCTCGGGGAGGACGAGTCGAGACGTCGACCTGACCACTCCTATTGCGAGACACGCGGAAGCGTTGCCCCTCCTCGTCCACATCAGTCTCCGTCTACGGCTGACTTCCTCCATTGCTTCTACCCGGTCGATGATCCTTTGCGGTAGACGCCGGTCGGGCGTATCCACTCGCCAGTCCGCAGGTGCCTGGGGCCACTCCGACTCGGCCTGGACGGCCCCTGCTCCCGGGATTCCTTCGAACATGGCCATCAGTAGTCCCGCGGCCTGTCCTTCGAGCTCGAAAGAGAGGTCGCTCTCGTCGGCTTGCCCGTTCAAGGCTTCGCCCGAGTCGTCTGGCTTCTGCTCCTCGGGGATCTTGGTCGCCCCCTTCCTGTAGGCTTCGTCCGTGTCGCTAGAGAGGATGACGATCGGTGCCCTCTCTGACCCATCTCGCGGTATACGCCGAAGGGCCGGCGGCTTGGTGCCCGGACGAGACCCGAGGCCGTTGCCCTCCTCGTCGCTGGAACTCGATATTACGATGGTGGTGTGGTGCCTGTAGCGCTCCCCTGATACGGCCTGACGGCCCGTTGAAGTGGGTCTGCTCGTCTCTTCCGCGCTGGAGATGACGATGGGTGATGGGCTCCCGCTAGCGTCTCCTAGCGTGGCCTGACCGTCCGTTGAAGTGGGTCTGCTCGTCTCCTCTCCACTGGAGCTGGGGATGAGGATAGCCTTATCCCCTGCCAGGACGTACTGGATTTGGGTTCCCGCTCTGGAAGCGTGGCTCCGGTCGTTGGAGTCGGCAAGAAGCCTAAAGCTCGCGGCGGCCTGTGGATGCGCTGACGCGCTCGGTGACGACGATGCTGCCGGTGGGGTCATCCGTGATGACGCGTTTGGTGGTAGGGCCCGGGGTGATGGGGTCCTAGTAGACGACGTGTGTGTGGGCGCCATTCCCCTGGAGTGGCCTTCTCGTTGCCCCTCGGCTCTCGGAAGTGGGACGTTGTAGTTGAGTGCTCGTTTCATCGTGAAAGTCTGTGGACGAAGAACCCTCAAAAGATTAACCCCTGCCTATGACTTTTCCTACGTTTACCTAGCCTGCCTGATGGTGCAATTTACATTAGTGGGAACGGACTTAAAACTAATCCTGAAGGGGGATCTACGTGTAGCTTACGGCGTCGTATGATATTGTTTTTCTGCCCCTTCCGGGGGCAAGGGCGTTATGACGGCGCGCCGCCATAAGTGGTCCTTGCGAATTTGAATTTATCCGGATACCGGTAGCGCCGTCGGACCGGTTGCTTCCTCGTCGGTCACAGGTGGGCAGTCGTCAGGACCCCCGGCGTAATACGTCTTGAGGTCCGCCAGGCTGGCCGTCTTTAGTTGTCTTCCGTGGTGTTGTTGCAGGTGAACTATGTTGGGAGAGAGGAATTTAGTCACCGTGTACGGCCCCTCATACTTGGGAGCGAGCTTGGCGGCGAAATTATCCGTCGCCCGGGACAAGTGATGCTGTTTTAGTAGGACCAACTCTCCGATGTGCGGCCGCCATTCGCGTCTTCTGAGGTTGTAGGTCTTCTGTTGTGTCTGCGTAGCTCGTTGTGTGTTTTCCTGGACCACCTTGAAGATTTCCTTGAGTTGTGTTGCTTTGTCGTTGGCAGCTTCAGTCTCCTCCCCTGGTCCCGTGGTTACTTCATCGTAGAGTGCCCCTGGGAGTCGTGGTTCCCGGCCCAATACTAAGAAAGCTGGGCTGAATCCTGTGGTGTCGGAAGTACTCGTATTGATAGCTAGTTTTAGCTCTGGTAGCAGAATGTCCCATGTCCGCTGGTCTCCTTCGATGTACTGGGCGATCATCGTTTTAATGGTTCGGTTCGCCCGCTCGGTGGGATTTTGTTGCGGAGTATAAGGGGCCGTGTGCTCGAGCTCCATCCCGGCTAACTTGCAGAAGTTCCTGAAGGATCTATTGGTGAACTGAGTCCCGTTGTCACATACGAACTTTCGGGGTGTCCCGAACCGGCTCAAGATGTGTTCCCTGAAGGCTTTCTCCAGCTGAGCAGAGTTGGCTTTACGTATGGGTACCAGTTCCACCCATTTGCTGAAAGCATCGAAGAACGCGAGCAGCATAGTGTTGCCATGTTTGGACCGTGGCAGGGGTCCCACGAAGTCTGCACACAAGATATCGAAGGGGCCTTTGGCTTGGCGGGTATGCATGTATCCGGCGTGTTTCTTCTGGCTCACCTTGAACTTTTGGCACTTCTCGCAACGTTGGACGTACTTGGTCACATCCCTGTAGAGTCCTGGCCAGTAGTACCGTTGTGTCACACGGGTCGCTGTCTTCCGAATCCCGAGGTGCCCTGCCGCTGGGTGGTCATGGCACTCCTGGAGTACTCTTTGACGTCGGTCGCTATCTACGCAGAGCTTCCATTGTATGGGGTCTTCTCCCTCCGGGCGATAGCCTGATCGCCTGTAGATCTGTCCACTCTCGATGATGAACTCTGAACTCCTCTCTGGTTGTTCCTGGATCCGTTTCATCAGGCGGCGTAACCAAGGGCACGGGGTTGCAACCTCGTGAACTCGTTGCAACGTGTCTATCGGCTGGCGTGACAGTGCGTCCGCTACGACGTTTTGACCTTCGCGTCTATACGGGATGTCGAAGCGAAATTGCTGGAGTTCCAGCGCCCAGCGTGCGATACGTCCGGTCGGGTTGTTGATGGTGTTGAGCCATTTTAACGCTAAATGATCCGTGATTACATCGAAGTGATACCCCTTTGAGATAGCATCGTAGTTTCCTGATCGCCCAGACTATCGCCAAGCACTCCTTCTCCGTTGCAGAATAATTCTCCTCCGCTTTTAACAGGCGGCGACTGGCGTAGGCGATGACTCTCTCTTCTCCGGCGATTTGTTGAGTCAGTACGGCTCCGATACCGTAGGCGCTGGCGTCAGTCTGCAGGGTGAACTTTTCCGAGAAGTCGGGACAAGCTAACACTGGTGCTTGGGTCAGCTTCTCTTTTAGATCCTCGAATGCTCGCTGTTGCTCCTCCGTCCACTCCCAATTCGTGTCCTTTTTGAGAAGACTGGTCATGGGTTGGACCATCGTGGCAAAGTTGGGTACGAAACGTCAATACCACGAGGCCATTCCTATACAGCGCCTCAACTCCTTGATCGTGCCCGGAGGTGTCAACTTCTGTACCGCGGCTATCTTGTCGGGATCCGTGTGGATCCCTTTCTCGCTGATGACGTGTCCAAGGTAGACAATGCTTTTCTGAAAGAAACTGCATTTGTTCCTATTCAGACGGAGATTGGCCTTTCGTAAACGCCGGAATACCTCTCGTAGGTTTTCGACGTGCTCTTCCAATGTAGCCCCGATGGCGATAATGTCATCGAGATAAGCGAAGGCGTGAGGTTCCATGGCCGGCCCTATGACACTATCGAGTGCTCGTTGGAATGTTGCTGACGCGGAGTGAAGGCCGAACGGCATCACCGTCCATTGGAAAAGCCCTCTGCGTGGAACAGTAAACGCCATGTACTCCCTGCTTCCCTGGGCCATGGGGATCTGCCAATAGCCGTTCTTCAGGTCCAACGTTGAAATGTAGCTGGCATTGCGGAGTTTCTCGAGGATATGGTTTATCCTTGGTAGTGGATAGGCGTCGGGTATCGACCTGGCATTGAGTTGGCGGAAGTCCACGCACATCATCATCTCTCCCGTTTTCTTCTCCACGAGCAGAATGGGTGCGCTGTGGGGGCTCTTCGAAGGTTCAATTTGCCCGGCTCGCAAAAGTTCGTTTACCTGAGCGTCGATGATACTCTTCATCGCTGGGTTCTTTGGGAAGTACCGCTGTTTAATTGGTTTGTTGTCCCTTACGGTGATCGTGTGCTCGGCGAGGTGCGAGACTCCTGTTAGTCCTTCGAACTTGGCCAGTTCCTTTTCTAAGAATTCTGCGGCCCATAGTGTAGGGGCTTGTGTACAACCCGGGGATGGTTGTAGAGGCGAGATCTCCTCCAATTGGGATGCTGTGATGTGAGCCAGAATTACCTCGTTGAAGTCTTCCGGTATCACGGCTCGGAATGGGTTCCGCTCCCGTGCTATGACGGCGTCGGCGAGGGGTTCCAACCGGTAGTCTGGAGTTATGTCTCCACTACGATCGGCTGATCGCGGCGAGCCTCGCTGGTTCGCTTGGCTCGGTTCCCTGCGGCGTGTCAGAGTGAAGCTTCGTTGGTTTTCTTGTTGACGTCTGTTTGTCCCTACTGTTGCCGGCACTGGTTCCTGTTGACGCTGGTCGCTTCGTGGTTAGTCTTAGTTGGCGGGGGGTCGAATTGGTAGCTTTCGCTAGGTCTAGGGGAGGCGACTCCCGGTTTGACAAGCCGACCCTGGATTGATCCAACGGAGCCGCCGCTGTCTCTGCCGAAGTTCCTGATTCTTTGCATGGCGATGATTGAGATTTCCAGTTAGATGAGCTGGCCCTGGACGGCAGCTATCTCTGCCGAAGTCTGTTGTCGTTGCTTAGTTGACGAAGAAGATTCCCAGTTAGATGAGCTGGCCCTGGATTGATCCAGCGGAGTCACAGCTATTTCTGCCGAAATCGGTGATTCTTGGCGTGGCGATGATTGAGATTTCCAGTTAGATGAGCTGGCCCTGGACTGATCCAGCGGAGTCACAGCTATCTCTGCCGAAGTCTGTTGTCGTTGCTTGGTTGACGAAGAAGATTCCCAGTTAGACGAGCTGGCCCTGGATTGATCCAGCGGAGTCGCAACTATCTCTGCCGAAGTCTGTTGTCGTTGCTTGGTCGTTGAGGCAGATTTCCAGTTAGACGAGCTGGCCCTGGATTGATCCAGCGGAGTCGCAGCTATCTCTGCCGAAGTCTGTTGTCGTTGCTTAGTTGACGAAGAAGATTCCCAGTTAGACGAGCTGGCCCTGGATTGATCCAGCGTAGTCACAGCTATCTCTGCCGAAATCGGTGATTCTTGGCGTGGCGATGATTGAGATTTCCAGTTAGATGAGCTGGCCCTGGACTGATCCAACGGAGTCGCAGCTATCTCTGCCGAAGTCTGTTGTCGTTGCTTGGTCGTTGAGGCAGATTTCCAGTTAGACGAGCTGGCCCTGGATTGATCCAGCGGAGTCGCAGCTATCTCTGCCGAAGTCTGTTGTCGTTGCTTAGTTGACGAAGAAGATTCCCAGTTAGACGAGCTGGTCCTAGATTGATCCAGCGGAGTCACAGCTATCTCTGCCGAAATCGGTTGTCGATGCTTGCTCATTAGAGCCTGGTCAGGAACGAGGGGACTGGTCATGACGGAACTCATCATGGGTGCGATCTCCACCGTCCTAGCCGGGCTGGGTCTCCTTTGGAGGAGAGACGGAGTATTCTCGGCTTGGTCCTTGTGTCTCGTCTGATAGGTCTTAAGGATTGGTTCTGGGGCGGCTTGCGTAGTTGAAGTCGTGGGATCTGTTGTAGGCGTCGTTGTGGTGATTAGCGGATCGGCGAAGGTTATTGACCGCCGGTGCGGCAAGGCGGTGGTTTCGGGTCGACTGCGCGGTGGGTCCTGGCGTAGTTTTAGCTGCAAATAGGCTCGTCCGCAGTGGATCCTGGCTCGGATGCCACATGAAAAGTCGAGTCCCAAGATGATGTCGTCGAGGATGGTAGGCAATACTAAGAGAAATACCTGGGTTTCCAGTCGGTCGGGGCGTATCGTCGTTCTTATGGCCTGGGTGATTTCTTTCTTTGTTCCGTCTGCGAGGCAGATTCGAGTACTCACTGTCCGCCGGTTCTCTTGCGTCCCTATTTCTTCAGCCATCCGTTGGCTGACGAATGATCGAGTTGCGCCAGTGTCGAGGGTCGCTGAGAAGACCTTCCCATCGATGGTCACCAGCGCTGCGACCCTGCCCCAGTCATCCTCAATGGGTGGGGCTCTCCTGTTAATGGGTGCGCGTCTCCGTCCGGATCCCGGTCGAACGGAGACCCGACCCGTTTCCCGACTCATTCTTGCGGCAGCACTTGATCGTCCTGACGTCCCGGCGGCCACATTCCCAACAGAATAGCTTCTGCCGATTGGAACACGTGCTGCTGAAATGTCCATCTTCGCCGCAGTTCCGACAGGCCCGTCGCACATCTATTGGTCGTTCCTCCTCTTGACTTACCACTCGGTTCGCGACGTCTGGTTTCTCGGGTTCTGGGGTGCGTTGGGACGTTGTTCCGTTGTCTGAAAACTGGGTCCGGATCCTGCTGTCCGGCGCCGATCCGGTAGTGCGCGGCGCGTCACGGTCCCTGGCGGTCTCGTATACGGATACTAGCTGTGTCAGCTCCGTGAGGGATCGAAAGTCCTGGTACTCCGAACGAAGGTTCTCGTAAATCCTATCCAGTTCCTGATCCTCAGTGTATCTGGCTCGCTGCATCATCAAACGTAGGTCGATCATATAATCCCTGGAGAATTCCTTGGGTCTCTGCTGCCGGCTTCGGATTGTGTCCTCCAGACGTTGGAAATACCGTGGAGGCAAGAAGAACTCCAGGAATTCCTTGCGGAAGTCTGTCCAGTTCTGGCCCTGCATGTGAAAAGTCCTGAACCAGCCCTCGACTTTTCCTGTCAGGAGACCTGATATGGCCCGCGGCAGTTGTTCAGGGCTGCCTCCATACGACTCTACGCGTTCCTCGAGTCGCTCGATGAATGCTAACGGGTCGGTGTGGCCGTCGAAGGCGAGTCCCCAGTTACGGAGCTTGTCTGCCAGTAGGGAGTACGAAATTTCTTCGTAACCGGGGCGTGAGGCTCGCTGACTCTGGCGGAAGCCAGACTGGTGATGGTTGTGCGTAGTCGGACGTCCACTTTCGGCGCCTTGTGGCCCAACGGCACCGTGTCCTGGGCGTCGAGGCATATCATATGGTTCCGTGATGATCACCTGCAAGGGCTCTCGGATAGGGTTTTGTTGATAGTGCCCTTCTTCGACCTGCGGTTCGGTCGTAGCGACGCGTTGTCCTGTGACGTTGGTACTTGGTAATTGGGCTGCGGTAGGATATTCCGGGATCGTTAACCGGCATTGACCCGGAGATGGACGTAGTGACTCCTGGTCCTCAGTGGCCTGCGCTACGCCTCCTGTCTCTTCCTGGCGTCCAGGTGATTTGGGTGCTGTCGCCCGGGTGGTCCTTGCTGGTTCGGGGATCGCCAACAAGGGTTGCTTCTCTTCGACGCTCGCTGCCTCTTTCACTATCCCTCCAGCTCCTGGAGACACGGCCGGGCTCCTTGGGCTGGGAATATTGCTGAAGTGGGCGTCCAATTCCTCGATCCTTGCCTGCACGGTTTCGGAATGGTCACCTCGGGATATGAACCCGGCGATGCGGCAGCGCAGTTCTTCCACAGTTCCTGAGTCCTGGAGTCCGAATTCCCGGGCCAAGCCCTGCAATTCGTCCTTTCGGCGATAGGATATCCAACGAGCGCCCATCCTGGTCCTTGAAACTCGGATAAGCCTCCCAAAGGCTGCCAGGCACGGTTAAAGCTGGTGCTGATCCTTGATAGGATATCCTGTGCGGATACGGTGACGGTTGGTTCAAGCGGCTAGTCTGCGTTGGCTCCTATGGATGGATATCGCGATGGACTACGGCGTCAATTGGTCCTGCGAAAGGATTCACTGTATGGTGGCGTTCGCTCCTGTGTAATCGTAGAGTGACCAGTTACGGTTGATCCTGCGGCAGGATACGCAACGCGGTGGTGGTACACTAGATCCTGGTATAGGACACGGGTCGTAATAAGGATACTCGCGGCGGGGCACTTTTAGATGGGTCGCGGCGAGGGATCGATCTTGGCTAATTTTTTGTTTTACTTGTTTTTTGTCTGAACTTGACTTTTCTTTAATTCTCCGATGTTATCGCGGCGAGGGTCTGAACTTGACTCCTCTTTAATTCTCCGATGTTATCGAGGCGAGGATCTGAACTTGACTCTTCTTTAATTCTCCGATGTTATCGCGGCGAGGGTCTGAACTTGACTCCCTGATCCCAGCTTGAGCTCCGCCTTATATAGTCTCTCGGCCCGGTTATGGGCGGACTCCTCTGCCGCCGCGCGGTCGTGGCGTTCCTCCCGCCTCGACGTCGCTGCTACCCTCCTGGGCGCCGTCCTCTACCGCCGACGCTTGATCGACTGCGTGCCTGTGGTCGTGTCGCCGCTGCCCAGCGATCCGACATTCGTGGTTGTCGCCGCTGCTGCGCCGTTGGCGCTTACGTAGCCGTGTCGCTGCGCGTCTCTCCTGAGCGCCTCTCTTTGCTGCGGCCGCTCTGTCTCCCTGTCGCCAAACTACGCCGATGCGTCCGTTAATGAAAAGACAGAGTACCGTTGGCTGTGTTCTCCAGCGCCGACTGCCGTCTCTCTTTCGCACGCGTCTCTACTGGTGCGTGGTTGCCAATTTTCACCGACATGCCCGTTACTGATGCCGGCAGCCGCGTGTCTTCGGACAACCGTTAGCAAATCCGCTTGGCGTCACTTGCCGTCCCTTTTCCACCCACGTGCCTGCGGATGCGAGGTTGCCAATTTTCGCAACGCGTGAGGGACGCGGGTCGACGCTGTTGCTAGGGAAAGGAAAGGGAACCAGCCTTAGCAGTACTTGAGTCGGAGGGTCAAAGATGCGGTGCACTCTGCTGCTGCTAATTGATTTTATTCCCATGGTTACTGCTGTTCCGCTCCTAATATAATGCAAAAAATTATAACGGGTTCTTTCCGAGACGGACGACGGGATCGCTTGCTCTGCTTTCTCTGCTGATATAAGGGGTGGTGACGGGTCGGTTTCCACCGTGAGGAAGCTGAGGCTTGTGCCTCACGGCACTGATCGGTGAAAATCTTTATCCCTTCACCCGCTCTACTCTTATTCCTGATCCTACCTCGCCGGTCCCTGCTGGGGCGCCATCTGTAAGGAAGTTCCTGTCTAGTGGCCGGGGTGACCACTTGACCGGCACGCGTCAAAATCAATCCTCTGCCTGACCTCTGCTTCCAGCCTCTGCCGGCGCTTCGGCTCTGTCGCATCGGCTCGCCTACGCCGCTACAAGTGCGTAAGAGATAGCGCGATCGATCACTCGCCTTAGCGTCCCTCTTTTTAGGTATTCGGTGGTAGTTTTGCCGTTTTGTCGTCTCGCGGATTACCGTTACGTGGGTGACAGCGAGAACGGCGATCGGGATGCTCTGCTCTCTTTCCGTTGACTCTCGGCTCTCTTCGTGTCGTTCTCTTGTATCTCTTTGTGGCGTTCTCTTGTATCATTCTGGCGTTGTCGTTTTTTTCCGTGGCTGCTGTCGTTCTCTCTGGCTGCTATTGCTTGCTGGCGTTGTTGTTTTCTCTGGCTGTTGTAACTCGGTGGCGTTGTTGTTTCTCTGGTTGCTAGTGTTCGGTGGCGTTGTTGTTTTCTCTGGCTGCTGTAGCTCGGTGGCGTTGTTGTTTCTCTGGCTGCTAGTGTTCGGTGGCGTCGTTGTTTTCTCTGGCTAATGAAACCTGCGTCTATCTTTACTTACTTGCTAGTTTATTGATCTAACTTATTACTTAATGGAAATGTCAAAGAAACAAGGGCTTATGAACTAAGAAACATAAAAGAATAACAATCAGGCTCCAGCCTAGTATTAACCAAAACTTAAAGATCTCGAGATCGGCAGACTTTGGCCCGCCGCTCTCGCCCCTTTTCTGGGCCATCACCCTAACGCCTCCTGGGTGAAGGTGGTCGTTCCCTTGTTTTGAGGGACCGCTTCTTCGCAATACATGGTCACTGCAATGTATTGTTAATGGTGATACCAAGATTAGGAGCTTGATCCATGTATGAAATTGCATATTATTGAGCGATAACTTAGGCGGTTTTTCGGTATCCAGCAACTTTTTATACTTAGATTAAAAAATGTTTAGTGACAAGCCATTATATTTACCCGATTTACTAACATTCGACACTTCAATATTACATAAAGTTACACCCGCATTTATTCTACCAGACGGACAACTAACATACAGTTAGATATCATCGGCATACATATGTATGAACATTACAGCTGGACATCGTTTCTGGAAGATCATTAACATGTAAAGCGATCAGAAGTAGACCAACCATAAAACCTTGGGCTTTTCCACGTCTAATACATAGGTAGAAATTATGATCGTGCCCTGTCAACTATCACGCTTTTCTTATTCCATTTAGATAAACAAAATAAGTGTTTGTGAGGGAGTGGTCCCTCACAATATAGAACACAACCACCTTCACCCCAGGAGGGTGCAACGGTGATGGCCCAGAAAAAGCGCGAGACGAAGCTGGCCGAAGTCCGCCGATAATTAATTTTTCAAGCTTAGGCTGAAGCCTAACGTTATTATGTTTTGTTTTTGATTTTTTAGTGCATAATTTTCCCTGTATTATATTTTTATATTTTCCTTATTAGTAAGTTATGCTTAAATATATTAGCAAGTACAACGCAGGTTTCATTAGGGTGGAGTCAGGTCGGGAAGGGGTATAATTCCAGGCGAACGCTTCAAATCTCCTTCCAAAAGCAATCAACGACGCCCACGGCCATAACAAAGAGAGCAACAGCAGCGACAGATAACAAAGAAAACAACAGCAACAGCACATAACCAAGAAAACGATATCAGCAGCGGATTCAAATCGAAAGAGAGCCCGACGGTAGTAGGAGCTCGAAGTAAAGATGATCCCGATCGCTACTCTTGCTTTCGTGCCCACACGACGGTAGTAAGGTCGGCAGAGACTTTAAGCTACAAAACTACCGAGGCACCGACGGGCCAGTTTCCCGGGAGCGCTTAACTAGTCACTGGCCTAGTCAAGGGCTAGGCGAAGCTGTTGTATCAGAGAAATACACTGGAAGGGACACATGAGTAGCCCATGCCTAGCCCGCACGGTCTAATGACAGGGTCGGGAAAGACAGATGCAAAGAAATACCACTGCTAGCAGTGCTTAGCTGGGTTGCCTAGCCCATGGTTGACCCTCGCTGTTGCAAAGGAATGCTAGTGATAGCCCATGATAGACCAACGTTGATGCAAAGCAAGCCAGTGATACATAAGCAGGAAAGAGAGAAAGAGATGGCGGTTCGTTGGTCGCAAAAAAAAAGACGGTATGAGAATAGTAATTCCACGAAACGACATGCCGTTACATGTAAGATCTAGTGAATTTGTTTGTGAAATTTTTATTCTTTTTCTGCCGTCTTCTTCTTCGAGTACGTGCATTAATGTTTTAATTTTAAAGCGAGTGGAAACTTCTGGAGATAAGTAAAAGAATTTAATAAACTCAATTAAGTAAAATGATATCTATAGGTTATCTATGTATGTACATATAAGATATTCGTATTAACAAACTGTGCTTAGTTTAATGAAAAAGTTGTGAAATATTTTTGAGGCTGCGCAGGACATTTTTTGGATGGGTTGCTTGTCAAGAAGTGCCTGAAGTCCCTCGAACATTTGTACACCGCAATCATTGGTAAGTAATAATCCAATTTTAAATAACAATATTTAAAATATATCTTAAATTATATTTTCAGCATCAATTTAAATGAGAGAGCTAGGACCGAGGATCTACCAACTGCGCCGTGCTTTGCACCTCCTGAAAAAACGGATGATCTCCGAAAACAATAAAAATAAATCAAGCAGTTCATTTATTATAGTTAATAGATATTAAGTAATAGATTTAGGCCATGAAGGCATTTATTTTTTTATTTTATTATATACTATTTTTTTTTGCTATTGAAGCTTTGTTATTTTTTTGCGGTTTTTTTTAGTTATAAATAATAGAAATAGAAAATGAAACAAAAAGTTTTTTGTTGAGCCTATACCATTTTCCTAGCCTACTCATGGTCTAGTCCACTTGGACTAGTCCATAATCTGGTCTCTAACGAACTAGTCGTTACCAGCACATGGACTGCAGCCTAGCCGTGGACTGGTCTATGGAACATGGACTGGTCTCCGCAGCCTAGTCACGGAATAGACAACGTTGATGCAAGGCCTGCCGATACATCAACCCCAATGACATACAATGGAAAAATGGTATATGATTTTACATGGGGTCGGGCTAATCTGGGAATCAGTGCTGGACCATAAGTTCGCCTCCCGCATACCAGAAACCAGGCAGCCGTAGAGATGTCAGGTCCCCGTGGCATCGACTTCGTCCGGAAAAGTGAACCAAGGAAGCGACCATCAGGAACGGGTAACAACGGGCAGCAGAAGTGAAACTACGAGAGGAGAAAACAGTAGCGGAGGAGCACAACAATTCTAACCCTCCAACTCTGGTACAGCGGGGGCTGGCTTGCTTTCTTCACCCCCTAACAACAGCATCAACGCCCGCCACCCGCGCATCACGAAAATTGGCAACCACGCACCCTCAGACACGTGCGTCAGAAAGAGACAGGTGACGCTACGAAAATTCGCCAACGGTACTCCAAAGACATGCGGCCAGCCGTCATCGATAACGGACGCGTTGTTGTAGTTCGGCAACAAGGCGACCGCATGTGAGTGGGGCGACAGGGCGGCCGCCGCAATCACAGACGCTCAGGAGAAACGGGTAGCGACACGGCTACATACGCGCCGACGGCCCAGCGGCGCGACAATGACAAGTGTCCGTTCGTAGGGCAGCGACGACACGACTACAGGCACACGGCCGATTTAGCGTCGACGACAAGGAGGTTTGCCGAGGATGGGAAGAGTGACGACAAGGAGGTACGACGATACGCAACAGGTGAACGGACAGCCGCATCGTGGCGGCAAAGAAGGGCGCCCCGGAGGGAAGCGACGACGTGGCCAGAGAAGAGCGCCATGATCGCGCGGCGACAGAGCTGACGGGAGAACACTCTGCCCCGAAGCTGAACCAAATGTCATATAAGGCGGAACTTAAGCGGAGATCGGGACAGTCACGCTCGAGCCTTCGTCGCGGCCAAACCAAAAGTAATATCGGAGCAAATCCCAGTGGAGTATGCGAATAATCAGTGCATATAAAACCAATTTATCCATTATCAAATACCCTGTCACGATTATCCTTGTCGCGCCCAAAGACCTATAACAGGATTCTTCGAACCACTACTGTGTCTCGTATTCTTTCGCAGAATCAACCGCAACCGATCTCGATATCTTTTTCTAGGATCAACCGCCACCGCCGCCGCATTACATATAATTTTGGAGGATCACTCGTTGCCCTAGCCGCATATCCGGTTGTAGGACCAACTGCCACCGTACCTACGTCGCGTATCCTTGTAGGAGTATCTGAGTTTCAAGGACCAACATGGGTACCCGTTGGATATCCTATGGACGAACTCCAGAGCTTGGCTCGGGAATTCCAACTTGAGGATACGGGAACTGTAGAGAAACTTCGTGGCCGCGTCGCCGGGTTCATATCTTGCGGTGGCCACCCAGAAAACGTGCAGGCAAGGATCGAGGAATTGGAAGCTCATTTCGGCAACATTCCTAGCCGAAAGAACCCAGCCGTGTCTGAAGGAGCCGGAGGAATAGCGAAAGAGGAGTCGAGTGACGAAGAAAAGCCATCCCTGTTGGTGATCCCCAGATAAAACCACCCGAATGACAGGCCCAAGTCACCCGTTAGATACAGGTTCCGTACCACAGGTCACTGAAAATCAGGAGTCACAGCGTCCATCCCAGGGTCAGCGCCGGCTGACGATTTCAGAATTCCCTACCGTAATCCATGAACCAGGAACCAATACCACAGGACACTACGCCGTGGCCGCCGAAAATCAAAGCACTTATCAACCACACTCTCTTCAGGAACCCTTACAGGTGATCATACCGGAGCCGGATGGTTCAGGACATTTCACACGCAGGGCCAGAACTGGACCGACTTTCGCTAAGAATTCCTAGAGTTTTTCTTGCCTCCGCGATATTTCCAACGTCTGGAGGACACAATCTGGATCAATCCAGGGCAAATTTGTCGAACCGGAAGTTACCTTCCACAGCCAATACTGATGGTGGAAAGCGGAATTTCTGTGGGCAACACCAGCTACGCGAACAACTAGAGGGAAGGGGAAGACACCAGTTCCGAGGCCGACTCGAGAGTAGGGAGAGCGCTGTAGTCAGGTCGAGGATTCCCTGGAAGACAGTGCAGCAGACACCATTGACGATGAACAGGAGTTGGAAGCGGCGTAGAAGGCGGACGAAGAAATCATGGACGAAAGAAAACCTAGTGAGGCCTCCTATTAGCTACGCGCCGCAAACCCCGTCATACAGTACAATGGGATGGATGCAAGATTGACTGGCCGTAGAACTACGAGGTCGACTGTTGCACACCAGAATCCAGCGTCGGTAGCGATGGATGGACTCGAGTCGTACCCGAGCCATGGATTCCTAGTCCTCCCGAGACTCCGGGACCACACTCTTCAAAGAGAAAAGTTGTCAGCGTCTTCAGTGACGAAATCGAGGGTTAAAATGGAGCTTCGCGGGAGATCACGCCGGTAGTCCAACCAGCCAGGATGCGCAACCTCCCTAACGAAGGAGTTATATCGCTTTGTTCCAGCGACGACGACGAAGCACATTTTTTTATACTCGGTACTCGAAGAGTATAGGGGTATATTAGATTTGTGGTGATAACGGTTGTTTGTAACGCCCGGCCCCATAAAGTATATATATTCTTGATCAGTATCAATAGCCGAGTCGATATATCCATGTCTGTCTGTCCGTCTTCATTAACGCCTATATCTCAGAGACTATTGTAGCTAGAGCAACCAATTTTTGTATCCAGTCTCCTATGTGATCACACTACTCCAAATTTATTTCAAAAGTTTTCCTTTTAGCTTTAATCTAGTACCATACTGCGTTCGTTTGATAGCTACTAAATAATTAACCTGATACTGTCTGTCTTCTTTCCTGTTTGAATCAAAACCCCTTTTGTTTTCCTGCTGTATCCGTGTGATGTTCTCAACTACTTCCTTTCTGATCTTTTCTCTCTCTTTATCAAACTCTTCGATAAGCGATTGCTCCAATATTTCTATTATGTTCAGTTCAATTGGTTCACGATTGTCTAGTCCAGTCAATATCTTAAAAGGAGTTACCTTTGTACTTTGTGGCTCAACACTGTTTATCATTTGCTGTACTTTTCCTAGATGCTTGTACCAATTACCGGAATTACCCTGACAAAACTTCGACAACATAGGTACTACTATCTTGTGCATCCTTTCGACTTGCCCATTCCCACGTGGAACTCCTGTGGCAATCATTAAATGCTGAATTTTCTGCCTCTCGCAATACTCTCGAAACAAAGTAGACGTAAATGCTGCACCTCTATCTGTCACTACGCGGATTACTTGAAAACTAAAACTAGTTGCTTGAATTTCCAAACACTTAACGACTTCTTCAACGCCTGTACTACGTGTAGAATGTAACCAAACAAACTTAGAAAACCCATCAACGACAACCAGTATGTAATTGTACTGCTTTTTAGTCATCTCCATTGGTCCAACGTGATATTGGTTGCAAATAACCTTCACGTTAGCCCTTCTTTTCATTAACTATGATACACTTGACGCAACTATTTACTACACACGATACCTTATCTTTCAATTTTGGAATAAAATACGACTTTTCAATTATTTCTTGTGTCTTTTTCGCCGAAAAATGCCCTTGCTTATGTGCTATCGATATAATCTCATTTTCCAACTGAGCTGGTACTACAATGAGCTCTTTATCTGGATCCTTAAAAAATATCTGATTCTGAATATAATAATCCTCATAATCCTTGACCTCCACAATACCTTTAACGGCTTTCACCCAATCGTCGGTTAGCTGAGCCTCTTTTAAACGATGAACTATAGTTTCAGTCAACATATAACTAGCTACACGACTTAACGCGTCAACGTGCCTCATCTTCGTCCCTAAGCGGTGTTCAATAACATAATTGAAATCTTGTAGGTACATAGCTCAACGTGCTACTCTTAAAGGAACATCTTTCTTTTTCATGGTCATTGTAAATGCATTACAATCTGTGACAATTTTGAATATAATACCTAAACGTATACTCGCCATTTCACTAAAGCTTCGATAATTGCCAGAACCTCGAGATCATAAGCAGGGTATTTCTCTTCACATGGCTTAGTCCTGCGACTCATATATTGAACTGGGTGGAATTGGCTGTCTTCCAAACTCTTTTGTAACAACACGGCTCCATATCCCCATTTCGATGCATCAGTGTGGATTTCTGTCTCCAATTTCGGATTAAACATTACTAAAACAGGCCTACTAGTCAATGCTACTTTCAATTGTTCAAACGCAACTTGATGGATCTCCTTAAATTCAAAGTTAACATCCTTCCGCAAAAGATCTGTCAACGGTTTTGCAATAGCAGCATAACCCTCAATAAACCTTCGAAAATAAGACGTCAATCCAATGAAACGTTGTATTGCCTTCTTATCAACTGGCAATGGGAATTTCTCGACCGCTCTCGTTTTTTCATCACTTGGTTTTATCGTGTTATTTTCTACCACATACCCTAGGAAACTAACTTTCTGTTGCAACAGCTGACACTTGCTCCAATTTATACAAAGTCCATTTAGTTCTGAGACCTTCAACACTTTTCTGAGCTTTAACAGACCCTCTTCTATATCTTGACTCCAAATAATAACGTCATCCATATAGACTGCTGCTTCGTTATTCTTTACCACATCTCTCAACACTGCTATTATAAATCTTGTAAATACCGCTGGGGAGTTTGAAATTCCGAATGGTACAAATAAAAATTCGAACTGATCATTTTGAGTCACAAAAGACGTATATTTTTGAGACTCCACTTCTACTGGCACATGGAAAAAACCATTTGTTAAATCCAATGTCGTGAAGTACTTTGCACCTTGCAGTTTCTCCAATACTGTATCCATATGTGCCATGGGAAAGTTATCACGAATTATTTTCTCGTTTAGCTTTCGGTAGTCACAGCACAATCGCTTGCTACCATTCTTTTTGGATACCAACACTACTGGCGATGCATATTCTGATGTACTTGGCTTTATAATCTTCTCATCTAACCACTCTTCCACTTGCTTGTCTACAATTTCCTGTTCACACAGCGATAAACGTCTTGGATTCTGAAAAACTGGCATTTCATCCACTAAAACCATTTTCATTTTAATCGGTGCTTCAACATTTCTCTGAGGCTGGTATTCTTTTACCATATTCCTAACATCTCTGGCATGCGCCTCACTGAGATGCGAAAAATCAATAGTAGACTTCTTCTCAACTTCGTCAATGCTTGACATGCAAATGCCTCTAAACTCATTACACAATTCCATACATGAGGACGATGCTACCTTATCCGATTTTTTATCTTTATCCTCCTCACACACTCTACGAACAAATTTTGTTCCTGTCTTGGAAACTTGCATATCAACATGATTTAGAATAGTCCTTCCTAAAATGGCTTCAAAAACAATATCCTCGTCTGGAATGACATGAAACTCTACCTCCATTTCAATATCATCAACTTTCACTGGTATCGAAAAGCTACCAAACGTTACAACTTGACTATCTCCAATACCTGTTAAACATTTCTCACGACCTATCAGTTCAAGATTTCCGAATTTCAAGAATAAACCTCTATGAATTAAACATAAATCTGCTCCTGTGTCAATTAAACCTTGAAATACAAAATTACCATGCTTTATATCTTTTATTTCCAAACCTGATGGAGTAAAAATACCTGTCGGCTTAACAACGACGTCCTTATCTCGAATAATATTCGTATTCGCTTTTCTTGTCCAGTCTCGACCTTGACATTACAGTTTGCAGCACGGTGCCCTGGTTGGCCACATTTGAAACAACAAAAATCATTCTTAGGACAATCTTTCCTCAGATGCGATTTGTCTCCACACTTAAAACATTTCTTGAAATTTTCTGCTGTCGACCCTTTCACCGAACCCTCACTTTTGTTACCCTGCGACCACTTATTGTTCATTGGCTTGGATCCGCCTCTTGCTTTCTGGTACACGTCGATCTCAAATTTAAGCTCCTTTATGTTTCTAGCTTGGTACAACGTTGCCTTATTTGCCCTAGCGTCTGGGATACCATCCACAAAATATTCGATTTAACTCTAATGATCTAGTTTAATTGGCTTGGCTATCTCCATCAACGCATACAAAAACTCATGCAACGACTCTCCTTTTTTCTGCTGACGTTTCTGTAACATTCTATGCACTTCAACAGATGACAAATTTACGCTAAACTCCTCCAACAGAGCTGTCTTTAACGAATGCCAGTTACGAACATCACGCAAACTACGAACAAACGATTTTGCGGCACCAGCCAACAGCTGTTTGGCATAAATGAATAATTGCAATTGACTCCACTGAACAGTAACCGCGCACTCCTCTAATTCCTCTATTCATTGATTAATGTCGGGGTTATTAGAACCAGAAAAATGCGACACGCTACCTTCTACGTCTTTTAGAGTGAACCATGGTTTATTCTCTGTCAGCCGCGTACATTGTTGAACTGCTACGGTATCGTCTATAGCTGTGGTTACAGACTCATTCTCTGACTCTTCTTCTTCCTCAACTTGAAACCCGAAATGAACTAAGAGTCTATCTTGCAACTCGCGCTTTCGTCCCGCCGTCTGCAACGCGAGCACTCTTAACTTCTCTCGCAAATCTGCAACTGTCAGTGTCATGATCTCCTCAACTAGCATCGTGACGATTTAAATACAAATTATATGATATTTTATATCTAGGAAAATGTTATGAATTACTGTTAACAATCTACTATGTTAACCAACTCTTATTTCGCCTTTACCGCCGTCTCTGTTAACGATCGCTTCTCTGTTAACACTCACCTCACCCAACTATTGATTTACCCTTGTTAACTCTCGCTTCCGTGCAGAACCTTCTAGACTCCAAATTCGACGCACACATCCAGATCTCGCTTGCCTGTCGATGTCGCTGTTGTCGTCCTCTCTTTGTTGCCTTGCCTTGTTCTCGCTGTTCGCCGTTAACTCCTGGTTGCTTCTCGAATCGTCTTTGCTTCTGCTCACTTATACAGGCGCGCTCAGATGGTCGTCTCTTTGCCGCTTGTCTCTTCTTGTAGCTGTAGCCTCTCTCAGACGTAATAGACAATAACAAAACCAATGTTCTTTGTCGCTTCTGCTCTCTTTGGAACGAACGCGCGCTTAGATTGTCGTCTCCGTGCCGTTTGTCTCCTTGTAGCTCTAGCCTCTCAGACGCAATGCACAACAACAACAATAGTTTTAGATTTTGCTGTGTTTGCTGCCGTCTACCGTTACTTTTCGCTGCTCTCTTTGGAACGAACGCGCTCAGATTGTCGTCTCCGTGCCGTTTGTCTCCTTGTAGCTCTAGTCTCTCAGACGCAATGCACAACAACAACAATGGTTTCAGATTTTGCTGTGTTTGCTGCCGTCTACCGTTACTTTTCGCTGCTCTCTTTGGAACGAACGCGCTCAGATTGTCGTCTCCGTGCCGTTTGTCTCCCTCTAGATCCAGCCTTTCCAGGTCGTCTCTTTGCCGCTTGTCTCTTCTTGTAGCTGTAGCCTCTCTCAGACGTAATAGACAATAACAAAACCAATGTTCTTTGTCGCTTCTGCTCTCTTTGGAACGAACGCGCGCTTAGATTGTCGTCTCCGTGCCGTTTGTCTCCTTGTAGCTCTAGCCTCTCAGACGCAATGCACAACAACAACAATAGTTTTAGATTTTGCTGTGTTTGCTGCCGTCTACCGTTACTTTTCGCTGCTCTCTTTGGAACGAACGCGCTCAGATTGTCGTCTCCGTGCCGTTTGTCTCCTTGTAGCTCTAGTCTCTCAGACGCAATGCACAACAACAACAATGGTTTCAGATTTTGCTGTGTTTGCTGCCGTCTACCGTTACTTTTCGCTGCTCTCTTTGGAACGAACGCGCTCAGATTGTCGTCTCCGTGCCGTTTGTCTCCCTCTAGATCCAGCCTTTCCGACGCTTCTCGTGCTTTTTGAATATCTGCCAACACTAATGCTTCTTCTTGACAACTGATGTTTTGTCCCTCTCGCACTTGCAGGCCAGACTCCGTTTCAATTTCGCACAGCCGCCGATCTTCAGTCCACGCAGTCTCTTGTTCGCCAAATTTCGTCGAGTACATGTACACAGTCACAAATTTTGGTGTTGTTGTCTTGGGCTTTTTCTCGGACGAGCCCCCAATTTGTGGTTACTTTATATTGCTTACCAACCAGCAATAGATATTCTTTATTGAATATCTTAATATTAATTAGCTCCAAGTTTACATTTGTGTCACTTATGTTCATGTATAATTATGCGCTTGTACTTTTGATGCGTGGCTGAACAGAGCTGAGTACCGACTGATCTTTCCTTCTTCTTTCGGCTCTCTCAGAGCTGATGGCCGCTGAATGCAGACGACGTGACAAAACTACAGCCGCTTCGTGTCTCTCTCTTTCCTTCATTTCCTACATGTATATAGTCACAATGAAGAAAACCATTTCGAAAGTCATCGTTCCCTCTCGCTCTCTCTCACACGCGACCCCGTCTGCTTTGCCCATTCGTCTTTTTTGACGCCTAGTTCTCAGGCACTATAAGAGCTAGAGCAACCAAACTTTCTATCCAAACTCCTGTGATATCAGCGGGTATCCGAAGGCAGCCGAAGGTCCGAGGCAGAAAGTGACATCAACAATGACAGAGATACAGCGTCAAGACGAGTAGAGGAGAGAGCAACAGCAGTGGCAACAGGAGAAAGACAAAAAAAACAGAGGATCGCCGCCCTCTTTCTCATCGGGAGTTAGAATTCTATTAAAATCAGGGTTATTCTCTCTACTTATACCCCCGCAAGTCATACCCGAATATTTTTCCCCCACTTCTGCGATCAACGTTCGGCGGCGTGGTCACATTCTGTTGTGATCCGGCTCTATTAATCCCTGTAGAAATCCCATTCCCCGAAGGGACTTTGGTGAGTGATACCGTAGCGGGAAAGCTTAAGGCTGGTGCGGTATCCGTGGACGGAATTCCTCTTCCCCATCCTCATCCGTAGTATCGCCCCATAGTTCGTGGTAACACTTTGTCCCACATTCTCCTCATGGTTCAGCCGGGTGTTCTTCCTAATCGCCAGCCCCTTTCACCCGATCACCCGCGTCAACGGCTCGAGTGCCGCGTGGCAGTTTACCCTTTCTGCACTTTTCCCTCGTGCGATTAACATATCTCTCCAGGACCCACCATACAAATTTGCAGTATCGGGACCGGATCCTGGCGAAACTGAGAAGCTGTACCGCGACCACTAGGCAGGAACTTACTTACATAATATAGGAGTGTTAACAAAGTTAAAGAGTATCTGCAACTTTGTACATAAGATATTGTGATCTATCGTGTCAAATCCAGTACTTAATTGTACTCAGAATTGTATCAGTACTGTCGTCTAGTTTCTCTCTAAAATGTTCATGGCAATGACAGTAGTGCAGTATCTAGGTTTACGGAAGCCCGATTGTTAGTTTGTTTCGCCATAAGATTATAAGCCTTTGATAAAAAGGTCAGAATACATATTGGTCTGTATTCATCCTCTGCCTTAAGAACAAGGTTCATTTTGGTCAATTTGCAAAGTTTGGGGAAACCCGAACATTCCGAGGGAAGCGCAATGTTGCATATGTACATAACAGCGAACGGCTTGGCGTGATTGCAAAAAAAATCATACACAAAAATAGCCGAATAATCATGTCATTCGGCTCAACTGATCAAACATTCATATGTACACGAACTCAGTTTTGATTTAAATTCACTCTAATGATCTCATATTTTTTCTCTCACTGAGTTTATTCATGCTCAATGAGCAAACAATCATTTGGGCGTATGCTCATTCGGCTGAGTAAATCAAGAAAAATGTGAATTTTGCAGATCTCTGGTACATATATTCGTTATATAATTAATTAGCTTGGGGATAATTTTAATACAATTCCTAAATTTTTCGTGTTCCCAAGATTTAAAATTAAGGAAATATTCATGACGCTTGATATATATACATAGTGCATTGCCAACGGTTCATGGTTTATGACATCGGAAGATTTTCCAAATACATGCAACATTTTATTAAACAGAAAAATACAGAATATCGCTGTTCGGCGCATTTAAAAAAGGCATACGCTATCGAAAACGGCGCTCGGCACAAAAATAACATCGGTGCTACATTTAATCTACCATTGAAAGCTGGCAAGCAAGCTAATAAATCGAATCGTGGCCGTAAAGCATGAAATCTTGTATATTGGCATATCCATAAGTTGTTAGTGAGCTAGAAAGCTGTTAGAAAGGCTGAGCTGTTAGAAAGGCTGAGAAAAAGAGAGGAAAAATAGGCAACGTCCCCTTGGTGTCGGCAGCTGTGCGTTGGAGGAGGCGGTGCTCTCTCTCTCGTTTATCTTCGCGTTGATGACGGCCTCGGTGCTCACTACTGCTGATTTCTGCTCTCTCTGGTGTTCTTCCGTTGATCCCGCTGATGCCAGTCTCTGCTGCCTGATGGTGATAATCATACTGGTTCCCGTGAACCCCCCAGCGATCACATCACTGTTCATTTCGGAATTAGGCTTATATGTTGTGAAGGGTATGTTCCTTCACTAATCCATATAATAATACAATATAATCAAACTAATTTTTTTTTTGTACCACGACCCAGTGTTCTGCCCCCAACCCACAATGCCCATTCTCAATTTATTTTGTTGCGGTCAGGTCAATATGTCAATGGGCTAAAAAAAAAAAATCACAAATTTCGTTCTAGCAGCCATCCATACAAAAACATATACCCAAACTACGTGAGAATACATGTGTACCCATATATTAAAATACGCTGAAGCAAAATAAAAAAAGAAACGAGAGAGAACGTTGTGAGCCTCGGCAATGGCCGCGGCTCTACTTTATACCCGGTACTCAGTCAGTATATACGTATTTATGTATACATATGAGCTTACGATTTATTTAATTAATTATATGAACCGTATGCTGTATTTTTATATTTTAGAAGTTATCTGTTTCCATTTTTATTTACATATAATTTTTACTTCGGCTGCTACATTTTTACATACACATGCACATACAAGAGACATGGAAGTGTGTGCGAGAGAGAGAGGGAATCGCTTGGCTCTCGTTGGGTGGCCACTGAAATTTAATTTGTTCCTTCTGGCTATAATAATGATCCGATATGTTCCAGATTCGGCAATCTGCAAGATACGGTAATTTTTCATGATTCTGCGATTTTGGTTTTCTCTTATCTTAAAAATTGTGGATTCCACAGAATTTCGTCTTTTGTCGGGGCAGAAAGGGGCGTAGCAAAATTTTGAAATACACTTCTATTGAAGTGATATCACAGGAGCTCGGATAGAAAGTTTGGTTGCTCTAGCTCTTATAGTCTCTGAGATCTAGGCGTTCATTTGGACGAATAGGCAAAGCCGACAGGGTCGCGTGTGAGAGAGAGCGAGAGGGAACGATGACTTTCGAAATGGTTTTCTTCATTGTGGCTAAATTAATAATCCGATCTGATCCAGATTCAACACTCTGATAGATATGATTATTCTCTATGATTCTGCGTTTTTAGTTTTCTTGTATCTTTAAAATTGTGCATGCCACAGATTTTCGTCCTTTGTGTGGGCGGAGGTGGGCGGGGCGAAATTTTGAAATACATTCGGAGTAGTGTGATAACACAAAAGATTGGATACAAAATTTGGTTACTCTAGCTTTAATAGTCTCTGAGATATAGGCGCAAATGAAGACGGACAGACGGACGGACGGACGGACCGACATAGCTATATCGACTCGGCTATTGATGCTGATCAAGAATATATATACTTTATGGGGTCGGAAACGCTTCGTTCTGGGCGTTACACACATCCGTTATCACCACAAATCTAATATACCCCTATACTCTTCGACTACCGGGTATAAAAATCCAAGCAGAACATATGTACATACATACATATGTATGTACAAACCAGCAGGAACTGAAAATTCATACAATCATAAAATGTATTATTCGACACACAATTCCTTGCTTCGCGTCATAAAGCTGAAAAACTTTAAAACTTTGCTAGCGACGACAACGTTGTATAAACTGGCACATCTACATATGTATATATATATATGTAATACATATACATATATGTATACATATACAACTATTTTGACTAAAAGAAAGGTAATTAGTCATACTACATCCCTCGTTACAATTTAAAGCAAAACTTTATTTTATGGTTACTAGTTGATCTGCATGTGCCAGTTGAGTACTTACGTATTAGAGTTCTGCATGGCTTAAAAATTGATATTCCCGAAAAAGTTAAAAGGTTATATATGTATATATTTTGGTGCGTTTTTCTATGTATGTTTTTGTTTTATGAAACTATGTTCACAACTTTCACAACTTTTAATTAGATTTCAGCCACTTACTCAACACATTCAATTCGTGCCAACCCGTTTGAATCTAATTAGTATGAGTTATATCACTCATTTTTACTCAATCGACGGAGCATTCACATTCATTAAATTCATATTCGGCAAAGATAATTCGAATGCGATTTTTTGTTATTCATGGAGACCTCTAATACGAACGTAGTTTTAACGCAAAGAAGAATAATGAAGAAAATTAAGCGTATAATAATCCAATTTTACTGAAAAGTCATGAATTTATCGGCTAAAACTATTAAAAATTGCGATGGAAAAGCTCACCGTCTGGGAAACATACGGATTTTTTTTTCGAATTTTAAGTAATTTTAGAATTGACATTCCGAAAATAAAAAAGCTAATGCAAAAAAAAACATTAAAAAATAAAGGTTAAAAACTATTACCATAAAGAAAGCAAACTAACTATAAACTAAACTAACTCTAACTACATAAATACATAGTGTAGCGTCACTGTTGCTGACAGAATTACCTGGATATTTTAACTTGACTTTTGACTATCTAACCAAGAAAACATATACATACATACATACATATATACTTTATACTTTTGCAATAGTTCGGTAATCTATTACAAATACTTGTATGAAATCAATGTATCCTAAGAAGCATAGGTATAAATATTTTGTCCAATATTGTTTAGACATTTATATCGTTTTTTTATACTATGACGAAGAGCGATTCTGGCGCGGTATTTAAAATTGCAGAAAAATGACCTCGGTCGACGAAATATGGATTCCCTTTTATTCGTTGAACAGATACTTTAACTTAACAGCATCTTCACAGAGTGGATCAGTACAACATGGTTCCTGGCGAAATCTCATGTGACTTCTGGTATTATACACATAATACATACATGTATTAAAAATGATTCTCGTACCCGTAAAAAAGTATATTCCGCTGTCGACCAAAATTACTTTTTCTAATAGATTTGAAGATTTAAAATGTTTTAAAAAATTATTATTTTTCTTCCTTGTTTAGTATTTTTTTTTTAATTTTTTTAAAAATGTATTTTTTTATAATTTTCTTATAACTGGTTATATTGAACTTTGCAGTTTTGAAAAGCTGACAAATACAGCTATAAAACTTGACAGCTTTTCAAAACTGCAAAGTTCAATACAACGAGTTGTAGAAAACTTAAGTTATGTGACAAACAGAAGCACTACCTATGACAAAAAATATCAATTTTTTTAAACATTTTTTTAAAAACAAACTATTCTATGAAAAAAAAACAAAATTCTTTAAAAAATATTAAATCTCCAAATCTATCAGAAAAAGTCATTTTTGGCGACAGCGGAAAAAAAAATTGAATTTTGTCGAGTAGTGTAATCAATAGTCAAGTTGAAATATGCAGGTCTTTTTGTTAGACTCCAAAGACACTACACTACGCTCTCTTACACCATTACAGCATTTGTTTCTGGTTCTTATATGCCTATCAATGCACAAAATGTGCCCGAATATTTTGTTTTCATTTTAAGGGTATATACATATGTATTTTTTGTTTTATATTTATATAATTTTTTATTTAATTGAAATTTTATAATAAAACTTGGCTAGATTAATCAAATCTTTAGATTCCTTTAACATTTTTGTCCACATTATTAGAAATATCAATAACCAAATAATAAGAAAGGAATCAAAATGCGTGATTGGACTATTTTCACTTCAGATAAACGTACCTGCATACTTATGTAAACAATACATATATATATATATATATATATATATATAAGTTAAAATTATACGAATATAAAGAAGTTTAAAAATAAGATGAGATGTACATACATATGTACATATAAAAACTGAGTAGCAGGTATCAAATGTTCGATGCACGCGCGACTTGAATATAACGTTTAGAATTTTCCTTTGTTACTAAGACTATCCTAAATAAATGAATCATTAATAAAATTAGTATTCCATGCGAAGATAAATGCAACAAATGGAAATTTGTAGGCAATCGTGAATGTAAGAAAACGGAACTAATGTTGATTGATATTAAAAATCTAGTGCCATTTTACGGAATTATAATGGTGCTATTTGCTTTGTAAGCATAAATATTTATATATAAAAATTTTGTGTGCAGACTCTGCACTGCAGACAAACGACTACTGTGATATCATACTGAATAAAATTTGTTTCCAAAATTTTCCGCGCCCCTTACTACTTGCAAGCCGAAAATCTGTGTCATCTACAATTTTGAAGACCCAAGAAAACCACAAATAAAATCATAATGTATAACCAAATATAAAATATTTCTGAATATCGATTAGATCAAATTTGGTTGGGTTAGAAAAAAATTATTTAGAAAGATCGCTCAAGTTAAACTGTTCAAATGTCAAATTTATCTTAATGGATCAATAAGTTATTCATTTTTCTTTCATTTGGAATTAAGATTCGTTTTTTTTTTTTGTATAAAATGCCGTTTATAGCCTTTTTCTACACAACACATTTACGGGGAACGGCTAGGTTTTTTAAAATATGTGAAACCTCGATTCACACAGGCCACTATCAACCATCCATGACAACAACAAACAAAAAATTTGTACTCTACTCATGTCAAAATTTAACAACAAATATGGAAAATGTAATTATTTTTCGACTGTGGCAGCAACAGTCAACAAATGATGTTGCACAAATTGATGGTGGCGTTCGACAAATAAATAAATTCGATGAGATAGAATTTTTTGCAATGCATTGCAATGCTAAATTATTTTAATGAAGGTATGCCAAGAAGTGTGTGGATAGTTGTAACTAAAATGCAAGTAAAGTCGATTGTTATGTACAAGACTATGTTGTATATTTAGATATAGATTTGCGTATGTAAACATCAGCTGTCCAGAAAGTTGCAGCTATTCGACAATATATCAAAACTCAAGCCTAGCACAACAGATCGAATATTGCAATATTGGAGAAAAAACGCATCAGCTCCATTAGAAGGGTACTGCTTAATTTAAGTGTGCAGCCTGAACAGGGCAATCTTGCCATTTTACTGTTAAAAAAAAAATACAAATTTGTAGTATTTTTTGTAAGAAAAAATTGTCGTATTTCCAGTAACGAAATTTAATATCAAAATGCGGCATGTTTGTTTTGGTATGTTTTGTCAAACGTCTGTACCATAACCGTTTATTCATAGATTTACAAACGGTACCTTATAGTCCTTTTTACACTTGGTGCGTTACCTATCGATATCAGAAAAGACGCAGAGAAGCAGAACTGCCGCTTACACTACAGCGTCTTTGCGTCTTGGAAGAGGAAGACAAATTTTGTAACCAAAGTAAATAAAGTTCGAAAGTTAACGGAATATGTCGGGAATTTGTAGCACACAACGTACAGGGGTTAGGAGCAGATGAAACTCAAATTGATGGAAGGACGTACGCGCTGGCTTCGGCTTTTGTCTCTGGTCGGCTGGGTGTGGGCTTTGAGGACAGGGTACCACCAATTTGGGGGCTCCCGCGTAGAGTTGCAGGGAGAAGTGTTTAAAAATTATAGGTTTCGCGTACAAGGAGGAAATGGAGAATGGGAGAGGGGATGCAGGAGGTCATAGAGATAGGTCAGCAGCTATAGGAGAAAGGGGATACTATCAATAGTCAGGTCTCTGTTGGTTGTGTGATCGCCAAGTGCGAACACGCCCACCCTACCATGATCCTTAAGGGCCAATTCAATTTATATTAAAGATCCCTCCAACAGAGCTGTCGGTAGATTACACTACTACAAGACGATGCTGCATGGTTTCTATTAACGAGATTTAGCCTTGATTCATTTCAATACTAATTTTATTTACAAAATCCAACATAATTCGTTTATGGTAAGAACCAACCTATCTCTAACTGCACCTAGCATTAAATAATCGGTATATTATATGGAACAAGAATATATATGCTTATAAGTTGTAATAGGGGAAGGTTAAGGGGAAATAAATTCATAATAATCGTATAGCTAGGGTTATTAAATTCGTTAATGCTAAAAAAAATTAGATACAAATTACGTTTAAGCAACGCGACATTATGGTCTACCTCATGACCATAGATTCCGATAAAGTAATACAAGAAATTTCTTTTAACAGCTACAATCTAAGATATTCATGTCATGTGGTCATTGAAAATTGTTTTAACATTGCATTGGTATTTGGGAGAAACTCGTGTACGATGGCCTACAAACACAAGTTGGACAAACCAGCAACCTCACTTCTTCATTCTTCATAAATTAAACACTTACGATACTGTTATTAATGGTGCTCCACGCAGAAAGATCTTTCCTTGTGTTAGCTGTGATGATGATGATGAGTAGATGGATGAATAAATGAATGGGTATCGGCATGAACGGAGGAGTGTTACAATGATGATGTGTCTCTGTGATGGTAGATATAACGTTATTAGTACGAGGTTAACCCAATGCTTATTATAATTATGTTTTTTTTTCTTTTGACCTGGACATGAATTCTCTAATAGAGATACATCTTTCAATATTCAATATTTAATCAGTGAGAACATTATTTTACTGCCAGGGAGTTTCCATAATTTACTCTCCTTCCTTTTCTTTAATGCAATACTAATTCTAAGATAAAAAAAAATTCATGTCAAGTTCCAAATTTCGTTTTTTTTTTTTTTTTTTCGATATCAAATGCTGTTAAGGCTTGGTCTACGGAGGCCAACCGAACTGCTATCCGCTGATCCAAGTTGGATATGCCGATTGGCACTTAACCGAGTCACTGGCCGGCGTTGAGGTTAGGTTTCCTTGGGGGTACGCCTACAGTTCCTATGCACGGCAACCAACTGGGCCGAACATATAGCCCGTACAAGAACGGGGATTCGCGCTGACCGTCCCACACAGGAACGACGGCTGTTCAACAAATTCCAGATTCCCCTGCAGGAGGGCGATCCCAGGGTCAGCACGACTATTCGAGCTTGGGGCGCGACGGCTGCTGTGGCGTGTCGAGGAACACCCTAATAGAGGGCAATGCACCCATGCACGCAGATCGGCTGCTTCTAGGCCTGAATTAGTGGTGCTAATCCTACACGGAAAAGAGATGAGGCTAATCACCCTGTCTATATTTTCTCGATTGATATTTACCCAGAGGGAATTGCACCACTACTTGCACAAATAATGAGTTAATAACGTGACGTCCTTCTCCAACCGGTTTTAGTTTGTCCCGCTGCAGTATTGGGGATGGGCAATTATCCCAGTCGACCAAATTATATTTGGGCGCTGCACTTGGCACCGTGACTTGCGTTTCGATTGGGCCTTGTATGGGGCAGAGCTATCAAAAAATTTTTTTTTTTCACTTGCGTTCCCGCTGACGACCACGAGGAGAAAGGGCTCGACTCTCAGCATCGCCAAGGAAGGTCGGCCACGTTTTTTTTTTTGGTCTTTCTTTTTTTCTCTATCTTCCGTCGCCCGGTTCTTTAGGTAAAAGAAATTCGCAATAATTATCAGGGCAATACGGAATGACCACAATGTGACGGCGCTGCCACCTTTTTCCAAAACAGCTGTTCGATCCGAAAGCTCTATAAAAGCTCCCATGATCGTAAGTCAGTATTTTTTTTTTTCGGAGCGAGTATCGCAAACAAAACCGTTGAGTTTCAAACTGCACGACAGGCGTCGAACATTACACCCCCCCACTGAAATCACACTTTGGGGTTCAACCTACCAAAGCGTGATCCGCGCTTGGAGTGCTATTGACCTAGGAGTGGTATCAGGTTGTATTTACTGCTTGATATCCTTAGCGTGATATTTTCCAATAAATCGTCCCTGACAGTCTTCTAACTCGTAGTAGCTGTTTCCGAGTCTCCGCTTAATTCGTGCCTTCCGAAAAGTAGGAGCCAGTTTCGCATTAAACCCTTTTGTGAAGCTACTCTGCTCAAAATTTCGTCTATATACCTCTTGACCCACTTGAAAAGTAGCTTCTCGACTTCGAAGGTTATACGTCGTTTCATTTCTTATATGCTGCTTTTGCATTGCCTTCGCAGCTGTCTTCCGAATTAGGTCGAAGGAGTCGTCCCGATCAAAAACAACAGATCGATCTTCTAACATGCTTAGGTTTCTTAGTAGTTGATACGTGGATCCGCTAGTTATCATGTTTTGGCCAAAAGCAACACGGTATGGGCTACTTTTGACAGCTGCATGCACACTAGATCGCAACGCACAAGTGATGAAGCTAAGCTGTTCGTCCCAATTGGATTGGTCGGGCTTAATGTACGCCTTAATAGCGGCTAGTACGGAGCGATTTACGCGCTCGGACGCATTCGTTTGTGGGGCGTACGCGGCGGTGTAAGAATGTCGAATTTGGTATTTTTCCAATAGGTCATTGAACTTGTGCGATTTAAATTGCACACCATTATCCGACACTATCACTTCCGGTACTCCGAAGCAATGGAATAGGTCTTCCTCCATGAACTTGATCACTGCCTCCGCCGTAAATTTCTTCACCACCTTAAGGAAAGGGAATTTTGAGAAGTGATCGAGTACTACAAAGATGCCGATATTTCCCGATCGACTTCGAGGGTACGGGCCTAAGAAATCCACGTACAGCTTTTGGAAAAATCGGTCGGTTTCTCCTGCTTTGCCCATTCGCGGACGAAGAGGGTGATTGGGATGCTTGCAACATTTGCACAGCTCGCAGTTATTGACAAAGTCTTTAACATCGCCAACTAAGTTGGGCCAATAATAAAAACGTCGAATTTTTTCTAGCGTCTTATTGATCCCACTGTGGGACGCTAATGGATGTTCGTGGCCTTGCTTGAGCACTTCTGTCACCAGAACTCTGGGAACCCAAAGTTTCCAACACATGTCGTCGCTAATTTTATCGCCAGCGGCGTGTTCCGCGCGACGATATATGAATTTATCCACTACCCTAACATCGGGTAACCGAGATGGATTAGCCTGGATTTTCGACATGAGTTCTTGGTATTCGGCTGATTGAAAGGCGTCAGAGTTTAGATCCACGAGACTATCAATGCCAATATACGAGAGATCCTCGGTATGCACTCGTGACAATGCATCCGGTACGATATTCTGACTTCCTTTTCTGTGCAGAATCTTGAAAGTAAAGCCCTGCAGTTTCAGTGCCCATCGCGCAAGCCTTGAGCTTAAATCGGCTTGGGACATCAGCCATTTTAGCGATGCATGATCGGTAATAATGGAAAACAGATGACCTTCTACATAGGCTCTGAATTTCTTTACGCACATTACCGCTGCCAAGCACTCTTTTTCTGTCACGGAATAATTACGTTGACATTGGTTTAATTTGCGCGACATAAATGCAATGGGTACCTCGTTTCCATTTTCATCCGTTTGCATCAAGACGCCGCCAACACCGGTGTGACTCGCATCGCAATGGATGGAAAACGGTATGGTGAAATTGGGACTATGTAGCACGGGAGCGTCACACATTGTTTCTTTTAAGGTGTCAAACGCTTTCTGTGCCTCCTCTGTCCATTTAAATTTTCGCCGGGTCTTAAGCGTATCTGAAATCGGGGCGGCGATACCCGCATAGTTTTTTATGAATTTATGGTACCAACCAGTGAGACCTAAAAACCTACGGACTTGCTTCACTGATCGCGGTACCGGAAACTCTTGAATCGCTTGGACCTTCTCAACATCTGTCTGAATAGTTCCGTGGCCTATAACGTGGCCTAAATATTTGACCTCCTGTAGGCAAAATTTAGACTTCTCCACGTTAATGGTCAGACCCGCGTCTCGTAATCTGCCAGACAAGATATTGAGGGCTTGTATATGCTGCTCAAACGATTCGGAGACAACCAGCAGATCGTCGAGGTAAACAAATATCTCGTTTCTTAAATTTGGCGGTATCACCTTATCCATCAGCTTGGACATGGTTTGCGGAGCATTACATAAACCAAATGGCATCACGGTGTACTGATACAACGGACGTCCGGGTATAGTAAACGCAGTTTTTTCACGCGCGCTCACTTCCAACGGAATTTGCCAATATGCATCCTTCAAGTCAATACTTGAGATGTACTCAGCCCTAGGGAGACGACTAAGAATACCATCGATTAGGGGCATGGGATAAGCGTTTTTGACTGTAACTTCGTTGAGTTTCCTGCTGTCAATGCACAATCGTACCTTTCCAGGTTTACGAACGAGGACTACGGGTGAGGACCATGCGCTATCTGATTCTTCGATTACCCCAAGAGCTATCATTCGGTCTATCTCTAGGTACATCTGTTTTTCTATGGCTGGAGATACGGCATAATGTCGCTGCTTAATTGCTTTAGCGTTGCCCACATCAATGTCGTGCGACAACCAGCTCGTTTTCCCAAGACCTTGCTTCGCAAAAGAGGGGAACATGTTGACCGTTTTTGCCAACTGATCTTGCTGAGTCTTTGACAATGGCACGTGCAACGTACTATCGAAAGAAATACTGGCCATTCCTGGACTGGATGACTTGTTTGCCAGAAACGCCGGTAATAAGTCAAAACAGGACCAAAAATCGATGCCCAGATATAAATCTTGCGCTAAAGAAGGGACGATAAACAATTTTAACAATTTACTCTCGCCTTGAAATCCAATCTCAGTCGTGATCTTGCCAATTATAGGTTGACTCTGACCATCGGCCGTTCGTACTGCTATTTTCACAGGCTTCAACTGAGTCTGATCCCGGAGCAAATCGGCTGCAAACGCTCCACCTATACAACTAATGGATGCACCAGTGTCCATAAGTCCACTGAGCGTCCTTCCTAGTACGGTCACTTGTGCATAGGGTCTCCAGTCATTAGACGCATTAACGACGGACGCCAATACATTTGCGCGCTCGTTTTTGACCATTTGGCGATATTTGAGCAATCGCTTGCGAGATCGATTCGGAAAAATGGGTTCTTTTAAATCCGGGGTTAACATACGAGTATGTGAGGGAAAGTCGGGGATATTAGGTATATCAGGGAGTGACGAAACTGTCGAAGCTTCGATCACTGGGTGTTCGTTGCTTTCGAACTGATTGGTCTGCGTGCACTCGTCGATGGTGCACGACTTGCTGAGTTTTTTGGATCGTTACATCTGGAACACGACGGTTTGTACGTATCTCTTTTGCCACAGCCGTAGCAAAAGACGGTTCGATCCCCTACGCAATCTTGATATCGATGTCCAATAGTACCACAATTCCAACAGGAAAGGCTGACTGCTGCGACCACTAGCGGCTCTATTCCATCGACCTCAGATTCATCTTCCTGATCTGTCTGCACCATAATTTCATGAACCTGTCTTCGCATAGGAATACGCTTCGGTTCCGTGCTGACACTAGACTTAGTCACAGACTGGATAAACCTCTCGCGTGTGCGCACTATGTTTCGCAATTGCGCTACAGTCAGAACTGGAATATACAATATTTCGTGTTGGATGTCTGACAAGAGATTCGACTTGAGCACTTCCAACAGTGCCATTTCAGACATGGGGCTTACTAACTTGTCTGCTAGCGCTACGATGGCTTCGTAAAACGTGTCAAATGGCTCGTTCTGCTTCTGCTTTCGTTGCACTATAGCCGTACGAATTTCTAAATCGGTACGCCCATCTCTAAAGCGGGTTTTAAGGGCTGAACTTAACTGCGGCCAGTTCACCGAGGGTACGCTTTTATGATAGCGCCAAAACCACTCGCTAGCACTGCCTTCAAAAAGGTAAATCGCGTTTCGGGCAACCAGATCAAGGTTTCCTTCCAAGGTCTGCTTGGTTAGGGCTTCTATTCGATATATAAAATCTTCTACCGACATAGACGAATTCCCGAAAAAACGTACTTTCCACCCTGCGATTATTTGCCCAATCCTATCTGGTCGTAGTCCCGCTATCTGTTGTGATCCCCATGGGGTGGCTGAGACATTCGAATCGTTAGCCTGACTCATTTGGGCATTAACAGACTCTCGAGGGGGTATTTGGAACAACTGTTCGAAGGTTTGGGCTTCTCCACTAGGTTGGACTGTTCCAGTAGACTGGTTCGTTTGCGGTGGTACCGCTTGACTTGTCAAACGCTGGAAACCTACTTCCATAGTCTGAGTCATTTGGGTCATTGCTTGTGACAACAAACTGATTTGAGCCATGGCATCCGTCAACGCCTGTGACATTTGAGCCAAGCCTGGGTTGGCTGCATCCGCAGTCTCGCGGTTTGGAGGTGGCATGCTTGGCACAATGGCCTCAGGTGGACCAACGGAGGGCAGATTCTCAACACTCACAGATGTATCTGCGGCCAACCCCTGCGATCGGGTTCTCATCCGAACTTGAATCGGAGGATCGTCGTTAGAAACGCTCGCCTGTGCTAAGGCTAATTCCTCTGCCAAGCTAGGAGCGGATGGTTGAAGGGGCTTGTTGCACGCCGGGCACACTGTCTTTTCACCGCCTCTCGTATTAAAACAAACTCGATGAAACACGTGATTACAGCTGGTTCTGAACAGCTGGGCTCGATATTCTACCTGTCTCACGCAGATACAGCAGATAATCTCGGAGTTATCGTTCTGGTTTACCTCCTCAAAGCTCCAATCTAGGGACATTCTCTTCTAATTCTAAAAAATATTCTTCCTCTCCTACACTCTATTTTTACCTTCTAACTAAAAAAAAACTAGAAATTTCTATACTTTATAATTACAATTCCGAAACCATGCAAGCAATCGTCCCACGGCAGTGTTTTCCCCTACCTGACTTTTTGACAATATTAACACTGGACTATCAATACAAGGGGTCATCGGATAAATACTGGGGCCGTACGTTAGTTCTCAACCACTGTCCGACATCCGAGCAATCCTAAACCCTGATACATAGTAGATCACAACACACAAAAAAAATGAAATATTGAGGATTAGAAAAAGTAAAAAGAAGGAAATGAAGGAAGAAGGAAGTGAAAAAGGAAGGTTTCTGCTGACCCAAGGAATACACCATCTTTGATGCTATTGCTTCCGTTCGCGGGCAGGCCGTAGCGTTAAGCCACTGAGTAACCTGATCCAGGCCAAAACTTCCGACAATGATCAGCAATGGTACGGACAAGCTCATCCTCCAAACAACACGTTCCCATTTTCGTGGGTAGGCAGTAGAGCTAGTCCACTTTGGAACCTACATCCAACAAAAACATGGAACTGCGCTATTTAGCGGAGTTGCTCATCCGGCCAGATATTAACTGTTCGTTATGATGCCCAGTAATTTTGATTAACCTTGAGCGCGGGGGTTTCAGTTATTTTACAAACTGCTTACAATCCAGCAACTCAAATCTTAATCCGCCAGACATTGCACGACAATGTATCTCTAGAAGGAGAAAAGGGTGAGGGAATAAGTCGCAAGACACTACATTGATATGCAGCACTCATAGGTGTTGATGACTTTTATGAAATTTTCTTGGTCGGGGCAAGCCGAAGATGGCCCCACGTTGGGCGCCAAAAATTTTTGAATACAACTCCATGCTACCACTTTGACAAAATTGCCAAACTCTACGATCGCTCTTTACCTGTAGCATACAACGTACAGGGGTTAGGAGCAGATGAAACTCAAATTGATGGAAGGACGTACGCGCTGGCTTCGGCTTTTGTCTCTGGTCGGCTGGGTGTGGGCTTTGAGGACAGGGTACCACCAATTTGGGGGCTCCCGCGTAGAGTTGCAGGGAGAAGTGTTTAAAAATTATAGGTTTCGCGTACAAGGAGGAAATGGAGAATGGGAGAGGGGATGCAGGAGGTCATAGAGATAGGTCAGCAGCTATAGGAGAAAGGGGATACTATCAATAGTCAGGTCTCTGTTGGTTGTGTGATCGCCAAGTGCGAACACGCCCACCCTACCATGATCCTTAAGGGCCAATTCAATTTATATTAAAGATCCCTCCAACAGAGCTGTCGGTAGATTACACTACTACAAGACGATGCTGCATGGTTTCTATTAACGAGATTTAGCCTTGATTCATTTCAATACTAATTTTATTTACAAAATCCAACATAATTCGTTTATGGTAAGAACCAACCTATCTCTAACTGCACCTAGCATTAAATAATCGGTATATTATATGGAACAAGAATATATATGCTTATAAGTTGTAATAGGGGAAGGTTAAGGGGAAATAAATTCATAATAATCGTATAGCTAGGGTTATTAAATTCGTTAATGCTAAAAAAAATTAGATACAAATTACGTTTAAGCAACGCGACATTATGGTCTACCTCATGACCATAGATTCCGATAAAGTAATACAAGAAATTTCTTTTAACAGCTACAATCTAAGATATTCATGTCATGTGGTCATTGAAAATTGTTTTAACATTGCATTGAATAAATGAATAAATGAATGGGTATCGGCATGAACGGAGGAGTGTTACAATGATGATGTGTCTCTGTGATGTTAGATATAACGTTATTAGTACGAGGTTAACCCAATGCTTATTATAATTATGTTTTTTTTTCTTTTGACCTGGACATGAATTCTCTAATAGAGATACATCTTTCAATATTCAATATTTAATCAGTGAGAACATTATTTTACTGCCAGGGAGTATCCATAATTTACTCTCCTTCCTTTTCTTTAATGCAATACTAATTCTAAGATAAAAAAAAATTCATGTCAAGTTCCAAATTTCGTTTTTTTTTTTTTTTTTCGATATCAAATGCTGTTAAGGCTTGGTCTACGGAGGCCAACCGAACTGCTATCCGCTGATCCAAGTTGGATATGCCGATTGGCACTTAACCGAGTCACTGGCCGGCGTTGAGGTTAGGTTTCCTTGGGGGTACGCCTACAGTTCCTATGCACGGCAACCAACTGGGCCGAACATATAGCCCGTACAAGAACGGGGATTCGCGCTGACCGTCCCACACAGGAACGACGGCTGTTCAACAAATTCCAGATTCCCCTGCAGGAGGGCGATCCCAGGGTCAGCACGACTATTCGAGCTTGGGGCGCGACGGCTGCTGTGGCGTGTCGAGGAACACCCTAATAGAGGGCAATGCACCCATGCACGCAGATCGGCTGCTTCTAGGCCTGAATTAGTGGTGCTAATCCTACACGGAAAAGAGATGAGGCTAATCACCCTGTCTATATTTTCTCGATTGATATTTACCCAGAGGGAATTGCACCACTACTTGCACAAATAATGAGTTAATAACGTGACGTCCTTCTCCAACCGGTTTTAGTTTGTCCCGCTGCAGTATTGGGGATGGGCAATTATCCCAGTCGACCAAATTATATTTGGGCGCTGCACTTGGCACCGTGACTTGCGTTTCGATTGGGCCTTGTCTGGGACAGAGCTATCAAAAAATTTTTTTTTTTCACTTGCGTTCCCGCTGACGACCACGAGGAGAAAGGGCTCGACTCTCAGCATCGCCAAGGAAGGTCGGCCACGTTTTTTTTTTTGGTCTTTCTTTTTTTCTCTATCTTCCGTCGCCCGGTTCTTTAGGTAAAAGAAATTCGCAATAATTATCAGGGCAATACGGAATGACCACAATGTGACGGCGCTGCCACCTTTTTCCAAAACAGCTGTTCGATCCGAAAGCTCTATAAAAGCTCCCATGATCGTAAGTCAGTATTTTTTTTTTTCGGAGCGAGTATCGCAAACAAAACCGTTGAGTTTCAAACTGCACGACAGGCGTCGAACATTACAAATTGGGTTGATTCTTTTCACTGAGGTGACGCAAAGTGAGGAGAATCTTTTGAAGTGCATGCAAGTGCTTGAGTTATCCTCAGAAATGTTGCAATTCGTTTTGCAACTGCAACGTCCTCCTCGCGTTTGGACCCTTGAAAGTAAAGATCTGCTCTTGTTCTCTCTTTTCAATTAAATAATGAATTCTAAATTGCAATAACCAATATATGGTTAATTTTGTGAAGAAGATATTGTGCACAACTTCGATGCCTTTTTTTAAAGAAAATTTCCGCTTGGATAGGAGTACTCTCAACTTTCTTGTTGGATTGTTACCCAATCTCAACTCTCGGCTGACAATACTTCTGGGGAAGAAAATAGCCACAGCATAGCCTGTACGGTAGGGTGTCTATTTGCTGTGCCAAGGGCCATTGTCTGCCACTTATTACTGGAGTTTTGTCGCGAGGTAGTTGCTCAACTCGCTGACAGCATTCTTTCTTAACCTGAGAAGATCACGGAAGCAGTAAACGGATTCAAAGACATGGGATTTGCAGAAAAACAAATCAAATCAACCGTATTGTTGAAATGCTTGATTTAACAATAAAATTAGTTTCAACAACTTGTTTTAAGCATTACATGTATTTTAGTGGTCAAACATATAGAGATCCAACGAAAAAGCCGCAGGTCCCTCTTCAACAGGGCCAAAAGCGCTAACGAGGAAGAACATTGGGCAGATTACAAGACTAATGTGGCCCTAGACAAAAAAGAAATTTGACAGGCAAAAAGGTCCTCTTGGAAAAAATTTTGCTCTGAAATCGAGGAAACGTCGGATGCTGCAAGACTACGCAAGATCCTCTTCAAAACGGCCCCTCGTTGGGATACCTAAAGAGAAAAGATGGTACGTGGACTAACTCCAGTGAGGAGTCGCTACTCTAAACGTAACAGTTTCGATCTGTTCAAATCCCCTGGTCCGGATCAGGTCATTCCAAGGTCATTAACTTTTAGTTCTCAATTGTTATCAGGCGCAAAGCATGCCTACCAGAAAGGAAAATCCACGGAAACGGCATTTCACGGCATTTCGGCATTTCGGGGATAGAGAAATCACTATACCTCAAGGAATACTCTCTAGCTTTTCTCGATATCAAGGGAGCTTTCCACAACGTTGTGCCAGGTGCCATTACGAAAGCGCTAACTGACCTGGGAGTGGACGGTCACTTGGTGATGCTTATCGATCAATTGCTCAAATGCAGGACGGTGACATCATCGATGGGATCGTCCACACAGTCAAGGTATGTCAACAGAGCCACTCCGCAAGGTGGTGTCCTGTCTCCCCTTCTATGGAACGTAGCAGTCAATAAGATTCTATGTGACCTGGAAGGGGGGGCTGCAAGGTAGTGGGATACGCGGATGATGGCGCAATTATCTTCTCGGGAAAATACCCTCAAACACTTTGCGACTTAATGACCGCAAAGCTCGCGAGACTGTCAGGATGGACAGAATCGCGAGGTCTTGGAGTTAATCCCTCAAAGACAGAACTTGTGCTTCACAAATAAATACAAGATTCTGTCTCTAAACCAGAGGTCGGCAGCGTCCTATCCCATGTGCATAGCAAAAAGGCCACGGGGCAGCGCAGTCGGCACACGCATAGCGTAAAAACTTCGAGTACCGTCGGCCTTACTGCTCGGGTCCCGCGGCGGCAGAGAAAATGAGTCGTATGTCTTCGGGCCTATGCACATGCTGCTTCGGTATTTTGTTCGTCAGCGTTGCGAGAACAGAGATGAATTTTTTTCAGCGCAAATTAAATTGTACACTGACAAAAATGTTCAATGTAATGTGGAAACATAATTTTTTCTTTTTAGAAAATATGGATGGCGGGGCGCAATGTTTGATTTGCAAATATATTGCAAGTCGATGCGCACTATTTTTTATTGAGAGGCACTATGATATTAAGCATTCTCGGTTCAAGGGACTTGTAGGGGTTGAGCGTGCCACGAAATTATTAGAACTGAAAGCGAAATATTTTCTAATATATGTTGTTGTAGTTTTGTTTTTAGTTTTTTATGATGCTGTTTTTTTGTTTTTTTATTACTACGATTTTTTGTTTCCTCTGATTATTTTTTCTTTTGTTTGGCGCAAAACATTTTTCCTTATCTGGATTCATTTCTTTCAGTGCAAAGCAAGAAACGTTTTGCCTTCGTATTGCTTCGTGTCTCTTGCCCTCGCACACAAACGCACAAAACATGTGAGTGTATTGCGTGCCGACCCCTGCTCTAAACCCTCCAATATTAAATGGATGCAGGCTCTCCTTCAGCGACAGTGCTAGTAACTTAGGGTTGGTAATTGACAAGAAGCTAAATTGGAGCCCGAAAATCAAAGACAGAGTGAAGAGGGCCACGATGACCCTCTACAAGTGCAACAAAGCTATTGGCTTAAAATGGGGCCTGAACCCAAGTATAGTCCAATGGATAAATCTAGCAATAATTAGACCAATAATACTCTATGGAGTTACAGTGTGGTGGCCGGCCCTATCAAAAAAGACGATCACCAGACATCTCGACAACGTTCAACGAACAGCCGCCCTTTGCATCAGTGGAGCTCTTCACTCCAAATGATGCGCTAGATGCTATTCTCTGCCTCCAAAGCCTTGCCCTCGCAGGAAAAGAAAGGACTTAAAGGACAGATGCTGTGGACAACTCCGATGCTTTTCTTTAAGGAAAATTTCCGCATGGAAAGAAGTACCTTTAATATACTTGTTGGGCTGTTGCCCAATTTAAGAAATAAAGACACTCCATTTCGACCGACGATCCCTCTGGAGAAGAGCATAGCCATAGCCCTTTATTGTCTAGGATCGTCTGCGAAATATCGTACGATAGGAGTTTATTGTGTCAAGGGCCATTTTCTGCCGCATATTACTGGAGTTTTGTCGCGAGGTAGTTGCTGAATTCGCTGACAAGTATCTGCCAGCATACTTTCTTACCCTGAGAAGATCCCGGAAACAGTGAAACGATTCAAAGACAAAAAATATTAAATCAACCGTATTGTTGAAATGCTTGATTTAATAATAAAATTATTTTCAACTATTTGTTCTAAGCAAAGCATTACATGTATTTTTGCCCCTTTTTACTCAGCTAAAAATTTTACGCGGCAATATTTAAATTTGAATCTGCTGTTTTTTGTTGTTATTAGTGGTGATAGTTCCGCTGATTAGGCAGAACAGTACGAAAATTGCTGTTATGCGTACAGAAATACCACAGAAATACTAAAACGCAACTGCGTCGGAAAACGACGCAACTTTTTGCCATCACTAGGGCCCTATGCTAAACCTATGTAAAAAAAACTGCGTTTCTGAGAAGACGCAAAGAATCAAGACGCAGCCTCAGTGTAAACGGGACCTAAGTCGGCACCTCTAAACGTGGTCGAATCGGGATTTATATTTTTGTATAAGCTGGGTATCCAGCACCGCGGAAACGAAAAATTACTGCCAAACTTCATATAAAAAAAACTGGGCCAGTAATTTTTCGTTTGTGTTTTCCTGGAGTCAGTATCCAGCAACGTAAACGGAATTCACGAATTTTTATCGATAGTATCGATATTCATACGAATGTGGACTGTGAGAACAGCTGATGAGGGTGCCAGGAAAATATATCTGCACATTATTACTGAAGTACAAGTGAGATGTGGAGGCAAAATCTGTGCTCAAAACCAAAAAGAGATAGGAAAATTTTTATAGTGAGGAGAAGACTGCTTTAATAAAAGCAGTTGAGGCAAGACCACGTTTGTGCGGATCACGGAAAATAAGCATTTTGATAATTTTGACATTTTGGCGCCTCCGACTGTGCTGTACTTCTTCTTACAACAATATGTGCCGCTACCAACACAATCACTTCATCGTCAGAATTACTTTTCTTCCTTTTTTATACCCGGTACTCGAAGAGTATAGGGGTATATTAGATTTGTGGGGATAACGGATGTGTGTAACGCACAGAAGGAAGCGTTTCCGACCCCATAAAGTATATATATTCTTGATCAGCATCAATAGCCGAGTCGATATAGCTATGTCTGTCTGTCCGTCCGTCCGTCCGTCCGTCCGTCCGTCCGTCTTCATTTGCGTCTATATCTCAGAGACTATTAAAGCTAGAGCAAACAAATTTTGTATCCAGGCTTCTGTGTTATCACACTACTCCGAATGTATTTCAAAATTTCGCCCCGCCCACTTCCGCCCACACAAAGGACGAAAATCTGTAGCATGCACAATTTTAAAGATACGAGAATACTAAAAGCGCAGAATCATGAAAAATTACCGTATCTGGCAGATTGCCGATTCTGGATCATATCGGATCACTATTATAGCCAGAAGGAACAAATTAAATTTCAGTGGCTACCAAACGGCAGCCAAGCGATTCCCTCTCTCTCTCGCACACACTTCCATGTCTCTTGTATGTAGTTTTACATGTGTATGTAAAAATGTAGCAGCCGACGTAAAAATCATATGTAAATAAAAATGGAATCAGATAACTTCTAAAATATAAAAATACAGGGTTCGACTTAATATTTTGAAATTTTCCATTTTGGCCAAAATTTAATTCGTCTCTTTTGTGAACATATAATTAATTAAATAAATCGTAAGCTCATATGTATACATAAATACGTATATACTGACTGAGCACCGGGTATAAAGTACCCGTTCCCTCTCGTTTTAATTTTAGTTTCATTTTCAAAATTGGCACTGTTTACAAAACACAGCTGATTCATGAGAGTGACCAACCTTTTTTTATGTTCTTGGTCACACTATTTCACTTAAGTTCCACAGAACCGAAACACAACCGAGCAGATTCCAGTCAGTAAAATTTCGCGGTGCTGGAGACAGGCCTATAACAAAACAAAATTATCAGACCCTGACACATTTGATTCTGACACATTTTTTTCGATTATACAAATAAGTTAAACCCTAATGTAAATAGACGAGTATATTCGTAACATGTAACTGGAAGCGTAATGTTATCTTAATTTTTCTTCTATTAACTTTTCGCTCTTTAGAATCGATCTTCACTTGCATCAAAACGTTCAGAGCATAAATATTCCATATTAATTACTTAATTATGATGCTCCTGCGCTTAGCTCTATTATGGCTGGTAAGATATAATGATTTGGACTTTGGAAAGCACATTTGTCAATTTTGCTGATCCAGCGGACCAGTTACTTACCAATTGATTACCTCCAAAATAGTAAACTTTTATACTATGTACATAAATTATAAAAAAAAAATTAGTCCGTGCAATTGGAACGTTAAAGAGTTCGATAACGACAACCGATAACAGCCGGACAATTGGAAATTGTTTGGTTTTTAAAAAGATGAAGAAGAAGCGATTATTGAACAGCTTTAAGAAAGTCAGAGACAGAATTCCTGTTGGCCCTACGCTGATACATAGAGCACATCTAAACTTTGATTCGTGTTTAGCGCACCAAAATACATGTGGTATGGTTCTCTGGTAAGCCGTGCCCGACACTTTTTTTGTTGAAGCTGTGTTATCAAATAAAAAACATGTAAATTTGAAATGTTCGTGCCGTATGGTATCAAGTTTGAAAGCTTAATAATTTCTAGACGGTAAGAAGCAACTTCAAATTGTTTATGTCCGATTTATAGCTTTTCAGAATTTTAATGCTCAATACAACCAGATTTACTTTACTTATGTGTTAAAAAGAAGCTCTACCTCTGTACAAAAATTACAATAAAATACAATTTTTCAAAAAATTTTTTTTTTGTTAACTTTAAAAAATTAATAATAAATGTTGAATCCTCAAACTGTCAGATAAAGTTTGTTCACATCGGAGCATTTAAAGCTAAAGCAGTAAAATACATAAGCAGAAATTAAAACGAGGGAGAAATTGCCGCGGCAAAGGACGCGGCTCTACTTTCTACTCGGTACTCAACCAGTATATACATATGTATGTATACATATGAGCTTACGATTTATGTAATTTATTATATGTTCTCAAAACGGACGAATTAAATTTTGACCAAAATGGATAATTTCAAAAAATTAAGTCAATGCTGTATTTTTATATTTTAGAAGTTATCTGTTTCCATTTTTATTTACATATACTTGTTACATCAGCTACATTTTTACATACACATGTATAACGACATACAAGAGACGTGGAAGTTGGGTTCCGTAGCCACTAAAATTTAATTTGTTCCTTCTGGATCAGGCCTGATCCAGATTCGGCAGTCTGGTAAATACGGTCACATCCTATTATTCTGCGTTTTTAGTTTTCTTGTATCTTAAAAATTGTCGATTTCACAGATTTTTTTTCTTTGTGGGGGCGGAAGGGGGCGTGTCAAAATTTGGAAATACACTTGTATTGAAGTGATATCACAGGAGCTTGGATAGAAAGTTTGGTTTCTCTAGCTCTGGCTCAAGCTAAAAGAAAGTAGATCATAATTAATATGATCGGACAACTAGATACTAATTTCACAAAAAGACAAACCATCGATTCCGCGAGAAGCGCATTTCCGGCGAGAAGTCCACCGAGGCCAAACAATTAAATGTATTTTCCATATATTTGCATCCCTATGTTTGCTTTAATTTGCCGTTTACACTGAGGCTGCGTCTTGATTTTCTGCGTTTTCCCAGAGACGCGGTTTTTTTTTACATACATAGGTTAATTATTAGGCCCTAGTGGTGGCGTTTATTCGTTACATTCAATTGTTTTTGCTCTTAACTGCACATTTTCACACGTTTCTGCCTATCATCAAAAATATCACCACTAAAAACAAACAAAAAATAGATCAAAATTTAAATTTTAGTGCATAAAAGTTTTAACTTGAAAACCAATTTTATTATTAAATTTGGCTGATTTCTAAATTTTTCTTTAAGTTCCATGCCTTTGAATCCTTCCTCTGTTTCCGTGATCTTCTTAACAAATTAAGCAGTCACCTCCCGACGAACTTCCATCAATATCATAAACACAATGAAAGCATTTTCATGCGGAAATTTTCCTTAAAAAAGGCATGGGAGTTCTTCACAACATCTTCCTACAAAAACGAACCATACCGTGGCTATTGCAATTTAGAATAAATTTAATTTAAAAGATAACATTATATGCTCTTCAAAAACAAGAGGGTCCAAATGCAAGGATGACGTTTCAAGACAACTTGCCACTTTTCTGCAAATAACCCCGCCGCTTCCATGTACTTCAAAAAATGTTCTTCATATTATCATTCATTTTATCGATCGACTGGACTTTGGGCGGTAAGAAGAAAGAGGAGGAAAAGAAAATTAAGGGAGGAGAAAGAAGAAGAAAACACATTGAATTTGTGAAAAATGAGAAAAACGTGCATAAAAAGGTAAGGTGCCGAAATAAAGTGAAGAAAGAATAATAAAAGTACTACAGTTTTTTAATTGTCACGACGGCATCACAGCTGCTACCTCCCCTCAGCTGCTGCCTTACCTTTTGCCCGCCGGTAGCAAAAATCTTGTTACATTGGTGTCAGGTGTGGGGCTTGCGATCAGATTCTGGAAAGATCTCAAGCCATAATGCCCAGACTAGAAGCAAGACAACTTTGCCCGTTCTGTGAACCCGGAGTGAACCGTTACCGATACAACGGTTTCATTGACGCAGATTTTAACCGCCTCCCAGAACCAGATGGATCTGAAGATAGAGAAGATGTTTGACTCGTTCCAGCAAACGATGCTACTCGTATTAGAAGTCCCCCCAGGATTTGGCAATAGAGTTGGAACGCCTGGGTCGTGGGATTTTTCCGTACGTCAGAGAACACCTATAACTCCAAAATGGTGCGCTATCTCGCCCGGCGCCCAAGGCGCAGGAAGAGGTCGCTTTGGGAAATTAATTGAAGTCAGCACCGCGGGGCGAGAAAAGCGAGCCAAAACGGGAGGTTGTACTGCCGAATTCTGCACCGTCGACACATACAAACAACCCCAAACTCAATACGGATAGAAGACCTGCGTCGCTTTTTAGAGCCGGCTCTTACACCTGAGGACGCAGCTGTAGATGGGCGCTAAGTAAGGCGCACCCACCGCGAGAGACCCTTTGATGAGCCGCCAGCTACGTACTCCATTGACAAAAGCTTATTTCTCTTTTAGAAACGCTCGGTGCAGATGGTAGTAGATACGGGTGTTTCCGTATCCGTATCCCTGCTCAACAAGCGGGACGTAAGGGAAGCACTTCAAACCACCGCTTGTCATGTAGTCTTGATCGGACCGACATCCGAGACCTTTGCTGCGCGTACAACTCCACTGGCTGAGTTCAAGTCGGCTCCACAATACGGTAGGAGGGGGCTGGAATCGAGGGCTTTGCGAGTTATTGGAGAAGTAGTAATAATAAAATGTATGTACAAAAATATTTTTATATTAAAACTCAAGCGTGATTTCTGCTGAAAATTTTCTTTATTGGCCTGCCTTGTCTATCTATGGGTTTTTGTTGCTACTAAATGTCCCTGTCGCACCTTTCTGCTCCCTAGCTCGCTTACGCGAGACCAGCTTACCCGCTTTCTCCTCATGTCATCTTGAGCAGCACAATATCCCGTCGGTTAGCTTCTCTAGATTTAGTTTCGCTGTTGGCACTCCGACTACTTTTTTTTTTCTATCACGCACTTCTGGTTTTCTTTACTGCCATTTTTCGACTCCCCCGATCTCGTTTTTCGGCTGGCCACTCCAGGCCTTGAAGCTCGAGCCTCTGCCCGTAGCCTCTGCTGCTGCTTCTGTTTTCGGTTTTGCGCTGTGGCGATTTTTCTGCTGTGGTCTCTACTTTCTCTCTCTCTCTCTCTTTGCGGTTTCAGCTCTCTGTTTGCCGTTCATCCGTTATTCGTTGGCGGGGTTCTGCGATGCCTGATAGTGATGCCTGTCAGTGCGGCTTGTCAGTCACGGCTCCCGTAAACCACTCCAACGAACACGATCTTTTTCTTTACCTACTATAAAGGTATTGTAAAATACTAAGAACTAGGGAAAACAAAAGAGGTGATACAAATAAAATAACAAAACGTTCTTAACGAAATATTGGTTCCAAACTGGCTCGTTTTGTCGAGTTCGCCCGACGTGTGTCCGTGTCATGTGTATTGTGATGGGGCTCTGCCCCTTCACAATGTGCATACCGGAGACGGCGAGCGTCCAGAGTGGAGCTTGCCACAACTTACTGTGTTGGGCGGATTCAAGGGAGGACTCCATAGACTGAAATTCCCTGCTAAGTTACGTCGAGCTCCAAGCACGGGCTCCGCTCGAGAAGTTGCTGAATCGTTATCACAAGGCCTTTGCCAAAAACGACGACGGCCAGAACCAACATAACACACCATTCCATAGACACGGGTCAATCCCGACCTCTTAAGCATCCGCCCCGACGGTTGGTGCTAGCGAAGAAGGAAGAAGTGGAGCGCCTGTTAATGGTAGCAGCATTAAGATTAAGTCCGAAGAAATGCCACTTTTTCAAGAGCTATGTAAATTTTTTGAGACACGTCGTGGGTAGTCATGGCTTGCGGACTTACCCGTCGAAGACAGCTTAGGTCAAAAAGAAGTACGCTTATTCGTCGGTCTCTGCTCATACTACCGTTAATTTATCCCTGTCTTCTCGACGGTTTTTCGACACACTGAAGACTAAGCTAACGACAGCTCCGATTCTTGTCTTTCCCGAGTCAAGCGAACTTTTCGTGTTGGACCCCGGCGGTTCGGACAATGGAGTGGGTGCCATGCTAAGTCAGATGCAGAACGGTCAAGATGTGGTCATTGAATATTACAGCACAACTTTCAGCCCAGCAAAGCGAATTATTGCGTAACTCGAAGAGATCTACTGGCGGTAGTTCGGTCCACCAGCAGTACGACGTTGAAATTTGGCACCGCCGTGGGAAACTCCACGGTAATGTGGACAAGCTATTTCGCCGACCCTGCAGAAATTGTCGCGTATGCGAGGAAGTGGAAGAACAGGCTGGCCGAGTACTTTACTTAGGGGTAGTACCAGAGCCTTTAGGTGAGCACCAGAAGGAACACCCTGACCTATCGGTAGTCTACGAATGGGTTGCGCATGGAGAGAGGCCACCGAAGAGTTCAATTTTGGCTGAGAGCCCCGACGTGAAAGCTTACTGGCATCTATTTTCTCGTTTGCAGTTGGAAAATCGAGTGCTCACGGTCACCACCCGAGATGCCGGACAGCAGCCTGTCATTCCGTCTGCAGTGCAGTCGGAAATACCTCCGGCGAAATTAACCTTCGGGAGGGAGATCCGCTTACCTTGCGAGCTGCTGTATGGTCAGCCAACGCCCGTCGTGGAAACTTACCCGGCCTTCGTGGATAAGCTAAAATCTCACTTGCAAGATGAGCATCGTATCGCAAGGGAACACCTGAAGGCCGCAGTAGAACAGCAAAAGATCCGATAGGATCTTCGCTCCCATGTCGTACAATTCGAACCGGGCGATCTCGTATGGCTGTTCACTCCTGTCAGAAAAGTAGGGCATTGTCCAAAACTCCAATCGGACTAGCCACGGTGATTCGCAGTCATTCCGACCTAGTCTACGAAATACGTCTTCCCGGAAAACGCACCACCAGGACGATACACGTCAACCGCCTCGCTGCCTACAAAAGACCAGTCTCCGAATAAGTCGGCCAGGAGACTCGACTTAATTCACAATGTTCCAACTATATTACGAACTTGTCTGAAAATACGAGATCTTCTGGGTAGCGACATTTCCAATAATACATTTTCGAACGATAAGGACAACACGTCTCGTTTAAACGGTAGCTTATTTTCAACTATATTATTTATTCTACTAGTAAGGATACTTTTAAAAGCACTTTCATCGCGAAAATGCGTGAATGCGTCCGCATTTCGCGATTAGTAATATTCTTTCGATTTAAGCCGTTGGATAATGAGCTAGCGATTTCATATATGAATTGCACAAAGTTAAAAAAACCACTTTGTATAAGCGAGAAAAAAGTAAACCCGTAAACAAATTTGCTGATGTTTTGAGTTTAAATTTATTTTCCAATATTTTAATATATGCATTATATTTATTAATTTTATTTTTATTTTTTTTTGTAATAGGCTGTCCTTTGGTTGTATTCTCTTATATAAATCGCAAAAATAAGCAGCCGGATTTCTAAATGCGTGTGTTGTGTTGTTTTCTCTCTAAGTGAAATGTTGTTTTTTTTAAGACCGTTGAAGGAGGCCATAAAACTTTCCAAGGGCGAGTTGGACAGATCGATGTAGAGATTTAAAAAAAATGAAATACTGAATTGTTAACCAGTATTAGAACTACATATGTTACTTTAAATTATAAAGAATTTTATGTTAGCTGTGTTTAAAAAAATAGTTATTTTTCTAAGATGGAGTGGTTCTTTTTGGATTATTATTTGTTTTAAATACTTATATTTAAATATTTTGAATTTGCGCCTGAGGTTGGCAGGTCTTTGGCAATCAAAGATCAAATATTCAGCATATTTAGCTACATACGTTACAGTTCTCAGAAATATTGGAGTCTACAGCTTTTATTCTATATAAAAAAGCTTTGTCATAAGTATGCCCTGTTATCAGTCTGCTTATGTCTTTTGATTAAAATTTCAGGGCTACCTAGGGATGTCCGGAAAAATATCAATGAGATTCGAGCCTTTGGTTCTACATTTGTGCTTGTAGTCTTTCTTCCAGTTGTGCTCTAATATGTTTTTATATTTTCTTTGTGATTCTTTTGTGCTAAATTTTACAACTATTAAGTTTCCTTCACTTACCGCAGCTTTAGCTGCTCTATCAGCCTTTTCAGTGATAGCCACACCCCCTTGTAAATCCAAAAGATGTCCAATTTTTGAATGTCCGATATGTATTTATTGTCGTGAATGTTTTTAACTAAATACGAGTCTGTTTGATTGTTACCTTTAAGTTTTATCGCGCCCAAACACACTATCACAGCTTTTTTATATTTTTGAATTAAACATTGTCTGCTCTCCAAATTAATTCCAACAATTTCGCGCAATCTTCTTTGTTTTAAAAAAGTAATTTATCTATAAAATTTATTTTATTACAATATTTAAACTGTCACGTATTAGAAAAATAAGAAATATTACATCAGCCCTTTGTACACTCACACACACTAACACTATCACACCCGAATAAATGTATGCCTTCTCTCTCTGAACTAAAGTCAGTTCTAACCTAGTTCCCATCACGTTCTCCGTACTTCAACACAACATATTAGCAACGAGTGATAAAAGTTCCTCAGAATCATAATTTTGAGTATTTCGGTAGTCTAATCAAATAGAGATCGAACAATAAAAAACAAAAAAAATTAGCAATGGAAACTACAAAAATTAAAGAATTGTTGGTTCAACAGCAACAATTCGCAGAGGAATTGATAAAAAATCAACAAACATTGATGGAGGCCATATGTTTTCGAACTTTTAAAGAATCTGTTCGGTAGCGAAAATTTGAACCAGCAGTCAGTATCAGTTTTCTTTCTTAAATCTTGCTCCGGTTGCAAATATACGCATGCTCGTCAAAACTGTAAATTTCGCGATGCTATTTGCCATAAATGTGGTCGAAAGGGAAACACAGTTATCGTTTGCATGTCAAAGCAGTGCAAAGATATGAAAGATTCGTTCGATTCTCTTTGTAGCATCAGACGTGTTTTTGTTTTGCGCTCCGCATACTTACTACCTATTTTGCTAAATCAACCGGTGTTTTATGGAAATAACCCTTAAGAAATTCACAAATGAACAACCTTTACTTCATTCTATCTCTTGATCGCGAGTGCATGCCTGTTTTCTGTGAAAAACATAATTTAAATTATTATTTTTTGCATAGCCTAACAGTGTTTTTTTGTTTGTACTTTTCGTAAGTACACACAGTATCATATTTAGCCGCTCTCACCTATTAGTTCTCTCTATTACCCACACTTTAAATAACTGTTCTTTCTCTCTCGCTCTCAGTATTTTCTGTGCAGTAGCGCTCTCTCTCTCTCTCTCTCTCAATTGTAGCTACTGTAACCGCTCTCATTTTTACTTATTCCTTTTTTGGCGTTTATCTGGCACACTGGTCTGATACCAATTTTTTTTTAAGGAAAAAATAAATAAAATACAAATTTTACATTTTAAAATGGAATTCTCTGTGGTCTGCGATAAAAAAACCTGCAAGAAGCAGATCACCCATGACCAGCCGAGTATCCGAGTATCTGCTGGCTCTGCGATAGCGTAGTGCACGCTAAATGCGCCGGGTTATCCGGTCTCGTGGGTGATGCCATCTCAAAAAGGAATGGCCTGCATTACAGCTGTGAGGCATGCCGTCCGGTTGAGAGGGAGATGGCAGCGTTTATGAGGCAGACCCGGAAGGGCTTTAGGGAGCTGACCGTGGGCTTCAAAGAGCAATACGATCGGCTCCTAGCCATGGAGTCTCAGTTTAGTGGATTCAAACTACTGACTGAGTCTCCTAGGCGAAAGAAGGTCACTCCGCGGGATCTGCATGTGCCAGCAGCCCCTCGGCCGGCCGTTGCTGACAAGCTGACTCCGACCACCCCAATAGTGCAGCAGTTGATTTCGTTCGCTACTCCGAAGGCAACGACAGCTGCTGGCGATGAAAATACGGTAGCCGAATTTATCGCGTCGGAGGGCATGCAGCCAAAATCGTCTGTAGCGTCCGTGTCCGTACTGACAAAGATCATATGATAGTTCTTGGTGACTTCAACTTGCCAGGAATTGTTTGGTCTTCGGCATATGAGTCTAATAGCCTGGTACCCATGACACGACATGACTTTGTTGACGGCTTGATTGACCTGTCTCTGTCTCAAGTTAACCATGTTTAAAATTCCTTGGGTCGATTTCTTGATCTGTGCCTTGCAACGGATCCGACTTCAGCGTTGTTAACTCGAGTCCCCCCTCCTCACTATACCTGAAGATGCCTACCATCCTACTTTCGAAGTGTCGCTCGACCTAGGACGAACTGTATTGGATCGGTCGGGTAGACTACCCCAATGTGTCCGCTGCTTCCGTAAAGCCGAGTTTACGAAGCTTAATAACCTCATTAGGGACTTTGATTGGTCCGCTTTATATCTGTGCAGTGATGTTACGACAGGCACAAACATGTTCTATGACGCACTTGTGCACTTCTATGATGTCTCTTGTGTCCCACTTTCCTGTCCGATTAGATCAAGAAAACCCCCTTGGTTTACCAAGGAGCTATCCCATCTAAAAAACTTAAAATCAAGACTTTACAAAAAATTTCAAGAAGTTGGCTCTCCCTCTTCTCTCTCTAATTATGTCTCGGCTCGGTCAAATTTTTCAGTTCTGTAAACCATTCCCTCCTAGCACAAAAACTTAACCTTCTAGGGTTCCCGCCCAATCTCCTGAGATGGATCTCTAGCTACCTATGTTCTAGGTCTCAAAGAGTCCTTTTCAAAAACTCCCTGTCCTCACCAGTTTTGTTGACTTCTGGTGTACCACAGGGAAGCCATCTAGGCCCCTTACTATTTACGCTCTTTATAAATGACCTGCCTTCTGTATTAACACACTCTCGAGTTCTTATGTATGCTGATGATGTTAAGCTCTGTGTCCAGTATAAGGACATTTCTTTTCAATCCAGGTTGCAATGCGATCTCGATAGATTTCAGTCTTGGTGTTGTGAAAATCTATTAAACCTTAATGCTTCAAAATGTAAAGTAATGACTTTTCATCGTTCCAGCGCCTTTCTGGTTCCTTACACCCTTTGTGGTGGTTCTCTTGAGAGAATTACCCGGGTTGATGATCTTGGTGTTCTATTAGATCCCAAGTTAAAGTTTTCTGAACACATTTCTACCATGGTGAATAAGGCCATAAGCGTGCTTGGGTTTATAAAGAGGTGGTCAAAGGAATTTGACGACCCCTATGTAACAAAGACTCTCTACACCTCCCTGGTCCGTCCGATTTTAGAATACGGCTCTTGTGTATGGTGCCCTCTGTACAACGTACACCAGGACCCTATAGAATCAGTTCAGAAAAACTTTTTACTTTTTACTCTTCGAGGTCTCAGCTGGGATGCAGGTGTGAGACTTCCGTCTTACTCTAATAGATTGCTCTTAATAAACCTTCCAACCTTAGCTAATCGTAGGAAAATGCTTGGTGTGATTTTTGTGCACAACTTGATCAAGGGTGATGTAGACAGCCCTGACCTGTTGAGCCGCATAAACTTCACGATTCCGATTATAAGCACTAGGAATTATACACCCTTGTTTCTTCCGCTTTGTAGATCGAATTACTCATTGCATGAACCATTTAGGGTCATATGCTCTGATTATAATTCCCTCTACCATATTATATCTACCACTAACTCCCTTCCTAGTCTTAAAATACTGATACTCTTATATATTTTCCGTAATTAGTAAATACTTCGCTTCTTTAGTTAGATTAGTTCTACTTTTCCTCGAACACTAGTCTAACACCTATCTTTCCTGCATGTCCGCGATCGGATCGGTTAACGAGTCGCGCGTCATGCGGCAGCGCCCTTCGGTCGGTTGAGCGGAAGGTGGGCTGCGTTTTTGCCTGGGATCCGCGCGTAACAGCCATCGGCTGGTGTCGCTTGGGCCACTTGATGGTGCAGTCATTGCATATCGACGTCCTAAAGTAAAGTAAAAAAGATAGCAATCATCACAAATACCAGCATAAAGAGAAACACAATCAATTCAAACAAAGTCTAGTAAAGTTCGAGGGAAATTAAAATGTAATCAACCTGGAAATCTTCAACAAAATTATTCCTTTTCAAATGGATTCTGACGCAACGACATCTATCATTAATAGTAAAACATTCAAGAAACTCAAAAGTTCAATGCTTCAGAGGTGTGACCGTATATTCGAAGCGTTTGGCCAACAACAAATCCCAGTTAAAATGGGTGAATTGCGCACAGTGGCAAACTCAAACAATCTGTTCGGAATGGATTGGTTCAAGACATTCAATTTCGAAGTCCAACAAGATTCAAATGTGAGTGAAGCGCAGGGTTCTCAAATGACTGATCTTTGCAATAAGTACAAGGAAAGTACTTAAACCGGCTATTCGTAAAATAAAAGACTTTAGGGCAAGCATCTACTTAAAACAAAATTTTGTGCCAAAATTCTACAAAAGCAGACCAATTCCATTTGCCCAAATGGAACAGTTTAAGGAGGAACTAAAGCGTCTCACAGATGCCGGCATTTTGAAAGCAGTCAAATTCAGCAACTGGAGATCGCCCTTAGTACTAGCACCCAAGCCAGGTGGAGCACTACGGATCTGTGGCGACTTCAAACAAGGTGTCAATTATCAATTGGACATCGAACAATAACCGCAGCTAACACGTGAGTCTTTATTACATACTATCCGTCATGTCATTTCTCCAAAATCAATCTGAAAGACGCATATTTTAAAATGGAGTTAGATGATGCTGCAAAAGAAATTATGGTCGTCAACACGCCGTTGGGCCTCTTCCAGTACCAACGTTTATCATATGGAATAGCGAGCGCCCCAGCTATATTCCAACGTCATTTGGAACAACTTCTCAGTGGCATAGAAGGTTGTGGAAATTATCTAGACGACATCATTATTTCAGCTCCAGCAGTTGAACAACACCTTGCTCGCCTCGAACAAGTTTTATGCATTCTAAAAGAGAAGGGCATCAAATGAAAGAGGGTGAAGTGCTTCTTCTTGAGAAACGAAATGAATATCTCGGCAGAAGAGTAAGCATCAAGGGCATCCTCCCGGATACCACGGGTTTAGAGGCTGTGAAACAATTGTATATTCAGCAGCTGAATGCCTTCATGGGAAAAGTCAACTACTACTACCGCTTGTTCTAGCCACTGATGCATCTTCATATGGCATTGGTGTAGTCTTGTCAACCATTCAAACAGTTGGTAAGGAAAGACCATCACAAACATTAGATGTCCATTAAGTTCGATACAGCCAAACAGAAAAGGAAGCACTTTCGATTATATTTGCGGTGAAGAAATTTCATTAGTAACTTTACGGCAGTAACTTCTAACAGACTTCAGCATTGGGCTAAAATTTTGATGGCCTAAAACTTTAAAACTAAATATCGCAGCACTACAGCTCATGGAAATGCAGACGCACTCTCACGTCTTCCTATGTGCTCATATGAAAAGTTTAACACAGAAATGGCATGCTACAATGTTGTCGTGATGTCATATCCCATAAATGCCGACATAATCAGGCAAAAGCTAAACAGCGACCGTATTCTGCACAAGGTCTATTAATTTATATCTACTGGTTGGGCAGAACAACAGCAGGATCTCGAAATATTGCCATATTTTAATCGTATATTTGCCCTGACGATTAACAACACTCGAGCACTACGGAATAATATTCTCAATCTCCTCCACGAGGGTCATGGGGAATAGTACAAATGAAACAACTGGCACGACAACATGTGTGGTGTCGCCAGGTATCGACGAGGAGATCGCCACAATTGTAAATAATGGTAGCGTGTGCAAGATAGGAAGTCCAGCCCCAGTAATGCAATTCGAGATCTGGCCAAAAGCGACATACGCCTGGGAAAGAAGAGTATTGACTCCATGTGGTTAATTTGTGTCGATGCACATTCTCAGTTCCCGTTCTCAGTTTTACTGCGAACAAATGACATCGACAGCAACTGGAAACAATATAGCCGCACTTGCAGCCATATTTGCTATTGAGGGTTATCCGAAGACTTTAGTCGGCGATAATGGGCCTCAACTCACTTCAGACTCTTTCAACCAATACTGTCAGCAACATTGAATAAACCACATCAAAACAGCACCATTTCATACAGCATTAAATGGAATTTCTGAGCGTTTTGTCCGTCGGCAAAAATATAAAGGATGAATATCAAGTCAACACAGCCGTAACAAAGTACCTAATTCAGAAGGCAAAACAACAGAAGAACTTCTTCATGGTCGTCTGGTTCGCACGATCTTAAGTCAACTCTTCGAGAACCAGATGTTTTTTGCCAAAAACTATGTGTTGAGCTTATGAACTTCTTCAGCAGCGTATTTTCGAGACATTTAATTAAAACGCAACTGGGTCGATTTCCATGTAATATATCATGTATGTTCGATTTATTTTTCGTTTTACTTTCTAAAGCGAGAGATGCAACAATAACAAACACGTCACAGTGCCAACAAAAAACGAAATTAACGAAACGACGTTTGTTCACGAAGACGATCAAATTGCATGTGAGTTCCGAAGGTGTGCCTCCCACGCAGCTCTTGTTGAACGACGAACGACGAAAAATAGGGCGATGCTGCGATAGAGAGTGCAAGGCAACAGCAAGCAGAAGGGTGAGGTACTCCTCTCGCCAGCGGGACCTAAACGTCTGCTGCAGAAAATCGCTGCCAGCGATCAAGACGATTGAAATTTCGTCCGGATACATCTGGCTCTGCAAACATAAGGACCGGCGCCGTGCTCAAGAAATGCGCAGGTGTTAGCACGTCTAAGTCGTCGGGATGCTCTGAAATGGGAAATAACGGTCTTGAGTTGACTATAGCAGTTATATGGCACACAAGGGTTCTCAGGTCATCGAAGCAAAGCACGGAACTGGAGGCGGAACGGTAGAAGTGATGCTTGGCTGTCTTCACCGCTGCTTCCCAAAGCCCGCCAAAGTGGGGAGAGCGGAGGGGAATGAAGAACCAGTCGATGTGATTTGCGACGCAAAACTCCTGAACTGTCTTCAGGTGCTTTTCGGAGAGAAACAGCTTCTTCAACTCTGCCAACTCGTTCTCAGCTCGAAGTTAATTGCGTTATCAGACCAAATCTCCCTTGGCTGACCACGAGTACAAATGAACCGCTTGAGCGCGCTAATGAACGCTGGCGTTGACAAATCCTGCACAAGCTCCAAGTGTACGGCCTTGGTGGCCAAACAAATAAATAGGCAAATGTAGCATTTGATGTGTGGTCTGATCCGCACCTCACTCTTGTAAAAGAACGGACCACAAAAATCCACGCCTGTAACAGCAAGGGCGCAAGTTGCATTCTTTGGCAGATCAGCCATGATATGCTGAAGTAAACGCGGCTTGGCCTTAAAACATCTTGTGCAGCGATTTACGACATTTGCCACCTTCAATCGGCCAATACTCATGAATTAATGCGATTCAGCATGCAAGTTCCGCTCATGAAAATGCACAATTACAGCCGATGTGACGGGATGACGCCTTGGAAGAATAACTGGATGACGCGCGTTGAAATCAAGTGATGAGTTCGCCAACCGCCCACCAACGCGCAATAATCCATGCTCATCCAGAAATGGTGCAAGCGACAAAATAGAGCTCGACGGCTGCACCTGCTTTCCATCCCGCGAAGCCTTGTAGTCAGTCCATAAAAGTACTCCCTGTATTGAACGAATGAGTAACCGTGTGCCACCAACGATGTCATCCAGTGACAGAGCGCCTTTGGACAAGATATCCGCAGGGTTCTGAGCGGTTGGTTGACAAGGGCGATGCGAGACTTCGCTCAGAAAAGTTGCACGTATGCGCTATTCTTGGTCCTTGAGACAATATAAATACATGCGCCATACGCGTCTAGACTGGCATCACAAAACCCATGAACCTCCACCTTTGGACCTAGGACTCAATGCGAGGCGAGGAAATCTAAAACGCTGAGGGGCAGACAAATTCTCGCAGAAAGTGGTCCACGCTGACGAAAGAGACTCGGGTAGACTCTTATCCCATTGGAGCCGCTCCTTCCACACCAGCTGAAGGAAAATCTTTACCTTTGCAATGACAGGCCCAATCAATCCATGGGGATCATGAAAGCGAGCGATAGTTGACAACAAAGAGCGCTTTGTTGTCTTTGAAGACAACTGTGCGGGTACGGAAAAGAGAAATTCATCGGATGCAGGCTCCCAAACCAATCCAAGGGCCTTTGTAAAATCGGTGCCATCGTGAAACTCAGCAGCGTTTCTTTATCTTTGTCACGGACTCCTTCAAGCAAGGCAGGAACGTTGGAGCACCATTTCCGAATTGGGAAGTTTCCCCGAGCCAGTAACTGGGATGTCTGCTGCATCTTCTCATGGACTTCCTCTACAGATCCTCACCAGTCAATCGTCGACATAAAAATTGGACGCTAACACTTCCGAGACAACAGGGAATGTCGATTTTTATTCTTCGGCAAATTGGAGCATGCAATATTCTTTAAAGCTCGCAGATTGCTAATTGTGGTATCTGTCAAGAACTGGAGTTGAGAGACAGACGACTCCTCAAAACGCTGCATATCCAGAATGTCATTGACGTATGCCTGAAAAATTAACCATTTATTATTAAAGCGTCTGTTCAGCAAATCTAAAGCGATGGGATAGCTGGCGTGGCAAAATTCCAACGACGAGATCGTGTCTAGAGCCGGTCCATTTAGGCAGGATCGTAGGTGCTACAATTTCTCCACATTCGTCAAGTCAGGCTCTTTGTCGATTATCGAGGAAAACATGCTCCAAAAGGCGGAGTACTGTGAGTAGCCCCTACTGAATTCTGGAAGCTTTAACTCCAGTAGGCAATGCCGATGCTGCATTATAACCGTAGCCGGGGCTTCTGAAACTTGGTCCGTCCGCATTGTTGAGCAAGGGAGCATTGTAGGCTGCCGCTTGTTCAACTCATGCTTAATGCTGGTATCCAGCATAACCACGCACTCGTCAAACTCTTCTCTTAAGGGACTACCGCTCTCATCAAGATCGACCCTTTCCAGAGCATCATGATGCTCATTAAAAGACACAACAAGATCCAGTACAGACTTTAAACGGACGTTCAATTCCTCCTACTTGAGCTCACCAATCTTCTCTTCGCCGAAGGCATTTTCAATTCTCCGTTCTGCACTTAGCATAGCTTGAACCTTACGCTTGTAATAAGAAAGGTCTGCATTGAGGGACACGGGGAGAATTGAGAGCGTTAGGGGAGGGTGTGCTATCAGAAGCCATTGCTTGTATTTGATGCGGCAAACAGAGGTCAATAGCCGGTGAATAATCTCGAACAAATCCATCGCAGCGTTCGAACATACGGACACAGACATGCAGAGAGAACAACTGTGGTTTTATGCAAATTAGGGAACGATATAATTGACATTCTGTTTATATGTTTATGCTTGTTTATATGGATCTAATTGTTTATCTCGTCGGGGTCACCAATGTTGAGCTACTGAGCTTCTTCAGCAGCATATTTTCGAGACATTTAATTAAAACGCAACTGGGTCGATTTCAATGTAATAGATCATGTATGTTCGATTTATTTTTCGTTTTACTTTCTAAAGCGAGAGATGCAACAATAACAAACACGTCACAGTGCCAACAAAAAACGAAATTAACGAAACGACGTTTGTTCACGAAGACGATCAAATTGCATGTGAGTTCCGAAGGTGTGCCTCCCACGCAGCTCTTGTACGACGACAAACGACGAAGAATAGGGCGATGCTGCGATAGAGAGTGCAGAGCAACAGCAAAAAACAATTATAAAGAGAGAGAGAGAGAGAGCACTCTTTATGTTGCCATGGGCCGGCGCTAAGCCGAACACTATGCAAGGGGAGAAAAATGGATACATCCACAGGTTTCATCAAGACCGACAACAATCAGATTTGGTGGACTCTTGAATTCTCAACTTCAACCACATCAGCCCAACCGTCATCGAATTCGATTCAGAATTCTCAATCCATTTTTGGGTTCAACAAAGAGCCGGCAGTATCGCAGCAAGAGGTTCTTCAGCCACCCCAGCAACGCTGTTTGAAATGAAATAAAATAAAATGAAAATAAATCGCTCATTATTTTGGTATACTCTTCGAGTACCGGGTATAAAAATAAATCGCTCATTATTTTGGTATACTCTTCGAATACCGGGTATAAAAATAAATCGCTCATTATTTTGGTAATTTTTATACCCGGTACTCGAAGAGTATAGAGGTATATTAGATTTGTGGGGATAACGGATGTATCCAGTCTTCTGTGTGATCACACTACTCCAAGTGTGTTGCAAAATTTCGCCCCGCCACTTTCCGCTTGCACAAAGGACGAAAGTCTGTGACATACGCAATTGTCGTCATCATAGATGGCGTTGCCGCTCGCTCTCTCTCACACGCGACACTGTCGGCTTTGCCCATTCATCCAAATGAACGCCTAGATATCAGAGACTACAAGAGCTAGAGCAACCAAACTTTCTATCCGAGCTCCTGTAATATCACTTCAATACAAGTGTATCAAAATTTTGACACGCCCTCTTCCGCCCCGCAAATAACGAAAATCTGTGCAATCGCCAATTTTTAAGATACAAGAAAACTGAAAACGCAGAATCATGAAAAATTACCGTATCTACCAGATTGCCGAGTCTGGATCAGCTCTGATCATTATTAAAGCCAGAAAGAACAAATTAAATTTCAGTGGCCACCCAACGAGAGCCAAGCGATTCCCTCTCTCTCTCTCGCACACACTTCCATGTCTCTTGTATGTAGTTTTACATGTGTATGTAAAAATGTAGCAGCCGACGTAAAAATTATATGTAAATAAAAATGGAAACAGATAACTTCTAAAATATAAAAATACAGCATAGGGTTCGACTTAATTTTTTGATATTTTCAATTTTGGCCAAAATTTAATTCGTCTCTTTTGCGAACATATATATATATATATACATATTATAAATCGTAAGCTCATAAATGTATGCATATACTGACAGAGTACCGGGTATAAGGTAGAGCCGCGGGCTTTGCCACGGCTCACAACGTTCCCGTCGTTTTTATATGGAGTTTGACAATAATTTTTAGTTTCCGCGGTGCTGGATACCTAGCTTTAGTCACAACAATTGTACTTTTCAGCAAAATGCAACTTTTTATTTCTGTTGTGGCCCAAAATAACTTTTTCTGATAGATTTGGAGATTTTAAATTTTTAAATAAATTGTTTTTTTTATGGTGTTTATTTTTTTACTTTTAAAAAATCATTTATTTTTTCAGAGGTATTGCTTTTGGTACCTGGTATTTTTTCAGAGGTAGTGCTTTCATTTTTAAATAACATAAGTTAGTTATAGCTGGTTGTACTGAACTTTGCAGTTCTAATCATATTTATTATTGTTATTTATTATTATATTATAGCTTACAGTAATATGGTCACGTTAAAGGCCCAATTTTTACTAGCATAGCTGTGCTGCTATTTCTTGTGTCTAAGTCCTAATTGTAACGGTTTCACACGTCTCTTAGCATTTAATTCCATTTTTTAATTTTTGTCGATTCAAAAAATAAATTCAATATAAAGTTTAGCGGCCAAACCATTCCTGAACATTTGAATTAGCATAAGTCTGATTGCAAGCAACAAAATGGCAACAAAATGACTTGCATGGTCTTTTTGGTCGCGCTGATTCCAACTTTTAAAGTTACACTTGAAAATTAAAGTCAGCAACCCGTAATTTTTGTTCGGTGGAGCCAACAATAGCTGATAAAGTGATGCGGAAATGGCCTAAGTATAAACGCCTCGTAAAATTTTTCCACACCTTCGACAATGTTGCGGTAGTCTAAAAAGGCTATTAGCCTCGTGTATGGATCCCTGAGCTGGGGTGAAATGCGCGTAGCAAAGCCGAACATATCATAAGCTTTGGTCAAAAATTAAATTTAAATGCTCGACAAATAGAAATTTGTAATCGAACAGAACGCCTAAGACAAGAGTCACCGTCTGCTTTGAGAGCGGAAGTCCATCTATCGAATATGAGGTCCGAACTTTTAATACACACTTGCTAAAGGACACCAAATAACATTTGCCAGTGTTATAAGGTCTGATGAGCATGTGAGATGGCTCAGAGGGGGCTTAGCTGAGGCCACCGGACGGGTCGCAGGTTGCGGATAGTATTTATAAGTAGGTCAGCTGCGAATAAGCGGCCATAACTAGGGAAAGCACCGAAATAAGCAGTCCCGGATAGCCCGCGGCTGTTCGCGAAGTAGCAACACTGACGATGCGCTTGTGGTGCCGCCTCGTATAAGTAGCTCAATCAAGCCCCATCCCTACACATCACCGACCCACATCCCAACCCCCACACTCATCTCACTCCGGGCCGGACAAAGTGTGTTATTCGACCCGTTCCGAGAGTCAGCCTGGCTGGGGGCTCGGTATAAAAACTAGCCCAGTCGTTAACGGAGAGCTCAGGGATGTTCTAATGATGCCTTATCCGGCAACTTGAATCTCTGCCCATGAATCTCACAGAGACGAATGGAGTGAGGGATCCCCAGGCCCAGAAGGCCCGTCTTCCAAGCGGAGGTCATTGCAATCAAGGAAAAACTAAACTGCCTTCAGGAAATTACCGCCATTATCAATCAAATCGCTTAATGCGATCTCTGCAAACTCAGCCACCGTTGCAGATTACCGCAAATCTCTTCACGAGATGGCTCAGCAATTTGTTATCAGCCTTATATGGGTCCCGGGCCACCGGGACATCGAAGGCAACTGTATTGCAGACGAGTGGGCCAGACTTGGCACTACATTCCCCCTTCTCAAAGATAAGATGGCCACATGTAGGCTCATAATAAGGGAGCAATATAACCGAATAATAGACAACAAGTGGCAATCAGTACCACGTTGTCGAATAACTCGGCAAACATGGCCAACGATAGATAGGAAGCGCACCTCTGAGTTATGCAAGCTCGGCAGACGAAGGTGCAGCGTAGTCATTAGTTCCCTAACATGACGCTGGCTAATGGAAACCCACGCAAATCGACTGGGCGCCCCATACAACGACCTTTGCCAAAGCTGTAGAAACGAGGAAGAGGGGGAAACCGTGGAATACTTGTTCTGCTCATACCCAGCTCTGAGCAGAAGAAGTTTATATCGGTAATGTCCACCATATGTCCCAGAAAGATAGCTAACTTTATAAGAGCTGCAGGCTGGGATAACTGTTGACATTTAGGTCTCACGATGCGAAAATATGGGAGATTACCTGCGGTACTACAACGGGCCGGAAACGGCCGAAGTGTGCTGGACTCCCAGTGACCTTACCTGTTAGGGGCAAATTACGAGTGCCCCATCTAGCAACTCAATCCAGGTCAATTATTCCATAATTAAATCAACCCATTAACAAAGGATTTGTGAAGAGAACTTTAAGCGGTTAACAAAAAGCAACATCACAGTTGCGAAACAGGAAATCAGAAATAACATTGTCGGGTTTACTCCAGTTGTCGAAATCAGCCATTGCCTCCAAAATGTCCACCTACGATACATCAAGTGTGCCATTATTGACCACCGAAGGGATGGAATCTAAATAATCCGAATCATGCCGCAAACGGCTCAAAATTAGAGCTGAGCAAAAAGTGAACAGGTTTGCTATGCCACTATCAATATTTTAAATTGGGACACCAAGATTCATAGCTGAAAGAAAAGCACTTGTCAATCTTTTAAAATTTATGAAATGCCATAAGGACCTGGGATTAACTTTAAGGCCCCTTTCAAGTTCGGCCCGCTTATGCTGAATATTCCTGGCCCAGGCATCAGGGTCACGGGTCTTATCCAATCGTTTCAAAACTTCTTACGCAACTTTTTAAAACTCAGAAGGCCCTTCGTATACCACTGTTGCCTAATGAGCCACGTGGTTAAGCCTAGGGCGAGTAACATTGGAATTTAACTGAGAATACCATTGGCATGTGATTCATGTCACATTCTGCAAAAGGCCGTTCGACACATGCAACACGTCAATTGATATTCGAAGTAACAAAAACTAAATCTAGAATTTTATTTAACCTATTCAAAACATTATAAATTTTAGGTCAAGCCCATATGCTGCAAATGCACGTTGTTTGGCATCATCAATCCAAATTGAAGTCGCCAGCAATGCAGAGATGCTGACAGTCTGTTAAATTAGCATGTATGTTGATAATATTCTGCAAGTGCGCTGTCGAAGAAGTTTTCATTGAGCCGGGTTTCAACCAAGATGATAATGTCGAAATCACGCGTAAAGGTTGACAAATAGAGAGCCTGAGCCTTAGTGCGCATAGCTGGTATATTCTGAAAGAAAATGCGAATGGATTTGGTCTCGTCCATAGGCATGATCCCAGAAGGTAGCAGTTCTGTCCGGTAAGAGGACACGAAGTAAGATCTAGAAGAGGGTCCGAAAAATCACACACAGCAATAGAGGAAAGGCTCATGTGTAAAAACTGCGCAAGCGTCGTGGTTCGAAGCCGCAGCACACCATCCTCGATTAGAATGTTGGGCAGGTCAGTGGCAGGGAAATCGAATCCAGGTGCTGATGCTGAAGAAAATATTCCATTTAAGTGCGAACGACGGGATGCTGACGCTTGCCAATTGTCGAGTGCAGCGATGGTACAAGGATAGCACATATGAGTGGACGATGACGTCAAAAGAGCACGACGTCGTCCAGCAGCAGCCGTGCGAATATTGCACAAATCGCAGAGCGAACAAGCGGCATTTTGTTGTTGTTCCGCAGCGATATACCAGAAACGATGCAGCGAAGAGGCGTGAAAGTTCCAGAAGAATATGTTGTAGAGAAGCGACTATCCAGAAACCATAGAAGTCGCTCACTGGGGGTTTTTCGAAGTGAATGGAACTGGAACTTTCGGAGTCCGGGTGGACGTCCGCAATGGCAAAACTGCCGATAGATTCTGCACAAAGCGGTATACCGATATTGGGCATAATTTTTCATAAAATACCTCGGAGTATAGCTGCTCAGGTACACCAAGTTTGCAGTTAACGAACTATAACGCTTGTTCAATTTCGTACAAAAAATCTAAGCCTCAGACACCTTGAGATTATCGGCAACAAATTTCAACACCGCCTCTGGCTCCGTAGTGATAGCAAATTTACCGATATCTAGATATTTTCTGCTCTGCAATACATTTAATTGCATACAGCTCGGACCAACGCCAACAAAACGCTTAGCTTTTTTGTTACGGTTCTTTCTCTTTTTTTTCGGGCAGTGACGATGCACTCTAAATTAGAAGGGACCGCAGCAGCTGATCCCGGGCCAATGACCGAAGTCGAGGTGGTAGCCACTTACCGTGGAGACCATAAGTCAGTCGCCGGTATGGCATTACTGGCTTTCTTTCTTGCAACTACCTCTGAAAATCAGGCTGAAAATCAGACTTGAGATCCCGATAAAGGCTTTCAAGCTACAGGACCTTGTCATTGAGGTCAACAATTTTCGACTGCGAGTTATTCGCAACGAAATCAAACTACGCTGATTTATTTAAAGTTTCACAGCATCTGAGTGCAAATCAATGCACGATAAATGAAACGCAAGGCGGCTTAACGATGAGCAGCAAACCGCATCAAAGCTGCAAAGCTGAGCGGCAGTGTTGTCCGAATTGCATTCCGAGCAGTGATGAAGCGACGTATCGATAACACGTAAGAACGCAGTAAGAGCTGACTAATAACACGACTTTTCCGCTGTCGCCCAAAATAATTATTTCTGATAGATTTGTATGTTTACATTTTTTAAAGAATTAAGGTTTTTTTTTCCAGGTTTAGTTTTTTTTTTATGAATTTTTTAAAAAATGTTCATAGGTAGTGCTTCTATTATTCACATAACTTCAGTTTTCCATAACTGGATCTTCTAAACCATCAACTATGGTGGAATGGAGAACCGTGACTTTTCCAATAACATCTCAGTAAAGGTCAAGCCTAACGGGAATCTAAACCTTTTCGATGAAGGAAATTATCTTCAAGCTATGATCAACAAAGCTTCCTTTTAGTCACATCTCTTGGAAACAAATTGCTACTGCTTTTGCATCCAACATCATCTTCGTTGCAAGAACAGCCTGCCATAGGCAAACACATTCAGATGGAGTTTTTTAAAGTGGAGCCCATCACTTTCCCATAAATCCAGGCTGATTCTCCACACTTCATTTGTTGACGACCAAGTAATATTTCCCATTGGAAATGTGTAGCTCAAAGTCAACACGACGATTTGGCGAGTTTTCTAACGAGTCAGGAAATCAATTGGCAATTCATTCCGTATTCGAGAATCTGATCAATCAAGTTTTGCCTTCGCCGAGTAATTGGTAGCAGTGCTTTAACCTTTGAGGAATATACAACAATTTTATCCCAGGTCCAAGATCTACTCAACTCTCGCCCACTGTGCGCGCCCAGCGATCACAGTTTGGATCCCCTTACCCCCGCCCATTTTCTTACAGGTCAAATCAAGATTAACAGACTGCAGCGTTGAAGATAACTGCAAGCCATTATATATAATATAATATAATCTAATATAATATCTAGAAAAGAATCATCAGTATTAATAATACGAGTGAAAACGAAAATGTTTATTTACCTTTTATAAATGCATATATTGCTTCTCTTTTAAGGCGGTTAACCCTGGTGGTTCCATTAATGGAGCGTATGCACACAGTGGCTCTGTTAGTTGTGGAGGATTGTTATGCCGGCCAGTAGCAGGAATTTTTTCTAAGGATCCACAACCAGATGATGGCTTGCTTCATGTTGCTACAATTCCAACTGGTGCTTCGAACATATCAATAACAGAGCTAAGAAATAGTGTTAATTTACTAGGTAAAGCTATATGTGATTTAAAATTTTTTTACTGGCCTAATAGTTACCGATTATTATCGATCCAAAGTTTTACGTACTTCTCAGCAAAAAAGCATAGTTAATAGTGAAAACAATGTGTCGGAAAGCGGATCATATGAAGCGGTTGGGGCCACATTTGACTATCACCGAATCGATGGAGTCCAGAAGTCCGATGGAGTTACCGAATGGATAACAAGTACTGGGCCAATAAGTGACTCATTGGATATATTGGTATTGATATTATAGATATTCTTAGATCTCCGACTAAATAAAACTACTTTTTTTTGTAGGTACTTGGTAAAAATCGAAATCCTGGTATAAAGTATGAGTACATGCTTCCAATAATATCTGATTCTGAAGAAAACGCTCTCTTTGTGGAGAATATTAATAGTTTTTTACGAGCTGGAGGGGAGGACGCTATTGCTTTAAGTAATTCACGTCCAGCACGACGGCGTAACTTTACGTGGAAAGTGGTAGGGTTTAGTGCCTGTTCAAAGTCCTGCGGTGGGGGTTTTCAAACTCCTATTGTGCGTTGCATTCGCGAAAACCTTTTACGTTATTACTCACAACGCCGTTGCATTCATTCTGTTAAGCCAGTGCTCAATGAGAACTTATTGCACTGCAACACACAACCATGCCCAGCCTATTGGCACTATGAGAAATGGGGCGAGTGTCGCTGCCTTAATGAAGGGGCATTTAGACATCGTGAGATAAGTTGCTTGCAAGAACTAGCATCTGGGACTGTTATACACGTAGATAGTACAGCATGTATGGAAGAGATGCCACCCACTCAGAAGCAATGTGAGTGTCCAAATAATCGAAGTCGTGACCTTTCTCGGTATCGTCTACACACATACGGTGAGTCTGCGAATAGTACACGAAGACAACGTATCATGATTGATAATAGTAGCACAAATGCGGTCTGGTTGACTTCCGATTGGAATCAGTATTGTTCTGCTACGTGTGGCTTAGGGGTAGAGTATCGTACAATTTTCTGTGATCGATCCGAGGTTGGTGCGGTTCGTTGTGATCACAAGAAAACTCCAGAAAATCGACGACCATGCGTAAAATCTAGCTGTGAAGATGGCGAGTGGTTTGCTGGATCTTGGTCGTCTTGTAATGGGGATTGCTTTAACCTTAGACGAAGCCGAGTGGTACTATGCATACAAAATAAATTAATTGTGGATCATAAAAAGTGCAAGTTGGAGCTAAAGCCGCAATCGTTTGAAAAATGCTCCCATGATGATAAAGAAATTCATTTCTGCGGTCCTCGTTGGCATTACTCTGAATGGTCACAGGTAAAAAGCATTATTAAATACACTATTATACATATGTATTTAATTTAAATTATGTACAATATAATGTAAATGTATAATTTTACAGTGTACCAAATCTTGCAATGGTGGAACACAGCGACGCCGCGTAAGATGTTTGGACTACGATGCAACACAGAATAGCTTACGGGACTCAACCAGATGCCGGTTTGCAGCCAGGGAGCCAATATTTCGTAGCTGCAATACACAAGACTGTGATGGTACATCTATCTTACATTACACTTAATTGTCGTTTTATTTTCCTCAAAAATATGAAATATGTATTTTCAATATTTCAGAACAACACCAAAATGACTCTTCATCTAGTTGCACCGATAAACTTCCTAATTGTAAATGGGCTTCTCAAGGAAACCTGTGCAATTACGATTACTACCGTATGAGTTGTTGTATCGCTTGCTCTGGCGGAGTTTAGTAGTAATCTAAAATGCAGATGCAAATATGTTTATTTTTACAAAATCGAATATTTACCAACCCAATTTTATTTTTAATAACTTATATTTGTTACAATAAATCTAATTTAATTTCTTATGGTCAGGAGTTCTTGTAAGGTATTTGTTGAGACAACGATCTTTTTCGTTGACTATAGATTAAAGAATTAGTTACATATAAACAGTTTCAATTCAAACGAGAGAGAGAGAGAGAGAGAGAGAGTAAGACAGTAGGAGTATAGAAACAAAATACACATCTCTTCTCTTATTTTATCTGCCCAGTTTTGGCCATCCTTTAACAAGGAAAGTCTTTAGCTGCCAGAGGAAATCGAGAATGAATTCAAAAAGTATACCAAGGCCTATGAGGGGTACAAGGGGAACCGTACTCTCAACTGACGTACGGTGCCCGATCGCGTCAATATTGTCATTGAAATCGGAGACCGAACAATGGACATGGTGTTGAGCCCAACGCTGGCCGTGATCATATACGACTTCCAGAACAAGAGTGAATGGGCCATTGAGGAGCTTAGTTCAATCACAAAAGTTCCTGCATCAGCGCTCAGGCGTCGGATAAGTTTTTGGCAAAATCATGGCTTAATTTCAGAATCTTCCCCGGGCCTATTTACATTTCTAGAAAAGGAAACGGAAAAATCACAGTTTGAGGAAATGAGTCTGGCCAAGGCCGACGAAAAAGACGTGGAGTCGGCTATGGCATCAGCGAGCGATCAAAGGGAGGAAGAGCTACAAGTATTCTGGTCTTATATTGTGGACATGCTCAGGCGTGGAGTTCATTCAAGACGAGCTAAAACACTTTCTGCAGCGTAAAGTTAGAGAGCATAAGCTTCTATTTTCCGTCGGAATTTATTAATTGGCCAAGTAATTTGGGAGCGCATTGATTAATGAACAGTACGCACATGAATGAAAAAATCAGCAAATAAAAGTGATAGCATTAGTGAAATTCAACGTTAGGTCACTTATTAAACTGACCTTATCAGATTGTTGTTCAACTGTTCTCTTCTATGAAAAGTCACTCCACTCCAAAGGAAGTCGTTACTTTTTGAAATACACCCCCTGTGAAAAGATCCAAGCCTCATCTCGTAGAGGCAAGGGATAAAATTTAGAAAGTGCCCTTCGGCTAAGTTCTGTAGCCATCCTGATCGAGGAGACTCGAGATACGCCATCAGCACCTGATATGAGTTCGACGATTCTCGCTAGCGATCACTTTAGCGGAGGAAAGTTTTCGTCCTTAACAAGAACGATATCATTGACATGAAGCTCAGGACTCCGGGTGCGCAACTTAGCTCGCTACTGGTTAAATAATATTGCCGCCATCAAGACAAAAAGATTTGCTGCAGCTTTGTGACCTTCTGCCAACGGTTTAGGCGATCGACGTTTAAACTTACCAAGTCAGGCTCCAAGAAGGTTGTGATAGGGGCCCCAACCAAAAAATGGTCTGGCGTGAGTACTTCGAGGTTTGCCAGGTTCTCTGAAAAGGGGAAACAATTGAATTAATGATTGCGCTTATATTGCACGAAAAGGTGCGCAGGTCGTCAAATCCAAGAAGCGAGATTCCAAGGACACGGCGAAGAAAATGCTTAGCGGCCTTGACTATAGAATAGTTGTTCTTTATTGGGTATCTTAAGGCTATCTTGCGGCTATGGTACTTCTAAATATGACTGATTATGAAACCTCTCACCGCCGTGCGGATGTCTCCGTGTGCCGACGGGCGTGATTCCCGACTCGACCGTTGCTGAGGTTGACCTCAGGTGTAGCTCCGTTGGGCTACGGCTGTGGGGGGGTTCTGACTTGGCAACCGCCTCGTCCGCCTCTCACACAGCTCCGCACACAATGGGTTCACCTGGCCACTGGTCTCACCTCTACGCGGTGAGTCTGTTGGTGTTGCAACACTCCTTTGCTGCCGCGAACCTCCTCTTATAGGCTCCCTGTGGCCCAGCTTTCGCGTCGTTGCCCATTATAATGGTTCCCTTCCCTTGGTTCTCTTCCATCGGCCACTCCGACCTCCCATGCCATTCGTATCGGGATCGGCCTACATGGGATATATGGCCTACATGGGATATATGGCCTACAGAGGATACATGGCCTACATGGCCTACATGGGATCCCGCTGCCTGACTCTAGGGACTCGGACCTTTGGCCCGCCGCTGGCCCAGTTCCGCCGTTCCCGGGCTCTGGGGCGTGGCCCGCTCCATCTTCTCATGTAGCGGAATTGCCTCGCGCTCTTCGCGGCCAATTCGCCACATCCCCTACTAGGGTCTTGTGAGGAATAACGATTCAGTGTAAATACATGCTCCATATGCACTCACAATGGCATCACAAAATCCATGTATTTCGGGATTTGAGCCTTGAAGGTATGATAGAATTGAGAGAAAGCCCTTGTAATTACTGTCAAACCAAACCTAGTGTCTTAACTACATCGCTGCCATCAGTGAATTTTACAAATGGGCATTTCTCTGACGAGGTCCACCGAAGCCTAAAAATTAAAATTCAATAAAAACGCATTTGAAAATAGTTTTCTCCGGATTTTAGTTTTAAAATATATTGAAAATCCGCCAATTGAATTAAGTGACATACAATTTCATTAACTTTGATCTGAAAACATATTAAAATTAGCAAAAGCTCTTTTTTGGTATTTTTTTGGTATTTTTTTGTCATGTTTTCCATTATTTTTTTCGCATATAAGAAAGAAAATTCTATATACAAGTTTTTCCTCAAAGTCTCCCTTACATATTGAACTATCTAAAAAAAATCCTACAACATTTTTTCAATATTGGTTAACGGAATTTTTGTAATATTTATAAAGCCAAGAAATTTTTGTCCCGTGCGACATATCCCGTGCGACAGAGGCTTAAATTTAATTTAAAAAAAACTACAAAGCATACATGCTTAAAATTATAACCTTTTTAAAGAGTCATCAATGCAGAACATTAATCAGATATTCTCATAAAAATATCTCTTCAACTTTTGCTGAAATCTGAGTTTGAATTGGTCACCGCGAAAACCACTTCTATATTTGTCCTCAGCGAGTGGCAGGCAGCAGCAGCACTCATCAGTGGAATGCCATCCCATCGTATGGCCATGTTTCGTCATCCTTCCATCCAGTCCTGATGCTTCTGCTGCTCCTACTCCTTGGTCTGGGCCTCCGCCTCCTCCCCATCCTCCCCATCCTTCTCCTCTCGCTCTCTTTTTGTAACAGTGGGCGATTATGCCAGAGCGATAAGCATATTGGTCGTAGAGCAACACGATCCGAATCACACCGCCACCGATTGGGGCGCACCAAAGTGGCAAGAGCAATTTGTAGTCGGGTGAACGTGGCAGCGACCAAAACGGCAGCAAAGATTTTCAGGCTCGCTTTTTTTTTTATAGTCGCTCGCTGCTGCTGCTGCTGCTGCTGTTGTTGTCTGCCGCTTAATTAATAGACAGTCCGAGTGTGCTGCAGCAGCAGCAGCGGACCACTTGCCACTTGCATATGATCAGTATGTGTTGATTGGTGGCATACTACATTCGCGTGGTTGCAGGCGAACGGTGTATGCTGGGAGGGGGGGAGGTGGGGAGGGGTTGCATCGTATCTGTCTGCTGCTCTTGGTATCGTGTTCGTATCTCTCGGCCAGCGGCTTTTATGGGCCGTTGTGTTGACAATTTTTGCCATATGTGCAACGGCCTTCGCGGCCGTTCTTGTCGCATAAATCAAGTGGCAGGCAGCACCGGCTAGAGGCAGACAGAGGGGCAGCAGGGAGGGGGCTGGGGTTGCAGGAGTTACGTTGCAGCTGCAACACAAAGCACAATCGCAACAAAACGAATTGAATCAGAATTGCGGGTGTTGTTCGTTGTTCGATGCGAATACCATGCTTTTTTGCAAATATCTCGAAAACGAACAGTAGCCCAACAGTAGCCCAAACAGTAGCCCAAAATAGCTATAGAGCTAGTCAAGTGGCGAACCATAACGGTAAAATAATTTTGAAAATCGGTTTTTTTTTTGACATTTTTCCAACTTGAAATGCTTACGAACGTCCCGTGCGACATCAGAGAAATGCCCAAATGTTTCCTTGAGTAAAGATTCATCGTTGGAGCACTAATGATCTTTAAATTTCCTTTGGCTTAAATTAATGACACCTGGCGAATTACTTCAAGAACATCATTTCTAGTGTTTACCCCGGTTAGCAAATCATCCACATAAAAATACTCTGACCCGGAGGGGCTGATTACACTACTCGACAAAATTCAACTTTTTTTTCCGCTGTCGCCAAAAATGACTTTTTCTGATAGATTTAGAGATTTAAAATTTTTTAAATAATTATGGTTTTTTTTCATGGAGTAGTTTTTTTTAAAAGAATTTTTTAAAATTTTGGTATTTTTTGTCATAGGTAGTGCTTCTGTTTTTTACATAACTTAAGTATCCTACAACTGGTTGTATTGAACTTTGTAGTTAAAAAAACTGACAAATGCAGCTATAAATCCGACGTAGACACTTTTAGTTGCAACTTAACGTCTAGAAGATATTAAGCTTCCAAATTGAAATTTAATTATTTTTTTCGGTATTTTTCCCCGATATTTAGACTTTGAAAACTCAGGAAAAGACGAAAAAAAAAAATAATTTATTGCTCACATTTTTAGTTCTAGATAGACACATTAATTAGGTGTGGAGGAGGAGAACCCCATGGCATATTCTATATGATTTGAGAGAGTGGAGGTTAATTATACGCAGCCTATTTTCATGAGAGGGAGATGGATCGAAGGGTCCCAGTTGACTCCACGGAGAGCAAAAATAAGGAATAGTTTTTGAATTGATTCGAGCATATCTTGAAATTTTCGGTAGTGACGAGACCAGACACAAGAACCGTATCCCAAGATAGGCCGGACCATAGAAGCATACAGAAGCTTTGTGGTATACGGGTCAGAAATTTCGTTAGACCATCTTTTGACAAATCCTAGGACTCCTAGATATTGTTGAAATATGAGAGTTAAAAACAAAATTAGGAACAATTTTGAATAGGCGTTGTAAGATAATGTTATTGATTGAGTAATCAAAAAGGTATGGCTTATTGTGTGTCGGGTTCCGCAGCCTAATATTGGCAGACTTGACAGAAACATTATAGCCAGTGGAGCAGCAGTAAATTAAATTTCCTTTTTTATTGTTTGTTGTTTGTACTGCCCACATTGTACACTCATATATACATGTAAGCTCCAGCCATTCTCTCGTGTTCTCTCCTTCTTTCTTTCGACTTTTCTATCACTCTCTCGATCTTTCGTCTTCGCTTTTTCTCTCTCCTCGGAATCTGTCGCACTCTCGCTTGCAGTAGGGCACGGACAATTCGGCCCGCCTGCCCTCAAACAGTCTGGATATTGCCGCGCTCACATTAGGGCACAGGCAATTCGGCCCGCCTGCCTTTGCAGCGCCTGGACGTAGCTCTTCAACCGACACTGTCGTTGAACCGACCCATCGCGTCTTCAAGTTGACCCCGTCTTGAATCAGCTAAACAGACTCATCGTGCCTTTCTCATATTTCCTCGACTCTATATCGTATTTCCATATCGTATTTCGTATAAACAAAAATAAACGGTATCAAACTAAAATCTCGTCTATTAATATTCGCAAAAAACGCTTCCGAAAAAGCTCGGTAGCTCAAAAGCTCGGTAGCTCGGAGCAGACCCCCGCCGAATAGTGGCTTGCCAAATAGCCGCAAATAAACAAAATTGTAATTGTAAATTCTTGCGCTTGCTTGCCCTACTAAACGCTCTCTCAAAGCTCGCTCTACTCTTTTATCTATGTTATCTATGTTTTCCGAGCGAAGCGAAGCTGCGCCCCGCGATCGGAGCAGCAATGCTCGAAATAAAAAAGGGCAAGCAAGGGCCACTCGCTGTTCAGACGTCATTAAATAACATTGATTTTATTTCTGCGCCGCGTTTTATTTATTTGGAATAAATATTCGGCCGATCGGGGATAAAAATCATTATCCCCACATAAACTTTTGGTGACCCCGACGTGATCGTCTGGATAGCGGAGTCAGATATAGCATTCGAAAGCCTCAGAAAAATTTTCGGTGTTTTGCGCACAATTCGGTGCCAAAGCATATATAAACATTTACACCGTTGCTGGCTTTACAGTTTTTCGTCGCGGCAGTTCAGTGCAGTGCATTGGGCAGTGCAGTGAACTAACAAATACATTCAAACGCAGCACAAAGCGGAATCGGACAGCTCGCACAGCTACATCGGTTAGCTGTAATCCCTTTGCTTGCGGTTCTCGCGGTCTTCGTTTTATACGTATACAGGGTGTCTTTTTTCTCGTGACTTGAAAAACCCCAACATGGCAGAACTTGAGCCAAATAACGTCGCGAACGCGGTAATGCCTAGTGGTGTTGATTTTTATATACAAAAGGCGGAGGCAATCGATCGTCAGTTAAAAGCCATGGACAGATTTCTCACCAAGGAAGAGCTGGCTAATCTGGATGAAACGGAGCTTGAAGCTCGCATAGAGCAGATTGAGCAAATGAATGCGGATTTGGGTGCCGCTCAAACGAGCCTTGAAAGGCTAGATTTACTGCAATTAGCCAATGACGCCCGACTGGACTTCGCCAATATTTACATCAAGGTCAGATCCAGGCTATCACGGGAGTTGGCGGTTTCTCGCACGGTTAATGCTGCGCATTCCACGGCGCGGCACCCTCTCGAGGAGCATTCATCTGCGTTTGCCTATGACGTTATTGGCCGTTCTCGGCTGCCTGAGTTGCAGCTCCCCAGAATTCCACTCGATGTTTACGACAATGGTGCACAATGATTCACGTATACCAGTCATCGAGATATTCCAATATTTGAGTGGATGCCTAGATGGAGCTGCGCTGGATACGATTCGTTCTTTGGGTCTTTCTCAGGAAAATTATGAAGAGGCGTTAAATTTATTAAAGTTGCGATTCGATAATAAGCTTATGCATTTTCAGGCACACATAAAGGCTATTTTCGGGCTGCAAGGGGTGGAGAAGGGCTCGGCCAACGGTCTGCGTGCGCTCAGCGACAAAATCAACGCGCATTTACGTGCCCTTCGGACTTTGGCAACACCTCTGGAAATCTCGGATGGATTGCTCGTTTGCATCGTAAGCAGGAAATTGGATCACAAGACGCAGGTGAAATGGGAGGAGAGCCTTCCGACCTCAAGATTGCCTCTCTGGTCGGACATGTCCTCATTCTTGGAGAAGAAGTGTCGGATGTTGGAAAATCTGGAATCGGCTATGGTAACAAATCAGAGCCAGCAGGTGGGAGAAAACAAACCTATCACCCTTATCACCTCCATTAAAGACCATACTAACGCCGCATGCAATTATTGCAAATCCTCCGATCATTCCATATCCCGATGTCAAGCTTTTCTAAATCTCCCTGTTTTTTCGCGATACAAGGAGGCAAAGAAGAGCCACTTATGTCTAAACTGCCTCTAAAAAGGTCATCCATTGCAGCGTTGCAGGTCGGGGACATGTAGGCAGTGCCAAGCATCACACACTGCTCCACATGCAATCAGGCGCTGATGCTGAGTTGCCGTCACCGACCGTGGTATCGAACGAGAATGATCCTGCAAGTGCCCTAATACCAAGCAAATCTTCCAGCCCTCCCCCCTCAAGCTTCAACTCTCTGCCTAGCCATCATGTGTTGCTAGCTACCGCAATCGTATACATCAAAGGCCGTTGTGGATCGTTTATCCCATGTCGTGCCATTTTGGATTCCGCTTCTCAGGTTAACTTTGTAACATCGAGGCTCGCAAATCAGCTCCAGTTGGATCCTCATCCGTCGCATGTTCAAATTGTCGGCATTGGAGAATCAATTCTACCTTCGAGCAAGGCTGTAAATATCGTTCTGCAATCTCAAGACGCAAAGTATCGCGGTTCTCTCTCTGCGATTATAACCTCCTCAATCACAGGAATGCAGCCTAACTTCGGACTAGACGCAAAGGATTGGCCAATGCCGAATAATGTCAAGCTGGCGGACCCCAACTTCTCTAAGCCCCAGCGGGTCGATCTTTTGATAGGTGCTGGTTTGTTTTTCGAGTTAATGTGCGTCGGGCAGATTCGACTGTCGGACCAATTACCAACCTTGCAGAAGACGAAACTTGGCTGGATAGTGTCAGGAAGCATTAATAGCAGCGGGAACAGTCGTGCGGCGCTAGCAGTTGTTGAAAATTCCCCTAGCATCTTCGCTGATGAGGCCAATTTGTGCGAAATCGTAAGACGGTTTTGGGAAGTAGACGGAGATTATTCACCCTCATCAATTTCGGAGGAGGATGTTCAGTGTGAACAGCATTTTGTTGCGAACTACGTTCGCCTAAATTCCGGAGCTTATTCCGTACGGTTGCCAACTAGAATCAGTTTGGAGGAGTTAGGAGAATCATATCAGCAAGCGTTACGTAGATTTCTAAATTTGGAGAGAAGGCTAGCAAAAAATCCGGAACTTAAGACAAAATATGCGAAATTTCTTCAGGAGTATCTGGATTTGGGACACATGTCGCCAACTACACGTCAGTCAGACCTCCCTCAGTACTTCTTGCCTCACCATTGCGTCCATAAGCTTGACAGTACAACCACCAAGCTACGTGTAGTGTTCGATGGTTCTGCCAAAACAGCGTATGGGATATCATTAAATGATGCCCTAATGGCTGGACCCACTATCCAACACAAAATTGTGATAGCACTGCTTCGTTTCCGTCTTTTCAAAGTCGCCTTGTGTGGCGACATCTGCAAAATGTACCGCTGCGTACGCGTTTCCCATCCCGATCAGCATGTGCAATGCATCCTATGGCGCAACGACCCAAAGGAAGAAGTTCAGGTGTTCAAGTTGGAGACAGTTACTTACGGGACCAAGCCTGCCGCCTTTTTGGCAATTCGTGCTATGCATCAATTGGCAAATGATGAAGAGTCATTGTTTCCGCTTGGTGCCGATACCGTTCGAAGAGATTTTTATGTCGATGATCTCATATCAGGAGGCGATAGCATAGATTCGGTCATCGAGATTCGTCATCAGGTGAAAAAGCTACTCTCGAAGGGATGTTTTCCCATACGTAAATGGTGTTCGAATGAAGTCGCTGCTTTAGAAGGCGAATCTGAGGCGGACCTCGAGAAGTGCTTTACTTTTCACGACGGGACAGAGGTAACTAAGGCTCTTGGCCTAGTTTGGGATCCCACCACGGACAATCTTCTGTTCAATTTCGATCATGTCGCGGCCGCTGCGGGCCAATATCGAAGCGTTCGATTCTGTCCAAAATAGCCAGGTTCTACGATCCTTTAGGACTCATTTCTCCTATTATCACAAAGGCAAAAATATTTATGCAGTCGTTATGGAACGAAAACCTCAAGTTGGACTGGGACGAAAGTCTGCCCCAGGATCTTCATACGTCGTGGAGCGAGCTGACCTCGCAGCTGTCGATGGTTAGGAATTTCAAATTTCCACGTTACGTGCTTTGTCAGAAATCCAGAGTGGAAATGCATGCGTTTTGTGATGCGAGTCAGTCAGCATATGGTGCGTGTGTTTACATGCGGTCTGAAGCTGGTGGTAGTGTGCAGAGCCATCTCTTATGCTCCAAGTCCAAAGTCGCACCCTTGAAAAAGATGACTATCCCAAAGCTTGAGCTATCGGCTGCCCTTGTATTAGCTGAGCTGGTTTCCACCATAGTTAAGGGATTATCAGTTCCATGCCAAGTGCATTGCTGGTCGGATTCTTCCATAGCCCTTGCTTGGATTCGGGAATCCCCCTTGAATTTTAATGTATTTGTCTCTAATCGAGTTGAGCGGATTCAGGAGCTCACTGCTGGAATGACTTGGCGTCACGTGCCCACGAAGTTGAACCCGGCCGACATCGCGTGGTTCCACGCCTACTTAATTAATGGATAACAACCTTTGGATTTCTGGTCCACCATTTTTGCTTCATGGGAGCTCTGATTGGCCTACAGGCTCGCCATTGCCGGCTGAAGTGCCAGAACGTCGTCATGTATCATTGATTGTGTCAAAGGATAGGGATATAACGTACTATTGCAAATTTCAAAACTCATTCGGATTAATGCAGCGTGTCTTTGCGTATATCTATCGTTTTTACAGCCTCAAGGATAAAGGCTTACTGCGGGCGAAAGGTCAACTTACCGTAAATTATGTCAAAAATGGCACGCACCTACTCATAAGGGCAATACAGCAGCAGCAATTTTCGGAAGAGATAAGAGCCCTCACCAGAAGGTAGGTTTTATCACCAAAAAGCGCGATGGGTGCACTGGATCCATTTCTGGACGGTTTTGGATTGATTCGGGTTGGAGGCCGACTCCAAAATTCCGAATTGGACTACGACGCAAGGCACCCAATTTTGCTTCCCAAGGGACATCCTGTCACCGTCTCTATTATCGTTTTTTTTCATGAAAAATTTCTACATGCAGGAGCGCAAGGATTGCTCGGATTGATTCGTCAAAGGTTCTGGCCTATTGGCGGACGTAAATACGTGGCAGGCATCATCCGCAAATGTGTTCGATGTTTTCGATTGAAGCCAGTGCTGAGGGAGCATATCATGGGAAGTTTGCCTGAGGATCGCGTAAGGGCTAATCAAGCATTTCAAACAACGGGCGTGGATTTTTGCGGACCCTTTTACCACAAGTCGGAAGTCAGAAGCAGGCCTCCAATCAAATGCTACATAGCTGTCTTCGTATGTTTCAGCACAAAGGCGACTCATTTGGAAGTTGTTCGGGATTTGTCCACAGCATGCTTTTTGGCAGCATTAAGGCGATTCATAAGTCTGCGTCCAAAACCTCGGATCATCTGGTCAGACAATGCGACAAATTTTGTAGGAGTAAAACATGAGCTTTTGGAACTTCGGCAGCTGTTCCTCAGCGATCCTTATACGTCAGCTGTATCAAATTTTTGCGTTTTCAGTGGGATCGATTGGAAGTTCATCCCCCCTCGATCGCCTCACTTTGGGGGTTTGTGGGAGGCCGCTGTTAAAGCAGCCAAATATAATTTTTATCGCATCGTTGGCACTTACATATTCATCCTTGATGAAATTCAGACCTTGACCTTTGAAATCTCTGCTTTACTAAATTCCCGGCCACTTTATGCAATTACAGAAAGTCCGGGCGATCTGGATGTGCTCACGCCAAACCACTTTCTTAATGGGGCACCGACTGCTGCATTCGACGAGCCAGACGTGACGCATCTCCAGTTCAGCCTCCTGAGTCGATGGCAGCGTTTGTGCCAAATGAAGCAGGCATTTTGGAGAAAATGGAGTACTGCATATCTCTCGCTTCTCAGGAACGGAGCAAGTGGTGCTCCTCATCTCCAAACATCATGTCAGGAGCGCTTGTCGTGATCAAGGAAGAAACGCTTCCACCGTTAAAGTGGCCACTCGGCCGCATCGAGAGCGTCATCCCAGAGAAAGATGGAACCATCAGAGTAGCCGTCATCCGCACCCAAAAGGGCCTCTTCAAACGGGCCGTTGGAAAGATAGCGGTCCTGCCCCTCCAGGATGGTTCTGTTGAAAGCCGTTGTCTTCCAACGAGAGGTGAATGTTCGGAGCAGACCCCCGCCGAATAGTGGCTTGCCAAATAGCCGCAAATAAACAAAATTGTTATTGTAAATTCTTGCGCTTGCTTGCCCTACTAAACGCTGTCTCAAAGCTCGCTCTACTCTTTTATCTATGTTATCTATGTTTGCCGAGCGAAGCGAAGCTGCGCCCAGCGATCGGAGCAGCAATGCTCGAAATAAAAAAGGGCAAGCAAGGGCCACTCGCTGTTCAGACGTCATTAAAGAACATTGATTTTATTTCTGCGCCGCGTTTTATTTATTTGGAATAAATATTCGGCCGATCGGGGATAAAAATCATTATCCCCACATAAACATTGTGATTAAAAGTCATGAAATTGAACGTTATGAACGTTAATTAGGCACCAATTGTTAAGAGTATCAAGATCCGATTGCAGAACTATCTAATCTATCTATCTATCACTATTGGAAAATCGTAGCTTCACATCATTACATCACTGGAATGAGATTAACCTTGGGGAAGAATGATAAAAAGGTTATACATCAAGAGACCCAAATGGCTACCATAAGGCACTCCCGATGAGACTATAACAGGTTTAAAGAGAGAGTAGTTAAAGCAGAACGATTACAAAAATAAGAATTAGTCCAGTAAAGAAGCTTAGTCGGAAACCCTAGGAGATATAATATATGGATAAGAAGATTGTGATTAACGGTGTCGAAAGCTTTATTAAAGTCAGCATATACTACATCAGTCTAACACTGTTTAAGAAATCCAGCAGTTAGAAATGTGGAAAATTCAAGGAGTGTAGCATGTCGCTTTCAACTGTGGTTGATGTGGCTGTGCCACTCGAGTTAGTCTGGGGTGTAATCGATAAAAAAATGCACGCGCGGGCTCCGGCTTTATGATCGGTAGTAGGAGTGGGTTTCGATGATTTGCTATCGCTACGTGCTCGCTTCGTTACCTAATCTTATTTAATTTATTTTTCGGGTGCTTCTATTTGCTAAAAACCATTTTAAATTGTAACGAGGATCAGGAAGAGAAAAGGTATGCGAAAAGAGAAAGGAGAAGAAAGAATTTACAAGTACAGGGACACTAAAACAATAAAATCATCATTCGACATGACGGTCCACTGTGCTGGTGTCACTGTAACAGTCATTGCTCTCCCAACCACGATCACCCACACACCAAGATAGGGTATATGCTTTGGATGATCCCTTGCTGTCATGTCATTAATTTATACTCCGCCTTACCCCCATAATTACTTGCATGGCTCTTAAAAAAAGCGATCTGGCAATTCATTTTATAAGATTTTGGCACAAAGGTTTATTATAATAATAAAAATAAGCCAAGGGCACAATGAAGAAAATTATAAAATGCAAAAGATATAAGTATCTATAGTGGTAATGTTAAACAAAGAAAATATTGGATATTGATTCAAAGCACTAACAAGAACACAGCTGGCTAAATGCACAGCTGGCTTAAGTGCTCAGTGCACTTCGACTTCAGTACGAATTTATTTCAAAATTTTGCCACGCCTCCTTTCTCCTCCACAAAAGACGAAAATCTGTGGATTCCACAATTTTTACGGTACGAGAAAACCAAAAAGGCAGAATCATGGGAAATGATCGTATCTACCAGACTGCCGAATCTGGATCAGGTCGAATCATTATTATGACTAGAAGGAACAAATGCTTGCTCATTCCCTCACTTTTTCTCGCACACACTTCCACGAATATGAAGATGGATCGACTTCAATTTTAAAAAATTGTTTTTGTTAAAAAGGTAATATTTCCTTTTACCAACATATTCTGACTGAGTACCGGGTATAAAGTAGAGCCGCGGCCTTTGCCGTGGCAACTTTCTCCCTCGTTTTTATGTTCTCTTTGGTTCGCTTTTTCGCTGACTACTTTGATCGGACACTTTCGGCGAAACAGTTCTTTTGTATGTATGCGTGCATCTGTGCTTTCCTACATAACTTTTATGGACATGCATATTCTTGTCTCTTTCTCGCACACAGCAAGAAAATAACTTTTTGAAGGCACTCATTGCGCAGTGGTCTTCCAAAGACAGGTTTGCAGTGAGCGATCACTCAAAATTGTCTCTCTCTGCAGTTATTGAGACACCGATTCGTTTCTTTGGTTGAGCCAAACAGTCGGACCGAAGAGCACAAACGAGTGTGCCAAATTGTTTTATGTTTTATCTATGTATATATAGGCGCTAATGAACACGGACAGACGGACGGACGGACAGACAGACATGGCTATAGCGACTCGACTATTGATGCTGATCAAGAATTATGTATGTATATATATGTATGTATACCATATGTATATATATGTATGTATGGGGTCTTTATGGGGTCGGAAACGTTTCCTTCTGTGCGTTTCACACATCCGTTATCACCACAAATCTAATATACCCCTATACTCTTCGACCTAATTTTTTGAAATTTTCCATTTGGGCCAAAATTTAATTCTACCCTTTTGCGAACATATAATAAATTACATAAATCATAGGATCACATACATATGTACTGACTGAGTACCGGATATAAAGTAAAGTCGTGGGCTTTGCCGCGTCTCACAACGTTCCCCCTCGTTTTTGTTTAAGACTTGGACCAAAAAAAAACTTTTTACTTTTCTGAGGTCGCGAGGGCACGTCTATATTTTTTGATGGCCACGAGAAGAGAGAGAGCCCTTCCCACCGGAGAATCAGGGATCGACCTCCTCAGTTTTTCTTCCTCGTCTTCCCAAATGTCAATACGAAAAAATCCGGAAAAGAATGTCAGCCATAAGAGATCTACCGAGAAAACTAAGCTTGGCGCACGGCGTCGAATTGCATTCGCAAGATGGCTTGCGAAAAGCTAAGCTTTAATCCGGCAGTGGAATTCTTATAATAGTGTTCGTTCAGATGGAATTTTAGTCTGTTTATCGACACGTATTTCGATTGTTCCGCTTTAAGCAAGCGCACTACAGGAGGTTAGTAGAACTGAGTGACATTCTACGAATCCATGCTAAGATTTAGAGAATACGGAACTACAATTATGTTGGAGCTAGGGTAAGTGAAAAATCTAATAATTTTTAGATTATACAACAAACTAAATAAGTTGAGACGCGGTTTTTCATTTCAATTCAATTTCGTTTTATGGGTAGCAAACGAGTGCAGTGGCTTTGGGCGAACTTCGACAAGTGAACACAGGTCCCACTCCACTCTCTCCATCAACCATCGTCGGCCGCACGCAACCCAATTCGCCGTCGGCGATCGCGAAGGTTGGCTTGCAGGTCACCCGAAGATGGAGAGGCTTTTTGGCTCTCTTCTCTCTTAAACTAGGTTTTTCTTTGGTTCTGCTCCAACATTCCGGCCCCGCTGAAGAGCTCCGGTCTTCAGCACGTTGGCAGTGGTGCCAGCTTGTGGAAGGGCCGTTTAATGACGCCGGCTGGCGTTCTTTCTTCGGCCACCCGCACCTTGCCGTCCTCTCCAGTTGTCACGCGCGTCACGCGCCCTATTATCCATCGTTGTAGGTGGGTGTTGTCGTCGCAGCACGACGGCTCCTTCGGCCAGATTGGCTTCGCCCTTGCTCCACTGGGCTCGTTGCTGCAGGCTGAGCAGGTAGTCCCGCGACCACTTGCGCCAAAAGCGCAGTTTGAGCGCCAACAACTGTTGCCACCGCTTCAAGAATCCGGGTGCGGGCTTGTTGTTGGGCTCTTCGGGCGTGGATTCGTGCGGCAGGCCCAGCAGCGGTTGTCCGATGAGCAAGCGCCCAGGGGTGATGGCCTCCCCGTCGTTCGGATCGCTGGTGTCCGCCACGAGGGGCCTGGAATTGAGCAACGCTTCGACCTCCACCAGGTGCGTGCTCAATTCGTCCGGCGTGAGGTTGGCGTCGCCTGCCCCTCGCACCAGTGTAATTGAATGTCTTTTTTAATATTTGTTAAGGCACGTCTGGACCTCTGTGTTACTTTATTAGAACTGAATATTATATCTTTGTTCTGGGTTCAGCTAACCCGCTACATGCAATACTTATATCTATGTCTTATAATTATATGTAAGTACATTGGTGAATACGTATGTATGCAGAAGGCATACATACGTTGTGTATATCTTGACCACTTGAGCTGCAAAGTTCAACGAACAGTATGTACATAAGTGGTGGATCGTATTGCATATGCACTCAGCATTCCCACGCGCTACGATCGGCATGTACATATGTAAGTGGGTGATCGTATGACATATGCCCTAGTGGTCTTTTGGATATTTGTATATTTATGACAGAGTGTCACAATGTATAGATTTACTGTAATACTCTTTGAATTGTATTACTGGCAGGGTAGGTATACTACACCTCCCTTTTTAAAGAAATGACGTAATATACATATGTAGTCATTTGAAGAGTGTTAGAGTCGGTATAAAAATATTGAAATTAATAGTAATAATTTTTTTTTTTTTGTGTCTTATTTTATAAGTATATAAAAAATGTATAATAAGTGTATTAAAGAATGTGTTCTATCTCTTTTTTTTTTTTTTAATATTTGTGTTCATTGATAAACAAAAAATTATTTTTTTGTATTTTAATATATTTGATTTACTTTAACACTTTAACTCCATTACACTTTAAATCCTCATTCGACTTTTCCAGAAGAATTTAAAAATTTTTTTTTTTTATTTTATTCCCATTTTTTTTTCAATATATATTTCATTAAAAATTTTTTTTTTATTTGGTTGATCAGACCAATGTTTTTTTTTCATGAAACGTTTCATTGAATATATATTTTTAACCTATCTTTGTGTACCTTTTGCTTCTTATTCTTACTATCTTTAATGTAAATGTTATCATTATCTTCTATTTTTTCTACTATATATGGTCCTAAATATACTGGGTCCAATTTGTGACCTGCTTCGTTTCTCATAAGTACTTTATTCAAAATTTTTTGTTTTTTCATCGTATGCTAATTTTCTATAAGCCTTGGCTTTTTCTAACATAATTCTAGCTCTTTTGTATGCTATTTCTAATCTAAACTTTATTTCCTTAGAGTAGTCATCTAGATTGTAGATAGGATCTATGTAATTAGTTTTATTTAAATCTATGAACTGTTTTGGTAGTCTGCCAAATACTAGTTCGTATGGACAATACTCATGCGTTGCTGATGGTGTCGTGTTGAAGCAATAAGTGAAATATTGAATCCAGACATCCCAATCAGTTTTGTCTGCAGAGATGTATGAACGAATGTATTCATTAAATGTTCGATGGCTTCGTTCTATTGTCCCTAATGTTTGGTGATGATATGCAGTAGAGGTGAGATTCTCGATCTTCATATACTTGCATAAATCAGTTAAAATCTGGTTTTTATACTCTGTTCCCATGTCCGAAATGAACGTCTTCATTGGACCGAACTTGAGTATGAAATTTTCGAATATAGCCTTTGCGACACAATTTGCGCTTTTGCTTTTTATTGGAATGGCTACTAGATATTTTGTAAGGTCACAAATTAATGTGACTATATATTCATTTCCATTTTCTGATTTAGGCAGCGGACCAACTGTATCCACTATCACTATATCGAAAGCATTCACAGGTGTTTCTGTGAGAGTCAAAGGAGTTTTCGTGTGTATCTTTGTTTTAGATATTTGGCATTTTTGACATCTACGTACGTACTCTTTTATATGACGTGTCATATTTTTCCAGTAGTAGTGTCTTTTTATTTTTGCTAGCGTTCTTGTAATGCCACTGTGGCCTCCTTGAATTGGATCGTCATGGTATGTAGACAATATTTGTTGTACCTCTTTTTCATCTGTTATTTGGGTCACCGGCTGGAGTAGCGCTACTCTTAAAGATTTTAATATTTTATTGCCCATATTTTTAAAAGAATCTTTTGAAACTGATTCAAAGATCTTTTCGCTCGGTGCCACCTTGAGTTGGCTGATTTGTAATATACCGGCCTCTTTTTCGAGCCTTTGGAAGAACTGACCTAGGTCGAGAATTCCATTGGTATATAAATCGCTAACTTCCATTCTTGCGATAACTTTATTTCCATGTTTAAATAAACATTTAGATTCTGTTATGCGCAAGGTCACTACTTTTCGTACTTCATCATTTGTAATGACTTCGTGTACATTGGGCTTGGGTACATTATGACTTTGCCTTGGCAATAGTTCATATTTTTCTGCTGTACAGGCTTTGTTTTGTCTACTTTGTCGCCTGGTAGTGACTTTCAGGACTTTATGTTGAATGTCTTTGAGTTCTTTTATAGTTATTCGTGAAAGTGCGTCTGCTACAAAATTATCTTTTCCCTTTAGGTATTCTACTGTGAAGTCGTATTCTTCAAGCTCTAGCCGCATGCGAGTTAATTTCGAACTGGGATTGGTCATAGAAAAAAGATATGTTAGTGGTCTGTGATCCGTTTTAACAACAAAGTGTTTGCCATAAATGTATGGTCTGAAATGGGTAATTGCCCAATGAATTGCCGCTAACTCCTGTTCTGTTGTGCTCTTATTGCTTTCCCCTTTTGTAGCATCTGTTATAATGCAAAATTCTTTGCGAAAATCAGGATATTGTAATAACGTGGGTTGCATAAGCTTTTCTTTAAGGTATTGGAATGCGTTTTGGCATTCAATTGACCATTCAAAAGGAACATTCTTTTTACATAATCTAGTTATGTGCCGTGAATAATCGGCGAAGTTCTTTATAAATCGACGATAATAATTGCAGAATGCTACAAATCGTCTCGCGCTGTCCGCGTCATGAGGGACAGGATAATTTTTAATGACGTCGAATTTCTTGTCATCTGGCAATACTCCTTTGTCAGTGCACTTATGACCTAAGAATGTTACTTCATGCATGAAAAATGAGCATTTTTCTGGATGCAACTTTAGGTTATATTTTCTACATACATTAAAAACATCAGTTAAGTTTTTAATCATGTGTTTTTCGGAACATCCTATCACCATTAAATCATCCATATAAAGGAATGCCTGAGAGGGTTCTAAACCCGAGAATGCTATTGTCATCATTCTCTGAAATGAATTGGGTGCTATTTTAAGACCAAATGGTAATCGCGTGAAGCGATATGAACCATTGCTTGTTGAAAAAGATGTTATATTTCTTGAATTTTCTTCAAGTTCAATTTAGTGAAAACCTGACATTAAGTCAAGGCATGAAAAGTATTTAGCTCTGCCCAGTTGGTCTAGAATGTCATCAATTCTGGGGAGCGGGAATTTATCAGAAAGTAACTTTTTGTTGATTTGGCGATAGTCGATTACTAATCGCCATTTCTTTTCTTCCGAATTTGGTAATGATTTTTTCGGAACTAACAGGAGTGGGCTGTTATACTCGGATACAGACGGTTCTACGATTTTGTCGTGTATTAATTTCCCTACTTGTTTCTGGATTTCATTAACTTGGCTATGCGGGCTTCTGTAGTTTTTGATATAAATGGGCTCCTCATCTTTAAGTCTTAATGTTTGTTTATAAAAATTATTTGTCGCTATTGGTTCGGTTTCCAGTCCGAACACGTCACTATACTTGGTGCATAATTCTGTTAATTGATTTCTGAATTGTTCTGGAAAATTTTTAGTCAATTTTGAAAGTACTTGTTTGCTTCTATTTTCTGGATTAGTGTTAAGAATATCGTAATCTGTTAAATTTTCATATTCGATTTTGTTTACTTTGACCAGTTGGTCGAAATTAGTTGTATTTAGAAGGCGAATGTATACATGTTTGGATGCTGCTATTGTATTGGCAACATAGATTCCATTATGTATTTCTTGATTTGGAACAAATATATAATCGTTTACTGAATTAATGTCTATTTTTCGGACTACTTGGGATCTGGCTGGCAGAAGAACTGTATTGTTGCCAGCGCTATATGTTATTGGAACATAAATAGGATAATTTAAGTTTTGAGGTCTAATTATAAACCAGTCTTTACTTGGTTTGAAGTCTAATTGGCAATTCAATTTTTTAATAAAATCAATTCCTATTATTCCATCACACGGTATTGAAAAATCGGAGTCTACTAAATGAAATTTATGTGGAATAATATATTTTGTTGATTGAAGTTCTATTGAAGTTGTTCCTTGAGATTTTATTACACCCTGGCCTATGCCCTGGATGTTTATAATTTTGTCTTCTTGAATTTTGAAAGAATCGGAGTTTATTTTTAAAAGTGAGATATCTGCACCAGTATCTATTAGGAATGTGAGTTTATTTTTAGTTGAATGATTATAAAAAGTGACAAATATATTAAGACTGTAATTGATGGAATGAACCTTTGCATTTACTGATTGTCTCCTAAAGGGTCCGGAGAGTTTTCCGACGCGTTTTGCACCACTCTCACATTGCTATTATTGTAACCTTGGTTGGAGTTACCTCGGCCTCTTCCACTATTTTCGTTTCGTCTTCCTCCACGGGTATTGTAATTATTGTTATAATTGTTATTACCGCCTCTGTTGTAACTGTTGTGGTTGTAATTTCTACCATTACCATAACCTCGGCCTCCTCTATTATAGTGATTTGCACCTCGTCGATAATATAGGACAGAGTTACTTTGACCCATTACCTCCGTGCAACTATCGACAAATTTTAAGATGGCATCATTCATATTTGTGAATATGCCTGACTGCATGGTTGATTTTACTTTATCGTTCGAACAATTTTGGGTCATAGCTTTTACAGCTGTTGCAGTGCTGTATCTATTTGCAAGTGATTGGGTTAGGCCGTCATTGATATAGGCTCCTTCAAGAGCCTTTGCCAGCTTTTCCACCTCTTGGGTGTATTGGGTTGCCGTTTTGTTTCCCTGTTGCAGATTTCGTATCTTGGCAGATACAACTTCTACCGATTCGCCCTTTATTGCAGTTGACAGTTGCGTAACGATTGCAGCAATTGTCTGCTCATTACTTATTAAATTTCTCGCATGGCCTTTGAGTCTTGTTTTTATAAGACTTATGGCTGTTAGCTCATGTGTGCCTTTCAAGGTATCCAATAGATTCAGAGAATCTATGAAACTTTGAAGATTTTCCGGCTTACCATCGAACTCTGGTAATAGAGAAGTGGCTAGCTTGGTAAATTCTACAACTGTTTGTGCCATTTCAGAGATTGTTATCGTTTCTAGTTTTGTTTCGATTGGTTCGCTTTCTTCTAGTGTTTCGATGTCACTATCAGATTCGGCGTCGCCTGACTGAGTTGATTCGTCTAATTCGTTTAATTGGTTGGGATCAAACTCCGCCAATTGATATATATTGTCTGGCACTGTTATCTGAATGTGTCGCCTATTGGTGACAGCAATTAATCTTGTGTTTAGGGATTTTATTACCCTTAAACACTTACCTTTGTGCTCAGTCGTGAATTTGTTGTCGAAACGGCTTACTAAGGTAACTACGTTATTATATTCCCTTACTAAAATTTCTATATGATATTTCAAAGTCTCTGCTTTTATAACTGCATCTTTATTAATGCATTTGTAAGATTTATTGAATTTGTAATGAAATGCGTCTATACGTTTCGCGATTTCGTTCCATTCCATTCTTTAATGGAATTATCCTACCCTTGTAAATTTGATCTATTTTCTACTTATTCGTTTTTAGACGTTATCTAGGTTATTTGCCCTATTCATGTATCTTTTCTTGATAATTTTGTTATGCTTAACATAGAGTGTAAGCAGAAATTGCAAAACTAATACTATCGTGATAATTAATAACAGGAGCCATAATGCGTTTATATCATCCGTGTGATCAATTATCTTGACGTTGTTTACAACGTTAGCAGTGTTATTGTCTCACTGGACTCACTAAACCACCCCATTATGTAGTTTTAATTTGGCTGTATATATTCAATGAAAAGAACAGTTTTTTTTTTTTAATGTTTCATGAAAGAAAATTGAATTGTATTTTCAAAATCTTAGTTTTCATTTAATCTTATATGGGATTTTAGAATGTAATAGGGTTTTATTCATTCCTCTATTTGAAAATCGAAGAAAAAGAAAAAATGAAATTGGAGCGATATTTTCATTGCAATGAACTTATTGCAAGATTTATCAATTACACAAATATTCTAAACGCTGCTGAGTATAAATACCCAGCGCCAGAGACGTGGAAAAGTTAGTTATTTAGTGTATGTGGTTGGCTCACAATTCAAATTACATTTCATATTTATAAAAAAAAATTCTCCAACCACATATGTTAGTATTAAAAGCCTAGCAGATTTTAGTGTTTTGTGAATTGCACTGACGTGCTTCAATTCACAGGTAGAAATTAAGTCTATGGCAAGTTAAGGCTTATGCATATTTGCGGCCCCCTTGCGTGGCTTCGCTCGGCTGCGAAGTTTTAATTCATCTTTCAGGTCGTTGATGCGCTCTATGTAGCGTTGCCGGTCTTCTGGTGTCGTTGCTGCCGCCAGCAAATCTTGTTGCAGTCGCTTTTGTTGAAGTAACTTTCTTACTTGTCCTCCACGTTTTGTCTTCTTTTGCTCCGTCGGCTTTTTCTCCTGCCGTGCCCGGTACTCAGCTATTGTGAGTGGGCGTGGTCCATCGTTCGGAAACACCTTCAGGTGCTCCTGAAGGGAAAGTGCTTCCCTTTGCTCAATAGGAGCAGAATCTGTGTTGTCGTCACTCATAAGCGCAGTGCAGTTAAGCAGTGCCTGCGCTGGTCATCTCTGGGTTGGGTTGGGTTTGTTGCTTTAGATTAGCTTGTAAGTCAAAAGATCCATTCAGTGGTCGACGGTGCTGTGCTTCGTCTACTTGGACCCTGCACGCATCTCTCTGCGCTTACGCTTCTTACGCTCTCACTTTCCTTCTTGTCGGTTTGACTGGTGGAGAACTGTTGCTCCGCAGTGGAATCACAGCACTTTTTTTTCATTAAATATCAAAACTCAACATTGTAGCTTCGTGAACTTGTCACGGTCGCCATGTAATTGAATGTCTTTTTTAATATTTGTTAAGGCACGTCTGGACCTCTGTGTTACTTTATTAGAACTGAATATTATATCTTTGTTCTGGGTTCAGCTAACCCGCTACATGCAATACTTATATCTATGTCTTATAATTATATGTAAGTACATTGGTGTATACGTATGTATGCAGAAGGCATACATACGTTGTGTATATCTTGACCACTTGAGCTGCAAAGTTCAACGAACAGTATGTACATAAGTGGTGGATCGTATTGCATATGCACTCAGCATTCCCACGCGCTACGATCGGCATGTACATATGTAAGTGGGTGATCGTATGACATATGCGCTAGTGGTCTTTTGGATATTTGTATATTTATGACAGAGTGTCACAATGTATAGATTTACTGTAATACTCTTTGAATTGTATTACTGGCAGGGTAGGTATACTACACCAGCCTGTGTTTGGCTGCCTTGACTGCGGCTTCCCACAGCCCGCCGAAGTGTGGTGCTCTCGGAGGGATGAAGCGACAGTTCACCGCTCTCTCCGCTGCGTAGTCCTGCAGTTGCTCCTTGCTCCGGCGAAACGACGCTTGGAGCTCCCTCAGCACGTTGCTCGCTCCCACGAAATTCGTAGCGTTGTCACTGACCATTTTCTCCGGTAGCCCTCGTCTCCCAACGAACCTTTTAAATACATTTAGAAAAGCGTCAGTTGAAAGGTCTGAGACAAGTTCTAGATGGACTGCCTTTGAGGCGAAACAAACAAAGACGGCAACATACATTTTAACGGGTGGTCTACCTCTGATTCTATAGCTTACGAAGAACGGCCCACAGAAATCTACGCCAGCTACTCTGAACGGCCGACCCTCACGAAGGCGGTCAGCTGGCAAATTTTCCATTATTTGCCCCAACAACTTTGGCTTATGGTGAAAGCAGTGTACGCATCTTCTAACATGCGCTGTACACACGCTTCGGGCATTGATCACCCAAACTTGCTGCCTCAGCAATCCCACAAGAACCTTTGCACCAGCATGGTAGTGCCTAAGGTTCAAATGCCTGACCAAAAGGCTGACCAATTCAGATCAATTTGGTAGCAACAGAGAGAACTTGGCGTCGTATGCGATAGGGCCGTGAAGCAAGCGCCCTCCTACTCGAATTAACTTAAATTTGATGCCATTTTCATCAAAATCGTGGACGAATGGATTTAACGATTGCAGCATCGGAGCTAATGTATGTTGTGCTTTGTACGACTGCGATCAACTTTAAAAACGCAATGTTCTTCTTTCTGCCGCAGATACAACATGCGAATCGCCTCTAGGCCTCCTGAAACAGAATCGAAGCACGTAGGCCATTATGCGGACCAACTTAGAAAACCTTGATTGCGGGTTGATCAATTGCACAATGCAATTAGATTCAGCATCACCTACCCCAAGCGCACATACCACTGCACTTTTCTTATCTTCAGAAGTTTTCACTTCTGACGCTATCTCGAACTGATGAAGTTGAGGCCATCGATCTTTTTCTGCCATTTCTGCCAACATCGGTTCCCCTTGAAACATAGTCTGCTGGAGTAGCATTCGTTGGAACGTGACGCAATACGACTCCAGTTGACAATTCTTGACATTCTGCGACTCGATTCGCGACGAATGTACCCAACGTACCCGAATCACGCTCCAACCAATATAGCGTGACCTGCGAATCTGACCAGAAATTTACGATTTCTATCGTGAATTTGGTCATTGTGGTCGACACTTGTTGCCAGAGTTTGGCCAGCAATAGTGCTGCACAAAGCTCTAACCGGGGTATTGTTTTTACGCTCAGCGGAGCTACCCTCGTCTTTGCCGTGAGCAAAGACACGCGAAAGTCTTCGTCGTTGCACGTTCGTACGTATATACAGCAGGCGTAGGCGTGACTGGATGCGTCAGCAAAGCCGTGAATTTGAACCCCTTGGTACAGCGTCAAAAATACGTAACGAGGGATTGAAATTTTGTGAAAATCCCGCAAGGTAGTGGTGAACTTAATCCACGCAGTGTGTAGACTCATAGGAATAGCCTCATCCCAATCTACCTTTAGCCTCCATAAGTCCTGCAACAGCATTTTTGCCTTAGTGACAATTGGACACAACAAACCAAGAGGGTCAAACAAACGAGAGGCTATCGACAATATATTGCGTTTTGTTGGTTTCAGGGAGGCAAAACTCTCCACGTCTATATGGTATTTAAATACATCATCTTCAGGTGCCCAGCGCATTCCAAGCGTTTTGACTGAGCTTTGCTCATCAATCTTAATGCTGATTTCCTCATTCTTTCCAGATTGAGTCGGGCAATTGGAAGCCCACTTGGCCAATGGAAATCCTCCGGAATGAAAGAAATCCCGAACCTGGCTGCAAATTGTATCTAGTTCTTTTAAACTGTCTGCACCTGCCAGCATATCGTTGATATAGAAACAATTGCGAATCACTTCCGCACCAATGGGATGTGATTGTGTGAAACTATTTGCCAATTCAAACAAACAACGTACAGCCAGAAAGGGTGCTGACGCTGTACCGTATGTAACAGTATTCAGCCTGTATGCCTGTATGTTTTGTGAAGTGTTTTCTCTCCACAAGATAAGCTGGAAGTCTCTGTCTTCCTCAGAAACATTTATCAGGCACATTTTCGAAATATCGGCAGTTACGGCATATTTGTTCAACCGAAAGTTGACCAATGTTGAATACAACTCCCTCTGAATAGTTGGACCCCCAATTAGTGTTTCGTTCAGCGATACTGCTGTTGATGTTTTGCTGGAAGCATCGAACACAACACGAAGTTTGGTTGAGGTACTCTCAGGTCTGAGAACGCGTTGATGAGGAATATAGTATTGCTGTTCTAGAGGAGCAGACTTCAAAATGGACATATGTCCCAAATCCAAATACTCTTTCATGAAGTCATGGTACATACTTTTGAGAGTGTCATCCTTTGACAGTTTGCGCTCAAGTTGCAAAAAACGCCTTTCAGCAGTTTGAAAGGACAGGCCAAGAACTTTAGGGTCGGTCTTGAAGGGAAGTTTGACTTGAAAGCGGAAGACAATCGTTGTACCGTTTTTGCGAAGTACAACTCACAGGCCTGTTGTTCAGCCGTTTGGCGGACAGCCTTCGACTCAATTGGACATTGATTCAATTCCCAAAAACGGTTTACTAATGAGTCGAGAGAACATCTATACACTTGAGCTACCGAACTCTCATTACACTGTTGCCGAGGCGCCTGTCCAGTACATTTGCCTGCAACAATCCAACCGAGCAATGTTTTTTGCATAATGGGCAACTCGGAATGTAACTTAATTTGCCCAACGCACAATAGCCCATAAAACACTTCAGCTCCCAAGAGAACATCCACCTTAGCCGTCTTATGGAATTCGGGATCTGCCAATTGAATGTTTTTTGGGATTTTCCAGCTCGTTGTGGCAAGTGATTGCCCAGGCTGAGATGTGGAAATCGACTTTAGCACCCAACACTCAGCGGAAAACGTGTGGGAATTCAAACGAGAATGTATCGATGCACAAACCTTAGTTTTACTATCGGTGGTTGCACCACCCACCATTGCGATAGCAAGGGAAGTTGGCTCACGTTTAAGCCGAAGCCTCTGTGCTAGGCTCTCAGACATCAAATTTATTTGAGAGCCACTATCGAGCAAAGCTCTTGCTGGATGCAACTGTCCGAATCTGTCTTTGATGTTTACGATCGCGGTAGCCAGAACGACTTGATCCGCATTGAGCACGTGACCTACGTATGCCTCCGACGTTGAGGCTTGAAGTGCCGCTGCTTCACCTTGCCCTGATGCAGTGTACCGATGAAGGAGCGAATGGTGAGGCTTTGAGCACACTCTACACTTCGCTGCCTTGCAACTCGATACTATATGTCCCGTGGTCAAACAATTGAGGCACAGTTTTTGAGTTTTAGCATACTCAAAACGTTGCATGACGGAAATGGCACTAAACGACGGACAGGAATATACATTGTGGTCTGCAGACCTGCAATAGATACATGCAGACGACGACCTTTGACCTGCACTAGCACACGCAAAGGACGATTTCCGTTGAGGCATCCTCACCTCGTTACGCACCCTTTGACTTGTCACGAGTTGACTCTTCTGCTGCCAGGTACTGGTACCTTCTATTCAGCTGTTTGGCACAGTCTTCCCAAGAAGGCAGCTTATCATAGTCAAGCTGCTCCTCAAAACGAGATTTGGTCGCATGGTCGAACTTTGCCATGACCATGTGAATGATCATTGCATTCGCAATATCTTTGTCATCACCTACAGACGACAGCGATGAATATATCGCAGACACCGTGCCTATCATCGATCTTAAACTCGATGCAGATGGCTTGGTCATGGTTGGCAAATCGATAACTGAGCAACAGTATCGGAGAATATTAGACATTTATTGTCGTAGACTGACTTCAGACTGTCATTTGAAAGGGTTTTACTACACCCAATGCTTCATCTGACAAGCACGATACGAGATGATTAAACTTTTCTACGTTTGTCAAAGAAGCATCGTCGTCAATAAGGCTTTGGAACAGGTACATGCAATTTTTGTACTCCGAATGTTTGCCACTAAACTTCGGCAAACGCATTTTCGGCAGCTGCGATCGCTGGCTCGAATTCAGTGAGCAGTCATGCATGTGTGTGTCGAACCGTGAATTCCCTGAGCAGTCATGCTGCATCTGTGTGTCGGATCTTGGTTTAATTGCATTCATAAACAAAGCTAATTCGGTTTTGCCCGATGAAATTTGCTTCGATCTAAAGGCTGTTTGCACGCGTGCAATATCAGCACTGACTTTTTCAAACCTTTGTTGACACAATGCCAACTTGGTATTTGTTTTAGGCACTGTTGGCCGTTCAGCTGTTGGCCACTCCACAGTTGGCCTATCGGACTCAGACATAGTTGAAATGCGAAAAGGGAACTACCTTCAATACCGTACCCAAAGTTTGCCAAACTCTTGAAGCTACCCTCGCACACGCACTGCAGCTATGTACCAAAAAACACCAAGCTTGCTTACCCAAACACACAAACGCCCTGGCGCAATATGTGAACAAACAAACGAAAGCGGTCCAAGCGACCGAAAGTAAGCAAGCCCGATGCTCGCTGCTGCCACTTATGAATTCGAATTCCACTGAATTCGAACTTATGTACATATGTTTGTACACACGTATACTTGCGACACTTTCACTTAATGCACATTAATTTGGCTAAATAAGGTATAAAAAGGAAGGTGCCAGAAATTGAGCTGTGTTCTCTGTGTTTGACTGTGTTAGCACATACACACGCACATATGTATATCACTGCAGTTGATCGTTTTGGTCGGACAAGCGAGCAATATATTGCGACACAACGTAAATCAATCGGTGAGGCTCAATTTTTGGCACAGAATACCTGCAAACTTTCTAGCGAATCTATAGAATGTAATCGTCCTGTTTTGGCATCCATCAGCACTTCAAATTAGGCAGCGGCCAAGATGGCGACGGTCCAAAAGGGCACGTCTGTGGCTTCAAATACGGCAGCGTCCAAAATGGCGAGGGTCCAAAAGGGCACGTCTGTGGCACGGTTCAAATTGCAACTTGCCGTTTTTTCACACGCGAGCCTAAGCCACCACTGAGCGAAGAACTGAATTCAAACACGAAAACAAAAAAACCGAAGTCCCTGCTCGGGCGCCAATAAAAAATCTAATAATTTTTAGATTATACAACAAACTAAATAAGTTGAGACGCGGTTTTTCATTTCAATTCAATTTCGTTGTATGGGGCGCCCAGTCGATTTGCGTGGGTTTCCATTAGCCAGTGTCATGTTAGGGAACTAATGACTACGCTGCACCTTCGTCTGCCGAGCTTGCATAACTCAGAGGTGCGCTTCCTATCTATCGTTGGCCATGTTTGCCGAGTTATTCGACAACGTGGTACTGATTGCCACTTGTTGTCTATTATTCGCTTATATTGCTCCCTTATTATGAGCCTACATGTGGCCATCTTATCTTTGAGAAGGGGGATTGTAGTGCCAAGTCTGGCCAACTCGTCTGCAATACAGTTGCCTTCGATGTCCCGGTGGCCCGGGACCCATATAAGGCTGATAACAAATTGCTAAGCCATCTCGTGAAGAGATTTGCGGTAATCTGCAACGGTGGCTGAGCTTGCAGAGATCGCATTAAGCGATTTGATTGAAGCTTGGCTGTCACTGTACATATTTATGCGAGTAACCATGGCGGTAGCTTCCAGAAGGCAGTTCAGTACTTCCTTGATTGCAATGATCTCCGCTTGGAAGTGGCTACAGTGATCAGAGAGCCTAAGGCAGTGCCTAATGTTTAGCTGTTCGGATTATATTCCTCCTCTGACCCTATTGTTCAGCTTTGACCCATCTGTGGAGATGTTTATGGCCCCTTCTCGGCCTGGGATGTGAAGGAAGATTACATTGATAGGGGTGTCTGTGTATTTCCTTAAGACACAGTAGTCCGTTTTCATGGGAACGTAACTGCTGTTTCATATTGAGGAGTGACCTGTGTGCTGAGGTGCCTATTGCTGCCATCTCTGCCCTTTCTTTTCCTGCGAGGGCATGGCTTTGGAGGCATAAAATGGCATCTAGCGCATCATTTGGAGTGGTGCGAAGAGCTCCACTGATACAAAAGGCCGGCTGTTCGTTGAACTTTGTCGAGTTGTCTGGTGATCGTCTTTTTTGATAGGGCCGGCCACCACACAGTAACTCCGTAGAGTATTATTGGTCTAACTATTGCTAGAGATATCCATTGGATTATACTTGGGCGTATGCCCTATTTAAAAACAATAGCTTTTTTGCAATTATAGAGGGCTATCGTGGCCTTCTTTACTCTGTCTTTGATGTTCAGGTTCCAATTTAGCTTCTTGTCAATTACCAACCAACCAATTACTGAAGAAGAGCCTGCATCCGTTTAAAATTGGGGGGTTGAGGGGCGGAATCTTGTTTTTATTTGTGAATAGCTCAAGTTCCGTCTTTGAGGGATTAACTCCAAGTCCTCGCGGTTCTATCCATCCTGACAGCCTTTGCGGTCATTAAGTCGCAGATTGTTTGAGGGTATCGTCCCCTAATAATCCCCTCCAGGTCACATAGAATCTTGTTGACTGCTTCCATAGAAGGGGGATAGGACACCACCTTACGTGATACATCTATTGACATACCTCGACTGAGTGGACGATCCCATCGATGATGTCATCGTCCTGCATGTGAGAAATTGATCAATAAGCATCACCAAGTGACGGTCCACACCCAGGTCAGTCAGCGCTTCCGTAATCGAATTCGGTACAACGTTGTTGAGACTCCCTCGATATCTCGAAAAGCTATTAGAGAGTATTCCTTGAGGTATAGTGCTCTCCCTACCCCCGAAAATACTACGTGAAAAGCCGTTTCGGTAGATTTTCTTTTCCGGTAGGCATGCTGTGCGCTTGACAACAATTGAGAACTTATAGTTGTTCTCAAATGTAACCCGACGAGTCTCTCAAAAGTTTTGAGAAGCTCCCGTTTTGTAGCGTCTATTGGGGCTAACGACTCTTTGTTAACTACGAGCACCGCCTGGTTCATAGGCCGTTGTGTCGCCTCAACAACCCTCCAATCGGAGGTGGATAGCCCTGTGTTGCATCGATGCTGCATTTTTAGGATGCGATCCGGCTCCTTCGTCACATTTTAGTCACATCTCTTGGAAACAAATAGTTACTGCTTTTGCATCCAACATCATCTTCGTTGCAAGAACAGCCTGCCATAGGCAAACACATTCAGATGGAGTTTTTTAAAGTGGAGCATATCACTTTCCCATAAATCCAAGCTGATTCTCCACACTTCATTTGTTGACGACCAAGTAATATTTCCCATTGGAAAGACGAGAATTTGGCGAGTTTTCTAACGAGTCAGGAAATCAATTGGCAATTCATTCCGTATTCGAGAATCTGATCAATCAAGTTTTGCCTTCGCCGAGTAATTGGTAGCAGTGCTTTAACCTTTGAGGAATATACAACAATTTTATCCCAGGTCCAAGATCTACTCAACTCTCGCCCACTGTGCGCGCCCAGCGATCACAGTTTGGATCCCCTTACCCCCGCCCATTTTCTTACAGGTCAAATCAAGATTAACAGACTGCAGCGTTGAAGATAACTGCAAGCCATTATATATAATATAATATAATCAAATATAATATCTAGAAAAGAATCATCAGTATTAATAATACGAGTGAAAACGAAAATGTTTATTTACCTTTTATAAATGCATATATTGCTTCTCTTTTAAGGCAGTTAACCCTGGTGGTTCCATTAATGGAGCGTATGCACACAGTAGCTCTGTTAGTTGTGGAGGATTGTTATGCCGGCCAGTAGCACTGCTACTGGATCTAAGGATCCACAACCAGATGACGGCTTGCTTCATGTTGCTACAATTCCAACTGGGGCTTCGAACATATCAATAACAGAGCTAAGAAATTGTGTTAATTTACTAGGTAAAGCTATATGTGATTTAAAATGATTTTACTGGCCTAATAGTCTGGCCTGGAGTCCAGAAGTCCGGTGGAGTTACCGAATGGATAACAAGTACTGGGCCAATAAGTGACTCATTGGATATATTGGTATTGATATTATAAATATTCTTAAATCTCCGCCTAAATAAAACTACTTTTTTTTGTAGGTACTTGGTAAAAATCGAAATCCTGGTATAAAGTATGAGTACATGCTTCCAATAATATCTGATTCTGAAGAAAACGCTCTCTTTGTGGAGAATATTAATAGTTTTTTACGAGCTGGAGGGGAGGACGCTATTGCTTTAAGTAATTCACGTCCAGCACGACGGCGTAACTTTACGTGGAAAGTGGTAGGGTTTAGTGCCTGTTCAAAGTCCTGCGGTGGGGGTTTTCAAACTCCTATTGTGCGTTGCATTCGCGAAAACCTTTTACGTTATTACTCACAACGCCGTTGCATTCATTCTGTTAAGCCAGTGCTCAATGAGAACTTATTGCACTGCAACACACAACCATGCCCAGCCTATTGGCACTATGAGAAATGGGGCGAGTGTCGCTGCCTTAATGAAGGGGCATTTAGACATCGTGAGATAAGTTGCTTGCAAGAACTAGCATCTGGGACTGTTATACACGTAGATAGTACAGCATGTATGGAAGAGATGCCACCCACTCAGAAGCAATGTGAGTGTCCAAATAATCGAAGTCGTGACCTTTCTCGGTATCGTCTACACACATACGGTGAGTCTGCGAATAGTACACGAAGACAACGTATCATGATTGATAATAGTAGCACAAATGCGGTCTGGTTGACTTCCGATTGGAATCAGTATTGTTCTGCTACGTGTGGCTTAGGGGTAGAGTATCGTACAATTTTCTGTGATCGATCCGAGGTTGGTGCGGTTCGTTGTGATCACAAGAAAACTCCAGAAAATCGACGACCATGCGTAAAATCTAGCTGTGAAGATGGCGAGTGGTTTGCTGGATCTTGGTCGTCTTGTAATGGGGATTGCTTTAACCTTAGACGAAGCCGAGTGGTACTATGCATACAAAATAAATTAATTGTGGATCATAAAAAGTGGAAGTTAGAGCTAAAGCCGCAATCGTTTGAAAAATGCTCCGATGATGATAAAGAAATTAATTTCTGCGGTCCTCGTTGGCATTACTCTGAATGGCCACAGGTAAAAAGCATTATTAAATACACTATTATACATATGTATTTAATTTAAATTATGTACAATATAATGTAAATGTATAATTTTACAGTGTACAAAATCTTGCAATGGTGGAACACAGCGACGCCGCGTAAGATGTTTGGACTACGATGCAACACAGAATAGCTTACGGGACTCAACCAGATGCCGGTTTGCAGCCAGGGAGCCAATATTTCGTAGCTGCAATACACAAGATTGTGATGGTACATCTATCTTACATTACACTTAATTGTCGTTTTATTTTCCTCAAAAATATGAAATATGTATTTTCAATATTTCAGAACAACACCAAAATGACTCTTCATCTAGTTGCACCGATAAACTTCCTAATTGTAAATGGGCTTCTCAAGGAAACCTGTGCAATTACGATTACTACCGTATGAGTTGTTGTATCGCTTGCTCTGGCGGAGTTTAGTAGTAATCTAAAATGCAGATGCAAATATGTTTATTTTTACAAAATCGAATATTTACCAACCCAATTTTATTTTTAATAACTTATATTTGTTACAATAAATCTAATTTAATTAATTCTAATTCTTATGGTTAGTTCTTTTTCGTTGACTATAGATTAAAGTTATAGTTGCATATAAACAGTTTCAATTCAAACGAGAGAGAGAGAGAGAGAGAGAGAGTAAGACAGTAGGAGTATAGAAACAAAATACACATCTCTTCTCTTATTATATCTGCCCAGTTTTGGCCATCCTTTAACAAGGAGAGTCTTTAGCTGCCAGAGGAAATCGAGAATGAATTCAAAAAGTATACCAAGGCCTATGAGGGGTACAAGGGGAACCGTACTCTCAACTGACGTACGGTGTCCGATCGCGTCAATATTGTCATTGAAATCGGAGACCGAACAATGGACATGGTGTTGAGCCCAACGCTGTCCGTGATCATATACGACTTCCAGAACAAGAGTGAATGGGCCATTGAGGAGCTTAGTTCAATCACAAAAGTTCCTGCATCAGCGCTCAGGCGTCGGATAAGTTTTTGGCAAAATCATGGCTTAATTTCAGAATCTTCCCCGGGACTATTTACATTTCTAGAAAAGGAAACGGAAAAATCACAGTTTGAGGAAATGAGTCTGGCCAAGGCCGACGAAAAAGACGTGGAGTCGGCTATGGCATCAGCGAGCGATCAAAGGGAGGAAGAGCTACAAGTATTCTGGTCTTATATTGTGGACATGCTCAGGCGTGGAGTTCATTCAAGACGAGCTAAAACACTTTCTGCAGCGTAAAGTTAGAGAGCATAAGCTTCTATTTTCCGTCGGAATTTATTAATTGGCCAAGTAATTTGGGAGCGCATTGATTAATGAACAGTACGCACATGAATGAAAAAATCAGCAAATAAAAGTGATAGCATTAGTGAAATTCAACGTTAGGTCACTTATTAAACTGACCTTATCAGATTGTTGTTCAACTGTTCTCTTCTATGAAAAGTCACTCCACTCCAAAGGAAGTCGTTACTTTTTGAAATACACCCCCTGTGAAAAGATCCAAGCCTCATCTCGTAGAGGCAAGGGATAAAATTTAGAAAGTGCCCTTCGGCTAAGTTCTGTAGCCATCCTGATCGAGGAGACTCGAGATACGCCATCAGCACCTGATATGAGTTCGACGATTCTCGCTAGCGATCACTTTAGCGGAGGAAAGTTTTCGTCCTTAACAAGAACGATATCATTGACATGAAGCTCAGGACTCCGGGTGCGCAACTTAGCTCGCTACTGGTTAAATAATATTGCCGCCATCAAGACAAAAAGATTTGCTGCAGCTTTGTGACCTTCTGCCAACGGTTTAGGCGATCGACGTTTAAACTTACCAAGTCAGGCTCCAAGAAGGTTGTGATAGGGGCCCCAACCAAAAAATGGTCTGGCGTGAGTACTTCGAGGTTTGCCAGGTTCTCTGAAAAGGGGAAACAATTGAATTAATGATTGCGCTTATATTGCACGAAAAGGTGCGCAGGTCGTCAAATCCAAGAAGCGAGATTCCAAGGACACGGCGAAGAAAATGCTTAGCGGCCTTGACTATAGAATAGTTGTTCTTTATTGGGTATCTTAAGGCTATCTTGCGGCTATGGTACTTCTAAATATGACTGATTATGAAACCTCTCACCGCCGTGCGGATGTCTCCGTGTGCCGACGGGCGTGATTCCCGACTCGACCGTTGCTGAGGTTGACCTCAGGTGTAGCTCCGTTGGGCTACGGCTGTGGGGGGGTTCTGACTTGGCAACCGCCTCGTCCGCCTCTCACACAGCTCCGCACACAATGGGTTCACCTGGCCACTGGTCTCACCTCTACGCGGTGAGTCTGTTGGTGTTGCCTGTCGTGCACTTCTCCGTCGGATTCCGTTTTTCGACTCTGTTGGTCGTTGCTCCTCCTGGTTTCACTAGTACTGGTACACACACTTGTGTCTATTTTCCTTGATGACGCTCTTGGCTTCCGCACTTGACTGTCCTCCTTTGCTGCCGCGAACCTTCTCTTATAGGCTCCCTGTGGCCCAGCGTTCGCGTCGTTGCCCATTTATAATGGTTTCCTTCCCTTGGTTCTCTTCCATCGGCCACTCCGACCTCCCATGCCATTCGTATCGGGATCGGCCTACATGGGATATATGGCCTACAGGGGATACATGGCCTACATGGCCTACATGGGATCCCGCTGCCTGACTCTAAGGACTCGGACCTTTGGCCCGCCGCTGGCCCAGTTCCGCCGTTCCCGGGCTCTGGGGCGTGGCCCGCTCCATCTTCTCATGTAGCGGAATTGCCTCGCGCTCTTCGCGGCCAATTCGCCACATCCCCTACTAGGGTCTTGTGAGGAATAACGATTCAGTTTAAATACATGCTCCATATGCACTCACAATGGCATCACAAAATCCATGTATTTCGGGATTTGAGCCTTGAAGGTATGATAGAATTGAGAGAAAGCCCTTGTAATTACTGTCAAACCAAACCTAGTGTCTTGGCTACATCGCTGCCATCAGTGAATTTTACAAATGGGCATTTCTCTGACGAGGTCCACCGAAGCCTAAAAATTAAAATTCAATAAAAACGCATTTGAAAATAGTTTTCTCCGGATTTTAGTTTTAAAATATATTGAAAATCCGCCAATTGAATTAAGTGACATACAATTTCATTAACTTTGATCTGAAAACATATTAAAATTAGCAAAAGCTCTTTTTTGGTATTTTTTTGGTATTTTTTTGTCATGTTTTCCATTATTTTTTTCGCATATAAGAAAGAAAATTCTATATACAAGTTTTTCCTCAAAGTCTCCCTTACATATTGAACTATCTAAAAAAAATCCTACAACATTTTTTCAATATTGGTTAACGGAATTTTTGTAATATTTATAAAGCCAAGAAATTTTTGTCCCGTGCGACATATCCCGTGCGACAGAGGCTTAAATTTAATTTAAAAAAAACTACAAAGCATACATGCTTAAAATTATAACCTTTTTAAAGAGTCATCAATGCAGAACATTAATCAGATATTCTCATAAAAATATCTCTTCAACTTTTGCTGAAATCTGAGTTTGAATTGGTCACCGCGAAAACCACTTCTATATTTGTCCTCAGCGAGTGGCAGGCAGCAGCAGCACTCATCAGTGGAATGCCATCCCATCGTATGGCCATGTTTCGTCATCCTTCCATCCAGTCCTGATGCTTCTGCTGCTCCTACTCCTTGGTCTGGGCCTCCGCCTCCTCCCCATCCTCCCCATCCTTCTCCTCTCGCTCTCTTTTTGTAACAGTGGGCGATTATGCCAGAGCGATAAGCATATTGGTCGTAGAGCAACGCGATCCGAATCACGCCGCCACCGATTGGGGCGCACCAAAGTGGCAAGAGCAATTTGTAGTCGGGTGAACGTGGCAGCGACCAAAACGGCAGCAAAGATTTTCAGGCTCGCTTTTTTTTTTATAGTCGCTCGCTGCTGCTGCTGCTGCTGCTGTTGTTGTCTGCCGCTTAATTAATAGACAGTCCGAGTGTGCTGCAGCAGCAGCAGCGGACCACTTGCCACTTGCATATGATCAGTATGTGTTGATTGGTGGCATACTACATTCGCGTGGTTGCAGGCGAACGGTGTATGCTGGGAGGGGGGGAGGTGGGGAGGGGTTGCATCGTATCTGTCTGCTGCTCTTGGTATCGTGTTCGTATCTCTCGGCCAGCGGCTTTTATGGGCCGTTGTGTTGACAATTTTTGCCATATGTGCAACGGCCTTCGCGGCCGTTCTTGTCGCATAAATCGAGTGGCAGGCAGCACCGGCTAGAGGCAGACAGAGGGGCAGCAGGGAGGGGGCTGGGGTTGCAGGAGTTACGTTGCAGCTGCAACACAAAGCACAATCGCAACAAAACGAATTGAATCAGAATTGCGGGTGTTGTTCGTTGTTCGATGCGAATACCATGCTTTTTTGCAAATATCTCGAAAACGAACAGTAGCCCAACAGTAGCCCAAACAGTAGCCCAAAATAGCTATAGAGCTAGTCAAGTGGCGAACCATAACGGTAAAATAATTTTGAAAATCGGTTTTTTTTTTGACATTTTTCCAACTTGAAATGCTTACGAACGTCCCGTGCGACATCAGAGAAATGCCCAAATGTTTCCTTGAGTAAAGATTCATCGTTGGAGCACTAATGATCTTTAAATTTCCTTTGGCTTAAATTAATGACACCTGGCGAATTACTTCAAGAACCTCATTTCTAGTGTTTACCCCGGTTAGCAAATCATCCACATAAAAATACTCTGACCCGGAGGGGCTGATTACACTACTCGACAAAATTCAACTTTTTTTTTCTGCTGCCGCCAAAAATGACTTTTTCTGATAGATTTAGAGATTTAAATTTTTTTAAAGAATTATGGTTTTTTTTTCATGGAGTAGTTTTTTTTTAAAGAATTTTTTAAATTTTTGGTATTTTTTGTCATAGGTAGTGCTTCTGTTTTTTACATAACTTAAGTATCCTACAACTGGTTGTATTGAACTTTGTAGTTAAAAAAACTGACAAATGCAGCTATAAATCCGACGTAGACACTTTTAGTTGCAACTTAACGTCTAGAAGATATTAAGCTTCCAAATTGAAATTTAATTATTTTTTTCGGTATTTTTCCCCGATATTTAGACTTTGAAAACTCAGGAAAAGTCGAAAAAAAAAATATTTTATTGCTCACATTTTTAGTTCTAGATATACACATTAATTAGGTGTGGAGGAGGAGAACCCCATGGCATATTCTATATGATTTGAGAGAGTGGAGGTTAATTATACGCAGCCTATTTTCATGAGAGGGGAGATGGATCGAAGGGTCCCAGTTGACTCCACGGAGAGCAAAAATAAGGAATAGTTTTTGAATTGATTCGAGCATATCTTGAAATTTTCGGTAGTGACGAGACCAGACACAAGAACCGTATCCCAAGATAGGCCGGACCATAGAAGCATACAGAAGCTTTGTGGTATACGGGTCAGAAATTTCGTTAGACCATCTTTTGACAAATCCTAGGACTCCTAGATATTGTTGAAATATGAGAGTTAAAAAAAAATTAGGAACAAAGGTAATGCCCAAATCGTTAATTTTGAATAGGCGTTGTAAGATAATGTTATTGATTGAGTAATCAAAAAGGTATGGCTTATTGTGATTAAAAGTCACGAAATTGAACGTTATGAACGCTAATTAGGCACCAATTGTTAAGAGTATCAAGATTCGATTGCAGAACTATCTAATCTATCTATCTATCACTATTGGAAAATCGTAGCTTCACATCATTACATCACTGGAATGAGATTAACCTTGGGGAAGAATGATAAAAAGGTTATACATCAAGAGACCCAAATGGCTACCATAAGGCACTCCCGATGAGACTATAACAGGCTTAAAGAGAGAGTAGTTAAAGCAGAACTATTACAAAAATAAGAATTAGTCCAGTAAAGAAGCTTAGTCGGAAGCCCTAGGAGATATAATATATGGATAAGAAGATTGTGATTAACGGTGTCGAAAGCTTTATTAAAGTCAGCATATACTACATCAGTCTAACACTGTTTAAGAAATCCAGCAGTTAGAAATGTGGAAAATTCAAGGAGTGTAGCATGTCGCTTTCAACTGTGGTTGATGTGGCTGTGCCACTCGAGTTAGTCTGGGGTGTAATCGATAAAAAAATGCACGCGCGGGCTCCGGCTTTATGATCGGTAGTAGGAGTGGGTTTCGATGATTTGCTATCGCTACGTGCTCGCTTCGTTACCTAATCTTATTTAATTTATTTTTCGGGTGCTTCTATTTGCTAAAAACCATTTTAAATTGTAACGAGGATAAGGAAGAGAAAAGTTATGCGAAAAGAGAAAGGGGAAGAAAGAATTTACAAGTACAGGGACACTAAAACAATAAAATCATCATTCGACATGACGGTCCACTGTGCTGGTGTCACTGTAACAGTCATTGCTCTCCCAACCATGATCACCCACAAACCAAGATAGGGTATATGCTTTGGATGATCCCTTGCTGTCATGTCATTAATTTATACTCCGCCTGTTTTTCGTGATATTCGGACAACTGGTGCACCAAAAAAAAATGTACCAGCGAACATGTAGACTCGTAGGTTAGGTCGAACAGATCTTAGGTAGAATAGATGTCGAACAGATTTTTCGGTCTGAAGATCTGACTTAGTGTGCCTTCTCGAAGGAAAATCACTCCTCGCACATCTCCTCTACTTTTAGGGGATGATGGCAATGGAAATCAGGTGCGATGACTGTTCTTGAGGCTACCGAGGGGGCTGCTCTCTGCCGGCGATCTAAGCCGCGCTTACTTTATAGTGGCCGCGCTTGCGTTGGAAGGGCCGCGCTTGCGTTGGAGGGGACGCGCTTTGCGGGAAGCTTTCCAGCCTCACGGTGGCCAGCACTAGAGTTGTTCCCTGAGGTTGGACCTGGAGCTGGAGTTGGTCCCAGACACCCAACCGCCTGGTCCAGTTCTCGGTGCAGCGTATTCCGACGAAACTTTACGGAATGTGCTGATTCCTTACTTCGGCCAACCGTTTGTGCTGGGTTTGGGTATTTTTCCTTTTATAATACCCGGTACTCAAAGAGTATAGGGGTATATTAGATTTGTGATGATAACGGATGTGTGTAACGCCCAGAAGGAATCATTTCCGACCCAATAAAGTATAAATATTCTTGATCAGCATCAATAGCATAGTCGATAAAGCCATGTCTGTCTCTCCGTTCATCCGTCTGTCCGTCTTCATCTGCGTCTTCATTGTCTGTGGCGCACACAATTTTGAAAAAACGAGAAAACACGCAAAATCATAGAGAATGACCATTTCTATCAGAGTGTTAAATATGGATTAGATCGGATCATTATTATAGCCAAAATGAAGAAAACCATTTCGAAAGTGATCGCTCCCTCTCGCTCTCTCTCACACGCAACCCCGTCTGCAGTGCCCCTTCGTCTTTTCTGACGCCTAGTTCTCAGAGACTATAAGAGCTAGAGCAACCAAATCTTCTATCCAAACTTCTGTGACATCAATTCAGTACGAATTTATTTCAAAATTTTGCCACGCCTCCTTTCTCCTCCACAAAAGACGAAAATCTGTGGATTCCACAATTTTTACGGTACGAGAAAACCAAAAAGGCAGAATCATGGGAAATGATCGTATCTACCAGACTGCCGAATCTGGATCAGGTCGAATCATTATTATGACTAGAAGGAACAAATGCTTGCTCATTCCCTCACTTTTTCTCGCACACACTTCCACGAATATGAAGATGGATCGACTTCAATTTTAAAAAATTGTTTTTGTTAAAAAGGTAATATTTCCTTTTACCAACATATTCTGACTGAGTACCGGGTATAAAGTAGAGCCGCGGCCTTTGCCGTGGCAACTTTCTCCCTCGTTTTTATGTTCTCTTTGGTTCGCTTTTTCGCTGACTACTTTGATCGGACACTTTCGGCGAAACAGTTCTTTTGTATGTATGCGTGCATCTGTGCTTTCCTACATAACTTTTATGGACATGCATATTCTTGTCTCTTTCTCGCACACAGCAAGAAAATAACTTTTTGAAGGCACTCATTGCGCAGTGGTCTTCCAAAGACAGGTTTGCAGTGAGCGATCACTCAAAATTGTCTCTCTCTGCAGTTATTGAGACACCGATTCGTTTCTTTGGTTGAGCCAAACAGTCGGACCGAAGAGCACAAACGAGTGTGCCAAATTGTTTTATGTTTTATCTATGTATATATAGGCGCTAATGAACACGGACAGACGGACGGACGGACAGACAGACATGGCTATAGCGACTCGACTATTGATGCTGATCAAGAATTATGTATGTATATATATGTATGTATACCATATGTATATATATGTATGTATGGGGTCTTTATGGGGTCGGAAACGTTTCCTTCTGTGCGTTTCACACATCCGTTATCACCACAAATCTAATATACCCCTATACTCTTCGACCTAATTTTTTGAAATTTTCCATTTGGGCCAAAATTTAATTCTACCCTTTTGCGAACATATAATAAATTACATAAATCGTAGGATCACATACATATGTACTGACTGAGTACCGGATATAAAGTAAAGTCGTGGGCTTTGCCGCGTCTCACAACGTTCCCCCTCGTTTTTGTTTAAGACTTGGACCAAAAAAAAACTTTTTACTTTTCTGAGGTCGCGAGGGCACGTCTATATTTTTTGATGGCCACGAGAAGAGAGAGAGCCCTTCCCACCGGAGAATCAGGGATCGACCTCCTCAGTTTTTCTTCCTCGTCTTCCCAAATGTCAATACGAAAAAATCCGGAAAAGAATGTCAGCCATAAGAGATCTACCGAGAAAACTAAGCTTGGCGCACGGCGTCGAATTGCATTCGCTAGATGGCTTGCGAAAAGCTAAGCTTTAATCCGGCAGTGGAATTCTTATAATAGTGTTCGTTCAGATGGAATTTTAGTCTGTTTATCGACACGTATTTCGATTGTTCCGCTTTAAGCAAGCGCACTACAGGAGGTTAGTAGAACTGAGTGACATTCTACGAATCCATGCTAAGATTTAGAGAATACGGAACTACAATTATGTTGGAGCTAGGGTAAGTGAAAAATCTAATAATTTTTAGATTATACAACAAACTAAATAAGTTGAGACGCGGTTTTTCATTTCAATTCAATTTCGTTTTATTGGTAGCAAACGAGTGCAGTGGCTTTGGGCGAACTTCGACAAGTGAACACAAGTCCCACTCCACTCTCTCCATCAACCATCGTCGGCCGCATGTTTCTATTGACATACCTCGACTGAGTGGACGATCCCATTGATGATGTCATCGTCCTGCATGTAAGAAATTGATCAATAAGCATCACCAAGTGACGGTCCACACCCAGGTCAGTCAGCGCTTCCGTAATGGAATTCGGTACAACGTTGTTGAGACTCCCTCGATATCTCGAAAAGCTATTAGAGAGTATTCCTTGAGGTATAGTGCTCTCCCTATACCCGAAATTACTACGTGAAAAGCCGTTTCCGTAGATTTTCCTTTCCGGTAGGCATGCTGTGCGCCTGACAACGATTGAGAACTTATAGTTGTTCTCAGTTGTAACCCGACGAGTCTCTCAAAAGTTTTGAGAACCTCCCGTTTTGTAGCGTCTATTGGGGCTAACGACTCTTTGTTAACTACGAGCACCGCCTGGTTCATAGGACGTTGTGTCGCCTCAACAACCCTCCAATCGGAGGTGGATAGCCCAGGGTTGCATCGATGCTGCATTTTTAGGATGCGATCCGGCTCCTTCGTAGAGGCAGGCACCCAAACTCTCGCCCTTGGCCTACTGGGCACCTCGCTTCAATCGACTGCGACGAGCTTCGCCCCTAGGTAGACCTCTCCGACTTACGCTACCGCTGCTTTATACAGCTAGACGGAGCGCTCGTCTTCGTAGGCTATTATTTTTATACAGCCCTGATACCACCCCATGTCTTTACAGACTGAAGGGGGGCCGGGCTGTTTCTCCAGCAGCTCGAAGCAGCTTCCCTCCCCCCGCTTTCAGCCGCTTCCACTGGTTCCTGGGAATTTTTGAGTCCGCCTTTATTCAAGACGCCGATCAGCGTCCTCTCTTTGGCGATTTTCGCGAACTACTTATACAAGACGGCACCACAAACGCATCGTCAGTGTTGCAGTTTCGCTAACACCAGCTGGCTGTCCAGGACTGCTTATTTCGGTGCTTTCCCTAGTGAGTGCTAGTGCTCTCTCCCGCTTATTCGCAGCTGACCTACCTACAAAGGTAGATCGTTTGCTATCCGCAACCTGCGACCCGTCGGGTGGCCTCAGCTAGGCCCCCTCTGAGCCATCTCACCAGCTCATCAGACCAGATGTAGAAGCAAAGAAGTTATGATTTTTTCGAAGAGTTTAGGAATGGCAGATAATTGGAAATACAGCAGTATTTAGAGACATCAGATTTAGATCCCTTTTTATGAATGAGAACTATATTGGATTCTTTTTAGACGGTGGGAAAGTCACCAGTCTCAAGAGACAAGTTAATAAGTTTTAGGTGAGACACACAGAGAAATTTAATTTGGTTAAGAGATCATCATAGTTAATGAAGTGGAGACATATACAACTAGAACTATTTAAAGGGATAGGATATGAGAAACTGCTAATAAAGTCGTCAGCAGGGGGCGTGTCAAAATTTGAAATATACTTGTGTTGAAGTGATATCACAGAAGCTTGGATAGAAAGTTTGCTTTTTATAGTCTCTGAGATCTAGGCGCTCATTTGGACGAATAGGCAAGGCAGACACGGTGTGTAAGAGAGCGAGAGGGAGCGATGACTTTCGAAATGGTTTTCTTCATTGTGGCTATATTAATAATGCCATCTGATCCAATTTCAACACTCTGATAGAAGTGGTCATTTTCTATGATTATGCGTATTTAGTTTTATTGTATCTTCAAAGGCGGCGGGGCGAAATTGTGAAATACACTTTGAGTAGTGTGATAACACAGTAGACTGGATACAAAATTTGCTTACTCTAGCTTTAATAGTCTCTGAGAATGAAGACGGACGGACGGACAGATGGACGGACAGACAGACATGGCTATATCGACTCGGCTATTAATGCTGATCAAGTATACATATACTTTATGGGGTCGGAAACGCTTCCTTCTGTGCGTTACACACATCTGTTATCACCACAAATCGAATATACCCCTATACTCTTTGAGTATCGGGTATAAAAAGGCAATATTCAAGAAGGGAAAATCAGCATTCTCAAATCAAAAGATATTCGAAGGCTGGCTTAATGATCGACTTTATAGGGCCTGAAGAAGGCAACAGGAAATCAATAGCAAGTGTGGGAGGATATAGGTCTTCATGGAATGATAGAGGTGATCCTCGACTTACCAATGTGCTCGAAACATCAGTAGCAAAGACGAGATCTAGGATCCTATCCATATAGTTACGTTTACCATTTTACCCAAGTATCGGACAGAGAATCGAAGAAATCATGTAGATGGGAACATTGAATTAGAGTCATCGGATGGAGACCAAGTGATATTTGGGAGATTAAAATCACCAAGGACAATAAGACGATCAGAATCATTAAATTGAGACGAAACAGACTCAAGATGGGCAGCGTGAAGCATTTAAGTTAAAACTTCAGAAGACGGTGGAATGTAAGTGCATTATATGATTAAATTAAAAGAGACAAGACGTGCTGCAACTGTATAAGAACCGCTAAACGCAAACGCAAAATCTTACCAGCAAACGAGTGACAAACAAATATTAAAACCAAAAGAGAAAACAAAAAAAAAAACAAAAACAAACACACAACAAACAGTTACACCGGGCTTGAGCCCAAAAACAATAACCATGCACGAACCACCGGACATAAGCAAATTCAGCAAAACAAACAACAACGCACAACTAAACGAACCCAAATATATTGTCTTAAAACGAAATGATAACGAATCGTTCAAAAAGGTATCACCATTTGTTATTAAAAAAACCATAGACTATGCCTGTGGAGGGGAAGTGGAAATGTGCAAAAAAATAAGAGACGGCTCTCTTCTTATAAAAACTAAAACTAAACTGCAAGCGCTTAAACTACTTAGGCTAACCAAAATGACAGACATAGACATTACTGCAGCAGAACACAAAACACTAAACTTTACAAAAGGCGTAATATACTGCAATGTACTACGTTACATAACCGAGAACGAAATACTACAAGAACTAAAAGCGCAGAACGTATCAGAAGTACGAAAAATTCTAAAAAAACAACCAAACAACATAAACCAAGAAGGCAACGCACTCACAGAAACGGGACTTATTATAATAACATTCGCAACACACAAATTACCCGAAAAAATTAACATCGGATACGAAATCGTCCGAGTGCGACCCTATATCCCCCTTCCCCTTCAATGCAAAAATTGTCTACGTTTTGGTCACCCTGCCACCATCTGTAAGAGTCCAGAAACATGCAAAAACTGCTCAGAAGGAAATCACACAAACGAAGGGGAACTTTGCAAAAAGATGAGGAACTGCCTAAACTGCAAAAATAACCCCGAAGTAGACTACCAACATAGCCCTCTCGACCGCAAATGCCCGGCCTTCCTTAAGCAACAGGAATTAACTGCAATAAAAATCACCGAACAAGTCGATCACAAAACTGCGCTGGATATATACCACAATAGACACAGCCAGCAGTTGAAAAATACCTACGCTAAAACAGCTGCACAATCAACATCGCTTACAACAACAACACACGCACCAACACACACATCACCCAATTCCCCATGCACACACACACAAACCAGTGCCACGCAGCAGCTAAGAAACTCCCCATCTACTTCCACATCCCACAACCATAACGCACCCACAACCCAGTCAACCACAGCACGATCAACCGAAACAATACAGCTACAAAAAGAACATCAACAACAGCATATCGTAGCAGAAGACATGGAAACAGACAGTAACACTCCCAATACGGAAAACAAATCTCATACATTGCAGCCCACCGAAGATATAAAACTAAGAATATTCCTTAAAGATAAGTCTAGTCCCCTATCTACTAACTTTAAGGCCCCCAAAACAAAAACAAAAACCAAACCAAGAACAGCTAAAAACAAGAACCAACACAGCGACAGCGAATCTATTTAAAACTAAAATCCTATACTTAACTTTAGCTTAAATCCAAAACAAAACCAATTAACAACCTTAAAAACTTAAACTCAAAACTATAGCAATGCTCAAAATACTACAATGGAACATTAGAGGATACACAAACAACTACAATGAACTCTTAGTTATAATAAAAAAATACTCTCCACAAATCATATGTCTCCAAGAGACTCACCATTTCAACACAAATACCCCCTCCCCCGTCCCAGTAAATTACCATATTTATTCCAACACAGCATCCAACCGATTTGGTGGAGTAGCCACATTAGTCCACAAATCCATACAACATTCTCAGTCAAACCAATCTCGAGACCTGGAAACACTCGGAATAGAAATTGTATCAAAAACAAAAATTAACATCCTTTCAACATACATCCCTCCCAACAAACCTTTCGCACTCAAATATTTAAACGACCACTTTGAAACGCACAATACCAACCAAATTATCCTAGGCGACTTCAATAGCTGGCACCACAGTTGGGGATCACCCCAGGACAACAGAAGAGGAAGAATATTATCAAAATTTTTCCAAACCGCCAACCTCACTATACTCAACGACGGCTCCCCAACCCACTTTTCCACACACAATACATTCACCCTTTCGCTATGCTCTCCCCAACTCACCCCCTTCACTAACTGGAAAATAGTCGACGACCTTCATGGTAGCGATCATTTCCCAATCCTAATGTCCTTGTTCCCACAGCCACAAACAACAAACTTCTCTCGACCCTTTTTCAAAATAAAAGAAGCAGATTGGCCACGATTCAAAAAAATAACTAATGATTTAAGTGAACTGATACCCAAAAGCACGAACATCAATAGAGAAGCAGCAACCATAAACAAAATAATTCTACAAGCAGCACACCACAGTATACCACAGACAACCCCGCATCGCTTCAGCAAAAACACTCCCTGGTGGAACAAGACCCTAACCAAACTTAGGGCAAATAAATTTAAAACCTGGCAGAACTTCAAACGTTCCAACAGCACGGAAAATCTCCTCAGTTATAAACGAGCTAACGCTCTCTTCCGAAGAGAGCTGAAATTATCCAAAGCTAAAGCCATGAACGATTTCACGTCCACAATCGACCCCAACACCCCCTCAGACAAAATCTGGGCAAGCATCCGACGTCTCTGTGGACTTAACCCCACTAAAACCATTCACTGTATCACAGATACAACCAACAATTTACACACGACAGAAACAACCCAAATAGCTCATCTTTTTGCTCAACACTGGTCAGACCACTCCAAAGACGAAAACTTTAACCAAAACTTCACTGCCAACAAATATTCAGACTCAACAACTACAGTTATACCCTGTCCGACAGCACAAACAATAGAATTACCAATTACACAAATAGAACTACTATCTGCATTGCACTCCCTTAAAGGAACAACTCCCGGCCTTAACCGAATATCGTACACTATGATCAAAAACACCTCCGACTTACTCAAGACAAGAATCACTAACCTATTTAATATTATCTTCAACAACTTCATCCCGCAATCCTACAAAACCAACCTAGTCATCCCCATACAAAACCCCAACTCAAATAAAACAATAATAGCCAACTATAGACCAATTTCACTAAACTGCTGCCTATCCAAAACCTTAGAAAAAATAATAGCCAAACGCCTATGGTGGTTCGTAAGGCAGAATAACCTTATCCATCCCAACCAATCCGGATTTAAGCATGGCAAATCGGTTGCAGACGGTCTGCTCTTCGCAGACCATCTGATAACCAGGTCGCTGAGATCCAAAAAGCACACATCTGTCATCGCCCTTGACTTCTCAAAGGCTTTCGACAGAGTCGGAGTGCACACCGTAATTGACCAGCTAAACACCTGGAAAGTTGGACCAAAAATAATAAACTTCGTTAAAAACTTTATGTCTAACAGGCAAATAAGAACAAAAATTAAAAACATTATAAGCCGCCCATACCCACTCCACAATGGTATCCCCCAAGGATCACCAATATCGGTCATTCTTTTTTTAATTGCCTACAACAAACTCTCACACATCATCAGCCTGCAAAAAGAAATACAATTCAGCGCTTACGCCGACGATTTTTTCCTAATTATTCCCCTCAATAGACAAAAAAACCAAACATACAATTTAGACAACCTCTTCTCTAACATTCATGAATGGTGTTCATATTCAGGAGCATCACTTTCCCTCCAAAAATGCCAACACCTCCACATTTGCCGAAAGCAGAACTGTACCTGCAATATATCGTGCAACAATACCCCGATCCCCTCAGTCACTAGCCTAAAAATATTAGGACTAACAATAAACAACAAATACAGATGGGACTCACACATAAAACAAATTCAACCAGCCTTAAACAACAAACTTAACGTCATTAAATGCCTATCAAGCCCTAAACTAAATTGTAACACACACACACTTTTAAATATAACCAAAGCAACCCTAATATCAAAAATAGATTATGCACTTTTTATCTACGGCCACGCCCCTAAATCAACGATTAATAAACTTAAACCTTTGTTTAACGCTGCAATCCGCACATCCCTTGGAGCACTACGCTCAACCCCTATACCCAATTTGCTCTTCGAATCAAACATACCAACAATAGAACAAAAAAGAGACCTTATCACAACCAAAGCCTACAAAACAGTACTAAACAGTTCAAACTCACCTCTTCACAAATATATTAAAAAAAATGGAAACATAAAAATAAGTAAATTAACGTCAACACTGGAAAAAGTCATTATCTCATGCAAAAAACACAACATTCCCTACCTCCCATTTCCAAAAAAAGCAATCACCCCCCAATGGCAATTTATCCCTTCCCTTATCAACACTACACTACAAAAATTCAGCAAACCCAACACACCACCAAGCACATACAGACAACAATTTCTTGAACTCAAAGACAAATACCACAATCACAAATTCATATACACGGACGGATCCTTACAAAACAGCACAGCAACTTTTGTCATTACCACCGAAAACGAAATCCTTAAAAGATGCATCCTACCCCACTACTCATCCATCCTATCAGCCGAAACCATAGCCATTCTTGAGGCAATAAAATTAGTTCAAAAAAGAAAAGGAAAATACATCATTTGCTCCGACTCCCTCTCATCGATCAAATCCATCTCCAACATCAACAACAATAATTTATATCCTATTACCATAAGAACCCTCCTCACCAAAATCGCCCCTAAAATAAAACTCCTTTGGATACCTAGCCACTGTGGTATTGAAGGTAACGAGCTAGCCGACACTACAGCCAAATCCACATATCATATGCCCCTACATTACACCCTCAACCTTAACACAACAGACATAAACAAATTCCTTGCCAATGATCTAGCAGAAAAAATTAAACAAAACATAGATCTCTGCAACAGATGGTACCAACAGCTAAACCCAAACCTAACATACACAAACCGGTACCTAAAAAATACGAATAAAAAAGGGATCACACGTAGTGACCAAATTAAAATAATTAGGCTCAGACTAGGACACACACGATTTACACAACAACACTACTACAACCCTGGCAACATCATACCCTGCCCTAACTGCCATACAACAGACGAACTTAATATTAAACACATCCTCACTAACTGCACCGCAACTTCCCACCTCAAAAACCAAATCTTCCAAAACACATGCCCCATACCCATCCTCGAAAACCCAACTATAGAAAACATCTCAAAAATTATTGAATTCCTAAAAAAAACGAACATATATCACCTCCTATAACCCTAATTAAACTAAACAATATATATATGTATGTAAATATGTAAATGTAAGATGTAAATGTAAATATGTAAATACACTAGCCCCTAAATACCTCTAACAAGCCGAAGGCCTTTGCAGCCAGCGCTTTAGATATTAAGTTAGTGTTAATTTAAATTATAGCTAACTTTTATAAATAATAATAATAAAATTAAAAGAACACAGACGAATTTTAACTACAATTAATTCAATAGTGTTGAGCTTATCGATTTAAAAAGAGTTGGGAAGTTAAGTCAAAAAGGACATCAATTCGGGCACCGCCACCTCAAGATGGACGATCAGCCCTATATATGTTATAATTGTCTGTAAAAATCTAGAAATTCGAAATTGAGGAATTAATCCAGGTTTCGGAAAAGGCGATGATATCGGACTCAAAACATGCACTAGCACAAGTCAAGTACAACTAGATCAGAGGAGTAATCAATATTGAGTTTAAAAAAATGAAGTTTTTTTTTAAGAACATCCGTAGCCGATATCATTAAAGTTAAACAAGAAACGAAAATAGATTTAAGAGGGGCAACAGCAGTAAGAATAGATAGATTGATTATAGACTTATTAGGAGAAGTGGACATAGAAGTAAAACAATGCATATTTTTTGAAGCTTAAGTCAACGGAATAATGCAAGAAACAGAGTCAAATAGCTCCCGTTTGGAAGAATGAGTCATCGGTTTGTGACTTCTGAATTCTCATTGCAAAGCAAGAGCCAAAAGGACGAGCTAATCGATAAATTGAGCTAGGTTTAAAAAAACAGGTAATAATATTTGAATGAATAGATTCACTATCAATATGTAAATTGCTGAGGTTACGTACATTCTGATAAGTGATCTTTAGAGGTAGAGGAGAAATCAGTTTTTTGACACAGAAGGTAAATCGGAAGATGGTGTTGAAAGGATTCTTACACGAGGTGCGGATTGCAAAGATCGACGTCGGTTATTGAAAATGTGACAAATAGTTCGTACAGGCCAGAAAGAGGGTTATAATACAGTCTTGACGAATTTCTCCGGGACAATAATCTTAAAGTAAGAAATTCTACGTTTTTACTTAAAGTTACATTTAGTGACTACGAGGCCAGGGGAGCTATTGATGTTGAGTTTGGAGAAGACATAATCTCAAACCATTACATCCGTAGCCGATTCCATAGGACGCGAGATAAATATTGATTTTAGAGAAGCGACAGCAAATAGAGTAGAACGGTCAAGAGCGGTCACATGATTTTCAGGTAAGGCAGGTAAGGTTAGACCCGAGGAGCAGGTCCGGATGGGATACCACTGTCTGAGGAGCTAGTGTGACCGGAGGTGGAAGGAGCCTCAACTTCCATGCTGACAACAGTGTCGTCGGCATAAGTTGATGGCAATGTAGCGCCAGCAACGGGATGATCGTTAACGTTCAGTTCAGTTGGACGTCCTGGACAGGCACAGGTACAGGAGATGCAACAGGTGAAAAGCCAGCCGTCCTTTTCAATGTACAAGAATTGGCATCGACTTCCTTAGAGCCAAATTCAATCAAAGCTGGCGAGCTAATTGTAGGAGCGGGTGTATCGTTAACTGCAAGAGAATTAGTGTTGTTAACACAGGGCAAACTAGGAGTAACCTTTTTTATCTTAGGAGACTCATTAATAATTTTGATGTTTTTAAATTGAGCTTCCATTGAGGTTAACGTATTCAGAAATTTCCGAAATTGCGAGGACAGCAGCGAATTCGTTTTGAGTCTGTGTCATAAGGATGCTCGTATCAGCTTCAACTGCCCTGCAATACCAACAACGCCAGTTGAGCGGTATACAGAAACAAAGAGATAAAAGCACAGAGCGGCGGCTGGCGCAGTGCGTGTGTGTTGGAATGAAAACAGATAAGCTGCGGGTAGATTAAAACAGAGAGTGGTTCAGAGAGGTTTTCTGAGGGAACGTTGTGAGCCGCGGCATTTGCCGCCCGTGATGGCAAGAGCAGAGTGTATTTACAAGGCAACAGGCATTCTGAAATAACTTCTAAAGAAGTTCGAAAACTGGTCATGCAGGTGGAATATCAACCCTGATAAATGCGCAGCACTAACGCACACCTAAGGAGAGGCAGCTGCCCAGGCGAATTCTTGTACGGGGTCCTAGTAAAACAACACAAGGAACACAAATACCTCGGCGTTACCTTAGATTCCCGGCAAACGTTCGGAAGCCCTATTGAAAAAACGAGAGGAAACGTTGTGAGCCGCGGCAATGGCCGCGGCTCTACTTTATACCCGGTACTCAGTCAGTATATACGTATTTATGTATACATATGAGCTTACGATTTATTTAATTAATTATATGTTCGCAAAAGAGACGAATTAAATTTTGGCCAAAATGGAAAATTACAAAAAAATTAAGTTGAACCGTATGCTGTATTTTTATATTTTAGAAGTTATCTGTTTCCATTTTTATTTACATATATTTTTTTTACTTCGGCTGGTACATTTTTACATACACATGCACATACATACACATCCACATACAAGAGGCATGGAAGTGTGTGCGAGAGAGAGGGAATCGCTTGGGTGCCGTTGGGTAGCCCCTGAAATTTAATTTGTTCCTTCTGGCTATAATAATGATCCGATATGATCCAGATTCGGCAATCTAATAGATACGGATACTTTCCATAACTCTTCGTTTTTCGTTTTCTCGTATCTTACAAATTGTAGATTCCACAGATTTTCGTCCTTTGTGGGGGCGGAAAGGGGCGTGGAAAAATTTTGAAATACACTTGTATTGACGTGATATCACAGGAACTTGGATTGAAAGTTTGGTTGCTCTAGCTCTTGTAGTCTTTGAGATCTAGGCGCTCATTTCGACGAATAGACAAAGCCGACATGGTCGCGTGTGAGAGAGAGCGAGAGGGAACGATGACTTTCGAAATGGTTTTCTTCATAGTGGCTATATTAATAATCTGATCTGATCCAGATTCAGCATTCTGATAGAAATGGACATTCTCTATGATTCTGCGTTTTTAGTTTTCTAGTATCTTCAAAATTGTGTATGCCACAGACTTTCGTCTTTTGTGGGGGCGGAAAGGGGCGTGGCGAAATTTTGAAATACATTCGGAGTAGTGTGATAACACAGAAGCCTGGATACAAAACTTGGTTACTCTAGCTTTAATAGTCTCTGAGCTATAGGCGCGAATGAAGACTGACGGACCGACAGACGGACGGACGGACAGACAGACATGGCTATATCGACTCGGCTATTGATGCTGATCACGAATATATATACTTTATGGGTCGGAAACGCTTCCTTCTGTGCGTTACACACAACCGTTATCCCCACAAATCTAATATACCCCTATACTCTTCGAGTACCGGGTATAATAACTGATCAGCTGGTGGCAAAGTCCTGCAAAATGAACTGGTTGCTTAACCCCAATAGCAAACTATCACTAAAGAACAAAGTGCACATTTACAAGGCAATTTAGGCGCCAGCCTGGAAGTATGGACTGAAAGTTTACGGCATTGCAGCCAAGACACACATACGAAGGATACAAACGTTCCAGAACAAAACTCACTGAAGCTGAGTGGTTTCTGCGAAGCAAGCACATTGCCAGAGACCTTAGTGTCCCCCTCATCGGCGATGTTATCAACGCTCAAGACGAGCAATTTACTCTATTGTATATACTCTATTGTAAAAGTAGCTAAATTACAGCAAAAAATATTCTATTTTTACCATAGTGATATTAATTAAGTCATAGTAATTAATTTTAATTTGTTCCTTCTGGCTATAATAGTAGTTCAACTTGGTCAAGATTTGGCAATCTGGTAGATACGGTTATTTTCCATGATTATACGTTTTTCGTTTTCTTTTATCTTACAAATTGTGGATTCCATATATCTTCGTCCTTTGTGGGGTCGGAAGGGGCGTGTCAAAATTTTGAAACAAACTTGTGCTGAATTGATGTACACTTGAAGTTGTGTGATAACACAGGGGACTGGCTACAAAACTTGGTTGCTATAGCTTTAATAGTCTCTGAGATATAGGCGCTAATGAAGACGGACGGACGGATAGATGGACGGACAGACAGACATGGCTATATCGACTCGGCTATTGATGCTTATCAAGAATATATATACTTTATGGGGTCGGAAACGCTTCCTTCTGGGCGTTACACACATCCACTATAACCACATATCTAATATACCCCTATACTCGTCGAGTACCGGACGACAACGAAGAAATGGAATTCACTGCGAATATGTAAACAATGAATGAGGAATAGCCTGTATACACCATGGTGCAATTATATAAGGTGGTCTAGTAGGCTGCCGAAGCTAGGTCGTTTTTGTCCCTTAGCGTCAGTGCATGCTTGTCTGTTGACGCTGAATGTTTTGTGGGGACGATTTTTTTTTTTTTGATAGCTTAACCCTTAAGTAGCCACAAAAAAATAATTGAAATTTTGGCTGCAAGCGTGTACCTCGAACAGCTAGAAATGATATTTTCAACGAACACTTCAATTGAACTAAAAATTTTACAGTAAAACTAACAATGACTGCAGGAAATGTAGATATAGATATTCGTGTACAAACTTTTTATTATAAAATCAGAAGTCGTTTTAGAATTAATCACCTTGTTCATGGCAGCAACAGACTGTTGCCGCGCACTGTGTAACTGATCCTCTCCCGCTCTCCCGATCCACACGTCGCTCGAGCAACCTCTAGCTTGTGAGCTATAGTAAAGGGAGATGAGTCTTGCTTCCACCCACTAAGTTTTATAAATATACACACATACATCTACTCGAACTGGAGAATAAACAATAATTAACATATAGTGAAGAAATTCAATGGATTCTCTTTATTTGGGGACTATTTTGTGATTGTAATACCTCCCGGATCCGACCCCTGCAAACCAACTTGAACAAAAAAATGTCTATCCAAAATCTAAAACAATTTGCAAATTCAAAATTGTTTAAAATAAAATTAAAAAAAAAAATTCACCTATTTGCATTACAATAGGCTATTTTAAACCCCACTGACCTGTTAAGGGTTAATGAACATACTCTCATGCCGTTTCGGTCACACTCAGTATACAATGTACCTTTCACTGGGGCGCGAGGCGTGGTCACACTTGTGGGGGTCGAGTGAAGTATGGGACACGAGACTTAGTCACACTCGTGGGCTCAAACGAAGGATTAGGCACGAGGCGTGATCTAGAGGAGTGATCGGGATGCAGTATTAATAAGTTAAGGCGACAAAGGATCGATAGTGTTCATGTCGATATCAAACGAAGGATTAGGCACGAGGCGTGATCTAGAGGAGTGATTGGGATGCAGTATTATTAAGTTAAGGCGACAAAGGATCGATAGTGTTCATGTCGATATCCCGAGATGGAATGACCTATTCAGTTTATGTATTCGATTACACTTTATTTGTCTTGATCACTTAAGTGTACACGAGCTACACAAGTTACATAAGTATCGATTAGGCGAAGAGGGTCAAATTGCTTCGCGGAGCAACGTCTGTTTGCACGCTGTGGGATTGACGGCCACTCGACTGAAAGTCACTCGTGTCGAGTAGAAACGTGGTGGGATTTTATAGAGTACTCGTTCATTTCGGATCGTACATATGAATAATGTCTTATGTCTAGACAGAAGAGAGTACAAATTATAGTATTTTATTTGTTTATTTTACTAACTTGGAATTTAGGTGATTTCCTGTTGACAGCTTATGATTCATTTGTTTTCGGGTGCTGGGGATCCTATCATTTGTTTATCCTACTCGGGTATATTTCATTAAGGGTTAGCATAACGTGGTATTGATAATGGGTATGTGTGTGTAGAGCATTATAGATATGTTACTATACATATGTATATGTATATATACATACCCTGCAGTACGGGCCATCGCTTACAAATCTGCTGACACATCGATGTCAGCGTGAGCACCCCTGCTGACATAAGTGATGTCGCGCGGAACGATGAACTGCTCACTTTAACATGGCGATGTCCTAGGAGCATAGGGGATGACATGGTCATCGAGAAGTGCGAAAAAGTAAGGCTTACTATAAGTGATGATTTTCTCGAAAAAATAAGGCTTACTATAAGTGATGATTTTTTCGAAAAAATAAGGCTTACTATAAGTGATGATTTTCTCGAAAAAATAAGGCTTACTATAAGTGATGATTTTAGCCGAAATATAAGGCATACAATAAGTGATGTTTTTATCCAAAAAATCATGCATTTAATAAGCGATGGTTTTTTCGAAAATGTTAGGGATATAATAAGTGAAGATGTAGATGAAAAAAAGGCGTATATAAGTAAGGAGCGTATTCACTTATTTTCTTTTGCTTTTATTTAAAATTACAAATATGTATGTACATATGTATGTCAGTTTTGGGGATCCCTGAGCCTCGTTGGGTAACTTCAATTGCATCGGCACTGAAATAATATGGATTATTTTATTATGTTTTTGTATATTTTTTTGTAAAGACTTACTTTCCATGTCCTTCCAGGAGGTGTGTTCCATTGTGTTCCGTATTTTGCTGATCTATCAATAAATGATTCCATTAATTTGGTCGCAATTATATAAAAAAGGAAAGAAATTCCAGAAATATGTTCGATTTGTAAATGAGTTGTTTAAACAAAAAGCAATGCTCACTGTAGATTAGCAATGGGCTGTGCATTTACTCCAACAACAAAAACAAAAACCGCGCCAAAATATGTACCTGCTTGACTCAGGCCTTGCCTATAAGGGGTTGATTTTTTGTTTTTGTTATTTTCTTAAAATTGAAATATCGGGCGCACCGCAGATTATGCTTTTACATTATATTTATTTATTCTTCTTTAATTCTTTCTTTATTAGACGGAGCATAACGAAACATATAAAAAAAGAAAAGAAGAATAAATAAATATAATGTAAAAGCAGCGATACATTGAACACTGTTTTTTTCACAATTTAAACAAATTTAGCATTGTATACAATTATGATTGCCATTACGACGCGCACAACACATATTTTTATTGTAAAACTCAACTTACCTGATGATATTTATTTTTAAATTCACTTCACTTAATATGTAATCTTACTTCTTGCCGTAACAATTTACAATTGTAACAATGCAATGCGGTACAAAATGCAAAGCGAACAAAGCAAGAGAGCTCTGCCGACGCACGCGCAAAAGAGACGAAAAGAAAAAAAACCAAATTCTCTTCTACTGCGCACGATCGGCAGAGCCGATCTATTGCGGCACGCGCGGAAAAGAGAAAGACAGAGAGAAAATCAAGGGTTCGGTTTAGCGGGCGTCAATGCCTAGATGACATGTAGTTGACATTTGTCATCGCTCACGGCTCGTACTGCAGGGTATATGTATGTACGACGATGAATTTGCAGCCGACTTGGATGAATTATCAATAGGAACAAAGGCAAAGTTACTGTGGCTTGTCGGCGCCTTTTATGTATCAAGCGATATGACAGCAGACAGTATCAGCTTATAGTGCCCCAACTCGCACTCGACTTCAGAAGTTGGCATATCCTAAATTTAGTGGTAAACATTCGGAATTTACAAACTTCTTCAGCCTTTTTGAGACTCTAGTTCATAACGACGAAAGTATACCAGTGGTCGAGAAATTCAATCATTTGATTTCGTGCTCCTCGGATGAAAAATTAGGAACAATAAAGGCGTTCCAAGTCACCGAAGCTAATTATGAAAAGCCCATGGATAACCTCAAACTAGTTTATGGCAACAAGTATTGGATTTTTACGAACAATATTTCTACATTGTTTAGCCTGCCAAAAATCTCGCAGCAGTTTGCATCGTCTCTGAGGAACCTCATCGATACTGTTTCATCGCTTTATGGTTCGTTACTATCGATAGGAGACGATAAAAAAATCTCGAGGGCAATGCTCACTTATCTTGTTATGAACAGCTGAGTTATGAGAAGCTTTGGTCCTGAAGAGAAAAACCAAGAAAAGTTGTAAAAAGCAAGCAGCATAATCGCAGCTCGTTTTCAGTAGAGCTTAGCAAATTTGTAGCTATTGCAATTCGGGAGACCATGTAGTGTCGAACTATACTCCATTTTCGCCTCTCTCGGCTAGGCAAAGGTTCGAGTTCGTCAAGTCTGCACCCTTTGCATAATTGTCAGCGAAAAGGCCACGCTGTTGTAAAATGCAAGGCCAATAAATTTGAAGCGTGTGGGCTCACATTTCACCTCATTGCATCGATTTACAGTGTCTGTCTCTCGTTGACGCCACCCAAGGAGATAGTTTGCCCTCCGTTATATAAGGATCAAACTTCAACGTTCCTAGCTCAGCATGCGTCATCGTTGGACAGGGTAATTTTCTCTGGATCTCAACCCAATTTTATTACAGACAACCTTGCTCACCGTATACAGCTCCTTAGAGAGGATTCCTGTATTAACTTGCTTGGTATTGGTGAAGCCGATTTTTAAGTCAAGGATAAAATACACACGGTGGTGAAATCGCAATTAAATGGTAGTGAGTTCTCTTTCGATTTTTGGATTCTTAAATCAATTTCAGGCCAATATTTATAATTATACTAGCTGACCCAGCAAACGTTGTTTTGCCATATAAATTATTATTATTATTATTGTTATGCCATATATAATTATCTAAGTAATTTCTAGTGTAGACAAAAAAAAAACACAAACAAGCAAACTAGCTAACACAAACAAACTGTATGGATTACCCACTCCAAAGCATGCCACGTATAATTGTCTGTGTAAAAAACATGGTGTTCTCAAATCTAAGCCACAAATAGACATCGCTTGGCCTTGGGATTTGTTGATAGTCATTACAAATGCCAATCTAATCGAAAACTAAACACGTTTGAATTGAAATGGCCAAGCTGTAGGTACATATATTAGGAATCCGTGGTAATAATATATTTTAATCTCGGAATTTGCCATTTAAAATGCTGGCTTTGATCACGTTTTTCATTAATTTTGAAATGACTAATTGCGTACCAAATTACAAAGCACGATAATCGCAGATGCAACCTTTAATAGTAAATTATGCGGAAGCATGGCTGGCAAATCTAGTGAATTCAAAAACTCTGAGGGAAAATTAACTGCGTCGCAAACTATATAAATAGATTTGTATGATACCAAATGATCCCAACGTCAACATTTTTTGCCACTAAAATTGCTCTTTCCGCAAGAAACTCATGATATCCAAGAGTTGTTTTGAAAATGTTTCAGCGAATGGATCTTGAAGCATTTAAACACGCATATTTACTTTCAGCTGTGCTTTTTCAACATTAAGCCACAATGGAGATCATTTTAAGCAAGCGTTGATCTTATTAGCGTATGTTGAACGTGGACTGATTGGAAGTGTTTGTCTGAAATCACCTGAAAGAATCAACAGAGTGCCGCCAAATAGTTTGTCGTTGTTTTAAATATCTTTTAATGTACTGTTCAACGCCTCCAGCGAATATTAATGTGCCATAGTACATTTATCCCAGATGATATTTGTTTGGTGCAATTCCAGACTATGCACTCAAACACTGTCTGTGCCGTTAAGCACAATTAATTACAATACTTTCGGACACGGGAACCGGACAGACCGACAAAAAAATACTTGTTCGCGCTTTTGACTTCAAAATAGCAGTGTTTTATTCTAGCAGCGTCGCCCTTTTCACGAGCGGCCGCTGCCAGCATACGCTTCGTTAGTATAAGAGCTAATACATGCATAACTTCAACTGACATTTCAGCATTTTAACATTTTCTTTACTAGTAACATTACAGGCAACGTAATTGCCTCAACATCGGCCGCGTTGACAGCCTATACAAAGGCTTCAATCCATTGGAATGGGCGCCAACCGATGGATAGATCGCTTATATAAGCCGGCCTTATTCCTTACTACGGCCACGTGAACCTTCCCGTCCACTCCTGGGATTGCCTAGTGGAGGTAGTGGAGGTACTCCTATTAGCCACTTTTGTGGTGGCACGTTGTCCTCGTGGATTGCCACCACTTTGCCTAGCTCCAGATTGGCGACCTCTTGCAACAACTTCCCTCGCTGTTGAAGGCTGAGAAGATATTCTCTGGACCAGTCTTTCCAAAACTTTTGCTTGATGGCAGACACGAGCTGCCATCGTTGCAGATACGACAGGCTGCTGTTTGGTCTGGGCAGCTCTGGTTCAAGTGGCAGCGAAGCTCGCATTCTGCCGACGAGTAGATGTGCGGGAGTTAGCACCTCCCCTTCGTTCGGCCTGCCACTGTCGACCACCAGTGGCCTGGAATTCAGCACAGCCTCGAGCTGTATGCAGCTCGTCCTCCTTGAGCACTGCGCTGCCCATGGCCCTGATCAGCAAATGTTTTTTCGGACTTCACCGCCTACTCTCACAGGCCGCCAACGTGCGGGGCTCGGGGCGAGATGAACTCCACCGAAAAACTGTGAGCAGCAGCATAAGCTTGAGGACCTCGTCCCTGGCATACAAGCCTTCCATACGCTTCTTGAGTATGCGAGCTGCACCAACAAAGTTCGTGGCGTTGTTGCAATACAGCCTGACAAGCGGGCCGCGACGTCCAATAAACCTGGATAAACACAAAATAAACGAATTAAATGTCAAGTCTTTTACAATTTCTAGGTGTACAGCCTTAGATGCGAAGCAGACGAACACTGCTATGTACATTTTGAGAAGCTGCTTGCCCCGAATGCCAAGCGATATCCGAACCGGTCCGAACAAATCAACTCCGCTAATTTCAAAAGGTCGATTCCTCTGCAATCGATCATCAGGAAAGTTCCCCATGATTTGTGAGAGAAGCTTTGGCTTGTAGTGAAAGCAGTGTACACATTTCCGCACAATGGCACTGCACTCTCTTCGTGCATTTATTAGCCATTTATTTGTCTCTTTGAACCACTTCAACTGCTGTTAGAAACACTGCGCCGAGCTCGTCAGATGACGGACAGGTACTACTCCAAGTGACTCCCTTCCTTCTATTGATGATAGAATATATATTCAATTGTGCTAACCACTTTCACATATGACGACGAATTTTGTATGATTGTGAGAATGGGATTTTTATCGACATCGGCCGCGATAAGCGCAGTGGCTACCTTCTTTTTCTCCAATAACGCATTCGCTTCCGGCAACAGTAAATGAGGATTTTGAGGCCAATGTTTAGATGTTTAGATGTTGCAAGAACGACGGGCCAAAGTCGGCCACCGATGATCCTCGAGATACTAGGTCTGCAGGATTTTCTATGGTGAGCACATTTCTCCATAGGGCTGTCGAAGTGATGTCCTTTATCTCAATCTCTCGATTCAGAGGGATGAGTTTGTAACCAATGTAAAACTACTTCCGAATCTGGCCACAATACGACCTTTTCTATGGGGCAGTCTATTCCTTCCTCTTCACAACTTGGCTAAAAGATGCGCGGCACATAGCTATAATCTTGGGATTGTTTTGGTCTTTAAAGGTGCCACCCTAGATTTTGCCGTTAGTAATTTAACGGACACTCCATTAGCATGGGAAAAGCCCTATGCTATTGCGAGTGTTTGCGCTGGCTCCTATAAATCGTGGAATGGTGACGTCATGCAATCTTTGAATATCTAAAGTCATCGATTCCCATTTCTTATGTACGTTCGAGGGAATGGGATCGTCCCAACCAAGGCTTAAAAGCCTAATTTCATGCATATCTTTGCATTTGTAATTACTGGACGTAGCAGGCCTAAGGGATCGAAAAGACTGGCTATGACAGATAATATTGCTCGCTTGGTTGTGCTTTCGGACGAGATTATTGTTTTCAGACTAAATTTGAAAATGTCTGTTTGAGGGTTCCAGATCAGACCAAGAGTTTTACATTCTTGCTGATCTCCATTCGAAATGACCATATTTTCTTGCTGACTATCGACTAATTGACAGTTAGCAGCCCATTTAGTCAGCACAAATCCCGATGGCTCTAGGATTTCAACCAACTGTTGACGCAATATGCTTAGCTCGGATTTTGTGTCTGCTCCTGTAAGGAGATCATCCACATAAAAATGCGACGCAAGAGACTTTGCGCCAATTGGATGCGAATTTGTATGAGTGTCGCTCAGATACTTTAAACACCGTACAGCCAGAAATGGTGCGGTGGCGGTACCATACGTCACCGTATTGAGTCGGAACACTTGCAACGGGTACGAACTTGTCCGTCTCCAAATAATTAATTTGAATTAGCGCTGCGCCTCGTCAACTTGGACTTGACAGTACATTTTTGTGATGTCTTCGCAACGTGGCATATAGGCACGGCTGGATGGTTGCTCCGACCATGAGCAAATCATTGAGCGCCACTTGGCTCGTAGTTTTGCACGACGCATCAAAGACCACTATAAGCTTAGTGGTTGTACTTTGAGGTCGTTCCACGCACTGATACGGTATGAAACATTGCGGCTCTACCGGAATTGAGTTTTCTACTGCAGTCATATGGACTAACGACACGTATTCCTCCATGAATTCCATAAGCATGGATTCCATGGCAGGTTTTTGGCATAATCGCCTCTCTAAAGACAAAAATCGTCTTCTGGCTGTCTCGAATGACGAACCGAGAGATGTCGGGCTTGACTTGAATGGCAAAGAAACTTGCAATCGACCGGAGGGTAATCGTGTGATGGAGTCAACGAACGATTGTGTGAAAACACATCGTTTCTTCGGGGGTATACAGTCTTTCTATAGATGCATTTGGAACATTTTCCAACTCCCAGAAACGTTTGACGAGGTTTTGTAGAGGGCAAAACTCCTGCAACGTGCTCACCATAAAGCATGCTTCGTTGCTTCGGGGTCCGTTGGATCTGCAGCGACCTGACACCACCCACCCAAAAACCGTGTTTTGCAACCTCAGCGTGTTTTGTTGTTTGAATTGGCCATCTTTCAATATCTCAACGAATGCGTCAGCTCCTAGCAGCAGATCCACTCTTTGGCGTTTATGGAAACCTGGATCGGCCAGTGGGAAATCGTTAGGAATTGTCAGCAAGTCTGACGGAACGGCTTTCTCAGGATGGTACGACGAAATCGACTTTAGAACAACGAAGTCAGTGGCTATTTCGAATTGTTGAATTCGAGAGCACACTGTTGTTTGCACCACTTGGTGTGCAGATATGCCCGCCTTTCCGATTCCCAATAAGCTTATGTCTTTGCGAATTTGTTTGAGTTGTAAATTTCGAGCGAGCTCCTCGGTAATGAAATTTACTTGTGTGCCAGAATCCAGCAGTACCCTGGCTGGCTGTCGCTGACTAGAGCCACCTTTAATGTCCACAATTGCTGTGGCCAGAATTACCTGATCACAATAAGATGCCATGGCATGATTTGACAACAACTGATTCGACCTTTCAGCTGCCACGGCTCCCTGAGACCCAAGCGCATCACGGGCGGTTGGCGTTGTGGCCGAGTAACATTGTAGCGATGCAACAATGTGTGGTGGGGCTTCGAGCATACTCTGCAGTGTATCGACTTGCAGGCTGAGACACTATGGCCTCTTCGCAAGCAATTAATGCAAAGGGGAACTCCCTTGGCAAATCTGAATCGAGTCATGACAGACGCTGCTGAGAAAGACGAACAATTCGAGATGTCATGATCAGTTGATTTGCAGAACGCACAATTTGTGTCATGGCCTCTGCTTGCTTGGGCTACAGCCAACGCTGTTTTCCCAGAATGCCTATTTGTTGACTCTTGCGAGCCTTTACGACCCCTTAACCGCCCGGAAGTGGATTCTTCAGCTGACAAATGCTGATAGCGCTTGTTTAATGCGGCTACAAATTCGGACCACGACGGAACCTTTTGGTAATCCAAATTTTCCTTCCATCTTGAATGGGTTTTTGTGTCAACTTTCGACAGAACGAGGTGTATAAGCAGGGCGTGAGCAATGACCTTGTCATCCCCAACTGACAGTAATGACTCGTATATGGCAGATGCCGTGTCAATAAGAGACCGTAATGCGCTTGCCGACGGCGCCTGCATCGCCTGTAACTCAAACAGTTTAGCTACGCCATCAAGGAACATGAGACACTCGTTGTCATAAACCTGCTTTAGAGCCTCAAGAGCCTTGCAATAGTTCTGATCTGTCACCGGGAAAGCCTTAACCGTGCCTAATGCTTGGTTCTCTAAACAATTCAAGAGATGGTTGAACTTTTCGACGTTACTTAAGGACGTGTCACTATCAATGACGCTTGAAAACATACCAATGAAATTCTTGAATTCCGAATAATTCCCACCAAACTTGGGCAATTTCATCTTGGGCAGGTTCCTTGTATGTGACATGGTGGTATTTAGAACTGATTCGTTCAAAGAAGTAGGCGGATTTGGTCTTTTAATTGCCATTAACATAGCTTTAGTTGACACGCACAATTCTTCGAGCTCGGAACGCGATGCTAAGTCTGGATCGATATCATCGATTTGCAACTGCAAAGAGAATGCGCAATCTATGTAGCCATCTAATATAATGGATGAGATATTATTGTTTTGTACTGCTTTTGCAGTTCTGTCAATATCCCGTTTGACTGCGTTTAACTTCCTCAGAAGCAAACCTGAATCGTCTTCTTCAACTATAGACGTATTGCTACCGGAACCACCACGACGTTTCCCAGTCATTGTGAATCTACTTTATAATTGTTTTTATTAAACACTAGAATGCACTCACGAATCAGCCAACCTTTATTAGGCTCTAATGACCTCAACGATTAGAACAGCTGATGCGACAAGTTGCTGGAATGAGTGTGACGAGCGAATGCGAAAAATCACTCAAGCCTCCACAGATGAGAACGGATGCTGTGATGGGAACAGTTTCTAGTTGAGTGATAGCAGCGAATGCGAATGTGCACTCCAAAGATGAGAACACTTTCTGGTTTAGTGAGAGCAGCGAATGCGAATGTGCACTCCAAAGATGAGAACAGACGCTGTGAAGGGAACAGTTCTAAACTGAGTGAGAAAGGCTCCACGAACAAGATTTACCGATCTCAAATTGGAGACTTAGCTCTCTAGCTGCTATGCTGTGTTTTATTTCCGAGAGATAGAGAGAGCGAAACGAAATAGCCGCATCAAGCATAAAACTTAGGGGCTCGGCTCTGCTGGCTATGCTCTGCTATGCGATGCAATACGTTTCTATGATCGGCTATACTGGCCGTTACGAGAGCGAGAGAAAGAGAGAGCACAGAACTATGCATAAACGAAAGTGCTAGCATAAACCGTTCGTGCAAAGCATAAACGAAAATCTGTGACGACGAAGGGCGAGGGGGAGGAATGATGCGCAGCGGTCAGAGCTTGCGCGCGAAACTATTGCCGTTTCTTCTGTGCTTGTCGTCTCCTCTTTGAGGTGTCGTTGACCACAAGTACAGTGATAACTCAAGTTAAACAATATGTGTAAATTTATATGAAGGTATACATACATATAACTGGCCTTTCACTTTGTTAAATACTTTATTAACAGGCCGTTTTATTGTTGGTAAATCTATTGGGCTTTTACTTACGGTCCAGCGGTCCAATGACGAGCAGGAACAGCAACAACAACGAGAGAGGGATGATATCCAATGGTGATATCCAACAAAGCGTCAAGTATGATCCAGTCCAACTTCTATCCAGTACGAACACCAGAGTTCACCCGGGGGCGCCAAAATGTTTGGTGCAATTCCAGACTATGCACTCAAACACTGTCTGTGCCGTTAAGCACAATTAATTACAATACTTTGGGACACGGGAACCGGACAGACCGACAAAAAAATACTTGTTCGCACTTTTGACTTCAAAATATCAGTGTTTTATTCTAGCAGCGTCGCCTTCTTCACGAGCGGCCGCTGCCAGCATACGCTTCGTTAGTATAAGAGCTAATACATGCATAACTTCAACTGATATACTAGTAACATTACAGGCAACGTAATTGCCTCAATAATATTTTTTCCACTGTTTCAACACGGTGGCCATGGAGGATTGCTTCTTAATGTTGCATACTGCGTCAGGGCTATTCTGAATATTTAGTGGCAGCTGAATAAGCTGTTCTGCCACCATCCAATAAAGTTGTTGCAATGCCGGTTGATGCAACGGTCAATGCGATGCCATTATTGGATCGCATTTCAGCAAGAATTAGCGAAATTAGGAATTTTTTGATAGTTCCACCTGGTGCATCCAAAAAGAAGAAGCCAACACTTATCACTAACGGGTATGAAAAATATATGTTGGCCGATTCTCAGACCTACACAATATGCTCACAATATTTCATGAGAATCGGTCAAGCCGTTTCGGACGAGGACGGAAACGAACATTAAAATATTAGTAGTTGGTCAAATCAAGCAAGGTCCAGACTACCCTTCTTGGCTGGGTTTTTCGGGAAGATATGTTTTCAAGAGTTCTGCTCCCCAAATTAAAAATATTTGGAATTGCAGTGAAGAGTTTCTAGTGTCTATTGATAAAACTTTGCGAAAGTTTTGATCACTAAAAGAAATGCCATTTCCAAAGAAAATTGCTACACCTGAGCACCAGTTGTGTGAAGATCACTGTCAGAAGACTACCCAGGTATTGCCATCAGGTCGGTTTGAAGTAAGGCTGTTTAGATCAGATCCAGTATTATTGGGTAATATTTTTGTCGGTTTGTCGGTTTTTGTCGCTTGAAAGAAGATTGAATCGTGACCAAGAGTTGAAGAAAATGTACTTGTTATTTATGGAAGTACATTAGGCCATATGTCCTTTCAGGTGGCCTCGAATGATATTCTGCTGGTGGGACCTACCACTCCAGAGGAACTTGATGGTATTGTCCTCGGATAATCGACCTTGCTCCGCTTTTGCCTGAACAGGTTTTGCCAAGTGATGGTGAATAAAGATGATTGGAAGTTTCAGCTCATAGTGTGGAGAAGAGACACATCTGATTCCTTGAGATTTTACAAGCTTAACATAGTAACCTACGGGACTGGACCACCCTCTTTTTTAGCTATCCGATGTTTGAAAAGGCTAAGTGAATTATCGGGTCCATCTTTTACATCGATGACAAGTTAACTGATGCTGCATGTGTAAGGGAGCAAAGAGCAATAAAGTCCGAAGTGCCTCAGGTTCTTCGAACCGCTTTGTTTGAGATGGCAAAGTGGTTTTCTAACTCACCCAATATATTGAAATCACAGCCAAGCTCATAACGATATCGGATTCAGAGTCGACTAAGGCATTAGGAACCTCGTGGGTGCCTAATGAAGATGCCTTCAAATTTAAAATTTAGTCATCAGTCTCCGAGCGACAAAATGGAACATTTTATTCGTGACATCTAAGTTGTTTGAGTCCCTTAGTTTGCTAAGCCATATTATCATAACAAGCAATATCCTATTGGAGGAAATTTTTTTTAACAAATTAGGTTGGGATGAGTCGATTTCACTGCACTTTCCACTGGAAAAACACATTGTCTCAATTGGAAGAGATCTGATGTCACCGGAGCAAATACAAGCTACGTGGCGGCATGTACCCACGAAACAGAACCCAGTAGATCTTGTCTCAAGAGGTTGTGACGTCAACGAAATAGTTCAGTCAATCTGATTCGAAGGACCATCATTTTTAAAGGATGACGAAGAACTCTCAAGAACCCTCATTTCAAGACTACAGATGTTCAGCTAGAGAAGAGGAAGACTGCGGTCGGGTTGACCACTGCTGTGCAAAGATCGGAGCTGGTAGCTGTCATCGAGGGATTTTCGTCACACCCTCAATCTGCTAAGAGTGATCACATATATGTTCCGCTTTATAAAAAAAAAGAATAGACCCAGTGCTGGTCCTAGTCTTCAGCGGTTAAATACATTCATCCATGAAGACACAGGTACTTGTACAGGTAAATTCGCGAGTTCGCATCAAAAAGCGGATGCGAAGTTGCGTTTATACCGCTTTGGGCGCCTCACGTGCGAGGCCTATGGGAGGCAGGAGTAAAATTGCAAAGAACCTCCTCTTACGGGCGGTAGACAACGTGCTCCTAACCCCCGAACAGTTCGCTACAGTCCTCGTCGGCAATCAACGGGACCGGTGTTTCGGAATTTCTCATTTTTAATTGAATTGTATGAAGTCTAGTGCAAGTTAGTTTAAGACAAGGCGCCCTATTCGCCCTTGGCGAATTTGCCCAACTGTGCCACCGTAGGTTATTTAGGCTAGACATAAAACAATGAATATATTCGTCGTTGAAATATGATCGAGCGCAAGCGTGTTAAAACCTTATTCCGTCGCCTATAAATATAAATTTTGCAGCCATCCAAGCTTTCGTTTTTTGATTTTACTTAGAACAACTATTCTAAAATTTCAGTATCAGATGCATTTGGTCCACACCTTTGTGTTAAATGGAAGATCAGACTTAGTCAACCATTAACCCACCCTAAATGAACCATTTTTGTCTAGGAACGAAAAGAGGTTACTGATTCGCGGGCTTCTTTACCGTTTGTCCTCTTTTCAGCTGCTGAATATCGTCTTGAAACTGCTTCTTTTGGCATAATCCAGAAAATTGTCGTTCCATTTTACTCAATCATTGCGGTATCAGTGGTGAAAACGCTTTATGTATGAAACTACTCCCTTCAGTTTAAGCCAACGGGAAAAGCGTGATACGAGCACATTCACAAACTCTCCTTCATTTTTAAGTTTGATAAATGTAATCTTTTGTTCAATCTGTTCGATTGAGTTTATTGGCCATTCCACCAAAAACGTAGGTCTTGTCACTTGTCTGGAGAGATACCTCGCGATGCAATGTCTGCAGGATATCTGCGGGACACTTGTTGCTAGAATGATACCATGTTGCTGGTGTCAGCTAGGTTTTTATTTCGTCCACCCGTTTTCTTATGGACTTATCCTTGCTCCTACTTGCTCTTGCTCTTATCCTTGCTCCATGCTACTGTAATAGTTAAATCGCTCCAAGAGTACATTGCAGTGGCCGGAAGTATTGATTCTGATGCGCTGTTCAATAGCTTGGCTAGCGATGAGCGGCGCACAGTTCCAATTTGGGTATTTTTTACTGGATTTACTTTTGTTTTTGCTCGCAGAAGCTTTATAGTGTAGGTCTTTTTGTAAATTACTGCTGCATATGATTTCTCTGATGCGTTGCCGAAACAATGCATTTCCGCTTGACAGTTTAGATAAGTACCAATAAGTACCTACGAAGATCCATTTCCATGTCCATGCTTTTTGTAAACATTTCCAATTCGTATGTGAGGTCGTTAGATAATTCTTCGTCCCATGTTATTTCCAATAGCCAGACGGGCTGCACATAGACTTTTGCGATGATTGTGACTGGAGACAACCATCCAATTGGATCAAAATGTATCGTTTTATTCAAGTCTTCGCAGGGCTCAATTTGACTTCAAATTTAAAGTTGTCTTCTGTTGGCTGCCAATGTAATCTCAGTGTTTTAAATGTTTCATTCACCAGTGTAGAGTCAATTTTCCCAATTACTTTTCCGTTGTTCGCTAACCATTTCAGAAGATGGAATCCGAATGAAATGAATGTTGGAGAAATCATACTTTGTATCTTCTGCGCGTACTTGATTGTATCCACTCCTGTCATTAGGTCTTCCATGTAATAATCATTTTTGATGACGTTTTGACAAATTGGGTCCAGGGTGTAATTAGTAATCTCCATTAACGTTCGAACAGCTAAAAACGGTGCTGACGTACCATACGTGACGATTTGTAGCTCATACTACTCTATGGGCTTAATTGGATATCCCTCCAGATTATGCGATGGTACAGCCGGTCTTCTTCGGAAATTTGTATCTGTCTGTAAATGTTTTCCACATTGGCAGCCAATACAATATTTCACGTTCTCCATTTAATAATGATATTGAAAATGTCTTTTTTGCAGCTTTGGTCCACTTTACGTTACATGCTGACTTTTCCCGTTTGATGATTTCGCAAAAGCATTGAAGACGACTCTCAGTTTTGTAGAGGCACTTCCCTCTCTTTCTTTCCCGCTTGATGGGGGAGATAATATTTTGCCATCGATCCATCATTAACTTTAGCCATGTGACCAAAATCCTTATACTCTTTCATGAAGCTCTTCTTATTTCTTAAATTTGAATTCCCCTGACAATAGGACCATTGCCAGTTTTCGTAATTCGTCCAATTCCTTGTCTTCTTTTAATGGTACATTTACTTTAAATCGTGAAATTGTATCGCTTTTGTCGAAATTTTTGTAGTTTTCTATACATTTTGACATTTTTTCTATATTTATTCTATATTTTTCAGTTTTTTGCAGTTTTAAAACGCCGACAAATGCAGCTATAAATCCGACCCTGACACTTTTTAGTTGCATTTTAACGTTTGGAAGATATTAAGTTTTCAAATTAAAATTTCATAATTTGTTTTCGGTATTTTTTCCCTAAATTTTGACATTGAAAATTTAGGAAATTTGTAGCTACGAAGTGTCTGGGTATCAATTTGACCCAGATAAATCCGACCCAGACCCTTTGTAGCTGCAACTTAACGTCTGGAAGATATTGAGCTTTCAAATTTCAAATTTTTTTCGGTATTTTTTCCCAAAATTTTGAATTTTGAAAACTCAGGAAAAGTCGAAAAATATATGTTATGGCTAACATTTTTAGTTTTGGACAGACACAATTAATTAATGAGGCGTCGTTTAAGGAATTGTTTTAAAAAATCGATGGATAAACGGCCAAGTTGCAGCCGGTTGACCAAAACTTCAACTAGCTCCACATTTTCCAGAATTGGCTAATCCTTTGTATCCAGGTTAAAGTTGGGCTGCCTTTCAGTTATTGAGTTGGTGACAATTCCAGCAAGCGAATCGCGATAGCTTGCTTCCTGGGATTGTACGACTGTATGCACAGAATTGGTCGAAGGTAGAATAGAATCCCCAATACCGGAAAGGTATTGCCTCTGCCTTTTAAACATCCAAATCTATCACCATTATTTCTAAAATTCAGTCGTATTCAGACCATGATGCTGAACTTTCGTACGAAGGCTGTGTGCCAGGTTAAGAGGCAGAGACTCGACCGCTTGATGGTCGCAGGGTAGATGCGGCCTGTGGACTCTCTGGGTACACAGTCGCCGTTTTCACTAGCATTTGCTGCATTCACCAATGGTGCGAGGGTCTGGCCAGATGGGTGTCCCCCTCCTTTTCATTGTGGTCAGTCCGTAAGCCGATCGAGATGGCACCTATTTATCGATAAGCCTATTCGCCAAACGTCCAGCATGATCCCACCAAGGAATATACGTCCCGGCCCATTGAATATTACTATCACTGCTACCAGCCTGTGGTGAAAAAGCCATTGGAGATCCTACCTTAACGACAAGTTTTTGTAGAGCGTCTGGCTCCTGACTCCACAACTGACGATGTGACTGCTTTTAAACAAAGCTAAATAAAAGCCATCGGCTTCAAGGTTGAGAAGTTTAACTTAACTTAACTTTAACTGCCAGGCAGACAGCGTCCTATAAGATAAGTGTCTCCCCCACTCACTTTGATACCATTTGGCTATATTTTGGACAGAGCATTTGGTGGTGATGGAATTAAAGAGTAAGAAGAAGAAAAGGCCCCACAACTCTCATTACAAACCAGAATGCCTGTCAGAATGTTCGAGGTTTACGTAGTAAGCTCAGCCCTCCTTTCCGCAACCTACATTATTGTGGGTATACCGAGATCTGGTTAAAGCCGGACATTCTTGGCTTCAACGTTTTCACCGTTCAGTACACAACTTTTGGAAATGACCATTCGTCTTGCCGTTCAATAGGGGTTCTGATTGCAGTGGACTCAAACTTCACGTTGGATCAGTCCAGATTCAACAAGAACTTGAATTTCAACTTCTTGCCTGGAACTGTTTGGTCTTCGGGAAACGAAGATCTATGATCTATGCTTAGTAATGGTTAGTAATGGTTATGCCTACCATTCTACTTTCAAAGTGTCGCTCGATATTGGACCAACAGCATTTGATCAGTCGGATGGACTACCTCATTGTGTTTGCTGCTTTCGTAAGGCAGAGTTTGCGAAGATTAATAACCTCATTAGGGATTTTGATTGGTCCACTTTGTACTTTTGCACTGATGTTACGATAGGCTCAAACAATTTCTATGATGCACATGACTCACTTTTTGGTTCTAGTGTCCCGCTATCCTGTCAGATTTGATCCGGGACATCCCCATAGTTTACTAAGGAGGGATCCAGTGGGATCCAGTATCCAGGATACGTTTTTCTCAGGACCCTTAACAGTAAGCGTAGAACGTCCGCACATCCAACCTCGCTATCCTTTCTTAATTCGTCGGCAAATAATGATCAGGCAATTGCCGGTCTTTTTTCCTGTTATTTCCAAACTACCTATTCGCAGGACGTTTAATCTGGTCAGCCGTATCCGTACGGTTTACCAAGGTCGAACGGCATTTTCAGTCCTTTGTTAAATGAAAGCCGGTTTTTTCACCGGGTTCGGACGGAGTTCCCGGCTGTGTACTCAGGTACTGTGCCAAATCTCTAAGTGGGCCGTTGCTTAAACTATTCACCCTGTCTATAAATTCTTCATGCCCCCCGATATGGAAGGATTCCTTTATAATTCCTCTCCATAAAAAAGGTAGAAAGTCTGACGCAATGAACTATAGAGGTATATATAAGTTATCCGCTATCCCTTAAGTGTTTGAGAAAATTTTAACTCCGCACCTGCAGCACCTATGCTCAACATGGATTTATAACCACTACTAATTTATTGGAGCTTACCTTTTTCATAATTAAAGGCTTTCAAGGTAATTTGCTGTTGTTTATACCGATTTAAGTAAAGCTCCGTAAACCATTCCCTCCTAGCACAAAAATCTTATAGGGTTCCCGCCCAATCTCCTGAGGTGGATCTCTAGCTAACTTTGTTCTAGGTCTCAAAGAGTCCTTTTAAAAAACTTCCTGTCCTTACCAATTTTGGTGACTTCGGGCTTACCACAGGACAGCCATCTAGGCCCCTTAGGTTAGGTTAGGTTACTGCGGCTGCCAGTCTCACCGGGAGCCTAGCACACTTAGGCCGTTTCCGGCCCGTTGTGGTACCGCGGGGGAATCTTCCCCTTCTCGCGTTGTGAGACCTAGGGATCAACAGTTGTCCCAGCCTGCAGCTCTTATGAAGTAAGCTATCTTTCTAGGACAATTGCTGGATATTACAGAGATGTCTGATATGTAGGGCGAGCCCAAGTGCTGCAGCCTTCTTCTGCTGAGAGCTGGGCAAAAGCAGAACAGATGTTCCACCGTTTCCTCCTCTTCCTCGTCTCTGCAGCTACCGCAAAAGTCATTGTATGGGGCGCCCAGTCTATTAGCGTGGGTACCTATTGGCCAGTGTCCCGTTAGGGAGCGTATGACTGCGCTGCACCTTCGTCTGCCGAGCTTGCATAGCTCAGAGGTGCGCTTTCTGTCTATGGTTGGCCATGTTTGCCGAGTTATTCGACAACGTGGTACTGATTGCCATTTGTTTTCTATTAATTGCTTATATTGCTCCTTTATAATGAGCCTACATGTGGCCATCGGCATACGAGTGTCCTCCTTGTTTTGGAGAAGGGAGATTGTAGTGCCAAGTCTGACCAGTTCGTCTGCAATACAGTTGCCTTCGATGTCCCGGTGGCCCGGGACCCATATAGGGCTGAAAAAAATTGCTGAGCCATCTCGTGAAGAGATTTGCGGCAATCTGTAACGGTAGCCGAGTTTGCAGAGATCACATTAAGCAATTTGATTGCAGTTTTGCTATCACTGTAGATACATATTTACGCGGGTTACCGTGGCGGTAGTTTCCTGAAGGCAGTTTAGGGCTTCCTTGATTGCAATGACCTGCGCTTGGAAGACGCTACAGTGATCAGGAAGTCTAAAGGAGTGCCTAATGTTTAGCTGGTCGGAGTTTATACCTCCTCCGACTGTGTTGTTCATCTTTGACCCATCTGTGAAGATGTTTAAGGCCCCTTCTGGGCCTGGAAGTCCCTCACTCCACTCGTCTCTGTGGGGGATAATTGCATCGAAAGGGGTATCTGTGTATTCCCTTGGGGCACAGTAGTCCGTTTTAGTGGGGACAGAACTGCTGTTTAATATTGAGGAATGACCTGTGTGCTGTGGAGCCCATTGGTCGGAGTCTCTCATACGTATTGCTGCCATCTGTGCCATTTTCTTCCCTGCAAGGGCAAGGCTTTGGATGCATAGAATGGCATCAATCGCATCATTTGGAGTGGTGCGAAGAGCTCCGCTGATGCAGAGGGCGGCTGTTCGTTGAACTTTGTCGAGCTGCCTGGTGATCGTCCTTTTTGATAAGGCCGGCCACCATACTGTAACTCCATAAAGTATTATTGGCCTAACTATTGCTTAATATAACCATTGGACTATACTTGGGTTCATGCGCCATTTCAAGCCAACAGCTTTTTTGCAAGTGTAGAGGGCTATCGTGGCCTTCTTCACTCTGTCTTTGATGTTCAGGTTCCAGTTTAGCTTTTTGTCAATTACCAACCCTAGGTAACTGGCACTGTCGCTAAAGGAGAGCCTGCATCCATTTAATATGGGGGGGTTTAGAGACGGAATCTTGTATTTACTAGTGAATAGCACAAGTTCTGTCTTTGAGGGATTTTCTCCAAGACCTCACGATTCTGTCCATCTTGACAGTCTCTCGAGCTTTGCGGTCATTAAGTCGCAGAGTGTTTGAGGGTATTTACCCGAGAAGATAATTGCCACGTCATCCGCTTATGCCACGACTTTTCAGCCCACCCCTTCCATGTCGCATAGAATCTTGTTGACTGCTATGTTCCATAAAAGAAGGGATAGGACGCCACCTTGCGATGTGCCTCTACTGACATACCTTGTCTGGGTGGACAATCCCATCGATGATGTCACCGTCCTGCATGTGAGCAATTGATCAATGAGCATCACCAAGTGACGGTCCACCTCAAGGTTAGTCAGCGCTTCCGTAATGGCACCTGGTATGACTTTGTTGAAGGCTCCCTCGATATCTAGGAAAGCGATTAGAGAGTATTCTTTGAGGTATAGTGATTTCTCTATCCCCGAAACTACTTCGTGACGAGCCGTTTCCGTGGATTTTCTTTCCGGTAAGCGTGCTGTGCTCCTGACAATAGTTGAGAATGTATAGTTGTTCTCAATTGCAGCCCGACGAGTCTCTCAAAGGTTTATAGAAGGAAGGATGATAGAATGATTGGTCATAAGTCTTTTGGTGTCGAGTGCGAGACTTTACCTGCTTTAGGGATGAAGACTACTTTTGCCTTAAGCCAAGCGTGTGGTATACTCCCCACTACCAGTATCTTCTTAATAATACTCTGTAGCCAGTTGATGGCCGTGTCTCGGGCTTTTTGTAATTGGGCCGGCATGATCTCGTCCGGACCAGGGGATTTGAACGGATCGAAACTGTTTATTGCCCAGCTTATGTTCCGTTTTGAGAAGATATGCTCCATTGAGGTGATCGAACCCTCACAAGGGAAGCGAGTCGGCTCATTGATGGAGCACCCTGGAAAATGAGTGTCGAGTAGAATGTGTAGGGACTCCTCACTGAAGTTAGTCCACGTACCATCGCTTCTCTTTAGGTAACTCACCGAGGGGGTCATTTTGGTCATTACCTCGATTTCAGAACAAAATCTTTGCCACGAGGCACTTTTTGCCTGTCTGATTTCTTTCTTTTATAGGGCCAGACTATTTTTATAATCTGCCCAGTGTTCTTCCTCGTTAGCGCTTTTGGCCCTGTTGAAGAGGGACCTGCAGCCTATTTATATGTTTTGACCACCATAGGGTTTCTTTTTCCCCTTGTGTTGGTTTAGTGGGAACGCTGCCGTGAAAGCGGTGTTGCATGCTTTAGTAAACCTGTCCACTAGATGGTTTAGATCGTGCTCTGTGTTCAGGCAGATTGGTGCCTTGGAGGGAAGTAGTCCCTCCATTACCGTGACATATTTTTCCCAGTTGGCTTTCCTAGGGTTAGCAAAGACAGTGGGTTTTGGGCTCTCGAGAGATAGTGTAGTCTCGATATACCTGTGGTCCGAAAAGGAATAGTCCCCCAGAACTTTCCAGTTCTTTACTATGTCTGACAGTTTGTGAGACACTAATGTTAGGTCAATAACCTCTTGTCTATTCTTAATTATAAACGTAGGATCATTACCCCGATTGCAGATGAGAAGATTACAGTTTAGGATGAAGCTGAATAATGACTCACCCCTAACATTCGTATCCGAACTCCCCCATTGAGTGTGGTGGGCGTTGGCGTTGCAGCCTATTACAAGGCCTATATCTGACCTTTCGCTATCTATGGTGAGCTTGCGAACTAGGTCACCGAAAGGGTCGCTTTCCTCATGAGCCATGAAGGACGACATCAGCCTTATGTAAGAACCTTGTAGCTCAAGGCTTGCCGCTGTGTTGTCACCATTGCTAAAGTTATGGAGCAGAAAGATATTTAAGTGCTTCCTTGCAAGAATACAGGTACGGATTTTACCTTCTTTCTGAGTTACAATAAGCTTGTGCTCCTTCGTCGCTAATCCACAGACCTTGTCTCCTACTACCCAAAGCTCTTGGATCAGGACTACATCCGCTCCGCTTGCTTCCAAGCGGATTATGAGGGCAGCAGATGCTGCTTTACAGTGGTGGAGATTTATCTGTAGGAGTCTTAAAGGCATCGACAGATGTCACCATTGTGTTGTCGGCGTCCGAGTCGTCCTCGATTGTGTCGTCGCGACACATTGCCTCGAACTCACGCATTAGAGCCGTATCGGAGGAGTAGCCGTCATGGGCTGGCTCGGGATCGTCATCGGGTGCTTCGATATCCGAGGCAACGTCCTGCTCGACTGGGATGTCGACAGGACGTGCCTCGGCCGCTGCATGCGACTTGTATATTTTAATGCTCACCGCGCTAAAGCCAAAGTTCAGCTCGCCGTTTTTAGCCTCGATTGGGGCTAAAGACTCCTTATTGAGGACTATCACCGCCTGGTGCATCGGACCTCGCCTCAACCTTTACTACCCTCCAATCGGAGGTGGGTAGTTCTGGGTTGCATCGCTGCAACATTTTCAGGATGCGCTCCGGCTCCTTTATGGTGGCGGGCACCCAAACTCTCGCTCTAGGCCTACTAGGCACCTCGCTCCAGTCGACTGCGACGAGCTTCGCCCCTGGGTAGACCTCTCCGACTGGCGCTACCGCTGCTTTGTACAGCTGGACGGAGCGCTCGTCTTCACAGGCTATTATTTTGATACAACCCTGGTACCACCCCATGTCTTTACAGACTGGAGGGGGGCCGGGTTGCTTGTCCAGAAGGTCGAAGCAGCGGTCGGCCAATGCCGCTTCCACCCACTTCCACTGGTTTCTGGGGATCTTGGAGTCCACGCTGCCTTTATCCAGGACGCCGATCAGCGTCCTCTCTTTGGCGATCTGCGCGAACGACACGTTCGGCAGCACTCTGGAGCGCTTCGGAGCTGGTCCAGGAGTCTCCTGTGAGCGCTGCTTTTTTATTTGCGGGGCTGTGGTCTTCGACGGGGCAACCTTCTTTGGTGCATCTTTGCCGAAGTTGGGCAGCACCTTTGATGCCTATTCGACCTTTCGTCGGTTGGGCTGGACATCGTGCTCGCGTTTTGCCGACGGAGTATGTTGCCAGCACTCCTCCTATCGGCATACGTATAAGCTTTGGCTTGGGCGCTAGTCGATGGCAACTCGCCCCCGTGGCCTTACCAGCAGGCAGGGCAGCCGCAGGGTTGCAGAGCCACTCCACCAAGGTATCGGTTTTGGGAGGCGATTTGCCACCCACCCCAGAACTGGGATGGGACCCCTTAAGGTTCGCCCTATCGTCTTCCGCCGCACAGGTTTTACCTGCTATATCGCGGGTCAGGCCAGGCCTTTGGGCCGAAGCTTTTCCCTGAATGGGATTACTCCCAGTTGGCAATTGGGGAGCGCCAGACTCGTTTTTGTTTTTGTTTTTGGTTTGTTGTTTATGTTCAATATTTGATCCCACGATTTGCAAAGAAAGTGGCGGTCCGTCTGGGCAGAGATTCATGTTACCCGTATAAGGCATCATTAGAACAGGGGGCTGCCAAGTCCCTGAGCTCTCCGTTAACGACTGGGTTAGTTTTTATACCGGGCCCCCAGCCAGGCTGACTTTCGACACGGGTCGAATAACACACTTAGTCCAGCCCGGTGTGAGATGAGTGTGGGGGTAGGTAATGTGCAGGGGTGGGGGGTGTGTGAGCTACTTGAACGAGGCGGCACCACAAGCGCATTGTCAGTGTTGCTACTTCGCGAACACCCGCTGGCTGTCCGGGACTGCTTATCTAGGCCCCTTACTCTTTACACTCTTTATAAGTGTCCTGCCTTCTGTATTTACATGATGATGCTAAGCTCTGTGTACAGTACAAGGACATTTCTTTTTAATTCAGGTTGGAATCTGATCACGACAGATTTCAGTCCTGATGTTGTGCAAATTTATTAACCCTTAATGCTTCAAAATGTAAAGTAATGAATTTTCATCGCTCTAGCGCCTTTCTGTTTCCTTGCACCCTTTGTGGTGGTTCTCTAGAGAGAATTACCCGGGTTGATGATCTTGTTGTTTTATTAGATCCCAAGTTAAAGTTTTCGGAACACATTTCTACCATGGTGAATAAGGCCATGGGCGTGCTTGGGTTTCTAAAGAGGTGGTCAAAGGAATTTGACGACCCCCATATAACAAAGACTCTCTACACCTCTCTGGTTCGTCCGATTTTAGAATACGGCTCTTGTGTATGGTGCCCAGAGTACAACGTACACCAGGACCGTATTGAATGAGCTCAGAAAACTTTTTATAAACTTTTCGTGCTCGGCACGGCCTCAACTGTGGGAAGCAAGTGTGAGATTGTCGTCTTACCCTAATAAGTTGCTCTTATTAAGCTTTTCAACCATAGCTAATAATAGGAAAAAGCTCGGTGTGATTTTTGTGCACAACTTAAACAAGGGTGACATAGATAGCCCTGACTTATTGAACCGTATAAACTTCACGATTCCCATTAGAAATACTAGAAACTATATGCCGTTGTTCCTTCCGCTTTGCAAACCGAATTATTTCTTGCATGAACTGTTTAGGGTCTTATGCTTGGATTATAATTCCCTCTACCATATCATGACTACTAATAATTATATTTTTAATTATACCCGGTACTCGAATTAGAATTATAATTTTGTAAAAGTTTTTTGAAATAATTTTTTAATTTTAAAATTACACTACTCATCAAAATTAAACTTTTTTTTCCGCTATCGCCCAAAATGACTTTTTCTGATAGATTTGGAGATTTCAAATTTGTGAAGAGTTATGGTTTTTTTTTTCAGGTTTAGTTTTTTTATTAAGAATTTTTTTAAAATGTACTTTTTTCATAGGTAGGGCTTCTATTTTGCACATAGCTTCAGTATCTATAACTAGTTCTATCGAACTTTGCAGTTTTGAAAAGCTGACAAATGCAGCTATAAATCCGACTTAGACTCTTTGTAGCTGCAACTTAACGTCTGGAAGATATTGAGCTTTCAAATTTCAAATTTTTTCGGTATTTTTTCCCGAAATTTGGACTTTAAAAACTCAGGAAAAGTCGAAAAAAATATGTTATGGCTAACATTTTTAGTTTTGGACAGACACAATTAATTAATGAGGCGTCGTTTAAGGTATCGTTTTAAAAAATCGATGGATAAACGGCCAAGTTGCAGCCGGTTGACCAAAACTTCAACTAGCTCCACATTTTTCAGAATTGGCTAATCCTTTGTATCCAGGTTAAAGTTAGGCTGCCTTTTAGTTATTGAGTTGGTGACAATTCCAGCAAGCGAATCGCGAAGGTAGAATAGAATCCCCAATACCGGAAAGGTTAACATGAGACGAATGATGAGATAACTGATTGGAGAGTTTTGATGTTATGCGGAATCCAAAATGGCACGACATGTGATCAGTTTTGCATAACGAAGGTAGAATAGAATCCCCAATACCGGAAAGGTTAACATGAGACGAATGATGAGATAACTGATTGGAGAGTTTTGATGTTATGCGGAATCCAAAATGGCACGACATGTGATCAGTTTTGCATAACGATCTGTGATATGGACGAGGAAAGTAAGTAGTAAACCAAAAACGCAGAATCATGGAAAATACCCGTATCTACCAGATTGCCGAATCTGGATCAGGTCAGACTTCTTTTATTGCCAGAAGGGACAAATTAAAGTTCAGTGGCGACGGAACGATTTTAAAAAGCTCACTCATTCCCACTCTCTCTCTCTCGCACACACTTCCACGACCCGTAGACATATATGTATTTTTTTTTGTTTATACCCAGTACTTGAAGATTATTGGGGTATATTAGATTTGTGGTGTTAACGGATGTGTGAAGCGCCCAGAAGGAAGCGTTTCCGACCCCACAAAGTATATACATACATATATTCTTGATCAGCATCAATAGCCGAGTCGATATAGCCATGTCTGTCTGTCCGTCCATCTGTCCGTCTGTCCGTCTTCATTAGCGCCTAGATCTCACAGACTATGAAAGCTAGAGCAACCAAATTTTGTATTCAATCTCCTGTGTTATCTCACTACTCAAAGTAGGTGTACACGACACGACAAAAAAAAAAGAAGACGCACTCCGAAATTTCACGAATTTTTTACTTTTATAGTCTAATTTTTTTTTGTTTGAGTCTCTGAATGTTTTTTTGTCTTTTTGAGTGCGCTTTCTGTCGTCTCAGTTTCTGAAAACATCTATTGCAAAACATTTAACTTAGGAGTCATTAAGAAGTATGCTTAAAGGAAAACAGATATGTATGTTTAGTACAAATCTAAATTCTGCACTAAACACAGTTTGTGCCGTTAAGCACAGTTGATTCTAATATGCGGACACGGGAACCGGATAGACCGAGAGAAAAACCTTGTGCGCTCTTTCGACTTCAAATTATAAGTGTTTTATTCTGGTTGCGTCGCCTCTTTCATGAGCGGCCGCTGCCAGCATAAGCTTCGTTCGTATAAGAGACAATATACATATGTATAAACTTTCAACATAACATTTCAGCATTTTAACATTTTAGCCTAATCCTACAGGCAACGTATTTGCCTTAACATCGGCCGCGTAGACAGCCTATACATAGGCTTCAATCCATTGGAATAGTCGCCAATGGCCTTACTCCTCACAACGGCCACGCGAACCTTCCCGTCCGCTCCTGGGATTGCCTCCTCCACTATTCTTATTCGCCACATTTGTGGTGGCACGTTGTCTTCGTGGATTGCCACCACTTTGCCTGGCTCCAGATTGGCGACTTCTTGGAACCATTTCCTTCGCTGTTGAAGGGTGAGAAGATAGTCTCTAGACCAGTCTCTCCAAAGCCTTTGCTTGATGGCATACACGAGCTGCCATCATTGCAGATACGACAGTTAGCACATCCACTTCGTTGGGACTGCCGATGTCGACTATCAGTGGCCTGGAATTCAGCACGGCATCGACTTCCACGAGAACTGTATGCAACACGCTTGAGGATACGACAGTTAGCACCTCCACTTCGTTGGGACTGCCGCTGTCGACCACCAGTGGCCTGGAATTCAGCACAGCCTCGAGCTGTATGCAGCTCGTCCTCCTTGAGCACTGCGCTGCCCATGGCCCTGATCAGCAAATGTTTTTTCGGACTTCACCGCCTACTCTCACAGGCCGCCAACGTGCGGGGCTCGGGGCGAGATGAACTCCACCGAAAAACTGTGAGCAGCAGCATAAGCTTGAGGACCTCGTCCCTGGCATACAAGCCTTCCATACGCTTCTTGAGTATGCGAGCTGCACCAACAAAGTTCGTGGCGTTGTTGCAATACAGCCTGACAAGCGGGCCGCGACGTCCAATAAACCTGGATAAACACAAAATAAACGAATTAAATGTCAAGTCTTTTACAATTTCTAGGTGTACAGCCTTAGATGCGAAGCAGACGAACACTGCTATGTACATTTTGAGAAGCTGCTTGCCCCGAATGCCAAGCGATATCCGAACCGGTCCGAACAAATCAACTCCGCTAATTTCAAAAGGTCGATTCCTCTGCAATCGATCATCAGGAAAGTTCCCCATGATTTGTGAGAGAAGCTTTGGCTTGTAGTGAAAGCAGTGTACACATTTCCGCACAATGGCACTGCACTCTCTTCGTGCATTTATTAGCCATTTATTTGTCTCTTTGAACCACTTCAACTGCTGTTAGAAACACTGCGCCGAGCTCGTCAGATGACGGACAGGTACTACTCCAAGTGACTCCCTTCCTTCTATTGATGATAGAATATATATTCAATTGTGCTAACCACTTTCATATATGACGACGAATTTTGTATGATTGTGAGAATGGGATTTTCATCGACATCGGCCGCGATAAGCGCAGTGGCTACCTTCTTTTTCTCCAATAACGCATTCGCTTCCGGCAACAGTAAATGAGGATTTTGAGGCCAATGTTTAGATGTTTAGATGTTGCAAGAACGACGGGCCAAAGTCGGCCACCGATGATCCTCGAGATACTAGGTGTTAGGCTAAGCGCCTGCCCACGGCAGCACAAAGAGAAGCATAGTTACTCTCTTTACTATATAACACTCTCAATGCATCGTTGCTAGTGCTTCCCTACGCTCTCAATCGCTACATCGCCTTTTCCCTAAGTTCGTCGTCCGACAAGAGCTGTGAGGGAGGCTCATCAGCAAAGCAGAGAGCACTCAAAAATTGATCGTCTTCGTGAGCAATCGTCGTATCGTTAACTTTCGCATCTCTCGCATAACTAAACACAAAATCGAACATATACGAATATACATACCTATACATTGAAATAAAACTAATTTGTGTTTTAATTAAATGTCGTAAAAATACGCTGCTGAAGAAGCTCAGTAGCTCAACATTTTGGTGACCCCGACGTGATAAACAATTACATCAATATAAACCAACATAAACTTATAAATAAAAAGCCAATTTTGTGGTTGCCTTAGTCGCATAAAACCACGGTTGTTCGGTTCCTCAGTTGTGCACAAGCAACAGTAACAGTTCTCGCGTCATCTGCTTTACCTTCTGCTTGCTGTTGTTTTCGTTACGGTTTCGGTGCTCTCAGTGTGTATGGCATTGTTGTTGTTGGCAAATTCCGAACTCTTGCTGTTGGTCTGTGCCCGTGTGTTCAAGCGCTGCGATCGATTGTGAAGTGCATTTCAAACTGTTCGAAGCTATTCACAGACTATTCACCTCGGCGTTTGCCTTATCAAACGCACGCAATGTCTTCTGATGGAACCCCCTCCCCTATCGCTGTCGATTCCCCCTTGTCTCTCAATGTGGACATTGCGTACTACAAGCGCAAGGTGCAAGCCATGCTAAGTGCAGCGCGGAGAATTGGAAATGCCGTCGGCAAGGAGAAGATTGGTGGGCTCAGAGAAGAGGAGTTGAACGTGCGTTTAAATTTTTTATTGGATCTGGTCGCTTCTTTCAATGAGCATCATAATGCCCTGGAGAGGATTGATCTTGATGAGATAGGTAGTCCCTTGAGGGACGAGTTTGACGAGTGCGTGGTAATGCTGGAGACTAGCATTAGGCATGAATTAAACAATCGTCAGCCCACAATGCTCCCTTGCTCAACAATACCGACGGACCATATTGCAGAGGCCCCATCTACGATTGTAGTGCAGCATCGGCCTCGCCTACCGGAGTTAAAGCTGCCGGAATTCAGTGGGGGCTACTCACAGTACTCTGCGTTTTGGAGCATGTTTTCTTCCATAATTGACAAGAATCCTGACCTAACGAATGTGGAGAAATTACAGCACCTACGATCCTGCTTGAAAGGACCAGCTTTAGACACGATCTCGTCGCTTGAATTTAACCAGGCCAGCTATCCTATCGCGCTAGATTTGCTCAACAAACGATTCAATAACAGGCGTTTAATATTTCAGAAGCATGTCGCCGATATTCTGAGTGTGCAGCGAATTGTAGAAGCATCTGTGTCTCAACTCCGGGTCTTGGCAGATACCGCAATTGCTAATCTGCGGGCCTTAAAGAATCTAGGGACAAAGGAGCAGGTCGCTGACTGCATTGTGATACAAAGTCTGCTGCAGAGGGCGGACAGTGCCACACGAGCCAAGTGGGAGGAAACGTCATCTTTGGATAGCCTCTCCACAGCCGAGCAATTTACCACTTTCTTGGAGGAGAGATGCCAGCGATTGGAGACCCAAGAGCATGCTAAGAATATGTATACCCATAGTCATCGGAAACATTGCCTAATCGCAACTAGCTCCAAGCCGAATCTTTGTGCATTCTGCGGAGATCCAGAACATTCCATGCATGGGTGTTTACAGTTCTGCAATCTTTCTCCTCGCCTTCGCTATCAGGAAGCTAAGAAGCTGTCCCTGTGTATCAATTGCCTCCGAGCAGGCCATTGTCAACGTGTATGTCGTTCTCGATCCGGTCGAATATGTGGTTCCAGACATCACACACTGCTTCATTTTGAGTCTCCGTCCAACGCTCCCCATTCCATTCTGCCTCAACTCTCGAACTTAACATTGGCTCCACGATTGCATGCGATACCATCTCGCAGTAAATTTACTGCAACGTCATCAGCCACGTCGCTTTTCGCCTAGAGTAGCAGACGGGACTCCGTGTTGCTGGCCACTGCCATAATCAGTGTTAGGAATAGCTCTGGTACATTGATTCCTTGCCGTGCCCTGCTTGATTCTGGATCGCAGGTGCATTTCATTACTTCAAGTCTAGCTCAACAGTTGCGGCTGAAGACGAAAGAATCGGAAGTTTCAGTATCTGGTCTGGGCGATTCGTGTGCCATGTCCGAAGGATGCTGCGTGGATATCCAACTGAAATCACACGCGTCGAACTATGCCACGACCATTTCGGCATTGGTTGCTCCCACCATTACGAGCAATCAACCCAACCGTACTGTTGACACAGCCCGCTGGAACATGCCCTCCAACATACATTTGGCTGATGAGATGTACCACCAGTCCCAACCAGTTGATATTCTTATTGGAGCGGCTCTGTTCTTTGAGCTTCTCTGCATTGGCCAAATCAAGTTGGGAGCCGGTCTACCACATCTTCAGGAAACTAAGCTAGGATGGATAGTTGCTGGAGAGATGTCCCAGTCCCGAGTTTCTTCTTCTCTATTCCCAGGTAACCCATCTGACGTGGCCCCTCGTTCGAGTGATGGAACCTTTCATTGGGACAGACATAGTGTCCGAAGTATCTGCGCTGAAGACGTTCCCTGGAGCAAGAAAGGAAGTGCTGCCAAGAAGGATGTTGAAGGCCCGTGCTCTTTAACGGGGGGAGTATGTTCGGCTAAGCGCCTGCCCACGGCAGCACAAAGAGAAGCATAGTTACTCTCTTTACTATACCTATACATTGAAATCAAACTAATTTGTGTTTTAATTAAATGTCGTAAAAATACGCTGCTGAAGAAGCTCAGTAGCTCAACAATAGGTCTGCAGGATTTTCTATGGTGAGCACATTTCTCCATAGGGCTGTCGAAGTGATGTCCTTTATCTCAATCTCTCGATTCAGAGGGATGAGTTTGTAGCCAATGTAGAACTACTTCCGAATCTGACCACAATACGACCTTTTCTATGGGGCAGTCTATTCCTTCCTCTTCACAACTTGGCTAAAAGATGCGCGGCACATAGCTATAATCTTGGGATTGTTTTGGTCTTTAAAGGTGCCACCCTAGATTTTGCCGTTAGTAATTTAACGGACACTCCATTAGCATGGGAAAAGCCCTATGCTATTGCGAGTGTTTGCGCTGGCTCCTATAAATCGTGGAATGGTGACGTCATGCAATCTTTGAATATCTAAAGTCATCGATTCCCATTTCTTATGTACGTTCGAGGGAATGGGATCGTCCCAACCAAGGCTTAAAAGCCTAATTTCATGCATATCTTTGCATTTGTAATTACTGGACGTAGCAGGCCTAAGGGATCGAAAAGACTGGCTATGACAGATAATATTGCTCGCTTGGTTGTGCTTTCGGACGAGATTATTGTTTTCAGACTAAATTTGAAAATGTCTGTTTGAGGGTTCCAGATCAGACCAAGAGTTTTACATTCTTGCTGATCTCCATTCGAAATGACCATATTTTCTTGCTGACTATCGACTAATTGACAGTTAGCAGCCCATTTAGTCAGCACAAATCCCGATGGCTCTAGGATTTCAACCAACTGTTGACGCAATATGCTTAGCTCGGATTTTGTGTCTGCTCCTGTAAGGAGATCATCCACATAAAAATGCGACGCAAGAGACTTTGCGCCAATTGGATGCGAATTTGTATGAGTGTCGCTCAGATACTTTAAACACCGTACAGCCAGAAATGGTGCGGTGGCGGTACCATACGTCACCGTATTGAGTCGGAACACTTGCAACGGGTACGAACTTGTCCGTCTCCAAATAATTAATTGGAATTGGCGCTTCGCCTCGTCAACTTGGACTTGACGGTACATTTTTGTGATGTCTGCTGTAAAAGCGTATTTGCGACAGCGAAATCTTCGCAACGTGGCATATAGGCACGGCTGGATGGTTGCTCCGACCATGAGCAAATCATTGAGCGCCACTTGGCTCGTAGTTTTGCACGACGCATCAAAGACCACTATAAGCTTAGTGGTTGTACTTTGAGGTCGTTCCACGCACTGATACGGTATGAAACAATGCGGCTCTACCGGAATTGAGTTTTCTACTGCAGTCATATGGCCTAACGACACGTATTCCTCCATGAATTCCATAAACATGGATTTCATGGCAGGTTTTTGGCATAATCGCCTCTCTAAAGACAAAAATCGTCTTCTGGCTGTCTCGAATGACGAACCGAGAGATGTCGGGCTTGACTTGAATGGCAAAGAAACCGAAAGTTAATTGTGTGATTGAGACAATAAAAGATTTTTCACACATAGTTTCTTCGGGGGTATACAGTCTATAGACGCATTTGGAACATTTTTCAACTCCCAGAAACGTTTAACGAGTTTATCTGCAGGCCAAAACTACTACTCACCATAGAGCATGCTTCATTGCTTCGGGTTTCGTTGGATCTGCAGCGACCAGACATCACCGTATTTTGCAATGTCAGCGTGTTTTGATGTTTGATGGCATCAGCTCCTAGCAGCAGACCCACCCTTTGGGGTTTATGGAAACCTGGACAGGACAGTGGGAAATCTTTTGGAATTGGATGGTTTTGGATCAGAGGCCGGCACGCAATACACTCACATGTTTTGTGCGTTTGTGTGCGAAGGCAAGAGACACGAAGCAATACGAAGGCAAAACGTTTCTTGCTTTGCACTGAAAGAAATGAATCCAGATAAGGAAAAATGTTTTGCGCTATGTGATGTGTTAAGCTAGTGAGCTTTTTCACTAGCTGTTGAGATTTAAAAACGGTTATATATTATATGTATATACGTGGCTTAATGCCAGATTTATTTATGGGAAGTGTATATGTTTATGTCTGCGACGAGTGACGATCGATGATTTTGAGGGTTTGAATATTCGCTCAAGACTGAACGCAAGGGCTGGCGGCGTAATTGCCGTGACCTAGGAGACAATGCTTAACGAGCGGGAGAGAGTACGATTGTAAAGAGCTAGCGCAGTTCGGGCTGCTGCTAAGCCGAGTCGACGAATTCTTATGTGTGTGTTAAAAGCGAACGAAAACCGCTGCCGTGAGTAGGCATATGCGGTAACAATATAAATTTAATAAAGTGGGCATGGCAATAGCAAACATCGAGATGTGAATTTACTTTAGGCTTATACTGCTTGACCCGACATACTCCCCCCGTTGAAACCCTGTCCTTCAACAGCATCTTTAAGGGGCAGCAGACACAGCTTGTTGACGGCTCGTTTTATAAGTCCAGATGAGGTCTTCAGCACGGCGACTCGGGCAACGCCATCTCTTCCGAGTAGAAGCTCGACCACTCTCGCAAGTGGCCACTTCATGGGAGGAAGATTTTCATCCTTGACAATCACCATATCTGCGACTGCCAAACTGGGTTTCGGAGTGCGCCATTTTGAGCGTTGCTGTAGTGAAGTTATGTACTCTTCCTTCCATCGGGACCAGAAGAGCTGCTGCAGGTATGAAACGCGCTGCCAGCCATCCAAACGATCAAATTTTAGCTGTGTGACATCAGGCTCAGCGAACGAATCAGGAGGGCCACCGTTCAAGAAGTGCGCTGGAGTTAGGACATCCAGATCGGCAGGGCTCTCTGAAATTGGAACTAAAGGTCTTGAGTTAATTACTGCCGTGATGTGGCATAACAGCGTCCGTAGTTCGTCAAATCCAAGAACGGAGCTGCCTATCGCACGGTAGAAGTGGTATTTGGCCATCTTAACTGCCGCTTCCCAAAGGCCACCAAAATGCGGGGAGCGCGGAGGAATGAAGTGCCAGTCTATAGATTCCACCAAGCAAAAATCTAGCACAGCCTTCTGATGATCATCGCTGAGGAACAGGCGTTTTAACTCCATCAGCTCATTCCTAGCGCCGACAAAATTTGTTGCGTTGTCCGACCAAATTTGTCGCGGCTTCCGTCGGGTACATATGAAGCGCTTTAATCCATGAAGAAAGGCAAGTGTGGACAAATCCTTAATCAGCTCCAGATGAACAGCCTTGGTAGCGAAGCAAATGAAGACACAGACGTAACACTTGACTGGACCCTTATTGCGTGTCTCCGATTTGTAGAAAAATGGCCCACAAAAGTCGACGCCGGTGATCTCAAAGGCATGAGAACCGTCGAGCCGCTCCTTTGGAAGATCCGCCATAATATGCTCCAATACTCTAGGCTTCATTCGAAAGCATCTTACGCATTTGTTCACTGCCTTGTTTACAGTCTTCCTCCCCCCAATGGGCCAATATTGGGATCGAAGAAGTCCAAGCAACGCTCGAGGTCCAGCGTGGAGATTCCGTTCATGAAAGTGATAGATAATGGAAAGAGTTAGTGGATGACTGCTGGGTAAGATAATTGGATGACGGCCATCAAAATCCAACGAAGAGTTCTTCAGTCGACCATCAACCCTGAGCAGACCAAACTGATCCATGAATGGCGACAATGATGCAAGGGAGCTAGATGGGGAAACTGATCCTCTGGACCGCAGCGACTTCATGTCCTCCCATAGATGAGAACGCTGGACTAGTCGCAGCAATAATTGTGTTCCATGCTCAACGTCTGAGACAATCAGTCCGGGATGCCGAATGCGATTGCAAAACTTGTAAACGTATCCGAAAACGTGTTGCAAGGAAATGAACGAATTCGCATACTTGGAGTCAGCTACAATGTCAATGTAGGGAGATTTTACTAGAAGAGTACTCCGGCGAAGCTCAAGGGCTGGCTTATCCGGTAATACTGTGGGCGGCCAGTCATCTGAGGGACCACAAAGAAATGGAGGTCCATGAGCCCAAAGGAGAGAATCGTTCAGCTCAGTCGGAAGAGCCCCTCGAGACAGAATGTCGGCTGGGTTTAAACCTGTGGGAACATAACGCCATGTCATGTTGTCGGTCATTTCCTGAATCGCTGCCACTCTATTTGCGACGAATATGTTAAATCTTGACGACTCATTTAAGCGAGAATAGCCTCCAGACACGACCCATCCCAAGCGAGTTTTTTGAATTGAAGGCAATCCTGGCAGTAGTTTGATCTGACCAACACAAAAGAGATCGTAAAATAGACTTGCACCAATTAATAGATCGACGCGCTGAGGCCTATAAAACTCCGGATCCGCTAGTGGTATGTTCGTCGGAATGTTCCAATTATGAGTGTCAATTCCAAAGCATGGCTGACGATCCGTTATGTTAGAAGCTACGATAGCAGTGACGAGAGCTGAGTAATCAGATGAGCGAGAATGCAAGCTAACACTGACCGAACATCCATCGGTGCCAAAGCTGGAGTCGCCAATTCCAGAAACTGCGGTTGATGATTTCATTTTCCGAAGCTGAAGCTGATTGGCGAAACGAGAAGTTATCAAATGCAACTGGGAGCCGGAATCTAGCAATGCTCTGCAGGGAACTAAAACTCCGGAACGATTTTTTACCAAAACTATGGCAGTGGCAAGTAGAACAACGTTATTATTGAGACCTTGGGCTATAAGTGCAGACGAAGTAGACGCTGAAGTAGAGGGTTCCGTGGTAAGCTGAGCCGGATCAGAATGAGGGGGCGCAAACGGAGACTGAGCATCAGTTGACTGACCTTGCCCTGCAGCCGAATCAGGGTTACCGAAATGAAGCGTAGTATGATGCCTGCCGCCGCAGATACGACAGTAACTCGAGGTGCACTGACTTAATCGGTGGCCTGTTCTAAGGCAATTAATGCAAAGGGACAGTCGTTTGGCTTCTTTATGGCGATTTTCGGGGGACAGTGCCTTGAACCTCGGACAATACTGAATTTCGTGAGCGCCGTTACTGCAGAGCACGCAGCCTGAGAAGGTTTGGCTAGTTGCAACCAAGGTGGACCTGGAATTGTTATATCTTCGATTCTTGCCCACCTGACTGCTCGGCGCATAGTTTGCCCTAGCAAAATCCACTGTTTCCAATGCTCTACATCGCTGTTCCAGGAAAGAGGCCATATACTCCCATGACGGAATCGAGTTTGCATACGCTGGCTCCTCAAATCGCTCCTCCCACTTGGCTTGGCTCGCTGGATCAAGTTTACGAAGCAGCTCCTGCACGATGATGCATCCGGCGATCTGCTCGGAAGTGCCCAAACTCTGAAGCGCACGCATGTGAGCGTTGAATCCGTCCGACAGCTCTCGGAGCATTACCACTGAACCATTTTCGACAGCCTGGAGCCCTAGGACCTCATTTATGTGTGCCTGAAAAACTAAGCGTCGATTATTAAATCTTCTTTCTAATAATTGTAAAGCCACGCTATAATTGCCATCCGAAATTTCCAGCGACCGCACAGTCTCCAAAGCCGCATCACGCAGACAGGAACGCAAATGCTGAAACTTCTCCACATTGGTTAGATCAGGATGATTATCTATGATGGTTATAAACGTGGAGTAGAAATCGGTCCACTTAGCATATCCTCCGCTGAAAGTTGGCAGCTGTATAGGAGGCAGGGACGGTACCTGCCTACGTCGAACTGGAAAGTGCGAGCTGACAAAATCAGCGGTGATGTTTCCTTCAGCCATGGTGGAATGAAGAGGCATGTGTCCGCTAATCTTTGCTATTTCCCGCATAATTGACGCCTTCACCGTACTCGCAAGCGATTCGAACATATTAGCTGCTCCACTATTAATCTCGGATTGATCCAATTCCTCGAGCTCGGTGTGGAGCATCTCAAACTTTCCGATCAGCTTATCGAGTTGCTCTTGCTTCACAACGAGCATATAATAGTCTGCTACTAGAGACTCATTCTGGCACTCAGCAGCTAACCCTTTCATTTTTTCGCATAAATCCGTGGATTTGAGCTTTAAAAATGACACCCTGTTCTGCTCCCTGACCATTGGACTTTCGACAGCAGCGTCGGCAGCGTTGGCAGCATCAGCAACGTTGGCAGCAACAGCAGCATCGGCAGCATCCAGCTCCATAGCGGCGTTGGCAGCATCCATCTCCATAGCGACGGCAGCTTAGCAAACGTTTAATGCGGAAAGATGACTGCAAAGAGTAAAGCGCGTAATAAACGTCGCTAGCGGGAAGACGAACGAAAGGAGGACCGAACGCAGTGAACAAGAACCGCAAGCAACGCTATGTGCAAGGGCAGCCGGTGCGGGAATCGTTTCTTGCGGGAAGATGAGAGCAAAGAGCACCGAGCGCAACAGACTGGAAGAATAAGCAACGTAAGCCGAACTGCAAGGGAGGCCGGTGTATATATGTATGTAGTATTATATAGTCGATGGCACTGGCTGGTGGCAATTAAAATAATGATTTAGTATAGTTTGTGATTGCACTAATACATTTATTCTTGCACAAATCACGTCGGGGTCACCAATGTTAAGCTAGTGAGCTTTTTCACTAGCTGTTGAGATTTAAAAACGGTTATATATTATATGTATATACGTGGCTTAATGCCAGATTTATTTATGGGAAGTGTATATGTTTATGTCTGCGACGAGTGACGATCGATGATTTTGAGGGTTTGAATATTCGCTCAAGACTGAACGCAAGGGCTGGCGGCGTAATTGCCGTGACCTAGGAGACAATGCTTAACGAGCGGGAGAGAGTACGATTGTAAAGAGCTAGCGCAGTTCGGGCTGCTGCTAAGCCGAGTCGACGAATTCTTATGTGTGTGTTAAAAGCGAACGAAAACCGCTGCCGTGAGTAGGCATATGCGGTAACAATATAAATTTAATAAAGTGGGCATGGCAATAGCAAACATCGAGATGTGAATTTACTTTAGGCTTATACTGCTTGACCCGACATGATGTTTCAATTTTGGGTGCAACATATATTAGAAAATATTTCGCTTTCAGTTCTAATAATTTCGTGGCACGCTCAGCCCCTAAAAGTCCCTTGAACCGGGAATGCTTAATATCATAGTGCCTCTCAATAAAAAATAGTGCGCATCAACTTGCAACATATTTGCAAATCATTTTTTTATTTTCTAAAAAGAAAAAATTATGTTTCCACATTACATTAAACATTTTTGTCAGTGTACAATTTAATTTGCGCTGAAAAAAATTCATCTCTGTTCTCGCAACGCTGACGAACAGAATACCGAAGCAGCATGTGCATAGGCCCGAAGACATACGACTCATTTTCTCTGCCGCCGCGGGACCCGAGCAGTAAGGCCGACGCTACACGAAGTTTTTACACTATGTGTGTGCCGACTGCGCTGCCCCGTGGCCTTTTTGCTATGCACATGGGATAGGACGCTGCCGGCCTCTGTTTTGGATGGTACGATGAAATCGACTTTAAAATGACAAAGTCAGTGGCTATTTTAAATTGTTGAACGCTAGAGCAGACTGTTGTTTGCGCCACTTGGTGTGCAGATATGCTTGCCTTTCCGATTCCCAATAAGTTGATGTCCTTGCGAATTCGTTTTAATTGGAAATTTCGAGCGAGCTCCTCGCTATAAAGTTTACTTGCGAGCCAGAACCCAGCAGTACCCTGGCTGGCTGTCGCTGACTGGAGCCACCTTTAACATCCACAATTGCTGTGGCCAGAACTACCTGATCAGAATAAGCTGCCATGGCATGATTTGACGACAACTGATTAGACCTTTCAGCTGCCACGACTCCCTAAGAACCAAGCCCATCACGAGCGGTTGGCGTTGCCCCCGAGTCAACATTGTAGCGATGCCACAATGTGTGGTGGGGCTTTGAGCATACTCTGCAGTGTATAGACTTGCAGGCTGAGACATTATGCCCTTTTCGCAAGCAATTAATGCAAAGAGGAAATCCCTTGGCAAATCTGAATCGAGCCATGACAGACGCTGCTGAGAAGGACAAACAGTTCGTACTGCCAAAAATCACTCAATCTTTATTAGGCTCTGTTGAATTCAACGATTAGAACAGCCGATGCCAAGATGATGCGTTAGGACAAGCTGCTGGTTTGAATGAGACTAGGGAATGCCGGAAATAACTCAAGTTTATGATTGGTCGTGTTCGCTCCTAAGACGAGAACGGATTATGTGATGGGAACAGTTTCTGGATTGAGTGAGACGAGCGAATGCGAATGCACACTCCAAAGATGAGAACAGAGGAGGTGATGGGAACAGTTTATAAAATGAGTAAGAAAGCCGCCACAAACAAGATTCACCGATCCCAAGTTGTAGACTTAGCTCTTTGGCTATGTTTGGCTATGCTGTGGATTATTGCCGAAAGATAGAGAGAGCGAAACGAAATGACCGCAACAAGCAAAAAACTTAGGAGCTCGGCTCTGCTGGCTATGCTCTGCTATGCGATGCAATACGTTGCTATGATTGGCTATACTGGCCGTTACGAGAGCGAGAAAACGAGAGAGCACAAAACTATGCATAAAACGAAAGTGTTAGCATGAACCGTTCGTGCAAAGCAGAAACGAAAGTCTGTGACGACGAAGGGCGAGGGGGAGGAATGATGCGCAGCGGTCAGAGCATGAGCGCGAAACTATTGCCGTTTCTTCTGTGCTTGTCGGCTCATCTTTGAGGTGTCGTTGACCACAAGTACTGTGATCGCTCAAGTTAAAACCAATATAAATGGAATATATGAGCGTATATATATATATACATACAACGGGTCTTTTCACTTTGTTAACTTCTTTATTCACAGGCCGTTTTATTTTTTTGGTAATGCTATTGGGCACAATTTTAAAGATACGAGAAAACAAAAAACGCAGAATCAAGAAAATTACCATTTCTATCAGAGTGTTGAATCTGGATCAGATCTGAATATTAATATAGCCACAATAAAGAAAACCATTTCGAAAGTCATCGTTCCCTCTCGCTCTCTCTCATACGCGGCCCTGTCTGCTTTGCCCATTCGTTCAAATGAGCGCCTAGTTCTCAGAGACTATAATAGCTAGAGCAACAGCATGAGCAAAACAGAATGAGCGCTTGCTCATTCCCTCTCTCTTTCTCGCATATACTTTCACGTCTCGAATATTTAGTTATACATGTACATACATGTAGAAATAATTACAATAGTTGTTTCAGTTGATCTTATTTAGTTTTAGCTTCTGTTTTATTTATTTATATAAAAGTAAGTTTTAATTTAAATTAAAACTAACTTAACATCTAAAGCGCTGGCTGCAAAGGCCTTCTTGTTAGAGCTATTTAAGATTACATTGACATATTAACATATAGATTGATTTAATTAGGATTAAAGCAGGTGGTATATGCTCGTTTTTTTTAGAAATGCAATAACTTTGGAGATGTTTTCTATGGTTGGGTTTTCGAGGATGGATATGGGGCATATGTTTTGGAAGATTTGGGTTTTAAAGTGGGAAGTTGCGGTGCAGTTAGTGAGGATATGTTGGATAGTTAGGTCGTCTGGTGTATGGCAGTTAGGGCAGGGTAGAATGTTGCCAGGGTTGTAGTAGTGTTGTTGTGTAAATCGCGTGTGTTCTAGTCTGAGCATAATTATTTTAATTTGATCACTGTGTGTGGTATTTTTTTTGTGTATGTTAGGTTTGGGTTTAGTTGTCGGTACCATCTGTTGCAGAGATCTATGTTTCGTTTGATTTTTCCTGCTAGTTCATAAGCAAGGAATTTGTTTATGTCTGTTATCTTAAGGTTGAGAGTGTAATGTAGGGGCATATGAAATTTGGATTTGGCTGTAGTGTCGGCTAGCTCGTTACCTTCAATACCACAATGGCTAGGTATCCAAAGTAGTTTTATTTAAGGGGCAGTATTGGTGAGGAGGGTTCTAATGGTAATAGGATATAAGTTATTGTTGTTGATGTTGGAGATGGATTTAATCGATTTTAGGGAGTCGGAGCAAACTATGTATTTTCCTTTTCTTTTTTGAACTAGTTTTATTGCATTAAGAATGGCTATGGTTTCGGCTGATAGGATGGATGAGTAATGGGGTAGAATGCATCTTTTAAGGATTTTGTTTTCGGTGGTAATGGCAAAAGTGGTTGTGCTGTGTTGTAATGATCTGTCTGTGTATATGAATTTGTATTTGTCTTTGAGTTCAAGAAATAGTTGTCTGTATGTGCTTGGTGGTGAGTTGGATTTGCTAAATGGATTTTTGTAGTGTAGTGTTGATAAGGGAAGGGGAAATTGCCATTGGGGGGTGATAGTTTTTTTTTTTTTTTGAAGTGAGAGGTAGGGAATGTTGTGTTCTTTGCATGAGATAATAACTTTTTCCAGTGTTGACGTTAATTTGCTTATTTTTTTGTTTCCGTTTTTTTTTTTAATGTATTTGTGAAGTGGTGGTTTGAACTGTTTAGTACTGTTTTGTAGGTTTGATAAGGTATCTTTTTTGTTCTATTGTGGGTATGTTTGATTCAAAGAGAAAATTTGTGTAGGGGTTGAGCGTAGTGCTCCAAGGGATATGCCAATTGCGTCGTTAACTAAAGATTTAAGTTTATTAATAGTTGATTTAGGGGCTGTAGCGTGCAGGTGTGGGATAGCTGTCTTTTACCCAAACTAGTATGAAGAGATTTCGTGTGTACCTCTAGCTATGCTCTGACTAAGCTCGCCGGATTGTCGGGGTTCGTTCTACTCTCTCCTATCTCATACTGACACACACTCGCATAATGTTTTAGGTACACATTTACTAGAAACCACAAAAATGAAAACAGGAACCGAGGTTAAACTGAAGTTGGGGAAATAGCAATGGACTTAATAATTTGTTGTTTTGTGAAAACCTTCATCTCAACTATTTGTTTTTTCTGTTTTTCTTCCTCGCTCGATCCAAACTGATCTCGCTCTCCTTTTATTCTTTTCTTTTCTTCTTGTTTCCTTATTCTACTCTTATTCTATTCGCTCTCTATTCGGAGAGTATATTACAAGTGTGTATGTATTGCGAGTACAGTGGGCTTAAGAATAATAATATAGACAGTGGTATTGGTTTGAGTTGATTACAGTTATAACTGTAGAACCAAAGGGGTCAATTGACCCTACTCGAACTAGTTCCGCTTCGGTTACCGCGCAACTAGCTACGCAACTAGTAACAGGGGAAGCGAACATCAACCAGGTCTGCGTCGACTACAATGTACTAGTTCAGCGACTAGTAACGGAGGAAGCGAACGTCGACCAGTCTAAACAGATCCGAAATACGAAGCTGGCTTCGTTTTGTTTTCGAAGTCGACAAATAATCGTAAACTCGTGGAAATATGATGAAACCCCGAAAAAGAGTTACAATACAGTGCGGGCTCTGTGCTTTTTGGCCGGTGGCACGCCATGCAAAATGGACCAATATGGTAAGTTAATCGTGATATTCTACTGTACTTGCGCCCGTGGAATGCAAGAGTCAAAAAAGTACACAAACAAAATGCATTTGTTCTTCGTGTGTTTTTCTTTCTGCGTTGAGTTTTTTCACTTCTATGCTTGATCTAGTTGCTGGAAGCATTGATTCTAAAAAATTTTCGTTAAACCCGATTAAAAAGTGAGAAACAATAATAAAAAAAATAAAAAAACTTACAAACAGGTACGTGCAGGCATATTACATATTTTAAATAAAATGATAAGCAAAAGGCATTTGCGTAGACTGCAAAAGAGTGAAAGGGAATCGAATCTTGCAAAGTTAGCGTTGTGCAGTGCAGAAAAAGTGGAAGAAGAAGTAGAAGAAAAAGTGGAAGAAGTGAAAGAAATACTTATAGAAGAGGAAGCATTATGTTTTGAAAATGTGGAAATTCCGCCAAATAAATCGTCATTGAATGACAAACTTAGGCAGTGGTTTATTAAACATAGGCCAACGCGTGAATCTGCACTCGATTTAGTGGGTATTTTAAAAGAAGAAAATATAGATGTTTGTCCGTTTTATAAATCAAAACGCCAGCACAGAGGTGATATTCAGGTAATTGGTGGAGGATCTTATCTTCACATAGGTCTTGTCTGGCAGCTAGAACGACATTTTCAAAACATTGATATAATGGAAGAACTAAACATTGATATAAATGTTGACGGAGTTCCATTATTCAGAAGTTCAAGGGCACAGCTATGGCCAATATTAGTGAGAGTAAACAATTATCCGAATATTCCAGTATTTCCAGTAGGCATATTTTTAGGAAAAAGTAAGCCCCATAGCTGTGAAGAATTTTTAGCAAAATTTTGCTTAGAATTTAAAGAGTTAGAGAATGGCGGTTTCACCATTTGTGGCAGACATGTAAATATAGTTATTAGGGCAGTGGTTTGCGATGCTCCAGCAAGAGCATTTATTAGCGGCACACCTGGACACACATCTTGTCATGGTTGTGCAAAATGTACACAGATAGCCAGAAAGGTAGACAGAATTTTGACATATAGTACTACCTCAGGAGTTTTAATTACTAATGAAGATTTTACACTTAGAAAATATCCATGTCATCATAGCAGTCAATATTTAAATTGTAGGTCAATATTAGAAGAAATGAACATTTCCATGGTGATACAGATTCCCTTAGATTGTATGTGTTATGTATTAAAGAAATAAGAACTAAGCAATAGCAAAATCAGCCATTTGTACTGTATACACACACACACACTAACACTATTACACCCGAATGTATGTATGCCTTCTCTCTTCAAATAAAGTCAGTTCTAAGCTAGTTCTCATCATGAACACAACGTTTCCTCCGTACTCAGACACAACATATTGGCGACGAGTGAAAAAAGTGCCTCAGAATCATCATTTTGAGTATTTCGTGTCGGTAGTCTAACCAAATAGAGATCGAACGATTAAAAAACAAAGAAAATATGGATACAACAAACATCAAAGAATTGTTGGCTCAACAGCAACAATTCGCAGAGGAATTGATAAAAAAACAACAAACATGGATGGAGGCCTTTCTCGCAGAAAACAGTGCAGTTAACAGACCTGCACAGTCAACAGTTTGTCCGCCGTTCCCAAGTTTTAATAAGGAGCAACAAAATTGGGAGACGTATTTACAACAATTGGCGCAGCATTTCGCCGCGTACTCCGTTATCTCCGTCGACAAGAAAAAAGCATATTTTCTGTCGTGGGTAGGCACACATGTTTTCGAACTTGTCAAGAATCTCTTCGGTAGCGAAAATTTGGACCAGCAGTCGTACGTGCAAATCACAGACAAATTAACAGAGCACTTCAAACAGAAGCGTCACATTGTTGCTGCTCGCTATGAATTTTTTAAACGTCAGATGCGGGACTCACAATCTCATAAGGAATGGGTAGCCGATCTACGTGGTATTGCTCGTGAGTGTCAGTTTTCTTGCAACGCAAATGGGTGTACATACAATTATGTTGACGAAATGATACGCGATCAAATAATTGTACACACGCCATTCGAAGCAATACGCACAGCCGCATTGCAAAAGCTTCAACCGTCCCTCGCAGACGTGCTCTCAATTGCCGAAACATACGAAGCAACATCAAAAACAGTAGCAGTCATAAAGGAGAGCGAGAAGAGAACGTTGGACATGAACGCTGTACACACACATAAGAAACATCAACAGAAATGCAGTGGTATGGAAGCAAAGGGAGGCAAGAACTCTCTTAAATCTTGCTCCGGTTGTGGAAATACACATGCTCGTAAAAACTGTAAATTTCGCGATGCTATTTGCCATAAATGTGGTCGAAAGGGACACATAGCTATCGTTTGCATGTCAAAGCAGTGCAAAGATATGAAAGAGAGAGATAATCACAAATACCAGCATAAAGAGAAACACGCAGAATCAATTCAAACACTTCACACCGTCTCAAGCCTAGTGAAGTTCGAGGGAAATAAAAATGTAATCAACCTGGAAATCTTCAACGAAATTATTCCTTTTCAAATGGATTCTGGCGCAACGGTATCAATTATCAATAGTAAAACATACAAAGAACTCAAAAGTCCAAAGCTGCAGAAGTGTGACCGTATATTGCAAGCGTTTGGCCAACAACAAATCCCCGTGCTGGGTGAACTGCACACTGTGGCAAAGTGTGGCAATAAATCGGCAAATGTTGTCATAATCGTGGCAAATGTAGAAAACTCAAACAATCTGTTCGGAATGGATTTGTTCAAGACATTCAATTTCGAAATTCAACAAATTTCAAATGTGAGTGAGGCGCAGGGTTCTAAATTGACTGATCTTTGTAACAAGTACAAGGGAGTATTCGAACCGGCTATTGGTACAATAAGAAACTTTAAGGCAAGCATCTACTTAAAGCAAAATTTTGTGCCAAAATTCTACAAAAGCAGACAAATTCCATTTGCTCAAATGGAACAGTTTAAGGAGGAAGTAAAGCGTCTCACAGATGCCGGTATTTTGAAGGCAGTCAAGTTCAGCAACTGGGCATCGCCCATAGTACTAGCACCCAAGCCAGGTGGAGCACTACGGATCTGTGGCGACTTTAAACAAGGTGTCAATTCCCAATTGGACATCGAACAATATCCGCTGCCAACACGTGAGTCTTTATTACATACAATCCGTCACGGCACTCATTTCTCCAAAATCGATCTGAAAGACGCATATCTACAAATGGAGTTAGATGATGCAGCAAAAGAAATTATGGTCGTCAACACGCCGTTGGGCCTTTTCCAGTACCAACGTCTACCATATGAAATAGCGAGCGCCCCAGCTATATTCCAACGTCATTTGGAACAACTTCTCAGTGGCATAGAAGGTTGTGGAAATTATTTAGACGACATCATCATTTCAGCTCCAACAGTTGAACAGCACCTTGCTCGCCTCGAACAAGTTTTATGCATTCTAAAAGAGAATGGCATCAAATGCAAGAGGGAGAAGTGTTTCTTTTTGAGAAACGAAATTGAATATCTCGGCAGAAGAGTAAGCATGAAGGGCATCCTCCCGGATACCACGGGTCTAGAGGCTGTAAAACAATTAAAGCCTCCCACTAATCTACAGCAGCTGGATGCTTTCATGGGAAAAGTCAACTACTACTGCAATTTCATCCCCAACTTTTCTCAGCTAGCGTCTCCGCTCAATCAGCTTCGGAGAAAAAACGTAATCTTCAAATTCGGACCCGAACAGCAGCAGGCTTTCACAGCATTAAAAACGCACATTCTCAATGCTACAGAGCTAGCACATTTCAACGAGCATCTACCGCTTGTTCTAGCCACCGATGCATCTTCATATGGCATTGGTGTAGTCTTGTCACACATTCAAGCAGATGGCAAGGAAAGGCCAATAGCATTTGCATCAAAAACATTAGATGTCCATCAAGTTCGATACAGCCAAATAGAAAAGGAAGCACTTTCGATTATATTTGGGGTAAAGAAATTTCATCAGTACCTTTACGGCAGGAAGTTCATTCTCATTACTGATCATAAGCCATTGGTCACCATATTCAGTCCAAACAAGCATCTTCCAACAATGACTTCTAACAGACTTCAGCGTTGGGCTATAATTTTGATGGCCTACAACTTTGAAATTAAATATCGCAGCACCACAGCTCATGGAAATGCAGACGCACTCTCACGTCTTCCTATCAGCTCAAATGAAAAGTTTGACACGGAAGAGGCATGCTACAATGTCGTTGAGATGTCATGTCCCATAAATGCCGACATAATCAGGCACAAGCTAAACAGCGACCGTATTCTGCACAAGGTCTATCAATTTGTATCTACTGGTTGGCCAGAACAACAGCATGATCTCGAGATATTGCCATATTTTAATCGTAGATTTGCCCTGACGATTAACAACAACCTACTATGTCTCCATTCTAATGTGAATAGAATCATTATTCCGGGAGCACTACGGAATAATATTCTCAATCTCCTCCACGAGGGTCATTGGGGAATAGTACGAATGAAACAACTGGCTCGACAACATGTGTGGTGGCCAGGTATCGATGAGGAGATCGCTACAATTGCAAAGAATTGTAGCGTGTGCAAGATAGCAAATCCAGCCCCACTAAAGCAATTCGAGAGCTGGCCAAAAGCGACATCCGCCTGGGAAAGGATACACATCGACTTCGCCGGTCCTATATTTGACTCCATGTGGTTAATCTGTGTCGATGCACATTCTCAGTTCCCGTTCGTAGTACAAATGACATCGACAACAACTGGAAACACTATAGCCGCACTTTCAGCCATATTTGCTATTGAGGGTTATCCGAAGACTTTAGTCAGCGATAATGGGCCTCAACTCACTTCAGACTCTTTCAACCAATTTTGTCAGCAACATGGAATAAACCACATCACAACAGCACCATTCCATCCAGCATCAAACGGACTTGCTGAGCGTTTCGTCCAAACATTCAAAACGTCCGTCAGCAAAAATATAAAGGATGGATATCAAGTCAACACAGCCGTAACGAAATACCTCAGTTCGTATCGCTTCACACCTAATTCAGAAGGCAAAACACCAGCAGAACTTCTTCATGGTCGTCCGGTTCGCACGATCTTAAGTCAACTTTTCGAGAAGCGAACTGAAAGCAAGCAGAAACAGCCCGCGAAATATTCTCCGAACCAAACGGTTTTTGCAAAAAACTATGCAAGGGGGGAAAAATGGATAAAAGCTATCATTGATCGGCCCATCGGTCGTATGTTATTTATCCTTCGTACATCCACAGGTTTCATCAAGCGCCACATAAACCAGATAAAGCCAAGATCTGAGCCTGATGACTGCACTTCCAGCTCCAACGACGACAACAATCAGATTTGGTGGACACCTGAATTCTCAAGTCCGCCTACAAATCCAACAACACCAGCCCAAGAAGAAGAACCGTCATCGAATCCGATCCAAAATTCTCAATCCATTTCTGGGTTCAACGAAGACCCGGGATCATCTCAGCAAGAGGTTCTTCAGCCACCCCAGCAACGCCGTTCGGGTATCCCCATCCGTAGCAGCACTCGCGAACGCCGAGCAACCAGCCGCTACTCTCCTCAGGATCACAGGAAGAAGAAAATTACTAACAAACCGTAATTTAAGGGGAGAGATGTGTTATGTATTAAAGAAATAAGAACTAAGCAATAGCAAAATCAGCCATTTGTACTGTATACACACACACACACTAACACTATTACACCCGAATGTATGTATGCCTTCTCTCTTCAAATAAAGTCAGTTCTAAGCTAGTTCTCATCATGAACACAACGTTTCCTCCGTACTCAGACACAACAGTATGCATTTGGTAGAGTTAGGAGTAATGCGCAAGATTTTGTTAAGGCTTGTAAGTAATAAGTTAGTAGTAAAAAGTTTAGCAGAAGTCAGGAAACGCATTTCAGATAAGCTAGTGTTCCTAAAGAAATATATTCCAAGAGAGTTTGCGCGTAAGCCTAGATCTTTGGATGAATTGTGTAATTGGAAGGCGACGGAGTTTAGACAATTTTTGCTGTATACGGGAATTATTGCCTTCAAAGACGAAGTCAGTGACGACCTTTATTATGAATTTCTTTTACTTCATTGCTCATATAGAATGCTATGCAGCTCTAAACTTCGTGAATACAATAAAGAAAATTGTCAACGAATTTTAGATCTCTTCGTTCACAATTTTCCAATTGTATTCGGAGAAAACAGCGTGTCTTACAATGTACACAGTTTATTGCACGTAAAAGAGACCGTAGAACAAATCGGAGATCCGATTTTCGGCTCATCGTATTCATTTGAGAATTATTTACAAACTCTAAAAAAATGTGTCCGAAAGCCTTCTAAAATTCTTGAACAAATATTTAGAAAAATTAGTGAAGACAGGATAGAAAAAAAAATTCAGAAAAATCCTAAGATAGTAGGAAGTAAGTGCTTTTTTAATAATTTTATTTTGTCAGTTAAGGAACCTAATAATTTTTTTTTTATTAATGGAAATATTCCAATTATTGTGACTGGATTTACGGAAGAGGACGGAGGGGCAATTATAAGGAAAAGATTGTGAAATATCAGAAGCTTTTATGAGGAACCCATAGTCTCAATCGCATTAGGAATTGTTTTAGTAAATTGTGAAACCGTAGCAGTAAAGGAGAGATTTGAATTTATAGATTTGCAAAGTAAAGCTGTAGGTTTACCATATGATGGAAATATTTTAGTCATTCCATTGCTTCATCATTGTATTTAAAATCGAATATGTTTTCATTACCTAAAATCTGCACATATTTCACTGGGAGGTGTTTAGTCCGTAGGCGTGTTTTTCAACACGAATCGGGCATGCCCTTTGGTGACGGTGTTAAAGGGTATCTTTAGAAGATTCACCTACCTTGGTCCGCAAACCAAAAAAAAAAAAAATATATATATACATATATGTAAATATATATTTCAGAATGTCGCCTCCTAGAAAAATTGCTCGACTAGCCACGCCAATGAATGGTAAGTGTTTTTATTTTATAATATATATTGGTAATATAAAATAATATATACGATTTTCCAGACAGTGAGCCAATGAGCCTGACCAATCGGGATATATTGGATGTATTGGAGGAGGTGAAGAAAACGAATGGTAAATAATAATTTTGCTATAAATATTGGAATCAATAGATACAAATTAATAAATAAACATTTTCAGAATCTTTGAAACAAGAAAATATCGTAATACGTGGTAAGGCTTTTAAGATTAATAGAAAATAATTTTAATTTTTAAACCAATTAATAATGTTTTTTAGATCAATTAAAATTAATAACGGAAATTCTTTCAAACCAAACGGTTTTAATAAAAAAAATAATAAAAGAGAAGGAAGATTTGGATCCAATTCGGGAACTATTCCCAATTAAAACCGAACTCGATCTAATGGAATTCAACGAAAAAATTAAAGGGAATAGAAGCATTTATGTAAGTAAATCTAAACTGTAAATGATGACCTTTTTCTTTGTCTTATCCTTATATATGATTTTTATTTACAGATATCTGCAATAAAATCAATAATTCAGCCGGGAGGGATAGTCAACAATTTGGGATTTATTTTAACCGAGGAAATCGTTTTATCCCACAATGTTGACGGAGTCCAAGGGAAGAAGTCCCTGAGGTCCCATAAGGAGTTTTATGAAGCTTTGCTAGGTAAAATACCATTTACACTCTTAATTAATAATAATAATTCAATTTACCAAAAATTAATTACAGAATGTATTCCGCCTGGAGACGAGGCCGGGGAGTCACTGCTTCGAAAAGCGATGCAGCGCATAAAAAAACGTGTTTTCAAAAAGAAGTGCATGAAAAGGACCGAGGAGGAGCAGCAAATTCAAAATTAATTAAAAAATTATATATGCAAAGATTTATATTGAACGAATTTGTATTTTTATTTCGGAACTAGGCTCCTAGTAACCGAAGGGGGGTCGATACGGGAACTAGTTGCTGGGTTTCTACTGGTAACTAGGTCCGAACTAGGTCCTGAGGAACTAGGCTCCTAGTAACCGAAGGGGGCTCGATACGGGAACTAGTTGCTGGCTTTCTACTGGTAACTAGGTCCGAACTAGGTCCTGAGCAACTAGATCACAGGTAATCGAAAGGGAATCGATAGTGGACCAGGGGTGGTTCCGCCCTAGGACATGCATGTGTTAAATTCTCCGCTGAAATACATTGCCTGGGAAACGAAGTGGAACCAGGTACGTGAGAAATGTAACTAGTTCGGCACCGGTGCCGAACTAGTTGCCTGGTACTAGAGGGTAGCTTACTGTAATCAACTCAAACCAATACCACTGTCTATATTATTATTCTTAAGCCCACTGTACTCGCAATACATACACACTTGTAATATACTCTCCGAATAGAGAGCGAATAGAATAAGAGTAGAATAAGGAAACAAGAAGAAAAGAAAAGAATAAAAGGAGAGCGAGATCAGTTTGGAGATCAGACGAGATCAGACGTGCCGTTCAGACTACAATTTCAGAAGTGGTTGAATTAACGCCAACTAAAGTAAAAACTACCACTCGTATTAAATAAAAACAAACTTTAAAACCATGGATGGACTCGACAGTAATAACTATACTCTTGTCGGATTAAAATCCTGGCAAAGACAATATAAACACTAAGATATGCCGCGCCATACAAAATTTTCAAAACGATTCCTGACTGGCTGGAATTAACAAATATTCCAACATAAAAAAGAGAGAGACAGATATACGAAGAGACAGAGAGAGCTTTAGAGACACACGTTCTGTACGTGAGGCTGAGCTTTCACTGTATGTGTGTACATATTGTAGGGCTGCTTGTGTGTATTGGTTGTTGACGACGTCGCTGTCGAAGAAAATACCCATCACTTTAGAATTGAATGGAGATTATGATTTTCCGATGACGCATGCCGAAAATATAAAAAAATTGTATATTTTGTATATCCTTTATATGAAATTTTGTTTAATGTACTATTAACGAATATAATAAACGAATGTAAATATGTACTCCAGGCTCATTGGAGCACCATTTGCGTATAGGAAATTGTCCTCTTTGCAGGAGCCCTTTTACTTGACGACGGATCACATTAACTTCCTCAATGGTGTCCCCGCCGGATATGAGAATTTCTACGTAGAAATCACTTCTCACGACTGGGGCTCCTATAGGAAATGACGCTTCCTCATCGTACGATAGTTGGTGCATGGCACGAATTGCCAAAAAAGCAGCGGGCTTTGTTCCATACGTAACGGTCTCTAGTTTGTAAGTCTTGATTTCATCAGTAGGCCTTTCGCGCCAAAGAATGCATTGCAAATATTCATCCGGGTGTGAAATCCGTACACAGCGATACATCTTGCAGATGTCTCCACAAAGTGCAATCCTAAAAAATCGAAACCGAAGCAGTATGTTAAATATTTTTTGCTGAATCGTTGGGCCAGCCAGCAATAAGTCATTGAGGGAAAGCCCAGATGTGGTCTTTGCAGATCCATCAAAGACAACACGTAGTTTTGTACTGCTGCTATCGAGTTTTTGCACGCAATGATGCGGCAAGAAAAACTGCGGTAACTTTATGGTGTTGGAAGCCAATGACATGTGCCCTAAATCCAGATATTCTAGAAGGAACGCGCTATATTGAGCCTTCAGCGGGAGGTTTTTTGACAGCCTTTTCTCCAGACCTTTAAAACGACGAAGAGCGAGACAGAATGAGTCGCCAAGGGCCTCAAAACCACCAGTAGCTAAGAGCCGAACGGAAAATTGACCACTTTTCAAACGAGAGTAGTTTTCCTTAAATAAACGCTCGCAAAGTAGATCCTCACTCGATGCAGCTGCCTCTGATGAGTAACAATTTTCAATCTCTCAAAACCGCTTTACAGCATCGGACAAAGAATCCTCGTCTTCCTTTGGTGCGTGGGTTCCTGTTGCCGTAGCCAGAGTGACTCGATTGTTGGTGGTGTGAGCCATCCCTCCAGAGACAATCCAACCAAGTTTGGTATCAGCCAAATGCAGCTGCCCAGCACTGAGCAAATCAAAAAATATACCAGCGCCCAACAGCATATCGATTCGCTGAGATCTAAAAAACCAAGGGTCAGCTAAATTTATATTCTTCGGTATGTCCCATTCTGCAGCAGTAATATCGTTGTGCGGCTGATAGTCAGTGATGACCCTAGTTACGACCGCCGTGAATGAGGAACTGTAGGTAGCATACTGAGACTGCATGACGACTTCCACAGCCTTATTCGAACTAAGAGACGATTCTCCAATGCCAGATACCAAAATAGGCGAGTGCCGATGTTTAAGCTGCAAATGACCAGCCAAACGAGACGTAATAAAATTGAGCTGCGATGCGGAATCCAATATTGCCCGACATGGGACGAGCGTACCAGCACGATTTTTAACCAAAACTATGGCCGTAGCTAGCAACACGTAGTCGTTCGAGATATTGGGAATAGGTGGACGGTAAGGTGGAGAGGCTGAGCATGAAACTAGCGCTGTTGATTGCGATTGCGGGAGGTTCACGTCTGCAACAATGACTGCGGATGGACCCGGGCTTTGAGCCTTGTGGAGCAACGTATGATGTTTCATACGACACTGCTTGCAACTTCCAGATTTACACTGCTGCAAGCCGTGACCCTTGCGCAAACATTTGAGGCAGAGATGCATTTTCTTTGCTTCCTTATAGCGCAAAGTAGGGGACAAATTTAGGAACATGCCGCAATTGGTTATAATGTGGTCCCTTCCGCCGTAAAATCTACATCCAGAAATAGTTTCATTATTATTATTATTGGGAGAGGCAATAAGGACATTCTGGATACGCTTCCGTGTTTTTTCTCCCACCTGATGGCTTGGTGCTTCGATTACCAAGTCATTTTCCTGATTTTCCATCATCCTGCATCGCTTCTCCAGAAACGAAGCAAGGGATTTCCATGCCAACAGCTTGTGGGACGGCAAGTCGTCTTCCCATTTTTCACGGGTCCTGGTGTCAAGCCTATGCGTCACAATGTGAATGAGAAATCCATCTAAAATTTCCTCAGTTGATGCCAAAGTCCGAATCGCTCGCAGGTGAGCATTGATGTTACCGCTGAGTTGCCGAAGACTCCTCGCAGATCAAATCTCAACACCTTGTAACCCAAATATCGCCTTTACGTGTGCCTGAAAATGATGGTATTTATTGTCGAAGCGATTAGTAAGCAGTTCTAAAGCAATCTCATAGTTCAAATCAGATATTTCGATTGAACGTATGGTTTCTAGTGCTACGCCGTCTAGGCTAGCACGAAGATACTGGAACTTTTTCAAGTTACTTAGCTCTTGCTCGTTGTCCACCACCGTCTTAAACATCGCGATGAAGATTGGCCAGTCGACCTCCGAGTTGATGTGCTGAGCGACCCTTCTCCAGCGAATTGATGAGGCATGCTGGTCGAGTTCGCGCTGATCACCTTCTGCTGCGCTGCTAGCTCGCGATTTAGTTTTGCATCGATCTGCATGAAAACGTTCGCGAACTCGGACCGCGCGTCACCGTCGAGCACCGTTAGATCGAGCCTTTCCAAGTTGCTCTGTGCAGCATTGAACTCGGAGCTCATTGCTTCGTCGTGCTTTAATCGAGCCCGCAGGTCAGCTTCGTCAAACTGAAGGATGGACTCCTCCGTTAAGAATTTGTTCATCTCGACGAGCTGCCGCTGGATAGACCTTGTTTTGGCCCTGTAAAAGTCCACATCACTAGGCGCAGCCGTCAGAGCATGAACAATATCATGATTTTCAGCCATGTTCAACGCCACAAGATCAGGGCTTATACACAAAAAAAAAGCACTATAAGACGGTTTGCAAGGGGAACAATACAACACCCTGTATGCGCCGGCAAGCCGCAAAAACTAAGCGACGACAAACAAACGGTTTCTATTTCGCTCTGCCTTTGCCTCAACTTCTGAGGGCTTTGCACTGTGCTTGCACTAATACACGCGCAATAAAACCGTTTCTTGGTGGAGCTCTTTCACTCAGTTATGAGACCGATTTTGTCTGTATATAAACACATATATGTAGAGCTATATGGAGACGAACTTTGCACCCAAATGCCGGCAATGCACAATGTCACTGAATATCACTGCAGTACGTTTGCATGTATTCGTTGTGTTTGTTTTATGTGTTTGGCACCGATTTTTTGCACAAACAGCTTGATTGAATAATAAATTGCCCGAACGATATCGACAATTTAATTATTAAATCACGGTACAGGCTCCAGATCACGTCGGGGTCACCAAAATGTTAGAGGTGGATATCGACTATATCACCTCTGATCCAATATTTAAATTAATAAAGCAGTAAATTAGTTTTTAGTAAATGTGATACTTTATTTCTTGTTGGTGATCTTGTTGGAGCTGCACTGACTGTCTTCATCGTAGCGGCCCCGCTGCAGCGGCCGAAAGCTCTGACCTCAAGTAAGAGTGCAAGCAGATAAATCAGCGCGCGAGCTTTAGCGGGTAGAGAGCTTATGGAGGCAGATAACACACAAATCAAAACAAACAAACAATGGTGCTCGATGGCATTTACTTTAATTTAATTTACGTCGTTCTGCTCCGAACACGCGTAAACAGAGAGTTGTATTTTTTTGTGCTTTAGTATTATATTATCTAGGGAGTGGAAGGCAATCATGAACAATACCACTGATCCTTGTGGAATGCCGTTGTGTAATTTATATAAATTAGTTAAGGTATTATTAACTCTAACACGGATGGATAGCTTGGTCATGAAAGCCTTCACTAGGCTAAGACCTTCTGTCTTAGGACCTACCCCCCACCGGGAAAGTTGCTCCAGTACAGTGTGCACACCAACGCGATCAAAAGCTCTTTCAAAATCAGTATCCAGGATGGTTACATGATTTTTGGTGGAAAGAGCATCTGACGCGTAATGATGGATATGCAATAGTGAGTCCATGGTACTGTGTTGTTGTTTGAATGCAGTTTGGTTGGGGCTGATAAGTTTATTTTTGGTAAGAATTTTTTCCAGTGTTTTGCTCAAGCAAGAAAGTAGGGATATGGGACCGAAGGATGATAATTCGTGGGAAGGTTTGTTTGGCTTAAGGATTGGGATTATTATGGCCGTTCTCCATGTATGCGGATAGCTACCTGCATCTAACATTTTGTTGTAAATTTCTAGCAATCTTTGCTTTCCTTCTATTGGCAAGTTTCGAAGCATAGGGTATGAGATGCGGTCATAACCAGGAGATTTAGATACTTAGCATCTGCGGAAATGTGATTGGGCGAGTATGCTAGAGAGAGGAAGTTTTCTTTATTAACTTTATACACATTAGAAAAGTTTTCATCGCTGGAACAATTGGACCACATAGCTCCAAAAGCATTGCCAATGTCAACCGAATTTTGTAGCTCAACATTATTATCTCTGATGGATTTAAGAGGCCCTGGGAAGATTCCGACTAATTTGTTGATATCCGCCCATAATTTTTTTGTTGTGGAAAGTGGGTTAATGTTAGAAGTAAAATTGCTAAAAGAATCTCGTTTAGCTCTAATAGCTTCTCTTTTAAACAGGGCTCTCGCTTTTTTGTAGGCTACTAAATTTGAGGAGTTTCGAAAGGTTTTATAGTTATGCCAGAGAGTCTGCTTTTGTTTTCTTAGATCTTGGAGACTTGGGCTAAACCAAACAGGGTTTCTTATCTGTTTTTTAGGACTGCTTTGTGGAATGGCTACGTTGGCTGCTGTTTTTATGCTTTTCGTAATTCTGGCAACGAAGAGGTTCAAGTCGTTGGTCGACGGGAGCTGGAAGTCTTTTTTATAAACAGATTGGAAGATATTCCAGTTGGCGTAGTCAGTTTTGAACCTAATTATAGGTGGGAGCTTTTTAGGTTTTAAATGAGTCAGAAGGTTAATAGTAATAGGAAAATGATCGCTCCCATGTACATTTTGGGAAATGGACCATTTGCTGTATGGTACTAGCGATACGGAAGTCATACTCAGATCAATGTTTTTAAAAGAGTTTTGAGTTGAATGGTGGGTGGCAGAGCCGTCATTTAAAATAGCTAAGTTTGTTCTGACTATGAGGTCTTCAACTTGATAACCTTTGGGATTGCGAGAGCTGGACCCCCAAAGAGGACTCCAAGCGTTGAAGTCCCCGACATAGACTATAGGCTTATGAGCTGACTCTACAATATTTATTAAATCTGAGGCTATTAGTCTTTGGGGTATATAGGAATTAAATATTATAATGTTAGGGTGGGATAAAAGCTCAATGCCCATGGAGCAAGTGGAAGAGGTTATGTTGAGAGTTTTGTGTGGGATGTTTTGACGTATAAGTATACCAACGCCATGCTTCGCATGAAGATTGGGAGAGTTATTGAAAAAATAACCAATAAATGGTTTGGGAGTTGCAACATGAGTATTATTAGATTTGAGATTACTCTCTTGTAGGCATATAATATCCGGTTTTGTTTGTTTAATTAATAATAATAGATCAATGTAATTGTTGAAATATCCGTTTATATTCCATTGCAGAATTGTAAGGGTCATTATTTGGAAGGCGTAAAGTGGATATTATATGCAGTGGAAAAAGTTTATTTCTAATTACGTATCAGAGCCATCCATAGACTCTTCTTATATGGTGTTATATTATTTTTGAGTTAAATTTGTGGAGGTAGTTGGGAAGTTTGTGTTAGAAAATTTGTTAATTTTGTTAGTTTGGGGTTGTTTTAAATATTCAGTGGTTTTAGGCGAACAGCCCAGAGTAGCATAGTCGAAATCGACTGATACGTTTTTGTTATTTTCGTGTGGTTTTTGCTGATAAGACAGCAGCGTAGAGGTGTTTGATGATGTTGTTGTTGTTGTTCCTTCATTTGTGACAGTAGTTGTCTTATCTTTGCTTAGTTTGTTGTGATTTGGGCTTGAGTTGTGGTTTTTGTTGTTTTTTTGATCAGATGTTTTTTCGTTTCTATTGTGTCCAGCTATCGTTACTGCAGCGTAGGAAGAAGGGTTGGATTGCTTTGTTGTTGTTGCATTGAAGAGTAACTTACCTTCGCGCATTGTACATTTTTTTGTTGTCTTGATTTTCAGAATTTCTTTTTGCTGCTGATATTTGGGGCATTGGCGAGAGGAGGATGGGTGATCTTCTGAGCAGTTGACGCATTTCGTTTGTGTGCAGTTATCAGGCGAATGGGGAGGTAAAGCGCAATTACCACAAAGTGGTTCATTCTTGCAGTGTTTAGCTGTATGGCCAAGCAGCTGGCAAGTTTTACACCTCATTGGGTTTGGTATATACTCCCGTACTTTTACCGAATGCCATGCAATGTCCATTTTGCTGGGAAGATTGTATAAATCAAATGTAACCAGGATGACTCCGGAGGGTTTAATGCCAGTGTCCGTGGTTTTGGTGAATTTGAATATATCAATGACTTTTTGGGATCGCAGTTCTTCTATAATATCTTCGTTGGAAACGTCGGAGAGGTACGGAGCGTATATTGTGCCTTTGCTTGGTTTAGAGTTTCATGCATTTTGCATGTGATGTCGCAAATGCCCGGTAGAGAAGGTGAGTTGATGAATTTTTCAGCCTCGGTTTGATTTTTAACCAGCATCAGCAGGTTGCCGTCTCGCAAGTTATTGATGGAGGAGATGTTTTTAGATATTAGTTGTAGAGCGTTGTACACGGCAATACAGGAGAAATCTGAGATTTTTTTTTCATTGTTTTTTGATGCGATTACAATCAGAGCTGCAAACCCATGAAAAACCGGCCAGGGTTCGGTTCGGGTTCCAAACCCTATGTTGAAAATTCGCAGAGGTTCCATAGCCGGGTTCTGAATATTTTGGAACCTCAGGTTCGGTTCCAAACCCGGGTTCGTGGAGTAAAATAAATGAAAAGATAAAGAGCATCCATGTTTTATACAATTAAATAATTCTATTTTACTGCATTCGTTGCATTTCAAAGGCATTTAAATTTAACTCAATTCAAACCATGTTTAAAACAAATAAAAATAATAATAAAAATGTTTAATAATATAAAAAGTTTTTTATTGAGCCTATCCCATTTTCCTAGCCCAGCCGTGGTTTAGTCCACTTGGACCAGTCCATTAACTGGTCTCTGCAGCCTTGGTCTAGTCCACTTGGGCCAGCCCATGGACTGGTCTCCGCAGCCTAGTCACGGACTAGTCAACGTTGATGCAATGCCTGCCGACACATCAACCCCAGTGACATGCAATGCAAAAATGGTATTGGATTTTACATGGGGTCGGGCTAGTCTGCGGGTCAGTGCTGGACCGGACGGGCTAGTCAGATAGCTAGGCGTGGGCTAGTCCGCAGATTCGCTGGGATGCTAACGGGAACACAAAGAAGACACATTGCGTTGTCAAAGTATACATATTGAACAAAAAGTGTGCATAAATATACGTACATTATGTATGTATTACAAGTGTATGTATGTTCATACGTGTACTTCTTCTTCGCCCAAGTGTCCCACAAACACTCACTCCCACCCACCCTATCAATTTTTCACATCATGAGCCATAAATGACGACATCAGATCGGGTACAAATTTCATATTTATATTTTCTTGGACCGAACCCTTAAATAAAAACGGAACCGGTTCGGTTCACGGTTCCGAGACATTTCTTGGGTTCGGTTCAGGGTTCGGTTCGACATAGCAAAGAACCCGCAGAGAACCGGTTCCACGGGGTTCGGTTCCAGACCGGTTTGCAGCTCTGATTACAATGTATTTCGGGTTTTCGAGGGTTATTGTTGGGAGTTGAGGGAAGGTCAAGTCGATTTTTTGTCTCTTTTTTTTCGTCTGATGAAATAAGCTTTAGTTATAAGAGCTAAAACACAACTGCACTCACGAAAGAATGTATGAAAGCAAATAATGATAGACTACGTGGGTCGCGAAAGAAATACACCGATTAGACTCTGCTGATACGAAAACTGACGTCTGCCCGCAACGAGAGCTAGTCGAAGACTGTGTCAATAAATTAAACAAAGATAATGATAGAAATAAGCAATTAGAAATACTAATATTTAACCTTCAACATTTTACTGAATATATAGAGGATATCGAATTAGGCATGCAGCTAACAAGATAAGGGATCTTTAATCCGAAACTATTAAAGCAAGATTACCTGAAACACATCGATTCAGAGGAGTTATTAAATATCAAAACATCGACTTGGTTAAAATCAGACATTTTCGAAATACTAATAATTTCCCACATCCCACGAGATATCAGAAATATTCCTATACTTAAAATTGTCCCATATCCAAATGAAGAAAATAACATTCTTACTGACCTATCACAAAAGAATTATTACATTCTAGACAACGAGGTAAACGAAAAAGAATCAAAACGAAAAATAAACGACGAATGTATATAAGGAATAGTCAAACAAATAGAAACAAAATGTCCATACACAAAAACACACCAAAATGATCAAATAAGTTATAAATAGAACCAAATATATTGTTAACTTGGAAATTACCAAAACCATATTAAAACAAGATTGCCTAAACCAAGAAATAAAAGTAGAGGGCAACGCTTTAATAAAAATACATACTTGGACTGTACAATTAAACGAATCCTTGATATTTAACTCAAACCAGAAATTGCACAAAGCGTGTACATACAAAAATACAATAACGTAACAAAAATTAAACCTTTGTCTTCTTTGCAAACCAAAGAAATCGTAATAGAAAATACACGATTAAATAATGTATTACATGTAAGCTCAATAATTCTGTTTATCATAACCATAATAGGAATTGTTCGGGCCAGCCGCTAATCAGCAGGCCTAATTTAAGATACATATGTACATATTTAGAAGGTTATATTTATTTAGAGCATAAGGCACTGTAAACAGCAACGTTCGGCAGCGCTGCTGCGCTCTCCCTCTGTAAAGGGCGCTCTGCAGCAGCCGCTTCGGCTCCAGCTTGGTTTAGCCGACGGTGCCAATGCTAGTAGCACGCTAACCTCTCTGCGCATTGGTTGCATTTGATCTCGATTTCACATATTTAACTGGCCGCCAGCCGCCAGCATAAATAAACGCTATTCTATTCGAACAATTCGCGTATTATTTTGGACAAAAAATAGGTGCCAAAAAAGCTTGGCATCTCCACCATTGGTGACCCACTCGTCACCCAATTGGATTTCGAAAAGCTGCGCCAAATGGATGAGTACGACCTGAAAGGAATGTTGGAATCACTGACGGAGCTGAAATCTAATTTTATTGTGGCACACACCAGTTTGGAGGAAGTGGATTTCGAATCAATGTCCAGTGAAACACCTGTGCAACTCGATTCAACTCTATTGGCATTGAGGACGGCTCTTCCGCGGGAGTTGGGCAAGCGTTCTCAGCCCGCGCATTGTTCGACGTTTCGCATGAATCCAAAGGAATCCCAATCTCTGGTATACATGGCAAATCGTTCGCGCCTGCCAAAACTGTAGCTGCCTAAGTTCAGTGGAGAATATACAGAGTGGACCAGTTTCTACTCTATGTTCACAGCGGTCATCGATAATGGAGCGGAGCTTACTTCTATCGAGAAGCTACAGCACTTGCGGTCCTGTTTGAGCGGAGTGGCCCTGGACACTATCAGTTCATTGGAGATGACCGAGGATAACTATCTCACAGCGTTAGACATTCTAAAATCCAGATTTGCTAACAAACGTCTCATTTTATAGGCACACATCAGAGCGATATTTGGGCTGACTCGTGGCGATTCGTCAGTGGGCAAGATGCGGGCGTTTGTGGATGCCGGCACCTCACATCTTTGCGCATTGCAAGCGCTGGGATCGAAGGAAGAAATTGCATACGCTATAATCGTCTATGCAATTTGACGGAATTTGGATAGAACAACTCAACTCAAACAAAATGGGAAGAAGTCTCGTCGAATCAAGGCCTTCCATCCTGGGAGAAATTGTCCACATTTCTGGATAACAGATGTCGCACTCTTGAGGGAATTCAACACGCCATGCAGGGGCAAGATGGACAGGTTGGCAAGGCTGAGAAAACCGTGAGTACGAAATATAGAAAGGCTTTCGTGGCATCGAGCGCTCCCGCTACGGTTTCTTGTGCGTTGTGTGATGGCTCGAGCCATACAATTGCAAATTGCGAGCGCTTTAAGGGTCTATCGCCGGATGAGCGCCACAAGAAATCAAGGAGGCTAGGCTTATGCGTGAATTGCCTAAGAAAGGGCCATCACGTGAAAGATTGTAGATCTGGTCCCTGCCGTACCTGCCGATTGAAGCACCACTCCCTTTTGCATTTCGGTCGTTCATCAGAGACCATTCAATTTGGTTCCCCGAATGAAGCCTCGCAAGCACAGCCAAGTCATACCGCCATTGTTGCGTCGTCACCCCCATTGCCGCAATCCCTCATATCCCAAAGTCCGCCTGATGCTGTGCTCTTAGCCACTGCCGTCGTTCTCGTCAAAAACAGCTCTGGACTTTAGTTCCTTGTCGTGCCATACTAGATTCAGGATCTCAGCTTCATCTCATCACATCAAGGTTCGCCCATCAGCTTCAGCTTAGGAGAACTCAATCGTCTGCACTTGTCTCTGGGCTCGGCGATACCAGCGTGGCTACTGAGGGATCCACCGTGAATATTTGTATGCATTCTCGCACAGCTGACTATGCAACTACGCTTACTGCTCTTATAGCTCCTACTATCACCGATTGTCAACCAAGTCTGTCAGTCAATGTAGCTGACTGGAATATTCCATCAAATGTTCAGCTTGCTGATCCTGCTTCTATCAACCCTCAGCGAGTGGATCCCCTCAATGGTGCTAGTATTTTCTATGATCTCCTCTACGTAGGGCAAATCAAACTCAGCGATGGTCTGCCTCTTCTGCAGAAGACCCGGCTGGGGTGGATCGTATCTGGCGGTGGACAAAGGATAGCACGCTCTGCGCTCTTGGCAACGCACAATTCTAAAGATTCGGAACCTAACATGGATGCAAGGTTGGATAAAACTATTCGTATGTTTTGGGAGGTCGAGACTTGTGCGGAAGCCGCTTTGAATACGAAGGAAGAATTAGATTGTGAAGCGCATTTCGTAGACCACTTCTCACGTTTGCCATCAGGGGAGTATTCAGTTCGTCTCCCGTTAAAGGATAATGGCGATCGCTTAGGGGAACCTTACATTCGGGCGTCGATTCATCAATTTGGAGCGAAAGTTGGATCGTGATACTACAATTAAAGAGCGGTACTCTGCCTTTATGAGGGAGTATTTTTAGTTGAAGCATATGTCCCCAGTCAACCCTGATTCTCGTAGTCTCTGCAGATATTTCTTGCCTCACCACTGTGTTTTAAAGTAGGATAATACGACGACAAAGCTTCGTGTCGTTTTCGATGGTTCGGCAGCTACATCAACTGGATGTTCCCTAAATGATGCGATGATGGCAGGCCCTGTTATTCAGCCTACATTGTTCAGCATCCTAATTCGGTTTCGCACATATCAAGTCGCTCTCACTGGGGACATTTGTAAAATGTACCGCTGCGTGCGGGTGTCTTCACCTGACAATTACTTTCAGTGCATTCTATGGCAAGATTCTGTCCAGTCCGAAGTTCAGGTCTACACATTAGACACCGTCACATATGGCACTAGAGCTGCATCGTTTTTAGCCGTTCGCGCAATGCACCAGCTGGCCATTGACGAGGGTAAGTCCTACCCTCTTGGCTCAGCTGCTCTGCAACAGGATTTTTACGTGGATGATCTCATCACAGGCGGTAGCTCTGTCGCTGAGGTCATGGAAAAGATGCAGCAAACCTCCGCCATACTGTCTTGCGGTAATTTTAAGCTTAGGAAATGGTGCTCTAGCCATCAGGAAGTACTTGAAGGAACGCCTAAAGAAGACAGAGAGAAGTACTTAAGGTTTCATGATAGAAGTGACATAACGAAGACTCTTGGCTTACCGCGCTGGACACAAATTCGAAGCCCTCCAAGCGATCGGTTTTGTCTACGATTGCTCGTTTCTACGACCCTCTTGGATTGATAAATCCCGTTATAGTCAATCTTCCTTCAGCAGCTTTGGAGAGAAATTTTGGATTGGGATGAAAGCTTACCCTCAGCGTTGCAATTATCTTGGATGGACTTGAGAAACAGTTTGTCAACTATCCCGCGAATATCATTTCCTCGCGTTGTTCATTCTTCTGCTACCTTAATCGAACTTCACGGATTTTGTGCTCAAAGTCTCGAGTGTCGCCACTAAAAACCTTATCGATTCCCAAACTGGAATTATGTGAAGCTCATTTGCTTGCGAAATTAATTAATAATTTGAAGAATATTGGAAGTTTTACAGGTCGGTTTTATTGCTGGTCAGATTCATCGACAGCATTATCTTGGATACGGGATGAGCCAGCCAAATTTCAAGTCTTCGTGGCAAATCGAGTGGCAGCAATTCAGGAGCTGACGGCAGGCATGGAATGGCGCTATGTCCCCACATCATTAAATTCTGCTGACGTTCTCTCTAGAGGCTCGCTTCCCCACCAACTTATCCAGTCAGAGCTGTGGTTTCACGGTCCATCGTTCTTGGTAGGCTCCAAGGAAGAGTGGCCTGTACCTCCTGTTCCTAAAGCAGCAACGGCAGAGCTTCGCAAGCGTTCTGGACTCACCATTTCAGACATTCGGCAGGGAACGCATTTTCTAATTCGACACATTCAGGTGGCTAACTTGTGAAGGGATATAAAGGAAATTCGAGGCAATGGTCAAGTCAGGAAATCCAGTTCAATCAGCTCACTCTCTCCGTTCATCGATCAGTATGGATTACTCAGAGTTGGAGGTCGTCTTGGAAACTCATCCCTGGGATTTGATGCTCAGCACCCGTTTATTCTGCCAAAGGGACATCCCATAACTTGTGCGCTGATAAGATATTATCGCGAAAGGAACCTTCATGCTGGCCCTCGCGCACTACTTGCCAAAATTCGACTGGAATATTGGCCCATTGGCGGAATCAAGGCAGTATCACAAATAGTAGTCAGGCAGTGTGTGAGATGCTTCAGGACTAGGCCGCGCATGGTTCAGCACATCATGGGAGATCTGCCTAAGGAGCGATTGGAGGGATCTCGACCCTTTGAAGTCACTGGAGTGGATTACTGTGGGCCCTTTATCTACAGATCAGAAATCCGCACGAGGCCACCCATCAAGTGCCACATCAGTGGAGCTCGTAAAGGACCTGACCACCGCTTCTTTTCTAGGCGCCTTAAAGCGTTTCACTTCCACGCGAGGAAGGCCAAGTCAAATTTGGTCCGACAATGCGACAAACTTCGTTGGCGCCAAGAACGAGCTTTTGGAGCTCAAAAAACTTGTTATGAGCGACTCGCATATGAAGGAGGTCCATGAATACTGCTTGGCAGACTCGATCGACTGGCGCTTCATCCCACCACGCTCTCGGCACTTTGGCGGATTGTGGGAAGCGGCCGTGAAGACAGCAAAGCATCACCTGTACCGCTCGGTTGGGCCCTCTATGCTTGACTTCGACAAGCTGCGCACTCTGATCTGCCATATCACGGCAATTGTTAATTCTCGCCCTTTGCTCTCGCTTTCAGAAAATCCTGTTGATTTCGATGTCCTGACTCCTGCTCATCTGCTTTTAAGCGGTCCCCACGAGACAATCCTCGAGCCTGATCTAACGAAGCTCAATTACAATCGTTTGGATGGCTGACAACGGGTCACTCAACTGCAGCAGATATTCTGGAGCCGCTGGCTCGAAGAGTATCTAACTCTTTTGCAAGAGCGGTCGAAATGGCGGACTCCCACGCAAAATCTTTGCGTAAACGACCTTGTGCTGATTAAGGACGAAAATCTTCCTCCAATGCGTTGGCCACTGGCTAGAGTGGTCGAGGTCGTCAAGGGCAAGGATGGAGTGTGCCGCGTCGCTGATTTGAACCATCAGAAGGGCCGTTACCCGGCTATGTATACTGCCCCTCAAGGAGTCTGTTGAAAGACTGGCTTCCAACGGGGGGAGTATGTTCGGGCCAGCCGCTAATCAGCAGGCCTAATTTAAGATACATATGTACATATTTAGAACATAGAGCATAAGGCACTGTAAATAGCAACGTTCGGCAGCGCTGCTGCGCTCTCCCTCTGTAAAGGGCGCTCTGCAGCAGCCGTTTCGGCTCCAGCTTGGTTTAGCCGACGGTGCCAATGCTAGTACTAGTACAATGCACCCGAACTCCCGAACTATATCCAAGGATAATCGCCTGAGGACAGGCTTAAATCAAACAAAAGAGGAGTGACATATCTATAGTCCATGCTCCGCATACCCTTAGCTATATCTGTTACCCTACGCCCACATACTGTAAACAATCCAACACCCTCAGCTTCGATCTCATAAACAATCCCACGCTCGAAGCGGACCACTTGTAGCCGATAGCCGGCAATGTAAACAAGCTAGGAGCCTAACATAAAACAATAGATTCCGCGATCCAGCCGCACTAGAATCACGCCACCCTCCAGAGATCAATTACTAATCGATTCCCAAGAATCTCGCCATCCTAGCTCACCAACCAGAATCGGTCATAAAACCGAGGAGGCCCACATTCTCAGCCACCCTCAAGTAATGCAACACCGATCATACGCAACGGAAGCCTTTCATCAAATCCGCTTTTCCCACATATCGATCCAGCCGCCCTTCCACATATCGATCGAGGCACGTACGCCATCGCCGAAGCCGAAGCCAACGCCTCGAATCCCAATCCGAGCATCGTAATATCCCAATCCGAGCATCGTAATATAAATAGTCCACATCTAAGAATGGACTTCAGTTCTGTTCAAGACAAACGTCAACCGAGACACCGTCGGAGAATTCACCCAATGTTAATTCCGTTTAAGACATCAGACTATAGTCATCGTCGGGGAAATAACTAACTATTGTACACTCAGTTTAACAAAAGAAATAAATCTATTTAAAAACCTAAACTCACGTGTCGCATATCTAACTATATATAGGTAATTATCAATGCACCACAACACGTCTGTTCTTGTGACTTGGTTCTTTGCTAATAATTCTAACGAAACCTTGCAATAGCCCTTAAGCCTTACCAACATAAAGCTCAAAGATCGAATGATGCTTGGAGCTTTAACTATATAATCGGGTGATATTTGTGAGCTTTAACGGTTTACTCGTATGATCTTCAGCTAAATTGAGTGTAACTTCGACCAAGCTTCGATCTATGCGCTCTTTATGTTGCTCTCTTAGCAGTGCATCGCAAAGGCGTTTCGCTTAAATGCATGAGCAATGCAGCGACTCTCTTTCTTACAGCTTACGATTCACTTTCGAAGTTTAATTATAGCTCGGCGCCTTTATTCTTTATCGAAATAGAACTTGATCCATCAGTGATGCTCTCTAACATTTATCTACATTCGGCTCCTACATGGCGTGGCCGTAGATAAAAAGTGCATAATCTATTTTTGATTTTAGGATTGCTTTAGTTATATTTAAAAGTGTGTGTGTGTTACAATTTTTTTATTTTATTTATTTGATGTCAGGAAAGGCTTGCAAAGCCAAGTCCGGCATGAGATCTTATATCGTGCTAGCTGCCAGAGCCATCGACTACATAGTTAATTATATAATATATGTATAAGTTTTAAAGCTATGATATGTACAGATATATATTATGTTTTAGATTTGATTAAGTTTAGATTTCGTGGTATACATTTGTTTCTTTTAGATATTCTATTATTAGTTTGATGTTTTCTTTGGATGGGTTACTTAGATATTGGGTGATATTTATATTTTTAAATATTTTTTGTTTAATTTGGGTAGTTGCAGGGCATAGGTTGAGGATGTGTTCCATGGTTGCTGGAGTATGTGACTGGCAGATCGGGCAGTTTCGTGACGCTGTCGGATCCAGGTAGTGTTTGTGCGTAAGTTTTGTGTGACCCAGTCGGAGTCTGGTGAATTTTATTTCGTCGAGTCGCTTTGTTTGTTGTTGTATTAAATTTGAGTAATGGGATGTGTGTGTGTTGTTGGTGTTAATGTTTCTGTACCAAGTGTTGCATTTGCAGACAAGGTTTTTTGTGTTTTGGGCTAGTTGTTCTTTTAAAAATCTGTTAATGTCTGTAGTATTAAGGTTTTCGGTGTAAATTAGTGGCATTTTTAAGGCTGATTTTGCTGTTTTGTCTGCAAGTTCATTTCCTTTGATGTTACTGTGTCCTGGTGTCCAAAGAATTGATATTTTTGGATTGTGTGCTATGAGGATTGATCGGATGGTGGCTGGGTATGTGTTGTTGTTGCTTGTGTTGGCTATTGCCTCGATTGCACCAAGGGAGTCTGAGCAGATTACAAACTTGCCCCTTATTTTTGCTGTTAATTTTGCTGCTTCAAGTATGCTTATAATTTCGGCTGTTTGTATTGAAGAGTATGTTGGTAGACTTCCGTATTTTAATATGTCTGTTTCTGAGGTGACTGCGAACGTTGTAATCGAGTTTTGTTGGGATCCGTCGGTGTAAATAAATTTGTGGTTATTTAGTTTGTGTTTTAGTTCGTAAAATAGTTTTTGGTATATATCGGGTGGTGTGTTATTTTTTTTGTGGATGTGCAATGATGTGTCTATTAAGTTTTTTGGTAACTGCCATGGTGGTTTTAGTTTGAGGTTTTTTTGGGGATGGTAGGGTATGTTATAATATTGGCATACTTTTATTGCACGCTGTATTGTTGAGGTCCATTTTTTTTTGTAAGTTTTCGCTTTTATGAATTTATGTATTGGGATGTCTTTGGAATGTATTAGAGATTTAAAGAGTTTTGCTGTTAAGTGATCTCGTTTCTGTTCTATTGTTGGTGTGTTGGTTTCGTACAATAGGTTATAGATCGGTGTGGTGTGAAACGCTCCTAGTGTAGTCCGGATTGCTGAGTTAAAAGTGGTTTTTAATTTGTTTAGGTTGTTTTTTGCTGTGTGTCCGTAAATGTGTAGTCCGTAGTCGATTTTCGATATTAATAATGCTCTTGTTACATTAAGGAGAGTGTGGGTGTTGCAGTTGAAACGTGGGCTGGCTAGACATTTTATAATGTTTAATTTGTTTGAGAGTGCTGGGATGAGGGCGTTAATGTGTGAGTTCCAGTTATATTTATTGTTGATCCACAGTCCGAGTATTTTGAGTGATGTTGTGTTGGTTATGTTGGTGCTATTGTGGCCGGTAACTACACAGGTGCAGTTCCGCTTTCTGCATATGTGTAAATGTTGACATTTTGTTGGTGAGAGGGATGCTCCTGAGTAGATGCACCAATTTTCTATGTCTGTGAAGAGTGATTGCAGGTTGAAATTTGTATTTTTGATTTTGCTTAGGTTTAGGATTAAAAAGAAATCATCTGCGTATGCGCTGAAGTTAATTTCCTTGTGAAGTGCGATAGTATTGGTCAACTTATTGAATGCTATAAGGAATAGGACTACAGATATAGGAGAGCCCTGTGGTATTCCGTTTTCAAGAGGATGTATGTCCGATGTGTTTTTTCCTGTTTTTACTGTGATTTTTCTGGTTTTCATAAAGTTTTTGATGTATTTAATTATTTTTTCCCCGCATTTCCATTCCAGAAGTTGATCTATTATTGAGTGTGTACCTACTCGATCAAATGCTCTTGCAAAGTCAAGAGAGATGAGTGAGATATGTTTATTTGCGTTGAGCGACTTCGTGATAAGATGGTCTACGTAAAGTAGAATATCTGAAGTCGATTTTCCTTTCTTGAATCCAAATTGGTTTGGGTGTAGAAGTTTATTATGGGTTAGAAACCACCACAATCTTTTAGCAATGATTTTATCTAGCACTTTTCCAATGCAGCAGTTTAGCGAGATGGGTCTGTAGGAAGAGATATCTGTTTTGTCCTTTTTTGGTTTCAATATGGGTATGACGAGACTTGTTTTGAATGACTGTGGTATGTATGTAGTTGTCGAAGATTTGGTTGAAAAGATTTATAATTCGAGCTTGAATTATTGGGTTGCTGTTTTTTATCATGGGGTAGGAGATTCTGTTGAGTCCTGGTGTTGAGCCTTTTAGAGATTGTAAAGCTATGTAAAATTCTGTTTTTGTAATTAATTTTTCAATTTCTTCTGCTGATTTGGATATGGTGTAGTTTATGACTGTGTCTTTGTATTTGTGAGTTTGGAAGTTAGTGCTGAAGTTGTAGTCTTTGGAGAGATCAGACCAGTGTTTTGCAAGAGTGTTGGCTACCTCCTTTGGGTTAGTTATGTTGTTGGATGGATTTGTTAGGCAATGAATCTGTTGTATTGGATTAAGACCACAGAGTCTGCGTATGTTGGCCCAGATTGTATTTGTTGGTGTGTTAGTTTGAATGGTGGATGTAAAGGTGTTTGTTGCTTCTTTTTTTCTTATTTTTATTTCTATTTTTAAGATGGCATTAGCTTTTCTATAGTTGATGATGTTTGTTTGTGTTATGTCTCTGTTTAGAGTTTTCCATGCCTTTCTTTTGTTTTGATGGAGTATTTGTAGCGTTTTGTTCCACCAAGGGACCCCTTGTGTATGTGTGTTAGGTGTTGTTTGTGGGATGCTATGGTGGGCACTTTGTATTAAAATTTTGTTGATTGTAGCGGCTTCCTTGTTGATGTTGGTACTTGGGGGGTGTGCGGTGTTGATGAGGGTGTTTAGGTTTTGGAATTTTTCCCAGTTTGCTTCTTTTATTTTGAAGTGAGGTTTGTCGTAGTTGTTGTGGGGATCAGTAGGGAAAAGGGAGGTGAGGATTGGGAAGTGGTCGCTTCCGCAAAGGTCGTCAAAGATGTTCCAGCTTGCGAAGGGTATCAAGGAGGGGGAGCAGAAGGTTAGGTCGATGTGTGTGAAAGTGTTGTGTGTGGTGAAGTGTGTGGGAGATTTGTAATTCAAAAGTGTGAGCTGTGATTGCTCTATAAATTTGGCTATAGTTTTTCCTCTTCTGTTAGGAATCGGGGATCCCCAATTGGGATGCCATCCATTGAGATCACCTGTTACTAATATTGTGTTGTTGTTGCTGTTTATAATGTTGTTGAGGTTGTTTCGTGAGATGGTTTTGTTGGGTGATATATATATTGAGTAGATTGTAAAATTTTGTTTAGATTTGATTTCAGCAGCTATTATTTCAAAGTCATCATTTGTATTTCTCTGTGTATGTTGTATTGATGTGTGGATTAAAAGTGCTACTTCACCAAATCTGTTCGACGCGATGTTTGAGATTAATTTGTAATTAATTGGTATGGGTAGGTGGTTTGTGTATTGTATGTGTGTTTCTTGGAGGGATATAATGTGTGGGGAATGTTTTTTAATTATGATAAGTAGTTGGTTGTAGTTGTTTACATAACCTTTTATGTTCTATTGTATTACTTTTATTGTCATATGTAATTTATGTTGTTGGTTGTGGTTGGGGGTGTTTTAATAGATTATAGATTTATGTTGTTTAATTTTTGTTTGAATTGTTTTGTAAGTGTTGTGCTGGGGTTGTTTTGCATGTTGTCCTTAGCTTTTAGTGGTTTGATTAGTGTGTTGGTTTTTTCTTTGTTATGGCTACGAAGTATTCGGTCTGATGCGGTTGAGCTGTGTTGACTGGATTCGCTGTTGGTTTGTGTGTCCATTAAAATGTCGTCTATGTCGTAGGTTATGGGTGTCCTGTGTGGTTTTTTTGAGGTCCCGGGAGTATTTAGTTCGGCATTGGAAGGATGTTGTGGTGTTTTTTCGGTTGTCTTGATGGTGATGGCTGTTTTTTTTGGTTCGTTTGTTTCTTTGTTGGTTGCAAGATTGTTAGGCTGTGGGTTGGTCAGTGTGTGGGCAAATGTTGATTGGTTAATTGGATGGGTGATGCGGTTGTTATATATTGTGAGTGCTGTTTTATGGTCGACTTTTTCTAAGATTTTAATAGTTGTTAGTTCATATTGTTTTTTGTAGGTTGGGCATGTACGGTCTGTGGATTTGTGGCTGTTATTGCAGTTGATGCAGTTGAGTTCTACGTCGCATGCTTCTTCCGGATATGTGTGTGATTTTGAGCACTTGTTGCATGTGGGTTCTTCTTGTTTGCAAGCGGGTGTTGGGTGTCCGAATCGAAGACATTTTTTGCAGCGTAGAGGTTGTGGTATGTATGGTATTACCCGTACTACTTCATAGCCGATCATTATTTTATCGGGGAGATTAGGGGTAGCGAACGTCAAGGTTATTTGCCCGGTTATAGTTTCTACATTGTTTATAAACCTTTTCCATTTGTATACTTCAATAACTTTTTGGGATTTTAGCTCGTTTAGTATTTCGCTTTCTGAAATGCTAATGAGTTCTCTTGATTTGATTAGGCCTTTTGAGGAGTTTAATGTCTTATGTTCACTTGCGGTAACACCCAGATCTCCGATTTTAGTTATTTTGAATAGTTTTGTAGCTTGAAGGGAATTTTTTGTTTGTATTAATAATGTACCGGCTCTTGTTTTTTTGCATGTTTCAACTGCACCTCCGCAGATGTAGTCAATAGATTTTTTTATTATAAATGGGTTTACATTTTCAAATGATTGTTTGTCACTTCTGTTAATTATCATAAATTTTTGATCATTAAGGGAGTTAGCGTTTTTTGTAAATAGTTTGTTTTTGTCGGGGGGGATCATCTTAACTCACGGGGGCGAGCCCCTGGTTTTCGTTGTACGGGAACTATTCGTATTTTTGTTTGTGTAAATTCTTTTGTGTCTTCTTTGTGCACTTATTTGTTTGTCACCGAATTGCGGTTTGCTGATAAGCGTTTGCTGCTGTGGGTGTTTGTTAAGCGCTGTGTAGTTACACGTCTTTGCTATTGAGCTTTGGATTGCAACTGTGTGTTACAATTTAGTTGAGGGCTTGATAGGCATTTAGGGCTGGTTGAATTTGTTTTATGTGTGAGTCCCATCTGTATTTATTTTTTATTGTTAATCGGGTAACTGTTGCACGATATGTTGCAGGTGCAGTTCTCCTTTCGGTAAATGATGAGGTGTTTGCATTTTTGTAAGGATAGTGATGCTCCTGAATATGAGCACCATCCATGAATGTTAGAGAAGAGGTTGTCTAGGTTGTCTGTTTGGTTTTTTTTTTTTTGTTGGCTATTGAGGGGAATAATTTGGAAAAAATCGTCGGCGTAAGCGCTGAATTGTATTTCTTTTTGCAGGCTGATGATGTGTGAGAGTTTGTTGTAGGCAATTAAGAAAAGAATGACCGATATTGGTGATCCTTAGGGGATACCATTGTAGAGTGGATATGGGCAGCTTATTATATTTTTAACTTTTGTTCTTATTTTTCTGTTAGACATAAAGTTTTTAACGCAGTTTGTTATTTTTGGTCCAACTTTCCGGGTGTTTAGCTGGTCAATTATGTGCAAGGGCAATAACGTTTGTGTGCTTTTTGGATCTCAGCGACCTGGTTATTAGGTGGTCTGCGAGGAGCAGACCGTCTTCAACCGATTTGCCGTGCTTTAATCCTGATTAGTTGGGATGGATAAAGTTAGTTTGTGTTACAAATCTCCATAGGCGTTTGGCTATTATTTTTTCTAATGTTTTGGATAGGCAGCAGTTTAATGAGATTGGTTTATAGTTGGCTATTATTGTTTTATCTAATTTGGGCTTTAGTATGGGGATGACTACAAGGATTTTGTAGGATTGCGGGATGAAGTTGTTGAAAATATTATTAAATAGGTTTGTGATTCTTATTTTAAGTACGTAGGAGGTGTTTTTGATCATAGGGTGCGATACTTGATTAAAGACAGGAGTTGTTCCTTTAAGGTAGTGTAATGCAGATAGTAGTTCAATTTGTGTAATATCTGATTCTATTGTTTGTGCTGTCAGACAGGGTATAAAGGTAGTTGTTGAGTTTGAGTATTTGCTTGCAGTAAATTTTTGGTTAAAGTTTTCGTCTTTGGAGTGGTCTGACCAGTGTTGAGCAAAAAGATGAGCTTTTTTTTTTTTTTTTCTGTCGTGAGCAAGTTGTTTTTTGTATCTGTGATACGATGTATGGTTTTAGTGGGGTTAAGTCCGCAGAGACGTCGGATGTTTGCCCAGATTTTGTCTGAGTGGGTATTGGGGTCGATTGTAGACGTGAAGTTTGTCATAGCTTTAGTTTTTGATGATTTTAGCCCTCTTCGGAAAAGTGCGTTAGCTCCTTTATATTTGAGGAGATTTTCGATGCTGTTGAAGCGTTTGAAGTTCTGCCAGGTCTTAGATTATTTGCCCTAAGCTTGGTCAGGGTCTTATTCCACCAGTGGGTGTTTTTTCTGAAGCGATATGGGGTTGTCTGTGGTATACTATGGTGTGCGGCTTGTAGAATTATTTTGTTTATGGCTGCGGCTTCTTTATTGATGTTCGTGCTTTTGGGTATAAGTTGACTTAAATCATTCATTAATTTTGTGAATAGGGGCCAATCTGCTTCTTTTATTTTGAAAAGGGTTGAGAAAAGTTTGCTGTTTGTGATTGTGGGAACAAGGATATTAGGATTGGGAAATGATCGCTTCCATGGAGGTCATCGACTATTTTCCAGTTAGTGAAGGGGGTGAGTTGGGGAGAGCATAACGAAAGCTCTATGTGGGTGAATGTGTAGTGAGTGGAAAAGTGAGTTGGGGAGCCGTCGTTGATTATAATGAGGTTAGCGGTTTGGAGTGTTTCGAGTGTTTCTTGGTGTCGAGATTGGTTTGATTGGGAATGTTGTATGGATTTGTGGATAATGTAGATACTGTGTTGGAATAAATATGGTAATTTACTGGGACGGAGAAGAGGTATTTGTGTTGAAATGGTGAGTTTCTTGGAGACATATGATTTGTGGAGAGTATGTTTGTGTATCCTCTAATGTTCCATTGTAGTATTTTAAGCATTTTTTTAGTGTTAAGTTTAAGTGTTTAAAATTGAGTATTTGATTTTGTTTTGAGTTTGAGATAAACCCTATACTTAGGGTTTAAATAGATTCGCTGTCGCTGTGTCGGTTGTTGTGTGGGCGTTTGGTTTTTTTTTTGTTTTGGTGGGCTTAAAGTTAGTAGATAGTGGATTAGACTTATCTTTAGAACCAATTCTTAGTTTTAGATCTTCGATGGGCTGCGATGTATGAGATTTGTTTTCCGTGGTGGAGATGTTACCGTCTGTTTCCATGTCTTCCGTTACGATATGTTGTTGTTGATGTTTTTTTTGTAGCTGTGCTGTTTCTTTTGATCGTGCTGTGGTTGGTTTAGAAGTAGATGAGGAGTTTCTTAGTTACTGCGTGGCGCTGGTTTATGTGAGTGTGCCTGGGGAATCGGATGATCTGTGTGTTGATGCATGTGTTGTTGTTGTAAGTGATGTTGATTGTGGAACTGTTTTAGCGTAGGTGTTTTTCAACTACTGATTGTGTCGATTGTGTGGTATATATCTAGCGCAGTTTTGTGATCTACTTCTTCGTTGATTTTTATTGCAGTTACTTCCTGTTGCTTAATGAATGTAGGGCATTTTCGGTCGAGAGGGCTATGTTGGTAGTCAGCTTCAGAGTTATTTTTGCAGTTTAAGCAGTTCCTCATGTTTTTGCAAAGTTCTCCTTCGTTTGTGTGCTTTTCTTCTGAGCAGTTTTTGCTGAACTCTTACAGACAGTGATAGGGTGACCAACCCGAAGACAATTTTTGCATCGAAGGTAATTTTTTTCGGGTAATTTGTGTGTTGTGAATGTTATTATAATAAATCCCGTTTTTGTGAGTGTGTTGCCTTTTTGGTTTGTGTTGTTCGTCTGCTTTTTCAGAATTTTTCGTACTTCAGTTACGTTCTACGCTTTTAGTTCTTGTAGGATTTCGTTCTCAGTTATGTAACGTAGTACATAGCAGTATATAACGCCTTTAGTAAAGTTTAGCGTTTTGTGTTCTGTTGCGGTAATATCTATGTCTGTCATTTTGGTAAGTCTGAGTAGTTTTTACGCTTGCAATTTAGTTTTAGTTTTGATAAGGAGTGAGCCGTCTCTTGGTTTTTTTTATGCATTTGCTTATATCGGGTGGCTTGTGTATGGTTATTGTTTTTGGGCTCAATTGTTTTGTTGTGTGTTTGGTTTTGTTTTTTTTTTTTTTTTCTCTTTTGTTTTTGATACTTGTTTGTCGCGCGTTTGCTGGTGAGCTTTTGCGTTTGCGTAGCGGTTTTTTTATACAATTGCAGCAGGTCTTATATCTAGAGAGGTTGAAGTGATACTGTTTTAGCTACTGTATTTTGGCTATTTTCTCCGGGTTCGCTTTTTAATTTTGTGTTTATCCAGGTTTATTGGACGTCGTGGCCCACTTGTCAGGCTGTATTGCAACAACGCCACGAACTTTGTTGGTGCAGCTCGCATGCTCAAGGAGCGTATGGAAGGCTTGTATGACAAGGACGAGGTCCTCAAGGCTTATGCTGCGGCTCACCGTTTTTCGGTGGAGTTCATCCCGCCCCGAGCCCCGCACATTGGCGGCCTGTGAGAGTAGGCGGTGAAGTCCGAAAAAACATTTGCTGATCAGGGCCATGGGCAGCGCAGTGCTCAAAGAGGACGAGCTGCATACAGCTCGAGGCTGTGCTGAATTCCAGGCCACTGGTGGTCGACAGCGGCAGTCTCAACGAAGTGGAGGTGCTAACTCCCGCACATCTACTCGTCGGCAGAATGCAAGCTTCGCTGCCACCCTAACCATAGCTGCCCAGACCAGACAGCAGCCTGTCGTATCTGCAACGATGGCAGCTCGTGTCTGCCATCAAGCAAAGGTTTTGGAGAGACTGGTCTAGAGACTATCTTCTCACCCTTCAACAGCGAGGGAAATGGTTCCCAAGAAGTCGCCAATCTGGAGCCAGGCAAAGTGGTGGCAATCCACGAAGACAACGTGAAACCACAAATGTGGCGAATAAGAATAGTGGAGGAGGCAATCCCAGGAGCGGACGGGAAGGTTCGCGTGGCCGTTGTGAGGACTAAGGCCATCGATTGGCGCCTATTCTAATGGATTGAAGCCTATATATAGGCTGTCTTCGCGGCCGATGTTAAGGCAAATACGTTGCCTGTAGGATTAGGCTGAAATGTTATGTTGAAAGTTTATACATTTAGTGTCTCTTATACGAACGAAGCGCATGCTGGCAGCAGCCTAGAATAAAAAACATAGAATTTGAAGTCGAAACAGCGCCCAAGGTTTTTCTGCCGGTCTCTCCGGATCCCGTGTCCCCATAAATTCAAATTAACTGTGCTTAACGGCACAAACTGTGTTTAGTGCAGCATTAGATTTGTACCAAGCAGTTAGGTTGCGGGAAATATTTTGGTAACTGCAAAATCAGTCAGGGCGGGTAGCTTCTTGGGGTCCGTCGGCCAGTAAGTTGGCGTGCAAAGAAAGACGTGGTTGAGCCTGTTATTTACTTTTACTAGTGAGTTGTAAAGCTGCTTTCCTTTTGGAGTCACAAGGCGAGATCCGCAGTGTGTGTGCTTGGCATTATAATGAGTTAAAAAATTCCATAAATTGGTCGGTGAATGGAGGTGAGCAGTAGACGGCAGCTATTGCGATTTGGTTGCAACTATCAAGATGTATTTTTAAAGATGAGTATTTTTGATAGCTTCTGGTGAACTTTTTGTGTTAGTGGTGCTTCAGCCGGCTCCTAATTAGAATTGATTAGAATCAAAATACCAGTCACACCGAGTGCCATACCATCGGAATGATTGGTTCTGTAGAATGTGTATCCGCGTATTGTAAAACTATATTTGTTTTTAAGGTTTGTTTCGCAAAGTAGCATAACGTCGATGTCATTATCGAGTAGGTGTTGAGCTAACTCAAGTTATGCTGTGAAACGCCATTAGCATTCCACGTAGATATACGTAGCGAAGACATTGATTATTTTGATACAAGCATTTGTATCAAAAGATTTTGATTTCGCCTTAAGTCTTGCATAGTTCTGCGCATACAAGGCTCTGCTGCAGCGTACAAATCATTGCTTCGCACTTCTTTTGTTGCTACTCCTGAGGCTTGTTATCTTTTGCCGTGTTACACATGCTTTGCTTGTGTGTGTGGTGCAGTAACGGCAGGAGCCGCCAGTCCTGCTCTTAGGACGCTTGCATTGGTCGCGTTTTTAGATTCGGTTACGGGATCAAAGGAGGACCTGGCTGTAGACGACGCTGCTTTTCGACGAAGTTTAGTTAGGCTGTGCGTTTTGCGTGCGTTCTTTGTTCACGCGCTGATGTAAACGTGCTTGTTTCACGCGTGTGATTGCCGCCGCAGTTGCTGAACTTTTTCTTGCTGAAGTCATCTTTGCTTGCTGGGCAGCGGGACGAGTCATGAAGATCGGCCACACCTTGCGTGGCCGTATTCTTGGCAGTTCATGCATTGATTGGGCGGTGCATTAGAAACTGAAGCACTTAGATGGGATGCACTTCATATATTTTAGTTGTTTGCGTCTCAGGCTCAAGTTAAACTTTGAAGAGTGGTTGTGTCTGTTTGTTCTGGTTTATAATATATAATATAATATTTTTAAAGCAGAATCCTTTCTCATGTAGCGCCTGGAGTATTTCATTTGGCGTGACATTGGACCCTATGCCTTTCAGTACAGCTTGCAGGCCCTTGCTGATTTTAAGTTGGTACGTGTAAAAGTTTTTCTTGCTTTCATTTAAGTACCTCGACATATCTTAAAAGTTATATTTTTCTTTGAACTTTAATCTCATGGATGTTACCCTTCATTAGGTGAATGATACGGAAATTGTCTTGACCGATGAGCTCAACATCTTTGGCAACAAAAGCGCTGAAGCTTTTCTCTCATATAAATATAGGAGCTGGCTTTGGCTTTTTCTTGTTGTCAGCGTTGTCTGCTGAGATTTCAAATCAGTTGGTGTTGTTGGAAGTTTTGCCGGACTTGCCACGAGTGATTTTAGATTTATTTTGGGGGGTTTTTGGGGGCTCAATTTTCGCTTAAGGCCTGTCTCCAGCACCGCGAAATTTTACTGACAGGAATCTGCTCTTTATTTCGGTTGTGCGGAACTTAAGTGAAATAGTGTGACCAAGAACATAAAAAAAGGTTGGTCACTCTCATGAATTAGCTGTGTTTTGTAAACACCGCCAATTTTGAAAATGAAACTAAAATTAAAAAAAGGAAGAAAAGTAATTCTGACGATGAAGTGATTGTGTTGGTAGCGGCACATATTGTTGTAAGAAAAAGTACAGCAAAGTCGGAGGCGCCAAAATGTCAAAATTATCAAAATGCTTATTTTCCGTGATCCGCCAAAAACATGGTCTTGCCTCAACTGCTTTTATTAAAGCAATATTTTCCTTATTTAAAAAATTTTAATATCTCTTTTTGGTTTTGCGCACATATTTTGCCTCCACCTCTCACTTGTACTTCAGTAATAATGTGCACATATATTTTCCTGGCACCCTCATCAGCTGTTCTCACAGTCCACATTCGTGTGGATATCGATGCTATCGATAAAAATTCGTGGATTCCGTTTACGTTGCTGGATACTGGCTCCAGGAAAACACAAACGAAAAATTACTGGCCCAGTTTTTTTTATATGAAGTTTGGCAGTAATTTTTCGTTTCCGCGGTGCTGGATACCCAGCTTTAATCTCAATGTAGCGATCTATGCCTGTCTGTATAGCCGGCTTTACTTTTGCGTTGTCTGCGGAGGGTTTTGCTGACGGTGCAGCAGTCGTTGCGTTTGTACAATGGGCAAGTATATAAGTATATAATGCAGTAGCTATTTTGGCGGTCGTTTGAGAAAAACCAGACAGCGAGCGTGATCGATTTCTGTCGGGCGAGGAAGGGGAGATAAAGTGAAAAAAGCATAGTGGAGATGACGGATGTTGACCCATCTTCTTCTAAATTCCGTCAACCAACTAAATTTCAGAAATAGCAGGGATCCAACTCAGGATCGCAGATTTTTTATCATGTGCGTGGAGAAATTGGTTAACGGAAAAAAGATATCAAAGTCCAGAACAAAAGAGGAGGAGAAGACTCAAACTAGAGCTAGAGCACCGACAAGGAGAATAAACGATGAGGAAAAGAGGGTGAGCTGGCCTCTTTACTAAGTTTTAGCGATGTTTCGGTAGTGAACGTAGAATACGAAAAATTCATATATGAAGTATAATAAATACATTATTAACCTACGTCTCGCTTTGTTGATTGGGGTGCAAGCCACTTTCACCGCGTACACCCATTTCCCCCCTAACCCTCCTAGTAGATTCACAGTAGATACCGCTGGGTGCCAGTGGATCCTCTTAATCCCTTCAATCCGCTTCCGCGTCCCGTATTTGACTACTCCCTTTGGTTTTCTTTCGCTTTCGCTTCAGGGTGCCCCTGCTCCTCTTACGTATTACAGGAACGTGCCACGATCGTCTCCAGTCACCCAAAACACGCTCAGATGTAGTATCCCGCCTTCCCCACCTATAGTTGTCCCTTTGCCTAGTGCCGCGATGCCGCCTAGTGAACACACGACGGTCAGTCCGCTACAATGTATATGCTATTCTGGGCCATATCTGCAGTCTTGGCAGAAATAAAAATATTCTGTTGGACCCTGGTCAAACTGAGATCTGTACCTCGGCTAGGGAACTACCTTACAAACTTCAGGGAACTGTCGCTGTAGAAGCCCAATTCATTGTAAAATCCCACACGGCAACAATTAGGACCTAGGATGACAAGCCAATCTACTCAAAGATGTACCCTTTCCCTGTAGGAGCCACTAACTTCGTCTACGACGAAGGGAAAAGCCTATTGCGGGACAAAATTATTCGGCCAACCAGGTCTCCGTACAACAATCCCAAATCTGTTGTTGAAAATAAAGGCACTCATGATTCGGGTTCAAGCAAGAAACGGCTAGTCATAGACTGCCGCAAACTGTACTTAAAAACCATACCCGACAACCACCCGATGTCTTGGATCTCCATTATACTTTCAAATCTGTGGAAGTCAAAATAGTTTACTACCCTTGACCTAAAGTCAGGCTAGCACCAAATCACGTAAACTGAACGCGATCGTGAAAAGACGTCATTTTTGGTAAACGGAATAAATATGAAATTTGCTGGTTGCCATTTCTCCTTAGTAATGCATCTAGACTTTTCAACGGGTCACTGACGACGTACGGCGGAAGCACATCGGTAATATATGTTGCGTGACGTTGATGATGTCATTGTGTTTTCAAGGAGGGAGTCAGATCATGTCAGGGACATTGACACCGTGCACAACGTCCTCCACGACTCAAACATGAGGGTGTCAAAGGAGAATTCAAATGTTTCAAGGGACAAATGGAATTCCTTGGTTTTGTTCTGTCAACAAAGGGCACAATAACAAGCCCCGATAAGACTAAGGCTATTCATGAGTTCAGACAACCTTCTACACAGTTTGCGGGAAGATCATTCTTTCATCCTGCCAGCTACTACAGGTGCTTCATAATAAACTTCGCCCAGATAGCAAGGCCTATTTCCAGCATCTTAAAAGAAGAAAACGGTAAAATCAGCAAGCAGCGCTCGAAGATTATTCTCATACAGTTCGACGAGGTACAAAAGCAAACCTTTGATAAACTTAGTAATATTTTGGCGTCGGAAGACGTTATTCTCCACTACCCAGACTTTAACCAGCCATTTGACCTAACCACTGACGCCTCAGCCAGTGCAATGGGGGCAGTTCTGTCGCAAGGCAATAGACCCATAACCATGATTTCTAGGACTCTGAAGGACAGGGAGCTAAGCTGTGCGACCAATGAAAGGGAAGTTGGCCATAGTTTGGGCCTTAGATTCGCTTCGTCACTACCTATATGAAGAGCCATTAATATCTACACAGACCATCAGCCATTGATATATGCAGTCTCGGATAGAAATCCCAATTAAAAAAAAACGTTGGAAAGCGAGAATTGATGAGTGTGGTGCGAGAGTCTTATACAAACCAGGCGGGGACATGTAGGGACCATGTAGCGGATGCGCTGTCGAGGCAAGATATTAATGCCTTAGAGAGCCAGAGTCGATCCGACGCAGCTACAATTCCTAGTGAGGCTTCACTTATAATAATTGAGGCCACTGACAAACCAGTGAACTGCTTTTGGAATCAAATAATCCGGGAAGAGGCAGACAACCCCTCGAAGCAGCTTCACATTCTCTTCATTGAAAAAACCAGTCACAAAATTGACTTCGTCAGTCGGGACACACTTCTTGCATCCATCAAAGAGGTGGTAAAGCTTGGGGTCGTTAACAGCATCTATTGCACTCTAAAAATATTGTCGTGCGTGCAGACTGTCCATGTAAAGGCCTTCTCAAACACAAAATTTCTGTATTGTAAGACCCTGGTGATGGACATTACAAACGACTGGGAACGAAGGGAAATAAGAACAACCAAACGCAATGGGTTGCACAGGGCAGCCCAAGAAAGCGTAAAGCAGGTGCTGCGCTATTAATATTTTCCAAAAATTTTAAAAATCGCAGCAGAAGTGGTAACTAACTGCAACTATGTCAAAAAGCTATTATAATAGTCACCCTAGAAGGCAAGAACTAGTGGTGATGCCGATACCGGCAAGAGTAGGCGAGTTTATTCATATCGACATATTCTCCACTGCAGGGATGTACTTCCTTACCGAGTTTGACAAAATTTCAAATGTTGAAATAACGCAATAGGTCGCTTCGCGCACATTGACAGACATTAAAATACCAATTTTGCAACTGGTAAACATCTTTCCAGCTATTAGAACTATCCACTGTGACAAAAAAGTAGCCACCAATTCTGAGACCATTCGGTCCTTACTGAAAAACCAATTCAACATCGATGTAGCAAATGCCCCACCGTTGCACAGAACATCAAAACCCTTTCACAGCACTTTGTTGGAAAACGCCAGGATGGTACGGTCATGCTGGTTCTAGCGACCATCGAATACAACCATACCATCCATTCTGTCACAAACAAGAAACCCTTGCATGTGGTCCACGCAAGTTGCGACCTTGAGAAGAAATAATGTTGGAACTGGCAAAGGCTTGATAAAACTTGATAAAACGAACCCAACCAGACAAAATAGGACCTTAGTAAAAATAACCAGGAGGTTAGGAAACAAGCTAACTCCCCTCTGCGCTGAGTAAAGAGTAGAAACAAATTTAGGGACCGCCGTTTTTAGTAAAGGGAGAGTGGTCCACAAAGACAATTTGAGGTAGATAAGGAATTGTATTTAAGAAAATGGTTTTGTAGCGTTAAGTTTAGGTTCTCAAGGATAATTCATAGTAAAAGTAGGAGTAACTACATGACATAGTTAATAGGTGCTGTGCCTGTCATTCCTTATAGGTTTTCCGTTCGATATCTCTACATCCTAACAATCACACTGTAGATACAGATACAGATTTTAGTGTCATATTTGGACGTCAAATTTGAAATCATCACTCTTTTTCTGATGCGAATGTCCATCCAAAGACAGAACCTGCAAGTACGTTTTCGAGCTGCCGAAATTACAAGCAAAATATTTTTCAGAAGATTTATTGAGACACAAAATTTATTTGCTGAGTGTTGCTTATTGACGCGAAGAACTAATACCCTATAGACAATTAATATAATTTGATGTCATGGTCTATCTTTAGACCTCTTGACCCCCGCCACGCGAAATCAACTCTCACTAGCCTACACTTGTGCCATCGGTTAACCATCGTGGTGCGGTGTATGATTCAATTCAACGCACCCACCGGTGCCACAGTGCATGGTACATCTTCATCATCCTTGCCCTCGAGCAGGTGATCCACCTCAGCTGCAACTAGCCCACTTGGCATAGCCCGCAACTGTTCATGAGCATACTTATACGTTTTCTTACTAGATAAAGATTTTAACACATAACGGTCACCATCAAGCACTTCAATTATCAAAAATGGTCCTTTGAACTTAGGATCCAACTTCGTTTGGTGACGTTCTTCACACTTGAGCAAGACATGGTCGCCTACGCCAAATCTCACAATTTTGGCCTTATCACTATCTTATCTCTGTTTATCGGACTAAGCATTACTTATCATGCTTTGTTCTAAAACATTCTACATCTACTTTTTCTTCTTCCACTAAGGGTATCATACCCAAAGGTCTTGCCTCCTTTCCAATTAACATCTCCAACGGACTGGCCTTAGTGACTCGATTCGTTGTACAATTTAAAGCCAACTCAACATCTTTTACTGCATCTTGCCAAGATCGTTTACTTGTCTCTACAGCCGTTTACATTGCTTTTATGGTACTCATAACGTGCTCTACCTGACCGGTCGCGCGACTATCGCTAGTTGCTATCAAAGGAAAATCAATCTTTTGCGTAGAGCAAAACTGTTGGAAGTCATTATTTGTAAAACTACGACCCTGATCAGCAATTATACGATTGGGAACACCGAATAAAGATATGGCAGATTTTTCTGCCTCTATACAACTATCAGTATCAAGACTAAGAGTGTGATGAAGATACACGAATTTAGTGAAAGCATCGATCTGCACTATCACGTATTCCTTACGGTCACTCTTGCCACTCAGCTTTCCGCTAATATCAATTTGTATCGTATGCCATGGTATGTCGATCTTTGGTATGGAATGCAATTCTATTTGTGCTTTGCCTGTGGCAGGTTTCGTCAATTTGCATGTGATGCAATTTTCCACAAACTTTCCCACATACTTTGACATATTCTCAAATCAATACTGAGTATACACCTTATCTTATGTTTTTTTCCCAGCCCAGATGCATTATAGCTTCGTGTACGTGATTGATGACTGAGTACCTGAACGCCCTGGGTATTACAGGCAAGCACCTGGTTCCATTTCTTTATATTTTCTTGAACAGCATACCCGCTTGAAGCTCATATGTCTTTGCAATCTCATCCTGCAATTCATTATTTTGCATTTTTAAAACTACTTCAGCTAACTCTTGATCTTGTTGCTGTTCTGCTGGGAGCAAATTATTCGTTATTTCCGCTAGTTCCACGCGCAATTCCTTATTCTTTACCACATTTGAATGTCTATCATCCGGTAAGGGGTTGCGTGAAAGACAGTCTACATGTGCCATATGATTCCCTTTCCTATACTCAACACTGAAATCAATTGATTGCAAATATGCCCACCAGCGATGTACCCTAGGCGATAACTCAATATTATGTCGACTAGCTTTCAGAGAATTGCAGTCAGTGTATACAACAAAAGGACGGCCATGCAGGTAATGGCGGAAGTGTTTTACAGCATTAAACACGGCTAGCGTTTCCAACTCATATGAGTGGTATTTTGATGTTAGTGTAGTGCATTTGCTATAGTGCATTTGCTATAATACTCGATAACCCTCGATTTGCCATTTACCTTATGTATTAATATGGCACCATACCCTATCAAACTAGCATTGGAACTAGCATGTTACTCAACAGGATACTGTGGATCATAGATTATCAGAACGGAGTCAGACACTAGTGTTGATATGATTTCTGTCGTACCTGTTCGTGTTTTGGTTCCCATTTAAACTGGTTGTTCTTAGAGGTCAGTAAATACAATGGCTTCATTTGCTCGGAGAATCGTGGAACAAATTGCCGAAAGTAAGAAGACAAACCTTTAAACTGTCTTAATTGAGTTACTGACTATGGTGGTGGCAAAGCTTCCAAAGCTTCTATCTTACGCGGATTCGGCCTTAGTTCGCCATTTTCAACTTTGTACCCCAGATATTCAACACTTGGTTTCATAAATGTGCATTTGGCTATATTAAATGAGAATCCGGCCTCAATCAGAACATTTTCAAGTCGATCATACGCCTCCTCCCTCGTGCCGGCCACAACTAAACGTCAACGATATACACACATATGAATAGGCCAGTTCACCTAAACCTCTTGTTATCGCTCGTTGAAACACAGAAGATTAATTTTTTAAACCAAATGGCATGGAAAGAAACTTGTACTGACTGACTGCAGTGCGTTCTATCGAGTCAGAATGTATGAGTACCTGTTAAAACCCGCTTGCCATGTCCAAAGTCGAAAAGAATTTGCTGCCACGCAGTCTGTTGATCTGGTCAGATATCAAAGGCAGAAGGTACTTATCCGCAATCGTATTAGCATTCAGTTCTCTATAATCCACACATAGTCGATCATCACCGTTTTTCTTCTTTACTAGCAGCATTGGACTCGCAAATGGAGAGCAGCCCGGACGAATGACACCACTCTCTAGAAGCTCTTGAATTTTGCCTCTCACCAACGTTTTCTCTTCTGAGCTAAGCCTATACGGACGCCTCATTACGGTTTCATTCACATCCATCAAACGAATTTCTAGCTCCCCAGTTGTCACTCGACTATTTGTGATGCCCTTTATAAACCTGTGTGCATATGGCTCCAATATTTTGACTAGTTTAACCTTGTCTGACTCACACAATTCTGGATCATTATTTATAAGCTTTGTGTTGACAGTATTGATCTTATATATATATCTCGAATTTGTTGGCATTTATCTAAACACCAAAACCCTGACTTAAAATTTCACGGCCAACTAACACGTCATACTTCAAACACTCATCCATTACTACATGAAAAAGGATTTCTAAAGAGTATTCACAAATTTTGACAGTTGATAGGATTTGCAACGTACATGATATTGAATTTTCGTCAATGTCTCTCAAAACTACCTTATTATTAAAACAAGATTCTCCCGGCGGGCCGAGTGGATTTCCTTTACAGGTTGGGGAATGGGAAAAATTTTGTAAGGCGGCAGCTAAGGGGAGGAAGCAGCTGTGATGCCGTCGTGATAACAACACACTAACACCTTTATTTCACTTTCTCCAGTATATATCAATACTTAACCTTCTTAGGCACGTTGTTACAACTTTTTCTATTACAAATTCAATGTCCCTTCGTTTTCTTTCTTCCTACTATCCAAAGTCCAGCCGATCGAGGTGGACTCAAACTATCGATAAGCTTGGTCCAGGGCTCTAAGGGCGCTAACTTCGAATTTTCGTTACATTGCCCCCCTCTTAGAGTCGAGTGTCCTGGCCGACTTATTCGTAGACTGGTCCGTTGTAGGCAGCGAGGCGGTTGACGTGTATCGTCTTGGTGGTTCGTTTTCCGGAAAGACGCATTTCGTAGACTAGGTCGGAATGACTGCGAATCACCGTGGCTAGTCCGATTGGAGTTTTGGACAATGCCCTACTTTTCTGACAGGAGTGAATAGCTATACGAGATCGCCTGGTTCGAATTGTACGACATGGGAGCGAAGATCATATCGGATATTTTTCTGTTCTGCTGCGGCCTTCAGGTGTTCCCTTACGATACGATGCTCATCTTGCAAGTGAGATTTTAGCTTATCCACGAAGGCCGGGTAGGTTTCCACGACGGGCGTTGGCTGGCCATACAGCAGCTCGCAAGGCAAGCGGATTTCCCTCCCGAAGGTTAATTTCGCCGGAGGTATTTCCGACTGCACTGCAGACGTGACCGTGAGCACTCAATTTTCCAACTACAAACGAGAAAATAGATGCCAGTAAGCTTTCACGTCGGGGCTCTCAGCCAAAATTGAACTCTTCGGTGGCCTCTCTCCATGCGCAACCCATTCGTAGACTACTGCTAGGTCAGGGTCTTTCTTCTGGTGCTCATCTAAAGGCTCTGGTACTACCCCTAAGTAAAGTACTCGGCCAGCCTGTTCTTCCACTTCCTCGCATACGCGACAATTGCTGCAGTCGGCGAAATAGCTTGTCCGCATTACCGTGGAGTTTCCCACGGCGGTGCCGAATTTCAATGTCGTACTGCTGGTGGACCGAGCTACCGCTAGTAGTTCTCTTCGGGTTACGCAATAATTGCGTTCTGCCGGGCTGAAAGTCTTGATATAATATTCGATGACTTCTTGACCGTTCTGGATCTGACTTAGCACGGCGCCCACTCCATGGTCCGAAGCGTCGGTGTCCAACACGAAAAGGTCGCTTAGCTTGGGAAAGGCTAGAATCGGGGCTGTCGTCAACTTAATCTTCAGTGTGGCGAAAGACCGGTCCGTTTCCGTAGTCCAAGCGATTGTCGAGAAGTCGGGGATGAATTTACGGTAGTATGAGCATAGACCGACGAATGAGCGTACGTCCTTTCGGCTCTGGGGTCGGAGCCAATCAGTGACCTTAGCTATCTTCGACGGGCAAGTCCGCAAGCCTTGACTACCCACGACATGTCCCAGAAAATTTACCTCGCTTTTGAAAAAGTGGCACTCTCAGTCTTAATTCCGCTGATATAAGCCGTTCAAAAATCCTTTCCAAATGCTCTAGGTGCTCTTCCGCCGTACGGGAATGAACGATAATGTCATCCAAATATACCAGCGTCGACCTCCAGGTTGGGCCAGCGAACAACCCGTCCATAAGCCTCTCGAACGTTGCCGAGGCGTAAGTCAACCCGAATGGCATTACATTAAACTCGAACAATCGAGCCCCGCAGGTGAAGGCAGTCTTGGGCCTAGAGAGCTTGTCCATCTCCATCTGCCAGTAGCCGCCAATTGGAACTGTGAAGGGTAGCCAGAACATCCTCTGGTCTCGGCAAGGGGTATGAGGGTGTTGGAGGGGCGTACCACTCCGTTTGCGCGCATCTCCGCTAACAGGCCTTCCACTTCTTCCTTCTTCGCTAGCGCCAACCGTCGGAGTGGCTGCTTGAGGGGTCGGGATTGACCCGTGTCTATGAAATGATGCGTTATGTTGGTTCTGACCGTTTCGTCGTCGTTTTTGGCAAAGGCCTTGCGATAACGATGAAAAATCTTCTCGAGCGGCGCCCGTGCTACATGCTCAACGTAACTTAGCATGGAATTCTAATCTATGGAGTCCTCCCTTGCATCCGCCTTTCCACACCCTTCATTTGCCGCTTCCGGCTTGCCCAACACAGTAAGTGGTGGCAAGCTCCATTCTTAGTCGTTGCAATTAACAATTTGTACCACCAGGCTGCTATTGGTATCCTCTTCGATGGTGCTACCCGTGGCCATGCCCGATGGTAGGTCCCGATGGCACCGTACCCCAGGCGACCCCAAGTCGACTCCTAGGAGACTGGGCGGTTGCCGATCCGAACAGTTGCAGAGACGCGTTGCGTTGTAGCAAAGGTCTCGGATGTAGGTCCGCGTAGCACCACCTGACAAGCGGTGGTTTGCAGTGCTTCTCTTACGTCCCGCTTGTTGAACAGGGATACGGAGGCACCCGTAACTGCTACCATCCGCACCGGGCGTTCCTAAAAAAGAAGTACACAATGTAAGCTTTTGTTATACGGTGTGTCAATGGAGTACGTAGCTGACGGCTCATCGCTGGGGATCCCGCGGTGGGCACGCCTGACTTGGCGGACGTCTTCCGTTTTGTCCTCAGGTGGAAGAGCCGGCTTTCTGAAGAGCGACGCAGGTCCTCTATCCGTCCTGAGTTCGGTGTTGTTCTTATATGTAGACGGTGCAGACTGACTTCATTTAGTTTCCCGAAGCGACTTCTTCCTGTGGCCTGGGCGCCGGGCCTGCTGCAGCCTCCGGACACCGATGGCGAGGTGTGGCGGTTTATTCTTGGCCACAAGGGGCGTCGGCCACATAAAAGATGGGCCGGCCGGCGTTACGCACCCCCAGGCACCGCTCAGCATCGCTCCACTGTTGATTTTCCGCCACCATTTCCAGAATGCGGATCAAGACGTTGAGCCGTCGTACGAAGGCAGCGTCACTTTTTCCAGTTTATATCAATACTTAACCTTCTTAGGCACGTTGTTACTTTTTCTATTACAAATTCAATGTCCTTCGTTTTCTTTCTTCCTACTGTCTAAAGTCCAGCCGATCGAGGTGGACCCAAACTATCGATAAGTCTGGTCCAGGGCTCTAAGGGCGCCAAATTCGAATTTTCGTTACATTATTGATTCTCTTTCCTGCGAACTTTTCAGCCAGCTTTTCTTTCAATAATGAACACTGCACCAGAGCCAAAAAAAAATGGAACAGGCTCACCATACTGATACAGGGTTCCCTTTGGCTCCACCACGGCACAGACATCAACTCGCCTCTCGTATGTACCGCTCTTGCTCGATGCTGAGGGTTGCCGCATTTAAAAAATGTCACCGCAGCTCGTTCTTTGCCCTGTGTCGCGTTGCCATGCGTCTGACTTCCCTTGAACGCGTTCCACTCTCCAGTTTTCCTGTTGCGGCACTCCGCCATTTGCCAACTTTGCCACAAAAATGGCAGTGTAGCCTCGACTTTAATTCGTCGTTCCGCTTTCCAAACGCATACGCTCGCAAAGGCTGCTCCAAGTCACTGCGTGTTCCGATATTGGTAGTGAATAGCAAGCACTGCAGTCGGTTGTCTATTTTGGATGTGTGCGCTATTTTCAAATTAGAATAATTGTCCATAGAGTATTCAAGGTGCAAGCCCTTCGCTGCCGCCCACGACGCCCGTTGCTATTCAGCCCAAGTGCTGACCCGGCGCCTCTTGAGTGGTTCCTGGTGACGGCCGGCATCCGCACGATTGGTCGCGCAGTTAACTCTCGTTAACTACTCCACCCTTGAAGACTTGACCGTCATCGGTCAAGCTCATGTTCTTCAGCATTTTTTGAATCGCGATGGTGTTTCCCTTCTGCTGCCTGCATCGCAACCACCGGAGAACGCCGATTAGAACCGCGCACACGGCCACACCTATGACAGTATACAGTATGGGACCGATCGTAAGGTTTGTATGAACCTCGGCCAGTTGCTGCAGATTTTCCTTATTCAACTTGTGGAGGTACGACAGGCTCCGCAGAGTTTGCGGCTGGTGACGTTCATCTTTGCGGAAATCGCCAAGCCTGGGATCCTCTTCGGTGCATTATTCATATTGGTGTACTCTGTACTGTTGATGAGAGCGACCCGGTCAAAAATCACTAGTTATGTTCCCGCAATGCTACGCTCGGGACCATTATCGGTGGCCACGGTGGCGATGGCATCGTTGATTATTACAATACCCTCGTCCACCTCCAAGATCGGGGGCTGATTGTTCAAAATTCTATTTTTGGGTAGAAGGTTCACACATATGTGGGAATTGTCATTTCTGATTACTTTTAGCACTTTTTCACGGTCTCAGTGAGGGCATTGATTTGTGTTTGAGTTCTCGAGTTGATAGTTATCTGTCTTAAATCAAATCTTACTCAACCTGTCTCGTTTGCTGTAAGTCATCAAAGTCCAGAGTCCCTGCGATGACTTTTAGCGCTGACCCAAGGATGTTCAGTCCCCTCGCATACCTGTGGTGAATTTCCAGTGCCCCAGTCAATGTCAGTAGGTGTTTTGTATTTGTCTCTAATATCTTTTTCATATGTGTCTGTGGAAAAATGTTCGTTAATTCTATTGTCTCCTGAATATACTGTTCATATTCCGTTAAGTTTGTCACATGTATTATATAAAAGGTTAAGTTCCATATTGCTGTCCGTCCGTCAATTATAGGGATATAGTCTGCGTGTGAATAGTCCGTCAGTTTTTAATCAGTCAAAGTTGTTAGCGGTAAGATTGCTAGGATGTAGAGATATCGAAAGGGATGCCTATAAGAAACGAGAGGCACAACACCTATTGTATTATGTCATACGGTTGTTCTTACTTTTACTATTAATTGTCCTTGAGGACTAGAACTTAACACTACAAAACCCTTTATCTTAAGGTAGATAAGAAATTGTGATTATCTACCTCAGGTTGTCTTTGTGGACCACCCTCCCTTTAATAAGAACGGTGGTATCTAGATCTGCTTCTACCCTTTGCTCCGTGCAGAGGGGAGTTAACTTGTTTCCTAACCTTCTGTTAGTTTTTACTAGGATTTGTTCTCCCACATCGAAGGTCCTATTTTGTCTGTTTGGGTTGTTTCTATCAAGTTGCTCCTGTTGGGCCTTTACCAGTTTCAACATTATTTCTTCCCCAAGGTCGCAATTTGCGTGAACCACATCCATGGGCGTCTTGTTTGTGACGGAATGGATGGTACGGTTGTATTCGATGGTCGCTAGAATGAATAACTCGACCGTAATGTCAACCTGCCGCTGCAACTTCAAACACCTAGCGATTTCTAACAAGGTGCTGTGGAAGCGCTCTACTTGTCCGTTTTATGTGCTGTGCAGCGGTGGGGCATTTGCTACATCGACGTTGAGAATTGGTTCTTCAATAAGCACCGAATGGTCTCAGAATTGAAGGCTGACTCATTGTCACAATAGATGGTCTTTATGGCTGGGAATATGTTTACCAGTTACAAAATTGGTATTTTTGTTGTTATTGCAAACTTTGCAAATTTTTCAATCGCGGTTATGAAGTGTTTCCCTGCGGTGGAGAAAAGGTCGATGTGAATCAACTCGCCTACTCTTGCCGATATCGGCGTCACCCCTAATTCTTGCCTTCTAGGGTGTGTGTCATGCTTAGCTTTTTGGCATATCCTGCCGTTAGATAATAATTCTGATGCGATTCTTTCCATTTTTGGAAAGTAGTAATCGCGCAGCACCTGCTTTACATTCTCATGGGCTGCCCTGTGCGCCCGATTGTGCTCGGTTATTACTATCTCCCTTCGTTCCCCATCGTTTGTAATGTCTGTCACCAGGGTCTTACAATACCGAAATTTTGTGTCCGGAAAGGCCATCACCAGGTCATTCTGCACGAACGCCAAAATTGATAGAATGAAATAGATGGCGTTAACGACCCCAGGCTTTACCACCTCTTTGATGGATGCAAGAAGCGTGTCCCGACTGACGAAGTCAATTTTGTGACTGGTTTTTTCAAGTAAGAGAATGTAAAGCTGCTTCGAAGGGGTGTCTGCCTCTTCCAAGATTATTTGAATCACTGTTTTGTCAGTGGCCTCAATTACATAGAAAAGTGAGGCATTAATATCTTGCCTCGACAGCGAATCCGCTACATGGTTGTCCCCGCCTGGTTTGTATAAGACTCTCGCACCACACTCATCAATTCTCGCTTTCCATTTTTTTTTTGAATTGGGATTTCTATCCGAGACTGCAAATATCAATGGCTGGTCTGTGTAGATGTTAATGTTAATCTAGGTCCCAAACTATGGCCAACAGTTCCCTTTCATTGGTCGTACAGTTTAGCTCCCTGTCCTTCAGAGTCCTAGAAATCGTGGTTATGGGTCTATTGCCATGCGACAGCACTGCCCTGATTCCACTGGTTGAGGCATCAGTGGTTAGGTCAAATGGCTGGTTAAAGTCTGGGTAGTGGAGAATAACGTCTTCCGACGCCAAAATATTCCTAAGTTTATCAAAGGCTTGCTTTTGTACTTCGTCAAACTGAATAGCAACAGACTTTGAGCGTTGCTTGCTGATTTAGCCGTTTTCTCCTTTCAAAATACTGCAAATAGGCCTTGCTGTCTGAGCGAAGTCCTTTATGAAGAACCTGTAGTAGCTGGCAAGACCCAAGAATGAGCTTACCGCAAACAGGGTGGAGGGTTGTCTAAACTCCTGAATGGCCTTGACTTTATCGGGATTGTTCTTGTGCCCTCAGTTGATACCACAAAACCAAGGAATTCCACTTGTCCCTTGAAGAATTGGGATTTATCCTTTGACACCCTCATGTTTGCGTCGTGGAGGCTGCTGAGCACGGTGTCAATGTCTCTGACATGATCCGACTCGCTTTTTGAAAACACGATGACATCATCAACGTACACGTAACATATCTTGCTGATATGCTCCCGCAATACGTGGTCAATGGCCCGTTGAAAAAAGCTGGATGCATTCCTGAGTCCGAAAGGCAACCGGCAAAATTCAAATTTACCTCCGTTTACCGAAAATTACGGTCAAGGGTAGTGAAGTATCTTGCCTTCCCCAGATTAGAAAGTATCATGGAGACACAAGGCATCTTGTACTTTTCTGGTATGGTCTTTGAGTTAAGCTTGTGGAAGTCTATGACTAGCCGTTTCTTTCTTGAACAGAAACTGTCAGTGCCTCTTTTCTTCCGACAACCCAAATGAGTCTGTTTTACGGAGACCTGGATGGCCGAATGATCTTGTTCCCCAAAAGGTCTTTCACTTCGTCATTGACGAAGTCAGTGGCCCCTACAGGAAAAGGGTACATCTTTGAGTAGATCGGTTCCTCATCCTCGGTCCTAATTGTGGCTACTATTGCCGTATTAAAGGGCAGCATTTCAGTTGGATCTGCAAATGCTTTAATGCGGTTGGACGTCATATTGAGAAATTCGTGCCTTAATGTTGGTGGAACTTCGGTATGGTCTTCTTTCGTGAAGTCTTCGCACTTGTGGAATACTATTTTTTCAGATTTGTTTTTTTTGTTTCCAAGTTTATATTGACGCCAGCCTTAGTCAGCACCCTATTGGTGCCCCATATTACGGTTTGTCCCCGCCGTTGGCCCTGAATTAGATCCCAGTTGCTTTTGAAAATGAGCTCGTTAACAGAGTTTAGAGGAAGATGGGTCGAAATCCATCACTTGGCCACGGTGACCATTTGTTTGGTGAGTGCCCTGATTATTCGTGTAGAAAGGGTTTTTTGATTGTCTTTTATAGTGATCGCGCTCATTTTGCCAACCCTGTGTGTATCTGTTCCTGTTCTGGCCCTTGTTTTCTAGCACTCTTGCGTAATTTGCCGCAAATTCGTGCCTGTCGTGATTGGCTTCAATTTCTTGCGCCTTGGCTAGAGCTGATGGCTAATCTTTAGGCTGCGCCGCAAACAGTGTGTCAGTGACGCCTCTTCTTAGGCCTGAAATGAAGACACGGAGCGCGTCGGCCCTATACTTTTCATTAATGTATTGCGCCTGAGCAGCGTCTTGTGACATGATTGTTTTGTTTGTGAGAAAGGTGAGTTTCTTCTCAACCTTTTCATAGAATTGTGTGATGGGCATACCACCCTGTCGGAGCGTGGCAAGCTCTTGTTCTAGCAGGTGCAGTGGACGCTTGTCCGCATACGTGAAATCGAGGCGATTAATGATTGCCTCAAATTCAATACTGTGTTGAATGATGATAAGAGTGAGTCAACGAAGCCTCAAATCCTTTTTCTGATTATAAGGACCGCTTGGTAATGCTTTAAACGACCTACAAATCCCTCGTATAGTTTATGGGCCGCCTTTGCTGCCTGGCGCCAGGAGACGTACTGTTCCTGGGCCCCATGGAACTCTGGCAGCGTTTCAACCGCATCCAGAGCCTCATCGCAAGGTATGTTTCGATTTAGGGTAATCGGCTCGAAGGCCTGGGCCTCGGATGCGTGAACTTTAACTGTCTGCAGTAAGTCAGTTACCGCTTGCAAGCGTTCTTCAAAGTTGGTTCTCTGTAAAGCCAACGCAGCGGTGAACGCCGCAGATATGGCGGCTTCGATTTTTTCTGAATTCATTATTTCTATTATTTTCTCTGGTCCAATTTGAAATTCTTAAGTGAGTTCTTCGAACAACTCTTCTAACTGATGTTATTGTAAATGGTGTTATTGTAAATGGGCATATAAAAATTCCTTTCAGTTTTCCCCCTACCGCTTCTTTCTGTGTTTGTCGTAGGTTTGTTTCAGCTGCGCCGGGCCGCTGTTATTTTTTGTTTATATTAAGAGTCAAATTCGAGCTCCCTCAACATACAGATTTTTTGTTGTTGTCCGCCCCCAACGATGTATTCGTGGCGCGGTTTTATGTTTCCTTATTACACTTATCGCGACAAAAGGAGAAGAGAAGACAAAATTCTCAGAAATGTTGACGCTTGAACGTTTTGTTTGTTTGGTTCTTTTCTTTTTATTCTTTTTGATTTTGTTTTTTCGAATGATGTTTCACCTTAGATAATATTGTATACGCTTTTACTTTATTTTAATTTGGCGATTGTTGAAAAAGGGTTTCATTTGAATGTTTCCCTTTTTTGGGTATGCTCTTGTTTGTTGTGTTAATATATCCCCGTGGATGTTGTTCCGTATCTCTTTCCAGTCGTATTGGAGTTTACCGCGTACATTTGGGTGTCAAGCCACAGCCACCACCGACACCCACAAGGTGGCCTACCTCAATGGCAGTCTTGGACCACTGCCCAATCCGTTGTACTATATTAAAGGATCGATCCGTGCCCAGTCAGCAGGAATCCAACGCTCGTTGTAGACGAAGCTTACATTCAGGATGAAGCGGTGCGTCACCCGTCCTGGGGAGCTACCATCATCCCATCTGCGTTGCCACTCGCACAGCAGGCATTCGTCTAGTCGCGTCATCTTCTGCTTCCAGCTAAGATTTGCCAAATCTTTGTCGTATAGCAAATCGCTCTCCTCCAGCGGGAAGTCACGCTTTAGTTTGAATCTGATTGCCAAACCTCTGGCGACCAGATTAAACGGGGGGGCTCCAACAAGTACTTGCAGTGCCACGGAGGACACTGTTCGGCATACCGGTAGGCATCCAATCAGGATGGCTCTTTGGCGCGCAATCAGCTTCTTGATCGCCTGCGCCGTCATGGCGACTGGCCAAGCCGAGGCACCAAATAGTGCACATGGCACCATGAGTCCAGCAAATATTGTCGTCTTTGCGCGGGGAATGAATCGCCAGTCGACCAGCAGTACGCGCGACAATGCCCCTACGACTCCTGTCAGCTTATCGCGGAGGCCAGCGATATGTGGGAGAAAACTCAACCGTTCGCCGACCGTGATGCCCAGGTACCGATACTTTCGCTAATATGGCAGGCTTGCTCCAGCAAACCTTACCACTGGCGGCCGTCTAAGTATGTCTTTGAGCAGCATGATCGCCGCCTTGCTAGTTGAGACGGCCACACTGATTTCAACTCCCCAAGCGCCTACTATGGACATCACGTCCGCTCCTTTACGCTCCAGCTCTAAGCGGGCATTTCCCTCGATGAGGAGAATGCGGATCAAGACGTTGAGCCGTCGTACGAAGGCAGCGTCACTTTTTCCAGTTTATATCAATACTTAACCTTCTTAGGCACGTTGTTACTTTTTCTATTACAAATTCAATGTCCTTCGTTTTCTTTCTTCCTACTGTCTAAAGTCCAGCCGATCGAGGTGGACCCAAACTATCGATAAGTCTGGTCCAGGGCTCTAAGGGCGCCAAATTCGAATTTTCGTTACATTATTGATTCTCTTTCCTGCGAACTTTTCAGCCAGCTTTTCTTTCAATAATGAACACTGCACCAGAGCCAAAAAAAAATGGAACAGGCTCACCATACTGATACAGGGTTCCCTTTGGCTCCACCACGGCACAGACATCAACTCGCCTCTCGTATGTACCGCTCTTGCTCGATGCTGAGGGTTGCCGCATTTAAAAAATGTCACCGCAGCTCGTTCTTTGCCCTGTGTCGCGTTGCCATGCGTCTGACTTCCCTTGAACGCGTTCCACTCTCCAGTTTTCCTGTTGCGGCACTCCGCCATTTGCCAACTTTGCCACAAAAATGGCAGTGTAGCCTCGACTTTAATTCGTCGTTCCGCTTTCCAAACGCATACGCTCGCAAAGGCTGCTCCAAGTCACTGCGTGTTCCGATATTGGTAGTGAATAGCAAGCACTGCAGTCGGTTGTCTATTTTGGATGTGTGCGCTATTTTCAAATTAGAATAATTGTCCATAGAGTATTCAAGGTGCAAGCCCTTCGCTGCCGCCCACGACGCCCGTTGCTATTCAGCCCAAGTGCTGACCCGGCGCCTCTTGAGTGGTTCCTGGTGACGGCCGGCATCCGCACGATTGGTCGCGCAGTTAACTCTCGTTAACTACTCCACCCTTGAAGACTTGACCGTCATCGGTCAAGCTCATGTTCTTCAGCATTTTTTGAATCGCGATGGTGTTTCCCTTCTGCTGCCTGCATCGCAACCACCGGAGAACGCCGATTAGAACCGCGCACACGGCCACACCTATGACAGTATACAGTATGGGACCGATCGTAAGGTTTGTATGAACCTCGGCCAGTTGCTGCAGATTTTCCTTATTCAACTTGTGGAGGTACGACAGGCTCCGCAGAGTTTGCGGCTGGTGACGTTCATCTTTGCGGAAATCGCCAAGCCTGGGATCCTCTTCGGTGCATTATTCATATTGGTGTACTCTGTACTGTTGATGAGAGCGACCCGGTCAAAAATCACTAGTTATGTTCCCGCAATGCTACGCTCGGGACCATTATCGGTGGCCACGGTGGCGATGGCATCGTTGATTATTACAATACCCTCGTCCACCTCCAAGATCGGGGGCTGATTGTTCAAAATTCTATTTTTGGGTAGAAGGTTCACACATATGTGGGAATTGTCATTTCTGATTACTTTTAGCACTTTTTCACGGTCTCAGTGAGGGCATTGATTTGTGTTTGAGTTCTCGAGTTGATAGTTATCTGTCTTAAATCAAATCTTACTCAACCTGTCTCGTTTGCTGTAAGTCATCAAAGTCCAGAGTCCCTGCGATGACTTTTAGCGCTGACCCAAGGATGTTCAGTCCCCTCGCATACCTGTGGTGAATTTCCAGTGCCCCAGTCAATGTCAGTAGGTGTTTTGTATTTGTCTCTAATATCTTTTTCATATGTGTCTGTGGAAAAATGTTCGTTAATTCTATTGTCTCCTGAATATACTGTTCATATTCCGTTAAGTTTGTCACATGTATTATATAAAAGGTTAAGTTCCATATTGCTGTCCGTCCGTCAATTATAGGGATATAGTCTGCGTGTGAATAGTCCGTCAGTTTTTAATCAGTCAAAGTTGTTAGCGGTAAGATTGCTAGGATGTAGAGATATCGAAAGGGATGCCTATAAGAAACGAGAGGCACAACACCTATTGTATTATGTCATACGGTTGTTCTTACTTTTACTATTAATTGTCCTTGAGGACTAGAACTTAACACTACAAAACCCTTTATCTTAAGGTAGATAAGAAATTGTGATTATCTACCTCAGGTTGTCTTTGTGGACCACCCTCCCTTTAATAAGAACGGTGGTATCTAGATCTGCTTCTACCCTTTGCTCCGTGCAGAGGGGAGTTAACTTGTTTCCTAACCTTCTGTTAGTTTTTACTAGGATTTGTTCTCCCACATCGAAGGTCCTATTTTGTCTGTTTGGGTTGTTTCTATCAAGTTGCTCCTGTTGGGCCTTTACCAGTTTCAACATTATTTCTTCCCCAAGGTCGCAATTTGCGTGAACCACATCCATGGGCGTCTTGTTTGTGACGGAATGGATGGTACGGTTGTATTCGATGGTCGCTAGAATGAATAACTCGACCGTAATGTCAACCTGCCGCTGCAACTTCAAACACCTAGCGATTTCTAACAAGGTGCTGTGGAAGCGCTCTACTTGTCCGTTTTATGTGCTGTGCAGCGGTGGGGCATTTGCTACATCGACGTTGAGAATTGGTTCTTCAATAAGCACCGAATGGTCTCAGAATTGAAGGCTGACTCATTGTCACAATAGATGGTCTTTATGGCTGGGAATATGTTTACCAGTTACAAAATTGGTATTTTTGTTGTTATTGCAAACTTTGCAAATTTTTCAATCGCGGTTATGAAGTGTTTCCCTGCGGTGGAGAAAAGGTCGATGTGAATCAACTCGCCTACTCTTGCCGATATCGGCGTCACCCCTAATTCTTGCCTTCTAGGGTGTGTGTCATGCTTAGCTTTTTGGCATATCCTGCCGTTAGATAATAATTCTGATGCGATTCTTTCCATTTTTGGAAAGTAGTAATCGCGCAGCACCTGCTTTACATTCTCATGGGCTGCCCTGTGCGCCCGATTGTGCTCGGTTATTACTATCTCCCTTCGTTCCCCATCGTTTGTAATGTCTGTCACCAGGGTCTTACAATACCGAAATTTTGTGTCCGGAAAGGCCATCACCAGGTCATTCTGCACGAACGCCAAAATTGATAGAATGAAATAGATGGCGTTAACGACCCCAGGCTTTACCACCTCTTTGATGGATGCAAGAAGCGTGTCCCGACTGACGAAGTCAATTTTGTGACTGGTTTTTTCAAGTAAGAGAATGTAAAGCTGCTTCGAAGGGGTGTCTGCCTCTTCCAAGATTATTTGAATCACTGTTTTGTCAGTGGCCTCAATTACATAGAAAAGTGAGGCATTAATATCTTGCCTCGACAGCGAATCCGCTACATGGTTGTCCCCGCCTGGTTTGTATAAGACTCTCGCACCACACTCATCAATTCTCGCTTTCCATTTTTTTTTTGAATTGGGATTTCTATCCGAGACTGCAAATATCAATGGCTGGTCTGTGTAGATGTTAATGTTAATCTAGGTCCCAAACTATGGCCAACAGTTCCCTTTCATTGGTCGTACAGTTTAGCTCCCTGTCCTTCAGAGTCCTAGAAATCGTGGTTATGGGTCTATTGCCATGCGACAGCACTGCCCTGATTCCACTGGTTGAGGCATCAGTGGTTAGGTCAAATGGCTGGTTAAAGTCTGGGTAGTGGAGAATAACGTCTTCCGACGCCAAAATATTCCTAAGTTTATCAAAGGCTTGCTTTTGTACTTCGTCAAACTGAATAGCAACAGACTTTGAGCGTTGCTTGCTGATTTAGCCGTTTTCTCCTTTCAAAATACTGCAAATAGGCCTTGCTGTCTGAGCGAAGTCCTTTATGAAGAACCTGTAGTAGCTGGCAAGACCCAAGAATGAGCTTACCGCAAACAGGGTGGAGGGTTGTCTAAACTCCTGAATGGCCTTGACTTTATCGGGATTGTTCTTGTGCCCTCAGTTGATACCACAAAACCAAGGAATTCCACTTGTCCCTTGAAGAATTGGGATTTATCCTTTGACACCCTCATGTTTGCGTCGTGGAGGTGCGTCTCTGACATGATCCGACTCGCTTTTTGAAAACACGATGACATCATCAACGTACACGTAACATATCTTGCCGATATGCTCCCGCAATACGTGGTCAATGGCCCGTTGAAAAAAGCTGGATGCATTCCTGAGTCCGAAAGGCAACCGGCAAAATTCAAATTTACCTCCGTTTACCGAAAATTACGGTCAAGGGTAGTGAAGTATCTTGCCTTCCCCAGATTAGAAAGTATCATGGAGACACAAGGCATCTTGTACTTTTCTGGTATGGTCTTTGAGTTAAGCTTGTGGAAGTCTATGACTAGCCGTTTCTTTCTTGAACAGAAACTGTCAGTGCCTCTTTTCTTCCGACAACCCAAATGAGTCTGTTTTACGGAGACCTGGATGGCCGAATGATCTTGTTCCCCAAAAGGTCTTTCACTTCGTCATTGACGAAGTCAGTGGCCCCTACAGGAAAAGGGTACATCTTTGAGTAGATCGGTTCCTCATCCTCGGTCCTAATTGTGGCTACTATTGCCGTATTAAAGGGCAGCATTTCAGTTGGATCTGCAAATGCTTTAATGCGGTTGGACGTCATATTGAGAAATTCGTGCCTTAATGTTGGTGGAACTTCGGTATGGTCTTCTTTCGTGAAGTCTTCGCACTTGTGGAATACTATTTTTTCAGATTTGTTTTTTTTGTTTCCAAGTTTATATTGACGCCAGCCTTAGTCAGCACCCTATTGGTGCCCCATATTACGGTTTGTCCCCGCCGTTGGCCCTGAATTAGATCCCAGTTGCTTTTGAAAATGAGCTCGTTAACAGAGTTTAGAGGAAGATGGGTCGAAATCCATCACTTGGCCACGGTGACCATTTGTTTGGTGAGTGCCCTGATTATTCGTGTAGAAAGGGTTTTTTGATTGTCTTTTATAGTGATCGCGCTCATTTTGCCAACCCTGTGTGTATCTGTTCCTGTTCTGGCCCTTGTTTTCTAGCACTCTTGCGTAATTTGCCGCAAATTCGTGCCTGTCGTGATTGGCTTCAATTTCTTGCGCCTTGGCTAGAGCTGATGGCTAATCTTTAGGCTGCGCCGCAAACAGTGTGTCAGTGACGCCTCTTCTTAGGCCTGAAATGAAGACACGGAGCGCGTCGGCCCTATACTTTTCATTAATGTATTGCGCCTGAGCAGCGTCTTGTGACATGATTGTTTTGTTTGTGAGAAAGGTGAGTTTCTTCTCAACCTTTTCATAGAATTGTGTGATGGGCATACCACCCTGTCGGAGCGTGGCAAGCTCTTGTTCTAGCAGGTGCAGTGGACGCTTGTCCGCATACGTGAAATCGAGGCGATTAATGATTGCCTCAAATTCAATACTGTGTTGAATGATGATAAGAGTGAGTCAACGAAGCCTCAAATCCTTTTTCTGATTATAAGGACCGCTTGGTAATGCTTTAAACGACCTACAAATCCCTCGTATAGTTTATGGGCCGCCTTTGCTGCCTGGCGCCAGGAGACGTACTGTTCCTGGGCCCCATGGAACTCTGGCAGCGTTTCAACCGCATCCAGAGCCTCATCGCAAGGTATGTTTCGATTTAGGGTAATCGGCTCGAAGGCCTGGGCCTCGGATGCGTGAACTTTAACTGTCTGCAGTAAGTCAGTTACCGCTTGCAAGCGTTCTTCAAAGTTGGTTCTCTGTAAAGCCAACGCAGCGGTGAACGCCGCAGATATGGCGGCTTCGATTTTTTCTGAATTCATTATTTCTATTATTTTCTCTGGTCCAATTTGAAATTCTTAAGTGAGTTCTTCGAACAACTCTTCTAACTGATGTTATTGTAAATGGTGTTATTGTAAATGGGCATATAAAAATTCCTTTCAGTTTTCCCCCTACCGCTTCTTTCTGTGTTTGTCGTAGGTTTGTTTCAGCTGCGCCGGGCCGCTGTTATTTTTTGTTTATATTAAGAGTCAAATTCGAGCTCCCTCAACATACAGATTTTTTGTTGTTGTCCGCCCCCAACGATGTATTCGTGGCGCGGTTTTATGTTTCCTTATTACACTTATCGCGACAAAAGGAGAAGAGAAGACAAAATTCTCAGAAATGTTGACGCTTGAACGTTTTGTTTGTTTGGTTCTTTTCTTTTTATTCTTTTTGATTTTGTTTTTTCGAATGATGTTTCACCTTAGATAATATTGTATACGCTTTTACTTTATTTTAATTTGGCGATTGTTGAAAAAGGGTTTCATTTGAATGTTTCCCTTTTTTGGGTATGCTCTTGTTTGTTGTGTTAATATATCCCCGTGGATGTTGTTCCGTATCTCTTTCCAGTCGTATTGGAGTTTACCGCGTACATTTGGGTGTCAAGCCACAGCCACCACCGACACCCACAAGGTGGCCTACCTCAATGGCAGTCTTGGACCACTGCCCAATCCGTTGTACTATATTAAAGGATCGATCCGTGCCCAGTCAGCAGGAATCCAACGCTCGTTGTAGACGAAGCTTACATTCAGGATGAAGCGGTGCGTCACCCGTCCTGGGGAGCTACCATCATCCCATCTGCGTTGCCACTCGCACAGCAGGCATTCGTCTAGTCGCGTCATCTTCTGCTTCCAGCTAAGATTTGCCAAATCTTTGTCGTATAGCAAATCGCTCTCCTCCAGCGGGAAGTCACGCTTTAGTTTGAATCTGATTGCCAAACCTCTGGCGACCAGATTAAACGGGGGGGCTCCAACAAGTACTTGCAGTGCCACGGAGGACACTGTTCGGCATACCGGTAGGCATCCAATCAGGATGGCTCTTTGGCGCGCAATCAGCTTCTTGATCGCCTGCGCCGTCATGGCGACTGGCCAAGCCGAGGCACCAAATAGTGCACATGGCACCATGAGTCCAGCAAATATTGTCGTCTTTGCGCGGGGAATGAATCGCCAGTCGACCAGCAGTACGCGCGACAATGCCCCTACGACTCCTGTCAGCTTATCGCGGAGGCCAGCGATATGTGGGAGAAAACTCAACCGTTCGCCGACCGTGATGCCCAGGTACCGATACTTTCGCTAATATGGCAGGCTTGCTCCAGCAAACCTTACCACTGGCGGCCGTCTAAGTATGTCTTTGAGCAGCATGATCGCCGCCTTGCTAGTTGAGACGGCCACACTGATTTCAACTCCCCAAGCGCCTACTATGGACATCACGTCCGCTCCTTTACGCTCCAGCTCTAAGCGGGCATTTCCCTCGATGAGGAGGAGCAAATCGTCAGCATACGCGCTGAGCGCACCAAGTGGCTCCAAGCGCTGAAGCAGCACGTCCTGTGGGCAACCTCTTGTCACCGGAACAGTGGCTTCTTCATACCTGCTGACGATGCTCGCACTCCGGCCGGAGAAGAAACTTCGCCACAAGTTTGCTTCTCGGCATCCCAGCTCAAGGAGACGGTGTAGTGCAGCATTCCACTCAACGTTGGCGAAGGCTCCCTTGAAATCCACGAAGATTCCGAGCACGTATTTCGACCGGTTGGCCGAAACTGTACTCGTGACGTGGTTTCAAGCATGCTCGACACAGCGTCCTTGGCCAAATCCAAATTGCCACCTGCAGCCATCCGGTATGGTATCTTTCAGACGATTCACCATGATCCCCTCTAGCACTTTGCCCAGAACTGGCAACAGACAGATACCCCGATGTGAGGTAAGATCGGTCCGGTCCTAATCGGGTCCCTTCAGGAGTGGAACCACTCGAGGATGCTTCCATCACTTGGGAAAGTACCCTGTCTCCAGGCAACGGGAATACAACGCTGTCATGTGCTGAGGGATGGCACGCCACACTGCCTTGCAAATGGCACCTGTGATGCCGTCCATGCCGGGAGAGCGCCTGCTCTTCAACCTGGCGACGCATACATCAACCTCGAAAATTTCGAGGGCCGGTAGAGCCTTGGACTCAATGGCAATGTGTGCATTCGACTCCGCAACAGGAAAAATGTTGCGGAGGAGCTCACTCGCACAGTCACGCCATGCTGTGACCAGCTCACCATTTATCCGAAGACCTCCAATCTCCGTGCTTTTCTTGCGGCCTCGGCAAATCCTGTAGACGTGCCCCCATGGATCATCTCTGTTCTCTCCCACGAAGCATCGCCAGTTATCCTCCTTCGTTGTTAGGATGAGCTTTTTGTATTGCACTGAGGAGATGCTCAACGCAACCACGAGCTGCTCCGCTTCATCGGTCTCATGCCAACGAGCATTCTGGAACTGTCGCCTCAGTCTCCTGACCTCTTGGAGTTCGGATTGTAGTTCGGCGGTCCACCGAACAACTTTCCTGACGGCTTTCGGCGTACTGCGTCCCAGCACTCTGTCGCACACTCTGTGCACTACCAAGTGCAGTGCAGTCACCTGGTCATCCAGCGGCGGTTCGGCGATGTTTTCCGGCAATTCGGCTGTCTCTCTTGTCACTTGGTCCTCGAAAAATCGCCAGCGCGCATTGGAAAGCTTCCAGGATGGCACAGGAGCAATGTGCTCGACTGGCTAGATTGGCTAGGTTCTCCAGTATCCACTCAGACAGCAGCACACTCCGCACATAGCTAGCTTGCCCCGGAGCAGGCTCGGGAAGTTTGCTAAACCACGCTGGGGATACTGCATTCGCGTCTAGCCCAATGATGACGGGAGTACGGCTGCCTAGTAGCAGCACTGCATTTAAGTACCTGAGGTACGGCGCCAAGTCAGTGTCGAATTGGCAGTATGCGGAGCATAGAAAGATTGAGCCGAATCTTCCCGTAACTCTGACGCATACTCCAAAATCCGTGACAAGGGGTTCTATTGGCATGCAGATGGCTCCCGGTCCGTCGACGATGATAGCAGCTTTCCCGCGGCGGTCCTGGAATACTCGCATTCCATAAGGAAGGCCAGTAATCCGCCCTGCTCCATCGACGTACGGCTCCTGGACCAGCGCGAACAGACGGCCGGAGCTGTGCATGATGGCTCCGAGTTCCATCACGGCCGCTCGGCCACGGCCACGGCCACAATTTGCCTGGATGAAGCTAAACATTAATGTCTAGCTTGCACCCTCGCCAATACCGCTGCGTATATCGGGCAAGCCGCTGACAGCATGGAGTGTGCTGACGGGTAGCCCTTAAAGCGGCAGTTCCGGCAGTCCACCGGGTTGGGGCACACTCTTGCAGTGCCTCTTGTGCCTTCGCATCGACCTCCACCGTCACGTTGACCGTTGCGCCGTCGGTGACCGACCAGGGTTTGCTGCCCAGGTGAACCGTCTTTTTAAACTCCGCTTCAGTCATAACCTCCTCCAGGTTCTTCGGGTTTAGCTCATCCATAAACCACAGGTGTGATGGAGGTGTCCACGTCGTATACCACAACCTGCGACTTGGACTCCAGGCTCTTCCTCAGTTCGAGGCGTGCTTCGGAGAATCTACTACTGGCCACTACCTTTTTTAGTTCGCTAACCGAGGGGGTGCGAATAACCGCTCCTCCGCTCTTTAGCTCGCGAACCTTGTGCACTCGTACACCGAGTTTGGGCACCACAGTCTTCTAAACCCGCTCCACAATCTACCTACCCGTTTCCTCTCTAAATCAGAGCAGACCAAGTGTCGCGTGGCTTGGTGATCGGTGGGGCAGCGATGGCGCTCGGTGCCGGCAAGCCTGAAAAGGTTGCCGCATACGCAGCGGTGGTTACGGCCGTGGTGCCAGTGTGGGCAACGGAGACGGGTCTCGGTGGAGGCGGCATCCGTGCCTCTTCCTCCAGGCGCACTTTCTCTCCAGCCAGTGCCATGACCAACTCGTCGTACTTATTGGCAGCGGCGAGTATGGCCATGAAGGCCTCCGTTGGCATCTGTGCCCTCAACACTGCCTCGCTCACAGCCATCCTTACGGAAGACATCTCCGCGATGACGGCCGGCAGCGGGGGTGGCTGCGGCAGGCTCCACATAATCCAGCAACGATCTCTCCGCTGGGATCGGCCCGCTTGGTCCCATCCCGAGCCCGATCTTCTTAGTGCCTTTCCTGGCAGCAGCCGACTTAGGCCGGCCTCGCCTGCGGGTAGGCACGCTCGACCTAGAGCGAGCCCTTACACTGTCTACCCTGGCTACGCTGGCCACGCTGGTGTCGCCCACCTCGGCCTCCTCTACCTCCATGGTAGCTGGCTCGCTCATCCGGCGTTCCTCGACACCAAAACTAGTGGATACACGAACCGACCGGAATTTAGCGAGGGCACGAACTTGTTTGATGTCTATCTAAGACCCAAACCAAGCCAAGACACCAACCGCACAGAAAGTTCGAGAAGCTTCGAGCTCAAGCTCCGAACGAAAGCTCCGAACGAAAGCTTCGAACAGAAGCTTCGAGCTCGAACTGGTTATCGAGCTAACGCGCACATTTTTACGAGTTAACTACACGTGGTTGCTTGAAAAAATGCGTTTAAGCAAAAATTAATTTGCCAATTGCCCCACTTGTATCTCACCAAAAACACTGCTGTTTTCTCGAATAAAGAATTCGAACTCACGCGGCGATTTTCAGTTAATTTCCACTCGGGAAAGTCACGCACTACTTTTTGAAACGACGGCACAGCGGAACGTTTGTATATGTACAATGTGATGCAGTCGGTAGTAAAAATACCAAACACTAAGAGGTATTTTATTTACTGCTGCACCATTGGCTATGATGCATGTTTAACGCCGCCTAATACTGGGATACGGTACACGACATGCCGTTTAAAGCCTGATTTTCAATAGCATACAGGATTCAACAGCCATAACGCGTACATAACAGGCGGACCTAATTGCCCGTATCCTAATGCAAGCGAGCAACCCTGGGATCGAGAGAGCGATAGCGAAGACGAAAGATCGAGAGCGATAGAGAAGGCGAAAGAAAGAAAGAACGCGAGAGAACGGCTGCATAGGCTGCTATCGTGCGGGAGCTTATGTATTTGTACAATGTGGTGCAGTGTACAATACAAACAAAAAACAATACTAGGCATTTAATTTACTGCTGCACCACTAGCCATACCCTGCAGTACAAGCCGTGAGCGATGACGAATGTCAACGACATGTGATCTAGGCGTTGACGCCCGCTAAGCCGAACCCTTTATTTTCTGTTTCCTTCTTTTCCGCGCGATCGTAATAGATCGGCTCTGCCGATCGTGCGAAGTACAAGAGAATTTGCTTTTTTTTTCTTTTCGTCTCTTTTACGCCTGCGTCGGCAGAGCATTTTTGCATTGTTCGCCTTGCATTTGCTATTACGTTACATTACTACAATTGTGCGGAAAGAGCTGGAAGCGAAAATGCAGTGATATAGTGAAAAATATCTATATTATTTATAGTTACCAGGTGAGTGCATTGTTTAAATAAACAAAATGTGATGTACGCGTCGTAAGTAATGAAAATATCAATATCAGTTGTATATCATGTTAAATTTGTGAAATATTGAATAAACTGAGTTCAATGTATCGCTGCATTCGCATTGTATTTATTTATTCTTCTTTTATGCTCTTTAATTTATGTGTCCTTATGCCCCGACTAATATGTATAGTATGGATTAAAAGAAGAATAAAGAAATATAATGTGAATGCATAATATGCGGTGGACACGAAATTTCAATTTGTAATCAGTTTGGGAACAAAAACAGAAAAGCAACCCTTATATGCGAGGCCTGAGTCAAGCAGGTACATATTTAGGCACGTGTTCTGTTTTTTTGTAGGAATAAATGCACAGATCACCGCTGATCTACAGTGAGCATTTTTGTTTAAACAACTCATTTACAAATCGAACATATTTCCGGAATTTAGATCTTTCCTTTTTTATATAATTGCGACCAAATTAATAGTATTTTATGGAATCATTTTATTGATAGATCAGCAAAATACGAAACACAATGGAGCACACATCCTGGTAGGACATGGAAAGTAAGTCTTTACAAATAAAAAAACTATACAAAAACATAATAAAATAATCCATATTATTTCAGTGCCGATGCAATTGAAGTTACCCAACGAGGCTTAGGGATCCCCAAAACTGACATACATATGTACATAATTGTAAAATTAAATAAAAGCAAAAGAAAATAAATGAATACACTCCTTACTTATATACGCCTTTTTTTCATCTAACATCTTCACTTATTATATCCCTAACATTTTCGAGAAAACCATCGCTTATTAAATGCATGATTTTTTGGATAAAAACATCACTTATTATATGCTTTATTTATTCGAAAAAATCATCACTTATAAAAAGCCTTATTTTTTCGAGAAAATCATCACTTCTTGTAAGCCTTATTTTTTCGCAATTCTCGATGACCATGTCATCCCCTATGCTCCTAGGACATCGCCATGTTAACGTGAGCAGTTCATCGTTCCGCGCGACATCACTTACAGTGGCTCAAAGCCTAAACCATGCAGTGTCAAAAAAAAGGTTTAAAGTGGTACAGATTTTAAACTAGAGGAAAAACAAAAAATGTTTAAACGCCAATTTGTTGTATGTTTTATCACATTTAAAAAAGGTACCTTATTTGCTGATTAAATATGGCTCCGTTTTAAAAATAAAATAAAAACTTAAAATATATCTTAAGTACAAGTCAAAGCTAAAACCAGGACTTAGTATGTAATCTATAATCCTTTAATACGGCTTTTAACCTACTGTTCATGGAAGAGACCAGCTTCCGAGTGCTTTCCGAGCTTATTTTGTACCATTCCTCCAGCAGAGGTTTTTTAAGGTAATTTTTGGTAGAAATCCTGTGATTTTGGGTGTTTTTCCCCACCGCACCCCACAAATTTTCAATAACATTTAAGGTTGGAGACTGGGATTGGGGAATCATCAAGTGGGGGCAGTTCCAGATGAGCTGGGACTGCACTATTCCGGACGAATGTTTCGGGTCATTATCCTAGTAGAACAGGAAATCACGACGGATTTCTATTTTCGCGGAGCTTTTGTGCAAATTTTCTTTGAAAGTAGTGAGGTACGTGAGCTTATTCATCGTGGAGTCAATAAACGCCAAGTTTCCGACGCCGGCTGCCGACATGCATGACCATACCATGACACTTCCTCCGCCGTGCTTGACTGTCGTTTTTGCGTGTTTGGGATCCAGCTCAGTATTGGGCTTTCGCCACACAAAATTCCTTCCGTCGAACCCAAAAAGGTTGAATTGGGACTCGTCTGCAAAAATTACGGTATTCCAGAACACCAAATCTTTGTCAAAGTTGGTTTTTGCGATCGCCAACCTTATTCCTTTGTTTTTCGGACTTACAGAAGACTTATTTCAGTATACTTGGGCCTTGAATTCATGGTTGCGCAGAACCCGGCGCACAGTTTTCACACTGCACTACTTCCCCATTTTGTCCTTTACCTGTTGGGTAAATTTGGGGCCGATAACTTGCACCAAAGCTCCGAAAAACTAGAAATCCCACTTGGTTTCCTGTTCTAATAGGATAATGACCGGAATCATTCGTCCGGAATAGTGCAGTCTCAGCTCATCTGGAACTGCCCCCACTTGATGATTCCCCAATCCCAGTCTCTAACCTTAAATGTTATTGAAAATTTGTGGGGTGCGGTGGGGAAAAACACCCAAAATCACAGGATTTCTACCAAAAATTACCTTAAAAAACCTCTGCTGGAGGAATGGTACAAAATAAGCTCGGAAAGCACTCGGAAGCTGGTCTCTTCCATGAACAGTAGGTTAAAAGCCGTAATAAAGGATTATAGATTACATACTAAGTCCTAAAATACCTATTAAACCTTTTATTCGCATAATATGAAACTGGTTTGTGGCTGCATGGTTTTAGCTTTGACTTGTACTTAAGATATATTTTAAGTTTTTATTTTATTTTTAAAACGGAGCCATATTTAATCAGCAAATAAGGTACCTTTTTTAAATGTGATAAAACATACAACAAATTGGCGTTTAAACATTTTTTGTTTTTCCTCTAGTTTAAAATCTGTACCACTTTAAACCTTTTTTTGACACTGCATGGTTTAGGCTTTGAGCCACTGTATGTCATCTGAGGTGCTCACGCTGAAATCGATGTGTGAGCACATTTGTAAGCGATGGCCCGTACTGCAGGGTAATGCATGTTTCCCGTCGGCTAATATTGGACTGCGTAACTGTTATGTATGTGTATGCACACGGACGAGGGGCTATGTCGTCCTGTTCGTTCTCGGAATCATTTCTCCGCAAAGATGTCAAGCTACACACGTCGTTTTACGGAGATGCATATTGTGTCACGTCATAATCAGTGTGTATTTAAAAGAAACCCAACAATAAATAAAAAAATTGTTTTTAATATTTAGTTGTTCTATTTTTTATTATAACATTGAGTTTACATATTATTTATTTATAGGAACTCTTTGCAGGTCAAATGTTGAAAAGTTCCCCATAGTAAAAAGAAAACTAAGTATGCACAACCTATAACAGCCGTTATTAAGGGCCAAAGATCTGGATATCTTGGAGGGGCTTTAACTAGTACTGAAACCCCAACAATGACAATCATGAAGATCTTGGAGGTATATATAAATGCTTTTTGGCCAGAACGCATTTTAGTTTCAGAATAAAAACATTTACAAATCAAATGATATATTAAAACATATGCCAGTGACGGTACTAACAAATCATCTCTTTCTAAAAGTGGTAGCATGGTAAACACTGAAACTTCGAGAAAGAGAATAATTTCGTTGGGCCACCATGTAAGCAAGCATAATGATGGTAGTACAGCCAGCAGAATAGTCTTCTCGTGAACCTAGAATTGTATCGCTTTATTAAACTGTTCTTAAGATTACTTTTTCATACATACTTGAAATGAAAATAAAAAAAAAGCAATAGCAGTATTGAAAAGGGATAATAAGAAACCCGTTTTACATCGCTTTCTATAAAGTGTAATATTAGTTGGCAGAGCACTAATTAAGGTAAATGCCAGACAAACTAGTGCCATGTGATGATTCAACACATGTTTTCTGAAACATAAAATTTTTGTTTTTACGGTCAGTTCTGTTTCTTTAATTAATTGTGGCTTACTTAAGTTTCCAAATTATATTTAATGCACACCAAAAATTAGAAACTTTGTCTTCAAATACTGTGCGCCCAAAAGGAAAAAGGCGATGTAACACTTCAACCACCGCATGAAGCGATCCAGACCAAGGGTACCAAAGGAAAAAGAATGTAGCTAGAACAATGGTTGCGGTTACTGCTAGTTTAACTGCAAATAATTTGAAGCTGAAAATATATAAATAAACTACCAGTATATATTCAATAAAGCTTAAAGTTTGAAAGCCAATAAATCGATATGTTACAAACTGCGTATTAGGCTTCGGGTATGACTAACTCAACTCAATACAACTCGTAAAAATATATTTTGTTACTGTGGTAGCTACTAGGTAGCTAACAAATACATATATGAAAACGTGGACAGATTTGATAACATTTTACTGAAATTTCAAAGTTAAATTCTAATTTTAATTCTTACACTTCCCATTTCACCTAATTACCGCTATTCTAAAAGTTCCCATACTACAATGTCTGTACACTCTCTCTCTCTCTCTCTTTTCACCAAAGAAACACCAGACTGGAAGCGTTGAAAAATAGCGAGAGACAGTGAGCGCTTGGCAAGCTGCTCAGCATTCGTTCTGACTTTGATAATAATCCGATCTAATTAGAATTCCTCAATCTGGTGCAAAAAAAAATTAGTTTCGACAAATTAAATTAAATTTGCCAAAAACTCCACGATTTTACGGACAGAAAACTCATACTCTCGCGGCAATTTCAGTACAATTTCCTCACGGGAAAATTACACTCTACCATTTCATTTACTGCTGCACCATTGGCTATGCAGCACCCGACAAACTTCCCCGTTTAAATTAAATAGTAGTTCGACCTGATCAAGATTCGGCAATCTGGTAGATACGGTTTTTTATACCCGGTACTCGAAGAGTATAGGGGTATATTAGATTTGTGGGGATAACGGATGAGTGTAACGCACAGAAGGAAGCGTTTCCGACCCCATAAAGTATATATATTCTTGATCAGCATCAAAAGCCGAGTCGATATAGCTATGTCTGTCTGTCCGTCCGTCCGTCCGTCCGTCCGTCCGTCCGTCCGTCCGTCCGTCCGTCCGTCCGTCTTCATTTGCGTCTATATCTCAGAGACTATTAAAGCTAGAGCAACCAAATTTTGTATCCAGGCTTCTGTGTTATCACACTACTCCGAATGTATTTCAAAATTTCGCCCCGCCCACTTCCGCCCACACAAAGGACGAAAATCTGTAGCATGCACAATTTTAAGGATACGAGAAAACTAAAAACGCAGTATCATAGAAAATGATTATATCTATCAGTGTGTTGAATCTAGATCAGATCGGATAATTAATATAGCCACTATGAAGAAAACCATTTCGAAAGTCATCGTTCCCTCTCGCTCCCTCTCACACGCGACCCTGTCTGTTTTGCTTATTCGTCCAAATGAGCGCCTAGATCTCAGAGACTATAAGAGCTAGGACAACCAAACTTTCTATCCAAGCTCCTGTGCTCCTCCTATCCACTTCAATACAAGGGTATTTTAAAATTTTGACACGCCCCTTCCGCCCCTTCTGTGCAATCGACAATTTTTAAGAAACAAGAAAACTAAAAATGCAGAATCATCAAAAATTACCGTATCTACCAGACAGCCGAATCTGGATCAGGTCTGATCATTAGTATAGCCATAAGGAACAAATTAAATTTCAAACCAAACATCTGCCCAGCGATTACTTATTCCTCTCTCTCTCTCGTACCAACCATGTCTCTTGTATGTAGTTATACATGTGTATGTAAATATTTAGCAGCCGATGTAAAATGTATGTATATGTAAATAAAAATGGAAACAGATAACTTCTAAAATATAAAAACACAGCATGGGGTTCGACTTAATTTTTTAAAATTTTCCATTTTGGCCAAAATTTAATTTGTCCCTTTTTCGAAAATATAATAAATTACATAAATCGCAAACTCATATGGATACATATGTATGCACATATGTACATATATACAGACTGAGTACCGGGTATAAAGTAGAGCCGCGGCCTTAGCATCATGATGACATTACACAATTATCTCACAACTTTCCCTCTCGTTTGTATCTTAAAAATGGTGGATTCCATAGAGTTCCGTTTAGAGCGGAAGGGGGCATGAAAAAATTTAAAAATACACTTGTATTGAACTGATATCACAGGAGCTTGGATAGAAAGTTTGGTTGCTCTAGATCCTATAGTCTCTGAGATCTAGGCGCTCATCTGGACGAATGCGCAAAGCACACAGGGTATCGTGCAAGAGGAACCGATTACTTTCAAAATAGTTTTCATCATTGGCTACATTAATAATCCGATCTGATAAAAATTCAACACTCTGATAGAAATGGTCATTCGCGATGATTTTGCCTTTTTGGTTTTCTCGTATCTTTAAAATTGTACATGCCACAGACTTTTGTCCTTTGTGTGGGCGAAAACACTTGTAGTAGTGTGAAATCACAGAAGTCTGGTAACAAAAGCTCTCAAATATTCGGGTGTGATGTTAATTTTAACGTGTACAAATAAATGATGAAATTATGCACGGTGATCAGCAAACTCTACTAAGAGTTTGATTAGAGAGAAGAACGAAGTTTTCCGCTGTACCGAGCAACGTAAGACCCGAAAAAAGTACTTTGCGCTATGTCAGTCATTCATACAGCGGACGATAGTATTATAGAAAGCGACTGACATCTGACTTTTTCGACTGACAAAATTTATGTGCTCGATCTTAACCAATAAGGTTTTAAAAATGCTTTTCATCTTAAAGAGAAAGAGATATTTTAGAAAATATTTCTAACTAAAATGATATTGAAGCCGATGTGCCTCAAAGAAATAAGTATATGTGCATACAAATATATTTAGTTTATGAATTAAAGTTATTAAATGTTTTTTTTTTCAAATTTTTTGTAATAAAATTAAAGAAAAAATTATAGTCTAATTCTTTTAGTATTACCAAATAAAAAAACAAAATAGTTTAACTTCATAGGAAATAAGTATGTGCCAATATCCAAATTTGTGATTAAAAACTATGTATGATTTTTTTTATTTCAGTAATTTTTTTGTTTTTCGCCATTACCTAGCACATCTTTTATTCGCTTTGTCATGGAATCTATTAGATAATGCAGCGTGTTTGGAGCTATTTTTGCCCATTCTGCGAGCGAAGTTCTCTTCAGGTCATCTATGGTCTCAAATGGAATTTCTAACTATAATTCAATTAAAACTTTTAATTTGCAAAGAAATGTATTAAAATGTGTACATTTACGTCGGTGTTTTCGCCAAATAATAAAAAACTGAAAAAAACGACGATGTTTGCGCTCCGTAAGGTCAGAAACTTAAAAGATCACGGTGTACACATATACTTATTTCCTATGAAAATTTGTCGCAGCCAGCAATAAATAGGATAACGGTACTACAAATAAGTAGAAAAACAAAGCTTGGCGTAAAATAAGTGAACGTAACAGTTGTATGAACAACGAGAGGGACGCGGCAATGGCCGCGGCTCTACTTTATACCAGGTACTCAGTCAGTATATACGTATTTATGTATACGATTTATTTAATTAATTATATGTTTGCAAAAGAGACGAATTAAATTTTGGCCAAAATGGAAAATTTCAAATAATTAAGTCGAACCCTATTTGTATTTTTATATTTTAGAAGTTAACAGTTTGCATTTTTATTTACATATAATTTTTACGTCGGCTGCTACATTTTTACATACACATGTAAAACTACATACAAGAGACATGGAAGAGTGTGCGAGAGAGAGAGGGAATCGCTTGGCTGCCGTTTGGTAGCCACTGAAATTTAATTTGTTCCTTCTGGCTATAATAGTGATCCGATATGATCCAGAATCGGCAATCTGCCAGATACGGTAATTTTTCATGATTCTGCGCTTTTAGTATTCTCGTATCTTTAAAATTGTGCATGCTACAGATTTTCGTCCTTTGTGTGGGCGGAAGTGGGCGGGGCGAAATTTTGAAATACATTCGGAGTAGTGTGATAACAAGTGTGAATACAAAATTTGGTTGCTCTAGCTTTAATAGTCTCTGAGATATAGACGCAAATGAAGACGGACGGACAGACAGACATAGCTATATCGACTCGGCTATTCATGCTGATCAAGAATATATATACTTTATGGGGTCGGAAACGCTTCCTTCTGTGCGTTACACACAACCGTTATCCCCACAAATCTAATATACCCCTATACTCTTCGAGTACCGGGTATAAAATTGCATGCACAAAAGAATAAGTGCCGTAATTATTTCAAAATATAGAAGCAAATACAAAAACATACAAAAATACTTATTTAATTGATGTAACCGGTACTCAGTCAGTATATATGTACATATGTACATATATACATATAAGCTTGTGATTTATGTAATTTATTATATTAATATTAAATTTTGGCCAAAATGAAAAATTTCAAAAAATTAAGTCGAACCCCATGCTGTAGTTTTATATTTTAGAAGTTATCTGTTTCCATTTTTATTAAGATACCATTTTTACGTCGCTGCTAAATTTTTACATACTCATGTATAACTACTTACAAGAAACGTGGTAGGTACGAGAGAGAGAAGGAATGAGTAATTGCTTGGCAGGCGACTGAAATTTAATTTGTTCCTTCTGGCTATAATAATGATCAGACCTGATCCAGATTCGGCAATCTGGTAGATACGGTACTTTTTTATGATTCTTCGTTTTTAGTTTTCTTGTATCTTATAAATTGTCGATTGCACAGATTTTCGTCCTTTGTGGGGGCGGATAGGGGCGTGTCAAAATTGTAAAATACACTTGTATTGAAGTGATATCACAGGAGCTTGGATAGAAAGTTTGGTTGTCCTAGCTCTTATAGTCTCTGAGATCTAGGCGCTCATTTGGACGAATAAGCAAAACAGACAGGGTCGCGTGTGAGAGGGAGCGAGAGGGAACGATGACTTTCGAAATGGGTTTCTTCATAGTGGCTATATTAATTATCCGATCTGATCTAGATTCAACACTCTGATAGATATAATCATTTTCTATGATACTGCGTTTTTAGTTTTCTCGTATCCTTAAAATAGTGCATGCCACAGATTTTCGTCTTTTGTGTGGGCGGAAGTGGTCGGGGCGAAATTGAAATACACTTGGAGTAGTGTGATAACACAGGAGACTCGATAAAAATTTGGTTGATCTAGCTTCAATAGTCTCTGAGATATAGGCGCTAATGAAGACGGACGGACGGACGGACAGACGGACGGACAGACAGACATGGCTATATCGACTCGGCTTTTGATGCTGATCAAGAATATATATACTTTATGGGGTCGGAAACGCTTCCTTCTGTGCGTTACACTCATCCGTTATCCCCACAAATCTAATATACCCCTATACTCTTCGAGTACCGGGTATAAAAAACCGTATCTACCAGATTGCCGAATCTTGATCAGGTCGAACTACTATTTTATTTAAACGGGGAAGTTTGTCGGGTGCTGCATAGCCAATGGTGCAGCACTAAATGAAATGGTAGAGTGTAATTTTCCCGTGAGGAAATTGTACTGAAATTGCCGCGAGAGTCCGTAAATCCGTGTTGAGCTGGAGATATAAGTTATCTGCATAGGTGCTGCAGGTGCGGAGTTAAAATTTTCTCAAACACTGTAGGAATAGCGGATAACTTAGATATACCTCTATATTTCATAGCGTCAGACTTGCTACCTTTCTTATGGAGAGGAATTATAAAGGACTCCTTCCATATCGGAGGAAAGCATGAAGAATTTATGGATAGGTTGAATAGTTTAAGCAAAGGCCCACATAGAGACTCGGCACAGTACCTGAGTACACAGCCGGGAACTCCGTCCGGACCCGGTGAGAACACTGGCTTTACTGTTCGTATATTATGAAGCAAAGAGCTTTCATTTAGCAAAGGGCTGAAAATGCCGTTCGACCTCGGTAAACCGTATGGATACGACTGACCAGAGTAAACGTCCTGAGAATAGGTAGTTTGAAAAAAACGTGCAAAACGATCGGCAATTGCCTGATCATTATCTGCCGAAGTATTAAGGAAGGATAGCGAGGATGGGTGGGTGGACGTTCTACGCTTACTGTTTACAAAGCTATAGAACTGCTTAGGGTCCTTAGAAAAACGTATCCTGCATCGAGATAGGTAGTTCTTATAGCATTGAGCGTTAAGAACTGAAAAGTTTGACCGAGCCGAGACATAATTAGAGAGAGAAGAGGGAGAGCCAACTTCTTGAAATTTTTTGTAAAGTCTTGATTTTAAGTTTTTTAGATGGGATAGCTCCTTGGTAAACCAAGGGGGTTTTCTTGATCTAATCGGACAGAAAAATGGGATACAAGGGACAAAAAGTGAGTCCAGTGCATCATAGAAAATGTATGTGTATTGTAACATCAGTGCACAAATATAAAGCGGACCAATCAAAATCCCTAATGAGGTTATTAAGCTTCGTAAACTCGGCTTTACGGAAGCAGCGGACACATTGAGGTAGTCTACCTGACCGATCCAGTACAGTTGGTCCCAGTTCTAGCGACACATCGAAAGTAGGATGGTAGGCATCTTCAGGTATAGTGAGCGGGGGGACTCGAGTTAACAACGGTAAGGTCGGATCCGTTGCAAAGCACAGATCAAGAAATCGACCCAAGGAATTTTTAACATGGTTAACTTGAGACAGAGACAGGTCAATCAAGTCGTCAACAAAGTCATGTCGTGCCATGGGTACCAGGTTATTAGACTCATATACCGAAGACCAAACAATTCCTGGCAAGTTGAAGTCACCAAGATCTATCATATGATCTTTGTCAGATAGCGAGGAAGAAATAGCGGTTAAAGCGGACAAATGCTGCTCGTAAATTGCGATATCCGAAGAAGGTGGAATATACGAGCAAGTTATGAAAACTGAGAAAGCGGGAAGAATCAGTCTTACACACAGAAATTCCAGGTCCTGCTGGATCTGGACTGTGAAAAGTTCCGACGTGAAGTTTGAGTCCACAGCAATCAGGACCCCTCCTGCACGTCGAGACGAACGATCCTTCCTATAAGTTGTGTACCGATCTGCCAAAACTTCGGAACTAAGAATGTCCGGCTTTAACCAGGTCTCGGTAAACACAATAACGTGGGATGCAAATGCGACACTATCCTGGAAGAGAATGCTGAGCTTACTACGCAAGCCTCGAACATTCTGATATGTCACTAAAAGAGAGTTTGTTAGTTTTTTGGACGGGTGGAAGTGGAGCGAGAAGATGACGAAGGAGCACTGGTCTAATTAGTTGGCAGGGTTATTGGGGGCCTAGTCTTCTTCTTTGCCTTAAACTCCTTCACCACCAAATGCTCCGGCCAAAATTTGGGAGAACAAATGGAGTTAAAGTGAGCTTGAGAGACACTTATTTAAAAGGAAGCTATCTCCCTGGCATACGAGAAGTTAAACTTTTCCACCTTAACATCAACGGCTTTTATTTGGTTTTGAATATAAGCCGTCACATCTTTAACTGTGGAGTCAGGGGCAAGCCGTGAGACAAAAACTTGTCTCTTTGGTGGGATCCCCACCAGTCTTGGCATCACAAGCCTATCACCTGTGATGGTAATACCCGGTGGTCCGGGACGTATATTCACTGGTGGGGTCGGAGTTGAGGGGACCGCTAATGAGTTTTCGGACAGTACGGACATTAACGCTACAGACTATTTTGGCTGCATGCCCTCCGACGCGATAAATTCGGCTACCGAATTTTCATCCCCAGCAGCTGTCGTTGCCTTCGGAATAGCGAACGAAATTAACTGCTGCACTATTGGGGTGGTCGGAGTCAGCTTGTCAGCAACGGCCGGCCGAGGGGCAGTTGGCACATGCAGATCCCGTGGAGTGACCTTTTTGCGCCTAGGAGACTCAGTCAATAATTTGAAACTACTAAACTGAGACTCCATGGCTAGAAGCCGATCGTACTGCTCTTTGAAGCCCACGGTCAGCTCCCTAAAGCTTACACTATTTCAGTTAAGTTCCACACAACCGAAATAAAGAGCAGATTCCTGTCAGTAATTTTCCGCGGTGCTGGAGACTGACCTTAAATGTTAAGTACGTGTACAACCTCTCCAAAATTCACGAAATTTGTTTCCTGTATAGACCCCGGGAGTTTTTTAGTTTTCCTTAAAATTGGTGATTATAACAACAAAAAACAACTAACACAATAACAATTCTCAAAATTAAACACAAAAACAACAATAAAAACAGCAAAAACAACACCAAAAATCAACAACACAGCAAGTGACCCGCGCAAGCCATTTTGACTCAAAAAAGTTAAAATTAAAAAAAAAACTACCCGCCACGAAATTTTTATACCCGGTGCTCGAAGAGTATAGGGATTTATTAGATTTATGGGGATGTGTGTAACGCCCAGAATTAAGCGTTTCCGACCCCATAAAGTATATATATTCTTATACATTCTCTTAAAGCCTCCTTTACGCTAAAAAGTACACGTACATATTCTCCTCTATTTACCGCTATTTTCGCTAAACTGTCAGCTTTTTCATTCATATCGATTCCTTTGTGTCCTGGAAACCATAAAATGTCCACAATATCTGCTTCTGAGTGTTCAATTATGTCATGGATTTCTTTTACTAAAAATGAGTCTGTATTTTTCTTACTTACTAATTTTATTTCACCTAACCCATCACACATAATTACAGTTTTTTTGTATTTTTCTTTTTTAACTATATCACATGCTAGCTTGATTCCAACTAGCTCTGCCCCCACCGATGATAATGGTGTTTCCATTTTGTACATGTGTGTTTTCCTACTCGGTATTTCGAAAATTCCTATACCACTGCCATTTGAGGTGACAGATACATCTGTGGAGATTATATTCCATCCTTCTATTTTATGTTTACTTAGAATTTCATAAAACCTGGCTCTAATTTCTTCGTCAGCATATTCATTTTTATTTTGTTTTAAAAATTTGTCTTTTATATTTATTTTTCCACTAACTCTGTAATTGTAAGCCATACTCGTGCTACTAAAAAAATATCTGAATTCTCTTAAAACTAAGGTATAGCTAGTTTTAGCTTCCGTCTTTAACAATCTTTGGAAGAAATCAGGGTTGAAAGTTTTTATTTTGAAAAGTTCTTTGGCTGTAAGCCATTTCGCCCTAAAAGACGGTGGCATTACTCCTGCTAATGCAAACATTTCGTGTTTGCTCGTGTCAGGAGGTACCCCTACACATCTTCTTAGCACCCCCGCCTGTGCGGGGCATCAATAGCCGAGTCGATATAGCCATGTCTGTCTGTCCGTCCGTCCGTTTTTATGAGCGCCTAAAGATACGAGAAAACCAAATTTACATCGGCTGCTACATTTGTACATACACATGTATAACTACATACAAGAGACGTGGATGTGTGCGAAGGAGAGAGGGATTGAAAAAAAAAAAGCGCAGTTCCTATACCAAACGTTCCTATATACCGTTCCTATACCAAAGACAATATAAACACATATTCTTTTATAGTACATTAAACAAAATTAGCATATATACAATTTTTTATATTTTGGGCATGCGTCATCGGAAAATCATAATCTCCATTCAATTCGAAAGTAATGGGTGTTTTCTTCGGCTGTGGCGTCTCTCGTACAGAACGTGTGCCAATAAAGCGCTCTCTGTCTCTCCGTCTATCTGTCTCTCTCTTTTTCAAGCTGGAATCCTTTTAAATTCCAGCCCGTCAGGAATTAAGCTTAACATTTTGTATGGCGCGGGACATCTTAGTGTTTATATTGTCTTTGCCTATACCGTTTCAAAGAGGTTCACAATAAAAAGAGCTACATGAATGGCATTTTAGACAAACTACAAACGGAACTACACTAGCAAAATATAGCCGTGTTCCTAAGTAATTAATGGAGCGGGTTCTTGTTAAATTTAAGTACATACTACGTAACTAATGCAGTATGTCAAGAAACTCTTTAATACTAAATATTAAATTTCGATATATAATCACTGAAAATTTAGAATTTATAGCTGTGTAAATATTTTGTGTAAAGAGTTTCTTGACAGTGTCAAAAATGAGTCGTGATTGTTTTTGTTGATTTGTAAGTTGCCTATAGAGAATTTAAATATACCATTAGATTTTTATAAGTGGTTTTCGTAAGCATACCTGTTTTCTACCATGCATTCCCCTAAAAGATATGTAAAAAACGGTATGCTGTGGTACAGTTCCATCTGTTTATAGTTCAATGCTAATGTAAAAGCAAATGCAGCAATATATTGTTTGTTATGCAGAATTGCAGCAATAGCCGCAGCCGCTAAGCCCAACGACATGTTATTGTACTGAAAATGTCCATTGTCAATTAGCACTTGGCCGGGATAGGCGGCAAACAACATGAAGAAGAACAGTTTACTTTTGCTTGGGAAACTTTTATCTATACAAATACACAAGCCCAAAATAGCCGGTAAATAGATTAATGTGTCTCCTGTCAATACTGTTAGCCTCATAAAGCTTTTATGCGGTCTAGATTGAAAACCTCTACTTGTATGCAATTGGATAAATCGGGGATCAATGAATTTAGCTATTCTACCAATCAAATAGCTATGATGTGCGGTCAATGGAGGATAGTCTAATCCCCAGTACAGCAAATCATTATTGGAGCTATTTGCATACCAATCCCCAGGCTCTAAATTGATTGTCACTTCTTGCCAGTGGCGTTGAGCTTCATAGTCACCATACATGGGAGGAGAGTCAAAGCCTGAGAATGAGTACAATGAAACTATGGACCTAAGCGACATAGCTACGCAAGCTATTGCTAAAATTTCAGATTTCATATTTTCTATGCTATTAGTACTGCTGAAATTGAGATGCCACTATCGTGTAATGTTAATGGTATCGATAAATTTATTTCTTATCACCTATCGACTATTTCACTATCGTCATGCATAGTCAATAATACCCTCTGCACACTGAGCCCGTCACGGGGGAACGTTGGGAATTTTGACAGCCGGTGAAAATCCGATTCATACTGGCTAAGAGCTGATGACAATAACAAAAACTGAGTTTTTGAGTAGAATATTTTTTATTATTTTTGTTTGGAAAATGCATAATTACACCGATTTCAATAATTGTGTTTCATGATGTTAGTTGGTGACATTTCTTTATTTATTTCCATCTTTTAAAAAAGTAAAAGGATCGTGTTGGAGGAGATCGCCTTAAGAGATGAGATAATTAAGAGAAAATAGTGGAGTCTCTCCAAGGCAACTTCGGGTGAAGATTAATTATTAGAAATTATTAGATTTTTCATTGGCGCCCCAGCAGGGACTTCGGTTTTTTAATTCGCAATCGTTTGTTTCGCTCAGTGGTGGCTTAGGCTTCGCGTGTGAAAAAGTCCAGGCAACCGTTGCTGATTTGGATATTGTCACAGACGTGCCCTTTTGGACCCTCGCCATTTTGGACGCTGCCGTATTTGAAGTGCTGATGGACGTCAAAACAGGACGATTACTTTCTATAGATTCGCTAGAAAGTTTGCAGGTATTCTGTGCCAAAAATTGAGTCTCACCGGTTGATTTACGTTGTGTCGCAATATATTGTTCGCTTGTCCGACCAAAACGATCAACTGCAGTGATATACATATGTGCGTGTGTATGTGCTAACAGTCAAACACAGAGAACACAGCTCAATTTCTGGCACCTTCCTTTTTATACCTTATTTGGCCAAATTAATGTGCATTAAGTGAAAGTGTCACAAGTATACGTGTGTACAAACATATGTACATAAGTTCGAATTCATCGAACATACCTACGCCATATATACGTATGCTCATGCTGACCACCACTTAATGTGCATAACCAAAGCGGCAACACATATGTACATATTTAACTAAAAATGTATATAACTATATCCAAATATAGTGCATTTAATAACATTGGTCGTGTGTTTGTGCAATCGCAAAGCGTCGCAGTGTCTTTTCGGTTGTTCGCTTTGACTTAACCGCTACGTACAATACAATATACATACACACGTAGAGACATCTGCTTGCAATTGCACATACACGCAACGCTTGGTAAAGGTTCTTGGACACCAGCGGCTGATTTTCGTGCGTTCGTTAACCTTGCTCGCTCTGTGCTTGCATCGGTTACATATTAGTTTGTGTGTGCGAGCGCTCGCGCCAAATTTACCGCTTACTCTCTTCTCCCCCGTTTTGGCATACCATACAGGTCAGCTTGGTTCGAGCGCCTGTATTACTTTCGTCTTGTGCGTGCGCTCGCGCCAAATTCTCTCACTTACTCTTTGATTCCCCGCACTTTGCACTCTACCCCTGTTGCCCAAAAAGTGGCAGCAGCGGGCATTGGGCTTGCTTACTTTCGGTCGATTGGACCGCTTTCGTTTGTTTGTTCACATATTGCGCCAGGGCGTGTGTGTGTTTGGTTAGGCAAGCTTGGCGTTTTTCGGCACATAGCTACAGTTGTCATTGTGTCAAGAAAGGTTTGAAAAAGTCAGTGCTGATATTGCACGCGTGCAAACAGCCCTTAGATTGAAGCAAATTTCATCGGACAAAACCGAATTAGCTTGTCGCCTAGAACTTTTACAGGGGTATATTGATAAGGCTATGAACCTACAGGCAGAGTTGGACATTTTGAGTCCAACCAATGAAAGTTGAGGTCCGTTGGAGGATCTGTGTGTCGTCACTAAAGCATTGTTTATGAATGCAATTAAACCAAGATCCGACACATATATGCAGCATGACTGCTCACTGAATTCGAATCAGCGATCGCAGCTGCCGAAAATGCGTTTGCCGAAGTTTAGTGGCAAAAATTCGGAATACAAAAATTGCATGTGCCTGTTAAAAGCCTCATTGACGACGATGTTTCTTTGACAAGCGTAGAAAAATTTAATCATCTCGTATCGAGTTTGTCAGATGAAGCATTGGGTGTAGTTAAGCCATTTCAAATGACAGACTGTAATTATCGTAAGGCCCTTGCCAGTCTGAAGTCAGTGTACAACAATAAATGATTCAAATAATTTCGCACAATCCCATCCCATTGTTGCGGAAGTGATTCGCAATTGTTTCTATGTCGACGATATGCTGGCGGGTGCAGACAGTTTAAAAGAACTAGATACAATTTGCAGCCAGGTTCGGGATTTCTTTCATTCCGGAGGATTTCCATTGGCCAAGTGGGCTTCCAATTGCCCGACTCAATCTGGAAAGAATGAGGAAATCAGCATTAGCATTGATGAGCAAAGCTCAGTCAAAACGCTTGGAATGCGCTGGGCACCTCAAGATGATGTATTTAAATACCATCTGGACGTGGACAGCTTTGCCTCCCTGAAACCAACAAAACGCAATATATTGTCGATAGCCTCTCGTTTGTTTGACCCTCTTGGTTTGTTGTGTCCAATTGCCACTAAGGCAAAAATGCTGTTGCAGGACTTATGGAGGCTAAAGGAAGATTGGGATGAGGCTATTCCTATGAGTCTACACACTGCATGGAATAAGTTCACCACTACCTTGCAGGACTTGGGTATTGTATCAATAATAAAGGAGCCGTCTAAGGTTATGTGGCGACAGCAATGTATGAAGTTTCATGTCAACAACATATCCCCTCAAAGAGATTCTTCGCTGCCAGCAAAAATATTGGACTCAAAACCCGCCTTTGTGTTGACAAACAAATGTACAGCACAAATGTAATCGACACAAGTGGGGTATCAAGCTATTTTTCTTGTGCGATTCTTTTGGCTACGCATACCGCTTTTAGATCTACAGCGGTCCAGGTGATAACGTGGTCTTGACTGGTCACCCAGATCTGGATGCTTCGGCCTGCATTATGGTACGTTTAAGAAAGTTTCAAGCACCACATTATCTACTTTATAATCTTTTATAGGTCGCTGCCTTTAATTGTCTATCTGCGTCGGACAGGTATTTATAGCCTTGGCACAGTGCGTGTAAACCGTATCCCCAATGGCAAGCTGCCAAACGCTGCCATTAACAAAGAGCCATGGAGTTTTTCGGTTGGGTATGTGCTCATCATATAGAATCCAATTAAGTAATGTACTGTAGAGAGACAACAAGGCCGTTCGCTTGATATCGACGGGACGCCGCGACTCGAAGTTTTTACCACTTGATCGACATGGCAGCAACAAGCGCTTCTATTTTATACAGGCGTATAGAAAAAGAAAACGGGAGCAAAGAAAAATGTATCGGATTTTCGCGAGTCGATTGCTGCAGGACTGCTGCGTTCAAAACCAAAAACTATCCAGGCCATCCAATCAGTGCTTACAACACTCGATTTTCACATGGATGGACAATCCAGTCTCTATACTGTTAGTTACGGAGGACAATACAGTCACCATCTTCTCAAACAGAGCGGACAATGCAGTCTCCACTTTTTCAGCGACCTTCCAAGCTAGAGCTCAAACTAGATGAAAATCGAAGCACACAATATCGGACTTGCGGTTTGACCATCTAAGCCACTTTCCGGAATGGTAGAATCGTGGAAGAAGATAGTGCGACCACTGTTAAAATTCACAAAATGAAATCTGCCTTTATGCTGCACAACAAAAATGGTTTTCCTGAGTATCATAAAGAGAACAAAATTCAATATCAAAATTTGAAAATTACACAATATTTCACTTATTCACTTTTTTTAACTAAAGCTGGGTATCCAGCACCGCGGAAACGAAAAATTACTGCCAAACTTCATATAAAAAAAAACTGGGCCAGTCATTTTTCGTTTGTGTTTTCCTGGCGTCAGTATCCAGCAACGTAAACGGAATCCACGAATTCTTATCGATAGTATCGTTATCAACACGAATGTGGACTGTGAGAACAGCTGATATGGGTGCCAGGAAAATATATGTGCACATTATTACTGAAGTACAAGTGAGAGGTGGAGGCAAATTCTGTGCGCAAAACCAAAAAGAGATATTCATATTTTTAAAATTAGGAGAAGATTGCTTTAATAAAAGCAGTTGAGGCAAGACCACGTTTTTGGCGGATCACGGAAAATAAGCATTTTGATTATTTTGACGTTTTGGCGCCTCCGACTGTGCTGTACTTCTTCTTACAACAATATGTGCCGCTACCAACACAATCACTTCATCGTCAGAATTACTTTTCTTCCTTTTTTTAATTTTCGTTTAATTTTCAAAATTGGCGCTATTTAAAAAACACAGCTGATTCATGAGAGTGACCAATCCTTTTTTAGGTTCTTGGTCACACTACATTAGTTAAGTTCCACACAACCGAAATAAAGAGCAGATTCCTGTCAGTAAAATTTCGCGGTGCTGGATACAGGCCTTTACAGGTAAACGAAAGCTATTACTTTCATTCTGTATACAAAATTTGAATTCAGGAGCATTCATGTTAGAACAAAATTATTCGAAATATTTTTTTCTTTGCAAATACATCAGAGGAAACCGCGAAATCTGCTTCTAATAGACCCCTAGTTTTTATGAATAAATTCAATACCCCTGATATTCCTTCCACAATTTCCACAAAAGTAAACTCCTTTCATTTAAACTCAAACAAATACATTTTATATCAAATTGGTACCAACGATCACGATTAAAAAAAAAATTTGACCATAACAGAATTTCCCGCTTAGACCAAACAATAATAACACTAGTCAACACGACATTTCCGCTTTGTCGCTTATTTTTTTTGGTAATTTCTTTTAATTTCAATTAAAATGCGTGTGCTTTCTTCTTCTTATTCAATGCGTTATTTTTACATTAGCAGGCCGAACAGCTTACAAAATGATGTGGAAATTATGCGGCTTAGGTGTAAGCGCGTCGCGTCATAAAGGCTATACAACCGAATGCTGACGGCAACCTTACCGAAACGAACTTGTATCCGTCTTATAGCCGTTTACCGTCTATTTCCTAGACGGTGCGTAAGGTTTTGCCGTTCCGAAAATTTCCCAATTTTTTCCACCGTCTATTTTGCATCTAACTAAGCCGCACATTTCTGTGCGATATTTAGCAGATCGTTTTCAAATACAACTCTGAAAAATTGTCATTTACAACGAAAAAATGGAATTCACTGCGAATATGTAGGCAATAAAAGCGAAAATATCAAAATTATCAAAATGCTTATTTTCCGTGATTATTATTTATTATTTTATTAAAGCAATCTTTTCACTTAAAAAATTTGCATATCTCTTTTTGGTTTTGCGTACAGATTTTGCCTCCACCTCTCACTTGTACTTCAGTCATAATAGGCACATATATTTTCTTGGTCTGCATGTCAGCACTAACCATACAGTATATACTGTATGGTTAGTGATGTCAGCTGTTCTCTCAATCCACATTCGTGTCGATATCGATACTATCGATAAGAATTCGTCGAATTCGTTTACGTTGCTGGGAACTGAGGCCAGGAAAACACAAACGAAAAATTCCTGGCCCAGTTTTTTTTATATGAAGTTTGGCAGTAATTTTTCGTTTCCGCGGTGCTGGATACCCAGCTTAAGGCCTGTCTCCAGCACCGCGAAATTTTACTGACAGGAATCTGCTCTTTATTTCGGTTGTGTGGGTCCTAAGTGAAATAGTGTGACCAAGAACCAAAAAAAAGGTTGGTCACTCTCATGAATCAGCTGTGTTTTGTAAACAGCGCCAATTTTGAAAATGAAACTAAAATTAAAAAAAGGAAGAAAAGTAATTCTGACAATGAAGTGATTGTGTTGGTAGCGGCACATATTGGTGTAAGAAGAAGTACAGCACAGTCGGAGGCGCCAAAATGTCAAAATTATCAAAATGCTTATTTTCCGTGATCCGCCAAAAGCATGGTCTTGCCTCAACTGCTTTTATTAAAGCAATCATTTCCTCATTTTAAAAATTTAAATATCTCTTTTTGGTTTTGCGCACATATTTTGCCTCCACCTCTCACTTGTACTTCAGTAATAATGTGCAGATATATTTTCCTGGCACCCTCATCAGCTGTTCTCACAGTCCACATTCGTGTGAATATCGATACTATCGATTATAATTCGTGGATCCCGTTTACGTTTGCTGGGTACTGACTCCAGGAAAACACAAACGAAAAATTACTGGCCCAGTTTTTTTTATATGAAGTTTGGCAGTAATTTTTCGTTTCCGCGGTGCTGGGTACCCAGCTTTAACATATAATTTGAAGTCATCATACATATACGAGACGTTGAAGAGTGGTGAGAGGCAAGGGTAAGCGCATGGCAGGAGTTGCGTAGCGGATGAAATATCACTGGTTCCTTCTGGCAATAATAATGATCCGACTTGTTCTAGATTCGGCGATCTAGTAGATACGGTCCTTTTCTATAATTCTGCGTTTTTTGTTTACTCGCAGCTTGTAGATTTGTAGATTGTACATATTTTCGTACTTTGTGGGTGCGGAAAGGTGCGTGAAATACACTTGTATTGAATTGAAATCACAGAAACTTGGAGGGAAAGTTTGGTTGTTCTAGCTCTTATAGTCTCTGAGAACTTGGCGTCAAAAAAGATGAACGAGCAAAGCAGACGATGCGGCGTGTGAGAGCGAACGAGGGGGCGAATTAGTCTCTGAGATCTAGACGCTAATAAAGACAGGCGGATGGACAGACGGACGGAGAGACGGACGGATAGACAGACGTGGCTATATCGACTCGGCTTTTTATGCTGATCAAGAATGTATATACTTTATGGGGTCGGAAATGCTTTCTTCTGGGCGTTACACATTCATTATCACCAAAAATCGAATATACCCCTATAATCTTCGAGTACTGGGTATAAAAACTGCGTCTATAGAAAGACGCAAAGAATCAAGACGCTGCCTCAGTGTAAACGGCTCAGCAAAGAAAAGTTTTATAGCATGTTTACACTACGGTTGAATTATTGAGTTTCGAGCAAATCTCAAGAGTCGTTCAGAACCAAAGAGAATCGGAGAGATGCACGAGGCGACATCTGCACTCATGTGTTGGCAAAGGGATTGAAAACTGCAAATGCTGGAGTGCAAACTTCAAAAACTTCCTCTGCAATCTCTCGATACGCGCAATCTGACCAACCCCAAGTCTGACCAAGTCAGTATACACAACATCGACTTGAGAGTGCTTTTCAAAGGCACATGTGCAGAAATTACTGAATGCGATCAGATTAGTGTTTGTTGATCTACCCGGCATAAAACCATACTGATTTGGGTTAATGTTTGACTCCATGAGAAAATTAATCTTTTTGGCAATGATACGCTCAAAAAGCTTTGAGATATTGCTGAGTTTGGCAATTGGTCTATTACACTATTCGACACGACTTTTCCGCTGTCGCCAAAAAATGACTTTTTCTGATAGATTTGGATGTTTAAAAATTGTTAAAGAATGTTATTTTTATTCCAGATTTAGTTTTTTTTTTAAGAATTTTTTAAAAATTTGGTATTTTTTTTCATGGGTAGTTTTAAATCCGACCCACACACTTTGTAGCTGCAACTTAACGTCTGAAAGATATTAAGCGTCCAAATTGAAATTTCATAATTTTTTTCGGTATTGAAAACTCAGGAAAAGTCGAAACAAAAATATTTGAATGCTTTGAATTTTGGTTTTAGATAAACACATTTTTTAGGCGTCGTTTAAGGTATCGTCAATGGATAAACGGCAAAGTTGCAGCAGTTTGCCCAAACCTTCATATGCCGTTTGGCACCATCCCAAATGCAATTTTACTGTTAAAAACAGATACAAACACAGATTTTTGATATTTTTGTAGGTAAAAAACGGTTAAACGCCGGCTACGAAAGTTTTTTTCAAACGGTTATACAATTCTTAGAGCCTTTCTTAAAAAAGGGAGTGATTGTGGCAGCTTTCAACATTCCAATAAACCGACCCGTTATCAAAGAATTTCTGAAAAGAATTTTCAGCGGTTCAGAAAAAGCATCATCACAATTGCGAAGCAGGAAGGCAGAAATGCCGTCACTGTCAGGCTTACTAGAATTGTTGAAGTCAGCGATTGCCTCCAAGATGTCCGCCCCCAATATGTCAAGCAAAAGAATTAGAATTAATTTAGAATTAATAAAATGCCAGAATGACCGGCAATATATTGATTGTTTAAAAATTTGTTTAAAAACGCAAACTCCCGTTTATGTTGCATATACGTGGCCCAATAACCAGGGTCACGGGTCTTATCAAATAGATTATAAAACTTATTGCGCAGATTCTTATACCTAACGAGACCCTTCGTATGCCACGGTAGCCTATAGGAGCCACGAACTCTTCTGCAAGCATTATTATCAACAAACAGACGAATGAATGAAAACACTATAAGAAGTATCAACTCTAGGATGCGATAGAACAGACGCCCAGTTTACATTTAACATGTCATCCCGCATAGCAAGCAGACTTACATTAGTAAAAAAATATTCATAATCAAGTTCCGCTCGAGGCTAGTAACAAAAGACAGTTAACAATGGCAGTTAGCAATGGCATATGATGCATGTCGCATTCTGCAATCGCCAGTTCGTAACGCGCAACATGGCAATCGACATCAGGTCCAACTAAAACTAAATCTAGAACAGTATTTAACTTATTAAAAACATTGTTGACTTGGGTTAAGCCCATGCTAAAACAGTTATTCAGACAAAGAACTTTGTGCTGCAAATGCACATTGCTGGGCATCTCAGCCGACGACTGCGGATCGGCAGACCACACCAACGAACCAAATTGAAGTTACCAAAGCAGATATGCTGACGGTCTTTTAAATTAACATTTATGTTGGTAATATTTTGCATATGCGCCTTGTGGACATCGTACCTATTACTCGGAGGAATGTAAGGTGACTGACTAACAGAGTCTCTGACTGACCGGCCACCAACACACCAATCTGTTCATACACAGTGTCCCCATCCTAGAGATAAATCGGATCACATGTAGCGTGCGTCTAACGGCCACAATGATCCCACCCCATTTGCAGCGATTCGTTTTGGCACAATCTCTGTCTTTACGAAACACTTGGAAAAGGTTGGGATCAAAGTAATCTCTGTCGACGATGTTATCGTTGAGCCAGGTTTCAACCAAGATGATAACGTCCAAATCGCACATAGAGGTTGCCAAGTATATAGCCTTAGCCTTAGTGCGAATTCCCGCTATATTCTGAAAGAATATATTCCATAGGCATGATCCCAGAAGGTAGCAGAGCTGTACGGCTAGCGGGCACGGAAGTACGATCCTGAGGAGGGTTTGCCAAATCACACACAAAAAGAGGGGCGAGGCTTGTGCGTAAAAGCTACCCAAGCGCCGTGCTCCAAAACCGCAGCATATCCTCCTCGCCCAGAAAATTAGGCAGGGCAGCAGCAGAGAGCTCCATTCTATGTGCTGAGGATGAAGAGAGTATTCCATTTAAGAGCGCACGACGGGCTGCTAACTCTCCCCAAGTGTCGAGTGCAGCAACAGCGCAAGCAAATCACACGAAGACATGCGTTGACGTATGTTGTTGTAACAATGATATCAAAGGCGCACTTCGTTGAACCAGAGCGAAACAGAGAGACATCTGTACTAGAAGCAGCCATGCGAATATCGCACAAAGCGCAGAGCGAAGGAACGGTGTTGTGTTGTTGTTCCGCAGAGGTATGCCAGAAATCATGCAGAGGGCCATTGCTGACTGCGAAGAGGTAAGAAATTGCAAGTAGAATGTGTTGTAAAGAGGCGGCGAACCAGAAACCATAGGCGCCGCTCACTGGGCGTTTTTTGAAATGTATGGAACTGGAGCTTTCGTAGTTGGGGTGGACGTCCGCACTGCCACAACTGTCAACAGATTAACTGCTGTAAAATCAGCTTTCGGCCTCTGCCTATGCACAAAGAAGGAAATCCTTACCAATACTGGCCAGAACTTCTTCTCAAAGACGTCAGGGAACAGCGAGTCAGGTACAACAAGTTTAAAATTAAAAAACTTTAATGCAGCTAAATCGGCATCCCGCTTGATCAATTTCGCACAAAAAATTTCCGCCTCAGAAACCTTGAGCTTATCGGCAACAAATTTCATCACCGCCTCTGGCTCCGTCGCAGTAGAACATTTATCAACAGTTATCAATATGCAGGTATTTTTTGCTCTGCAATACATTTAGTTGCTCCCAGCTCAGAGTGTTTGAACAAGAAGCGTTTTTCTTATTGATATTTATTTGTTTAATTGTGGGGGTGTGTCAACTTCAAAGTAAGCGAATTAAAATCGAATTGGAAGAAATAATAACGACAACCAGACGATAAGATGCTGTTGAGTATCAGTCGACGACAGCTTTATTGGGATCTTAGTGCATGAGCACCGAGTATAAGCGAGAATAGTGAGAGCGTACAATGATGAGCGTACGATTTGGCTACGAGAGGTATTTAACTAGCGATCCAAGTTTGTCAGCTTGATGTGTTCCAGAGATCGCGGCCATGTAAGATTTAGTAGGTCCCTTTCGTCGAATGCGTAGATACGTATTGATGGGTCCACAAAAGTCAATTCCACAGCGTTCAAAGGTCGAGCATGAGAAAGTCGAGCAGGTCTGTAGCGAACGCAGTGTACACATGAGCGGACAATAATTGATAATGATATAATGATAATTTCGAAGATGCAAATGGCGAACATAACTCCAAACAAATTGAGACTGGCTAGGCAGAAGCAACGGATGTTTTTGGCCTTCTGGTAGGGTTGAGTGTTCTAATCCTCCGCCTACTTTGCTGAGTTCAAATCCGTTCACATTATCTAGAAAGGGAGTAAGAAACTTTAAGCTACTCTTTAAATAAATCTGCTTCTGAAGTTAGCGAATATCCGCTGCAAAATGGATTTGTTGAATATTCCAAATAAGGCAATGGGAAGCAAAACGAAGTTCATCGGGTGTTGGCGAGGTTGTGGTACACGTTTCTTTGCTTCCTACATATCCGTATGAATCTTATCATCCAAGCACTCAGACGAAGGCTATGTGAATATGAACTGATGTTATCGACGATCTTGAGGATGTAGTTTGTCTCCTGTACGGCAGTGAAAATACTTTTTCGCTTCTCCGAGTTGACTACGTCCATGTCAATATCTTGTCGTTCCCCTGTGGTGGGCCAGTTAAGCGAATCCTCGAGTAGAAATGAAGGACCTGAAAACCATGTAGATTGGATCAACTCGTTCACGTTGCAGCCGCGCGACAGAAGATCAGCCGGGTTTTTTTGTGTTGGCACTTAGCGCCACCTTCCATCCGAAGTCAAAGTCTGAATATCGGACACTCTGTTTCCAACAAAGGTCCAATCGTCACTCTAATCAGCAGATAAACTCGTCGTTTGCCATTACTAATCAGTCTTGTCCACTTTGTTCTAGTTTTGGCCATAAAATCACTAACTATGCGCAGTTTAAGGCAATGAACAGCAACGAACGGTTCGATCATGTAAAACGCCTCGGTCTCTGCATCAACTGTCTCGGGAACGGCCATAGAGTGGCGCAATGTCCATCGACTCATCGTTGCCGAACCTGTAATCGGACTCATCACTCGACTTTGCATAACTCGCAGCCGCAACAGCCACTCCAATCATCAGCAGGACACTCCTCAAATCCGGAACCGATAAGGCAACCGTCGCAGCCCTCTTGGCAAACAGCTGATATTTCATCGCATCAAGCTGCGTCACATTCGCATATGGACATCGCTGCAGAAGATCAAATTTTGTTGGCAAGAGCCATGGTATTGGAAAGGATGCATCAGGTGAATACAAACTCGGCAGAGCGTTGCTTGATTCATGTTCCCAGGTTAATTTTGTAATGGAAACCTTTGCTCAAAAACTTTGCCTTCGCCTTTAGAGGCACCACATCGGAATTCGTAGCATAGGAGACACCCTTACTAATTTGAAGGCTCGTACGACGACCTCCATTAAGTAACGTACTTCTGGCTACCAGCTCACCCTCCAGTTTGGAATTATATCCCATATTGTACACCAGCCAGATAGCGAAATCGACATATCGAACTGGAACCTGCCTGCCAATACTCCATTGGCCGATGAATCGTTTCACATGACCAGGCGCATTGATCTTCTACTAAGAACCAAAGCCTTCTATGGAGCACTATCTGTTTGACAGATTCGCATTGGCCCGAACCTTCCCACAGCAAAAGACGCTGTTTGGTTGGGTTGTTGCTGAGAGGTTCCAGCGCCAACGTAACGGACAACCACCATTGTGCTTGGCGACGGTAGAGGAGTCGATCGATGAAAACCTGCAGCAACTATGGAAAGCTGACTCTATTGTCGTCCAACCTGAGTCAATTCTTCCAAATCATCATCGCTGTGAGGAACACTACAGGGTTACAACGCATAAGGATGCCAGAGGCCGAAGAAGACCCAGGATGCCTTAAAAAATCTGTAGATACAGCTTGAAGTCGATTCGTTGCCATTGAGAGACGGCTCTCTCGTCTATCGGACATTCGATTGCAGTATACATCATTCATGCAGGAGTATGAAAGTCTCGGCCATATGTCCCTCGTATCGAATCCTAACTTGGAGGAACCTCATTACTACATATATACCTCACCATTTCGTTCTTAAACCAACCAGTACCTCGACGACGCTCAGAGTCGTCTTTGACGCGTCTTGCCGTACGTCATCTCAAAGGTCTCTTAACGACCTATTCATAGTTGGCCCTACCATCCAAGATGAGTTAAATTTGCAATTGCTGCGTTTTCGAATGTATAGGATTGGCATCACGGCTGACGTCACTAAAATGTACAGACAGGTACTTGTCGGTGAGGAGGATCGAAAGTTCCAGTGCATTCTGTGGCGAGCGTCCCCAGATGCTGACCTTCAAACCTACCAACTCAATACAGTAACATATGGGACTGCGTCTGCCCCGTTTCTTGCAACTCGAAGTTTGCATTTCTTAACTGAGAAGTGTAAGGATGAATAGCCCCTAGGAGCCGCAGCAGTTAAAACTGCGTTTTATGTTGATGATCTATTGTGTGGGGCTGATGACATAGACACACTTCTCAAACTGAAAAAAGAAATCACATCGACTCTAGCTTGTGGTCATTTTCCATTATGCAAATAGCATTCAAATCATCCAGGTGTAATGGAAGATGAATCGAACAAAGAAATAAATATTTCAGAAAACTCGATTAGTAGCACACTCGGCGTGACTTGGCATTAACAAAGTGATGCATTTAGTTGCACTTCCACACCCACGGAAGTCTACCCTTCTACCACAAAACGGACAATTGTATCCAATGCGTCATCGCTATTCGATCCCATCGGTCTGCTGTCACCATTGGTCATTGTCTCTAAGATCATTCTCCAGGAGTTGTGGCTTTTGAAACTCGACTGGGACGAGTCTGTTCCCCAAAATCTAAGCTGCGCATGGAGCACTTGTTTGGATTCATTGAACTCACTGTCGTCACTAGCGGTATCTCGTTTTTGTTTGCAGCCCGACGCGAGCAGTATTCAAATACACGGATTTTGCGACGCATCGATTCGGGCATATGGCTGCTGTCTTTATGTGCGTACTGAGAATTCGTTTGGACAGGTCTCAGTGAAATTGTTCACGTCCATTGTTGCATTGGTTGAAACAACACTCAGTCACTTTATCGACCTTTGCTGGAAACAGAATGTCCGATATTCAGACTTTGACTTCGGATGGAAGGTGGCGCAGTGCAAACAATGCATCAATACCTTCTAAAAAGATAAGAGTTGGATTATCGTACCGGTTTCTAAGTTTCTCTAGGGCCTTCGGATAGTTCTCGCTTGTGATCTGGAATGCCTGAATGGTGTCTAACGCCGGCCCCTTGAGGCAGCCCAGCAAGTAATTTAACTTCTCAATATTGGAGAATCCAGACTCACGCACGACAAGTTGTTCAAACGAATTGATGAAGTTTTTATAGTTCACAAACGTTCCGTCAAAGGTGGGCAACGACAACCTTGGTAGTGATGATCTCACTGGCGGTAGGTGATAGTCTGGCGCAACCATTCTGGTGTTTAAGTCACCTCCCAATTTGTCCTTTATGGATAGCTTGATTGCTATGTAAGTGTCCTCTAAGTCTGCCCGTCCTTCATCAGTTGGGTTAAGGTCTTCGATGTCAGCCTGGACACTTAGAAAATTCTTGAAATAGGTTTCCAAGATGCTTAAACGATACCGAAACTTGTCATTGCAAATCGGCTTTTCCGTCTTTCCTTCAACCACAGATTTGATTCGAGCTATGTTTCGTTTTATGTTGCTCCGTTGGCGTTTTAAATCGTCAAGAGTCGTCATTTTGTTGTATAGTGTAATTGCACGCACACAGAATTCGAGATTCCGACAATAACGAATGCAGGCAACAACAGCATGAACGCAACCAGGCAGCGGTAGCCAAAGCACAAATCCCACGGTGGAAGCGACGGCGGCAGCAAAAGATTGAGTGCAGTTGTTCCAAGGGAGAGATAATCAGCGACAATTCCGACGGCGGCAACGAAAGCGAAACGAAGCAGTGGAATTCCAATAGATAACTTCGTTGATCTCTGGACCAGAGCAGGTAGCAGCAAAGGAGAGCAAGCGCCCTTGCTTGCGTTGTCTGTGACAAGTGACTGATAGAAGTAACCGAGAACCGCGAGAGCAAAGCGAGGGTGATGACCCCGCAATCGAGACGATAGATAATGGGTTTTCGGCAATTTCGACGGCAGCTGCAACACTAAACGACCACTAACTGTTGTATTTGCAAATTATGTACCGACGAAAATTGTACATAAATGCGAGTATATTAATTGTTCACCAAGAATTAACACACGTGCCCCACGTTGGGCGCTAAATTTTTGAACAAGAAGCGTTTTTCTTATTGATATTTATTTGTTTAAATGAGATGCTGTTGAGTATCAGTCGACGACTGCTTTATTGGGATCTTAGTGCATGAGCACCGAGCATAAGCGAGAATAGTGAGAGCGTACAATGATGAGCGTACGCTTTGGCTACGAGAGGTGTTTAACTAGTTCTAATTTATTTGGGTGGACGAAGTTTGACCGAACACAGAGCAATGCCAAGAAAACGTATTGCTTTTTTGTCCTTCCTTGAAACAGCAAGCTTCACCATCTTATTCGAATTGACAGGGAGGGCAGTCTGAAAATCAGACTTGAGCTCCGAAAAAAGGCTCCAAAGCTTTAGCACCTTGTCACTGAGATCATAAATTTTAAAGTGCGGGTCATTCGCAACCACACAAGCGTCACACTGCCACAATAGATTAGTCAGATTTATTAACAGTTTCACAGCATCTGAGTGCAAATCAATGCATGACAAATGAAACGCACGGCGGCACAACGACGAACAGCGAACATCATCAAGGCCGCGAAGCTGAGGGGCAGTAACATACGAATCGCATTTCGAGCAGTCATGAAGCATAGCGAAAACTCGACCGAACGCATTGAAAGCTGACTGATCACTGATCACTTTTCCAGCATATATCGGCGATCTTTCTCGGTGATCTGAATACTACTTTGAAACTGCCCCAGCACACGCATTTTGCATTTAAAAGTTATTTATCGGTTTCATACGAATATCAGCCCTGAGTCTGTTTCCTAGCACTTTTTTCGGATATCGACACGGCATGAAGCACAGGTGACCAAGAGGTGGCAATAAAAGTTGAGTTTTGTTTGCGGTTAGTTGAGTCTATCCGATTTTCCGAATATTTCAACCCTGATCTGCCTGAAAAAATCAACACTAATTACAAAAAAATTTGCAGCTCAAAAAAAAAATTTTAGCGCGTAAAAAGGTGCAAATATACATACAATTGTTAAAACCATTACTTAAAACTAATTTTATCATAAGTCAAACTAAAACAGATTTCTAAAATTCGGTCTCTCGCACAAAGGCTGCCAAAAATCCTCTAGATGAACCCTCCACGAGGGTGCCGGCTGCATTAGACACTCCATTATCCCGGACGAGGGTAATGCATTGTCGCTTGCCCCGTCCGGGGCAATGCAGTGTCTAGCTAAGGCAATGACCTATCGTCTTCTCAAACTCGAGTCGGGACAGCCATGGCCAGAGGTGCATGGCGGCCAGGCATAAAACGCTAGGAGTGGTCTATCCGAAAAATAATCACCACTATGGACCTTCGGGCGTAATATGCTGCCGGAGAAAAACTAAGCATGGGATGGGATGTCAGCCCAAACGTCAGTGGAACGCGTGACTGCTATCACCGACGGAAACGGGGAGGAACAATCCTCTTTGCGTGTCGCCAGCGGTCAAACCTCTGACGTGGTGGGACAGGCAACGTCAGCTGTAGCACAACTGCCAAAAAACCCCCTCACTCGAAGCTGAGCCGCAAGGATGCCGCTGTCGAAGCAGACACGGATCTGGAGAGCGTGATCTCGATCAGCAAGGAACATTTCTCGCAGATGCCGCAAATGCGGGCATCAATCGGGAAATATACCAACAAGGTGGAGGAGATGCTGGCTAACAAGAGGCAACGCTCAGTCGAGAGTGCCAACAAGGACACTCCGGCGAGCAAGCGGCAACGCGGGCCAAAGTGCACAGCCCCCCCAGTGAAAGTGGCTAACCCCCCCAAACAACACCCGAAGTTTAGGACGGTGAAAGAAGCGGCCAAACGACATCTGATCGTGGCACTAATGGATCGCAGCGACGAAAACCGGAAGATGACGGCAGCGCAGTGGAAGTTGGTGCACGCGCGGTTCGTAGACGCACTATTTGCATGGATGGAGGGAGATCCCACAGCTCCCATGCCCACCTTTGATGGCGCTGGGTGTCTGAATGGGGTAAAGATCCTCAAGTGCAGCGACGACCCAGCGCGTAGGTGGCTGACGCAATTTTTCTGCCGACTAGACGCGATGGGAGCATGCCAAGCTGGAGGTGGTGGACAGGGAGTTTATCCCGTCTATACCAAAGGCGAAGGTACTCTTCCCCATCGCGATTCAAGGAGACAGAGCGCTGAGGCTCCTACAGCGACAGAAGTGTCCACTGTCCCCTGAGAACTAGAAGGTGTTACCCAATGAGGGGGGCCAGTGTGTAATCCTCCAAATAAACAAAGAAGCGGATGACCTCCTGTACTCCAGATTTGGGAAGATGCGTGAGGCATGGGCAGCGTATATCTGCGCCTAAAGAAACGCCACCCTATCATTTTACACAACATCGGTAATCAGGAACAGAACCATCGTACTTGTACGAAAGGGAATCCATGCTCACCTTATGTCTCATTACAGCTCAGATGACCTAACAGTGGTGATGCTAGAAAGCGAAGAGAAGCGCGTCTTAGTAGCATCCTGCTATATGGTATATGACAGACCCGCACCACCTGAAAAGTTAAGGAGTTTAATCGAAGAGGCCGGCTCCAAGGACTACCAAATACTCATTGGTACGGACGCAAATACCCACCACAGAGTATGGGAAAGCCCCGATATCAATGACCGAGGTGAGTCACTTCTAGAATTTATACTTTCAACTAAAATAGAAGTAGCAAACGTGGGGGAGGACTGAACCTACGTGGGTTCCACCTCATCAAACGTGCTAGATCTTACTCTCGTAACGGGAAGGAGTGCCGCGTTATCTCGGTGGAGAATTCTCGAAAGACCATTCTTCTCAGATCACAGGTATATCCACTTCAAATATGAGTTCAAGCACTCTTCGAAGGTAACAGTGTATAGGAACCCCCGAAACACAAACTGGGGAAAAGTTCAGAAAGACGGTTACCTCAAAGCTCGCGAATTCGGGGTCAGTGCAATCGATTGAGGACATAGAGAAGTCTATTGAGTCTCTATCCAAGGAGCTACAGCGCAACATGTCCACCCTCAAGTACGAAAAAGAGGAACAACCTACCATACAGAGTCAGTTCAAGCTCAACAATGGACAATGGAGCAGCGAAAAAGACCTGACAGCACTAATGGAGGCTCACTTTCCAGGATGCACCGAGGTCAATGATGCCGCAACGCAACAAGACCTAGCAACAGAGGAACAAACCCACACCACAGGCCTAATAACCCACAAGAAAATCCAATGGGCCATAGACTCCTTTACGGGAGACTCCTCCTCTCAGCTCCATAATGGAAAGTACGCTCAGGGCGATATGTGAGTGGGAAGACGAATTAGGACTCATTATCAACGCGGACAAGACGGGCCTCATCCTCTTCACCAAGATGTACAAGGTACCGTCATGGATACCCCCGAAAATCAATCAAAAAAGGCTAACCCCAAAAACACAAGTCAAATACCTCGGCACAGTATTGGATAGCAAGCTGGCATGGAGACCCAATAAAGTGGAAGGCGTGAAGAAGGCCACCATTGCGCTATATGCATCAAAGAAGATGCTCAGCAGCACATGGGACCTGTCACCTGCTCTTATGCATTGGATCTACATCTCGGTGGTGCGACCAACTCTGCTGTGTGGAGTCTTAGTGTGGTGGCAAGCTACCGGGAAGAAGACGTACCACAAGCTTATGGAAAAGACTCAGCGACAGGCACTGCTCTGCATCACGGGGGCACTGAGATCTACCCCAACAAAAGCACTCGAAACCATACTCGGAATTGACCCCCTGGACATTCACGCTCATTTGACGGCTGGAAAGGCCGCTCAGCGCCTCATTGCGTCGGGAAACATGCAGTCACAAGCATACGGGCATAGTTCAATCGACAGGGACATGATCAGTAACACTGACTCCTCGAACGTGCCTCGATATCAATACAAATGCATGGGACCTGAAGAATGGAAAAAAGGCCAGACCCAACATCTCAATATATATACAGACGGCTCCAAGATGGAAGGAGGAGTAGGAGCTGGCATATACTGCACAGACCCCGAAATAAGGCTGTCATACAAGCTACCAGACCACTGCAACATATTCCAGGCGAAAGTCTTTGCCATCAGGAAAGCAGCGGAGGTTGCACGACACGCAGGGAGGCCACATAACGTGGTCAATCTGTTTGTAGACAGCCAAGCGGCGATAAAATCCATGCAGTCGTCCACGGTCAGTTCTAGAAGTGTCCTGGCGAGCAGGGAAGCATTGGATTCACTGTGCACGACCAAGTCAGTGCGGATCTACTGGGTTCCCAGCCATCAGGGCATTGAAGGAAATGAAGCTGCGGACGTTCTGGCTAAGGAAGGCGTCGGGTTGGCGAGAGAAAGAGTAGAAAATGTGCCTGTGTTCCTCAGAACGCTACAAAACGACCTAGAAAAGCTGGCCAGACACTACCTGGCTGCATCACACGAATCCAGACTAAACATCATCGACAGAAACAGCTCCAGGAAATGTGATAAGCTCGGGGCTATCGAAACCCTGGAACATCTCATCTGCAGCTGCCCGGTTCTCTCACGGACAAGAAGAAGATACCTGGGCGCACCGACGCTGGCATCACTAGAAGATGCCTCCAAAAGGACGCCAAAGGAACTACTAGCCTTCGCCAAAAAGACCTCAATTCTATGTGATAACAAAACCTCACCAGCACCCGCGTAAAGGTACATAACCATCCGGATAATTAAGGGCCTATGGGAGGCCCCAGGAGGGCCGTCCGTTTTAACCTAACCAAATCTTCTTGGAATCGAGTCTGCTTGGAAAGCACATAAAAAATACTGGCTTGAGTTATCCATTTTAATTAGAAACAAGTGGTATTTTTTGAAAACACACGATCGTATTCTGATGGAAGTCAGAACCTCACTGAGGCAGGGGTACTATACATAGGTACACAGTTATACATAAATCCTTTTTTATGAATACCTAGAATGGTAGCTTTTCCCTAATATCTGCGGGACCAGCACCTGTGAAGGAAAAAAGGTCAACATTTGACAAAGGTATTTAGGTATATTTGTCCTCACCAAGGCTTAGGTATAAGGAATAAAAGTAACTGTCCACAACATATACACCCCAAATGAACATGAACAGGTGGGGCACATATCCGAGATATATCCATATCTAAGACATGTAGGACCTAAGACTGCTCGAGTGATAGTGACTTGGCACCTATATACTCTGCCTGCGAAGCAGCTCAAATTGGAACAGCTGAGTCGCGGCGCGCAGCGATCGAGAGGCGAGAGACGCCGACAATTTAGTTCATTCCTTCGCGCGCAGCCGCAACGACATCACCGGAGCTGCGGAATTCAAATCGGGAGTGCGGAGTCCCAAGCGTTTTGGCAGAGGACCCCAAGAGTAACCTTAAGCCCATAAGGGCCCCATATGATTCTTTCTGCATCAAGTGTCCCATTTCGAGCCCGTGTCTCGCAGTAACCCCCAAAAAAATTAGCCTATAGCTGACAGGCAAAAGAGGACCGCATATAGGGCTAGTGTCGTTAGTTCAAGTGTTATCTGTAAATATTTCATTTCCAAGTGTGCCTGGGGGATTGTGGCCCAAGAATTTGAAGGGGCAGTGAACCCCGCAAAAGCAAAGCAGAAAGGAGAAATATGTTTTAGAGGAGCGCAGCGTAAAGCAGACAATTAAAAGAGCTCTGTCAAACTGGAGGGAGCAGGGAGAGCGGGGCAGATGGGCCAGTAAAAGTCCCGTATGACAACGGCATAGAGCAGAAAGATCAGATTAAGTATAGAGTGTTTTAGAATAAGAGAATATGATAGGAAATGAGGGTAACGTTGTGAGCCGCGGCAAAGCTCGCGGCTCTACTTTATACCCGGTACTCAGTCAGTATATTCTTTTATACATACGCACATACATAAATGTATGAGATTACGATTTATGTTATTTATTATATGTTCGCAAAAGGGACGAATAAAATTTTGGCCAAATAAGTCAATTAAAAAAAAACATTTTTTTGCTTTCATATAATTTTTATATTGGCTGCTACATTTCTACATACACATTTGTGACTACAAACAAGAGACGTGGAAGTGTGTGCGAGAAAGAGAAGGAATGAGTAAGCGCTTGGCAGGCGTTGCGAGGCGACTGAAATTTAATTGGTTCTTTCTGGCTATAATATGATCCGAACTGATCCAGATTCGGCAATCAGGTAGATACGATAATTTTTTATGATTCTGCGTTTTTAGTTTTCTTTTATCTTAAAAATTGTAAATTGCACAGACTTTCGTTTTTTGTGAGGGCGGAAGAGGGCATGTCAAAATTTTAAAATACACTTGTATTGAAGTGATATCACAGGAGCTTGGATAGAAAGTTTGGTTGCTGTAGCTTTTATAGTCTTTGAGATTTAGACACTCATTTGGATGAATAGACAAAGCCGACAGGGTCGCGTGTGAGAGAGAGCGAGAGGGAACGATTACTGGTTTTCTTCATAGTGGCTGTCGGGTCAAGCAGCAGTCTAAAGTAAATGCACATCTCGATGTTAATTACTGCAATGCCCACTGCTTAACATAGTTTGTTGCCGAATATGCCCCCGCACGGCAGCGGCTTTCTTTCGCTTACTTATGTATAAACATTCTTTGTACTCAGCTTAGCAGCTGCCCGAACTGCACAAGCACTCTCCTAATCGCACTCTCTCCCGCTCGTTAAGCGTTGCCTCATAGGGCACGGCAATTACGCCGTCAGCCCTTGCAATTCAGTCCTGAGCGAATATTCGTAGCGTTAAGATCATCGTTCGTCTGACACGTATACCTATGTACATCTAAACCACACCGTTAGCTTGAATAAATCTGTCATTAAATTTGCAAATATATATCCAGAAAACATTCGTAACCGCTATATAATATACTACATATGTATATACACCGGCCTCCATTGCAGCTGCCGGCTTACGGTGCTCTTTCTTCAAGTTTACGCTCGGTGCTCTTCTATCTTCCCGCAACAAACAAATCCTACACCGGCATATTGGTTATGCACATAGCGTTGCCTGCGGTTATTGTTCATTGCTTCTAAGTGCGTTCGTTCCTTTTCGTCTTCCCGCTAGCAGCGTTTATTACGCTCCTTACTCTTTGCGGCCATCTTCCCACAGTAAACGTTTGCTAAGCTGCCGCCGCTATGAAGATGGATGCTGCCAACGCTGCTATTGCTGCCAACGTTGCTGATGCTGCCAACGCTGTCGATGCTGCTTTCGGAATTCCAATTACCATGGCGCGAAAAAGGGTGTCGTTTTTAAAGTTTAAATCCACGGAGTTATGTGAAAAAATGAAAAGGTTCGTTGCTGAGCGCCAGAATGAGTCTCTAGTATCAGACTATCATATGCTCGTTGTAAAACAAGAGCAACTCGATAAGCTGATCGGAAAGTTTGAAACACCGAGCTTGAGGAATTGGATCAAGCCGAGATTCATGGTGGATTAGCAGATATGTTCGAATCGCTTGCCAGTACGGTGAAGGCGTCAATTATGCGGGAAATAGCAAAGAGTAGCGGACAAATGCCTCTTCATTCTACCATGGCTGGACGAAACATCACCGCTGAGTTTGCCGGCTCGCAACTTCTACCTCGACGTAGACAGGTACCATCCCTGCTTCCTATACAACTTCCAACTTTCAGCTGAGGATATGCTAACTGGATCGACTTCTACTCCACCTTTGTAACCATCATAGATAATTATCCTGATCTAACCAATGTAGAGAAGTTTCAGCATTTGCGTTCCTGTCTTCGTGATGCGGTTTTCGGACAGTACTTTCCAGTACTGTCCGAAGTTCAAAGCACTGTCCCCCAAAAATCGCCATAAAGATGCCAAACGACTGTCCCTTTGTATTAATTGGCTTACAACAGGACACCGATTAAGCCAGTGCACCTCGAGGCACTGTCGTATCTGCGGGGGCAAGCACCATACTACACTTCATTTCAGTAACCCTGATTCGGCTGCAGACCAAGGTCAGTCAACTGATGCTCTGTCTCAGTCTGTGCCCCCTCCTTCTAATCCGGCTCAGCTTACCACTGAACGCTCTACTTCAGCGTCTACCTCGTCTGCATTTATAGCCCAAGGTCTCAGTAATAATGTTGTTCTACTTGCACCTTCCGAGGATTGCTGGATTCCGGCTCCCAGTTACATCTGATAACTTCTCGTTTCGCTAATCAGCTTTGGAAAAGGAAATCTTCAACAGCAGTTTCTGGAATTGGTGGCTCCAGCTTTGTCACCGATGGATGTTCAGTCAGTGTTAGCTTGCATTCTCGCTCATCTGGTTTCTCACCTCCCATCACTGCTATCGTAGCTTCTAACATAACTGATCGTCAGCCAAGCTTTGGAATTGACACTCATAACAGGAACATTCTGGCGAACATACCACTAGCGGCTCCGAAGTTTCATAGGCCTCAGCGTATCGATCTATCAATTGGAGCAAGTCTGTTTTACGATCTCCTTTGGGAGGTTGAGAATTGCATCGAACCAATAGTAAAATCTACCAAAGAAAAGCTGGATTGTGTAGCGTATTTTGTTCAGCTGATCCGTCGATTACGAAATGGCGATTATTGTGTTTGGCTGCCATATAAAAACTTATTTTGGATCTCTTGGGAGAATCTTACAATCAAGCGCGTCGCAAATTCCTGTTCCTTGAGCGGAAGTTAAATCGGCGCCCTGTTGTGAAATAAGTATCTTGACTTAGGTCATATGTCTACTGTTCCTGCCCAATCAATCAGCAACTGCCGATATTTTCTACCTCATCATTGCGTCATGAAAGACCAAGCTACGACCAAGCTTCGGTTGCTTTTGATGGATCCGCTTCAACTTCATCTGGCTACTAATGATGTTTTAATGGCTGGTCCCGTAATACAACCTAAACTCTTTCATATTATTGCTCGATTTCGTTCATACGCAGCTGCGATTACGGGAAATATCTGTAAGATGTATCGGTGTGTACGAGTCTCGCCTGAGAACAGCAACTGGCAGTGTATTCTTTGGAGAAATTCAAGAGGACTTGCGCGTGTTTCAACTGAGACCTTTACTTATAGGACAAAGCCTGCCTACTATTTATCTGTGCGAGCGATGCATCAGTTGGCAACCGACAAGCAAGTAGACTTTCCAGTTGGAGCTGAAATTCTTCGCCGTGATTTCTATGTGGATGATTTGAAATCTGGCGCCAGATCTCAGGAAGAGGCCTGCTGGAATCTTGTCTAGGGGTCAGTTGAAATTGAGGAAATGGGATCCGCTTGGGATCTGATTTCTGATAAACTTTTATTTTCGTTCTCGGCCCTAGAATCGTCTCCGAATCCCTGCAGGCGCTCTGTGTTATCAACCATAGCGCGGTTCTACGATCCTCTCGGACTTGCTGGTCCTGTAATTACGAAATCAAAAATCTTTCTTCACGTTTGTGCAAGGGGAAGTTAGCCTGGGATGAAAGCCTCCCAGCCTCACTGAGTACCGAGTGGCAGGAAATATGCAGCAGTTTTGGCCAGATTCGTCGACTTGAATTTCCTCGTCTTGTTCTCCTTCCAGACTCCGAGCTAGAAATTCACGGATTCTTCGTTGCCAGCATCGGGGCTTATGATGCATGCATATATGTCGTGTCAAAAGGTCAGCATTCCAGCAGTCACACTACTTTGTGCCAAATCTCGTGTTTCTCCTTTGAAGACACTTACGGTGCCAAAGTTGGAGCTTCGTGGAGTGGTATATTTGTTGCAAATGGAGTAGCAACGATTCATGAAATGACCGATAACATGACATGGCGCTGTGTTCCCACAACGATAAACCCAGCCGACATTCTCTCTCGAGGGGCTGAGCTGAAGGAGTCTCCTCTTTGGGCTCATAGACCTCTTTGCGGCCCCTCAGATGACTGGCCGCCCACGGTACTACCAGATAAACCAGCCCTTGAGCTTCACCGGAGTGCTCTTCTGGTAAAATCTCCCTACATTGACATTGTAGCTGATTCCAAGTATGCAAACTCGTTTGGTTCCTTGCAACGCGTTTTCGGATACGTTTACAAGTTTTGCAATCGCATTCGGCATTCCGGACTGATTGTCCCGGACATTGAGTATGGAACCCAGTTATTGCAGCGACTAATCCAGCGTACTCAGGTATGGGAGGACATGAAGTCGCTACGGTCCAGGGTATCAGTTTCCCCATCTAGCTCACTTGCCTCGTTGTCGCCCTTCATGGATCAGTTTGGTCTGCTCAGGGTTAATGGTCGACTGAAGAACTCATCGTTGAATTTTGATGGCCGTCATCCAATTATCTTGCCCAGCAGCCATCCACTAACTTTTTCTATAATCTCTCACTTTCATGAGCGAAATCTGCACGCTGGACCTCGAGCTTTGCTTGGACTCATTCGATCCCAATTTTGGCCCATTGGGCGGAGAAAGACGGTAAACAAGGCAGTGAACAAGTGCGTAAGATGCTTTCGAATGAAGCTTAGAGTATTGGAGCATATTATGGCGGATCTTCCAAGGGAGCGGCTCGACGGTTCTCATTCCTTTGAGATCACAGGCGTCGAGTTTTGTGGGCCATTTTTCCACAAACCGGAGGCACGCACTAAGGTCCCAATGAAGTGTTACGTCTGTATCTTCATTTGCTTCGCTACCAAGACTGTTCATCTGGAGCTGATTTAGGATTTATCTACACTTGTTTTTCTTCATGGACTAAAGTGCACCCGACGGAAGCCACGACAAATTTGGTCAGATAACGCAATAAATTTTTTCGGCGCTAGGAATGAGCTGATGTAGTTAAAACGCCTGTTCCTCAGCGATGACCATCAGAAAGCTGTGCTGGATTTTTGCTTGGTGGAGTCTATAGACTGGCAGATGGCCAAGTACCACTTCTACCGTGCGATAGGCAGCTCGGTTCTTGAATTTGACGAACTGCGGACGTTGTTATGCCACATCGCGTTGTTATCGTTACATTAATTTAAGATCTTTATTTTAGCGCTTCCTAGTTTTAGAGCTTCCTCCCATGAAGTGGCCACTGGCGAGGGTGGTCGAGCTTCTACCAGGAAGAGATGGCGTTTCACGAGTCGCCGAGCTGAAGACCTCATCTGGATTTACAAAACGAGCCCTCAACAAGTTGTGTCTGCTACCCATTAAAGATGCTTTTGAAGGACAGAGTTTCAACGAGGGGAGTATGTCGGGTCAAGCAGCATGAACCAACATAAATGATAGCAAGTGGTGCAGTCTAAAGTAAATGCACGTATCGATGTTAATTATTACAATGCCCACTGTTTAAAATAGTTTGATACCGCATATGCCTCCGCACGGCATCGGCTATATATATCAGTCATATAACATTCGTAGCCGCTTATAAATCTCAACAGCTAGTTAAAAAGCTCACTAGCTTAACAGTGGCTATATTAATAATTAGATCCGATCCAGATTCAACAATCCGATAGAAATGGTCATTATCTATAATTCTGCGTTTTTAAGTTTTATCGTATCTTTAAAATTGTGCATGCCACAGATTTTCGTCCTTTGTGGGTGGTAGAAAGGTGGAAAGGGAAGGGGCGGGGTGAAATTTAAAATATACCTGTAGTAGTGTGATAACACAGGAGACTGGATACAAAATTTGGTTGCTCTAGTTTTAATAGTTTCTGAGATATAGGCGCTAATGAAGACGGACGGACGGACGGACGGACAGACAGAAATAGCTATATCGACTCGGCTATTGATGCTGATCAAGAATATATACCTATACTTTATGGGGTCGGAAACGCTTCCGACTATAAAAAAAGATATCTGGAAGATATTAAGCTTCCAAATTGAAATTTCGCTTATAAGGCTGGGTATCCAGCACCGCGGAAATGAAAAATTACTGCCAAACTCCATATAAAAAAAAACTGGGCCAGTCATTTTTCGTTTGTGTTTTCCTGGCGTCAGTATCCAGCAACGTAAACGGAATCCACGAATTCTTATCGATAGTATCGATATCCACACGAATGTGGATTGTGAGAACAGCTGACATGGGTGTCAGGAAAATATATGTGCACATTATTACTGAAGTACAAGTGAGAGGTGGAGGCAAAATCTGTGCGCAAAACCAAAAAGAGATATGCAAATTTTTAAAGTGAGGAGAAGATTGCTTTAATAAAAGCAGTTGGGGCAAGACCACGTTTTTGGCAGATCACGGAAAATAAGCATTTTGATTATTTTGACGTTTTGGCGCCTCCGACTGTGCTGTACTTCTTCTTACAACAATATGTGCCGCTACCAACACAATCACTTCATCGTCAGAATTACTTTTCTTCCTTTTTTTAATTTTCGTTTAATTTTCAAAATTGGCGCTGTTTACAAAGCACAGCTGATTCATGAGAATGGCAAATCACTTTTTAGGTTCTTGGATACACTACATTAGTTGAGTTCCACACAACCGAAATAAAGAGCAGATTCCTGTCAGTAAAATTTCGCGGTGCTGGATACAGGCCTTAAAAAAAGAAAAATTTAAGCTGCGACTTTTTAAATTCCAATGCGTTACAGCTGCAGATTAACCAAATTATTATAGAATATTTTAAATAAATGGATTTTTCATTATCTTTTTACACATTTTTTCCAGACCTTACTGAACTAATATTGTGTGACAACAAGCTTCTCGTGGAAATCGATGAGCTCGCCCTAGCGAAAAACCTTACTGATGGGCAATACATGAACTCTCCGCCTTTGGAAAAAGTAGCGTGTTGGTAGCGGCACATATTGTTGTAAGAAGAAATACAGCGCAGTCGGAGGCGCCAAAACGTCAAAATAATCAAAATGCTTATTTTCCGTGATCCGCCAAAAACGTGGTCTTGCCCCAACTGCTTTTATTAAAGCAATCTTCTCCTCACTTTAAAAATTTGCATATCTCTTTTTGGTTTTGCGCACAGATTTTGCCTCCACCTCTCACTTGTACTTCAGTAATAATGTGCACATATATTTTCCTGACACCCATGTCAGCTGTTTTCACAGGCCACATTCGTGTGGATATCGATACTATCGATAAGGATTCGTGGATTCCGTTTACGTTGCTGGATACTGACGCCAGGAAAACACAAACGAAAAATGACTGGCCCAGTTTTTTTTTATATGAAGTTTGGCAGTAATTTTTCGTTTCCGCGGTGCTGGATACCCAGCTTTAGATTAAATCATGAAGTTTTTCAGTGGTCGATTTGTGAGTTTGTTACAGTGGATAATGCCGGCAGGACGCAAAGTTTTAAAATAAAATCCGCAATCTACCAAGTAATTCTCAATATTTAATGAAAAACTATAAAATAATAGAGTATTTTTAATTGATATTGAAAAACTAAGTAATAAGAGTTTTTTTCAAAAATATCAGAAGTAACATCTATTTTTGATTTTTCAATAAAAATAAAAATACCTCTTACTTGAAACTTCTAAAATAAAAATAAATAAAAAGTAACACTTACTTCTAACTTTTAAAATTAAAATAAACAAATAAAGTTTTTTTGAACATTTTTCAATCAAATTAGCTAATACATCTTATTTCTATTCTATGATTCAATAGGTATCATACGAATATTAAGTTGCGGTACTATATGTAGTATATATTGCTGGCTGTTTATTTCATTGATAGCCGGGAGATGTGCTTCGAGACGACTTCCAACACTAATTTTGGGTTTTGACTACTATGCTATCTCTCTCTTCTCTGAAAATTTAGGTAATGTCATTGCACATTCATAACGGGTTATGTTAGGTTTTTTTTTTCTAAAGGGACGTTTAAAAATCTGACAAACCGAATTTTTGCCGGATTGGAAAATTCGTACAACATCCAGAAATATTGAAAAATCTAATATTTTTTAGATTTGCAAACAAACTAAATGATTTAAAATGAGACGCGGTTTTTCTTTTCTTTCAATAAATTTATTTGTGACAAACGTGCAGTGGCTTTGGGCGTACTTCGACGAGTGAAGTTAGGTCCCACTCCACTTTTCCCATCAACCAGCGTCGGCCGCCCGCAACCCAATTCGCCGTCGGCGATCGCGAAGGTCGGCTTTGCAGGTCACCCGAAGCTGGAGAGGCTTTTTGGCTCTCTTCTCTCTTAACTCTCTGCTCCAACATTCCGGCGCCGCTGAAGAGCTCCGGTCTTCAGCACGTTGGCAGTGGTGCCAGTTTGCGGATGGGCCGTTTAATCACGCCGGCTGGCGTTCTTATTTCGGCCACCCGCACCTTGCCGTCCTCTCCAGTTATTACGCGCGTCACGCGCCCTGTTATCCATCGTTGAGGGGGGGTGTTGTCGTCGTGCACCAGCACGACGGCTCCTTCGGCCAGATTGGCCTCGCCCTTGCTCCACTGGGCTCGCTGCTGCAGGCTGAGAAGGTAATCCCGCGACCACTTGAGCCAAAAGCGCAGTTTGAGCTCCAACAACTGCTGCCACCGCTTCAAGTATCCGGGTGCGGGCTTGTTGTTGGGCTCTTCGGGCGTGAATCCGTGCGGCAGGCCCAGCAGCGGTTGTCCGATGAGCAAGTGCCCAGGCGTGATGGCCTCCCCGTCGTTCGGGTCGCTGGTGTCCGCCACGAGGGGCCTGGAGTTGAGCAACGCTACGACCTCCACCAGGTGCGTGCTCAACTCGTCCGGCGTGAGGTTGGCGTCGCCTGCCCCTCGCACCAGCCTGTATTTGGCTGCCTTCACTGCGGCTTCCCACAGCCCGCCGAAGTGTGGTGCTCTCGGAGGGATGAAGCACCAGTTCACCCCTCTCTCCGCTGCGTACTCCTGCAGTTCCTCCCTGCTCCTGAGAACTGCCGCTTGGAGCTCCCTCAGGACGTTGCTCGCTCCCACGAAGTTGGTCGCGTTGTCGCTGACCATTTTCTCCGGAAGTCCCCGTCTCCCAACGAACCTTTTGAAGACATTTAGAAAGGCGTCAGTTGAAAGGTCTGAGACAAGTTCTAGATGGACTGCTTTTGAGGCGAAACAAACAAAAACGGCAACGTACATCTTAACGGGTGGTCTACCTCTGATTCTATAGCTTACGTAAAACGGCCCACAAAAATCTACGCCAGCTACTCTGAACGGCCGACCCTCACGAAGGCGGTCAGCTGGCAAATTTCCCATTATTTGTCCCAACAACTTTGGCTTGTAGTGAAAGCAGTGTACGCATCTTCTAATATGCGCTGTACACACGCTTCGGGCATTGATCACCCAAACTTGCTGCCTCAGCAATCCCACAAGAACCTTTGCACCAGCATGGTAGTGCATAAGGTGCAAATGCCTGACCAAAAGGCTGACCAATTCAGATCCCTTTGGTAGCAACAGAGGGAACTTGGCGTCGTATGCGATAGGGCCGTGTAGCAAGCGCCCTCCTACTCGAATTAACTTAAATTTGATGCCATTTTCATCAAACTCGTGGACGAATGGATTTAACGATTGCAGCATCGGAGCTAGTGCTGCCGATTTTTCCAATAATCTATACTCCGTGATGTATGTTGTGCTTTGTACGACTGCGATCAACTTTAAAAACGCAATGTTTCTTTCTGTCGCAGATACAAGATGTGAATCACCTCTAAGCTGCCTGAAACAGAATCGAAGCACGTAGGCCATTATACGGACCAACTTAGCAAACTTCGATTGTCTGTTGATCAATTGCACAATGCAATTAGATTCAGCATCACCTACCCCAAGCGCACATACCACTGCACTTTTCTTATCTTCAGAAGTTTTCACTTCTGACGCTATCTCGAACTGATGAAGTTGAGGCCATCGATCTTTTTCTGCCATTAAAAAGCTTGGCCCATTGAACCACAAGGAGCTCACAATGTCGTCAACATCTGTTCCCCTTGAAACCAAGTCTGCTGGATTAGCATCCGTTGGAACGTGACGCCATACGACTCCAGCTGACAGTTCTTGACATTCTGCTACTCGATTCGCGACGAATGTACCCAACGTGCCCGAATCACGCTCCAACCAATATAGCGTGACCTGCGAATCTGACCAGAAATTTACGCTTTCTATCGTGAATTTGGTCATTGTGGTCGACACTTGTTGCCAGAGTTTGGCCAGCAATAGTGCTGCACAAAGCTCTAACCGGGGTATTGTCTTTACGCTCAGCGGAGCTACCCTCGTCTTTGCCGTGAGCAAAGACACGCGAAAGTCTTCGTCGTTGCACGTTCGTACGTATATACAGCAGGCGTAGGCGTGACTGGATGCGTCAGCAAAGCCGTGAATTTGAACCCCTTGGTACAGCGTCAAAAATACGTAACGAGGGATTGAAATTTTGTGCAAATCCCGCAAGGTATTGGTGAACTTATTTCACTCAGTGTGTAGACTCATAGGAATCGCCTCATCCCAGTCTACCTTTAGCCTCCATAAGTCCTGCAACAGCATTTTTGCCTTAGTGACAATTGGACACAACAAACCAAGAGGGTCAAACAAACGAGAGGCTATCGACAATATATTGCGTTTTGTGGGTTTCAGGGAGGCAAAACTGTCCACGTCCAGATGGTATTTAAATACATCATCTTGAGGTGCCCAGCGCATTCCAAGCGTTTTGACTGAGCTTTGCTCATCAGCCTTAATGTTGATTTCCTCATTCTTTCCAGAAACACGAAGTTTGGTTTAGGTACTCTCAGGTCTGAGAACGCATTGGTGAGGAATATAGTAATGCTGTTCTAGAGGAGCAGACTTCAAAATGGACATTTGTCCCAAATCCAAATACTCTTTCATGAAGTCATGGTACATACTTTTGAGAGTGTCATCCTTTGACAGTTTACACTCAAGTTGCAAAAAACGCCTTTCAGCAGTTTGAAAGGACAGGCCAAGAACTTTAGGGTTGGTCTTGAAGGGAAGTTTGACTTGAAAGCGACCGGAAGACAATCGTTGTACCGTTTTTGCGAAGTACAACTCACAGGCCTGTTGTTCAGCCGTTTGGCGGACAGCCTTCGACTCAATTGGACATTGATCCAATTCCCAAAAACGGTTTACTAATGAGTCGAGAGAACAACTATACACTTGAGCTACCGAACTCTCATTACACTGTTGCGGAGGCGCCTGTCCAGTACATTTGCCTGCAACAATCCAACCGAGCAATGTTTTTTGCATAATGGGCAACTCGGAATGTTACTTAATTTGCCCAACGCACAATAGCCCATAAAACACTTCAGCTGCCAATTGAATGTTTTTTGGGATTTTCCAGCTCGATGTGGAAAGTGATTGCCCGGGCTGAGATGTGGAAATCGACTTTAGTACCCAACACTCAGCGGAAAACGTGTGGGAATTCAAACGAGAATGTATCGATGCACAAACCGGTTGCACCACCCAGACATCAAATTTATTTGAGAGCCACTCTCGAGCAAAGCTCTTGCTGGATGTAACTGTCCGAATCTGTCTTTGATGCTTACGATCGCGGTAGGCAGAACGACTTGATCCGCATTGAGCACGTGACCTACGTATGCCTCCGACGTTGAGGCTTGAAGTGCCGCTGCTTCACCTTGCCCTGATGCAATGTACCGATGAAGGAGCGAATGGTGAGGCTTTGAGCACACCCTACACTTCGCTGCCTTGCAACTCGATACTGTATGTCCAAACAATTGAGGCACAGTTTTTGAGTTTTAGCATACTCAAAACGTTGCATGACGGAAATGGCACTAAACGAAGGACAAGAATATATATTGTGGTCTGCAGACCTGCAATAGGTACATGCAGTCGACGACCTTTGACCTGCACTAGCACACGCAAAGGACGATTTCCGTTGAGGCTTCTTCACCTCGTTACGCACCCTTGACTTGTCACGAGTTGACTCTTCTGCTGCCAGGTACTGGTACCTTCTGTTCAGCTATTTGGCACAGTCTTCCCAAGAAGGCAGCTTATCATAGTCAAGCTGCTCCTCAAAACGGGATTTGGTCACATGGTCGACCTGTCGTCACCTACAGACGACAGCGATGAATATATCGCAGACACCGCGTCTATCATCGATCTTAAACTCGATGCAGATGGCTTGGTCATGGTTGGCAAATCGAATAACTGAGCAACAGTATCGAAGAATATCAGAAATTTATTGTCGTACACTGACTTAAGACTGGCAAGGGCCTTAGGATAATTACAGTCTGTCATCTGAAAGGGTTTTACTACACCCAATGCTTCATCTGACAAACACGATACGAGATGGTTAAGCTTTTCTACGTTTGTCAAAGAAGCATCGTCGTCAATAAGGCTTTGGAACAGGCATATGAAATTTTTGTACTCCGAATGTTTGACACTAAACTTCGGCAAACGCATTTTCGGCAGCTGCGATCGCTGGCTCGAATTCAGTGAGCAGTCATGCATGTGTGTGTCGAACCGTGAATTCCCTGAGCAGTCATGCTGCATCTTTGTGTCGGATCTTGGTTTAATTGCATTCATAAACAATGCTTTAGTGACGACACACAGATCCTCAAACGGCCCTCTACTTTCATTGGTTGGACTCAAAATGTCCAACTCTGCCTGCAGGTTCATAGCCTTATCGATATAACCCTCTAAAAGTTCTAGGCGACAAGCTAATTCGGTTTTGTCCGATGAAATCTGCTTCAATCTAAAGGCTGTTTGCACGCGTGCAATATCAGCACTGACCTTTTCAAACCTTTGTTGACACAATGCCAACTTGGTATTTGTTTTAGGCACTGTTGGCCGTTCAGCTGTTGGCCGCTCCACAGTTGGCCTATCGGACTCAGACATAGTTGAAATGCGAAAAAGGAACTACCTTCAATACCGTACCCAAAGTTCACCAAACTCTTCAAGCTACCCTCGCACACGCACTGCAGCTATGTACCAAAAAATACCAAGCTTGCTTACCCAAACACATAAACGCCCTGGCGCAATATGTGAACAAACAAACGAAAGCGGTCCAAGCGACCGAAAGTAAGCAAGCCCGATGCTCGCTGCTGCCACTTTGTGGGCAACAGGGGTAGAGTGCAAAGTGCGGGGAATCAAAGAGTAAGTGAGAGAATTTGGCGCGAGCGCACGCACAAGACGAAAGTAATACAGGCGCTCGAACCAAGCTGACCTGTATGGTATGCCAAAACGGGGGAGAAGAGAGTAAGCGGTAAATTTGGCGCGAGCGCTCGCACACACAAACTAATATGTAACCGATGCAAGCACAGAGCGAGCAAGGTTAACGAACGCACGAAAATCAGCCGCTGGTGTCCAAGAACCTTTACCAAGCGTTGCGTGTATGTGCAATTGCAAGCAGATGTCTCTACGTGTGTATGTATATTGTATTGTACGTAGCGGTTAAGTCAAAGCGAACAACCGAAAAGACACTGCGACGCTTTGCGATTGCACAAACACACGACCAATGTTATTAAATGCACTATATTTGGATATAGTTATATAAATTTTTAGTTAAATATGTACATATGTGTTGCCGCTTTGGTTATGCACATTAAGTGGTGGTCAGCATGAGCATACGTATATATGGCGTAGGTATGTTCGATGAATTCGAACTTATGTACATATGTTTGTACACACGTATACTTGTGACACTTTCACTTAATGCACATTAATTTGGCCAAATAAGGTATAAAAAGGAAGGTGCCAGAAATTGAGCTGTGTTCTCTGTGTTTGACTGTTAGCACATACACACGCACATATGTATATCACTGCAGTTGATCGTTTTGGTCGGACAAGCGAACAATATATTGCGACACAACGTAAATCAACCGGTGAGACTCAATTGTTGGCACAGAATACCTGCAAACTTTCTAGCGAATCTATAGAAAGTAATCGTCCTGTTTTGACGTCCATCAGCACTTCAAATACGGCAGCGTCCAAAATGGCGAGGGTCCAAAAGGGCACGTCTGTGGCACGGTTCAACTTGGCGCTTTTTTTACACGCGAGCCTAAGCCACCCCTGAGCGAAAGAACTAAATTCAACACGAAAACCAAAAAAAAAAAAACCGATGTCCCTGCTCGGGCGCCAATGAAAAATCTAATATTTTTTCGATTTGCAAACAAACTAAATGATTTAAAATGAGACGCGGTTTTTCTTTTCTTTCAATGAATTTATTGGTGACAAACGTGCAGTGGCTTTGGGCGTACTTCGACAAGTGAAGTTAGGTCCCACTCCACTTTTCCCATCAACCAGCGTCGGCCGCCCGCAACCCAATTCGCCGTCGGCGATCGCGAAGGTCGGCTTTGCAGGTCACCCGAAGCTGGAGAGGCTTTTTGGCTCTCTTCTCTCTTAACTCTCTGCTCCAACAAATATAATGGAGCATGTGGAGGAAATATTTTAAATGTTAAAGATTCTATCGGGTTTCGCAGCTCAATATTTAGTCGCCTAAATCCGCTCTATCTTTCTATCCCCATCGCTCTCTATCACACGCGACCCTGTCTGCTTTCTATTTTCGTCGAAATGAGAACTCCTGTGATATCAATTCAGCACAACTGTGCTGAGTGTTCAAAATTTAGCCACGCCCTCTTCCGCTCCCACAAAGGACGAAAATCTGCAGCATTCACAATTTTTAAGAAACGAGAAAACTAAAAACGCAGAATCATAGAGAATTATCATATCTATCAGTGTTGAATCTGGATCAGATCTGATTATTAATATAGCCAATATGAAGAAAACCATTTTGAAAGTCATCATTCCCTTTCGCTTTCTCTCACAAGCGACCCTGTCGGCTTTGTCTATTCGTCGAAATGAGTGCCTAGATTCTAGAGACTATAAGAGCTAGAGCAACCCAACTTTCTTTTTAAGCTCCTGTCCGTCCACAAAGGACGAAAATCTGTGGAATCCACAATTTTTAAGGTACGAAAAAACTAAAAACGCAGAATCATGGAAAATGATCGTATCTACCAGACTGCCGAATCTGTATCAGGTCGGATCATTATTATGGACAGAAGAAACAAATTAAATTTCAGTGGCTACGCAACGCCTGCCAAGCGCTTACCCATTTCGCACACATCCACGTCTCTTGTATGTAGTTATACATGTGTATGTGAAAATGTAGCAGCCGATGTACAAATTATATGTAATTAAAAATGGAAACAGATAACTTTTCAAATATAAAACGTTCCCTCTCGCTTTTTTTTTTTTGTTTGAAGGCATTTATTATATATTGCTATTTTTTTAATTTATATTTTTTATTAGATTATAAGACGTCTTGGATTTTGCGGATTTTGCAAGACAGCTTCTTGGAGTATCGCATTCTTCTCTTTTACTAAAAAACTGTGTGCACTCAACATACACAATCCTATGAAGTAAAGAAGAAAGAATTAACATTCTGGCGTAATTCAGTCATCAGTCGAACGGTCCGAGGCCGTTTTCCTATTCGGTATATGGGGAAATATAAAATTCTTAAAATAATCTTATCTCTTATAGCATCTCTCAATATACAACTATGTGGCTACTCTTGCTTTATCCTCTACTTCCTTTCCTTTCTGTTTTTGTCAAGATCCCTATATACCACTTCGTATTCTCCAACGTCTTCCAAAATATCCTTATTTCCTGAAATCTTGTCCCTCATTAGACGGTTGAACATACATACATAAGTTCTAATGATGATATTCCCGTGGTGCTATGGGACGTTACATTATATGTCAGTTAAAAGTTTTATATGTTTTTGTCTATAATTTTTGTTTTTAGCGTGAGCATTTTTTTAAACGCTTTTCTTAATATTTATTCACGACGAAATCAATAGTATTCCAACTATTAAGTAATGATAAGTCAGTCTTCTAACTCGGCAACTTCGGATATTCTTAATGATGACGGTATAAAAGTCGCTAACACATGATACATATTTTCATCTTCACTCCAATTAAATGAATGGGTGCCAGAAATGTTACTCAATTGTAGATCGAATTTGCAATGTTCTCTTTTTCACACTAGTGGAACCTATATGCTTGAAATCGGAGAAGCCATCTCTCTATTTAAACTGGAAGTTTCGATTTACGTTTGAAAATTTCCTCTAAAGGCTTACGGCCTGTCACTAACTCAAACTCCAACCCTCCCACATAAAAATGAAACTTTTTTACACCCCATACTAATTCAAGGTTTTCTTTTTCCCGTCTGCGAATATCGCTTCTGACAGGCTCTTACTCGCCAAACGATATAATGTGGGGGTCTGCCATAGCATCGACTTGCACCAAAACTGCACCTAAATCGAGTTTTACTTTTGTAATCATAATATGCTAATTCTGCGACGCCTGAAATGCAAGTCTTTAGTTTGTTAAATGCAGCTTGTTTTACATCAGACAATATACATTTTTGATTCATCTTAAGTAGCCGTCTTAGCGTATCAGCTTAATTTTAGACAAACCTTAGTACGTAAGTAACGAGGACCAGAAAATTTTGAACTTCTTATTCATTCATTTTATCGAAAAAATACCCGATGAGTTACAAATGTAGTTTTTTCTTGACTTTCCGGATTTAGTTTCAATTTTTAACCTTCTACTTTACGCCTTCTCTCAGAGATAATTCCAATCAATGTGACTTATTAGGTTACACTTTGATGCAGAGTCTATGACCATAGAAATAGATAGCCCGACCAATTTGTATTTATGGTTTCGTCTGTATCACAATCGCCTGGAACCCAACAGCTATTGACAGGTTCCTGGCCATTTATGACTAATAGAATTTTTGTCTCATTATCTCGGAGCCGCCTCCAATCAGCACCACGAGAATACTCCCCTGATCTTTTCTTTCTAGTTCGGCATAGTTTTACAAAATGTCCAATTCTATAACACTTATCATATACCTTGCCGGACACACCTTGTAAATATCTACTGCACTGGAGTGCAGGCACGGGATACGATTTTATTGACCATATCAAAATGTGTCCGCTTGGACACCTGCTCGTCTATAATACATGCGCATATGATCTCGTCCATAGACTGTTAATTTTTCGATAACTTTTCAACATCTCCGTTGATTCCCAATCATTTAAACCTTGTCTCTCGTATGTCTTCTATTCCACATTTCGATTTGCATTTATTTACTTGCTGACGTAGCCGTAAGAGAAATTCTCTAGGGGTATTGAGAACAATATTCCTCTCTTCTGGATTAAAGGGTATAGGCTAAATACATATGTATATATGTTTGTTGTTTTTCCCTCGTCGCTAATATAATGCCTGCCGTTTAACGGCATGTTTATTTATGTTTATGTTTATTTATTCATAAATGTTCTTCCCGCAATCATCTGCTCCACATTAGAAAAAAATAATAAATTTGCATTTAGGATGAAGCTAAAAGCTGAAGTCTTACATTTACCGCGGCTTTTGCCTTTATAGCCGGTAACAAGTCGAAAAGCTGGCCAGACTAGAAAACGAGAGCAGGTGGAGGAGCACAACCAACTCGAAAATCATGTGCAAAGAACGTAGCGAAAAACTCAGCCACTATCTGCTGCACCTTCCACGGAAAAACTGTAGACAGTTAGTGGGAATATTGACAGGTTGACAGGCTGCATCACACGTATCCAGACTAAACATCATCGACAGAAACAGCTCCAGGAAATGTGATAAGCTCGGGGCTATTGAAACCCTGGAACATCTCATCTGCAGCTGCCCGGTTCTCTCACGGGCAAGAAGAAGATACCTGGGCGCACCGACGCTGGCACCGCTAGAAGATGCCTCCAAAAGGACGCCAAAGGAACTACTAGCCTTCGCCAAAAAGACCTCAATTCTATGTGATAACAAAACCTCACCAGCACCCGCGTAAAGGTACATAACCATCCGGATAATTAAAGGCCATACTGGCCTATGGGAGTGTCCGGGTGAACGTAACCTAACCGAACAGACTAACACTTTTTCTGCGTAATTGAGTTACCTGATGTCAGTGTAAATAGGCTTTTACATTATTATAAATAATTTCCAAAAAAAAAGTTTATTTTTGGTAAATAAAAACCATAGTAATTAGGTGAAGCATTTGTATTGCCAATGTGTACATATACATACAACCAAAATACAACATGATTCCAATTGCAGTCGTGAAATTTACATGCGGATATTTTCCTTAAAAAAGGATTCCAAGGCTATTCGCAAAGTACTCCTCCTAAAAATATCCATATCGCAGCTATTATAGATTGGGATACATTATTTAATATAATAAACGAAAGGGAAAGTTGTGAGCCGCGGCAAAGGCCGCGGCTCTACTTTATACCCGTTACTCAGTCAGTATATATGTACATATGTACATACATATATGTATATGTATACATATGAGCTTTTGATTTATGTAATCTATTATATGCTCGCAAAAGGGACGAATTTTGGCCAAAATGGAACATTTCAAAAAATTAAGTCGAACGCCATTGTGTAGTTTTATATTTTAGAAGCTATCTGTTTCCATTTTTATTTACAAATAATGTTTACATCGGCTGCTACATTTTTACATACACATGTATAACTACATACAAGAGATGTGGTAGGTACGAGAGAGAGAGGAAATGAGTAATCGCATGGCAGGGGTTGCGTAGCCACTGAAATTTAATTTGTTCCTTCTGGCTATAATAATGATCAGACCTGATCCAGAATCGGCAGTCCGGTGGATACGGTAATTTTTCATGATTCTACGTTTTTAGTTTTCTTGTATCTTAAAAATTGTCGATTGTACAGATTTTCGTCCTTTGTGAGGGAAGGGGGCGTGTCAAAATTTGGTCACAGGAGCTTGGATTGAAAGTTTGGTTGCTCTAGCTCTTATAGTCTCTGAGACGAATCTCATCTGGACGAATGCGCAAAGCACACAGGGTGGCGTGCGAGAGGAACCGATTACTTTCGAAATAGCTTTCTTCATTGTGGCTACATTAATAATCCGATCTGATCAAAATTCAACACTCAGGTAGAAATGGTCATTCTCTATGATTTTGATTTTTGGTTTTCTCGTAACTTTAAAATTGTGCAAGCCACAGACTTTCGTCCTTTGTGTGGGCAGAAACACTTGTAGTAGTGTGATATCACAGAAGTCTGATAACAATTTAGTTGCTTTAGTTTTTATAGTATCTGAGATCTAGGCGCTCAAAAAAACGAACAGACAGACGGACGGACAGACAGACATGGCTACATCGACTCATCTATTGATGCTGGTCAAGAATATATATACTTTATGGGGTCGGAAACGCTTCATTCTGGGCGTTACACACATCCGTTATCCCCACAAATCTAATATGTCCCTATACTATTCGAGTACTGGGTATAATTAAATTAACCAAATGTATGTACGTATGCACGTGCCAGCAGCCGAAACTCAATAATGTGGCGTTTACATTGAGGCTGTGTCTGGATGCTTTGCGTCTTCCCAGAAACACAGTTTTTCTTACATAGGTAAAGCAAGCTTAAGGGCACATGTTCGTGCTTTTCTGCCTATCAGCGGAACTATCACCACTAATAATAACAAAAAACAGCTGATCAATGTTTAAGTTATGCCGCGTGAAAATTTCAACTGAGGGAAAAAAGGGCAAATATACATATGTATAATGCTTACAAAAAATTCATTTAACTAATGTTCAACTTCTCTTCCCGACAAAATTCCATCAAAATCCTACATACAATGGCCTTGAACCCACCAAATAGATCTCCTGCTCTGCTCTTTACTTACAAAGGTCCAAGCGCGAGGAGGACTCAATGTTTCCGTTAGCTCTCTCGGGGTGGGTTTGCTTTTGCTAGGACCTTGACTGTCGCCTACATAGTCTTAATTAAAAATCACTGTTAAAAATATAATGCCAGCTAGACTCCCAAAACAAAACAAATCGATTCGGTGAAGCAAGTTCAACCAAGCTGCGGATAATCAAGGATGAATTTGTCCAAAACACGAGTTTGAATTATTGGCGTGGTCTTAATGTGTAAGACCAATCCTACTCGACCATATTCTACTTGGATATTCAATATACGATTTTCCGAATATTCTCTATTACAATCCTCCGTTCGAAAAAATTTTGTTAGTTACTCATTCCGAAATCATTAGATGGAAATTTCATATAAATGCACTGTATTTCATAGTATACACTTTATACCCTTTTTACATTTGGCCGCGTCATAGGTGTGGGGATACTGATTTTTATCCCTGATCGGCCGAATAATTATTTCGAATAAATAAAAACGCGGCGCAGAAATAAAATTACGAGTACTGCTTTATTGGTTGATATCTAGTCCGCGAATCGCATTTGCTTGCCCTTCTCATTGCCGCTCCGATCGCTGAGCGCAGCTTCGCTTCGCTCGACAAACATAAATAACGCCGAGCAGGAATAACGAAGAGAAGAGCAAACTTTAGGAGACCGTTTAGCAGAGCAAGCAAGTCAAAGAATTCATAAAAACAATTTATGCAGCAACGGAAATATGCGGCTATTTGGCAAGCCACTATTCGGCGGGGGTCTGCTCCGAACAATTGAATTTTTCCGTTAAGTTTAATATGCGACAATGGTGTGCATAAGAGCCCTGTGGAAAGTAGAAAAAAAATAATGCGGCCGTATTTATACGGCACATCATTTGCAGTGTTGCCGTATTCTGTCAAAATACTGAAGTTATTAGAGGTATCGACTTGAGTCGGTCAAATTCATTGTAAATTTAAGCGGCCAAACCATTTCTGAACATTTTCAATAAAATAAGTCTAGTTGCAAACATCAAAATGGTAACACAACGATTTGCAAGGTCTTCTGGAACGCACTGATTCCAACTTGAAAAGCCCCACGTGGCGATCGGTCAGTGCAGAAATTCGTTGTTTTGTTTGTAGACCGCCACTGTACGATGGCTTAGTGCGGAAACTGTCCATTTTGTTTGTGGAGCGCCACTGTGCTGGCTGCCGTGCAGGTGTTCTGAAGTGCTCTGGATTTGAAATTTTGACTTCTGCTCCAGACTAGCGGCTTGCAGGTTGTCCCACTATCAAAGGGTTGAGGTTGGCAATGCTCCGATCGCGGTGCGTGGACGATGTTAATCGTTGTGCAAGTTAACAAGTAACATTCTCGGGCCACCCTAATATGTTTGGCACCACCCTAACATTCTCGGATCACTCTATTATGTTTGGTTCCATGTTAATTCTTGGGCCAACTTCTGCACTCAGAGTGCTGATGCAGCAAATGTAGTTGTAGAGGGCTGCGCCCCACCACCATTGGGTACCAGCGATTGCCGGACTTTTGGATCTGTTGCATTGTCATCACTTTTCGAATATGTGTGGCCGGCTCGCCGGCTATGTTTCTAAATATTAGTTTTCAGTTTTGTATGAACATTGATTCCGAGCACTTGGCTCCAATAAATACTACTCCGGCTTAAGCTGTTAAAATATCGTTCTTTAACTTTGCCGAGCCACAAGGCCAGCAAAACGGAAGGTAGCCCCCTTCCACCATAATCTTCTAATGAGAAGCAGATGAGTCGCCCACCGGCCGAAACGCACACCTCCTGTAACGGAGAAACAACCGCACTGCCGCCGTTACCCCTCTGCGTGCAGCAGACTAACGCCGGCCATCGCAGCAGACCTCCCGCCAGCGGAGTAACTGACACCCAGCCGTCGCCCCCCGCCAACGTGATCGGGGGAGCAGCGCCCCTCAGCTTCAGCCGCCTGTCCCCTGCGAACCCAAGGGGCACCGCCACGAGGCACACCACTTAATCAGAATTAGCGCCCAGCCCGATCTATATTATCTTAAGGAAAAGAATCCACGTCCCAACAAAAAACATGTAAGTGACTGTTCGAAGAAAAAAACGACTTAAAAAGTGATATTAAATAAAAACAAAGATAATAATAGGCATTGCAAGAGCGGGACAAAAAAAAATTGATTATTTGACCTTAGGTGCATTTTGTGTAGGCCTTGAAAGAATTGTTTGTACAAGTTTGTGTTTTAAAATCTGCTTAACGATTTGTTGCTTCTGTTCTAATTCCCCATGAGCTGGGAATATAGAGATGGATGCCAATCAAGTAAAAGAATTTGTAGAAGGCGTAGAGAACCATTTAAAAAGAACATTTGACTAACAAATCCAAAGTTTAAAAATTAAGTTAGTGCCTTAAAGTTAGAGGCCCCTGAGGTAGAAGTTTATAAAAGAGCGACCCCAATGTAAAATGTGAAGTGAAATCCATGCCAATGCTCGATAGCAATCACGAGGATTATGTGTCTTGACGACAAGCAGCCATAGATTCATACGAAGTTTTCAAGAACTATGTATAAAGGTAGTCAGGCACATTATGAAGCATTTAAAAAAATAAGATCTGCGGAACAGCGCAAGCGCTGCTTACGTCACACAACACGGTGCTTAACTTTGACGCAATCATAGCCAGGCTAGATTGCACGTACGCAGACAAAACATCCCTACGGGTGCTGCCTTAGAACTTAAAACTGGTTAGGCAGGGTGAAACCGACCTGATGGAATATTATGACGAGGTCGAGAGGAGACTCACACTCGTCACCAACAATGTGGTTATGACCCACAATGAACAGGTTGCAGCCATTTTCAATGAGGCGCCTTCATAGCGGGCCTCAAGAGGTCACAGAAAATGTTGGTACTCCCGGCACAGCCCAAGGATTTGCCATCTGCTTTAGCGCTAGCAAGCGAGGCCGAGAATAGCATTAAAAGAAGCGCATTTGCGGCAACGTACGCAAAAGTATTCGAAAACAAAAACCAATCAAGCGACGGTAACAGGCAGAGTAACCGTCCTCAGGCAAGACAGGGAAGGAACCAAGAGAGATATCCGTATTTCGTAGAAAGACAAAACCAGAGCAGGCAGCAACACGGTAACCCGCGGCTAAAGTCCGACAAAGAATCAACAATACAAATGCCAGGTGCAGCCTATAGACGTTGATCCATCGACGTCTAGGTTTAGGCAGCAGACCAATTTAGGGAAGCCAAGATGACGTGAAATAGGGCAAAGCTCAGAAAAGGCGAAACACGTCAGAACATGCATCTGGGCAAAGGCGTCAGCGAAAAAATCATATTTCCCTTCAAGCCTCTAACCGAGAGGAGCAGGAATATGCAAATGCAGCCGAACCGGCAGTTGCCGAGATCGAGGAAGAAAGCGACTCGACCGGCGGCAACGATCTGTTGAATTTTTTATGGAGCGCTCCCAATTGCCGTTCGTCGAGTGACAGTTGGCTGGCAGACCACTAAAAATACTAGTCAACACCGGTGCGGCAAAAAATTACGTTAAGCCCGTAAAGGAGCTGAAGACCGTATCCCCTGTCGACACCCCTTTTACTGTGAGTTCCATACACGGCTCCAGTGAAATGAAAAGTAAATGCCTAATGCGCATCTTTGGGCTAAACGCCCCATTCGTTTTGTTAGACACATTTGACGCCATTAAAGGTTCCGACTCGCTAACGCAAGCGGAAGCGGCATTGAATCTGAGAAACAGCACAATCCACGACTGTGACAATGTAAATTTCATCAAAGTCGAACACCTGGTGATTCCAAGTTCGGTAAAAGCCGAATTTAAAAAGATAATACTGAAGAAAACTAAAGCCTTTTCGACCTCTAACGAGGCCCTTCCCTTTAACACCTCAGTCATCGCCACCATCCGAACGGAGAATGACGAACCAGTCTACTCCAAATTATACCCCTATCCTATGGGAGCAGCTAACTTTGTGAACAAAGAAATCAAAGAACTGCTAAGGGACGGTATAATCAGGCCTTCGAGGTCACCATACAACAGCCCAATATGGGTTGTAGACAAAAAGAAATCTGACGCCGACGGCATAGTCACCAGGGGCGGAGCAAAGACCAACCCAGAAAATGTAAAAGCAATAAAAGAATACACCGAGACAAAAACCCTCTTCAGCCTCAGGTCCTTCCTTGGCCTTGCAAGCTATTATAGAAGTTTTGTCAAAGACTTCGCGGCAATCGCACGACCACTAACCACCATACTTAAGGGAGAAAATGGTACGGTCAGTAAACATATGTCAAAGAAAGTTGCGGTTGAGTTTGACGAAGCACAACGCAACGCATTTGACCGTCTGCGAAACATTTTGGCATCGGAAGATGTCATACCCACATACCCAGACTTTAAACTTTCAATCGATTTAACCACCGATGCTTCGATCATCACAACAGCAACGACGTATAACAAAGAGAACCAAGCGACTGCTCCAAATCTCCTCCCAAACGCAAACAATGACGCCTACGACGCATAACTAAGAAAACAACAGCAACGACGTATAACAAAGAGAAAAACAACAACACCACATAACTAAGAGAAAAACAGCAACGACGTATAAAAAAGAGAGCAGCACCAACAACACATAGTCAAGAGAACGACAGCAGCAGCGAACCGAAAGAGGGAAGATGATCCCGATCGCCGTTCTCGCTTTCGCGCCCACGCAACGGCAGTAGCGGTGGCAAGTCGCCGACGGAGGCTAGAGACAGGACATTGGTAAAAGACACCACCAAATACCGAAAATATATACCGAGGCCGAGCGAGAGAAGGGAATCGATCGTTCAATCTCCCACGCACTGGCGGCATCGTAAGGCTGATGTTAGAGTGCGCGCAAGAAGCGAAGAGATTATATTGGGCGAGAATGAGTGATAAACCACTGCAAGCTTTTTTAAGTGCAATCGCTCGAAAGATGTCAGAGTGAGAGCGAAGCGAGTTGCGAGTCTAAGCGATAAAGCGAGAGCAAAGCGAGAAAGCAGTTTGCTTCATCGCTTCAACTCTCAGGCTGATGTCAGAGTGCGCGCGAGAAGCGAAGCGATGCGAGATGCGATGCGATGAGCAAAGCGAAAAGATGGCAGAGTAAATCTGTGCGAGAAGAGAGCTTCATTGCTCTCTGTTAGTTATTAATGTGATGTGTAATTTTTATAACAAACGGTAATTAAAGCACAGAATGCAACAGAATGCAAGAAAACAATTGTACGCTCTCAGAGAGTTGAAGCGATAAGCGAGCAAAGCGACAGGGCCGAAGCGGCGGCAGAGGCTATGAGCAGAGGGAAATTTTTTACGCTTGCCGGTCGGTAATGGCTGAGGACGGCGAAATGAAGATCGAAGGAGAACAGTCGCATTGGTGGAAAAGGTGATAGGAAAAAGTGCGGAAATACTTTAAAATCAGAGGACACGCGGCGGAGTCACCGGAGCAGGATCAGTAAGAGGAGAACCACCAGTAAGCGAAAGAGAAGGGGTAAGCTGAAGACGTAGGCGGGGACGAGTGAAAAGAAATAGTGCAATGATAGGAGGCAGAGTCCTTCGGATAAAAGTAAAACCTAATCGTTGAAATCGTAAAACCCAATTGATTTTGCCCCGTACCTCATTCCCTAGAAACTTACGCAATAAAGTATCGAAATTAAATTTGACTCCTTCCTTCTTCTATTGGACCCAATATCTACGACCAGGAGTCTTTGCAGGTCTGAAGCGAGGCGTGGCGGCTCTGCGATCGAATCCTTTCCTTGTCGAACGGAGCGACACTGTACGCGGGAAAGCCCTAGGCTGGCACGGTGTCCGCGATTTCGATTCCTCTTCCCTGTATTCTTCCCCCGTACCAGTTTTCTACCCTCTGGTGATCCAGCAAACGGTGTTGTACGTGGGAAAGTCTAAGGCTGGCACGACGTACGTGAGCGGTGATCCTCCTTCCTGTAGAAACCCCTTTCCTCAAAGATCTCGTCCGTCGCCACGTAATCGCCGGGTAGGAGTGGGTCGTCTGGCGCTCTGCGTTCTCATCTATCTCTCTGGGTCGCGCTACACACATTTTTTGTATAAGGACCGGATCCTGGCGTGACTGAGAGTCTGTACCCCGGCCGCTGGGCAGGAACTTCTTTGCAAAGAGACCAAAGCCCCTAATTACACCCTGCGGCCACCGACGGGTTCCCAAAGCCCATAGTGCCGACCGTTTCAACGACTTTATATAGATCTTCTCGGTCCGTACCCTTGTAGTAAGGGCGGTCATATTGGGCTATTAATCGTATTGGACCATTTTAATAGATACCACTGACAGTTTCGAATATAGTGCTTTACGGACGTTGCTAATCCAGGCCAAAATAAATTACGACGCAACATTGCTAAAGTTTTTGTTTGCCCTCATGAGACGAAATTACACTATCATGGGCTTGTTTTAAAACATCTCCTCTGAGACGTTCGGGAACCCACAGTTTCCGGTACGTTACCATTTACTTGTTCGGTCCGTATATAGATATATGGGTTTACTATCTTAATGTCCGGAAATTTGGGCTGATTTTCCAATAACTTGGTTTTCAGTGTCTCGTTTTTATCATCGGCTAACGCCGTGGACGTCAAATCAACGACTGGGTCTTCTTCTTCGGCGATTTTCTCATTCTCAAAAGTGAGAAAGCGTCTGGTACAATATGTTCTTTCCCTTTCCGATGCGAAACAGAAAACTTGAACTGTAGCAGCAAATCTGCCAGTCACATTCTATTGACGCATTAGCCAAACCAAGCTAGGATGATCGGTTATTACCTCGAATTTTTGCAGCTCAAGATAGCATCGGAACTTCTCGACTTCTAGAATCACAGACAAACATACGCGTTCAGTAACGCTGTAGTTTTTCTGAGCCTTACTCAGTTTTTGGACATGAATGCAATCGGATTTTCCACTTCGTATTCTGACAGTCTACAGTCGTAGTCGACAGTCTGACAGAGAAATCTGAGCCTTGTTGGACTGGGGCAGATGGTAAGGTGATGGTAAGGTAAACTTCAAGGACTCTGTTCGGCTAAGCGCCTGATCATGGCAGCACAAAGATAGGCATAGCTTACTCTCTTTATAAAACATTACTTTTAATGCATCGTTTTTGCTGCTGCCCTATGCTCTCAATCGCTACATCACCCTTTCCCTAAGTTCATCGTCCGACAAGAGCTGTGAGGGAGGCTCATCATCAGAGCAGAAGACACAGCTAAATTGATCGTCGTCGCGTTTCGTTGTTTGGCACAGTGACCTGGCTGCTACCTCTCTCTACATAATTACTATAAAAACTCGCATCACATCGCCTCAAACGCCTTACATCGCAAATTAACGACTCTTACACACATATATATTTAAATTGAATCAATTGTATTTTTAATGAATTATTTCGGTAATTACGCTGCTTAAGAAGCTCAGTAACTCAACAGACTCCATTGCACTTTGCGCAATCGGGGTCCAGAAACTTTTTTTTTCGTAGAACCTCGGTCAGCCTTTACAGGCTTTATATGCCTAAACTCTCTATAATCGTCTAATTTCGCTCCAGTATCCAAGAGGCCAAGTTCTTCTCATCCGAGAAAAGAAACATCTGCATAGCTACGAATATCGCTTTTATTAATAAAAATAGCTGATAGCTAACATTCTATGATTTCTCTTACACCTATTGAAATACTCTCTCACACTTGAACTGCTACGTTTCTAGTTCGACCCTACCTACGGTTTATTAAAAATCCTTCTTCAGACTTACTGATAGTTCTGACAGACACATTAATTAGGCGTCCTTAAAGGTCGATGAATAAACGGTCAAGTTGCAGCGGAAAAGTCGTGTCGGAGAGACTTACAAAAATCAGACCAAATTATTTAAGACACCTGCTCATGATATTTCCGAAACCAGTTTCTAGCTTTTCCGGTAAAAAGGAGGTGCAAGTGCTCGTTTGGATGGGGCGTTTTCGGCAATTAGGTCGCCCTTATAGCAATTTCCTACAACTACTTTTATACTTTTCAATGATATAGGCTGAGTAAAGTTCTTAACAAGATTCCAAGCAGTTTTGTGAAAGACGTGCTTACAAGGCGTTATCAAGCAGAGGGCAAGCATATCCACCAAATAGTTTACTTTTAAATTTTAAATATAGATAGTGATAGATAATAATTATATCAAGTATTCTAGGAGTATAGGTGTTTTTTAGATTTGGGGTGATAATGGATGTGTATAACAACCAGAACGAAGCGTTTGCGACCCCGTAAAGTACATAAATATATTATTGATCAGGATCAATAGCCGAGTCGATATAGCCATCTGTCTGTTCGTCCGTCCGTCTCTCCATCCGTCTTTATTAGCGCCTAGATCTCAGAGACTATAAGAGCTAGAGCAGCAAGTGTGTGAGATGCTTTAGGACTAGGCCGCGCATGGTTCAGCACATCATGGGAGATCTGCCTAAGGAGCGTTTGGAGGGATCTCGACCCTTTGATGTCACTGGAGTGGATTACTGTGGGCCCTTTTTCTACCATCAAGTGCTACATCAGTGTATTCATTTGCTTTACTTCTAAGGCTATACACATGGAGCTCGTAAAGGACTTGACCACCTCTTCGTTTCTAGGCGCCTTAAAGCGTTTCACTTCCACGGGAGGAAGGCCAAGTCAAATTTGGTCCGACAATGCGACAAACTTCGTTGGCGCCAAGAACGAACTTTTGGAGCTCAAAAAACTTGTTATGAGCGACTCGCATACGAAGGAGGTCCATGAATCCTGCTTGGCGGACTCGATCGAGTGGCGCTTCATCCCACCACGCTCTCCGCACTTTAGTGGATTGTGGGAAGCGGCCGTGAAGAAAGCAAAGCATAACCTGTACCGCTCAGTTGGGTCCTCTGTTCTTGACTTCGACGAGCTGCGCACTCTGGTCAAACGGTTATAATTTGGCCGTTTTTTTTATATTTTTATAAGCGATACCTTAGACGCCTAATTAATGTGTCTATCTAAAACAAAAAATCAAGGCATTCAAATATTTTTTTTTCGACTTTTCCTGAGCTTTCAAAGTCAAAATTTTGGGAAAAAATACCGAACAAAATAATGAAATTTCAATTTGGAAGCTTAATATCTTCCAGACATTAATTTGCAGCTACAAAGTGTCTGAGTCGGATTTGTAGCTGCATTTGTCAGCTTTTTTTAACTGCAAAGTTCAATACAACCAGTTGTATAGAAGCAATACCTATGACAAAAAAAAACATTTTTTAAAAATCTTGAAAAAAAACTACACCATAAAAAAAAAACATTTGTTAAAAATTTGTAAACATCCAAATCTATCAGAAAAAGTCATTTTTGGCTACAGCGGAAAACTCGTGTCGACTAGTGTAATTAGTTCCTTAACCTAACGTGCATCGTATGACCCTCAAATTCAAATTTCTTTGTCTTTACTTTCTCTGCACAGGCCCCATCTGTCAGCGTGATTCGCCCGCTTGCCGCGCAATTCCGACAGGTCGGACAGTACGCATCGGGCTTTCCACATATGTAGCAGAAATTCCGCCTTTCCGATGCCAATTAGTTTTGCGGAACACGCCATATCTCTCGCCCCTTCTCAACTACCTCTGCCTCCTTATCACTTCTCGACTGCACAATGTCTCTAAGGTAAGTGGTTGTGTCAAGTGAACAAGCTCGTAAGTAATAGACGAAAAACTCATCTGAAAGTGCCTTCTTGAAGATCTTGATCATCACGTTTACAGATGGCGGCGTCTCCAGCCCCGAAACAAGTTTCCGCATGGCATGGAAAAACTCTTCCACACTCTCGTTTTAGCGCTGCATTCTCTACAGCAGCTCTGTCATGCGGTCAAACTAGGAAGCTGTGCCTCGGAAAAGTGCGACCAGATCTTCCCTTAGTCCTGCCATACACCTCCGCAATTATCCCTGACATACTGCCAATAGCATTCTCGAGCATTTTCCGTAACCAGGTGATGTAATCCTTTTAGAATCTAATCCCAAGGATATCGGCTTTGCGCTTGTAGGAACTCAATTCGGAATATAAAATCTTCTTCATTTTGTTACCGTCTCCGTCGAACGTTACGTCCCACTTTTCGAACCGGCCCCACCGTGGTCACGGTCTATAACCTGGAGGGTCTATAACCTGGAGGGTCTATAACCAGTACCATGTTTGGAAGCAAGCATAGGATCAGACGTTGTCGTGGCCTGGACTGGCGGACTGGCCATTTTGTGTGCGTGAGATCGAGTGTTATAATGTCGATTTCCCCCTGATTGTGGCATTCCCACCGAGCACTCCAATACTCCACTACCTAATAATCACTCCCAAACCAAAAAAAATATATTAATACAAATAAATAAATAAATACCCAAATATATACCTAGCAAAACAAATAACCCAATAAGTTAAGTTACCCCGGACGGCCCTCAACGGGGCCTCTCAAAAGCCAGTGTGGCCCTTAGTTATCATGATTTTGTATGGACCTTTACATTTGTACTACTGAGGTTTTTAAGTCACCTAGAATGGAGATATTTTTAGCAAAAACCAAGCAGTTTTCCTGGTATGTACCTTTACGATTATGCTACTGAGGTTTTAAAGTCCCCTAGAATGGAAGTATTTTTTGCAAACGCAACCAGTTTTCCTTTTATGGACCTTTACGATTGTGGTACTGTTAACAAAGGCAAACAGTTTGCTGCCGCCTCTTGGAGGCATCTTCCAGTGATTCCATCGTCGGTGCGCCTAGTCATCGTCTCCTTGCCCGTGAGACAACCGGGCAGCCTCGGGTTCATCACAATTCATACAGCTGTAGGTGATGTTTTGGTTGAATGCGACGCAGCCAGGCAGTGACCTTTTAGTATACCCACTAACCCCCCACTTACTTCGAGTCATGTTGGGGGATCATGTAGTGAGTGACACTGATCATGTCCATGCCAATTGAACTGTGCCTGTCAGTCTAGCGTAGATGTCGAAGGGGTCGATTCCGAGTATGGTTTCGAGTGCTTTAGTTGGTGTTGACCTCAGCGTTCCTGTGATACAGAGCAGAGCCTGTCGCAGGGTTTTTTCCATAGTTGTGGTACGTCTTCTTTTCAGTAGCTTGCCACCACGCTAGGACGCACCACCGAGATGTAGATCTAATGCATCAGGACGGGTGACAGGCCCCATTTGCTGCTAAGCATATTTTTGGATGCATAAAGTGCAATTTTGGCCTCACCCGTTCCACTACGTCGGGTCTCTATGCCAGTTTGCTATCCAGTACTGTGCCGAGGTATTGACCTGTGCTTTAGGGGTTAGTCTTGTCTAGTTAATTTTCGGGGGGATCCATGCTGGATCTCTTACCTTTTACCTCTTGGTGAAGAGAATGAGGTCAGTCTTACCCGCGTTGACACTGAGTCCTACTCCACTTGTCCACTCCCATGGATTTGTTTGACTCAGTTGCAGAGCAAAAATTCCCATATCTAGCAATGCACCCATAAATTCGCATAGATACATATAGGCATTTCTGTGGCAAATTCAACAGAGGCCAACAATTTTAAATTCATTAAAACACATTTCCATATGCTTTTGACCCGATATATTTTTCTAAAAAAGAAATATGATTTATGGGAAAATTAGAGGTAATAACAGTAAGAAAACATATACGAAAAAGTGTAGCGTAACGTAAATGCGTTTTGCTTTCCTCATGGAGATATTTTCTCATATATGTAAGATGTATGTATCGTTAATATCCGTCAGCTTCTGTTGTTCGATCAATACAAGACTTTCTAGTTGCACAATAAAATGTAATGGACATTTGGATCGACTTAAGATTATTTTGTTCTCAGCAAAATTAAACGTTGCAAGTCAATGATCACAGAAGAGCCGCCACAATATCAAATATCTTGCCCTCCACAAAAAACTTGCCAAGCACATCTTCTATTTTATATAAAATCATTCTACAATCAATATAAACTGAATAGTAAAACTCCAAAGTAAAAGATTTATTTGAAAAGTCAAAGCACTAGCTTAAAGTATACATAACTATAAATTACGTTTTTACAAGTCTTATTAATAAAGAACTTATTATGTAAAATTATCAGGGTCCTTCAGCTACAGCGACAGGTAAAACATTTCCAAGACTTGTTGCAGATTTTGATGGCTTCAAAACCATATAGTTTGAATCTATTCTGATTGTTTCTTCTTTTGCAGGCTTTTTAAAATACCAATCCTTTTTATTTGCTAAAAATAATAGCATTAAAGCTGGCAAGTGCAGTAGCGAAAACCTGAAAAGGATTCTCGAGCTTTTGCTATCTGATTTTTTGTAAAATTTATACGCTGTAACAAAATATTTAAATTAGATTAGTTTATGCATATATCATGATATGATTAAAGTTAAAGGTTCAGAGTGTCTGTGATCAACGGAATTTTAATCAATTAATCAACATCAATCCTATCACCATAGCTTTGTACGTAAGGTACACAGGTCCGTCATAAATTTGCTACACCGCACGCACAAGTAGGCGTAAGCGGAACTGAAAACTTACTTTTAAAGATAAAAAAACACTGTATACTGGTTTTTGTTGAGCTGAGTGCTGATATTTATATGATTTTCACAACATTTTTTGTTGGATTTGTGCAAGCATGTATAATGAATAAAAAATTTAGGGGTGATTTTTTTTTTTTTTTTTTGTTATTAGGTAATTTTTTACATAACTTAAATTTCTTATAACTGGTTGTATTGAATTTTACAGTTCTGAAAAGCCGACAAATGCAGTTGTAGGTCCGACCCAGACACTTTTTAGCTGCAACTTAACGTCTTAAAGACTTATAGAGAATAACTACTCTATCATTGTGTATTTTCAGTTTTCTTGTATCTTTTGAATTGGGCATGCCACAGATTTTCGTCTTGTGTGAAATACACTTCTAACAGTGTGATGTTACAAAAGTCTGGATATAAAATTTGGTTGCTCCAGCTTTTATATACATATGTATATCACTTCAATAAAAAAGCATTTGCCAAGCGCTTACTCATTCCCTCTCTCGTACACAATTTCACGAGCCGTATATGTAAAAGTGTATGTAGATATAGAAATGGAGACATACGTAACGAGGGTGAACGTACTTTATACCCAGTACTCAGTCAGAATATAAGTGATCTTACGACTTATGTAATGTATTATATGTTCGCAAACAGGGACGAATTCAATTTTGGCCAAAATGGAACATTTCAAAAAATTAAGTCGAACCCTATGCTGTATTTTTATATTTTAGAAGTTATGTGTTTCCATTTTTATTTACACATAATTTTTACATCGGCTGCTTAATTTTTACATACACATGTATCACTACATACAAGAGACGTGGATGTGTACGAGAGAGAGAGGGAATCGCTTGGCTGCCGTTTGGTAGCCACTGAAATGTAATTTGTTCCTTGTGCCTATAGTAATGATCCGATATGATCCAGAATCGGTAATCTGCCAGATACGGTAATTTTTCATAATACTGCGTTTTTGGTTTTCTCTTATCTTAAAAATTGTGGATTCCACAGATTTTCGTCCTTTGTGGGGGCGGAAGAGGCGTGGCAAAATTTTGAAATAAACTCGTGCTGGTTTGATATCACAGGAGTTAGGATAGAGAGTTTGGTTGCTCTAGCTCTTATAGTCTCTGAGAACTAGGCGTCAAAAAATACGAATGGGCAAAGCAGATGGGGTCGCGTGTGAGAGAGAGCGAGAGGGAACGATCACTTTCGAAATGGTTTTCTTCATTGTGGCTATATTAATATTCCGATCTGATCCAGATAGATAGATAGATAGATATGATCATTCTCTATGATTCTGCGTTTTTAGTTTTTTCGTATCCTTAAAATTGTGCATGCTACAGATTTTCGTCCTTTGTGTGGGCGGAAGTGGGCGGGGCGAAATTTTGAAATACATTCGGAGTAGTGTGATAACACAGAAGCCTGGATACAACATTTCGTTGCTCTAGCTTTTATAGTCTCTGAGATATAGGCACAAATGAAGACGGACAGACGGACGGACAGACAGACATAGCTATATCGACTCGGCTATTCATGCTGATCAAGAATATATATACTTTATGGGGTCGGAAACGCTTCCTTCTGTGCGTTACACACAACCGTTATCCGCACAAATCTAATATACCCCTATACTCTTCGAGTACCGGGTATAAAAATAACAATTATCCAAAACAACAACAACTAAAAGGACAAAAAAAAACATGAAAAACAAAAAATCAATAGCAACAACACAGCAATTGACCCGCGCAAGCCATTTTTTGCCTGAAAAAAGCTAAACTTTAAACATTTAAAAAAAAAACTAGAAGCGATCGCCACGAAATTTGTTTACCTAAATTCATGATAAATCGGGGTCTATCCGGGAAAAAAATTTCGTTAATTTTGGAGAGGTTGTCCACGTAGTTAACATTTACCAAAAGTTTAATTTTGTTGAGTAGTGTAAGTAGTCAGAATTCCATTATAGTCTATAATTTAACGCAAGAGGAATTTCATCCAAGGTTTGATCTGACAGGTCTAACAGACAAATAACTATATCGATTGCTTTGTCGATAGAGAATATTATCTCGAGTTTAGAACTTATTCCAACTATGACAATTGCCTCTTGTGCAGAGAAGAGAGAAAAAAAAATAATAATAATTTTTTCGCGATCACGGATGTATTTTGACGACTTAAATCTATCTTATATAATGCATATCTTTCTGTCTTCGAGATATTATTGAATGAAAAATATTACTTAACTCGTTTCTGTTCAAATCTTACCTAAAAAATGAGGTAAGTCTGGAAAACATATGTAAATAATGTAGTGTATCTCCGAGACAAAAAAGATATTGAAAAAATGTTGAAAATGGGTTTGATGGTGGAGATTAGCAATTTTGAGATGCTTCATCGAGATTTCTGAAAAATAATGAATGCACCCGAGTATAACAGGTTAGGACATCTCGAAAACATAGGATGGAACAGTTCTCTGTTGGGGTTTCGATTTAACGCTCTAATAACTTTTAGAAAAGTGTGATCTGGTAAATGAATTAAAAATCTTAACGAATTGTGTTACTTGTAAAATTAGCAATGGAATAGCTTTTGAAACAGAAGTAAACTCAAAAGTAATTGCTATGCCAACTCTTAAGTCCGGCACTGTATGTACATATGTATTTCATAGAAATAATAAGGATCTAAAATTGTTGGCTCTGAAAGTAGCTCCTAATTTTACTTACCCAAGTATGCGAAATACGCGTTTAGAGGAATTGTTTCCAAAGCAAACCAATAGTTTGTAACGTCTAGAACTGGCGCCATTATTGAAAGTCCCGCAATGACTAGTGAATACCGCAACGCTGTACGACGACAAAGACTCGGATTAGTAACCGCCATCATGCGATACCCGGCGCGAGAGTAATCTGGTCGCAGGTTCCATGAAAGAGCATTAAAATGAGGGAACTGCCAAGCAAATAGTATTCCAGCCAGTATCATTGCGCCTGAATCTAGAGTGCCAGCGCAACCGGACCAGCCCATTAAAGGTGGAATTGCGCCAACGATTGATCCTATCCACGTGTTACCTATACTTATTCGCTTCATTGGAGTGTATATTGATGTGTAAAGAAAAAGATTTCCCGCTCCTAATGCCGCTGTTAGTCCATTGACACCAAAATACAACATACATAGTCCAGTTGAAGCGGACACAGCGGCAAAAAGTACTGCTTTAAGTGGTGTGATTTGACCTGTAACAAGCACACGGTTTTTGGTTCTCGACATTTGTGAATCGAAAGGAACTTCATGATATTGATTTATTGCATTGGCTGCAGCTGAAATCATTCCTGTTCCCAATGTGCACATAGCAAATGAACTAAGATCAAACGCAGCAGGTGCCATCGCATATCCACCCATCGTTGTAATGACAACCAGAGCTGAAATATATCAATAAACAAGCGAATTATTTAATTTTGCATTTTACGAGGAAACTTACATGTAAGCCGAAATTTTGAAAGTTTTTTGTATTGACTGATTGTTTTTCCAGTGTTAGTGTATGGACTCGGCAACCATGAAGAATGATTATCGGGTATTATTATATTTGAAGCGGGGACTATCACATTGGCTTTACTAACAGGCCCACAAATATCCTTTAACTGAGATACTGGTAATACTGAAGTGGCACAAGGCAAATCAATCCTCTTATCTGTTATTATTTCGTCATGACATGATGTAGTTTTTGTTGTATACTGAAAATTTAAACAGTTTACATGTGTTAAAAGTTACATAACAAAACTAAAATAAACTTACTCGAATCGATCGTAAATTAACTGGAATTACAATCTGGGTTATTAGCCTCCATTCCCGTTTGACTAATATCCGCATCATTATTAGTTTTTGTAATACATTATTCTAACAATGTAATATTAAGTTCTTACTTAATGGGTATAATTGTTTTTTTAAATAACTTCATTTATTATGTAAAAATGTGACCATATATCAAATTAAAAAAAATACTAAAATAAAGTTAATCGTTAAGTTAGCGCTCTCAAAAAATACAATCCGAAAATTTAAATTTTGAATTAACTAATAATGGGCTCTGAACGACAATGTACATAGAAATTTACACAACATTGGATATATCAGTTCTTGCCGAACAGAAACGTAACCTGTCACTTTCCTCTCAGAACTCCTCAAGCCGCTTGTGGTTGGTCTTCTTGCGTTCTTTGGTGAGTGTCGATGACCGGTCAGTTCATAATAGCCTTTTCCCACACAACATATTCACGGGAAACGCTGGGATTTTTTGAAAGATGTAAAACCTCGATTAACACAGGCCACCATCTACCATCCATGGAGAACACAGCTGACAACAACAAACAAAAAATTTGTACTCTGCATTTTGTCAAAATTTATCAACAAATATGGAAAATTTAAATGTCGTTCGACTGTGGTTCAACAGCAACAAATGATGTTGCAAAAATTGATGGTGGCGTACGACAAATAAATAAATTCGATGAGGAATTATTATTATTTTAATGAATGTAGGCCAAGAAGGGTATGGATGGTTGTAAGTAAATTGCAAACTAAGTAAAATCGTATGTACACGACTATGTTTTATCCGTTTTAGAAGCGATTTGCGTAGCTGAATCGCATCTCCAGAAAGTTTCAACGATTCGACAATATATCACATTTTGAGCCTTGCACAACAGATCGAAGCGTCGGCAATATTGAAGGAAAAACACAACAGCTCCATTAATGATAATTGGGTTCTGATTAATTTAAGTGAGCAACCTGAACAGCGCGATCTGTATTTATCTGCAGAAGTATTCAGATCTGTCATTTCAAAACATTACCCAAATTAATAAAAATTACTTAAAACTAAAACTAAATTGGATTTTTTTTATTTACTCATATTCTTTTCCCGAAAGAATTATAGCATCTGTTAAGCTGCTAAGCTGAGATTTATAAAAGGCTACGAATGTTTTCTGGATATATATATGCAAATTAATGGCAGATTTATTCAAGCTAACGGTGTGGTTTAGATGTACTTATGTATGCGTGTAAGACGAACGATGATCTTAAGGCTACGAATATTCGCTCAAGACTGACGGCGTACTTGCCGTGCCTCATAGGCAACGCTTAACGAGCGGGAGAGAGTGCGATTAGGAGAGAGTACGTGCAGTTCGGGCTGCTGCTTAGCCGAGTACAAAGAATGTTTATACATAAGTAAGCGGTAACAAACTATTTTAAACAGTGGGCATTGCAATAATTATGATGGTTTATGCTGCTTGACCCGACATACTCCCCTCGTTGGAACTCTGTCCTTCAACAGCATCTTTAAGGGGCAGCAGACACAACATGTTAACGGCTCGCCAATCAGCTCGGCGACTCGTGAAACGCCATCTTTTCCTGGTAGAAGCTCGACCACCCTCGCCAGTGGCCACTTCATGGGAGGAATCTCTAAAACTAGGAAGCGCTAAACTAAAGATCTTAAATTAATGTCACGGTAACAACGCGATGTGGCATAACAACGTCCGCAGTTCGTCAAATTCAAGAACCGAGCTGCCTATCGCACGGTAGAAGTGGTACTTGGCCGTCTGCCAGTCTATAGACTCCACCAAGCAAAAATCCAGCACAGCTTTCTGATGATCATCGCTGAGGAACAGGCGTTTTAACTACATCAGCTCATTCCTAGCGCCGAAAAATGTATTGCGTTATCTGACCAAATTTGTCGCAGTTTCCGTCGGGTGCACTTTAGTCCATGAAGAAAAACAAGTGTAGATAAATCCTTAATCAGCTCCAGATGAACAGTCTTGGTAGCGAAGCAAATGAAGATACAGACGTAACACTTCATTGGGACCTTAGTGCGTGCCTCCGGTTTGTAGAAAAATGGCCCACAAAAGTCGACGACTGTGATCTCAAAGGAATGAGAACCGTCGAGCCGCTCCCTTGGAAGATCCGCCATAATATGCTCCAATACTCTAAGCTTCATTCGAAAGCATCTTACGCACTTGTTCACTGCCTTGTTTACTGTCTTTCTCCGCCCAATGGGCCAATATTGGGATCGAATGAGTCCAAGCAAAGCTCGAGGTCCAGCGTGCAGATTCCGCTCATAAAAGTGAGAGATTATAGAAAAAGTTAGTGGATGGCTGCTGGATCCAACTACTACTCCGAAGAAGCACTTCAAGTTACTCATCTGGATTGTTATCCTCGGCAACAACGGCCGGAGCGCGAGCCACCATTAAAGACCACCATTAACCCTTTTAAACGAGAACAACTTCCAGACAAGACCCATCCCAAGCGAGCTTTCTGAATTGAAGGCAATCCTGGCAGTAGTTTGACCTGACCAACACAAAGGAGACCGTAAAACAGACTTGCTCCAATTATGAAACTCCGGATCCGCTAGTGGTATGTTCCCTGGAATATTCCAGTTATGAGTGTCATTTCCAAAGCTCAGATTAGTTATGTTAGAAGCTACGATAGCAGTGATGAGAGTTGAGAATTCAGATGAGCGAAAATGCAGGCTAACACTGATCGAACATCCCTCGCTGACAAAGCTGGAATCGCCAATTCCGGAAATTGCGGTTGATGATTTCCTTTTCCGAAGCTGATTGGCGAAACGAGAAGTTATCAGGTGTAACTGGGAGCCGGAATCCAGTAATGCTCGGAAGGGAACCAACACTCCGGAACGATTTTTTACCAAAACTGTGGCAGTGGCAAGTAGAACAACATTATTACTGAGTCTTTGGGCTCTAAATGCAGACGAGGTAGACGCTGAAGTAGAGCGTTCAGTGGTAAGCTAAGCCGTATTAGAAGGAGGGGGCGCAGACTGAGACAGAGCATCAGTTGACTGACTTTGTACTGCCGCCGAATCAGGGTTACTGAAATTGTTGTGTCTGAGTACGGAGAAAACGTTGTTTTGTTGACTTTATTTGAAGAGAGAAGGCATACATACATTCGGGTGTAATAGTGTTAGTGTGTGTGTGTATACAGTACAAATGGCTGATTTTGCTTATTGCTTAGTTCTTATTTCTTTAATACATAACACATCTCTGCCCTTAAATTACGACTTGTTAGTAATTTTCTTCTTCCTGTGATCCTGAGGAGAGTAGCGGCTGGTTGCTCGGCGTTCGCGAGTGCTGCTACGGATGGGGATACCCGAACGGCGTTGCTGGGGTGGCTGAAGAACCTCTTGCTGAGATGATCCCGGGTCTTCGTTGAACCCAGAAATGGATTGAGAATTCTGGATCGGATTCGATGACGATTCTTCTTCTTGGGCTGGTATTGTTGGATTTTTAGGCGGACTTGAGAATTCAGGTGTCCACCAAATCTGATTGTTGTCATCGTTGGAGCTGGAACTGCAGTCATCAGGCTCAGATCTTGGCATTATCTGGTTTATGTGGCGCTTGATGAAACCTGTGGATGTACGAAGGATAAATAACATACGACCGATGGGCCGATCAATGATAGCTTTTATCCATTTTTCTCCCCTTGCATAGTTTTTTGCAAAAACCGTCTGGTTCGGAGAATATTTCGCGGTCTGTTTCTGCTTGCTTTCAGTTCGCTTCTCGAAAAATTGACTTAAGATCGTGCGAACCGGACGACCATGAAGAAGTTCTGCTGGCGTTTTGCCTTCTGCATTAGGTGTGAAGCGATACGAACTGAGGTACTTCGTTACGGCTGTGTTGACTTGATATCCATCCTTTATATTTTTGCTGACGGACGTTTTGAATGTTTGGACGAAACGCTCAGCAAGTCCGTTTGATGCTGGATGGAATGATGTTGTTGTGATGTGGTTTATTCCATGTTGCTGACAAAATTGGTTGAAAGAGTCTGAAGTGAGTTGAGGCCCATTATCGCTGACTAAAGTCTTCGGATAACCCTCAATAGCAAATATGGCTGAAAGTGCGGCTATAGTGTTTCCAGTTGTTGTCGATGTCATTTCTACTACGAACGGGAACTGAGAATGTGCATCGACACAGATTAACCACATGGAGTCAAATATAGGACCGGCGAAGTCGATGTGTATCCTTTCCCAGGCGGATGTCGCTTTTGGCCAGCTCTCGAATTGCTTTAGTGGGGCTGGATTTGCTATCTTGCACACGCTACAATTCTTTGCAATTGTAGCGATCTCCTCATCGATACCTGGCCACCACACATGTTGTCGAGCCAGTTGTTTCATTCGTACTATTCCCCAATGACCCTCGTGGAGGAGATTGAGAATATTATTCTGTAGTGCTCCCGGAATAATGATTCTATTCACATCAGAATGGAGACATAGTAGGTTGTTGTTAATCGTCAGGGCAAATCTACGATTAAAATATGGCAATATCTCGAGATCATGCTGTTGTTCTGGCCAACCAGTAGATACAAATTGATAGACCTTGTGCAGAATACGGTCGCTGTTTAGCTTTTGCCTGATTATGTCGGCATTTATGGGACATGACATCTCAACGACATTGTAGCATACCTCTTCCGTATCAAACTTTTCATCTGAGCTGATAGGAAGACGTGAGAGTGCGTCTGCATTTCCATGAGCTGTGGTGCTGCGATATTTAATTTCAAAGTTGTAGGCCATCAAAATTATAGCCCAACGCTGAAGTCTGTTAGAAGTCATTGTTGGCAGATGCTTGCTTGGATTGAATTTGGTGACCAATGGCTTATGATCAGTAATGCGAATGAACTTCCCGGCGTAAAGGTGCTGATGAAATTTCTTTACCCCAAATATAATCGAAAGTGCTTCCTTTTCTATTTGGCTCTATGGAACCTGATGGATATCTCATGTTTTTGATGCGAATGATATTGGCCTTTCCTTGCCATCTGCTTGAATGTGTGACAAGACTACACCAATGCCATATGAAGATGCATCGGTGGCTAGAACAAGCGGTAGATGCTCGTTGAAATGTGCTAGCTCTGTAGCATTGAGAATGTGCGTTTTTAATGCTGTGAAAGCCTGCTGCTGTTCGGGTCCGAATTTGAAGACTACGTTTTTCCTCCGAAGCTGATTGAGCTGAGACGCTAACTGAGAAAAGTTGGGGATGAAATTGCAGTAGTAGTTGACTTTTCCCATGAAATCATCCAGCTGCTGTAGATTAGTGGGAGGCTTCAATTGTTTGACAGCCTCTAGACCCGTGGTATCCGGGAGGATGCCCTTGATGCTTACTCTTCTGCCGAGATATTCAATTTCGTTTCTCAAAAAGAAACACTTCTCCCTCTTGCATTTGATGCCATTCTCTTTTAGAATGCATAAAACTTGTTCGAGGCGAGCAAGGTGCTGTTCAACTGTTGGAGCTGAAATGATGATGTCGTCTAAATAATTTCCACAACCTTCTATGCCACTGAGAAGTTGTTCCAAATGACGTTGGAATATAGCTGGGGCGCTCGCTATTCCATATGGTAGACGTTGGTACTGGAAAAGGCCCAACGGCGTGTTGACGACCATAATTTCTTTTGCTGCATCATCTAACTCCATTTGTAGATATGCGTCTTTCAGATCGATTTTGGAGAAATGAGTGCCGTGACGGATTGTATGTAATAAAGACTCAAGTGTTGGCAGCGGATATTGTTCGATGTCCAATTGGGAATTGACACCTTGTTTAAAATCGCCACAGATCCGTAGTGCTCCACCTGGCTTGGGTGCTAGTACTATGGCCGATACCCAGTTGCTGAACTTGACTGCTTTCAAAATACCGGCATCTGTGAGACGCTTTACTTCCTCCTTAAACTGTTCCATTTGAGCAAATGGAATTTGTCTGCTTTTGTAGAATTTTGGCACAAAATTTTGCTATAAGTAGATGCTTGCCTTAAAGTTTCTTATTGTACCCATATCCGGTTCAAATACTCCCTTGTACTTGTTACAAAGATCAGTCAATTGAGAACCCTGCGCCTCACTCACATTTGAAATTTGTTGAATTTCGAAATTGAATGTCTTGAACAAATCCATTCCGAACAGATTGTTTGAGTTTTCTACATTTGCCACGATTATGACAACATTTGCCGATTTGTTGCCACACTTTGCCACAGTGTGCAGTTGACCCAGCACGGGGATTTGTTGTTGGCCAAACGCTTGCAATATACGGTCACACTTCTGCAGCTTTGGACTTTTGAGTTCCTTGTATGTTTTACTATTGATAATAGAAACCGTTGCGCCAGAATCCATTTGAAAAGGAATAATTTCGTTGAAGATTTCCAGGTTGATTACATTTTTATTTCCCTTACACTTCACTAGGCTTGAGACGGTGTGAAGTGTTTGAATTGATTCTGCGTGTTTCTCTTTATGCTGGTATTTGTGATTATCGCTCTCTTTCATATCTTTGCACTGCTTTGACATGCAAACGATAGCTATGTGTCCCTTTCGACCACATTTATGGCAAATACATAAATGTGGTCGAAAGGGACACATAGCTATCGTTTGCATGTCAAAGCAGTGCAAAGATATGAAAGAGAGCGATAATTTACAGTTTTCACGTGCATGTGTATTTCCACAACCGGAGCAAGATTTTTTGCCTCCCTTTGCTTCCATACCACTGCGTTTCTGTTTATGTTTCTTATGTGTGTGTACAGCGTTTATGTCCAGTGTTCTTTTCTCGCTCTCCTTTAGGACTGCTACTGTTTTTGATGTTGCTTCGTATGTTTCGGCAATTGAGAGCACGTCTGCGAGGGACGGTTGAAGCTTTTGCAATGCGGCTGTGCGTATTGCTTCGAATGGCGTGTGTACAATTATTTGATCGCGTATCATTTCGTCAACATAATTGTATGTACACCCATTTGCGTTGCAAGAAAACTGACACTCACGAGCAATACCACGTAGATCGGCTACCCATTCCTTATGAGATTGTGAGTCCCGCATCTGACGTTTACAAAATTCATAGCGAGCAGCAACAATGTGACGCTTCTGTTGAAGTGCTCTGTTAATTTGTCTGTGATTTGCACGTACGACTGCTGGTCCAAATTTTCGCTACCGAACAGATTCTTGACAAGTTCGAAACATGTGTGCCTACCCACGACAGAAAATATGCTTTTTCTTGTCGACGGAGATAACGGAGTACGCGGCGAAATGCTGCGCCAATTGTTGTAAATACGTCTCCCACTTTTGTTGATCCTTATTAAAACTAGGGAACGACGGACAAACTGTTGACTCTGCAGGTCTATTAACTGCACTGTTTTCTGCGAGAAAGGCCTCCATCCGTGTTTGTTGTTTTTTTATCAATTCCTCTGCGAATTGTTGCTGTTGAGCCAACAATTCTTTGATGTTTGTTGTATCCATATTTTCTTTGTTTTTTAATCGTTCGATCTCTATTTGGTTAGACTATCGACACGAAATACTCAAAATGATGATTCTGAGGTACTTTTTTCACTTGTCGCCAATATGTTGTGTCTGAGTACGGAGAAAACGTTGTGTTCATGATGAGAACTAGCTTAGAACTGACTTTATTTGAAGAGAGAAGGCATACATACATTCGGGTGTAATAGTGTTAGTGTGTGTGTGTATACAGTACAAATGGCTTATTTTGCTTATTGCTTAGTTCTTATTTCTTTAATACATAACAGAAATGAAGTGTAGTATGGTGCTTGCCCCCGCAGATACGACAGTGCCTCGAGGTGCACTGGTTTAATCGGTGTCCTGTTGTAAGGAAATTAATACAAAGGGACAGTCGTTTGGCCTCTTTATGGAGATTTTCGGGGGACAGTGCTTTGAACTTTGGACAGTACTGGACTCAGTTAGCGCTAACACTGCAGAGAACGCAGCCTGAGAAGGTATGGCTAGTTGCAACCAATGTGGACCTGGAATTGTTATATTTTCTATTCTTGCCCACCTGACTGCTCGGCGCATAGCATGCCCTAGCAAATTCCACTATCTGCAGTGATCTGCATCGCTGTTCCAAGAACGAGGAATGGAGTTGGCATACGCTTTCTTTCCAATAATTGTAAAACCACGTTATAATTGCCATCCGAAATTTCCAGCGACCGCACAGTCTCCAAAACCGCATCACGCAGACAGAAACGCAAATGCTGAAACTTCTCTACATTGTTTAGATCAAGCTCGGTGTTTCAAACTTTCCGATCAACTTATCGAGTTGCTCTTGTTTTACAACGAGCATATAATAGTCTGATACTAGAGACTCATTCCGGAACTCAGCAGCGAACCTTTTCATTTTTTCGCATAACTTCGTGGATTTAAGCTTTTAAAACGACACCCTATTTTGCTCCCTAGAAATTGGAATTTCGTTAGCAGCATCAGCAGCGTTGGCAGCATCCATCTCCATAGCGGCGGCAGCTTAGCAAACGTTTACTGCGGGAAGATGACCGCAAAGAGTAAATCGCGTAATAAACGTCGCTGGCGGGAAGACGAACAAAAAGAGGAACGAACGCACTTGGGAGCAATGAACAATAACCGCAAGCGACGCTAGGTGCAATACCAATATGCAAGCGCAGCCGGTGTGGGAATTATTTCTTGCGGGAAGATAAGAGCAAAAAGCACCGAGTGTAAACTGACAGAATGAGCACCGTAAGCCAACAGCTGCAAGGGAGGCCGGTGTATATATGTAGTATATTATATAGTCATTGACACTGGTCAAATTGACAATTCAAATCATGTTTTGTTATACTTAATGATTGCACTGATATAGTTATTCTTGCACGATCACGTCAGGGTCACCAAATGTTACGCTAGTAAGCTTTTACACTAGCTGTTGAGATTTATAAAAGACTACAAATGTTTTCTGGATATATATATGCAAATTTAATGGCAGATTTATTCAAGCTAACGGTGTGGTTTAGATGTACTTATGTATGCGTTTAAGACGAACGATGATCTTAAGGCTACGAATATTCGCTAAAGACTGAATTGCAAGGGCTGACGGAGTAATTGCCGTGCCCTATGAGGCAACGCCGATTGCAAAGAATGTTTATACATAATTAAGCGAAAGAAAGCCGCTGCCGTGCGGAGGCATATGCGGTAACGAACTATTTTAAACAGTGGGCATTGCAATAGTTAATCATTTATGATGGTTTATGCTGCTTGACCCGACAGCATCTCTATGTGAGAATTGGGCAATAGCTATTGAAAACCCTTTTTCAGAGTATTATTTTAAAACTATCGGCTAAGTATCGCATAGAAACATGCGATTTTGGAACATCCAAAACGGATGGTGGAACTAGCTGAGATATTTCGGAACGGCAAAACCTTACGGACCATCCCCGAAATGGATGGTCGTCTGTGAAAACAGGCTATAAAGGCCCCTGTCCGCAGCGAGGCAGCAGCTTTCGATAACGCACAGACTTCGGGTGGGAAACGATTTATTCGTCATGTTCGGCTTATGACTTAGCGCGAGCCTAACGAGGCTTGATTGCTTGCTGTTCTAATTTTTTGCCTGCCTTTTCTGTATCTGTTATTCTTTCCCTGTTTCAGCTTATTTTGGTGTATAATTGTACATGCATTCTCACTTACGCGATAGAATTTTGTGTTGGCGACATCATTTTGATTTCTGGGCTCAAGTCACCCTTTACTTTAGTATTTTTAGAGTCGACCATATTTGAAGACTCTTGATTTACAATATCAGAATAATTGTTATTTTGTATATATAAGTCTGAGAGCAACCGATTGCATTGTTCGTACAAAAATTGTGCTCGCACTCAACCGACGAGCAGTTTTATCCGGTCTCTTTTGATCTGCTCATAGCGCGTCTCACAATGGACTGTCTGCTGCTCATACTTTTTTTCGGTTGTCCACGCGAGCAAAGCGTAAGCAAAGCAAATGGTCAACAGATATTGGCTATGGTAAATATACATAATATATATCATACATACTCACATTGCAATAATTTTTATTTAATATATGGGTACGTACATATGTACATATATATTTATATGAACAAAAATGTTCTACAGTATGTATCCAACTAAAAGTGATTTTTTGTATGTTTAAATGTGTTGAGGCCGATCTCAAGTACTGATGCATAATGAATGGGTGAAAAAGGAAACACAAAACTCGAGACAAAAAACGTTCTGTGTGGCATGTTGTTATTTTTTGTGCGTTCTTTCTGTAGAATTGTTCTTTGCTGCACCCATAATTTGCTTTGTACATGCATACACATGGATGTATGTACATACATATGTACATACATATATTGATAATAAAAACTATTATTTTGTCATTATCATCATCCTTATCCACACCCAACAAAATTATAAGTTGTTGCATGAAAGTATTATGCTGTTGAGCCACAGACAAGTGAGCCACAGAAAAGTTCTTGTTAGTGCCAGCTATTTTCGACTGATTGTAGACGATAAGCGATTCCAGTGTGAATCGGAGGTACAAATCAGACCTATTCCCCGGTGTATAGGGTATAATAGCCTATTTACACTTTTGTGAGTAACCTATCGAGTTATTGAAATTTGGCTACTGACACGTGCTTATGTCATAACCTCTTTAGACTGCAGTTGAGTTTTTGAGATGCTGGCAAGACTTCGAGTTGAGTTTCAGCTGCGTTCTGTTGAGTTTTTCCGAATATTTTAACCCTGATCGGCCTATCGTGAAATTATCACCACTAATTGCAACAAAAATTAGCAGCACAAAATATAAATTTTAGCACGTAAAAATTATGTCAAAGGAAAAATGTGCAAAGGTACATACAATCGCTAAAACCAATACTTAAACTAATTTTATGATTAAATTAACAATATTAACAATGTGGTTGATATCTATTTCTAATTCCATCGAACACACGCAGCCATACGCTAATTCTGAGTTATTGAGTTAACTCATGTTAGTGTAAGTAGGCTATTACAATATTATAAAGAATTGCTAATTAAAAAAATTCCAATTTAGTGAACAAAAACCATGGTAGTATATTGAATTATAGCATTTGCATGTGCTTACATATGTCTTGTATATTTACATACATATCACCGAAACACCACATCTTTGCATTTGCAGCCGTATCTTGCCCTGCCACATAAAGCATCATTAATATAGCCTATTTATAGCTTATTTACACTACGGTTGAGTTATTGAGTTTCGGGCAAAACTCGAGTTTCGTTTACATGGGTAAGCATAGGGGACCTAGAGGTGGCAAAAAAGTTGAGTTTTGGTTGTGTTTTGTTGAGTTTGTCCGATTTTCCGAATATTTCAACCCTGATCTGCCTGTCGTGGAATTATCACCACTGATAACAACAAAAATGTACAGCTCAAAATTTAAATGTTGGCGCGTAAAAAATAATTTATTATTAAAAACCATATAAACAATGAAGTCGATTTCTAAAATTCAGTTGGAAAAACTTAGCCAAACGCTAAAATGAATTATTATAAATTAAATAATTATAAACAATTGCCAATTTAAAAATTTTTAATTTCTGTACATATGTAATGTACATATAAGTAATTATTTAATTGGACACAAGTATAGATTTGTTTTACACTCTTTAATGATATTAAACTGTTTTAGGTTGAAGCAAGTACAGTGAAGTGATTATGAGTAGTTAAGGCCCGCAAGGCGAGAACGAATATGTTGCTGCCACTCGGCGGACCGCTAAAGACTAAACTTAAGTATCCTAAACTCCTAAAGGCAAGCCCTTCGCTGCCGCCCACGACTCCGGTTGCTATCCAGCCAAAGTGCTGACCCAGCGCCTCTTGAGTGGTGTTTATTGACGGCCGGCATCCGGTCGATCGGTCGCGCTGTTCGCGATCCCACAGATGACGAAAACTGCTTATTCGACAATAATGCAGAGTCCGCTCCATCCAATGGCAGATTCAGTTAACTCTCGTTAACTACTCCCTCCCTCAAGACTTGACCGTCCTCGGTCAAGCTCAGGTTCTTCAACATCTGTTGAAATGCGATGGTGTTTCCCTTCTGCTGCCTGCGTCGCAACCACCAGAAAACGCCTATTAGAACGGCGCACACGGCCACACCTACGACAGTAGACAGTATGGGACCGATCGTAAGGTTTGCATGAACCTCGGCCAATTGCTGCAGATTTTCCTCATTCAACTTGTGGAGGTAAGGCAGGCTCAGTAGAGTTTCGTGGCTGGTGACGTTGATCCTCGCAGAATTTGCTACGCCTGGGATCCTCTTCGGCGCATTGTTGAAGTTGGTGTACTCTGTACCGTTGATGAGGGCGACCCGGTCAAAAGTCACTAGGTATGTTCCCGTAATGCTACGCTCGGGACCATCATCGGCGGCCACGGTGGCGATGGCGTCGTTGATTATTACAATACCCTCGTCCACCTCCAAGATCGGGGGCTGATTGTTAGGCTGCGTACCGCAGTGGGCCACAGCACCAAAGTGCAACTGTTGTGCGCAACTATTCGCTGGTGCCTCCTTGCAGAAGGCTAGTGATGGGGGCTCCATACACGATGAGACGGCGATGACTTTGTTGCCGCATTCTGCTATGATGGGCTCGGGTAACCGGATCGCTATGCCTTTGTGCGCGACTGGGAAGATGGTTATTTTCTTGCAAATGAACTTAGGTCTAGGTACTTCTATTACAAAAATGATTAATTCCTTATTAGCTAGTGCCCTCACATTTGCAGCGCCCAATAGTTGGGTTACGCTGATATCTGTGGAACCTTTTCTCAAAATCGCCTCTAGGTCATCACAGTCGATGATGGCTGGATTTACAATATTTATTTTTGCCAAGGTGGTGGCGATCATTATGTTCTGTAGTTCAAGCGTCAAAATTCTATTTCTGGTTAGAAGGTTCTCATATAGGTAGGAATTGTTAATTTCTTCATTTCTGTTTACTTTTAGCAATTTGTTTACGGCTTCGGTGAGGGCATTGATCTGTGTTTGAGTTCTCGAGTTGATAGTTATCTGTCTATTGTTGGCTTTAATTAGATCGTACTCAACCTGTCTCGTTTGCTGTAAGTCATCAAAGTCCGGAGTCCTGCGATGACTTTCAGCGCTGACCCCAGGATGTTCAAGCTCCTCGCATGCCTGTGGTGAACTTCCAGTGCCTCAGTCAGTGTCAGTAGGTGTTTTGTATCTGTCTCTAAAATCTTTCTCATATGTGTCTGTGGGAAAATGTCCATTAATTCTATTGTCTCCTGAATGTACTGTTCATATTCCGTTAAGTTCGTGACATGTTTTATATAAAAGGTTTCGTTCCATATTGCTGTGCGTCCGTCAATAATAGGGATATAATCAGCGTGTGAATAGTCTGTCAGTTTTGAGACGGTCAAGGTTGTTAGCGGTAAGATTGCTAGGATGTAGAGATATCGAACGGGAGACCTATAAGAAACGAGAGGCACAGCACTTATTAATTATGTCGTACGGTTTTTCTTACTTTTACTACTAATTGTCCTTGAGGACCTGAACTTAACGCTACAAAACCCTTTTTTCTTAGGGTAGGTAAAGGAATCGTGCTTATCTACCTCAAATTGTCTTTGTGGACCACCCTCCCTTTAATAAGAACGGTGGTCCCTAGATCTGCTTCTACCCTTTGCTCCGTGCAGAGGGGAGTTAGCTTGTTACCTAACCTCCTGTTAGTTTTTACTAGGACTTGCTCTCCCACATCGAAGGTCCTATTTTGTCTGTTTGGGTTGTTCCTACCAAGTTGCTCCTGCTGGGCCTTTACCAGTTTCAACATTATCTCTTCCCGAAGGTCGCAATTTGCGTGGACCACATCCATGGGCGTCTTGTTCGTGACGGAGTGGATGGTACGGTTGTATTCGATGGTCTCTAGAATGACTAGTTCGACCGTATCGTCAACCTGGCGCTGCAACTTCAAACACCTGGCAATTTCTAACAAGGTGCTGTGGAAGCGCTCTACTTGTCCGTTTGATGTGCTGTGCAACGGCGGGGCATTTGCTACATCGACGTTGAATTGGTTCTTCAATAAGGACCGAATGGTCTCAGAATTGAAGGCTGGCTCATTTTCACAATAGATGGTCTTTATGGCTGGGAAGATGTTCACCAGTTGCAAAATTGGTATTTTAAGGTCTGTTATTGTGCGCGAAGCGACTTGTTGCGTTATTGCAAATTTTGAAAATTTGTCAATCGCGGTTAGAAAGTGTTTTCCTGCAGTGGAAAAAATGTCGATATGAATCAACTCGCCTACTCTTGCTGGTATCGGCGTCACCCCTAATTTTTGCTTTCTAGGGTGTCTGTCATACTTGGCTTTTTGGCATATCCTATAGTTAGATACCACTTCTGATGCGATTTTTTCCATTTTTGGGAAGTAGTAGTCGCGGAGCTCCTGCTTTACGTTCTCCTGGGCTGCCCTGTGCGCCCGATTGTGCTCGGTAGTCACTATCTCCCTTCGTTCCCCATCGTTCGTAATGTCTGTCACTAGGGTCTTACAATACCGAAATTTTGTGTCCGAAAAGGCCTTCACAAGCTCGTTCTGCACGAACGCCTAAATCGGTAAGCTGCAATGGATGGCGTTAACGACCCCAGGCTTTACCACCTCTTTGATGGATGCAAGAAGTGTGTCTCGACTAACGAAATCAATTTTGTGACGGGTCTTCTCAGAGAAGAGAATGTGAAGTTGCTTCGAAGGGGTGTCTGCCTCTTCCAGGATTATTTGGTTCCTGAAGCAGTTCACTGGTTTGTCTGTGGCCTCAATTACAAAGGTAAGCGAGGCTTCACTGTGAATTGTAGCTACGTCGGATCGACTCTGGCTCTCTAAGGCATTAATATCCTGCCTCGATAGCGCATCCGCTACATGGTTGTCTTTGCCTGGTTTGTATAGGACTCTCGATTTTCGCTTTCCAACGTTTTATTTTGGAATTTGGATTTCTATCCGAGACTGCGAATATCAATGGTTGATGGTCTGTGTAGATGTTAATATCACTCTTTCCATATAGGTAGTGACGAAGCGAGTCTAGAGCCCAAACTATGGCCAACAGTTCTCTTTCATTGGTCGCGTAGTTTAGCTCTCTATCCTTCAGAGACCTAGAAATCATGGTTATGGGTCTATTGCCTTGCGACAGCACCGCCCCAATGCCACTGGCAGAGGCATCAGTGGTTAGGTCGAATGGCTGGTTAAAGTCTGGGTAGTGGAGAATAACGTCTTCCGATGACAAAATATTCCTAAGTTTATCGAAGGCTTGTTTTTGTACCTCGTAAAACTGTATAGGAACAGACTTCGAGCGGTGCTTGCTGATTTTGCCGTTCTCTCCCTTTAAAATGCTGGAAATTGGCCTTGCTATCTGAGCGAAGTCTTTTATGAAGCACCTGTAGTAGCTGGCTAGACCCAAGAATGATCTTACCGCGAACAGGGTGGAGGGTTGTTTAAACTCCTGAATAGCCTTCGCTTTATCAGGGCTTTTTCTTGTGCCCTCGGTTGACACCACGAAACCAAGGAATTCCACTTGTCCCTTGAAGAACTGGGACTTCTCCTTTGACACCCTCATGTTTGCGTCGTGGAGGCTGCTGAGCACGGTGTCAATGTCTTTGACATGATCCGACTCACTCCTCGAGAACACGATTACATCATCAACGTACACATAGCATATCTTGCCGATATGCTCCCGCAGTACGTCGTCAATGGCCCGTTGAAAAATGCTGGATGCATTCTTGAGGCTGAATGGCAACCGGCAAAATTTATATTTACCTCCGTTTACCGAAAATGATGTTTTTTCGCGATCGCGCTCAGCTAGTGTGATTTGGTGGTACCCTGACTTTAGGTCAAGGGTAGTGAAGTATCTTGCCTTCCCCAGGTTAGAAAGTATCATGGAGATACAAGGCATCGGGTACTTGTCTGGTATGGTCTTTGAGTTAAGCTTGCGGAATCTATGACTAGCCGTCTCTTGCTTGAACCCGAACTGTCAGTGCCTTTTTTTCCCACAACCCATATGGGGTTGTTGTACGGAGTCCTAGATGGCCGAATGATCTTGTTCCTCAAAAGGTCTTTCACTTCGTCATTGACGAAGTCAGTGGCCCCTACAGGAAAAGGGTACATCTTTGAGTAGATCGGTTCCTCATCCTCGGTCCTAATTGTGGCTACTATTGCCGTATTAAAGGGCAGCATTTCAGTTGGATCTGCAAATGCCTTAATACAGTTGGACATCATTTTGAGAAATTCCTCCCTTACTGCTGGTGGAACTTCGATATCGTCTACTTTCGTGAAGTTGACGCTGGGGCACTTGTGGAATAAGATTTTTTCAGATTCATGCCCGAAGTGGAGTTTCTTTGTTTCCAAGTTTATGTTGACTCCAGCCTTAGTCAGCGTGTCAAGCCCTATGATGCCATCAAAAGTTGATAGCTCTGGCAAGATGAAAAACGGGCTTCTAATGCCGAACATGGTTAGGAAACATTTTTGATTTACTTTGTTGAAACCGTGTAGGGACTTTACAATGAATGGGGCTTCTACAGGGACAATTCCCTGAAGTTCTTTTAGTGGCTTTATGTAATTTTTCGCGGCCCCAGTATCTATTAAGATGTTTACTGTTCTCCCCGCAACTGTTCGCTTGACGAACGGGAGCAGGGATTCTCCCCTAAAAAATTAACGGTATCGCTTTCGTATCCGCATTGTTCTCCTCATCGATCTCCTCCACCGCCTCAGACGCCAACTGATCGCACTTTTGTTCGTACTGATCTAGGTCCTCCTGAGCGATGTGATTAACCCGCTGTCTGCGTTGGTCAGAGAGTCTCTGGGATCCAGCCGGCCTCTTGAACGCCCCCTGTTGGTGCCCGATATTACGGTTTGTCCCCGCCGGTGAGCCTAAATTGGTACCCAGTTGCTTTTGAAAGTTAGTCGGTTGACGGAGTTTAGAGGAAGATGGGTCGACATCCATCATTTCCACCTTATTTTGGCCACGATGACAATTTATTTGGTGAGTGCCCTGATTATTCGTGTAGAAAGGGTTTTTTGATTGTCTTTTATAGTGATCGGGCTCATTTTGCCCACCCTGTTTGTATCTATTTCTGTTCTGGCCCTTGTTCTCAAGCACTCTTGCGTAATTTGCCGCAAAGTCGTGCCTATCGTGATTGGCTTCAATTTCTTGCGCCATGGCTAGAGCTGATGGCAAATCTTTAGGCTGCGCCGCAAACAGTGTGTCCGTAACGCCTCTTCTTAGGCCTGAAATGAAGACACGGAGCGCGTCGGCCCTATACTTTGCATTAATGTATTGCGCCTGAGCGGCGTCTTGTGACATGATTGTTTTGTTTGTGAGGAGTGTGAGTTTCTTCTCCACCTCTTCATAGAATTGAGTGATGGGCATGCCACCCTGTCGGAGCGTGGCAAGCTCTTGTTCTAGTAGGTGCAGTGGACGCTTGTACGTGAAATCGAGGCGATTGATGATTGCCTCAAAGTTCAACACTGTGTTGAATGATGATAAGAGTGAGTCAGCGGAGCCTCTAATCTTATTCCTGATTATCAGGACCGCTTGGTAATGTTTTGAGCTACCTACAAATCCGTCATATAGTTTATAGGCAGCCTTTGCTGCCTGGCGCCAGGAGACGTACTGTTCCTGGGCCCCATGGAACTCTGGCAGCGTTTTAACCGCATCCAGAGCCTCATCGCAACGTATGTTTCGATCTAGGGTAATCGGCTCGTAGGCCTGGGCTTCGGGAGCCTGAACTCTAAAAGCCTGCAATTGGTCAGTTACCGCTTGCAAGCGTTCCTCAAAGTTGGTTCTCTGCGCAGCCAACGCAGCGGTGACCGCCGCAGATATGGCGGCTTCGATTTGTTCCGCATTCATTATTTCTATTATTTCTTCTGGTCCAATTTGAAAGTCTAAACTGAATTCTTCGAACAACTCTTCTAGCTCGTTGATGTTATTGTCAATGGACATATAAAAATTCCTTTCAGTTTTCCCCCTACCGCTTCTTTCCGTCTTTGTCTTAGGTTTATTTCAGCTGCCCCGGGCCGCTGTTATTGTTTGTTTATTTTAAGAGTCAAATTCGAGCTCCCTCAAACACAGATTTTTTTATTGTCCGCCCCCAACGATGTATTTGTGGTGCGGTGTTATGTTTCCCACTTACACTTATCCCGACAAAAGGGGCAGGGAAGGAAAAAATATTCTGAGAAATTTTGACGTTTGAACGTTTTGAAACATATATGAACGTTTTATTTGTTTCTTTCTTTTCTTTTTATTATTTTTTGAATTCGTTCTTTAGAATGATGTTTCACTCTAAGTAATTTTCTATACGTTTTTAATTTATTTTAAATTTGGCGATTGTTGAAAAAGGGTTTCACTTACATGTTCCTTTTTTTTGGCTATGCTTTTATTTGTTGTTGTTGTTCCGTAGCTTTTTCCAGTCGGGTTGGAGTTAATTCTTCCTTGTCTATCTTCGCCGCTGCCCAAAGCCGTCCGCTTTGGTGTAACAGTTTTTTGGGTTGATTAATTGCCTTTGTTTATACTCAGGCTATGAGCTTCTTAGTGCAGCAACCTCTTGTAGATCTGCCACGGGCGTAGTTTGCGATTTTCTAATCTTGGAGCGGGCATTGTCTCCGCGCTCTTTTGTTAGAATGGTTTAATGTTTTCTTTACTGTTGTCTAATCTTGGAGCGGGCGTTGTCTCCGCGCTCTTTTGTTGATATTTTGTATATCGTTATTTTCACTTATCACTGTTCACTTAGCGGGCGTTGTCTCCGCGCTAACTGATTTTATTACTTCTCGGGCTTGGTCCGATCGCATTGGGCGCCAGTAATTATTTAATTGGACACAAGTATAGATTTGTTTTACAATCTTTAATGATATTAAACTGTTTTAGGTTGAAGCAGTGAAGTGATTATGAGTAGTTAAGGCCCGCAAGTCGAGAACGAATATGTTGCTGCCACTCGGCGGACCGCTAAAGACTAAACTTAAGTATCCTAAACTCCTAAAGGCAAACCCTTCGCTGCCGCCCACGACTCCGGTTGCTATCCAGCCAAAGTGCTGACCCAGCGCCTCTTGAGTGGTGTTTATTGACGGCCGGCATCCGGTCGATCGGTCGCGCTGTTCGCGATCCCACAGATGACGAAAACTGCTTATTCGACAATAATGCAGAGTCCGCTCCATCCAATGGCAGATTCAGTTAACTCTCGTTAACTTATACATATAGCCAAAATTCAACATATTTGCAAATTGCAGCCATGCAATTTCCCTGCCCTGCGGAAATTTTCCTTAAAAAATGGATTCCAAGGTTTTTTGCAACGTCCTCCAAAAAGATCCATATAGCGGCTATTATAATTTAGGATACATATTTAATATAAAATGGAAGCACTAGAAATGGAAATGTCAATGCGAAATTTTATCCAAATACTCCACAGTTGCTGCAGACATCGTCGCCAACTCCATACATTGCAGCGTCGTTATTGTCTCTGGCTCTGCCAAATAGAGCATCATTAGTTCTTGGGTATTCATATTAATAAAATGAAGTAAAACAAATTTTTCGTAGACAATCACGTGCCAGCAGCCGAAACTCAATAACTCAATAACTCAACTTTGGCATAGTGTAAATCCAAATTTGGAGTTATTGAGTTACCTATCGATAAATGAGGTAACTCACTGTAGTGTAAATAGACTATTATAAACACAAGCACGTGTCAACAGTCGAATTCAATTGTTGCATAGTGTAGACGCTAGTTCTGAGTTAACTCATTTATCGATAGATAACTCACTGTAGTGTAAACAGGTTATAGGAGTACGAAATATTGTATTGTATGAAATATGTACAGAATATCAAAGAATCAAAACAATTGACTGTTGGCTAATTTGTCAAATCTCATAGTATCGATAGCACTATTTCTATTGCTCAACCCCGTTTCGATTCCCATTGCTAATGGCAACCATCATTCCAAACAAATTTATTGACATACAAATTTAGAATATTTCTGAATTCATGTTCGTAGTTTGTTCGAGTTTCGGCTGTGCTAAATTTGTTGGCCAGCATTTACTGGTCATATACTAAATTTTAACAACAAGTTATTGCAAAAAAACCCGATCAATTCAATCGCAGAATGTTTAAAAATACTTTTCAATCTGGATTTTTATCAATTCTCTACAGCATTGGCTCTAAGCCTCTTCAGCTTTGGGACAAGAAAGTGCGCAATGGTCACATAAAACGTATAACTGACAATGACATACAGAGTCTAGTTCTGGAAATAGTTGGTACTAACGTAAGCACTACATTTATAACATGTCCTGCAGATCCCAAGAAGACACTTGGTATAAAATTGCCATTTCTTGTTATGATTATTAAGAACATGAAGAAATACTTTACATTCGAAGTGCAGGTAATATTTTTAAAGTAGCTTTTCGTATTATACTCTTCATATAATTTTTAGGTACTGGATGATAAAAATGTTCGTCGTAGGTTTCGAGCCAGCAATTATCAATCGACTACTCGCGTTAAGCCATTTATTTGCACGATGCCCATGCGTCTGGATGAGGGATGGAATCAAATTCAATTTAATCTATCTGACTTTACACGGCGTGCCTATGGCACCAACTATGTAGAAACTCTGCGTGTACAAATCCATGCAAATTGCCGCATTCGACGCGTATATTTTTCTGATCGTCTCTACTCTGAAGACGAATTGCCGCCAGAATTTAAGTTGTTCCTACCAATTCAAAAACCAGTACAAAAGTCCAACGCTATTTGCGGTTAGGTTCTATCCGCCAATGAAATTGCATCTATAACTATAGCACAAAATATCCGAAGTTTATAAAGGCCCAAGTTGCAAAAATTGTAATTTCACTTATGTTTACATTTTTGTGAACTAAATAGGCAAATATATTTAAAAATCAAATACAAATGTACATACATCGAACTATTCGTGGACTGTTGTCAGTACTTCTGCTCCTGACTCTGTTATAAGTATGGTGTGTTCAAATTGTGCGCTTCGTGCACCATCTAGGCTGATTGCAGTCCAACCATCTTCCAACAAAACTAAGTCCGATTTACCAAGAGTTAGAATTGGTTCAATTGTGAACGTCATACCAGGACGCATTTTTCCACCAATGTTATTATCTAAAAAATTATTGTTTTTAGATTACCATAAAATTACGAACTTAAGTCTTGTGCATACGGTAATGATAAATTTCTGGGGGTCCGTGGAAATAACTACCAATACCATGTCCAATAAAATCAACTATTGATTCAAGTTTTTTTTCTTCACAATACTGTTGTATAAACTTTCCGATTTTATTAAAATAGACACCAGGACCACAAAGTGAAATGCACATATTTAAGCAGGTCCTTGTGGCGTCGACCAAGTAGCGGCCATATTCATCTACGTTCCCAACGAGGAAGGTTTCTGAACAATCCCCATGGTAGCCATTGAGGTAAACGGTAACATCAATATTAATAATGTCGCCATCAATTAACTGACGGTTATCTGGGATTCCATGGCATGCTACATTATTGACCGAAGTGCAGATGGACTTTGGAAACCCTGCATACCTAAGGGGCGACGGGTATGCATTTGCTTCAATAATAAGTTTATGTGCACGTGCGTCTATTTCATCTGTTGACTTTCCAATAATTGCTAAAGCGCTGCATTCTTGTAATATTTTGGCTGCTAGTTGTCCGCTGAGTCGCATTCCATGTATTTGATCCATATTTTTAATTTCTGGGGTCCCTATTGTGTTAGCCTGTGGCATATTTTTGTAATAATATTGTGGCTTGTGTATCCATTGGGGAACAGTCTGCTCCTTAGAAACATGTCCGGGTACAACGATTTTTTCATAATTTCCTGCATCGCTATAATGTTGTATTATATAAAATCGCTAATTAAAGTCAGTGGGCATCTGAGCACTAAAAATATTACCCATTCCATTGTTTTTGAATAAAAGTCCTTATGAAAAACTTTTGGGGCAATACAAATTTTAAGAATCTGCTCATTTTAAGCGGTATGGTATTTATTTTTACTACTATAAAACAAATTAAATTCTAGCTAAATAAGTCACGAGTATTTTAAGATCACTGGTCCCAGCAGTGACAGAATATTAGTTTGCACCTACTTCTCCACCAAGTTATATTTCGACCATTTCGCCCGATATTAAAAAGTTCGACGCATCATGGCCCTGAGTACTTGACTTTAACAAAGGTCTTGAACTTTTTAATATCGACCGAAATAGTAGAAATATAATAGTCTGCTTAAACTACGGTTGAGTTTGGAGTTGGAAAAAAGTGGAGTTTTGATTGCGTTTAGTTGAATTTGTTCGATTTTTCAAATATTTCAACCCTGATGTCCCTATCGTGAAATTATCTTCACTAATTACAACAAAAATTTAAATTTTGGGGCCAAAAAGCTTGGCTGAGGAAAAAGGAGCAAATATACATACATACAATCGTTAAAACCAATATTTAAACTAATTTTATTATTGAATCAATCAATAGACTAGCATTTGCCAATTAAAAAAATTTCGATTTTGGTAAATAAAAACCATGGTAATTAATTGAAGTAGAGCTTTTGCACTGTAAATGTGCTCCCATAAGTAATTTACATATACATACATACATATAACCGAAAAATAACATATTTGCAATTACAGTTGCAAGGCTTCCAAGGGTCGCGTCTATTATAATTTTGTGATATATAATATAATATAGTAAAAAAACCCCTAAAAAATGAATTAAACATTTTTTTTCGTGCGTTTATTCAAAATGTTATCCATTACTCCACAGTTGTTGCAGACATCGCCGCCAATTCTATACATTATGGTATCTTGGTTATGGTATATTACTCTGCCACATAAATTAGAACTAATTCCTGCTCGTTCATATTAATAAAATTAAATTAACCAAATTTATATACACAAGCACGTGCCAGCAGCCGAAACTCAATAACTCAACTTTTGCATGGCATAATTCATTTATCGATAGGTAACTCACTGTAGTGTAAATAGGCTATAACTTGATGGAGTAGTAGGTGCAAACTAGTATTCTGTCATTGCTGGGACCAGTGCTCTTAAAATACTTGTGACTAATTCAGCTAGAATTTAATTCGGCCTAAACAAAGGCGTCCCACTTTTCAATATCGGCCAAAATAGTAAAAATTATATCTAATTACATCATGCTCAGGGCTAGCAAACAGATTTAGGGCTAAAATTAGTTTGAAACCGATCAAAAATGCATGAACAAATTTTTTTTAGGCATTCCGCAGGTAGCACTCGAAGGCAACAAAGCAATCGCAATGTGAGGAGTGTCGTATATGTGGAGTGTCGTGTAATAGGCTTTTTACACTTGGTGCGTTACCTATCGATATCGGAGAAGACGCAGAGAAGCAGAACTGCCGTTTACACTACAGCGACTTTGCGTCTTGGAAGAGGAAGACACATTTTGTAAACAAAGTAAATGATGTTCGAAAATTAACGAAATATGTCGGAAATAGGTTTCATTCTTTTAACTGCGGTGCCGTAAAGTGAGGAGAATCTTTTGAAGTGCATGGAAGTGTCAGAGTTATCCTCAGAAAAGTTGCAATTCGTCTTCCTACTGCAAATTCTTCCTTGCGTTTGGATCCTTGTAAGTAAAGAGCAGATAATGTTCTCTCTTTTCAATTAAATAATGTATTCTATATTGCAATAGCCACGATATGGTTCATTTTGGGAGGAAGATGTTGTGCATAACTCAGATGACTTTTTCTAAAAAAAATTTTCGCATGGAAAGGAGTACTCTCAACATTCTTGTTGAACTGTTGCCCAATCTCAACTCTCGACTGTCAATCCTTCTGGAGAAGAGAATAGCCACAGCATAGCCCGTAGGGAGTCTATTTAGTGTGCCAAGGTCCATTGTCTGCCGCACTTTACTGGAGTTTTGTCGCGAGGTAGTTGCTCAACTCGCTGACAAGTATTTGCCAGCATTTTTGCTTACCCTGAGAAGATCACGGAAAGTAACTGCCTTTCCCCGAGAAGATCACGCAAACAGTGAAACGATTCAAAGATAAAAAAATTGTAATCAACCGTAGTGTTGAGAGCAGCAGCAAACTTTTCGCATCCACTGTGGAGGGCTCTCCGCGCCCGACTCGCTCTCGCGCGCTCGTGCACACGGCACTCAGGAAAGCTGCCTCGAAGCCTGGGCGGCCACTAGCTTGAGCGGGGGTTTTGTAGTTTTCGCTCTCACCCCCGTTACGATCGATCAACTTTCACAGAAATACTAAAACGAAACTGCGTCGGAAAACGACGCAACTTTTTGCCATCACTAGGGCCCTATGCTAAACGTATGTAAAAAAAACTGAGTTTCTGAGAAGACGCAAAGAATCAAGACGCAGCCTCAGTGTAAACGGCACCTTATACACAAAAAATGTGTGATTGTTTGCATATATGTCTTGTTTGAGATTTCTGGTCTCTGTATGTTTTTTTTTTAGCTTATTTTAATGTGTGGGAACACATGCATTCTCACGTACTTTGCGAGTATGCTATTAAATTGATGGCCAGCAAACTGAAATATTGTGTCTTCGCTTGAGTTTTTTATTTATGGATTCACGTCACCCTTTACTTTAGCATTTTTAGAGTCGACCCTTTTTAAAGATGCATGCCTTACAATATCAGAATAACTATTATATTGTACATGCTTTAGATGCTTATTTTGTTTAAAATAGAATATACTAATATAATGAGCATATATACATACATACATCTTCGGGTGACCCGCAAGCTGATCGGCAATCGGCGACGGCGACTTGGGCCGACTGGGGCTCGTAGAAATGTTTTTTTTTTTTGTAAGTAATAGAGTGGTATTTTATTACAATGACTAATTATTAATATTATTTTTTTAAGTAATTGAGTGGTATTGTATGACTATGACTAATATCACAACTTAGTAAAAATGGAATATTGTTTGCTGTAATTCAGTAAGCTACTTTTACAATAGAGTATAGAAGTCAATTGAAAGGATTTTCAAAATCCATGTTTTTAGTGGGGTTAGGGTCTTAATGTCTAAATGCTTATACTAGTTGCAGATGATCCTATCTGTCAGGTCGGTAGGGTACGGAGCCGTCTTCGGTGTGAAGCTCTGGCGAGTCTCCTCGCTAGCTCGTTAAGGTTAGTCCCGATCTTAAAGATATATCTCTCGGCTTGAGCGTTGATAACATCGCCGATGAGGGGGACACTCCAGTGATCCTGCGAAAAGTTTTGCTCTGGAACGTGTGTATCCTTCGTATGTGTGTCTTGGCCGCAATGCCGTAAACTTGCAGTCCATACTTCCAGACTGGTGCCCAGATTGCGTTGTAAAATTGCACTTTGTTTTTTAGTAATAGTTTGCTATTATGGTTTAGCAACCAGTTCATTTTGTAGGCCTTTGCCACCAGCTGATCGGCTATACTTTTAATATGGCATCTGAACGATAGCCGGGAACATAAGGTAACGCCGAGGTTTTTGTGTTCCTTGTGTTGGTTTACTAGGAAGGGGACCCAGATGGCTACCTTGAGAAACACCCGGTAAGACTATAACTGGTTTAGAGAGAGAGGAGTTAAAGCATACACGTTGAGAACGATCACAAAGGTAAGAATTAGTCCTTTGCAACGATTCTTCTCCTCAGAGAGCGTTAACCTCTGCAACGATTCTTCTCCTCAGAGCGTGTTTACCTTTGCAAAAATTCTTTTCTTCAGAGAGCGTTTACCTTTGCAACAATTCTTCTCCTCAGAGAGAGTTTACCTCTGCGACGATTCTTCTTCTCAGAGAATGTTTACTTCTGCAACGATTCGTCTCCTCAGAGAGTATATACCGCTGATCCTCCTACTATTCTTCTCCTCGCCGTGCCGGGGTTCACAAAAATTTTGTTGGTTTCAGGGTGTGGTAACTATGATTGCAGAATACTCTGTGGGGAGAAGAATAGTTGCAGAGGTAAACACTCTCTGTCGGTCTGTCCGGTTTCCGAGTCCACAAAAACTCGAATCAATTATGCTTAACGGCACAAACGGTGTTTAGTGAATCATTTGGACTTGTACCAAATATTTTGGCGCCCCCGGGTGGACATTGGATCTCGTACTGGAAAGAAGTTGGATTGGATCAAACTTGGCGCTTTTTTGGATATCTCCATTGGATATCATCCCTCGTTCGTTGTTGTAGCTGTTCCTGCTCTTGTCATTGGACCGCTGGACCGTCGTATAGCTAACTCTTGGTGCTGATCTTTGGTATTCCTTGTTGGTATGGACATGCATCGTTGTTCGAATTACCCTCAACAAATGCCACAGGTAAATTAAAGTGCCCAATATAATTACCAAGAATAAAACGGCCTGTTAATAAAGTATTTAACAAAGTGACCCGTTGTATGTATGTATACCTTCACATATATAATCATTGAATATTGTTTAACTTGAGTGATCACTGTACTTGTGGTCAACGACACTTCAAAGAGGAGCCGATAAGCCAAGAAGAAACGGCAAAAGTTTCGCGCGCAAGCTCTGAGCGCTGCGCATCATTCCGCCCCTTCACCCGTCGTCGTCACAGATTTTCGGTTCTGCTCTGCACTTTCGGTTTATGCATAGTTCTGTGCTATCTCGTTCTCTCGCTCTCGTAACGGCCAGTATAGCCAATCATAGCAACGTCCTCATCTTTGGAGTGCACATTCGCGTTCGCTCGTTTCACTCAACCAGAAACCCATCACAGCGTCCGTTCTCATCTGTGGAGGCTTGAGTGATTTTTCGCATTCGTTCGTCACACTCATTCCAGCAGCTTGTCGCATCAGCTGTTCTAATCGTTGAGTTCAACAGAGCCTAATAAAGGTTGAGTGATTTTTGAAGTGGAATCTAGTGTTTAATAAAAACAAATATAAAGTAGCTTCAAAATGACTGGAAAACGTCGTGGTGGTTCCTGTAGAAATACTTCTATCGTAGAAGAAGACGATTCAGGTATGCTTCGGGATATTGACAGAACTGCGAAAGCAGTAAAAAACAACAATATCTTGTCCAATCAATTCGACCTGGAATGTCGCTTAAATATATTAGATGGTTATATTGATCGCGCATTCTCTTTGCAATTGCAAATCGATGGTATCGATCTAGATTTAGCATCGCGGTCCGAGCTCGAAAAATTGTGCGTGTCCACAAAAGCGTTGTTAATGGCTATCAAATCCGCTTCCTTGTTTGAACGAATCAGTTCTAAATACCACCATGTCACATACAAGGAACCTGCCCAAGATGAAATTGCCCAAGTTTGGTGGGAATTATTCAGAATTCAAAAATTTCATTGCTTTGTTTTCAAGCATTATTGATAGTGACATGTCTTTAAGTAACGTCGAAAAGTTCAACCATCTCTTGAATTGTTTAGAGAACGAAGTATTAAGCACTGTTAAGGCTTTCCCGGTGACAGATCAGAACTATTGCAAGGCTCTCGAGGCTCTAAAGCAGGTTTATGATAACGAGTGTCTCATGTTCCTTCATGGCGTAGCTAAACTGTTTGAGTTACAGGTGATGCAGGCGCCGTCGGCAAGTGCATTACGGCCACTTATTGACACGGCATCTGCCATATACGAATCGTTACTGTCAGTTGGGGATGACAAGGTTATTGCTGACGCCCTGCTAATACACCTCGTTCTATCGAAAGTTGACACAAAAACTCATTCAAGATGGAAGGAAAATTTGGATTACCAAAAGGTGCCGTCGTGGTTTGTAGCCGCATTAAACAAGCGCTATCAGCATTGGTCGGCTGAAGCATCGACTTCCGGTCGGTTAAGGGGTGGTAAAGGGTCGCAAGAGACAAAGAATAAGCAATCTGGAAAAACAGCGTTGGGTGTAGCCCAAGCAAGCAGAGGCCAGGAAACAAATTGTGCGTTCAGCAAATCAGCGGATCATGCCATTACGAGTTGTTCGTCTTTCTCAGCGGCGTCTGTCATGACTCTATTCAGATTCACCAAGGGATTTCCCCTTTGCAGTAATTGCTTGCGAAAAGAGGATAGTGTCTGAGCCTGCAAGTCGATACACTGCAGAGTATGTTCAAAGCCCCACCACACATTGTTGCATCGCTACAGGTAGTAAGACCAGGTAGTCTTGGCCACAGCAATTGTGGACATTAAAGGTGGCTCCAGTCAGTGACAGCCAGCCAGGGTACTGCTGGATTCTGGCTCACAAGTAAATTTTATTACCGGGGAGCTCACTTGAAAATTACAACTTAAACGAATTCGCAAAGATATAAACTTATTGGGAATCGGAAAGTCGAGCATATCTGCACACCAAGTGGTGCAAACAACAGTCTGCTCTCGCGTTCAACAATTTGAAATAGGCACTCACTTCGTTATTTTAAAGTCGATTTCGTCGTACCATCCTGAGAAAGCCGTTCCGTCAGACTTGCTGAAAATTTCCCTGAAGATTTCCCACTGGCTGATCCAGGTTTTCATAAGCCCCAAGGGGTGGATCTGCTGCTAGGAGCTGACGCATTCTTTGATATATTGAAAGATGGCAAAACAACAAAACACGCTGACGTTGCGAAATACGGTCTTTGGGTGGGTGGGTGTCTGGTCGCTGCAGATCCAACGGACCCTGAAGCAACGAAGCATGCTCTATGGTGAGCACGTTGCAGGAGTTTGCCCTCTACATAACCTCGTCAAACGTTTTTGGGAGTTGGAAAATGTTCCAAATGCGTCTATAGAAAGACTGTATACCTCCAAAGAAACTATGTGTGAAAAATCGTTCGTTGACTCCATCACACGATTACCCTCCGGTCGATTGCAAGTTTCTTTGCTATTCAAGTCAAGCCCGACATGTCTCGGTTCGTCATTTGAGACAGCTAGAAGACGATTTTTCTTTTTAGAAAGGCGATCATGCAAAAAACCTGCCCTAAAATCCATGTTTATGGAATTCATGGAGGAATACGTGTCGCTAGGACATATAACTGCGGTAGAAAACTCAATTCCGGTAGAGCCGCATTGTTTCATACCATATCAGTGCGTGGAACGACCTCAAAGTACAACCACTAAGCTCAGAGTGGTCTATGATGCGTCGTGCAAAACTACGAGCCAAGTGGCGCTCAATGATTTGCTCATGGTTGGAGCAACCATCCAGCCGTGCCTAAATGCCACGTTGCTGAGATTTAGCTGTCGTAAATACGCTCTTACAGCAGACATAACAAAAATGTACCATCAAGTCCAAGTTGACGAGGCGCAGCGCCAATTCCAATTAATTATTTGGACGGACAAAGTTCGGACCCGTTGCAAGTGTTCCGACTCAATACAGTGTTTAAAGTATCTGAGCGACACTCATGCGAATTCACATCCAATTGGCGCGAAGTCTCTTGCGTCGGATTTTTATGTGGATGATCTCCTTACAGGAGCAAACACGATATTATGTTGCGTCAACAATTGGTTGAAATCCTAGAACCGTCAGGATTTGTGCTGACTAAATGGGCTGCTAACTGTCAACTAGTCGATAGTAAGCAAGAAAATATGGTCATTTCGAATGGAGATCAGCAAGATTGTAAAACTGTTGGTCTGATATGGAGCCAATTATCTTGTCCGAAACCACAACCAAGAGAGCACTATTATCTGTCATAGCCAGTCTTTTTGATCCCTTAGGCCTGCTATGTCCAATAATTACAAATGCAAAGATATTCTTGCACGAAATTTGGCTATTAAGTCTTGGTTGGGACGATCCCATTCCCTCGAACACATATAAAAAATGGGAATCGATGGAAATCGATGCAAAAATTTCATGACGTCACCGTTCCACGATTTAGCCAGCGCAAATACTCGATGTCAAATACATGGTTTCGCAGATGCGTCCACGCGAGCATATGGCTGTTGTGTGTACGTTCGGGTTTCCCATGCTAATGGAGTGTCCGCTAAACAAAATCTAGGGTGACACCCTTAAAGACCAAAACAATCCCAAGATTAGAGCTATGTGCAGCTCATCTTTTAGCAAAGTTGTGGGAGGAGGTTCGGTCCATAATAGACTGTCCCATAGAGAAGGTCGTGTTGTGGTCAGATTCGGAAGTAGTTCTACATTGGCTACAAACTCATCCTTCCCAACTAACAACATTTGTGTCGAATCGAGTTGCTGAGATACAGGACATTACTTCGACAGCCCTATGTAGACATGTCCCCACCGAAGAAAATCCTGCAGATCTAGTATCTCGAGGATCATCGGTGGCCGACTTAAATTTGCTATTGTGGTTCAATAGCCCGTCTTTCTTGCAACAAGAATCCAGACATTGGTCTCAAAATCCTCATTTACAGTTGATGGAAGCGAATGCGTTATTGGAGAAAAAGAAGGTAGCCAATGCGCTTATCGCGGCCGATGTTGAGAAAAATCCCATCCTCACAGTCATACAGATTTCGTCGTCATACATCATAGTGGTGAGCACAATTGGTTATATCCGCCGGTTCACTTGGAGTAGTACCTGGCCGTCGTCTGACGACCTCGGCACAGCGTTTCTAACAGCAGTTGAAGTGGTTCAAAGAGACGTATTTCCGCAGGAATTCGACAAATTAAAGAAGTCATTCAAGTTACAGGTATCACTGCTAAAACTAAATCCCTTCATGTCGGAAGAACAAGTGGGCTCATGCTCATTTTCATTGATTCGAATAGGCGGTCGATTACAAAATGCACCCCTAGCCCATAATGCTAAAATCCCAATATTAATGCCAAAAAATTGTAGATTTGTTACTCTCTGCCTTCGCTATCTACATCGAGCCAATTGTCACGGCGGACCCCGGATTCCTAAGGCAATCCATTTGGCTAATAAATTCACGGAGAGAATGCAGTGCCATTGTCCGGAAATGCGTACACTGTTTCCATTACAAGCCAAAGCTTCTCTCACAAATCATAGGAAGCTCGGTGGAGTTTATCCCGCCCCGAGCCCCGCACATTGGACGCCTGTGGGAGTCGGCGGTGAAGTCCGCCAAGCATTTGTTGCTCAGGCCCATGGTCAGAAGGACGAGCTGCATACGGTACTCGTGGACGTCGAGGCCGTGCTGAACTCCAGGCCACTGGTAGTCGACAGCGGCAGTCCCAACGAAGGGGAGGTGCTGACTCCCGCACACTTACTCGTCGGCAGAACGCTTGTTTCGCTGCCGCCCGAATCTGAGCTGCCCAGACCAGACAGCAGCCTGTCATATCTGCAACGATGGTCCAGAGAATATCTTTTCAGCCTTCAACAGCGAGGGAAGTGGTTGCCACCAACGTGCCACCACAAATGTGGCTAATAGGAGTAGTGGAGGAGGCAATCCCAGGAGAGGACGGGAAGGTTCGCGTGGCCGTAGTGAGGACTAAGGCCAGCTTATATAAGCGATCTATCCATCTGTTGGCGCCCATTCCAATGGATTGAAGCCTTTGTATAGGCTGTCAACGCGGCCGATGTTGAGGAAATTACGTTTCCTATAATATTAGTATTAGAAAAATGTTAAAATGCTGAAATGTTATCTTGAAAGTCATGCATATGTTATTGTCTCTTATACCAACGAAGCTCATGCTGGCAGCGGCCGCTCATGAAGAGGGCAACGTTGCTAGAATAAAAAACTTATAATTTGGAGTCGAACCGCGCACAAGCTTTTTCTGTCGGTCTGTCTGCTTTCCGTGTCCACAAAAACTCGAATCAATTGTGCTTAACGGCACAAACGGTGTTTAGTGAATCATTTGGACTTGTACCAAATATTTTGGCGCCCCCGGGTGGACATTGGATCTCGTACTGGAAAGAAGTTGGATTGGATCAAACTTTGCGCTTTTTTGGATATCTCCATTGGATATCATCCCTCGTTCGTTGTTGTAGCTGTTCCTGCTCTTGTCATTGGACCGCTGGACCGTCGTATAGCTAACTCTTGGTGCTGATCTATGGTATTCCTTGTTGGTATGGACATGCATCGTTGTTCGAATTACCCTCAACAAATGCCACAGGTAAATTAAAGTGCCCAATATAATTACCAAGAATAAAACGGCCTGTTAATAAAGTATTTAACAAAGTGACCCGTTGTATGTATGTATACCTTCACATATATATTCATTTAATATTTTTTAACTTGAGTGATCACTGTATTTGTGGTCAACGACACTTCAAAGAGGAGCCGACAAGCCAAGAAGAAACGGCAAAAGTTTCGCGCGCAAGCTCTGAGCGCTGCGCATCATTCCGCCCCTTCACCCGTCGTCGTCACAGATTTTCGGTTCTGCTCTGCACTTTCGGTTTATGCATAGTTCTGTGCTCTCTCGTTCTCTCGCTCTCGTAACGGCCAGTATAGCCGATCATAGGATCTTGTCCCGCAGAAGTTTGTAAAGAATGTGTTAGAATCCTCTTTCTGGCCCGAACACACTATCTGTCACATCTTCAGCAGCCGATCTCGACCTTCACAATCCGCTCCTCGGGTAGGAATTCTTCCTACACCATCTACTGTATTACCATCTATTTCAAAAAACTGAATTCTTCCCTACCTCTAAAGATCACTTATCAGAATGTACGAGGCCTGTGCAGTAAGCTCACCAAATTACATGCTGATAGTGCAACTTTTGATTCCGACATTATTGCCTTCTCTGAAACATGGCTCAATCCATCAATCTCGTATTCCGAGATTTTTGTAGACAATTTTACCATATATAGATCTGATCGACCATCTCGAGGTGGCGGCGTCCTAATTGCTGTTCGTTCCGACTTAACTTCCCAACTCTTTCCCATCGATGAGCCCAACACTATTGAAATTATCGTAGTTAAAATCCGTCTGTGTTCTTTTAATTTATTCATATCATGGTCTTATATCCCGCCGTCCTCTGAATTTACAACTTATATGCTTCACGCTGTCCATCTTCAGTCCGTTCTGTCTCAGCTTTGTGATTCTGATCGTCTTATTGTCCTCGGCGACTTTAATCTCCCAAATGTCACTTGGTCTCCATCCAATGACTCTAACTTATTGTTCCCATCTATGCAGCATAACTTCGTTGATTCTCTGTTCGATACATCGTTAGGCCAGGTAAATGGTATACGTAATAGCAAGAGTAGGACCCTTGATCTCGTCTTCACTACCGATGCTTCGAGCACTTTGGTATGTCGAGGATCACCTCTATCATTCCCTGAAGACCCATACCATCCCACACTTTCAATTGATTTCGTGTTGCCCTCTTCATGCCCTATAAAGTCGTTTATTAAGCCTTCGAATATTTATTGCTTTAAGAAGGCTTTTCTTTCCCTGAATACTGCCCTATCTCAAATGGATTGGTCATTCCTTAACGATTTCCAAGAAATTGAATCGGCTACGAATGCATTCTATAGCTCTATTTTTTCCATCTTTCCCATGCATGTTCCTTTAGTCACCCCCTCCAGAAATCTTTCTGGCCCTATCTGGTTCACCCCGAGATTAATTAATCTGAAGAATTTTAAATCCCGTATGTTCAAGAAGTTCAAAAAATCCGGTTTGCAATCAGACTTTTCGAAGTACTCAATTGCAAAATCGAAAATTGCTTTATTTAATACATTGCGCTACAATAGATACTTGACCAAATGCAAGCTTAACTTTAAACGCGATCCTAAACAATTCTTCAGGTTTGTTAATTTTAAGCGCAAATCTTCCCAGTTTCCTTCTTCTCTACACTTAAATGGTAGTTATGCTGATAGGGATTGTGACATTGCTGATCTGTTCGCTTCCTTTTTTCAACGTTGCTACTCTGTCCCCTCTATTAACCTTCCCTCTATCCTAGCCTCATCGAACGACTTTAGTAGTAGTTACACATATCCTATCCCTTTAAATAGTTCTAACTGTATCCTTCCCCCCTTCATCGACTATGATGGACTCTTAACAAATTTAAAATCGTGCAAGTTTTCGTTCAGCACTGGGGCAGACTCGGTTCCGAGCGCGGTTCTTAAACTTTGTGCAGAATCTCTTTGTGTGCCTCTCCTAAGACTATTCAACTTGTCTCTCAAGACTGGTGTCTTTCCCATCGTCTGGAAAGAATCCTATATAGTTCCCTTTCATAAAAAGGGATCTAAATCTGATGTCTCTAACCACCGCTGTATTTCCAACTTATCTGCCATTCCTTAACTCTTTGAAAAAATCATCACTTCTCAGCTGCAACATTTTTGTAGGTCTGTATTCTCTGAATCACAGCATGGATTCATTAAACGTCGCTCAGTCTCTACTAATCTACTTGAATTTTCCACCTTTGTTACTTCGGGATTTGCTAAACAGTGTCAAACTGATGTCGTTTATACTGACTTTAGTAAAGCCTTTGACTCCGTCAATTATAATCTACTTATTCATAAACTGTCTCTTCTAGGGTTTCCAACTAAGCTTCTATACTGGACGAATTCTTACCTTAGTAACCGTTCTCAACGTGTCAGCTTTAACTCCTCTCTCTCTAAACTTGTTATTGTCTCGTCGGGGGTTCCTCAAGGTAGTCACCTGGGTCCCTTGCTATTTAACCTATTTATTAACGATCTTCCTCAAATGTTATCTCATTCCCGTGTCCTAATGTATGCTGATGACGTTAAGCTATGTTTTTCCTACAGTGACCCCTTGTCCCCACTATCTTTGTAATCAGATCTTGATGCTCTTAAGAACTGGTGCTTAATCAACATTCTACCTCTGTACATTTCTAAATGCAATATTATGACTTTTCACCGTAATGAGCCATACCTTTTCGATTACTCTATCAATAACATTATCCTACAACGCCTCTTCAAAGTTAACGACTTGGGCATTACCTTTGTACCTAATCTATGTTTTAACTCTCATATCTCTACTATCTCTAACAAAGCCAAAGGAGTCCTTGGATTTGTCAAAAGATGGTCTAAGGAATTAACAGATCCGTACACTACACAACTCCTGTATGTTTCCCTGGTTCGGCCTATTTTGGAATATGGTTCTTGTGTTTGGTCTCCTCAATACCAAAAATTTCAGGATATGCTCGAATCAGTACAAAAACAGTTCCTCATCTTTGCTCTCCGCGGACTCAATTGGGACCCTTCGATCCATCTCCCTTCTTATGAAAGTAGGTTGCGCTTAATTAACCTCCACTCTCTTAAATCCCGTAGAATCTGCCAAGGAGTTCTTTTCCTCCATAAGCTTATCTCTGGTGAGGTTGAATCGACTGCCCTCATCAGCCTTATTAGTATTGCTGCTCCTTTCCGCCCGACTAGGCATTACTTTCCTCTTCATCTCCAACTCTGTCTTTCTAACTACTCGGATTATGAATCTTTCCGTAGCCTTTGCCTTAACTATAACCAATTTTTCCATCTGTTTTCCTTTGATACTAGTTCTAATATGGTAAAAATTATCTTAATCAATAACTTAATTTAATTTAAATAGCTGTAATTGGGAATTGTTCGGCTACCGGCTTTTCTCTAACCTAAATTTGGCTGTTGGTGGGACCTTATCGGCTACTGAGCCGATAATCAGTATTTGCTTTAGCCCTTTTCTTGTAATTATTGATATGTAATTTTCACCCTTACAGTTTAACTGTCCATTGTTAAACTTTAAACAAAATAAATAATTAACAATAGCAACGTCCTGATCTTTGGAGTGCACATTCGCGTTCGCTCGTTTCACTCAACCAGAAACCCATCACAGCGTCCGTTCTCATCTGTGGAGGCTTGAGTGATTTTTCGCATTCGTTCGTCACACTCATTCCAGCAGCTTATCGCATCAGCTGTTCTAATCATTGAGTTCAACAGAGCCTAATAAAGGTTGAGTGATTTTTGAAGTGGAATCTAGTGTTTAATAAAAACAAATATAAAGTAGCTTCAAAATGACTGGAAAACGTCGTGGTGGTTCCTGTAGAAATACTTCTATCGTAGAAGAAGACGATTCAGGTATGCTTCGGAATATTGACAGAACTGCGAAAGCAGTAAAAAACAACAATATCTTGTCCAATCAATTCGACCTGGAATGTCGCTTAAATATATTAGATGGTTATATTGATCGCGCATTCTCTTTGCAATTGCAAATCGATGGTATCGATCTAGATTTAGCATCGCGGTCCGAGCTCGAAAAATTGTGCGTGTCCACAAAAGCGTTGTTAATGGCTATCAAATCCGCTTCCTTGTTTGAACGAATCAGTTCTAAATACCACCATGTCACATACAAGGAACCTGCCCAAGATGAAATTGCCCAAGTTTGGTGGGAATTATTCAGAATTCAAAAATTTCATTGCTTTGTTTTCAAGCATTATTGATAGTGACATGTCTTTAAGTAACGTCGAAAAGTTCAACCATCTCTTGAATTGTTTAGAGAACGAAGTATTAAGCACTGTTAAGGCTTTCCCGGTGACAGATCAGAACTATTGCAAGGCTCTCGAGGCTCTAAAGCAGGTTTATGATAACGAGTGTCTCATGTTCCTTCATGGCGTAGCTAAACTGTTTGAGTTACAGGTGATGCAGGCGCCGTCGGCAAGTGCATTACGGCCACTTATTGACACGGCATCTGCCATATACGAATCGTTACTGTCAGTTGGGGATGACAAGGTTATTGCTGACGCCCTGCTAATACACCTCGTTCTATCGAAAGTTGACACAAAAACTCATTCAAGATGGAAGGAAAATTTGGATTACCAAAAGGTGCCGTCGTGGTTTGTAGCCGCATTAAACAAGCGCTATCAGCATTTGTCGGCTGAAGCATCGACTTCCGGTCGGTTAAGGGGTGGTAAAGGGTCGCAAGAGACAAAGAATAAGCAATCTGGAAAAACAGCGTTGGGTGTAGCCCAAGCAAGCAGAGGCCAGGAAACAAATTGTGCGTTCAGCAAATCAGCGGATCATGCCATTACGAGTTGTTCGTCTTTCTCAGCGGCGTCTGTCATGACTCTATTCAGATTCACCAAGGGATTTCCCCTTTGCAGTAATTGCTTGCGAAAAGAGGATAGTGTCTGAGCCTGCAAGTCGATACACTGCAGAGTATGTTCAAAGCCCCACCACACATTGTTGCATCGCTACAGGTAGTAAGACCAGGTAGTCTTGGCCACAGCAATTGTGGACATTAAAGGTGGCTCCAGTCAGTGACAGCCAGCCAGGGTACTGCTGGATTCTGGCTCACAAGTAAATTTTATTACCGGGGAGCTCACTTGAAAATTACAACTTAAACGAATTCGCAAAGATATAAACTTATTGGGAATCGGAAAGTCGAGCATATCTGCACACCAAGTGGTGCAAACAACAGTCTGCTCTCGCGTTCAACAATTTGAAATAGGCACTCACTTCGTTATTTTAAAGTCGATTTCGTCGTACCATCCTGAGAAAGCCGTTCCGTCAGACTTGCTGAAAATTTCCCTGAAGATTTCCCACTGGCTGATCCAGGTTTTCATAAGCCCCAAGGGGTGGATCTGCTGCTAGGAGCTGACGCATTCTTTGATATATTGAAAGATGGCAAAACAACAAAACACGCTGACGTTGCGAAATACGGTCTTTGGGTGGGTGGGTGTCTGGTCGCTGCAGATCCAACGGACCCTGAAGCAACGAAGCATGCTCTATGGTGAGCACGTTGCAGGAGTTTGCCCTCTACATAACCTCGTCAAACGTTTTTGGGAGTTGGAAAATGTTCCAAATGCGTCTATAGAAAGACTGTATACCTCCAAAGAAACTATGTGTGAAAAATCGTTCGTTGACTCCATCACACGATTACCCTCCGGTCGATTGCAAGTTTCTTTGCTATTCAAGTCAAGCCCGACATGTCTCGGTTCGTCATTTGAGACAGCTAGAAGACGATTTTTCTTTTTAGAAAGGCGATCATGCAAAAAACCTGCCCTAAAATCCATGTTTATGGAATTCATGGAGGAATACGTGTCGCTAGGACATATAACTGCGGTAGAAAAGTCAATTCCGGTAGAGCCGCATTGTTTCATACCATATCAGTGCGTGGAACGACCTCAAAGTACAACCACTAAGCTCAGAGTGGTCTATGATGCGTCGTGCAAAACTACGAGCCAAGTGGCGCTCAATGATTTGCTCATGGTTGGAGCAACCATCCAGCCGTGCCTAAATGCCACGTTGCTGAGATTTAGCTGTCGTAAATACGCTCTTACAGCAGACATAACAAAAATGTACCATCAAGTCCAAGTTGACGAGGCGCAGCGCCAATTCCAATTAATTATTTGGACGGACAAAGTTCGGACCCGTTGCAAGTGTTCCGACTCAATACAGTGTTTAAAGTATCTGAGCGACACTCATGCGAATTCACATCCAATTGGCGCGAAGTCTCTTGCGTCGGATTTTTATGTGGATGATCTCCTTACAGGAGCAAACACGATATTATGTTGCGTCAACAATTGGTTGAAATCCTAGAACCGTCAGGATTTGTGCTGACTAAATGGGCTGCTAACTGTCAACTAGTCGATAGTAAGCAAGAAAATATGGTCATTTCGAATGGAGATCAGCAAGATTGTAAAACTGTTGGTCTGATATGGAGCCAATTATCTTGTCCGAAACCACAACCAAGAGAGCACTATTATCTGTCATAGCCAGTCTTTTTGATCCCTTAGGCCTGCTATGTCCAATAATTACAAATGCAAAGATATTCTTGCACGAAATTTGGCTATTAAGTCTTGGTTGGGACGATCCCATTCCCTCGAACACATATAAAAAATGGGAATCGATGGAAATCGATGCAAAAATTTCATGACGTCACCGTTCCACGATTTAGCCAGCGCAAATACTCGATGTCAAATACATGGTTTCGCAGATGCGTCCACGCGAGCATATGGCTGTTGTGTGTACGTTCGGGTTTCCCATGCTAATGGAGTGTCCGCTAAACAAAATCTAGGGTGACACCCTTAAAGACCAAAACAATCCCAAGATTAGAGCTATGTGCAGCTCATCTTTTAGCAAAGTTGTGGGAGGAGGTTCGGTCCATAATAGACTGTCCCATAGAGAAGGTCGTGTTGTGGTCAGATTCGGAAGTAGTTCTACATTGGCTACAAACTCATCCTTCCCAACTAACAACATTTGTGTCGAATCGAGTTGCTGAGATACAGGACATTACTTCGACAGCCCTATGTAGACATGTCCCCACCGAAGAAAATCCTGCAGATCTAGTATCTCGAGGATCATCGGTGGCCGACTTAAATTTGCTATTGTGGTTCAATAGCCCGTCTTTCTTGCAACAAGAATCCAGACATTGGTCTCAAAATCCTCATTTACAGTTGATGGAAGCGAATGCGTTATTGGAGAAAAAGAAGGTAGCCAATGCGCTTATCGCGGCCGATGTTGAGAAAAATCCCATCCTCACAGTCATACAGATTTCGTCGTCATACATCATAGTGGTGAGCACAATTGGTTATATCCGCCGGTTCACTTGGAGTAGTACCTGGCCGTCGTCTGACGACCTCGGCACAGCGTTTCTAACAGCAGTTGAAGTGGTTCAAAGAGACGTATTTCCGCAGGAATTCGACAAATTAAAGAAGTCATTCAAGTTACAGGTATCACTGCTAAAACTAAATCCCTTCATGTCGGAAGAACAAGTGGGCTCATGCTCATTTTCATTGATTCGAATAGGCGGTCGATTACAAAATGCACCCCTAGCCCATAATGCTAAAATCCCAATATTAATGCCAAAAAATTGTAGATTTGTTACTCTCTGCCTTCGCTATCTACATCGAGCCAATTGTCACGGCGGACCCCGGATTCCTAAGGCAATCCATTTGGCTAATAAATTCACGGAGAGAATGCAGTGCCATTGTCCGGAAATGCGTACACTGTTTCCATTACAAGCCAAAGCTTCTCTCACAAATCATAGGAAGCTCGGTGGAGTTTATCCCGCCCCGAGCCCCGCACATTGGACGCCTGTGGGAGTCGGCGGTGAAGTCCGCCAAGCATTTGTTGCTCAGGCCCATGGTCAGAAGGACGAGCTGCATACGGTACTCGTGGACGTCGAGGCCGTGCTGAACTCCAGGCCACTGGTAGTCGACAGCGGCAGTCCCAACGAAGGGGAGGTGCTGACTCCCGCACACTTACTCGTCGGCAGAACGCTTGTTTCGCTGCCGCCCGAATCTGAGCTGCCCAGACCAGACAGCAGCCTGTCATATCTGCAACGATGGTCCAGAGAATATCTTTTCAGCCTTCAACAGCGAGGGAAGTGGTTGCCACCAACGTGCCACCACAAATGTGGCTAATAGGAGTAGTGGAGGAGGCAATCCCAGGAGAGGACGGGAAGGTTCGCGTGGCCGTAGTGAGGACTAAGGCCAGCTTATATAAGCGATCTATCCATCTGTTGGCGCCCATTCCAATGGATTGAAGCCTTTGTATAGGCTGTCAACGCGGCCGATGTTGAGGAAATTACGTTTCCTATAATATTAGTATTAGAAAAATGTTAAAATGCTGAAATGTTATCTTGAAAGTCATGCATATGTTATTGTCTCTTATACCAACGAAGCTCATGCTGGCAGCGGCCGCTCATGAAGAGGGCAACGTTGCTAGAATAAAAAACTTATAATTTGGAGTCGAACCGCGCACAAGCTTTTTCTGTCGGTCTGTCTGCTTTCCGTGTCCACAAAAACTCGAATCAATTGTGCTTAACGGCACAAACGGTGTTTAGTGAATCATTTGGACTTGTACCAAATATTTTGGCGCCCCCGGGTGGACATTGGACCTCGTACTGGAAAGAAGTTGGATTGGATCAAACTTTGCGCTTTTTTGGATATCTCCATTGGATATCATCCCTCGTTCGTTGTTGTAGCTGTTCCTGCTCTTGTCATTGGACCGCTGGACCGTCGTATAGCTAACTCTTGGTGCTGATCTATGGTATTCCTTGTTGGTATGGACATGCATCGTTGTTCGAATTACCCTCAACAAATGCCACAGGTAAATTAAAGTGCCCAATATAATTACCAAGAATAAAACGGCCTGTTAATAAAGTATTTAACAAAGTGACCCGTTGTATGTATGTATACCTTCACATATATATTCATTTAATATTTTTTAACTTGAGTGATCACTGTATTTGTGGTCAACGACACTTCAAAGAGGAGCCGACAAGCCAAGAAGAAACGGCAAAAGTTTCGCGCGCAAGCTCTGAGCGCTGCGCATCATTCCGCCCCTTCACCCGTCGTCGTCACAGATTTTCGGTTCTGCTCTGCACTTTCGGTTTATGCATAGTTCTGTGCTCTCTCGTTCTCTCGCTCTCGTAACGGCCAGTATAGCCGATCATAGGATCTTGTCCCGCAGAAGTTTGTAAAGAATGTGTTAGAATCCTCTTTCTGGCCCGAACACACTATCTGTCACATCTTCAGCAGCCGATCTCGACCTTCACAATCCGCTCCTCGGGTAGGAATTCTTCCTACACCATCTACTGTATTACCATCTATTTCAAAAAACTGAATTCTTCCCTACCTCTAAAGATCACTTATCAGAATGTACGAGGCCTGTGCAGTAAGCTCACCAAATTACATGCTGATAGTGCAACTTTTGATTCCGACATTATTGCCTTCTCTGAAACATGGCTCAATCCATCAATCTCGTATTCCGAGATTTTTGTAGACAATTTTACCATATATAGATCTGATCGACCATCTCGAGGTGGCGGCGTCCTAATTGCTGTTCGTTCCGACTTAACTTCCCAACTCTTTCCCATCGATGAGCCCAACACTATTGAAATTATCGTAGTTAAAATCCGTCTGTGTTCTTTTAATTTATTCATATCATGGTCTTATATCCCGCCGTCCTCTGAATTTACAACTTATATGCTTCACGCTGTCCATCTTCAGTCCGTTCTGTCTCAGCTTTGTGATTCTGATCGTCTTATTGTCCTCGGCGACTTTAATCTCCCAAATGTCACTTGGTCTCCATCCAATGACTCTAACTTATTGTTCCCATCTATGCAGCATAACTTCGTTGATTCTCTGTTCGATACATCGTTAGGCCAGGTAAATGGTATACGTAATAGCAAGAGTAGGACCCTTGATCTCGTCTTCACTACCGATGCTTCGAGCACTTTGGTATGTCGAGGATCACCTCTATCATTCCCTGAAGACCCATACCATCCCACACTTTCAATTGATTTCGTGTTGCCCTCTTCATGCCCTATAAAGTCGTTTATTAAGCCTTCGAATATTTATTGCTTTAAGAAGGCTTTTCTTTCCCTGAATACTGCCCTATCTCAAATGGATTGGTCATTCCTTAACGATTTCCAAGAAATTGAATCGGCTACGAATGCATTCTATAGCTCTATTTTTTCCATCTTTCCCATGCATGTTCCTTTAGTCACCCCCTCCAGAAATCTTTCTGGCCCTATCTGGTTCACCCCGAGATTAATAAATCTGAAGAATTTTAAATCCCGTATGTTCAAGAAGTTCAAAAAATCCGGTTTGCAATCAGACTTTTCGAAGTACTCAATTGCAAAATCGAAAATTGCTTTATTTAATACATTGCGCTACAATAGATACTTGACCAAATGCAAGCTTAACTTTAAACGCGATCCTAAACAATTCTTCAGGTTTGTTAATTTTAAGCGCAAATCTTCCCAGTTTCCTTCTTCTCTACACTTAAATGGTAGTTATGCTGATAGGGATTGTGACATTGCTGATCTGTTCGCTTCCTTTTTTCAACGTTGCTACTCTGTCCCCTCTATTAACCTTCCCTCTATCCTAGCCTCATCGAACGACTTTAGTAGTAGTTACACATATCCTATCCCTTTAAATAGTTCTAACTGTATCCTTCCCCCCTTCATCGACTATGATGGACTCTTAACAAATTTAAAATCGTGCAAGTTTTCGTTCAGCACTGGGGCAGACTCGGTTCCGAGCGCGGTTCTTAAACTTTGTGCAGAATCTCTTTGTGTGCCTCTCCTAAGACTATTCAACTTGTCTCTCAAGACTGGTGTCTTTCCCATCGTCTGGAAAGAATCCTATATAGTTCCCTTTCATAAAAAGGGATCTAAATCTGATGTCTCTAACCACCGCTGTATTTCCAACTTATCTGCCATTCCTTAACTCTTTGAAAAAATCATCACTTCTCAGCTGCAACATTTTTGTAGGTCTGTATTCTCTGAATCACAGCATGGATTCATTAAACGTCGCTCAGTCTCTACTAATCTACTTGAATTTTCCACCTTTGTTACTTCGGGATTTGCTAAACAGTGTCAAACTGATGTCGTTTATACTGACTTTAGTAAAGCCTTTGACTCCGTCAATTATAATCTACTTATTCATAAACTGTCTCTTCTAGGGTTTCCAACTAAGCTTCTATACTGGACTAATTCTTACCTTAGTAACCGTTCTCAACGTGTCAGCTTTAACTCCTCTCTCTCTAAACTTGTTATTGTCTCGTCGGGGGTTCCTCAAGGTAGTCACCTGGGTCCCTTGCTATTTAACCTATTTATTAACGATCTTCCTCAAATGTTATCTCATTCCCGTGTCCTAATGTATGCTGATGACGTTAAGCTATGTTTTTCCTACAGTGACCCCTTGTCCCCACTATCTTTGTAATCAGATCTTGATGCTCTTAAGAACTGGTGCTTAATCAACATTCTACCTCTGTACATTTCTAAATGCAATATTATGACTTTTCACCGTAATGAGCCATACCTTTTCGATTACTCTATCAATAACATTATCCTACAACGCCTCTTCAAAGTTAACGACTTGGGCATTACCTTTGTACCTAATCTATGTTTTAACTCTCATATCTCTACTATCTCTAACAAAGCCAAAGGAGTCCTTGGATTTGTCAAAAGATGGTCTAAGGAATTAACAGATCCGTACACTACACAACTCCTGTATGTTTCCCTGGTTCGGCCTATTTTGGAATATGGTTCTTGTGTTTGGTCTCCTCAATACCAAAAATTTCAGGATATGCTCGAATCAGTACAAAAACAGTTCCTCATCTTTGCTCTCCGCGGACTCAATTGGGACCCTTCGATCCATCTCCCTTCTTATGAAAGTAGGTTGCGCTTAATTAACCTCCACTCTCTTAAATCCCGTAGAATCTGCCAAGGAGTTCTTTTCCTCCATAAGCTTATCTCTGGTGAGGTTGAATCGACTGCCCTCATCAGCCTTATTAGTATTGCTGCTCCTTTCCGCCCGACTAGGCATTACTTTCCTCTTCATCTCCAACTCTGTCTTTCTAACTACTCGGATTATGAATCTTTCCGTAGCCTTTGCCTTAACTATAACCAATTTTTCCATCTGTTTTCCTTTGATACTAGTTCTAATATGGTAAAAATTATCTTAATCAATAACTTAATTTAATTTAAATAGCTGTAATTGGGAATTGTTCGGCTACCGGCTTTTCTCTAACCTAAATTTGGCTGTTGGTGGGACCTTATCGGCTACTGAGCCGATAATCAGTATTTGCTTTAGCCCTTTTCTTGTAATTATTGATATGTAATTTTCACCCTTACAGTTTAACTGTCCATTGTTAAACTTTAAACAAAATTAATAATTAACAATAGCAACGTCCTGATCTTTGGAGTGCACATTCGCGTTCGCTCGTTTCACTCAACCAGAAACCCATCACAGCGTCCGTTCTCATCTGTGGAGGCTTGAGTGATTTTTCGCATTCGTTCGTCACACTCATTCCAGCAGCTTATCGCATCAGCTGTTCTAATCATTGAGTTCAACAGAGCCTAATAAAGGTTGAGTGATTTTTGAAGTGGAATCTAGTGTTTAATAAAAACAAATATAAAGTAGCTTCAAAATGACTGGAAAACGTCGTGGTGGTTCCTGTAGAAATACTTCTATCGTAGAAGAAGACGATTCAGGTATGCTTCGGAATATTGACAGAACTGCGAAAGCAGTAAAAAACAACAATATCTTGTCCAATCAATTCGACCTGGAATGTCGCTTAAATATATTAGATGGTTATATTGATCGCGCATTCTCTTTGCAATTGCAAATCGATGGTATCGATCTAGATTTAGCATCGCGGTCCGAGCTCGAAAAATTGTGCGTGTCCACAAAAGCGTTGTTAATGGCTATCAAATCCGCTTCCTTGTTTGAACGAATCAGTTCTAAATACCACCATGTCACATACAAGGAACCTGCCCAAGATGAAATTGCCCAAGTTTGGTGGGAATTATTCAGAATTCAAAAATTTCATTGCTTTGTTTTCAAGCATTATTGATAGTGACATGTCTTTAAGTAACGTCGAAAAGTTCAACCATCTCTTGAATTGTTTAGAGAACGAAGTATTAAGCACTGTTAAGGCTTTCCCGGTGACAGATCAGAACTATTGCAAGGCTCTCGAGGCTCTAAAGCAGGTTTATGATAACGAGTGTCTCATGTTCCTTCATGGCGTAGCTAAACTGTTTGAGTTACAGGTGATGCAGGCGCCGTCGGCAAGTGCATTACGGCCACTTATTGACACGGCATCTGCCATATACGAATCGTTACTGTCAGTTGGGGATGACAAGGTTATTGCTGACGCCCTGCTAATACACCTCGTTCTATCGAAAGTTGACACAAAAACTCATTCAAGATGGAAGGAAAATTTGGATTACCAAAAGGTGCCGTCGTGGTTTGTAGCCGCATTAAACAAGCGCTATCAGCATTTGTCGGCTGAAGCATCGACTTCCGGTCGGTTAAGGGGTGGTAAAGGGTCGCAAGAGACAAAGAATAAGCAATCTGGAAAAACAGCGTTGGGTGTAGCCCAAGCAAGCAGAGGCCAGGAAACAAATTGTGCGTTCAGCAAATCAGCGGATCATGCCATTACGAGTTGTTCGTCTTTCTCAGCGGCGTCTGTCATGACTCTATTCAGATTCACCAAGGGATTTCCCCTTTGCAGTAATTGCTTGCGAAAAGAGGATAGTGTCTGAGCCTGCAAGTCGATACACTGCAGAGTATGTTCAAAGCCCCACCACACATTGTTGCATCGCTACAGGTAGTAAGACCAGGTAGTCTTGGCCACAGCAATTGTGGACATTAAAGGTGGCTCCAGTCAGTGACAGCCAGCCAGGGTACTGCTGGATTCTGGCTCACAAGTAAATTTTATTACCGGGGAGCTCACTTGAAAATTACAACTTAAACGAATTCGCAAAGATATAAACTTATTGGGAATCGGAAAGTCGAGCATATCTGCACACCAAGTGGTGCAAACAACAGTCTGCTCTCGCGTTCAACAATTTGAAATAGGCACTCACTTCGTTATTTTAAAGTCGATTTCGTCGTACCATCCTGAGAAAGCCGTTCCGTCAGACTTGCTGAAAATTTCCCTGAAGATTTCCCACTGGCTGATCCAGGTTTTCATAAGCCCCAAGGGGTGGATCTGCTGCTAGGAGCTGACGCATTCTTTGATATATTGAAAGATGGCAAAACAACAAAACACGCTGACGTTGCGAAATACGGTCTTTGGGTGGGTGGGTGTCTGGTCGCTGCAGATCCAACGGACCCTGAAGCAACGAAGCATGCTCTATGGTGAGCACGTTGCAGGAGTTTGCCCTCTACATAACCTCGTCAAACGTTTTTGGGAGTTGGAAAATGTTCCAAATGCGTCTATAGAAAGACTGTATACCTCCAAAGAAACTATGTGTGAAAAATCGTTCGTTGACTCCATCACACGATTACCCTCCGGTCGATTGCAAGTTTCTTTGCTATTCAAGTCAAGCCCGACATGTCTCGGTTCGTCATTTGAGACAGCTAGAAGACGATTTTTCTTTTTAGAAAGGCGATCATGCAAAAAACCTGCCCTAAAATCCATGTTTATGGAATTCATGGAGGAATACGTGTCGCTAGGACATATAACTGCGGTAGAAAACTCAATTCCGGTAGAGCCGCATTGTTTCATACCATATCAGTGCGTGGAACGACCTCAAAGTACAACCACTAAGCTCAGAGTGGTCTATGATGCGTCGTGCAAAACTACGAGCCAAGTGGCGCTCAATGATTTGCTCATGGTTGGAGCAACCATCCAGCCGTGCCTAAATGCCACGTTGCTGAGATTTAGCTGTCGTAAATACGCTCTTACAGCAGACATAACAAAAATGTACCATCAAGTCCAAGTTGACGAGGCGCAGCGCCAATTCCAATTAATTATTTGGACGGACAAAGTTCGGACCCGTTGCAAGTGTTCCGACTCAATACAGTGTTTAAAGTATCTGAGCGACACTCATGCGAATTCACATCCAATTGGCGCGAAGTCTCTTGCGTCGGATTTTTATGTGGATGATCTCCTTACAGGAGCAAACACGATATTATGTTGCGTCAACAATTGGTTGAAATCCTAGAACCGTCAGGATTTGTGCTGACTAAATGGGCTGCTAACTGTCAACTAGTCGATAGTAAGCAAGAAAATATGGTCATTTCGAATGGAGATCAGCAAGATTGTAAAACTGTTGGTCTGATATGGAGCCAATTATCTTGTCCGAAACCACAACCAAGAGAGCACTATTATCTGTCATAGCCAGTCTTTTTGATCCCTTAGGCCTGCTATGTCCAATAATTACAAATGCAAAGATATTCTTGCACGAAATTTGGCTATTAAGTCTTGGTTGGGACGATCCCATTCCCTCGAACACATATAAAAAATGGGAATCGATGGAAATCGATGCAAAAATTTCATGACGTCACCGTTCCACGATTTAGCCAGCGCAAATACTCGATGTCAAATACATGGTTTCGCAGATGCGTCCACGCGAGCATATGGCTGTTGTGTGTACGTTCGGGTTTCCCATGCTAATGGAGTGTCCGCTAAACAAAATCTAGGGTGACACCCTTAAAGACCAAAACAATCCCAAGATTAGAGCTATGTGCAGCTCATCTTTTAGCAAAGTTGTGGGAGGAGGTTCGGTCCATAATAGACTGTCCCATAGAGAAGGTCGTGTTGTGGTCAGATTCGGAAGTAGTTCTACATTGGCTACAAACTCATCCTTCCCAACTAACAACATTTGTGTCGAATCGAGTTGCTGAGATACAGGACATTACTTCGACAGCCCTATGTAGACATGTCCCCACCGAAGAAAATCCTGCAGATCTAGTATCTCGAGGATCATCGGTGGCCGACTTAAATTTGCTACTTACAGGAGCAAACACGATATTATGTTGCGTCAACAATTGGTTGAAATCCTAGAACCGTCAGGATTTGTGCTGACTAAATGGGCTGCTAACTGTCAACTAGTCGATAGTAAGCAAGAAAATATGGTCATTTCGAATGGAGATCAGCAAGATTATAAAACTCTTGGTCTGATATGGAACCCTCAGACAGACATTTTCAAATATAGTCTGAAGCCAATTATCTTGTCCGAAACCACAACCAAGAGAGCACTATTATCTGTCATAGCCAATCTTTTTGATCCCTTACGCCTGCTTTGTCCAATAATTACTGTAACGAACCTTTTTGTGTCCGCTTGCGGTAGCTGGGCTCGCTCAGCGGTCACTGGGCTCAATGCAACAAAATTTGTATATGTTGCCTCGACGACAAGTAATAAGACGGGGTTTCTGTTTGATATCGTTTATTGTAAGATTTCTGAGCGTTCTTAGGGCTGGGTTAGGGCTAGGGCTTATGACTAAGGCTTATTTTATCGCTCTTATCCTGTACCAGGGAATTGGTCAGTCGCGTGGCTGACTCCAGGCGTAGCTGCGTTGATGCCAGTATTCAGGGGCCAATGATCTTTGATCCGCCACTCCGAATTCGCACTCAACGGTTCGGCCTTCACTTGATTCACCACTGACTGATCTGAAATCCCTTTTCTCGACTCACTCGGTGCTTCCGTGTATGCCTTGTCTCTGTCCTGGCGTCTCCTTGTTTTCCTTGTGGGATCCACTCTCCTTGATCACTTCTCACTTGTCACTATTTCACTCTTGCCTGATGTCGATCACTACTCTGGACTTGCGCGCACGTAATAAGAGGCCCGTTGTAGGCGCCGGCCTCCTTTTATAGGCCGAGCCTAACGGGACCTCCGCCGCCAGTAATTTTCCATCGGGCTCTCGAGGGTCCCACGCCCTTCGTAACTCGGGACTCGGTCGGTGACCCGTCCACATGCCCATATTTGGGCATGCATTGGTCCGCTGCTGGTCCGCTCCCGTGGTTCCCTCCTTCTAGTGAGAGCCGCCTCCTCTCGCCACTCGTGCTCTCTCTCCCCTAACGGTGGCCTATCCGCCCCTCTCAGGGGAGAGGCCGCGGCGAATTCGGCGGCCTCCGGATATCCGGACCTGCCGGGCCGTCATACTTATCCGGCCCGTCAGTCATATCCGGCCCGTCAGCCTCATTGCTACTGTGAGGCACACGGTTCCTCACATTACAAATGCAAAGATATTCTTGCAGGAAATTTGGCTATTAAGTCTTGGTTGGGACGATCCCATTCCCTCGAACACACATAAAAATGGGAATCGATGGGAATCGATGCAAAAATTTCATGACGTCACCGTTCCACGATTTATAGGAGCCATCGCAAATGCTCGATGTCAAATACATGGTTTTGCAGATGCGTCCACGCGAGCATATGGCTGTTGTGTGTACGTTCGGGTTTCCCATGCTAATCTAGGGTGGCTCTCACAAATCATGGGAAGCTCGGTGGAGTTTATCCCGCCCCGAGCCCCACACATTGGACGCCTGTGGGAGTCGGCGGTGAAGTCCGCCAAGCATTTGTTGCTCAGGCCCATGGTCAGCGCAGTGCTCAAGAAGGACGAGCTGCATACGGTGCTCGTGGACGTCGAGGCCGTGCTGAACTCCAGGCCACTGGTAGTCGACAGCGGCAGTCCCAACGAAGGGGAGGTGCTGACTCCCGCACACTTACTCGTCGGCAGAACGCTTGTTTCGCTGCCGCCCGAATCAGAGCTGCCTAGACCAGACAGCAGCCTGTCATATCTGCAACGATGGCAGCTCGTTTCTGCCATCAAGCAAAAGTTTTGGAGAGACTGGTCCAGAGAATATCTTTTCAGCCTTCAACAGCGAGGGATGTGGTTGCAAGAGGTCGACAATCTTGAGCCAGGCGAAGTGGTGGCAATCCACGAGGACAACATGCCACCACAAATGTGGCTAATAGGAGTAGTGGAGGAGGCAATCCCAGGAGCGGACGGCAATAGCCGCGGCTCACAACGTTCCCTCTCGTTACGTCTGATATTGTGCGCGAAGGGACTTGTTGTGTTATTGCAAATTTTGAAAATTTGTCAATCGCGGCTATGAAGTGTTTCCCTGCGGTGGAGAAAATGTCGATGTGAATCAACTCGCCAACTCTTGCCGGTATCGGCGTCACCCCTAATTCTTGCCTTCTAGGGTGTCTGTCATAATTAGCTTTTTGGCATATCCTGTAGTTAGATACTACTTCTGATGCGATTCTATCCATTTTTGGAAAGTAGTAATGAGCGGTAGCACCTGCACGTTCTCCAGGGCTGCCCTGTGCGCCCGATTGTGCCCGGTGGTTGCTATCTCCCTTCGTTCCCCATCGTTTGTAATGTTAGTCACTAGGATCTTACAATAGCGAAATTTTGTGTTCGGAAAAGCCTTCACAAGGTAATTCTGCACGAACGCCAAAATTGGTAGTGAACAGTTGTGTCCCGTGAATCTATATAAACGGAATATCCAGAGGACAATGAGGAGGGGTTCCCGAAGACGGTGCAAACACTTTTGGTATTATTTAGTTTTATATTAATTTAATGGTAAATGATTTGGTTTGAGAACAGCGGTAGGTAACGGCGTTTTCTAGATCGGTGTGATGCTGTGTTCGGTGACATTCGCAAGCAGACTAACTCTCTCTCCCACGCACGTCGCTCGCAAGCCCTATGCTGTGGGTACGCACGAACGCTAACGTTCCGAGAGAGTCTAGATTGGAGAGTTTTGGCACCTTGGGTCCAGCGATGCAAAACCGAACAGGTAGAGTGCAATGGATGGCGTTAACGACCCCAGGCCTTACCACCTCCTTGATGGATGCAAGAAGTCTGTCCTGACTGACGAAGTCAATTTTGTGACGGGTTTTTTCAGTGAAGAGAATGTGAAGCTGCTTCGAGGGGGTGTCTGCCTCTTCCAGCATTATTTTATTCCTGAAGCAGTTCACTGGTTTGTCAGTGGCATCAATTACTTTCAGTGCATCGCTGGATTTTCGAATGGTCAGACTGCGTTCAGGTCCCACCGCCGGACTGAACTGACCCAATGCGAAGTACTCCTCTATTTCGTCGCTTTATCGCTTCCAACGTTCAGGGGCCTTAGACAGCTTCCTTTCCATCTGCAAAAAACGATTGAGTGCCATTTGATGAGATCTTCCTAGAACCATGCTTGGATCCCGATACGTTTTGAACGGAAGCCTTGCTACGTAGCGTCCATCTGGCCTGCGCACATATGTCTTCTGGAAAAACGATTCACACCACAGCTCCTCTTCGGTGACTGTGGATCGATCCGGTACGGCTTCGATTTCACAAAACCTCCTCAGTTGCGATTCCGTCTCTACAGACATTTGATGGCAACGTAGCTGAGTAGTTCCTTCCATCCCGTGCGTTTGCCCCGACAATATCCAACCAAAATGCGTGTTCTGCACCATAGGTTCGTTAGGCCCTCCAATCCTGGTTTCAGGTAACATGATTTGTGCCATCAAATCAGCTCCCAATATTAGATCAACTCGTTTTGAGGGTAGTATTGAAGGTCTGCCAGCTGGAGTCCCTGGATGTGATCCCAGCGCTTCGGAGGGAAACTTTCACTAGGTAGGTACGACGTTAATGTACTGAGCACATATGCCGAGCAGATATCTAGAGAAAACTGTGGATTAATATTGCTGAACGCTTGAAAATTCACCATATACTTGCTGCGGCGACCACCCCCTTGACCCACCTCAATAATGGAGGCGCGTTCTTTTTAAATGAAGAGATTGTGCCACATGTTCGGATACAACAGTTGCCTCGGATCCCTGATCGATGAGAGCATTAATGACAGCTTGAAGACCATTGATCGGATTCCGTACGAGTATAAGCGCGGTTGCGAGGAGAATCTGCTTCTTAGGAGTATCCGACGAAGTGGCTGAAAAGCAACGATAGGACTCACTGTGTGATTGACCAGGTGGGCAAACTGGATTGCTAGTCGAAGGCATGAGTGACTGCGGTGTCGTAGGCCGGGCAGTACTCGGTAGCGACAGGTTCGAGGGTTGACCTTGTGAAGTGACGGGAAAATGTAGCCGTTGCCCGCACACTTGACAACCCTTATTGCTGGTGCAGCGAGAAAATGTGTAGGATCGGCTTAAGCAATTAAGACACAACTTTGCTTTGTTCGCAATGTCTTTGCGCTTGTAGCAGTCCAGGGCCAGAAAGGCTGGACAACGACGTAGGATGTGGTCGCCGTTGCAGTGAAGGCATTGGACAGTTGAGCGCTTTGGTCGGTCCTGCACGTTATGCACTCGAACCCGCTTAGTGGAGTCTGGCGAGCCCGGCGAAGTATTGGAGTCGTACGATGAGCTGTGGTTCTCGATCGCATCCATTATAAAAAGCCGGTCGTTCAGAAACGATTCTAATTCCGTGAACAGGGGTACGGTGGAGCTGCTGCCTTGATGATGCTCCCACGCCCTATGAGTCTCCTTTGGTAGCTTCGATGCCAAGTAGTGAACCAGCAAGTGGTTGCACTCCCCATCCAAGGCTTGGATGCGGCGGAACGCAGCCAGGCAGACATTGATCGTGCTGAGCATAGTCCGTATGGACTCAGCAGTGTCCTTTTACAGTCTGGGAAGAGCATAAATGGCGTTCATATGATGTGACAATACTAGGCGCGAGTTGTTGTATCTTTTGACCATCATATTCCACGCCAGCGTATAATTACCGTCCGTGAGCTGCATTTGGCGAATATCGTTGTCCCGACCTGGTGAGAGAGCCTCCTTGAGAAAGTGCAACCTTTGCACACCGCTTAAAGTAGAGTTTTCATGGATCAAGCTTAAGAACGCGTCATAAAACCTTGGCCAATCAATACATGCACCAGAAAATTTGGGGACTGGCATGTGTGGCATTTTTTTTCGGATGAGAGTGGGCAGGTTTGCCGCTGCCGGAAACCGCTTCTCGGACTCCTCAGCTAGGACACAGACCACTTCCATATGACGCTCCTCAAACTCGGAAGAAAACATTTTGGTACAGTAATCCGATTCGTCATACCCATCCAAATTGAGAAGCTCTTCACGAAATGCCTTCCACTTGTTCCATACGCTTCTGAAAGTAAATACGCGTCTTTCTCGACTCTGAATCTTTCCTAAAGTTCTGCAATGTGGATTTTAAAGACTGGTGACGATCTTTCTGTACCCTCACCAGCCTTTGTAATGGCAGATGCTTCGAATCTGGATCCGTCATATTTATTTTACGTTAAACTTTAACGCTTGTACAACTCAACCCAACTCAATATAAAATTCGTTTAGAAATACTAGGTACTGATCTCACACACAAACTCACTCAAATTCTCTTCACTTACCCGCACTAAACGCAAGCAATGAGATTTAGCGAAGAGATGAAGGCGAAGAAAGCGAGAGCGCTGAGACGTAGGCGAAGAGAGCGGGGCGTGCAGCAACACGCAAGCACTGAAACGTTAGCGAAGAGAGCGGGGCATCAAGCAATAAGCAAGCACTGAAACGTTACTTGGTTGCACCGTTATTGCGGTTGTTGCATTCCTCCACTGCACCCTTTCGCCCGTGATTTAACTGCGTCGAAATATGTAAATGAAATTGTTTGTGTTTTGCGGCTGGGTTCCCCTTATGGGCCACCATGAACAGTTGTTTCCCGTGAATCTATATAAACGGAATATGCAGAGGACAATGAGGAGGGGTTCCCGGAGCCAGTGCAAACACTTTTGGTATTATTTAGTTTTATATTAATTTAATGGTAAATGATTTGGTTTGAGAACAGCGGTAGGTAACGGCGTTTTCTAGATCGGTGTGATGCTGTGTTCGGTGACATTCGCAAGCAGACTAACTCTCTCTCCCACGCACGTCGCTCGCAAGCCCTATGCTGTGGGTACGCACGAACGCCAACGTTCCGAGAGAGCCTAGACTGGAGAGTTTTGGCACCTTGGGTCCAGCGATGCAAAACCGAACAGGTAGAGTGCAATGGATGGCGTCAACGACCCCAGGCCTTACCACCTCCTTGCTGGTGGGTGGCTGGTCGCCCCTCCCGACGCGTGAATAGGGGAGTGGGATCCTCGCCCTCCTCGGGGATGGGGACCTCCACCGCCTCCTCGGACACCGGCTCCCACAGCCCCTCCTCCTCGGCCTCAGCCTCTTCGAGCCGCCTCCGCCACTGCTTCTCCGCAGATTGGGGCCGCGTCTCCTCCTCGAGTTGAGGCTGCTTCTCCTCCTCGAGTTGGGGCTGCTCCTCCCCGCTCTCCTCCCTCGTGACCTCGCCGTCACTGTCGTCGCTGCTGCTACTGGCCGCCATGGCCGCCCGCAACTCGGCGATTCGCCGCCGCAGCTGAGCCGTGTCTTCCCTGAGCCGTGTCTTCTTGGCGTGCAGCAGCTCGGCCGCACTGCACGCACGGTCGATTTCCTCCGCGGTCCGCCAGGCCACGATAACGACGTCGTCGTCGCTCCCGTTGGGGGACACCACCGGCGTCACCGTCTCCGGTCCGACGGCTGCGGGGACATCAGTGGTGACGCCATCACCTGCAGTTCGGGGGATCCGTCCGACCGCCCCGCCACGTCTCTACGCGAGAGCATGGTCGCCCGTCGCTGACGTGTGAGGCGGCCCCCCTACCCCCCTCCCTGCAAAATGGCTTTCTGCTCCGCCACGTACCGCTCCACAAACTCGATCTTCGACGCCATTGTTTTTCGTAATGGTTTTTTTTTTTTTTTTTGTGATTCCTTACCTTTGAGTGTTTTTTGCCAAGTGCCGGCTTCCCGACGCGTGCCGCCTGTTATAGACGCGTTCCATCGTTCCGGGCAACGGTGAATCCCATCTCAACGCTCTCATCTCCAGGAATAACTGCTTTCTTCCTGTAGATGAGAGCGGTGAGAACATACTTGGAATAACTGCTTTCTTCCTTGTATGCTCTCTCATTATCCACTTTCGCCGCACCGTTGCCCTCGCTGTGTCTGTTATTGTTTACAGTGCTCTGTTAATAACCAATTTTTTTTTTTTTTTGTGTTGGATATCCATTTGATGGATTGTTTTGAGAACTGTTTGTGTGTTGTCCAACTGATGGACTGTGCCGCGTCCTCCATCTCCTGATGGACCCACCTCCCGTTCGTGGAACAGAGGATGGACAGTTCTGGACTCTCCGTGTTGTGAATTGTTTGTGTGTTGTCCAACTGACGGACTGTGCCGCGTCCTCCATCTCCATCTGTTGGCTATCCGTTTGTTGGATTGTTTTGTGAACTGTTTGTGTGTTGTCCAACTGACGGACTGTGCCGCTTCCTCCATCTCCTGATGTTGGCTCTCCGTTCGTTGGATTGTTTTGTGAACTGTTTGTATGTTGTCCAACTGACGGACTGTGCCGCGTCCTCCATCTCCCGATGTTGGCCATCCGTTTGTTGGATTTTTTTTTTTTTTGTGAACTGTTTGTGTGTTGTCCAACTGACGGACTGTGCCGCGTCCTCCATCTCCTGATGGACCCACCTCCCGTTCGCGGAACAGAGGATGGACACCCCTGGTTTCTGGGCGACTCCCCATCTGGCTTGGCGAAACCTGTCTGCCCCGTGCGCTGTTCAGTTCGCCCCATCTTCCCGGTGAGTATGCTCGATCGGTGTGACACTTCACTCATTCTCCCAATTCCAGCTCGCCCTCTGCCTTCGACATGCCTCGAAGCCCCCCGCGATCAACAGGTTCTTTGACCTTTCGCCCGGGCTTGACTTCTCGGCGGACCAATCCCAGGCCAGCTTCTTACGCCCTCGGCCCGAATCTAGCTAGGTGGTACGCTCAGGCAGAGGCTCGGACGCGAGGATCATCCGACTCCTCGCCCGGTAGACGACGCCTGAGCTGCACCTGCTCTGTCGGGTCCGACGCTTCTAGTTGGCCTGGGTTCCCACATCGAAGCGTGAGCCTGGACTTCCCCTTTCACCGCCGACCGTGCCCCCACCGGGCCCTGGAACTCCCGTCCCCGCGCACCGCGCTTTGGGTTCCCCCTCCCCTTCCGGTTTGTCTGCCCCTTACACACAATTCGTTTTCTGTGGCTTCCCACCTGTGTTTTCCTCTTCCAGGTATCTTCGACGCGTCCGTCACCATTTTCAACTGCCGCCGTTACTTCACGCGTTGTAATTTTAAGTGTGTCCTGCGTGGCACTCCAAGATGTGTCCTGCGTGGCACTCCGAAATGTGCCCTGCGTGGCAATTCACACCCTCGCCCTGCGTGGCATCTCAAGCTTTCTCTGTGATCTTACTCCTCCGTGTCCTCCTCTCGTCCCAGCACCTTTGGTCTCGCTCGCAGAATTGCGCCATCATCGTCTTGACAGTTCTATTAGCACGCTCTGTCGGGTTCTCCTGCGGCGTGTATGGTGCCGTGAATTGATGGCGCACTCCCATCTGTTCGAGAAATCTCTTGAAGATTCTGCTGGCAAACTGCACCCCGTTGTCTGTAATGACCACCTTGGGCACTCCGAACCGGGCCACTATCCGCTCTCGAAATGCCTTTGTTAGGGCCTCTGCCGTCGCTTTGCGCATTGGCACCAGCTCTGTCCACTTTGAGAACCGATCCACTATGACCAGCAGCATCGAGTTCCCATGTTTCGACCTCGGCAGAGGTCCCACAAAATCGGCGCATACTGTTGCCCAAGACTCCTCCGGGATCCGTGTCAGCATCTTCCCCGCGGCTTGCAGCTGACTCGGCTTATACCGTAAGCACTGTACGCACTTTCGGACATACTGCCTTACGTTCCTGTGCATCCCCGGCCAGTAATACCGTGCTGCGACCCGGGCTGCTGTCTTCCTCCCTCCGGCATGACCCGCTCCTGGCTCGTCGTGGTTCTCCTGCAGCATCCTCTCCTGGGATTCCCTGGGAACACACAGCTTCCAGGAGACGACCTCTTCGCTTCCAGCTTGATGCGGGATATGGCGATACAGGTTCCCTCCCTTTGGTTCTTCGGCATTTCTCCACCAGGGGTTGTCGAGAGAGGGCGTCCGCTACGACGTTCAGCTGGCCCTTCCTGTACGACACCCTCTCCCAAGATTCCTTGGGAACACACAGCTTCCAGGAGACGACCTCTTCGCTTCCAGCTTGATGCGGGATATGGCGATACAGGTTCCCTCCCTTTTCCACAAAGTCCGGGTACTTTTGAGGCTCCTTCTGAACCCTTTCCTGCAAGCTCTTGAGCCACTTGCACGGCCGCTCCGTCTTTCCCTCGTCGTCCTCCCCCCTTTTGGTTCTTCGGCATTTCTCCACCAGGGGTTGTCGAGAGAGCGCGTCCGCTACGACGTTCAGCTGGCCCTTCCTGTACGACACCTCGAAGTCGTATTGCTGCAGCTCTAATGCCCACCGGGCCACTCTGCCCGACGGGCTTTCGATGCTGTTCAGCCACTTAAGAGCCATGTGATCCGTGATCATCTTGAAGCGGTATCCCTCCAGGTACGGCTTCAACTTCCTGACGGCCCACACTATGGCCAGGCATTCCTTTTCCGTAACCGAGTAGTTCTTCTCGGCTGCATTTAGTGATCTGCTGGCATACGAGATCACCCTCTCTCCCCTGTCCGTTTCCTGCTCGAGGATCGCCCCCAGCCCATAATCGCTGGCGTCCGTTTGGAGCACGAACTTCTTGGAGAAGTCGGGACATGTCAGTACCGGATTGGCCACCAAGCGATCCCTTACTGCCTCGAATGCGTTTTGCCGTTCTTGCGTCCACACCCACTCCGCCTTCTTCTTCATTAGCGCGGCAAGTGGTTGTACCAAGGTCGCGAACCCTGGCACGAATCGCCGATACCACGACGCCACCCCCAGATACTGCCGCAATTCCTTTACGTTTGACGGTGGTTTTAACTCGGCGATGGCAGCGACCTTCTCGGGATCCGTGCAGATTCCTTCGCCCGTCACCTTATGGCCCAGGTATCGCAGCTCCTTCCGGAAGAACTGGCACTTTTCGGCGTTTAGCCTCAAATATGCTCCCCGCAGGCGGTGGAACACTTCATTTAGGTTCTCTCGATGCTCCTTCTCTGTCCTTCCAATGACGATAATGTCATCCTGGTAGGCGAAGGCGTGAGGCATCATCTCCGGCCCGATCACTTGGTCCAGCACTCGCTGGAAGGTGGCCGAGGCCGAGTACAGTCCGAACGGCATCACCTTCCATTGGTATAGCCCCTTGCCTGGCACCGTGAACGCCGTGACCGCCCTGCTGCTCTCCTCCAGCAGGATCTGCCAGTATCCGTCTTTCAAGTCGAGGCTGCTAATGAACCGCGCCTCCCGTAACTGGTCGAGGATATAGTCAATCCTTGGCATCGGGTACGCGTCTTTTATGGATTACGCATTTATTTGCCGAAAATCCACACACAGCCTCCACTTGCCGCAATTCTTCCGCGGATCCGCGGCCGCGGATCACTCATAGTGATGGTAAGCGTGGCTACGTTCGACACCCCCTTCATCCTGGCAAATTCGGCTAGTTCCCGGGCCAGGAACTCTGCCACCGGTTTCTCATCCGTGGGGCTCTCGACCTCGGCTTCCGCTGAGATAATCTCTGCCGCCGCTTCTGGTTCTGGGGCCTCGGCCGGGCTCTCGGCTTTTGCCACTGATAGCCTCTCGCCGCTGACCTCCTCTTTCCGATCTTTGGCGTGGATCACAACTCTGTGCCCGGCACAGATCACCTCAGCCCCGACCGCTCGTAGGAAGTCCCACCCCAGAACCAATTCGTCGATCACCCCGGGCAGTACCAGCAGTGGCATCAGGACCTCCTTGTCTCCGAACGCCACTTCCACTTCTAGCTGGCTTGCCACCACTTGCGCATGGCCGTCTGCCATACGCACCTGCCTCTTTACAGCCACTTCCCTTCCGGCGCCTCCCAGCCGGTCCGCCAAGGTACGGCTGACGAAGCTGCTCGTGGCCCCGGTGTCTACCGTGGCCCTCAACTCCACCCCCACGACCCGCACCACTGCGGACAGCTGAGTCGCCTCACTTGCCAGCTGGCCGACTAGGTTCGAGGGCCGGCTTCTTGCGACCCTGGCACGGCCCTTCGTGGCTGGGATCGCGGGGCGTTTCCCGACCTACGGCAACATTGCCACGACGCAACGCCCACCTTCCCACACATCCAAAAATACGTGATTGGACGCGCGCTGCACTCTCTACTCCAGTGCCCCCCACTGCCGCACCGGCGGCATGCCTGCGCAGGATTTTGGATGTACCCATCTTTTATATGGGACTCCTCCATCCGCGTGGCGCTTGTCCCTGGGGCTGCCCTCGCTCGACTTGGTGCCTTTGGCTGACCGTCCATGCATCTGCGGCACGCCTCTGCCGCCGCCGGCTTGTTGAATGGATTCGCGGCTCGCGCCCTTGACGCTGGGTTCTCTTTTTGGAACTCCGCCCGATCCCTCTCCAACGCCTCGAACTCGTCAGCCATCGCCATCATTTCGTCGAGACTCCGACACCCGTACGGCCGCATGTACGCCCTTAGATCCGGCATGCTGTTCTCCTTTATTCGCTCGGTCTGCTCGGCCTGGGAACATTTCAGGAGTCGCATCAGCGTCTGCATCTCCACCATATACTCTTTGAAGGGCTCGCCCCACCTCTGCTTTCGCATTTGCACATCCTGACGGAGCTTGTCAAAATAGCCCCGCGGTAGGAAGTATGCCTGGAAGCTGGCTGAGAAGTCCTCCCAGGTTCTCCACTGGCGATTGTTGGCGACGAACCACATCAACGCCCTCCCTTTCAGGAGCTCGGGCATCGCCCTTGGAATTAGATCTGGATCCAGCCCGTATGTTTCGGCGGACCACTCGACCTGTTCCAAGAACTCGAGAGGTTTCGTCGTTCCGTCGAATCGGAACGACCACTCCCTCCCCTGCTTCGCCACCTTGGCGTAATCTTGGTGTGCCGGCCTCGTGGCCTGTGGTTCTTGCCTGCGCCCCTCCTTCCGCACACGGCCCCTATCGTCGTCCATCATCGCCGACCGCCTGGTCCATGGATCGAGCCTCTCTCGCTCAACCTCCGGGCTAAAGTCCCGAGCGCTCCCCCTGCATGTCTGCCGTGGAATCTGAGTCTCGCGACCCTCCCGAGAGGTCGAGGCCTCTCGCGACCTCCCTGGCGTGGCGGCGGCCGAACACTCCCGAGAGGGCACCGACAGGCTCGCGATCAGCTCACGCTGGATCACCGCCGGCGACTTCCACAATGCAGCCGCCTTTGCGTCGGGTGGCAGCGTCAGCCGATCCCCTGCAGCCGGCCGGTCCTCCGGCCTGGGCGTCGTTACTGCCCCCCTTGTCCGATCCTCCCACTCTTCCAGCAGGTCAGCCCACTCGGGCTCCTCGCCGTGGACTTTCACCCACTCCTTGAAGGCTCTCCTCATGTCGTCCAAGGTGCCTTCTAGCCGCACGCCGAAGGCCTGGCCGCACTGGACCAGCTCCTCCTTCTTCAGGCGGTGGACCCATTGCCCCCTTCCCATTCTTGCTCAACCTTGATATCTCTCTCCCTCCGTATGTATTACTTGTCGTGAGGCCCCACGTTGGGCGCCAGTTGTAACGAACCTTTTTGTGTCCGCTTGCGGTAGCTGGGCTCGCTCAGCGGTCACTGGGCTCAATGCAACAAAATTTGTATATGTTGCCTCGACGACAAGTAATAAGACGGGGTTTCTGTTTGATATCGTTTATTGTAAGATTTCTGAGCGTTCTTAGGGCTAGGTTAGGGCTAGGGCTTATGACTAAGGCTTATTTTATCGCTCTTATCCTGTACCAGGGAATTGGTCAGTCGCGTGGCTGACTCCAGGCGTAGCTGCGTTGATGCCAGTATTCAGGGGCCAATGATCTTTGATCCGCCACTCCGAATTCGCACTCAACGGTTCGGCCTTCACTTGATTCACCACTGACTGATCTGAAATCCCTTTTCTCGACTCACTCGGTGCTTCCGTGTATGCCTTGTCTCTGTCCTGGCGTCTCCTTGTTTTCCTTGTGGGATCCACTCTCCTTGATCACTTCTCACTTGTCACTATTTCACTCTTGCCCGATGTCGATCACTACTCTGGACTTGCGCGCACGTAATAAGAGGCCCGTTGTAGGCGCCGGCCTCCTTTTATAGGCCGAGCCTAATGGGACCTCCGCCGCCAGTAATTTTCCATCGGGCTCTCGAGGGTCCCACGCCCTTCGTAACTCGGGACTCGGTCGGTGACCCGTCCACATGCCCATATTTGGGCATGCATTGGTCCGCTGCTGGTCCGCTGCTGGTCCGCTCCCGTGGTTCCCTCCTTCCAGTGAGAGCCGCCTCCTCTCGCCACTCGTGCTCTCTCTCCCCTAACAGTGGCCTATCCGCCCCTCTCAGGGGAGAGGCCGCGGCGAATTCGGTGGCCTCCGGATATCCGGACCTGCCGGGCCGTCATACTTATCCGGCCTGTCAGTCATATCCGGCCCGTCAGCCTCATTGCTACTCATTGCACACGGTTCCTCACACTCCCCTCCTTCTTACGAAAGCGGAAAACTCCCTTTTTCGCGGACGTCCCACTGGCCCTCCTCCGCCCGAATTTTCAATTCGAGCCTGGTGGCGCGCGCGCCTTCTGCGATTACTCGCTCCGTGGCGCCCTCCGCGGTCGCTCGCTCCCTGGCGCCCTCTAGCGCCACTTCGGGCCTGAGGGTGCCAGCTGTTGTAGGCCTGCGACCCAGAGGTGCTTTTTTTTTTTCCCTTCGGTTTCTCGGGTCGTACCGTGGCTAGGCCCCCTGCCGCGTGTTTGCCCAGCTGAGGCGGGTCATTGCCCGTTCCCCCGGTAAGTTTTACATGTTATTTTTTTTATTTTCCTTTTTGTTTACTTGCTTTACCTCCTTTAGCGTCCCTCGCGGAACACTTCAGTCCGGTTGGCCGTCATGGCGATCCGGTACCGCGTCCCGCGCTCGCTTACCAACTTTTTTACACGCCGGCCGTGTAAGCGGATCCGGGCCTGGGCGCGCGCCACGGATGCGGGCCACTGCTCCTCCGGCACGGGAGGAATCCACCAAATCCACCCGGGCGGGAGCGGAGCCTTGCCGCGGCAGCTTCGGCCGCTTTACTTCTGCTCGCGGTTCGGGGCACGAGGCCTGCCGCTTGAGTTGCGGCGAGCCGCCGGCCGACGCCAGAGGAGACGGCCACTGCCACGGCCCGCGCTCCCAGGGCTCCGTTGCCGCCGCCGCCGTCGCTGTCGCCGTCGCTGTCGCCGTCGCTGCCGCCGCTGTTGCCGTCGCTGCCGTCGCCGCCGTTGCCGCCGCCGTCGCTGCCTCCATCGCTAGGCTCGCCGCCCTCGCTGAGGCCGTTGCTGCCGTCGTCGTCGCGGGTACGGCCGCTGTCGCCGCCGCCGCCGTCACCGGGTCTGTGTGATTGGCAGCCGCAGACCGCCCCCTCGGATCTCGAGGGTTGCTCGTCCGCGGCTCCTCCCACACCCGGGCCTCCTCCGCTGGTGGTCCGTCCGCCATCGCCACGCCCGATGCCTATGTTATATGGAGCACCTGGTGGTGCCACAGCAGCCCATTGCGGACTGCCGATCGCACCTCCTGGCTCACAAACGGACCGACCACCGCCCGCTCCGGACCGGTCCACTGGTGTCCCTGGTGGGAGTGCTGCTGCTGCTGCTGCCACTTCTGCTGCTGCTGCTGCTGCCACTTCTGCTGCTGGTGCTGCTGGTGCTGCTGCTGGTGCTGCTGCCACTGCTGCTGCCGCTGCTGGTGCTGCGGCTGGTGATGTTGTTGATGCTGCTGCTGCTGCGGCTGCTGCTGCTGGTGATGTTGTTGCTGCTGCTGCTGCTGCTGCCACTGCTGCTGCTGCTGCCACTGCTGCTGCCACTGCTGCTGCCGCTGCTGGTGCTGCGGCTGGTGATGTTGTTGATGCTGCTGCTGCTGCGGCTGCTGCTGGGGTTGGGGCTGCGAGGGGTCCGTCTGTTGCTGGTGGGTGGCTGGTCGCCCCTCCCGACGCGTGAATAGGGGAGTGGGATCCTCGCCTTCCTCGGGGATGGGGACCTCCGCCGCCTCCTCGGACACCGGCTCCCACAGCCCCTCCTCCTCGGCCTCAGCCTCTTCGAGCCGCCTCCGCCACTGCTTCTCCGCAGATTGGGGCCGCGTCTCCTCCTCGAGTTGAGGCTGCTTCTCCTCCTCGAGTTGGGGCTGCTCCTCCCCGCTCTCCTCCCTCGTGACCTCGCCGTCACTGTCGTCGCTGCTGCTACTGGCCGCCATGGCCGCCCGCAACTCGGCGATTCGCCGCCGCAGCTGAGCCGTGTCTTCCCTGAGCCGTGTCTTCTTGGCGTGCAGCAGCTCGGCCGCACTGCACGCACGGTCGATTTCCTCCGCGGTCCGCCAGGCCACGATAACGACGTCGTCGTCGCTCCCGTTGGGGGACACCACCGGCGTCACCGTCTCCGGTCCGACGGCTGCGGGGACATCAGTGGTGACGCCATCACCTGCAGTTCGGGGGATCCGTCCGACCGCCCCGCCACGTCTCTACGCGAGAGCATGGTCGCCCGTCGCTGACGTGTGAGGCGGCCCCCCTACCCCCCTCCCTGCAAAATGGCTTTCTGCTCCGCCACGTACCGCTCCACAAACTCGATCTTCGACGCCATTGTTTTTCGTAATGGTTTTTTTTTTTTTTTTTGTGATTCCTTACCTTTGAGTGTTTTTTGCCAAGTGCCGGCTTCCCGACGCGTGCCGCCTGTTATAGACGCGTTCCATCGTTCCGGGCAACGGTGAATCCCATCTCAACGCTCTCATCTCCAGGAATAACTGCTTTCTTCCTGTAGATGAGAGCGGTGAGAACATACTTGGAATAACTGCTTTCTTCCTTGTATGCTCTCTCATTATCCACTTTCGCCGCACCGTTGCCCTCGCTGTGTCTGTTATTGTTTACAGTGCTCTGTTAATAACCAATTTTTTTTTTTTTTTGTGTTGGATATCCATTTGATGGATTGTTTTGAGAACTGTTTGTGTGTTGTCCAACTGATGGACTGTGCCGCGTCCTCCATCTCCTGATGGACCCACCTCCCGTTCGTGGAACAGAGGATGGACAGTTCTGGACTCTCCGTGTTGTGAATTGTTTGTGTGTTGTCCAACTGACGGACTGTGCCGCGTCCTCCATCTCCATCTGTTGGCTATCCGTTTGTTGGATTGTTTTGTGAACTGTTTGTGTGTTGTCCAACTGACGGACTGTGCCGCTTCCTCCATCTCCTGATGTTGGCTCTCCGTTCGTTGGATTGTTTTGTGAACTGTTTGTATGTTGTCCAACTGACGGACTGTGCCGCGTCCTCCATCTCCCGATGTTGGCCATCCGTTTGTTGGATTTTTTTTTTTTTTGTGAACTGTTTGTGTGTTGTCCAACTGACGGACTGTGCCGCGTCCTCCATCTCCTGATGGACCCACCTCCCGTTCGCGGAACAGAGGATGGACACCCCTGGTTTCTGGGCGACTCCCCATCTGGCTTGGCGAAACCTGTCTGCCCCGTGCGCTGTTCAGTTCGCCCCATCTTCCCGGTGAGTATGCTCGATCGGTGTGACACTTCACTCATTCTCCCAATTCCAGCTCGCCCTCTGCCTTCGACATGCCTCGAAGCCCCCCGCGATCAACAGGTTCTTTGACCTTTCGCCCGGGCTTGACTTCTCGGCGGACCAATCCCAGGCCAGCTTCTTACGCCCTCGGCCCGAATCTAGCTAGGTGGTACGCTCAGGCAGAGGCTCGGACGCGAGGATCATCCGACTCCTCGCCCGGTAGACGACGCCTGAGCTGCACCTGCTCTGTCGGGTCCGACGCTTCTAGTTGGCCTGGGTTCCCACATCGAAGCGTGAGCCTGGACTTCCCCTTTCACCGCCGACCGTGCCCCCACCGGGCCCTGGAACTCCCGTCCCCGCGCACCGCGCTTTGGGTTCCCCCTCCCCTTCCGGTTTGTCTGCCCCTTACACACAATTCGTTTTCTGTGGCTTCTCACCTGTGTTTTCCTCTTCCAGGTATCTTCGACGCGTCCGTCACCATTTTCAACTGCCGCCGTTACTTCACGCGTTGTAACTTTAAGTGTGTCCTGCGTGGCACTCCAAGATGTGTCCTGCGTGGCACTCCGAAATGTGCCCTGCGTGGCAATTCACACCCTCGCCCTGCGTGGCATCTCAAGCTTTCTCTGTGCGCCATCATCGTCTTGACAGTTCTATTAGCACGCTCTGTCGGGTTCTCCTGCGGCGTGTATGGTGCCGTGAATTGATGGCGCACTCCCATCTGTTCGAGAAATCTCTTGAAGATTCTGCTGGCAAACTGCACCCCGTTGTCTGTAATGACCACCTTGGGCACTCCGAACCGGGCCACTATCCGCTCTCGAAATGCCTTTGTTAGGGCCTCTGCCGTCGCTTTGCGCATTGGCACCAGCTCTGTCCACTTTGAGAACCGATCCACTATGACCAGCAGCATCGAGTTCCCATGTTTCGACCTCGGCAGAGGTCCCACAAAATCGGCGCATACTGTTGCCCAAGACTCCTCCGGGATCCGTGTCAGCATCTTCCCCGCGGCTTGCAGCTGACTCGGCTTATACCGTAAGCACTGTACGCACTTTCGGACATACTGCCTTACGTTCCTGTGCATCCCCGGCCAGTAATACCGTGCTGCGACCCGGGCTGCTGTCTTCCTCCCTCCGGCATGACCCGCTCCTGGCTCGTCGTGGTTCTCCTGCAGCATCCTCTCCTGGGATTCCCTGGGAACACACAGCTTCCAGGAGACGACCTCTTCGCTTCCAGCTTGATGCGGGATATGGCGATACAGGTTCCCTCCCTTTTCCACAAAGTCCGGGTACTTTTGAGGCTCCTTCTGAACCCTTTCCTGCAAGCTCTTGAGCCACTTGCACGGCCGCTCCGTCTTTCCCTCGTCGTCCTCCCCCCCTTTGGTTCTTCGGCATTTCTCCACCAGGGGTTGTCGAGAGAGGGCGTCCGCTACGACGTTCAGCTGGCCCTTCCTGTACGACACCCTCTCCCGGGATTCCCTGGGAACACACAGCTTCCAGGAGACGACCTCTTCGCTTCCAGCTTGATGCGGGATATGGCGATACAGGTTCCCTCCCTTTTCCACAAAGTCCGGGTACTTTTGAGGCTCCTTCTGAACCCTTTCCTGCAAGCTCTTGAGCCACTTGCACGGCCGCTCCGTCTTTCCCTCGTCGTCCTCCCCCCCTTTGGTTCTTCGGCATTTCTCCACCAGGGGTTGTCGAGAGAGCGCGTCCGCTACGACGTTCAGCTGGCCCTTCCTGTACGACACCTCGAAGTCGTATTGCTGCAGCTCTAATGCCCACCGGGCCACTCTGCCCGACGGGCTTTCGATGCTGTTCAGCCACTTAAGAGCCATGTGATCCGTGATCACCTTGAAGCGGTATCCCTCCAGGTACGGCTTCAACTTCCTGACGGCCCACACTATGGCCAGGCATTCCTTTTCCGTAGCCGAGTAGAACTGGCACTTTTCGGCGTTTAGCCTCAAATATGCTCCCCGCAGGCGGTGGAACACTTCATTTAGGTTCTCTCGATGCTCCTTCTCTGTCCTTCCAATGACGATAATGTCATCCTGGTTGGCGAAGGCGTGAGGCATCATCTCCGGCCCGATCACTTGGTCCAGCACTCGCTGGAAGGTGGCCGAGGCCGAGTACAGTCCGAACGGCATCACCTTCCATTGGTATAGCCCCTTGCCTGGCACCGTGAACGCCGTGACCGCCCTGCTGCTCTCCTCCAGCAGGATCTGCCAGTATCCGTCTTTCAAGTCGAGGCTGCTAATGAACCGCGCCTCCCGTAACTGGTCGAGGATATAGTCAATCCTTGGCATCGGGTACGCGTCTTTTATGGATTACGCATTTATTTGCCGAAAATCCACACACAGCCTCCACTTGCCGCAATTCTTCCGCGGATCCGCGGCCGCGGATCACTCATAGTGATGGTAAGCGTGGCCACGTTCGACACCCCCTTCATCCTGGCAAATTCGGCCAGTTCCCGGGCCAGGAACTCTGCCACCGGTTCCTCATCCGTGGGGCTCTCGACCTCGGCTTCCGCTGAGATAATCTCTGCCGCCGCTTCTGGTTCTGGGGCCTCGGCCGGGCTCTCGGCTTTTGCCACTGATAGCCTCTCGCCGCTGACCTCCTCTTTTCGATCTTTGGCGTGGATCACAACTCTGTGCCCGGCACAGATCACCTCAGCCCCGACCGCTCGTAGGAAGTCCCACCCCAGAACCAATTCGTCGATCACCCCGGGCAGTACCAGCAGTGGCATCAGGACCTCCTTGTCTCCGAACGCCACTTCCACTTCTAGCTGGCTTGCCACCACTTGCGCATGGCCGTCTGCCATACGCACCTGCCTCTTTACAGCCACTTCCCTTCCGGCGCCTCCCAGCCGGTCCGCCAAGGTACGGCTGACGAAGCTGCTCGTGGCCCCGGTGTCTACCGTGGCCCTCAACTCCACCCCCACGACCCGCACCACTGCGGACAGCTGAGTCGCCTCACTTGCCAGCTGGCCGACTAGGTTCGAGGGCCGGCTTCTTGCGACCCTGGCACGGCCCTTCGTGGCTGGGATCGCGGGGCGTTTCCCGACCTACGGCAACATTGCCACGACGCAACGCCCACCTTCCCACACATCCAAAAATACGTGATTGGACGCGCGCTGCACTCTCTACTCCAGTGCCCCCCACTGCCGCACCGGCGGCATGCCTGCGCAGGATTTTGGATGTACCCATCTTTTATATGGGACTCCTCCATCCGCGTGGCGCTTGTCCCTGGGGCTGCCCTCGCTCGACTTGGTGCCTTTGGCTGACCGTCCATGCATCTGCGGCACGCATTTGCACATCCTGACGGAGCTTGTCAAAATAGCCCCGCGGTAGGAAGTATGCCTGGAAGCTGGCTGAGAAGTCCTCCCAGGTTCTCCACTGGCGATTGTTGGCGAGGAACCACATCAACGCCCTCCCTTTCAGGAGCTCGGGCATCGCCCTTGGAATTAGATCTGGATCCAGCCCGTATGTTTCGGCGGACCACTCGACCTGTTCCAAGAACTCGAGAGGTTTCGTCGTTCCGTCGAATCGGAACGACCACTCCCTCCCCTGCTTCGCCACCTTGGCGTAATCTTGGTGTGCCGGCCTCGTGGCCTGTGGTTCTTGCCTGCGCCCCTCCTTCCGCACACGGCCCCTATCGTCGTCCATCATCGCCGACCGCCTGGTCCATGGATCGAGCCTCTCTCGCTCAACCTCCGGGCTAAAGTCCCGAGCGCTCCCCCTGCATGTCTGCCGTGGAATCTGAGTCTCGCGACCCTCCCGAGAGGTCGAGGCCTCTCGCGACCTCCCTGGCGTGGCGGCGGCCGAACACTCCCGAGAGGGCACCGACAGGCTCGCGATCAGCTCACGCTGGATCACCGCCGGCGACTTCCACAATGCAGCCGCCTTTGCGTCGGGTGGCAGCGTCAGCCGATCCCCTGCAGCCGGCCGGTCCTCCGGCCTGGGCGTCGTTACTGCCCCCCTTGTCCGATCCTCCCACTCTTCCAGCAGGTCAGCCCACTCGGGCTCCTCGCCGTGGACTTTCACCCACTCCTTGAAGGCTCTCCTCATGTCGTCCAAGGTGCCTTCTAGCCGCACGCCGAAGGCCTGGCCGCACTGGACCAGCTCCTCCTTCTTCAGGCGGTGGACCCATTGCCCCCTTCCCATTCTTGCTCAACCTTGATATCTCTCTCCCTCCGTATGTATTACTTGTCGTGAGGCCCCACGTTGGGCGCCAGTTGTAATGAACCTTTTTGTGTCCGCTTGCGGTAGCTGGGCTCGCTCAGCGGTCACTGGGCTCAATGCAACAAAATTTGTATATGTTGCCTCGACGACAAGTAATAAGACGGGGTTTCTGTTTGATATCGTTTATTGTAAGATTTCTGAGCGTTCTTAGGGCTGGGTTAGGGCTAGGGCTTATGACTAAGGCTTATTTTATCGCTCTTATCCTGTACCAGGGAATTGGTCAGTCGCGTGGCTGACTCCAGGCGTAGCTGCGTTGATGCCAGTATTCAGGGGCCAATGATCTTTGATCCGCCACTCCGAATTCGCACTCAACGGTTCGGCCTTCACTTGATTCACCACTGACTGATCTGAAATCCCTTTTCTCGACTCACTCGGTGCTTCCGTGTATGCCTTGTCTCTGTCCTGGCGTCTCCTTGTTTTCCTTGTGGGATCCACTCTCCTTGATCACTTCTCACTTGTCACTATTTCACTCTTGCCCGATGTCGATCCTTACTCTGGACTTGCGCGCACGTAATAAGAGGCCCGTTGTAGGCGCCGGCCTCCTTTTATAGGCCGAGCCTAATGGGACCTCCGCCGCCAGTAATTTTCCATCGGGCTCTCGAGGGTCCCACGCCCTTCGTAACTCGGGACTCGGTCGGTGACCCGTCCACATGCCCATATTTGGGCATGCATTGGTCCGCTGCTGGTCCGCTCCCGTGGTTCCCTCCTTCCAGTGAGAGCCGCCTCCTCTCGCCACTCGTGCTCTCTCTCCCCTAACGGTGGCCTATCCGCCCCTCTCAGGAGAGAGGCCGCGGCGAATTCGGCGGCCTCCGGATATCCGGACCTGCCGGGCCGTCATACTTATCCGGCCCGTCAGTCATATCCGGCCCGTCAGCCTCATTGCTACTGTGAGGCACACGGTTCCTCACATTACAAATGCAAAGATATTCTTGCAGGAAATTTGGCTATTAAGTCTTGGTTGGGACGATCCCATTCCCTCGAACACACATAAAAATGGGAATCGATGGGAATCGATGCAAAAATTGCATGACGTCACCGTTCCACGATTTATAGGAGCCATCGCAAATGCTCGATGTCAAATACATGGTTTTGCAGATGCGTCCACGCGAGCATATGGCTGTTGTGTGTACGTTCGGGTTTCCCATGCTAATCTAGGGTGGCTCTCACAAATCATGGGAAGCTCGGTGGAGTTTATCCCGCCCCGAGCCCCACACATTGGACGCCTGTGGGAGTCGGCGGTGAAGTCCGCCAAGCATTTGTTGCTCAGGCCCATGGTCAGCGCAGTGCTCAAGAAGGACGAGCTGCATACGGTGCTCGTGGACGTCGAGGCCGTGCTGAACTCCAGGCCACTGGTAGTCGACAGCGGCAGTCCCAACGAAGGGGAGGTGCTGACTCCCGCACACTTACTCGTCGGCAGAACGCTTGTTTCGCTGCCGCCCGAATCAGAGCTGCCTAGACCAGACAGCAGCCTGTCATATCTGCAACGATGGCAGCTCGTTTCTGCCATCAAGCAAAAGTTTTGGAGAGACTGGTCCAGAGAATATCTTTTCAGCCTTCAACAGCGAGGGATGTGGTTGCAAGAGGTCGACAATCTTGAGCCAGGCGAAGTGGTGGCAATCCACGAGGACAACATGCCACCACAAATGTGGCTAATAGGAGTAGTGGAGGAGGCAATCCCAGGAGCGGACGGCAATAGCCGCGGCTCACAACGTTCCCTCTCGTTACGTCTGATATTGTGCGCGAAGGGACTTGTTGTGTTATTGCAAATTTTGAAAATTTGTCAATCGCGGCTATGAAGTGTTTCCCTGCGGTGGAGAAAATGTCGATGTGAATCAACTCGCCAACTCTTGCCGGTATCGGCGTCACCCCTAATTCTTGCCTTCTAGGGTGTCTGTCATAATTAGCTTTTTGGCATATCCTGTAGTTAGATACTACTTCTGATGCGATTCTATCCATTTTTGGAAAGTAGTAATGAGCGGTAGCACCTGCACGTTCTCCAGGGCTGCCCTGTGCGCCCGATTGTGCCCGGTGGTTGCTATCTCCCTTCGTTCCCCATCGTTTGTAATGTTAGTCACTAGGATCTTACAATAGCGAAATTTTGTGTTCGGAAAAGCCTTCACAAGGTAATTCTGCACGAACGCCAAAATTGGTAGTGAACAGTTGTGTCCCGTGAATCTATATAAACGGAATATCCAGAGGACAATGAGGAGGGGTTCCCGAAGCCGGTGCAAACACTTTTGGTATTATTTAGTTTTATATTAATTTAATGGTAAATGATTTGGTTTGAGAACAGCGGTAGGTAACGGCGTTTTCTAGATCGGTGTGATGCTGTGTTCGGTGACATTCGCAAGCAGACTAACTCTCTCTCCCACGCACGTCGCTCGCAAGCCCTATGCTGTGGGTACGCACGAACGCTAACGTTCCGAGAGAGTCTAGATTGGAGAGTTTTGGCACCTTGGGTCCAGCGATGCAAAACCGAACAGGTAGAGTGCAATGGATGGCGTTAACGACCCCAGGCCTTACCACCTCCTTGATGGATGCAAGAAGTCTGTCCTGACTGACGAAGTCAATTTTGTGACGGGTTTTTTCAGTGAAAAGAATGTGAAGCTGCTTCGAGGGGGTGTCTGCCTCTTCCAGCATTATTTTATTCCTGAAGCAGTTCACTGGTTTGTCAGTGGCATCAATTACACAAGTAAGCGAGTCTTCACTGTGAACTGTAGCTGCATCGGATCGACTCTGGCTCTCTAAGGCATTTATATCTTGCCTCGACAGCGCATCCGCTGCATGGTTGTCCCTGCCTTTCTATTCTAGACTGCGAATATCAATGGCTGATGGTCTGTGTAGATGTTCATGTCACTCTATCCATATACGTAGTGACCAATCGCATCTAGAACCCAAACTATGGCCATGAGTTCCCATTCATTGGTCGCATAGTTTAGCTCCATGTCCTTCAGAGTCCTAGAAATCATAGTTATGGGTCTATTGCTTTGCGGCAGCACTGCCCTGATGTCACTGGCTGAGGCATCAGTGGTTAGGTCAAATGGCTGGTAAAAGTCTGGGTAGGGAGAAGAACGTCTTCCCACACCAAGATATTCCTAAGTTTATCAAAGGCCTGCTGTTGTACCTCGTCAAACTATATGGAAATAGTCTTCGAACGCTGCTTGCTGATTTTACCATTTTCACCTTTTAAAATGCCTCAAATAGGCCTTTGAGCGAAGGCTATCTAAGCGAAGTCCTTTATGAAGAACCTGTAGTAGCTGGCAAGACCCAAGAATGATCTTACCACAAACCGGGTGTAGGGTTGTCTAAACTCCTGAATGGCCTTGACTTTATCGGGGCTTGTTCTTGTGCCCTCAGTTGATTCCACAAAACCAAGGAATTCCACTTGTTCCTTGAAGAATTGGGACTTCTTCTTTGACACCCTCATGTTTGCGTCGTGGAGGTGCTGATCACGGTGTCAATGTCTCTGACATGATCCGACTCGCTCCTTAAAAACACGATGACATCATCAACGTACACATAACATATCTTGTACATATGACGTCTTTTCGCGATCGCGATCATCTAGCGTGATTTGGTGGTACCCTGATTTAAGGTCAAGGGTAGTGAAGTATCTTGCCTTCCCCAGATTAGAAAGTATCATGGAGATACAAGGCATCTTGTACTTTTCTGGTATGGTCTTTGAGTTAAGCTTGCGGAAGTCTATGACTAGCCGTTTCTTGCTTGAACCCGAACTGTCAGTGCCTTTTTTTCGCATTGTTCTCCTCATCAATCTCTGCCACCACCTCAGACGCCAACTGATCGTATTTTTGTTCGTACTGATCTGGGTCCTCCTGAGTGATGTGATTAACCCGCTGTCTGCGCTGGTTGGAGAGTCTTTGGGATCCAGCTGGCCTCTTGAACGCACCCTCTTGGTGCTCGATTTTACGGTTTGTCCTCGCCGGTGCGCCTGAGTGGCGTCCGCGTACACGATTGCCCAGCGGTGATCCCCAAGGATGAGGAAAGGCTACGAGGAGGTATTTCTACGGGAGGGGAATCTCAGTCCGTGGAAGTCGTGGCATTCGCGTACAACTCCACTGGCTGAGTTCCCGGCATGCAGAGGGAGCATCAATTCGGCACACAATACGGCAAGGGTGGGTTTAAGAACCGAGGGCTGTCGAGTTATAATATTAAATGAGCGATGTATATATATAAAACTCTAAATTTTTCTGCTAATATTTCACTTTATTTGCTTGACTGCTATAACTTTTATATTTATTCTTAAGGGTCCCTGTCGCACCTAGCTTCTCTTCCCTTCCTTGCTGCTGGCACTTTTAATTCCCAAAATATTTTTGACCGCGCACTTCTTGTTTTATTCGCTCCTCAAAATCGACTCCCGAATCAGTTTTTCGGCCGGCCACTCCAGGCCTCCAGGCTCGAGCATCTGCCCGTAGCCTCTGCCAGTAACCTCTGAGGGCGTTTGTCTCTCGTCGTTGCGTAGGTGACCGGCGCTCGCTCTCTGCTGTCTCGCTTATATTGCCACTCTCGGCTGCTGCTCCTGTTTACCGTTATTTGGTGTCGGGGTATTGCGTTGTGGCGATCTCTCTTCTCTCTTTCTCTCTCTCTTTGGTTCGTGCTGGGCGGGGTATTGCGTTGTGGCGATCTCCCTGCTACGGTCTCTGCTCTCTCTCTCTTTGGTTCCTGCTGGGCGGGGTATTGCGTTTTGGTGATCTCCCTGCTGCGGTCTCTGCTCTCTCTGCCATTCTCGGCTGCTGCTCCCGTTTACCGTTATTTGGTGTCGGGGTATTGCGCTCTCTCTCGCAGTGATGCATGATACGGTTCTCGTCAGTGATGCTCGATACGGTTCCCGTGAACCGCATTTCGAACCGAACTGCGATCTTACAGAGGATGACTTCGAGGCAAGCACGTCGTCGGCCTATTCATATGTAAGTACTATTTACCTGTTTACTATAACAGTAATAAACTAAAACTTCCTTTGCAGCAGTCAAAGGCTTCCAAAAGGCGTAAGGTGGAGGAACCGAGACGAGAGGATGGCCTCACTGCAGTGAGGTGTACTGGTAGTGCACTGGTATACTGGGGGACTATCTGAATTAAATGAAGGAGAAAGCCCAGACCCTGACCAGACTGATCTTTCCGTTTAGGAACGAATTGCTGGGTAAGCTACCAGACGATATAGCAACCGAAATTAAAGTGGACATTAATAACCTGCTATATTCGAAGGTGCAGGAGCATGCGAAGAAATAAATTGAGTAGTAAATAATTATTATTATGAATAATAGAATGCTTTATTATTGGCGCATACCAGCAGATTCATTTTAACAAAGTACTGACCCGGCTTCGGAGTTTACAAAATCCTTTAATGTGTGCCTTACAAAGTTTGGGTAATCCTCTACCCGACCACGGAAGGTTTCTGCTGTGCTTTAATCAAACAGCTTTCATTTGTGTCACTTTGTCTCTTTTGCATACACTCATCAAAAAATAAAATCCTGCCAGGAATATATACATATGTGCCTATTATTACTGAAGTAAAAGAGAAAGGTGGAGGCCAAATCTCCCGCGCTGTACTTCTCCTTCCTATTTTTTGGCAACAATTTATGCTGCCACCAACATAATCACTTCATCGTCAGGTTTATATATTTTCCTTTTTTTAATTTCAGTTGAATTTCCAAATTGGCGGTGTTTACAAAAAACAGCTAATTCATGAGAGTGGCAAATCACTTTTTAGGTTTTTGGTCACACTATTTCAGTTAAGTTCCACACAACCGAAATAAAGAGCAGATTTCTGTCAGTTATTTTCCGCGGTGCTGGAGACAGACCTTTAATCTATCCCAATGGATGTTGTTCCGTAACACTTTCCAGTCGTATTAGAGTTAAGTCTTCTTTGTCTATCTTCGCTGCTGCCCAAAGTCGTCCGCTTAGGTGTAAAAATTGTTTGGCCTTGTTTATACTCAGATCTATAAGCTTCTTAGTGCAATGATCTCTTTGTAGATCTGCCGCGGGCGCAATTTGCGATCGTCTAATCTTGGAGCGGGCGTTGTCTCCGCGCTCTTTTGTTAGAAGGTTTTATGTTTTCACCTTTTTAAATTTTTCCTTTTTATTTTGAGCGGGCTTTGTCTCCGCACTCAATTGTTGATACTTTGTATATCGGTTTTTTATACCCGGTACTCGAAGAGTATAGGGGTATATTAGATTTGTGGGGATAACGGTTGTGTGTAACGCACAGAAGGAAGCTTTTCCGACCCCATAAAGTATATATATTCTTGATCAGCATCAATAGCCGAGTCGATATAGCCATGTCTGTCTGTCCGTCCGTCTGTCCGTCCGTCCGTCCGTCTTCATTAGCGCCTATATCTCAGAGACTATAAGAGCTAGAGCAACCAAACTTTCTATCCAAGCTCCTGTGATATCACTTCAATACAAGTGTATTTCAAAATTTTGTCACGCCCCCTTCCGCCCCCACAAAGGACGAAAATCTGTGGAATCTACAATTTGTAAAATACGAGAAAACGAAAAACGCAGAATATCCGTATCTATCAGATTGCCGAATCTGGATCATATCGGATCATTATTATAGCCAGAAGGAACAAATTAAATTTCAGTGGCTACCCAACGAGAGCCAAGCGATTCCCTCTCTCTCTCGCACACACTTCCATGTCTCTTGAATGTGTATGTGTATGTATGTGCATAGCCATAGCTGCGGCTCACAACGTTCTCTCTCGTTTATTTATTAACTCTATTATTATTTATTTATTATATGTTACTTTGTTAAGATTTTGAAACATCGCCAATATAAATCACATAGTCATCACTCGCAAAATGTTGACCAATCCCAACACATTAAAAATCAGAAAAAAACGCATGTCAATATAGTTTTCTTGGGATGTTATATTTTGAATATATTGAAACTTCGTCAATTTAATTAATCGACATATTCAACATGGTATATTATAAAAATGAGACCAAATTTTTGAGGGACAGAGAAAATGTTCTATCAATAAGTCTACTGCCTTGCCATTGGTCACAATAATGACACAGTTTTGTAAAATGGTCGAACGCTATGCTTGCAGCAAATGGGCTTTGGTGCAGTCCACAGGGGTAAGGATGGACTCGATTTCGCTATCCTCCACATTGCCCTCGGTGTCTTCTTCTTTGTTCATCTGATGTGATTATGGTATATTGTATTATTTATTTATTAACTCTATCATTATTTATTTATTATATGTTACTTTCTTAAGATATTGAAACACCGCTAATATAAATCACATATGTATAGTCATTACTCGCAAAATGTTGACCAATCCCAACAAATTAAAAATCAATAAAAACGCATGTCAATATAGTTTTCTCGGGATGCTTTTCTTTGAATATATTGAAACTCCGTCAATTTAATTAATTGACATATTTAACATGGTATATTATAAAAATGAGACCAAATTTTTGAGGGACAGAGAAAATTTTCTATCAATAATTCTACTGCCTTCCCATTGGTCACTGTTCGGGCCAGCCGCTAAACAACAGGCCTAACTTAGAATACATAGTACATATTTAGAACATAAAGGCACTATAAGCACCAGCATTCAGCAGCGCTGCTGCGCTCTCCCTCTGTAAAGGGCGCTCTGCAGCCGCCGCTTCGGCTCTAGCTTGTCTAGCCGACGGTGCCAATTAATCAGTAATCTGCTAACCTCTCTGCGCATTGGTTGCATTTGGATCTCGGTCACGTTTATCAGGTTGTGCTAAGAGCAAGCAATCGGCTTCCGCTATCAGCCGCTTGTATAAATAAAAACTATTAAATTTGGAACAATTCGGCTTATTATTTTGGACAAAATAGGTGCCAAAAAAGCTTGGCATCTCAAACATTGGTGACCCCGACGTGATTAAAGACATTGGCTAATCGCGTTTCGTATAAAACATTTAAATTAAACATTATTCGGGTCTGTGAAATTTGAATCACAACACAAATACATTTGTGCAGCGTGTAAAACGGTTTATGTGCAAATTCAGTGCGAGTGCGGCCGTCTGAGATTCCGTTGCTTTAATCGTTCGAATCTCTCATTCTATGCTCAGCCGCAGACACTGTCGTTGACTTTCGTGTCTCTCATTCTCGCTCCAGCCGCTGTTCACCGTCGCATAATCGTCGAATCCTCCATTCTCTGCACAACTGCAGCCACGGTTTCGGCTTTCGCGTCTTCACGTTCTCTTTCTCGATTCTATACGCAGTCGCTTAAACGGTTATCTATTCTCCGCTAGTTCATTGCATTTCACACCGTTAAGCATGGAAGGCGATCTAAATACAGGCGCGGGTGGAAATATTGTGACGGCTAATAACGGGCTGAGTCTTTATAAACGCAAATTTCAGTCGTTATATGATCGAATGAGCGGCTCGGCGACTCCTTCGCTGGCGATAAGATCGATTGTTTGAACCCCACGGAAATCGACGTTCGAATTGAAATGCTGGCAGAAATTCGAAAGGAGTTTAATAAGGCACACAACGAACTGGAAGCACTCAATCAGGACGAGATTGGGAGTGAGATGCGCAACAACTTTGATGCGCTCTTCATATCGTTGAAGGCTGAGCTATTGGCTGCTCTCGAATTAGGCCACTCGCGCGCTGCTGCCAATTCGACGACCCTACCAAACCATTCTGGATACAGTACCATCATTATGGCTCACAAGCAGCGACTTCCTGAGCTAAAAATACCCAAGTTCTCCGGTGGATACGTCGAATATTCGGATTTTATGGCTATGTTCAATTCGATCATAGACGCGGATGCGGATCTCAGTGACATCGAGAAGTTCCAGCACCTTCGCTCTAGCCTCGCTGATGTGGCTTTGGATTCGGTTCGATCTTTGGAACTCTCCAGTGCCAATTATCGTGTGGCACTGGATATACTAAATAAACGTTTCAGTAATAAACGACTTGTTTTTCAGGCACACATCAAGAAGATTCTTGGGCTCAAGAGAGTGGATTCGCCATCTCCCAAAAGGCTTCGGGAGTTTTCGGATGCAGTCAACATACATATGCGCGCTTTGCAGACATTGGGAACGGATTTGGAGATATCCAATTGCATGATAATCAACATGCTGCTGCAGAAGTTGGACGCTAAGACTCAAATTAAGTGGGAAGAACAACTGTCGTCGGATGCTATACCTACAGCAATGGATTTCTATGGATACTTGGAGAAGCGATGCCAGAAAATGGAGAATTTGGAATACGCTACAGCAACACCCGCTAGCAGCGCTCAGGTGGGAAAAACCCATAATTTGCCGTTCAAAAAAACGTTTGTAGCCTCCAATTCTTCAACCGACTCGTCTGGATGCAGTTTTTGCCAGTCAGCGGGACATGGCATATACTCCTGCAAGATGTTCGGGAATTTGTCTCCGTTGCTGCGCCACATAGAAGTGAAGAAGCTTTCCCTTTGTTTCAATTGCCTGAAGGCGGGGCATCGGACTCGTGCATGCAACAGTGGAAAATGTCGAGTTTGCGGTGGGAGGCATCATAGTTTGTTGCATTTCGAAAATCTGCAATCCACAACTCAGTGCTCCCCAGATCTTTCCGCTCCAGATCTAACGCTCCAACCAGACGCTATTTCTGCCGCTCAGGATTCTGTTAGCAGCTCACCTTCCCCTGCCTCTACCTCTCTTGCTGCCCAAGGTCTTCAATCTGATGTTGTGCTTCTGGCTACCGCTTGTAAAGAATCGGTCTGGCGTTTTAGTTCCTTATCGTGCCATACTAGATTCGGGATCTCAGCTTCATCTCATCACATCCAGGTTCGCCCATCAGCTTCAGCTTAGGAGAACTTAATCGTCTGCACTTGTCTCTGGGCTCGGCGGCACCAGCGTGGCTACTGAGGGATCCACCGTTAATATTTGTATGCATTCTCGCACAGCTGACTATGCAACTACGCTTACTGCTCTTATAGCTCCTACCATCACCGATTGTCAACCAAGTCTGGCAGTCAATGTAGCCGATTGGAATATTCCATCCAATATTCAGCTTGCTGATCCTGCATTTTCCAACCCTCAGTGAGTGGATCTCCTCATCGGTGCTAGCATTTTCTATGATCTCCTCTGCGTAGGGCAAATCAAACTCAGCGATGGTCTGCCTCTGCTGCAGAAGACCCGGCTAGGATGGATCGTATCTGGCGGTGGACAAAGGATAGCACGTTCGGCGCTCTTGGCAACGCAGAATTCTAATGATTCGGAAGCTAAAATGGATTCAAGGTTGGATAAAACTCTTCGTATGTTTTGGGAGGTCGAGACTTGTGCGGACGCCGTTTTGAATACGAAGGAAGAATTAGATTGCGAAGCGCATTTCGTAGACCACTTCTCACGTTTGCCATCAGGAGAGTATTCAGTTCGTCTCCCGTTAAAGGATAATGGCGATCGTTTAGGGAAATCCTACACTCAGGCGCATCGTCGTTTCATCAATTTGGAGCGAAAGTTTGATCGTGATACTACACTTAAGGAGCGGTACTCTGCCTTTATGAGGGAGTATATTGAGTTGAAGCATATGTCCCCAGTCAACCCTGATTCTCGTAGTCGCTGCAGATATTTCTTGCCTCACCACTGTGTTTTAAAGGAGGATAGTACGACGACAAAGCTTCGTGTCGTTTTTGATGGTTCGGCAGCTACATCAACCGGATGTTCCCTAAATGATGCGATGATGGCAGGCCCTGTTCTTCAGCCTGCATTGTTTAGCATACTAATTCGGTTTCGCACATATCCAGTCGCTCTCACGGGGGACATTTGTTAAATGTACCGCTGCGTACGAGTGTCTCCACCTGACAATTACTTTCAGTGCATTCTATGGCGAGATTCTGTCCAGTCCGAAGTTCAGGTCTACACATTAGACACCGTCACATATGGCACTAGAGCTGCATCGTTTTTAGCAGTTCGCGCAATGCACCAGCTGGCCATTGACGAGGGTGAGTCCTACCCCCTTGGCTCAGCTGCTCTGCAACAAGATTTTTACGTGGATGATCTCATCTCGGGCGGCAGCTCTGTCGCTGAGGTCATGGAAAAGATGCGTCAAACCTCTACTATACTTTCTTGCGGCAACTTTAAGCTTAGGAAATGGTGCTCTAGCCATCAGGAAGTACTTGAAGGAACGCCTGAAGATGACAGAGAGAAATACTTAAGATTTCATGATGGAAGTGACATAACGAAAACTCTTGGCCTACCATGGGACCCTGCATCAGATCAGCTGCTTTTTGCCTTGTCCCCGCTGGACACAAATTCGAAGCCCTCCAAGCGATCAGTTTTGTCTACGATTGCTCGTTTCTACGACTCTCTTGGATTGATAAATCCCGTTATTGTCAGGTGCAAAATCTTTCTTCAGCAGCTTTGGAGAGAAAACTTGGATTGGGATGAAAGCCTACCCTCAGCGTTGCATTCATCTTGGATGGACTTGAGAAACAGCTTGTCAGCCATCCCGCGGATATCATTTCCTCGCGTTGCTCATTCTTCTGCTACCTTAATCAAACTTCACGGATTTTGTGACGCCAGCATGGAAGCATATGGCGCTTGCATATATGTGGTGTCTAGGGAAGGGCAGTAGTCGAGCAATATTTTGTGCTCAAAGTCTCGAGTGGCGCCATTAAAAACCTTATCGATTCCCAAACTGGAATTAAGTGGAGCCCATTTGCTCGCTAAACTAATGACTAATTTAAAGGACATTGGAAGTTTTACAGGTCGGGTTTATTACTGGTCAGATTCATCGACAGCACTATCTTGGATACGGGATGAGCCATCCAAATTTCAAGTCTTCGTGGCAAATCGAGTGGCAGCAATTCAAGAGTTGGCGGCAGGCATGGAATGGCGCTATGTCCCCACATCATTAAATTCTGCTGACGTTCTCTCTAGAGGCTCGCTTCCCCACCAACTTATCCAGTCAGAGCTGTGGTTTCACGGTCCATCATTTTTGGTAGGCTCCAAGGAAGAGTGGGCTGTACCTCCTGTTCCTGAAACAGCCACGGCAGAGCTTCGCAAGCGTGTATTGCTGATCGCATCTCCACAGGCCGATCTCACGTCAGAAAGCAAATTTACAAATTCATTTTTCGGCATGCAGCGCACTTTCGCCTACATGCATAAGTTTGCACATAGTCTTCGGCATTCTGGACTCACCGTGTCTGATATTCGGCAGGGAACGCATTTTCTAATCCGACACATTCAGCTGGCTAACTTGTGGATGGATATAAATGAGCTTCGAGGCAATAGTCAAGTCAGGAAATCCAGTTCAATCAGCTCACTCTCTCCGTTCATTGTTCAGTATAGATTACTAAGAGTTGGAGGTCGTCTTGGAAACTCATCTCTGGGATTTGATGCTCAGCACCCGCTTATTCTGCCAAAGGGACATCCCATAACTTGTGCTCTGATAAGGTACTATCACGAGAGGAACCTTCATGCTGGACCCCGCGCACTACTTGCCAAAATTCGACTGGAATATTGGCCCATTGGCGGAATCAAGGCAGTATCCAAAGTAGTCAGCAAGTGTGTGAGATGCTTCAGGACTAGGCCGCGCATGGTTCAGCACATCATGGGACATCTGCCCAAGGAGCGATTGGAGGGATGTCGACCCTTTGAAGTCACTAGAGTGGATTACTGTGGGCCCTTTTTCTACAGATCAGAAATCCGCACGAGGCCACCCATCAAGTGCTACATCAGTGTATTCATTTGCTTTACTTCTAAGGCTATACACATGGAGCTCGTAAAGGATTTGACCACCGCTTCGTTTTTAGGCGCATTAAAGCGTTTCACTTCCACGCGAGGAAGGCCAAGTCAAATTTGGTCCGACAATGCGACCAACTTCGTTGGCGCCAAGAACGAGCTTTTGTAGCTCAAGAAACTAGCTATGAGCGACTCGCATATCAAAGAGGTCCATGAATCCTGCTTGGCTGACTCGATCGACTGGCGCTTCATCCCACCACGCTCTCCGCACTTTGGCGGATTGTGGGAAGCTGCCGTGAAGACAGCAAAACATCACCTGTACCGCTCAGTTGGGCCCTCTGTGCTTGACTTCGACGAGCTGCGCACCCTGATCTGCCAGGCAATAGTTAATTCTCGCCCTTTGCTCTCACTTTCAGAAAGTCCTGCTGATTTAGATGTCCTGACTCCTGCTCATCTGCTTTTAGGTGGTCCACACGAGACAATCCTCGAGCCTGACCTAACGAAGCTCAACTACAATCGTCTGGATGGCTGGCAACGGGTCACTCAACTGCAGCAGATATTCTGGAGCCGCTGGCGCGAAGAGTATCTAACTCTTTTGCAAGAGCGGTCGAAATGGCGGACTCCCACGCAAAATCTTTGCGTAAACGATCTCGTGCTGATTAAGGACGAAAATCTTCCTCCAATGCGTTGGCCACTGGCTAGAGTGGTCGAGGTTTTCAAGGGCAAGGATGGAGTGAGCCGCGTCGCTGATTTAAGGACTGCCACAGGAACCGTCAGAAGGGCCGTTACCCGGCTATGTGTACTGCCCCTCAAGGAATCTGTTGAAAGACTGGCTTCCAACGGGGGGAGTATGTTCGGGCCAGCCGCTAAACAACAGGCCTAACAGGCCTCCCTCTGTAAAGGGCGCTCTGCAGCCGCCGCTTCGGCTCTAGCTTGTCTAGCCGACGGTGCCAATTAATCAGTAATCTGCTAACCTCTCTGCGCATTGGTTGCATTTGGATCTCGGTCACGTTTATCAGGTTGTGCTAAGAGCAAGCAATCGGCTTCCGCTATCAGCCGCTTATATAAATAAAAACTATTAAATTTGGAACAATTCGGCTTATTATTTTGGACAAAATAGGTGCCAAAAAAGCTTGGCATCTCAAACAGTCACAATAATGACACAGTTTTGTAAAATGGTGGAACGCTATGCTTGCAGCCAATGGGCTTTGGTGCAGTCCACAGGGGTAAGGATGGAATCGATTTCGCTATCCTCCAGATTGCCCTCCGTGTCTTCTTCTTTGTTCATCTGATGTGATTATGGTATATTGTATTATTTATTATACCCGGTACTCGAAGAGTATAGGGGTATATTAGATTTGTGGGGATAACGGTTGTGTGTAACGCACAGAAGGAAGCGTTTCCGACCCCATAAAGTATATATATTCTTGATCAGCATCAATAGCCGAGTCGATATAGCCATGTCTGTCTGTCCGTCTGTCCGTCCGTCCGTCTGTCCGTCTGTCCGTCTTCATTTGCGCCTATATCTCAGAGACTATTAAAGCTAGAGTAACCAAATTTTGTATCCAATCTTCTATGTTATCACACTATTCCGAATGTATTTCAAAATTTCGCCCCGCCCACTTCCGCCCACACAAAGGACGAAAATCTGTGGCATGCACAATTTTAAGGATACGAGAAAACTAAAAACGCAGAATCATGGAGAATAATCATATCTATCAGATTGTTGAATCTGGATCAGATCGAAATATTAATATAGCCACTATAAAGAAAACCATTTCGAAAGTCATCGTTCCCTCTCGCTCTCTCTCACACGCGACCCTGTCGGCTTTGCCTATTCTTCCAAATGAACGCCTAGATCTCAGAGACTATAAGAGCTAGAGCAACCAAACTTTCTATCCAAGCTCCTGTGATATCACTTCAATACAAGTGTATTTCAAAATTTTGTCACGCCCCCTTCCGCCCCCACAAAGGACGAAAATCTGTGGAATCTACAATTTGTAAAATATTAATTTCAGTGGCTAACGAGCCCAACGAGATCCAAGCGATTCCCTCTCTCTCTCGCACACACATCCACGTCTCTTGTAAGTAGTTAGACATATGTATGTAAAAATGTAGCAACCGAAGTAAAAATTATATGTAAATAAAAATGGAAATAAATAACTTCTAAAATATAAAAATACAGCATAATATTTTGAAAATTTCCATTTTGGCCAAAATTTAATTCGTCTCTTTTGCGAACATATAAATAATTAAATAAATCGTAAGCTCATATGTATACATAAATACGTACATATATACTGACTGAGTACCGGGTATAAAGTAGAGCCGCGGCCATTGCCGCGGCTCACAACGTTCCCTCTCGTTTTTTGTTCAGTTATTGTTAGTTAAATTTATCCTTTGCACTTTTTGAGCGGGCGTTGTCTCCGCACTCTATGCTATTATTTTAAACCTTGTTCTCTCTGTTCATTTTTTGTTATTCGGACCTTTATTTGCATTTTTGAGCGGGCGTTGTCTCCGCACTCTATGCTGGTCTTTTTGGTTTAATTTATTTTCTTTGCACTTATCGCTTAGCGGGCGTTGTCTCCGCGCTAATTGATTTGATTACCTTTCAGGCTTGGTCCGATAGCGTTGGGAGCCAGTAATAATTTAATTTAACGTATTGATTTGTATTATAATCTTTAATCTTTAATCTTATTAAACTGGATAAGGTTGAAGCAAGTACAAAGAAATGATTATGAGTAATTAAGGTCCGCAAGGCGAGAACAAATGTGTTGCTGCCACTCGGCTGACTGTCAAAGACTAAACTTTAGTATCATAAACTTCTAAAGGCAAGCCCTTTGCTGCAGCCCACGACGCCCTTTGCTAAAGCAACGGTCAGCCAAAGTGCTGACCCGACTCCTCTTGAGTAGTGCCTGGTGACGGCCAGCATCCGGTCGATCGTTTGCGATCCCCGAGATGACGAAAACTGCTTATTCGACAATAATGCATAGTCTTCCATCCAGTGGAAGATAACTCTCGTTAACTTATACATATATGACAGTAAAAACATACGAGTGAAGCTGTTGCGTATTCCTTATTGTGCATTGGCGTGTGATGCCCAGCATAAAGCGGGTATATGCTCTTCTGAGAATGTTCGGCACGTCGAATATTTTTTGCAATATTTATATATATATTTAATTTTTTAAGTAGTGAATTAAACATTACTAAGCGTTCCCTCCCAGCATTCCTCCGATATATAAAATAAAAATTAACATAACAAAAAAATTCCAATACGATATTATCATCCATATTCACAACTTTGTTTTATTGCTTTTCTAAATTCTCCAAGATAACCACGTACAGGTCACGTGGTCCATTCCACTATCCTTTTTTTTTTGGTACTCAATATTTATTTGTCAATCAAACCTTAAAGATTGTTGCTGGCCCCATTTGAATTCTCCACTATAATTCCATCGGTCCTCTACTTTAACTACGTTTAACAAGACTTTTATTTCAAGTGATCGCGAGACAGAGAATCTTCTCACAGTTCCACGCTCATTACGACAATCGCCCTTCATAGAAGAAACCCCTTCGGTTTCGGAGCACGGTTATTCCAAAAGACAAAAAAATCCGGTTTCACGTACCACTCGTACCGCCACACAGAAGATCTCCAAATCAAAAAAAATGGCTTTAGATGATTTTATAGCTGCATCAGACCGTCTCCGTAGAGGTTTCGTTATTCAGTCTTAAAATTCGTCTGGAAGAGGTAAAGACCTTATGGGACAAGGTACGAGTGGAATGTGAGAACTGCACCAAGGCTCTCCATCAGGCTGAGCCTGATGGTGAAACGATTCCATGACCGCAAAATACGATCACTGCTATACAGTGTATGAAAGGTGCGTGTCCGCGCTGCAGGAGCGAATCGAGAACGGGACAAGCCCAGCTCCTGTATCACTACCGAATTTCCAGCAATGAGGTTGCAGGCTCCCACCCCTTGAAACCGAGGTGTTCTCCGGAGATTATATGAAATGACCCACTTTCCAGGACCTATTCACTGCAATCTACACGAACAACCCTAGTTTATCGCAGGGGAAAAAACTGTATCACCTGAGCCACAAGACTCGCGGGGAAGCAAAAGCTAACGTGGAAAAGGCTCCGCTCACAAATGAGGGTTTTGAGTCCGCATGGACTTGGACTTTTTAAAAAAAAGTACTCTGGTCAATAGCCAGCTGAAGATTCTTTTCAGTTTCCCCCCTATCCAAAAAGAATCCGAGCTGCTCTAAAAGCTCTCCAGAGTGTGGTCCAAGGATGCCTAAGGGCCCTTGAACACTCCGAAGTGCCCATTAATAACTGCTTTGCGGACGGCGTGCTGGTGTTCATAGTTTCCTCCAAGTTGCCTCAAATAACAATCTCTGCTCAGCAAAAGCGAAATTCCGACGTGGTCAGCCATGAGTAAATTCCTAAATGAACGATATCTATCCCTCGTAGTGATTGAGAACGCAGGCACCTCCATGTTTTTGCTTTCCAGATCTGAAAGGAAAGAAACCTCTTCCAAGAACGTTAATTCCTTTGAGGCAATGGTCAGCGTCAAAACGCGGACATGCAACCTTTTCTCAAAAGAACCTCATCCCGTGCGTCAATGTCCTCGCTTTCTCAAACTGAGAAATAGGTCCAACTGATGTGTCCAACTACATTAAGCAGCAAAAGTTATTTATCAAACATCAAATCAAAGACTGCACGAGTCAGCATAACTGCTTCACGTGCAAGAGGCGCCACCACATACTTCTGCATCGTGGTAACCCCTCTCCAGAGCCCTCTACATCAGTTCCCTCGAATCCAAGCTCAAGTCAAATTATACAGTCCACTTTATCCTCCAATGTCCAAAATTATTTCACAGCAAGCACACAGGGTGTTCTGGGCACGGCTGTTATAAATATATGCCATTTGTGCACTAGCTATAAAGCACGTGCATTGATTGATTCTGGGTCGGAAACAACGTTCATATCAGAACGCTTGTTCAGAATCAAGCTTCCTTCAATTCAGTTGTAGGAAACTTAAGTTATGTGAAAAATAGAAGCACTATCTCTGAAAAAAAAATACCAAATTTTTAAAAAGTTCTTTAAAAAGTTGAATTTTGTTGAGTAGTGTAGAAATTTACACTCCTTACTTTATTAATCACTTGAATTTTATTCTGCTGAAGGCGTATGCAATGTTTGGATTTGTCAAGCAAAATACCATACTGATTAGGGACCCGTACTCAAAACTGTCAGTGTATTTTGCATTTGTGCGCTCAAGGTTGGAATATGCTTCCTTTATTTGGAACCCGTCAAGCACTGTGCATATCAAGAGATATGCGCGGCTTCAGAAAAAATTCCTAAAATTTGCATCGCAGCGGTTACATTTCTTTGAACCAATTCCTTTTTACTCCAGCCAGTGTTGCCTACTGCATAACTGCACCCTTGAAGATAAGCGCTCGATGGCAGGACTGCTGTTCCTTAACGATATAATAAATGGTAGTATTGACAGCCCAAGGAAAAATTTTTAAATATACATACATGTATTGAAGTGATATCACAGGAACATGGATAGAAAGTTTGGTTGATCTAGCTCTTTTCATCTGTGAGAACTAGACGCTCATCTGGACGAGTTGGCAAAGCACACAGGGTGGCGTGTGAGAGAGGCCGGGGGCAACGACGCCTTTCCAAATGGTTTTCTTTATTTTGGCTATCCGCCCCGATCTGATTCCTCTATGATTCTGCGTTTTTAGTTTTCTCGTATCTTCAAAATTGTGTATGTTACAGATTTTCATCCTTTGTGCGGGCGGAAGGCGGCGGGGCATAGTGTGATAGTGTTTACAGAAGACTTGATACAAAATTCGGTTGCTCTAGATTTTATATTCTCTGAGATCTAGGCACTCATGAATACGGACAAACATGGCTATATCAAAGAATATGCTAATCAAGAATATGTCTACGCATAAAGTCGGAAACGCTTTCTGAGTCTTAAACACATCCTCCATCACCGCAAATCTAATATACCCTTATACATTTCGAGTACCGGGTATAAAAAGTACGACCTAATTTATAATTGTAATTTTTCCTTAAGCTGGGTATCCAGCACCGCGGAAACGAAAAATTACTGTCAAACTTCATATAAAAACGAGAGGGAACGTTGTGAGCCGCGGCAATGGCCGCGGCTCTACTTTATACCCGGTACTCAGTCAGCATGTACATACGTATTTATGTATACATATGAGCTTACGATTTATTTAATTATTTATATGTTCACAAAAGAGACGAATTAAATTTTGGCCAAAATGGAAAATTTCAAAAAAATTAAGTCGAACCCTATGCTGTATTTTTATATTTTAGAAGTTATCAGTTTCCATTTTTATTTACATATAATTTTTACGTCGGCTGCCACATTTTTACATACTCATGTAAAACTACAAACAAGAGACATGGAAGTGTGTGCGAGAGAGAGAGGGAATTGCTTGGCTGCCGTTTGGTAGCCACTGAAATTTAATTTGTTCCTTCTGGCTATAATAATGATCCGATATGATCCAGATTTGGCAATCTGATAGATACGGATATTTTACATAATTCTGCGTTTTTTGTTTTCTCTTATCTTAAAAATTGTGGATTCCACAGATTTTCGTCCTTTGTGGGGGCGGAAGGGGGCGTGTCAAAATTTTGAAACAAACTCGTGCTGGTTCGATATCACAGGAACTTGGATAGAAAGTTTGGTTGCTCTAGCTCTTATAGTCTCTGAGAACTAGGCGTCAAAAAATTCGAATGGGGAAAGCAGATAGGGTCGCGTGTGAGAGAGAGCGAGAGGGAATGATGACTTTCGAAATGGTTTTCTTCATTGTGGCTATAATAATAATCCGATCTGATCCAGATTCAACACTCTGATAGATATGGTCATTCTCTATGATTCTGCGTTTTTAGTTTTCTCGTATCTTCAAAATTGTGTATGCCACAGACTTTCGTCCTTTGTGGGGGCGGAAGGAGGCGGGGCAAAATTTGAAGCATACCTTGAGTAGTGTGATAACACAGAAGCCTGAATACAAAATTTCGTTGCTCTAGCTTTTATAGTCTCTGAGATATAGGCACAAATGAAGACGGACAGACGGACGGACAGACAGACATGGCTATATCGACTCGGCTATTGATGCTGATCAAGAATATATATACTTTATGGGGTCGGAAACGCTTCCTTCTGTGCGTTACACACAACCGTTATCCGCACAAATCTAATATACCCCTATACTCTTCGAGTACCGGGTATAAAAACTGGGCCAGTAATTTGCTCCACTTCGGTAGCGGCACATATTGTTGTAAGAAGAAGTACAGCGCAGTCGGAGGCTCCAAAACGTCAAAATAATCAAAATGCTTATTTTCCGTGATCCGCCAAAAACGTGGTCTTGCCTCAACTGCTTTTAATAAAGCAACCTTCTCCAAATTTTAAAAATTTTCATAACTCGTTTTGGTTTTGCGCACAGATTTTGCCTCCACCTCTCACTTGTATTTCAGTAATAATGTGCACATATATTTTCCTGGCACCCTCATCAGCTGTTTTCACAGTCCACATTCGTGTGGATATCGATACTATCGATAAGAATTCGTGGATTCCGTTTACGTTGCTGGATACTGACGCCAGGAAAACACAAACGAAAAATTACTGGCCCAGTTTTTTTTGTATGAAGTTTTGCAGTAATTTTTCGTTTCCGCGGTGCTGGATACCCAGCTTTACACTAAACATTTACCCATTTCGTACTGTAAAATGTTCGCCGCTATATTTTAATTGAGTCATTTTCGTTTATGTTGTGCATGTTAAATTTCGCTCTACTAAGCCCTTTATTGAACTGTGTACTTATTATAGAAATGAGTTTTGATGTTTTTTCACAGGCTAGCCAAATTGTTTCCAATTGTTTTTCCACAGCATAAAAATTGAATTTCAGAAGTATAAGAGCACGAATACTTTACTTTAGAAGTACAAAGTTAAACTTTTGGGAAAGCTTTTAGGGTTTTTTATCAGGGATTGTACAAATAATTTCAACGAGATAATCGTAATCAGTGCTCAGTTAAAGATAAGATAGCTAGAAATAGATAAACACACACAATTTTTACTGAGCGGTTAGTCATATACTTTTCATTCGTCTGTAAAGAGTCGTTGCATATTTAGTTTTTCTTTTTTGAGCCAATTAACAAAATAAATTACAAAATGAAATTAAAACAAAATAGTATTATAATTTGTACATTTTATTATGGCTTCTTAACAAATGTAACTGCTCAGGCAGATACTGATAACAACACATTCTCCAGAGAAGCAGTAATTACAAAGGTATCAGTAAATGGAAATAACTTCTTAATCTGAATTTTTACACAGTACGTAAATATTTAAAAGGTATAAAGTAAAATGTATTTGTCGTTTTGTCTTTTTATTTGTCAAATTTGAAAATTGAAATTTATGTGGAGTTAGCGTAAAACACGAAAAATTCGTTTAAATATTTATTCAAGCATAATAACGGGAAACCTTTGTATTGGGTGCGTCATTATTAAAAAAAGTATTTAAAATAAGTTTTCTTATTAAACATTTTTTTTTAAATAAAAGACATCGGTGAATAAAATTCATAATTTTAATAACCAATTATACATTATTATACATATATTACAAACGAGGGGGAACGTTGTGAGCCCCGACAAAGACCGCGACTCTACTTTATACTCGGTACTCAGTCAGAATATGTGTATGTATGTGATCTTATTTCAAAAAACTAAGTTGAACAATTCTGCAAAATTTTATATATTAAATGTTATCTGTTTCCATTTTGGTTTACATATGTTATTTAAATCTGTCTTCTCTACATTTGACATCTACATATTCAACTTTACATATACATATACGGTTCGTAGAAGTGTGTGCGTGACAGACAGAGGGAATGAGTAAGCGATTGAAAGGCTAGCCACTGATATTTAATTTGTTCCTTCTCCCCCTAATAAAGATCCGACCTAATTCAGATTCGGCAATTCGGATTCGGATTCGGATCAATATTATAGATAAATGGAATCAATGAATTGACAGTCGCTACGCAACGCCTGCCAAGCGCTTCTCATTCCCACACTTCCACGTCTCGTATGCGTAGTTATACATTTCATGTACAAATGTAGAAGCTGTTGTAAAAAGTATATGTTAAACAAAAATGAAAACAGATATACAAAAATTTAAAAACTGGTTCGATTTAATTTTTTGAAATTTTCTTTTTTGCCATCATTTAATTCGTCCCTTTTGCGAACATATAATAAATTGCATAAATCGTAAGCTCATATACATATACTAACTGAGTACCGGATATAAAGTAGAGCAGAGCCGCGGCTCCCAACGTTCCCCCTCCTTTTTTATGTGTTTTCAAATTTCAATCCTAAAAAAGAAACGTTTAAATTTGTCTACCACATTAATAAACATAAATTTATATTCTTCTTTCAGAACATTGCAACATTAAAAAAAAATAATCTGTGTAAGAAATGCACATGCGACTTAGAGAACAATTTAATCGATTGCACGAAAAAATTGAACAATTGGTTGACTAAGGAAGAATGGAATGTCTTAATCAACGCAGATTTTGCTTTTGAAACTATCAAGCTAGAAAACAACAATTTAAGCAGTATACCAATTTTACAAACATATGATGTGAAAAATTTATACCTTGGCAATAACCAGATAGATTCAATAGTTATCGGCGCCTTTCAAAATCTATCCGAGCTAACAAGCCTAGATTTATCGCATAATAAATTAACTTCAAAAGTCTTGCTGCCAGATGTCTTTCGAGGAACATATACCGTAACGGACTATGAGGCGTTACATAAACTAAAATCGCTAAATTTGGGATATAATGACCTGCATTATTTGGACGCAGATTTATTTGAGCATGTTCCAAACCTAGAAGAGCTTATTCTATGTTCAAATAATTTCCAAGTAATAGACGGACTTTCAGAAGTGGCAATTTCAGGCTTGGCATCATTAAAGGTATTTAAAGGTCATTCAACAAGATTTATATATGTGTATATTCATATATGTATATCTAATTATTTATTTATTACACTAGTCAACAAAATTTAACTTTTTTCCAGTTATGAGCCAAACTAACATTTTCTGATAAATTTGAGTATCAACATTTTTAATGAATTATAGTGTTCTTCAAGGAGAAAACTTTTTTGAAAATTTGTATAAATTTTTTTTTTTTTCATGTTTATTTCAGAGGTAGTGCTACTTATTTTACGTAACTTAAGGATTTTACATCTATTTGTATTGAACTTTACAATTCTTAAGAGCTGACAAATAAATCAGACCCCACCACCTTGTAACTTTAGCTTACCGTCTAGAAAATACTAAGCTTTCAAATTAATATTTTATAATTTTTTGCGTTATTTTGTCGAAATGTCGAAAAAAAAATGTTTATAACCGGTACTCGAAGAGTACAGATTTTTGGTGATAGTGGATGTGTGTAACGCCCAGAAGGAAGCGTTTCCGATCCCATAAAGTCTATACATTCTTGATCAGCATCAATAGCCGAGTCGATATAGCTATGTCTGTCTGTTCGTCCATCCGTCCGTCCGTCCGTCTTCTTTAGCGCCTAGATCTCAGAGACAATGAAAGCTAGATCAACCAAATGTTGTATCCAGTCTCCTGTCTTATCACACTACTACAAGTGTGTTTTAAAATTTCGCCCCGCCCCCTTCGGCCCACACAAAGGATAAAAGTTTGTGGCATGCACAATTTTAAAGTTACAAGAAAACTAAAAACTACTAGATTGCCGAATCTGGATCAGGTCGGATCAATATTATAAACAAATGGAACCAATGAACTTGTAGCTGCTACGCAACGCCTTTCAAGCGCCATTCCGCCATTTTTCCTTCACACCAACTTTCACGTCTCGTATGTGTAGTAAAATATATACATGTAGGAAAGTAGAAGCTGATGCAAAAATTATATGTATACTAAACTTGCACAGCTAACATTTAATATAAAAAATCTAGCATAGGGACCGATCTAATATTTTGAAATTTTCCATTTGGGCCAAAATTTAATTCGGCCCTTTTTACGAACATATAATTACATAATTTACTGAGTACCGGGTATACAGTAGAGCCGAGGCTCACAACGTTCCCCCTCGTTTAAGCTGTATTTCCGTCTTAAGATAGCATTAATAAGGCGTCGTTGCCTTTTCATGCTCAATTTATTGTTAAATTCCGTTCGGTACTCTCCCAAATACTAAAATGGTATTAAAAATTAAAATTAAATTAAAATCACAGATTGTTAAAGGTGGTGCTTTTTTACGTAAATGATGTATCTTTTATCTGGTTGTATTAAAGTTTGCAGTTGCTTATACATGCAGCTATAAATTCAATATATGTAGATACTTTGTAGCTGCAGCTTACCATCTGGAAGACATTAGGATTTCAAATTCAATTTTGAAAATGTTTTCTGTATTTTTTCCCGAAATTTTGACTTTAAAAACTCAGGAAAAGAAAAAAAAAAATATTTCTCGGTCTGAATTTTGGGCTTTAGATAGACACATTAAAAAGGTGTCGAATAAAAATTCGGCATACTACGGTTTGATCAAACGGCTGCCACTTAGCCGTTTATCCATCCATTCTTCCGAACGATACCTTAAAAGACACCTTATTACTGTGCCTATCTTAAACCAAAAAGCAAGAAATATTTTTTTTTACTTTTCCTGAGTTCTTAAAGTCAATATTTTGGGAAAATACACAGTGAAAAATTATCAAATTTTAATTTGAAATGACAAAAATAGCTTTTTCTGATAGATTTGGATGTTTAAAAATATTTAAAAAATTTTTTTTTTCCAGGTTTAGTTTTTTTTAAAGAGTTTTTTTAAAAATGTTGATTTTTTTTTAGAGGTAGTGCTTCTTTTGTTCTCATAAGTTATGTTTCCTACAACTGAATGTGTTGAACTTTGCAGTTCTGAAAACCCGACAAATGCAGCTATAAATCGGACGCAGACACATTGTAGCTGCAACTTAACGTCTGGAATATATAAGCTTTCAAAATCAAATTTCATAATATTTTTTTGGTAGTTTTTCCCGAAATTTTGACTTTGAAAACTCAGGAAAAGTCGAAGAGGATTTCAAACATAAACACCGCGGCAGATTTTTATTGATTTCGAATAACAATACGAATTATGCAATTATTATTATTATTAAACTATAATTATGCCGAATTTTTCTGTCTTAAAAAAGGTTGGTTCTAAGAAATTCTCGGATATTGGGCTTTTATCTACAAATTTTATGAAGACAACAAACAAAATTGACATGTCGGATAGAGTTTGGAATCATATCGATCATCGATGCGGCCCTTAATTGTAAGGAGGTGTGGTCATTAATTGTCGTCATCTCTTGTCAGATGTGTCTTCTCGGACTGCTAATCAGTGATTAATAGGCTCAATATCGTCAAACTCAACGAGTATAAATAAATTGCGCAGGTCTCTAAATGGGATTGCAGAGTAGTTAGATCTTTGCCTCATGTGGGTTTCTGGACACAGGACATCGATCGAATGATGCCGCTGACGAGCTAGCCATGCAGGGCACCACCACATCTCTCCTATCGGATACGAAGCCACTAGCAATGCCATTGGTCACGTACAGGTTTCTCACCACTGCTCTTCTTCTGCCACAGTCCGTGGAAACCATAGACTTCGATTCCTCGGGGCTCTATTTCTCACGGATATTTCGGTCCTATCCGAAACCAAACCAGGGATCTTGCCCAAATTCGTCCTAACCACCGGATGTGACGACACTGAGATCGCAATAAGTTTCTTACCACGGTCTAGGCAGTGAGAACGTGCTTGAATTCGTGTTTCATAACAATGGGCTTAAGAAGGACCCAATCGATTAGCATACAAATATAATTTTAAACTCTTTTTTTCTTTAAACAAAATTTGGATACCCAAATTTATCAGTGCAATGCCAGAATATTTTTATATATATAAATAATAAATTTATAATATTTTTAGAAGTTATGGTTCATGCTTTTTTCAGATATTGGATATTTCATACATGCAAATAAAAACTTTGCCACCAACAATTCTACATGGTCCACGAGATCTTGAGACTTTTATAGCAGCTGGAAATCTTTTTAATAAATTGCCCAAAGCTTTAACATTTGCAAAAAATTTGGCCAGGCTTGTCTTGAATGAAAACCCAATTGAAGATCTTCAAGGCGATAAGTAAGCTATAAACAATGGATCTTTCTATTTAAAATCATAACTATAGGTAATTTTCTAAAATTTAATTTAAACTAACAGCATTTTTCCTGTGATGACCAACTTAAAATATCTCAGTATGTCTTATATGCCAAAGCTGCACCATATCGGAGTTGGCGCTATGAGCGGATTGCAGAGTAAGTTTATAACAGCTATTCTAGTAATTTACAGAACACTGCAAGCCTGCGACATTTTTTAAAAATCAACGTGGCTTTGATCTTCCAAATTAAAAAGCTTACTGCAGTTTATACAATATAGTTTATATATTATATGTTCTCAAAAGGGTTACATTGAATTTTTTCAAACAATTTTAAATAATAATTTGAACCCCTTGGGAGATTTCTGTATTGTTTTAAATTGTATCTGTTTCTAATTTGGTTTACATATGTTTTTTACATCTGTCTTCTTCAAATTTCTAAATCTACATATTCGGTTTTACATGTGTACATCTGTATATACTTATATATATATAGTAAAAGTTCCGATACTCGAGTTTTAGTTTTTAAAAAGATTTTATTTAACTTAAACTTTAATTTACAGATTTAGTTAATTTCCCCGACGATGACTGAAAGTCAGATGTCTTGTCAGGCTTGTAGCGAAAGCAGTGTACGCATCTTCTAACATGCGCTGCACACACGCTTCGGGCATTGATCACCCAAACTTGCTGCCTCAGCAATCCCACAAGAACCTTTGCACCAGCATGGTAGTGCCTAAGGTGCAAATGCCTGACCAAAAGGATGACCAATTCAGATCCCTTTGGTAGCAACAGAGGGAACTTGGCGTCGTATGCGATAGGGCCGTGTAGCAAGCGCCCTCCTACTCGAATTAACCTAAATTTGATGCCATTTTCATCAAACTCGTGGACAAATGGATTTAACGACTGCAGCATCGGAGCTAATGCTGCCGATTTTTCCAATAATCTATACTCAGTGCTTTGTACGACTGCGATCAGCTTTAAAAACGTAATGTTTCTTTCTGACGCAGATACAAGATGCGAATCACCTCTAAGCTTCTTGAAACAGAATCGAAGCACGTAGGCCATTATGCGGACCAACTTAGAAAACCTCGATTGCCGGTTGATTAATTGCACGATGCAATTAGATTCAGCATCAGCTACCCCAAGCGCACATACCACTGCACTTTTCTTATCTTCAGAAGTTTTCACTTCTGAGGCTATCTCGAACTGATGAAGTTGAGGACATCGATCTTTTTCTGCCATTAAAAAGCTTGGCCCATTGAACCACAAGTTTTTTTGTATGGCTTTAATTCCCTGAGGCTTGCCCATTTCGTTATAGACTTTTATGATAGCTCTTTTCGTTTCTAGCCAGTCACGACTCTTAACTTCTACAAGGGTAGCGAATTAAGAATATACGTCAATGCATGATAGGAATTGTTGATTGCCTACCAAATAGAAATCCATGACATACTTCTCTCTGATATTTTGTATTTCAGGGGTGATCTCGAATATTAGTTTGGTGTTACGATGCTCTGTTTTAGCAACGTTGCACGTGGGACATTCATTGATGATATTAACTTTTGGTAATCAGGGTAATAGAATTTTCCTTTAAACCAATTAGCGGTCTTTTCGATACCTGGGTGAAGTAGCTCTTTATGCTTCATTATTTGTTCCTTGAATTCGGAATAATTCGGAATATCTATAAGTTTGGTACTGGATTTAATCAGTTTAGTCAAGTGATTGGGACTGATTATTTCCAGGAATGCCCTTTGGAACAGTAGAAAATCTATTTCATTATGGAAATATAATGCACTCTTCTTTGTACACACATATTCCTTTTTTATGTCCTTTGTCAATGAATTTGTCATTTCGGTATACGTGATTTTTATAAGTAACTTATGGAAATAGTGGGATGTTTACACTTTATCCTCATTACCTTTAATCAATTCGATTTGTCTATTATAGTAATTGATTGGTCGCTCGGTAAGAGGAATATAATTTGTATTATCCTCTTGCGCACTATGGATCGTTGCACAATCACTATTAATAGTTTCCCAAGTAGGTTTTCATTGATCTTATCTCTTGATAATGCATCTGGAGCTGATGGTTCTCTTTTCCTGGTAAATACTTTATTTTGAAGTCAAATTCATTTAATTTGATCTTCCATCGTTGTAGCTTCATGTTTGGCTCTTTGAGGTTATTCAACCAGACCAAGGGTTTGTGATCGCTTAATATCTCACTTAATTTCCTCGGTTGGGTCTATGACAGCTCCTTTCTTTAATTTGAGTGTCATTGGTTTTGCTATATTAGCGAAATTAAGAATGAATTTCCTATAAAATCCACATAAACCTATGAATGACTTTATTTTTGTAGTCGTAGTAGGTATAGGGAAGTTTATTATAGCAGATATTTTTCGTGGATTAGGTACTATGCTATTAGTTGTTACTACATGGCCTAGAAATTCCATCTCTTTCTTCAGGAATTCACACTTATCCATCTGAAGTTTAAGATTTTCATCTCTCAACTTTCCAAAGACCTTTTTAAGCGACAACAAATGTTCTTCCAACGAAGTGGAGTAAATAATGATGTCGTCTAAATACACGAGACAATCTTTGAAGATTAAATCTTCTACAGATTGTTCATACATCTTTGAAATGTAGCGGGGGCAGTGGTTACCCCAAAAGGCATACTAGTGAACTCGTAATGGCCTTGCTTAGTTGAGAAAGCTGTTTTTGGGATTGAGCTAAGTTCCATAGAAGTTTTATAGAATCCTTTAGCTAAATCAATTGTGCACAATAGGGAGAATTCGATTTACGAATCATGTCTTTAATTTGCTAATTCACTTCTTGATCGTGTATTTGAGCATATTTGTATAGTCGACGATATACAGGATCTTCGTGATGGGTTTTTTTCGTGCTTTATTGTACTAGCGAAGGTCAAATTGTCACCTTCTTTGTACTGCACGTCTTTAAACTCGTAGAGAACTTTCTTTAATTTCTCTTTTTCTTCGTCATTTAAATGTTCCAACCTTAGCTGGCTACATTCCCTTAGTTCATTTTCAAACGTGGAAGCGAAGTATTGCTCTCCTTCAGGAGATGGGTCAAGGCACTTAGGTGTAGTTATATCTTTCTTTGAAGATGGCTTATCACCTTTGTGTGCGGTCTTGCCGTCTGCAATTGCTTCTCCACTTTGGATGATTGGGTATGACCTTTCTCCTAACGTTACCGTTTCGTTTCGGTAAGTGATGACGGCTTTGCTGGCCATCAAATATTCTCTGCCTAATAGTATATAATAATTTTCAGAAAAATTATGAATATAAAACTTTTGCTTAGTCGGACAATTTTTTGTTGCATTACGTGTAATGCTCTTAGTCAGACAGACGGGTCCATTGATGGTGTTGATAGTGATGTTGTCCACTTCATTTGTCCACTTTGACTTTCCCTTGATCGTTTAACCGGCTGATTCGGTGCACTGCTACCTGCCGGAGTCTGATTCATTTGACGGTTAGTGGGATGGTTTAGGGAATTTCTAAATTCATTAAATAATTCTGTATTATTTACGGCATTATTTCCTGAATTATTTCTATTCGATTCATAGTTATTTTTAGAAGTACTTGGGTTTTGATTCATTCCAACTATAACGAGGGTAGTAAGTTACAACATTCCTACGATTGTTATTTACATTCTTTGGGTGTTCATAATTCTTGTTATAAGTTACGAAATTTTCGTAGATTCCTAACTCTTGAGCTGATTTTTCTAGATCAGCTATTGTAGAAATGTCTTTCTTTGTTAAAATAATTAACAATTTATTGGGTAAAGCATCTTCTATTGTATGTCTGGTGGCATTTGCCAGAGCGTTTTTAAAGATTATTGTATTTTTTGGTCTAGTCTCCAGATTCAGTTAACTGTTAACATTTGACTTAATTTCTAGTTCTTCTATAAACTTACGAATACTCCCATTGAATCTTGTGTCGTGTAATTGTTCTAGTAGCGTCTCGTATGGAGTGTGATTCTTGAATTTGCTGATTAATGCTGCCTTTAGATCGGACCAGGTGTTGGGTTGAAGGATTTCTGACAACAGTTGTGCTCGTCCGCACTCTGCTCTGTTGTCGTATGTCTTCTGTTGAGTACAATCCAGAGATGAACTCGATCCTGCTTATGAACGAGCTTAGACGTTTTTGGCATCCATCATATGGTGGGATTTGCCTGATTGACTTCAAGGCTTGGTTTAGGTGTACCTCTGATAGCGGCATGTTGATTTATTTTTTTTTTTTTTTGTATGATTAGTTTGATATTTTTCACTAATATCAATTAAGTTTGAATCGTGTGTAGAGTCTTGTAGATTCTCTTAGTAATAGCGTTACTTTTTCTCTGATCACTGTAGATTATTACGTAACTGTATTTGTCACTATGCAAATTGATCGTCTTAAAAAAAATGCTTAAACTTTTAAACTGAGATCCTACCGACTTCGCCAGTTAAGTTTTTAAAGAGATTTATTTATTCGCTTAAACTTAGTGTAAAAAATTTAGTTAGTTTCCCCGACGATGACTAAGGTCAGATGTCTTGAACGGAATTAACTTATGTGAATTCTCCGACGTTTTCGCGATTGACGTTTGTTTTGAGCAGAACTGGGGTCCCTACTTAGATGTAGACTATTTATATCATGATGCTCGGGTTGGGATTCGGAGGCGTTTGCTTCGACTTCGGCTCCGATGATGGCGTACGTGCCCCGATCGATATGTGGGAAAGGCGGCTATGATGAAAGGCTTCCGCTGCGTATGATCGGTGCTGCGTATGATCGGTGCTGCATTACTTGAGGGTGGCTAAGAATATAGGCCTCCTCGGTTTTATGACAGATTTTGATTGGTGAGCTAGGATGGCGTGATTCTTGGGAATCGATTAGAAATTGATCTCTGGAGGGTGGTGTGATTCTGAATACGCGGCATCTATTGTTTTATGTTCGACTCCTAGCTTAGGGTGTTTGTTTATATTGCCGGCTATCGGCTTCAAGTGTGTGGTCAACTTTGAGCGTGGGATTGTTTACGGGATTCGAAGTTGAGGATGTTGGATTGTTTATAATATGTGGGTGTAGGGTAACATTGGATGTGGGATATGTAGGATGTGGGATATGTAGGGTAACAGACAGAGATAAAGGTATTATACACATATTATAAACAATCCTCAACAGTTGTGGAACTGCTTGCGCGAGAGAGAGAGAGGGAATAAGTAAATACACTTATATCACAGGAGCTTGTATAGAAATTTTGGTTAATTTAGCTCTTATAGTCACTGAGATCTATTTGCTCATCTGGACGAACGAGCAAAGCAGATGGGGTCACGTGTGAGGAAGAGCGCGAAGGCACGATGCTTTACGAAATCGGTTTCTTCATTGTGTCTATATTAATGATCCGACCTGATTTCGATTAAAAAATCTGATAGATACGGTCGTTCTCTATGATTCTGCGTTTTAGTTTAGTTTTATGAGTTTAGTATAATGAGCCGATACTTAGTCAGTATACAAATTAACTTTGTATTTGGTATCGTTGTTTAATTAAGTTCGCCTTAATATAGTATAGTATTCACTTATATTCCCACTGATCTTTCACTCAATCTGAATTTCCTCTGTCTGTTACCCTACATATCCCACATCCTACATATCCCACATCCAATGTTACCCTACACCCACATATTATAAACAGTTGTTTACTTGCCGAAGTTCGTAATTGAGTGATTTTTATAATATGAGACCACTAACAATAGAAAAGCAGCTAAATACTCTAAAAAGAAGCTGAAAAATACTCCATGTTGCCACTTTAAGAGAACGAAACCAAGAATAGATAAATAGATGCTGAGCGAAGTATTTTAGAATGTTAAGTCGAATCTGGAGTTGAATTTCTAACAAGCAATTTATTTACAAGCACAACATAGCCGCTACACAGTGGGTCAAACGGATAAGCCGTTTTATTAACCTATTAACCTTTATTAACCTACTTTTCGAAAACCTAAAAACGTTATTATACCTGGTACTCAAAAAGTTCAGGCGTATATTAAATATGTGCTGATAGTGGATATGTGTAAAACCCAGAAGGAAGCGTGTGCGACCCCATTATGTACATATGTATGTATATTCTTAATTAGCATAAAAAGCCGAGTCGATATAGCTATGTCTGTTCATCCGTCCGTCTGTCCGTCTTTATTAGCGCCTAGATCTTAGAGACTATGAAAACTAGAGCAACCAAACTTTCTATCCAAGCTCCTGTGATGTCACTTCAATACAAGTGTATTTCAAAATTTTGACAGGCGTCTTTCCGCCCCCAGAAAATACGAAAATCTGTGTAAACCACAATTTTTAAGATACAAGAAAGCTTAAAACGCAGAATCACAGGAAATTACCGTATCTACCAGATTGCCGAATCTGAATGAGGTCGGATCAATACTATAGACAAATGGAACCAATGAAATTGCAGACCTTACGCAACGCCTTTCAAGCGCTTCTCATTCCCACACTTCCTCGTCTCGTATGCGTAGTTATACATGTCATGTACAAATGTAGAAGCTGATGTAAAAATTATGTGTAAACAAAACTAGAAGCAGATAAAATTTTATAAATAAAAACCTTTTTTGGCCAAAATTGAATTCGTCCTTTTTGAGAACATTTAAAAAATTTTATAAATCGTAAGCTCTTATATATATTGACTGAGTACCGGATATAAAGTAGAGCCGCGGCCTTTACCGCGGGTCAGAACGTTCCCCCTCGTTTTGTTTTATCCATTCAATTAACAATACATCTTAGAGTGTGTTGATATTTTTTTCACATTGTTACTATCAATACTTAAAAAGTTGTCAAAGTACACATACATTTTCGCTGGAGTAAGAACGAATTATTGTGAAAATTCTCACCCAGTGCAAAAAAGGGTGTATTTTTCCCAAATAGTTCGATCGTTCGTGGACATGGAACGAGTTTAAACAAGTAACGCAACCATTGACGCTAGTGATCTCGCGGAGCAGCACTTCGTTCGAACGCATACCCGCAGAGGCGATGGCGTGTACATCGTCCAATATCCATTCAGGAATTCTGCCCCTCCGTTGGGGTCCACATTGCCACAAGCCCTAAGCCGCTTTTCTTCTCTCGAACGGAAATTTCGAAAGTTTCCGGCACTTAAACAACATGTCGAATTTATGGAGGATTACATACAACGAGGACATTTGAAGTTGATTCCGTCTACTAGTAAAGACGAGGATCCCGCCAATCACAACTTAGCCCACCACGCAGTATTTAAACAAGATAAGACCAGCACGCAATGACGAATTTTATTCGATGGCTCTGGGGAGGACTGTAAGGGATACTCACTCAATTCACGACTACACATTGGACTACCTATTCAAAGGGTGCGTCAGCATCGCTGTGTTCTGTACAGACATTGACAATATGTTCACAGGCATCCTGGTTTCAGAATTTCACACGCAGCACTAACGTGTCGTCTGGCGAAGGGAGGAGACTGCTACACTTAATCATTACCGCCTGCTGACCGTGACATATGGTTTAGCTTGTTCATCGTTCTTGGCTGTTCGACTACTCAAGCAGATCGCTTAAGATCATGCCGATCTGTATCAAAATGCAGCTACGGTGCTTGCAAGGGACGCGTACGTGGATGATATTTCAACTGGCTGCGACAGTATCGATGATCTCATTACATTCAAGGATGAATTGCTTTTGTTATTGAGCCAAGCTCAATTTAAACTTCGAAGATAGAGCTCAAACTGTTGGTCACTACTAAATTCGCTGCCAAAGGACATTTGTTAGTACCTACTTGAAGCTCTAGAACAGATAACGACTAGGCGTGATTGGAAAAAAAATCATACACAAAAATATTCGAATAATCGTGTCATTCGAACTCAGTGTTGATTTAAATTCACTCTAGTGCGCTCATATTTTTTCTCTCACTAAGTTTATTCATGCTCAATGAGCAAAGCGATCATTTGGGCGTATGTTCATTCGGCTCAGCAATGATTTTTATACCCGGTACTCGAAGAGTATAAGGGTATAATATTAGATTTGTGGGGATAACGGATGTGTGTAACGCACAAAAGGAAGCGTTTCCGACCCCATAAAGTATATATATTCTTGATCAGCATCAATAGCCGAGTCGATATAGCCATGTCTGTCTGTCCGTCCGTCCGTCCGTCTTCATTAGCGCCTATATCTCAGAGACTATTAAAGCTAGAGCAACCAAATTTTTTATCCAGTCTTCTGTGTGATCACACTACTCCAAGTGTATTTCAAAATTTCGCCACGCTCCCTTCCACCCACACAAAGGACGAAAATCTGGGGCATGCACAATTTTTAAGATACGAGAAAACTAAACGCAGAATCATAGAGAATGATCATATCTATCAGACTGTTGAATCTGGATCTCATCGGATTATTAGTATAGCCACTATGACGAAAATTTCCAAAGTCATCGTTCCTTCTCGCTCTCTCTCACACGCGACCCTGTCTGCTTTGCCTATTCGTCGAAATGAGCACCTAGATCTCAGAGACTATAAGAGCTAGAGCAATCAAACTTTTTTTTAAGATACAAGAAGACTAAAAACGAAAAATCATGAAAAATTACCGTATCTACCAGATTGCAAAATCTGGATCAGGTCTGATCATTATTATAGCCAGAAGGAACAAATTAAATTTCAGTGGCTACCCAACGTCTGCCTAGCGATTTCCTCTCTTTCTCGCACACACTTCCATGTTTCTTTTATGTAGTTATACATGTGTATGTAAAACTATACAACCACTGTAAAAATGATATGTAAATAAAAATGGAAACAGATAACTTTTAAAATATAAAAGTACAGCATAGGAAGCGGTTCGACATATTGTTTAAAAATTTTTGCATTTTGGACAAAATTTAATTCGTCCTTTTTGCGAACTTATAATAAATTACATAAATCGTAAGCTCATACATCATCAGTATACATACATATATACTGACTGAGTACTGGGTTGCCGCGGCTTACAACGTTCCCCCTCGTTTTTCTTGATTTACTCATACGCCAAAATTCTTACTCAATTCCACTCACTGAACGAAAATCAGCGGTGAATGAAAATCAACTCATGCTGCCGAAACTACTCATTCACTCAATTCGTTTAGATGCATTACCGTTATGTTTTTGTTTTTACTGTTTCTTTTTGTTTTTGAGAATGCTTGGGGTTGTTAGTTGAAATGAGCACAATTAGTTTAATTTTGTCATCTCGTTGCTATGGAGCAGGTTATCGTAGAAAAAATACCCACAAATACCTACACATTGGCGGCCCGACATAAGGGAAGAAGCTTTTTGTGGAACATTTTAGCAGAGATTTTGAAGGAGGATGGCATTTTTATACCCGGTACTCGAAGAGTATAGGGGTATATTAGATTTGTGCGGATAACGGTTGTGTGTAACGCACAGAAGGAAGCGTTTCCGACCCCATAAAGTATATATATTCTTGATCAGCATCAATAGCCGAGTCGATATAGCCATGTCTGTCTGTCCGTCCGTCTGTCCGTCTTCATTTGTGCCTATATCTCAGAGACTATAAAAGCTAGAGCAACGAAATGTTGTATCCAGGCTTCTGTGTTATCACACTACTCAAAGTATGTTTCAAAATTTTGCCCCGCCTCTTTCCGCCCCCACAAAGGACGAAAGTCTGTGGCATACACAATTTTGAAGATACGAGAAAACTAAAAACGCAGAATCATAGAGAATGACCATTTCTATCAGAGTGTTGAATCTGGATCAGATGGGATTATTAATATAGCCACATGGAAGGAAACCATTTCAAAAGTCATCGTTCCCTCTCGCTCTCTCTCACGCGACCCTATCTGCTTTGCCCATTCGTATTTTTTGACGCCTAGTTCTCAAAGACTATAAGAGCTAGAGCAACCAAACTTTCTATCCAAGTTCCTGTGCTATCGAACCAGCACGAGTTTGTTTCAAAATTTTGACACGCCCTCTTCCGCCCCCACAAAGAACGAAAATCTGTGGAATCCACAATTTTTAAGATAAGAGAAAACTAAAAACGCAGAATTATGGAAAATATCCGTATCTATCAGATTGCCGAATCTGGATCATATCGGATCATTATTATAGCCAGAAGGAACAAATTAAATTTCAGTGGCTACCAAACGGCAGCCAAGCGATTCCCTCTCTCTCTCGCACACACTTCCATGTCTCTTGTATGTAGTTTTACACGTGTATGTAAAAATGTAGCAGACGACGTAAAAATTATATGTAAATAAAAATGGAAACAGATAACTTCTAAAATATAAAACTACAGCATGGGGTTCGTCCTAATTTTTTGAAATTTTCCATTTTGGCCAAAATTTAATTCGTCTCTTTTGCGAACATATAATAATTTACTTAAATCACAAGCTCATATGTATATACATTTGTACATATATACTATCTGAGTACCGGGTATAAAGTAGAGCCGCGCCTTTGCCGCGGCTCACAACGTTCCCTCTCGTTTTACATGGATTTTTGTACTGTCGATCGTGCAGTAATATCTTAAAATATTCGGAAAAACAGTCGTCTAATTTAACTCGACATAAATGCTGCAAGTCGCTAAAAGAAAGCAAACTGTTAAAAACTGTAAGGCCGGAGGAAAAAAAAGCAGCTATAGATGTTTGTGTAGCATGGGTTACTGAAGATTGTCAACCCTTTTCAGCAATCAATGGACTTGGATTTAAAAAACATGCAAGATTTTTAATTCATATAGGAGAAAATTATGGAGAAGATGTGCACATTGAAGACATGCTGCCTGATGCAAGAACGTTGTCGCGAACAACGCACAAGATCGCAGACGACAAAAAACATCAAAAAAAAGATGAATTAGCCAACATTGTGCAGAATGGTGGAGCAACTGCAACTATTGATTTGTGGTCTGACAACTACTTTACTACAACAACTTTACGATTTAATTTTGGGCCTCAAATCCATGGATTTCCAACGCTCAACGTCTGCAAACATTTTGAGCAAGTTACACACACTGTTTGGCGAGTTCGCCATCAGTACTTTGGAGAAAATAAAGTTTGTAACTGACAGAGGCATCAATATTATAAAAGCCTTGGAAGGAAACGATCGATTAAACTGCAGCATTCATTTGCTAGCAAACGTCTTGGAACATGCTTTATTGATTCGTTTGAGGTAGCCGAACTTGTGGACGCATGCAAAAAAATTGTTCGCTATTTTAAAAAAGCAAACTTGCAACATCAACTGCAAACTTCGTTGAAAAACCATTGCCCAACACGAGGTAACTCAAACTTCGCAATGTTTAAGTCCATTGTAAATAATTGGTATACTATTAACGAAATTCTAAAAGAGAAGCAAGAAACCTAACGACTTTTGCTTATAAATGTATCTACGCTTCAACGCTTAGTTGATTTAAGCATTGATTTCGAAGTTATATTTAAAAAGCTACAACTTTGCAGTTCCCCATCACTATGCTACGTAGTGCTATTAATTAACAAAAAACGGCTTCTATGTGAGCCTATATTGTATGTATTTCCTATATTGGCTTTAAAAGAAAAAATAGTTAATAATGTTGAGGAAATTTGGGTCCCAAATATCGATCTATGGCATAAAGCAGCACTTTTTTATTTCCGCCTGCTTTAAACATGCAATCAATTGATCAAGACGAGATTAAACAATTTTTCATTTCAAAAATTAACTCCTTTAATATAAGTCCATCAGGCTCATCTTCTGTTCTGGCAAGTCCATGTACGCCAATTTCAGATATCGTGTGACTCGCCTAATTCAACAAACACCCCACTAAATAAAGAAAAATATGTTCAATTTTTTTTAACCCAACTTTTTAAATCGTCTACATTAAATACTACAGATGAAATGGAAAGCTACTGTAAGGAAATTGTGGAAATAAGTAATGATTTTAATGTGCTAGAATGGTGGAAGACTAATGACAAAAATATCCAGCACTTTTCAGTTTTGCTTTAAAAGTTCATTCGATTCCGGCTAGTAGTGCAGCTGCAGAACGCTCATTTTCTTTGGCAGGAAACATTATAACTGACAAAAGAAATCGTCTTGGTTCAAAATCTGTGGACTGTTTAATTTTTTTTAAATCTTACTTTAAAACATATAATAATAATAACAATGTACAACAGAAATAAGTATACATTAAGTATTAATTTGAATTCACTTATAAAGTCAAAATGTGTTCCTTTTTTATGTTAAACATATTTATGTATACTTATATAATCTGTTGTGAAATTTAGTATTTTGATTTCTTTGACTTCGCCCATGAACAAACTCATACGCGTTGATTCACTGCCTTTTGATTTTATTCTTTACTCAACTCAATCATTGCTGAGCCAAATGATCGGTTTGCTCATTGAGCATGAATAAAATCAGTGAGAGCCGAAATGACTATCTGACTGACTATCCCTGACGCCAAAATTGCTTTGACAAAACGGAATTTGTTGTCTGAGCTTGCCAATATCTACGATCTCCTGGGTTTGCTTGCTGTATTTCTAAAGGTTCTCTTTCAAGATAGTTGACTAAGCTCTGTCGAATGGAACGAACCACTACCCCCGCAATTATGTGCTCGTTGGCAACATTTTGTAGATGAGGTTCACTTATTGGAAGCTTGTCGCATACCTCGCTACCTATCATCACCATTTCAAGCAATGGAGCTGCATGGATTTGCCGATGCGTCGTCTCATGCCTACACCGCTGTTATTTACAGTCGCGTGCAAATCAATAGCGCCCATCAAACCTATATCCATCCCTCGGCTCGAATTCAATGCAGCCCATCTTCTTTCCAAATTGATGTCTCTAGTTACGCAATCACTATTCATATTTCTAGTACTTCGTGTAGGTCTGACTCAGAAATCGTGGCCACCTGCTAAGGCTAAGTTCGCACTGTCGACTGAGGAGGCTGCGCGCATAGAATTAAAGGTCAAGCCTCAAGTTGATCTACACATTTCCGATGAAGGAAATGATCTTCAATGTATGATCAACAAGGTTTCCTCCTGGTCACATCTCTTGCGTACCATAAGCTATTGCCTTCAATTCGTACATCCCCTTCATTGCAAGGACCGCCTGTCAACGTTTTTATCGTCATGGGAGCTTCAATATGCACGCTCTAGGGTAATCAAACATTTCAAGATTGAGTCTTTCCAAGTGGAGCACAAGCAACAGAGCACGGGACAACCACTTTCTCTAAAATCCAAGTTGATTCGCTACTCTCCATTTTTTGACAACCAAGGAATAATGCGCGTAGGAGGACGCATTGATAATTCGATGGCAACTTACGATGCAAAGCATCCGATACTTATTCCAAAGGTATCACCAGTCGTTGTTCTACTAGCTAGACACCAGCACTTCACATTGCTACACGCTGGAGTTGATTTTATGTTCCACAGTTTAGGACAGAAGTATTGGATTATCGGGGCCCACAATATAATTCGGAAGATTGTATTTAACTGCAAAATTTGTTTCCTCCAGCGCAAAGATGCGAGTTCACAACTCATGGCTGATCTTCCCGCTTTTCGAGTTCAGCCCACCCGCTGTTTTCTACATTCTGGATTTCATTACGCTGGACCAGTTACCATCAAGACATCGGCAGGACGGACTCCGACTTTGTCTGTCCACTAAAGCAATTTATATTGAGCTCGTCAGTGAATTGACGACTCCCGAATTTATTGCCACTTTCAAACGATTCTGGTCTCGACGTGGCCCTATATCCGATTTATACTCAGACAATGGCAGAAAATTCCATGGAGCCAGAAAGGAATTAACGGAAATGCAACAAATCGTCGTATCTCAAGGTCAAGACGAGGAGATTGCGAGCATTCTGAGTAGTCACTGAGACTGGTGTACGATCAATCAAACTTCACCTTCGCCGATTAATTGGGAGCAATGGGCTAACATTCGAGGAATATACTACAATTTCAGCCCAGATTGAAGGTCTTATCAACTCTCGCCCACTGTGAGCGCCCAGCGATCACAGTTTGGATCCCCCGGTCATTTTCTTACAGGTCAACCTCACATGTCGGTGCCTGAGCCGTCAGACTGCAGCGTTGGAGACAAAGTTCAAGTGTTCTCGAAATGTTGTAGTCTTGAATACCTGGCTTCATTGCAATCGCGGATGAAATGGCAGCAGGGGAGCAACAATCCAACCGTGGATTGTACCTTTGTTGTACTAAAGGAGCCTAATCAACCGCCTAGAAAATGGCTGCTTGGCCGAATCACCGAAGTTTATCCTGGTAAAGACGAGAGAGTTCGAGTGGTCACCGTAAAAACTGCCCGAGGAGCTTACAAGAGACCTATCACCAAAATTGCTGTGCTTACCTTGAACTGAACAGTCGTTCAGGGAGGCCCCGCATAGGTGTGTTGTTATTGCGTGTACGCAAAACATAACTGTTACGCTCTCACACGTATAGCCAGCACTCGCCACTGCGCACGCATACATCGATGTGCACCGTTATTACATTGAACCGTCGCATCGTATGATCTTCTCTATTCCCTTTTGTTCGACTTTTTTTAGTGGAGTTGATTTAGTAAAAAATTCCAGTTGCAATGAACCGCACGCATATCGCTATACCGCCGCAGATCGATTACCCCGTTATTCATATAAACCACGTTGTAAGCCGCCAATATTACATTATCACCTATATCAAATATATCAAATAAAACCTATATAAAATTATACAGTCTACTCTTTCATAACCAGCTGTAAAATACATTGTTGTATGCGTTATTTCTAATTCAATTTTGAAGTTTACTTGTTTGCCTCAAAACTTTCACTTTCTCTCAGAGTCTACTTTAGGATCTGGATCCGACCAGAAACTGATTTTGATCAATATTATTTTATATTTTGTATTTTTTTGAGTAGTCATTAGAACTAATTTCAAGAAGAATTTTTTGTTTTGAAAACATTGAAAATTAAAATTAAATTAAAATAAATTAATAAGCAAAATTAAAAAAAATTGATGTAAAAAATATGTCAATAAAAAAAAAACAAAAACGATATGTTTTACTTTCGACGCTATTAATTTATAGAAGATAGGCCGTTTGCGCACTGTGTGCTGGTGTCCCAGTGATGATGAGGAATAATGCTTTCACTTGCGTATTGACAACGTTTTTAAAATGAAAAATATAGCAAGGCTAGAACCAGCTTTGTTCCGAACGATATATTTGACACTCTCTCTGCTCTTCGCGAATCCAGTGATCATACAATTAGTCTTATCGAAAGTAGACAGCGAAGTGCAATTGTTAATCACGATGCAAGGTATGCAGTAGGCCCCACCATACTTGTTTAAATAAAGGCCCAGCAAAGATTCGCCATCTTAGTTACAAACAGATCCCAATTCGTTAGTTTGCAGAAAATGTTGTCGTTCACTTTTGCCGGCTGGTATGGTGTTTATTGCATTATTATATTAAATATAATATTTATTTCGAATATTTATAGATGATAGATTGTCGTTAGATCCTAGACTGTCCTGCTTGGGATAGGCTGTACGTGGCAAAATACTAAAATCAAGTACCAAGTTAAGTCGTTGCAATCTCAATCATACTTAACGATTATAAGAAATACTAAAAAAGTTTTGCGAAGTTGAAGAGTTCGAAACACTTCACCATAGTAAAACCATTTCTAAGGAACATCTTCTCTGTGAAACGTATTTTCAAGAGAATTCGACTATATCTGAATCAGACAGAGTAAAAGTTTACTCGCTCCTTAATAATAATACGAAAGTCTTGAAAAATCACCAATAACTGCTACGCGACGTTTTTGTCAGTTAGAAACCCGCTTAAATCGTGATCCAAACCTTAAGAAATGTTCACAGATGAATGCAAGAACCTGGAATACATGGGGTCCCGCTAATGATGTAGATTTGTGGCAGCCACCTTATGCAATTCCGCACCATTGCAGAAAGGCAATTACTCTGACCCGGTGTGGTTGATTATACTATTCAACACGACATTTCCCCTGTAGCTCAAAATGACTTTTTCTAATACATTTGGAGACTTACATTTTTTTTAAGAATTATGGTGTTTTTTCTAGTCTTAGGTTTTTATACCCGGTACTCGAAGAGAATAGGGGTATATTAGATTTGTGGTGATAACAGATGTGTGTAACGCCCAGAAGGAACCGTTTCCGATCCCATAAAGTATATATGATCAGCATCAATAGCCGAGTCGATATAGCAATGTCTGTCCGTCCGTCCCTCCGTCCCTTCTGCCTGTCCGTCCGTCCCTCCGTCCCTTCTGCCTGTCCGTCCGTCCGTATTCATTAGCGCCTATATCTCAGAGGCTATTAAAGCTAGAGCAACCAAATTTTGTATCCAGTCTCCTGTGTTATCACACTACTCCAAGCGTACTTTAACAATTTTAAAGATTTGAGGAGAGAATGAGTGCCTAGATCTTAGAGACTATAAGAGTTAGAGTAACCAAACTTTATATTTAAGCTCCTGGAATATCACTTCAATACAAATGTATTTCAAAATAGTGACAGAAGACTGGATACATAATACTGGATGCACTAGCTTAAATAGGCTCTGAGATATAGGCGCTAATTGAAGACGGACGGACGGACAGACAGACAGTCATGGCAATATCGACTTGGCTATTGAATATATGTATGTATATACTTCATGGGGTCGAAAACGATTCCCTCTGTGCGTTACACACATCCGTTATCACCACAAATATAATATACCCCTATACTCTGAGAGTACCGGGTATCAAAAACCAGAATTCTTTAAACATTTTTAAATCTCCAAATATGTGTATCACAAGTCATTTTGGGGGACGGCGGAAATGTCGTGTTGACTAGTGTTATTAGTCTCGAGCTGATCATCGTATCCATCATACTGTTATTCGCTGATCGCAATCATATGTAATTATTTCCATCGGTCTTACACCTTATCGTCTTTCATATATTCTCACATTTACATATATTCGATCGTTTACTTATGTAAATACCCATAAATCTATTTGTGTACATATATACGCAATACGTTGCCGTAAATATAACAATAAATTGTTCATATTATTTTAAACGCTTGACTCTTTATTTAAATCAAACATTGCAGCTGATGATGAATAAACCACTTCGATGATCACGGAACACAAATCTTTTATTTGTGAATTTTGAGTGGCCTGTATTATTCTTAGTTCTTTTTACGCAGCCTTCTTGTCCATCATGTTCTGCCGTAGGCTTAACACGTAACACCAATGTGAGAAAATACTATATTCAAAACTACAAAATAATTTTTAAGAAATTCTATAACAGCTGCAATGCGTTCGTCAACATCCCGGGCCGCCCTGCAACATAGTTTCTGAAATATCATCTCTCCGGTGGACGTAAATCAGCGAAGACATGCTAGGAAGGTGTCTGTGCTCAGGACGGTAGCCAATTCTAGGTGTTTGGCTGATGTTACAAGGCACACAAATGAACATATGTAGCCCTTAGTTTTTCGTGGATTACGTCCTTAGTATAATTGATCCAGCGTAGCCTGAGTGCTGGAAGGGAAGCGCTTCTGTGATACGAATGTCTGGTAGATCGACCATGAATGGGTGCGCTATGTGATTACGTTGGCGAAAACATCTGATGCAGTTGTGGATCTGATTTCTAATAAGATTACGCGCAGCAAAAATCCAATATTTTTGACGCATTATAACAAAAAGTGTAAGAACGCATGAAGGTTTGATACATGTTAATATTCCAAAATCAGTAGTAGGATGTTCGACATTAGATGGCAATTGAAAATTGCTTAGCCGTCCAGCAACTCGTAGGAATCGGTGAGAGCTTGAGCAGCTAAGCGCTTTTCCGAAGTGACTTGTTCTTCAGCAGTAGATTTCGATCCTTTTGAAAAATTCTTGAGCCGTTTCAGGCAAAGAATGCGAGCAACCTAGATCTCCTCAAATGTCAGCATTTTGATACTTTATAACATGCTTGATTTAAGGGCTCTGGTCTTTCGGATGAAGCGCAAGACGTAAGTCACAATGCGAACCAGTTTTCTTCAGGACGAGACGCACTGCACCAGTGCTTCGAGCGGTGAAAATGAGTCGTTATAAATGAGTTATCAATGCAGTAGTCTTCACTTCTTTTTTGCCATGGTCTTCTGAAACAAATTTTGTGGAGCTCAACTATACCGCAAGTTTTTCTGGATCTTACAGCCATGAAGGTCCCATCCACCACAGGTGGAAATTGAGTAGTTTTGCCTTGCGTGCAGCAGTCAGCGGGATTTTCCTTTGTATTTACATGATGCCACGCGATGCATGGTATTGCATCGAGTATTTCTGACGTTCTATTTGCAACAAAGCTTCGATGAATGCTGTGAAAGCCAAGCCAGAACTATAGTAGAGTCGCACAATGCATATATGCCTATGTTTTTATGCTGTAGAGCAGCCTTGATAGATAACATGAGTCGGCTCAACAGCAAAGCGCCGCACAGTTCGAGGCGCCGTAGTTATTGCTGCTTCAGCGGAGTAACTCTGATTTTTCTTGCGATGAGTGAAACATATGCGGTGCCATTTGCAGGTATCAATCTGCTGTAAACGACTGTGGAGTATGCCTTGATGGAAGCATCCGAAAATCGATGCAGTTTAAAGGGATACTTCTTTTTGTCAATAAATCGTAGCAGACGAAGTCCCTGGACTACATTTAAGTCATTACGGAATTTCTGACGGAACATCTGACAGAACTTTTCGTGGCAACGTTGCAAACGTTTTACGATAAAGTATCTTGTTCCGGAACCCAATAAATGCCAAAACGTTTGCTTTAGAATTGATTCCCTTGCCTTGAGTATTGCTTGTAGTAAGAGCTACGACAGAAAAGCGTGATGAATAGGATACCCATTTGCCAAGCTCCATGCCTGCAAGTTCCATTAACTGGATCAATTCATCTCGCTTATAAATAAGCTCTTCCTCTTAAGACGAACTTAAAGATTCTGAAGCGTGTACCAATGGAGAATAAGTTTTTCAGTATATTGGGTCCAATGTGCAGCGCGTCGTTCAAGTCCTTTCCGCTAGTGTCCTTGAACGAGTGAACAAAAACCATCCTTAATTTGTTTGTAATTAATGGATGATGTGGCAAGAAAAAGTATAGTTTCTTGTCAATGTCCTCTGTCGATATTTTTCGCATATGTATGATAAAAAATTAGGATAATCACGCATAAACTGTACATACTGTGAGCGCTTTTCCGAAGCCCTTGTGGCTGTGTGGCAATTGCTGTCCGTTATAGGCTCTTAGAGTGACTGCTGCATTTTCGGGAGCTTTGAGAATGCATTGCTCGTCATTTCTTGGCTGCGCCTTGGTTGCAGCAACCTGCGAAGTAGAATTTTCTATATGTAGTAGAGAGTGGTGACGACTCTGGCAATATTTTCATGTGAACTTTTATTCAAACTTTCGTTACACTTGCCCAAGCTTGAGGTAGTAAAAGCACAGGGACTTTGCTTTAACGAATGTGCGTCTATGCTCGACTTATATGTCACCAAACTTCGGACAGATGTAGATCTTATGTTCCTTGTAGTTACATTTTACATAAGCACCATACCATAGCGTGTAACGACCAACCGTGACGTCTGTTTCAGTCTAACTTTAGCTTAGCTCGGATTTCTCTCAGCGCCGGTCAAAATACTTGAGTCAATCGTTTACAGTTGGCGATTCCAATTCCCGAATTCCTTCAATCCCTTAGCGTCCGGTTTCAGCGTCAATCTTGGCCAGAGTTAAATGTAGAATCCAGCAGTCCCCATCAGTTTGCCCTGCTGCATCCAAGCAGCGTGCAATCTCCGTAGCTCCATTTATCATCTAGCGTAGAATTTAAACATCTACTCTGGATGTCAAATGTGTGTGTGGTGGTATGTAAAATATCGTGTAAAATGTGACGTGGTCTGTTGTAACGCTCCGTTAGGCAAGTCTGTAATTGGTATATGTCGTATCAAATCAGCTGCATCCCCAAAAACATATTTCTTCAAGTAGTGCAAGTAGTGCATCCATTTTTGAATGACTGTCAATTGTTGATCGCTGTGAACCGTACTTTCGAAGAGGTTTATAAGAGCCAGTCATTCCTTGTAGTCACCAACTGCTTCATGTGTATTTTCGGCAATTCGTTTTGCAATCTATTGGCTGCCGAGTGTGCGCTCAAAAACGTGGCTTGTTGCTGCGCCAAACGTTCATTTAGCTCTGGTTGATTTTGTAAAAAACTAATAAAGTTTTCGTTTCTTTTCCCGATGCTTGTGATCCGTTCTCGCTGTCGTTATGGTAAAGATGTTATTAGGTTAGGTTAGGTTAACCCGGATGGCCCTCCTGGCGCCTCCCATAGGCCAGTATGTCTGTTAGTTATCCGGATGTTTATGGACCTTTACGCGGGTGCTGGTGAGGCTTTGTTATCACATAGAATTGAGATCTTTTTGGCGAAGGCTAGTAGTTCCTTTGGCTTCCTTTTGGAGGCATCTTCTAGCGATGCCAGCGTCGGTGCGCCCAGGTATCTTCTTTTTGCCTGTGAGAGAACCGGGCAGCTGCAGATGAGATGTTCCAGGGTTTCAATAGCCCCGAGCTTATCACATTTCCTGGAGCTGTTTCTGTCGATGATGTTTAGTCTGGATACGTGTGATGCAGCCTGTCAACCTGTCAATATTCCCACTAACTGTCTACAGTTTTTCCGTGGAAGGTGCAGCAGATAGTGGCTGAGTTTTTCGCTACGTCCTTTGCACATGATTTTCGAGTTGGTTGTGCTCCTCCACCTGCTCTCGTTTTCTAGTCTGGCCAGCTTTTCGACTTGTTACCGGCTATAAAGGCAAAAGCCGCGGTAAATGTAAGACTTCAGCTTTTAGCTTCATCCTAAATGCAAATTTATTATTTTTTTCTAATGTGGAGCAGATGATTGCGGGAAGAACATTTATGAATAAATAAACATAAACATAAATAAACATGCCGTTAAACGGCAGGCATTATATTAGCGACGAGGGAAAAACAACAAACATATATACATATGTATTTAGCCTATACCCTTTAATCCAGAAGAGAGGAATATTGTTCTCAATACCCCTAGAGAATTTCTCTTACGGCTACGTCAGCAAGTAAATAAATGCAAATCGAAATGTGGAATAGAAGACATACGAGAGACAAGGTTTAAATGATTGGGAATCAACGGAGATGTTGAAAAGTTATCGAAAAATTAACAGTCTATGGACGAGATCATATGCGCATGTATTATAGACGAGCAGGTGTCCAAGCGGACACATTTTGATATGGTCAATAAAATCGTATCCCGTGCCTGCACTCCAGTGCAGTAGATATTTACAAGGTGTGTCCGGCAAGGTATATGATAAGTGTTATAGAATTGGACATTTTGTAAAACTATGCCGAACTAGAAAGAAAAGATCAGGGGAGTATTCTCGTGGTGCTGATTGGAGGCGGCTCCGAGATAATGAGACAAAAATTCTATTAGTCATAAATGGCCAGGAACCTGTCAATAGCTGTTGGGTTCCAGGCGATTGTGATACAGACGAAACCATAAATACAAATTGGTCGGGCTATCTATTTCTATGGTCATAGACTCTGCATCAAAGTGTAACCTAATAAGTCACATTGATTGGAATTATCTCTGAGAGAAGGCGTAAAGTAGAAGGTTAAAAATTGAAACTAAATCCGGAAAGTCAAGAAAAAACTACATTTGTAACTCATCGGGTATTTTTTCGATAAAATGAATGAATAAGAAGTTCAAAATTTTCTGGTCCTCGTTACTTACGTACTAAGGTTTGTCTAAAATTAAGCTGATACGCTAAGACGGCTACTTAAGATGAATCAAAAATGTATATTGTCTGATGTAAAACAAGCTGCATTTAACAAACTAAAGACTTGCATTTCAGGCGTCGCAGAATTAGCATATTATGATTACAAAAGTAAAACTCGATTTAGGTGCAGTTTTGGTGCAAGTCGATGCTATGGCAGACCCCCATATTATATCGTTTGGCGAGTAAGAGCCTGTCAGAAGCGATATTCGCAGACGGGAAAAAGAAAACCTTGAATTAGTATGGGGTGTAAAAAAGTTTCATTTTTATGTGGGAGGGTTGGAGTTTGAGTTAGTAACAGGCCGTAAGCCTTTAGAGGAAATTTTCAAACGTAAATCGAAACTTCCAGTTTAAATAGAGAGATGGCTTCTCCGATTTCAAGCATATAGGTTCCACTAGTGTGAAAAAGAGAACATTGCAAATTCGATCTTACAATTGAGTAACATTTCTGGCACCCATTCATTTAATTGGATTGAAGATGAAAATATGTATCATGTGTTAGCGACTTTTATACCGTCATCATTAAGAATATCCGAAGTTGCCGAGTTAGAAGACTGACTTATCATTACTTAATAGTTGGAATACTATTGATTTCGTCGTGAATAAATATTAAGAAAAGCGTTTAAAAAAATGCTCACGCTAAAAACAAAAATTATAGACAAAAACATATAAAACTTTTAACTGACATATAATGTAACGTCCCATAGCACCACGGGAATATCATCATTAGAACTTATTTATGTATGTTCAACCGTCTAATGAGGGACAAGATTTCAGGAAATAAGGATATTTTGGAAGACGTCGGAGAATACGAAGTGGTATATAGGGATCTTGACAAAAACAGAAAGGAAAGGAAGTAGAGGATAAAGCAAGAGTAGCCACATAGTTGTATATTGAGAGATGCTATAAGAGATAAGATTATTTTAAGAATTTTATATTTCCCCATATACCGAATAGGAAAACGAGGGGGAACGTTGTGAGCCTTTATACCCTATACTCAGTCAGTATATACATATATGAGTTTACGATTTATTAATTATATGTTCGAAAAAGGGACGAATTAAATTTTGGGTAAAAAATAATTATTTTTAATTATATTTCAAAAAATGAAGTCAATCCAAATTCAATTTTTTTGATTTTTCATACGTGTTTCTATTTTTGCTTACATATGATTTCTACATCAGCTTCTACATTTCTACATGTACATGTATAACTACATATTCGAGATGTGGAAGTGTTTGCGAGAGAGAGAGGGAATGAGAAAGCACTTGGCAGGCGTTGCGTAATAATGATCCGACCTGATACAGATTCGGCAGTCTGGTAGATACGATCATTTTCCATGATTCTGCGTTTTTAGTTTTTTCGTACCTTAAAAATTGTGGATTCCACAGATTTTCGTCCTTTGTGGACGGACAGGAGCTTAAAAAGAAAGTTTGGTTTCTCTAGCTCTTATAGTCTCTAGAATCTAGGCACTCATTTCGACGAATAGACAAAACCGACAGGGTCGCTTGTGAGAGAAAGCGAAAGGGAATGATGACTTTCAAAATGGTTTTCTTCATAGTGGCTATATTAATAATCAGATCTGATCCAGATTCAACACTGATAGATATGATAATTCTCTATGATTCTGCGTTTTTAGTTTTCTCGTTTCTTAAAAATTGTGAATGCTGCAGATTTTCGTCCTTTGTGGGAGTGGAAGAGGGCGTGGCTAAATTTTGAACACTCAGCACAGTTGTGCTGAATTGATATCACAGGAGTTCTCATTTCGACGAAAATACAAAGCAGACATGGTCGCGTGTGATAGAGAGCGATGGGGATAGAAAGATAGAGCGGATTTAGGCGACTAAATATTGAGCTGCGAAACCCGATAGAATCATTTACATTTAAAATTTTTCCTCCACATGCTCCATTATATTTCTGGATGTTATACAAATTTTCCAATCCGGCAAAAATTCGGTTTGTCAGATTTTTAAACGGCCCATTAGAAAACAGAAAACATAACATAACCCGTTATGAATGTGCAATGACATTACCTAAATTTTCAGAGAAGAGAGAGATAGCATAATAGTCAAAACCCAAAATTAGTGTTGGAAGTCGTCTCGAAGCACATCTCACTACATATAGTACCGCAACTTAATATTCGTATGAATCATAGAAAAGAAATATGATGTATTGATGTATTAGCTCATTTTATTGAAAAATGTTCAAAAAAGCTTTATTTAATTTTAAAAGTTAGAAGTAAGTGTTACTTTTTATTTATTTTTATTTTAGAAGTTTCAAGTAAGAGGTATTTTTATTTTTATTGAAAAATCAAAAATAGATGTTACTTCTGATATTTTTGAAAAAAACTCTTATTACTTAGTTTTTCAATATCAATTAAAAATACTCTATTATTTTATAGTTTTTCATTAAATATTGAGAATTACTTGGTAGATTGCGGATTTTATTTTAAAACTTTGCGTCCTGCCGGCATTATCCACTGTAACAAACTCACAAATCGACCACTGCAAAACTTCATGATTTAATCTAAAAAAAAAAAAAATTTTAGCTGCGACTTTTTAAATTCCAATGTGTTACAGCTGCAGATTAACCAAATTGTTATAAAATATTTTAAATAAATGGATTTTTCATTCTCTTTTTACACATTTTTTCCAGACCTTACTGAACTAATATTGTCGGACAACAAGCTTCTCGTGGAAATCGATGAGCTCGCCCTAGCGAAAAACCTTACTGATGGGCAATACATGAACTCTCCGCATTTGGAAAAAGTAATTTAAAAATATCCAATTATTATATACATTTTATCTAATTTTCCACTACAATGAAAACAGGTTTACTTGAATAATTGCAACCTGACAACAATACCAAAGTCTTTACTTGTAAGTTGGATTAAACTTGGAGTGCTTGATCTTCGATTTAATCCATGGGACTGCGAAAAGTCGAATGATTATTTAATCAACATCCTTCTGCCACAAATAAACAGAACCAACCCACTTCTAGCAAAAAATGTACTGTGTGATTCACCCCCTGTATTAAGAAACGTGGATGTTTTAAAGGTAGCGACGGATCATTTAATTGACAGTAAAAAAAATAGTAGTATATTTTGGATTGGACTGCTGATTTTTATACTTACTGCCTTACCGATTACACTAGTAATTATTGTATTATATAGACGTGGCTGCTTTTCTTTAAATAGAAATGACAGTGCTGCCAGTCGTGCTCTATATAATAGAACAAAGTTCAATGACGATTTCCAAATTTAACCAAGTTGAAATATATACTTATATTTATCATACCAAACAAAGAAAATAAAAATATTCTCTTGTATACAAAATACTACCCTTTTAATTTTATTTTTTATTATGGATGTCGGGTCTCGTAGCCCAATAGTAGCAAGTATTTGCTTGAGTCATAGCTAGAGCTACTTTATACCCGGCTCTCAGTAAGTAAGTTCTACATATGTACATATATGAGCTTACGATTTATGCAATATATTTTATGTTCGCAAAAGGGACGTATACATTTTGGATAAAAAGGGAAAATTTAAAAATATTATGTCGAAGGGGAGATTTATATATATTAGATTATTATCCGTTTCCATTTTAGTTTTCATACGATTTTAACATCTGTTTCCAGAATTTTCCATGTAAACCTAATTAAATAAGACGTGGAAGCACATGCGAGACGGAGATGGAATGCGTAAGCGCTTGGCAAGCGTTGCGTAGCGACTGAAATTGCATTACTTCCTGGCTATAATAATGATCCGACCTGATCCAGATTCGACAATCTACTAGAGGGTCATTTTCCATGATTCGGCTTTTTTAGTTTTCGTGAATATTAAAAATTGTGGATTCCACAGACATTCATCCTTTGTGTGGGCGGAAGGCGGCGAAGCGAAATTTTGAAATACACTTGTAGTAGTGTGAGACTGGAAACAAAAATTGGTTGCTCTTTATAGTCTCTGAGATCTAGAAGTTAATGAAGACAGAGAGACGGACGGATGGACAGACAGACATGGCTATATCGACTCGACAATTGATGCTGATCAAGAATATGTGTATATACTTTACGGGGTGGTAAACGCTTCCTTCTGGGCGTTACACACATCCCCACAAATCACCACACCACACTTTCACCACCAATCTAATATGCGCCTATACTCTTCGAGTACCGGGTCGGGTATAAAAACTTTACTTGAAGGTGTATGTGCATTTTCGCTCTTTCACCATTTTGAATTGCCAAAACTTAACTGTCAAAAACTCTCGTTCTATAAGACAATTCAATCTGACCTCTAACCTACGATGGAAAATCGGGATAAATTCTCCAAAAGCTAAAAATAAAGTTGTCAATACAGTAAGACATGTCTGGAAGTGCCGACAATTTGTGGATGGCCATCCGAAACTCTGCCCCTGCTGAAGATTTTCTGGAGGCTCGAAATTAAAGCTTTTGGGCCTGTTTTATTCTTCATCCCACAAAAAAAATGGTCCTTCGAACAAGAACAAGAACAACGATTTCGTTGACGTCACAACCTCTTGAGAGCAAATGTTCCATCTTTATCTTCCCGTTCACTTTCAGCCGCCAAAAAAAAACAAATTTTTTCTGTTCTAGTCACTTATTAGAATGCTGGAATTCTAACCTACTGGCCATGTCATGACATGACTTTGTTGACGGCTTGCTTGACCTGTCCTTGTCTCAAGTCAACCATGTTTAACATTTCCTGGATCGATTTCTTAATCTTTGCTTTGTCCTGGATCTGTCTATAGTTTTTCTAGTCCGAACCCTTCCGCTCACTATACCTGAAGACTCCTACCATCCTACTTTTGATGTGTCCGTCTATATCGGACCTGTAACTGTATTTGATCGGTCGAGTAGGCTATATGAACATGTCCCCTGCCTTTGTAAAACCGAAGCTTAAAAACCTCATTCGTGATTTTGATTGGCCCGCTATTTACTCGTGTACTGACTAAATAAAAAGTACAATCATTATCTACAATGACACACTTTTTGATAGCCCGCTTTTTTCTCCAATTAGATGTAGGAAGCCCATTGATTTATCAAAGATTTGTTTAGTGTATAAAACTTAAAATCAAGACTTTATAAACAATTTGTTGAGCTACTAAGCTTCTTCAGCAGCGTATTTTCAAGAAATTTAATTAAAACACAATTGATTTATTTCGCAGTACCAACGAAACGACGTTTGCTCACGAAGACGATCAATTCTTAAGTAAGCTGCTCCGAAGATGTGCCTTCTTAACGACGATTAGCTTAGTCACCCTTCCCAATGGCCACTTGAGGGGACTCAGGTTCTCGTTCTTCACGAGCCCGACATCACCGACGCTGCGACTAGGTTGCCAAGTTCTCCACTTAGCTCTATCCTGAAGAAGTGTGAGGGACCAAAACATCTGCTGCAGAAAGTTGAACTGATTGAACAAGACGATTGAAAATCAGTCCGGTTACATCTGGCTCTACAAACATATGGATCGGCGCCATACTCAAGAAATGCGTAGGTGTTAGCACTGAAATGGGAAGTAATGGTCATGAGTTGACTATAGCAGTTATATGGCACACGAAGGTTCTCAGGTCATCGAAGCAAAGCTCGAAACTGGAGGCGGAACGTTGGTTGTCTTCACCGCTGCCTCCCAGAGTCCACTAAAGTGGGGAGAGCGAGGGGGAGTGAAGCGCCAGTCGATGTGATCTGCGACACAAAATTCCTGTACTGTATTCTGGTGCTTTTCGGAGAGGAACAGCTTCTTCAGCTCCGCCAACTCGTTCTTAGCTTCCACGAAGTTAGTTGCGTTATCAGGCCATCGAGAGGGAACGATGACTTTCGAAATGGTTTTCTTCATTGTGGCTATATTAATAATCAGAACTGATCCAGATTCAACACTCTGATAGATGTGATCATTCTCTATGATTATACCCCTATAAAATACCCCTATACTCTTCGAGTACCGGGTATAAAAATAATAATATGTAGCATTTGATGGTCTGGTCCGCAACTCACTCTTGTAAAAGAACGGACCACAAAAATCCACGCCTGTAGCAGCAAAAGCATAAGTTGCATTCACAAGATCTTGTGGCAGGTTAGCAATGATACGCTAAAGTAAACGCGGCTTGCCCTTAAAACATCTTGTGAAACGATTTACGACATTTTTCATAGTCCTGCGCCCTTCAATTGCTTAATAATCCATGCTCATCCAGAAATGTCGCGAGCGACGAAATAGAGCTCGACTGCTGCCTACTCGCCTGCTCTCTATCCTGCAAAGCCTTGTAGTCAGTCCATAAGTGCGTTCTCTGTATTGAACGAATGAATAATCGTGTGCCACCAACGCTGTCATCCACTGTTAATCCCAATGACTTTTTGCGCATCAAAAATTTGAAGACGTTTGCAAACGTAAGCTGAAGCTTTCCGAAGCTTTCCACCTTTGAACTGGGACACAATGCGAAGCCAGGAAATCTAAAACGCTGAGGGGTAGACAAATTCTCGCAGGAAGTGGTCCAAGCTGATGAAAGAGACTCTGGTAGTCTTTCATCCCATTGGAGCCGCTCCTTCCACACCAGCTGGAGGAAAAATCTTTGCCTTTTAAATGACAGGTCCAATCAGTCCAAGGGGATAGTTAACAACATAGAGCGCTTTGTCAGCTTTGAAGACAACTGTACCACGGAAAAGAGAAATTCATCGGAGGCGGCCCCCAAACCAATCCAAGGGTTTTTGTAAAGTTGGTGCCATCGTCGAAACTCAGCAGCTTTTTTTTCCTTGTTAGGAAAGCACGGCATGAACGTTGGAGCACCATTTCCGAATTGGGAAGTTTCCCAGAGCCAACAACGGGAATGTTCTTCTTCAGTCATTAAATCGCCGACATAAAAATTGAAAGCTAACACTTCTGAGCCAATAGAAAATGACGATTTTTGGCCAATTGGAGCATCGCATGAATTGCAAGATAGGAAGCCGGCTTAGTACCACATTTTACCGTGTCGAGCTTAAACGTGTTCCTCACGATCGATATTCTTCTGCTTGACCGTCACCGAAATTCCAGCGGAACTTTCTATCTAACAGAAACGCCCCAGCAGCATTTCCACTTGATCGTCGGATTAGCACCGAGACCCCAAAAATGCTGTCTTACGAGTTTGCCAAGTTCGCTCTGGATCCTAGCCGTTCCCGGATAGGTGCATTGATGTTCCGCAAACAAAATATGGCAAGTTTCCAAGCCAGTTGCCAATTGGATTTGGCCAGTGCACAGCAGGTCAATACGCTGCGGTGTGAAGAACTGCGAATCCGCCAGTGGGATGTTCTGCGGAATTTTCTAGTTGGAAACGTCCACTGAAAAGCTGGGCCGCAGTCAGGGGATTGCGAATGCTAATTGACGCACACTGTGTAACGCTCTGATGCTAAACTAGAGCCCCCAAGAACCGATACTGCGGCCGATGACATGGTCTTTTTTAGTCTCAGTTGCTCAGCGAGGCTAGATGTTATGAGGTGCATTTGTGACCCGGAATCTAAGATCCTTCAACAAAACCACTGCAGTAGCACTGCAGAGTACGACATTGTCGGGTCAAGCAGCCTAACTAAATTATAGCAAGTCTAACATAAATCAACATCTCGATCTATTGCAATTTCCACTATGTAAAGTCATTTGTTACCGCAATGCCTACGCACGGCAGCGGCTTTCTTCGCTTATTTATACATACATAAACATTCTTTGTACTCGGCTTAGCAGCAGCCCGAACTGCTCTAGCTCTCCTATTCGCGCTCTCTCCCGCTAGTCAAACGTTGCCTCATAGGGCACGGCAAGTACGCCGTCAGCCCTTGCATTTCAGTCTTGAGCGCATACTCAAAAGCTAAAGATCATCAATCATCGTAAATCGCACCGATCGGTCACCCACATACATATATGTACATACGCAGTACGTCGGTCTACATATCGTCTGGAGCTGATCATATCGAATCATACTGTATTCGCTACATCGATCCTTAATCGGTCTTTCAAACATAATTCGCCTAAATATACATACATATGTACATACGCTTTCGTCGGTCTACATATCTCCCAATAAACTGTACCTATTATTAATCTAACCGCTCGACCCTTTATTCAAACAACATATCGCAACAGCTAGTGAAAAAGCTCATTAGCTTAACAGACATCATTGCAAGAATTCTGAGCTATCAGAGCGGTGTCTGAAGCCTGTGAATGGTCTTCAGGGTGCGGTGACGACGAGACAGCGGACTCCGATTGCGAGCGGCTGTCATTGAAATGCGATAACGTGATGTGATGTGCAAGTGCGAATTTCATGGCCGGGCTTCGGGGAATTCATGCAAAGACTTAGTTTCTTCAACTCTATTAGGTGCAGTGAAGGCGAGAGATTTGAAAACAAGGTGCCAGTAAACACTATGGCCAGTAGTATTGCAAAATACACAGTCAAGAGCAACCGAATCAGTCTCTACGAACGAACTAATACAGTTGTTAAATGTTTTTTTATTTTTTCCCACCTGAACGCCGGGCGCTCCTTATTCTCCAACTTCTGACCTCTTTGCTTAAAAAACTCGGTGAATTGCTCGGCTGTGGTTATACTATCCAGTGACGAAGTGTCCTCCCACTTGGCTTGTGTGGCACTGTCTACTCTCTGCAGCAGGCTGTGTATTATAATACAGTCAGCAATCTGTTCTTTTGTCCCAATACTTTTTAAGGCTCGCAGAGTGCCAATTGCGCTATCTGTCAAGAACCAGAGTTGAGACACAGACGACTCCTCAACGCGCTGCACCGTTTATTATTAAATCGTCTCTTCAGCAAACCTTAAACGATGGGATAGTTGGCGTGGCTAAACTCTAACGACGAGATCGTGTCTAGGGCCGTTCATTTTAGGCAGGATCCACATTCGTCAAGTCAGGCTCCTTGTTGATTATCTAGGAAAACATGCTCCGAAAGGTTTGCATTGAGAGACACGGGGGAATTGAGAGCGTTAGGGGTGCCATCAGAAGCCATTTCGTGTGTTTGATAGGGCAAACGCAGAGGAATAGAGAGTGAATAATCTCAAACAGTTTGACAGGCCCTTCACAATCGATCGCAGCGTTCGAACACACTGGCACAGACCAGCAGCTAGAGTTTACAATTTGTCAAAAACCAACAATGTCATACACCCTGGGTGCACCGAAAACGAAACGAAACAACAGCAAGCAGAAGGTAAAGCGGATAACTTGAGAATCGTTACTGTTAGTACACAACCACCGAACCGAACAACCGTGGTTTTTTTGCAAATTAGGGAACGATATAATTCGATATCTGTGTATATATGGATGTAATTGTTTATCACGTCGGAGTCACCAAAATGTTGAATTACTGAGCTTCTTCAGTCGCGTGTTTTCAAGAAATTTAATTACAACACAGTTCGATGTTTATGTTCGATTTATTTTCTTGTACTTTGTAACGCGAGAGATGCAACAATAAAACACCGGTCACATGGCCAACGAAACAAAATTAAATAACGAAACGACGTTTGCTCCCCAAAACGATAAATTCTTAAGTAAAGGCCTGTATCCATCACCGCGAAATTTTACTGACAGGAATCTGCTCTTTATTTCGGTTGTGTGGAACTCAACTAATGTAGTGTGACCAAGAACCTAACAAGTGATTTGCCACTCTCATGAATCAGCAGTGTTTTGTAAACAGCGCCGCCAATTTTGAAAATGAAACTAAAATTAAAAAAAGGAAGAAAAGTAATTCTGACGATGAAGTGATTGTGTTGGTAGCGGCACATATTGTTGTAAGAAGAAGTACATCACAGTCGGAGGCGCCAAAATGTAAAAATTATCAAAATGCCTATTTTCCGTGATCCGCCAAAAACATGGTTTTGCCTCAACTTCTTTTATTAAAGCAATCTTCTCCTCATTTTAAAAATTTGCATATCTCTTTTTGGTTTTGCGCACAGATTTTGTCTCCACCTCTTACTTGTTTATTGTTTATTTTGTTTAAAGTTTAACAATATACAGTCAAACTGTAAAGATAAAATTACATATCAACTTATTAAACGAAGGGCTAATGCAAATACTGGTGGGGCTGATTATCGGCTCAGTAGCCGAAAAGGTCCCACCAACAGCCAAATTTAGGTTAGAGAAAAGCCGGTAGCCGAACAATTCCCAATTACAGCTATTTAAATTAAATTAAGTTATTGATTGAGATAATTTTGACCAGAGCTGCAAACCGGTCCGGAACCGAACCCCGTGGAACCGGTTCTCTGCGGGTTCTTTGCTATGTCGAACCGAACCCTGAACCGAACCCAAGAAATGTCTCGGAACCGCGAACCGAACCGGTTCCGTTTTTATTTAAGGGTTCGGTCCAAGAAAATATAAATATGAAATATGTACCCGATCGTCATGTATGGCTCATGATATGAAAAATTGGCAGGGTGGGTGTTAGCAAAGACAATATAAACACTGTGTGTTTATATGCTAACGTTCCCGTTGGCCGACATGCCACTAACTTAAAAAAACACTGTGTGTTTATATTGTCTTTGGTGGGAGTGAGTGTTGGTGGGACACTTGGGCGAAGAAAAAGTACACGTATGAACATACATGCATACATAATGAACGTATATTTATGCACAATTTTTGTTCAATATGTATACTTTGACAACGCAATGTGTCTTCTTTGTATTCCCGTTAGCATACGATCCCATCATATACACACAATGCATACGTATTTATATGTATATATGTATGTATGCATGTATGAGTCGCAATGAAGCGATGTTGTCTCGTCTCCCTTTTGAGTTATATTCCGTCTGCTTTTAACGGACAGCTTCTTATTTTATCTATCCTCAGTCACAAGAAAAGCGTGTGACAGTGGGACAGCTTATAAATTCTATATCATTTTTTAATAATACTTAGTTCATAGCCATTTTGATTTATTTCACTATAGCAACCAATAACTAAATAAAATATTCCATATCCTGATTCAATTACAAATTACTAACATTTTTTTTGTGTTTTTGGATGCAACCGCCCACTGTGCACATCATTGTGTTTTTTTTTAGGGTTGCCAAAAATCGTGAAATTTACTTGTTTTGTGTATCATTTGTATGGCTCAAATTTATGTAAGAAAAACGTCATATGGTGGCAACTCTTCGAATGGCGCCAGTGCCGTTGTAACGGGATCTGCAATCTGGTTTGCATTATTTTTGGCATTAGAGAAGTGAAGGTTGTTTGACAATGAGTTCCATACGAGATTTTTTCGATTATAATGATCAGACTAAAGTAAGCCAGTGTGAAAACTGTAGTATAAAATTAGTTGGCCGACATGCCACTAACTTAAAAAAACACGTTGAACGCAAGCACTCTGATGTTTACAAGCAGCTTACCGAAAGTGAAAAAATGAACAAAAAACAGCAACAGCCACCGATCAGGAAATTTTTTGAAGATTCCAACTTAAAAGTGAAGTTATCTAAAGATGAGATAACAAATGCATGTGTTGAGCTGGTCACCAAAAATGGGCGCCCACTAAAAATACTGGAAGATTCTGGGTTTAAAAAAATTTTAGATCCAATATGCAAGGCATTTCCAAAGCCTTTAACAATAAATCGGCAAAATATTCAAAGCCTCGTTCAATCTAAAGCAAAATCTATTCGAGAGAATATTAAAGAAATTTTATCCAATCGGTAAGTGAGTTTTAAATTAACCAAAATTTGTTTATGTGCATGTGAAAAGACAATATAAATACTAAGATGTGTAACACTCATACAATTCTGTTTTGTATGTAGTGAGAGACAAAATACGCGCTGTCTCGCTCGCACGAACTCAAGTGCTCTTGCGGATTTAAACATAGAATGAGCTTGCGTACAAGTGTGCGTACGCACAGAACTGCAAATACTAGAGCTCGCAAATAACTGTTGACACTTTTTCGTTGTCTGCAAATAAGTGTCTTTCACTCACACAATAAAAAAGACTCAGACAGAAACTGTCTTTGTCGCGCTCTGAGCGAGACAGTTTTTTCTGTTTTCGGTTCGCTCAAGTCACTCACTGATCGTTTGGTTGAGTTAAATGAAGCAAATTGTCTTTTGCGTATGTATGGGTAAACACACGCGATTGTTGCGTTCTCATTTACATTTATATGCATGTACGTATGTATGTATTTACATGCACACGAAGGCAAAGAACATTTCTGTTGAGTTTTTTAGTCAAATTGTCTTTTGCTGAGAGTCTTTGTGTGAGCGAAAATCGTATTACTCTTTAAGTGACACTCATTTGAGAGCGTCACACGAATGAGTCAATGCAAAGCGTTTGACCAAAACCGTTTCAAAGCAAAACAAAGAGAGCCGCTCAGAGCGAGATCGTGTCTGCAAAATCTTTTCGGTTATGTTACGAAACTGAGCACATAAGAAAAAACGATCAACGATCAAACGATTGCGAGCTCTGGCAAATACACATGTGTGTGTATGTGTCCTCTACCTCACGCACAGACCGTTTGTCACTAGAACGCTCTCTGTCTCTCTCGTATCAGTGAAGATTGCGCGGAACTCCACGCCGATAAAATCGAGCTGAAAATGTTGTATGGAGTGACACATCTTAGGGCTTATATTAACTTTGGTATATGTACATATGTGCTATGTGTACATATGTTGTATAGCACATGCAACTAAAGTATTGTTGTTTAATTATTAAAATTTTCCTAAATTTTTTTTTGATTGGTGTCGGTTAAAGTCGACTGCGTAAGCCGTTTGGAACGTTCTATTGTCGGCATCAATTGTCAACTATTTTATGGAGGAGAACTTCAAATTTATACGCTTGCTATGAAGGAGGTTCACGTGCAGCAGACCAGCTCGAACCTGACGAACATAATTAAGGAGGTCCTTGACAGCTATAATTTATCGCTCCAGCAAATTTACACGATCACTATCGATAATGGAGCAAATATGGTTAGGGCCAGCGAGCTTCTGGATGAACAATGTAGGGCGGATTTGGACAACGACGATTCTAACGGCGACGCAGCTTGTGAGTGTATACCGGAAGGTAAAAATATTTTGGATAACGTTGATGAGATAGATGAGGGAATAATAACTGTTCGGTGTGCTGCGCACACTTTAAACCTTGTCGTCAACGATTTTTTTAAAGAAGTCAAGGTTGACATTTCGCGAATAAGATATGTTTGTAAAAAATTGCGCACGGCTACAATAATTAATCTTTTACGCCTGGAAAATTTAAAAAAACCATTTTTAGACTGCGCCACTCGATGGAATTCCACGTTTCAAATGTGCGAGCGATTACTAACTCTAAAAGAGTTCTGTGTAAAGAGTAATTTAAAAGAATTGCAATTAAAATCATCTGAATGGAAGACCGTGGAAAATATTTGCAGTTTACTGCTACCAATTTATAAAACTTCATTGAAATTGCAAAATGCTAAGTTGTTGTCAAGTGACTTTTTTTATGCATGGTTCTCCTGCAAATCTAATCTAAAAAAGACTACTGCACAACAATAATCAATTCTGGCTAAATGTCTTGAAAAGAGGTCAGCAATTTTAAATGTAATTCCCATTATAACTGCAGTATATTTAGACCCCCGCTATCAAGCGCTACTTAGTTGTGAGGAAAAAAAGGCTGCAAGACAACATATAAGCCAGTTAAACAGCCGATTGCAATCTTTTGACGAAAGTCTTAACGTTTCAGCAGTAAATGATTCTACTTCAGATTGTGAGGAGGAGACTTTTATGAAAAGCATTGTGGGAAACCAAGCCACAACGAAAAAATTCATTTCTACCTTCAATAAATCTTTAGAAGAAATTCCTCGAATGCATCCCCATGCAGACGTTTTAAAGTTTTGGGAAAATTACAGCCAAACTGCCTCCCTCAAATTTGTGTTGTCGGACAAAAGGGCATCAATTGATGAAAACCTCTTGGAGGATATTATGCTAATAAACTTAAACTGAATATGATTTATAAATGATTTATATGTATAAAAAATGGTTTGAACTATGGTAAATTTAAATAGCTTTAAAATGCAACGAATGCAGTAAAATAAAATGATTTATTATTATTTGTTTTTTTTTTGTTATTAATACCTTTGAAATGCAACCAATGCAGTAAAATAAAATGATTCTATTGTATAAAACATGGATGCTCTTTATTTTTTCATTTATTTTACTCTACGAACCCGGGTTTGGAACCGAACCCGAGGTTCAAAAATATTCAAAACCCGGTTATGGAACCTCTGCGAATTTTCAACATAGGGTTCGGAACCCGAACCGAACCCTGGCCGTTTTTTCAGGGGTTTGCAGCTCTGATTTTGACCATATTAGAACTAGTATCAAAGGAAAACAGATGGAAAAATTGGTTATAGTTACGGCAAAGGCTACGGAAAGATTCATAATCCGAGTAGTTAGAAAGACAGAGTTGGTGATGAAGAGGAAAGTAATGCCAAGTCGGGAGGAAAGGAGCAGCAATACTAATAAGGCTGATGAGAGTAGTCGATTCGACCTCACCAGAGAGAAGCTTATGGAGGAATATAACTCTACGGGATTCTACGGGATTTAGGAGAGTGGAGGTTAATTAAGCGCAACCTACTTTCATAAGAACGGAGATGGATCGAAGGTTCCCAATTGAGTCCGCCGAGAGCAAAGATGAGGAACTGTTTTTGTACTGATTCGAGCATATCCTGAAATTTTTGGTAGTGAGGAGACCAAACACAAGAACCATATTCCAAGATAGGCCGAACCAGGGAAACATACAGAAGTTTTGTAGTATACGGGTCTATAAATTCCTTAGACCATCTTTTGACAAACCCAAGAACTCCTTTGGCTTTGTTAGAGATAGTAGAGATATGAGAGTTGAAACATAGATTAAGTACAAAGGTAATGCCCAAGTCGTTAACTTTCAAGAGGCGTTGTAGGATAATTTTATTGATAGAGTAATCGAAAAGGTATGGCTTATTGCGGTGAAAAGTCATAATATTGCATTTAGAAATGTTAAGAGGTAGGTAGTTGATTAAGCACCAGTTGTTAAGAGCATCAAGATCTGATTGTAAAGATAGTGGGGACAAGGGGTCACTGTAGGAAAAACACAGCTTAACGTCATCAGCATACATTAGGACACGGGAATGAGATAACATTTGAGGAAGATCGTTAATAAATAGGTTAAATAGCAAGGGACCCAGATGGCTACTTTGAGGGACCCCCGATGTACTTCAGTAATAATAGGCACATATATTTTCCTGGTCTGCATGTCAGCTGTTCTCTCAGTCCACATTCGTGTCGGAAAATTCCTGGCCCAGTTTTTTGTATATGAAGTTTGGCAGTAATTTTTAGTTTCCGCGGTGCTGGAGACCCATCTTAAGCTGCTCCGAAGATGTGCATCCCCCGCAGCTCTTGTTGGACGACGAATGACGAAGAAAGTGCGATGCTGGGATAGAGAGCGCAGGGCAACAGTAAGTAACAATGATTAAGAGAGATGCGTTTTTAAGCTGCCATGGGACAGCGCTAAGACGAACACAATTAAAAGCATCCTTCCCCTTTCTCTCGCTGTGCAATAGCCAGGTCAAGCTTTCTTATAAACCAAGCGAGCTGTTCTAAATGTGACAGCAATTCAATCGGCAATTCAGGTGGTGCTCCAATGGTCCACATTGGATGCCTATTACCATTAATATGCAAGTTAAAAAGTTAAAAAAAATGCGTGCTACGACGAATGCTCCGTCCGGAATGCTTTATCCCGCCTCAGGTGCTATGGAGGAGGGGCCACCCTCGTTTCCTTGGTCATTAGAGGAGAACGAATTAAGTGACATTCTGAGTGGCATATATTTGTCTTTACGTTTTACCTCACATGCCGTTCTGACTACAAAACGTAGTAAAAAAATTCCTTTTTTCTTTCTGTCGGGTTTCCCAGCCCGATATTTAGTCGACATAAGTAAAATCATAGTCAGTGGTGCAGCAGTAAAATTAAATGACTATTATTGTTTGTTATTTGTACTGCCCACTGTATCACATTGTACATCGACATAAGCTCCCGCACGGCAGCAGCCTATCCAGCCGTACTCTCTCGTATTCTTCAATACTTTCACCTTCGTCGCTCTCTTGATCTCTCTCTCTCTCGGATTATCGCTCTCTCGGATCATCGCTCGCTTGCTTACATGAGAGCTTGGGCAATTCGGCCCGCCTGACCTTAAACCAGCTTCAATCTATCACTCATATAGTCGGAATCTATCACTTATATTGTACGGAGCTAATCTTCGTAGCCATCACTATCATCGTTATCGCATCGATCTTTCACCCACATACATATATGTACATATGCATTATGTCGGTCTACATATAGTCTGGAGCTGATCGTATCGCATCATATCTTGTTCTTTGCATCGGTTTTAAGTCGGTCTTTACGCACCTCGCTTAAACATCCATATGTACATACGCATTCGTCGGTCTACATACCTATATACCAATAAACTATAACTACAATTAATTTAGCCACTCGAATCTTCATTTAACTGAATCGCAACAGCTGGTGAAAAAGCTCATTAGCTTAACACTTTCTATATTTCTTCAATAGCGAATATTCATTAGGGGCAATTAGCGATCTCAACCTAGTGACAACATGAATACCATCTGTAAAGGCCATCTTGCCCAATATCAATCACCCTTACATCCGCATGTGCACAGCCGAAAGCGTTTTCTCGACGAGATCCGGAGCTTTTCAAAAGGGAAAAAAAAATATTTGTCAAAAGGAAATAAGGAGAAGTGGAATCTACCATAAATTTCGCCAGTGCATCAACACTCACTCATCTTTAGAGACAAATGTCGGTCACTTTGTGCCCTTTTTTCAACCGAATTGCGTCGAATTGTGTCAGCAACACGGGGAACAAAGAATAAGAAAGACTATTCGAAATAAATTTATGCTAACACGAAAAAAACAACACATTACCCTCTTCCTTTTTTTAAATTTTCTTTTAGACGGTAAGCATTCTAGTGTCCTCCAGTTGCCGTCGCGATGAAACACCAAGAAAAAATTAATTCTCCCGTTTCACTGTAACTCCCGCCCGCTCATCGTTATGAGCTTATGCGCAAAAACTGTTTCAAGCTGGGACTTCGCACTCAGCACCCAAAACAAAATATCCCGTATTTCGATTCACTAATTTCCACTCAAACGGCCAATATCGAATAATTCGCCTGCTACTACACAAAAAAAAAGGAAAGTTGGGGAAGGGGGAACTTTGTGAGTCGCGGCCTTTGCCGCTACTTTATACCCGGTGCTCAATCAGAATATGTTGGCAAAAAGGAATTATTAAATTTTTGACAAAAAAAATTTAAAAAAAAATATAGTCAAACCATTCTGCAAATTTGTATATATGTATTAAATGTTTTTCTGTTTCCATTTTGGTTTGCATATGTCATCTACATCTGTCTTCTGTACATTTGACATCTACATATTCGTCTTTATATATATACGGTTCGTTGAAGTGTGTGCGAGAAAGAGAGAGGGAATGAATAAGCGCTTGAAAGGCGTTGCGTAGCCACTAAAATTTATATTGTAACTTTTAAAATAATATGAGTAACTAAAATACGTACATTTTTCTTCTTTATAAAATTTAATTACACTGCTCAAACAAAATTCAACTTTTTATTTCCTCTGACGCCCAAAATGACTTTTTCTGTGATATTTTTAGATTTAACATTTTTCATGGAACTATTTTTTTTTTTAATGGTTAAGTTTGTTTTCTTCGCATAACTTAAGTTTCCTATAATTGGTTGTCAGTTTTGAAAAGCTGTCTAATGCAACTATAAATCCGATCCAGACACTTTGTAGTTGCAGCTTAACGGCTGGAAGATATTAAACTTTTAATTTCAAATAGCATTTTTTTTTTTTTTTTTTCCCGAAATTTTGACTTTGAAAAGATAAGATAGATACATCAATTAGGCGTCAATAAAGATATTGTTTGTAAGAATCGATGGATAAACGGCCAAGTTGCAATAGTTTGACCAAAACTACTCAAAACCTGAAAAATACCGTACGAAACGTTGCTGGTCCAACTTCTAAGATGGGATTGCAGGAAATCAAAAGGACTTTAAATTTTGGTTTTACCGAAATAGCTGAAATTGGTCAGCTATGGCCGGCACGAATGTCTTCCGGCTCCTGGCAAGTGGGGTGGTGTTTGGAGTTGCTATAGCTGATATCTTAATCCTTAATCATATGAAAAAATTTCAGTTTCTTTTATTAACGCTAGATTAAACACATTACGACTGATAATCTGCTCCACATTAACATTAAAACCTTCAAACCGACTAGATAAGAGAGGCATACCCGACTATCTTCGTTGTTTTACAATTTCACATCTTCTCGTGCATTATACCCGGTACTCGAAGAGTATAAGGGTATATTAGATTTGTGGTGATAGTGGATGTGTGTAACGCCTAGAAGGAAATATTTTCGGCCCCATAAAGTATAGGTATATATTTTTGATCAGCATCAAAAGCCGTGTCGATATAGCCATGTCAGTCTGACCGTCCGCCCGTTCATTTCCATTATCGCCTTGATCTCAGAGACTATAAAAGCTAGAGCAACCAAATTTTGTATCCAGTCTCCTGCGTTACCACACTACTACAGGTGTATTTCAAAATTTCGCCCGCCCTTTCCGCCCACCCAAAGGGCGAATATCTGTGGCATGCACAATTTGGGTAGTACGAGAAAACTACAAACGGAGAATCATAGATGATGATTCTGGATAAGAATGAATGCCACAATGAAGCAAACCATTTCGAAAGCTCTCTCTCACACGCGACCCTGTCTGCTTTGCCCATTCGTCCAGATGAGCGCCTAGATCTCAGAGACTATAAGAGCTAGAGCAACCAAACTTTATATCCAAGCTCCTCTGATATTTCATTTCACAATTTTGTGACGCCTTTTTTCGTCCCCACAAAGGACGATAATCTGTGGAATCAACAATTTGTAAGATACGAGAAAACCAAAAACGCAGAATCATAGAAAATTACCGTATCTACTAGATTGCCGAATCTGGATCACATGGGATCAATATTATGGGGTGGGTGTACATACAATTATGTTGACGAAATGATACTCGATCAAATAATTGTACACACGCCATTCGAAGCAAAACGCACAGCCGCATTGCAAAAGCTTCAACCGTCCCTCACAGACGTGCTCTCAAAAGAGAGCGAGAAGAGAACACTGGACATGAACGCTGTACACACACATAAGAAACATCAACAGAAACGCATTAGTATGGAAGCAAAAGGATGCAAGAACTCTCTTAAATCTTGCTCCGGTTGTGGAAATACACATGCTCGTGAAAACTGTAAATTGCGTGATGCTATTTGCCATAAATGTGGTCGAAATAGCTATCGATTGCATGTCAAATCAGTGCAAAGATAAGAGAGTGATAATAACAAATACCAGCATAAAGAGAAACACGCAGAATCAATTCAAACACTTCGCACCGTCTCAAGCCTAGTGAAGTTCGAGGGAAATAAAAATGTAATCAACCTGGAAATCTTCAACGAAATTATTCCTTTTCAAATGGATTCTGGCGCAACGGCTTCTATTATCAATAGTAAAACATACAAGGCCAACAACAAATCCCCGTGCTGGGTGAACTGCACACTGTGGCAAAGTGTGGCAATAAATCGGCAAATGTTGTCATAATCGTGGCAAATGTAGAAAACTCAAACAATCTGTTCGGAATGGATTTGTTCAAGACATTCAATTTCGAAATTCAACAAATTTCAAATGTGAGTGAAGCGCAGGGTTCTCAATTGACTGATCTTTGTAACAAGTACAAGAGAGTATTTAAACCAGCTATTGGTACAATAAAAAACTTTAAGGCAAGTATCTACTTAAACAAAATTTTGTGCCAAAATTCTACAAAAGCAGACAAATTCCATTTTCTCAAATGGAACAGTTAAAGGAGGAATTAAAGCGTCTCACAGATGCCGGTATTTTGAAAGCAGTCAAATTCAGCAACTGGGCATCGCTCATAGTACTAGCACCCAAGCCAGGTGGAGCACTACGGATCTGTGGGGACTTTAAACAAGGTGTCAATTCCCAACTGGACATCGAACAATATCCGCTGCCAACACGTGAGTCTTTATTACATACAATCCGTCACGGCACTCATTTCTCCAAAATCGATCTGAAAGACGCATATCTACAAATGTAGTTAGATGGTGCAGCAAAAGAAATTATGGTCGTCAACACGCCGTTGGGCCTCTTCCAGTACCAACGTTTACCATATGGAATAGCGAGCGCCCCAGCTATATTCCAACGTCATTTGGAACAACTTCTCAGTGGCATAGAAGGTTGTGGAAATTATCTGGATGACATCATTATTTCAGCTCCAACAGTTGAACAACACCTTGCTCGCCTCGATCAAGTTCTATGCATTCTAAAAGAGAATACAGCAAATGTAAGAGGGTGAAGTGCTTCTTCTTGAGACACGAAATTGAATATCTCGGCAGAAGAGTAAGCATCAAGGGCATCCTCCTGGATACCATGGGTCTAGAGGCTGTCAAACAATTGAAACCTCCCACTAATCTACAGCAACTGAATGCTTTCATGGGAAAAGTCAACTACTACTGCAATTTCATCACTTACTTTTCTCAGGTAGCGTCTCCGCTCAATTAGCTTCGGAGGAAAAGCGAAGTCTTTAAATTCGGCCCCGATCAGCAACAGGCTTTCACAACATTAAAAAAGCACATTCTCAATGCTACAGAGCTGGCACATTTCAACGAACATCTACCGCTTGTTCTAGCCACCGATGCATCTTCATTTGGCATTGGTTTAGTCTTGTCACACATTCAAGCAGATGGGAAGGAAAGGCCAAAAGCATTTGCATCAAAAACATTAGATCTCCATCAAGTTCGATAGAGCCAAATAGAAGAGGAAGCACTTTCGATTATATTTGGGGTAAAAAAATTGCATCAGTACCTTTACGGCAGGAAGTTCATTCTCATTACTGATCATAAGCCATTAGTAACCATATTCAATCCAAGCAAGCATCTGCCAACAGACTTCAGCGTTGGGCTATAATTTTGATGGCCTTCAACTTTGAAATATCGCAGCACTACAGCTCACGGTAATGCAGACGCTCTCTCAGTTCGTATCGTTTAACACCTAATTCAGAAGGCAAAACACCAGCAGAACTTCTTCATGGTCGTCCGGTTCACACGATCTTAAGTCAACTCTTCGAGAAGCAATCTGAAAGCAATCAAAAACAGCCCGCAAAAATATTTTTCGAACCAGACGGTTTTTGCCAAAAACTATGCAGAGGGAGAAAAATTGATAAAAGCTATCATTGATCGGCCCATCGGTTGTTATTTATCCTTCCTATATCCACAGGTTTCATCAAGTGCCTCATAAATCAGAGCGCTGTTTACATGGCTTAGCAAGTCTCCCCCTCCACTCTTATAACCGAAGTAAACAGTTTTTTAACCCTTACAGAAAGGGGAGGGCGAAACGCAAATGTTTTCGCTCTAAAAATGGATGTGGAAGGAATGAGAAAAATAGCCGTTACATTTGTTTAAGTGTTTCTCTCTATCCCTCTCTTTCCCTCTCTTCTCTCTCATTAGAGCAACTGTCTATTTACACTCCTCCGTATGTCTCCAAAATATATTTAGAAATAAGGTGACAACATCTACGTCACAACATCTGCTCTCTTTCGCGAACCATGTATGCTGACCGCCGAAATAGAGTAGATGGTCCTCCCCACAGACAACGTCACCTCATCTTTTAATTCACCTTGTATGTCTCTTTTGTGAACAGTGTCAATTAGAGAGAGAGAAAAAAATATAGGGGGACTGAGAGAGCGCCCTCACAAAATCATATGTTTGAAACCAAAATTAGAAGGAGTAATTAGTAGCAATAGAACTAGAAGTATATATAGAAACACCTCAGACAGACCTTTTTCTGTATATAGTTTTCTATTAATCGAGCATGTTTTGACTCCAAATTGAATTTAATTGAATCCCTGTTGAAAATAGGGATGTTTTAATGAGTCCAGACCCTCAGTTCGATGAACCAATTAGGAACCAAGCAGCAAGGGAAATAGTGTTGCGATAAATGCACAAAAAAGTCGACAAGTGACCGATACCAGCTGTCGGTCCAAAAATACTCTGGCCAATACTCTACGTCGCTCCAGACGAGGACAGGACGTGGACTATAGCGCTACAGAGCGGCACAGAATACAGTAGGACATATAGTCCTACGTCAGGAGCAAGTGGCCAATACTCTGCGTCGCTCCAGACGAAGACAGGACGTGGACTATAGGGCTACAGAGCAGGCACAGAATACAGTAGGACATATAAAGAGACTAACAGACGCACAGGTTAGACGTCAGGAGCAAGTGGCCAATACTCTGCGTCACTCCAGACTAAAACAGGACGTGGACTATAGGGCTACAGAGCGGCACAGAATACAGTATGACATATACAGAAACGAACAGACGCACAAGTGCGACGTCAGGAGTAAGTGGCCAATACTCTGCGTCGCTCCAGACGAAGACAGGACGTGGACTATAGGGCTACTGAGCAGGCACAGAATACAGTAGGACATGTACAGAGACGAACAGACCCACAGCAAAGGGCAAACGCAGAGAGGCGACAGCGCATATGTAGAAATAATGAAGGGAGACGGATATTAAAAAGAGAGCAGGATAGAGTTCGCAGGGTAAAAGACCGGAGTTTAGCTGATCGATGGCGTATCTCGCGAGCGAGAGACACTTTGGCACGCCAATCTGCTCGTGTCGCAGCTCGGCAGTCAGCAATTGACTCTGCCAGAGCTGTAAATCAGAGAGTTAGCCAATATAGGAGTGATAGCAGTAATAGAGTTAAGCAAAATTTAAGAAAGGCCTCCTGAATTCAGAAAATATTTCCCAGGAGGATAGAACAAATATAGGACCCAGAATAAGGCTAAGTGGCCTAGAAGCTCTAAAAGTAGCTAATATTAGGAATGTAAAGCTGGGTCCTGATCAGGTTTGCCTTTCTTGTAAAGGCCTGTGGTTTCCCAAACAAATTTCCAAGATTCTTTGCGTCCTTTTAGAAACTGATTGCTTTTTCCTAAGCTTTTCTTCAATGCCTGACTGCTTAAAAGGGCTTACTCTATTAGAGGAACGACTGATTTCTCCTCGACATCCATTTATGATAATTAAGCCATTATTTCCTTGGGGAAGAGGCCAAAATATGAAATCAACCGTATTGTTGAAATGCTTGATTTAATAATACAATTAGTTTCAACAATTTGTTCTAATAAGTACATGTATTTTTTCCCTTTTTACTCAGCTAAAAATTTTAAGTGGCAATATCCAAATTTGAATCTGCTGTTTTTTGTTGTTATTAGTGTTGATAGTTCCCCTGATGAGGCAGAAAAGTACGAAAATTGCTGTTATGCGCACAGAAATACTACAGAAATACCAAAACGCATATGCATCGGAAAACGACGCAACTTTTTGCCAGTGCACTAGGGCCCTATGCTAAGCCTTTATAAAAAAACTGCGTTTCTGGAAAGAAGCAAAGAATCAAGACTCAGCCTTAAAGTAAACGGCACCTTATGTTACTTAAATATTTGTATTTTTATTGCTTGTTACTACCTTTAAAATGGCTAGACAGCCATTTATTCTCTTTTGAGAGTTCACACATAGTCGCCCAACATATTCTCATTCCAAACACCTTGATACCGTCGTTTAATTTTTATTAATTTTTTTTTAATTTTTGTGAAATTAGGAAGGCAGGAAATGGATTTTTAGGCTCATTTTGGCTCCAATTTGCTCATAATTCTTAATGAGGTCTTGAACGATATTAACGTAATCGTCACTCTTTCTGTTACCAAGAAAATTTGTTGTAACCTGTCGGAATGAGTTCCAGGCTGCTTTTTCATTCGTAGATAAAATATTTTCAAATCCATCATCTTTTAGTAGTTTTTGAATTTGGGGGCCATCAAATACGCCTTCTTTAACTTTTGCCAGCGACAGCCGTGGAAAAACAGTTTTGAGGTAAGTCATCCAAGTTATCCAGTGCTTTAACCAACTTTGTTATCAGTCCTACCTTAATGTGCAATGTTTGTAATATAATGTCTTGGACTTTCACAAGAACTGGATTTTTCACGTTGTGATGTCAATGTATTTTCGTTCCGTTTTTCCCAGTTCTTTTTTGAGTACTGCGCTTTTCTATCTCGACTATCCCATAGGCACAGGAAGCAACAGTATTTTGTATAACCCCCGTGCAACCCAGTTAACATGGCTACTACTTTTAAGTCACACGCGACCTTCCACTGGTGTTCTTTATATTTAATATTTTCGAACAAATAAGGCATTGTTTGATACGACTCTTTCATATTAACAGCATGGGCGATGGGAAGAGACGGCTTTTGATTGCCATTGTGTAGCAAAACAGCCTTTAAACTTTCCTTAATGCTGTCAAAAAATAACCTCCAATCTTTTGGGTCGTAATCTTCCCCCAGTTGCTTGAAGGTGCCGAAAATGTCGTGCCAAACGCACATGTCATCCTTCGTCGTATAAAATTGTGAGTGAACCGGAAATGAGTTATGTTGACTTCTGCCTTCAATAAACGGGCATCCTTTAAAATAGATCCAAGAAGCTCAGCTTTACTTTTAGGAAGTTCCAGGATCCTCACCAAATCGTTCAATTGTTCCTGTGAAAGAGATTTACAATATTTATATTATATATAAATATATATATATATTTATCGAGTATATATATATACTCGATTCCGTTGTTCCATGCGACGAAGACGACATCTCCTCCTTTTTTCGTTTTAATGGCGATATTTCCTCCAAAGGAGGAGCAGGAAGCGTAAAGCCTTGACGAGACTGTTCCGGGTACTCATATTTCATGCTTTTCCCTATGTCGGGTCAAGCAGCATAAACTAAGTTATAGCAAGTCTAACGTAAATCCACATCTCGATGTATTGCAATTCCCACTATTTTAAAGGCATTTGTTACCGCATATGCCTACGCACGGCAGCGGCTTTCTTCGCTTATTTATACATACATAAACATTCTTTGTACTCGGCTTAGCAGGAGCCCGAACTGCTCTAGCTCTCTTATTCGCGCTCTCTCCCGCTCGTCAAACGCCGCCTCATAGGACACGGCAAGTACGCCGTCAGCCCTTGCATTTCAGTCTTGAGCGCATACTCGAAAGCTAAAGATCATCGATCATCATTCGTCGCACACACATAACTATATACATCTACCCTAAATAAATCTGGCATTAAGCCACGTATATATATAACCAAACCATTCTTTAAATCTCAACAGCTAGTGAAAAAGTTCACTAACTTAACATTTGGTGACCCCGACGTGATTTGTGCAAGAATAAATATAACAGTGCAATCACAAAGTACAATAAAACATTATTTGATTTGCCAATTTAACCAGTGTCATCGGCTATATAATATATTGCATATATGAACCGACCTCCCTTGCAGCTGTCGGCTTACGGTGCTCATACTTCCAGTCTGTTACGCTCGGTGCTCTTTGCTATTATCTTCCCGCAAGAAACGATTCCCGCATCGGCTGCCCTTGCATATTGATATTGCACATAGCGTTGCTTGCGGTTCTTGTTCATTGCTTCCTAGTCCGTTCGTTCCTCTGTTCGTTCGTCTTCCCGCTAGCGACGTTACTCTTTGCGTTCATCTTCCCGCAGTAAACGTTTGCTAATCTGCCGTCGCTATGGAGATGGATGCTGCCAACGCTGCTGTTGCTGCCAACGTTGCTGATGCTGCCAACGCTGCCGACGCTTCTAGTGAAAGTCCAATTGTCAGGGAGCAAAACAGGGTGTCAATTTTAAAGCTGAAATCCACAGAGTTTTGCGAAAAAATGAAAAGGTTCGCTGCTGATTGCCAGAATGAGTCTCTAGTAGCAGACTATTATATGCTCGTTGTAAAGCAAGAGCAACTCGATAAGCTGATCGGAAAGTTTGAAATGCTCCACACCGAGCTCGAGGAATTGGATCAATCCGAGATTAATAGTGGAGCAGCTGATATGTTCGTATCGCTTGCGAGTACGGTGAAGGCGTCAATTATGCGGGAAATAGCAAAGAGTAGCGGACACATGCCTCTTCATTCCACCATGGCTGGAGGAAACATCACGACTGAGTTTGCCGGCTCGCAATTTCTACCTCGACGTAGGCAGGTACCGTCCCTGCCTCCTATACAGCTGCCAAGTTTTAGTGGAGGATATGCTAAGTGGACCGACTTCTACTCCACGTTTATAACCATCATAGATAATCATCCTGATCTAACCAATGTGGAGAAGTTCCAGCATTTGCGTTCCTGTCTGCGTGATGCGGCTTTGGAGACTGTGCGGTCGCTGGAAATTTCGGATGGCAATTATAGCGTGGCTTTACAATTATTAGAAAGAAGATTTAATAATCGACGCTTAGTTTCTCAGGCACACATTAATGAGATCCTAGGGCTCCAGGCTGTCGAAAATGGTTCAGTGGTAATGCTCCGAGAGCTGTCGGACGGATTCAACGCTCATATGCGTGCGCTTCAGAGTTTGAAGATCGCAAGATGCATCATCGTGCAGGAGCTGCTTCATAAACTTGATCCAGCGAGCCAAGCCAAGTGGGAGGAGCGATTTGATGAGCCAGCGTATGCAAACTCGATTCCGTCATGGGAGTATATGGCCTCTTTCCTGGAACAGCGATGCAGAGCATTGGAAACAGTGGATTTTGCTAGGGCAAACTATGCGCCGAGCAGTCAGGTGGGCAAGAATCGAAGATATAACAATTCCAGGTCCACCTTGGTTGCAACTAGCCAAACCTTCTCAGGCTGCGTGCTCTGCAGTAACAGCGCTCATGAAATGCAGTATTGTCCGAAGTTCAAGGCACTGTCCCCCGAAAATCGCCATAAAGAAGCCAAACGACTGTCCCTTTGCATTAATTACGTTTATTTAGGTCTAACTATGCCCAGCATGAACCTTTCAGTGTTTTATGCTATAACTATAATTCCCTTTATCAGCTCATATCCCCTGAACTAACCCTTAAACATATAGCATTTAGTATTTACAATTACCTGAACTCTGCTAACCTGTAATCTTAATTTTTAATTTTGTTATTGTTTTATCTTTAGTTCTCTCCCTAATTTATAATTTATATAGCATTATTAGCAGATAATTGTTAATTAATTAAATAAATAAAATAAATAATTGCCTTAGAACAGGCCACCGATTAAGCCAGTGCACCTCGAGCCACTGTCGTATCTGCGGCGGCAAGCATCATACTACGCTTCATTTCAGTAACCCTGATTCGGCTGCAGTTCAAGTTCAGTCAACTGATGCTCAGGCTTCGTTTGCGCCCCCTCATTCTAATCCGGCTCAGCATCTAAAAATGCTCAGAGCATTGCTGGATTCCGGCTCCCAGTTGCATCTGATAACTTCTCGCTTCGCCAATCAGCTTCAGCTTCGGAAAATGAAATCATCAGCCGCAGTTTCTGGAATCGGCGACTCCAGCTTTGGCACCGATGGATGTTCGGTCAGTGTAAGCTTGCATTCTCGCTCATCTGATTTCTCAGCTGTCGTCACTGCTATCGTAGCTTCTAACATAACGGATCGTCAGCCATGCTTTGGAATTGACACTCATAATTGGAACATTCCGACGAACATACCACTAGCGGATCCGGAGTTTTATAGGCCTCAGCGCGTCGATCTATTAATTGGTGCAAGTCTATTTTACGATCTCTTTTGTGTTGGTCAGATCAAACTACTGCCAGGATTGCCTTCAATTCAAAAAACTCGCTTGGGATGGGTCGTGTCTGGAGGCTATTCTCGCTTAAATGAGTCGTCAAGATTTAACATATTCGTCGCAAATAGAGTGGCAGCGATTCAGGAAATGACCGACAACATGACATGGCGTTATGTTCCCACAGGTTTAAACCCAGCCGACATTCTCTCTCGAGGGGCTCTTCCGACTGAGCTGAACGATTCTCCCCTTTGGGCTCATGGACCTCCATTTCTTTGTGGCCCCTCAGATGACTGGCCGCCCACAGTACTACCGGACAAGCCAGCCCTTGAGCTTCGCCGGAGTACTCTTCTGGTGAAATCTCCCTACATTGACATTGTAGCTGACTCCAAGTATGTGAATTCGTTTGCTTCCTTGCAACCCGTTTTCGGATACGTTTACAAGTTTTGCAATCGCATTTGGCATCCCGGACTGATTGCCTTGGACATTGAGCATGGAACACAATTATTGCTGCGTCTAGTCCAGCGTACTCAGCTATGGGAGGACATGAAGTCACTGCGGTCCAGAGGATCAGTTTCCCCATCTAGCTCACTTGCATCATTGTCGCCAATAATGGATCAGTTTGGTCTGCTCAGGGTTAATGGTCGACTGAAGAACTCATCGTTGAATTTTGATGGCCGTCATCCAATTATCTTGCCCAGCAGCCATCCACTAACTCTTTCCATAATCTCTCACTTTCATGAGCGGAATCTCCACGCTGGACCTCGAGCTTTGCTTGGACTTATTCGATCCCAATATTGGCCCATTGGGGGGAGGAAGACTGTAAACAAGGCAGTGAACAAATGCGTAAGATGCTTTCGAATGAAGCCTAGAGTTTTGGAGCATATTATAGCGGATCTTCCAAAGGAGCGGCTCGACGGTTCTCATGCCTTTGAGATCACAGGCGTCGACTTTTGTGGGCCATTTTTCTACAAATCGGAGACACGCTGTTCATCTGGAGCTGATTAGGAATTTGTCCACACTTGCCTTTCTTCATGGACTAAAGCGCTTCATATGTACCCGACGGAAGCCGCGGCAAATTTGGTCAGACAACGCAACAAATTTTGTCGGCGCTAGGAATGAGCTGATGGAGTTAAAACGCCTGTTCCTCAGCGATGATCATCAGAAGGCTGTGCTAGATTTTTGCTTGGTAGAATCGATAGACTGGCACTTCATTCCTCCGCGCTCCCCGCATTTTGGTGGCCTTTGGGAAGCGGCAGTTAAGACGGCCAAGTACCACTTCTACCGTGCGATAGGCAGCTCGGTTCTTGGATTTGACGAACTGCGGACTTTGTTATGCCACATCACGACAGTAATTAATTCGAGACCTTTAGTTCCAATTTCAGAGAGCCCTGCCGATCTGGATGTCCTAACTCCAGCGCACTTCTTGAACGGTGGCCCTCCTGGGCCTCCTGGTTCGTTCGCTGAGCCTGATGTCACACAGCTTAAATTTGATCGCTTGGATGGCTGGCAGCGCGTTTCATACCTGCAGCAGCTCTTCTGGTCACGGTGGAAGGAACATCACTTCGCTGTAGCAACGCTCAAAATGGCGTACTGCGAAGCCCAGTGTAGCAGTCGCCGATATGGTCCCTGTCAAGGATGAGAATCTTCCGCCCATGAAGTGGCCACTGGCGAGGGTGGTCGAGCTTCTACCCGGAAGAGATGGCGTTTGCCGAGTCGCCGTACTGAAGACCTCATCTGGACTTACAAAACGAGCCGTTAACAAGCTGTGTCTGCTGCCCCTTAAAGATGCTGTTGAAGGACAGAGTTTCAACGGGGGGAGTATGTCGGGTCAAGCAGCATAAACTAAGTTATAGCAAGTCTAACGTAAATCCACATCTCGATGTATTGCAATTCCCACTATTTTAAAGGCATTTGTTACCGCATATGCCTACGCACGGCAGCGGCTTTCTTCGCTTATTTATACATACATAAACATTTTTTGTACTCGGCTTAGCAGGAGCCCGAACTGCTCTAGCTCTCCTATTCGCGCTCTCTCCCGCTCGTCAATCGCCGCCTCATAGGGCACTGCAAGTACGCCGTCAGCCCTTGCATTTCAGTCTTGAGCGCATACTCGAAAGCTAAAGATCATCGATCATCATTCGTCGCACACACATAACTATATACATCTACCCTAAATAAATCTGGCATTAAGCCACGTATAAATTAAATTATAGCGGTGGCGGGTTGCGTTTTTAAAAAAAATAATTTTTATTTTATTTCACAACTCGATTTATAGTTTGAACAAGACTTATGATAGTTATTGAGGGTATTACATTTATTCTCGGATTGCTTATAGTCCCGGCGCGTACTTGCTAGTTATTTTAGCTCAACTGATTCAGTTCGATCCTCCATCAAGACTGACTCAACTAATTTCATCTCCAAACCATGAAACCTCCTTGGTCCTCTTTCATATAAACAAAATTATTGATTCGATTCCGTCATCTAGCTCGAGAATCGAGAAATGGTAAAAATGCAGAAACTGCAGAAAGCCGGGTGTTCGAATGTTTACGAAAACCGGGTGTTTGATTGTTTATAAAAGCCGGCTGTGGGCTGAGATTGTTTTCCACTTTAGACGGGTGTGAGAAAAGTTCGATCTTTAATTAAGTGGGAGCCAAAGGCAAAGATCGAAATTGAATTTGGCAGGCCCAAGATTGTTTACAAATCATAAGGCAAAGATTGAGATTGAATCTGGGGAAGCAAAGATATTGAATCTGAGGAAACCAAAGAATGTTTATAAATCGTATAAGAAGCTAATGGAATTGGTTACGTTAACTCCCCCCTTACTTAAATGTGTCGTCCCGATACATTTTGAAGCTCTGAAATAATTCTGATTTCTTCTGATAATTGTAAAATATCGTTTTCGACTGTTGCTTGAGTGGATTTCATGATTCTAGAGTGAATTAACATGATTAACTTATATCCGAAATACAACATAGGTACTAATAAAAATATTATTAACAAAATAGTTGTCAATGGTAGTCGTGTGTTTCCAATTTTTACAAATGGATTCAAAATATTGACATTATCAAAGGAAAGTGTCTTATCATCTGAATGTACATAATCAACTAGATCAAAATTACTATATTTATGTTGCGAAACAAATTTCCAAATTTTATTCTTTTCATTTATGTACGTTTTGTTATTTATTTTGATTGAATCATTAAATAAAAGAAGATAAGTACCTTCCAAACTAGTATTATCTGCTATATTGGTGCCTGAAACTAGAATGGCACCATCTTGCACAAAATCTATTTTTTTATTTTTATACCCGGTACTCGAAGAGTATAGGGGTATATTAGATTTGTGCGGATAACGGTTGTGTGTAACGCACAGAAGGAAGCGTTTCCGACCCCATAAAGTATATATATTCTTGATCAGCATCAATAGCCGAGTCGATATAGCCATGTCTGTCTGTCCGTCTGTCCGTCCGTCCGTCTGTCCGTCTGTCCGTCTTCATTTGCGCCTATATCTCAGAGACTGTTAAAGCTAGAGTAACCAAATTTTGTATCCAATCTTCTGTGTTATCACACTACTCCGAATGTATTTCAAAATTTCGCCCCGCCCACTTCCGCGCCCACAAAGGACGAAAGTCTGTGGCATACACAATTTTGAAGATACGAGAAAACTAAAAACGCAGAATCATAGAGAATGACTATTTCTATCAGAGTGTTGAATTTGGATCAGATCGGATTATTAATATAGCCACAATGAAGAAAACCATTTCGAAAGTCATCGTTCCCTCTCGCTCTCTCTCACACGCGAACCTGTCGGCTTTGCCTATTCGTCCAAATGAACGCCTAGATCTCAGAGACTATAAGAGCTAGAGCAACCAAACTTTCTATTCGAGCTCCTGTGATATCACTTCAATACAAGTGTATTTCAAAATTTTGCCACGCCCCCTTCCGCCCCCACAAAGGACGAAAATCTATAGAATCTACAATTTGTAAGATACGAGAAAAAAAAAAACGCAGAATTATGGAAAATATCCGTATCTATCAGATTGCCGAATCTGGATCATATCGGATCATTATTATAGCCAGAAGGAACAAATTAAATTTCAGTGGCTTCCCAACGGCAGCCAAGAGATTCCCTCTCTCTCTCGCACACACATCCACGTCTCTTGTAAGTAGTTATACATATGTATGTAAAAAGGTAGCAGCCGAAGTAAAAATTATATGTAAATAAAAATGGAAACAGATAACTTCTAAAATATAAAAATACAGCATAATATTTTGAAAATTTCCATTTTGGCCAAAATTTAATTCGTCTCTTTTGCGAACATATAATTAATTAAATAAATCGTAAGCTCATATGTATACATAAATACGTATATACTGACTGAGTACCGGGTATAAAGTAGAGCCGCGGCCTTTGCCGCGGCTCACAACGTTCCCTCTCGTTTTCTCTTATCTTTGTGCAATTGGCTTTATGGCCATTTAGTAATTTTGTAAAGCAATTATTTTCAAAACTTAATTTAGCATAGTAATTAAATATTTCTTTCCTTAAATTATTCATTAAATAATAATGTCCCCCACATTCACAAATATTATTACTTATAATCAATTTTCCATCATTTTGTGAAATGGCTCTCGCATGGTAAAGTTTACATACGTTAATAATCTGGGGATACTTAATATTAATAACTATTAAGTTTTCATTTCGTATTATTTGAAAAGATGCAATTTCAAGTAAGTCTGTTAATTCAACAGGCTCCTTTTCGTGTTTGTATATTTCCTCTATTTCTTGTTTATTCAGGATTTTTGTATTTAGTATATTTATCTTTGCGAGAGTTATGGTATCAACTAAGTTTAGAAGATCAAATGTTATTAATTTCAAACGGTGCTTTCTGAGTATTGTCTCTTCGCTGAATACTAAATTTTTTAGCCTTATTGATAGCATTTCTATTTCTTTGAAGAGTTTGGAATTCAAGGTAAACTGTTTATTATTATTTGCGACCAAATCGTTTACTTTATTCTGAATCTTAATAAAATCGTCATGATCGGGGCTGCCAGCAACCCATTTCCAAATGGTACCTAATTCGGTTATTCCCCTTCTAATTCTATTTGGGGTTAATTCTGAAATCAATAACTTTAACAAATTTAAATCCATTGAAATTTCCCACTCGTCATCTGAGTTAATGGACTTATTGACATATTTCGATTCCAAATTGATTATTTCTTTATAAAGGCTTAAGTTGGTTATATGGTAAAGGTCAGCGTACGAGTCGTAGGTGTAAACTTTCCGGTCATCTTTCAGTAATAAGTAGTCACTGTGAGTATAGTCAATGATTTCTGACGCTGTTATCAGTACGAATGTCAATACAAACATTTGCAAAAACATATTCTGCAAAACATAAATAAAATAAAAGTAAAATTCTTAGTATTTTATGTTGTCCTTATGTATTATTCTATTTCTGTTATTTATTATAACTTTATTATTTTGATTCTCCTTAACTATTTGTTTCTTGTATCGAGGTTGGAGTTTGTTTCGTTCCCCGAATCTTTTCTCATAAATTACCTCTCCTATCTTATAGTCCTTTTCTCTCCTATCTCTATTGTGTACGGTTAGCATTTTTTCTTGAGCTGATTTAAGTAGTATTGGAATACTGCCATGTTCTATTTTATTGAATAAGATGTCATAAGGCATTTGTTTAACAGTGGAATGTATAGAAAGGTTGTACTTCTGTGCTGCTCTCATTATAATTTCTATGTTATCTGTTAAATTTAGCTCTTCCCTAATGCAGCGTCCTATTTCTGTTAATGTGGAATGAACCCTTTCCACCTGTCCGTTAGAGGTACTATGTCTAGGGTCAGCATAATATATTGTTAAGTTGCTTCTTTGTAGGAATGATCTAAGCTGCGCTGAAGTAAAACTTGGTTCGTTATCTGTCATTAATGAAGTAGCTAGCGGAAAATGTTGCAGTAAATCCAAAACCTTGTGCTCAATGTTTAACTTATTCTGAATTTTTTTCACTACCAAAAATTTTGAGTAGGAATCTATGCAAGTTAAAAATGTCATATTTTGTGCATAGAATATGTCTAAATGCAATTGTTCGCCTTCTTTTGTTGGAATGGGGGCCACGCCTATCGGAACCTTTACGGGGTGTCTATTGTATTTATTTTTGTGGCATATATCACAGCTTTTGATATATTCTTTCAGTTTTTTGTATAGATTGGGCCAATAATATAGTCCGGTTATTTGTTTGTAATTCTCATCTAAACCTCGGTGTGCTCTACAGTGGGTCTCTTCTATAATCAGTGCCGTATCTTCAGGGTTCTCTATATCTTGAAGAAATAATCTCGTGAAGAGAAATTTGTTAACGAAATTTTGTTTCAATACTTTTTGTATTAGAAATAGGTCTTCTAGGGTGCAATGTATTCATGGATAGTTAGGTTTGGCTGAATAAATTCCTTCAAAATAGTCAATAAATCATCTATTTCGTTGAATTCAATTATGTGTCGGGTGTTGTCATGAACCTTTACTTGCTCATGAACTGTGAATCTGGCTTTTGATATTAGTAACTGTTGTTTAAACTGATTTAATGGCTTCTTAGTTTCTTGAATTATGTTTTCAAAACTACTCTCAGCTGAATGCTGAGTATTTGAATCTGAATCAGTCTGATTGTTCAAGTTCACTGCTTGTCAAATTATTTATCTGAATTCGTGATAAAGCATCTGCTACTACGTTGGTTGAACCTGGTTTATATACGATTTTTGGTGCAAAACTCTCAATAAAGTAGTACCACCTTTTCATTTCTATGTTAGGATTGTTCGGTGATATTGAAAACGACAATGGTTGGTGATCTGTTTGAATTTCTATTCCGCTTACGCCATATAAATAGTTCTGCAGATTTTTTAGTGCCCATACTATTGCTAATAGTTCCTTCTTGTTAGTAGCATACAATTGCTCTGTTTTATTCAAGGTTTTGGATATAAATGTGATTGGATTCCCTTCCTGTGATAACACCGCACCTAATGCTATGTCTGATGCATCTGTAGTTAAAGTGAATTTTTTATTATAATCTGGTTGTACTAACTCTATGTGCGAAATTAAGCTGTCTTTTAAGTTATTGAATGCATCAAGTGCTGGCTCATCTAACTGTATCAAGGTTCTCTTTGATGCTCTCTTAGAGACCTTCCCATTGATTCCACTCAGATATTTTGTTAGTGGTTTGGCGATAGTTGCATAATTTCGGACAAATTTTCTGTAATATCCCGTTAATCCTAGGAAACTATGTAACTCTCGGATATTTTTCGGAGCTAGATACTTTTGTATTGTATCAATTTTTTCTGGATCGGTTTTAATTACGTTATGGGAAACTATATATCCCAAAAACTTTGTTTCTAATTGAAAGAATTTGGATTTCTCTAGGGAAATTTTCATGTTAGCCATCTGTAGTATCTTGATTATTTGTATTATATCGTCATAGTGTTGTTTAATTGTTTTTGAAAACACTATTATGCCATCCATATAAACATGGCAGGTTTTCCCTACTTGCTCTCTAAGTATGTCGTCCATCGCTCTTTGGAAGATTCTGGGCGCATTTGTTAAACCCATGGGCATTCTTAGGAATTCATATTTACCGTTATTTATGGAAAAAGATGTTTTCTCTATATCTGATTCCCTCATTAATATCTGGTAAAATCCTGATTCTAAGTCGATGGTCGAGAAATATTTTGCTTTTCCCAAATTAGATAGAATCACTGATGGATCCTGCATGGGATATCTATCCGGTATAGTATTGTCATTAAGCTTCTTAAAATCTATTACTAATCTATGCTTAGGAGTACCATCCTCATTTACTCCTGTCTTTGGTACTACTATTACTGGGGAGTTATATGGGCTCTTACTAGGCCTGATTATTTCATCATCTAACATTTTACTTATTTCATTGTTTACGAAATCATTAACTAAATAAGCATATGGGTATTGTTTACCATATACCGGCCTGTCATGCTCGGTATTTATCTCCCCTTTTATGTCCGTTCTAAACGGTAACCGTAAGTTTATATTTTCATGATTCTCTATTATTATTGTGATTATTTCCTCTCTAAGACCCTCTAAGTTTTCTTCTTTATTGTTTAGTATATTGTTTAACTTCAAGTCGGATAATTCAACGACGGCATGTTCAGGATTCTGTATTCCCAAACTATTATTTATTTCGATGTCGGATAAATCAACGACGGCGTGTTCAGGATGTTTGCATCCCAAACTTTTATTGCTTTGTTTGACGGATAACTCGACGTCGGCGTGCTCAGGATTTTTTAATCCCAAACTATTATTTCTTTTGATGTCGGATAAATCAACGACGGCGTGTTCAGGATTCATTGATCCCAAACTATTGTTTTTTTTTATGTCGGATAAATCAACGACGGCGTGTTCAGGATATTTTAATCCCAAACTTTTATTACTTTGTTTGACGGATAACTCAACGTCGGCGTGCTCAGGATTCATTGATCCCAAGCTAACTTTACTTTGTTCTACCTCTATTGATTCATTCCTCTTTTCTTCTTCTTTTTCAAAATACTTTTTTATTATAAACTCTTTCAATGGAAGGATAATTTTTCCTTCTGAAAGAGTTAATTTATTTAGAGCTATGGTCTCGTCGAGAACGATCTGTTCCTCAATATTATTATCAGAGCTGCAAACCGGTCCGGAACCGAACCCCGTGGAACCGGTTCTCTGCGGGTTCTTTGCTATGTCGAACCGAACCCTGAACCGAACCCAAGAAATGTCTCGGAACCGCGAACCGAACCGGTTCCGTTTTTATTTAAGGGTTCGGTCCAAGAAAATATAAATATGAAATATGTACCCGATCGTCATGTATGGCTCATGATATGAAAAATTGGCAGGGTGGGTGTTAGCAAAGACAATATAAACACTGTGTGTTTATATGCTAACGTTCCCGTTGGCCGACATGCCACTAACTTAAAAAAACACTGTGTGTTTATATTGTCTTTGGTGGGAGTGAGTGTTGGTGGGACACTTGGGCGAAGAAAAAGTACACGTATGAACATACATGCATACATAATGAACGTATATTTATGCACAATTTTTGTTCAATATGTATACTTTGACAACGCAATGTGTCTTCTTTGTATTCCCGTTAGCATACGATCCCATCATATACACACAATGCATACGTATTTATATGTATATATGTATGTATGCATGTATGAGTCGCAATGAAGCGATGTTGTCTCGTCTCCCTTTTGAGTTATATTCCGTCTGCTTTTAACGGACAGCTTCTTATTTTATCTATCCTCAGTCACAAGAAAAGCGTGTGACAGTGGGACAGCTTATAAATTCTATATCATTTTTTAATAATACTTAGTTCATAGCCATTTTGATTTATTTCACTATAGCAACCAATAACTAAATAAAATATTCCATATCCTGATTCAATTACAAATTACTAACATTTTTTTTGTGTTTTTGGATGCAACCGCCCACTGTGCACATCATTGTGTTTTTTTTTAGGGTTGCCAAAAATCGTGAAATTTACTTGTTTTGTGTATCATTTGTATGGCTCAAATTTATGTAAGAAAAACGTCATATGGTGGCAACTCTTCGAATGGCGCCAGTGCCGTTGTAACGGGATCTGCAATCTGGTTTGCATTATTTTTGGCATTAGAGAAGTGAAGGTTGTTTGACAATGAGTTCCATACGAGATTTTTTCGATTATAATGATCAGACTAAAGTAAGCCAGTGTGAAAACTGTAGTATAAAATTAGTTGGCCGACATGCCACTAACTTAAAAAAACACGTTGAACGCAAGCACTCTGATGTTTACAAGCAGCTTACCGAAAGTGAAAAAATGAACAAAAAACAGCAACAGCCACCGATCAGGAAATTTTTTGAAGATTCCAACTTAAAAGTGAAGTTATCTAAAGATGAGATAACAAATGCATGTGTTGAGCTGGTCACCAAAAATGGGCGCCCACTAAAAATACTGGAAGATTCTGGGTTTAAAAAAATTTTAGATCCAATATGCAAGGCATTTCCAAAGCCTTTAACAATAAATCGGCAAAATATTCAAAGCCTCGTTCAATCTAAAGCAAAATCTATTCGAGAGAATATTAAAGAAATTTTATCCAATCGGTAAGTGAGTTTTAAATTAACCAAAATTTGTTTATGTGCATGTGAAAAGACAATATAAATACTAAGATGTGTAACACTCATACAATTCTGTTTTGTATGTAGTGAGAGACAAAATACGCGCTGTCTCGCTCGCACGAACTCAAGTGCTCTTGCGGATTTAAACATAGAATGAGCTTGCGTACAAGTGTGCGTACGCACAGAACTGCAAATACTAGAGCTCGCAAATAACTGTTGACACTTTTTCGTTGTCTGCAAATAAGTGTCTTTCACTCACACAATAAAAAAGACTCAGACAGAAACTGTCTTTGTCGCGCTCTGAGCGAGACAGTTTTTTCTGTTTTCGGTTCGCTCAAGTCACTCACTGATCGTTTGGTTGAGTTAAATGAAGCAAATTGTCTTTTGCGTATGTATGGGTAAACACACGCGATTGTTGCGTTCTCATTTACATTTATATGCATGTACGTATGTATGTATTTACATGCACACGAAGGCAAAGAACATTTCTGTTGAGTTTTTTAGTCAAATTGTCTTTTGCTGAGAGTCTTTGTGTGAGCGAAAATCGTATTACTCTTTAAGTGACACTCATTTGAGAGCGTCACACGAATGAGTCAATGCAAAGCGTTTGACCAAAACCGTTTCAAAGCAAAACAAAGAGAGCCGCTCAGAGCGAGATCGTGTCTGCAAAATCTTTTCGGTTATGTTACGAAACTGAGCACATAAGAAAAAACGATCAACGATCAAACGATTGCGAGCTCTGGCAAATACACATGTGTGTGTATGTGTCCTCTACCTCACGCACAGACCGTTTGTCACTAGAACGCTCTCTGTCTCTCTCGTATCAGTGAAGATTGCGCGGAACTCCACGCCGATAAAATCGAGCTGAAAATGTTGTATGGAGTGACACATCTTAGGGCTTATATTAACTTTGGTATATGTACATATGTGCTATGTGTACATATGTTGTATAGCACATGCAACTAAAGTATTGTTGTTTAATTATTAAAATTTTCCTAAATTTTTTTTTGATTGGTGTCGGTTAAAGTCGACTGCGTAAGCCGTTTGGAACGTTCTATTGTCGGCATCAATTGTCAACTATTTTATGGAGGAGAACTTCAAATTTATACGCTTGCTATGAAGGAGGTTCACGTGCAGCAGACCAGCTCGAACCTGACGAACATAATTAAGGAGGTCCTTGACAGCTATAATTTATCGCTCCAGCAAATTTACACGATCACTATCGATAATGGAGCAAATATGGTTAGGGCCAGCGAGCTTCTGGATGAACAATGTAGGGCGGATTTGGACAACGACGATTCTAACGGCGACGCAGCTTGTGAGTGTATACCGGAAGGTAAAAATATTTTGGATAACGTTGATGAGATAGATGAGGGAATAATAACTGTTCGGTGTGCTGCGCACACTTTAAACCTTGTCGTCAACGATTTTTTTAAAGAAGTCAAGGTTGACATTTCGCGAATAAGATATGTTTGTAAAAAATTGCGCACGGCTACAATAATTAATCTTTTACGCCTGGAAAATTTAAAAAAAACCATTTTTAGACTGCGCCACTCGATGGAATTCCACGTTTCAAATGTGCGAGCGATTACTAACTCTAAAAGAGTTCTGTGTAAAGAGTAATTTAAAAGAATTGCAATTAAAATCATCTGAATGGAAGACCGTGGAAAATATTTGCAGTTTACTGCTACCAATTTATAAAACTTCATTGAAATTGCAAAATGCTAAGTTGTTGTCAAGTGACTTTTTTTATGCATGGTTCTCCTGCAAATCTAATCTAAAAAAGACTACTGCACAACAATAATCAATTCTGGCTAAATGTCTTGAAAAGAGGTCAGCAATTTTAAATGTAATTCCCATTATAACTGCAGTATATTTAGACCCCCGCTATCAAGCGCTACTTAGTTGTGAGGAAAAAAAGGCTGCAAGACAACATATAAGCCAGTTAAACAGCCGATTGCAATCTTTTGACGAAAGTCTTAACGTTTCAGCAGTAAATGATTCTACTTCAGATTGTGAGGAGGAGACTTTTATGAAAAGCATTGTGGGAAACCAAGCCACAACGAAAAAATTCATTTCTACCTTCAATAAATCTTTAGAAGAAATTCCTCGAATGCATCCCCATGCAGACGTTTTAAAGTTTTGGGAAAATTACAGCCAAACTGCCTCCCTCAAATTTGTGTTGTCGGACAAAAGGGCATCAATTGATGAAAACCTCTTGGAGGATATTATGCTAATAAACTTAAACTGAATATGATTTATAAATGATTTATATGTATAAAAAATGGTTTGAACTATGGTAAATTTAAATAGCTTTAAAATGCAACGAATGCAGTAAAATAAAATGATTTATTATTATTTGTTTTTTTTTTGTTATTAATACCTTTGAAATGCAACCAATGCAGTAAAATAAAATGATTCTATTGTATAAAACATGGATGCTCTTTATTTTTTCATTTATTTTACTCTACGAACCCGGGTTTGGAACCGAACCCGAGGTTCAAAAATATTCAAAACCCGGTTATGGAACCTCTGCGAATTTTCAACATAGGGTTCGGAACCCGAACCGAACCCTGGCCGTTTTTTCAGGGGTTTGCAGCTCTGATTATTATAGATTAATGTTCCCTTCTGGGTATCGATTACTGCTCCTATCTTCTTGAGTAGGTTATAACCTACTAGCAAATCAGCCTCCATACCCTCTATTTCATAAAATATTTGTGCTGTGTTAAAAATTGTGATTTTATGATAATATTTGATTATAGAATAACCATTTACTGTAGCTACTTTCTTATATATCGGAAGTCTGTTTCTATTATGATAGATTCCTTTTTTTATGTAACAGGAGGTTGCTCCTGTATCTATTAAAACTTTGAGATTTCTATTTAGGGTCCTGTCTGTTCTTATTAAGTAGGGCAACCCTACTTCTGGGGCTGATCTAAAAAATGGTCCTCATCGATATTGTTTAATCGCATAGCTTTATTAACTGGCTGTTGCTGATTTATTGAATCAGCTGGCTTTCTCTTTACCGGGGAGCTTTGGTTAACCTGATTATTTGATTCCATGTTAGTTCTATGATAATTATAGTTAAAGCTATTCCCGCGGGGATATCTATTATATCCCCTGTAGGGATTGTTATTTGGTTGATTGTTATTCGTTCGGTTTTGAACTTGAATACTTTCATCCACCTCCATTGGCTCTGGGGCTAGATTTTGTTGTCTGTAATTGGAGAAATGTGGTTTTCCCCATGTCGGGTTCCTCGGTTCGAAAGTGGATTCGTATACCCTGGGTGGTCGTTGGGGAAATCTTAAGGTATTCTGAATATTGGTTGGTTTCTTTGGGGGTTGACTGAATTGATAGGCAAATTGTGCCCTTCTATTGTTGGCTTGTAGTTCCTGCACTTTCGCCAAAGCATTTGGTAAGTCTGGTGGATTCAGTGAGAATAGTACCTCGGAGATACCACCATTTAATCCGGTAATAAAAATGCGTAAGGCATTTTCTCTAATCTTGTTGTTTGTCTGTCTGGTAACCTCACTGTCCTTTCCGTGAGTCATGATTGTCTTATTAATCAATACAGTCATTTTCTTATTAACCTCATTATAGAAATCTGTAATGGAGAAGTTCCCTTGCCTGAGAACACTTAGTTCCTGCTCAATGATATATATTGGTCGCTTGTCACTATAGACAAAGTCCAGTCGTGCCAGAATGGCGTCAAAATTCAAAACAGTCCCATGGTTAGTAAGAGAATCGTGTGCTGATCCGATAATTTTATTTCTTAATATAGTTAATGCAATAAAATATTGCTTGCTTCCCCTTTTATATAATCGCATAGCATTTTCTGCAGCCTCTCTCCATCCTACATACTGATTCAGGCCGCCACTAAAGTTTGGTAAAGATTCTATCACCTTCAAGGTAGTATCATCTCTAACTAGATCATTAATTACTTTTGCCTGATAATCTTCAACATGGTCTGTGTTTTCTTCTAATTGTTTCTTTAAATCTGTTATGTCTTTGTTCACTTTTGAAATTTGAATTGCTATCAATTGCTTGATTAGATCTGTAGTCAGATCTGTCTTTGCTTCTGTATTCATCTTTAATTTTTCTAAATCCAAAATTAGTTGATCCACTTTTAATTTTTAATATATTCTTCAACCTCAAACACTATAATTATGATAATATTTAGATATTTTCTTATTTATAACTTTTTTTTTCAAATTTTCTGCCTTTGAAATAAAATTTATTCTTGATGCTCACGAAATATCCGGTAGGGGTCGTCCTTCTTTGGGATTTACGTCTTCGTTTAGTCTGTAGTAGTCTTCTCACTGGGGTCTTTTCTTCTTTTGATGTTTAGAGAACTTTTCCCAGGGGTCTTCCTTCTTCGATGTTTAGAGAACTTTTTCCAGGGGTCTTTCTTCTTCGATGTTTAGTGTCTTTTTTGTTTTTTTGGTATGTAGATTATTGATAGAAGCGAGGGTCCTCCCTTCAGCTCCGTTTGTATGTTGGTTTATTTGGTGTTGGTATGCGCCGAGCTTTCCGTTTAAATGTTTTGTTTTTCTCTTCCCCTCTCACTATTCTTCTTATGTCATTGTACTATGTCACACCGCGTTTTAATTAAAGGACTTATTACATTTATTAATTATCCTTTGGGTTTTTTTGAACCACGCTGCACTTTTTACTTTTCGGTGCTTTTAATACGCGTGGCCCCACGTTGGGCGCCAATTAAATTATAGCGGTGGCGGGTTGCGTTTTTAAAAAAAATAATTTTTATTTTATTTCACAACTCGATTTATAGTTTGAACAAGACTTATGATAGGTTTTGAGGGTATTACATTTATTCTCGGATTGCTTATAGTCCCGGCGCGTACTTGCTAGTTATTTTAGCTCAACTGATTCAGTTCGATCCTCCATCAAGACTGACTCAACTAATTTCATCTCCAAACCATGAAACCTCCTTGGTCCTCTTTCATATAAACAAAATTATTGATTCGATTCCGTCATCTAGCTCGAGAATCGAGAAATGGTAAAAATGCAGAAACTGCAGAAAGCCGGGTGTTCGAATGTTTACGAAAACCGGGTGTTTGATTGTTTATAAAAGCCGGCTGTGGGCTGAGATTGTTTTCCACTTTAGACGGGTGTGAGAAAAGTTCGATCTTTAATTAAGTGGGAGCCAAAGGCAAAGATCGAAATTGAATTTGGCAGGCCCAAGATTGTTTACAAATCATAAGGCAAAGATTGAGATTGAATCTGGGGAAGCAAAGATATTGAATCTGAGGAAACCAAAGATTGTTTATAAATCGTATAAGAAGCTAATGGAATTGGTTACGTTAACTTATATATATAACCAAACCATTCTTTAAATCTCAACAGCTAGTGAAAAGTTATTGTGAATAAACAAAAGAAACATTCAAAGCCCTGAATCTCTGGATTTCTAAAAAAAAACATTCTAAAAAAAATTAATGTTTAGTATTTTTTGTACACTTAATAGCTTGTGATTTAGGGTAACTTACTTTTTCTCTTTATTAAATGCTCTTAAATTCAATTTACACACTCTTCGCCAATACGTTTGGCCCTGGTTTTAAAGTTTTCTTCATACTGTTATTGGAACTGGCTGGCAAAAATCCTCTAGCTGAACCCTCCACGAGGGTGCCGGGAATGCATTGTCGTTTGCTCCGTCCGGGGCAATGCAGTGTCTAGCTAAGGCAATGAACTAGCGTCTTCTCGATTTCGAGTCGAGAGAGCTGGGTTAAGGCCATGGCTAGAAGTGCCTGGCGGTCAGACATAAAACGCTAGGGGGTGGTACCCACGAAAAATAATAACCACTATGGACCTTCGGGAAGTGCCGAAGCGTTCCAGGTAGGGGATGAAGGTCCTCTCGCAGTACAAGGCAGCCCTCAAGATCCTGAGCCGGCTCCAGAACAAGCCGACAACTCCCAGGAGGAGAAAGACAGGCTAACCTGGGCCGAACAGCGGGTGTAGAAAGGCAGACGACATTTCTCGCAGATGCCTCAAAAGCGAGCATCAATCGGAAAATATGCCAACAAGGTGGGGGAGATGCTGGCCAACAAGAGGCAACGCTCAGTCGGGAGTGCCAGCAAGGACATTCCCGTGAGCAAGCGGCAACGTGGGCCAAAGGGCGAGGCCCCCCTACCGAAAGTGGCAAACCCCCCCAAACAACACCCGAAGTCAAGGACAGTGAGTGGCGCTAATCGACCGCAGCGACGAGAATGGCAAAATGACGGCAGCGCAGTGGTAGTTACACAGGTGTTACACACTGGAGCCCATTACCCAACGAGCGGGGTCAGCGTGTAATCCTCCAAATAAACAAGGAGACGGAGGACCTCCTATACTCCAGATTTGGGAATATGGTGAGGGCATGTGCAGCGTATACCTGCGCCTGAAGAAACGCCACCCCGGATATACAGACGCGTATACAGGCAGGCGAGGTGGAGAAAAACTTCGGTCTGGAAACCATCATGGGGCCGCCCAGGGGCTTGCGCTTTACGACTCCGATGAGGAAGAGGACGGTGACCTGACGCTAGTTGTCGACCCGTTGTTGTACGAAATTGAGCCAGCCCCCCATGACGTTGAGTGTTTTGCAGCTCAACCTCCATAAAAGCAAAGAAGCGTCGTCGGCGCTCCCCATAGCAATGGAGCAAAGGTCCGTCGATATAGCTCTAGTCCAGGAGCAATTTATTGCGTCAGGCAACTCAGTGGCCGGACTAAAGCCCTCGAATTATAACTCTTTTCACACAGCATCGGTAAGCAGGAACAAAACCATTGTATTTGTACGAAAGGCAATACATGCTCACCTTATTTCTCAGCTCAGATGACCCAACAGTGGTGATGCTGGAAAGCGAGGACTAGCGTCTCTTGGTAACCGCCTTCTATATTGGTACACGACAGACCCGCACCACCTGAAAGACCAAGAAGTCTGGTCGAAGAAGCCGACTCCAAGGACTACCAACTACTCATTGGTACGGACGCAAATGCCCAACACAATGTATGGGGAAGCCCCGATATCAATGACCGAGGTGAGTCACTTTTAGAATTTATACTATCAACTAATATAGAAGTTGCAAACGTTGGAGAGGATTACACCTACGTACGACCCAACTCATCAAAAGTGCTATATCTTACTCTCGTAGCGGGAAAGAGTACCGCGGCATATGAATCCTCGAAAGACCATCCTTCTCAGATCATAGGTATATTCAGTTCAAGTACGAATTTAAGCACACTTCGAAGCTAACAGTCTATAGGAACCCCCGGAACACAATCTGGGAAAAGTTCAGAAAGACGGTTACTTCAAAGCTCGTGAATCCAGGGTTGGTGCAATCGGCGAAGAACATAGAGAAGTCTCTTGAGTCTCTATCGATGGAGCTTCTAGATGGCTACCGCGCAGCATGCCCACCCTCAAGAACGAAATAGAGGACCAGGCCACTTTGGTGGAACAGGAACATCTCACTCTTAAAGGCCTGTATCCAGCACCGCGAAATTTTACTGACAGGTATCTGCTCTTTATTTCGGTTGTGTGGAACTCAAATAATGTAGTGTGACCAAGAACCTAAAAAATGGATGGCCGCTCTCATGTGTTTTTTAAACAGCCCCAATTTTGAAAATGAAACTAAAATTAAAAAAGGTAGAAAAGTAATTTTGACGATGAAGTGATTGTGCTGGTAGCGGCACATATTGTTGTAAGAAGAAGTACAGCACAGTCGGAGGCGCCAAAATGTCAAAATTATCAAAATGCTTATTTTCCGTAATCCGCCAAAAACATGGTCTAGCCTCAACGGCATTTATTAAAGCAATCTTCTCATTTTAAAAATTTTCATATCTCTTTTTGGTTTTGCGCACAGATTTTGCCTCCACCTCTCACATATATGTTCCTGGCACCCATATCAGCTGTTCTCACAGTCCACATTCGTGTTGATATCGAACTATCGATAAGAATTCGTGGATTCCGTTTACGTTGCTGGATACTGAGGCCAGGAAAACACAAACGAAAAATGCCTGGCCCGGTTTTTATACCCGGTACTCGAAGAGTATAGGGGTATATTAGATTTGTGCGGATAACGGTTGTGTGTAACGCACAGAAGGAAGCGTTTCCGACCCCATAAAGTATATATATTCTTGATCAGCATCAATAGCCGAGTCGATATAGCCATGTCTGTCTGTCCGTCCGTCTGTCCGTCTTCATTTGTGCCTATATCTCAGAGACTATAAAAGCTAGAGCAACGAAATTTTGTATTCAGGCTTCTGTGTTATCACACTACTCAAAGTATGCTTCAAATTTTGCCCCGCCTCCTTCCGCCCCCACAAAGGACGAAAGTCTGTGGCATACACAATTTTGAAGATACGAGAAAACTAAAAACGCAGAATCATAGAGAATGGCCATTTCTATAAGAGTATTGAATCTGGTTCAGATCTGATTATTAATATAGCCACAAAGACGAAAACCATTTCGAAAGTTATCGATCCCTCTCGCTCTCTCTCACACGCGACCCTATCTGCTATAAATAACACATGCTTAAGGACAGGCTATATCTCTATCCAATGGAGAACCTCCAGAGCTGTCTTCCTCCTGTCCTCCAGGCTAATCACCTGCTCTTATGCATAGGATCCACATCTCGGTGGTGCGACCAACTCTTCTGTATGGAGTGTTAGTGTGGCGGTAAGCTACCGGGAAGAAAGCGTAACACAAGCTTATGGAAAAGACTCAGCGACAGGCTCTGCTCTGTATCACGGGGGCACTGAGATCAACCCCAACAAAAGCACTCGAGACCATACTTTCAATTGTTCTCCTGGTCATCCACGCTCTTCTGACGGCAGGAAAGACCGCACAGCGTCTGATTGCGTCGGGAAACATGTGGCCACAAGTATACGGGCACAGTTCAATTGGCAAGGACATAATCAGTTATACTGACTACATGACCCCCCGAACTTGCCACGACATCAAAACAAACACATTTCTGGGACCCGAAGAATGGAAAAAAGGATGGGGACCAGACCCAACACCTCAACATATACACAGACGGCTTCAAGATGGAAGAAGGAGTAGGAACTAGCTTATACTGCACAGACCGCGAAATAAAGCTGTCATATAAGCTACCGGACCACTGCAGCATATTTCAGACGGAAGTCTTTGCCATCAGGAAAGCAGCGAAGGTAGCACAACACACAGAACGATCACACAATGTGGTCAATCTGTTTGTAGATAGCCAAGCGGAGATAAAATCAATGCAGTCGTCCGCGGTCACTTTTAAAAGTGTCCTGGCAATCAGGGAAGCATTGGATTCACTGTGCACGACCAAGTCAGTGCGGATCTATTGGGTTGCCGCCACGGCATCGAAGGAAATAAATCGGCGGACGTTCTGGCAAAGGAAGGCGTCGGGCTGGCGACTAAAAGAGTAGAAAATGTGCCTGTGTTCCTCAGAACGCTACAAAACGACCTAGAAAAGCTGGCCAGACTAGAAAACGAGAGCAGGTGGAGGAGCACAACCAACTCGAAAATCATGTGCAAAGAACGTAGCGAAAAACTCAGCCACTATCTGCAGCTGCCCGGCTCTCTCACGGGCAAGGAGAAGATACCTGGGCGCCCCGACGCTGGCATCGCAAGAAGATGCCGCCAAGAGGACTCCAAAAATTCCATATGATATCTAAACCCACCAGCATCCGCGTAAAGGTCCATAACCATCCGGATAATTAAGGGCCATACTGGTCTATGGGAGGCCCCAGGAGGGCCGTCCGTGTTAACCTAACCTAATCTTCTTGGAATTTTTGGTAAAAACTAGCTTTTCTTTGCTGGTCATATACTTTCCACATATGTAGCAAATCGAGTCTGCTTGGAAAGCACATGAAAAATATTGGCTTGAGTTATCTATTTTAATAAAAAGCAAGTGGTATTTTTTTAAAACACACGATCGTTTTCTGATGGAAGTCAGAACCTCACTGAGGCAGGGATACTATACATAGGTACATAGTTATACATACATCCTTTTTTATGAATAGCTAGAATGGTAGTGTTCGGAGCAGAACGACGTAAATTAAATTAAAGTAAATGCCATCGAGCACCATTGTTTGTTTGTTTTGATTTGTGTGTTATCTGCCCCCATAAGCTCTCTACCCGCTAAAGCTCGCGCGCTGATTTATCAGCTTGCACTCTTTCTTGAGGTCAGAGCTTTCGGCCGCTGCAGCGGGGCCGCTATGATGAAGACAGTCAGTGCAGCTCCGATCACCAACAAGCAATAAAGTATCACATTTACTAAAAACAAATTTACTGCTTTATTAATTTAAATATTGGATCAAAGGTGATATAGTCGATATCCACCTCTAACATTTTGGTGACCCCGACGTGATCTGGAGCCTGTACCGCGATTTCATAATTAAATTGTCGATATCGTTCGGGCAATTTATTATTAAGTCAAGCTGTTTGTGCAAAAAATCGGTGCCAAACACATAAAACAAACACAACAAATACATGCAAACGTACTGCAGTGATATTCAGTGACATTGTGCATTGCCGGCATTTGGGTGCAAAGTTCGTCTCCATATAGCTCTACATATATGTGTTTATATACAGACAAAATCGGTCTCATAACTGAGTGAAAGAGCTCCACCAAGAAACGGGTTTATTGCGCGTGTATTAGTGCAAGCGCAGTGCAAAGCCCTCAGAAGTTGAGGCAAAGGCAGAGCGAAATAGAAACTTTGTTCGTCGTCGTTTAGTTTTTGCGGCTCGCCGGCGCATACAGGGTGTTGTATTGTTCCCCTTGCAAACCGTCTTATAGTGCTTTTTTTTGTGTATAAGCCCTGATCTTGTGGCGTTGAAAATGGCTGAAAATCATGATATTGTTCATGCTCTGCCTAGTGATGTGGACTTTTACAGGGCCAAAACAAGGTCTATCCAGCGGCAGCTCATCGAGATGAACAAATGCTTAACGGAGGAGTCCATCCTTCAGTTTGACGAAGCTGAACTGCGGGCTCGATTAAAGCACCACGAAGCAATGAGCTCCGAGTTCAACGCTGCACAGAGCAACTTGGAAAGGCTCGATCTAACGGTGCTCGACGGTGACGCGCGGTCCGAGTTCGCGAACGTTTTCATGCAGATCGATGCAAAACTAAATCGCGAGCTAGCAGCGCAGCAGAAGTTGATCAGCGCGAACTCGACCAGCATGCCTCATCAATTCGCTGGAGAAGGGTCGCTCAGCACATCAACTCGGAGGTTGAGGCTGCCCCATATAGAATTGGCTCGTTTTGGAGGAAACTACGCAGACTGGCCAAACTTCATCGCGATGTTTAAGACGGTGGTGGACAACGAGCAAGAGCTAAGTAACTTGGAAAAGTTCCAGTAACTTCGTGCTAGCCTAGACGGCGTAGCACTAGAAACCATACGTTCAATCGAAATATCTGATTTGAACTATGAGATTGCTTTAGAACTGCTTACTAATCGCTTCGACAATAAATACCATCATTTTCAGGCACACGTAAAGGCGATATTTGGGTTACAAGGTGTTGAGATGGGATCTGCGAGGAGTCTTCGGCAACTCAGCGATAAGATCAATGCTTACCTGCGAGCGATTCGGACTTTGGCATCAACTGAGGAAATTTTAGATGGATTTCTCATTCACATTGTGACGCATAGGCTTGACACCAGGACCCGGGAAAAATGGGAAGAAGGCTTGCCGTCCCACAAGTTGTTGGCATAGAAATCCCTTGCTTCGTTTCTGGAGAAGAGATGCAGGATGATGGAAAATCAGGAAAATGACTTGGTAATCGAAACACCAAGCCATCAGGTGGGAGAAAAAACGCACAAGCGTAGTCAGAATGTCCTCATTGCTTCTCCTAATAATAATGAAACTATTTCTGGATGTAGATTTTGCGGCGGAAGGGACCACATCATAACCAATTGCGGCATGTTCCTAAATTTGGTGCCATGCTCACTATGCAGGACCTTACCGGCGGCGCTCGGCTTTTGATAAAGACTATCCAGCAAGTTAATTTCGCTGAGGAGCTCACTGCACTCAAAGCCAACAGGGCACTTCCTTCCAAGAACAAGCTGCTGTCATTGCGCCCGATGCTCGGTGGTGACGGACTGCTTCGTGTAGGCGGAAGGCTACAAAATGCAAATATGGTTTACGATGCAAAGCATCCAATATTGCTGCCAAAGGGTCATCCGGTTACGAAGGCAATTATAACTTTCTATCATGAAAGGTTTTTGCATGCTGGTCCACAGGCCTTACTTGCATCGCTTCGTCAAAAATATTGGCCCGTTGGAGGGCGAAAACTAGTTGCAAGCGTAACGAGCAAATGCGTACGGTGCTTTCGGGCAAAACCAAGCTTGGCTGAGCACGTGATGGGAGACTTGCCAACGGATCGCGTCCGACCAAACCCCGCATTCCACACGACTGGAATCGATTTTTGTGGGCCTTTCTATCATAAGGCTGATGTTCGAAACAGGCCACCCTGCAAATGCTACATTGCAATATTTGTTTGTTTCTCAACAAAGGCCACGCATTTGGAAGTCGTCAAGGATTTAACTACAGCCTCATTCATCGTAGCGTTAAGACGCTTCATCAGCCTAAGGGGCAAGCCGCGGACCTTGTGAACGGATAACGCAACCAATTTCGTGGGTGCAAGAAATGAGCTGCTGGAGCTCAAGGAGCTTTTCAACAGCGAGCCAACCGTCTCCGTCATCGCTTCATCTTGCCTAAACGATGGAATTGACTGGAAATTTATCCCTCCTCGTTCTCCTCATTTTGGCGGTCTATGGGAAGTGGCTGTCAAGTCGGCAATGCACCACTTCTATCGAGTCGTTGGCGCAACAGTTCTAACTCTTGAAGAGCTTCGCACTCTCGTATATGAGATTTCTGCCATTCTTAACTCTCGACCACTTTATCCCATTTCAGAAGACCCTGACAGTCTAGATGTGCTTTCTCCAGCTCACTTTCTTAAAGGCTCGAGCTTCACAACGTTTCCAGAACCGGACATCACACATCTCAACGCTAGCCGTCTAAATCGTTGGCAGCAGGTGTCTCAAATGCAACAGAACTTCTGGCGAAAGTGGAGCATGGAGTATCTGTCCTTATTGCAAGAGAGGAGCAAGTGGAGAGACTCTACGCCAAACATAACGATTGGAAGCGTCGTCCTCTTAAAGGATGAAAACTTGCCACCCCTCAAATGGCTTCTTGGCCGTGTCGAGGAGGCCATACCAGGCATGGATGGAATCATCAGAGTCGCAATGGTTCGAACAGCGACGGGTCTAATGAAGAGAGCCGTTGCGAAGCTAGCCGTCCAGCCCGTCTATATTGGATCAATTGAAAACCATGTTTTTTCAACGAGGGGAGGATGTTCGGAGCAGAACGACGTAAGTTAAATTAAAGTAAATGCCATCGAGCACCATTGTTTGTTTGTTTTGATTTGTGTATTATCTGCCCCCATAAGCTCTCTACCCGCTAAAGCTCGCGCGCTGATTTATCAGCTTGCACTCTTATTTGAGGTCAGAGCTTTCGGCCGCTGCAGCGGGGCCGCTATGATGAAGACAGTCAGTGCAGCTCCGATCACCAACAAGCAATAAAGTATCACATTTACTAAAAAAAAATTTACTGCTTTATTAATTTAAATATTGGATCAAAGGTGACATAGTCGATATCCACCTCTAACAGGTAGCTTTTGGTAGCTGTGAAGGAAAAATGATCAACATTTGACTAAGGTATTTATGTATATTTGTCCTCACCAAGGCTTAGGTATAAGGAATAAAAGTAACTGTCCACAACATTTACACCCCAAATGAACATGAACAGGTGGGGCACATATCCGAGATATATCCATATCTAAGACTTGTAGGACCTAAGACTGCTCGAGTGATAGTGGCACCTATATACTCTGGCTGGCGAAGCAGCTCAAATTGGAGCAGCTGAGTCGCGGCGCACAGCGATCGAGAGGCGAGAGACGACGACAATTTAGTTCATTCCTTCGCGCGCAGCCGCAACGACATCACCGGGGCTGCGAAATTAAATCGGGAGTGCGGTGTCCCAAGCGTTTTGGCAGAGGACCCCAAGAGTAACCTTAAGCCCATAAGGGCCACATATGATTCTTCCTGCATCAAGTGTCCCATTTCGAGCCCGTGTCTCGCAGTAACTCCCAAACAAATTGTCCTATAGCTGAGAGGCAAAAGAGGCTAGTGTCGTTAGTTCAAGTGTTATCTGTAAATATTTAATTTCCAAGTGTGCCTGGGGGATTGTGGCCCAAGAATTTGAAGGGACAGTGAACCCCGCAAAAGCAAAGCAGAAAGGAGAAATATGTTTTAGAGGAGCGCCGCGTAAAGCAGACAATTAAAAGAGCTCTGTCAAACTGGAGGGAGCAGGGAGAGGGGGGCAGATGGGCCAGTAAAAGTCCCGTATGACAACGGCATAGAGCAGAGAGATCAGATTAAGTATAGAGTATGTTAGAATAAGAGAATATGATAGGAAACGATGGAAACGTTGTGTACTTTATACCCGGTACTCAGTCAGTATATTCCTATATACATATGCACATATGTACATATATGTATGAGATTACGATTTATGTTATTTACTATATGTTCGCAAAAGGGACGAATAAAATTTTGGCCAAATAAGACAATTAAAAAAAAACATTTTTTTTGCTTACATATAATTTTTACATTGGCTGCTACATTTCTACATACACATTTATAACTACAAACAAGAGACGTGGAAGTGTGTGCGAGAAAGAGAAGGAATGAGTAAGCGCTTTGCAGGCGTTGTGAAATTTAATTGGTTCTTTCTGGCTATACTAATGATCCGACCTGATCCAGATTTTTATGATTCTGCGTTTTTAGTTTTCATTTATCTTAAAAATTGTAGATTGCACAGACTTTCCTTTTTTGTGAGGGCGGAAGAGGGCATGTCAAAATTTTAAAATACACTTGTATTGAAGTGATATCACAGGAGCTTGGATAGAAAGTTTGGTTGCTGTAGCTCTTATAGTCTTTGAGATCTAGACACTCATTTGGATGAATAGACAAAGCCGACAGGGTCGCGTGTGAGAGAGAGCGAGAGGAACGATTATTGGTTTTCTTCATAGTGGCAGTCGGGTCAAGCAGCAGTCTAAAGTAAATGCACATCTCGATGTTAATTACTGCAATGCCCACTGCTTAACATAGTTTGTTACCGAACATGCCTCCGCACGGCAGCGGCTTTCTTTCGCTTACTTATGTATAAACATTCTTTGTACTCAGCTTAGCAGCTGCCCGAACTGCACAAGCTCTCTCCTAATCGCACTCTCTCCCGCTCGTTAAGCGTTGCCTCATAGGGCACGGCAATTACGCCGTCAGCCCTTGCAATTCAGTCCTGAGCGAATATTCGTAGCGTTAAGATCATCGTTCGTCTTACACGTATACCTATGTACATCTAAACCACACCGTTAGCTTGAATAAATCTGTCATTAAATTTGCAAATATATATCCAGAAAACATTCGTACCCGCTATATAATATACTACATATATACACCGGCCTCCATTGCAGCTGTCGGCTTACGGTGCTCTTTCTTCAAGTTTACGCTCGGTGCTCTTCTATCTTCCCGCAAGAAACAATTCCTACACCGGCTGACCTTGCACATAGCGTTGCTTGCGGTTATTGTTCATTGCTTCTAAGTGCGTTCGTTCCTTTTTTTTTTCGTCTTCCCGCTAGCAGCGTTTATTACGCTCTTTACTCTTTGCGGCCATCTTCCCGCAGTAAACGTTTGCTAAGCTGCCGCCGCTATGAAGATGGATGAAACGACTGTCCCTTTGTATTAATTGCCTTACAACAGGACACCGATTAAGCCAGTGCACCTCGAGGCACTGTCGTATCTGCGGGGGCAAGCACCATGCTACACTTCATTTCAGTAACCCTGATTCGGCAGCAGTCCAAGGCCAGTCAACTTATGCTCTGTCTCAGTCTGCGCCCCCTCCTTCTAATCCGGCTCAGCTTACCACTGAACGCTCTACTTCAGCGTCTACCTCGTCTGCATTTATAGCCCAAGGTCTCAGTGATAATGTTGTTCTACTTGCACCTGCCGATCTGGTCTGATGAACGTGAGGTGGTTCAGAGGGGGCCTAGCTGAGGCCACCGGACGGGTCGCAGGTTGCGGATAGCGAAAGGCCTACCCCCCTAAAAGAGGTAGGTCAGCTGTGAATAATCGGTCATCTCTAGGCAGATGACCGAAAATAAGCAGTCCCGGACAGCCAGCGGGTGTTTGCGAAGCAGCAACACTGACGATGCGCTTGTGGTGCCGCCTCGTATAAGTAGCTCACACATTCCTACTCCCCACACAATACCTACCCACATCCCATCCTCCACACTCACCTCACACCGGGCTGGGCTAAGGTGTCATTCGACCCGTGCCGCGAGTCAGCCCGGCTGGGGGCCCAGTTCAAAAACTAGCCCAGTCTCGAACGGAGAGCTCAGGGACTTGGCAGCCCCCTGTTCTAATGATGCCTTACCCGGGCAACGTGGATCTCTGCCCGGGCTGACCGATCCCTTTCTCTGCATCTCGTGAGACATGTATAACAATAAAAACAAAAATAAAAAACAACAAAAAAATAAACAAGAGTCTGACACTCCCCAAATGTCAAACGGGAGCAATCCCCCGCATGGGAAGGCATCGGCCCAAAGGCCTGACCCGACCAGCTCTAAAGCAGGACAGACCTGCAAGGCGGAAAGCGCTGGGGTGAATCCTAGTGGGTCCCATCCCGAACATGGGATGGGTGGCGGACCATCTCCCAACACTGACACCTCGGAAAGGCGGCTAAACAATATTGCGGCTGCCCAACCCTCTGGTTAAGTGGAGGGGGATGATCAACCAGCGCCCAGGCCAAAAAGCACACCTATGCCGAAAGGAGGAGTGCAGGGCACATACTCCGTCGGCAAAATGCCAGCAAAGAAGCCAGTCCATCAGCTGACTGGCTAAAGAAGGTGGAGTGGGCCACAACGGTGCTCCCACACTTCACAATGGTCTCACAACCCAAGAGACAACGGTCGCAAGAAACACCCGGTCCGGCTGCGAAAAGGTCGAGGGTGACGCCAAATATCTCCTTCGCGCAGATTGCTAAGGAGAGGACGCTGATTGGTGTCCTCGATAAAGGCAGCGCGGAGGGCAAGATCCCAAGGAGCCAATGGAAGTGGGTGGAAGCGGCACTGGCCGACCGCTGCTTCGAGTTGCTCGAGAAAGACCCAGGGCCACCGCCAGTCTGCAAAGAGTGGTTCGAGGGTAGCATTAAAGTCATAGCCTGCGACGATGAGCGCTCCGTAAAGCTGTACAAAGCAGCGGTGGCGCAGATCGGAGAGGTCTACGCTGGGGCGAATCTAGTCGCGGTAAATTGGAGCGAGGTGCCCAGCAGACCAAGGGCCAGAATATGGGTGCCGGCTACTATTAAGGAGCCTGAGCGCATCCTCAAGATGCTGCAGAGGTGCAACCCAACACTGCCAACCCAAGATTGGAGGGTGGTCAAGGTAGAGGAGACAAAGGGGCCGACAAATCAGGCCGTCATCATCCTCAACAAGGAGTCGCTGGCCCCCATAGAGGCAGCAAAAGGAGAGCTGAACTTCGGCTTCAGCTCGGTCGCTATAAAGGTGTATAAGTCGGACGCTGCCTCGGCCGATGCTCGTCCTGTTGACAACCCAGTCGTGCAGGATGTTACCTCGGAGATCGAGGCACCCGACAACGAGCTGGAGCCGACAAAAGAAAGCTACTCCTCTGACGCAGAGCTGATGCGTGATTTTGAGGCGATGTGTCGAGACGAAGTATCCGACGACTCAGATGCCGACACTACAGTGGTGGAGATTCCTGAGGATGTCTCTGAGGCTTCTTCAAATAAATCTCCACCACTGTAAAGCAGCATCCGCTGCACTCATACTCCGCTTGGATGCAAGCGGAGCCGAGGTCGTCCTAACCCAGGAGCCTTGGATAGTTGGAGCCAAGGTCTGTGGGTTGGCGACGAGAGAGTACAAGCTCATTGTACCCCAAACCGAAGGTAAAACTCGTGCCTGCATTCTTGCAAGAAAGCACCTTAATATCTTTCTGCTACATAACTTCAGCGGTAAGCCTAGAGCTAAAGCGGACACATCTGAGGCTGATGTCGTCCTACATGGCCCATGAGGAAAGCGATCCTCCCAATGACCTCGTCTGCAAGTTGGCCAGCAACAGCGAGAGGTCCAACATAAGCCTACTAATAGACTGCGACTTTTATTATAAAAAACCGACAGGAGGTTATTGCCCTCACACTAGTATCTCACAATCTGTTAGACAAGGTCTAAAGCTGGAGAGTCCTAGAGGACCATTCCTTCTCTGACCATAGGTATATCGAGACGACCTTATCCCTCGAGAGCCCTAAACCCACCGACTATATTAACCCCAGGAAAACCAACTGGGTTAAATATAGCTCGGTATTGGAGAACCTTCTCCCCAATAAAGCACCAATCAGCGCAGACACTCAAGACGAGTTAGATCGTACAGTGAACAGGTTCACGAAAGCATGCAACAAGGCCTTCACGGCGGCTTGCCTGCCACACAAGACAAGGGGTAAACAGAAACCCCCCTGGTGGTCGAAACAAATCGACATCCTAAGAAAGAGCTGCAGGACTCTCTTTAACAGAGCCAAAAGCGCTAACGAGGAGAAACATTGGGTAGACTACAAAGTCAGTCTTGCCCAATATAAAAAAGAAACACGAAGAGCAAAAACTGCCTCTTGGCAAAAATTCTGCTTGAAGATAGAGGAGACGTCGGAAGCCGCAAGGTTGCGCAAGCTTCTCTCAAAAACCACCCCCTCGGTAGGGTACCTTAAAAGGAATAACGGTACGTGGACCAATTCCAGCGACGAGTCGCTTCACGTACTGCTTGAAAACCACTTCCCTGGGTGTACAACCATCGACCCGGCGGCGCAAATCCGCAGAGGAGGCCAAATAGCCACGATGCACCACATCCTTACCAAACGGAACATAAGCTGGGCGGTAAACAGCTTTAATCCGTTCAAATCGCCAGGTCCGGACCATGTCATTCCGGCCCAATTTCAAAAGGCCGGAGACTCGGCTATAAACTGGCTACAATATATCTTCAGGAAGATACTAGCGGTGGGGACCATACCACAAGAATGGCTCAAGGCGAAAATAGTCTTTATCCCCAAAGCGGGAAAGGCCTCGCACTCAACTCCAAAGGACTATACACCAATCAGCCTATCGTCCTTTCTCCTCAAAACATTCGAGAGACTGGTCGGACTACATCTGAGAACGATTATTAGCCCTCAAATGTTGTCAGGAGCACAACACGCCTACCGGAAAGGAAGATCCACGGAAACGGCGCTCCATGAAGTAGTCTCATATATAGAGAAATCCCTACACCTCAAGGAGTACTCTCTTATAGCCTTTCTCGATATCGAGGGAGCCTTTAACAACGTCGTCCCAGGTGCCATTACGGAAGCACTGACTGACCTGGGAGTGGACGATCACTTGGTGATGCTTATCGATCAATTGCTCACATGCAGGACGGTAACATCATCGATGGGTTTGTCCACTCAAACAAGGTATGTCAACAGAGGCACTCCGCAAGGTGGTGTCCTGTCTCCCCTTCTATGGAACATAGCAGTCAATAAGATTCCATGTGATCTGGAGGGGGGGGGGGGGGGGGGGGGGGGGGGGGGGCTGTAAAGTAGTGGCATACGCGGATGACGTCGCCATTGGTTTCTCGGGAAAATACCCTCAAGCACTCTGTGACCTTATGAGCACAAAGCTCGCGGGACTGTCAGAATGGACAAAATCGCGAGGATTGGGAGTAAATCCCTCAAAAACGGAGCTCGTGCTATTCACAAACAAGTACAAGGTTCCGGCCCTTAACCCTCCCTTACTAAATGAATGTAGTGTAGTATACCTACCCTGCCAGTAATACAAATCAAAGGGTATTACAGTAAATCTATACATTGTGACACTCTGTCATAAATATACAAATATCCAAAAGACCACCAGCGCATATGTCATACGATGACCCACTTACATATGTACATGCCGATCGTAGCGCGTGGGAATGCTGAGTGCATATGTCATACGATCCACCACTTATGTACATGCTTTTCGTTGAACTTTGCAGCTCAAGTGGTCAAGATATACACAACGTATGTATGCCTTCTGCATACATACGTATACACCAATGTACTTACACATAATTATAAGACATAGATATAAGTATTGCATGTAGCGGGTTAGCTGAACCCAGAACGAAGATATAATATTCAGTGCTAATAAAGTAACACAGAGGAGCACACGTTCCAAAATAAAATCGTCCAAATATACCTCGATTACATGGCGACCGTGACAAGTTCACGAAGCTACAATGTTAAGTTTTAATATTTAATGAAAAAAAAAAAAGTGCTGTGATTCCACTGCAAAGCAACAGTTCTCGACCAGTCAAACCGACAAGAAGGAAAATGAGAGCTAAGTGGCGTAAGAAGCGTATGCGTAGGTTGAAGCGTAAGCGCCGAAAGATGCGTGCAAGGTCCAAGTAGACGAAGCACAGCACCGTCGACCACTGAATGGAACTTTTGACTTACAAGCTAATCTAAACCAACAACCACACACATACACACCCCAAACGCCCACAAAGCCTGTGCGATGACCAGCGCAGGCACTGCTTAACGCGCTTACGAGTGACGACAACACAGATTCTGCTCCTATTGAGCAAAGGGAAGCACTTTCAATTCAGGAGTACCTGAAGGTGTTTCCAAACGATGGACCACGCGCACTCACAATAGCTGAGTACCGGGCACGGCAGGAGAAAAACCCAAAAGAAGACAAAACGTGGAGGACAAGTAAGGAAGCTACTTCAACAGAAGCGCCTGCAACAAGATTTGCTGGCGGCAGCAACGACACCAGAAGACCGACAGCGCTACATAGAGCGCATCAACGAACTAAAAGCTGAGTTAAAACTTCGCAGCCGAGCGAAGCCACGCAAGGGGGCCGCAAATATGCGTAAGCCTTAACTTGCCATAGATTTAATTTCTACCTGCGAATTGACGCACGTCAGTGCAATTCGCAAAACACTAAAACCTGATAGGCTTTTAATACTAACATATGTGGTTGGAGAATTTTTTTTTATATATGAAATGTAATTTGAATTGTGAGCCAACCACATAAACTAAATAACTAACTTTTCCACGTCTCTGGCGCTGAGTATTTATACTCAGCAGCGTTTCAAATATTTGTGTAATTGATAAATCTTGCAATAAGTTCATTGCAATGAAAATATCGCTCCAATTTTTTTTTCCTTTTCTTCGATTTTCAAATAGAGGAATGAATAAAACCCTTTTACATTCTAAAATCCCAATAAGATTAAATGAAAACCAAGATTTTGAAAATACAATTCAATTTTCTTTCATGAAACATTAGAAAAAAAAACTGTTCTTTTCATTGAATATAACATAACAGAATTATGCATCAAGTATAGTGACGTGTTCGGACTGGAAACCGAACCAATAGCGACAAATAATTTTTATAAACAAACATTAAGACTTAAAGATGAGGAGCCCATTTATATCAAAAACTACAGAAGCCCGCATAGCCAAGTTAATGAAATCCAGAAACAAGTAGGGAAATTAATACACGACAAAATCGTAGAACCGTCTGTATCCGAGTATAACAGCCCACTCCTGTTAGTTCCGAAAAAATCATTACCAAATTCGGAAGAAAAGAAATGGCGATTAGTAATTGACTATCGCCAAATCAACAAAAAGTTACTTTCTGATAAATTCCCGCTCCCCAGAATTGACGACATTCTAGACCAACTGGGCAGAGCAGAGAAAATTCAAGAAATATAACATCTTTTTCAACAAGCAATGGTTCATATCGCTTCACGCGATTACCATTTGGTCTTAAAATAGCACCCAATTCATTTCAGAGAATGATGACAATAGCATTCTCGGGTTTAGAACCCTCTCAGGCATTCCTTTATATGGATGATTTAATGGTGATAGGATGTTCCGAAAAACACATGATTAAAAACTTAACTGATGTTTTTAATGTATGTAGAAAATATAACCTAAAGTTGCATCCAGAAAAAAGCTCATTTTTCATGCATGAAGTAACATTCTTAGGTCATAAGTGCACTGACAAAGGAGTATTGCCAGATGACAAGAAATTCGACGTCATTAAAAATTATCCTGTCCCTCATGACGCGGACAGCGCGAGACGATTTGTAGCATTCTGCAATTATTATCGTCGATTTATAAAAAACTTCGCCGATTATTCACGGCACATAACTAGATTATGTAAAAAGAATGTTCCTTTTGAATGGTCAATTGAATGCCAAAACGCATTCCAATACCTTAAAGAAAAGCTTATGCACCCCACGTTATTACAATATCCTGATTTTCGCAAAGAATTTTGCATTATAACAGATGCTAGTAAACAAGCTTGCGGAGCGGTTCTAACTCAGAACCGTGACGGAATTCAACTCCCAGTAGCTTATGCATCTCGTTCATTTACAAAAGGGGAAAGCAATAAGAGCACAACAGAACAGGAGTTAGCGGCAATTCATTGGGCAATTACCCATTTCAGACCATACATTTATGGCAAACACTTTGTTGTTAAAACGGATCACAGACCACTAACATATCTTTTTTCTATGACCAATCCCAGTTCGAAATTAACTCGCATGCGGCTAGAGCTTGAAGAATACGACTTCACAGTAGAATACCTAAAGGGAAAAGATAATTTTGTAGCAGACGCACTTTCACGTATAACGATAAAAGAACTCAAAGACATTCAACATAAAGTCCTGAAAGTCACTACCAGGCGACAAAGTAGACAAAACAAAGCCTGTACAGCAGAAAAATATGAACTATTGCCAAGGCAAAGTCATAATGTACCCAAGCCCAATGTACACGAAGTCATTACAAATGATGAAGTACGAAAAGTAGTGACCTTGCGCATAACAGAATCTAAATGTTTATTTAAACATGGAAATAAAGTTATCGCAAGAATGGAAGTTAGCGATTTATATACCAATGGAATTCTCGACCTAGGTCAGTTCTTCCAAAGGCTCGAAAAAGAGGCCGGTATATTACAAATCAGCCAACTCAAAGTGGCACCGAGCGAAAAGATCTTTGAATCAGTTTCAAAAGATTCTTTTAAAAATATGGGCAATAAAATATTAAAATCTTTAAGAGTAGCGCTACTCCAGCCGGTGACCCAAATAACAGATGAAAAAGAGGCACAACAAATATTGTCTACATACCATGACGATCCAATTCAAGGAGGCCACAGTGGCATTACAAGAACGCTAGCAAAAATAAAAAGACACTACTACTGGAAAAATATGACACGTCATATAAAAGAGTACGTACGTAGATGTCAAAAATGCCAAATATCTAAAACAAAGATACACACGAAAACTCCTTTGACTCTCACAGAAACACCTGTGAATGCTTTCGATATAGTGATAGTGGATACAGTTGGTCTGCTGCCTAAATCAGAAAATGGAAATGAATATATAGTCACATTAATTTGTGACCTTACAAAATATTTAGTAGCCATTCCAATAAAAAGCAAAAGCGCAAATTGTGTCGCAAAGGCTATATTCGAAAATTTCATACTCAAGTTCGGTCCAATGAAGACGTTCATTTCGGACATGGGAACAGAGTATAAAAACCAGATTTTAACTGATTTATGCAAGTATATGAAGATCGAGAATCTCACCTCTACTGCATATCATCACCAAACATTAGGGACAATAGAACGAAGCCATCGAACATTTAATGAATACATTCGTTCATACATCTCTGCAGACAAAACTGATTGGGATGTCTGGATTCAATATTTCACTTATTGCTTCAACACGACACCATCAGCAACGCATGAGTATTGTCCATACGAACTAGTATTTGGCAGACTACCAAAACAGTTCATAGATTTAAATAAAACTAATTACATAGATCCTATCTACAATCTAGATGACTACTCTAAGGAAATAAAGTTTAGATTAGAAATAGCATACAAAAGAGCTAGAATTATGTTAGAAAAAGCCAAGGCTTATAGAATATTAGCATACGATGAAAAAACAAAAAATTTTGAATTAAAAATAGGAGATAAAGTACTTATAAGAAACGAAGCAGGTCACAAATTGGACCCAGTATATTTAGGACCATATATAGTAGAAAAAATAGAAGATAATGATAACATTTATAAGAAGCAAAAGGTACACAAAGATAGGTTAAAAATATATATTCAATGAAACGTTTCATGGAAAAAAAAATACATTGGTCTGATCAACCAAATAAAAAAAATGTTTAATGAAATATATATTGAAAAAAAAAAGGGAATAAAATAAAAAAAAAATTTTAATTTTTCTGGAAAAGTCGAATGAAAATTTAAAGTGTAATGGAGTTAAAGTGTTAAAGTAAATCAAATATATTAAAATACAAAAAAAAAATTTTTGTTTATCAATGAACACAAATATTAAAAAAAAAAAAAAAAGAGATGGAACACATTTTAATTCACATTATATATTTAACACATTCTTTTTTTTTACACTTATTATACATTTTTTATATACTTATAAAATAAGGTAAACCAAAAAAAAAAACAAAAAAAAAAAACCAAAAATTTCTACTGTTAATTTAAATATTTTTATACCGACTTTAACACTCACCAAATGACTACATATATTACGTCATTTCTTTAAAAAGGGAGGTGTAGTATACCTACCCTGCCAGTAATACAAATCAAAGGGTATTACAGTAAATCTATACATTGTGACACTCTGTCATAAATATACAAATATCCAAAAGACCACCAGCGCATATGTCATACGATGACCCACTTACATATGTACATGCCGATCGTAGCGCGTGGGAATGCTGAGTGCATATGTCATACGATCCACCACTTATGTACATGCTGTTCGTTGAACTTTGCAGCTCAAGTGGTCAAGATATACACAAAGTATGTATGCCTTCTGCATACATACGTATACACCAATGTACTTACACATAATTATAAGACATAGATATAAGTATTGCATGTAGCGGGTTAGCTGAACCCAGAACGAAGATATAATATTCAGTGCTAATAAAGTAACACAGAGGAGCAGACGTTCCAAAATAAAATCGTCCAAATATACCTCGATTACAGTAGGCTCTCCTTCAGCGACAGCGCTAGTTACCTAGGGTTGGTAATTGACAAGAGTGAAAAAGGCTTCGACAGCCCTATACTCTTGTAAAAAAGCTATTGGCCTGAATTGGTGCATGAACCCAAGCGTAGTCCAATGGATATACCGGGCAATGGTCAGACCAATTCTACTCTACGGAGTCACAGTTTGGTGGCCTTTGGTGGATAGGGCCTGTCAAAAGGATCGATAACCAAACAACTTGGCAAGGTTCAGCGAACAGCAGTATTATGCATTAGTGGAGCACTACGCACCACCCCGAACGATGCACTAAACGCCATCCTAAGTCTCCAGAGCCTCAAGCTTGCGGGAAAAGAGAGGACAGAAATCGCAGCGATACGGCTAAGAGACTCCGGACAATGGACGTCACATCACAGGGGTCACTCATCAATACTTACCAGCAGAACCGTCCCTACGAAGACGGACTACTGCGTCCCAAGGGAACACACTATCACCCCCTTCAATGTAATTATCCCTAGCAGAGACGAGTAGCTTGGGGTACCACCAGGCCAGGACATGGCCATAAGCAACTTCACAGACGGCTCGAAGCTGGATAACAAAGTTGGAGGAGGAATTTACTCCGAACATCTCGAAATTAGGCACTCTTTCAGGCTCCCAGATCACTGCAGTGTGTTCCAAGCGGAAGTCATTGCGATCATGGAGGCACTGAAGCTGCTTCAAACAGCCGCAAAGGCTTCATTATCAACAACAACTGTAAACATTTACAGCGATAGCCAAGCTGCGATCAAATCACTTCACGCGATTTCTTCGAACTCGGCAACAGTGACAAATTGCCGCAAATCTCTTCACGAGATGGCTCAACAATTTGAAATTAGCCTGATTTGGGTCCCGGGTCACCGGGATATCGAAGGCAACTGCAAGGCAGACGAGCTGGCCAGATCTGGCACCACAATACCCCTTCTCCAAGATAAGGAGGATATTTGTATGCCAATGGCCACCTGTAAGCTTATCATAAAAGAGATATATATGCGACGGGCAGACAATGCGTGGCGCTCAGCACCATTATGTCGCATAACCCGGCAAACATGGCCGGCAATTGACAGGAAGCGCACACTAGAGCTTTGTAAGCTCGGCAGAAAAAGGTGCAGCGTAGTCATCCGCTCCCTCACGGGGCACTGGCTGATAGGCTCCCACGCTAATAGACTGGGAGCCCCATATAATGATTTTTGCCGAAGCTGTCGAGATGAGGAGGAGGAGGAAACGGTAGAACACTTGTTCTGCTCCTGTCCGGCTCTCAGCAGGAGAAGGCTACAATACCTGGCGCTTGCCCTATGCCTCAGACATTTCAGAAATGTCCAAAATCTGTCCCAGAAAGATTGCAAACTTCATAAGAGCATCAGGTTGGGATAACTGTTGACATTTTCGGTTCTCATGAGGTGGGGGAAAAAAAAAAACAGGGGAGCACCTCCTGCGGTATCACAACGGGCCGAAACCGGCCCAAGTGCGACGGGCTCCTGTGGAGCCTGACAGCCGCCTTAACCTAACCTAACCTAACCTGCACCTGCCGAGCATTGCTGGATTCCGGCTCCCAGCTACATCTGATAATTTCTCGTTTCGCCAATCAGCTTCAGCTTCGGAAAATGAAATCATCAACCGCAGTTTCTGGAATTGGCGACTCCAGCTTTGGCACCGATGGATGTTCGGTCAGTGTTAGCTTGCATTCTCGCTCATCTGGTTTCTCAACTCCCATCACTGCTATCGTAGCTTCTAACATAACTGATCGTCAGCCAAGCTATGGAATTGACACTCATAACAGGAACATTCTGGCGAACATACCACTAGCGGATCCGGAGTTTCATAGGCCTCAGCGTATCGATCTATTAATTGGAGCAAGTCTGTTTTACGATCTCCTTTGTGTTGGTCAAGTCAAATTCGCTTGGGATGGGTCGTGTCTGGAGGTGGTTCTCGTTTGAGTGGTTCGTCTTTAATGGTGGCTCGCGCTCCGGCCGTTGTTGCCGAGGATAACAATCCAGATGAGCAACTTGAAGTGCTTCTTCGGAGGTTTTGGGAGGTTGAGAATTGCATCGAACCAATAGTAAAATCTACCAAAGAAGAGCTGGATTGTGTAGCGTATTTTGTTCAGCTGGTCCGTCGATTACAAAATGGCGATTATTGTGTTTGGCTGCCATATAAAAACTTATTTTGGACCTCTTGGGAGAATCTTACAATCAAGCGCGTCGCAAATTCCTGTTCCTTGAGCGGAAGTTAAATCGTCGCCCTGATGTGAAATAAGTATCTTGACTTAGGTCATATGTCTACTGTTCCTGCCCAATCAATCAGCAACTGCCGATATTTTCTACCTCATCATTGCGTCATGAAAGACCAAGCTACGAACAAGCTTCGGGTCGCTTTTTAATGGCTGGCCCCGTAATACAACCTAAACTCTTTCATATTATTGCTCGATTTCGTTCATACGCAGCTGCGATTACGGGAGATATCTGTAAGATGTATCGGTGTGTACGAGTCTCGCCTGAGGACAGCAACTGGCAGTGTATTCTGTGGAGAAACTCCACGCAAGAGGACTTACGCGTGTTTCAACTGACACCGTTACTTATAGGACAAAGCCTGCCTACTATTTATCTGTGCGAGCGATGCATCAGTTGGCAACCGACAAGCAAGTAGATTTTCCAGTTGGAGCTGAAATTCTTCGCCGTAATTTCTACGTGGATGATTTGAAATCTGGCGCCAGATCTCAGGAAGAGGCCATCCGCATTCGTGAGCATACTGCTGGAATCTTGTCTAGGGGTCAGTTCAAATTGAGGAAGTGGGATCCGCTTGGGATCCGATTTCTGATAAACTTTTATTTTCGTTCTCGGCCCTAGAATCGTCTCCGAATCCCTGCAGGCGCTCTGTGTTATCAACCATAGCGCGGTTCTACGATCCTCTCGGACTTGCTGGTCCTGTAATTACGAAATCAAAAATCTTTCTTCACGTTTGTGCAAGGGGAAGTTAGCCTGGGATGAAAGCCTCCCAGCCTCACTGAGTACCGAGTGGCAGGAAATATGTAGCAGTTTTGGCCAGATTCGTCGACTTGAATTTCCTCGTCTTATTCTCCTTCCAGACTCCGAGCTAGAAATTCACGGATTTTTCGTTGCCAGCATCGGGGCTTATGGTGCATGCATATATGTCGTTTCAAAAGGTCAGCATTCCAGCAGTCACTTACTTCGTGCCAAATCTCGTGTTGCTCCTTTGAAGACACTTACGGTGCCAAAGTTGGAGCTTTGTGGAGTGGTATATTTGTTGCAAATGGAGTAGCAACGATTCAGGAAATGACCGACAACATGACAAGGCGTTATGTTCCTACAGGTTTAAACTCAGCCGACATTCTCTCTCGAGGGGCTCTTCCGACTGAGCTGAACGATTCTCCCCTTTGGGCTCATGGACCTCCATTTCTTTGTGGCCCCTCAGATGACTGGCCGCCCACAGTACTACCGGACAAACCAGCCCTTGAGCTTCGCCGGATTACTCTTCTGGTGAAATCTCCCTACATTGACATTGTAGCTGACTCCAAGTATGTGAATTCGTTTGCTTCCTTGCAACCCGTTTTCGGATACGTTTACAAGTTTTGCAATCGTATTCGGCATCCCGGACTGATTGCCTTGGACATTGAGCATGGAACACAATTATTGCTGCGTCTAGTCCAGCGTACTCAGCTATGGGAGGACATGAAGTCACTGCGGTCCAGAGGATCAGTTTCCCCATCTAGCTCACTTGCATCTTTGTCGCCAATAATGGATCAGTTTGGTCTGCTCAGGGTTAATGGTCGACTGAAGAACTCATCGTTGAATTTTGATGGCCGTCATCCAATTATCTTGCCCAGCAGCCATCCACTAACTTTTTCTATAATCTCTCACTTTTATGAGCGGAATCTGCACGCTGGACCTCGAGCTTTGCTTGGACTCATTCGATCCCAATATTGGCCCATTGGGCGGAGAAAGACGGTTAACAAGGCAGTGAACAAATGCGTAAGATGCTTTCGAATGAAACTTAGAGTATTGGAGCATATTATGGCGGATCTTTCAAGGGAGCGGCTCGACGGTTCTCATTCCTTTGAGATCACAGGCGTCGACTTTTGTGGGCCATTTTTCTACAAACCGGAGACACGCAATAAGGTCCCAATGAAGTGTTAAAAAAAGCAATTTGCATAAGCACAAGTGATTTCCTAGTATATATACATACATATACAGTGGCTCAAAGCCAAAAAGATCCAGTGGCAAATAAAAAGTTTAAAGTGCTACAAATTTTAAAATAGGCGAAAAACCAAAAATGTTTAAACGCCAGTTTGTTGTATGTTTTATCACAAATAAAAAAGGAACTTTATTTGCTGGTTAAATATTGCTCAGTTTTAAAAATAAAATAAAAACTTAAAATATATCTTAAATACAGGTCAAAGCCAAAATGATCCATCCACAAACTAATTTAATATTATTCGAATAAGAGGTTAAACAGGTATTTTAATACTTAGTATGTAATCCCCTAACCTTTATTACGGCTTTTAACCTACTGTTCATGGAAGAGACCAGCTTCCGAGTGCTTTCCGAGCTTATTTTGTACCATTCCTCCAGCAGAGCATTTTTCAGGTCATTTTTGGTAAAAATCCTGGGATTTTGGGCGTTTTTCCCCACCACAGCCCATAAATTTTCAATAATATTTAAGGTTGGATACTGGGACGGGGGAATCATCAAGTGGGGGAAGTTCCAGATAAACTAGGACTGCACTATTCCGGACGAATGTTTCGGGTCATTATCCTGGTAGAACAGGAAATCATGTCGGATTCAAAATTTCTCGGAGCTTTTGTGCAAATTTTCTTTGAAAATATTGAAGTACATGTGCTTATCCATCGTAGACTCGATTTACACCAAGTTTCCGACGCCGGCTGCCGACATGCATGCCCATACCATGACACTTCCTCCGCCGTGCTTGACTGTCGCTTTTACGTGTTTGGGATCCAGCTCAGTATTGGGCTTTCGCCACACAAAGTTCCTTCCGTCGGACCCAAAAAGGTTGAATTTGGACTCGTCTGCAAAAATCACGGTGTTCCAGAACTCCAAATCCTTGACAAAGTTGGTTTTTGCGATCGCCAACCGTATCCCTTTGTTTTTCGGACTTACAGAAGACTTCTTTCGGGGTACTCGGGCATTAAAGTCATGTTTGCGCAGAGCCCGGCGCACAGCTTTCACACTGCACTCCTTCCCTATATTGTCCTTTACCTGTTGGGTAAATTTGGGGCCGATAACTTGCACCAAAGCTCCGAGAAACTAAAAATCCGTCGTGATTTCCTGTTCTACCAGGATAATGACCCGAAACATTCGTCCGGAATAGTGCAGTCCTAGTTTATCTGGAACTGCCCCCACTTGTCGATTCCCCCGTCCCAGTATCCAACCTTAAATATTATTGAAAATTTGTTGGCTGTGGTGGGGAAAAACACCCAAAATAACAGGATTTCTACCAAAAAGGACCTTAAAAAAGCTCTGTTATAGGAATGGAGCAAAATAAGCCCGAAAACCACTGGAAAGCTGGTCTGGCCCATGATTAGTAGGCTAAGAGCCGTAATAAAGGTTAAGGGATTACATACTAAGTCCTAAAATACCTATTAAACTTTTTATTCGCCTAATATCAAACTGGTTTGTGGCTGCATGGTTTTAGTTTTGACTTGTATTTAAGATATATTTGAAGTTTTTATTTATTTTAAAAACGGAGCAACATTTAAGCTGCAAATAAAGTTCCTTTTTTAACTGTGATAAAACATACAACAAATTGGCGTTTAAACATTTTTGGTTTTTCGCCTATTTTAAAATTTGTAGCACTTTAAACTTTTTATTTGCCACTGGATCTTTTTGGCTTTGAGCCACTGTATGTATTCAGTTCTAGAGATCGAAACTATGACTCCATCGGAAGGTGTTAAGACTTTCGCGATTCTGTCAAGATCAATAATACGATGATGATGATGATAATGATGATGAAGATGGTGATGATGATGATGATGTTCATGAATAGTGACAATGCATAGATTTTTGGTTGTTGTTGTTTATTTATGTATTTATTTTCGAGGCGAAGCAAATAAAATCGCATTAGTGGATGCTCGTCGATGGGCCATAGAAAATCTGGCTTCGCTTCCGAAATATCAATAGCCCCAAAATAAAATCTCTGTTTTCCTTTCGCTGCTGTCATTGCATAGGAAATGATCATAATGGGTTAATAACAAATAATAAACATAGCGATTAAATATTATTGCTTGCCAAATGCCAAAAGCCTTGAGCGAATTTAAGCAGCAGCTGCTTCGACAATTGGCCGTCAGCGTGTTAATTACATCGACAAATGTGAAGCACAGAAACTAAACTACATACATACAGACATATGTACATATGTATGACACTTTGACAATCAAAGAGGGGCAATTGGCGTAGAACTAATCCGTTGGTAGAGCAATAAACGGAAGCAGAGAGATGTTCGTACATTTGTAGGTGAGCTTCAACGACAATAGAATGGAAATCACAGAGAAAGTAGATGGAAATTAAGCCAGTCTGGAGTGGACATTATATTACCAGATACACTGTTCCTATGTGTACATACATATATTGATGTATAGTTATGAATCCTGTACACCATTTATCCTCTTTCTACTTCCACTCAGCACCAACACATTTCATGTATGTTTCTCAGTTTCACAAGAAAACTATAGGTTATTATATTTATTGTTAAGTCTTTAAGGTACCTGAAAATGGAAGAGGAAGGGTTCGATCTTTGACTGAAATGAAAATGATATTCATTTTACCAAAATTTGTTGCTTTTGTAACGAAAAACACTCGAGTAGCAGCAGATACTAATTAGTACTCTTCCTAATTAAGCCTGGCATGAAACTCTCTATTACATTTCATAGAAATCATTTCTCAATGCACAACTGCAGCCTTTGGGCTCCTCTTAGAGCTGCATACACAAGAATATATGTGGTATGTATGTTTGTACGTTAATTAAATGATAATAAAATCGATGTGGTTTCACTTTTCAAAGCCTGCCGTTCTCCATCTTTCTCTTGGCTGAAATTTAATAACTAAGCTTTCAATTTGCTTGGTAGTTTCATTACAATCTTTCGTCTGCGTACAATTTTAATTGGCAAACTTTCCATGCAATTCAAATTGAAATTATGCAGATTCAAGCTCAGCGTACACCATGTCGTATGTGTAATTGCAGGGCTAATTAAAACGAGAGCTCCATTCCAATGCTGAATGCAAATGCAAATGCAAACAATGCAAGGTGCTCCTAAGCCACTGATATGCCATTGAACTTGTCATCCACCATCATCTTGGGCAGCACACGCCATCCTGCCACTCGATAATTATAATTATTACCATTATAGGGAATTGTTATAGTGGCTGGCGTTGGGGGTTCCCGTTAACACGAACATCATGAGTGCATAAAATAATCATTATTCATTCAAGATTGTATTTTGAACAAGTTTCCGTGTGCGCTATGGCTTGTAGTACATTAATGGCGTGTACTGTACTGTAAGTGCAACATTTTCATGGCTTCCTGGGAGGAAGACATCTCATACAAATGAAGTATCCCAAGTTCAAGGATCAGTTTTGTTGAAGCTTCCCATCTACGTCTACATCTACTCCCCATCTACATCTACACCTCTAGAATATAATAGAATTCTTCTACTCTTTCCTCCCCAACGCTCTGTTTGTTTTTTAAGATCACTTTGATAATGAATTCGGCTAACACTTGAATCTACTTTTGGCTTATAGCTCTCAGAATCTTTTTTCCTCCAATTGTGTGCTGCGGAGATTTTACTTTTCAAGGTCGTTTTTTGGCTGGGGCCCACAATGTTTTCCAAATAAAATTTGAATCATTATCAAGCTAATGCCATCCGTTCAATCTAGTTTGGGTTTTGAGTTTTTGGTTTCTAATTTGCAGGTTTTTGGTTTTTTTTCGTGGAACATTAATTGATTTAATGATTTCGTTGGCTCGAAGCTAACATTTATACGAGTATTATGTTAACGGAGCGTTACAAATCACAAGACAGACAGCAAGCAGCGGCGGCAGCGGCAGCATAAAGTGGCAACAAACTGTTGGCGGCTGTTGAACAAATATTGTATCTGCCAGATACATACAGTGGCTCAAAGCCAAAAAGATCCAGTGGCAAATAAAAAATTTAAAGTGCTAAAAATTTTAAAATAGACGAAAAACCAAAAATGTTTAAACGCCAGTTTGTTGAATGTTTTATCACATTTAAAAAAGGAACTTTATTTGCAGCTTAAATGTTGCTCCGTTTTTAAAATAAATAAAAACTTCAAATATATCTTAAATACAAGTCAAAGCTAAAACTATGCAGCCACAAACCAGATTGATATTAGGCGAATAAAAAGTTTAATAGGTATTTTAGGACTTAGTATGTAATCCCTTAACCTTTATTACGGCTCTTAGCCTACTAATCATGGGCCAGACCAGCTTTCCAGTGGTTTCCGGGCTTATTTTGCTCCATTCCTCTAACAGAGCTTTTTTAAGGTCCTTTTTGGTAGAAATCCTGCTATTTTGGGTGTTTTTCCCCACCGCAGCCAACAAATTTTCAATAATATTTAAGGTTGGATACTGGGACGGGGGAATCGACTAGTGGGGGCAGTTCTAGATAAGCTTGGAGTGCACTATTCCGGACGAATGTTTCGGGTCATTATCCTGGTAGAACAGGAAATCACGACGGATTTTTAATTTCTCGGAGCTTTGGTGCAAGTTATCGGCCCCAAATTTACCCAACAGGTAAAGGACAATATAGGGAAGGAGTGCAGTGTGAAAGCTGAGCGCCGGGCTCTGCGCAAACATGACTTTAATGCCCGAGTACCCCGAAAGAAGTCTTCTGTAAGTCCGAAAAACAAAGGGATACGGTTGGCGATCGCAAAAACCAACTTTGTCAAGGATTTGGAGTTCTGGAACACCGTGATTTTTGCAGACGAGTCCAAATTCAACCTTTTTGGGTCCGACGGAAGGAACTTTGTGTGGCGAAAGCCCAATACTGAGCTGGATCCCAAACACGTAAAAGCGACAGTCAAGCACAGCGGAGGAAGTGTTATGGTATGGGCATGCATGTCGGCAGCCGGCGTCGGAAACTTGGTGTAAATCGAGTCTACGATGGATAAGCACATGTACTTCAATATTTTCAAAGAAAATTTGCACAAAAGCTCCGAGAAATTTGGAATCCGACATGATTTCCGGTTCTACCAGGATAAAGACCCGAAACATTCGTCCGGAATAGTGCAGTCCTAGCTTATCTGGAACTGCCCCCACTTGATGATTCCCCCGTCCCAGTATCCAACCTTAAATATTATTGAAAATTTATGGGCTGCGGTGGGGAAAAACACCCAAAATCCCAGGATTTTTACCAAAAATGACCTGAAAAATGCTCTGCTGGAGGAATGGTACAAAATAAGCTCGGAAAGCACTCGGAAGCTGGTCTCTTCCATGAACAGTAGGTTTAAAGCCGTAATAAAGGTTAGGGGATTACATACTAAGTATTAAAATACCTGTTTAACCTCTTATTCGAATAATATTAAATTAGTTTGTGGATGGATCATTTTGGCTTTGACCTGTATTTAAGATATATTTTAAGTTTTTATTTTATTTTTAAAACTGAGCAATATTTAACCAGCAAATAAAGTTCCTTTTTTAACTGTGATAAAACATACAACAAACTGGCGTTTAAACATTTTTGGTTTTTCGTCTATTTTAAAATTTGTAGCACTTTAAATTTTTTATTTGCCACTGGATCTTTTTGGCTTTGAGCCACTGTAGATACATACATCGGAGCCAGGCCGAACAGATGCCAAGCTCTTCACGCGTGGCAACGTTTTTTCAAGTGCAGCATGCAATTTTGCAATATTGAAAAGAAGACTTAACTGAAACAAAAAGTGAAACTCAGCGCGAGAGAGTGTATGTGTGTGTGTGTGTGTGTGTGTGTGTATCTGGGAGATACACAAGCATAACTGTAACCATAATTACCGACAGCAATGAAAAGCGAAACAAAATTAATGAAGTGTGTGATACGCGCTGAGAGCAAAAACCAAGAGAAGAAACGCAATCCCAGCACCAAGACAATGCCACCTCCTCCTCCTCCTCCTCTTCAGGAGGCACTTGCACCTGTTGCTGCGGTGAGAAGGTCTTTTGCCAGCAATGTATCTTTGTGCCATGCAGAGTACTCTCTCGTCTCTCGGGGAGTATGTATCTTGTCCAGAGACGCGGAAGTTCGGGTAAAAAATGTTCAGTTAGCCCGGCCCCAAAACAATGCACAATGTACCAGCCACACACTCACTCACACACTCACTCACACGCCAAAACATTGTTTTGCTTGCCTCAAAAGTTTTGTATCTTGAACTTGAGGCATCATCGGGCAAGACGACGTGTCTGTTGGCTGTGTAGGCTGTGTTGCCTGTGTGGGTGCTGTCTGTTGCAGGGGAGTGTGCTTCAGCCAACTGAAACAAACTGAAACAAAAGGCCATGAAATCGTTTGTTAACAAGCACTGAATACCAAATAATTCTAAACACAATTGTTTAATTTCTAAGCACCCAAAAGATGGAGGATAAGATATACCCATATGTGTATGTATATTACATCATATTGGTACAAATTTCTTCTAAAGTATGATGCAACTGTCCAACACTTGAAGATGACAGGATAAAGCTTTCACTTGACCCTGAGAAAGTGAATATCGATCGACTATTGGGCAATTAAAAGAACCAGAATAAACAATAAACTGCCAATAAACAAGTCATAATGATTTAAATTCAGTTATTCATGAAGTGCATATAATGAGAGGGAAATGAGCTATATATAACTGTAACTAGATGTTATTTCATGTGGAAGCATCCTTAACAGCTAAGATGTCAACTCAGTAATACAAACGACATCCCAAAGTCAAGGCAGTAAGCAATTAAGACCAAACCCTGCTTGAATGCAATTAGTTGGCCACTCGCAGTACCGATGCACCCGTTTCGTGGGGTAAAGTAAGTATGAATTCAACTCTGCTCACAAGTGTCTAGACTTTTCTTTATAGGCAGATATTTACTATTATACTATTGGCTATATGCAAAACTGGTAGATCAAACGATAGAAAAATGAATGATTGTATGCGAGACCTCGTATTGTAGGCCTATTTCTCAAGGATTCCCACAAAATGTATTTAATTTGTTTCTTCTTAGAATGTGCCGATTGGCACTCTGTTAAAAAATAAAGTTATAAACAGAAAATCATTAAGAGGCTCAAATTATTTTGACCAAATCATGTCAAAGTTGGCTTCGATGTTGTCTATCTCCAAGTGGTGTCATTATTTTTGTTGTGTGTGTTTTTTGTTTTCTGCAAAGATGATTTGTGCCAGTGCCACTTGAACTATGCGTCAGACAGAGCCGCCCCCTACCCCCCCATCACCCCTATAGCTCAGAAAATGATTGAGGGAGATGACGGAGATGAAGATGCGGCTGGAGACTCGGCCCTCAGCATGTCAGATGTCGATGATGGCGATGGCTGGTGGCCTGGTGGCTGTTGGCCTGGTGGCTGGTGGCTGAGATGCTGTTGTTTTGGTTTTTGCTGCTGCTGATGATGTCTGTCTGTCTGTCTGTCTGTCCGTCCGTCTGTCTGTAGTACTAGGCATTATTGCATCATCAAACAGATTGAGCAATGAGTGCATTTAAATACACATTTAATGGTTTCAGTTATGGCCCATTGTGCCCGGTCGTTCAACTAAGCCCCACAAGCCCCACAAGGGATTATATTATCGATTTGAGATCTGTTCAAGATTAACATTTCGTTTATTTATGGCCAAGTTTTTTGTATAAGCAAAATATTGAAATAAATAAAAACCACAGAAATTAAAGCGCAATTTAAAGTTTAGCCGAGTTAAAGCCGCTAAAACTATTTGTTAATAATTATTAAACATTATTTTTTTAGTGCCTTTAGCACTTAAGGGATATTTAAACAAATGTCCATATATTTTATATTTTCATTCAATTTAATTCTGTTTTTTTTTGTGCTTTATTAATGGACATTGTATCAACGCGGAATGAAGTCCTGAAATAACCGAAAGCCTAAAGAGGGCACAGAACACACTGTGGGGGAAGGCATTGTCATAGGTCCAGTATATAATTTTAATTTGATTAATTTATGTTTATTCTGTCATTGAAGAGCAGCGGAAAATCATTTTCCGAGCTGACCGTTTCTAAAAAAAAGGAACCCACACAAAACCCACCATTTCTGCTGACACACAAAAAAAAATGGGAAGCACACAATTACGAAGCATATTTTCCGTATTTCCCTGTTGCTGTTTCGCTCCCTCTCTCTCTCTTTGTGCGTTCTCCCTCTCTATCACTCTGTGACGTTTCCCTTTTGTGGGCTGAACACGTGCAAAAGTACAGGCGAATGGGGACAATGAGGTAAAAGCCATAAATGACCAGGTCCACTCACAATTATTGCCACAGCGGAGCACTGCCTAGGGAGGGGTACGGGGAGGGGTAGGGAGTTGTGGCAGAGATAAAGCGAGGTATGAAAAATCGAAAGTGGCAACTCGAGTGACAAGAGGAGACCAAACGGTTGGTTCGCCTCGGCTTGGTTCGGGTTCGCTGTGGTTCGATTCGATTCGGTTTTTGGGGTGCAGCACAATCTGCGACTCAGCATCTCTAATGGCTGCTGCAGCTGCCACCAAGCGGTAGGAGGAGGGGCAGCTTTTTTGCCATATATCGAAGAGCATGTTGCACAATGTCGATGGTGCGAGCACACAAGGCAGATACAGCGCAAACACACACACTCATTGCAATTGGAATTGGAATTGGAGCAGAGATCAACGAGCCTGCCGCCAGTCAAAGGCAAACATCTGGCAAACATCGAGGGGGCCCACATCACATCACATACCACCCGCAGGGGCTGGGGCAGGAACAGGGTGCCCAGGTGCAGCCGGTTTCCTGTGCGTCGAAAACTGCTTGCAACCATCACGAGTGTCAAATTGCTCTGAGAACCCCCTCCCGAATGGTTCAAATGTGAACTCGACGATGGGGAAAGTAGATGCCATGAGGTGGAGGTTCTTCAAAGAATATTTCTCTAACAAGTTTGCGGTCTTGGCGATTGCATAAATCTCAGTAAATGCCAAAAACAATTATTTGTTAATCACCTTTTATGGCGGCTTTCGGCTTTGGCTAACCGCAATCTGTGGGCCACTTCAGCTGGCATAATTGAAATGTTTTCTGGTTTGGCTCTGGGCTATTGGCCATCGATGGATTGTTTGCACTCGAACCGCACCACAGAAACGGTGGAAAAATAATCACTCACCTTACCAGCCATAAAAGCCATAGAAATCCACACGTTTTCTGGACAAAAACAAACCATCAGCTGCCACCGCATTGAAAGTGAAAGCTTTTTTTTTTGTGTCTATTATTTATTTTTGGTTATTTAATGCAGATGCATAAATTATTGAAAAATATGGGAGTGGGAGAGTGGGAAATGCTGCTCATCAGCTGTTTTCTTTGACGCATTTGAAACGCTTAGACAATGCCCCAACCCCAACCCACCCCACCCCTTGGCAGCACACAAAAAGGTGCCGGCTCAAGTTGAAGTTGAAGCTAAACCCCAAAGTGATGTAATTTCTCTCTCTCTTCTTCGGTCTTTCATCGCGTTGAACTTGGCAGATGTGGTTTTACATCTCACACGGTACTCTTCCCAAGGTAGTTCCCACTTTTGGAAGAGGTTTAAGCATGGGTGGCTAATGTTTAGTCAATAAACTTAAGTACAACTGGGTTCTAGAGAGAATCTGCTTAGATTATGCTGCAATCCATTAGCATTTCTTGGAGGAAAGAGTAACTCTCCTTCGGTGTTTTGTTTTTGCTTTTGTTTGCTGTCTTTTTTCCTGGCATTTCTTTAGCAGCAGCCCGAATTTGCATGTCAATGTGAAGAGCACTCCGACTGTGGCATAATCACTGGCTGTCACATTAATTAGCTCGTAATTAATTAACAGAGAAAGAAAGAGAGAGAGAGAGAGAGACTGAAATTACACTTAAGACAAAGCAGTGAAAACCCAATGCATATTTAAGTTTTAATGGAAATTGGCTAAATCAAAGAGATCCAACCGCAAGCGAACCCCTTGCGACCAAAACATGATGATCGAACTCAGTTGGAACCCAGTTCAAACCCAGTTCGAACGAGGCAGACAAGATCGAACAAGAGGCGATCTGTCTGCGGTTTATCGCATAGCGGTTGTTGTTGCTGTTGCGACGCACAAGCTTCAAGCCTTCGAACATATCGTAGGCAAGACAAGACAAGATCGGACAAGACGCGATCTGTCTGCGGTATATTGCATTGCTCTTCTATCGCTCGCAGCGGATGTTGTTGTTGTTGCTGTTGCCACGCACAGACTTCAAGCCTTCGAACATGTCGTAGGCGAAGGCGCTGGCTTGATATCAACATCAACATTTGCAGCTTTATACTAAAATTTAAAACTTTTTTGGACGCAACAGCGAACGGTACGCGAAGCGCATGCGCGGACGAACGATCATGCGAGGAAAGCCCAACAACGGTATTCGTGGGCCGCGACTGAAACGTGTCTGAAATTCGCAAATCAAAAATAACCGTGAAAGAACTGTCCCCAAACGAAGTGACAAGTGCAGGAAACCAATAAAACAAACAAAATAAATAAATACGTCCCCGAACCAAAAAAGGTGAATGAAACGGCAGAAACTGTGTCAAAAGCAAAGAAAGTTGTCCCCAGCAACAGCCCCAGCACCAGCCCCAGCACCAACCCAAGCGATTATGTATGTGGGCAGAGTCCCAAGATCTTTTGAGTGCGGGTATCTTCAGCCACATCTGCTTTGTGGAGGGGATTGGCGGGCCTGTCAAGTTTGAGTTATCTTCGGCGTGGGCCTCTTGCAATCCCAATCCCAATAATGATGACCATTTTGGGAGCACTCACACCAACGGAGGGAGGCACAGTAGTACGCCCAGGCATGCGGCAGAATGGTTCTTCAGCCGGTGAATCACTCACAAGGCTCTTTCTTTCTTTGTCTTTTCTCTGGGGGTGCGGCAGAATCTCCCCGTGAATACCAGGCTGATTATTCGTGGTGGAATTCATGTAAATGCGTCTGCGACTATGATATCACTCGATCAAATATTCAAAATCGAAGGCTTAACAAGGTCGCCTGGCATTTGGCAAACTAGTTTTCAGTTATTTTGCATTAGCATTCGATGTCGAAATATTTGTGTTTATTTTTAGGTTTCTTTTTATGCATAATCGAGGCAGAAGCTGTCCGCTAATTATTGACCAAATTGGTTTTCAACTCAAAAGTTTAAATTAATAATTAAATACCTCGAAGCTATCCTTGGCGAATTCCTCCCACATACAACTACATATGTTTAATTACATTATTTCTTTGTTTTTCTGGAAATTGAGCCAACTATGGCTTGGCACTGATAGCATCTAATTGATATTTGATATTTCAAAGGATTCCCCTACCATTGCCACCACCACCTCATTATCTCTTGACCAACTCGCCTGCGTACAAAGGGTAATCCTCCCTTGAGCTTGACGCATTTGATATGCAAAAGCCACGCTGCACCTGACATTGAGGCTGGAGCGGAGGCTGCAGACCACGGCTTTTATTTGACAGCAACGCAGAGCCAAAGCAGGGCATCCGGCAAAGATGCCAATTAATTTGTTTATTAATTGCCATCTTTGGCAGCGATTACATTTCACAGCGTGGACACTGCTCAAAGCGATGATTGGTCCTTTGAGGCAGTTTAATTACTGGCTGGTTGTGCACTTGACATACACGTGGCGTATACGTAACGCCATTGCGGTTCTGTTGTTTAAAAACATAACCAAATGATATGCACTCGGAATAACCATATTGAATGCAGTATGGAGTATCATTTTTTTCAATGGATTGCAAATTTCGATCAGTCTCTATTTTGGCATTGCATTCTTGTCTCGTTTTGACTGATAGACAGCCCTAAACTATTTTCATTTGCGTGCAAATTTCTCAAAATGCATTTATAATGCTTGGATATATGCCATATATAAATATGCTGCCTGACAGACCCGCGAGCAGGCGATTTCATTTGCGTGCCACAGCCAAGTCACGTTGCTTGTGTTTCTTGTGTTTCTTTCTCTCTTTTTTGTGTATTTTATAAATTATTTTCCCCCTCGGCTGCTTGTTTAAGCCATAAAAATGTTAATCGATAACCGAAGCGATTAAAACAAAACACCCAAAACAAAAACAAAAACAGACAAAAGAAGGCAGAAATTTTATGCAAATGCAGAAACTACAAACACAAATGCCTCGAAAGGATTGCGTAAAACATTGTCCAATGGGCTGGGCTGAAATAACTGAGAAAAAAACCCAAAAAAAGTGGTCGACAAATATCATAATATTGAAGAGTTTAGGCAACCTTGGAAAAAACCATATTCATGAGGGTTTGAATGGGTTTTCTGGCTTGAAACAGACTTGGGCAATTTCATTACCAAATCTTTGGTAGCATATCTAATAGAAGTTATAGTTCTATATACTTGTACTTTCATTTACATCAAAGTTCCCCAAATAACGACTTAATTGAACGATTTAAAATGGAAATTGATTAAAAACAGTTACGAAAGTTAAAAAAAATACGATATGATGTGCTTGTTTGCTCTGGAAATGGTCTCTGTGATTGTAGTAGATTGCAGATTGTATGCAGATGAAATATAAATATTTCAGCATCAATTTCTATGGCCTTCTCTGCCAAATGGCTTGCCCCTAACCCAAACCCAAACTTCGCCGATTATTCACGGCACATAACTAGATTATGTAAAAAGAATGTTCCTTTTGAATGGTCAATTGAATGCCAAAACGCATTCCAATACCTTAAAGAAAAGCTTATGCACCCCACGTTATTACAATATCCTGATTTTCGCAAAGAATTTTGCATTATAACAGATGCTAGTAAACAAGCTTGCGGAGCGGTTCTAACTCAGAACCGTGACGGAATTCAACTCCCAGTAGCTTATGCATCTCGTTCATTTACAAAAGGGGAAAGCAATAAGAGCACAACAGAACAGGAGTTAGCGGCAATTCATTGGGCAATTACCCATTTCAGACCATACATTTATGGCAAACACTTTGTTGTTAAAACGGATCACAGACCACTAACATATCTTTTTTCTATGACCAATCCCAGTTCGAAATTAACTCGCATGCGGCTAGAGCTTGAAGAATACGACTTCACAGTAGAATACCTAAAGGGAAAAGATAATTTTGTAGCAGACGCACTTTCACGTATAACGATAAAAGAACTCAAAGACATGCAATATAAAGTCCTGAAAGTCACTACCAGGCGACAAAGTAGACAAAACAAAGCCTGTACAGCAGAAAAATATGAACTATTGCCAAGGCAAAGTCATAATGTACCCAAGCCCAATGTACACGAAGTCATTACAAATGATGAAGTACGAAAAGTAGTGACCTTGCGCATAACAGAATCTAAATGTTTATTTAAACATGGAAATAAAGTTATCGCAAGAATGGAAGTTAGCGATTTATATACCAATGGAATTCTCGACCTAGGTCAGTTCTTCCAAAGGCTCGAAAAAGAGGCCGGTATATTACAAATCAGCCAACTCAAAGTGGCACCGAGCGAAAAGATCTTTGAATCAGTTTCAAAAGATTCTTTTAAAAATATGGGCAATAAAATATTAAAATCTTTAAGAGTAGCGCTACTCCAGCCGGTGACCCAAATAACAGATGAAAAAGAGGCACAACAAATATTGTCTACATACCATGACGATCCAATTCAAGGAGGCCACAGTGGCATTACAAGAACGCTAGCAAAAATAAAAAGACACTACTACTGGAAAAATATGACACGTCATATAAAAGAGTACGTACGTAGATGTCAAAAATGCCAAATATCTAAAACAAAGATACACACGAAAACTCCTTTGACTCTCACAGAAACACCTGTGAATGCTTTCGATATAGTGATAGTGGATACAGTTGGTCTGCTGCCTAAATCAGAAAATGGAAATGAATATATAGTCACATTAATTTGTGACCTTACAAAATATTTAGTAGCCATTCCAATAAAAAGCAAAAGCGCAAATTGTGTCGCAAAGGCTATATTCGAAAATTTCATATTCAAGTTCGGTCCAATGAAGACGTTCATTTCGGACATGGGAACAGAGTATAAAAACCAGATTTTAACTGATTTATGCAAGAATATGAAGATCGAGAATCTCACCTCTACTGCATATCATCACCAAACATTAGGGACAATAGAACGAAGCCATCGAACATTTAATGAATACATTCGTTCATACATCTCTGCAGACAAAACTGATTGGGATGTCTGGATTCAATATTTCACTTATTGCTTCAACACGACACCATCAGCAACGCATGAGTATTGTCCATACGAACTAGTATTTGGCAGACTACCAAAACAGTTCATAGATTTAAATAAAACTAATTACATAGATCCTATCTACAATCTAGATGACTACTCTAAGGAAATAAAGTTTAGATTAGAAATAGCATACAAAAGAGCTAGAATTATGTTAGAAAAAGCCAAGGCTTATAGAATATTAGCATACGATGAAAAAACAAAAAATTTTGAATTAAAAATAGGAGATAAAGTACTTATAAGAAACGAAGCAGGTCACAAATTGGACCCAGTATATTTAGGACCATATATAGTAGAAAAAATAGAAGATAATGATAACATTTATAAGAAGCAAAAGGTACACAAAGATAGGTTAAAAATATATATTCAATGAAACGTTTCATGGAAAAAAAAAAACATTGGTCTGATCAACCAAATAAAAAAAAATGTTTAATGAAATATATATTGAAAAAAAAAAGGGAATAAAATAAAAAAAAAATTTTAATTTTTCTGGAAAAGTCGAATGAAAATTTAAAGTGTAATGGAGTTAAAGTGTTAAAGTAAATCAAATATATTAAAATACAAAAAAAAAATTTTTGTTTATCAATGAACACAAATATTAAAAAAAAAAAAAAAAGAGATGGAACACATTTTAATTCACATTATATATTTAACACATTCTTTTTTTTTACACTTATTATACATTTTTTATATACTTATAAAATAAGGTAAACCAAAAAAAAAAACAAAAAAAAAAAACCAAAAATTTCTACTGTTAATTTAAATATTTTTATACCGACTTTAACACTCACCAAATGACTACATATATTACGTCATTTCTTTAAAAAGGGAGGTGTAGTATACCTACCCTGCCAGTAATACAAATCAAAGGGTATTACAGTAAATCTATACATTGTGACACTCTGTCATAAATATACAAATATCCAAAAGACCACCAGCGCATATGTCATACGATGACCCACTTACATATGTACATGCCGATCGTAGCGCGTGGGAATGCTGAGTGCATATGTCATACGATCCACCACTTATGTACATGCTGTTCGTTGAACTTTGCAGCTCAAGTGGTCAAGATATACACAACGTATGTATGCCTTCTGCATACATACGTATACACCAATGTACTTACACATAATTATAAGACATAGATATAAGTATTGCATGTAGCGGGTTAGCTGAACCCAGAACGAAGATATAATATTCAGTGCTAATAAAGTAACACAGAGGAGCAGACGTTCCAAAATAAAATCGTCCAAATATACCTCGATTACAGTAGGCTCTCCTTCAGCGACAGCGCTAGTTACCTAGGGTTGGTAATTGACAAGAGTGAAAAAGGCTTCGACAGCCCTATACTCTTGTAAAAAAGCTATTGGCCTGAATTGGTGCATGAACCCAAGCGTAGTCCAATGGATATACCGGGCAATGGTCAGACCAATTCTACTCTACGGAGTCACAGTTTGGTGGCCTTTGGTGGATAGGGCCTGTCAAAAGGATCGATAACCAAACAACTTGGCAAGGTTCAGCGAACAGCAGTATTATGCATTAGTGGAGCACTACGCACCACCCCGAACGATGCACTAAACGCCATCCTAAGTCTCCAGAGCCTCAAGCTTGCGGGAAAAGAGAGGACAGAAATCGCAGCGATACGGCTAAGAGACTCCGGACAATGGACGTCACATCACAGGGGTCACTCACCACCAGGCCAGGACATGGCCATAAGCAACTTCACAGACGGCTCGAAGCTGGATAACAAAGTTGGAGGAGGAATTTACTCCGAACATCTCGAAATTAGGCACTCTTTCAGGCTCCCAGATCACTGCAGTGTGTTCCAAGCGGAAGTCATTGCGATCATGGAGGCACTGAAGCTGCTTCAAACAGCCGCAAAGGCTTCATTATCAACAACAACTGTAAACATTTACAGCGATAGCCAAGCTGCGATCAAATCACTTCACGCGATTTCTTCGAACTCGGCAACAGTGACAAATTGCCGCAAATCTCTTCACGAGATGGCTCAACAATTTGAAATTAGCCTGATTTGGGTCCCGGGTCACCGGGATATCGAAGGCAACTGCAAGGCAGACGAGCTGGCCAGATCTGGCACCACAATACCCCTTCTCCAAGATAAGGAGGATATTTGTATGCCAATGGCCACCTGTAAGCTTATCATAAAAGAGATATATATGCGACGGGCAGACAATGCGTGGCGCTCAGCACCATTATGTCGCATAACCCGGCAAACATGGCCGGCCATTGACAGGAAGCGCACACTAGAGCTTTGTAAGCTCGGCTGAAAAAGGTGCAGCGTAGTCATCCGCTCCCTCACGGGGCACTGGCTGATAGGCTCCCACGCTAATAGACTGGGAGCCCCATATAATGATTTTTGCCGAAGCTGTCGAGATGAGGAGGAGGAGGAAACGGTAGAACACTTGTTCTGCTCCTGTCCGGCTCTCAGCAGGAGAAGGCTACAATACCTGGCGCTTGCCCTATGCCTCAGACATTTCAGAAATGTCCAAAATCTGTCCCAGAAAGATTGCAAACTTCATAAGAGCATCAGGTAGGGATAACTGTTGACATTTTCGGTTCTCATGAGGTGGGGGAAAAAAAAAAACAGGGGAGCACCTCCTGCGGTATCACAACGGGCCGAAACCGGCCCAAGTGCGACGGGCTCCTGTGGAGCCTGACAGCCGCCTTAACCTAACCTAACCTAACCTGCACCTGCCGAGCATTGCTGGATTCCGGCTCCCAGCTACATCTGATAATTTCTCGTTTCGCCAATCAGCTTCAGCTTCGGAAAATGAAATCATCAACCGCAGTTTCTGGAATTGGCGACTCCAGCTTTGGCACCGATGGATGTTCGGTCAGTGTTAGCTTGCATTCTCGCTCATCTGGTTTCTCAACTCCCATCACTGCTATCGTAGCTTCTAACATAACTGATCGTCAGCCAAGCTATGGAATTGACACTCATAACAGGAACATTCTGGCGAACATACCACTAGCGGATCCGGAGTTTCATAGGCCTCAGCGTATCGATCTATTAATTGGAGCAAGTCTGTTTTACGATCTCCTTTGTGTTGGTCAAGTCAAATTCGCTTGGGATGGGTCGTGTCTGGAGGTGGTTCTCGTTTGAGTGGTTCGTCTTTAATGGTGGCTCGCGCTCCGGCCGTTGTTGCCGAGGATAACAATCCAGATGAGCAACTTGAAGTGCTTCTTCGGAGGTTTTGGGAGGTTGAGAATTGCATCGAACCAATAGTAAAATCTACCAAAGAAGAGCTGGATTGTGTAGCGTATTTTGTTCAGCTGGTCCGTCGATTACAAAATGGCGATTATTGTGTTTGGCTGCCATATAAAAACTTATTTTGGACCTCTTGGGAGAATCTTACAATCAAGCGCGTCGCAAATTCCTGTTCCTTGAGCGGAAGTTAAATCGTCGCCCTGATGTGAAATAAGTATCTTGACTTAGGTCATATGTCTACTGTTCCTGCCCAATCAATCAGCAACTGCCGATATTTTCTACCTCATCATTGCGTCATGAAAGACCAAGCTACGAACAAGCTTCGGGTCGCTTTTTAATGGCTGGCCCCGTAATACAACCTAAACTCTTTCATATTATTGCTCGATTTCGTTCATACGCAGCTGCGATTACGGGAGATATCTGTAAGATGTATCGGTGTGTACGAGTCTCGCCTGAGGACAGCAACTGGCAGTGTATTCTGTGGAGAAACTCCACGCAAGAGGACTTACGCGTGTTTCAACTGACACCGTTACTTATAGGACAAAGCCTGCCTACTATTTATCTGTGCGAGCGATGCATCAGTTGGCAACCGACAAGCAAGTAGATTTTCCAGTTGGAGCTGAAATTCTTCGCCGTAATTTCTACGTGGATGATTTGAAATCTGGCGCCAGATCTCAGGAAGAGGCCATCCGCATTCGTGAGCATACTGCTGGAATCTTGTCTAGGGGTCAGTTCAAATTGAGGAAGTGGGATCCGCTTGGGATCCGATTTCTGATAAACTTTTATTTTCGTTCTCGGCCCTAGAATCGTCTCCGAATCCCTGCAGGCGCTCTGTGTTATCAACCATAGCGCGGTTCTACGATCCTCTCGGACTTGCTGGTCCTGTAATTACGAAATCAAAAATCTTTCTTCACGTTTGTGCAAGGGGAAGTTAGCCTGGGATGAAAGCCTCCCAGCCTCACTGAGTACCGAGTGGCAGGAAATATGTAGCAGTTTTGGCCAGATTCGTCGACTTGAATTTCCTCGTCTTATTCTCCTTCCAGACTCCGAGCTAGAAATTCACGGATTTTTCGTTGCCAGCATCGGGGCTTATGGTGCATGCATATATGTCGTTTCAAAAGGTCAGCATTCCAGCAGTCACTTACTTCGTGCCAAATCTCGTGTTGCTCCTTTGAAGACACTTACGGTGCCAAAGTTGGAGCTTTGTGGAGTGGTATATTTGTTGCAAATGGAGTAGCAACGATTCAGGAAATGACCGACAACATGACAAGGCGTTATGTTCCTACAGGTTTAAACCCAGCCGACATTCTCTCTCGAGGGGCTCTTCCGACTGAGCTGAACGATTCTCCCCTTTGGGCTCATGGACCTCCATTTCTTTGTGGCCCCTCAGATGACTGGCCGCCCACAGTACTACCGGACAAACCAGCCCTTGAGCTTCGCCGGATTACTCTTCTGGTGAAATCTCCCTACATTGACATTGTAGCTGACTCCAAGTATGTGAATTCGTTTGCTTCCTTGCAACCCGTTTTCGGATACGTTTACAAGTTTTGCAATCGTATTCGGCATCCCGGACTGATTGCCTTGGACATTGAGCATGGAACACAATTATTGCTGCGTCTAGTCCAGCGTACTCAGCTATGGGAGGACATGAAGTCACTGCGGTCCAGAGGATCAGTTTCCCCATCTAGCTCACTTGCATCTTTGTCGCCAATAATGGATCAGTTTGGTCTGCTCAGGGTTAATGGTCGACTGAAGAACTCATCGTTGAATTTTGATGGCCGTCATCCAATTATCTTGCCCAGCAGCCATCCACTAACTTTTTCTATAATCTCTCACTTTTATGAGCGGAATCTGCACGCTGGACCTCGAGCTTTGCTTGGACTCATTCGATCCCAATATTGGCCCATTGGGCGGAGAAAGACGGTAAACAAGGCAGTGAACAAATGCGTAAGATGCTTTCGAATGAAGCTTAGAGTATTGGAGCATATTATGGCGGATCTTCCAAGGGAGCGGCTCGACGGTTCTCATTCCTTTGAGATCACAGGCGTCGACTTTTGTGGGCCATTTTTCTACAAACCGGAGACACGCAATAAGGTCCCAATGAAGTGTTACGTCTGTATCTTCATTTGCTTCGCTACCAAGACTGTTTATCTGGAGCTGATTAAGAATTTATCTACACTTGTTTTTCTTCATGGACTAAAGTGCACCCGACGGAAACCGCGACAAATTTGGTCAGATAACGCAATACATTTTTTCGGCGCTAGGAATGAGCTGATGTAGTTAAAACGCCTGTTCCTCAGCGATGACCATCAGAAAGCTGTGCTGGATTTTTGCTTGGTGGAGTCTATAGACTGGCAGACGGCCAAGGACCACTTCTACCATGCGATAGGCAGCTTGGTTCTTGAATTTGACGAACTGCGGACGTTGTTATGCCACATCGCGTTGTTATCGTTACATTAATTTAAGATCTTTAGTTTAGCGCTTCCTAGTTTAGAGCTTCCTCCCATGAAGTGGCCACTGGCGAGGGTGGTCGAGCTTCTACCAGGAAGAGATGGCGTTTTCCGAGTCGCCGTGCTGAAGACCTCATCTGGATTTACAAAACGAGCCCTCAACAAGTTGTGTCTGCTGCCCATTAAAGATGCTTTTGAAGGACAGAAGCAGCATGAACCAACATAAATGATAGCAAGTGGTGCAGTCTAAAGTAAATGTTAATGTTATCGATGTTAATTATTACAATGCCCACTGTTTAAAATAGTTTGGTACCGCATATGCCTCCGCACGGCAGCGGCTATATATATCATTTATATAACATTCGTAGCCGTTTATAAATCTCAACAGCTAGTTAAAAAGCTCACTAGCTTAACAGTGGCTATATTAATAATTAGATCCGATCCAGATTCAACACTCCGATAGAAATGGTCATTATCTATGATTCTGCGTTTTTAAGTTTTATCGTATCTTTAAAATTGTACATGCCACAGATTTTTGTCCTTTGTGTGGTCGAAAGGGAAGGGGCGGGGTGAAATTTTGAAATATACCTGTAGTAGTGTGATAAAACAGGAGACTGGATACAAAATTTGGTTGCTCTAGTTTTAATAGTTTCTGCGATATAGGCGCTAATGAAGACGGACGGACAGACAGACATGGCTATATCGACTCGGCTATTGATGCTGATCAAGAATATATATACTTTATGGGGTCGGAAACGCTTCCTTCTGGGCGTTACACACAAGCGGTTTCACCAAAAATCTAATATACCCCTATAATCTTCGAGTACCGGGTATAAAAACGGTTATACGTCGGCTAACGGAATTTATCGGCGAAAATCGGCATACGAAAGTTTGGTCAAACGGTTGTAACTTAGCCGTTTATTTTTATATTCTTAAGGCCTGTATCCAGCACCGCGAAATTTTACTGACAGGAATCTGCTCTTTATTTCGGTTGTGTGGAACTTAACTAATGTAGTGTAACCAAGAACCTAAAAAATGATTGGCCACTCTCATGAATCAGCTGTGTTTTTTAAACAGCGCCAATTTTGAAAATGAAACTAAAATTAAAAAAAGGAAGAAAAGTAATTCTGACGATGAAGTGATTGTGTTGGTAGCGGCACATATTGTTGTAAGAAGAAGTACAGCACAGTCGGAGGCGCCAAAACGTCAAAATAATCAAAATGCTTATTTTCCGTGATCCGCCAAAAACGTGGTCTTGCCTCAACTGCTTTTATTAAAGCAATCTTCTCCTCACTTTAAAAATTTGCATATCTCTTTTTGGTTTTGCGCACAGATTTTGCCTCCACCTCTCACTTGTACTTCAGTAATAATGTGCAGATATATTTTCCTGGCACCCTCATCAGCTGTTCTCACAGTCCACATTCGTGTGAATATCGATACTATCGATAAGAATTCGTGGATTCCGTTTACGTTGCTGGATACGGACTCCAGGAAAACACAAACGAAAAATTACTGGCCCAGTTTTTTTATATGAAGTTTGGCAGTAATTTTTCGTTTCCGCGGTGCTGGATACCCAGCTTTAACCAAAATGGAAACATGTATTAAAATTCAAAAAATGGTTTGACATCGTTTAGAAATATTATTTTTTGCCCAAAATTTAATTCGTTCCTTTTGCGAACATTTAATAAATTGCATAAATCTTAAGCTCATGTATGTATGTGCATATATATTGACTGAGTACCGGGTATAAAGTAGAGTATCACAACGTTCCCCCTCGTTTTTGGTTTGAGATAGACACATTAATTAGGCGTCGTTTAAGGTATCGCTTATAAGAATATTAAAATAAACGGCTAAGTTACAACCGTTTGACCAAACTTCATATGCCGTTTGGCTCTATTCCAAATGCCATTGTTAGAGGTAGATATCGAATATATCACCTGTGTTCCAATATTTAAATTAATAAAGCACTAATTTTGTTTTTACTAAATTTATCGTAACGCTTTATTGCTTGTTGGTGATCGGAGCTGCACTGAACGTCTTCATCATAGCGGCCCCGCTGCAGCGGCCAAAAGCTCTGATCTCAAGAAAGAGTGCAAGCTGATAAAATCAGAGCGCGAGCTTTAGCGGGGAGAGAGCTTATGGGGGCAGACAAACAAACAAACAATTGTGCTCGATGGCATTTACTTTAATTTAATTTACGTCGTTCTGCTCCGAACATCCTACCGCCGTTGAAAAAACATGGTTTTCAATTGATCCAATATAGACGGGCTGGACGGCTAGCTTCGCAACGGCTCTCTTCATTAGACCCGTCGCTGTTCGAACCATTGCGACTCTGATGATTCCATCCTTGCCTGGTATGGCCTCCTCGACACGGCCAAGAAGCCATTTGAGGGGTGGCAAGTTTTCATCCTTTAAGAGTATGACGCTTCCAATCCTTATATTTGACGTTGTCTCTCCACTTGCTCCTCTCTTGCAATTAAGACAGATACTTCATGCTCCACTTTCGCCAGAAGTTCTGTTGCATTTGAGACACCTGCTGCCAACGATTTAGACGGCTAGCGTTGAGATGTGTGATGTCCGGTTCTGGAAACGTTGTAAAGCTCCGCATTTAAGAAAGTGAGCTGGAGAAAGCACAACCAGACTGTCAGGGTCTTCTGAAATTGGATAAAGTGGTCGAGAGTTAAGAATGGCAGAAATCTCATATACGAGAGTGCGAAGCTCTTCAAGAGTTAGCACTGTTGCGCCAACGACTCGATAGAAGTGGTGCTTTGCCGACTTGACAGCCACTTCCCATAGACCGCCAAAATGAGGAGAACGAGGAGGGATAAATTTCCAGTCAATTCCATCGTTTAGGCAAGATGAAGCGATGACGGAGACTGTTGGCTCGCTGTTGAAAAGCTCCTTGAGCTCCAGCAGCTCATTTCTTGCACCCACGAAATTGGTTGCGTTATCCGTTCACAAGGTCCGCGGCTTGCCCCTTAGGCTGATGAAGCGTCTTAACGCTACGATGAATGAGGCTGTAGTTAAATCCTTGACGACCTCCAAATGCGTGGCCTTTGTTGAGAAACAAACAAATATTGCAATGTAGCATTTGCAGGGTGGCCTGTTTCGAACATCAGCCTTATGATAGAAAGGCCCACAAAAATCGATTCCAGTCGTGTGGAATGCGGGGTTTGGTCGGACGCGATCCGTTGGCAAGTCTCCCATCACGTGCTCAGCCAAGCTTGGTTTTGCCCGAAAGCACCGTACGCATTTGCTCGTTACGCTTGCAACTAGTTTTCGCCCTCCAACGGGCCAATATTTTTGACGAAGCGATGCAAGTAAGGCCTGTGGACCAGCATGCAAAAACCTTTCATGATAGAAAGTTATAATTGCCTTCGTAACCGGATGACCCTTTGGCAGCAATATTGGATGCTTTGCATCGTAAACCATATTTGCATTTTGTAGCCTTCCGCCTACACGAAGCAGTCCGTCACCACCGAGCATCGGGCGCAATGAAAGCAACTTGCTCTTGGCATGAAGTGCCCTGTTGGCTTTGAGTGCAGTGAGCTCCTCAGCGAAATTAACTTGCTGGATACTCTTTATCAAAAGACGAGCGCCGCCGGTAAGGTCCTGCACAGTGAGCATGGCGCCAGACCGAACGTACTTCCTAAAACGATAAATATAACCAAAGACACGTTGTAGCTTGCCAAACGAGTTTGTGTACTGTCACATGAGAGGTCCTTTACACATGATCCAACCAATGCATTCTGTCAGTCCGGTAAGTCTACAATTTGTGGAGCTTGAGTAGGCCATTCTGAAAAGTCCGATAAAAGGTATGATGGTCCATTTAGCCACAATTCCAAATCCAAGAGCTCCTCTGGAGAGCATCCTCTCGACACGACATCTGCTGGGCTAAGATCCGTTGGAACGTGATGCCACTTCATTTCCTTGGTTAATTCCTGTATCTGCGCAATTCTGTTGGAGACAAAAACGTTAAAGTTTGATGGGGCCTCACGTATCCAAAAAAACACAATAGTTGAATCCGACCAACAATGGATATCACAGGAAGATGCGAGATTTTGCTTAATGCTTCCGACGAGCTCCGCCAAGAGCAACGACGCAGACAATTCCAACTTGAGTATGGTTAGTGTTTCTAAAGGCGCTACCTTGGACTTTGAACAAAGCAAGCGAGATGCTACATTCTCATGGACATTCGATCTTATGTAAACGCAAGCTCCATATGCGGCCATGCTAGCATCACAGAAGGCGTGCAATTGGATGGATGAGTTTTACAGCATGACATAACGAGGAAATTTAAAATTTTGCACGATGCTTAATTGCGACATCAAGTCCATCCACACTGCCGACAGAGGCTCAGGCAGAGCATCATCCAATCTGTTGAGGCAATTACGTTGCCTGTAATATTACTAGTAAAGAAAATGTTAAAATGCTGAAATGTCAGTTGATGTTATGCATGTATTGGCTCTTATTCTAACGAAGCGTATGCTGGCAGCAGCCGCTCGTGTAGAGGGCGACGCTGCTAGAATAAAACACTGCTATTTTGAAGTCGAAATTTTCTTCCTCGCTATCTGACAATGACCATATGATAGTTCTTGGTGACTTCAACTTGCCAGGAATTGATTGGTCTTCGGCAAATGAGTCTAATAGCCTGGTACCAATGGCACGACATGACTTTGTTGATGGCTTGATTGACCTGTCTCTGTTTCAAGTTAACCATGTTAAAAATTCCTTGGGTGGATTTCTTGATCTGTGCTTTGCAACGGATCCGACCTTAGCGTTGTTAACTCGAGTCCCCCCGCTCACTATACCTGAAGATGCCTACCATCCTACTTTCGAAGTGACGCTCGACCTAGGACGAACTGTATTGAATCGGTCGGGTAGACTACCCCAATGTGTCCGCTGCTTCCGTAAGGCCGAGTTTACGAAGCTTAATAACCTCATTAGGGATTTTGATTGGTCCGCTTTATATTTGTGCAGTGATGTTACGACAGGCACAAACATTTTTTATGATGCACTGGACTCACTTTTTGTCTCTTGTGTCCCACTTTCCTGTCCGATTAGATCAAGAAAACCCCCTTGGTTTACCAAGGAGTTATCCCATCTAAAAAACGTAAAATCCAGACTGTATAAAAAATTTCAAGAAGTTGGCTCTCCTTCTTCTTTTTCTCATTATGTAATAGCTCGGTCAAACTTATCGGTTCTTAACGCTCAGTGCTATCAAAATTACTTATCTCGATGCAGGATACGTTTCTCTAAGGACTCCAAACAGTTCTACAGCTTCGTAAAAAGTAAGCGTAGAACGTCCGCACACCCATCCTCGCTATCCTTCCTTAATATGTCTGCAGACAATGATCAGGCAATTGCCGATCTTTTTGCCCGTTTTTTCCAAACTACCTATTCGCAGGACGTTTACTCTGGTCAGCCGTATCCATACGGCTTACCAAGGTCGAGCGGCATTTTCAGTCCTTTGCTAAATGAAAGCTCCTTGCTTCATGGTCTACGAACAGTAAAGCCGGTGTTCTCAGCGGGTCCGGACGGAGTTCCCGGCTGTGTACTCAGGTACTGTGCCGAGTCTCTGTGTGGGCCGTTGCTTAAACTATTCAACTTATCTATAAATTCTTCATGCTTTCCCCCGATATGGAAGGAGTCCTTTATAATTCCTCTCCATAAGAAAGGTAGCAAATCTGACGCGAACAACTATAGAGGTATATCTAAGTTATCCGCTATTCCTAAAGTGTTTGAGAAAATTTTAACTCAGCACCTATGCAGATCACTTATATCTCCGGCTCAACATGGATTTATAAGGCGGAGATCAACCACTACAAACTTATTGGAGTTATAATTAAAGGCTTTCAAGGAAATTTACAGACGGATGTTGTTTACACCGATTTTAGTAAAGCGTTCGACTCTGTAAACCACTCCCTCCTTGCACAAAAACTTGACCTTTTAGGGTTCCCGCCCAATCTCCTTAGGTGGATCGCTAGTTACCTGTGTTCTAGGTCTCAAAGAGTCCTTTTCAAAAACTCCCTGTCCTCACCAGTTTTGGTGACTTCGGGTGTACCTCAGGGGAGCCATCTAGGCCCCTTACTCTTTACACTCTTTATAAATGACCTGCCTTCTGTATTAACATACTCTCGAGTACTTATGTATGCGGATGATGTTAAGCTCTGTGTCCAGTATAAGGACATTTCCTTCCAATCCAGGTTGCAGTCCGATCTCGATAGATTTCAGTCTTGGTGTTGTGCAAATCTGTTAAACCTTAATGCTTCAAAATGTAAAGTAATGACTTTTCATCGTTCCAGCGCCTTTCTGGTTCCTTACACCCTTTGTGGTGGTTCTCTTGAGAGAATTACCCGGGTTGATGATCTTGGTGTTCTATTAGATCCCAAGTTAAAGTTTTCGGAACACATTTCTACCATGGTGAACAAGGCCATGGGCGTGCTTGGGTTTATAAAGAGGTGGTCAAAGGAATTTGACGACCCCTATATAACAAAGACTCTCTACACCTCTCTGGTTCGTCCGATTTTAGAATACGGCTCTTGTGTATGGTGCCCTCAGTACAACGTACACCAGGACCGTATAGAATCAGTTCAGAAAAACTTTTTACTATTTGCTTTACGCTGCCTCAACTGGGATGCAGGTGTGAGCCTGCCGTCTTACCCTAATAGATTGCTTTTAATAAACCTTCCAACCTTAGCTAATCGTAGGAAAATGCTTGGTGTGATTTTTGTGCACAACTTGATCAGGGGTGACGTAGACAGCCCTGACCTGTTGAGCCGCATAAACTTCACGATTCCTATTAGAAGCACTAGGAATTATACACCCTTGTTTCTTCCGCTTTGTAGATCGAATTACTCCTTGCATGAACCATTTAGGGTCCTATGCTCAGATTATAATTCCCTCTACCATATTATTTCCACTACTAACTCCCTCCCTAGTCTTAAATTATTGATACTCTTATATCTTTCTTGTAATTAGAAATTGCTTAGTTTTTTAGTTAGATTAGTTCTACTTTTCCTCGAACACCAGTCTAACAGCTATCTTTCCTGCATGTCCGCGATCGGTTCGGTTAACGAGTCGCGCGTTATGCGGCAGCGCCCCTCGGTCGGTTGGGCGGGAGGTGGGCTGTGTTCTTGAATGGGATCTGCGCGTAATAGCCATCGGCTGGTGTCGCTTGGGCCACTTGATGGTGCAGTCATTGCATATCAACGTCCTAAAGACAAAAAAAAAAGCGCGAACAAGTATTTTTTTGTCGGTCTGTCCGGTTCCCGTGTCCCAAAGTATTGTAATTAATTGTGCTTAACGGCACAGACAGTGTTTGAGTGCATAGTCTGGAATTGCACCATACATTTTGGCGCCCCCGGGTGGAATCTGGTGTTCGTACTGGAAAGAAGTTGGATTGGATCAAACTTTGCGCTTTTTTGGATATCTCCATTGGATATCATCCCTCGTTCGTTGTTGTAGCTGTTCCTGCTCTTGTCATTGGACCGCTGGACCGTCGTATAGCTAACTCTTGGTGCTGATCTATGGTATTCCTTGTTGGTATGGACATGCATCGTTGTTCGAATTACCCTCAACAAATGCCACAGGTAAATTAAAGTGCCCAATATAATTACCAAGAATAAAACGGCCTGTTAATAAAGTATTTAACAAAGTGACCCGTTGTATGTATGTATACCTTCACATATATATTCATTGAATATTGTTTAACTTGAGTGATCACTGTACTTGTGGTCAACGACACTTCAAAGAGGAGCCGATAAGCCAAGAAGAAACGGCAAAAGTTTCGCGCGCAAGCTCTGAGCGCTGCGCATCATTCCGCCCCTTCACCCGTCGTCGTCACAGATTTTCGGTTCTGCTCTGCACTTTCGGTTTATGCATAGTTCTGTGCTATCTCGTTCTCTCGCTCTCGTAACGGCCAGTATAGCCGATCATAGCAACGTCCTCATCTTTGGAGTGCACATTCGCGTTCGCTCGTTTCACTCAACCAGAAACCCATCACAGCGTCCGTTCTCATCTGTGGAGGCTTGAGTGATTTTTCGCATTCGTTCGTCACACTCATTCCAGCAGCTTGTCGCATCAGCTGTTCTAATCGTTGAGTTCAACAGAGCCTAATAAAGGTTGAGTGATTTTTGAAGTGGAATCTAGTGTTTAATAAAAACAAATATAAAGTAGCTTCAAAATGACTGGAAAACGTCGTGGTGGTTCCTGTAGAAATACTTCTATCGTAGAAGAAGACGATTCAGGTATGCTTCGGAATATTGACAGAACTGCGAAAGCAGTAAAAAACAACAATATCTTGTCCAATCAATTCGACCTGGAATGTCGCTTAAATATATTAGATGGTTATATTGATCGCGCATTCTCTTTGCAATTGCAAATCGATGGTATCGATCTAGATTTAGCATCGCGGTCCGAGCTCGAAAAATTGTGCGTGTCCACAAAAGCGTTGTTAATGGCTATCAAATCCGCTTCCTTGTTTGAACGAATCAGTTCTAAATACCACCATGTCACATACAAGGAACCTGCCCAAGATGAAATTGCCCAAGTTTGGTGGGAATTATTCAGAATTCAAAAATTTCATTGCTTTGTTTTCAAGCATTATTGATAGTGACATGTCTTTAAGTAACGTCGAAAAGTTCAACCATCTCTTGAATTGTTTAGAGAACGAAGTATTAAGCACTGTTAAGGCTTTCCCGGTGACAGATCAGAACTATTGCAAGGCTCTCGAGGCTCTAAAGCAGGTTTATGATAACGAGTGTCTCATGTTCCTTCATGGCGTAGCTAAACTGTTTGAGTTACAGGTGATGCAGGCGCCGTCGGCAAGTGCATTACGGCCACTTATTGACACGGCATCTGCCATATACGAATCGTTACTGTCAGTTGGGGATGACAAGGTTATTGCTGACGCCCTGCTAATACACCTCGTTCTATCGAAAGTTGACACAAAAACTCATTCAAGATGGAAGGAAAATTTGGATTACCAAAAGGTGCCGTCGTGGTTTGTAGCCGCATTAAACAAGCGCTATCAGCATTTGTCGGCTGAAGCATCGACTTCCGGTCGGTTAAGGGGTGGTAAAGGGTCGCAAGAGACAAAGAATAAGCAATCTGGAAAAACAGCGTTGGGTGTAGCCCAAGCAAGCAGAGGCCAGGAAACAAATTGTGCGTTCAGCAAATCAGCGGATCATGCCATTACGAGTTGTTCGTCTTTCTCAGCGGCGTCTGTCATGACTCTATTCAGATTCACCAAGGGATTTCCCCTTTGCAGTAATTGCTTGCGAAAAGAGGATAGTGTCTGAGCCTGCAAGTCGATACACTGCAGAGTATGTTCAAAGCCCCACCACACATTGTTGCATCGCTACAGGTAGTAAGACCAGGTAGTCTTGGCCACAGCAATTGTGGACATTAAAGGTGGCTCCAGTCAGTGACAGCCAGCCAGGGTACTGCTGGATTCTGGCTCACAAGTAAATTTTATTACTTGAAAATTACAACTTAAACGAATTCGCAAAGATATAAACTTATTGGGAATCGGAAAGTCGAGCATATCTGCACACCAAGTGGTGCAAACAACAGTCTGCTCTCGCGTTCAACAATTTGAAATAGGCACTCACTTCGTTATTTTAAAGTCGATTTCGTCGTACCATCCTGAGAAAGCCGTTCCGTCAGACTTGCTGAAAATTTCCCTGAAGATTTCCCACTGGCTGATCCAGGTTTTCATAAGCCCCAAGGGGTGGATCTGCTGCTAGGAGCTGACGCATTCTTTGATATATTGAAAGATGGCAAAACAACAAAACACGCTGACGTTGCGAAATACGGTCTTTGGGTGGGTGGGTGTCTGGTCGCTGCAGATCCAACGGACCCTGAAGCAACGAAGCATGCTCTATGGTGAGCACGTTGCAGGAGTTTGCCCTCTACATAACCTCGTCAAACGTTTTTGGGAGTTGGAAAATGTTCCAAATGCGTCTATAGAAAGACTGTATACCTCCAAAGAAACTATGTGTGAAAAATCGTTCGTTGACTCCATCACACGATTACCCTCCGGTCGATTGCAAGTTTCTTTGCTATTCAAGTCAAGCCCGACATGTCTCGGTTCGTCATTTGAGACAGCTAGAAGACGATTTTTCTTTTTAGAAAGGCGATCATGCAAAAAACCTGCCCTAAAATCCATGTTTATGGAATTCATGGAGGAATACGTGTCGCTAGGACATATAACTGCGGTAGAAAACTCAATTCCGGTAGAGCCGCATTGTTTCATACCATATCAGTGCGTGGAACGACCTCAAAGTACAACCACTAAGCTCAGAGTGGTCTATGATGCGTCGTGCAAAACTACGAGCCAAGTGGCGCTCAATGATTTGCTCATGGTCGGAACAACCATCCAGCCGTGCCTATATGCCACGTTGCTGAGATTTTGCAGTCGCAAATACGCTCTTTCAGCAGACATCACAAAAATGTACCGTCAAGTTCAAGTTGACGAGGCGCAGCGCCAATTCTAATTAATTATTTGGAGACGGACAAGTTCGACTCAATACAGTGACGTATGGTACCGCCAGCGCACCATTTCTGGCTGTGCGGTGTTTAAAGTATCTGAGCGACACTCATCTAAATTCGCATCCAATTGGCGCGAAGTCTCTTGCATCGGATTTTTATGTGGATGATCTCCTTACAGGAGCAAACTCGATATTATGTTGCGTCAACAATTGGTTGAAATCCTAGAACCGTCAGGATTTGTGCTGACTAAATGGGCTGCTAACTGTCAACTAGTCGATAGTCAGCAAGAAAATATGGTCACTTCGAATGGAGATCAGCAAGAATGTAAAACTCTTGGTCTGATCTGGAACCTTCAAACAGACATTTTCAAATTTAGTCTGAAACCAATAATCTCGTCCGAAAGCACAACCAAGCGAGCAATATTATCCCAAGATTATAGCTATGTGCCGCTCATCTTTTAGCAAAGTTGTGGGAGGAGGTTCCGTCCATAATAGACTGTCCCATAGAGAAGGTCATGTTGTGGTCAGATTCGGAAGTAGTTCTACATTGGCTACAAACTCATCCCTTTTAACTAACAACATTTGTGTCGAATCGAGTTGCTGAGATACAGGACATTACTTCGACAGCCCTATGTTGACATGTGCGCACCGAAGAAAATCCTGCAGATTTAGTATCTCGAGGATCATCGGTGGCCGACTTAAATTTGCTGTTGTGGTTCAATAGCCCGTCTTTCTTGCAACAAGAATCCAGACATTGGCCTCAAAATCCGCATTTACAGTTGACGGAAGCGAATGAGTTATTGGAGAAAAAAAGGTAGCCAATGCGCTTATCGCGGCCGATGTTGAGAAAAATCCCATTCTCACAGTCATACAGAATTCGTCGTCATATATGAAAGTAGTTAACACAATTGCGTATATCCACCGGTTCATCAATAGAAGAAAGGGAGTCACTTGGAGTAGTACCTGCCCGTCATCTGACGAGCTCGGCGCAACATTTCTAACAGCAGTTGAAGTGGTTCAAAGAGACGCATTTTCGTAGGAAATCGACAAATTAAAGAAATCATCCAAGTTACAGGTATCACTGCAAAAGCTAAATCCCTTCATGTCGTAAGAACAAGTGGGCTCATGCTCATTTTCGTTGATGCGAGTAGGCGGTCGACTACTAAATGCACCCCTAGCCCATAACGCAAAATTCCCAATATTAATGCCAAAAAATTGTAGATTTGTTACTCTCTACCTAAGCTATCTACATCGAGCCAATTATCACGCTGGACCCCGTGCACTAGTGGGATTCCTAAGGCAATCCATTTGGCTAATTAATGCACGGAGAGAGTGCAGTGCCATTGTCCGGAAATGCGTACACTGTATCCACTACAAGCCAAAGCTTCTCTCACAAATCATGGGGAACCTTCCTGCTGATCGATTGCGTGGGAATCAACCTTTCGAAATCAGCGGAGTTGATTTTTTTTCGAGGCAAGCAGCCTCTCAAAATGTACATAGCATTGTTCGTCTGCTTCGCATCTAAGGCTGTACACCTAGAAATTGTGAAAGACTTGACAGCTAATACGTGCATTCTATGTTTATCCAGGTTTATTGGACGTCGTGGCCCGCTTGTCCGGCTGTATTGCGACAACGCGACCCATTTTTATTGGTGCAGCTCGCATGCTCAAGGAGCGTATGGAGGGCTGGGATTCCAAGGACGAGGACCTCAAGGCGTATGCTGCGGCTCACCATTTTTAGGTGGAATTTATCCCGCCCCGAGCCCCGCACATTGGAGGCCTGTGGGAGTCGGCGGTGAAGTCCGCCAAGCATTTGTTGATCAGGGCCATGGGCAGCGCAGTGCTCAAGGAGGACGAGCTGCACACGGTGCTCGTGTACGTCGAGGCCGTGCTGAACTCCAGGCCACTGGTGGTCGACAGCGGCAGTCCCAACGAAGGGGAGGTGCTGACTCCCGCGCACTTACTCGTCGGCAGAACGCTAGTTTCGCTGCCGCCCGAATCAGAGCTGCCCAGACCAGACAGCAGCCTATCATATCTGCAACGATGGCAGCTCGTGTCTGCCATCAAGCAAAAGTTTTGGAAAGACTGGTCCAGAGAATATCTTCTCAACCTTCAACAGCGAGGGAAGTGGTTGCAAGAGGTCGCCAATCTGGAGCCAGGCAAAGTGGTGGCAATCCACGAGGACAACGTGCCACCACAAAAGTGGCTAATAGGAGTAGTGGAGAAGGCAATCCCAGGAGCGGACGGGAAGGTTCGCGTGGCAGTAGTAAGGACTAAGGCCGGCTTACATATGCGATCTATCTATCTGTTGGCGCCCATTCCAATGGATTGAAGCCTTTGTATAGGCTGTCAACTCGGCCGATGTGGAGGCAATTACGTTGCCTGTAATGTTACTAGTAAAGAAAATGTTAAAATGCTGAAATATCAGTTGAAGTTATGCATGTATTAGCTCTTATACTAACGAAGCGTATGCTGGCAGCGGCCGCTCGTGAAGAGGGCGACGCTGCTAAAATAAAACACTGCTATTTTGAAGTCGAAAGCGTGAACAAGTATTTTTTTGTCGGTCTGTACGGTTCCCGTGTCCCAAAGTATTGTAATTAATTGTGCTTAACGGCACAGACAGTTTTTGAGTGCATAGTCTGGAATTGCACCATACACCATCCTAAGTCCACCTTCCACAAACTCTGCAAGAATATTTTGGCCTTGGCTAGAATAGGTGCTATCAAACCGAGCGGATCATAAAATCTAGCTATAGAAGACAGGACAGTACGCTCGGTGGGTGGGCCTTCTGGCATGATTTTCGAAAAACTGAAAAGCAGGTTATCCGAGTTGGGAGCCCATACGAGCCCGAAGGCCTTTGCTACGTCTGCTCCATCATGAAACTTAAGCAGCTTTTCCCTGTGCTCCGCAGGCTCGTCTTCAAGTACTCCAGGCTCATTGGAGCATCATTTGCGTATAGGAAATTGTCCTCTTTGCAGGAGCCCTTTTACTTGACGACGGATCACATTTGCTTCCTCAATGGTGTCCCCGCCGGATTTGAGATCGTCTACGTAGAAATCACTTCTCCCGACTGGGGCTCCTATAGGAAATGACGCTTTCTCATCTTACGATAGTTGGTGCATGGCACGAATTGCCAAAAAAGCAGCTGGCTCTGTTCCATACGTAACGGTCTCTAACGGGCTTTCGCGCCAAAGAATGCATTGCAAATATTCATCCGGGTGTGAAATCCGTACACAGCGATACATCTTGCAGATGTCTCCACAAAGTGCAATTCTGAAGAATCTAAACCGAAGCAGTATGTTAAATATTTTTGGCAGAATCGTTGGGCCAGCCAGCAATAAATAAGAGCGCCCAGATCCATTAAAAACAACACGTAGTTTCGTACTGCTGTTATCGAGTTTTTGCACGCAATTATACGGCAAGAAAAACTGTGTCAACTTTATCGTGTTAGAAGCCAATGACATGTGCCCTAAATCCAGATATTCTTGAAGGAACGCCTCCTTCAGCGGAAGGAGCCTGACAGCCTCTTCTCCAGACCTTTAAAACGACGAAGAGCGAGACAGAGTCGCCAAGGGCCTCAAAACCACCAGTAGCTAAGAGCCGAACGGAAAATTGACCATTTTCCAAACGAGAGGAGTTTTCCTTGAATAAACGCTCGCAAAGTAGATCTTCACTCGATGCAGCTGCCTCTGATGAGTAACAATTTTCAAGCTCCCAAAAACGCTTTACAGCATCAGACAAAAAATCCTCGTCTTCCTTTGGTGGGTTCCTGTTGCCGTAGCCAGAGTGACTAGATTGTAAGTGGTGTGAGCCATCCCTCCAGAGAAAAAAAATATATATATATAAAAAATATACCAGCGCCTAACAGCATATCGATTCGCTGAGATCTAAAAAACCAAGGGTCAGCTAAATTTATATTCTTCAGTACGTCCCATTCTGCAGAATCAATATCGTAGTGCGGCTGATAGTTAGTGATGATCCTAGTTACGACCGCCGTGAATGCGGAACTGTAGCTGCCATACTGAGTCTGCATGACTACTTCCACAGCCTTATTCGAACTAAGAGACGATTCTCGAAATAGGCGAGTGCCGATGTTTTAGCTGCAAATGACCAGCCAAACGAGACGTAATAAAATTGAGCTGCGATGTGGAATCCAATATTCCCTGACATGGAACGAGCGTTCCAACACGATTTTTAACCAAAATTATGGCCGTAGCTAGCAACACGTAGTCGTTCGAGATATTGGGAATAGGTTGAGGGTAAGGTGGAGAGGCTGAGCATGAAACTAACGCTGATGATTGCGATTGCGGGAGGTTCACGTCTGCAGCAATGACTGCGGATGGAATCGGGCTTTGAGTCTTGTGGAGCATGATGTTTCATACGACACTGCTTGCAACTTCCAGATTTACACTGCTGCAAGCCGTGACCCTTGCGCAAACAATTGAAGCAGAGATGCATTTTCTTTGCCTTCTTATAGTGCAAAGTAGGCGACAAATTTAGGAACATGCCACAAGTGGTTATGATGTGGTCCCTTCCGCCGCAAAATCTACATCCAGAAATAGTTTCATTATTATTAGGAGAAGCAATGAGGACATTCTGACTACGCTTGTGCGTTTTTTCTCCCACCTGATGGCTTGGTGTTTCGATTACCAAGTCATTTTCCTGATTTTCCATCATCCTGCATCTCTTCTCCAGAAACGAAGCAAGGGATTTCTATGCCAACAACTTGTGGGACGGCAAGCCTTCTTCCCATTTTTCCCGGGTCCTGGTGTCAAGCCTATGCGTCACAATGTGAATGAGAAATCCATCTAAAATTTCCTCAGTTGATGCCAAAGTCCGAATCGCTCGCAGGTAAGCATTGATCTTATCGCTGAGTTGCCGAAGACTCCTCGCAGATCCCATCTCAACACCTTGCAACCCAAATATCGCCTTTACGTGTGCCTGAAAATGATGGTATTTATTGTCGAAGCGATTAGTAAGCAGTTCTAAAGCAATCTCATAGTTCAAATCAGATATTTCGATTGAACGTATGGTTTCTAGTGCTACGCCGTCTAGGCTAGCACGAAGATACTGGAACTTTTCCAAGTTACTTAGCTCTTGCTCGTTGTCCACCACCGTCTTAAACATCGCGAGTTGATGTGCTGAGTGAACCTTCTCCAGCGAATTGATGAGGCATGCTGTTTGAGTTCGCGCTAATCACCTTCTGCTGTGCTGCTAGCTTGCGATTTAGTTTTGCATCGATCTGCATAAAAACGTTCGCGAACTCGGACCGCTCGTCACCGTCGAGCACCGTGGGATCGAGCCCTTCCAAGTTGCTCTGTGCAGCGTTGAACTCGGAGTACATTACTTCGTGGTGCTTTAATCGCGCACGCAGGTCAGCTTCGTCAAACTGAAGGATGGACTCCTCCGTTAAGCATTTGTTCATCTCGATGAGCTGCCGCTGGATAGACCTTGTTTTGGCCCTGTAAAAGTCCACATCACTAGGCGCAGCCGTCAGAGCATGAACAATATCATGATTTTCAGCCATTTTCAACGCCACAAGATCAGGGCTTATACACAAAACAAAGGGGGGGCACTATAAGAAGTTTTGCGGGGGGAACAATACAACACCCTGTATGCGCCGGCAAGCCGCAAAAACCAAGCGGCGACAAACAAACGGTTTCTTTTTCGTTCTGCCTTTGCCTCAACTTCTGAGGGCTTTGCACTGCGCTTGCACTAATACACGCGCAATAAAACCATTTCTTGGTGGGGCTCTTACAATCAGTTATGAGACCGATTTTGTCTGCATATAACACATATATGAACCGAACTTTGCACCCAAATGCCGGCAATGCACAATGTCACTGGATACCATTGCAGTACGTTTTGCATGTATGTATTTGTTGTGTTTGTTTTATGTGTTTGGCACCGATATTTTTCACAAATAGCTTGATCGAATAATAAATTGCCCGAACGATATCGACAATTTAATTATTAAATCGCGGTACAGGCTCCAGATCACGTCGGGGTCACCAAAATGTTAGAGGTGGATATCGACTATATCACCTTTGATCCAATATTTAAATTAATAAAGCATTAATTTTGTTTTGACTAAATTTATCACAACGCTTTATTGTTTGTTGGTGATCGGAGCTGCACTAAACGTCTTCATCATAGCGGCCCCGCTGCAGCGGCCAAAAGCTCTGATCTCAAGAAAGAGTGCAAGCAGATAAAATCAGAGCCCGAGCTTTAGCGGGGAGAGAGCTTATGGAGGCAGATAACATACAAGTAAAAACAAACAAACAATTGTGCTCGATGGCATTTACTTTAATTTAATTTACGTCGTTCTGCTCCAAACAGCCATTTTACCGTTAAAAACTGTTGCAAACACAGATTTTTGGTATTTTTGTAGGAAAAAACGAGAGTGAACGTTGTGAGCAGCGGCAAAGGCCTCCGTATCTTCAAAATTGTGTACACCACAGACTTTCGTCCTTTGTGTGGGCGGAATGGGGCGGGGCGATATTTTGAAATACACTTTAAGTAGTGTGATAACACCGGAGACTGGATACAAAATTTGGTTACTCTAGCTTTAATAGATATAGGCGCTAATAAAGACGGAAGGACGGACGGACAAGGCTATATCGACTCGGCTATTGATGCTGATCAAGAATATATATACTGTATGGGGTCGGAAACGCTTCGTTCTGTGCGTTACGCACAACCGTTATCGCCACAAATCTATGGAGATCAAATGATGGATAAAGCCGAGATTCATAGTGTAGCTTTTCATAGCTTTGTCGCTGAGGTCATGGAAAAAAAGCACGAAACCTCCGCTATAATGTCTTGCCGTAATTTTAAACTTAGGAAATGGTTATCTAGTCTTCAAGAAGTGCTTCAAGGAACCGCTGAAGATGAAAGAGAGAAATTTTTAAGGTTTCATGATGGAAGTGATATAACCAAAACTGTTGGCTTAGCATGGGACCCTGCATCGGATCAGCTGCTTTTTGCCTTGTCTGCGCTGGACACAAATTCAAAGCCCTCCTGGAATCGGTTTTTTCTACGATTGCTCATTTCTACGACCCTCTTGGCTTGATAAATCCTGTTATTGTCAGGTGCAAAATGTTCCTTTAGCAGCAAAATCATGAATAATTCGAAAGAAATTGGAATTTTTACAGGTCAATTTTACTGCTGTTAACAGCATTATTTTGGATACGGGATGAGCCAGGCAAATTTCAAACGGTATGGAATGGCGTTATACCCCCACGTCCATAAATCCTGCGGACGTCTTCCCTAGAGGCTCGCTTCCCATTCAACTTATCTATTTAGGGCTTTGGTTTCACTGCTTCAAGGAGTAGTGGACTGTACCTCCTGTTCCTGAAGCAGCAACGGCAGAGCTTCGCAAGCGAGTATTGCTAATCGCTTCTCCATATGCGAGCAAATTTGAGTGATGGTGCACGGAAATTATATTTCTAGGTAGTTAAGCGGAATTATTGGACTTTGCCGACGTGTAAAACGCTTTTCTAATCACACAAGTTCTTTCTAACTGCGACTTATCCGAATTGTCTGGATCTAAAGTGTCGATTTCGGACTGCAGGGCTTTGGCAATGTAGGAATCTAAAATTTTCCAACGCTTTCACACATAGCGCTCACGGTTGCCTTCTCCTCAGCAGTACCTTGAGCCAAATTGGACTAAATAAAGTGACTTGAGAAACAACAACGTTTGCAGATTGTAAATTCTAGAGTCCAATCGAAGAGGACAGACGTGATACAGAAAATTTAAGAAAATGCTGGAATGCACTGCGTTTAAAGATGATGAAGTGGAGAGAACTGTGTGATATGTGCATTAAATGTTACAGTGGTGGTAAGTTGCTAATGTAATTTTATATGTATTACGCGGTAACTACTTCATTGATCTACATGTATTTACAGTTTTCTTCTCTGCGACTTTATTTACTTATATTTGTTCTACCACTTTCTTCCAACAGCGAGTTCTCAGTACCGGAGTTAAAAACAAATCACAATGATCACACCTCCTGTGCCACACTTCTTTTGAGCTCTGACACAAAACACAAAGTCATCAGCACCCGTAGAGGCAATTTTTCTTTTGTTTTCATCAATAATTTATGCATTGACAGAAGAATTAAGTAGATACTTCCAATAATTTCATTTCTTTCATTTAAAAGTAGGTACCTCCATGAATTCCATTGATTCTTTTTTATTCTTTTTATATAGTATGATATATACTAGAATTAGGCGTTGACATTTTCATGAATTTCTTGGTTTATTACATTAATTAAATGGCCCGAATTTTGAATAAGTATATGAACCGTTCCCTGAGTTTTTTAATGGGAACTTTGATAACAACGGGCGTCACTAAAGTGTCATCACTAACCAGCCAAGAACATTCTCGCACACCTACCAACAAGACCAGCCGCAAACGCTCACAAAAAAACGGCACAGAGAAAAAGCATAACGGTAGATTACCAGAACTAGAGGCAGTGATGCCCAGACCAAACTGCAATAGCGATCTTAAAAACAAAGCGAAGCGACAAACCCCACCGGCAACGGGGAAAGATAAGCTCAGCTACACGCCACGCCAACAGAACTCAACCCAGCCAGAGTGGGAGAGAGAGCAAAGCCACTGGCGCTGACTGCAAGCCGAGAAAGCAGGACAATAAAGCATAGTCAACGGAAACCACTGCAGGGCGCAGAGTACTGGTAGAGAACTGCCGAATACCAGCAGAGCGAGGGCAGAATGTAGCCCTAAAGACCGGCGACTAGGGCTAACTATCGCAAAGCTAAGAAGCTGGAAAGAAGTCAGTCCCTAATCAGAGAACATAACAGACGTGCTGACGTGACAACAATCGTGAAAACACAAGTAACGGACAGTGACGCAAAATACATACGTGAAAAGCCAACGGGCTGAAAATGTACGAGTACAGGATGGAGGAACGTCAGCTTGCAGAAGAGCAGCACTCCTTCCACGGCCAGCAAGAAAGTAACGTTTGCAGAGGCGATAAGCAAATCAGGGGTAAGCGAGTCTCGTTGTGAGTTGGCGGTTTTATAAACGGTGCGGTGTCAGTTCAGCCAAAAATTAAAAAAAAAAAAACAACAAAAATCTTCTTGTAAATCATCTGAGCCAGATCTCTGCGGGCCAAGGGTATTTCGGGTTATATGTATGATCATATTCTTGTACCATACACTCCTGACTTCTCCCACTGCCACTTGAAAAACATCGGCTAAATATCGCATAGAAACGAGCGACTTAGAAACATCCCCGATGGGATGTTAAGTAAAAATTTGTTGTTATTTAAGGCCTGTCTCCAGCACCGCGACATTTTACTGACAGGAATCTGCTCTTTATTTCGGTTCTGTGGAACTTAAGTGAAATAGTGTGACCAAGAACATAAAAAAAGGTTGGTCACTCTCATGAATCAGCTGTGTTTTGTAAACAGTGCCAATTTTGAAAATGAAACTAAAATTAAAAAAAGGAAGAAAAGTAATTCTGACGATGAAGTGATTGTGTTGGTAGCGGCACATATTGTTGTAAGAAGAAGTACAGCACAGTCGGAGGCGCCAAAACGTCAAAATAATCAAAATGCTTATTTTCCGTGATCCGCCAAAAACGTGGTCTTGCCTCAACTGCTTTTATTAAAGCAATCTTCTCCTCATTTAAAAAATTTTCATATCTCTTTTTGGTTTTGAGCACAGATTTTGCCTCCACCTCTCACTTGTACTTCAGTAATAATGTGCACATATATTTTCCTGGCACCCTCATCAGCTGTTCTCACAGTCCACATTTGTGTGGATATCGATACTATCGATAAGAATTCGTGGATTCCGTTTAGGTTGCTGGATACTGACTCCAGGAAAACACAAACGAAAAATTACTGGCCCAGTTTTTTTTATATGAAGTTTGGCAGTAATTTTTCGTTTCCGCGGTGCTGGATACCCAGCTTTAAGTTGAGATGAGTGAATGGACGACAAGCAGGTGAAATATCTCGAAACGATTTGGGAAGGAAAGTCGACATCGATAGCAAAAAGTTGGAAAAATCGGACCGCAAAAGTTTCAATTTAAGGCCTGTCTCCAGCACCGCGAAATTTTACTGACAGGAATCTGCTCTTTATTTCGGTTGTGTGGATCCTAAGTGAAATAGTGTGACCAAGTACCAAAAAAAGGTTGGTCACTCTCATGAATCAGCTGTGTTCTGTAAACAGCGCCAATTTTGAAAATAAAACTAAAATTAAAAAAAGGAAGAAAAGTAATTCTGACGATGAAGTGATTGTGTTGGTAGCGACACATATTGTTGTAAGAAGAAGTACAGCGCAGTCGGAGGCGCCAAAACGTCAAAATTATCAAAATGCTTATTTTCCGTGATCCGCCAAACACGTGGTCTTGCCTCAACCGCTTTTATTAAAGCAATCTTCTACTCACTTTAAAAATTTTCATATCGCTTTTTGGTTTTGAGCACAGATTTTGCCTCCACCTCTCACTTGTACTTCAGTAATAATGTGCAGATATATTTTCCTGGCACCCTCATCAGCTGTTCTCACAGTCCACATTCGTGTGAATATCGATACTATCAATAAGAATTCGTGGATCCCGTTTACGTTGCTGGATACTGACTCCAGGAAAACACAAACGAAAAATTACTGGCCCAGTTTTTTTTATATGAAGTTTGGCAGTAATTTTTCGTTTCCGCGGTGCTGGGTACCCAGCTTTATAAAATTTTTAAAATTGTATTTGCAAAGGTTTTGGAAAAGCGGAGCATGACTGCCAATTTCAAATACAACTTAATATTTAAAATGCATACAAAATACCTTCTTCCTTATGTTCCTATTTCAATGATTCAAATTGTATATATTATTTAGAGTACACACTACTTTTCACCTTATGCATAATGTGTTTTTTATATGTACATATGTATATTTAAACATTCAGAAACCATTTTTGATGTACAAACATATTGTATATCAAAATGACTTTTAGTTTCCGACATGATATTCTGAGAAATGTTCAACCATATTCTTCGTCCCTACCGCAGTTGTCTAAATCAATGCTGCGCGTCTTAATTCAAGTTTCCGTGCATTATATAGAGACCAAAAAATCATGTCCCGAAGTGCTGTCTCTTGCCAAAAGCAAAATGACAAATGCCGGCCATGAAGTTCCTGGAGATTTTTGCGAGCTCTTTACTACAGTGTTTTTGATGATGCAAATAATTTTGCGTTATCCAAAAGGAGTGGTAAAGGCGCACGAGTTACGAAAATGCCTAATGTTGGATTTAAGGTATACAAACCCATACGTATTTATGTATGAACATATATAATAATACTACTACTAACATTCGCAAGTAAGAAACAATATATTTTTCAATAAAATATACAGATTTTTGGTTTATTGTACGTATTTACATATTTATGTACATATGTATGGATATGTACTACATATATGTATTTTTTTGTTTGCAAATATAAATTGTATGTACTTATGTATGTATTCCCAGTGGACAAAAAGTTCGGATCGTTTGCGAGCCTTTTCTAATATCTTTTACAAACCGAAAATATAATTGTTTTTTGTTTTTTTTTTTATATTGTGGAAAAAGTTACAAAAAATAAATATTAAGTTTAATTGTTTTTTAAGATTTTTGAATCCTATCTTGGGCGCATTGGAAGAATTTTTGCGTCTCCCTATTAAAATCAGCGTCTTCAAAGGGTTCCTAAACTTTCTTTTAATCCTGCTGTAAAAAAAATAATCGATGTTTATTATAATACGATATAATACAATTTATTATAATACACATATTCATTTTAAAATAATACTACGGATTCCTAGGGTAACCCGCAAGCCCCTAATGCATTTCTTGGCATTGCCATGCCAAGACATCATTAGCTCTGAGATCTGTACAGAATATAATATTAAAATATAATATAGAATATATTTTGTGCCCTACACTAAACTTGTGAATATAATATTATTTACTTACCGATTTTATGTCTAAAACGCCACTTATAACAAATATTTAATTATCTCTACTCAGGCACGTCCGTCCGCTGCGGTTTTCAATCACAAATGAACAAACAAACGAAAAAATGCAGTGCAACACAAAAAAACGTCGGCGTCGCGGCAGGACGCTTCTTGACATGATCGTTCATGTTCTATTTCGAGATCCGCTGTTTCTTGCACATTATGTCCGTTTTTAAGTCCGTTTGCGATACTTTTGTGAGACTTTGGTCGTCGCGAGTTTCTTGTCCGCAAAATGCTCTTTTCCAAGTCCGTTTACGAACATTTTATGATAGTTCCGTTTTACTGTCGTTTTTTTGGTCCACTGGGAAAAAACAGACGCACACATACATACAAAAGGACTGTTTCGTCGAAAGTGTCCGACCAAAGTAGTCCCTGAGAGAGCGAACCAAAGAGAACACAAAAAAAAGGGTTTCGGTCTGAGAAAAACAGTTGTTGAGCGAAAACACTTTTGAATGTGTTCTTTCGCTCCACTTTCTCAAAGTGTTCGTAGAAGATCGGTTTTTTTCGGACGCTTTAAAATGGTTGACGGTTATTTGCGAGCTCTGATTAAATGTTATCTGATTCCATTTAGTTTTACATATGTTATTTACATCTGTCTTCTCTACATTTGACATCTACATATTCTTCTTTACATATACAGTGCCGCTCAACTGAATAGGTTTGACTTCTTTTTATACCCGGTACTCGAAGAGTATAGGGGTATATTAGATTTGTGGGGATAACGGTTGTGTGTAACGCACAGAAGGAAGCGTTTCCGACCCCATAAAGTATATATATTCTTGATCAGCATCAATAGCCGAGTCGATATAGCCATGTCTGTCTGTCCGTCCGTCTTCATTAGGGCTTATATCTCAGAGACTATAAAAGCTAGAGCAAACAAATTTTGTATCCAGTCTCCGGTGTTATCACACTACTCAAAGTGTATTTCAAAATTTCGCCCCGCCCCCTTCCGCCCCCACAAAGGACGAAAGTCTGTGGCATACACAATTTTGAAAATACGAGAAAACTAAAAACGCAGAATTATAGAGAATGACCATTTCTATCTAAGTGTTGAATCTGGATCAGATAGCATTCTTAATATAGCCACAATGAAGAAAACCATTTCGAAAGTCATCGTTCCCTCTCGCTCTCTCTCACACGCGACCATGTCGGCTTTGCCTATTCGTCCAAATGAGCGCCTAGATCTCAGAGACTATAAGAGCTAGGGCAACCAAACTTTCTATTCGAGCTTCTGTGATATCACTTCAATACAAGTGTATTTCAAAATTTTGCCACGCCCCCTTCCGCCCCCACAAAGGACGAAAATCTGTGGAATCTACAATTTGTAAGATTCGAGAAAACGCAAAAACGCAGAATCATGAAAAATTACCGTATCTGGCAGATTGCCGAATCTGGATCAGATCTGATCATTATTATAGCCAGAAGGAACAAATTAAACTTCATTCGTCTGCCAAGCGATATCTCATTCCCTCTCTCTCTCGTACCTACCGCGTCTCTTGTATGTAGTTATACATGTGTATGTAAAAATGTAGCAGCCGATGTAAAAATTATATGTAAATAAAAATGGAAACAGATAACTTCTAAAATATAAAAATACAGCATAGGGTTCAGCTTAATTTTTTGAAATTTTCCATTTTGGCCAAAATTTAATTCGTTTCTTTTGCGAACATATATTTCATTAAAAACATCGTAAGCTCATATGTATACATAAATACGTGCATATATACTGACTGAGTACCGGATATACAGTAGAGCCGCGGTCATTGCCGCGGCTCACAACGTTCCCTCTCGTTTAGACTTAGAACATAATATCTTCAAAACGAGCACTCGGACTTAAACCAAATAAATTTTGTTAAGTAAAACGATCAACTAATTATCAAATACAAAAGTTTTTTTTTTTTTGGTTTGGGTTTTATATATTTTTTATTATTATTATATTTATATTATATTTTCAAAAAAATAGCTGAAAATCTACATAATTTTTGGTTCAAGTGAATAGGTTTAACCAACAAAACTATAAACAAAAATGATTCACAGCAATATTTCATGGCACTTGGTAACTTAAATAATAAAAGTCACTATTTCTCAGAGCTCGCAAATGACAGTTGATCGTTTTTTCTTATATGCTCAGCTTCGTAACATAACCGAAAAGATTTTGCAGACACGATCTCGCTCTGAGCGGCTCTCTTTGTTTTGCTTTGAATCGGTAAATACATACATACATGCATATAAATGTAAATGAGAACGCAACAATCGCGTGTGTTTACCCATACATACGCAAAAGACAATTTGCTTCATTTAACTCAAGCAAACGATCAGTGAGTGACTTGAGCGAAACGAAAACAGAAATAACTGTCTCGCTCAGAGCGCGAGCGAGCTAAGCCAAACGCGACAAAAACAGTTTCTGTCTGAGTCTTTTTTATTTTGTGAGTGAAAGACACTTATTTGCAGACAACGAAAAAGTGTCAACAGTTATTTGCGAGCTCTGCTATTTCTGCATTATTTAATATTTGGTATGACCACCCTTATTCTTAATTTTTTCAAACATTCCAGTTGATATGGAATTGTAATATTTTTCAATTTCACTCAGTGAAATAGTTGACCAGGCTTTTTTAATCGCTTCAACCAAAGTCGCCGAGTCTTGAAATTGTCTTCCCCCTTCATACACTCTCCTGGATAAAAGTCCCCAAATGTTATCGATAATATTTATGTCTGGGGAGTATGGCGGGCACTCGAGCAAGTTGACATTCTGGTCCTTAATCCACTGTTTTGTAATCCGGGCTGTATGGATGGGGGCGTTGTCTTGTTGGTACGTCCATTGTAGGTCCAATAAATTCGGAAAACTGGGAAAAGTCTTTTGGAGCACAGTCTTGTAGATATTTGTATTCATCTTTGATGAAACAAACTGCAGCTCGCAAGTTCCATAAAACGATATGGCTCCCCAAACCATTACGACTCCTATACAGGAGTGATGACGACTCAAAAAGCATTCCTCTTTTCGCATATCGTGAAAATAATAGTTGTAGCCATCCGGTCCGTCGAGATTTAACTTTTTTTCGTCGGAGAAGACCACAGCCTTCCACTCCTTGTTCCATGTCATGTGATCCCGCGCAAATCGAAATCACGTTTCCTTCCGTGCATTATTGAGAAGAGGTTTTTTTTTTATTTTTAATCTCTTTAAGTGTTTAGCACTCCGAATAACTCTTTTAACCGTTGTTAAACTAGCATTTACACCGCATTCATCCCTGATTTTACTGGCAGAGAGGTGGGAATTCGAAGCAGTTCGAAGGATTAGTCGCCTCTCTGATGCCGTTGTACATATTTTTTTCCTTCTTTCATTTTATCCCGTATTCGGCTTCATTACGAAAAAAATTGCTTACCACGTTTTGGCTTCGACCAATCTTCTTTGTTATTTCATTTTGTTTTAGTCCAGATTCAAAATAGCCTTTAATTTGACCTTTTTCAAAATCAGTTAAAGATTTTCCCCATATTAAAAAAAATGGTAGCAATTACTTTAAATTTAAGTAGATCAAAGAAATTATATGTTTTCAATCACGCAGTCAATCAAAAAGTGAAGTCTAAGTTATCAAACCTAATCAGATGAGCCAAAAATAAACCACACATTTTGCGAATTTCACGATGAAAATAAAATTCTGATTTACCGTTGCATAGAACCCGTTAAATTTTTTTTGTCATATTATGAGTGAGCAAATGAATGTTCAAAACAAAAAAGGAAGAAGGGAAAAATGCCATAGGAACAAAGAGAGAAGAAACGAGGGGAAAAAAAAACTACTTTATACCCGGTACTCAGTCAGTATATAAGTATGTACATATGTAAGCTCATACGTAAGCTTACGATATCTTTAATTTATTATATGTTCGCAAAAGGGACGAATTAAATTTTGGCCAAAATGGATAAAATCAAAGTTTTATATTTCAGAAGTTATGTGTTTCCATTTTTATTTACAAATAATGTTTACTTCGGCTGCTACATTTTTACATACACATGTATAACTACATAAAAGAGACATGGAAGTGTGTGCGAGAGAGAGAGGGAATGAGTAAGCGCTGGCAGGGGTTGCGTAGCCACTGAAATTTAATTTGTTCCTGCTGGCTATAATAATGATCCGACCTGATCCAGATTCGGCAATCTGCTAGATACGGTAATTTTTCATGATTCTGCGTTTTTGTATTTCTTTTATCTTAAAAATGTTGGATTCCACAGAATTTCGTCTTTTGTGGGGGCGGAAGGGGGCGTGTCAAAATTTTGAAATAAACTTGTGCTGAATTGGTATGACAGGAAATTGGATAGAAAGTTTGGTTGCTCTAGTTCTTATAGTCTCTGAGAACTAGGCGCTCATTTGGACGAATAGGCAAAACAGTCAGGGTCGCGTGTGAGAGAGAGCTAGAGGGAACGATGACTTTCGAAATGGTTTTCTTCATAGTGGCTATATTAATAATCAGATCTGATCGAGATTCAATACTCTGATAGATATGACCATTTTCTATGATTTTGTGTTTTTAGTTTTCTCATTTCTTAAAAATTGTGTACACCACAGACTTTCGTTCTTTGTGTGGGCGGGGCGAAATTTCGCAACACATTTGGAGTAGTGTGATCACACACGTCAAAAGAACTATGGGAGAAACTCCAAAGTGAGTATCAATCAAAAGGTCCTGCCTGAAAAGCTCATTTATAAAAGTCGCTTAATTTGCTAAAAATGTTTATGATTGTGTATGTGTATCGCCCACCGCTCAGTCGTGCTTCTTGTCGTGCTCCAGCTCAAGCCCAGATTGGGAGACACCTGAAACAAAACCAAACACCAGCTGATGCTTAATAGATAAAAGAAGACACTCACTAACCTGGTACTTGGTATCAAACTGGTAGGGGAGGACAGATATCAGCAAACAAAATACAGGTTTGTAGTATACCTACCCTTCCAGTAATACAAATCAAAGGGTATAACAGTAAATCTATACATTGTGACACTCTGTCATAAATATACAAATATCCAAAAGACCACCAGCGCATATGTCATACGATGACCCACTTACATATGTACATGCCGATCGTAGCGCGTGGGAATGCTGAGTGCATATGTCATACGATCCACCACTTATGTACATGCTTTTCGTTGAACTTTGCAGCTCAAGTGGTCAAGATATACACAACGTATGTATGCCTTCTGCATACATACGTATACACCAATGTACTTACACATAATTATAAGACATAGATATAAGTATTGCATGTAGCGGGTTAGCTGAACCCAGAACGAAGATATAATATTCAGTGCTAATAAAGTAAGACAGCGGAGCGGACGCTCCAAGTTAAAACCGCAAAAATAATTGACTATTACATGGCGACCGTGACAGGACACGAAGCTACAATGCTAAGTTTTAATATTTAATGAAAAAAAAAGTGCTGTGATTCCACTGCAAAGCAACAGTTCTCGACCAGTCAAACCGACAAGAAGGAAAATGAGAGCTAAGTGGCGTAAGAAGCGTATGCGTAGGTTTAAGCGTAAGCGCAGAAAGATGCGTGCAAGGTCCAAGTAGACGAAGCACAGCACCGTCGACCACTGAATGGAACTTTTGACTTACAAGCTAATCTAAACCAACAACCACACACATACACACCCCAAACGCCCACAAAGCCTGTGCGATGACCAGCGCAGGCACTGCTTAACGCGCTTATGAGTGACGACAACACAGATTCTGCTCCTATTGAGCAAAGGGAAGCACTTTCAATTCAGGAGTACCTGAAGGTGTTTCCAAACGATGGACCACGCGCACTCACAATAGCTGAGTACCGGGCACGGCAGGAGAAAAACCCAAAAGAAGACAAAACGTGGAGGACAAGTAAGGAAGCTACTTCAACAGAAGCGCCTGCAACAAGATTTGCTGGCGGCAGCAACGACACCAGAAGACCGACAGCGCTACATAGAGCGCATCAACGAACTAAAAGCTGAGTTAAAACTTCGCAGCCGAGCGAAGCCACGCAAGGGGGCCGCAAATATGCGTAAGCCTTAACTTGCCATAGATTTAATTTCTACCTGCGAATTGACGCACGTCAGTGCAATTCGCAAAACACTAAAACCTGATAGGCTTTTAATACTAACATATGTGGTTGGAGAATTTTTTTTTATATATGAAATGTAATTTGAATTGTGAGCCAACCACATAAACTAAATAACTAACTTTTCCACGTCTCTGGCGCTGAGTATTTATACTCAGCAGCGTTTCAAATATTTGTGTAATTGATAAATCTTGCAATAAGTTCATTGCAATGAAAATATCGCTCCAATTTTTTTTTCCTTTTCTTCGATTTTCAAATAGAGAAATGAATAAAACCCTTTTACATTCTAAAATCCCAATAAGATTAAATGAAAACCAAGATTTTGAAAATACAATTCAATTTTCTTTCATGAAACATTAGAAAAAAAAACTGTTCTTTTTATTGAATATAACATAACAGAATTATGCACCAAGTATAGTGACGTGTTCGGACTGGAAACCGAACCAATAGCGACAAATAATTTTTATAAACAAACATTAAGACTTAAAGATGATGAGCCCATTTATATCAAAAACTACAGAAGCCCGCATAGCCAAGTTAATGAAATCCAGAAACAAGTAGGGAAATTAATACACGACAAAATCGTAGAACCGTCTGTATCCGAGTATAACAGCCCACTCCTGTTAGTTCCGAAAAAATCATTACCAAATTCGGAAGAAAAGAAATGGCGATTAGTAATTGACTATCGCCAAATCAACAAAAAGTTACTTTCTGATAAATTCCCGCTCCCCATAATTGATGACATTCTAGACCAACTGGGCAGAGCTAAATACTTTTCATGCCTTGACTTAATGTCAGGTTTTCACCAAATTGAACTTGAAGAAAATTCAAGAAATATAACATCTTTTTCAACAAGCAATGGTTCATATCGCTTCACGCGATTACCATTTGGTCTTAAAATAGCTCCCAATTCATTTCAGAGAATGATGACAATAGCATTCTCGGGTTTAGAACCCTCTCAGGCATTCCTTTATATGGATGATTTAATGGTGATAGGATGTTCCGAAAAACACATGATTAAAAACTTAACTGATGTTTTTAATGTATGTAGAAAATATAACCTAAAGTTGCATCCAGAAAAATGATAATTTTTCATGCATGAAGTGACATTCTTAGGTCATAAGTGCACTGACAAAGGAGTATTGCCAGATGACAAGAAATTCGACGTCATTAAAAATTATCCTGTCCCTCATGACGCGGACAGCGCGAGACGATTTGTAGCATTCTGCAATTATTATCGTCGATTTATAAAAAACTTCGCCGATTATTCACGGCACATAACTAGATTATGTAAAAAGAATGTTCCTTTTGAATGGTCAATTGAATGCCAAAACGCATTCCAATACCTTAAAGAAAAGCTTATGCACCCCACGTTATTACAATATCCTGATTTTCGCAAAGAATTTTGCATTATAACAGATGCTAGTAAACAAGCTTGCGGAGCGGTTCTAACTCAGAACCGTGACGGAATTCAACTCCCAGTAGCTTATGCATCTCGTTCATTTACAAAAGGGGAAAGCAATAAGAGCACAACAGAACAGGAGTTAGCGGCAATTCATTGGGCAATTACCTATTTCAGACCATACATTTATGGCAAACACTTTGTTGTTAAAACGGATCACAGACCACTAACATATCTTTTTTCTATGACCAATCCCAGTTCGAAATTAACTCGCATGCGGCTAGAGCTTGAAGAATACGACTTCACAGTAGAATACCTAAAGGGAAAAGATAATTTTGTAGCAGACGCACTTTCACGAATAACTATAAAAGAACTCAAAGACATTCAACATAAAGTCCTGAAAGTCACTACCAGGCGACAAAGTAGACAAAACAAAGCCTGTACATCAGAAAAATATGAACTATTGCCAAGGCAAAGTCATAATGTACCCAAGCCCAATGTACACGAAGTCATTACAAATGATGAAGTACGAAAAGTAGTGACCTTGCGCATAACAGAATCTAAATGTTTATTTAAACATGGAAATAAAGTTATCGCAAGAATGGAAGTTAGCGATTTATATACCAATGGAATTCTCGACCTAGGTCAGTTCTTCCAAAGGCTTGAAAAAGAGGCCGGTATATTACAAATCAGCCAACTCAAAGTGGCACCGAGCGAAAAGATCTTTGAATCAGTTTCAAAAGATTCTTTTAAAAATATGGGCAATAAAATATTAAAATCTTTAAGAGTAGCGCTACTCCAGCCGGTGACCCAAATAACAGATGAAAAAGAGGTACAACAAATATTGTCTACATACCATGACGATCCAATTCAAGGAGGCCACAGTGGCATTACAAGAACGCTAGCAAAAATAAAAAGATACTACTACTGGAAAAATATGACACGTCATATAAAAGAGTACGTACGTAGATGTCAAAAATGCCAAATATCTAAAACAAAGATACACACGAAAACTCCTTTGACTCTCACAGAAACACCTGTGAATTCTTTCGATATAGTGATAGTGGATACAGTTGGTCTGCTGCCTAAATCAGAAAATGGAAATGAATATATAGTCACATTAATTTGTGACCTTACAAAATATTTAGTAGCCATTCCAATAAAAAGCAAAAGCGCAAATTGTGTCGCAAAGGCTATATTCGAAAATTTCATACTCAAGTTCGGTCCAATGAAGACGTTCATTTCGGACATGGGAACAGAGTATAAAAACCAGATTTTAACTGATTTATGCAAGTATATGAAGATCGAGAATCTCACCTCTACTGCATATCATCACCAAACATTAGGGACAATAGAACGAAGCCATCGAACATTTAATGAATACATTCGTTCATACATCTCTGCAGACAAAACTGATTGGGATGTCTGGATTCAATATTTCACTTATTGCTTCAACACGACACCATCAGCAACGCATGAGTATTGTCCATACGAACTAGTATTTGGCAGACTACCAAAACAGTTCATAGATTTAAATAAAACTAATTACATAGATCCTATCTACAATCTAGATGACTACTCTAAGGAAATAAAGTTTAGATTAGAAATAGCATACAAAAGAGCTAGAATTATGTTAGAAAAAGCCAAGGCTTATAGAATATTAGCATACGATGAAAAAACAAAAAATTTTGAATTAAAAATAGGAGATAAAGTACTTATAAGAAACGAAGCAGGTCACAAATTGGACCCAGTATATTTAGGACCATATATAGTAGAAAAAATAGAAGATAATGATAACATTTATAAGAAGCAAAAGGTACACAAAGATAGGTTAAAAATATATATTCAATGAAACGTTTCATGGAAAAAAAAATACATTGGTCTGATCAACCAAATAAAAAAAAATGTTTAATGAAATATATATTGAAAAAAAAAAGGGAATAAAATAAAAAAAAAATTTTAATTTTTCTGGAAAAGTCGAATGAAAATTTAAAGTGTAATGGAGTTAAAGTGTTAAAGTAAATCAAATATATTAAAATACAAAAAAAAAATTTTTGTTTATCAATGAACACAAATATTAAAAAAAAAAAAAAAAGAGATGGAACACATTTTAATTCACATTATATATTTAACACATTCTTTTTTTTTACACTTATTATACATTTTTTATATACTTATAAAATAAGGTAAACCAAAAAAAAAAACAAAAAAAAAAAAAACAAAAATTTCTACTGTTAATTTAAATATTTTTATACCGATTTTAACACTCACCAAATGACTACATATATTACGTCATTTCTTTAAAAAGGGAGGTGTAGTATACCTACCCTGCCAGTAATACAAATCAAAGGGTATAACAGTAAATCTATACATTGTGACACTCTGTCATAAATATACAAATATCCAAAAGACCACCAGCGCATATGTCATACGATGACCCACTTACATATGTACATGCCGATCGTAGCGCGTGGGAATGCTGAGTGCATATGTCATACGATCCACCACTTATGTACATGCTGTTCGTTGAACTTTGCAGCTCAAGTGGTCAAGATATACACAACGTATGTATGCCTTCTGCATACATATGTATACACCAATGTACTTACACATAATTATAAGACATAGATATAAGTATTGCATGTAGCGGGTTAGCTGAACCCAGAACGAAGATATAATATTCATTGCTAATAAAGTAAGACAGCGGAGCGGACGCTCCAAGTTAAAACCGCAAAAATAATTGACTATTACAGGTTGCCGAAAATCTGGAAATTTTTGTGGAAACAGCCTTAAAACGGTTTGTGCATATTCACAGGCAGTAACGTAAAGTATTAACACAGCATACCTTTAGGCAGCACGACAATAAAATGGCCCTTTTACAGCTGAAAAAGAAGCTAACGGCCATAAACGGAAACTATTAGGCCTTCCTCAAAAACGATCAGATCTGGATAGATCTGCAAATGGACGTTCTTTTTATCACGCATAAGAGCTAACTTGCAAATGAAAGCCAGCTATACCTACCAGCCGAACTGGATCTAGCCGATATAACGTACACGCGACTTCTCACCAAAGCCAGGGAAGCAAAAAACCAGCAGATCGGCAACCACGCACAGAGAGCAGCATTAAAATTAAAATCTTATTTTACAACAGCAGGCTTAGCATAAACATATTCCAAATCCTTGTCCTATACGAAACTTTTATCGACCAAAATATGCAGCAGTACGATCCCTACTTCCTAAACCATATACTATCGTGGGAGCCAGCAGTAAGAACGGCAGGCAAAGGAAGAGCAAGTGGTGACCAACTGAGAGGCATCCACAAAGACCAAGCTACATCTAGATGTTGTAGCTTCCTGGACTTACATATGTGGATCGCAATTCATAGAAATCATAAGTGAGGACATACAGCTAACCATAATCCACAACCTACCTCAACTGCAATGGCTGGCAGGGCTACTATGATCAGTTATATGACATGATCCAAGAGTCCGCCAGTGATAACTTAATGGTCGTGGGTGACTTAAATGCCAGAATAGGAATGCATCAGTGTGCTCCAGTGCGAAAAGACCAGGCAGGAAAATACGAAATTCTAGTCAGGACAGCAAAGGATCTAAAAGGAGACAGCAACGGAAGGAACATAATGGAGATGTGCGAGGACAACAATCTCACGGTCCTAAACGGCAGAACGCTAAGCGACGGGGATGGAAGCTACACCTTTATTGGTCCGCTTTATATTTGTGCAGTGATGTTACGACAGGCACAAACATTTTTTATGATGCACTGGACTCACTTTTTGTCTCTTGTGTCCCACTTTCCTGTCCGATAAGATCAAGAAAACCCCCTTGGTTTACCAAGGAGTTATCCCATCTAAAAAACGTAAAATCCAGACTTTATAAAAAATTTCAAGAAGTTGGCTCTCCTTCTTCTTTTTCTCATTATGTAATAGCTCGGTCAAACTTATCGGTTCGTAACGCTCAGTGCTATCAAAATTACTTATCTCGATGCAGGATACGTTTCTCTAAGGACTCCAAACAGTTCTACAGCTTCGTAAACAGTAAGCGTAGAACGTCCGCACACCCATCCTCGCTATCCTTCCTTAATATGTCTGCAGACAATGATCAGGCAATTGCCGATCTTTTTGCCCGTTTTTTCCAAACTACCTATTCGCAGGACGTCTACTCTGGTCAGCCGTATCCATACGGCTTACCAAGGTCGAGCGGCATTTTCAGTCCTTTGCTAAATGAAAGCTCCTTGCTTCATGGTCTACGAACAGTAAAGCCGGTGTTCTCACCGGGTCCGGACGGAGTTCCCGGCTGTGTACTCAGGTACTGTGCCGAGTCTCTGGTTGGGCCGTTGCTTAAACTATTCAACTTATCTATAAATTCTTCATGCTTTCCCCCGATATGGAAGGAGTCCTTTATAATTCCTCTCCATAAGAAAGGTAGCAAATCTGACGCGAACAACTATAGAGGTATATCTAAGTTATCCGCTATTCGGAAAGTGTTTGAGAAGTGTATTCGAAAAGTGTTTGCAGCACCTATGCAGATCACTTATATCTCCAGCTCAACATGGATTTATAAGGCGGAGATCAACCACTACCAACTTATTGGAGTTTACCTCCTTTATAATTAAAGGGTTTCAAGGTAATTTACAGACGGATGTTGTTTACACCGATTTTAGTAAGGCGTTCGACTCTGTAAACCATTCCCTCCTAGCACAAAAACTTGACCTTTTAGGGTTCCCGCCCAATCTCCTGAGATGGATCGCTAGTTACCTGTGTTCTAGGTCTCAAAGAGTCCTTTTCAAAAACTCCCTGTCCTCACCAGTTTTGGTGACTTCGGGTGTACCACAGGGGAGCCATCTAGGCCCCTTACTCTTTACACTCTTTATAAATGACCTGCCTTCTGTATTAACACACTCTCGAGTACTTATGTATGCGGATGATGTTAAGCTCTGTGTCCAGTATAAGGACATTTCTTTCCAGTCCAGGTTGCAATCCGATCTCGATAAATTTCAGTCTTGGTGTTGTGCAAATCTATTAAACCTTAATGCTTCAAAATGTAAAGTAATGACTTTTCATCGTTCCAGCGCCTTTCTGGTTCCTTACACCCTTTGTGGTGGTTTTCTTGAGAGAATTACCCGGGTTGATGATCTTGGTGTTCTATTAGATCCCAAGTTAAAGTTTTCGGAACACATTTCTACCATGGTGAACAAGGCCATGGGCGTGCTTGGGTTTATAAAGAGGTGGTCAAAGGAATTTGACGACCCCTATATAACAAAGACTCTCTACACCTCTCTGGTTCGTCCGATTTTAGAATACGGCTCTTGTGTATGGTGCCCTCAGTACAACGTACACCAGGACCGTCTAGAATCAGTTCAGAAAAACTTTTTACTATTTGCTTTACGCTGCCTCAACTGGGATGCAGGTGTGAGCCTGCCGTCTTACCCTAATAGATTGCTTTTAATAAACCTTCCAACCTTAGCTAATCGTAGGAAAATGCTTGGTGTGATTTTTGTGCACAACTTGATCAGGGGTGACGTAGACAGCCCTGACCTGTTGAGCCGCATAAACTTCACGATTCATATTAGAAGCACTTGGAATTATACACCCTTGTTTCTTCCGCTTTGTAGATCGAATTACTCCTTGCATGAACCATTTAGGGTCCTATGCTCAGATTATAATTCCCTCTACCATATTATTTCCACTACTAACTCCCTCCCTAGTCTTAAATTATTGATACTCTTATATCTTTCTCGTAATTAGAAATTGCTTAGTTTTTTAGTTAGATTAGTTCTACTTTTCCTCGAACACCAGTCTAACAGCTATCTTTCCTGCATGTCCGCGATCGGTTCGGTTAACGAGTCGCGCGTTATGCGGCAGCGCCCCTCGGTCGGTTGGGCGGGAGGTGGGCTGTGTTCTTGCCTGGGATCCGCGCGTAACAGCCATCGGCTGGTGTCGCTTGGGCCACTTGATGGTGCAGTCATTGCATATCAACGTCCTAAAGTTAAGTAAAGTAAAGTTTATACGAGGTCAAGCGGTGTCTACAATAGACTACTGTCTTGTAAATGGTAGGTGGCATGATCTCATTGAAGACATGGAAGTAGTGACGGAACGAGAGGTACCGCCAGCAGTATAGAGAAAAGCGGATAGCGGCATCCTGCATGCAAAAACCAGCCCGCCATACAAGAAAGCAGCCATGGTACGATTCGGATGGCCATCGAGCGAGACAATGATTGCATTGAAACGAGCACCACACACAGGCGCGGAGGAGGAAAAGCTCGAGTACAAAGAGGCCAAAGCAGCTTTCAAGACAATGTGAAGAAAAAAAGAAAGACTACTAGACGAATATTGGGCTTGAAGTCAACAGCATAAAGGACAGAAAAAGCTTCTTGGAGTTTGTAAGAAGATTGAATGGGACTAACAAGAGTATCCAAATCAGGGCTGAGCAGGACAGTTTGGCGCATCATTTTAAAAAACTGCTAGTACAAGCAAGCTATACAGTACCACTTTGAACTTCCATACAACTTTAATACAGAACTGGACCGTGAAATATTGAAGAGGGAAGTTAAAGTAGCAGTAAGCACAAGCAAGAACTGCAAAGCCCCTGGAGTCGACAGTATACCCGCAGAATTTAAAAAAAATGCACTATAGAAATTCATTAAAATCTTGACAAAGGTATAAAACAGAATTTGGAAAACCACAGCACACAGAAAATATACCAGAAAGCTTTCGGCAAAGCATTATTTTCCCGATAAACAAAAAAAAACTGCCACTGAAACAGCGAACTATAGGGGATATCCTTCCTTACAGTGATCATGAAGGTGTGCGCTTCAATATTGTGCGAATACCAAGCGGGGTTTAGTAGAGGCTACAGCACAGTGGACAGCATTTTCGTACCGAAGGTACAGGAGGCAAAACCGAAAAATGTCCACATGCTTCACAGATTTCAAGGTGGCTTTCGACACCATCGACCCGAAAAACCTCTTTTTTGAACTCAGCACGTCTGGAATGTCAAAAAAAATATTGAACATGCTAAGATCTACACCGATAACACGGCAGCGGTCTGGAACGGGAACAGTCTGTCCGAGTGGTTCCCATGCAACCTTGGGGTGAAGCAATACTAAGTCCACTGCTATTTTCCCAGTACGTAGACGAATGTGCAGCGGTGCTGCCGGGAGGAGTATATGTATATAGGAACGGAGAATGTCAAGGTTCTAATGTACGCAGATGACATGGTAATTATGGTAGAATCTCCCACCGTGCTGCAAAACATGATCGACGCCATGCAAAATTATTGCGAAACGTGGGGTCTGATCATTAATGCAGACAAAACCAAAGTCATGGTTATAAACAACGACAGAGGCCGCTTGGCACAAAACGAACATTGGACGCTAAATGGAGAGACATTGGAGAAGGTTCGTGCTTTTAAGTATCGTCGAGTCACTCTAACGCAGAACATGAGCTTCGAAACACTTGTACAAAAAAAGCTGGCGGACGCAAAAGGTAGCTCTAAATTGCATTTGGAAAGAGCTACTTGAAAAAAACAGGTCTCTCAGCGCACAAAGCGGAGATATGGAAAGAGATAGCGGAGATATGGGGACACCAGCGCTATAAAGCGGCACAAAAAATCCTGCGTTTCTACATTAAAAAAATCTTCCGACTTCTACAAAGCACTCCGACACATGCAATCCATCTGGAAACTGGCCTCTGCCGTATTCATACATACGCTGCAAAAGCACTTCAGCTATGCATTCAAAGTGATGGATATGCCGGATAGGATTCTCCCAAAGAGAATACTCCAGTATTGACTTCATCTTGTGCGTATGATACCTCAAACGACGGTTAATTAATATGTCGATCTAAAACAAAACATTTAGCAATAAAATATTTTTTTTCAACTTTTCCTGAGTTTCTAAAGTCAAAATTTCGGGAAAAAACATCGTAAAAATTTATGATATTTGAATTGGAAAGCTTAATATCTTCCAGACGTTAAGTTGTAGCTACAAAGTGTCTGGGTCGGATTTATAGCCAGTTATAAGAAACTTAAGTTATGTAAAAAATAGAAGAACTACGTCTGAAAAAAAATACTAAATTTTTCGAAGAATACGAACATTTCAGAATCGCGATAGAAACGCAGGATAAATTACCTGAGCCAGAAACTTTCAAAACAAAAATTATAGATGAACAAGAGGCGCGCAATGTATACAAAAAAATACGAACATAAATATCAAAACGAAAATCAAAATAAAAAATTCAAGTGCTTCAATGTGGAAAAAGCGACCACAAGGCCAGAGAGTGTAGATCGAAAATAAAACCAAAATAAAACAAAAAGGAATATAGAGATGCCACAAAAAGCAACACAGCGGTTGCACTACAAGCATTTATTGAAGAAGGACAGTGGTGTCCTGATTCAGGCGCGACATCGCATACGTGCGCTCAAAAAGATCATTTTTTAAACTAAAAAATTGAGTTTGCCACCAGTGGCACGCATGAGCTCCATCCGAATGCTCATGACCTTATCTGTCGAACTAGGAATGCAGATACAGCAATTGGACTTCACCAGGGCATATTTAAACGTTAAAATAATCGAAGATGTCTACATTGAGATACTGAAAGAATTTGAGAGAATCTTGGACAAAAAAGAACGCAGCAGATACACGTCGCAAAAGGTATACAAAATAAAAAAGACGTTATATGGTCTATAGCAGTCCGGAAGGCAATGGTACCGGAAACTAGATAAAAAACTGAAAGAATTGGGTATGCAACCACTAAGCGCAGACCCATGTGTATATACCAAAAACGAAATACTGGTAATTGTATTGATCTACGTTGACGACCTAATGATTGCATCCAAGAGCACTCGGAGAGCTAGCCAACATTGTATCAGAGCCTTATAGGTTATCGAAAGTATCTGGCAGTTTGCACACGGCCAGATTTGTCTCATGCAGTAAGTGTATTGAGTCAATTTAATTCAAATTTTTCTCATCAGCATTGGACGGCAGCTAAGAGGGTTCTTCGATATCTAAAAGCAAGAATCGACAAAGGGATTCAAGAAAACCGGCAAGCACCTCTTCGGTTGCACTGACGCCGACTGGGGATCCAACATCGACGATCGAAGATCATTCACAGGCTACAGTCAGTTGGGAGTCACGAAGCTGAATACATGGCGTTATCTGACGCATCAAAAGAAGCAATCCACCTGAAACTTTTCTTGAAGGAAGTCTTAGGCTCTGAGGATGTTGTTGTGATTTTCAAAGACAACCAAGGCGCTGGCGAACTAACTAGAAATCCAGTATTCCACAGCCGAACTAAGCACGTGGACATTCGCCATCATTTCATACGTGAGCTCGTCGAGAAGAAGGAAATCATCATCAAGTACATTCCAACCGAGAAGATGCGAGCGGATGATGTGAGCCGGCTGTAATTTATACCCGGTACTCAGTCAGTATATATATGAGCTTACGATTTGTGTAATTTATTGTTCGCAAAAGGGACGAATTCAATTTTATATATATAATATATGGCCATTTCTCTCAAGAGGTCCACCGAGGCAAAAAATTAAGAATCAATAAAAACGAATTTGATCATAGTTTTCGGAATGTTATTTTTAAAAGATATTGAAAATCCGCCAATTTATTTAATTGACATAATTTCATTAACTTTGATCTGAAAACCTATTAAAGTTAGCAAATGTTCGCTTTTTTGGTATTTTTTTTATACTTTGCATTTTTGCATAAATGCTTAAAATTAGAACCATTTTAAAGAGTCATCAATGAAAAACATTAATCTGAAATTCGCATCAATATATCGCCGTAACTTTCGCTGAAATCTTAGTTTGAATTGGTCGCCGCGAAGACCACTTCTATATTTTTCCCGTGCGAATACCATGGTTTTTTTTATTCAAATATCTCGCCCAAATCGCCCTTAGCACCAGCTATAGGACCAGTCAAGTGGTGAATCATAACGGTAAAAAAAGAAAGAGGGAAAGGGAAAGAGGAAATGAGTAAGCGCTTGAAAGGGGTTGCGTAGCGACAACAATTTCATTGGTTCGATTTGTGTATAATATTGATCCGACCTCATCCAGATTCGGAAATCTGGTAGATACGGTCGTTTCGACTCGGCTATTGATGTTGATCAAGAATATATGCACGTTATGGGGTCGGAAACGCTTCCTTCTGGGCGTTACTCACTTGCACTATCACCAAAAATCATATATGTATACCCCTATACTCTTTGAGTACCGGTTATAATAACACGCAGTCTAACATGGCGTTAACGAACCCGTTTTAATTGCTCAAAGCAAATACAAAAGTTCTTCAACATAATATTTAGTCGATTCCTTTGCGCTGAAAAGCTGCGGTGGGCCACATAGCTGGAAGCAAGGGTGCATTAAGCAGCCGGAGCCAAGTCCCCGTCTAGCGAGGCGAGGATAGTGCATCTTATCGTAAACCACTGCGAAGCGGGCCAGAGCCTACTCTACTAGCTAGTCAGAGAAGTAACAGCAGACGTTGCACTCTTCAGTGAAACGTACGTCAGAATCAGTGACAACAAATTTACGCTAGACGCAAGGAATAAGGCAGTGATATGGACATGTGGGCGGTCGAGTCATCAAGCCGAGTCGGTAGGCCGTACACTCCAAGAAGCCTTTTGCCACGCTAGAGATAAACCAGCTTAATACGAGGTCAGAGGACAAGTTGTCCCGAGCAGGGATGGGGTCAGTCATTGAACTGACCTTTTGCAGCAACACTCTCCTTGAGAGTACAACGTGAAACCTCAGCACAGAATTCACCGCTAGTGACCACAAGGTTGAAGACAACGACGATGTCAACACCAGATCCCTCAGACCATATATTTTTCTAGAGGAGCATACTAGAGCCCAGCTCGTCTGCTCCTAAACATTGCCTGGCACAAGCAGACAAGCACAAGACAGGCAAGGATACACTCTCGTCACCGCGACCCGGTATTGTATTGGTGGACTACGGAGATTTCCGAAGCTCGCAGCTAATGCATCTAGGAGGCTCCGAAAACGCGCGAACGCAACCCCGGACTTCCATATGATGTCCCAGAAATACGCCGCGAAGCCCCGAGATTCCACGAGGGTTTTTGCGCAGGTCTTCAGCATGTACCTTCCTCAAGGAGTCTTCCCAAAATTATGGAAGCAGCAGCAGCTAATCCTTTTGCCAAAACCCCATAAGCCACCGAAGAACCCTCATCCTACAAGCCCATCTGCCTGATAAACAACGTGGGTAAAGCGCTGGAGCGATGCATTCGCTGGAAGCACCAACAAGCAGTCGTAGGGGCCTGACTTGTCTTCAAGAAAGCACCAAGCACCTCGGCGATGCAGAGGCCCACTGTAACCAAGCGGTGGTCGCGATTCAAGAGTAGTTGAAGTCTGCGGCCCTCAATTTAGCTGAGCAGAACATGGAATCGGGCCGCAAGATAGTCGATATAGCGACCGTCCGTCTCGGCTTAGTCACCATAACATCTTCAAAAGCAATCAAATACCTCGGTAATGCTGAACACTTGCCTCTCCTTTCACAAGCACCTCGGGGCAATCAGCGAAAAGGCGACTGACCTAGGCTGAGCACTGTCGCGCATGATAAATATGCGGGGACTTAAACCGGTAATGATGTACGCAGTATCAATCTGCTCAGATTCGGTATGGACAAAGTCTTACTGAAAAGGAACAGACGCAATTCACTGGTTAGCAGCTCTGCGAGTCTGCTGCAGTTTTCATACCATCTTGGTCGACGCGGCTCTGGTCGCCGAAATGCTTCCAGTGCTCATTGATCCAGATTCCCTTTTTTCGCATGAAGTCGCCAATTTTTGTGAAGTCTATCAGTAGTTTGTCTGTCAAAACTGGCGGGAAACTTGAAGCTTACCTTTCTGTTGTAGCAATATCAGGTGTACAAATCTTTGTTAATAAAATGGAATAAGTCAAGATATGCCAAGTTTTAATATTATTATATGATTACGAATTATGCATTCAATTTTGTAGTGGTGGATTGTCTATTTTGTCAAAGTTTAAAACAAATCTACATTAAGTGTTTGTGTATTATGGAGTAAAAAACTAGTTTTTACCAATTTGTGCCCAAAGTAACTCATCCCATTTCGCCCCATCCCCTTCCTATTTTGCATTTTAAGCCAAGTTTGAGGTAAACCATTCTGCCCTACTGGATGTGTGTCGATTTATGGTGAATTTAATTAAAATAATGTATCAATTGAAAATCTAAATATGGGGATTTTTCATCTTTATATTATAAAAACAGAATATAGCATAAATAAAAAACAGTATTATAAATCAGTTCGTTCATTTTTAAATATCAAATAATAATCACAAATCTACTCATCAAAAAAGTTTTGTAATATGGGTGGTATAATTGGGCTCTTTCTCTTTTATTTTAAGTTCTAATATGATCAATTCCAAAAAGTTCAGCTCTGTAGCTAACAAAAAAAAAATATCTGGCCCAATGTGTAATGACCCTACTCAGCAGTCGACGCAGCATACTATAATATATAAGGCAAATAAAGATAGTGTCGAGGGAAAGAAGCCTAAAACTCAGCGAAGGGCAGATGGACGTTTAGCTTAATACCAAACATCAGCTTCAACCGGAGGCATGGAGAAGTAAACTTTTGGCCAACCCAACTCCTTAGTGGATAGGGATGCTTTGGAACGTTATTTCCATCGTTTTGGGCTTGAAAAAGACGCCAACGTCCCGGCGTGTGGCGTAGAAGAGACCGCGGAGCACATTCTCTTCGTGTGCTTAAGATTCGCCGAATCAGCAGTCAGATTTGCGTTAGATGTCATGTGGAAATTGAGAGTGTTGCTGGACCAATAACGGTCTTAACTTCAAGGGGAGAGCAGTTAAAAATCGGTAGTGGAGATATGCAATTGGGCACCAGATTCTTGCCCCTGCAGGAACTTATTCAGCTGACTAAAGCGACTGGCTCCATCGTCATCGAGGGAAAGTAACAAACAGCGTAGGCGAGATTTTGCACGAGTATCAGGGCTGACATTCGTGAGAGAGACGTTCGTGACGTTGCCACTGAATTGTGAATCTTAGGGTTTAGTTCATATTCCATGAGCTTATTAGTTTTTGTTCTTACGCATCATTAAAGGAAACAGCACGTAATAAATAACTAAGCTCCAGCCAAAGCAGTACTCTATCGATTTGTCTTATTGTTAGCTCACACAACGAAAACATAATCCATTTCGTGGAAAAAAATACTATTTCCGTCTAACTGAATCAATTTAGTACGAATGACAACGATTGAAGAAGACAGCGAGAAGGTAGACTTTTTTCTAAATAAAATCAATTGAAATGTGTTTATCAAGCAGTTTCGTTCTGCTTTCGTTTCTTCGAAAAGTTCGAAGATACCTTGTTATAAATGAGTGGACTGTATAATTTTATATGGGTTTTATTTGATATAGGTGAATATGTAATATTGACGGGTTACAACGTGTTTTATATGAATAGCGTGGGGATCGAATGCGGCGGTATATCGATACAATTTTTTAAATAATTATACAGGCTCCTGGTTTCACTTACTTTTGCGTTTTACTTATTCAACAAAACGTTTACTTTTCATTTTAAGGGGCTTCCGCTAACACAAATTCTTTTCATCACTGTGTTTAATTTTATCATCGTTTCTGACAAACGATTTAAGGGGATCAAGACATGCTAGATGCTAAACCTGTGTATTTAACATGTCTGAAGAACTTTTGAGAAACAGCATGCAAACTGAAAATTCATTTGCTAATGGTCAAACAACTAAATTATTGCACTGTACATTTTGAAATAAATTGTGAAAACGAATCCAGAAAGTGTAATTCTGACCAAATTTTAACGAGTCAAATTTTTTTGGGTTTGTGAGTTTGGTTTAAAAAAAATTATTTATCAAGAAGCATAATTACCCTTGTAATGGAGTCCAATTTATCTTAATCGATCACATATATTTTTTTCTGTTGCAATTGGGATTCGATTTTTTGTATAAAAAGCCGTTTGCCTTATATTTCGCAGCGGAATATGTTTACGCTTTGAAAAGTATAAAAAGTTCGTAATGCAAAAGTTGGAGCGCCGTATGTCCGTCTTCATTAGCGCCTATATCTCAGAGACTATAAAAGCTGGATCAACCAAATTTTGTATCAAGTCTCCTTTGTTATCAGACTACTACGAATGTATTTCAAAGTTTCGACCCGCACCTTTCCGCCAACACAAAGGACGAAAATCTGTGCTATGCACAATTTTTAAGATACAAGAAAACTAAAAACACAGAATCATAAGGAATGACCATTTCTATCAGAGTGTTGAATCTGGATCAGATCGGATTATTATGAAGAAACACAATGAAGAAAACCATTTTTAAAGGCATCGCTCTCTCTCACACGCGACCATGTTTGTTTTGCCTATTCGTTCAAATGAGCGCTTAGATCTCAGAGACCATAAGAGCGCGAGCAACCAAAGTTTTTATCCAAGCTCCTGTGATATCACTTCAATACAATTTTTAAGATGAAAATCAAAAACGCAAAATGATGGAAAATAACCGTATCTACCAGATTGCCGAATCTTGATCAGGTCGAACTACTATTATAGCCAGAAGGAACAAATTTAATTTCAGTCGCTACGCAACGCCTGCCTAGCGCTTACTTATTCCCTTTCTCTCTCTCGCACACACTTGCACGTCTCGTATGAGTAGTTCTACATGTACATGTAGAAATGTAGAAGCTGATGTAAAAATTATATGTAAACAAAAATGGAAACAGATAACTTTAATCTAGCATACGGTTCGACATAATTTTTTTTTTAATTTTCCACTTGGGCCTTAATTTAATTCGTCCCTTTTGCGAACATATAATAAATTACATAAATCATAAGGTCACATATATTCTGACTAAGTACCGGGTATAAAGTAGGCAAAGTAGGCAAAGGCCGCGGATCACAACGTTCCCTCTCGTTTTCTTTGATTTTGTTTTCGGTTTTCTTCAAAATTGTGGTTGCATGCGGAGGCGGTAGGGAGCATGGCCAAACTTTGAAACAAGATTGATACAGGGTATATCACAGGAGTCTGGATACAAAACTTGGTTGCTCTATCTGTTAACGGAAAGGTTTTCTGCTGGGTGTTAAAAATATCCACTTTCACCTCTTTATACCAGGTATAAAAATTTGTTTTCGGAATGCGAATATTTTATTAATATAAGCTAGATTGGTCGTTTCGCCTACTGTGCGACCAATCTATTGAAAGGAATGTATTACGAGAACTTAAAAACATGATTCTTGACACCTGATACACGATGTATGATACATTGTACTGGTGAACGCGCCTTTCCACTGCTTTGAAACTGTAATGAAATAAAAAAAAAAAGTAACACAAATTAAATTAAATTTAATTAAACTGTGACGAAATTATAAAAATTACATTTAATTAAAACTTCTTTACAGAATTTCGGAAGAATGCGTTGAAGACATTTGCACAGTTATTTTGCATCATCGAGAAATACTTGGTAAAAATTACTCGGTCACCAAATTAGATCGAGTTAAAATATCAAACGTAAAGTGGAGGATCAACATTTCTTTGACATTAAAGTATGTATATATTTAATTTGGGATATTCAAAAAAATGTATTATCTTTCTTCACATTATTTAGCACTATCCTAGATAAAACGACCGTACTTCTGCACTTCAAAGTCCTGAATGGAGAGTTTCGAACTCTGGAGTTGCCACTGTCCACATTTCAACGACTACGTTACAGTATTACTTTATTATTAAATGATCTACAGTATTTTCAAAGTCGATCAAACTAAAAATAATATAGAAGTAAATAGGCGCGATTAGCAGCACAACTTGATCTGCGCTCCATGAAGTATCGCATCGGTCATGTTGTGAGTGATGACAAACACAAACGATCCATAGCATACATAGCGACGGTGTAAATATAATCGGCTCAGAACCTATCGACATTGGCACAAACAGATTGCTTGTGAAAACAAGTGTAAGTATATATCGGAGTTTGGTTCTTATTTGATGGCGCATCAAGCGTTTCGTTTACGTTATTCATTTCTCTACTTTTATTTTATTTTATTTTATTTGCCAAAGCACAGCAAGTCCCGTCGTTGTGTCTTCTTTTTGCTCTATACACCGAATGAATGAGGCGAATCTTCTCGTCCTCTTTACCCGGCGCTTTTCTCGTTCGTCTTTTTTTCTTTTCTTTTTCTTCTCGCCCTTCTTGACACAACAACACTTGGGCCATGCTCATCTGAGACTCTCTCACTCCCAGACTATGCTCTCCAAACAAAACATCGATAGCTAGTATCGATCGAACATCATTTATTTAACATTTCTTACTTAAATACCAACATAATAATTATTACTTCTCTATCTCCGACATATATTTTTGTCAAACCCAAATTATAAATGAAAATTCCAATATTATTTATTTGATATTATTTTTATGATGTAAAAGCGCAAAATAAAATCTCACCGCCCACAAAACTTCTCGTACTTTTTTTTTTGAAAATAAAGAAAAATTCCATAATCCAAGGGTAAAGAAAAAGTTCCATAATCCAAGGGTAAAGAAAAAGTTACCTCTGTTTTTTTTTTACCTCTTGTATTTTTCTTGAAAAAACTGTTTATATTTTTCTGCTGTGCTAAAAACTGCGACCGTTCGGTCACTACACCGCAAATGTACGTCACCTGCTGGTTGTGTGACAACACGGCACATACCAAATGTGCACAATTTGGACATATTGGCTACACCTTCTGGCTCTCGCTCGGGACTTTAAATTAATGGACTGGTTCTTCGGAAAGCAATTTTCGTTTCCCGAATTAATAATGAGGCCACAACGGAGGATGTTAAGCATCGTCTTTGCTCCAAGCTTAGCACTCTCCTTGAGGACATTATTGTGATCAATTTTTCTTTTAAACATAAGCGTAACATTCCTCCTTGCTAGATCTCTTGAACCTTCGATTTGGCCTGACCATACAATTCCAGATTGATGCTGAAGATAACTCAAAACACCTTTCTGCTATCCATACTGTTGTGTCTTCGTTAGGTTTTGCTGATCAGATTGTAGTCAAGGGGAATTTCAATTTGCCACTTTTTTCTTGGCTGCCCTGCGACGATGCTAACCAATTACTTCCTAGTATGTATAGTGATTTTATCAATGAGCTAACAGATGTTTCCCTTGCTTTCTCGACCTTCTTTTCGTTATGAATGTTTCTCTAGGTACAGTAGCCAGAGTCTGTCGACTATCACTTCCTGTAGACCCATACCATTCTACGCTATCTATAACTTTAGAAAGTACCAGTTCTAGTTGTGCTGACATTTCCTCGACTTCTCACCGGATGAAGTGTTTTCGCAAAACCGATTTCGCCAATCTAAACCTACACCTCTCAAATGTCGATTGGTCCACTCTTCTTTCCTCACCGAGTATGGACATAACATGTCAACTCATTCTATAAAATTATAAACTCTGCCCTTTATACATATGTTCTGGAGATTATTGTACCATTATCGTCTAAGCCTCTAATCTGAGCATAGGACCCTAAATGGTTCATGCAAGGAGTAATTCGATCTACAAAGCGGAAGAAACAAGGGTGTATAATTCCTAGTGCTTCTAATAGGAATCGTGAAGTTTATGCGGCTCAACAGGTCAGGGCTGTCTACGTCACCCCTGATCAAGTTGTGCACAAAAATCACACCAAGCATTTTCCTACGATTAGCTAAGGTTGGAAGGTTTATTAAAAGCAATCTATTAGGGTAAGACGGCAGTCTCACACCTGCATCCCAGTTGAGGCCGCGTAAAGCAAAAAGTAAAACGTTTTTCTGAACTGATTCTATACGATCCTGGTGTACGTTGTACTGAGGGCACCATACACAAGAGCCGTATTCTAAAATCGGACGAACCAGAGAGGTGTAGAGAGTCTTTGTTATATAGGGGTCATCAAATTCCTTTGACCAACTCTTTATAAACCCAAGCACGCCCATGGCCTTGTTCACCATGGTAGAAATGTGTTCTGAAAACTTTAACTTGGGATCTAATAGAACACCAAGATCATCAACCCGGGTAATTCTCTCAAGAGAACCACCACAAAGGGTGTAAGGAACCAGAAAGGCGCTGGAACGATGAAAAGTCATTACTTTACATTTTGAAGCATTAAGGTTTAACAGATTTGCACAACACCAAGACTGAAATCTATCGAGATCGGACTGCAACCTGGATTGGAAGGAAATGTCCTTATACTGGACACAGAGCTTAACATCATCCGCATACATAAGTACTCGAGAGTATGTTAATACAGAAGGCAGGTCATTTATAAAGAGTGTAAAGAGTAAGGGGCCTAGATGGCTCCCCTGAGGTACACCCGAAGTCACCAAAACTGGTGAGGACAGGGAGTTTTTGAAAAGGACTCTTTGAGACCTAGAACACAGGTAACTAGCGATCCATCTCAGGAGATTGGGCGGGAACCCTAAAAGGTCAAGTTTTTGTGCAAGGAGGGAGTGGTTTACAGAGTCGAACGCTTTACTAAAATCGGTGTAAACAACATCCGTCTGTAAATTTCCTTGAAAGCCTTTAATTATAAAGGAGGTGAACTCCAATAAGTTTGTAGTGGTTGATCTCCGCCTTATAAATCCATGTTGAGCCGGAGATATAAGTGATCTGCATAGGTGCTGAGTTAAAATTTTCTCAAACACTTTAGGAATAGCGGATAACTTAGATATACCTCTATAGTTGTTCGCGTCAGATTTGCTACCTTTCTTATGGAGAGGAATTATAAAGGACTCCTTCCATATCGGGGGAAAGCATGAAGAATTTATAGAGAGGTTGAACAGTTTAAGCAACGGCCCACACAGAGACTCGGCACAGTACCTGAGTACACAGCCGGGAACTCCGTCCGGACCCGGTGAGAACACCGGCTTTACTGTTCGTAGATCATGAAGCAACGAGCTTTCATTTAGCAAAGGACTGAAAATGCCGTTCGACCTCGGTAAGCCGTATGGATACGGCTGACCAGAGTAGACGTCCTGCGAATAGGTAGTTTGGAAGAAACGGGCAAAAAGATCGGCAATTGCCTGATCAATATCTGCCGACGTATTAAGGAATGATAGCGAGGATGGGTGTGCGGACGTTCTACGCTTAGTGTTTACGAAGCCGTAGAACTGTTTGGGGTCCTTAGAGAAACTTATCCTGCATCGAGATAGGTAGTTCTGATAGCATTGAGCGTTAAGAACTGAAAAATTTGACCGAGCTATTACATAGTGAGAAAGAGAAGAAGGAGAGCCAACTTCTTGAAATTTTTTATACAGTCTGGATTTTACGTTTTTTAGATGGGATAACTCCTTGGTAAACCAAGGGGGTTTTCCTGATCTAATCGGACAGGAAAGTGGGACACAAGAGACAAAAAGTGAGTCCAGTGCATCATAAAAAATGTTTGTGCCTGTCGTAATGTCACTGCACAAATATAAAGCGGACCAATCAAAATCCCTAATGAGGTTATTAAGCTTCGTAAACTCGGCCTTACGGAAGCAGCGTACACATTGGGGTAGTCTACCCGACCGATTCAATACAGTTCGTCCTAGGTCGAGCGTCACTTCGAAAGTAGGATGGTAGGCATCTTCAGGTATAGTGAGCGGGGGGACTCGAGTTAACAACGCTAAGGTCGGATCCGTTGCAAAGCACAGATCAAGGAATCGACCCAAGGCATTTTTAACATGGTTAACTTGAGACAGAGACAGGTCAATCAAGCCGTCAACAAAGTCATGTCGTGCCATGGGTACCAGGCAATTAGACTCATTTGCCGAAGACCAATCAATTCCTGGCAAGTTGAAGTCACCAAGAACTATCATATGGTCATTGTCAGATAGCGAGGAAGAAATAGCGGTTAAAGCGGACAAATGCTGCTCGTAAATTGCGATATCCGAAGAAGATGGAATATACGAGCAAGTTATGAAAACTGAGAAAGCGGGAAGAATCAGTCTTACACACAGAAATTCCAGTTCCTGCTGGATCTGGACTGTGAAAAGTTCCGACGTGAAGTTTGAGTCCACAGCAATCAGAACACCTCCTGCACGTCGAGACGAACGATCCTTTCTATAAGTTGTGTACCGATCTGTCAAAACTTCGGAACTAAGAATGTCCGGCTTTAACCAGGTCTCGGTAAACACAATAACGTGGGATGCAAATGCGACACTATCCTGGAAAAGAATGCTGAGCTTGCTACGCAAACCTCGAACATTCTGATAGGTCACTAAAAGAGAGTTTGCTAGTTTTTTGGACGGGTGGAAGTGGAGCGGGAAGATGACGAAAGAGCACTGGTCTGATTTGTTGGCAGAGTTATCGGGGGCCTAGTCTTCTTCTTTGCCTTAAACTCCTTCACCACCAAATGCTCCGGCCAAAATTTGGCAGAACAGATGGTGTTTAAATGAGCTTGAGAGACACTTATTTTAAAGGAAGCTATCTCCCTGGCATACGAAAAGTTAAACTTTTCCACCTTAACATCAACGGCTTTTATTTGGCTTTGAATGTAAGCCGTCACATCTTTAATTGTGGAGTCAGGGGCAAGCCGTGAGACAAAAACTTGTCTCTTTGGTGGGATCCCCACCAATCTTGGCACCACAGGCCTATCACCTGTGATGGTAATACCCGGTGGTCCGGGACGTATGTTCACTGGTGGGGTCGGAATTGAGGGGACAGTTAAAGAGTTTGCGGACAGTACGGACGCGGACGCTACGGATGATTTTGGCTGCATGCCCTCCGACGCGATAAATTCGGCTACCCAATTTTCATCGCCAGCAGCTGTCGTTGCCTTCGGAGTAGCGAACGAGATCAACTGCTGCACTATTGGAGTGGTCGGAGTCACCTTGCCAGCATCGGACGGTCGAGGGGCAGCCGGCACATGCAGATCCCTCGGAGTGACCTTTTTACGCCTAGGAGACTCAGTCAGTAGTTTGAAACCACTAAACTGAGACTCCATGGCTAGGAGCCGATCATATTGCTCTTTAAAGCCCACGGTCAGCTCCCTAAAGCCCTTCCGGGTCTGCCGCAAAAACGCTGCCATTTCCCTCTCAACCGGACGGCATGCCTCACAGCTGAAATGCAGGCCATTCCTTTTTGCGATGGCATCACCCACGAGACCGGATAACCCGGCGCATTTAGCGTGCACTACGCTATCACAGAGCCAGCAGGGGATACTCGGCTGGTCATGGGTGATCTGCTTCTTGCAGGTTTTTTTATCGCAGACCACAGAGAATTCCATTTTAATTTTATTTTTGTATTTTGTATTTTATTTTTTTTTCCTTCAAAAAAAATTGGTATCAGACCAGTGTGCCAGATAAACGCCAAAAGAGGAATAGGTAAAAATGAGAGCAGTTACAGTAGCTACAATTGAGAGAGAGAGAGAGAGAGCGCTACTGCACAGAAAATACTGAGAGCGTGAGAGGAAGAACAGTTATTTAAAGTGTGGGTAATAGAGAGAGAGTGATAGATCAGCAAAACTAATAGGTGAGAGCGGCTAAATATGATACTGTGTGTACTTACGAAAAGCACAAACAAAAACACACTGTTAGGCTATGCAAAAAATAATAATTTAAATTATGTTTTTCACAGAAAACAGGCATGCACTCGCGATTAAGTGATAGATGATTTAGTGGGTTGTTAATTTATGAATTTTTAAAGGTTATTTTCAATAAAAACACCGGTTGTTTAAGCAAAAAGGCAGAAAGTACGCGGAGCGCAAAACAAAAACACGTCTGTATTCTACAAAGAGAAACGAACGAATTTTTTTGAGGAAAACGTTGTGCCCAATCCCTATTCCAACCCTTAACCTCTCTTATCTATCTATCTTTGGAACAGTCTCGTCTCCCATTGATTTGGAATGAGTCCTACATCATTCCGCTTTACAAAAAAAGATCCAAATACACCATCGAAAGTTATCGAGGTATCGCAATTGCAACATCTTCTTTCTAGCTTGATATCTCCTTCACAACATGGTTTTTTTTAAACATCGGTCAACAACTACCAATCTGCTCGAGTTTTCCTCCATAATAAACCGTGGATTTCAGAGAGGTTTGCAAACCGACGTTATTTTTACGGATTTTAACAAGGCATTTGATTCGGCTCTATTAATTCAGAAGCTGTCCTTATTAGGTTTCCCTAGTAATCTTCTAAGTTGAATTTCGTCGTATCTTTCTAATCGTACACAACAGGTCTTATTTACTAATGTTTTGTCAGAGATCGTTAACGTTACATCTGGTGTCCCACAAGGTAGTCATTCGGGTCCGCTCCTCTTCATTTTATTTGTGAATGACCTTCCCCAAGTTGTAACATTCTATCATACATTAATGTATGCGGATGACGTTAAAATCTGTCCGTCCTACTCCGACTGGTACTTGAACACACACCTTCAGCTGGACCTAAATGAATTGCTATTGTGGTGTTCAATCTTTTTTTTGAACCTCTCGAAATGCAAGTTTATGACATTTTACCGTCGTGCTTCGCATTTTGTATCTTTTTCTGTTGGTAATCATGTCTTGGATCAAATTTCGAGTTCAAATGATCTTGGAGTATTATTTGATCATAAACTGTGTTTTAATAGTCATATAGTGGCGACAGCTATTAAAGCTCATCAAGCATTGGTTCAATGAGTTTGATGACCCGTATGTGACCAAACAATTGTACATTTCGTTAGTGCGCCCGATATTGGAGTATTTTTCCTGCGTTTGGAGCCCACAATATAAGGAGCAACAAGCTATTCTCGAATCAGCTTTTAATTTTTTTAATTTAATTTAATCTTTGTAATTTACACTGGGACTCTGGTAGAATTCTGCCACCTTACCAATCTAGGCTACAATTTATTGCTCCACCATCGTTACACCTTCGCAGAATATGCAATGGGGTAATGTTCGTGCACAAGCTCCTTCTCGGGATGGTGGACTCCCAAACTCTCTTGAGTCAGATTGACTTTACGGTTTCCTCTCGTTCTACCCGTTCTTTTAGGCCTATCCGATTACCCTTATTTAGGTCAAGTTATGTCCAGCATTAACCTTTCAGGATTTTATGTTATAATTATAACACCCTTTGCCATATCGTATCCCCTGAACTAACCCTTAAACACATAGCACTTAGTATTTACAACCTCCTGAACTCAGCTAATCTGTAATTTATTGTTAATATTTTTATTATAGTTTGTCTTTAGTTCTCTTCTTAATTTGAATAGAATTATTAGCAGATAATTGATAATTAAATAATTAAATTCAATATCCTTATAAAACAAAGTAAACAATTCAACAAAATCCTACAAAAATAAAATAAGCCAAAAATAACTTTTTCTGATAGTTTTGATGTTTAAAAATTTTTGAAGAATGTTTTTTTTTTCATAGAGTAGTTTTTTTTTTAAGAATTTTTTAAAAATGTTGTGTTTTTTGTCATATAACTTAAGTTTCCTATAACTGGTTGTATCGATCTTTGCAGTTTGTTCAGAGCAGCCGAAAACTTCTGCAGCGCACTGTGGAGAGCGCTCCGCGCCCGACTCACTCTCTCGCGCTCGTGCACACGGCACCCAGGAACCGCCCGGAGCTTGGGCGGCCACTAGCTTGAGCGGGAGTTAGGCAGTTACGCTCGCATCCCCAGTACGATCAATTACGCTCTCATCCCCGTTACGATCAGTCGACGATTATTTCTCGCTTTTTATATACATCTTCTCGCCCATTAAATACGACTTCTCACCCATACCTGCAATTTGTGCATTATACATAATAAACAGTAAGCAAATAAACGAAAGTGAACAGAGTGAAAAGTGCTGGTTTTTCATTTAACGGCTGTGCTACATCGCGGATCCGCCCCCTACAAACATTGGTCCTTCGAGCCGGATCTTCACTAAGAAGGAGAAGCGCACCCCAGCAAGCATAGGCGGATCACTCTACCAGGAGGACCAAGATAAGTACATATGGCTCATCCAACATCAGCATAAGTGCCGTGATCTTGTTTTTTCCGTCCAAGTGCAAGCGGCTATTCTGTCCGTTCTCCGATCTTCCGTTCCTTCTAACTCCGTACATCCGTACACACAATCCCCAGATTTAACTGCATATTCTTGCCGGCACTTGTCCATGTATACATGTACATATACACATATATTGGCTGCATATTCTTGCGTACATATATGTATGTACTAATCCGCAATTAAACGCACCACACATACATATGTACCGACCGCATACCCTTGCGCATTATATATAGATCTGTATCCGAAACATATATATATGTAACACTGCATATTCTTGCACCCATATGTCCCATCCGCATATCCTTGCGCATCATATATATATATATATATCCGAAATATATATACCTTAAACTGCATATTCTTGCAAAAATATATTCAAAAATACATATTTTACCAATCTACATCCGCATCCCAGTATATATGTATAAACCATCTATCCGAATCAACACTTATTTTTTCCATATCCGCATACATACCTATTAGCTGCATATTCTTGCGGCTGTATATCCCCACAGCTCCCCGCACCTACATCCATACATACATACAAGCAGCAATAGCGGTGCTCGCTTTTGCTCGTTTTTGCGTTCGCCTCTCCACCGTTGCGCGCGTTGTTTTCATTGGGAGAGCAGATTATCGGTGCCGCTCTTGCGCATAACGGAGCGCCAAGTGACGCGCTACCCTGTATTTTGAGGGTGTATTGTTTTTGGTGGTGGCTTGTCCAGTGACGCGCTACCCTACTTTCGGCGGGTATATTGTTTTTGGGTATCACTTTCCACCGACTCCCAATATTAGTGCCTGATCGCCGTAGTATCCCCAAGCGCCTCCGATTTGGCAACCGATTGTTACCACAGGGTTCTCGGCCCCCTTTTCTTTCGTGTCCATCCGTCCGACGCTTCCGCTTCCGTGTCGTTGTTCTCAGCGGGTGAGGTCAGACCATGCCCACTGGTGACGAGGACAGCAAAAAACTTTTGCCAGTGCCCGCTCCAGGTAGTAGGACAACACGCAGTCGTTCCGCTCCAGGAACACCTACCTCGGTGACTAAACCGATAAGGTTCCCCGCTACGCCTAAACCGAGTACGAGTTCCGCGGCAAAGAGCAAATCGGTCCTGTTCCCTTCACCAGTCACGATAAAGGTGCCAGTTCTTCCACCTACCAGCCCCATCATGTCTCACACAGCACTCAGCGCCGCACGTGCGAAATTGGTGGCAGCCATTGGCAGGCTGACCTGTTTACAGGATCGATTTACTGCTTCCGCTACCAGCACACCACCCCCCGCTATCGCTCAGACTCGTAAAGACCAATTACGGAGCATGTGGGCGAAGGTAGATGCGGAGTTCGAGGCCTGCTCTATAGCGGCGATTGACGAGGATCCGGACACCCAACAAGAGATCCAAGCCCTGTATGGCAGGTGCTATGACGACTATGAACGGTGCCTAGGTGACCTTACGGTCCAATCGGCCAGCCCAGTAGTCCGTCCTTCTCCCCAGCCGGACTCCCACGGCGGTTGTCGACTGCCACCCTGTGACATCGAAGTGTTCACGGGGGATTATGTTCGCTGGCCCACTTTCCGGGACCTCTTCACAGCCATCTATATCCACAATCCCAGACTTTCACCCGTAGAAAGGCTATACCATTTAACCACGAAGACCAGTGGCGACCCAAAAGCCATCGTGGAAAAGTCCCCGTTGACCAACGACGGCTTCGAGGCGGCATGGAATTCCCTCCGTGACCGGTATGAGAACAACCGGCTCCTGGTGACCAACCAGATAAATATTCTCCTCTCGCTGACGCCAGTTGTGTCCGAATCGAGTCGTGCTCTGAAGGAACTCCAAGGGACGATCCACGGGGTGCTAACTGCCCTGGCGCATTCCAGGGTTTCTACCGAAAACTGGGACAGCCTATTGGTGACGATTTGCGCCTCCAAGTTGCCCAAGCTGACCCGGGCCTCGTGGGAAGACTCCGTCACTACAAAGAAGGAGATGCCCCCATGGAAGGAGATGGACTCCTTCTTGAGTCAGAGGTATCTGACCTTGGAGGCCATCGAGGGTAACCCTTCCCATGCATCCAGCTCAAAAAGCGAACCGAACCCGCCACCCTCTAGAACTAATCCATTCCGATCCCAAGGGAGTCCTGTTCCTAGGAGGGTTCACTCGTTCGAGACAACAGTGAACCCGAAGAGGAGGACGTGTGATCTCTGTGCGAAAGAGAATCATCCAATCCGTCTGTGTCCTCACTTCCTCCATATGACTGTTGATGCTCGTTGCAACTATATTCGCCAAAAACAGCTCTGTCTAAACTGCTTCGCAGGAGGACATAGAATTCGTGAATGCCAAAGCGCGCACAACTGCATCACTTGTGGAGAATGACATCACACGTTACTGCACCAGGGCAATTCAGTGCCCAGCAAACAAGGTTTTGGGAGGTGGAGAATATACCTATGAAAACGGCAAGCGAATCCGATTCCTACTGCGAGAGCAATTTCCTACGATCCACTACGAGAACAGCCTGCGGGAAGTACGTAGTCACTCTACCGTTCCGCGACCCAGACCATCCCGGGTCAAGTCTGGGGTATTCAAGATCGATTACGCAGGCTCAGTTTCTGAGAAACGAGACCCGTGTGGTGAGAGACTTTCGGTTAAGAGAGCAGTATGACGTCGTGATCCGGGACTACTTAGAACTCGATCACATGACCGAGTTTCCTCCGGATCATGATTCCCTCGATTACTACCTCCCGCACCACGCCGTACTCAAGCCTGCGAGCACGACCACGAAAGTCCGCGTTGTATTCAATGCGTCCAGCCCCTCGACCAACGGTGTGAGCCCCAATGATCTGCTGCATGCTGGTTCGGTCCTACAATCGGACTTAACCCTGCAGATCCTGAAGAGGCGTTATTTACGGTTCGTGTTCAATGCCGGCAAATTTGGATTGATCCGAAACACACTCCTTTCCAGCGGATTCTATTCCGAGACAAGGATGGAGAAATCCACGACTATGAGCTGAAGACAGTCACCTTTGGGGTCAACTGTGCTCACTTCTTCGCCATCCGGGTCGTGCAGCAACTTGCAGACCACTTCCAGTCCCGTATTAGCGCTTGATTCATCCTAGACAGCTATTCCGTACTCAACCAGATCCGAATTCCAAGATGGGTTGGCTCCCAACCATCGGTAATGATCGTGCATCATGGATTCTGCGATGCATCCGAACAGGCGTATGGTGCCGTAATCTTCGAGCGCGTCGAGGTGGGACATCGGGTCGAGTTGCACCTCCTCACCGCAAAAACGCGAGTCGCCCCTGTGAAGACCGTATCGCTCCCCCGGTTAGAGCAGTGCGGTGCCGTGCTCCTGTCCGAAATGGAGACGGCTATCCTGCCGAATATGCCTCCGGCACGCACAACTTGTCGCTATTGGACCGATTCCACCGTAGTCCTCGCCTGGCTGAGGAAGCCCGCGTGCCACTGGGCTATCTTCGTAGCAAACCGGGTGACAAAGATAGCGCAAGCTACCGAGATCAAGGACATAGCCAGTAGAGGCGTACCTTTAGAAGATCTGGTTGCTAACCAACTCTGATGGCATGGACCAGCGTGGCTGCGACAGCCCCGATCTCAATAGCCAGCACAATCTGATGAATGTCCAGTTATGCCTCCCGAGTAACTTGCGGTAAGGGTCCCTTTTGCGACGAGCCCATCCGAGGAGTTCCTTGAACGGTTCTGTCATCTTGAACGGGCTATGCGAGTCCGCGCATATGTCCTTCGCTTCGTAAAACGCTGCCAGAAGTTAGATAACGCACGAGAAGACCATTTTACCAGCGGAGACTTTACCGAAGCGGAGCGATCTCTTATCCTAGAGACTCAACGCCGAGAATACCCCAGGGAGTATCACTGTCTCAGTGACAAGCGTCCTTTGCAACGGTCAAGTTCTATCCTAAACTTAAACCAGTTCCTAGACCGACACAGGCTTGAAAGAGCGTTTGGCAGTGTCGCAGGTTCCGAATCTTTGCAATATCATGAGCGGCATCCGATTATCCTTCCGTACAGTTGTCGACTGTCTCGCCTTCTCGCTCATTTTACACACCGGATAACGCTCCACGGTGGCAACCGGTTAATGGTGCGTCTTATTCGATCCAAGTAATGGATCCCAAGGCTCCAAAATTAGACGAAAGGGGTCGTGAGCTCATGCAAGGTTTGCACCATTTACAAAAAAAAGGTTGCAAACTCAAATGATGGGAGACCTTCCAACGGAGAGGACTTCTTTTTCCCGACCGTTCACGCATACAGGGATAGACTACGCGGGCCCGTTCCAAATACGAAATTTTACAGGAAGAGCGTGTCTCATCACCAAGGGGTATGTGTGCGTGTTCGTGTGCTTTTCCACTAAAGCAATCCATTTGGAGGCCACGTCCGACCTCACAACCCATAAGTTTCTCGCGGCCTTCGCTCGGTTTGTCACAAGACGCGGGTGTCCACAGCGCATCCATTCCGAAAATGGGAAAACTTTCATGGGTGCGGCGACCACCCTTTCCCGTGACTTCCTAAATGCATTCAAGGACTCGGTGACGGATGCGTATAGCCATCAACGGGTTTCATGGCGTTTCATCCCTCCAAGGGCTCCACATATAGGAGGTCAGCGGGAGACCGGGGTGAAGATTTTCAAAACGCTCTTCTATAAAGCCACGTCCATTCGGAAGAGTCCATTTGAGTCCATTTGAAGAGCTGTCCACACTTCTCGCGAAGATAGAAGCATGCCTCAATTCCAGGCCGCTCTTGCTTATGTCCGAAGATCCGACCGAACTGTTAGCCTTCACTACCGGACATTTTCTTATTGGAGGACCCTTGATGGCAGCCGAACCCGAAATGAAGGGAAACATAAAATCGATAATTAATCGATGGCAGCATTTGAAGGCTTTCAACCAGCAGTTTTGCCAGAGGTGGAGAGAGGAATACCTCAAAGAACTCCACAAACGCACCAAGTGGCAGACGCCTACGCCAAACCTTCAGATTGGCGATATGGTCGTCGTTAAAGAGGACAACGTGCCGTCTAATGAATGGCGGCTCGAGAGAATCCAGTCCGTATATCCCGCGCCGCCTATAAGGTCCGTGTGGTGAACATTCTTACTGCTCGCGGAGTCCTTAAAAGCTGGTAAGTTCGTTCTTCTTCCAATAGATCCCCGTAGTTCCGTCCAACAATAACATGACTGTTGAGCTACTGAGCTTCTTCAGCAGCGTATTTTTACGAAAAATGTATTAAAACGAAATTGGTTTGATTTTCATGTGTATATTAGGTTAGTGTATTCTCGATTTAATGTTAATAGACAATGCGAGTGATGCAACAAATGAACAGGTCACAGTGCCAACGAAAAAGAGTTAATTATTCGACGATACGAGCAAGCGCTTACGAAGACGATCAAATTTTGAGTGCGCTCTGCTTTGCTGATGAGCCTCCCTCACAGCGCTTGTCGGACGACGAACTTAGGGAAAAGGCGATGTAGCGATTGAGAGCGTAGGGAAGCACTAGCAACGATGCATTGAGAGTGTTATATAGTAAAGAGAGTAACTATGCTTCTCTTTGTGCTGCCATGGGCAGGCGCTTAGCCGAACATACTCCCCCCGTTAAAGAGCACGGGCCTTCAACATCCTTCTTGGCAGCACTTCCTTTCTTGCTCCAGGGAACGTCTTCAGCGCAGATAATTCGGACACTATGTCTGTCCCAATGAAAGGTTCCATCACTCGAACGAGGGGCCACGTCAGATGGGTTACCTGGGAATAGAGAAGAAGAAACGCGGGACTGGGACATCTCTCCAGTAACTATCCATCCTAGCTTAGTTTCCTGAAGATGTGGTAGACCGGCTCCCAACTTGATTTGGCCAATGCAGAGAAGCTCAAAGGACAGAGCAGCTCCAATAAGAATATCAACTGGTTGGGACTGGTAGTACATCTCATCAGCCAAATGTATGTTGGAGGGCATGTTCCAGCGGGTTGTGTCAACAGTACGGTTGGGTTGATTGCTCGTAATGGTGTGAGCAACCAATGCCGAAATGGTCGTGGCATAGTTCGACGCATGTGATTTCAGTTGGATATCCACGCAGCATCCTTCGGACATGGCACACGAATCGCCCAGACCAGATACTGAAACTTCCGATTCTTTCGTCTTCAGCCGCAACTGTTGAGCTAGACTTGAAGTAATGAAATGCACCTGCGATCCAGAATCAAGCAGGGCACGGCAAGGAATCAATGTACCAGAGCTATTCCTAACACTGATTACGGCCGTGGCCAGCAACACGGAGTCCCGTCTGTGACTCTGGGCGAAAAGCGACGTAGCTGATGACGTTGCAGTAGATTTACTGCGAGATGGTATCGCATGCAATCGTGGAGCCGATGTTGAGTTCGAGAGTTGAGGCAGAATGGAATCGGGAGCGTTGGACGGAGACTCAAAATGAAGCAGTGTGTGATGTCTGGAATCACATATTCGACAGGATCGAGAACGACATGCACGTTGACAATGGCCTGCTCGGAGGCAATTGATACACAGGGACAGCTTCTTAGCTTCCTGATAGCGAAGGCGAGGGGAAAGATTGCAGAACTGCAAACACCCATGTATGGAATGTTCTGGATCTCCGCAGAATGCACAAAGATTCGGCTTGGAGCTAGTTGCGATTAGGCATTGTTTCCGATGACTATGCGTGTACATATTCTTGCTCTTCTTGCATGCTCTTGGGTCTCCAATCTCTGGCATCTCTCCTCCAAGAATGTAGTAAATTGCTCGGCTGTGGAAAGGCTATCCAAAGATGACGTTTCTTCCCACTTGGCTCGTGTGGCTGCAGCAGGCTTTGTATCACAATGCAGTCAGCGACCTGCTCCTTTGTCCCTAGATTCTTTAAAGCCCGCAGATTAGCAATTGCGGTATCTGCCAAGACCCGGAGTTGAGACATAGATGATTCCTCAAATCGCTGCACACTAAGAATGTCGGCGACATGCTTCTGAAATATTAAACGCCTGTTATTAAATCGTTTGTTGAGCAAATCTAGCGCGATAGGATAGCTGGCCTGGTTAAATTCAAGTGACGAGATCGTGTCTAAAGCTGGTCCTTTCAGGCAGGATCGTAGGTGCTGTAATTTCTCCACATTCGTTAGGTCAGGATCCTTGTCAATTATGGAAGAAAATATGCTCCAAAACGCAGAGTACTGTGAGTAGCCCCCACTGAATTCCGGCAGCTTTAACTCCGGTAGGCGGGGCCGATGCTGCACTACAATCGTAGATGGGGCCTCTGCAATATGGTCCGTCGGCATTGTTGAGCAAGGGAGCATTGTGGGCTGCCGATTGTTCAATTCATGCCTAATGCTAGTCTCCAGCATTACCACGCACTCGTCAAACTCGTCCCTCAAGGAACAACCTATCTCATCAAGATCAATCCTCTCCAGGGCATTATGATGCTCATTGAAAGAAGCGACCAGATGCAATAAAGAACTTAAACGCGCGTTCAACTTCTCTTCTCTGAGCCCACCAATCTTCTCCTTGCCGACGGCATTTCTTATTCTCCGTGCTGCAATTAGCATGGCTTGCACCTTGCGCTTGTAGTACGCAATGTCCACATTGTGAGACAAGGGGGAATCGATAGCGATAGGGGAGGGGATTCCATCAGAAGACATTGCGTGTGTTTGATAAGGCGAACGCCGAGGTTAATAGCCGGTGAATGGCTTCGAACAGTTTTAAATGCACTTCACAATCGATCGCAGCGCTCGAACACACGGGCACAGACCACCAGCGAGAGTTCGCAATTTGCCAACAACAACAATGCCACACTGAGAGCACCGAAACCGTAATGAAACAACAGTAAAGCAGATGACGAGAGAACCGTTACTGTTGCTTGTGCACAACTGAGGAACCGAACATCCGTGGTTTTATGCGACTAAGGCAAAATTTGAATAAATGCAATTCCTTATGTTTTTTATGGATATATAAAGTCGTTTATTAAGCCTTCGAATATCTATTGCTTTAAGACGGCTAATTTTCTTTCCCTGAATACTGCCCTATCTCAGATGGATTGGTCATTCCTTGAAGATTTTCAAGAAATTTAATCTGCTACGAAAGCATTCTATTGCTCTATTTTTTCCATCTTTCCCATGCATGTTCCTTTAGTCACCCCCTCCAGAAATCTTTCTGGCCCTATCTGGTTCACCCCGAGATTAATAAATCTGAAGAATTTAAAATCCCGTATGTACAATAAGTTCAAAAAATCCGGTTTGCAATCAGACTTTTCGAATTACTCAATTGCAAAACGAAATTCTCCTTATTTAATACATTGTGCTACAATAGATACTTAACCAAATGCAAGCTTAACTTTGCACGCGACCCTAAACAATTCTTCAGGTTTGTTAAATCTTCCCAATTTCCTTCTTCTCTACACTTAAATGGTAGTTATGCTGATAGGGATTGTGACATTGATAATCTATTTGCTTCCTTTTTTCAACGTTGCTACTCTGTCCCCTCTATTAACCTTCCCTCTATCCTAGCCTCATCGAACGACATTAGTAGTAGTTACTCATATCCTATCCCTTTAAATAGTTCTAACTGTATCCTTCCCCCCTTCATCGACTATGATGAACTCTTAACAAATTTAAAATCGTGCCAGTTTTCGTTCAGCACTGGGCCAAACTCGGTTCCGAGCGCGGTTCTTAAACTTTGTGCAGAATCTCTTTGTGTGCCTCTCCTAAAATTCTTCAACTTGTCTCTCAAGACTGGTGTCTTTCCCATCGTCTGGAAAGAACCCTATATAGTTCCCTTTCATAAAAAGGGATCTAAATCTGATGTCTCCAACTACCGCTGTATTTCCAACTTATCTGCCATTCCTAAACTCTTCGAAAAAATCATCACTTTTCAGCTGCAACATTTTTGTAGGTCTGTATTCTCTGAATCACAGCATGGATTCATTAAACGTCGCTCAGTCTCTACTAATCTACTTGAATCCACCTTTGTAACTTCGGGATTTGCTAAACAGTGTCAAACTGATGTCGTTTATACTGACTTTAGTAAAAGCTTTTACTCCGTCAATCATAATCTACTTATTCATAAACTGTCTTTCTAGGGTTTCCGACTAAGCTTCTATACTAGACTTATTCTTACCTTAGTAGCCGTTCTCAACGTGTCAGCTTTAACTCCTCTCTCTCTAAACCTGTTATTGTCTCATCGGGGGTTCCTCAAGGTAGTCATCTGGGTCCCTTGCTATTTAACCTATTTATTAACGATCTTCCTCAAATGTTATCTCATTTCCGTGTCCTAATGTATGCTGATGACGTTAAGCTATGTTTTTCCTACAGTGACCCCTTGTCCCCACTATCTTTGTTATCAGATCTTGATGCTCTTATCAACTGATGCTTAACCAACATTCTACCTCTTAACATTTCTAAATGCAATATTATGACTTTTCACCGCAATAAGCCATACCTTTTCGATTACTCTATCAATAACATTATCCTACAACGCCTCTTCAAAGTTAACGACTTGGGCATTACATTTGTACCTAATCTATATTTCAACTCTCATATCTCTACTATCTCAAACAAAGCCAAAGGAGTCGGTGGATTTGTCAAAAGATGGTCTAAGAAATTTACAGATCCGTATACTACAAAACTCCTGTATGTCTCCCTGGTTCGTCTTATTTTGGAATATGGTTCTTGTGTTTGGTCTCCTCACTACCAAAAGTTTCAGGATATGCTCGAATCAGTACAAAAACAGTTCCTCATCTTTGCTCTCCGCGGACTCAATTGGGACCCTTCGATCCATCTCCCTTCTTATGAAAGTAGGTTGCGCTTAATTAACCTCCACTCTCTTAAATCCCGTAGAATCTGCCGAGGAGTTCTCTTCCTCCATAATCTTCTCTCTGGTGAGGTTGAATCGAAGGCCCTCATCAGCCTTATTAGTATTGCTGCTCCTTTCCGCCCGACAAGGCATTACTCTCCTCTTCATCTCCAACTCTGTCTTTCTAACTACTCGGATTATGAATCTTTCCGTAGCCTTTGCCTTAACTATAAGCAATTTTTCCATCTGTTTTCCTTTGATACTAGTTCTAATATGGTCAAAATTATTTTAATCAGTAACTTTATTTAATTTAAATAGCTGTAATTGGGAATTGTTCGGCTACCGGCTTTTCTCTAACCTAAATTTGGCTGTTGGTGGGACCTTTTCGGCTACTGAGCCGATAATCAGCCCCACCGAGTCTGAGTATTTGCATTAGCCCTTTTCTTTTAATTATTGATATGTAATTTTACACTTACAGTTTAACTCTACATTGTTAAACTTTAAACAAAATAAACAATAAACAATAAATAGTATATATATATTTTTTAATTGTTTATCACGTCGGGGTCAGCAAATGTTGAGCTACTGAGCTTCTTCAGCAGCGTATTTCCGAGACATTTAATTAAAACGCAACGGTTGATTTCAATGTAATATCATGTATGTTCAATTTATTTTTTCCGTTTACTTTGTAATGCGAGAGATGGAACAATAACAAACAGGTCACAGTGCCAACAAAAAAAGACGATTAAATTGAAAGTGACTTCTGCTCTGCTGATGAGCCTCCCTCAAAGCTCGTGTCGGACGACGAATTTAGGGAAAGGGCGATGTAGCGATTAAGAGCGTAGGGCGTAAGGCAGCAGCAGCAACGATGCATTGATAGTGATGTTTTGCAAAGAGAGTAAGCTATGCCTATCTTTGTGTTGCCATGAGCAGGCCCTTAGTCGAACAACCCCTTCGTCAAGTCAAGAAGGATATTTGTATTCCAATGGCCACCTGTAGGCTTACCATAAAAGAGCTACATATAAAAGCGACGAGCAGACAATGCATGGAAATCAGCATAACTCGAATAGCTCGGCGAACATGGCCGAACATTGACGAAAAACGCACATTAGAGCTTTGTAAGCTCGGTTGAAAAAGGTGCAGTGTAGTCATCCGTTCCCTCATGAGGCACTGGCTAAAAGGCTCCCACGCAAACAGGCTGGGAGCCCCATACAACGATTTTTGCCAAAGCTGCAGAGACGAGGAGGAGGAGGAAACGGTAGAACACCTGTTCTGCTCCTGTCCAGCTCATAGCAGAAGAAAACTGCAATAGGGCATGCCCTATGTCTGACATTTCCGAAATGTCCAAAATATGTCCTAGAGAGATCGCAAACTTCATAAGAGCATCAGGATGGGATAACTGCTGATATGTTTGGGTCTCATGTGATGGAAGAGGGGAACACCTCATGCTGTACCACAACGGGCCGAAACCGGCCCAAGTGTGACGGGCTCCTGTGGAGCTTGACAGCCGCCTTCACCTAACCTAACCTAACCTTAGCCATCAAGCACAACGCTTTCCTCAAAATAAGGTAGAAAAAATCGATTAGCCTGAGGAAAATGGTAGGGATACGGAGTGGATGCGTTATAGATATGAGAGAAGTGCAAATCAGTTTGCAATGCCAGCTATTCAGATTTGTGTAGATAATGAAGGGACGGAGAAAATGCATTGGACTAATGTTAAGAGTTGACAAAAGAAAATAATTTTTTAGGCTCATTGCGGAAGTTTCTACTTCAAGAAGGGAGGTAAAGTTTTTTGGTACTTTTAAAAGAGTGTGGATTTCCTATTCTTTAAGTAGGACAAATTCCTGGAGAACCAAGGAGGCTTAGACGATAATACTAGGAAGATACATACTAGGAAGCAATTGGTTAGCATCGTCGCAGGGCAGCCAAGAAAGAAGTGGTAAATTAAAATTCCTCTTGACTACAATCTGATCAGCAAAACCTAACGAAGACACAACAGAATGGAAAGCAGAAAGGTGTTTTGAGTTAACCTCAGCATCAAATCTGGGAGGAATGTATAAGCAGGTTAAATAGATATAAGCCATACCAACACGGACTTTCACTGCAATGAACTCGATCAACAATATCGATGGATATTGTTGATTGGGAATAACTCCGATGAGAAGTCAGTTGTGACTGCAATCAGAACTCCACCATCCGTTCGATAAATGATGAAACTGTGAGAAAAAATTGCATGAAAAACCGGAAAAACCGGTAGCATCGAAATCATAATAGGCACTATCCGTATGTAGTTGGCACAATTTGCCTAAAAGACTGCGTACATTCTGATAGTGAATGGAAAAATGGTTAATTTTTTTTTTAATTGACAGGGCCGGTAACATTGGGACTCTGATTGAACCATCATGCATAATTGTATGCTCAGGCCAAATCGACGGTTTAAGAGATCTAGCAAGGTAAGAATCAGGGACGAAAATTTTAAAGGAGGAAATATTACGCTTAGGTTTAAAAGAATATTTGGTCTCAATAATATCATCAAGGAGCAAAGCTAAGCTTCAGGATGTCAGGATGAAGTCGTGAAACAAAAATTGCTTTCCGAGGAACCACTCCACTAATTTGAAGACCCATACCCGAGGGTCGTGTTTTGTGTTCCGTCGTCTGTGCGCCCACTTCCGCTACTTTACATTAGTTCTCAATTCCAACACGGCATTTTTCTGGCATATATGTACATATGTACATATATTTAACTGCATATTCTGGCCCGCATTTATCCACATCCGCATACATATATACATACATATTAGCTGCATATTCTTGCTCTATATATATAATGAAATTTCCGAAGTCGAAGTTTATATTTTTAGAAAAGATGTTTTATTTTAATATAAACTTATATTTATTACAACGGTGATGTTTATGATTTTCCCTGACTTTTATGTTGAAAGTCTCAAACGGAACATATTCTTATATCTTAATCTATTTTCCAATAGGACTCACTTGAGAAGCTTTTGAGCTTTGGCCCCAAGCTTTGATCTTCGGCTGCAGCTTTCCTCTTCGGTTGCACTTCGGCTGATCGTGGCTTTTGTTCTCGGTGCGTTGGACTACGTGCGTTGGCCAACGTATGGATTGTTATCAATGAATTGTCGGCTTTGATAAAAGGGTTGACTGCCGCTGGTGATCTGTATCATCTTTCGTCTGGGCTGGTAACTTGATTATACGATTGGAGTGTGGGAGCCGAATTTGTTTACTTAGGTATCTATGATCAAAGTTATCTATGTTACTCCCACGGCATTTCTCATAAGCCTGTCCTCAGGCGTCTACCTTTGGGTATAGGAATGGAGTTTCTTCTACAACGACTGGTGAGTCTAATACTTGTAGCTTTTCTGCTTTCTCTTTGGGGTTTACATGTTTAATAACTATGTTTTTAGGTATTTTCCTAAATTTAATTGTTAAAAATACAACTATAATTATTAAGATTATAATAAATGCAATTATGACTATTTATTGTAGTAAATTATACAATTTTGTATGCTCTATATTTATTTCTTTTGACTGCTGCACATATGACAAAGGTTTTAATCTAGTTATTTTAATACTAATCTAGACATTCTGTGTAAAGTAAAGCATTGAATTGATTACTATTAATTCATTTAATTTAATTGAGCAATTGTAAATTTTGATGATATTATTTCCTTCTATAATGATTTCACTATTTAGAAAGTTTTGGTTTAATTTGGTGCTTGCAAGGTTCCATGTTACTAAAATGTTTGGTTCTATATAGTTTACTTGAATGTTCTTATATGTTTTCGTATAAGGGTTTCTGTTGTATGATGCCATTTATGCATTCGTCTTTTACTGTCTAGTGTCTTTATTGAATACATTATTTTCATAAACATAATGTATTTCAGATGGTATTTCTGTTAAGATATTACTGTGCTCATCTGGATAGGGAATTATTTTGTATATTGGGAAGTTAGTGCTTTCGCTTGGAATATTGGAAATTATTAATATTTCGTTAGAATCTACTTTTAGCCATTTTGAAGTTTTAATTTGTTGTATTTTCTCAGAATTTATGTTTTAAATTATCTTGTTTTAATAATTTGAATTGAATTGAATATACCAAGTCTAGATAGCTGCAAACCCAACTCTATATCCACAATGTATTCTGTAAAGTGTTGGAGGTTAAATATCAAAATTTCTAATTGTTGATTTTTATTTTTTTCTTCGTTTAAATTATTTATTGTTTATTGTTTCTATTACTAGGTTTAACTCATTAGTTTGGATACTATTTTTGGCTAGGCTTTCTATTTTGCTTTCTAGTTCTTTCTTGTCTTCTTGGTCTAATGTTCCAAATAAGTATTTGTAGGCTGTACCTACTATGTTTATTAGTCCTCTCTTACTGCGTGCTTGAGATGCCAAGATTTTTTGGCACCTATTTTATCAAAAATAATAATGCGAATTGTTCAAATGTAATAGCTGTTTATTTTAACAGGCGAGGACTAGCGAAAGCCGATTGCTTGCTCTTAGCACAACCAGATAAATGTACAATCGAGATCCAAAATGCAACCAATGCGCAGAGAGGTAAGCAGATCACTAAAAATTTGGCACCGTAGGCTAAGCAAAGCTAGAGCCGAAGCGGCGGCTGCAGAGCGCTCTTTACAGAGGGAGAGCGCAGCAGCGCTGCCGAACGTTGGTATTTACAGTGCCTATTCTATTCTATATTTTATATTCTAAATATATATGTATTCTAAGTTAGGACTGTTCTCGTCGAAGCTCGTCGAAGTCAAACACAGAGGGCCCAACTGAGCGGTACAGGTGATGCTTTGCTGTCTTCACGGCCGCTTCCCACAATCCGCCAAAGTGCGGAGAGCGTGGTGGGATGAAGCGCCAGTCGATCGAGTCCGCCAAGCAGGATTCATGGACCTCCTTCATATGCGAGTCGCTCATAACTAGTTTCTTGAGCTTCAAAAGCTCGTTCTTGGCGCCAACGAAGTTTGTCGCATTGTCGGACCAAATTTGAATTGGCCTTCCTCTCGTAGAAGTGAAACGCTTTAATGCGCCTAAAAACGAAGCGGTGGTCAGGTCCTTTACGAGCTCCATGTGTATAGCTTTAGAAGTAAAGCAAATGAATACACTGATGTAGCACTTGATGGGTGGCCTCGTGCGGATTTCTGATCTGTAGAAAAAGGGCCCACAGTAATCCACTCCAGTGACTTCAAAGGGTCGACATCCCTCCAATCGCTCCTTGGGCAGATGTCCCATGATGTGCTGAACCATGCGCGGCCTAGTCCTGAAGCATCTCACACACTTGCTGACTACTTTGGATACTGCCTTGATTCCGCCAATGGGCCAATATTCCAGTCGAATTTTGGCAAGTAGTGCGCGGGGTCCAGCATGAAGGTTCCTCTCGTGATAGTACCTTATCAGAGCACAAGTTATGGGATGTCCCTTTGGCAGAATAAGCGGGTGCTGAGCATCAAATCCCAGAGATGAGTTTCCAAGACGACCTCCAACTCTTAGTAATCTATACTGAACAATGAACGGAGAGAGTGAGCTGATTGAACTGGATTTCCTGACTTGACTATTGCCTCGAAGCTCATTTATATCCATCCACAAGTTAGCCAGCTGAATGTGTCGGATTAGAAAATGCGTTCCCTGCCGAATATCAGACACGGTGAGTCCAGAATGCCGAAGACTATGTGCAAACTTATGCATGTAGGCGAAAGTGCGCTGCATGCCGAAAAATGAATTTGTAAATTTGCTTTCTGACGTGAGATCGGCCTGTGGAGATGCGATCAGCAATACACGCTTGCGAAGCTCTGCCGTGGCTGTTTCAGGAACAGGAGGTACAGCCCACTCTTCCTTGGAGCCTACCAAAAATGATGGACCGTGAAACCACAGCTCTGACTGGATAAGTTGGTGGGGAAGCGAGCCTCTAGAGAGAACGTCAGCAGAATTTAATGATGTGGGGACATAGCGCCATTCCATGCCTGCCGTCAGCTCCTGAATTGCTGCCACTCGATTTGCCACGAAGACTTGAAATTTGGCTGGCTCCAAGATAATGCTGTCGATGAATCTGACCAGCAATAAAACCGACCTGTAAAACTTCCAATATCCTTCAAATTATTCATTAATTTCGCAAGCAAATGGGCTCCACATAATTCCAGTTTGGGAATCGATAAGGTTTTTAGTGGCGCCACTCGAGACTTTGAGCACAAAATATTGCTCGACTACTGCCCTTCCCTAGACACCACATATATGCAAGCGCCATATGCTTCCATGCTGGCGTCACAAAATCCGTGAAGTTCGATTAAGGTAGCAGAAGAATGAGCAACGCGAGGAAATGATATCCGCGGGATAGTTGACAAACTGTTTCTCAAGTCCATCCAAGATGAATGCAACGCTAAGGGTAGTCTTTCATCCCAATCCAAATTTTCTCTCCAAAGGTGCTGAAGGAAAATTTTGCACCTGACAATAACGGGATTTATCAATCCAAGAGGGTCGTAGAAACGAGCAGTCGTAGACAAAACCGAACGCTTGGAGGGCTTCGAATTTGTGTCCAGTGCGGACAAGGCAAAAAGCAGCTGATCTGATGCAGGGTCCCATGCTAAGCCAAGAGTTTTCGTTATGTCACTTCCATCATGAAACCTTAAGAATTTCTCTCTGTCATCTTCAGGCGTTCCTTCAAGTACTTCCAGATGGCTAGAGCACCATTTCCTAAGCTTAAAATTACCACAAGACAGAATGGCTGAGGTTTGATGTATCTTTTCCACGACCTCAGCGACAGAGCTGCCGCCCGAGATGAGATCATCTACGAAAAAATCCTGTTGCAGAACAGCTGAGCCAAGAGGATAGGACTCACCGTCGTCAATGGCCAGCTGGTGCATTGCACGAACTGCTTAAAACGATGCAGCTCTAGTGCCATATGTGACGGTGTCTAATGTGTAGACCTGAACTTCGGACTGGACAGAATCTCGCCATAGAATGCGCTGAAAGTAATTGTCAGGTGAACATTCGTACGCAGCGGTACATTTTACAAATGTCCCCAGTGAGAGCGACTGGATAAGTGCGAAACCGAATTAGTATGGTGAACAATGCAGGCTGAATAACAGGGCCTGCCATCTCGCATCATTTAGGGAACATCCAGTTGATGTAGCTGCTGAAACATCGAAAACGACACGAAGCTTTGTCGTCGTACTATCCTCCTTTAAAACACAGTAATGAGGCAAGAAATATCTGCAGATACTACGAGAATCAGGGTTGACTGGAGACATATGCTTCAACTCAATATACTCCCTCATAAAGGCAGAGTATCGCTCCTTGAGTGTAGTATCACGATCAAACTTTCGCTCCAAATTGATGAATCGATGATGCGCCTGAGTGTAAGATTCCCCTAAGCGATCGCCATTATCCTTTAACGGGAGGCGAACTGATTACTCCCCTGATGGCAAACGTGAGAAATCGTATTCAAAACGGCGTCCGCACAAGTCTCTACCTCCCAAAACATACGAAGAGTTTTATCCAACCTTGAATCCATGTTAGCTTCTGACTCTGGAGAATTGTGACTTGCTAAGAGCGCCGAGCGTGCTACCCTTTGTCCACCACCAGATACGATCCCCCTTAGCCGGGTCTTCTGCAGAAGAGGCAGACCATCGTTGGGTTTGATTTGCCCTACGCAGAGGAGATCATAGAAAATTCTAGCACCAATGAGGAGATCCACTCGCTGAGGGTTGAAAAATGCAGGATCAGCAAGCTGAATATTTGATGGAATATTCCAGTCGGCTAAATTGACTGCCAGACCTGGTTGACAATCGGTGAAGGTAGGAGCTATAAGAGCAGTAAGCGTAGTTGCATAGTAAGCTGTGCGAGAATGCATACAAATGTTCACTGTGGATCCCTCAGTAGCCACGCTGGTATGGCCGAGCCCAGAGACAAGTGCAGACGATTGAGTTCTCCTAAGCTGAAGCTGATGGGCGAACCTGGATGTGATGAGATGAAGCTGAGATCCTGAATCTAGTATGGCACGACAAGGAACTAAAGCGCCAGAACGATTCTTTACGAGAACCACAGCGGTAGCCAGAAGCACAACATCGGATTGAAGACCTTGGGCAGCAAGAGAGGTAGAAGCAGGGGAAGGTGAGCTGCTTACAGAATCCTGAGTGGCAGAAATATCGTCTGTTTGGGCGTTAGATCTGGAGCGGAAAGATCTGGGGAGCATTGAGTTGTGGATTGCAGATTCTCGAAAAGCAAAACAAACCATATTGCCTCCCACCGCATGACCAGCCTTCAGGCAATTAAAACATAGGGAAACCTTCTTCACTTCTTTGTGGCGCAGCAACGGAGACAAATTCCCGAACATATTGCAGGAATATATATGTATACAATGCCCCGCTGACTGCCAAAAACCGCATCCAGACGAGTCGGTGGAAGGATTGGAGGCAACAAACGTTTTTTTTAAATGCGAATTTTGGTTTTTTCCCACCTGAGCGCTTCTAGCGGGTGCCGCTCTAGCGTATTCCAAATTCTCCATTTTCTGACATCGCTTCTCCAAGTATCCATAGAACTCCTTTGCTGTAGGTATAGCATCCGACGACAGTTTTTCTTCCCACTTCATTTGCGTCTTAGCGTCCAAGTTCTGCAGCAGCATGTTAATTATCATGCAGTGGGATATCTCCAAATCCGTTCCTAATGTTTGCAAAGCACGAATATGCAAATTGACTGCATCTTAAAACTCCCGAAGCCTTTTAGGAGACGGCGAATCCACTCTCTTGAGCCCAAGAATCTTCTTGATGTGTGCCTGAAAACCAAGTCGTTTGTTTCTAAAACGTTTATTAAGTATATCCAGCGCCACATGATAATTGGAGAGTTCCAAAGATCGAACCGAATCCAAAGCCACATCAGCGAGGCTAGAGCGAAAGTGCTGGAACTTCTCGATGTCGCTGAGATCCGCATCCGCGTCGATGATTGAACTGAACATAGCCATAAAGTTTGAATATTCGACGTATCCACCGGAAAACTTGGGTATTTTTAGCTCAGGAAGTCGCTGATTGTGTGCCATGATGATGACACTGTGTCCAGAATAGTTTGGTCGGTAGTCGAATTGGCAGCAGCGCGCGAGATGCCTAATTCGAGAGCAGCTAGTAGCTCAGCCTTCAACGATATGAATAGTGTATCAAAACTGTTGCGCATCTCACTCCCAATCTCGTCTTGATTGAGCGCTTCCAGTTCATTGTGCGCCTTATTAAACTCCTGTCGAATTTCTGCCAGCATTTCGATTCGAACGTCGATTTCCGTGGCGTTCTAATGATCGATCTCATCGCCAGCGAATGATTCGACGAGCCCGCTCATTCGATCATATAAAGACTGAACTTTACGTTTATAAAGACTCAGCCTGTTATTAGCCGTCACAATATTTCCGCCCGCGCCTGTGTTTGGATCGCTTTCCATGTTTAACGGTGTGAAATGCAACGAACCAGCGGAGAATAGATAACCTTTTAAGCGACTGCGAACAGAATCGAGAAATCTCTTTCTTGAAGACACTAAAAGTCGAAACCGTAGCTGCAGTTGTGCAGAGAATGAAAGATTCGACGATTATGCGACGGTGAACAGTAGCTGGAGCGAGAATGAGAGACACGAAAAGTGACCGGGTCTGCGGCTGCTCATATATTGAGAGATTCGAACGGTTAAACTAACGGAATCTCAAACGGCCGCACTCGCACTGAATTTGCACATAAACCGTTTTTTAAACGTAGCACAAATTTATTTGTTTGTGATTCAAACTGCACAGAACCGAATATATTGTTTAATTTATATGTTTTATACGAAACGCGATTAGCCAATGTCTTTAATCACCTCGGGGTCACCAATGTTTGAGATGCCAAGCTTTTTTGGCACCTATTTTATCCAAAATAATAATGCTAATTGTTCAAAAGTAATAGCTGTTTATTTATACAGGCGGCTGCCAGCGGAAGCCGATTGCTTGCTCTTAGCACAACCAGATAAATGTACAATCGAGATCCAAAATGCAACCAATGCGCAGAGAGGTTAGCAGATTACTAAAAATTTGGCACCGTCGGCTAAGCAAAGCTAGAGCCGAAACGGCGGCTGCAGAGCGCCCTTTACAGAGGGAGAGCGCAGCAGCGCTGCCGAACGTTTGTGTTTACATCGCCTTATATTCTTAATATGTATGTATTTTAAATTAGGCCTTTTGTTAAGTGGCTGTCCCGAACAGCCATGTTTTGTGGAAAACGCTGTTTTCGTGATTGAATTGGGTTCCATTGGGATGTGATGGAAACCTTTAGCTAAGTCAATCGTTGTGAAATACTGACGTTTTCCTAGTTCGTCTAGTATCTCATCCATCTTAGGAGTTGGGAATCATTGAAATCGGTGAACAGTAAGTCAATTTCAATTTCCGAATTATTCCTTGCCTGATCATGTCTCTTATTTGTTTATTAACTTCCTGGTCATGTATCTGCGCAGACTTATCTGGCCTCCGATATACCGGATCTTCATGCTGGGTTTGTATGGTATGCCTGACGGTACTTGTGAAAATCAGATTGTCACCTTCTCTATACTGCAAGTCGTTATACTCATACAATTCCTTCTTCAGCTGTTTAAGTGCTCTAACCTTAATTCGTTACTTTCCCTTAGTTCATTATCTAGTGCGGAAGTGAAGTATTAATCCATCTATAAGGATGGGAAGGGATATTCAGAGGTGATCATATCCTTCTTTGACGATATATCGTCGCATGCAGGTTTTGTTTTACCTGCTTCAATACTTTCTCAGCGTGAAATGATTGGGAATATTCTTCTTCCTAACCTAACAGTAATATCTTTGTTACTAATTACTGGCTGACTGGCTATTAGATATTCTCGGCCTAGCAATATGTCGTAATTGCTTGAAAAGTTGTATATGTACATTTTTTGCTCGGACGGACAGACTTTATTAGGTGGTCTTATTATACTTTTTGTTAGATTAACAAGCCCATTGATCGTGTGGACCTTTACGGTTTGTTTAATTATTTTGGCATTCGTGAAATTTTCTTTCATGATGTTGATGGAAGATCCCGTATCCACGATAACTCTGAATACTTTGTTATTTATATTAATTTTTATATAGGATCCCCCTCGGTTTCTTCCGAGGCTATCTGACGAAAATTTCTGTCCATTTTCATCTGATCGCTCTGGCTTTACCTAACTCTTTTAGTAGGTTGGTTGGGCATACTGCCACTAGCTCAGTTATTCTGGCTATGGTAATTCATTTGATTTTAAGATTGCCCTTGTTGCAATGGTTTTTGGAATTCCTAGCGAAGACCTTGGTTACTATTAATATTTCGAGATGAATCGTTTGATCATGAAAATTCTGAGATGGTTGCTGGCTATTATTACTTGTATAATTTGCATAATAGTTTCCAGTATTCCTACTATTTGATTGCTGTAGTCTTTGCCTATCTTTACCCACATTCTTCTCTTCTGAATTACTTTCATACAATCCCTCTTCTTGAGCTGCCTTTTTTAGGTTTAGTATTATTGATATATCTTTTCTCGATAGGGTCATAAACAGTCTATCTGGTAGTTTCTGGGATATTACATCTTTCACTGTGTTCTTTAATGCATTGCTATAAATTAATCTATTGGATCGATCTTCGTCCAGTATTAACTTATTGCTTATAATTAAAGATTTAGTATCTATTTCCTCTACGAACTTACGTAGGCTTCCTTTGTAGTTGGTGTAGTAGACGCCTCAGCAGCTCCTCGTACGGTGTGTGGTTTTTGAACTCGTTGATCAGTGCCGTCTTCAGCTCGAACTTGGTATTTGGGGTTACCATCTGTGATGTCCTTTGCGCACCTCCTGCCAGTTGAACTTCGATCGCCCCGAATGATATCCGTTGCTGTGGAGCTTCTACGGTTGGGTATAGATCTTGGATATATTCAACTGATCCATCATATGCAGGCATTTGTCGTATCGACAACAGCGCTTGGTTCAAATTAATTTCGGTCAAGCTTGGTGGTGGTAACGCCATTTTGCAGTTCCTTAGTTGTTATCACTTAGATTCTTGATATTTTTCGTGAATTCACTTTGTCTTTTTGAGTTGTCGATTTAGGTAATTTGTAATACATTTGTATTACATGTGCTGCGATGCACATAGATTCTTATGCGTATTCTATCTTGCAAACACTATACCGGGATTACTGTGATTCCAGATTATCTAGTGGTATAGATTATCCTTAGCGAATCACTGTATCACTTGAGAAGCTTTTGAGCTTTGGTCCCAAGTATTGATCTTCGGCTGCAGCTTTCTTCTTCGGTTGCACTTCGGCTGATCGTGGCTTTTGTTGCGTATATCTCCAACGTATGGATTGTCGGCTTTGATGAAAGGGTTGACTGCCGCTGGTAATCTGTATCATCTTTCATCTGGGCTGGTCACTTGTTTATACGATTGGAGTGTGGGAGCCGAATTCGTTTACCTAGATATCTATGATTCAATTTGTTTGTGGGAATCGGATTGTTTATTCTAGTAGCTTGGAATCTAGGTGATTTCCTGTTGACAGCTTATGATTCATTTGCTTATCCTAATCGGGTATATGTGTCTAAAGGTTAGTTCTGGACATCCGTATAACGTGTTATTGATATGTCCAGTGCTTAACGTGTACATAATGCGTGTGTGGATGTAGGGCATTATGGATATGTTACTATATGTATAATCCGCAATTACACGCCCCTACATCCATATACACATATATATCTGCATATTCTTGCACGCATTTGTCTTTTTTCCATATCCGCATACATACACTTATGTAATATCTGCATATTCTTGCGTGTGTATATATCCACATCTCCCACAAAATTGGCAAAATTGGTAGCAATCATCGACAGGCTGACCGTTTTGGAAGACCGATTTACTACTTCTGGTACCAGCACACCATCCCCCGCTATCGCTCAGGTTCGCAGAGACCACCTACAGAGCATGTGGGCAAACGTAGATGCTGAGTTCGAAGCTTGTTCCATAGCGTCGGTTGACAAGGATCCTGGCACCCAACGAGAGATCCAAGCCATGTATGACAGGTGCTATGACAACTATGAACGGTGCCTTAGCTGATCCAATCTGCCAGCCCAGTAGTCGGTCCTCCTGCACAGCCGGACTCCACTGGCGGCTGTCGACTGCCACCCTGTGATAGGGTGATTACGGGGGATTACGTCCGCTGGCCCACTTTTCGGGACCTTTTCACCGCAATTTATATTCAGAATCCTAGATGGTCAACCGTTGGACCAAAACTTCATATGCCGTTTGGCACCATTCCAAATGCCATTTTACCGTTAAAAACTGTTACAAACACAGATTTTTCGTAGTTTTGTAGGAAAAAAAATGGGTTACATGGCTAACGGAATTTATCGGCGAAATTGGGCATATGAAGTTTTGATCAAACGGTTGACCATATATGATTCTGAATATAAATTACGGTGAAAAGGTCCCGAAAAGTGGGCCAGAAGACGTAATCCTTAAAATCCGTAAAATTCTTAAACAAAAAACTAAACCTGAAAAAAAAACATTTTTTAAAAATTTTAAAACATCCAAATCTATCCGAAAATGTATCAATTTTGGTGACAGCGGAAAAGTCGTGTCGACTGGTGTTATTACCCGTGGAAACGCTGTACCATGACCACGAAGACCAGTGGCGATCCAAAAATCCCCGCTGACCAACAGCCTTCGAGGCAGCATGGAATTCCCGGTATGAGAAGTACCGGCTCCTGGTCACCAAACAGATCAATATTCTCCTCTCGCTGTCCCCAGTTGTTTCCGAGTCGAGTCGTCCCCTGAAGGAGCTAACCACACTGGCGCATTCCAAGATCTCCACCGAAAACTGGGACAGTTTATTGGTAAAGTTTTTCGCCTCCAAATTGACCAAGCTGTCCCGTGCCTCGTGGGAAGTCTCCGTCACCACAAAGAAGGAGATGCCCCCATGGAAGGAGATGGACTCCTTCCTGAGTCAGAGGTATCTGACTTTAGAGGCCGTCGAGGGCAACCTGACGGGTCGAAAGCGACCCGATCCCGCCATCCTCTAGAATTAATCCGTTCCGGTCCCAAGGGAGTCCTGTTCCTAGGAGGATTCACTCGTTTGAGACAACAGTGAATCCGCAGAGGAGGACATGTGATCTCTGCGCCACAGAGCATCATCCAATCCGTGATTGTCCTCGCTTCCTCCACATGACCGTTGATGCTCGTTCCAGCTACATTAAACAGAAACAGCTATGCCTGAACTGCTTCGCACGAGGACATCAGATCCGAGAATGCCAAAGCGCCCACAACTGCGTCACTTGTGGGGAACGGCACCACACGTTGCTGCACCGTGGCAACCCAAGTTCCAGCGAGCCGACTTCCACATCCATACAACATCCGAGTTCTTCCGAATCCTTGTCTAACGTTCAGGCTTATTTCGCTTCCGGAACAAGTGCGGTTCTTTTGAGCACGGCCATGATTAATATTTGCCATCTGGGGACCAATTATCGCGCTCGCGCTTTGATCGACTCTGGCTCCGAGGCCACGTTCATTACGGAACGTCTAGTCAGCATGATCAAACTGCCATTCCAACCCATCCAGGCACAGGTCTCCGGCATCAATCATACTGTATCCGCTCAGTCGAAGAAGCTCTGCAATTTTTCCATCCGCTCTCCGACTAAGTCGGGTTTACAACTAAACGTTACAACTTACGTTATTCCGGAGGTAGCAGCGAATATTCCCTCGCATCCGATCTCTCAAATTTTGCTGAGAGACTTGCCTAGCCTTCCGTGGGCGGATCCTACATTTTTTGAAAGCTCACCAATCGATGTCCTGATTGGAGCTGACCTTCTACCATCCGTACTGTTAAGCGGCTTACAGACGAACATATGTGGCTCTCTCCTCGGGCAAGAAACGGTTTTCGGTTGGGTGCTCTCTGGGCCAGTGTCTAATACGGCCGTTCAGAGAGCCCCACAAGTTGCAACCTTTTCGAGTCAGGTGTCTAGAGTACCTATCCAAAGGGTAAGAGACTCGAGTTCACGAGTCTACACAAGCAATCCCCTTCCGGCCATCTCTGCAGAGTTGCTAGGACGGTCTCCTACGGTTGAGCGACGGAAAGATATCCGTAATAATCACGGTCTTGGCGAGCAGAACTCCGTGCCAAGTTCAAGCCCAAGCTTGAACTCAGTTCAATGTAACCATGCGACAATGTCCAATGGCCAAGGTGGGCCTTTAACCCGTTACAACTTTCGTACTAATGCTTCGTCGACACCTTCATCTCATCCTAGATTTCCGCATCCAGCCTTGGGCCCACATTCCAGCGCCGACCATAACATTGAGCGCCGACGCGCTTGCGGTCTGAACTCCTACCGATGCCGAGTCTGCCAAGGAGTGCATCCGCTACGGACCTGTCACCACTTCCTCCGGTTGAGCCCTGTGAAGAGGCTCAAAGCCGTACTTATAAATAAGTATTGCGCAAACTGCCTGGCTCATCAGCATTCCGGCAGTGATTGTCGCAGTGGCGGGCTGTGCAGGGAGTGTGGCAAGGATCACCACACGCTACTTCACTTACCCGCGTCTCGTCGTGCAGCCCGTTCCGCCTCAGCATCTTCGCCGCCATCTCCTGCGTCCCGAGCTGAATTTCGCCCTCGAAGCTCCGCCAGCCGGCCTGTTAGAGGAACCGTAGCACCTTCGCCGTCGAGTTCGCCATCCCGAGTTGAACGCCGCAGCGCGCCTTTAGCTTCAACATCCCAGCATCCAAAGACACCGCCACCATCCGTAGACTCCCGTCTATCATCCCGGACCTTCCATTATACTTTGCAGTCCTGCAAGGGGGGGGGAGGATGTTCAGAGCAGCCGCAAACTTCTGCAGCGCACTGTGGAGAGCGCTCCGCGCCCGACTCACTTTCTCGCGCTCGTGCACACGGCACCCAGGAAAGCCGCCCGGAGCTTGGGCGGCCACTAGCTTGAGCGGGAGTTAGGCAGTTACGCTCGCATCCCCAGTACGATCAATTACGCTCTCATCCCCGTTACGATCAGTCGACGATTATTTCTCGCTTTTTATATACATCTTCTCGCCCATTAAATACGACTTCTCACCCATACCTGCAATTTGTGCATTATACATAATAAACAGTAAGCAAATAAACGAAAGTGAACAGAGTGAAAAGTGCTGGTTTTTCATTTAACGGCTGTGCTACATCGCGGATCCGCCCCCTACAAACACAGTTAAAAAAAGCTGACAAATGCAGCTATAAATCCGACTAAGACACTTTGTAGCTGCAAAAATGAATTTTTTATTTCCGCTGTCGCCCAAAATTAATTTTTCTAATACATTTGGAGATTTACATTTACATTTTTTTTAAAGAATTATGGACGACAGTAGCTAATAGCACTGCATGAGACGGACTTTGGGATATGAGGGTTTGCGGCAAGGAAGGCGACAATGCAACCATTTGGGTATGACTTGGTTTTGCTTGTGAGTCTTCACTTGGAGAGCCAGATTGGACGGCTCTGATGAACGAACAAAATGCAAAAGTAGAAAAAGTACAAAATGCAAAAGGTGTTTCAACCGGCAAGTACCGCAGAGACCTAATCTACAACCTTTAACGAGATGGCCCTTTCGTAGGCAATTGACGCATAAACCTAGTCTTCTTAATTCCTTGTAAACGCTTTGAAAAGGTCACAATTTGCAATTGTATGTCTCTTATCCTCGCACACCACAAATAAAACAGGAGCGAGAGCGCTCGATGCTACGAACGCTTTTTTATGTTTCGTACTCACGGTTTTTTCAGCTTTGCCAACCTGACTATCTTTTCCTTGCATGGCGTGATGAATGCCTTCAAGGGTACGACATCTGTTATCCAGACTTTGATTCGCTGAATCTTCTTCCCATTTGGTTTAGTTGCTCTGTCCAAATTTCGCAAAATTGCATAGACGATTATAGCGTCTACAATGCCCTCCTTTGTTGTCAGTGCAACGCGCAAATATGTCAGGTGGCGGCGTCCACAAACGTATTTCCAACGAACTGATGGTGTCTAGGGCCACTCCGCTCAAACAGGATCGCAAATGCTGTAGCTTCCCGATAGAAGTAAGCTCCATTTCACTATCAATGACCGCTGCGAACATAGAGTAGAAACTTGTCCACTCTGTATACTCTCCGCTGAACTTGGGCAGCTGCAGCTCTGGCTGGCGCGATCGATTTGATATGTATATAAAGAATTGGGATTCGTTTGGATTCATTGGAAACGTAGAACAATACGAGGGCTGAGAGCGCTCAATGATAATAGAGACGAATCCTCCAAACTAGTGTGGGCCACATCAAACTTAGATTTGAGCCCCGTCAGTGATTTTCGATGTCCAATTAGGTAGCGAGCCCCTGAAGTATGTTGAAGATAGCCTTTGTCTTTAACTTAAAACATGCAATCCGGCTGGTAGCTGGATCAGCAGTGGCCAAAAATTCACCAGGTGGAGTGCCAAGCGAAGGTGTGCCATCCGAGACGAACCCGATATTTACATTGTCGTCACTTTTTTAAACTATGTTTAGCTTTTAAAAACTATTTGATTTTACATTGGCGCCCTAGCAGGGACATCGGTTTTTTTTACTTCGCAATTGTTTGTTTCGCTTGGTGGCTTAGGCTTCGCGTGTGAACAATCCAGACAACCGTCACTAATTTGGACATTGCCACGGACTTGCCCTTTTGGACTCTCGTCATTTTGGAGGCTGCCGAAACTGGAAGTGCTCATGGACAGTCAAAATAGGAGAACACTCCCTAGAAAGTTTGCAGGTATTCTGTGCTAAAAATTGAGCATCACCAGTTAAATATCACTGTGTCGCGGTTTATATTGTTCGCTTGTCCGACCAAAAAGATCAAACTATATTGATTTAAATATGTGCGTGTGTATGTATGTACCTACAGTCATACACAGAGACCTCATTGGCCAAATTAATTTGTAGAACAAAGAGAAAGTGTCAGAATTATACGTATTTACACACATAAGTTCGGTAAACCGATATCCAGACGATATACTGACTGAGTACCGGGTATAAAGTAGTATAAAGTGCCGGCAAAGGCCGCGGCTCTACTTTATACCCGGTACTCAATCAGTATATACATACATATGTACACATGTATACATATTATATGATATACGATTTATGTAATTTATTTTATGTTCGAAAAAGAGACGAATTATATTTTGGCCAAAATGGAAAATTTCAAAAAATGAAATCGAAACATATGCTGTATTTTTATATTTAGAAGTTATCTGTTTCCATTTTATTTACATATAATTTTTACATCGGGTGCTTCATTTTTACATACACATGTATAACTACATACAAGAGACGTGGATGAGTACGAGAGAGAGAGAGGGAATGAATAAGCGCTTGAAAGACGTTGCACAGATACTGAAATTTAATTTGTTCCTTCAAGCTATAATAATGATCAAACCTTGTCCAGATTTTGCAATCTGGTAGATAAGGTAATTTTTCATGATTCTTCGTTTTTAGTCTTCTTGTATCTTAAAAATTGTCGATTGCACAGATTTTCGTCCTTTGTGAGGGCGGGAGAGGGCGTGTCAAAATTTTGACATACGCCTAAATTGAAGTGATATTACAGGAGCTCAGATAAAAAGTTTGGTTGCTCTAGCTCTTATGGTCTCTGAGATCTAGGCGCTCATTTCGACGAATAGGCAAAGGAAACAGGGTCGCGTGTGAGAGAGAGCGAGAGGGAACGATGACTTTCGAAATGGTTTTCGTCATAGTGTCTATACTAATAATCCGATGTGATCCAGATTCAACAGTCATCATGATCATTTTCTATGATTCTGCGTTTTTAGTTTTCTCGTATCTTAAAAATTGTGCATGCCACAGATTTTCGTCCTTTGTGTGGTGGAAAGGGGCGGAGCGTAATTTTAAAATACACTTGGAGTAGTATGATAACACAGAAGACTGGATACAAAATTTGGTTGCTCTAGCTTTAATAGTCTCTGAGATATAGGTGCTAATGAAGACGGACGGACGGACAGACAGACATGGATATATCGACTCGGCTATTGATGCTGATCAAGAATATATACACTTTATGGGGTCGGAAACGCTTCCTTCTGGGCGTTACACACATCCGTTATCCCCACAAATCTAATATACCCCTAAACTCTTCGAGTACCGGGTATAAAAACCGGGCCAGGAATTTTTCGTTTGTGTTTTAATGGCCTCAGTATCCAGCAAGCTAAACGAAATCCAACGATTCTTATAGATAGTTGGTCTATCGACAAGATTGTAGACTGAGAGAACAGCTGACATAGAGGCCAGGAATATATGTGTGAACATTATTACTGAAGTGATTTGTTTGAAAGGTGGGGGCAAAAAATGCTCCCAAAAAAAGGGATATACATTTCCAAAGAGAAGATTGCTTTAATAAAAGCTGTTGAGATAAAACCATGTCTTTGGCGGAACACTGAAAAAACACATTGTTAAGCTAGTGAGCTTTTTCACTAGCTGTTGAGATTTAAAGAACGGTTATATGGCTTAATGGCCAGATTTATTTGTGGTATATGTATATAGTTATGGATGCGACGAATGACGATCGATGATCTTGAGGCTTCGAATATTCGCTCAAGACTGAATGCAAGGGCTGGCGGCGTAATTGCCGTGCCCTAGGAGGCAATGCTTAACGAGCGGGAGAGAGTACGATTATGAGAGAGCTAGCGCAGTTCGGGCTGCTGCTAAGCCGAGTAGACGAATTCTTCTATGTGGATAAGCGAAAGAAAACCGCTGCCGTGAGTAGGCATATGCTGTAACAATATTTAATACAGATTTAATACAGTGGGCATGGAAATAGCAAACATCGAGATGTGAATTTACTTTAGACCGCACCACTTGCTATGCTTTAGGATGGCTTATACTGCTTGACCCGACACACATTTCGACCATATTTCGGTAAAAAGTGCATGGGAAAGTGTTGGTGCCGAGATAAACAAGGAAGGTAAGATATATGTTAATTTGTTCACAGTTATTAGAATAATTAATGATAATTCTTTGTAGCGAATGAATGTAAGACGGCAGTTCGCAGAGCATATGGTTTTCTTGCCTGTAATGTTATTGGAGAGACGGTATGCTATGATCCGACATAATTTACTATACATAGGTATATGTACCTTCTGTAGTAGAAAAAAAACAAGCACTATTTCGTTTGTGGACAGCCCAGCATGCAGCCCCGATGCATGCTCCAGCTCCCTCGCGAATGTAGTCGACGAAAACTCCATGACTACTAGCTGGGAACCGAACTGCGATCTTACACAGGATGACTTCGAGGCAAGCACGTCGTCGGCCTATTCATATGTAAGTACTATTTACCTGTTTATTATAACAGTAATAAACTAAAACTCCCTTTGCAGCAGTCAAAGGCTTTCAAAAGGCGTAAGGTGGAGGAACCGACACGAGAGGATGGCCTCACTGCAGTGGTATGCAGTGAGGTGCACTGGTAGTGCACTAGTATACTGAGGGACTATCTGAAGGAAATGAAGGAGAAAGCCCAGACCCTGACCAGACTGATCTTTCCGTTTTGGAATGATTTGCTGGGGAAGCTACCAGACGATGTAGCAACCGCAACTGAAGTGGAGAATAATAATCTGTTATATTCGAAGGTCCAGAGAATACAAAAAAAAAATAAATGTAGCATGCCGCAGTTATATTTTGCGCTCTGTTTGGGCCACAACGTAACGTGTCTTGAACAGCTAGCCACCTGTTACTCAGGATCCCGGGTAAAACACTGTAGGGTTCTGGAGCATATTATGAAACTATGATATATGTAAGAGACATTACAATTGATACAAATATTAATTATATGAATACTCATATCATTATGGAACCTGTAGTGGCGCCTGTCCCAGAAAAGCTAGAAGTGAGCAACCATGCCGCAGTTCCACCTTCCCTTCGCATGCACCTTGCACTTTGACAGCAATTAGGCTCATGTCAAAACGACATAGGCTAACAGAGCCAACTGTCAATGTGTGGTGAAGTCGGAACGAGCGAAACAAGAGCTCTAGTATAGAAAGTGGAAGGGCAGGTCTTTCTTTTCTCTTGTGATCGTGATCCCAGACGGACGTCTTATCTAATTTAGTGCGGGAAAAAAAAACGAAAGATTAAACCTAACCTCGATAACCGTATATATGTACATAAACCGCGTGTTAAGCTCAAGAGTTATTTCCACGATTCCCGTCTACATTCGGATCCGAGGACCGAAGAATCCATAATCAAGCAGAGGTCAAACCCTTTGGGTGAGTTTTATTGTACCCCCAAACAACCGACCACAGAGATTATAGTTCGCGCAAAACCTATTTGCAGGTTTGGCCGTACGTACGTACTTAATACCGTACGGGATACCTAACGTCGTATCGCAGCTGTACAGATACCTTCCCGTATAAATGTATATGTAGTGCCTCATGTATATCAGAGCAATGACGCATTGAGTTTGGCATATGAATTCAGACCTACATATGTATGTATATGTACATATGTGCAGTGACATTCCCTCGTAAGAGAATTGTCTTTGCGAATTCCTCTCTGACGCCGCTTGGACCACACTTGAAGACAGAATATTCTATTCCTCTTGACCTCCACGTTCTTCAGCCGCCAGCGCCCCGAAAGCAAAAACCAAAGGAGAGAGCGAACCGTTGCAGTGCAGCAGTGACGATCAACGTTTTCCATGAACCGTTTCTTTTCCCCATTCTCATTCTTTGTTATCTCTATTCCTACCTATTCCTCCGTCTTATATCTTACCTCCATATTTAACCACTGTAGGCTTTAGAAATCATTACTGTTAATATCAACTTAAGTGAAGTACCTAAATACCTTTATAACCTGTATATATATTATCGTTTAGAAGCTATGAGATTTTTACTGAAGTATTCCTAAATAAACCGATTATAATGAATTAAAGTTAATTGCTGCCGTATTTAGGGATCATGTGGTGCCGAGATGACATAACCGAATAGAAGTAGAGCATTTTACTAGGGATCATTACCAATTTCTCAGCCTATGCGGACCGGCATGATCAAGGAAGGGTGGGCATACCGAGTTGCAATAACGCCACCAGCGACTTAGGTCGACTTCGCTTCGCTGTTTAATCTCCCTACCCTGTCGTTTCTCTCTTATTTCTTCAGTCTGAATCAAGACCCGCACGCGAAACATATTTATCTTTGATTTTAATGCACGAGCCCTTGACACGATCTAACCCTACCCCACCCCACTCTACCTGACTAACCATTAGACCGGCAGCAACGCGTGCATGGATCTCGGTCATCCCCACCATCTGCTCGAATAACGTCTCAGTCCTAGCCTCTGGCTTGGTTATCTGTTACAAACCTCCCCTTTTGCTTCCTCTGCTGCACCTCCGTCTGCGCTGGGCTTCTTTCTTCTTTTTAACAACAATATACGCTGCACCAACACAATCACTTCGACCTCAGAGCTCATTTTTTACTTTTTTAATTTTAATTGGCGTTGTTTACAAAAAACAGTTGATTCATGAGAGTGGCAAATTGGTTTAGGTTCTTGGTCACACTATTTTAGTTAAGTTCCACACCGAAATAAAGAGCAGATTCCTGTCAGTCATTTTCCGCGGTGCTGGATACAGGCCTTATAACAAAACACGTGCTAAAATATGTACCTGCTTGACTCAGGCCTCGCATATAAGGGTTGCTTTTCTGTTTTCGTTGTTGGACTGCTTAAAATTTAAATTTTGGGCCCACCGCAGATTATGCATTCACATAATATTTATTTAAATCTATTTTATAAATACATATAAGTCGGAGAATAAGGACACAAAAATTAAAGAGCATAAAAGAAGAATAAATAAATACAATACGAATGCAGCGAAACATTGAACTCAGTTTTTTTCACAATATCACAAATTTAACATTATATACAACTGATATTTTCATTATTTACCATGCGTACATCACATTTTGTTTATTTAAACAATGCACTTACCTGGTAATAATAAATAATATATTATTATTATTATTATTCACTTAATCACTGAATTTTCGCTTACAACTCTTTTCGCACAATTGTAACAATGTAACGTAATAAAAAAAGAACGAAAGGCGAAAAAACCAAGAATGGTCTGCCGACGCAGGCGCAAAAGAGACGAAAAGAAAAAAAAATCAAATTCTCTTGTACTTCGCACGATCGGCTTAGCCGATCTATTAAGATTGCCAAAAAAGAAGTGAACAGAGAGAAAATAAAGGGTTCGGTTTAACGGGTGTTAACGCCTAGATGACATTGTCATCGCTCACGGCTGCTACTGGAGGGTACTTACATATGTACATACATACGTATACTCGTGCTGACTGCCACTTAAATGTACATAAACATAACGGCAACAGATATATATATATCAAAATATAAAAGTACAAACGGCGGTCTATTTATTGCATTCAGTGTATTTTCGGTTTTCCGCTTTCGATTTAACTGCTACGCACAAATACACGCACATACATATGTATAGACATATGCTTGCAATTGCACATACACACAAAACTTGGTAAAGGTTCTTGGGCACCAACGGCTGATTGTTCGTGCGTTCGTTAACCTTCCTGAGTGGTCAGTGGTACTGCAGAAGTTGTCCGTCTTGATTGCAGCTCCACTACCATCAATAGACCAATATTGGGATGAACCTAGTCCAAGAAAAGCTTTATTTCCAGCGTGAAGATTCAGCTTATTAGCGTTGAGCAAAATAGATTTGGTTATGAGCTAAACAAATCTTCCTGGGTGGGATGATTTGTTGACGGCCAGCAGAGTTTATCGAAGATTGAAGTCCATGAGCCAAGCGTGTCGGTTTGTTCAGATCAGCCGGAAGAGTCCAATGCGAAGAACTATCAGCCGGATGCAGAACGTTAACCTTGACGTAGGGCTGCTCTTTGGTTGACAAGTCAGAAACTGAGCGTCTGCAACGACGCGACGATGATTGATGGCTCGAAAATACGAACTTATGTTGATCAGTAGCCGATTCTGGAGATGCTTCGCATGGTGAGGAGACATCAGTGCTAATGTCTAACTTCCAATTAGACTCAGTAGCTGGTTCTGGAGCTGGTTTGAATGGTGTGGAGACACCACTGATAATGTATGGCGGAGCTCCATCAAGCAGAGCAGGTACCTCAGAACACCCTAATTGGAAGCAGTCTCTTGGTGAAGGTCCAGATTGTTTCTCCAAAACCGTATTGGACTCCTCTTGAGAGAGACAGCGAGATTCCGAGACATCTATGTTGCTCGGATTGGATTAGATTTCGGCATCAACAGGCTGCACTGCCTGCTCATCTCTTGCAAACTGCTGAGTTGGCCTCTCAGATAAGCATGAGGCAGGCTCGGTCGAATCCGACGAACTATTCTTATTGCGCATACACATGACTTCTTGAGTGGAGTTCCTCCATCGATTGAACTGGAGATTGCTGTCCACTGTCGATACCCTTGGTAGTTGCATATGGCTTGGACTGGGGGCCGGCATACGCTGAGGTGGATGGTGCCAGCCGACAATGTTAGCGATGACAACTTTGGCAGAAACCGTGGAAGGAATAAGCTGGCGAGGAAAACGAGTGGCGATGACATACCGAATCGAAGCATTCAGAGTCATGAACTTATAATTAAAGCTGTCCAACATTCTACTGCGTGTCTTGTCATAGTCCAACTCCTGGAGCTCATTATGCAGGGTTTGAAATGTGCCCTGAAGCTTCCAGATCACTTCTAACTTTACAACGTGCATATAGATATCACCTAGCAACAGCTCACTCTCTCAAGCAGCATTGGACCGTTTTAAGCGGTCAAATATATGAGTAAGTTTCAATTTCAAAGTCGCCCTGTTTTTAGTAGCGGTCCCTACAATGTCATTTCCAGCATTCACTTTCATGGCAACGACAATGTTAACAAAATGTTTCTAGCGGGAAAACGTCTCTAGCGGAAAGATGACCGAAAAGAATAGCCTGCGTGATAAACAGCTTTAGCGGGAAGACGAATGCAAAGAGTAGCGAACGCATTATAACGCAACGACCAAGAACCGCAAGCAAAGCTATGTACAATACCAATATGCAAGGGCAGCCGGTATGGGAAACGTTTCTTGTGGGAAGATGAACACAAAGAGTACCGAGCGTAATAGACAAGAAGCAATGAGAACCGTACGCCAACAGCTATATGCAAGGGCGGATTGCATGTATAGATTCACTTATGTAGCCGATGGCACGGGTGAAATTAGCAATTAGTTTATAATATGGAATTTTTTATTGTAGTTTGTGATTGCACTGATATTAATTATGGCACAAATCACGTCGGGGTCACCAAGTTTTAAGCTAATGAGCTTTTTCACTAGCTGTTGCGATGTGTTGTTTAAATAAAAAGGGTGAGCGGTTAAATAAATAATAGGTTTGATACGATCAACTCCAGACTATATGTAGACAGACGTATTGCGTATGTACATATATGTTTGTGGGTGAACGATCGATGCGATGCAGTAACGATGATAGACGGTTTGATAGCTCCAGACAATATGAGTGTTAGGTGCAGACTATATGAGTGATAGATGCCGATTATATATTTTTTTTGTTTGTGCTTTTACCACCTTAGTGATGGCAGTTTGGTTGGTCACAGCAGTAATGCCGTAGAGACCAGTAGCTCTTGTGTGTTTTTTATTGTCTTTAAGTACCAAAAAAGGTATTTTATGTATTCTAATTATGGTCTCATTTGTTTTTAATTCTTTGAATTTTTTTTTTTCATTTTATATGTATATATAGTAACATATCCATAATGCCCTACGCCCACACACGCATTATGTATACGATAAGCACTGGACATATCAATAACAAGTTATGAATATAACCAGCACTAACCCTTATATGCATATAACAGATTAGGATAAACAAATGATAAGATCCCCAATACCACAAAACAAATGAATCATAAGCTGTCTACAGGAAATCGCTTAAATTCCAGACTACTAGAATAAACAATTCGGTTCCCATAACCAAATTGAATCACAGATACACAAGTAAACAAATTCGGCTCCCACACTCCAGTAGTATAAACAAGTGACCAGCCCAGACGTAAGATGATACAGATCACCAGCTGCAATCAACCCTTTCATCAAAGCCGACAATACCATCCATACGTTGACCAACGCACGTCGGCCAACGCACCGAGAACAAAAGCCACGATCAGCCGAAGTGCAACCGAAGAGGAAAGCTGCAGCCGAAGATCAAAGATTGGGACCAAAGCTCAAAAGCTTCCCAAGCGAGACTTATTGGAAAATAGATCAAGATAGAATAGACAGTTCCGGTTGAGACTTTTAACATAAAAGTCAGGGATAACTCAAAGAACAACCTTTGTAATAATTAATAGTTTATATTAAATAAAAATCTTTTTTAAAAATATAAACTCTTACATTGGAATTTTTTTATATATATTTTTTATTTTAAATATATATATTTTTTTTTATATATACTGTTTTTTTTTTTTTTTTTTTTTGTAGCCTAAAAGTTTCCACGATTGCAGCTCGGCTAAAAGACAAGTGATTTAATCTAATTTTAGTATACCTCTGGCAGTCAAAAATTAAATGTTCGGCATTTTCAATCGTATTACATTTGTTTGTGGTCACTGCCATAATGCTAAATAAATATTCTTTATCATAAGTGTGTCCCGTCGTCAGTCTATTGATTACTTTTATGTCCCTATCTTTGCAGTTTAATTGGACATGCCATGTTTTTTTAGGTACATTCGGAAAGATACTAGCAAAGGGTTTATTTAATTTTACTAGTTTTTTGTACTCGTCGTTCCACTATTCTATTCCACATTATCTATTTTAATTCTTATTTCCCTTAGAGCTTCATTGGTGCTGAATTTAATATCGATTGCCATACCTTCTAAAACAGCCCTTTTTGCAGTTTTGACAGCTATTGCATTTATGTGAATACCCCTGTGCCCTTGGACCCACATAATTTCTAATCTTTCCATGCTTGATGTATTGATACAGTCATGTATAACTTTTGCTATATAAGAGTCAGAGTCCTTGTTATTTTCAATGTTTATTGCACCCAAGCAGTCACACACCAATACAGTTTTTTTATAATTCTGACTGCAGATTATATAACACGCTAATTTTATTCCCACAAGCTCAGCTCCTACAGAGGATAGACTTTTATCAATTTTGAACATATACTCCTCTTCTTTCTGCAGGTCTATAACCCCAATACCAATTTTGTCGTTTAGAATTGGCGCATCTGTTAACAAAATATGCCATCCCTCCTTTTATATGTGTTAAATTTCTCGAGAAAGTACGCTCTACTTTCTTCGTCTGTTAATTTGTTTTTGCTTTAATTTAAACATTTATCATTTATCCTCAGACAAAATTCGATTTTTTATCATGTGACTGTATTTTCAAAGAAATATCGAAACTCTTTTATCATTTCCGTGTAATTCGTAGTAGCTTTAGATCTTCCAATTTCCTCAAAGAATTCTCTTTTGTATGTCATGACTTTAAATAATTCCTTGGTTGTTAATAACATGGCTCTGAAATACGGTGGTAATATCCCAACCAGAACAAAAATTGAATGCTTTGAGGTCATCGGGGTAACTTCAACACATCTCCTTAAAGCTCCTGCTTGAGCAATGTTAAGGTCTTTAAAAGCGCCAGTTCCCATTTTGGCAATACTAGTCAGAGCATATTTTTGTTCAGATCTTAGCTACTTTTATCTTTAATCCCGATTTGATTGTGGTTGCATCTTCTTTTAACTTCTTAATATATCTTGCATTGGACAAATTTGAATTCAACACTCTGCCTAAGAAAGTAATTTATTTTTTAGCAATTATTTTGTGATCTTCAATTCTAATGTTAGCTTAATTTTGCTTTCCTCTACCTATGGTCATAACTGATGTTTTGGCTGGATTAAATCTTCCAATCTATCCTTCAAAATTCTATTTCTGGTTAAAAGGTTCTCATATAGGTGGGAGTTGTCATTTCTGTTTACTTTTAGCAATTCGTTCACGGCCTCGATGAGGGCATTGATTTGTGTTTGAGTTCTCGAGTTGATAGTTATCTGTCTATTGTTGGCTTTAATTAGATCGTACTCAACCTGTCTCGTTTGCTGTAAGTCATCAAAGTCCGGAGTCCCTGCGATGACTTTTAGCGCTGACCCCAGGATGTTCAGGCTCCTCGCATGCCTGTGGTGAATTCCCAGTACCGCAGTCAGTCTCAGTAGGTGTTTTGTATCTGTCTTTAATACATATCTTTCTCATATATGTCTGTGGGAAGATGTCCGTTCATTTTATTGTCTCCTGAATGTACTGTTCATATTGCGTTAAGTGTCGTACCATGTTTTATATAAAAGGTTTCGTTCCATATTGCTGTCCGTCCGTCAATTATAGGCATATAGTCTGCGTGTGAGTATTATAATAATAATATTAATTACGTCGTACGGTTGTTCTTACTTTACTATTAATTATCCTTGAGGACCTGAGCTTATTTCTACAAAACCCTTTTTTTTCAGGTAGGTAAGGAATTGCCTATCTACCTCAAATTGTCTTTGTGAACCACCTTCCTTTTAATAGGAACGGGGGTCCCTAGATCTGCTTCTACCCTTTGCTCCGTGCAGAGGGGGGTTAGCTTGTTTCCTAACCTCCTGTTAGTTTTTACTAGGACTTGTTCTCCCACATCGAAGGTCCTATTTTGTCTGTTTGGGTTGTTTCTCCCAAGTTGCTCCTGCTGGGCCTTTACCAGTTTCAACATTATCTCTTCTCCAAGGTCGCAATTTGCGTGGACCACATCCATAGGCGTCTTGTTCGTGACGGAGTGGATGGTACGGTTGTATTCGATGGTCGCTAGAACGACTAGTTCGACCGTATCGTCAACCTGGCGCTGCAACTTTAAACACCTGGCAATTTCTAACAAGGTGCTGTGGAAGCGCTCTACTTGTCCGTTTGATGTGCTGTGCAACGGTGGGGCATTTGCTACATCGACGTTGAATTGGTTCTTCAATAAGGACCGAATGGTCTCAGAATTGAAGGCTGGCTCATTTTCACAATAGATGGTCTTTATGGCTGGGAAGATGTTCACCAGTTGCAAAATTGGTATTTTAAGGTCTGTTATTGTGTGCGAAGCGACTTGTTGCGTTATTGCAAATTTTGAAAATTTGTCAATCGCGGTTAGGAAGTGTTTTCCTGCAGTGGAAAAAATGTCGATATGAATCAACTCGCCTACTCTTGCCGGTATCGGCGTCACCCCCAATTCTTGCCTTCTAGTGTGTCTGTAATACTTAGCTTTTTGGCATATCCTACATTACATAAGTAAGCGAGGCTTCACTGTGAATTGTGGCTGCGTCGGATCGACTCTGGGTCTCTAAGGCATTAATATCTTGTCTCGACAGCGCATCCGCTACATGGTTGTCCCTGCCTGGTTTGTATAAGACTCTCGCGCCACACTCATCGATTCTCGCTTTCCAACGTTTTATTTTGGAATTTGGATTTCTATCCGATACTGCGAATATCAATGGCTGATGGTCTGTGTAGATGTTTATGTCACTCTTTCCATATAGGTAGTGACGAAGCGAGTCTAGGGTCTAAACTATGGCCAACAGTTCCCATTCATTGGTCGCGTAGTTTAGCTCCCTGTCCTTCAGAGTCCTAGAAATGGCTGGTTAAAGTCTGGGTAGGGAAGAAAAACGTCTTCCGACGCCAAAATATTCCTAAGTTTATCAAAGGCTTGCTTTTGTACCTATGACACGATGACATCAACATAACATATCTTGCCGATATGATCCCGCAATACGTCGTCAATGGCCCGTTGAAAAATGCTAGATGCATTCCTGAGGCTGAATGGCAACCGGCAAAATTCATATTTACCTCCGTTTACCGAAAATTATGTCTTTTCGCGATCGCGTTCAGCTAGCGTGATTTGATGGTACCCTGACTTTGGGTCAAGGGTAGTGAAGTATCTTGCCTTCCCCAGATTATAAAGTATCATGGAGATACAAGGCATCGGGTACTTGTCTGGTATGGTCTTTGAGTTAAGCTTGCGGAAGTCTATGACTAGCCGTTTCTAGCTTGAACCCGAACTGTCAGTGCCTTTTTTTCCGACAGCCCATATGGGGTTGTTGTACGAAGACCTGGATGGCCGAGTAGATCGGCTCGGTCCTAATTGTGGCTAATATTGCCGTATTAAAGGGCAGCATTTCAGTTGGATCTGCAAATGCCTTTATACGGTTTGACATCATTTTGAGAAATTGGTCCCTTACTGCTAGTGGTAGTGCTAGTCTTGAAGTTGACGCTGGGGCACTTGTGGAATACGATTTTTTCAGATTCATGCCGGAAGTGGAGTTTCTTTGTTACCGAGTTTATATTGACGCCAGCCTTGGTCAGCAAGTCAATTCCCTGAAGTTCTTTTAGTGGCTTTATGTAATTTTTCGCGGCCCCAGTATCTATTAAGATGTTTACTGTTCTCTCCGCTACTGTTCGCTTGACGAACGGGAGCAAGGATTCTCCCCTAAAATTAACAGTATCACTTTCGTATCCCGCATGGTTCTCCTCATGATTGTACTCGTACTGATCTAGGTCCTCCTGAGCGATGTGATTAACCCGCTGTCTACGCTGGTCGGAGAGTCTCTGGGATCCAGCCGGCCTCTTGAACGCACCCTGTTTGTGCCCGATAATACGGTTTGTCCCAGCCGGTGGGCCTGAATTGCATCCCAGTTGCTTTTGAAAGTTAGTCGGTTGACGAAGTTTAGAGGAAGATGGGTTGACATCCATAATTTCCACCTTATCATGGCCACGGTGACCATTTGTTTGGTGAGTGCCCTGATTTTTAGAAAGGGTTTTTTGATTGTGATCGGGCTCATTTTGCCCGATTTTTTCACCCTGTTTGTATCTATTTCTGTTCTGGCCCTTGTTTTCTAGCACTCTTGCGCAATTCGCCGCAAAGTCGTGCCTATCGTGATTGGCCTCAATTTCTTTAGGCTGGCAAATCTTAAGGCTGCGCCGCAAACAGTGTGTCAGTGACGCTTCTTCTTAGGCCAGAAATGAAGACACGGAGAGCGTCGGCCCTATACTTTTCATTAATGTATTGCGCCTGTGCGGCGTCTTGTTACATGATTCTATGCTGATATTTTATAACTCAGTATTTTTGTTATTCGGACCTTTATTTTCACTTCGAGCGGGCGTTGTCAGTCGTATTAATCGCCTTGGAGGGCATGTATCCAAAATCGTCTGTAGCGTCCGCGTCCGTCATTTCCGCAAATTCATTAGCTGTCCCTTCAATTCCGACCCCACTAGTGAATATACGTCTCGGACCACCGGGTATTACCATCACAAACCATATATTCAAAGCAAAATAAAAGCCGTTGATTTTAAGGTGGAAAAGTTTAACTTCTCTTATGCCAGGGAGATAGCTTCATTAAAAATAAGTGTCTCCCAAACTCACTCTAACACCATTTTTTCGGCCAAATTTTGGCCGCAGCATTTGGTGGTGAAGGAGTTTAAGGCAAAGAAGAAGGCTAGGCCCCAAATAACTCCGCCAACAAATCAGACCAATTCGCCATCTTCATCTTCCCGCTCTAGCTCTAACCGTCCAAAAAAATATTAAATTCTATCTTAGTAACTTGTTCGTATATTCCACCTTCCTCGGATATCGCAATTTACGAGCAGCATTTGTCCGCCTTTACCGCTATTTCTTCCTCGCTATCAGAAAAAGATTATATGATAGTTTTTGGTGACTTCAACTTCTCAGGAATTGTTTGGTGTTCGGTAAACTTCGGCTTCGACTTGATTGACCTGTCAGTCTCAACTTAACCATGTTAAAAATTCCTTGGGTTGATTTCTTGATCTGTGCTTTGCAACGGATCCGACCTTAGCGTTGTTAACTCGAGTCCCCCCACTCAGTATACCTGAAGATGCCTACCATCCTACATTCGAAGTGACGCTCGACCTAGGACGAACTGTATTGGATCGGTCGAGTAGACTACCTCAATGTGTCCGCTGCTTCCGTAAAGCCGAGTTTACGAAGCTTAATAACCTCATTAGGGATTTTGATTGGTACGCTTTATATTTGTGCACTGATGTTACGATAGGCATAAACATTTTCTATGACGCAATGGACTCACTGTTCGACTCTTGTATCCATCCCACTTTCCTGTCCCATTAGATCGAGAAAACCCCCTTCGTTTACCAAGGAACTATCCCGTCTAATAACCAAAAATCAAGACTTTATAAAAAATTTTAAGAAGTTGGCTCTCCTTCTTCTCTCTCTCATTATGTAAAGGTTCGGTCAAACTTTTCAGTGCTTAACGCTCAATGCTATAAGAACTACCTAACTCGATGCAGGATACGTTTGGGGTCTAAGAACCCTAAACAGTTCTACAGCTTCGTAAACAGTGAGCGTAGAACGTCCGCACACCCATTCTCGCTATCCTTCCTTAATGCGTTGGCAGACAATGATCAGGCACTTGGCGATTTTTTTGCACGTTTTTTCCAAACTACCTATTCGCAGGACGTTTACTCTGGTCAGCCGTATTCATACGGTTTACCGAGATCGAACTGCATTTTCAGTCTTTTGTTAAATGAATGCTCGTTGCTTCATGAATTACGAAATGTAAAACCAGGTCTGGAAGGAGTGCTCGGCTGTGTACTGTGCCTAATCTCTGTGTGGGCCGTTGCTTAAACTATTCACCCTGTCCATTAATTCTTCTTATCCGCTATTCCTAAAGTGTTTGAGACAAATTTAACTTCGCATCTGCAACACTTATGCATTACATCTACATGTATAGACGGATGTTGTTTACACCAATTTTAGTAAAGCGTTCGACTCTGTAAACCATTCCCTCCTAGCACAAAAACTTGACCATCTAGGGTTCCCGCCCAACCTCCTGAGATGGATCTCTAGCTACCATTGTTCTATGTCTCAAAGAGTCCTTTTCAAAAACTCCCTGTCCTCACTAGTTATGGTGACTTCGGGCGTATCACATTGCAGCCATCTAGGCCCCTTACTCTTTACACTCTTTACAAATGACCTGCCTTCTGTATTAAAATACTCTCGTTTACTTATATATCTACGCGGCCTCAGCTGGGATGCAGCTGTGAGACTGCCGTCTGACCCTAATAGATTGCTTTAAATAAGCCTTTCAACTTTGGCTAATCGTAGGAAAATGCTTGGTGTGATTTTTGTGCACACCTTGATCAAGGGTGACGTAGATAGCCCTGAGCTGTTGAGCCTCATAAATTTCACGACTTCTTTTAGAAGCACTAGAATTCCTATTCCTTGCATGAACCGTTTAGGGTCCTATGCTCGAATTATAATTCCCTGTTCCATATTATATATACTACTAACTCCCTTCCTAGTCTTAAATTACTGATACTCTCATATCTTTCTCGTAATTAGAAATTGCTTAGTTTTTTAGTTATATTAGTTTTATTTTTCCTCGAACATTAGTCTAACACCTATCTTTTCTGCATATTATGTTATGTGGCAGCGCCCCTCTGTCGGTTAGGTGGGAGGAGTGGTGCATTCTTGCCTGGGACCAGCCATCGGCTGATGTCGCTTGGGCCACTTTATGGTGCAGTCATTCCATGCCAACGTCCTAAAGAATTAAAAAAAAGCATCTTCACAGACGGATCGAAGCTGGAAAACAAGGTCGGAGGAGGAATCTATTCAGGCTCCCAGAGATGTAACAATAACAAACAGGTCACAGTGACAACAAAAAAAAAACGAAATTAACGAAACTACGTTTGTTCACGAAGACGATCAAATTGCAAGTGACTTCTGCTCTGCTGATCAATCTCCCTCACAGCTCTTGTGGGATGACGAATTTAGGGAAAGGGCGATGTAGCGATTAAGAGCGTAGGGCGTAGGGCGTAGGGCAGCAGCAGCAACGATGCATTGATAGTGATGTTTTGCAAAGAGAGTAAGCTATGCCTATCTTTGTGCTGCCATGGGCAGGCGTTTAGCCGAACATCCTCCCCCCGTTGAAGAGCACGCTCCTTCAACATCCTTCTTGGCAGCACTTCCTTTCGTGCTCCGGAAACTATGTCTGTCACGATGATAGGTTCCATCACTCGAACGAGGGGCCACGTTAGATGAGTTACCTGTGAATAGAGAAGCAAAAACTCGGGACTGGGACATCTCTCCAGCAACTATCCATCCTAGCTTAGTTTCCTGAAGATGTGGTAGACCGGCTCCCAACTTGATTTGGCCAATGCAGAGAAGCTCAAAGAACAGAGCCGCTCTAATAAGAATATCAACTGGTTGGGACTGGTAGTACATCTCATCAGCCAAATGTATATTGGAGGGCATGTTCCAGCGGGTTGTGTCAACAGTACAGTTGGGTTGATTGCTCGTAATGGTGTGAGCAACCAACGCCGAAATGGTCGTGGCATTCGTGATTTCAGTTGGATATCCACGCAGCATCCTTCGGACATGGTACCCGAATCACCCAGACCAGACACTGAAACTTCCGATTCTTTCTTCTTCAGCCGCAACTGTTGAGCTATACTTGAAGTAATGAGATGCACCTGCAATCCAGAATCGAGCAGGGCACGGCAAGGAGTCAATGTATCAGAGCTATTCCTAACACTGATTACGGCAGTGGCCAGCAACATGGAGTCCCGTCTGTGGCTCTGGGCGAAAAGCGGCGTGGCTGATGACGTTTACTGCGAGATAGTATCGCATGCAATCGTGGAGCCGATGCACAGTAGTCGGTATAGAGCAAGCGGCCAAAAATACTTCTAGTGGAGATATCATTGTGAAATTTGCATTGTAAGTCCGTATATGGTCCACGCAAATGAGTTTTGTTTCGTTTGCTTGCCACGCCCCCTACCGCCCTCGTAAATTTATAACAAAATTTATAAAACTCCATAACTCGAGAACACCTTGAGGTATCTCAACCAAACTTATATAGAATGTGTATGGTATGAATATACATATATAGCCCTACCGAATTTTATTATAATCAGACAACTATATCATACAGTCGCCATATGACCAATCATGTGAATTAGCTCTAAAAAAAAATACATAAAAAAAATAGAAGATTTATTAAAAAACAATACAAAAAATTAAATACTATATTTATTCATCTAATAACAATAGGAATGTACTGTTTAATAATTTTGTCACACTGATGTTCTCAGGATAGCTTGATGCTTTGGCTGCCAGAAGTTTTTCGTAGCTTGGTAATAAATTATACGACGTTTTACTATTAATAAAAGTACGTATTATCGAATATTGATGTTTGCTTAAATTTGTCTCCACGAGAAGTGATAATACTTCATCGGCAGTTCGGAAATCACTGGATGAGCTGAGTTGCAGGGACGTAAGGCAGATGCCATAGATTCATCGGTTTTCAATAGCTCAGCAATTCTTCGTCGTTTTGTCCTTTTAGAAGACTCGATAAAATTTTTTGCACTTTGTATAGAAGGACACATCTTGTGAAATTCGTTCCTTCTCATTCAGCCAAACACTTGGATATTGAACCACTGACGATTTCATGCGACTAAACTTTTGCCAAAAAGTAACAATTCTTTTACTTATGTACGCAATACGATTTGGTAGATCATCCAGTTCGGTTATGTAGCCTTTCTTTTCAATTTCTGTTGACAATTTCAATCAATGTCTTTAATTTTTCTGCATCGGTTCTATTTTCCGTGCACCAAAGATCAAAGATATATTGGCGGGTAAATTGTCTGCCAAATTAAATTCATATGAAAAACCAATTCAAATATTAATAATTAATTAATAAATTAATAAATGACTTTGCAAACTCATACACAACTACAAACGACAAAGACAGAGCAAAAAACAACAGCACAATACGCTAAACTGATGTTTTGTAGGGCAAAGCTGACCTTTTCAAACGTAAGGCGTCGTCACTTTATTTACTTTAACACACACATCTGCAAAATTCTGCAGCTAAACTTAAAATATTTATTACCTTAAAATCCAGACAATTTAAATGATATATAATTCAATTGTGGAATTTTGTGGGATCAAAACTAAAACTCCACCCAAACATAAAAAAGACGTTCAAAAGACACATAAAAAAGATTAAATCAAATAAATTCATTTCACAAGAACAATTTGATTAGTTGGGTAATTATTCATATTAGAATTTAAAGTAAATACCTTCAACTTCAAAATGTATGCTAAAGAATCAAATTTGGAACGCTTAAGCTGACGTTTGACCACTTTGAATCGGGAGTTTGATGCGTAAAAAGCTTACTAAACGCGGCAGCTGTGCGAAAATGAACACGTGTTCGTGATTTCAATGCCATTTTTAGAAAGTCCCGTTGCAAATACAGAAAAAACCGGTTTCCCATCAAGAAGTATGTACATTTACAAGACAATTTGTGTTCATTTTGTCAAAATAGATTGAGATCGACTTTTCGATTTTTGGCCTATGGGCGCAACCACTGTGCGATGTTGAAGTCGAGAGTTGAGGCAGAATGGAATGGGAAGCGTTGGACGGAGACTCAAAATGAAGCAGTGTGTGATGTCTGGAACCACATATTCGACAGGATCGAGAACGACATGCACGTTGACAATGGCCTGCTCGGAGGCAATTGATACACAGGGACAGCTTCTTAGCTTCCTGATAGCGAAGGCGAGGAGAAAGATTGCAGAACTGCAAACACCCATGTATGGAATGTTCTGGATCTCCGCAGAATGCACAAAGATTCGGCTTGGAGCTAGTTGCGATTAGGCATTGTTTCCGATGACTATGGGTGTACATATTCTTGCTCTTCTTGCATGCTCTTGGGTCTCCAATCTCTGGCATCTCTCCTCCAAGAATGTAGTAAATTGCTCGGCTGTGGAAAGGCTATCCAAAGATGACGTTTCTTCCCACTTGGCTCGTGTGGCTGCAGCAGGCTTTGTATCACAATGCAGTCAGCGACCTGCTCCTTTGTCCCTAGATTCTTTAAAGCCCGCAGATTAGCAATTGCGGTATCTGCCAAGACCCGGAGTTGAGACATAGATGATTCCTCAAATCGCTGCACACTAAGAATGTCGGCGACATGCTTCTGAAATATTAAACGCCTGTTATTAAATCGTTTGTTGAGCAAATCTAGCGCGATAGGATAGCTGGCCTGGTTAAATTCAAGTGACGAGATCGTGTCTAAAGCTGGTCCTTTCAGGCAGGATCGTAGGTGCTGTAATTTCTCCACATTCGTTAGGTCAGGATCCTTGTCAATTATGGAAGAAAATATGCTCCAAAACGCAGAGTACTGTGAGTAGCCCCCACTGAATTCCGGCAGCTTTAACTCCGGTAGGCGGGGCCGATGCTGCACTACAATCGTAGATGGGGCCTCTGCAATATGGTCCGTCGGCATTGTTGAGCAAGGGAGCATTGTGGGCTGCCGATTGTTCAATTCATGCCTAATGCTAGTCTCCAGCATTACCACGCACTCGTCAAACTCGTCCCTCAAGGAACAACCTATCTCATCAAGATCAATCCTCTCCAGGGCATTATGATGCTCATTGAAAGAAGCGACCAGATGCAATAAAGAACTTAAACGCGCGTTCAACTTCTCTTCTCTGAGCCCACCAATCTTCTCCTTGCCGACGGCATTTCTTATTCTCCGTGCTGCAATTAGCATGGCTTGCACCTTGCGCTTGTAGTACGCAATGTCCACATTGTGAGACAAGGGGGAATCGATAGCGATAGGGGAGGGGATTCCATCAGAAGACATTGCGTGTGTTTGATAAGGCGAACGCCGAGGTTAATAGCCGGTGAATGGCTTCGAACAGTTTTAAATGCACTTCACAATCGATCGCAGCGCTCGAACACACGGGCACAGACCACCAGCGAGAGTTCGCAATTTGCCAACAACAACAATGCCACACTGAGAGCACCGAAACCGTAATGAAACAACAGTAAAGCAGATGACGAGAGAACCGTTACTGTTGCTTGTGCACAACTGAGGAACCGAACATCCGTGGTTTTATGCGACTAAGGCAAAATTTGAATAAATGCAATTCCTTATGTTTTTTATGGATATATAAAGTCGTTTATTAAGCCTTCGAATATCTATTGCTTTAAGACGGCTAATTTTCTTTCCCTGAATACTGCCCTATCTCAGATGGATTGGTCATTCCTTGAAGATTTTCAAGAAATTTAATCTGCTACGAAAGCATTCTATTGCTCTATTTTTTCCATCTTTCCCATGCATGTTCCTTTAGTCACCCCCTCCAGAAATCTTTCTGGCCCTATCTGGTTCACCCCGAGATTAATAAATCTGAAGAATTTAAAATCCCGTATGTACAATAAGTTCAAAAAATCCGGTTTGCAATCAGACTTTTCGAATTACTCAATTGCAAAACGAAATTCTCCTTATTTAATACATTGTGCTACAATAGATACTTAACCAAATGCAAGCTTAACTTTGCACGCGACCCTAAACAATTCTTCAGGTTTGTTAAATCTTCCCAATTTCCTTCTTCTCTACACTTAAATGGTAGTTATGCTGATAGGGATTGTGACATTGATAATCTATTTGCTTCCTTTTTTCAACGTTGCTACTCTGTCCCCTCTATTAACCTTCCCTCTATCCTAGCCTCATCGAACGACATTAGTAGTAGTTACTCATATCCTATCCCTTTAAATAGTTCTAACTGTATCCTTCCCCCCTTCATCGACTATGATGAACTCTTAACAAATTTAAAATCGTGCCAGTTTTCGTTCAGCACTGGGCCAAACTCGGTTCCGAGCGCGGTTCTTAAACTTTGTGCAGAATCTCTTTGTGTGCCTCTCCTAAAATTCTTCAACTTGTCTCTCAAGACTGGTGTCTTTCCCATCGTCTGGAAAGAACCCTATATAGTTCCCTTTCATAAAAAGGGATCTAAATCTGATGTCTCCAACTACCGCTGTATTTCCAACTTATCTGCCATTCCTAAACTCTTCGAAAAAATCATCACTTTTCAGCTGCAACATTTTTGTAGGTCTGTATTCTCTGAATCACAGCATGGATTCATTAAACGTCGCTCAGTCTCTACTAATCTACTTGAATCCACCTTTGTAACTTCGGGATTTGCTAAACAGTGTCAAACTGATGTCGTTTATACTGACTTTAGTAAAAGCTTTTACTCCGTCAATCATAATCTACTTATTCATAAACTGTCTTTCTAGGGTTTCCGACTAAGCTTCTATACTAGACTTATTCTTACCTTAGTAGCCGTTCTCAACGTGTCAGCTTTAACTCCTCTCTCTCTAAACCTGTTATTGTCTCATCGGGGGTTCCTCAAGGTAGTCATCTGGGTCCCTTGCTATTTAACCTATTTATTAACGATCTTCCTCAAATGTTATCTCATTTCCGTGTCCTAATGTATGCTGATGACGTTAAGCTATGTTTTTCCTACAGTGACCCCTTGTCCCCACTATCTTTGTTATCAGATCTTGATGCTCTTATCAACTGATGCTTAACCAACATTCTACCTCTTAACATTTCTAAATGCAATATTATGACTTTTCACCGCAATAAGCCATACCTTTTCGATTACTCTATCAATAACATTATCCTACAACGCCTCTTCAAAGTTAACGACTTGGGCATTACATTTGTACCTAATCTATATTTCAACTCTCATATCTCTACTATCTCAAACAAAGCCAAAGGAGTCGGTGGATTTGTCAAAAGATGGTCTAAGAAATTTACAGATCCGTATACTACAAAACTCCTGTATGTCTCCCTGGTTCGTCTTATTTTGGAATATGGTTCTTGTGTTTGGTCTCCTCACTACCAAAAGTTTCAGGATATGCTCGAATCAGTACAAAAACAGTTCCTCATCTTTGCTCTCCGCGGACTCAATTGGGACCCTTCGATCCATCTCCCTTCTTATGAAAGTAGGTTGCGCTTAATTAACCTCCACTCTCTTAAATCCCGTAGAATCTGCCGAGGAGTTCTCTTCCTCCATAATCTTCTCTCTGGTGAGGTTGAATCGAAGGCCCTCATCAGCCTTATTAGTATTGCTGCTCCTTTCCGCCCGACAAGGCATTACTCTCCTCTTCATCTCCAACTCTGTCTTTCTAACTACTCGGATTATGAATCTTTCCGTAGCCTTTGCCTTAACTATAAGCAATTTTTCCATCTGTTTTCCTTTGATACTAGTTCTAATATGGTCAAAATTATTTTAATCAGTAACTTTATTTAATTTAAATAGCTGTAATTGGGAATTGTTCGGCTACCGGCTTTTCTCTAACCTAAATTTGGCTGTTGGTGGGACCTTTTCGGCTACTGAGCCGATAATCAGCCCCACCGAGTCTGAGTATTTGCATTAGCCCTTTTCTTTTAATTATTGATATGTAATTTTACACTTACAGTTTAACTCTACATTGTTAAACTTTAAACAAAATAAACAATAAACAATAAATAGTATATATATATTTTTTAATTGTTTATCACGTCGGGGTCAGCAAATGTTGAGCTACTGAGCTTCTTCAGCAGCGTATTTCCGAGACATTTAATTAAAACGCAACGGTTGATTTCAATGTAATATCATGTATGTTCAATTTATTTTTTCCGTTTACTTTGTAATGCGAGAGATGGAACAATAACAAACAGGTCACAGTGCCAACAAAAAAAGACGATTAAATTGAAAGTGACTTCTGCTCTGCTGATGAGCCTCCCTCAAAGCTCGTGTCGGACGACGAATTTAGGGAAAGGGCGATGTAGCGATTAAGAGCGTAGGGCGTAAGGCAGCAGCAGCAACGATGCATTGATAGTGATGTTTTGCAAAGAGAGTAAGCTATGCCTATCTTTGTGTTGCCATGAGCAGGCCCTTAGTCGAACAACCCCTTCGTCAAGTCAAGAAGGATATTTGTATTCCAATGGCCACCTGTAGGCTTACCATAAAAGAGCTACATATAAAAGCGACGAGCAGACAATGCATGGAAATCAGCATAACTCGAATAGCTCGGCGAACATGGCCGAACATTGACGAAAAACGCACATTAGAGCTTTGTAAGCTCGGTTGAAAAAGGTGCAGTGTAGTCATCCGTTCCCTCATGAGGCACTGGCTAAAAGGCTCCCACGCAAACAGGCTGGGAGCCCCATACAACGATTTTTGCCAAAGCTGCAGAGACGAGGAGGAGGAGGAAACGGTAGAACACCTGTTCTGCTCCTGTCCAGCTCATAGCAGAAGAAAACTGCAATAGGGCATGCCCTATGTCTGACATTTCCGAAATGTCCAAAATATGTCCTAGAGAGATCGCAAACTTCATAAGAGCATCAGGATGGGATAACTGCTGATATGTTTGGGTCTCATGTGATGGAAGAGGGGAACACCTCATGCTGTACCACAACGGGCCGAAACCGGCCCAAGTGTGACGGGCTCCTGTGGAGCTTGACAGCCGCCTTCACCTAACCTAACCTAACCTTAGCCATCAAGCACAACGCTTTCCTCAAAATAAGGTAGAAAAAATCGATTAGCCTGAGGAAAATGGTAGGGATACGGAGTGGATGCGTTATAGATATGAGAGAAGTGCAAATCAGTTTGCAATGCCAGCTATTCAGATTTGTGTAGATAATGAAGGGACGGAGAAAATGCATTGGACTAATGTTAAGAGTTGACAAAAGAAAATAATTTTTTAGGCTCATTGCGGAAGTTTCTACTTCAAGAAGGGAGGTAAAGTTTTTTGGTACTTTTAAAAGAGTGTGGATTTCCTATTCTTTAAGTAGGACAAATTCCTGGAGAACCAAGGAGGCTTAGACGATAATACTAGGAAGATACATACTAGGAAGCAATTGGTTAGCATCGTCGCAGGGCAGCCAAGAAAGAAGTGGTAAATTAAAATTCCTCTTGACTACAATCTGATCAGCAAAACCTAACGAAGACACAACAGAATGGAAAGCAGAAAGGTGTTTTGAGTTAACCTCAGCATCAAATCTGGGAGGAATGTATAAGCAGGTTAAATAGATATAAGCCATACCAACACGGACTTTCACTGCAATGAACTCGATCAACAATATCGATGGATATTGTTGATTGGGAATAACTCCGATGAGAAGTCAGTTGTGACTGCAATCAGAACTCCACCATCCGTTCGATAAATGATGAAACTGTGAGAAAAAATTGCATGAAAAACCGGAAAAACCGGTAGCATCGAAATCATAATAGGCACTATCCGTATGTAGTTGGCACAATTTGCCTAAAAGACTGCGTACATTCTGATAGTGAATGGAAAAATGGTTAATTTTTTTTTTAATTGACAGGGCCGGTAACATTGGGACTCTGATTGAACCATCATGCATAATTGTATGCTCAGGCCAAATCGACGGTTTAAGAGATCTAGCAAGGTAAGAATCAGGGACGAAAATTTTAAAGGAGGAAATATTACGCTTAGGTTTAAAAGAATATTTGGTCTCAATAATATCATCAAGGAGCAAAGCTAAGCTTCAGGATGTCAGGATGAAGTCGTGAAACAAAAATTGCTTTCCGAGGAACCACTCCACTAATTTGAAGACCCATACCCGAGGGTCGTGTTTTGTGTTCCGTCGTCTGTGCGCCCACTTCCGCTACTTTACATTAGTTCTCAATTCCAACACGGCATTTTTCTGGCATATATGTACATATGTACATATATTTAACTGCATATTCTGGCCCGCATTTATCCACATCCGCATACATATATACATACATATTAGCTGCATATTCTTGCTCTATATATAATGAAATTTCCGAAGTCGAAGTTTATATTTTAGAAAAGATGTTTTATTTTAATATAAACTTATATTTATTACAACGGTGATGTTTATGATTTTCCCTGACTTTTATGTTGAAAGTCTCAAACGGAACATATTCTTATATCTTAATCTATTTTCCAATAGGACTCACTTGAGAAGCTTTTGAGCTTTGGCCCCAAGCTTTGATCTTCGGCTGCAGCTTTCCTCTTCGGTTGCACTTCGGCTGATCGTGGCTTTTGTTCTCGGTGCGTTGGACTACGTGCGTTGGCCAACGTATGGATTGTTATCAATGAATTGTCGGCTTTGATAAAAGGGTTGACTGCCGCTGGTGATCTGTATCATCTTTCGTCTGGGCTGGTAACTTGATTATACGATTGGAGTGTGGGAGCCGAATTTGTTTACTTAGGTATCTATGATCAAAGTTATCTATGTTACTCCCACGGCATTTCTCATAAGCCTGTCCTCAGGCGTCTACCTTTGGGTATAGGAATGGAGTTTCTTCTACAACGACTGGTGAGTCTAATACTTGTAGCTTTTCTGCTTTCTCTTTGGGGTTTACATGTTTAATAACTATGTTTTTAGGTATTTTCCTAAATTTAATTGTTAAAAATACAACTATAATTATTAAGATTATAATAAATGCAATTATGACTATTTATTGTAGTAAATTATACAATTTTGTATGCTCTATATTTATTTCTTTTGACTGCTGCACATATGACAAAGGTTTTAATCTAGTTATTTTAATACTAATCTAGACATTCTGTGTAAAGTAAAGCATTGAATTGATTACTATTAATTCATTTAATTTAATTGAGCAATTGTAAATTTTGATGATATTATTTCCTTCTATAATGATTTCACTATTTAGAAAGTTTTGGTTTAATTTGGTGCTTGCAAGGTTCCATGTTACTAAAATGTTTGGTTCTATATAGTTTACTTGAATGTTCTTATATGTTTTCGTATAAGGGTTTCTGTTGTATGATGCCATTTATGCATTCGTCTTTTACTGTCTAGTGTCTTTATTGAATACATTATTTTCATAAACATAATGTATTTCAGATGGTATTTCTGTTAAGATATTACTGTGCTCATCTGGATAGGGAATTATTTTGTATATTGGGAAGTTAGTGCTTTCGCTTGGAATATTGGAAATTATTAATATTTCGTTAGAATCTACTTTTAGCCATTTTGAAGTTTTAATTTGTTGTATTTTCTCAGAATTTATGTTTTAAATTATCTTGTTTTAATAATTTGAATTGAATTGAATATACCAAGTCTAGATAGCTGCAAACCCAACTCTATATCCACAATGTATTCTGTAAAGTGTTGGAGGTTAAATATCAAAATTTCTAATTGTTGATTTTTATTTTTTTCTTCGTTTAAATTATTTATTGTTTATTGTTTCTATTACTAGGTTTAACTCATTAGTTTGGATACTATTTTTGGCTAGGCTTTCTATTTTGCTTTCTAGTTCTTTCTTGTCTTCTTGGTCTAATGTTCCAAATAAGTATTTGTAGGCTGTACCTACTATGTTTATTAGTCCTCTCTTACTGCGTGCTTGAGATGCCAAGATTTTTTGGCACCTATTTTATCAAAAATAATAATGCGAATTGTTCAAATGTAATAGCTGTTTATTTTAACAGGCGAGGACTAGCGAAAGCCGATTGCTTGCTCTTAGCACAACCAGATAAATGTACAATCGAGATCCAAAATGCAACCAATGCGCAGAGAGGTAAGCAGATCACTAAAAATTTGGCACCGTAGGCTAAGCAAAGCTAGAGCCGAAGCGGCGGCTGCAGAGCGCTCTTTACAGAGGGAGAGCGCAGCAGCGCTGCCGAACGTTGGTATTTACAGTGCCTATTCTATTCTATATTTTATATTCTAAATATATATGTATTCTAAGTTAGGACTGTTCTCGTCGAAGCTCGTCGAAGTCAAACACAGAGGGCCCAACTGAGCGGTACAGGTGATGCTTTGCTGTCTTCACGGCCGCTTCCCACAATCCGCCAAAGTGCGGAGAGCGTGGTGGGATGAAGCGCCAGTCGATCGAGTCCGCCAAGCAGGATTCATGGACCTCCTTCATATGCGAGTCGCTCATAACTAGTTTCTTGAGCTTCAAAAGCTCGTTCTTGGCGCCAACGAAGTTTGTCGCATTGTCGGACCAAATTTGAATTGGCCTTCCTCTCGTAGAAGTGAAACGCTTTAATGCGCCTAAAAACGAAGCGGTGGTCAGGTCCTTTACGAGCTCCATGTGTATAGCTTTAGAAGTAAAGCAAATGAATACACTGATGTAGCACTTGATGGGTGGCCTCGTGCGGATTTCTGATCTGTAGAAAAAGGGCCCACAGTAATCCACTCCAGTGACTTCAAAGGGTCGACATCCCTCCAATCGCTCCTTGGGCAGATGTCCCATGATGTGCTGAACCATGCGCGGCCTAGTCCTGAAGCATCTCACACACTTGCTGACTACTTTGGATACTGCCTTGATTCCGCCAATGGGCCAATATTCCAGTCGAATTTTGGCAAGTAGTGCGCGGGGTCCAGCATGAAGGTTCCTCTCGTGATAGTACCTTATCAGAGCACAAGTTATGGGATGTCCCTTTGGCAGAATAAGCGGGTGCTGAGCATCAAATCCCAGAGATGAGTTTCCAAGACGACCTCCAACTCTTAGTAATCTATACTGAACAATGAACGGAGAGAGTGAGCTGATTGAACTGGATTTCCTGACTTGACTATTGCCTCGAAGCTCATTTATATCCATCCACAAGTTAGCCAGCTGAATGTGTCGGATTAGAAAATGCGTTCCCTGCCGAATATCAGACACGGTGAGTCCAGAATGCCGAAGACTATGTGCAAACTTATGCATGTAGGCGAAAGTGCGCTGCATGCCGAAAAATGAATTTGTAAATTTGCTTTCTGACGTGAGATCGGCCTGTGGAGATGCGATCAGCAATACACGCTTGCGAAGCTCTGCCGTGGCTGTTTCAGGAACAGGAGGTACAGCCCACTCTTCCTTGGAGCCTACCAAAAATGATGGACCGTGAAACCACAGCTCTGACTGGATAAGTTGGTGGGGAAGCGAGCCTCTAGAGAGAACGTCAGCAGAATTTAATGATGTGGGGACATAGCGCCATTCCATGCCTGCCGTCAGCTCCTGAATTGCTGCCACTCGATTTGCCACGAAGACTTGAAATTTGGCTGGCTCCAAGATAATGCTGTCGATGAATCTGACCAGCAATAAAACCGACCTGTAAAACTTCCAATATCCTTCAAATTATTCATTAATTTCGCAAGCAAATGGGCTCCACATAATTCCAGTTTGGGAATCGATAAGGTTTTTAGTGGCGCCACTCGAGACTTTGAGCACAAAATATTGCTCGACTACTGCCCTTCCCTAGACACCACATATATGCAAGCGCCATATGCTTCCATGCTGGCGTCACAAAATCCGTGAAGTTCGATTAAGGTAGCAGAAGAATGAGCAACGCGAGGAAATGATATCCGCGGGATAGTTGACAAACTGTTTCTCAAGTCCATCCAAGATGAATGCAACGCTAAGGGTAGTCTTTCATCCCAATCCAAATTTTCTCTCCAAAGGTGCTGAAGGAAAATTTTGCACCTGACAATAACGGGATTTATCAATCCAAGAGGGTCGTAGAAACGAGCAGTCGTAGACAAAACCGAACGCTTGGAGGGCTTCGAATTTGTGTCCAGTGCGGACAAGGCAAAAAGCAGCTGATCTGATGCAGGGTCCCATGCTAAGCCAAGAGTTTTCGTTATGTCACTTCCATCATGAAACCTTAAGAATTTCTCTCTGTCATCTTCAGGCGTTCCTTCAAGTACTTCCAGATGGCTAGAGCACCATTTCCTAAGCTTAAAATTACCACAAGACAGAATGGCTGAGGTTTGATGTATCTTTTCCACGACCTCAGCGACAGAGCTGCCGCCCGAGATGAGATCATCTACGAAAAAATCCTGTTGCAGAACAGCTGAGCCAAGAGGATAGGACTCACCGTCGTCAATGGCCAGCTGGTGCATTGCACGAACTGCTTAAAACGATGCAGCTCTAGTGCCATATGTGACGGTGTCTAATGTGTAGACCTGAACTTCGGACTGGACAGAATCTCGCCATAGAATGCGCTGAAAGTAATTGTCAGGTGAACATTCGTACGCAGCGGTACATTTTACAAATGTCCCCAGTGAGAGCGACTGGATAAGTGCGAAACCGAATTAGTATGGTGAACAATGCAGGCTGAATAACAGGGCCTGCCATCTCGCATCATTTAGGGAACATCCAGTTGATGTAGCTGCTGAAACATCGAAAACGACACGAAGCTTTGTCGTCGTACTATCCTCCTTTAAAACACAGTAATGAGGCAAGAAATATCTGCAGATACTACGAGAATCAGGGTTGACTGGAGACATATGCTTCAACTCAATATACTCCCTCATAAAGGCAGAGTATCGCTCCTTGAGTGTAGTATCACGATCAAACTTTCGCTCCAAATTGATGAATCGATGATGCGCCTGAGTGTAAGATTCCCCTAAGCGATCGCCATTATCCTTTAACGGGAGGCGAACTGATTACTCCCCTGATGGCAAACGTGAGAAATCGTATTCAAAACGGCGTCCGCACAAGTCTCTACCTCCCAAAACATACGAAGAGTTTTATCCAACCTTGAATCCATGTTAGCTTCTGACTCTGGAGAATTGTGACTTGCTAAGAGCGCCGAGCGTGCTACCCTTTGTCCACCACCAGATACGATCCCCCTTAGCCGGGTCTTCTGCAGAAGAGGCAGACCATCGTTGGGTTTGATTTGCCCTACGCAGAGGAGATCATAGAAAATTCTAGCACCAATGAGGAGATCCACTCGCTGAGGGTTGAAAAATGCAGGATCAGCAAGCTGAATATTTGATGGAATATTCCAGTCGGCTAAATTGACTGCCAGACCTGGTTGACAATCGGTGAAGGTAGGAGCTATAAGAGCAGTAAGCGTAGTTGCATAGTAAGCTGTGCGAGAATGCATACAAATGTTCACTGTGGATCCCTCAGTAGCCACGCTGGTATGGCCGAGCCCAGAGACAAGTGCAGACGATTGAGTTCTCCTAAGCTGAAGCTGATGGGCGAACCTGGATGTGATGAGATGAAGCTGAGATCCTGAATCTAGTATGGCACGACAAGGAACTAAAGCGCCAGAACGATTCTTTACGAGAACCACAGCGGTAGCCAGAAGCACAACATCGGATTGAAGACCTTGGGCAGCAAGAGAGGTAGAAGCAGGGGAAGGTGAGCTGCTTACAGAATCCTGAGTGGCAGAAATATCGTCTGTTTGGGCGTTAGATCTGGAGCGGAAAGATCTGGGGAGCATTGAGTTGTGGATTGCAGATTCTCGAAAAGCAAAACAAACCATATTGCCTCCCACCGCATGACCAGCCTTCAGGCAATTAAAACATAGGGAAACCTTCTTCACTTCTTTGTGGCGCAGCAACGGAGACAAATTCCCGAACATATTGCAGGAATATATATGTATACAATGCCCCGCTGACTGCCAAAAACCGCATCCAGACGAGTCGGTGGAAGGATTGGAGGCAACAAACGTTTTTTTTAAATGCGAATTTTGGTTTTTTCCCACCTGAGCGCTTCTAGCGGGTGCCGCTCTAGCGTATTCCAAATTCTCCATTTTCTGACATCGCTTCTCCAAGTATCCATAGAACTCCTTTGCTGTAGGTATAGCATCCGACGACAGTTTTTCTTCCCACTTCATTTGCGTCTTAGCGTCCAAGTTCTGCAGCAGCATGTTAATTATCATGCAGTGGGATATCTCCAAATCCGTTCCTAATGTTTGCAAAGCACGAATATGCAAATTGACTGCATCTTAAAACTCCCGAAGCCTTTTAGGAGACGGCGAATCCACTCTCTTGAGCCCAAGAATCTTCTTGATGTGTGCCTGAAAACCAAGTCGTTTGTTTCTAAAACGTTTATTAAGTATATCCAGCGCCACATGATAATTGGAGAGTTCCAAAGATCGAACCGAATCCAAAGCCACATCAGCGAGGCTAGAGCGAAAGTGCTGGAACTTCTCGATGTCGCTGAGATCCGCATCCGCGTCGATGATTGAACTGAACATAGCCATAAAGTTTGAATATTCGACGTATCCACCGGAAAACTTGGGTATTTTTAGCTCAGGAAGTCGCTGATTGTGTGCCATGATGATGACACTGTGTCCAGAATAGTTTGGTCGGTAGTCGAATTGGCAGCAGCGCGCGAGATGCCTAATTCGAGAGCAGCTAGTAGCTCAGCCTTCAACGATATGAATAGTGTATCAAAACTGTTGCGCATCTCACTCCCAATCTCGTCTTGATTGAGCGCTTCCAGTTCATTGTGCGCCTTATTAAACTCCTGTCGAATTTCTGCCAGCATTTCGATTCGAACGTCGATTTCCGTGGCGTTCTAATGATCGATCTCATCGCCAGCGAATGATTCGACGAGCCCGCTCATTCGATCATATAAAGACTGAACTTTACGTTTATAAAGACTCAGCCTGTTATTAGCCGTCACAATATTTCCGCCCGCGCCTGTGTTTGGATCGCTTTCCATGTTTAACGGTGTGAAATGCAACGAACCAGCGGAGAATAGATAACCTTTTAAGCGACTGCGAACAGAATCGAGAAATCTCTTTCTTGAAGACACTAAAAGTCGAAACCGTAGCTGCAGTTGTGCAGAGAATGAAAGATTCGACGATTATGCGACGGTGAACAGTAGCTGGAGCGAGAATGAGAGACACGAAAAGTGACCGGGTCTGCGGCTGCTCATATATTGAGAGATTCGAACGGTTAAACTAACGGAATCTCAAACGGCCGCACTCGCACTGAATTTGCACATAAACCGTTTTTTAAACGTAGCACAAATTTATTTGTTTGTGATTCAAACTGCACAGAACCGAATATATTGTTTAATTTATATGTTTTATACGAAACGCGATTAGCCAATGTCTTTAATCACCTCGGGGTCACCAATGTTTGAGATGCCAAGCTTTTTTGGCACCTATTTTATCCAAAATAATAATGCTAATTGTTCAAAAGTAATAGCTGTTTATTTATACAGGCGGCTGCCAGCGGAAGCCGATTGCTTGCTCTTAGCACAACCAGATAAATGTACAATCGAGATCCAAAATGCAACCAATGCGCAGAGAGGTTAGCAGATTACTAAAAATTTGGCACCGTCGGCTAAGCAAAGCTAGAGCCGAAACGGCGGCTGCAGAGCGCCCTTTACAGAGGGAGAGCGCAGCAGCGCTGCCGAACGTTTGTGTTTACATCGCCTTATATTCTTAATATGTATGTATTTTAAATTAGGCCTTTTGTTAAGTGGCTGTCCCGAACAGCCATGTTTTGTGGAAAACGCTGTTTTCGTGATTGAATTGGGTTCCATTGGGATGTGATGGAAACCTTTAGCTAAGTCAATCGTTGTGAAATACTGACGTTTTCCTAGTTCGTCTAGTATCTCATCCATCTTAGGAGTTGGGAATCATTGAAATCGGTGAACAGTAAGTCAATTTCAATTTCCGAATTATTCCTTGCCTGATCATGTCTCTTATTTGTTTATTAACTTCCTGGTCATGTATCTGCGCAGACTTATCTGGCCTCCGATATACCGGATCTTCATGCTGGGTTTGTATGGTATGCCTGACGGTACTTGTGAAAATCAGATTGTCACCTTCTCTATACTGCAAGTCGTTATACTCATACAATTCCTTCTTCAGCTGTTTAAGTGCTCTAACCTTAATTCGTTACTTTCCCTTAGTTCATTATCTAGTGCGGAAGTGAAGTATTAATCCATCTATAAGGATGGGAAGGGATATTCAGAGGTGATCATATCCTTCTTTGACGATATATCGTCGCATGCAGGTTTTGTTTTACCTGCTTCAATACTTTCTCAGCGTGAAATGATTGGGAATATTCTTCTTCCTAACCTAACAGTAATATCTTTGTTACTAATTACTGGCTGACTGGCTATTAGATATTCTCGGCCTAGCAATATGTCGTAATTGCTTGAAAAGTTGTATATGTACATTTTTTGCTCGGACGGACAGACTTTATTAGGTGGTCTTATTATACTTTTTGTTAGATTAACAAGCCCATTGATCGTGTGGACCTTTACGGTTTGTTTAATTATTTTGGCATTCGTGAAATTTTCTTTCATGATGTTGATGGAAGATCCCGTATCCACGATAACTCTGAATACTTTGTTATTTATATTAATTTTTATATAGGATCCCCCTCGGTTTCTTCCGAGGCTATCTGACGAAAATTTCTGTCCATTTTCATCTGATCGCTCTGGCTTTACCTAACTCTTTTAGTAGGTTGGTTGGGCATACTGCCACTAGCTCAGTTATTCTGGCTATGGTAATTCATTTGATTTTAAGATTGCCCTTGTTGCAATGGTTTTTGGAATTCCTAGCGAAGACCTTGGTTACTATTAATATTTCGAGATGAATCGTTTGATCATGAAAATTCTGAGATGGTTGCTGGCTATTATTACTTGTATAATTTGCATAATAGTTTCCAGTATTCCTACTATTTGATTGCTGTAGTCTTTGCCTATCTTTACCCACATTCTTCTCTTCTGAATTACTTTCATACAATCCCTCTTCTTGAGCTGCCTTTTTTAGGTTTAGTATTATTGATATATCTTTTCTCGATAGGGTCATAAACAGTCTATCTGGTAGTTTCTGGGATATTACATCTTTCACTGTGTTCTTTAATGCATTGCTATAAATTAATCTATTGGATCGATCTTCGTCCAGTATTAACTTATTGCTTATAATTAAAGATTTAGTATCTATTTCCTCTACGAACTTACGTAGGCTTCCTTTGTAGTTGGTGTAGTAGACGCCTCAGCAGCTCCTCGTACGGTGTGTGGTTTTTGAACTCGTTGATCAGTGCCGTCTTCAGCTCGAACTTGGTATTTGGGGTTACCATCTGTGATGTCCTTTGCGCACCTCCTGCCAGTTGAACTTCGATCGCCCCGAATGATATCCGTTGCTGTGGAGCTTCTACGGTTGGGTATAGATCTTGGATATATTCAACTGATCCATCATATGCAGGCATTTGTCGTATCGACAACAGCGCTTGGTTCAAATTAATTTCGGTCAAGCTTGGTGGTGGTAACGCCATTTTGCAGTTCCTTAGTTGTTATCACTTAGATTCTTGATATTTTTCGTGAATTCACTTTGTCTTTTTGAGTTGTCGATTTAGGTAATTTGTAATACATTTGTATTACATGTGCTGCGATGCACATAGATTCTTATGCGTATTCTATCTTGCAAACACTATACCGGGATTACTGTGATTCCAGATTATCTAGTGGTATAGATTATCCTTAGCGAATCACTGTATCACTTGAGAAGCTTTTGAGCTTTGGTCCCAAGTATTGATCTTCGGCTGCAGCTTTCTTCTTCGGTTGCACTTCGGCTGATCGTGGCTTTTGTTGCGTATATCTCCAACGTATGGATTGTCGGCTTTGATGAAAGGGTTGACTGCCGCTGGTAATCTGTATCATCTTTCATCTGGGCTGGTCACTTGTTTATACGATTGGAGTGTGGGAGCCGAATTCGTTTACCTAGATATCTATGATTCAATTTGTTTGTGGGAATCGGATTGTTTATTCTAGTAGCTTGGAATCTAGGTGATTTCCTGTTGACAGCTTATGATTCATTTGCTTATCCTAATCGGGTATATGTGTCTAAAGGTTAGTTCTGGACATCCGTATAACGTGTTATTGATATGTCCAGTGCTTAACGTGTACATAATGCGTGTGTGGATGTAGGGCATTATGGATATGTTACTATATGTATAATCCGCAATTACACGCCCCTACATCCATATACACATATATATCTGCATATTCTTGCACGCATTTGTCTTTTTTCCATATCCGCATACATACACTTATGTAATATCTGCATATTCTTGCGTGTGTATATATCCACATCTCCCACAAAATTGGCAAAATTGGTAGCAATCATCGACAGGCTGACCGTTTTGGAAGACCGATTTACTACTTCTGGTACCAGCACACCATCCCCCGCTATCGCTCAGGTTCGCAGAGACCACCTACAGAGCATGTGGGCAAACGTAGATGCTGAGTTCGAAGCTTGTTCCATAGCGTCGGTTGACAAGGATCCTGGCACCCAACGAGAGATCCAAGCCATGTATGACAGGTGCTATGACAACTATGAACGGTGCCTTAGCTGATCCAATCTGCCAGCCCAGTAGTCGGTCCTCCTGCACAGCCGGACTCCACTGGCGGCTGTCGACTGCCACCCTGTGATAGGGTGATTACGGGGGATTACGTCCGCTGGCCCACTTTTCGGGACCTTTTCACCGCAATTTATATTCAGAATCCTAGATGGTCAACCGTTGGACCAAAACTTCATATGCCGTTTGGCACCATTCCAAATGCCATTTTACCGTTAAAAACTGTTACAAACACAGATTTTTCGTAGTTTTGTAGGAAAAAAAATGGGTTACATGGCTAACGGAATTTATCGGCGAAATTGGGCATATGAAGTTTTGATCAAACGGTTGACCATATATGATTCTGAATATAAATTACGGTGAAAAGGTCCCGAAAAGTGGGCCAGAAGACGTAATCCTTAAAATCCGTAAAATTCTTAAACAAAAAACTAAACCTGAAAAAAAAAACATTTTTTAAAAATTTTAAAACATCCAAATCTATCCGAAAATGTATCAATTTTGGTGACAGCGGAAAAGTCGTGTCGACTGGTGTTATTACCCGTGGAAACGCTGTACCATGACCACGAAGACCAGTGGCGATCCAAAAATCCCCGCTGACCAACAGCCTTCGAGGCAGCATGGAATTCCCGGTATGAGAAGTACCGGCTCCTGGTCACCAAACAGATCAATATTCTCCTCTCGCTGTCCCCAGTTGTTTCCGAGTCGAGTCGTCCCCTGAAGGAGCTAACCACACTGGCGCATTCCAAGATCTCCACCGAAAACTGGGACAGTTTATTGGTAAAGTTTTTCGCCTCCAAATTGACCAAGCTGTCCCGTGCCTCGTGGGAAGTCTCCGTCACCACAAAGAAGGAGATGCCCCCATGGAAGGAGATGGACTCCTTCCTGAGTCAGAGGTATCTGACTTTAGAGGCCGTCGAGGGCAACCTGACGGGTCGAAAGCGACCCGATCCCGCCATCCTCTAGAATTAATCCGTTCCGGTCCCAAGGGAGTCCTGTTCCTAGGAGGGTTCACTCGTTCGAAACAACAGTGAACCCGAAGAGGAGGACGTGTGATCTCTGTGCAAAAGGGAATCATCCAATCCGTATGTGTCCTCACTTCCTCCATATGACCGTTGATGCTCGTTCCAACTATATTCGCCAAAAACAGCTCTGTCTAAACTGCTTCGCAGGAGGACATAGAATTCGTGAATGCCAAAGCGCGCACAACTGCATCACTTGTGGAGAATGACATCACACGTTACTGCACCAGGGCAATTCAGTGCCCAGCAAACAAGGTTTTGGGAGGTGGAGAATATACCTATGAAAACGGCAAGCGAATCCGATTCCTACTGCGAGAGCAATTTCCTACGATCCACTACGAGAACAGCCTGCGGGAAGTACGTAGTCACTCTACCGTTCCGCGACCCAGACCATCCCGGGTCAAGTCTGGGGTATTCAAGATCGATTACGCAGGCTCAGTTTCTGAGAAACGAGACCCGTGTGGTGAGAGACTTTCGGTTAAGAGAGCAGTATGACGTCGTGATCCGGGACTACTTAGAACTCGATCACATGACCGAGTTTCCTCCGGATCATGATTCCCTCGATTACTACCTCCCGCACCACGCCGTACTCAAGCCTGCGAGCACGACCACGAAAGTCCGCGTTGTATTCAATGCGTCCAGCCCCTCGACCAACGGTGTGAGCCCCAATGATCTGCTGCATGCTGGTTCGGTCCTACAATCGGACTTAACCCTGCAGATCCTGAAGAGGCGTTATTTACGGTTCGTGTTCAATGCCGGCAAATTTGGATTGATCCGAAACACACTCCTTTCCAGCGGATTCTATTCCGAGACAAGGATGGAGAAATCCACGACTATGAGCTGAAGACAGTCACCTTTGGGGTCAACTGTGCTCACTTCTTCGCCATCCGGGTCGTGCAGCAACTTGCAGACCACTTCCAGTCCCGTATTAGCGCTTGATTCATCCTAGACAGCTATTCCGTACTCAACCAGATCCGAATTCCAAGATGGGTTGGCTCCCAACCATCGGTAATGATCGTGCATCATGGATTCTGCGATGCATCCGAACAGGCGTATGGTGCCGTAATCTTCGAGCGCGTCGAGGTGGGACATCGGGTCGAGTTGCACCTCCTCACCGCAAAAACGCGAGTCGCCCCTGTGAAGACCGTATCGCTCCCCCGGTTAGAGCAGTGCGGTGCCGTGCTCCTGTCCGAAATGGAGACGGCTATCCTGCCGAATATGCCTCCGGCACGCACAACTTGTCGCTATTGGACCGATTCCACCGTAGTCCTCGCCTGGCTGAGGAAGCCCGCGTGCCACTGGGCTATCTTCGTAGCAAACCGGGTGACAAAGATAGCGCAAGCTACCGAGATCAAGGACATAGCCAGTAGAGGCGTACCTTTAGAAGATCTGGTTGCTAACCAACTCTGATGGCATGGACCAGCGTGGCTGCGACAGCCCCGATCTCAATAGCCAGCACAATCTGATGAATGTCCAGTTATGCCTCCCGAGTAACTTGCGGTAAGGGTCCCTTTTGCGACGAGCCCATCCGAGGAGTTCCTTGAACGGTTCTGTCATCTTGAACGGGCTATGCGAGTCCGCGCATATGTCCTTCGCTTCGTAAAACGCTGCCAGAAGTTAGATAACGCACGAGAAGACCATTTTACCAGCGGAGACTTTACCGAAGCGGAGCGATCTCTTATCCTAGAGACTCAACGCCGAGAATACCCCAGGGAGTATCACTGTCTCAGTGACAAGCGTCCTTTGCAACGGTCAAGTTCTATCCTAAACTTAAACCAGTTCCTAGACCGACACAGGCTTGAAAGAGCGTTTGGCAGTGTCGCAGGTTCCGAATCTTTGCAATATCATGAGCGGCATCCGATTATCCTTCCGTACAGTTGTCGACTGTCTCGCCTTCTCGCTCATTTTACACACCGGATAACGCTCCACGGTGGCAACCGGTTAATGGTGCGTCTTATTCGATCCAAGTAATGGATCCCAAGGCTCCAAAATTAGACGAAAGGGGTCGTGAGCTCATGCAAGGTTTGCACCATTTACAAAAAAAAGGTTGCAAACTCAAATGATGGGAGACCTTCCAACGGAGAGGACTTCTTTTTCCCGACCGTTCACGCATACAGGGATAGACTACGCGGGCCCGTTCCAAATACGAAATTTTACAGGAAGAGCGTGTCTCATCACCAAGGGGTATGTGTGCGTGTTCGTGTGCTTTTCCACTAAAGCAATCCATTTGGAGGCCACGTCCGACCTCACAACCCATAAGTTTCTCGCGGCCTTCGCTCGGTTTGTCACAAGACGCGGGTGTCCACAGCGCATCCATTCCGAAAATGGGAAAACTTTCATGGGTGCGGCGACCACCCTTTCCCGTGACTTCCTAAATGCATTCAAGGACTCGGTGACGGATGCGTATAGCCATCAACGGGTTTCATGGCGTTTCATCCCTCCAAGGGCTCCACATATAGGAGGTCAGCGGGAGACCGGGGTGAAGATTTTCAAAACGCTCTTCTATAAAGCCACGTCCATTCGGAAGAGTCCATTTGAGTCCATTTGAAGAGCTGTCCACACTTCTCGCGAAGATAGAAGCATGCCTCAATTCCAGGCCGCTCTTGCTTATGTCCGAAGATCCGACCGAACTGTTAGCCTTCACTACCGGACATTTTCTTATTGGAGGACCCTTGATGGCAGCCGAACCCGAAATGAAGGGAAACATAAAATCGATAATTAATCGATGGCAGCATTTGAAGGCTTTCAACCAGCAGTTTTGCCAGAGGTGGAGAGAGGAATACCTCAAAGAACTCCACAAACGCACCAAGTGGCAGACGCCTACGCCAAACCTTCAGATTGGCGATATGGTCGTCGTTAAAGAGGACAACGTGCCGTCTAATGAATGGCGGCTCGAGAGAATCCAGTCCGTATATCCCGCGCCGCCTATAAGGTCCGTGTGGTGAACATTCTTACTGCTCGCGGAGTCCTTAAAAGCTGGTAAGTTCGTTCTTCTTCCAATAGATCCCCGTAGTTCCGTCCAACAATAACATGACTGTTGAGCTACTGAGCTTCTTCAGCAGCGTATTTTTACGAAAAATGTATTAAAACGAAATTGGTTTGATTTTCATGTGTATATTAGGTTAGTGTATTCTCGATTTAATGTTAATAGACAATGCGAGTGATGCAACAAATGAACAGGTCACAGTGCCAACGAAAAAGAGTTAATTATTCGACGATACGAGCAAGCGCTTACGAAGACGATCAAATTTTGAGTGCGCTCTGCTTTGCTGATGAGCCTCCCTCACAGCGCTTGTCGGACGACGAACTTAGGGAAAAGGCGATGTAGCGATTGAGAGCGTAGGGAAGCACTAGCAACGATGCATTGAGAGTGTTATATAGTAAAGAGAGTAACTATGCTTCTCTTTGTGCTGCCATGGGCAGGCGCTTAGCCGAACATACTCCCCCCGTTAAAGAGCACGGGCCTTCAACATCCTTCTTGGCAGCACTTCCTTTCTTGCTCCAGGGAACGTCTTCAGCGCAGATAATTCGGACACTATGTCTGTCCCAATGAAAGGTTCCATCACTCGAACGAGGGGCCACGTCAGATGGGTTACCTGGGAATAGAGAAGAAGAAACGCGGGACTGGGACATCTCTCCAGTAACTATCCATCCTAGCTTAGTTTCCTGAAGATGTGGTAGACCGGCTCCCAACTTGATTTGGCCAATGCAGAGAAGCTCAAAGGACAGAGCAGCTCCAATAAGAATATCAACTGGTTGGGACTGGTAGTACATCTCATCAGCCAAATGTATGTTGGAGGGCATGTTCCAGCGGGTTGTGTCAACAGTACGGTTGGGTTGATTGCTCGTAATGGTGTGAGCAACCAATGCCGAAATGGTCGTGGCATAGTTCGACGCATGTGATTTCAGTTGGATATCCACGCAGCATCCTTCGGACATGGCACACGAATCGCCCAGACCAGATACTGAAACTTCCGATTCTTTCGTCTTCAGCCGCAACTGTTGAGCTAGACTTGAAGTAATGAAATGCACCTGCGATCCAGAATCAAGCAGGGCACGGCAAGGAATCAATGTACCAGAGCTATTCCTAACACTGATTACGGCCGTGGCCAGCAACACGGAGTCCCGTCTGTGACTCTGGGCGAAAAGCGACGTAGCTGATGACGTTGCAGTAGATTTACTGCGAGATGGTATCGCATGCAATCGTGGAGCCGATGTTGAGTTCGAGAGTTGAGGCAGAATGGAATCGGGAGCGTTGGACGGAGACTCAAAATGAAGCAGTGTGTGATGTCTGGAATCACATATTCGACAGGATCGAGAACGACATGCACGTTGACAATGGCCTGCTCGGAGGCAATTGATACACAGGGACAGCTTCTTAGCTTCCTGATAGCGAAGGCGAGGGGAAAGATTGCAGAACTGCAAACACCCATGTATGGAATGTTCTGGATCTCCGCAGAATGCACAAAGATTCGGCTTGGAGCTAGTTGCGATTAGGCATTGTTTCCGATGACTATGCGTGTACATATTCTTGCTCTTCTTGCATGCTCTTGGGTCTCCAATCTCTGGCATCTCTCCTCCAAGAATGTAGTAAATTGCTCGGCTGTGGAAAGGCTATCCAAAGATGACGTTTCTTCCCACTTGGCTCGTGTGGCTGCAGCAGGCTTTGTATCACAATGCAGTCAGCGACCTGCTCCTTTGTCCCTAGATTCTTTAAAGTCCGCAGATTAGCAATTGCGGTATCTGCCAAGACCCGGAGTTGAGACACAGATGATTCCTCAAATCGCTGCACACTAAGAATGTCGGCGACATGCTTCTGAAATATTAAACGCCTGTTATTAAATCGTTTGTTGAGCAAATCTAGCGCGATAGGATAGCTGGCCTGGTTAAATTCAAGCGACGAGATCGTGTCTAAAGCTGGTCCTTTCATGCAGGATCGTAGGTGCTGTAATGCCTCCACATTCGTTAGGTCAGGATCCTTGTCAATTATGGAAGAAAATATGCTCCAAAACGCAGAGTACTGTGAGTAGCCCCCACTGAATTCCGGCAGCTTTAACTCCGGTAGGCGGGGCCGATGCTGCACTACAATCGTAGGTGGGGCCTCTGCAATATGGTCCGTCGGCATTGTTGAGCAAGGGAGCATTGTGGGCTGCCGATTGTTCAATTCATGCCTAATGCTAGTCTCCAGCATTACCACTCACTCGTCAAACTCGTCCCTCAAGGGACTACCTATCTCATCAAGATCAATCCTCTCCAGGGCATTATGATGCTCATTGAAAGAAGCGACCAGATGCTATAAAGAATTTAAAAGCGCGTTCAACTCCTCTTCTCTGAGCCCACCAATCTTCTCCTTGCCGACGGCATTTCCAATTCTCTGCGCTGCACTTAGCATGGCTTGCACCTTGCGCTTGTAATACGCAATGTCCACATTGAGAGACAAGGGGGAATCGATAGCGATAGGGGAGGGGGTTCCATCAGACGACATTGCGTGCGTTTGATAAAGCAAACGCCGAGGTTAATAGCCTGTGAATAGCTTCGAACAGTTTGAAATGCACTTCACAATCGATCACAGCGCTCGAACACACGGGCACAGACCAGCAGAGAGAGTTCGAAATTTGCCAACAACAACAATGCCATACACACTGAGAGCACCGAAACCGTAACGAAAACAACACCAAGCAGAAGGTAAAGCAGATGACGCGAGAACCGTTACTGTTGCTTGTGCACAACTGAGGAACCGAACAACCGTGGTTTTATGCGACTAAGGCAACGACAAAATTGGCTTTTTATTTATAAGTTTATGTTTGTTTATAATGATGTAATTGTTTATCACGTCGGCTGATGAGCTGCCCTCACAGCTCTTGTCGGACGACGAACTTAGGGAAAAGGCGATGTAGCGATTGAGAGCGTAGGGAAGCACTAGCAACGATGCATTGAGAGTGTTATATAGTAAAGAGAGTAACTATGCGAACAATGATGTTTTTTTTTTGTTTATCCGTTACCGAAGCAATGCTAATACTCTTCGGCTTTATCCTCTCCCAGTTTTCATCCATCCAGACATGGTCGCACGTTCCCGCGCCGACCGCATCATGGAGAGCCGGCGCTTGCAGTCTAAGCTCCTACCGGTACCGAGTCTGCCCAGGCGTACATCCTCTACGAAGAAGAAGAAGAAGCCCGGAGAAGGGACTTCAAGCAGTACCTATAAATAAGTATTGCGCGAACTGCCTATCTCATCAGCATTCCGGAAAGGATTGTCGCAGTGGCAAGCTGTGCAGGATGTGTGAGATAAACTACCATACGCTTCTTCACATCCTCCCGTCTCGCCATTCAGCCCGCTCGGCCTCGGCGTCTTCATCGCCACCTGCAGCATCCCGAGCTGAACGCCGGCTTTGGCACCTAACCAGCCTCCCTGTAAAAAGGACTCTAGCTCCGTCGCCTTCAGGTTCAGCATCCCGAGCTGAACGCCGCCCTCGACGCCCGCCAGTCGGCCGGTTAGAGGAGCTCCAGCACTATCCCCTTCGGCTTCAGCATCCCGAGCTGAACGCCGCCCTCGACGACCCGCCGGTCGGCCGATTAGAGGAGCTCCAGCGCCATCACCTTCGGTTTCAGCATCCCGAGCTGAGCGCCGCCCTCGACTTCCCGTAAGCCTACCCATGGCAGGGGCCCGGCGCCATCCGTAGACGCTTTTACAGCATCGGAGCTTCAACCTCCTCCCAACGGCGCTGGTGGTCCTGGATACGAGTTCCAAAACCTTCGAGACGGCGGCGCTCATCGACCCGTGCACCCCGGTGAGCTGCGTCGACGAATCGTTGGCCAACTCCTTCAAATTGACGACTACCCAAGTCGGTGACGAGAAGGTGTGCAACGCTGTCATCCGGGCCAAGACGGGTGAGTTCCGATTGGAACTGGTGCTCAAGGTCGAGCCGTGTTTGCGCATCCGCACACCGATCCGAGAACTGACCGCTTCCGTGCGGTCCCGATTTGGCGACCTCCAGCTCGCCGACGAACAGTTTGACAGGCCGGCCACCATCTCGCTCATCTTGGGAGCAGACGTATACCCGAAGGTGATCCAACCCGAGCTACTGGCACGGGAAAACGGCCTCCCGGTGGCCCAGAGCACCGTGTTTGGATGGGTAGTTTCTGGGTCGTGCACGCAGCCATAACCCGACCAGATGCTTTGCAATTCTGCACGGGAAGGGAGGATGTTCAAGGCAGCCACAAAACTGCTGCAGCGCACTGTGGAGAGCGCGACGCGCCCGACTCGCTCTCGCGCACACTACCTCAATGATCCGCCACCTACAAACAGATTGCTTTCCGATTTTTTCTTGTTTCATTGTTAATTGTTTTTTGTTTGATTTCTTTTTATTGTTTCAGATAGATGTAAGTTAGTTTAGACAGTTAGGGTTTACCGTTGGCGAATAAATAAATAAATAACTGAAGTTGTCCAACATTCCACTGCGCGTCTTGTCATAGTCCAACTCCTTGAGCTCACTATGCAGGGTTTTAACAGTGCATTGAAGCTTCCCGATCACTTCAAACTTTACAACGTGCATATAGAAATCACCTAGCGATAGCTCACTCTCCCAAGCAGCATTCAACCGTTTTAAGCGTTCAAATATATGAGTAAGTTTCAATTTCAGGAAAGTTACCCTGTATTTAGCAGCGGTCACTGCAATGTCATTTCCAGCATTCACTTCCATGGCAACGACAATGTTAGAGTTTGAACAAGAAGCGTTTTTCTTGTATATATTTATTTTTTTAGTTATGAGGGTGTACTAAATCCGAAGCTAGCTAATTAAAACCGAATTGGAAATAATAAGAATAAAGACAAAACGATAAGATTCTGTTGAGTATCAGTTGACGACTATTTTATTGGGCTCTTAGTGCATGAGCACCAGCGAGAATAGTGAGAGCGTACAATGATGGTGGTACGCTTCGACTTTGAAAGGTGTTTAGCTACTTCTTACTCATTTGGCTGGACGAAGTTTGACCGAACAGTTAGCAAAACGTTTCTAGCGGGAAGACGAACGCATGGAGTAGTGAGTGTGATTGCACTGATATTAATTATTACACAAATCACGTCGGGGTCACCAATGTTAGGCTAATGAGCTTTTTTACTAGCTGTTGCGATTTAGTTTAAAAAAAAGTTCGAGATGTTAAATTAATAGTAGGTACAGTTTATTGGGATACATGTATGTAGACCGACGAAGGCGTGTGTACGTATGTATGTATGTATGTATGTATGTTTCATCAAGGTTTATAAGAAAAACCGATGAAAGACCGATGCAACGAATAAACTGCTAAACCGTCCATGAGCGTTAGGTAAAGATGTAGCGCGAGAGATAAGCTTTGTTGTAGAAACAAATAAGGCTGGATAGATAGGCGAGAGAGCGGCGTGCCGTGCATAAGTAAATATTTACATATTACAATGATTTGGTACATGAGCAGTGAAAATATGCCCACAACGTCGGTGGCTTACGTTAGGCTGCACCACTGTCTATTATTTAATGTTTTGGAAACTAAGTATCGGGCTGGGAAACCCAACAGCCCTCAACAACAAAAAGTATGCACTAGAACTATTCGTAAATATATCCGGAGCATTTTATAACGTGGCTAAAAAAGCTATAATGGACTGCCTAGGAGCACCCAATACTCACCCAGCAATCAAACTCTGGATAAAAAACCTTCTAAGTTGTAGACATGTGCAATCAGAGTGGAGCACTGCCCAACATGGCGTCCTATCGCCCCTCCTGTGGAATCTGGTGGTTGACAACCTCATCAAGAAATTAGAGAGAGTGTCCCCAAAAGTAACAGCTTATCTTGATGACATCAGCATACTTATTACGGTTTTATGTCCTTCGACCCTCAGCTCGATAACGGAACGAACACTGAAGGAGATATGTGAGTTTGCAGGTGGAGAAAAATCAGTATCAACGCGGATAGAGCGGACCTCATCCTCCTTACCAAGAGGTACAAGGTACCAGCATGGATCCCCCCGAAAATTAACAAGACAAGGCTAACCCTTAAAGCACAGGTCAAGTAACTCGGCACAGTACTGGATAGCAAACTTCCATGGAGACCCAAGGTAGTAGAACGGGTGAAGATGGCCCCCGTATTGTCATCGTAGTTCGATTAGCATTGCATGACCAGTTTTACCGACTAAATGATTACTACAAGGCACGCTGCCTCCAATTAAAAACAAACATTTTTATGGGACCCAAAGACTGGGAAATGGGATGGGACCAGACTCAGCACCTCAATAGATACACTGACGGCTAAAAGGTGGAAGGAGGAGTAGGAGCGGGCCTACACTGCACGAACCCTGAAATAAGTCAGTCATGTTACCCGACCGATGCAGCATATTCCACGAAATGTTTGCCATCAAGAAGGCAGCAGCGCTCGCTCAGCTCGCAGAGTGATCACACAATGCGTATAACTCTTTGACAGCCAAATGGCGATAAAATCCATAAAATTGTCTGCAATTAGTTCCAGAAAGTTCCTGGCAAGCAGGAAGTCTCTAGAATGACTAAGCACGACAAAGTCAGTGCGGATCTACTGGGTCCCCACCCAACAGGGCATCGAAGGAAATGAAACGGTGGACCGAAAACGTGTCTTTCTCCCTTAGAACGCTGAAAAGCAACTTAGAGAAGCAGGCCAAATTGAGGACCGGTAGCAGGTGAAGGAACAGCTAAGCATCACCAACGAAGACAGCTGTGGGAAATGTGATACGGCCGGGGCTGTCGAAACCCTGTAACATTTCATCTGCAGCTGCCCGATTCTCTCACGGCCAAGGAGAAGATTTATGGACGTACCTCGGCTGAGAACTTGTCTTGTCCAAGAGAACTTGTCTTTGCCAAAAATACTCCGATTCTCGGTGATTTCAAAACCTAGCCAGCACCCTCGTAAAGGTAGTTAAATTCTTTATTCCTGTGAGGGGGACAAATATACTTTGTCCATGAGGACCGAGGAGTTACAAGAGACTAACTTTTGATGTTCCTTGAGCCTAATGTTATTGCTACCCTACGTCGGAAGTGTGTCCACAAATTCGCGGTCTTCTTTCAATCGCCAAAAAAACAAACTTATTCTATTGTTGTAAATCGTCAAAATTTTAGACAAATACGCAGTAATTTCCTGGTACTCATATCACAACATGACTTTGTTGATGGCTTGCTTGACCTGTCCCTGTTCCAAGTTAACCATGTGAAAAATTCCCTGGATCGATTTCTTAATCTGTCTTGGATCCGACCATAGTTTTGTTAGCCCAAGCCCTTCGGCTCACTACACCTGAAGACTGCTACCATCCTATTTTTGATGTGTGGGTCTATATTGGTTTTGTATAGTATTCGATCGGCCGGGTAGGCTATATGAACAGGTGCACTGATTTCGTAAAGCCGAAGCTTCATAAACTCATTTTGATTAGTCCGCTTTGCACTCGTAAAAAGTACAGACATTATCTACAATGACACACTTTTCGATACTATTGTCCCGCTTTCTTCTCCGATTAGATGTAAGAAACCCCTTGATTTATCAAAGAGTTTTTAGTTTAAGAAACTTAAAATCAAGACTTTATAAGCAATTAACAGCATCCTTCCTCTTTCTCTCACCATGCAATAGCCCGTGAGATACCAACACCATAGCCAGAAGTGTCGGCGACACAACATAGGGATAAAAGGAGCATCGCCAATCGGGGCAGTCCATCCAGAGTCGCGAACTGGGCAGTCCCACTCGGAACAGCCTGAGATTAACTTCTCAACATTTTGTACAGTGGTTCTGGTGCAAAATGTAGACCTCTACTTTTTCATTTGCCCGCAAATACATTACCCCGTCCTATCCTCCTAACTGCTGAGTGTGTTTTACTTCTAGAACCTCCTAGCATCTGAGAGTGTTATACCTCTGCAACGCTTCTTCTCCTCAGAGAGTGTTATACCTCTGCAACGATTCTGCCCACAGGGTGTGTTCTACCCCTGTCACATTTTTTCCACTCCGAGTACACCGGTGATGTACTTCTCGGCATTTCCCGCCGGGACCAATGACCGACGACGACCTGCACGCAGCAAACAGCCACGTGCGGCCAAGTAGCCAAACTAGAAGGAAGACGTATACAGGAGACCCGAGACCTGGTACCAACCATCTTCTAAACATCACATTTATAATATTAAGAATAATAAAGACACAAACTTGTTATACTGCTTAAACCTACGCCTTCTTCTTGAACCCGAGATCACGTCGAACTATCACGTCGATCGCTTCGTAGATATTAAGGTGCCGTTTACACTGAGGCCTCGTCTTGATTCTTTGCGTCTTCTCAGAAACGCAGTTTTTTTAGTGATGGCAAAAAGTTGCGACGCTTTCCGACGCAGTTGCGTTTTAGTATTTCTGTCGTATTTCTGTGCGCATAACAGCAATTTTCGTACTGTTCTGCCCAATCAGAGGAACTATCACCACTAATAACAACAAAAAACAGTAGATTCAAATTTAAATATAGCCGCGTAAAATTTTTAGCTGAGTAAAAAGGTGCAAAAATACATGTAATGCTTAAACTAAGAGACTAATTTTATTATTAAATCAAGCATTTCATCAATACGGTTGATTTCATATTTTTTGTCTTTGAATCGTTTCACTGTTTCCGTGATCTTCTCAGGGTAAGAGAGTATGCTGGCAGATACGTGTCAGCGGGTTCAGCAACTACCTCGCGACAAAACTCCAGTAATATGCTGCAGAAAATGGCCCTTGGCACACCAAATAGACGCCCTACCGTACGGGCTATGCTGTGGCTATTCTCTTCTCCAGAAGGATTGTCGTTCGAGAGTTGAGATTGGGCAACAATCCAACAAGAATGTTGAGAGTACTCCTTTTCATGCGGAAATTTTCTAAAAAAAAAAAAAAGGCAACGGAGTTGTGCACAACATCTTTCTCCCAAAATGAACCATATCGTGCCTATTGCAATTTAGAATACATTATTTAATTGAAAAGAGAGAACATTATCTGCTCTTACTTACAAGGGTCCAAACGCAAAGAGGACGTTGCAGTTGCAAGACGATTGGCAACTTTTCTGAGGATAACTCAGACACTTCCATGCACTTCAAAACATTCTCCTCACTTTGCGACACGTTTATTAGGCGTCGTTTAAGGTATCGCTAAGTTACCACCGTTTGATCAAAACTTCGGTCGGATTTATAGCTGCATTTGTCAGTTTTTTGAAACTGCAAAGTTCAATACAACCAGTTTTAGGAAACTTAAGTTATGTGAAAAATAAAGGCACTACCTCTGAAAAAAATACAAATTTTTTTGAAAATTCTTAAAAAAAAACTAAACCTGAAAAAGAAATGAAGTACCACTCCGCCAAAGACCTATACGTCTACCTTACGTGAACAATGAGAAATTTGACAAGCAGATCAGGGTTTGCTTAAAGGAGGGATTAAGGAGGGGAATACTCTTCTCAGTAGTGCTTGTCACAAGAAAGATGGCTCAAAGAGACTTTGTTGTAAGTATAGGAAATGTAATGAGAAGATAATTCGACACAATTTCCCAATGGCGTTAATTGATGTTGTCTTACTCAAGCTTCAGGAGGTGCTAATGGGGTTTTCCACGTCCCAGTACATGAAAATTCTCCTAAATATAACACTTTTGTTACACAGAGTGGACCATATGAATTTAATTACGTAACATTTGGGATTACTAACTCCCCTCCAGTATTTATGAGGTACATTTATGTAAACATTGATCTTGTATATGGACGATATTATTATTCCCATTATAAAATAGGAGAAATCCTAGGTGTTACATGTGTTAATTTTAGGTGTTAATTTTTTGGGGTACATAATCGAGAACGCAACAATAAAACCATCTAAAGAAAAAACTTCGGCAGTTGAAAACTTTTCAATTCCGAGAGATAGGAAACAAGTTCAAAGCTTTGCCAAAATGTTATTCATGTGATCGTCAATTTGACAATCGTGTGCTGAAATTGTTGGACAGTTTTGCTGCCGTAGCAAAGGAAGTTTTTGTGTACCGAAAAGTAAAGACGCAACCATTTTTAAGCCTTATTTGTGACAAAATAAAATGCTTTGCTCACAGGCAGATAGATACCGAAAAAGGGAAAATGAAAAGGGGATAAGAAAACGTTGTCTCGTCACGTCTCTCACTCATACGCTTACATATTCATATGTATGGCAATACATGCGTGCATTGCTAGAGATGATCATTCTTCAACAGAAATGAGAATGAGCATGCCACCGGTTCATTGTAGTGGCGCTGGAAGTTGCAGCTGGGATCCATGTAGTTGGGGTCCACTAAAACGATATCGCATGTGATTAGCTTCGGCCAATTATGCTGACAGAGTCACGCTGCATAATTTTGGGGAGAAAGCAGAGCTTAGCTCCCAGAACAGCTGTGCTCGCGAAGCTTTCGCTAGTGGCACTTGTCAAAAAGATGCTTTTAGAACTTTTAATTCTGCTGACCCCCATATAAACGGTTCGACCCCCAGGAAAGTTCTTCTCTTTTTGTGAAACGTGAATGTTGGGAAATCGGCGGATAGCTCGCCAAAATTGAAAAGTTTGCAACAACCACCACGTGGCTAACCTAAAAACAGAAAGAAAAACACAACTTCAAATTCATACCGCGCTCTTATGGAACGCTTGCAATTAGTTTCGTGCAGTGATTGACAGTGAAATTAAAATTCGAAAAGCCAAGAGCCATATTGTGACCTTTGGTTTGGCGTGCACTCCCGCCCACGCCCAGAGATCAACCTTGCACCCCCGCCACGTCCCGGAAAGAAAGAAGAAGAAACCCGAATTCGGCAAGGAAAAGCCGGAAAACTGGTATGTGCCCTGCGCCAACGAACAAAGCTTCCAGAAATAGCCTAGGGCTCTTTTCTTTTTCTTCCACCCGTAGGGCTTCGCTCCCTATAGGCCGTCTCCGCCAACTTGTAGCCCCCACTCTCCGCCAGAGCAGCAGCGTTTAACCTGGTCGTTTTGCTATTCGGATCTTGGGAAGGGGGGGGCAGTTTTCTTGGGAACCTGGAACACCCGGCTCCCACCCTTTGCTTGACATCCCATCGCCATAACCTAACCTTGTCATAACCTCTGCGCAGGCGCCACGGCCTGTAACGCCTACCGTGAAGCCCCCTAAGAGGGACCCTCGCCCGAGGCCAAGCCAGCTAATGAACAGTCGACACCCTAGTTTAGAGATTTCCTTTTTTTTGCATTTCCTTTTTTTTATTTTTCATTATTAAAATTATTGTCTATTTTCTTTAAACCATATGCAAAAGAAAAAGAAAAAAAAAAAAAGAATTTTTCGGTAAAGAAAGAAAACTAGCAAAAATACCTGTACTACAGTATGCACTCGGTGGAGGCCAACAGGGAGCACTAACGATTTAATTCCCCAGATCCGCGACACCGAACCCAGCAAAAGGCGCCTTTCTGCGAGGAAGTACTGTATGCCTGCATAACGGCATACCAACCGGTGAGCGATAAAGAACTATTTTTATCTTGTTCCCTTTTGGTGCTTCTTTCCCGCTAGCCGAATAAGCATGCGTAGCTTCCATGCATTTGCTTACATGGAATATGTAAAACCAAAACTACACCAGCCAACAAAAAAATTCTTTTCTTTTTGCTTAATGATATTTATAATATATATTCCTTCATTAACTTTAATTCTTCCCCTCTATATGCACCACTTATCTTATTACCTACATACCTAAATACTTACATATATTATTCCTCGTATATTACTCCTCGATACTTTCTATATTTTTATATTTTTGAATGTATTACCATATGAAGTGATTAGATATTAAAATTAATTTTGTAGTTTTAGCCTTCTCCTTGTATATTGAAATAAAATAAGTTTAATTAGTTTAATTAGTTTAAAAATCGTTCGATTCTTTGTAGTAATCAGACGTGTTTTTTTTGCGCTCCGCTTATCTGCCTTTAATCCTAAAGAAACAGCCGGTGTTTTTGGAATTTAATATCTGAATAGACTTCCTACATTGCCTTCTTGCTTGGATATTTTCCGTAGGCGCGTGTGCATGCCCACTTATTGTGTTTTTAAATATTATTTAATTATTTTCCTGTGTCAGTGGTCAATGTGTTTTGTTGTTTCTTTTCGTAAGTAGACACAAAATCAAAATCTGCCGCTCTCACCTAGTTGATTTATCTCTTTATCACTCTCTCCCTATTACCCAAACCATTATAACTGTTCTTCCTCTCTCGCTCTCGATACGTTCAGCGTAGTAGCACTCTCTCTCTCTCTCTCTCTCTCAACTAAGTAACCGCTCTCCTCTCTTTCTTATTGCTCTATCGTTTTATCTGGCACACTGGTCTGATACCAATTGTTTTGGAAATTTTATTTATTGATTTCTTAAAGTTATATTAATTATTTTCTCATAATGGAATACTCTGTTGTCTGTGCTAAAAAAACCTGCAAGAAGCAGATCACCCACGACCAACCGAGTATCCCCTGCTGGCTTTGCGATAGCGTAATGCACGCAAAATGCGCTGGGATTTCCGGTCTCGTGGGTGATGCCATATCCAAAAGGAACGGCCTGCACTACAGCTGTGAGGCATGCCGTCCGGTTGAGGGGGAGATGGCAGCGTTTATGAGGCAGACGCAGAAGGGCTTTAAGGAGCTGACCGTGGGTTTTAAAGAGCAATACGATCGGCTCCTAGCCATGAAGTCTCAGTTCAGTGGCTTCAAACTACTGACTGAGTCTCCTAGGCGCAAAAAGGTCACTCCGCGGGATCTGCATGTGCCAACTGACCCTCGTCCGGCCGATGCTGCCAAGCTGACTCCGACCACTCCAATTGTGCAGCAGCTAATTTCGTTCGCCTCTCCGAAGGCAACGACGGCTGCCGGCGATGAAAATTCGGTAGCCGAATTTATCGTGTCGGAGGGCATGCAGCCAAAATCGTCCGTAGCGTCCGTATCCGTACTGTCCGCAAACACATTAGCTGTCCCCTCAATTCCGACCCCACCAGTGAACATTCGTCCCGGACCACCGGGTATTAGCATCACAGGCGATAGGCCTGTGGTGCCAAGATTGGTGGGGATCCCACCAAAGAGACAAGTTTTTGTCTCACGGCTTGCCCCTGACTCCACAATTAAAGATGTGACGGCTTACATTCAAGGCCAAATAAAAGCCGCTGATGTTAAGGTGGAAAAGTTTAACTTCTCGTATGCCAGGGAGATAGCTTCCTTTAAAATAAGTGTCTCCCAAGCTCACTTCGACACCGTATGTTCTGCCAAATTTTGGCCGGAGCATTTGGTGGTGAAGGAGTTTAAGGCAAAAAAGAAGAATAGGCCCCCAATAACTTTGCCAACTAATCAGACCAGAGCCCCTTCGTCATCTTCCCGCTCCATTTCCACCCGTCCAAAAAACTAACAGACTCTCTTTTAGTGACCTATCAGAATGTTCGGGGCTTGCGTAGTAAGCTCAGCATTCTTTTCCGGGATAGTGTCGCATTTGCATCCCATGTTATTGTGTTTACCGAGACCTGGTTAAAGCCGGACATTCTTAGTTCCGAAGTTTTGGCAGATCGGTACACAACTTATAGAAAGGATCGTTCGTCTCGACGTGCAGGAGGGGTTCTGATTGCTGTGGACTCAAACTTCACGTCGGAACTTTTCACAGTCCAGATCGAGCAGGAACTGGAATTTCTGTGTGTAAGACTGATTCTTCCCGCTTTCTCAGTTTTCATAACTTGCTCGTATATTCCACCTTCTTCGGAAATCGCAATTTACGAGCAGCATTTGTCCGCTTTAACCGCTATTTCTTCCTCGCTATCTGACAAAGATCACATGATAGTTCTTGGTGACTTCAACCTGCCAGGAATTGATTGGTCTTCGGCAAATGAGTCTAATTGCCTGGTACCCATGGCACGACATGACTTTGTTGACGGCTTGATTGACCTGTCTCTGTCTCAAGTTAACCATGTTAAAAATTCCTTGGGTCGATTTCTTGATCTGTGCTTTGCAACGGATCCGACCTTAGCGTTGTTAACTCGAGTCCCCCCGCTCACTATACCTGAAGATGCCTACCATCCTACTTTCGAAGTGACGCTCGACCTAGGACGAACTGTATTGAATCGGTCGGGTAGACTACCCCAATGTGTCCGCTGCTTCCGTAAGGCCGAGTTTACGAAGCTTAATAACCTCATTAGGGATTTTGATTGGTCCGCTTTATATTTGTGCAGTGACATTACGACAGGCACAAACATTTTTTATGATGCACTGGACTCACTTTTTGTCTCTTGTGTCCCACTTTCCTGTCCGATTAGATCAGGAAAACCCCCTTGGTTTACCAAGGAGTTATCCCATCTAAAAAACGTAAAATCCAGACTGTATAAAAAATTTCAAGAAGTTGGCTCTCCTTCTTCTCTTTCTCACTATGTAATAGCTCGGTCAAATTTTTCAGTTCTTAACGCTCAATGCTATCAGAACTACCTATCTCGATGCAGGATAAGTTTCTCTAAGGACCCCAAACAGTTCTACGGCTTCGTAAACACTAAGCGTAGAACGTCCGCACACCCATCCTCGCTATCATTCCTTAATACGTCGGCAGATATTGATCAGGCAATTGCCGATCTTTTTGCCCGTTTCTTCCAAACTACCTATTCGCAGGACGTCTACTCTGGTCAGCCGTATCCATACGGCTTACCGAGGTCGAACGGCATTTTCAGTCCTTTGCTAAATGAAAGCTCGTTGCTTCATGATCTACGAACAGTAAAGCCGGTGTTCTCACCGGGTCCGGACGGAGTTCCCGGCTGTGTACTCAGGTACTGTGCCGAGTCTCTGTGTGGGCCGTTGCTTAAACTGTTCAACCTCTCTATAAATTCTTCATGCTTTCCCCCGATATGGAAGGAGTCCTTTATAATTCCTCTCCATAAGAAAGGTAGCAAATCTGACGCGAACAACTATAGAGGTATATCTAAGTTATCCGCTATTCCTAAAGTGTTTGAGAAAATTTTAACTCAGCACCTATGCAGATCACTTATATCTCCGGCTCAACATGGATTTATAAGGCGGAGATCAACCACTACAAACTTATTGGAGTTCACCTCCTTTATAATTAAAGGCTTTCAAGGAAATTTACAGACGGATGTTGTTTACACCGATTTTAGTAAAGCGTTCGACTCTGTAAACCACTCCCTCCTTGCACAAAAACTTGACCTTTTAGGGTTCCCGCCCAATCTCCTTAGGTGGATCGCTAGTTACCTGTGTTCTAGGTCTCAAAGAGTCCTTTTCAAAAACTCCCTGTCCTCACCAGTTTTGGTGACTTCGGGTGTATCTCAGGGGAGCCATCTAGGCCCCTTACTCTTTACACTCTTTATAAATGACCTGCCTTCTGTATTAACATACTCTCGAGTACTTATGTATGCGGATGATGTTAAGCTCTGTGTCCAGTATAAGGACATTTCCTTCCAATCCAGGTTGCAGTCCGATCTCGATAGATTTCAGTCTTGGTGTTGTGCAAATCTGTTAAACCTTAATGCTTCAAAATGTAAAGTAATGACTTTTCATCGTTCCAGCGCCTTTCTGGTTCCTTACACCCTTTGTGGTGGTTCTCTTGAGAGAATTACCCGGGTTGATGATCTTGGTGTTCTATTAGATCCCAAGTTAAAGTTTTCAGAACACATTTCTACCATGGTGAACAAGGCCATGGGCGTGCTTGGGTTTATAAAGAGTTGGTCAAAGGAATTTGATGACCCCTATATAACAAAGACTCTCTACACCTCTCTGGTTCGTCCGATTTTAGAATACGGCTCTTGTGTATGGTGCCCTCAGTACAACGTACACCAGGATCGTATAGAATCAGTTCAGAAAAACTTTTTACTTTTTGCTTTACGCGGCCTCAACTGGGATGCAGGTGTGAGACTGCCGTCTTACCCTAATAGATTGCTTTTAATAAACCTTCCAACCTTAGCTAATCGTAGGAAAATGCTTGGTGTGATTTTTGTGCACAACTTGATCAGGGGTGACGTAGACAGCCCTGACCTGTTGAGCCGCATAAACTTCACGATTCCTATTAGAAGCACTAGGAATTATACACCCTTGTTTCTTCCGCTTTGTAGATCGAATTACGCCTTGCATGAACCATTTAGAGTCCTATGCTCTGATTACAATTCCCTCTACCATATTATATCTACTACTAACTCCCTTCCTAGTCTGAAATTATTGATACTCTTATATCTTTCTCGTAATTAGCAATTGCTTAGTTTTTAGCTAAATTAGTTCTACTTTTCCTCGAACATTAGTCTAACAGCGATCTTTCCTGCATGTCCGCGATCGGTTCGGTTAACGAGTCGCGCGTTATGCGGCAGCGCCCCTCGGTCGGTTGGGCGGGAGGTGGGCTGCGTTCTTGCCTGGGATCCGCGCGTAACAGCCATCGGCTGGTGTCGCTTGGGCCACTTGATGGTGCAGTCATTGCATATCAACGTCCTAAAAAAAAAAAAAAAAAAAAAAAATGAATTCTTGCTAGTTGCACTAAATTCTGGGGGTCATGCGTAGTGTAGGGGATAGGTACAAATAGACTTATTTTTTTGGGATCGCTAGCTACATTTCGTTTTCTTTGGATTTTAGCGATCGCGGAAGGGAGGGCATCGGTGGTCGCGTTTTCACCTTGCGCCACGTAGATAAGTCTGTATGCTAGGAGTTTTCTCTATTTTCTTTCTGTCCTTCATGAAAAACAAAACAAACCGGATTGTCCAACGCAGGCGAGATAATAAATGAATGTGTTTTGTAGAGCAGTTAAAGTTGCGGCTCCTATCCCTAACCCACCCCATCTCCCGACTGCAACGAGACCGGAACAAGCGCGTGCCCCGCAAAATCTTTTCACTGTCCACCAGCTCCCTACGTTACATACTACATCATGCACCAGTAATAAAATGTCGCCGCAATCGGTACTTAAAACAAATTGGGCTTCGGTGATGTGAATACGTCAGAGTTTTCTTTAATACTGATTTTATTAGAAAATATGCAAGGTTTATATACAGTTTTGGTGGGTAACAATTGCTTACTTAGGTTCTTAGGACTAGCCTTTTAGATATAGGTAAAATATAGGTCAGATCTTAGATATTTTATGACGGTCGCAAAGGATATCTTACAGATGGTGTACAATTTGACCGAATGCTATAAATAGTTGAAATAATGTGGATATCAATGCATCCAGCTGGCTGTTGCCTGTTTATTTAGGTCAGTGGTGCATCTTAAATGTTTATTTGGGTCATTTAACAAATAATTATCTTTTATTCATTCAGGCGGCTGGAAATTCGTAAACATTTATGGCTAGTTACTTAATTAGGTCGAACCATACGATTTTGTACTTTACTTGAAATCGTACATCCTCTAGGCCGTTGAACATAGTAGGTTCAACCATCATCAATATTGATTTTGAACGGGTGCCTTGGTGTAATGTCTTCGCTTGCTAATGACAATGACAACTTATTAGGCTGTGTCCTTTTTCTCGGTTGTCTATCTTCGGGTGATTCTCCATTTCCTGTTGTATCATCTATTAGATGTTAATTTGTGGGTTCGTCTTCGTTGAAAAATGGAGCTACATTTTGAATTTCCCGGGATGCTGGGATGGCTCACTGTCAGCTTGTGCTGTTAACGGCTTTCCTATCAGGGAGTGTCCTGGTATAATGCCGTTATGTCATTTGGGTTGTCTGATATCAGTATTAAAGGTCGAGAGTTTAATATCGCCTCTATTTCAATTTAACGGCTTCTAACTCCTCATAGGTTAAGTTTCCCGTCGTCACATTCTTTAATATTAAATGCAGGGCCAAAATTTGAGGGGTAGGCCTAATCGATACTGGCGCCCTCTAGGCGGGTGATCCTAGAAGTAGTAGAAGAGGCCCGCGCTCTGGGATCCCGTTTGGAAGAGAACATCTTATCCATAAGCGGAGGCCCGGTGCAAACTCCCACAGAGCGTGGCCCATGCCCTTGAACCAAGTTCAAGGGCAATGGAAGAGAGTAGTTAACGGCCGGTCACCTGTTAAAGAATATAGGGGAGACTAAGTCTAGTGGGAGCAAAGGCCAGATAATCAGTCATCGTAGACCCAGACGGAGGTGTTCCTTTTTTTTTTTGCGCTGAAGAAAAAATTAAACTAAAAGTGAAAGTGGAAGTTTCCATAAAGACTGTGATCAAGAAAGAAGAGGATTCCGAACTGGCCAGGAGGCAAAAGGAGGCGATCAAAAAAATAGTCAAGTGAGTCCGCTCCATGGGTAGGGGGATAAAGTGCCGAAACTTTATATTTGTTTTAAACTCATAGGGGATCGTGTCTGGTTCCTTCCTTCGGAGCATCCTTTTTGGGTCTCATGATAGCTATCCTTGCAACATCATTCCTGGCCCCGGCTCTGCTCGGGATTGGCCGACCAAGGAACAAATCTAAAAAAAAAAAAAAAAAAATTGAATTCAGCAGACTTCCCTAAAATATTGCACATATGTATGTATGTAATTTATTAAAACACCTGTCCATATTTATTGCATTATATTAATATATATATAAGTAATTGTTATTGTTATATTTATTTATATTTATATTTATTTATATTTATATTTATTTATTTATTTATTCATAATCACCCCATATTAATGAGATAAAAATAGAAAGAAAGGGATTAGTAGAAGAGAGCTCTAAGATGGTCAGGCAGGGGAATTAGGAGACAACTAAGTAAAAATTATGTACAACCACACCTTGTTTAAATGAAAATTATAACGTAATGATGGAAGGCTAATTGTTTGTTATGGGGGGAAGGGGAACCAACACCACGGGAGAGTGAGATAACGCTGCACCCGGCAGGGATATTCGAGACTCGGACAGGATCTGAATCTCAGGCAGGGAGGGTACGTCGGAGGTAAACCATCCACACCTCGCCAGCTCCACGTCTATTTGTGAGTTATGTAGATCCGATGTCGAGTAAAATCCGTGTTGCATGTATATATATTTTTTTGTTTGTTCTTTTGAGTCTGAGATATCCAATTTGTTGGCTTATTGTGCGACCAGACGTTTTGGGAAACACCCAGCCCTGGGATGACTGGCTAGCCGGACCTGCCCCAACACCAAGAGGTTCGTAACAATCTTTCCTTTTAATATCCAGATCTGCTGCCGTGATGCTGTTAACAAAGCCTGGGGACCACAATGCATGTTATCCTTATGTATCTTGGCAAGCATCATCTTGACAATTGGATCGATGTATTGCAAATGCATTGGGTGTTTGGCGTCTGATTAAATATTTTCCGCTTCAAATCGACTTCCAACTCGCAATATTCCTTCTTGGTCAAAAAATGGTGTCAGCGAGTTTATTGAACTTCCCTCATAAACCCAACGAATGATAATTTTCGGAGTTCTTTTACCTTATCGAATTGGACATTGTGTGTTGTGTATGTCTTCTTTCGTCGGAAGCGTATTATGTAAGCTACGAATCTCAGTAGCTTGTTGTATGAGTTGTTGAGCTTGATTTTATTAATTATATCATCCTCCTGTGTGATAATCGTTGACTGACCAATCTTTTAAGGGTTTACACTCATTAGTTCATCTTTTGTAGCCACAAATGGTAGTGGCCATGTGTAGTGGTCCATATAAAAACAGTGGGCCATTAAGCTACATGCTATTTTTGTCGAACTTGGTTGCCGTCATTCCTCTAGACAGCACATCTGCTGCATTGTTTTCCGACGAAACATGACTCCACTGCCTTTATATCCACTACCTTTATATTTTTGCTATTCTTGTAGACACGAATTTGTCTCGCCTGGATGTTGTACAATTAATCCATGAAAATACTATCCTCGAATCCGACCACATGAATGTGTTTGTATTTTCCATGGATAGATTTTCTTTGACTTTAGCAGTCAATTGAGCACCCAATACAGCATATTTTAATTGTAGACGTGGTAATATTAATGAATTGATAAGAGCCAAGATTTAGCACACAACAATTGAATAGATACTCGTTTGTCCTTATATAGTACTCGAATATATACGGCAGCTCCAAATGCTTTCTCCGATGCATCGAAATGCAAATGTATGTATCTCTGACGACACTGTAATCTGTCCTTGGAAAGTATGACGTGGCACTTCTATAGTGTTTAAAATCTTTAGCTCCTCCCTGTTCCTTTTCCACTCCTCCTAAAGATGGACCGGAAAAGATTCTTGATAGTCAAATCCTTTCTTTGGGAGATGCTGCATGAAGGTTTTTGTCTTCATAACAACTGGTGAAAACAATCCAAGGGGATCGAAAATCTGAAAAATTTCAGATACTACATCTCTTCTGGTTTTTGTATCCTTGTTTTAATGCTGCAGTTCTCATAAGCAGTATCGTCCAGTTGTACAGTTTAAAGTGATATCTTCTTCAGGAACTCCTTGTAGGAAATGAAAGATATTCGTGTACCATTTTCTTAATTTTTATAAAATCTGCGCCTGTTAAACAATCGTCCACGTAGAAATCGTTTTCCAGTGCAGCAGCTCCTAGCGGATATTCTCATTTTTCCTTTTTGACGTAGATATTGAAGATATTTTGTGGCTAAATATGAGGCAGCTTTTGTCCCATATGTCACCGTTTTTAGTCTCAGTATCACAGATCTTCTGACGGATCATTGCGCCATACTATAGTTTGATAGTACTGATCATCTGGATACATTTTTCGATGTCTGCTGTAAATACATATTTTTGCATTCTAAAACGAAGCAGTATTATAAATATTGAACTTTGCACTTTCTCGTTGAGAGATTTTCTGGACGACGTGACTGCAGAAGCAGTTGTAGCGCTGTCAGGTTTTAGCACACAATGATGTGGGATGAAATAGCGTGATCTTGCTATTTCCGTATTATGCATTTTTTCCATATGCCCCAGTGCCTCATATTCTTTCATGAATTGCACGTAGTTTGCCTGAGTATCCGGATTTCGCGAGAGCCGCTTTTCCAGACAAAAGAATCGCCGTGTCGCCAAATTTTGGCTCTCCTCCAGGAATGAAGCATCTTCCAAAAATGGCTGTTTTTGTCTGCTGCCATCTGTATATTTTGGTTAAAGTGCTGCTCACATCGTTTCTTCAATGGTGAGAAACATGGTGTGTTATTTGGGAATGAGTCCATTTCCCAAGACTTGCCGATTTGCGGATCAAACAATTCTTCTTCAGTCATCACAGCACATGTGATTGTAGTTTTAGCTGAGTCCTTTAATGCCTGTTTTGCATGATTTCGAAATAATGTTCTGCTCCTAACAGAATGTCTATTCTTCCTGCTTTGTCGAAATTCGGGTCCGCTAATGTGATATTCTTTGGTAACGTCCAACGAGACGTATCGATTGAGTATGTCGGTTGATCTGCGACTATGTGTGGTAGTACAATTGCCTCCAATCTTGATTGAAAACTATTATCCTGTGATTTTAGTGTCACATTGACTCTCGCCCTTGATGTTTGTATTCGTCCACCAATTCCATTTATTTGTAGATCTGATTTGTGTATTTTCAGATCTAATACTTGCAATGCTCTTCCCGAAATCACATTGACTTGAGAACCAGAATCAAGCAAGACTCTAAATTCACCCATTTGTCCATTGTTGCCATTTATGATGACTCGAGCAGTAGCTAATAGTACATAACTGTTATGTACGCTTTTTGCCGATGCTGCAGTTTTGGCGTCAGACTCGGGTTCTAAATGAAGACGAGTGTTTTTTATTTTATTTTGTATCGATTTCTCATATAACGTGTGTGTTTGACGATCTAATTTTTTTGTTAGAAAACTTAAAAGAATCGTATCCCATTTATTCGTTTCTATATTTATGTTTTTTAACGCGGCTAATGTTTCTTTTATGTTGTCTTGTAATGCTTTAATTGATTTTGCATCATTAGATGTGCTTGGGTGATCCAACATTCTTTGAATCAAGGCATTGCTTAGCACTCTTTTGTTACTAAAACGCTCTTGTAGCATATTCCATGCTTTTACATAGTTTCCTTCTGTTGGCGAAAGTTGGCGGATTAAATTTTCTGCTTCTCCCGTAACGTGGGTTTTTAAATACCACATCTTCTAAATGATGGGTACATGCACTTCATGAATCATTTTCTTAAAAATTGCATGAAATTGTTGCAATTTAAGGTAATCTCCATCAAATTTGGGGTTGGCAACCTTTGGCAGAGGTAACGCATTGCTCATATGAGTAGCGTTAAATTGCTGAACAGCGTCCGGTATTGTCAATGTTTGAATTGACAAAACTGCATCTTCAGCTGCTGTGTACATTTTACTATTATATCCCGCTCGCAGATCAGTACATTTCCTATGAATTTGTATGTGAATAAATCTAATATCATCTCAATATTTGGTAATTATTGATTTGAAATCTTTTCTTGTCTCATCCGTCATTTTATTCATTACACTACTCGACAAAATTCACCTTTTTTTCCGCTGTCACCATTTCTGATAGATTTGGAGATTTAAATTTTTTTAAAGAATTATGGTTTTTTTTTCATAAAGTAGTTTTTTTTTAAAGAATTTTTTAAAAATTTGGTATTTTTTGTCATATGTAGTGATTCTATTTGTCATATAACTTAAGTTTCCTATAACTGGTTGTATTGAACTTTTCAGTTTAAAAAAGCTGACAAATGCAGCTATGCAGCTAATCCGACTCAGACACTTTGTAGCTGCAATTTAACGTCTGGAAGATATTAATTGATTGGTGAAATAATTGTGCTCAATTTTTAATCCTTGAACTATATTTTGGATATTTGTTTCCTCCTTTGAAAATATTTCCCAGAGACTTGTTAATCTCTCCAGCCGAGTTTTAAAATACTCTGGCTTTTATTTCCTCTCAGTGGGATCCTTTTTATAATTTCTCATAATGTTTCTCGTTATGGCAGGCTGTGCCTCTACTCACAACCAAGAAGATGGTCAAAGTACTTATAAATATTTATGGCAATGCTGAATCCAACCTCACTCGCCAAGTTGGTTTGGGTAGATCCAAGATGTTCAACTGAATTTTCATTTACTTCTTATGTGAAGTTTTTAAATCGGTAGTAACCAAATAAATGGTCTACCGATTGAGTCCAAAAAATCTTTTGATGTAGATTCACTTTGCTCCTGTGATCGTCAATTTGACAATCGTATGCTGAAATGAGAATGTGTGTATGTATATGCCACCGGTTCATGTACCAATAATAAAATGTCGCCGGAATCGGTACTTAAAACAAATTGCTTCGGAGATGTGAATACGTCACAGTTTTCTTTCGTACTGATTTTATTAGGATATATGCAAGGTTTATATACAGTTTTGGCAAGTAACAATTGCTTGCTTAGGTTCTTAGGACTAATCTTTTACTTCTAGGTAAAATATCTAAATATATTGATTTACGACTAAACAATTATTACAAATTTAACAGCATATGAGGCGGATCGTAGATATTTTATGACGGTCGCAATAGATATCTTACAGATGGTGTGAAATTTGACCCAATGCAGGTCATCCAGAGTGGGTTTTACAATACTGCTATATGTAAATAGTTCAAATAATGTGCATATCAATGCATCCAGCTGGCCGTTGCCTGTTTATTTAGGTCAGTGATGCATCTTACATGTTTATTTGGGTCATATAGCAGATAATTATCGTTTATTCATTCAGGCGGCTGGAAATTCTTAACCATTTATGGCAAGTTATTTATTAAGTCTAACCATACGATTTTGTAATTTACTTGAAATCGTGCAATCATTACAGACTGTAATGAATTAACGAGAAAGAAACAAGAAGTTCCAGTCCAGTTCCAGAAGGTGTCTCCTTGGCCATATTTTTGCAGGAAATATCTGGTCGCCATATTTCTGCAGGACTTCGATTATGAAATTGTGCATCGTTCAGGGACAAAGATGAAACAGGTTAATTAATTGAGTAGAGTGCTTTACTTATTGTTGCAAGATTCACTAAGACATCGAATAAAGCAGGCTTAACATTGCGATGTTTGGATAGCAGTACATTTACTTGATTTTGCACAAGGATTCAGTTAAAGAGTTGATCATCATACCATCCAGGATGGAAAGCGAAATCATAATGACTGCACATCGTCAAGGGCATTTTGGTGTTAAAATTATCGAATTATCGATATAGTGCAGCCTGAATCCTTTATTCCAGAGTTGTTAGGGAAAGTGGATAAAATTGATAAGTTGAGTGGAGTGCATTGTGAGCGAAGTAAAATTTGGAAAGAAAGAAGGGTATTTGAATATTACACTACTCGACAAAATCAATTTTTTTTTTTCGCTGTCGCCCAATCTGACTTTTTCTGATAGATTTGGAGATTTAAATTTTTTTAAAGAATTATCGTTTTTTTCCCAGGTTTAGTTTTTTTTTAAAGAATTTTTAAAAAATGTGGTATTTTTTGTCATAGTTAGTGCTTTTATTTTTCACATACTAAACGAAATTTATATGTAAATATGTAAATAAACAAATCCTAGCTCTTAAATACCTTTAACAAGCCGAAGGCCTTTGCAGCCAACGCTTTAGACATTAAGTTAGTGTTAATTTAAATTATAGCTAACTATTATAAATAAATAAATAAATAAATTTTTCACATAACTTAAGTTTCTCACAACTGGTTGTATTGAACTTTGCAGTTAAAAAAGACGACAAGTGCAGCTATAAATCCGACCCAGACTTTTTGTAGCTGAAACTTAACGTCTGGAAGATATTAAGCTTTCGAATTGAAATTTCATAATTTTTTTTCGGTATTTATTCCCGAAATTTTGACTTTGAAAATTCAAGAAAAGTCGAAAAAAAAAAAACCAGAACCTTTAACCAGCAGAATATTGTTGAAAGTAAGAATAAACCTTGTATTTCATCGAACAATACGACGACGTGTGCTGTTTTTATTAACCGAGTTTCTGGAGCAGATTTTTCTCACTTGCAGGCAACTCATTAAAGATCCCTACATGTACCTCAGGGAAAGAAGTATATGTGCACTGATATTAATTAGAGAAACACTATTAAAAACAAAGAAAATGTTTTGGATTGAATTTTATTTATCTCGTTTGACTACATACTAACAAAAAAATAACAATTATATTTCTGTAAACTTTTACGATAACTTAAAATTTAATAAGCAACTTTAACATCGTATGAAATAAGTATATGTGCATACTGAATGAAAATTCAAAATACTATTGGAAACATTTCTTAAATATTTTTTTGTTTACTTCTTAATAGTTGATATGCTTTCCGTTTTAATAAAAATTTTATTAATCCGGTTTCGCATTGAGGCTGCCAAATTTTAGAGAATTTCAGGGTTAATTTGATCCCATTCCTGGATCAATGCCTTTTTGAGGTCATTTACCGTATAAAACTGGCGGCCATTTTTATAAACTTTATTGGATAGTATTCCCCAAAGATCTTCTATTGGGTTTAGGTCCGGGCTGATCGCTGGCCATTGCAATAATGGTATCTTCCTAGCTGCCAAAAAGTCTTTTGTTTTATGCGCCGTATGGATTGGCGCGTTGTCTTGCTGGAAGATCCACTCATCCCCGTAAAGGTCTCCAGCAAATTCGATGAGTACTGTTTCTAACAACTCTATATACATTTCTGCATTTGTTCTGGTTGGCATAAAACAAAGTGGAGACTTCCCAGCATATCAAAATCCAGCCCAAACCATTAATGATCCTCCACCGTGGTTTCGTTTATGGCAAACCTGCCGTGGTTGCCTTTTATCACGCCAATACTTTTGGCGGGAGTCAGGGCCGTCCAAGTTAAATTTTTTTTCGTCCGAAAATATAATTTTACTGAACTCCGTCGCGGGAAGCATATGTAACCATTTCGTTCTCGTTTAAAATTTGATTTATACGTCTTTTGGATATGTCAAGTTTCAGTTGACTTTTGATCTCCATGCAAGACTTATTGTTTTGAACAGCTAGACGCCGAATCTGCCTCTTACACCGTGCATCGATTTCAGTGGGCCTGCCGCTCCGCTTAATTTTTCCATACCTTTCCGGATTTTTGAGAAAAATCATTATTGTGTTTCTATGCCTATTTAGTCTGGCAGCAAATATAAGAAATTGTCTTGCCAGATTCGGCCAGCCCTTTGATCATACCGCGATCTTCCTCTGACAAATGTGTCCCAGGGGGCATTCTACCGTAAAATCAAAATTATTTTCCATAATTTATTTCTCGAAACATTTAAAAACAATTTTACTTGCGTTCCGTTGATCAAAGAACATTTTTAGATCACACTTCTTAGCTTACCCACACTCAATAGTACAATAATCTCAATTTGCACATATACTTATTGCCTATGAAAACCACAAGTTGCTACACATATTATTAAAAACGGTACAAAGAATGAAGCCCAAAGAGGACCACTGGAGTAGCAGATCTTCATAATAGATAAGAACACAAAATTGCATACCTACAAAAAACTTACCGTTAACTTTAGAGAAAATATAAGCAAATTAAAAAGTGCACATATACTTCTTTCCCTGAGGTACATATGTATATAAGTTAACACTCCCCACCAGCTGCAGGGTATCGGCAGAATTCCGAAACGAAAGAATGCTGATGCTGCACTCGAGGGGTGGGGGCAGCGACTACATTGTCGCACGAGCTTCTGCCTAGAAGTCGTTGGCCTGCACTCGAGTGGCCAGCGGATCATATTTCTCTGCTGAATAAACAACCGCTGTGGAGCTGATGGTCGGCGCTGACGGTGCAGAACGTCGGCACCCTGCCCAGGCAGCGCTGCTGCGAGGGTGGGTAAATTTAGGTAATTTTGTATTTTGGTATCTTTAGATTTATTCTCACTTTCAACCGAGCCAGTCGAGCCGGAAAATAAACAATTAAACTTACACCCGCGAGTTTCATTGCCGTTGGCCGAGCCAAGGTAACAGTAATCGGGAACAATAACAAATCAATTTATATTCCTGGCCGGAATATCAGGTTCTCTCAGTCCACAATCGTGTCGATAAGCTGATTGCCGAAACCAGTAAAATGCAAGCGAAAAATTACTGGCCCAATTTTTTGTTTATGAAGTTTGGCAGTAATTTTTAGATTCTGCGGTGCTGGATACCCGGCTTAACCCAGAATAAATAATATATATATAGACATATCTATAGTCCATGCTGCGCATACCCTTATCTATGTCTGTTACCCTACACCCACATACTATAAACAATCCAACACCCTCAGCTTCGAATCCCATAAACAATCCCACGCTCGAAGTGGACCACTTGTAGCCGATAGCCGGCAATGTAAACCAACAACCTAAGCTAGGAGTCGAACATAAAACAATAGATGATACGCCACCCTCCAGAGATCAATTCTAATCGATTCCCAAGAATCACGCCATCCGAGCTCACCAATCAGAATCGGTCATAAAACCGAGGAGGCCTATATCCTTAGCCTATATTCATAGCCGCCTTTCCCACATATAGATCGAGGCACATACAGCCGCCTTTCCCACATATCGATCGAGGCACGTACGCCATCATCGGAGCCGAAGTCGAAGCCAACGCCTCCGAATCCCAACCCGAGCATCATGATATAAATAGTCTACATCTTGTAAGTAGGCACCTCAGTTCTGTTCAAGACAAACGTCAATCGCGACACCGTCGGAGAATTCACCCAAGTTAATTCCGTTCAAGACATCTGACCTTAGTCATCGTCGGGGAAACTAACTAAATTTTTTACACTAAGTTTAAGCGAATAAATAAATCTCTTTAAAAACTTAACTGGCGAAGTCGGTAGGATCTCAGTTTAAAAGTTTAAGCATTTTTTTTAAGACGATCAATTTGCATAGTGACAAATACAGTTACGTAATAATCTACAGTGATCAGAGAAAAAGTAACGCTATTACTAAGAGAATCTACAAGACTCTACACACGATTCAAACTTAATTGATATTAGTGAAAAATATCAAACTAATCATACAAAAAAAAAAAAAAAATAAATCAACATGCCGCTATCAGAGGTACACCTAAACCAAGCCTTGAAGTCAATCAGGCAAATCCCACCATATGATGGATGCCAAAAACGTCTAAGCTCGTTCATAAGCAGGATCGAGTTCATCTCTGGATTGTACTCAACAGAAGACATACGACAACAGAGCAGAGTGCGGACGAGCACAACTGTTGTCAGAAATCCTTCAACCCAAAACCTGGTCCAATCTAAAGGCAGCATTAATCAGGAAATTCAAGAATCACACTCCATACGAGACGCTACTAGAACAATTGCACGACACAAGATTCAATGGGAGTATTCGTAAGTTTATAGAAGAACTAGAAATTAAGTCAAATGTTATAATCAGTTAACTGAATCTAGAGACTAGCCCAGAAAATACAATAATCTTTAAAAACGCTCTGGCAAATGCCACCAGACATACAATAGAAGATGCTTTACATAATAAATTGTTAATTATTTTAACAAAGAAAGACATTTCTAAAATAGCTGATCTAGAAAAATCAGCTCAAGAGTTAGGAATCTACGAAAATTTCGTAACTGATAACAAGAACTATGAACACTCAAAGAATGTAAATAACAATCGTAGGAATGTTGGAACTTACTACCCTCGTTATAGTTGGAATGAATCAAGACCCAAGTACTTCTAGAAATAACTATGGATCGAATAGAAATAATTCAGGAAATAATGCCGTAAATAATACAGGATTATTTAATGAATTTAGCAATTCCCTAAACCAGGGCAGAATCCCACTAACCGTCAAATCAATCAGACTCCGGAAGGTAGCAGTGCACCGAATCAGCCGGTCAAACGATCGAGGGAAAGTCAAAGTGGACAAATGAAGTGGACAACATCACTGTCAACACCATCAATGGACCCGTCTGTCTGACTAAGAGCATTACATGTAATGCAACAAAAAATTGTCCGACTAAACAAAAGTTTTATATTCATAATTTTTCTGAAAATTATTATATACTATTAGGCAGAGAATATTTGATGGCCAGCAAAGCCGTCATCGATTACCGAAACGAAACGGTAACGTTAAGAGAAAGGTCATACCCAATCATTCAAAGTGGAGGAGCAATTGCAGACGGCAAGACCGCACACAAAGGTGATAAGCCATCTTCAAAGAAAGATATAACTACACCTAAGTGCCTTGACCCATCTCCTGAAGGAGAGCAATACTTCGCTTCCACGTTAGAAAATGAATTAAGGGAATGTAACCAGCTAAGGTTGGAACATTTAAATGACGAAGAAAAAAAGAAATTAAAGAACGTTCTCTACGAGTTTAAAGACGTGCAGGACAAAGAAGGTGACAATTTGACGTTCACTAGTACAATAAAGCACGAAATTAAAACCCATCACGAAGATCCTGTATATCGTCGACCATACAAATATGCTCAAATACACGATCAAGAAGTGAATCAGCAAATCAAAGACATGATTAGACAGGGAATCATTCGTAAATCGAATTCTCCCTATTGTGCACCCATTTCTATGATACCAAAAAAAAATAAATGCTTCAGCAAAAAAGCAAAAATATCGAATGGTAGTAGATTATAGAAGACTAAACGAGGTGACAATTAAGGATAAATTTCCTACGCCAAGAATGGACGAAATACTAGACAAACTAGGAAGGTGTCAGTATTTTACGACAATTGATTTAGCTAAAAGATTTCATCAAATCTTTATGGAACCTAGCTCAATCCCAAAAACAGCTTTCTCAACGAAGCAAGGCCATTACGAGTTCACTCGTATGCCTTTTGGGCTAACCACTGCCCCAGCTACATTTCATAGATGTATGAACAATCTGTTAAAAGATTTAATTTTCAAAGATTGCCTTGTTTATCCGAGCTCACCAATCAGAATCGGTCATAAAACCGAGGAGGCCTATATCCTTAGCCTATATTCATAGCCGCCTTTCCCACATATAGATCGAGGCACATACAGCCGCCTTTCCCACATATCGATCGAGGCACGTACGCCATCATCGGAGCCGAAGTCGAAGCCAACGCCTCCGAATCTCAACCCGAGCATCATGATATAAATAGTCTACATCTTGTAAGTAGGGACCTCAGTTCTGTTCAAGACAAACGTCAATCGCGACACCGTCGGAGAATTCACCCAAGTTAATTCCGATCAAGACATCTGACCTTAGTCATCGTCGGGGAAACTAACTAAATTTTTTACACTCAGTTTAAGCGAATAAATAAATCTTTTTAAAAACTTAAACTCGAGTGTCACATATTTAACTATATATATCAATTTTATAGAGTAAAATAATTTTTGATCGAATATAATTTTAAAAAATGTATAAAACTTTTCAACACATTTCTTTAAAATAATTATCTACAATATTTTATAAACTTAATTTCACTAAAGAATGTTTATATGCCTATTTATTTTGGTACCTCCCAAGACTAATGTATGACATATGTATATGGAAGTATTAGTATTTAGATCCCATTTTTGAGCTATTTTTCAGCTTTCACCTAACTTTGCAAAAAAAGTTCATCAAATTTTCCCAATATACATTTTGTTTGTATATGTTCATTGAATATTCCTTTTAAACTTACAATCCCTATTCTTGGAGAAGATCCGTCTGGTTTCTAGATCGATTTATGCGACGCAACCTCGCACGAAAATCGGTACAAACAGCTGTATGGGGAAAATCATGCTTTTAAGATACGATTTTGCTGTGTGGCTTTCTGTGTGTGTTGGAAAACATAATTTTGTTCAAATAGTGCTTGTTATTTGACTGATAGACTGGAGACGCGTTTAGAGACGACTACGAACACTAATTTTTGGGGATTGTCTAATGTGCTTTCTCTCAATTCGGAGTAAATTTAGCAGTCTAACAGTCAATAAAAGCTTTAATACCTACGACATATTGGCTAGCTATCATGGTAGCATGAAAAATAATCTTTTTTAGTTGTTGCGTAAAGATCTCAATATCCCATGGGTAGATCAAACTTTTTGTGCAATCCAAATCATATAATATATATATTATAATATATTTATATATACATACAAATTTGTTCCTCCGCAGCCCAAATGGCCATATATTAAAATAAAAATCTTTAGCAACATTTTTAAAATTACTAATTTGTTACAGAAATTTACAAATAACTAAACTTATTTTAATAATTGTTGGATAAAGTCGCTCCGGCACAGCTACTCTGAATATCTCTTTCGATTGCATCCCACTGTCTCTTTCATATGCGCTCTAAACTGTCTTTGAATAATATTTATTTGATTCAATGGTAAAGTCCATTCAACTAGACTTGAGAGTGTTGTAGGATCAGACGACTCTGAATATACCGATATTTCAACACCTAAAAAATTACAAACCTTCGATAGAATTTCATCAACATAACTTGAGATAACTAAGTGTGCCTTAGTGTCCTGCAATGAAAATGTATTTATATATATTAAAATTTATTAATATGTCAATGTGTCTATTTCTTACATGTTTTGTTCGTTGTAAATTACATATAACTAGTTTACCACCCCCTTTTATGTTTTTTAAGGGTAAGTTTCCACTTGGTACGATTTGTAGAGTTGTTCCCAGAGTTATATTTATGTCAGCCATTCTATTATAAATGAGAAATAAATGAGTACTTTTTTTTTAAATTTTAAACGGAAAGTTAAGCGCTGGAGGAAAAAACTTAACAAAAATTTGCTCCCCAAACGTTGGTGCCACCAGCGAATTATTGACAATTAATTTTACAAGCGTTCGAGTAAGGGGTGTTTCACCGTATAAAATACTAAAACCTTCTTTAAACGAGAGGGAACGTTGTGAGCCGCGGCAATGGCCGCGGCTCTACTGTATATCCGGTACTCAGTCAGTATATATGCACGTATTTATGTATACATATGAGCTTACGATGTTTTTAATGAATTATATGTTCGCAAAAGAGACGAATTAAATTTTGGCCAAAATGGAAAATTTCTGTATTTTTATATTTTAGAAGTTATCTGTTTCCATTTTTACTTACATATAATTTTTACTTCGGCTGCTACATTTTTACATACACATGTAAAACTACATACAAGAGACATGGAAGTGTGTGCGAGAGAGAGGGAATCGCTTGGCTCTCGTTGGGTAGCCACTAAAATTTAATTTGTTTCTTCTGTCTATATTAATGATCAGACCTGATCCAGAATCGGCAATCTGCCAGATACGGTAATTTTTCATGATTCTGCGTTTTTGGTTTTCTCGTACCTTAAAAATTGTGGATTCCGCAGATTTTCGTTCTTTGTGGGAGCGGAAGAGGGCGTGTCAAAATTTTGAAATACACTTGTATTGAAGTGATATCACAGGAGCTCAGATAGAAAGTTTGGTTGCTCTAGCTTTTATAGTCTCTGAGATTTAGGCGTTCATTTAGACGAATAGGCAAAGAAGACAGGGTCGCGTGTGAGAGAGAGCGAGAGGGATCGATGACTTTCGAAATGGTTTTCTTCATAGTGGCTCTATTTTAATAATCCGATCTGATCCAGATTCAACACTCTGATCATTCTCTAGGATTCCACGTTTTTAGTTTTCTCGTATCTTTAAAATTGCGCATGCTACAGATTTACGTCCTTTGTGTGGGCGGAAGTGGGCGAAGCGAAATTTTGAAATACATTCGGACTAGTGTGATAACACAGAAGCCTGGACACAAAATTTGGTTGCTCTAGCTTTAAAAGTCTCTGAGATATAGGCGCAAATGAAGACGGACAGACGAACTGACAGACAGACATGGCTATATCGACTTGGCTAATATGGCTAATCAAGAATATATGTATACACTTTATGGGGTCGGAAACGCTTCCTTCTGGGCGTTACACACATCCGTTATCAACACAAATCTAATATACCCCTATACTCTTCTAGTACCGGGTATAAAAACCGGAAGCTTCAGACTGATTTAAGACCCATGGTTTTTTCCACAAACCTTTATAGAATTTATCATAGAATAAGATTTTAAAAACCGCTTGGTCGCGAATAAAATTGACCCACTCTAATGTATCTGCGTCCAAAATAATAGTAGTGCCGATAAAAATTTTAATTTTTCCTTAATATAAAGACTTAGAAGCGCTTCCCCGAAAATTGGTTAATTTCACTACTCGACAAAATTCAACTTTTTTTTTCCGCTGTCGTTAAAAATGACTTTTTCTGATAGATTTCAAGTTTTAAATTTTTTTAAAGAATTATGGTTTTTTTTTCATGGCGTAGTTTTTTTTTAAAGAATTTTGAAAAAATTTGGTATTTTTTGTCATAGGTAGTGCTTTTATTTTTCACATAACTTAAGTTTCCTACAACTGGTTGTATTAAACTTTTCAGTTAAAAAAAGCTGACAAATGCAGCTATAAATCTGACTCAGACACTTTGTAGCTGCACCTTAACGTCTGGAAGATATTAAGCTTCCAAATTGAACATTTAAATTTTTTTCGTTGTTTTTCCCCGAAATTTTGACTTTGAAAACTCAGGAAAAGTAAAAAAAAAAAAATATTTGAATGCCTTGATTTTTGGTTTTAGATAGACACATTAATTAGGCATCGTTTAAGAATATTTTAAGTTTAAGTTATATATATATATATATATATAGTATATTTACGGTTGCGTCCAAAATAATAGTAGTACTGATATGGGCTTAACATATTGTTTATTTTCTCCGAAATAACTAGCAATCAAATTAATTTTTGTATTTAATTTAATTAATTGTATTTAATTTATATACTATATACATACATATATACATATATATTAGACGTCTGCATGAATGCATTCATAACAAAGCCACATTGAGTACATTCGAATTGAGTAGAATATGAGTGAGTGAAAAAGACAGAATGAGACGAATGTGTATATTACTGTTTCGCAAGTAGAACATGTTGTGTCTCATGTCGAAAGACAGAGTATAAGGAAAGAAGAGGAAAATGAAATAAAAACTTCGAAAACATTCGAACTACTCAAGTAGTTCGCAGAATACTTTGCGTAGTCACTTTGTGCTTCGAGTAAATGTGAGCAGACGTTCGAAATGGAAGGCGAAGCTGCAGAAAAAAATGTATGTATTTGCCGGCAAATTTTAGCGTGTTGTTTTTGTGTTTTGTTTTGTTTAAAGCTTGTTTTTAATTTTAGTAACAAAATGTGTAGTTGTGACCGTCTATAAATGTTTTCTGTGTTGAAATTTGCAGATTTAATATTTATTTGATTAAAATATATATAATATAGGAATATATATATATATATATAGAAAACAGCTGACAATATTCGAATGTATTCAATATACAACATTTAATTACTTCTGCTGCTCACTCACTCACTTCGTTTCTTTTCGGGTATATTTTTGTGCAGCCGAGGGAAACACGACTTGAGTCACTCACTCATTCTCATTTCGTTTTGTACAAGTATTCACTCAATTCAATTTTGACTTTGTACATTTGAATGTGTTTTTTTTGCCATTCATGCAGACGTCTAATTCATATATATACTATATTATATTATTTATTACACACACATACATATATGTATATTATCTAACAATCAAATGTCAATTTAGGAACAACAGCTTACCAGAGCTTTTTGAAATAAAAATCGGTGTCTTAAATCGATTTCACTAGTCAACACGTCATTTCCGCTATGGTCCGAAATAACTTTTTCTGATAGCCAAGTCTATTTTTTTTTAAATTTTTTTTTTTGAAGAATTATGGATTTTTTTTTTCCCAGTTTAGTTTTTCTAATAGTTTTATATAATTTTTCATGTTTTTCTCAGAGGTAGTTCTTCTTTTTTCATATAATAATAGCCATATAATAATAGTCATATTGTAGCGAAAATTCGAACTTGGCGCCCTTAGAGCCCTGGACCAGTCTTATTGATAGTTAAAGTCCACCTCGATCGGCTCGACTTTGGGTGGTAAGAAGAAAGAGGAAAAATACGAGAGACAGAGAAGCAAGAAGAAAACACAAAAAAGTTAAAGCAACGTGCCTAAAAAGGCTAGGTGTGGAAATAAAGTGAAGAAAGTGCAATACAAGTACTAGAGTTTCTAATCACGACGGCACCACCGCTGCTGCCTCCCCTTAGCTGCCGCCTTACCAAATTGGTCCAATTCCCCAACCTGAATAGGAAATCCGCTCGGCTTTTGTTAAATTGGTGTCAGGTGTAAGGTTTGCGATCAGATTCTGGAAAGATCTCAAGCCATAATGCCAAGACGAGGAGCAAGACAACGTGCATGTTCCGTGAACCCGGAGCCCGATACAGTGACGGCTTCATTGACGCAGATTTTAACCGACACCCAGAACCAGATGGATCTGAAGATAGAGATGACGTTTGACTCGTTCCAGCGAACGATGCTACGCGTAATGGAAGCTTCCTCCCGCAATCAGACGGAAGGGGACACCCATCACCCAGACACACTGGCCAGATCCCCCGCACCATGGGCATGTGCAGAAAATGCAAGGGAAAACGGCGCGATCTCGAGAGTCCGCAGGCCGCTTCCACCTTGCGACCCCTTCTCGCCCACACAAAGGACGACAATCTGTGGCATACACAATTTTGAAGATACGAGAATATTAAAAACTCAGAATATAGATGATGATTCTGGATCAGATCGCATCATTAATATAGCTACAATAAAGAAAACCATTTTGAATGTTCCCTCTCGCTCTCTCTCACACGCGACCCTATCTGTTTTGCCTATTCGTTCAAATGAGCGCCTAAATCTCAAAGACTATAAAAGCTAGAGCAACCAAACTTTCTCCAAGCTCCTGTGATAATACTTCAATAAAAAATTTGACAAAATTGTCAAAGTTTTGACACGCCCCCACAAAGGACGAAAAATGTGGAATCCACAATTTTTAAGTCAAAAGAAAAGCAAAAACGCATAATCATGGAAAATAACCGTATCTACCAGATTGCCGAATCCATTATAGCCAGAAGGACCAAATTAAATTTCAGTCGCTACGCAACGCCGGCCAAGCGTTTACTCATTCCCTCTCTCTCTCGCACACACTTCCACGTTTCGTTGTTTAGTTTAGTTGTACATGTACATGTAGAAATTTAGAAGCTGATGTAAAAAGTATATCTAAACAAAAATGGAAACATAACATTTAATATATAAAAATTTAGCATAGGGTTCGACCTAATTTTTTTAAGTTTTCCACTTTGGCCAAAATTTAATTCGTCCCTTTTGCGAACATATCATAAATTAAATAAATCATAAGATCACATATATTCTGACTGAGTACCGGGTATAAAGACCGGCAAAGACCGCGGCTCACAACGTTTTCTCTCGTTTCACATAAGTTTAAGTTTCTTAGATTGAATTTTGTCGGGTAGTGTTGTTAGAAGAAAGTTACAAAATATAACAGATTATAGTCGGCTATTATAGAATTATATATAGGCTCTGTAGTGAAGAAATACGCCAAAAGGATCACCACCTTAATTTCAGTCGAAGACCTATGATAAGGTGGGGCAAACTGTCGGTTGTTTAAATAAAATGATTTTCAATGCTTTAAAAAACCAACAAAAACACGCAGAAGACGCAATATCCCCATGTCTTTAAAAACAACTGGTTAGTGAGAGCAAGACCCATTTAAGCCGCCATCCACCGAGCTAAAAAAAGGTTCTTAAAAAATTCAGAAAGTACCAGCAAAGTAAGATCTTGGTTACATGATTTTCGTATTATGATGATAATCCAATACATGGCACAAATCGTTTATGGATCAGAATGTCTATGATGATATGTATATAAAAACAGTTATGCTGCCTCATGCGGAATACGAAGTGCCTTTGTTTTGTGTCTTCCAGGAAGACAATGAACAAAAAAAAAATTCTGTATGACTCGTGGATATATGTATGTACATATATCCCAAAAGAAGGATGCGAAAATTATGTGAACTTTAGTGCCGATAAGTTGAGCTGCTGTTGTGGCTGCTAAAGGCTTGAAAACAAAATATTAACCTTTAATTACAACTGAAGTAACATATTTTAATGCAAATTTTGGGAAGTTTCTTTTATTTTTGATTTTGTTGTATATCACTATTTTTTTTGTTGGTGCCTAGATTTGTGATTAAACCCTTTTGTTTTCAAATATTTTTATTTGGAGTCTGAAATATATACTAATGCTATGGGATACGTTAAATTTCAACTTGAAGTTAATATATTATTTTTAAAAACGTTCATTAGAACTATTGTTAAAATAAGAACCTTCGATACAGACTCATTATCATCATTGTGCTATTTTTTCGCGGTGGTCTGAGCTGTAGATTTAATAAGATTTGGTGGGAATCCCGTGAGACACAAAATGATAATTTTTTATATTTCGATGGCTATACTTATAAGACGACTTTTCTTTTGTTAATGAAATAAACTATTAATAATTATATCGTAAAGAAATACTTAAGAAAGCCTCATGTCTAGAAAAAATCATTTCTAATTTAATTACTATAGGATTTAAAAATGGAAGGCAAATATCATCTCGCGCCGAGCTGAGGCTTTCTCTACTTTGGTGTTCACCAGAGAACGGCTTGGCGTGATTGGAAAAAAAATCATACACAAAAATAGCCGAATAATCGTGTCATTCGGCTCAACCGATCAAACATTCGTATGTACACGAACTCGGGGTTGATTTTAATTCACTCTTATGCGCTCATATTTTTTCTCTCACTGAGTTTATTCATGCTCATCAGCAAACCGATCATTTGGGCGTATGTTCATTCGGCTCAGCAATGATTTTTTTTCGTGATTTACTCATACGCCCAAATTCTTACTCAATTCCACTCACTGAACGAAAATCAGCGGTGAATGAAAATCAGCTCATGCCGAAATCACTCATTCACTCAACTCGTTTTGCCTTCGTGTTGCTTCGTGTCTCTTGCCTTCGCACACAAACGCACAAAACATGTGAGTGTATTGCGTGCCGACCCCTGGTTTAGATGCATTACCGTTATGTTTTTGTTTTTGCTGTTTTTTTTTTTTTTTGAGAATGCTTGGGGTTGTTGGTTGAAATGAGTTCAATAAGTTTAATCAAAGACAATATAAACACTAAGATATGCAGCGCCATACAAAATTTTCAAATAAATTTGTGACTTAAGAAATCTCAAAAGTATTTGGCTGGCAATTTGGGTAGCTCTGCACACACACACACATATGTACATACGAGCTTACAGTTCCGTGTGTACTCATACAAGCAAGATCATTATATTTTTAGATCGGCGAGCGCACTGGCGTTCGTGCCCATGAACAAACTCATACGCCTTGATTCACTGCCTTTTGATTTTATTCTTTACTCAACTCAATCATTGCTGAGCCGAATGAACATACGCCCAAATGATCGGTTTGCTGATGAGCATGAATAAACTCAGTGAGAGAGAAAATATGAGCGCATAAGAGTGAATTAAAATCAACCCCGAGTTTGTGTACATGCACAAAATTCATATGCTCATCAGCATGAGCTGATTTTCATTCAACGCCGACTTTTGTTCAGTGAGTGGAATTGAGTGAGAATTTTACCGTATGAGTAAATCACAAAAAAAGTGAATTTTGCAGATCTCTGGTGTTCACCTATTCAATGCCGGACTTAGGTGTTGACATAGCAATAACATTTTAGTTTACTGAGCTTTTCTATAGCGATTTTTTAACGAAATTTGATTAATTATTTTTTAAAATTTTAATTTAATGAGCCATATTTTTGTAATTTGGTAATATGGTAATGTTTTTACAAAAGGAACTAAGTGCTAGTTCTGCGGAACTTTCCAACATTAAATCTTAAAATACCTATAAGGATCGCCAAATCAGAAAACGAGAGGAAAGGAAAAAGAAACCACAGAACCTTAAAGAAATATCATACGGCATTTTCCCAAACAAGCCAATCGCAAGCAACAAGAACTAAGTGTGAATCGTTGTCTAAAAAAAACGTACAATATGGCTAAATGTGCTAAATGCTAAGTGTGAAAATTAATTATTTATGCGGTAAAATAATTGAAAATCGCTTTAGAAAAGCATTTAAAACAGCAGTACACTAAAAAGTAATTGCTGTGAAAACACCTAAGTTCGACACTGTATGTATGTATGTATATTGAGTTTTGGGTGGATTTTTCTCCGAAAGACTTGGGACTTTAGAAGGTTTTTCCCAGAAATAGAGGAATACGTAGGCTTTTGGAACAGCCAGTTTCAAAACGATTATTTTGTATTAATAAAACGGACAGCCATACGGAATTCACTAGATCTGAACGCTAGATCTAAAATGTATTTTTTTTTGCCAATTTCTATTCAAGCTATACATTTTTTTTGCAATTATATGAAAATATAAACAAACGTACGTAGAATGCATGATAGCCATATCAAGATCTCTCTGTGGTAAATCGTGTTCCCAATCAAGTACGTTATCATGTAAAGATCCAGTTCGGCATGCTCGGCCTACATCACTGACTGCTGATCGACAGCGGATTCCTAGTGCTTTTTGACCAACTGATTTAACAGATGTTGAACGAACAAACTGACGTCTACATGTGTGGCATTGTTCAATAAATATGTTACCGTGCAATTCTGATAAGTATCTGCGTTTGAGTCCCGACCTTAAGTGCAACCCGTCTATATTTTGAGACACAATATACTGCACGTATCCATTTTCTACTAATGCTCTTAAGGCCATATGAGTCTTTGTTGGAGTTGCCTTATCAAAAGACGTGTTCAATTTTGGTATCTCGCCTTTTTTTTCCAGTGTCCACACGCCTTTCGGGCCTCTTTGTTGTGATATGCAAATAAAAAAATTAGTGTATATTTCTGAACATGAACATAACCAATATCAAAACATATATCGTATACCTAAAGTCTGGAATTCCGGCTGATGTACTTATCCCAGCTCCTGTATGAAACACAACATGTCTGGAATCCTTGATTAAATTGGCCAACTCATGACATTTTTTACTGACAGTATCATCGCTGTCGAAATTCTTAACCGTTGGATGATTTTTATTAATATGAATTATTAAAATGAATTATGAATATGAATAATATGAATACATATGTATTTACCTCTGGGATGCCTAGGATTCCCTTGTTTTCGTAAGGTGAAAGGCTGTCAGCGTAATTGGAACTCATAGTATCGTATTCGGTTATTTGTATTCGTACATAGATATTAATATTAGTTGAAGATATGTAAGTTTTGAACGAGATTCACTATTGATTCTATATTTTCACGGAAAATATAAGATGACGATAATTCCTATGTCATATATTGGCACTTATATATCGAATAGAACTATAAAAACAAAACGAATAGCTTTATGACAGCTGGACAAAAAAAAGGTTACAAAAACAGAGCCAGCTGTATGGGAATAGCGTGCAGTGAGATCAAGACAGATATACGCGACTACCTCAGTGAAAGAAATATATGTGCATTGTCATTTTTTAACAAAAAATCAATAAAAAACAAAATTAAAATTTTTGATTTTTTAAGCTTATTTAGTATACATATACATATTGTTTGAAAAATATAACTCTTTTTTTTTTAATTATCTTCAAGAAACATAAAATATTTTATTTACAAAGTTCATTTCATATGAAATAAGTATGTGTGCAAAATAATAAAGTAAAAAAAAAAACTAAATAATTTGTTGCCCAGTCCAATATATGTTTTCCCTTCTTAAGAAGCATTTGAAAAATTCGATTTTCCATTGAATTTGACAAGTTTTCAAGTGTCGAAACGTCAATTTGATCCCATTCTTCAATTAGTGCCTTTTTAAGGTCCTTTACAGTATCAAACTGGTGGTTATTCTTATAGACCTTGTGTGACAATATTCCCCACAGATCTTCAATAGAGTTTAGGTCCGGACTGATCGCCGGCCATTCAAAAAAGGTAATTTCCTATCCAAAAAAAAAATTTTTTTTTCCGCGCAGTATGAACTGTTGCGTTGTCCTGCTGGAAAATCCAGTCACCTCCGTATAGGTCTCCAGCAAAGTCAATAAGTATTGTGTCTAAAAATTCTATGTATACTTCTGCATTTGTTTTCGTGGGTATAAAACATAGTGGAAACTTTCCCTCATATCCAAATGCTGCCCAAATCATCAAGGATCCTCCACCGTGGTTGCGCTTATGGCAAGTCTCACGTGGTTGCCTTATATCCCGCCAATACTTTTGGAAACAGTCTGGACCGTCTAAGTAAAACTTTTTTTGGTTGGAAAAAAATAGCTTTTTTGAACTCTTCAGACCAAAATTAATATTTTTCTCCGAATGCCAGGCGCGCAGTTATGTGGCGTTTCAATAGCCTGGGTTTAGCCTCGCGGACAGTATATTTAACCGTGTCGTTCTCCTGTTAAATCTGATTTACCCGTCTACTGGACACATTCAGCTGTAGCTGACGTTTGATTTCAGTACATGAAATTCTGTCTTCCACTGCCATTCGTCGAATTTGCCTCCTACAGCGATTATCAATATCAACCTCTTATTTTTCCCGTAATTTTCTGGATTTCGGAGGAAATTGGCTACTGTGTTTCTATGCCTATTAACTCTGGCAGCAATATAATTAATATTTTTTTCAGCTTCGGCCAATCCTATGATTAGACCTTGGTCTTTGTTCGACAAATGTGATCCATGCGGCATTAGAATGCCGTAGTGTTTAATGACATTATCAACAAGATAGTTGAACTCAAATACAATTTAAATTGTTTTACTCACTTTCTAATTAGAAACGAATTTGTGTTGAACACTCGACTATACCCTGAAGCACAATATTAGCAGAATGCACATATACTTATTTCATAAGAATCCGACGTGGAATATGTACATATGCTATATGTATGTATGCGAAAACAAACATACTCCAAAACAAAGTACGGTAAACTTTTAATAAAATACAAAGACCAGAAAAAAATTAACATATACTTATTTTACTGAGGTAGTTGATTTTCTAATTCAGATGGGAGCAGCGCTAAGGCAGACATGATAGCCGGGAGATGTGCTTAGAGACGAATTCGAATACTAGTTTTAGGTTTTATCTACCATGCTCTTTCTCTTTCTACGCATTTATTTATTAAAGTCTAATGTCATACAGCTAAATAATACAGTACAGATATATAAATCGAGAAAACGTACTAACTACATTTGCTCCGTATGCTCCCAAGTTTTTTGCTCTAGTAGGTAGTCACGTACCGCAAGAACTGTCGCTTATAACACACAATATGTTCTCACAATATTATTCTGTATTCCTTTTAAAAATTTTGCGTTCGAAACGTAATGCTTTTTCTGCACGTTTGAACGAATCAGAACACTTTTTGTCCTTTCGCTTGTATTATATGTTTGGTGTCTCCGTGGAATCGACTTTTCCACAGAGCACATTTACGGGGAACGGTGGAAATTTTTTTGACAAATGTGAAACCTGGATTCCCACAAAAAATTTGTACTCTGCATTATGTCAAAATTTAACAACAAATATGGAAAATAAAATTATTTTTCAAATGTGGCAGCAACAGTTAACAAATAATGTTGTGAAAATTGATAGTGGCGCTCGACACATAAATAAATTCGATGAGAAAGAATTTTTTGCAATGCTAAATTATTTTAACTACATTTAATTTTTTTATTCATCTTTTATTAATTCTTCTTCTCCCAAAGGAATTATAGCATCTCTAACTGAATGTTAAGCATATGCTATAGAAAATCTTGCTGGCTCCTAGCTATACATATTCGCAATGAATTGCATTCTAACGTTGTGAGTAACAATTTTTCAGAGTTGTATTTGAAATCCATCGGTTACGTATCGCAAACAATCTAAAATGGTTGGCGGAACTAACTGAGAAATTTCGAAACGGCAAAACCTTACGGACCATCCCCGAAATGGATGGTGAATGGTCGGCTGTGGGAAAAGGCTACAAGTGAAATTGGCATTCGCAAAAAAAAATAAATTATATTTGTATTCTTTCCTTGAAGAGGGCCTCGTTATTTTCATCACTTTTCTGTACAAAATGTTCCGACCCACTTCTAAAAAACATAACGTAGATCCCTGTACTTAAAAACTTCGTTGTATCTTGGTGAAGTATTTTCGTTATTTCGGCCTCGTTATTTTCAACACTTTTCTGTCCAAAATGTTCCGACCCACTTCTAAAAAACACAACGTAGATCCCTGTACTTAAAATATTGGTTGTATCTTGGTGAAGTTCTCCCATATGACCACAACCTTCCTGGCTTTTGTTTTCATAGTGCAGATACCCAGTTTGATAATGACGCATGCTCGTTAATGTTGTAGTCATAATCGCCATTATCATTATTATCCTTATCCAACATTATAAGTTTGTTGCAAGAAAATATTTTGCTGTTGAACCGCAGCCAAGACACGTTTGTGTCTCTTCTCACAAAAAAATTAAAGAAATCTTCCGCGCAAATCAGCTGTTTTCGACTGAAGGTAGAGAGTAGACGGTAAACGGTACCGGTGTGAATCGGAGTCTTACATCTGTCAAAAAACCCCACCGTTCCCACGGGATGGGCTCAGTGTGCTGAGGGTGCAAGCGTGAAAGTGCCAATCGGCTAAAAGAATGCAATAGTATAGAAAAATTGAATTTCATTGAAGCAGGCGATTGAAAGCCGATTATATGGATATTATAATCTAATAACATACCCTGTACAATCCAGTACTCGTTTTGTTTTTAATGTATAATTATATGAGAAGCATGTTGTTTGCATTTCTGTTACGCAATAACGAATTCAGCCAATATTGTGGAGCTCCATGCATTGTCATACTCCAGCACCATAGCTCAAACAAAAAAGACATTGCTGGTTGTTATGATCAACAGTATTTTTACTGATTTAATTTGTAAACAGACTCAACAGTGTAACCGTAGAGCATGCTCATGTGGTCACATTGGTCATCGAGAAAACTATTTGGAAATTTCTATAGCTTGAACATTTTTCTGATCGGAGTACTAAGCTTGAAATAGCAATAACTTTTTTGTTTAAATGCCTCTTATTCCATAGTAGTTTTGGCCGGAAACTCTTACGGGAGCACCCTAGTTTTTTTTCAGATAAGTAATTAACTATGTATGGGTATTAATAAGAGTGACCCTTGTTCAAAAGAGATACCGTTTTTTGACATTACAACAAAACCGTATAAAGACCTGTTACAAGCCTTTCTTATCTTATCCTGTAAAAACATCCTTTTAATTAACAACAAAAGATACGCTTATGTAAGGATACAGAATTCATTCTTAAAAATGCCAATAGGAAGTATTATAAAAAAAGCATCCAGCTTTATACTCGGTGAAGAAATAATTGATAAAAAAATCGATATTTCTTACGAAGACAACGAAATTCTCTTCTGCAAGAATAATGTATGCATTCATCCGCCTACAATCGCGCGACATGAGTTTGATGTATTGCACAACCCAGGTTATTTAACATGCACTACAAAAACATTTGTTGACCAGTATAACTGTGCTAAAAGACCTACTCTTCTTCTCACATGGATACCAAACTCTTCCCTATGTAAATATACGACTTCGTCTAAGGCAGATTCCAGTGAAAATGTTAGTCCTATGAGAAAGAGGACAGATTTAACCAATAAAAACTGTTTTTTAGCAGTGTCAAATGAAGGGGACATCCATGGGGAAGATGATGAGACGTCGGAAATGCAAGAATTAAAAAATGAACTGCAACCTCTGCTCGGTGGACAAACTGCATCAATAGATGATTTAACAGCGCTCCTGAAAAATAACCCAATAACTTCCGTGAATATAACCATTTCGAATCCGCAGATCGAAAACACCAATATTTCACAATCATTCAACTGTATAACGATAAAGACAGACGGGGACAACAGCAGTGACTGCTTCAGCGCGCCCAGGGGCCATTTAAACTCAGTTGGCCAGGCATCTGAGGACAAAAACCCGAAGTGGATGACCCCAGAACTACTTGCCTTTAAGCACAACTTAGAGTTCCCTGAGAGTGAAAAAACGATGGCCGCAGCTCGCCAAAATAACGCACTAAAGTGTCGACATTTTTCCGTTGATCTAAGTCAAATGCGATCACTACGTCTCTTTTTCAATGACAACAACTGCACATCGGGTCAGCTGGTGATTGCGTCCCGAGAATCTCAGTACAAGATACTTCATTTCCATTATGGTGGTTTGGATCATTTGGCCCAGGTACTTCATCAGTGGCATTGTTTTTTGCACAACATCACTTTGGCCACTTTTCCAGAAAAATTCGATCTGCCATACAGACATTTTATGGTCTGTCGACCTGAAGTCAAGAAATCAGAAATGCATCCCGACGAGGGCGACGTAAAGAAAATAACTACGAACTTTTTCTATGGCACATTGTTAAACGAAAAGGGACAGATCGAAGACGATTTGCTTCTTCGCAAATGTGTATTTTTTGGGGGCCTTGAAAAGAGCTTACGAAAAACGGTATGGCCATTTTTATTAAAGTGTTATTCCTTTTCGTCGACATTTGAAGATCGTGCAGTCCTTATGGACATTAAGCGACAGGAGTACGACGAAATAACTCGAAGGCGTCTATACTCAATGTCTCCAGAGCAACAAGTGCACTTTTGGAAAACCGTACAGTGTGTTGTTGAAAAGGATGTTGTACGTACAGACCGCACGAATCCTTTTTTCTGTGGTGACGATAATCCCAATACCGAGGTTATGAAAAACATTCTGCTCAACTTCGCTATTTATAATGCTGGGTTGTCCTATTCTCAGGTTCGTAGTGTGAGTTGAAGACACACAAATCTACATATATTCAAACAAATATTCACTATGAAAATCGTTTTCAGGGTATGAGTGATTTACTAGCGCCTGTATTATGCGAGGTGCAAAATGAGTCTGAAACATTCTGGTGTTTCGTAGGATTAATGCAACGTGCATTTTTTGTATGCACTCCCACAGACAATGACGTCGACCATAATCTTAGTTATCTGCGAGAGCTAATAAGGATTATGCTGCCACGTTTCTATGAACATTTGGAACAGCAAAACGATTCTATGGAGCTCTTATTTTGTCACCGATGGCTTTTGCTTTGTTTCAAGCGAGAGTTTACCGAAGCCGTCGTAATTCGTATGTGGGAGGCCTGTTGGTCAAACTATTTGACTGACTACTTTCACCTATTTCTTTGCTTGGCCATCATAGCTGTCTATGCAGATGACGTGATAGCTCAAGGATTACGCGCGGACGAAATGCTCCTGCACTTCAGTTCTCTAGCCATGTATATGGATGGACAGCTGATTCTTCGAAAAGCCCGTGGTCTCCTACACCAATACCGTCAAATACCGAAAGTTCCGTGTACGTTAAGTGGCCTATGTAAGCGATGTGGACCTGGTATGTGGGACTCTGAACATCGACCTGCACTTGAGTGTGTTGGGCATAGTGATGACGAAAAATGTTCTCTTTCGATTGACTAGCTGATTGCCGCCGATTCCATTAATTCACAAAATATTTGTATGTCGATGGATTTTTCATTAATAATAGAACTATTACTTCGTTTTTCACTACACTTCATTTACCCTGAAAAACAGACGACGATACATTTTTTTTTTTTCAGTTCACCAACACGCAGAACTAATTGAGATTATCCAATTCATTATTTCAAAGTAAGCATTTTTTCAACGAATTTTTATATTTTATCTAATTCCGCTCTGCCACCAGAACGACTACAAATCTAAACTAGAGCGTATATTTATCTCGTTTACACTTCATGCTTTTCGTCATATATCTGTTCTCACTGCTTTAGCGTGAAGTTTAGTGGAATACGACCATTAACATTGCATGTACCCATATTGGCGGACAGAAAATCGAGGCACTAGTATTAATATAAGTATTAAAAACATTTCTTTTACTCCTTAATTTTAAGCTTGGCAAAAGAAAAACTGTTTTCTTTCAAAAGTTGTAATTGATGTTTGTAAAGCATGCATCTCCGACACCGCAAAGTATCTTCTTACCAACTACATAGATGCATCATTATTAAATCGCTACATAAACGATCGAAAAAAAAATAAATAAAACCCGTTCACATGCATTAATACCTTAAATCACAATTTCATGTAGCTCCTACAGAGAACATCGAAAAATAAAGTGATGATAACTCATTTTTTTTTCAAAATAACCAAACTTATTTTAAAATTTGTGTTTATGTGGTCTTTTACAAGGCACACTCAGTAAGACTATGACTTTTTTGTCATCTTTAATATGGCTGTGTCAATTTTGCAATAGATTGATTTGATTTTTGATTTTTTTAAATTATACCAATCAAGGCCGAAAAAAGTTTCCTAGGTGTATGAAACATGTACAGCTACCAATTTTTTTAAGTGGTGTCTTGAAACAGCATATGGGCATTTCTCTGATGTCGCACGGGACGTTCGTACGCATTTCAATGTCAATGTCAAATGTCAAAAAAAACAGATTTTCAAAATTATTTTACCGTTATGGTTCGCCACTTGACTAGCTCTATAGCTGGTGCTAAGGGCGATTTTGGGGTACTGTTCGTTTTCGAGATATTTGCAAAAAAGCATGGTATTCGCACGGGACAAATATAGAAGTGGTTTTCGCGGCGACCAATTCAAACTCAGATTTCAGCGAAAGTTGAAGCGATATTTTTATGAGAATTTCTGATTAATGTTCTGCATTGATGACTCTTTAAAATGGTTATAATTTTAAGCATGTATGCTTTGTAGTTTTTTTAAATTCAATTTAAGCCTCTGTCGCACGGGACAAAAATTTCTTGGCTTTACAAATGTTACAAAAATTTTGTTAACCGATATTGAAAATATTTTGTGGAATTTTTTTTAGATAGTTCAATATGTAAGGGAGACTTTGTGGAAAAACTTATCAAGAATTTTCTTTCTTATATGCGAAAAAAATAATGGAAAACATGACAAAAAATACCAAAAAAATACTAAAAAAGTGAACTTTTCCTAATTTTAATAGGTTTTCAAATCAAAGTTAATAAATATTGTATGTCAAATTATTAAATTGGCGGATTTTCAATATATTTTAAAACTAAAATCCCGAGAAAACTATTTTCAAATGCGTTTTTATTGAATTTTAATTTTTTGGCTTCGGTGGACCTCGCCAGAGAAATGCCCATATACTTTTATTACTTTTTCCGCTGTCGCTAAAAACGAATTTTTATTATAGATTTGGAGATTTAAATTTTTTTTAAGAATTATGGTTTTTTTTCATAGAGTAGTTTTTTTTTAAATTTTTTTTATTGTATCACAATACTTAAGTTTCCTACAACTGGTTGTATGTTTACGACGTGTAACCGTTTTTTATACCCGGTACTCGAAGAGTATAGGGGTATATTAGATTTGTGGTGATAACGGATGTGTGTAACGCACAGAAGGAAGCGTTTCCGACCCCATAAAGTATATATATTCTTGATTAGTGATTAGACACCACTCATTAGTGCCTATATCTCAGAGACTATTAAAGCTAGAGCAACCAAATTTTGTATCCAGTCTTCTGTGTTATCACACTACTCCGAATGTATTTCAAAATTTCGCCACGCCCCTTTCCGCCCCCACAAAGGACGAAAGTCTGTGGCATACACAATTTTGAAAATACGAGAAAACTAAAAACGTAGATTCATAGAGAATGACCATTTCTATCAGAGTGTTGAATCTGGATCAGATAGGATTATTGATATAGCCACAATGAAGAAAACCATTTCGAAAGTCATCGTTCCCTCTCGCTCTCTCTCACACGCGACCATGTCGGCTTTGTCTATTCGTCGAAATAAGCGCCTAGATCTCAGAGACTATGAGAGCTAGAGCAACCAAACTTTCTATCCAAACTCCTGTATATCACTTCAATACAAGTGTATTTCAAAATTTTGCCACGCCCTTTTCCGCCCCCACAAAGGACGAAAATCTGTGGAATTCATCATTTTTAAGATACGAGAAAACCAAAAACGCAGAATCATGAAAAATTACCGTATCTGGCAGATTGCCGATTCTGGATCAGGTCTGAGCATTATTATGGCCAGAAGGAACAAATTAAATTTCAGTGGCTCCCCAACGAGAGTCAAGCGATTCCCTCTCTCTCTCGCACACACTTCCATGTCTCTTGTATGTAGTTTTACATGTGTATGTAAAAATGTAGCAGACGACGTAAAAATTATATGTAAATAAAAATGGAAACAGATAATTTCTAAAATATAAAACTACAGCATGGGGTTCGACCTAATTTTTTGAAATTTTCCTTTTTGGCCAAAATTTAATTCGTCTCTTTTGCGAACATATAATAAATTACATAAATCACAAGCTCATATGTAAATATATGTATATACATATGTATGTACATATATACTGACTAAGTACCGGGTATAAAGTAGAGCCGCGTCCTTTGCCGCGGCTCACAACGTTCCCTCTCGTCATATTTTTATAAGCGATACCTTAAACGACGCCTAATTAATGTGTCTATCTAAAACCGAAAATCAGGCGCTAAAATATTTTTTTTTTCGACTTTTCCTGAGCTTTTAAAGTCTAAATTTCGGGAAAAAATACCGAACAAAATAATGAAATTTCAATTTGGAAGCCTAATATCTTCCAGACGTTAAATTTCAGCTACAAAGTGTCTGAGTCGGATTTATAGCTGAGTTTTTCAGCTTTTTTTTTAGTTTAATAAAACCAGTTGTAGGAAACTTAAGTTATGTGACAAATAGAAGCACTACCTATGTCAAAAAATACCACATTTTTACAAATTTTTACAAAACTAATCCATGAAAAAAAAACATTCTTTAAAAATTTTTAAACATTCAAACCTATCAGAAAAAGTTATTTTTGGCGACAGCGGAAAAGTCGTGTCGACTAGTGTTATCAATATTACCAATAAAAAAAGTTTTATTTTAATTTTTTGTTACAAAAGGGTTTTATCTATATAATAAAAATAAAAAATTAATTTTTTCATAATTTTTATTATTAAAACTTATATAAATCTTACTATCCCTGTTCACCGATCAAATTATGTCGGCCAAAAAAATGTTCTATTTATCCCTCCATGTTTTAAGCTAGTAGCCTTACATCAAGAACTTGTTTTGCGGTCGCTTCCTTCCGAAGCTACTTATAAGTTTACTGCAGTGCCAAGATCTACCTTGATATAAAGGAAATCTATGTGCTTGTTTGAATGATCGAGCTTGAAGGCATATAAACTTAAGTTTGTTTCATTGAGGTTTTCATAAAGTATTTTTAGGTTTCTACAATGAATCATAGCCAACTTGTAATGCAAGCTTTAAAAATAAAATAAGAAATAAACAAATAAAAGATAAATAAATAAATTAGAAATAAAAAGTATGTTTATATTATTTATATTTCTTTAATTTATAATTATATATTTATATTATGTATTATTATAGTTCACCCATTAATGTATTTATGTATGTTGTATGTTGGAACTTGGTCCTCCTACATTTTATATGAATATAAATTCAATAAATGAATATAAAATGTAGTGCAACTTGGTTCAAACACATTTCCTAAATGCTTGTCATAAAAGTGTACGTATTTAAAGTTATGTGCGCAGGATATCGACAGAAGAAATAAAGTGCTAAAGTACAATCTGTGATGGTTAATTAAAGGAGGGTCGTTTTTTTTTTGTAGCCCTGACTACTTTATAATTAGGATGTTGATATGCAATGACTGCACGATCAAGTGGCCCAAGCGACACCAGCAGATAGATGTTACGCGCGGATCCAGGCAAGAACGCAGACCTCCTCCCGCCCAACCGACAGAGGGGCGCTGCCACATAACGCGCGACTCGTTAACCGAACCGATCGCGGACATGCAAGAAAGATAGGTGTTAGTCTAGTGTTCGAGGAAAAGTAGAACTAATCTAATTAAAAAACTAAGCATTTTCTAATTACGAGAAATATATAAAAATATCAGTAATTTAAGACTAGGAAGGGAGTTAGTAGTAGACATGATACGGTTCATGCAAGGAATAATTCGATCTACAAATCGGAAGAAACAACAAAAACAATAGTTTCTAGTGCTTCTAACAGAAATCGTGACGTTTTTGCGGCTCAACAGGTCAGGGAAATTCCTTTCACCACCTCTTCATAAACCCAAGCACGCCCATGGCCTTATTCACCATGGTAGAAATGTGTTCTGAAAACTAACTTGGGATCTAATAGAACACCAAGATCATCAACCCGAGTAATTCTCTCAAGAGAACCACCACAAAGGGTGTAAGGAACCAGAAAGGCGCTGGAGTGATGAAAAGTCATTACTTTACATTTTGAAGCATTTTACATTTTTACATTTTAAGGTTTAATAAATTTGCACAACACCAAGACTGAAATCTATCGAGATTGGATTGCATCCTGAATTGAAAAGAAATATCCTTATACTGGACACAGAGCTTAACATCATCCGTATACATAAGTACTCGAGTGTATAAAGAGTGTAAAGGGTAAGGGGCTAGATGGCTGCCCTTTGGTACGCCCGAAGTCACCATAACTGGTGAGGACAGGGAGTTTTTGAAAAGGACTATTTGGAACCTAGAACATAGGTAGCTAGAGATCCATCTCAGGAGGTTGGGCGGGAACCCTAGTAGGTCAAGTTTTTGTGCTAGGAGGGAATGGTTTACAGAGTCGAACGCTTTACTAAAATCGGTGTAAAAAACATCCGTCTGTAAATTACCTTGAAATTAGTAGTGGGTGATCGCCGCCTTATAAATCCATGTTGAGCTGGAGATATAAGTGATCTGCATAGGTGCTGAGTTAAAATTTTCTCAAACACTAGGAATAGCGGATAACTTAGATATACCTCTATAGTTCATTGCGTCAGACTTGCTACCTTTCTTATGGAGAAGAAATATAAAGGACTCTTTCTATATCGGGGGGAAGCATGAAGAATTAATGGACAGGGTGAATAGTTTAAGCAACGGCCCACACAGAGACTCGGCACAGTACACAGCCGGGAACTCCGTCCAGACCTGGCTTTACAGTTCGTAATTCATGAAGCAACGAGCTTTCATTTTATTTAGTTTAATATATGTGTATATATTTCTGCCCAAATGTTTGTATACTTTTTTCTTATAAAGCAGTATACATACATATATGTACATATGTAGGTACTATATAGTAAAATAAAATCGTTTTTATTTGTAAGCCGATTTTTTGACCAGTTAGGTCTTTAAGATTTTAACCTTTAATTTTTGCCCCTGACTTATTTGAATATAGATTTAAGCTAAATATTTGTCCGTCCCTGGCGAAACTCGGTATCAAGGCAAATGTGTAGCCTAATCTAATATTAGTTAAAATTCAAAGTCCGATAAAAAAAGAAACAGTCTGATATGTATAAAAAATAATACTAGCTTTATTTAATAAAATCGTAACTTTTTGATTATTTAACTTAGCGTAAGCATTGTTATTGAGCATTGATAAGTAACCAATCTAACCTTTTACATTTGTGGTAACTGATCAATGGGTGTGGTAAACTTAAAATCTTCAGGAAAGAGCTTTGCAGCGTGGGGGTACATTAATTTGTACGATTGCCTTATAGTGACATCAGCAACGCCAGCTATATCACCGATTTCCTTTTGACTGCGCTTATGCTCTGACGCCTGCGATGCCATATAAATTGCGGCTGCCGCCACAGATATAGGAGATCGGCCTGGAACAATGTCCATTTCGACAGCTTTTTTCGCAATGTGTGTAGCAGCACGTTGAACCATATTCGGCAGATCTGTCAATGAAATAAGAAAATTATGGTATATTGAAACGATAAAATATTAATGGTTTAGTAAACAGCTTATGTTTTGCAATGATTACTTACCAAGATTTGCACAAAATCGACACATAAAATCAGCAGTAGTTATCAAATCTACACTAGTTTCGAGAGCTTTCAGTGTTAGTTTAAAGCATCTGCCAATTTCTTTTTTGCTTATCTTGCTAACGGCGCATATTTCTTTAAATGTACGTGGAACTCCTTCTTGACGACAAGCAATATAAAGACACGCAGAGGCCTTCGCATCGTTTGACCGACCTTTCAGATTTTTTCCATCGTGAACCTAAACGAAATAAATCATGGGATTGGATTTTAAAAGATCTATTAAAACATACCTGTTTAAATAGATTATTTGCACGATCCACTATAGTTTTTGGCAAGTTAATTCGATCGGCCATTGATGAAATTTCTTTGAAAGCTGATATAAGAGAGCGGTCTGAACTGCTCATAGTGCGTCTGTTTTGATATTTTGGAGCACCAAATGCATCAAAAGATGCAGAGCCCGTTCCAGGCCCAATTATTGTGGATAAATCTCCACCACTAAGAAGAGGATTCTCTGGACCACCAACACGACTGGGATCCACGCCACTTTTTTCATTGCTGAATGTTCGCCATTCTGATCCAACATCAATTACGCGGTCTCCAACAACCAAACCACACTCTGAACATATCATATCGCCAGCCCGATAATCTTCAATCAAAGGAGATTCTGGATGTGCATAACAGCACACTTTATTATTGTCAAGTCTAAAAATATAAAAACCCCATATATAGAATTAATTTTGCCAAAAATATACCATAATACCTCGATGTTGAAGCCATTTATACAACCAATTTCGCAACTAGTGATGTAAATTAAGCAAATACCAAAACTATCGATATTTTTGAAGGGCACGATACTATGAAATGTTTTTTCGATAGTGTAAAAACTAAGGTGCCGTTTACACTGAGGCTGCGTCTTGATTCTTTGCATCTTCTCAGAAACGCAGTTTTTTTTTACATAGGTTTAGCATAGGGCCCTAGTGATGGCAAAAAAATTCGTCGTTTTCCGACGTAGTTGCGTTTTAGTATTTCTGTGGTATTTCTGTGCGCATAACAGCAATTTTCGTACTGTTCTGCCTAATAGCAACAAAAAAACAGCAGATTCAAATTTAAATATAGCCGCGTAGTATTTTTAGCTGAGTAAAAAGGGGCAAAAATCCTGTAATGCTTAGAACAAATTGCTGAAACTAATTTTATTATTAAATCAAGCATTTCAACAATACGTTTGATTTCATATTTATTGTCTTTGAATCCTTTCACTGTTTCCGTGATCTTCTCAGGACAAGAAAGTATGCTGGCAGATACTTGTCAGCGAGTTCAGCAACTACCTCGCGAAAAAACTCCAGTAATATGCGGCAGACAATGGCCCTTGGTACACCTCCCTACCGTACAGGCTATGCTGGGGCTATTATCTTCTCCAGAAGGATTGTCAGTCGAGAGTTGAGATTGGGCAACGGTCCAACAAGAATGTTGAGATTACTCCTCTCCATGCGGAAATTTTCTTTAAAAAAAGGCATCGCAGTTGTGCACAACATCTTCCTCCCAAAATGAACCATATCGTGGCTATTGCAATTTAGAATACATTTTTTAATTGAAAAGAGAGAACACTATCTGCTCTTTACTTACAAGGGTCCAAACGCAAGGAGGACGTTGCAGTCGCAAGACGAATTGCTACTTTTCTGAGGATAACTCAAACACTTCCATGCACTTCAAAAGATTCTCCTCACTTTGCGGCACCGCAGTTAAAAGAATGATCCCTATATCCGACATATTTCGTTAATTTTCGAACATTATTTACTTTGTTTACAAAATGTGTCTTCCTCTTCCAAGACGCAAAGAAGCAAAACCGCTGTAGTGTAAACGGCAGTTCTGCTTCTCTGCGTCTTCTCCGATATCGATAGGTAACGCACCAAGTGTAAATAGCCTATAATTAAACATTTATGTAAGAGATATTCGTCACAAAAATATATATGGCAGAATGTAAACAATTAGTAAAAGAGGCCAGCAAAAATGTTATCATTGTGGGATTGGTAGTTTTTAATTTTGTGCTGGATGAAGGCGATGAACGATTCTTCATTCTTGAGAAAAAGAAATGGAATTGACAGTATATGTTAACTACGTGGACAACCTCTCCAAAACTAACGAGATTGTTTTTCCCGTATAGACCCCGAATAAAGCAATTATTAAGCAATTTTCTCCTCACTTTAAAAATGTTCATATCTCTTTTTGGTTTTGCGTACAGATTTTGCCTCCACCTCTCACTTGTACTTCAGTAATAATGTGCACATATATTTTCCTGGCACCCTCATCAGCTGTTTTCACAGTCCACATTCGTGTGAATATCGATACTATCGATAAGAATTCGTGGATTCCGTTTACGTTGCTGGATACTGACGCCAGGAAAACACAAACGAAAAATTACTGGCCCAGTTTTTTTTATATGAAGTTTGGCAGTAATTTTTCATTTCCGCGGTGCTGGATACCCAGCTTAAATGTTTAAAGTTTAGCTTTTTTCAGGCCAAAAATGGCTTGCGCGAGTCACTTGCTGTGTTGTTGTTGTTCATTTTTTGGGTGGTTTTTTCTGTTTTTTGATCATTGATCAATTGCTCACATGCAGGACGGTGACATCATCGATGGGATCGTCCACCCAGACAAGGTATGTTAGTAGAGGCACACCGCAAGGTAGCGTCCTATTCCCCCTTTTTATGGAACATAGCAGTCAACAAGATTCTATGCGACCTGGAAGGGTTGGGGGGGGGGGGGGGGGGGGCTGCAGAGTTGTGGCATACGCGGATGACGTGGCACTTATCTTCTCGGGCAAATACCCTCAAACACTCTGCGACCTAATGACCGCAAAGCTCGCGAGACTGTCAAGATGGGCAGAATTGCGAGGTCTTGGAGTAAATCCCTCAAAGACAGAACTTGTGCTATTCACTAGGAAATACAGGATTCCGTCTCTAAACCCCCCCCCCCCCCCCCCATATTAAATAGATGCAGGCTCTCCTTAAGTGACTGTGCTAGCTACCTAGGGGTGGTAATTGACAAAAAGCTAAACTGGAACCTTAACATCAAAGACAGAGTGAAGAAGGCCACGATAGCCCTCTACACTTGCAAAAAAGCTGTTGGCTTGAAATGGGGCATGAACCCAAGTATAGTCAATTGGCCAATAATACTTTATGGAGTTACAGTGTGGTGGCCGGCCTTATCTAAAAGGACGATCACCAGACACCTCGACAAAATCCAACGAACAGCCGCCCTCTGCATCAGTAGAGCTCTTTGCACCACCCCAAATGATGCGCAGGATGCCATTCTATGCCTCCCAAGCCTTGCCCTTGCAGGGAAGGAAAGCGCACAAATGGCAGCAATTCGTCTTAGAGACTCCGACCAATGGGCATCACAGCACACAGGTCACTCCTCAATACTAAACAACAGTTCCGTCCCCACCATGACGGATTACTGTGCCCCAAGGGAATATACAGATACCCCGTTCGATGCAATTATCCCCCACAGAGACGAGTGGAGTGAGGGACTTCCAGGCCCAGAAGGGGCCCTAAACATCTTCACAGATGGTTCAAAGCTGAACGACAGGGTCGGAGGAGGCGTATACTCCGAACAGCTAAACATCAGGCATTCCTTTAGACTCCCTGATCACTGCAGCGTCTTCCAAGCGGAGGTCATTGCAATCAAGGAAGCCATAAACTGCCTTCAGGTGACTACCGACATGGTAAATCGCGTAAACATCTACAGTGATAGCCAAGCAGCAATCAAATCGCTTAATGCGATCTCTGCTAACTCGGCCACGGTTGCAGATTGCCGCAAATCTCTCCACAAATGGCTCAGCAATTTGTTATCAGCCTTATATGGGTCTCGGGTCACCGGGACATCGAAGGCAACTGTATAGCAGACGAGCTGGCCAGAATTGGCACTAGAATCCCCCTTCTCCAAGACAAGGAGGACACTCGTATGCCGATGGCCACTTGTAGGCTCATAATAAAGGAGATATATAAGAAATTAATAGACAACAAATGGCAATCAGTACCACGTTGTCGAATTACTCGGCTGACATGGCTAACCATAGATAGGAAGCGCACCTCGGAGCTATGCAAGCTCGGCAGACGAAGGTGCAGCGCAGTCGCGCGCTTCCTAACGGGGCACTGGCTAATTGGTACCCACGCTAATAGACTGGGAGCCCCATACAATGACTTTTGTCGTAGCTGCAGAGATGAGGAAGAGGAGGAAACGGTGGAACACTTGTTCTGCTCGTGCCCTGCTCTCAGCTGAAGAAGGCTGGAGCACCTGGGTACGCCCTTCATATCAGACTGTAATGTCCACCATATGTCCCAGGAAGATAGCTAACTTTGTAAGAGGCGCAGGCTGGGACAACTGTTGAGTTCTAGGTCTCACAATGCGAGAAGGGAAAGATTCCCCGCGGTACCACAACGGGCCGGTAACGGCCTAAGTGTGCCAGGCTCCCGGCGAGTCTGGCAGCCGCTGTAACCTAACCTAACCTATGTTTTTTGTTGTCCTTTTAGTGGTTTTTGTTGTTGTTTTGGATAATTGTTATTCTTTTGGGTATTTTTTGTGTTATTATGAGGTATTTTAACCAATAAATAAGAAAGCGATAGAAATGTGTTTGGTATGTATGTATGTATATATTTGTGCTTCGAAGTTAGCTATTTTATAGCTAGTTTGCAATTAAAGCTTTATTTCATTTCACAAGTGTTTAAAATAGCTATAAAGTAGCTATACCAGCCTATAACTAAACTAGCTACAAGTGATGACAAGAATAAGAGTCGTCTCGACGCTGTGGCCATTGCAACGGCAATTGGTGGTATTACTCCTCGCCTTCACAATCCTGTTGGAGATATGAATGTATAAAAGTTGTTTGCGAATGCGGCGGTACTTTTCCATTTATATAATACAGCACAACTACTTTTATACATTCATATCTCCCAAAGGCGACTACTACAGCACAACTTCTACTTTTCTATTTCCTGTGCACGACATAATATGCATATACAGTAGCGGACAAAGAAATCCGGACAGGCAAAAAAAAGTTCGTTTCGTAAATTTTTAAAAATTGTGCTTATTATTTCAAAAAAATTTGTATTAAACTTATTAAATGAATGTATTTGCTAACCAAAACAAACATTTTTTAGATTCCAGTGATGTTTTTTTTTAGAAAAAATCTTAAATTAAAATTATTGATAATATTTCAAAAACTAAGGAACACAAACAAAATTTATTTTTTTTTTTTTAAGTGAGTTACAAATTATTAGAAAATATTATTTTTTTAATTGAATATTATTCTACTTAAAAAATTTTATTTCAATATTTTGTTGGACCTCCTTTGTTTTTTATGACCATCTTTATTCGTGTCGGAATAGAATCCACTAGATTTTGAATTGTTTCAACGGTTATATCGTTGTACCAAACATTTTCCAAAATTAAATCGAGCTCTTTTACAGTTCTGGGTTTCTTCTTCGTTATTTTAACCTTTAAAATGTGCCAAAGATTCTCAATAGGATTTAAATCGGGACTATTGCTTGGCCAATCCAATGAAGAAATTCCCATTCGCTTCAAATATTTTTTAATCTAAAAAGAAGAAAAAATATTGGAAATTTAAGAGTTTATGTATCATTTATACAATAAATAAAGGAATTAAAAAAAAATATGACTTACCGATTTTGCACGATGGCAAGGAGCAGAATCGTCCTGAAAAATGATGTCATCGGCATACGAAAGATGCTCCTCAATAGATGGTACAAGATGCTCGTCCAAAATTTGTTGGTACTTTTCGGCGTTTACCGTTCCATCAATTAGTGCCAGATCTCCAACTCCAAAGTATGAGAAACATCCCCAGACCATACGGGATCCACCATGCCTGACCGTCCGTCATAGGCACTCATTTTTGAATCTTTCTCCGACTTTGCGTCTCACGTAGGCCATACCATCGAAACCAAAAAGGTTTATTTTGGACTCATCTGAAAATATCACCTTTCTCCAATCTTTTGAGGTCCAAGATTCGTGCTCTTTAGCCCATTGTAGCCGTTTTTTACGCATTTGAGCGGTCAAAACCGGTTTTTTTGCTGGTCTGCGCCCATTAAGTCCTGCATCCTGAAGCCGTCTTCGTACTGTTCGAGTGCTAATATCGACTCCTTCCGACTCAACAAACTCGAATCTAATGTCTTCTGCAGTTTTGAAACGATTGGCCATGCTTAAGCGCTTTAGAATCCGATCTTCCTGGTCGTTGGTCTTCTTCTTCCTTCCTGTCCCAGGATTTCGCTTCAGCGATCCGGTTTTCTCAAAATTCTTTAAGAAATCTCCGACAGAAGATTTACTAAAGCCAACTTTAGCGCTTATATCGCGGAGGCTTAAATTTTCCGATCGCAAAGCCAATATGGCACTTTTATCACATTCAGTCATTTTCGACATTTTTGACATTTTATTTTTTTTTTCACTGTTACAAGGTTAGGTTACACAGAACAAGTTGGGAATTGGAAAACTAAATACTTAATAGACATCGCGAAATAATATCCAAACCGATTGAACCTTTTTTACATAGTTTACACCCGTTCAAAGTTTGCATATAGAGGCCATACCGAGGTGTCCGGATTTCTATGTCTGCTACTGTATATTTGACACGTCAGTCTCCTTTGCCCAAGAAAATCAAAGAGAAATGCCAGCAACCGGCGCGACAAATATATGTATGTCAAATCCCATTGACCGTTACAATGTCGCGCCATAGTGTCGAGACGACTCGCATTCATTGCTACTTTATAGCTATTTTAATATGAGTATAATTGAAATAAAGCTTTAATTTCAAAATAGCTATTTTATAGCTAACTTCGCAACACAAATAAACAGAATTTACCAACAACAACAAGGGATTTTTGGCTCAAAAAAGGTTAAACTTTAAAAATTAAAAAAAAAAAAAAAAACTAGAAGCGACCGCCATTTTTTTTACCTAAATTCATGATAAATCGGGGTCTATCCAGAAAAAAAATTTCGTTAATTTTGGAGAGGTTGTCCACGTAGTTAACATTTACCTATATTTGGAAACTAAACAAAAATTTCATGGTGCCTCCGGTTGGCTACAGCGGCAATGTATGAAGGTAATACCCTTCTTACATTAGGGCTACAGGCTACAGCGGCAACGTCTGAAGGTAATACCCTTCTTAAATTAGGGCGCATCATTGGATTTTTCCGCTATACCCTTTTTACATTAGGACGCATCATAGAACATGCGACAATGATGCCCATAAGAGCCCTGTAGATAGAAGACGACAATGATGCGTCCAACAATCGAAGATCTATTCAAAGATTAACATATGCACAATGCCTGTAAGCTGACGGGCTAATTAGTGATTCAAATGTTCATTCTGCTCAAAAATATATTTATAAACGTTGTATATTCAAAGATTCGCTTCTATTATAGCCTATTTAGGTGCCGTTTACACTGAGGCTGCGTCTTGATTCTTTGCGTCTTCTCAGAAACGCAGTTTTTTTTACATAGTTTTAGCATAGGGCCCCAGTGATGGCAAAAAGTTGCGTCGCTTTCCGACGCAGTTGCGTTTTAGTATTTCTGTGGTATTTCTGTGCGCATAACAGCAATTTTCGTACTTTTCTGCCTAATCAACGGAACTATCACCACTAATAACAACAAAAAAACAGCAGATTCAAATTTAAATATAGCCGCGTAAAATTTGTAGCTGAGTAAAAAGGGACAAAAATACATGTAATGCTTAGAACAAATTGTTGAAACTAATTTTATTATTAAATCAAGCATTTCAACAATACGGTTGATTTCATATTTTTTGTCTTTGAATCGTTTCTGTGCTGGCAGATACTTGTCAGCGAGTTCAGCAACTACCTCGCGACAAAACTCCAGTAATATGCTGCAGAAAATGGCCCTTTTCACACCAAAAAGACGCCCTACCGTACGGGCTATGCTGTGGCTATTCTCTTCTCCAGAAGGATTGTCGTTCGAGAGTTGAGATTGGGCAACAGTCCAACAAGAATGTTGAGAGTACTCCTCTCCATGCGGAAATTTTTTTTAAAAAAGGCTCGGAGTTTGCACAACATCTTCCTCCCAAAATGAACCATATCGTGGCTATTGCAATTTAGAATACATTATTTAATTGAAAAGAGAGAACATTATCTGCTCTTTACTTAGAAGGGTCCAAACGCAAGGAGGACGTTGCAGTTGCAAGACGAATTTCAACTTTTCTGAGGATAACTCAGACACTTCCATGCACTATAAAAGATTCTCCTCACTTTGCGTCACCGCAGTTAAAAGAATCAACCCTATTTCCGACATATTTCGTTAATTTTCGAACATTATTTACTTTGTTTACAAAATGTGTCTTCCTCTTCCAAGACGCAAAGAAGCAAAACCGCTGTAGTGTAAACGGCAGTTCTGCTTCTCTGCGTCTTCTCCGATATCGATAGGTAACGCACCAAGTGTAAATAGCCTATAATGCACAGTGGCAGCCTATGCATATTCTGTGCAAAAGAGACGTGTTTCTCGCCAGCAAACAGCTTATTTTGACTGCTACTAACTTAACAGTGGTTCGCTCTGTTAAATTTTCGATACCTTACATTGAAGATCAATGGTTTTCCGATATATGTATATCCGTTAAAAATATTTAATTTTAACGACTTTTGGAAAATGCGTTTTGGCCACAAAAAGTGGCAAAAATGCCTGACTCTCTTCATTCTGCGCCTTTCTTTCTTTCGTTCGCATGTGTGCCCCCATGCCCATGTACGAATGGATAGAGTCCCAGGCAGTCACACAACAAGCAAACTTACACACAATTACATGGCTCTTACACTAAGAGCCATGAGAGTATTAAATAACTCCTACAAGTATGCAATGCTTCTTTCTCTGTATGCATTCCGAGCCGAAACTTTTTTGCACTTAGACAGGGACAGTCTGAGCACATTCTGCGAATTGTTTTACTGCCCGTTTATCGCACATTTACTCGTGCCCGTTCACCACTTGGTCCCCAGACCTTATCTCAGCCACGTTCAGATCCTAATTACAGCCAGAGCCCTGGGCCTAGGACCCTGGCTCACACGTGACTTACCTCTCGTCCCTTAGAGTGAAGTGTGTCGTAGACCTCTGGCCTACCCTCAATGTTCTTCAGTCGCATCGGCTTCCGCATCAGCACGCTGCGTCCCTCGTCGTCCAGATGCATGAAACTGCAATGGAGGTTAAGTAACTGTGAGTGCGCAAAAGAGTAGATGATAAGATGGGCAAAATCGTGTGACCGAGTTTCAAGTCTCTCTTCATTTCAATTTACAAAGAGCGCACTCCACTGCAGCTAAGCTCTTATCCGATCTATCGCTCTTCATAAAATGTTGTTCTCTCCTGTGCATTTGATTACCATTGGATTTGCAACGTGAAGCTCTTGGAGCATGAAGCACAGGGAAAACAAAATTAAATTCAGGGGCCCTTTTAATAGGTGGATAGCGTTGGTTCTTCGGTTCCTAGTAATTTTTAAATATCGAATACTAATTGATTAATACTAATGCGAGCTGTCGTAGAATACCCATTGCCTTTTGAGTTCAAGAAACCTGCACTAGAAAGACATATAATATTGAAATATCTTTGCAGACAAAATTAAATTCGGGTAAGGTTTCATTTACAATTTTGTAACCCACCCTCATACCCTTTTTACATTAGGGCGCATCATTGGATTTTTCCGTTAAATAGAACATGCGACAATGATGCCCATAAGAGCCCTGTAGATAGAAGACGACAATGATGCGTCCGCATGATACAAAATTCAGTGCATAATTCGAAAGTGTTACCGTATTCTAACAAGTATTTTTACAAAATACTGAAATTATTCGGGGTTTCGTCGCGGTATCGAGGTATTTTTGTCGAATCAAACAATAAATTTCAATTAAAATAAGATTGCAAGCAACAAAATGGTAACACAAAGACTTGCAAGGTTTTTTGGGACGCGCTGATTCCAATTTTAAAAGTGACACTTAAAAATTAAAGTCAGCAGCACGTAATTTTTGTTCGGTGGAGCCAACAATAGCTGACAAAATGATGCGGCCCAAGTGTAAACGCCTCGCATCATTTTTCCACACCTTCGACATTGATGCGGTAGTATAAAAAGGCTATAAGGCTGAAGTAGAAATGATTTGTTATTTTAAGACTTTAATAAAGTTTGAAATGGAACATTAGTTCCCGTTCTTAAAAATATAATTTTTAACCTATATACATATTGTCCGTCCAAGGGTATGGGTATAGTATTGTATTCTATTCTTATCGCTAGACCCAGGCGACGGTACATCGGCACTGCTAGTGGCCAACTGATTGCATGGAAGCATAAATATTTTTGGACTAAATTAGGGTCTCAATTGCTTACTGCACTTGACTTGGGGATGTCGTGTATGTTAATGAGTTGACAAATCATTTCTCTGCTCGCGCCCTAGAAGTCATAAATTCTCCGTTTTATGTAGGTTTTTTACTTAGAATAAATTGGTTTTGTGCTTATCCCAGTGAGTGTGAAAAGACTCTTGTTCTTTGAGTACAATAATGTGTTCATGTTTTGAACATTCTGCAAAATACCAGAAGTGGCATGGTTTGGTTTATTTTTATATGAATTGGGAAGGAAGTACTATTGTTTGCAGTCTTCACGATACCTTATGGTTAATAAATGGTACAGTTAATGGATTGCAAGAAATTTTCGATATTTTACTATTATTTATATAAGAGAATGAAATTGTATAAAAGTCTTCTGTATTAATACTGTGATAAAGTATAAATATTTTATTAGGGGTTTGCACAGTAAAACCACTCATTATTGTTAAAATTCAAACACTACTGTGTTTGAACGGATTTATCTCACAGACATTCTAATTTGCACTTTTCCAAGGCTAATTAACTTCACATTATTACTCTTTTATTCGCTTGCCATTTTCGGCATTTGTTTATCATGCTTCATGTCATCGAATGATCGAAATCAATTTCGAAATTGTGTACTAAGTACCTGGAGCTCAAATATACCTTATAAATTCCCTTTCATGCTCCACTAACATTGGAATAATGCTAAGCCAATGGGATGGATATCTTCCAAACAGTGGAACACATTCAAAATAACTTGTTGTCCACGAAAAATCCTTTTGCGGTTAAAGGCCTGTCTCCAGCGAAATTTTACTGACAGGAATCTGCTCTTTATTTCGGTTGTGTGGAACTTAAGTGAAATAGTGTGACCAAGAACATAAAAAAGGTTGGTCACTCTCATGAATCAGCTGTGTTTTGTAAACAGCGCCAATTTTGAAAATGAAACTAAAATTAAAAAAAAGGAAGAAAAGTAATTCTGACGATGAAGTGATTGTGTTGGTAGCGGCACATATTGTTGTAAGAAGAAGTACAGCACAGTCAGAGGCGCCAAAATGTCAAAATTATCAAAATTCTTATTTTCCGTGATCCGCCAAAAACATGGTCTTGCCTCAACTGCTTTTATTAAAGCAATCTTCTCCTCATTTCAAAAATTTGAATATCTCTTTTTGGTTTTGCGCACATATTTTGCCTTCACCTCTCACTTGCACTTCAGTAATAATGTGCAGATATATTTTCCTGGCACCCTCATCAGCTGTTCTCACAGTCCACATTCGTGTGAATATCGATACTATCGATAAGAATTCGTGGATTCCGTTTACGTTGCTGGATACTGACTCCAGGAAAACACAAACGAAAAATTACTGACCCAGTTTTTTTTATATGAAGCTTGGCAGTAATTTTTCGTTTCCGCGGTGCTGGATACCCAGCTTAATTGGCTGTACATTTCTGTCAATTCCATCCCAGTTCTTTTTCCTGGAAGAACTAGTGTTTCTAATAAACTATCCTTTGTTTTTGTTATTTCTGCTTTTAACTGCATCGGTTTTAAAATGTTTGGATTTAGTCTACCATGATTAATATCTATCAGCAGACTTATTAATCCTGCTTGGATTTTATCGCACTCATCAATCATTGAACTAAGCTGCTTTGTTACCATAAAAAAGTTTATAGATTCTTTGTATACATATTAACTTTCTTTTAAAGCCTCCGTTATGTTTTCTACTCTGGTGCTCATACTTCTAAAGTTGACATTTATTTCCTCAGTAGTTCTTTTGAGAATATTTACTGTTGACTACCACTGACGTTTGTCTTTTAATTAAATCGTCTAGATTATGTTGGTTTTCTAATAGATTTTTCATATTTCCTTCCAAAGTTTCCTTATCTTCGGCGTCCATTATTCCGAATTATATATGATAAAGTGACCCCATAAACTCAAATGGTGCTCGTTTCTTTCTTTTGTTATCCTGAGCCTTCAACAATTTATTATGTTCCGCTAGATCTGCAATTTGTCTGTCAGTGTTATCTAAAACATCATTGCATTGTTTTTCAAAGGTGTACAGTTTTCCGCACACAACTCTCATTTTCCCAACTAATTCTTTCCCCTTTCTTATCATTTGAAACTTTCTTTTAAAGCCTCCGTTATGTTGTCTACTCTGGTGCTCATACTGATCTTCCAAAGGAGCGGCTCGACGGTTCTCATGCCTTTGAGATTACAGGCGTCGACTTTTGTGGGCCATTCTTCTACAAATCGGAGACAGGCAATAAGAGCCCAGTCAAGTGTTACGTCTGTGTCTTCATTTGCTTCGCTACCAAGGCTGTTCATCTGGAGCTGATTAAGGATTTGTCCACACTTGCCTTTCTTCATGGACTAAAGCGCTTCATATGTACCCGACGGAAGCCGCGACAAATTTGGTCAGACAACTCAACAAATTTTTTCGGCGCTAGGAATGAGCTGATGGAGTTCAAATGCCTGTTCCTCAGCGATGACCATCAGAAGGCTGTGCTGGATTTTTGCTTGGTGGAGTCTATAGACTGCCATTTCATTCGTCTGCACTGCCCGCATTTTGGTGGCCTTTGGGAAGCTGCAGTTAAGACGGTTAAGTACCACTTTTACCGTGCGATAGGCAGCTCTGTTCTTGTATTTGACGATGGACGCTGATATGCCACATCACGGCAGTAATTAATTCAAGACCTTTAGTTCCAATTTCAGAGAGCCCTGCCGATCTGGATGTCCTAACTCCAGCGCACTTCTTGAACGATGGCCCTCCTGCTTCGTTCGCTGAGCCTGATGTCACACAGCTTAAATTTGATCGCTTGGATGGCAGACTTAAAAAACGAGCCGTCAACAAGCTGTGTCTGCTGCCCCTTAAAGATGCTGTTGAAGGACATAGTTTCGATGGGGGGAGTATGTCGGGTCAAGCAGCATAAACTAAATTATAGCAAGTGGTGCGGTATAACGTAAATCCACATCTCGATGTATTGCAATGCCCACTATTTAAAAATCGTTTGTTACCGCATATGCCAAGCACGGCAGCGGCTTTCTTTCACTTATTTATACATAAACATTCTTTGTACTCGGTTTAGCAGCAGCCCGAACTGCTCTAGCTCTCTCCTAATCGCGCTCTCTCCCGCTCGTTAAGCACTGCCTCATAGGGCACGGCAAGTACGCCGTCAGCCCTTGCATTTTAGTCTTGAGCGAATACTCGAAAGCTAAAGATCATCGATCATCATTCGTCGCATACACATACCTATATACATCTAGCATAAATAAATCTGGCATTAAACCACATATATATAACCAAAAACCAATTGTAACCAGTTTTTAAAGCTCACTAGCTTAACAGGGGCATTTGTACAATTTGGCAAAAGGTACAGCACATTCGTCACAAATTTATTTCTGGCACTGAGATATCTGCTAAGGAAGCCGTCTATTGTTGCCAAGGCATTCTGTTGTTCAAAATATGAATCAGAACTCCACTGAAATATTCGTCGAAGGATTGCTGGAGCGGTATGAACAAAGACCAACCGATCTTCAAGGCCTGTGTTTGGGCGAGTTTGCAGCAAATTATGAATTTACTAAAAGCGGAAAGAGAGTTGGCCAAAATAGCGATGATGAAGAGGACGAAGAAAATGAGGCAGCAGTAGAAGTGTTTCTCCCTCTCCGCGATAATAGTGGTTTCATTAGGGAACGGACCAAAACATCCATTTTAAAGTATATGAGGTTTAATATAAATACAGATAGGTCTAACTATTTCAGAGCATTAGTCATGCTGTTTTATCCGTGGAGAGATGAAGACAGAGATTTAATAAGTGCTAATTGCGAGAATGTTTATAACAATCATCAGGATTTAGTTAGTTCAAGTTTCCAAAAATACAAAAATACGTTAGCAGATTTTGAAGATGTGTTAGGAGGGCCATGGAAGCCGAAGCCAATAGGGAGGAAAATGTAGGTGAAGAGGCAGTTGATGAAACCATTGATGAACAGTTTAGGGCTTTGGCGATTCCCGAAATAAGCTCTCAAATAAATGTTCTGAACTTGAATGACCAGGCAACGGATGAAGATAGGAGTATTCGATTAGTTAAGCTTCCTCCGATTGTTTCCCTTACTTTGCTAGCCAGTTTAATTAGATCGCTTAATTTGAAGCAAAAAGCCTATCTCACCCATGTTCTGCATAATGTGAGAAATAAGGCAGTTTTTTATGAGTTGGTAGGTGGCGGCAACATCTCAACATATATACAGACGGCTCCAAGACGGAAGGAGGAGTAGGAGCTGGCATATACTGCACAGACCCCGAAATAGGGCTGTCATACGAGTTACCAGACCACTGCAGCATATTTCAGGCGGAAGTCTTTGCCATCAGGAAAGCAGCGAAGGTTGCACAACACGCAGGGCACACAACGTGGTAAATCTGTTCGTAGACAGCCAAGCGGCGATAAAATATCCATGTAGTCGTCCACGGTCAGTTCTAGAAGTATCCTGGCGAGCAGGGAAGCATTGGACTCACTATGCACGACCAAGTCAGTGCGGATCTACTGGGTTCCCAGCCATCAGGGCATTGAAGGAAATGAAGCGGCGGACGTTCTGGCTAAGGAAGGCGTCGGGTTGGCGAGAGAAAGAGAAGAAAATGTGCCTGTCTCACTCAGAACGCTACAGGGCGATCTAGAAAAGCTGGCTAGACTAGAAAACTAGAGCAGGTGGAGCACAACCAATCGAAAATCATGTGCAAAGAACGTAGCGAGAAACTCAGCCACTATCTGCTGCACCTTCCACGGAAGGACTGTAGACTGCTGGTGGGAATACTGACAGGTCACTGCCTGGCCGCATCACACGCAGCCAGACTGTAGGAAATGTGATGACCTTGGGGCTATCGAAACCATAGAACGTCTAATCTGCAGCTGCCCGGCTCTCTCACTGGCCAGGATAAGGTACCTGGTACCGCTAGAAGATGCCTCCAAGAGATCGCCAAGGGAACTGCTGGCCTTCGCCAAAAACACCTCAATCTTAGGTGATATAAAACCCTCACTAGCACCCGCGTAAAGGTCCATAACCAACCGGATAACTAAGGGCCATACTGGGAGCCTATGGGGGACCCCAGGAGGGTCGTCCGGGTTAACCTAACCTAGGTGGCGGCGCAAGCGTCGGCAAAAGTAGGACAACATCTATCACTATTCAGACCATTTCCCAGGAGCTTAATCGTAGACCAAGATCTAACCCCGAACCTGTTAAGGTTTTTCTGTGGGCTCTCACAGGAAAAGCTGCATTCGGTATTGGAGGTGCTATGCACACTTCACTCCATGTTTTCTTTACCTCTCAATCAGTCTAACCATGCCTTTAAACAGTTGGGTCCAGATTTGTTAAATACCTTGCGAAATTTCTATGATCGGTAAAAAAATGTTTTCGTATTTTCAAGGCCCGAGAGTCCTTTTGGTGGCATTTCTGTTATCGTGTTCGGCGATCTAAGGCAGTTATGTCCAGTAGGTGATCGTTGGATATTTAAATCCTCATCAGGAGCGCATAATCCACACAGTGCGATAGTTGGCTCTAGTCTCTGGGATAGCTTCAAGTTTTCCAAACTTACAGAGATAATGCGACAGCGAGATGACCAAGCATTTGCAACCGCACTTAATCACATGGCATCGGCCGAACTGACGTCAGACGATAGTCAATTGCTTAGGAGCCGATTAGTTGACGGCAGTCAAGGCCCCAGAGATGCGATCCACTAATTTTATAGTAATAGCGAGACAGATAAATACAATAGGAAGAAGCTATCATCGATCATGACAGCAGAATATACTTCAATAGCTTTAGACTGCATTAAAGCCGAACATCTTAACCCAGAAACCAAAAGCAAATATCTGGACTCTGTTAAGAGTTTCAAAACTTCGAATGCACAAGGTTTGTGCACTTCATTGGTTCTTAAAACTACGGCTTAATATATGATGACAGTCAATGTAGATACATCAGATGGTCTTGTTAACGGAGCCACTGGTGTCTTAATAAAGATTGATCTCAGCTCCTCCAATATGGACCCCAATTCAGAAAACTACAAAAACTTTTCAGTACCACCAAAACGAACAAGTTACTATTGACCGAAAACAGTTTCCGGTTGTAGCTGGTTGAAGCTATAACTATTTATAAGAGTCAGGGAGCTACATACAGCAAAGTGGTCGTCCACACTTCATCCAATATGCAAAGAGATGCTTTGTATGTAGTTTGCAGTAGGGCCACCAGTGCGAACGGACTTTATATCGTTGGACCATTCATTCCTCCGAAGCCCAAGCGGGACTGTCCTCTCGCGAAGGAAATGGAGAACTTACGTTCTGTCAAATTACTTCACACCCACTTCGATTGTTTACTCAATCCGTCCGACCTCAATATTTTCTTCCATAATACGGAAAGCTTGCACTGCCATTTTACCGATGTCTGTTCTGATCAGTTGATGCTCAAGTCTTCTATTTTTTGCTTCGTTGAGGCTTCCACTTACTTAAATGAAGCTTATATTATTCCTGGCTATTCCACTGCAGTGCGATTAAATTGCCCTTCCGTAGCCAGCGGAACTAGACAGAAAATGGGCATTCTAATATTTGTTAGGAAGGTACTTTTAGATCATTGTAGTAATTTTGAATTTTGAACTTAGCATCTCAAGTGTTCGAGTATGCTTTGTTTAAGTATAAATCTGTAGGTTTTGTTGTTATTTAAAGAACGCCCGCGTATCCGTTGCCAAAGTTAAAAGCTGAATTAGAAGACTTATTTCAAAGAAATCAGCTTTTAGGTAGAAATTTCTTAGTGCTAGGAAATTTAAAATTATGCCTTCATAACCTTTAAGGCTGCTGTAAGGTAATTTAGGAATTCCTTTCAGGAAGGAATTGTAGGTTATTGTTAGGTTTGGATCCGTCCACAACCAATTGCGATACGCATATTGACTGGGCGTTTTCAAACATTTCCGATTGCAGGGCCATAGCGCGCACCTTTGAGACTATCTATAGTTATCATAGTGGAATTCTAGTTAATGTTAGGGAGGCCTGCGGGGGACGTTTATTCTTAATTATATTATTACTTTTTACTTTAATCTTTTGTTTTGCTTAATATTTTTTTCCGTTTTTCTATCCGTTTTATTTATTATTAATCATTTTTACATATACAGGTATTAATTTTAGTATAAATAATTTCTAAGTATTTAGGTATTTATTTTAGTATAGATTTTTTTTTGAAGGATTGGAATCCTATTTTAATTTTGTGGGGAATATGGAGCTTAAAAAGGCTTTTAAAAGCAGCACAAGTCGACTCGTAGGTCCCCAAGATTATATTTTGGCTAGACTATTTTGGTGCTCTCTCATCCGATTGTGCCTTATCCGCCACTCTCAGTAGCGAGAGCCCGCAGCGAATTGGCGGGCTCCGGATATCCGTGGCGTCCAGACCGGCATCCTTATCCGATCCGTCAGCCGTATCCGGCCTGTCAGCCCTATTGTTTTATGTGAGGCAGAGAGAGAGAAAATGAGGCGTTGGGTAGCCACTAAAATTTAATTTATTCCATCTGGCTATAAAATTGGTCCGACCTGATCCAGATTCGTCAATCTGGTGGATAGGTCGGTTTTTCGGCAACTCCGACTCCATATTTTAAAAATAATATTCTCCGTTGTTAAGTTTTGGGGTTTGTGTTTATTTTCAATGTTTTAGATTCAATATTAAAGGCCGTGGCTGTAAACTTTGTGTTTTTCCGGTCTTGTACAAAATTTATATGTACGAACTCAAGAACCATTATAGAACCGATTTCACAATTTGAGGCCGTTGCATACAAAAAATACGCGCTGCTGCGTTCGACGACGAATTTGACTAAGGAGTGAACCAAGGCATACTAAACAAGGTAGTCGAACTGAGAGAGCTCAACTTCTTATTTCAGCGTCAAGATGACAGAAGAGAGAGAGTGAGCGAAAGAGTAATGAGTTTGCTCTCTTGTGTCAAAACAAAGAAATCGGTACGTGCGTGCATAATTTATTTTATATATTATAAAATATTTTGTTGTCATAATTAGTCTGAGGGTAAATTTGATTTAGTAGTAATATTTTTTCCATTGCAAAATTACGAAAAAATCGTCCGCGGAGATGCGTCGCTCACAACTGTTCACAACAGACTGAAATTTAAGAAGTTGAAAAGAGGGCGAGAGAGCGAGTTAGACTGCCTTGTTTAGGATGCCTTGGAGTGAACCCTAGTTAACCGACGCACTGCCATTTAAGCATTACGAACGGAGGACATGAGTGTGTGTGTGTGCGTATGCACCGAGAGGCGTGAGAACAGATGATCATGACTTAAGAGATAACTGAGCTAAATCGAATGCTTAAGAGCTACTGACGGCTGCTGCTTCGAACAGGTGGATTCCACCGATTTTCGTAATTTGTGGGGGTGAAAGGGGGCGTGTAAAAAATGTGAAATGTACTTGTGCTGACAGGAGCTTGGACAGAAAGTTTGGTTGCTTAAGCTCTTATAGTCTCTGAGAACAAAGCGTTAAAAAAAACGACCGAGCAAAGCAGACGGGGTGGGGTGAGAGAGAAAGCGAGAGGGAACGATGCCTTTCGAAATGGTTTGGCTACATCAAGGAGGTCATCCACAGTCGAATTTGTTTGACGATTTTTTCTTCGAATAAGAATTTAATTTGCCCTCCAACGAGTGCGAACATTTTGTAAAACAGACATCCGTGAACAATTTTCAGAGGCAACATGTCAGCGAATGTTTGCAAAACAGTAATTGCATTTATGGCTATCCATATTTGGTAAATGTTAACTATGTGGACAACCTCTCCAAAATTAACGAAATTTTTTTCCTGGATAGACCCAGATTTATCATGAATTAGGTAATTTAGGTGGCGGTCGCTTTCATTTTTTTTTTTTTTTAAATGTTTAGTTAACATTTACCCAAAACTGTGATAGACAGTCATTCTCTATGACTTTGCGTTTTTAGTTTTCTCGTAAAATTAAAACCCTCCTGGCAAAGACGAGCAACTGAACAACAATTGAGCCAAATCAACCAAGCTGTTCTCATACATTTTTATATAAACCCATTTTACATTCTTTCGCATATATGTAAGCACGAGTAAAAAGTCAAATTTGACTTAGTTTGGTAATATTGTTTGAATATTAAGTATTTGTATAATTTTTATTAATCAAATACATTAGGAAATATTATTTTTAAAAGCCACCTCTACCCGTAGGAGGTGCTCCACGCATTATACTAGGTGGGGGGCCTCTCATTGGTGGTGGAGCCCCGCGTCCAAGATTACCTGGTAATGAAGGAATACCACCAGGAATTAATCCTGGTGGTGGTGCTCCCATCATGGGAGCTCGAGGCACGCCCCTGCCCATCGGAGCCATATGTTGTTGAGCTGGACCGCCTATACCCCTCACTGGTCCTTGTAATCCTGCTGGTACTGCCGACATGTTCAAGGGTACGCCTCTACCTGCTATACGACCAATGCCTGGCCCTGATGCAGCTCCTGGTATTGGTACTCTGGGAAGTCCTTCCTCCGGAGGTGGAGGTCCTTCTACTGTAAGTGAAACTATGTTTTCACCACGCAGCAAAACAAAGCCCAGAACACGTTTTTCCTCTCTTTCGGGCACTTTCGAGTTCTTAGATCTTATCTTGCGAAACTCTTCGCAGTCACCCAATATTAAATTCATGTGCTTATCAAATGCTTTAAAAGTTCCGATGAATGTACGTGAGTCTTGCAGAACGATTCGCACCCGATAGTTCAGATGCTGAATCATTTTGTTATTTTTTCCAATGGTCTGTAAATAAAATGTATATATTTATAAGAAGTTAAAAATTACTTTTATATACATAGACATACGGGACTTATTTAATTTTGTGTGGAAAAATTTAAATGAAACATGGCAGCACGGAAGAAAATGTAAATATCTTCCCGACGGTAAGCTGCAGCAAAGGGCCCTCTTTACAACTGCATTTACATATCTACTTTTCAGAATTACAAAGTTTAATTCAACCCCAGATGTGATATACTTAATTTATGCAAGAAAGAGAAGCACTGTTCTGAAAAATATCTTATTAAAATGACTATATGTGCAAAAATTATTTTCAAATTTTCATAAAATGTATTAACTGCTTGTTTTGAATATGCAATTCTTATCTCTTATTGCTCTGGTTACTACAAATTCTCGTCTTCTTTAAATACAGTTTGTGGTACTTAGATAATAGTTCATACCGATGGCGGTATATCGCTTATAATATGTGCTGCCCTTAGTGTTAAAGTAAACATTTTTTATACCCGGCCGGATGAATGCTCAAGCATACATACATACATATGCACATAGAATTGGTTGATAGCTTATTCCATTTGGTGAGCATTTAAATGATTATCAATGGACATTTCAGCAGGATAATGCTCAGATTCATGTTGCCTTGGCTACAATTTTTTACACCCGGCCAGCGTCTACCAAAATATCTGGGTGTCTGGTGAAATAGAAACAAGGCACAATGCTTGAGCGTGTGTCCGAAGTAAAAACCGTTCACAAGACCGGCATCGTACTGTGTGGATGTGAGTGTTTTACTTATCTTGCCGGTAATGAGTGGCACCGGCATACAAAGTTTAATGGGTGTGAGTAGTGTCAAAAAATTACACCTTTGCCGTTCTCTGGTACATACATAAATACCATTTTCATAAATACTATTTTCATATATGTATACATATGTACCTATATGTAAAAATATATATTTTCATATGGATGTATGAAAATGAACTCATAATTCTAATAATTTTATGATGATGGTTTTGTTTAAGTTTTTGTTTACGATCTTTATACATATGTATGTATTGTATTGTTTGTACACAATGTAGAAAATTGTCCACCGGCCTCGGTATTTCAAAAGTAACAATATATATACATATTTTCAATTCAGAAATCCACTAGCGGCCACCGTCTTACCATTTTAAGCGATTTATTTTAGGTTAATATAAATTATATTTTTTTATTTTTATTAGCAAGCCAACACGGGGTTAGGTTGAAGAAAAATTATTCGACTCAATTATTTCATACGATTAATACCGCACACGAGTTCAATTTACAAACTAATCGAGTAGTTTATCCACTTAACTCATAGCCTATTCTCACACAGAACATCTAAAGAGAACAGGGAGATTTTTTGACTGATGTGAAGCCACGAATCCCACTGGTACCATTATCATGATGGGCATAATAAAACAGAGCTGTGGTCTGAATTATGAAATTTCAATAATTTTAAATTATAAAATTGGTGATTAACTATTGGCTATAATATAAGAATCCATATAGGTACAATAAACCTAATAAAAAAATAAATATATACCATCAATGCACATATTATATTGTGGTACACTGCATATGTTTAAAAAATGTATGATTATTTATAATATATTTATTATATTGACAAATAAAAGGTATGAAGTGGATCTAAGGTGTCGAGTGTCATGGTGTAGAGCAGCTTTTTCCACAAAAAAAATTTTTCGTTTTATTATTGACGTCAATATGTTTCAAATAATTCAACCCTGATCACATACAAATACAACATATTAAAAATAGCTGCCGTGCAAAAAAGGCTCCCAAGGTTCTCGCAATGTTCTCTACTCCAACGGCGCCTAAATACGCTATAACACAAATTAATGTGTTTGCTTACCTGACCGGCAATTATAGTAGTGGAATACGACCACTACACTGACACGGGTTTTCTATCGATATATTCGTTGACTTGATTCTTTGCGTCTTCTCAGAAACGCAGTTTTTTTTACATAGGTTTAGCATAGGGCCCTAGTGATGGCAAAAAGTTGCGTCGTTTTCTGACGCAGTTGCGTTTTGATATTTCTGTGGTATTTCTGTGCGCATAACAGCAATTTTCGTACTGTTCTGCCTAATCAGCGGAACTATCACCACTCATAACAACAAAAACCAGCAGATTCATATTTAAATATTGCCGCGTAAAATTTTTAGCTGAGTAAAAGGCGACAAAAATACATGTAATACTTAGAACAAATTGTTGAAACTAATTTTATTATAAAATCAAGCATTTCAACAATTCGGTTGATTTCATATTATGTGTCTTTGAATCCTTTCGCTGTTTCCGTGATCTTCTCAGGGCAAGAAAGTATGCTGGCAGATACTTGTCAGCGAGTTGAGCGACTACCTCGCGAAAAAACTCCAGTAATATGCGGCAGACAATGGCCCTTGGTACACCTCCCTACCGTACAGGCTATGCTGGGGCTATTATCTTCTCCAGAAGGATTGTCAGTCGAGAGTTGAGATTGGGCAACGGTCCAACAAGAATGTTGAGATTACTCCTCTCCATGCGGAAATTTTCTTTAAAAAAAGGCATCGCAGTTGTGCACAACATCTTCCTCCCAAAATGAACCATATCGTGGCTATTGCAATTTAGAATACATTTTTTAATTGAAAAGAGAGAACACTATCTGCTCTTTACTTACAAGGGTCCAAACGCAAGGAGGACGTTGCAGTCGCAAGACGAATTGCTACTTTTCTGAGGATAACTCAAACACTTCCATGCACTTCAAAAGATTCTCCTCACTTTGCGGCACCGCAGTTAAAAGAATGAGCCCTATATCCGACATATTTCGTTAATTTTCGAACATTATTTACTTTGTTTACAAAATGTGTCTTCCTCTTCCAAGACGCAAAGAAGCAAAACCGCTGTAGTGTAAACGGCAGTTCTGCTTCTCTGCGTCTTCTCCGATATCGATAGGTAACGCACCAAGTGTAAATAGCCTATAATTAAACATTTATGTTAGAGATATTCGTCACAAAAATATATATGGCAGAGTGTAAACAATTAGTAAAAGAGGCAAGCAAAAATGTTATCATTGTGGGATTGGTAGTTTTTAATTTTGTGCTGGATGAAGGCGATGAACGATTCTTCATTCTTGAGAAAAAGAAATGGAATTGACGGTATATGTTAACTACGTGGACAACCTCTCCAAAACTAACGAGATTGTTTTTCCCGTATAGACCCCGAACAAAGCAATTATTAAGCAATCTTCTCCTCATTTTAAAAATTTTCATATCTCTTTTTGGTTTTGCGCTCAGATTTTGCCTCCACCTCTCACTTGTACTTCAGTAATAATGTGCACATATATTTTCCTGGCACCCATATCAGCTGTTCTCACAGTTCACATTCGTTTGGATATCGATACTATCGATAATAATTCGTGGATTCCGTTTACGTTGCTGGATACTGCCTCCAGGAAAACACAAACGAAAAATTACTGGCCCAGTTTTTTTTATATGAAGTTTGGCAGTAATTTTTTCGTTTCCGCGGAGCTGGATACCCAGCTTTAAAAAAACACATTTTATTATCGAAATGAAAGAATTCAGCCCAAGCCAAGCTAAAGTATAAATTAAAATAAAATACAACACAAAATATAATGTATGTAGTATCTTGGTTTCACAATTTATTTTGGTAGATTACCTGCGTCGCGATGCGTGCAAATAATTGATATTTTAAATTAATATAAAATTATTTTACATGTAGATAAAATGGTTATCGACTACTTCCATAATGCAAAAAAAGTTCCAGCCCTACAAACATTGTAAACATATAATGAAATTCAAGCCTGCGACTCAATGCTCATACGGCCACGTCATTTGGTCTCTCTCTCATTTATTCTCTTTTATGCTGACATTCTACTCAGAAGTTTGGGGAGGAAACGCCAATGCCCTGAAGTTTCAACTCGTTGGCAATTTACGTGTAAAATAAAAACTTGGGTAACGTATGCAATAATTAAAAAAAAAAGAATTCTAAATTACAATGTATATTCTAAATGTGTATTCTCTAAATTTATTAAAGAGTGCGTGCTCTCTGATACTTCACCCAGGAATAAGGAAAAATCGTCCGAAATTTATAATTTGACGCATATTTAGGATGAATATTTTTCGGTTTGCTGGAGATCTATCTCATGTGTTTGCCATAATAATACTTCTACTAAAAATATGGAAAACTCGATCGTGTGCTGGGATATCTGGAAAATCGCAAATATTGTTCGCTGTAGTTTACTTAACACGCTACCTCGATCTCTTCACCACATACGTGAGCCTCTATAACTCTGTTATGAAGGTGCTGTTTTTGGCCACTTCTGGTGCAACGGTCTATTTGATGTATGTTAAGTTTAAGGCAACTTATGATCACAACCATGATTCGTTCCGCATAGAGTTCCTCCTTATACCTTGCGCCTTGCTTTCCTTCGTCATAAATCACGAACTCACAGTAATGGAAGTGCTTTGGACATTTTCAATTTATTTGGAATCTGTTGCCATTTTACCACAACTTTTTTTGGTAAGCAAAACTGGAGAGGCGGAGTCTATAACTAGCCATTACCTCTTTGCTCTTGGATCATATCGCGCGCTATATTTGCTGAATTGGGTTTATCGCTACATGGTAGAATCGCACTATGACCTTATTGCGATCTTCGCTGGAATCGTTCAAACTATTCTATACTGCGATTTCTTCTACTTATACATTACCAAAGTTCTTAAAGGCAAGAAACTCCAGCTGCCAGCATAATTAAAATCATTGTTAACATTAACACATTGACTTTAATACATTAAAGGCATTAATAAGCAGTTTTATGGATTTCCAGCAAAGACGGATACACAAACGAATAAAGAATAGACCCTTCCATAAAGAGTTTTTATTTAATGATAATTTGTAAAATATGTATCGGTAGAATTTTTTGTGATGCAATTATTTAATGAAAAAGAAATTCAGAAACTCGTGAATAATACGTGTGAAAATGTATTCTTTCTTTCTAAAGTATAAAATTAAACATTTAAAATGGTTTGGATATTTATACCCGTGAAGAGGTATATTCAATTGTGCACAATTTTAAAACGCATGTAAGGAAAATGTGTTGTAATTTTGCACAGACCCATCGAGTTCAGACGGTAACCAGCCCGGGGCCCTTGTTTGGGGCTGTAGGATTAAAATATTAAAAAAAAAAGAAAAAACAATGTGCGGGCAATACAGTAAATCACTTGATGTTTTAAAAAAAAACGAAAGCAGTTTTTTTAAAGCTGGGTATCCAGCACCGCGGAAACAAAAAATTACTGCCAAACTTCATATAAAAAAAACTGGGCCAGTAATTTTTCGTTTGTGTTTTCCTGGAGGCAGTATCCAGAAACGTAAACGGAATCCACGAATTCTTATCGATAGTATCGATATTCACACGAATGTAGACTGTGAGAACAGCTGATGAGGGTGCCAGGAAAATATATCTGCACATCTGCGCTGGGTCAGCACTTTGGCTGGATAGCAACCGGAGTCGTGGGCGGCAGCGAAGGGCTTGCTTTTAGGAGTTTAGGATACTTAAGTTTAGTCTTTAGCCGTCCGCCGAGTGGCAGCAACATATTCGTTCTCGCCTTGCGAGCCTTAACTTCTCATAATCGTTTCTTTGTACTTGCTTCAACCTTATACAGTTTATATCATTAAAGATTGTAAAACAAATCTATACTTGTGTCCAATTGAATAATTACTGGCGCCCAGCGCGATCGGACCAAGGCCGAGGATAAGTTCAACTAACAAAAACTGAACAAAAAAATAACGATATACAAAATATCAACAATTAAGTGCGGAGACTAAGCCCGCTCAAAATAAAAAAGGTGAAAATATTAAACCATTCCAACAAAAGAGCGCGGAGACAACGCCCGCTCCAAGATTAGACTATCGCAAACTACGCCCGTGGCAGATCTACAAGAGATCGCTGCACTAAGAAGCTCATAGCCTAATCAACCCAAAAAACTTTTACACCAAAGCGGACGGCTTTGGGCAGCGGCGAAGATAGACAAGGAAGAATTAACTCCAACCCGACTGGAAAGAGCTACGGAACAACATCCACAGCGGATAGATTAACACAACAAATAAAAGCATAGCCAAAAAAAAAAGGAACATGTAAGTGAAACCCTTTTTCAACAATCGCCAAATTTAAAATAAAGTAAAAACGTATAGAAAATTACTTAGAGTGAAACATCATTCTAAAAAACGAAAATATATATACAAACAATGGTCAAGCATCAAAATTTCTCAGAATATTTTTTCTTTCCCTGCTCCTTTTGTTGCGATAAGTGTAAGTGGGAAACATAGCACCGCACCACAAATACATCGTTGGGGGCGGACAATAAAAAAATCGGTGTTTGGGGAGCTCGAATTTGACTCTTAAAATAAACAAACAATAACAGCGGCCCGGCGCAGCTGAAATAAACCTAAGACAAAGACAGAAAGAAGCGGTAGGGGAAAACTGAAAGGAATTTTTATATGCCCATTTACAATAACATTATCGAGTTAGAAGAGTTATTCGAAGAACTCAGTTTAGAACTTCAAATTGGACCAGAGGAAATAATAGAGATAATGAATGCGGAACAAATCGAAGCCGCCATATCTGCGGCAGTCAGCGCTGCGTTGGCTGCGCAGAGAACCAGCTTTGAGGAACGCTCGCAATCGGTAATTGACCAACTGCAGGCTATTAGAGTTCAGGCCCCCGAAGCCCAGGCCTACGAGCCGATTACCCTAAATCGAAACATAGCTTGCGATGAGGCTCTGGATGCGGTTAAAACGCTGCCAGAGTTCCATGGGGCCCAGGAACAGTACGTCTCCTGGCGCCAGGCAGCAAAGGCTGCCTATAAACTATACGAGGGATTTGTAGGTAGTTCAAAACATTACCAAGCGGTCATCATAATCGGGAATAAGATTAGAGGCTCCGCTGACTCACTCTTATCATCATTCAACACTGTGGAACAACAGTTCAATACTGTGGAACTTTGGGGCAATGATCAATCGCCTCGTATGCGGACAAGCGTCCACTGCACCTGCTAGAACAAGAGCTTTCCACGCTCCGACAGGGTGGCATGCGCATCACTCAATTCTATGAAGAGGTTGAGAAGAAACTCACCCTCCTCACAAACAAAACAATCATGTCACAAGACGCCGCTCAGGCGCAATACATTAATGAAAAGTATAGGGTCGACGCTCTCCGTGTCTTCATTTCAGGCCTAAGAAGAGGCGTCACTGACACACTGTTTGCGGCGCAGCCCAAAGATGAGCCATCAGCTCTAGCCATGGCGCAAGAAATTGAAGCCAATCACGATAGGCACGACTTTGCGGCAAATTACGCAAGAGTGCTAGAAAACAAGGGCCAGAACAGGAACAGATACACACAGGGTTGGTAAAATGAGCCCGATCACTATAAAAGACAATAAAAAAACCCTTTCTACACGAATAATCAGGGCACTCACCAAACAAATGGTCACCGTGGCCAAATGATGGATGTTGACCCATATTTCTCTAAACTCTGGTAACCGACTAATTTTCAAAAGCAACTGGGATCCAATTCAGGTCCAATGGCGGCGACAAACCGTAATATTGGACACCAACAGGGTGCGTTCAAGAGGCCGGCTGGATCCCAGAGAGCATCCGACCAGCCCAGACAGCGGGTTAATCACATCGCTCAGGATGAACTAAATCAGTACGAACAAAAGTACGATCAGTTGGCGTCTGAGGCGGTGGAGGAGATCGATGAGGAGAACAATGCGGGATACGAAAGTGATACTGTTAATTTTTTAGGGGAGAATCCCTGCTCCCGTTCGTCAAGCGAACAGTAGCGGGGAGAAGAGTAAACATCTTAATAGATACTGGAGCCACGAAAAATTACATAAAGCCACTAAAACAACTTCAGTAAATTGTCCCTGTAGAAGCCCCATTCATTGTAAAGTCCCTATACGGCTTCAACAAAGTAAATAAAAAATGTTTCCTAACCATGTTCGGCATTAGAAGTTCGTTTTTTATCTTGCCAGAGCTATCCACTTTTGATGGCATCATAGGGCTGGACACGCTGACTAAGGCTTGCCTCAATATAAACTTGGAAACAAAGAAACTCCACTTCGGGCATGAATCTGAAAAAATCTTATTCCACAAGTGGCCCAGCGTAAACTTCACGAAAGTAGACGATATCAAAGGAACGAAGGATGAGGAACCGATCTACTCAAAGATGTACCCTTTTCCTGTAGGGGCCACTGACTTCGTCAATGACGAAGTGAAAGACCTTTTGAGGAACTAGATCATTCGGCTATCCAGGTCTCCGCACAACAACCCCATAAAAAAAGACACTGACAGTTCTGGTTCAAGCACGAGACGGCTAGTCATAGACTTCCACAAGCTTAACTCAAAGACCATACCAGACAAGTACCCGATGCCTTGTATCTCCATGATACTTTATAATCTGGGGAAGGCAAGATACTTCACTACCCTTGACCTAAAGTCAGGGTACCACCAAATCACGCTAGCTGAACGCGATCGCGAAAAGACATCATTTTCGGTAAACGGAGGTAAGTATGAATTTTGCCGGTTGCCATTCAGCCTCAGGAATGCATCTGGTATTGCGGGATCATATCGGCAAGATATGTTATGTGTACGTTGATGATGTCATCGTGTCAAAGGTACAAAAGCAAGCCTTTGATAAACTTAGGAATATTTTGGCGTCGGAAGACGTTATTCTTCACTACCCAGACTTTAACTAAACTACGCGACCAATGAAAGGGAACTGTTGGCCATAGTTTGGACCCTAGACTCGCTTCGTCACTACCTATATGAAAAGAGTGACATAAACATCTATACAGAACATCAGCCATTGATATTCGCAGTCTCGGATAGAAATCCAAATTCCAAAATAAAACGTTGGAAAGCGAGAATCGATGAGTGTGGCGCGAGAGTCTTATACAAACCAGGCAGGGACAACCATGTAGCGGATGCGCTATCGAGACAAGATATTAATACCTTAGAGAGCCAGAGTCGATCCGACGCAGCCACAATTCACAGTGAAGCCTCGCTTACTTATGTAATTGAGGCCACAGACAAACCAGTGAACTGCTTCAGGAATCAAATAAACCTAAAAGAGGCAGACACCCCCTCGAAGCAGCTTCACATTCTCTTCGCTAAAAAAACCCGTCACAAAATTGATTTCGTCAGTCGGGACACACTTCTTACATCCATCAAAGAGGTTGTAAAGCCTGGGGTCGCTAGCGCCATCTATTGCACTTTAACGATTTTGACGTTCGTGCAGAATGATCTTGTGAAGGCCTTTCCGGACACAAAATTTCTGTATTGTAAGACGCTAGTGACAGACATTACAATCGATGGGGAACGAAGGGAGATAGTAATCACCGAGCACAATCGGGCGCACAGGGCAGCCCAAGAGAATGTAAAGCAGGTGCTGCGCGATAACTACTTTCCAAAAATGGAAAAAAATCGCAGCAGAAGTAGTAGGAGTTGCACGATTTGCCAAAAAGCCAAGTATGACAGGCACCGTAGACGCCGATACCGGCAAGAGTAGGCGAGTTGATTCACATCGAAATTTTTTCCACTGCAGGAAAACACTTCTTAACCGCGATGGACAAATTTTCAAAATTTGCAATAACGCAACAAGTCGCTTCTCGCACAATAACAGACGTTAAAATACCAATTTGCAACTGGTGAACATCTTCCCAGCCATATAGACCATTTATTGTGACAATGAGCCAGCCTTCAATTCTGAGACCATTCGGTCCTTATTAAAGAACCAATTCAACGTCGAGGTAGCAAATGCCCCACCGATGCAGTAGAGCGCTTCCACAGCGCCTTGTTAGAAATTGCCAGGTGTTTGAAGTTGCAGCGCCAGGTTGACGATACGGTCGAACTAGTCATTCTAGCGACCATCGAATACAACCGTACCATCCACTCCGTCACAGACAAGACGCCCATAGATGTGGTCTACGCAAATTGCGACCTTGGGGAAGAGATAATGTTGAAACTGGTAAAGGCCCAGCAGAAGCAACTTGATAGAAACAACCCAAACAGACGAAATAGGACCTTCGATGTGGGAAAACAAGTCCTAGTAAAAACTGACAGAAGGTTAGGAAACAAGTTAACTCCCCTCTGCACGGAGCAAAGGGTAAAAGCAGATCTAGGTACCACCGTTCTTATTAAAGGTGGTCCACAAAGACAATTTGAGGTAGATAAGCACAATTACTTTACCTACCTTAAGAAAAAAGGGTTTTGTAGCGTTAAGTTCAGGTCCTCAAGGACAATTAGTAGTAAAAGTAAGAACAACCGTACGACAAAATTATTTAGTGCTGTGCCTCTCGTTTCTTATAGGTCTCCCGTTCGATATCTCTACATCCTAGCAGTCTTACCGCTAACAACTTTGACCGTCTCAAAACTGACAGACTATTCACACGCTGATCCCTATAATTGACGGACGGACAGCAATATGGAACGAAACCTTTTATATAAAACATGTCACGAACTTAACGGAATATGAACAGTACATTCAGGAGACAATAGAATTAATGGACATTTTCCCACAGACACATATGAGAAAGATATTAGAGACAGATACACCTACACCTACTGACACTGACTGCGGCACTGGAAGTTCACCACAGGCATGCGAGGAGCCTGAACATCCTGGGGTCAGCGCGGAAAGTCATCGCAGGGACTCCGTATTTGATGACTTACAGAAAACGAGACACGAGTACGTGTACGTGGTCTTGAGTACGATCTAATTAAAGCCAAAAATAGACAGATTAGTGTCAAATCGAGAACTCAAACACAAATCAATGCCCTCACAGAGGCCGTAAACAAATTGCTAAAAGTAAACAGAAATGAGGAAATTAACAATTCCCACCTATATGAGAACCTTCTTACCAGAAATAGAGTTTTGACGCTTGAATTACAGAACATAATGATCGCCACCACCTTGGCAAAAATAAATATTGTAAATCTAGCCATCATCGACAACGATAACCTAGAGGCGATTTTGAGAAAAGGTTCCACAGATATCAGCGTAACCCAACTATTGGGCGCTGCAAATGTGAGGGCACTAGCTAATAAGGAATTAATCATTTTTGTAATAGAAGTACCTAGACCTAAGTTCATTTGCAAGAAAATAACCATCTTCCCAGTCGCGCACAAAGGCATAGCGATCCGGTTACCCGAGCCCATCATAGCAGAATGCGACAACAAAGTCATCGCCGTCTCATCGTGTATAGGGCCCCCATCACTAGCCTTCTACAAGGAGGCACCAGCGAATAGTTGCGCACAACAGCTGCACTTTGGTGCTGTGGCCCACTGCGGTACGCAGCCGAACAATCAGCCCCCGATCTTGGAGGTGGACGAGGGTATTGTAATAATCAACGACGCCATCGCCACCGTGGCCGCTGATGATGGTCCTGAGCGTAGCATTGCGGGAACATACCTAGTGACTTTTGACCGGGTCGCCCTCATCAACGGTACAAAGTACACCAATTTCAACAATGCGCCGAAGAGGATCCCAGGCGGAGCAAATTCCGCGAGGATCAACGTCACCAGCCACGAAACTCTGCTGAGCCTGCCGTACCTCCACAAGTTGAATGAGGAAAATCTGCAGCAACTGGCCGAGGTTCATACAAACCTAACGATCGGTCCCATACTGTCTACTGCCGTAGGTGTGGCCGTGTGCGCCGTTCTAATAGGCGTTTTCTGGTGGTTGCGACGCAGGCAGCAGAAGGGAAACACCATCGCAATTCAACAGATGTTGCAGAATAAGCTTGACCGAGAACTGTCAAGTCTTGGGGGGGGGGGGGGGGGGAGTAGTTAACGAGAGTTAGCTGAATCTGCCACTGGATGGAGCGGACTCTGCATTATTGTCGAATAAGCAGTTTTCGTCATCTGTGGGATCGCGAACGGCGCGACCGATCGACCGGATGCCGGCCGTCAATAAACACCACTCAAGAGGCGCTGGGTCAGCACTTTGGCTGGATAGCAACCGGCGTCGTGGGCGGTTAAGTTTTAGTCTTTAGCGGTCCGCCGACTGGCAGCAACATATTTGTTCTCGTCTTGCGGGCCTTAACTACTCACATTCATTTCTTTGTACTTGCTTCAACCTTATACAGTTTACTATCATGAAAGATTGTGAAACAAATCTATACTTGTGTCCAATTAAATAATTACATACATATGTATGTATTTGTCAAAAAGCATGTGCTTTTTATGGAACACTGGTCTTTTCATTTTTTTATACCTGGTACTTTAAAAGTATAGGGGTATATTCGATTTGTGGTGGAATTGGATGTGTGTAACACCCAGAAAAAGCCAAATAAAGTTTATATATTTTGATCATCAATAGACGAGTCGCTATAGCCATTTATGTCTGTCCTTCTTGTTTGACGCCTAGTTCTCAGGATCTATAAGAGCTCGAGCAACCAAATTTTGTATCCAGACTACAATGATATAAAATTTAACCGTGAATCAAATTTGTTTAAAAATGTTTCCACGCGTATTTTACTTCCGGATGACCGTCAGGTAGCTATAGAAACAGTTGCATTAAATTCATCTGAGAAGTAGCTGCTTTAAAGTTTACTTTCAAAACACGAGAACCAAAACAAAATCCGTCTTGATGTAGTATTGGTTGAAACCTGGCTCAACCCTCACTTCAGTTCCAATGAGTTCTTCGATCCAAACTGGTTCCATGTCTATCGTAAGGATAGAGACTTCAGTAGGATGCAGTACGAGAGAGAAGGAGGTGTCCATCGTATTTTCTGCTGCATAACAGTTTGACTTTCAAACGAGGACTCTCTTATGAATCAGTTGGTTGTCTAGGTGTCGGGCTCGTCCGGGAAGATTTTGATAGTTGCTTCCTATATACCCCCTGGAAGTGACAGCTTAGATGATTCTGTTGGTATCTGTGTGAAAGGAGACTAATTCAGGATCTGTTGTATGGACATGTGATCGACAATCCCTTGCTATGATGCCGGCTACATAAAATTATTGTCATTTATGATTGTTATAGTATGTCTCTAAACCAAATAATTTTTAAAGATTTGCATAGGTTAGGTGAACCTTGCATAGGTTACTCGAGTTAATATTTATTAATTCCAGTGTTCATTCCTCGGTAAAACTTGCTGAATTGACTATTTCTAGTTGTGATGTTTGTCATAAGCTTTCATATTGAATTTTTGAATTTTTTACCAGCTCCTTTTTCTCTATTTTTAACGTAGCTCTATGTATAATTTTGACTATGCAACCTTGGTGGTCGTAATTGATTGCCTTATGGCTATGGATTCGGTTTCCTTGTTATTGAATGCTTGTATTGAGACTAATTACAATAACTTGTCTTGTTGACCTCACGTATACTCTTGACATCATTGTTTCAACCAAGATACGGGGTCCTTATAGGCTTCCTTGGTACACCAAAGGCCTCCTTTGTAAGGAATTAGTTCTATAAAAGGTTTATTAGATGGGGTTATCCAGAGGACGGCGATAGATACAGGCAACACAAACGAGAGTTTGAGTTTCGGAATACATTTCTATATAATCAATACACCTCTGTTGTTGAAAATAGCTTAAAGTCCAATCCTAATGTATTCTAGCACTTCATAAATTAAAAAAAATCATCGTCATCCATACCGTTAACTATGACATACAAAATTGTTGTTGCTGATTCTGAGGCATGTATTGCCACTTTATTTGTTTTCTTTTTCTCTGCCAACTTCGAGTCTGCTTCTGACTAGGATAACCAGGATATTTTTATTCCCGAAAATTGTAATATTGAGTCCATTGACATAACTGATGAAGACATTTCCTAAGTTATAGCTCATTTTGATGATTCCACTAAGACTAATGTTGACCTACTGAGCTTTTTCAGCAGCGTATTTTTAAGACATTTAATTAAAACACAAATTAGTTTGATTTCAATGTATTGGTATGTATATTCGTGTATGTTCGATTTTGTGTTTAGTTATGCGAGAGATGCGAAAGTTAACGATACGACGTTTGCTCAAGAAGACGATCAATTCCTAAGTAAGTGCTGCACCCAAGATGTGCCTCCCACGCAGCTCTTGTTGGACGACGAGCGACGAAGAAAGGGCGATGTTGCGATAGAGAGAGCAGGGCGACAGTAAGCAACAAAAGACTAAGAGCAAGGCGCTCTTTATGCTGCCGTGGGCCGGCGCTAAGCCGAACATACTCCCCCCGTTGAAGAGTACGGGTCTTTGACATCCTTCTTTGGCAGCATACACAGCTTCGCGTCGGCCCTTGTGGCAATCCCAATAGCTGTTTTGAGCTCAGCTACCGTGGCAACACCATCCTTCCCACCGATTAGCTTAGTCACCCTTGCCAATGGCCACTTGAGGGGAGGCAGGTTCTCGTTCTTTACGAGCACTACGTCGCTGACGCTGAGACTAGGCTACCCAGTTCTCCACTTAGCTCTCTCCTGAATAAGGGTGAGATACTCCTCTCGCCAGCGGGACCAAAACGTCTGCTACAGAAAATTGACCTTCTGCCAGCGATCAAGACGATTGAAGTTTAGTCTGGTTACATCTGGCTCTGCAAACATAAGAATCGGCGCTGCACTCAAGAAATGCGCAGGTGTTAGCACGTCCAAGTCGTCAGGATGCTCTGAAATGGGAAGTAATGGCCTTGAGTTGATTATAGCAGTTATATGGCACACTAGGGTTCTCAGGTCATCGAAGAAAAGTACGGAACTGGAGGCGGTACGGTAGAAGTGATGCTTGGCTGTCTTCACCGCTGCCTCCCAGAGCCCGCCAAAGTGGGGCGACCGAGGAGGAATGAAGCGCCAGTCGATGTGATCTGCGACGGAAAACTCCTGAACTTCCTTCTGGTGCTTTTCGGATAGGAACAGCTTCTTCAGCTCCGCCGACTCGTTATTAGCTCCAACGAAGTTCGTTGCGTTATCAGACCAAATCTCCCTTGGCTGAGTACAAATGAACCGCTTGAGCGCGCTAATGAACGCTGGCGTTGACAAATCCTGCACCAGCTCCAAGTGTACGGCCTTGGTGGCAAAACAAATAAATACGCAAATGTAGCATTTGATGGGTGGTCTGGTCTGGTCACTCTTGTAAAAGAATGGACCACAAAAATCCACGCCCGTAACAGTAAAGACGCAAGTTGCATTCACACGCTCCTTTGGCAGGTCAGCCATGATATGCTGAAGTAAACGCGGCTTGGCCTTAAAACATCTTGTGCAGCGATTTACGACATTTGTCACAGTCTTGCGCCCTCCAATGGGCCAATACTCATGACGAATTAGTGCAATTAATGATCGTGGTCCAGCGTGCAAGTTTCGCTCATGAAAATACACAATTACAGCAGAAGTGACGGGATGACGCCTTGGAAGAATAACTGGATGCCACCCATTGAAATCAAGTGATGAGTTCGCCAACCGTCCACCGACGCGTAATAGTTCATGTTCATCCAGAAATGGTGCGAGCGACGAAACAGAGCTCGACGGCTGCACCTGCTCTCCATCCCGCAAAGCCTTGTAGTCAATCCATAAGTGCACTCTCTGTATTGAACGAATGAGTAGCCGTGTGCCACCAACGATGTCATTCACTGTTAATCCCGATGACTTTCTGCGCCTTACAAATTTGAAGACGTATGCAAACGTGCGCTAAAGCTTTCCGATGGAATTGCTAAATTTCCGGCCATCAGAGAGGTCTACGAATGGGCAAACTGCAATGAGGAATCTCTTGCGAAGCTCCAGTATCGGCAGGTCTTGTGTAGATGACGATGGCCACATTGGTTTTTCATTTCGAAGAAAGAGTGGCCCGTGGGACCAAAGATGCGATTCCAAAAGTTCAGATGGCAGAGCGCCTCTGGACAAGATATCCGCAGGGTTCTGAGCGGTTGGAACGTAGCGCCATTCCATCTGAGCAGTCCGCTCCTGAATGGCCGAAACCCGATTTGCAACGAAGACGTTAAAACTTGTTGGGTCATTGCGAATCCAGGACAAGGCAGTTGTGGAGTCAGACCAGCAATAGAAGCTTCCAGTAAATAATTTAAGTTGATGGATCTTACTGATCAATTGAGAGAGTAGGTCAGCGCCACATAACTCCAACTTGGGCACCGTCAATACCTTGACAGGGGCGACACGAGACTTCGAACAGAAAAGTTGCACGTATGCACTATTCTTGGTCCTTGAGACGATATAAATACATGCGCCATACGCGTCTAGGCTGGCATCACAAAACCCATGAACCTCCACCTTTAACCTGGGACACAATGCGAGGCGAGGAAATCTAAATCGCTGAGGAGTCGACAAATTCTCGCAGAAAGTGGCCCACGCTGACGAAAGAGACTCGGGTAGAATCTAATCCCATTGGAGCCGCTCCTTCCACACCAGCTGAAGGAAAATCTTTGCCTTTGCAATCACAGGCCCAATCAATCCAAGGGGATCATAAAAGCGAGCGATAGTTGACAACATAGAGCGCTTTGTCGGCTTTGAAGACAACTGTGCGGGTACTACGGAAAAAAGAAATTCATCGGATGCAGGCTCCCAAACCAATCCAAGGGCCTTTGTAAAATCGGTGCCATCGTCGAAACTCAGCAGCGTTTCTTTATCTTTGTCAGGAACTCCTTCAAGCACGGCAGGAACGTTGGAGCACCATTTCCGAATTGGGAAGTTTCCCCGAACCAGCAACTGGGATGTCTGCTTCAACTTCTCACGCACTTCCTCTACAGATTCTCCACCAGTCATCAAATCGTCTTGGTACCATACGTTACCGTGTCGAGTTTAAACGTCTTTACATTTTCCTGAGGTGAATCTCTCCATAAGATGCACTGAAGGTAATTATCCGGCTCAGTTACCCGGACACACCTGTACATCTTGCAGATGTACCCAGTCAGCGCAATTGGGAACGTACGGAACCGAAGTAATGTATGTAGAAGCTTTGGTTGTATAGTAGGCCCAGCCATTAGAACCTCATTTAGAGAAAACCCTGTTGAAGTTGTTGCAGATCCATGAAACACAACCCGCAGTTTGGTAGTTGTACTGTCTTCCTTAAGCACGCAATGGTGTGGCAAAAAATATCGACAGCGACTGGACAGTTCTGATTCTACCAACGACATGTGATTTAGTTCTTGGTACTCCCGGATGAAAGAGGAGTACTGAGATTTTAGCTGCGACCGACGCTCAAGTTTCCGCTCCAAGTTGAGGAACCGGCGATATGCTTGCATGTACGAATCACCCAAGATATCCAAACTTCTTTTGATGGGCAACTTCACAGCGAACTTTCCAGATGACAAGCGCGATAAATTAGGTTTGAAGTGCTTCTCACAATCGATATCCTCCTGCTTGACCGTCACCGAAACTTCAGTGGAACTTTCTATCTCCCAAAACCGCCTCAGCAGCATTTCCACTTGATTAAGGGACTCATGACCTGTGTCGGATGAGCACCGAGACCCCAACAACGCTCTTTTACGAGATTGCTGGCCACCATTTTCTAGCCTTCCGATGCGAAACTAGAGTCCCCAAGACCCGATACTGCGGCCGATGGCATGGTCCTTTTTAGTCTAAGTTGCTGAGCGAGAATAGATGTTATAAGTTGCGTTTGTGACCCGGAATCCAAGAGTGCCTGACATGGCACGAGAGATCCAGCGCGATCCTTAAACGAAACCACTGCAGTGGCTTAGAGTACGACATCATTGCAAGAATTGTGAGCTATCAGAGCGGTGGCTGAAGCCTGTGAATGGGCTTCAGGGTGCGGTGACGACGAGACTGCAGACTCCGATTGCGAGCGTCTGTCATTGAAATGCAATAACGTGTGATGTCTGACCCCACACTGGCGACAAGTTGAGGACCTGCAGGTGCGAGTTTGATGGCCGGGCTTCAGGCAATTCATGCAAAGACTTCCTTTCTTCACCTCTAGTAGGCGCAGTGAAGGCGAGAGATTTAAAAACAAGGTGCAGGTATAAATACTATGGCCCGTAGTGTTGCAGAATACACAGTCAAGAGCAACCGATTCAGTCGCTACGAAAGAACTCTGTTGTTAAATGTTTTTTTATTCTTTCCCACCTGAATGCCGGGCGCATACATTGCCCAAGTGTGCTCCTGATTATCCAACTTCTGACATTTTTGCTCAGAAACTCAGTGAATTGCTCGGCTGTGCGTATTCTATCCAGTGACGGAGTATCCTCCCACTTGGCTTGTGTGGCACTGTCTACCCTCTGCAGCAGGCTGTATATTATAATACAGTCAGCAATCTGTTCCTTGGTCCCTATACTTTTTAAGGCTCGCAGATTGCCAATTGCGGTGTCTGTCAAGAACCGGAGTTGAGACACAGACGACTCCTCAACGCGCTGCACACCCAGAATGTCATTGACGTGTGCCTGAAAAATTAACCGTTTATTATTGACGCTGAGACTAGGCTACCCAGTTCTCCACTTAGCTCTCTCCTGAATAAGGGTGAGATACTCCTCTCGCCAGCGGGACCAAAACGTCTGCTACAGAAAATTGACCTTCTGCCAGCGATCAAGACGATTGAAGTTTAGTCTGGTTACATCTGGCTCTGCAAACATAAGAATCGGCGCTGCACTCAAGAAATGCGCAGGTGTTAGCACGTCCAAGTCGTCAGGATGCTCTGAAATGGGAAGTAATGGCCTTGAGTTGATTATAGCAGTTATATGGCACACTAGGGTTCTCAGGTCATCGAAGAAAAGTACGGAACTGGAGGCGGTACGGTAGAAGTGATGCTTGGCTGTCTTCACCGCTGCCTCCCAGAGCCCGCCAAAGTGGGGCGACCGAGGAGGAATGAAGCGCCAGTCGATGTGATCTGCGACGGAAAACTCCTGAACTTCCTTCTGGTGCTTTTCGGATAGGAACAGCTTCTTCAGCTCCGCCGACTCGTTATTAGCTCCAACGAAGTTCGTTGCGTTATCAGACCAAATCTCCCTTGGCTGAGTACAAATGAACCGCTTGAGCGCGCTAATGAACGCTGGCGTTGACAAATCCTGCACCAGCTCCAAGTGTACGGCCTTGGTGGCAAAACAAATAAATACGCAAATGTAGCATTTGATGGGTGGTCTGGTCTGGTCACTCTTGTAAAAGAATGGACCACAAAAATCCACGCCCGTAACAGTAAAGACGCAAGTTGCAGCCATGATATGCTGAAGTAAACGCGGCTTGGCCTTAAAACATCTTGTGCAGCGATTTACGACATTTGTCACAGTCTTGCGCCCTCCAATGGGCCAATACTCATGACGAATTAGTGCAATTAATGATCGTGGTCCAGCGTGCAAGTTTCGCTCATGAAAATACACAATTACAGCAGAAGTGACGGGATGACGCCTTGGAAGAATAACTGGATGCCACCCATTGAAATCAAGTGATGAGTTCGCCAACCGTCCACCGACGCGTAATAGTTCATGTTCATCCAGAAATGGTGCGAGCGACGAAACAGAGCTCGACGGCTGCACCTGCTCTCCATCCCGCAAAGCCTTGTAGTCAATCCATAAGTGCACTCTCTGTATTGAACGAATGAGTAGCCGTGTGCCACCAACGATGTCATTCACTGTTAATCCCGATGACTTTCTGCGCCTTACAAATTTGAAGACGTATGCAAACGTGCGCTAAAGCTTTCCGATGGAATTGCTAAATTTCCGGCCATCAGAGAGGTCTACGAATGGGCAAACTGCAATGAGGAATCTCTTGCGAAGCTCCAGTATCGGCAGGTCTTGTGTAGATGACGATGGCCACATTGGTTTTTCATTTCGAAGAAAGAGTGGCCCGTGGGACCAAAGATGCGATTCCAAAAGTTCAGATGGCAGAGCGCCTCTGGACAAGATATCCGCAGGGTTCTGAGCGGTTGGAACGTAGCGCCATTCCATCTGAGCAGTCCGCTCCTGAATGGCCGAAACCCGATTTGCAACGAAGACGTTAAAACTTGTTGGGTCATTGCGAATCCAGGACAAGGCAGTTGTGGAGTCAGACCAGCAATAGAAGCTTCCAGTAAATAATTTAAGTTGATGGATCTTACTGATCAATTGAGAGAGTAGGTCAGCGCCACATAACTCCAACTTGGGCACCGTCAATACCTTGACAGGGGCGACACGAGACTTCGAACAGAAAAGTTGCACGTATGCACTATTCTTGGTCCTTGAGACGATATAAATACATGCGCCATACGCGTCTAGGCTGGCATCACAAAACCCATGAACCTCCACCTTTGACCTGGGACACAATGCGAGGCGAGGAAATCTAAATCGCTGAGGAGCCGACAAATTCTCGCAGAAAGTGGCCCACGCTGACGAAAGAGACTCGGGTAGAATCTAATCCCATTGGAGCCGCTCCTTCCACACCAGCTGAAGGAAAATCTTTGCCTTTGCAATCACAGGCCCAATCAATCCAAGGGGATCATAAAAGCGAGCGATAGTTGACAACATAGAGCGCTTTGTCGGCTTTGAAGACAACTGTGCGGGTACTACGGAAAAAAGAAATTCATCGGATGCAGGCGCCCAAACCAATCCAAGGGCCTTTGTAAAATCGGTGCCATCGTCGAAACTCAGCAGCGTTTCTTTATCTTTGTCAGGAACTCCTTCAAGCACGGCAGGAACGTTGGAGCACCATTTCCGAATTGGGAAGTTTCCCCGAACCAGCAACTGGGATGTCTGCTTCAACTTCTCACGCACTTCCTCTACAGATTCTCCACCAGTCATCAAATCGTCTTGGTACCATACGTTACCGTGTCGAGTTTAAACGTCTTTACATTTTCCTGAGGTGAATCTCTCTATAAGATGCACTGAAGGTAATTATCCGGCTCAGTTACCCGGACACACCTGTACATCTTGCAGATGTACCCAGTCAGCGCAATTGGGAACGTACGGAACCGAAGTAATGTATGTAGAAGCTTTGGTTGTATAGTAGGTACTACTACTATAGTTTTCATTTAGAGAAAACCCTGTTGAAGTTGTTGCAGATCCATGAAACACAACCCGCAGTTTGGTAGTTGTGCTGTCTTCCTTAAGCACGCAATGGTGTGGCAAAAAATATCGACAGCGACTGGACAGTTCTGATTCTACCAACGACATGTGATTTAGTTCTTGGTACTCCCGGATGAAAGAGGAGTACTGAGATTTTAGCTGCGACCGACGCTCAAGTTTCCGCTCCAAGTTGAGGAACCGGCGATATGCTTGCATGTACGAATCACCCAAGATATCCAAACTTCTTTTGATGGGCAACTTCACAGCGAACTTTCCAGATGACAAGCGCGATAAATTAGGTTTGAAGTGCTTCTCACAATCGATATCCTCCTGCTTGACCGTCACCGAAACTTCAGTGGAACTTTCTATCTCCCAAAACCGCCTCAGCAGCATTTCCACTTGATTAAGGGACTCATGACCTGTGTCGGATGAGCACCGAGACCCCAACAACGCTCTTTTACGAGATTGCTGGCCACCATTTTCTAGCCTTCCGATGCGAAACTAGAGTCCCCAAGACCCGATACTGCGGCCGATGGCATGGTCCTTTTTAGTCTAAGTTGCTGAGCGAGAATAGATGTTATAAGTTGCGTTTGTGACCCGGAATCCAAGAGTGCCTGACATGGCACGAGAGATCCAGCGCGATCCTTAAACGAAACCACTGCAGTGGCTTAGAGTACGACATCATTGCAAGAATTGTGAGCTATCAGAGCGGTGGCTGAAGCCTGTGAATGGGCTTCAGGGTGCGGTGACGACGAGACTGCAGACTCCGATTGCGAGCGTCTGTCATTGAAATGCAATAACGTGTGATGTCTGACCCCACACTGGCGACAAGTTGAGGACCTGCAGGTGCGAGTTTGATGGCCGGGCTTCAGGCAATTCATGCAAAGACTTCCTTTCTTCACCTCTAGTAGGCGCAGTGAAGGCGAGAGATTTAAAAACAAGGTGCAGGTATAAATACTATGGCCCGTAGTGTTGCAGAATACACAGTCAAGAGCAACCGATTCAGTCGCTACGAAAGAACTCTGTTGTTAAATGTTTTTTTATTCTTTCCCACCTGAATGCCGGGCGCATACATTGCCCAAGTGTGCTCCTGATTATCCAACTTCTGACATTTTTGCTCAGAAACTCAGTGAATTGCTCGGCTGTGCGTATTCTATCCAGTGACGGAGTATCCTCCCACTTGGCTTGTGTGGCACTGTCTACCCTCTGCAGCAGGCTGTGTATTATAATACAGTCAGCAATCTGTTCCTTGGTCCCTATACTTTTTAAGGCTCGCAGATTGCCAATTGCGGTGTCTGTCAAGAACCGGAGTTGAGACACAGACGACTCCTCAACGCGCTGCACACCCAGAATGTCATTGACGTGTGCCTGAAAAATTAACCGTTTATTATTGACGCTGAGACTAGGCTACCCAGTTCTCCACTTAGCTCTCTCCTGAATAAGGGTGAGATACTCCTCTCGCCAGCGGGACCAAAACGTCTGCTACAGAAAATTGACCTTCTGCCAGCGATCAAGACGATTGAAGTTTAGTCTGGTTACATCTGGCTCTGCAAACATAAGAATCGGCGCTGCACTCAAGAAATGCGCAGGTGTTAGCACGTCCAAGTCGTCAGGATGCTCTGAAATGGGAAGTAATGGCCTTGAGTTGATTATAGCAGTTATATGGCACACTAGGGTTCTCAGGTCATCGAAGAAAAGTACGGAACTGGAGGCGGTACGGTAGAAGTGATGCTTGGCTGTCTTCACCGCTGCCTCCCAGAGCCCGCCAAAGTGGGGCGACCGAGGAGGAATGAAGCGCCAGTCGATGTGATCTGCGACGGAAAACTCCTGAACTTCCTTCTGGTGCTTTTCGGATAGGAACAGCTTCTTCAGCTCCGCCGACTCGTTATTAGCTCCAACGAAGTTCGTTGCGTTATCAGACCAAATCTCCCTTGGCTGAGTACAAATGAACCGCTTGAGCGCGCTAATGAACGCTGGCGTTGACAAATCCTGCACCAGCTCCAAGTGTACGGCCTTGGTGGCAAAACAAATAAATACGCAAATGTAGCATTTGATGGGTGGTCTGGTCTGGTCACTCTTGTAAAAGAATGGACCACAAAAATCCACGCCCGTAACAGTAAAGACTCAAGTTGCATTCACACGCTCCTTTGGCAGGTCAGCCATGATATGCTGAAGTAAACGCGGCTTGGCCTTAAAACATCTTGTGCAGCGATTTACGACATTTGTCACAGTCTTGCGCCCTCCAATGGGCCAATACTCATGACGAATTAGTGCAATTAATGATCGTGGTCCAGCGTGCAAGTTTCGCTCATGAAAATACACAATTACAGCAGAAGTGACGGGATGACGCCTTGGAAGAATAACTGGATGCCACCCATTGAAATCAAGTGATGAGTTCGCCAACCGTCCACCGACGCGTAATAGTTCATGTTCATCCAGAAATGGTGCGAGCGACGAAACAGAGCTCGACGGCTGCACCTGCTCTCCATCCCGCAAAGCCTTGTAGTCAATCCATAAGTGCACTCTCTGTATTGAACGAATGAGTAGCCGTGTGCCACCAACGATGTCATTCACTGTTAATCCCGATGACTTTCTGCGCCTTACAAATTTGAAGACGTATGCAAACGTGCGCTAAAGCTTTCCGATGGAATTGCTAAATTTCCGGCCATCAGAGAGGTCTACGAATGGGCAAACTGCAATGAGGAATCTCTTGCGAAGCTCCAGTATCGGCAGGTCTTGTGTAGATGACGATGGCCACATTGGTTTTTCATTTCGAAGAAAGAGTGGCCCGTGGGACCAAAGATGCGATTCCAAAAGTTCAGATGGCAGAGCGCCTCTGGACAAGATATCCGCAGGGTTCTGAGCGGTTGGAACGTAGCGCCATTCCATCTGAGCAGTCCGCTCCTGAATGGCCGAAACCCGATTTGCAACGAAGACGTTAAAACTTGTTGGGTCATTGCGAATCCAGGACAAGGCAGTTGTGGAGTCAGACCAGCAATAGAAGCTTCCAGTAAATAATTTAAGTTGATGGATCTTACTGATCAATTGAGAGAGTAGGTCAGCGCCACATAACTCCAACTTGGGCACCGTCAATACCTTGACAGGGGCGACACGAGACTTCGAACAGAAAAGTTGCACGTATGCACTATTCTTGGTCCTTGAGACGATATAAATACATGCGCCATACGCGTCTAGGCTGGCATCACAAAACCCATGAACCTCCACCTTTGACCTGGGACACAATGCGAGGCGAGGAAATCTAAATCGCTGAGGAGCCGACAAATTCTCGCAGAAAGTGGCCCACGCTGACGAAAGAGACTCAGGTAGAATCTAATCCCATTGGAGCCGCTCCTTCCACACCAGCTGAAGGAAAATCTTTGCCTTTGCAATCACAGGCCCAATCAATCCAAGGGGATCATAAAAGCGAGCGATAGTTGACAACATAGAGCGCTTTGTCGGCTTTGAAGACAACTGTGCGGGTACTACGGAAAAAAGAAATTCATCGGATGCAGGCTCCCAAACCAATCCAAGGGCCTTTGTAAAATCGGTGCCATCGTCGAAACTCAGCAGCGTTTCTTTATCTTTGTCAGGAACTCCTTCAAGCACGGCAGGAACGTTGGAGCACCATTTCCGAATTGGGAAGTTTTCCCGAACCAGCAACTGGGATGTCTGCTTCAACTTCTCACGCACTTCCTCTACAGATTCTCCACCAGTCATCAAATCGTCTTGGTACCATACGTTACCGTGTCGAGTTTAAACGTCTTTACATTTTCCTGAGGTGAATCTCTCCATAAGATGCACTGAAGGTAATTATCCGGCTCAGTTACCCGGACACACCTGTACATCTTGCAGATGTACCCAGTCAGCGCAATTGGGAACGTACGGAACCGAAGTAATGTATGTAGAAGCTTTGGTTGTATAGTAGGCCCAGCCATTAGAACCTCATTTAGAGAAAACCCTGTTGAAGTTGTTGCAGATCCATGAAACACAACCCGCAGTTTGGTAGTTGTGCTGTCTTCCTTAAGCACGCAATGGTGTGGCAAAAAATATCGACAGCGACTGGACAGTTCTGATTCTACCAACGACATGTGATTTAGTTCTTGGTACTCCCGGATGAAAGAGGAGTACTGAGATTTTAGCTGCGACCGACGCTCAAGTTTCCGCTCCAAGTTGAGGAACCGGCGATATGCTTGCATGTACGAATCACCCAAGATATCCAAACTTCTTTTGATGGGCAACTTCACAGCGAACTTTCCATTGCTTCTCACAATCGATATCCTCCTGCTTGACCGTCACCGAAACTTCAGTGGAACTTTCTATCTCCCAAAACCGCCTCAGCAGCATTTCCACTTGATCAAGGGACTCATGACCTGTGTCGGATGAGCACCGAGACCCCAACAACGCTCTTTTACGAGATTGCTGGCCACCATTTTGTAGCCTTCCGATGCGAAACTAGAGTCCCCAAGACCCGATACTGCGGCCGATGGCATGGTCCTTTTTAGTCTAAGTTGCTGAGCGAGAATAGATGTTATAAGTTGCGTTTGTGACCCGGAATCCAAGAGTGCCTGACATGGCACGAGAGATCCAGCGCGATCCTTAAACGAAACCACTGCAGTGGCTTAGAGTACGACATCATTGCAAGAATTGTGAGCTATCAGAGCGGTGGCTGAAGCCTGTGAATGGGCTTCAGGGTGCGGTGACGACGAGACTGCAGACTCCGATTGCGAGCGTCTGTCATTGAAATGCAATAACGTGTGATGTCTGACCCCACACTGGCGACAAGTTGAGGACCTGCAGGTGCGAATTTGATGGCCGGGCTTCAGGCAATTCATGCAAAGACTTCCTTTCTTCACCTCTAGTAGGCGCAGTGAAGGCGAGAGATTTAAAAACAAGGTGCAGGTATAAATACTATGGCCCGTAGTGTTGCAGAATACACAGTCAAGAGCAACCGATTCAGTCGCTACGAAAGAACTCTGTTGTTAAATGTTTTTTTATTCTTTCCCACCTGAATGCCGGGCGCATACATTGCCCAAGTGTGCTCCTGATTATCCAACTTCTGACATTTTTGCTCCAGAAACTCAGTGAATTGCTCGGCTGTGCGTATTCTATCCAGTGACGGAGTATCCTCCCACTTGGCTTGTGTGGCACTGTCTACCCTCTGCAGCAGGCTGTGTATTATAATACAGTCAGCAATCTGTTCCTTGGTCCCTATACTTTTTAAGGCTCGCAGATTGCCAATTGCGGTGTCTGTCAAGAACCGGAGTTGAGACACAGACGACTCCTCAACGCGCTGCACACCCAGAATGTCATTGACGTGTGCCTGAAAAATTAACCGTTTATTATTAAAATGCCTGTTCAGCAAATCTAAAGCGACGGAATAGCTGGCGTGGAAAAATTCCAACGACGAGATTGTATCTAGAGCCGGTCCTTTTAGGCAGGATCGTAGGTGCTGCAATTTTTCCACATTCGTCAAGTCAGGCTCCTTGTCGATTTTCGAGAAAACATGCTCCAATAGGCGGAGTACTGTGAGTAGCCCCTACTGAATTCTGGAAGCTTTAACTCCGGTAGGCGATGTCGATGCTGCATTATAACCGTAGCCGGGGCTTCTGAAACATGGTCCGTCCGCATTGTGGAGCAATGGAGCATTGTAGGCTGCCGCTTGTTCAACTCATGCTTAATGCAGGTCTCCAGCATAACCACGCACTCGTCAAACTCGTCTCTTAAGGGACTACCAATCTCATCAAGATCGACCCTTTCCAGAGCATCATGATGCTCATTAAAAGACACAACAAGATCCAGTACAGATCCTCCTCCTTGAGCTCACCAATCTTCTCTTCGCCGAAGGCATTTTCAATTCTCCGTGCTGCACTTAGCATAGCTTGAACCTTACGCTTGTAATAAGAAAGGTCTGCATTGCGGGACACGGGGGAATTGAGAGCGTTAGGGGAGGGTGTACTATCAGAAGCCATTTCATGTAATTGATACGGCAAACACAGAGGTCAATAGCCGGTGAATAACCTCGAACAGTTTTAAAGGAACTTCAAAGCGGTCGCAGCGTTCGAACACACGGGCACAGACCAGCAGCGAGAGTTCGCAATTTGCCAAAAAACCAACAACAATGTCAAACACACTGAGTGCACCGAAAACGACAGGAAACAACAGCAAGCAGAGGGTAAAGCGGATGACGCGAGAACCGTTACTGTTTGTGCACAACCGCCGAACCGAACAACTGTATTTAATTATTAATTAATTAGGGAACAATATAATTGGCTTTTTGTTTATAAGCTTATGTTGTTATGTTATTTTTTATCACGTTTGGGTCACCAAAATGTTGAGCTACTGAGCTTTTTCAGCAGCGTATTTTTAAGACATTTAATTAAAACACAAATTATTTTGATTTCAATGTATTGGTATGTATATTCGTGTATGTTCGATTTTGTGTTTAGTTATGCGAGAGATGCGAAAGTTAACGATACGACGTTTTCTCATGAAGACGATCAATTCCTAAGTAAGTGCTGCACCCAAGATGTGCCTCCCACGCAGCTCTTGTTGGACGACAGTAAGCAACAAAAGACTAAGAGCAAGGCGCTCTTTATGCTGCCGTGGGCCGGCGCTAAGCCGAACAACTAACATTGATGGAATATCTTCATTTTTTCTCTAAAAATGATATTTTAGTCTTCTTCAAAAAAATCTTTTCTCTGTTTATCTGCCACAGCGTAAATTTATAGCTGGATGGAAAATTGCTCAAATTCTACCGGGAAGTAAGTCTGAGATTTCCAATTACAGGCCTTGTTGAAAGCTGCCGATCTTTTTCGGCAACTCTGACTCCACATTTACAAATTTATACTCCGTTTTAGGGTTTTGTGTTTATTTTCGATGTGTATTTTCACTATTAAAGGCCGTGGCCGTAAATTTTGTGTGTTTGAGTGCACAAATGTATATAGCATAACAAAAAAACCGTTATAGCGCGATTAGGAAATTTTGACGGCCGGTATATAATGAATATAAACTCAAGTTAACCAAGTTAACTAATAATCGCTTACTCTGTATACTGAACGATATTATGAATCTTGAGGTCCTTTTTGATTGTAAATTCCTTTTTGTTAATCACTGAAATTTTATTCTGCCGAAGGCATATGCAATGTTTGGATTTGTCAAGCGAAACACCGTTCTGTTTAGGGACCCATACTCAAGACTGTCAGTGTATTCTGCAATTGTGCGCTCAAGGTTGGAATATATGTACTTCTTTTATTTGGAATCTGTCAGGTACTGTGCATATCAATAGAATTGACCGGCTTCAGAAAAAATTCTTAAAATATTCATTGCAGCCGTTACATTTTTCTGAGCCAATTCCATCTTACTCCAGCCAGTGTTTCCAACCCTTGAAGATAGTCGCTTAGTCGTTCCTTAATGATATACATATGTATTTATTAATTGGTAGACATTCCATTCCTAATGAGCTTGATCGATTTTAACGTTCGAGCCAGGAATCTCCGAAGTGCTTCCTGGACCAATTATTCTCGGAATTAATCATTTTTAAGGGCTTTTGAATTCCTTTCCGGCAAGCGTTCGATTCAGTTGGCGATCCAAGAGGGATTTGCTTAGGCAAGCGCTTAGGGAATATATTTAATGTTTAGTTTAGAGTTAAGTTAGCCAGATAAGGATTAATCTATTTCCGGAATAAATAAATATATATTGGCTTTGCAGTGAGATCACATTATTTCTGGAACTATAAGCACTAAACTTGGGACGATTGCATTAATGCTCATTAATAGACCTCTGGATAGTGTTGTTGAGCGCGTGCTCCACTGTTTCTATTACAATGTCCCAATATTACCCATTCTCTGGTTCGACCAGTTTTGCGATCATGGGTCTTAAGCTTCTGTTCACTCTTTCTACCTGTTCGTTGGCTGGTGGTGATCCTGTTGCTATCTTCATGTGCTTAACATTATTTTGTTCTATAAATTCTCCAAACTCTTTCGTCGCAAAGCAGCTTCCTCTGTCATAAAATATGCATATGGGTCTGCTATAAGCTCGGAAATAATCCTTTATTGCATTTACAGCTAATTTCGTGTTTGTAGTTCTTGTTGTATAAAGTCTTATGAACTTGGTGAATGTGTCTATGATCACCAAGATGGGTTTGTTCGCCCTGCCTTTGTCAACTGGCCCGAAGTGGTCAATACGTACCACCTCGAATGGTGCTGACCCTTTTGGTATATTGTGTAAGAATCCTTCTTCTTTTCCGTGAATACGCTATGCATTTGAGGCAGTTTTCTATGTGTCTCTTTGAAATAGCGTCTGTCATATTATTAAGGCATATTATTAAGTTTTCCTCAAAAGTATTCGTGTCTATCGTAAGTATCAGGACGATTCTACTAAGCGCATACACGTGTTGAATTCTTTTTCCTGATCGATGTTGAAACTAGTATTCATAGTTTTAACTTGCCCAGCGAGCAATTCTCGGATTCAGCTCTTTTCTATTCCATGTCAAGGTTAATGCGCTGCAGTCTGTTACTATTTTGAAGGGTATGCCTTGAGCGTACACTCTAAACTGTTTTAGTGCATAAATTATAGTTAGTGTTTCTAGCTCAAAACTGTGATATTTTGCTTCCGTAAGCATTATTCGCTTTTAGAAATAGAATACTGGGTGTATTTTGTCGTCCTTCTTTTTCTGCATTAAAATTATCTGGAATCCTAATGCACTTGCATCACAAAGTAGCTCTCTCGGATCTTTGGAATTGTAAAGGGCCAAGATCGGGGATCTCAATAACTTGGTTTTTAGCTGCTCAAAACACTCCAATTCTGCGGCTCCGAATTCAAACTTCTTGTCGAACTTCTTGTCTTTTTGACTAGGTCATAAAGGAGTTTAGCTTTCATAGAGAAATCTTTGACAAACCTTCTAAAGTACGAACATAGCCCCTATAAACTTTGCACTTCATTCGTTTTCGTTGGGATCGGAAATTCTTTCACCGCTCCTGTTTGTGAATCTTTGGAATACCGCAGACGCATTTCGTAACCCAAAAGGCATCCTCAGCTACTCGTATTGTCCCATAGGAGTTGTGAATGACGTGTATTTTTCTTTAGGACGTTGATAAGCAAAGTCTGCACCATCAACTGGCACATACGACACCAGCCGATGGCTGTTTTCCGCGTATCCCAGGAAAGAACGCAGCCCACCTCCTACCCAACCGATCGAGGGGCGTTGCCGCATAGCGCGCGACTCGTTAACCGATCCGATCGCGGACATGCAGGAAAGATAGGTGTTAGACTAGTGTTCGAGGAAAAGTATAACTAATCTAACTAAAAAACTAAGCAATTTCTAATTACGGGATAGATATAAGAGTATCGGTAACTTAAGACTAGGAAGGGAGTTACTAGTAGAAATAATATGGAAGAGGGAAATATAATCCGAGCATAGGACCCTAAATGGTTCATGCAAGGAATAATTCGACATGCAGGAAAGATAGGTGTTAGACTAGTTTTCGAGGAAAAGTAGAACTAATCTAACTTAAAAACTAAGCAATTTCTAATTACGGGAAAGATATAAGAGTATCGGTAATTTAAGACTAGGAAGGGAGTTAGTAGTAGATATAATATGGAAGAGGGAAATATAATCCGAGCATAGGATCATAATTCGATCTACAAAGCGGAAGAAACAACGGTGTATAATTTCGTGAAGCTTATGCGGATCAGAAGATCAGGGCTGTCTACGTCACCCTTGATCAAGTTGTGCACAAAAATCAGGTCGGAATGTTTATTAAAAGCAATCTATTAGGGTAACGGGAGTCTCACACCTGCATCCCAGCTAAGGCCGCGTAGAGCAAAAAGTAATAAGTTTGTGCACAAAAATCAGGTTGGAAGGTTTATTAAAAGCAATCTATTAGGGTAACGGCAGTCTCACACCTGCATCCCAGCTAAGGCCGCGTAGAGCAAAAAGTAAAAAGTTTGTGCACAAAAATCAGGTTGGAAGGTTTATTAAAAGCAATCTATTAGGGTAACGGCAGTCTCACACCTGCATCCCAGCTAAGGCCGCGTAGAGCAAAAAGTAAAAAGTTTTTCTGAACTGATTCTATACGGTCCTGGTGTACGTTGTACTGAGGGCACCATACACAAGGGCCGTATTCTAAAATCAGACGAACCAGGGAGGCGTAAAGAGTCTTTGTTATATAGGGGTCGTCAAATTCCTTTGACCACCTCTTTATAAATCCAAACTCTTTACTGAATCTTTGTGCATAAATTCGTGGAAGTATCCGTTTTTCAAATCTTATTTAGTGAGTAGCGTTTTCTCTGAGAGTTTATCTAACAGGCCGTCTATAAGGGGTGTCGAGTAATTGTTTTTTATCATCCATTTATTCAGTGTGCGATAATCTGCGCACAGCCTTAATTCCCTCGAATCCTTTTTTACCAGTACTATTAGTGACCCGTATTTTGACTCGCTAGTTCTAAAAATCGTCTATCATTTTTTGTACTTGAGACTTTTCGGTGTAAGATAGCCTTCTAAGCGGACAATTGAACGGTTTTTCGTGTTCAAAATTAAATTTCATTTCCCACCTTGTCTCTGGTAGACTCGGACTTTCTGCGTTTGTATAGGTTTCTCTGAATATGTATTTAAGCCGTTCTGCCAGATTCACACAACAATCTGACCCCACTTTTAACCCTCTATCATTTCTCACAGCCGGGTACTCTCCAGGTAGTTCGGTAAAATTGGTCTTTATGTTTTCGTATGCACCTTTGGCCTGTACCAGCCCCACTACAGCTGCGATTCCAACTTTATCTTCCTGTTCTTCTAAGCACTCAGTTTCTACCCCATACTCACTTTCTTCTGTATGACCTTTTTCTATTACGCACTCGTTCTCCTTTCTCCACTTATTCTCTGCCCTATGTTCTCTATCTTTTATACACTCTTTCACTCGTTTTTCTCTTCACTCTCATTTGTGTCTGTCCACTCATTTTCTGCTTCATGTTCATTTCTGTCTGTTGGGTTTCCCAGCCTGATATTTAGTCGACATAAGTAAAATCATAGCCAGTGGTGCAGCAGTAAAATTAAATGCCTATTATTGTTTGTTATTTGTACTGCCCACTGTATCACATTGTACATCGACATAAGCTCCCGCACGGCAGCAGCCTATCCAGCCGTACTCTCTCGTATTCTTTAATACTTTAGCCTTCGTCGCTCTCTTGATCTTTAACCATCGCTCTCTCGGATCATTGCTCTCTCGGATCATCGCTCGCTTGCTTACATTAGGGCACGGGCAATTCGGCCCGCCTGCCCTTAATTGAGTTTTCATCTATCCCTCATGGAGTCTTCATCTATCCCTCATTGAGTCTGCATCTATCACTCACATAGTCTACACCTATCACTTATATGGTACGGAGCTAATCTTCGTAGCCATCACAATCATCGTAAATCGCACCGATCGGTCACCCACATACATATATGTACATACGCAGTACGTGAAGGTTTTCTATACTTGTGAGTGCGGTCGTGTTTTATCTCGCTCCGTACGTTAAAGTAAATTCAGCCTAAAAGGAGAAAGGAAGGAAGCGTAAGTGCGAGCCACGGCAGTGTTGCAGTACCTACCTGCACAACACACCAGCTCAGAAGTGGTGAAGCGGCTACTGGGCCCGAAATCAACACGGGAATCCAACTGGGAGAAGAAAGACGCCGTTTGTCCCTAGGCCGAAGGGAGGGGGAAGGCACAGCAGGTAAGCGCCTGTTTTCCTTTTCTCTTTCGCAGTGATATTGGCGCCACTTGCATTGAGTGCTGTTTTGAGCCAAACTTGGACAGGCTCAACGCGAGGTAAACTGCAGAACAGCTGACAGGACGTTGCCCCATCGAGGGAAGTGCTGCAAAGCGATCGCAGCGCTCAACAGCTGTTTTGTAGAGTGCGCTGCAAAACAACCGGAGTTGCCAGATCGGCGGAAAAGGATCGGCCCAGAGATGAGCGAACAGCAGGAACAAGCTGCGGCTTGTAGCACCCCGCTGACAAGCTCATTTGCCTGGGATGAGGAGAATCCCTTCGCGCGGAGGAATGTGCTGGCTCGATCACCAGCACAGCCAGATGCAGCAGTGAGGGAGCGTGCAAGGTCCTCTCCTCCGGCGTTGCGGAGCCCCCAAGAGGAGCATGCAAACCCGAATGAAAGGGCCATGGCACAGGTGGCGAGGGCGGGCCAGAAGGCCAAAGAGCCTGCACTGGCTAAAAGCCCGGAAGTGGCGTTTGCGAACCCGAAGGAGAGGGCGTTCGCACAACTGGATAAGATTGGCAGGTGGGCCCGGGAGCTCACGAAGCTGATGGCGGCTCCAAGGCGGTCTATAACAAACCCCATGCGTGTCATGGTGGAAGAGATCGACTGCCTCCAGCGACAGGTGGAATCTTACCTGCGGGGGGCAGCATTGGAGCAGGCCGCAGCAAGGACCACGCAGCCGGAAGAGACGGAAAGGGGGGGGAAGAGGGCACGGACAGAGCCCAGGAACACCACCCACCCGTCCCCTACACCAAAGAAGGCTAAACATGGGCCCAAAAAGCCCAAAAATGTGATGAAGCCGCTGGAAGCCCCAAGGAGCGACGCCGCAGCCCAAAAGGGACCAGAGGCAATCCCTAAGGAGAAAGCTGACGGGTGGGTAACGGTTGCGGCTAAGCAAAGGCCGAAGCCAAAGCAGCAACCGAGACCACCACGTAGCGATGCAATCGTCATTGCTACCACTAGCACCAGCACGGTCTCGTATGCGGACATATTAAGGAAGGTCAAAAATGAACCAAGCCTTAAGGGACTGGGACAATCGGTGCAGGGAGTGCGACGCACAGCAAAAGGCGAGCTGCTCCTAATATTGGGAAAATCGGCAGACCCGAAAACCCAGGAGATGCAAGCAGCAGTCAAGCAGGCGCTGGGAAGCATGGCGGACGTAAGGAGCCTTACGGAAACGGTGACCCTGGAAATAAAAGACATAGATAAAGTGTCTACCCAAGAGGAAGTTCTAGCAGAACTCAAGGAACAGGGAGAGGTGGAAGTCAACGAAGCGGCTGTCATTTCCATCAGACCAGCCTATAGGAGCACCCAGACACTGACGATGAAAGTCTCACCGGCAGTTGCTGATAAACTCCTACAGAAAGGAAGGATCCGCCTGGGATGGGGGTACTGCAGGATACGAGTCAAATCGTCTCCCAGAAGGTGCTTCAAGTGCATGGACTTCGGTCACATAGCACTGAACTGTAAGAGTGACCAGGACTTCACCAAGTGCTGCTACAACTGCACAGGAATGGATCACCTGGCTAAGGACTGTAAGGCAGAGCCAGCTTGCATTCTCTGCAAGCGCCAACGGGCAAAGGACCCGAAGCACCAAACGACAAGTTCGAGGTGCCCGCAGTACCAAAAGGCGATACAACAGATGAGGAATAGATGAAAATCGTCCAAATAAATCTGAATCACTGTGAGGTGGCACAGCAACTACTGGAGCAGACCATCCGAGAGAGACGAATCGACGTTGCGGTCATAAGCGAGCAATACCGCAATCGCAACGCTGGAGATTGGATAGCGGACGCCAGAAAAAAGGCAGCGATATGGAGCTGTGGAAGCCCTAACTATCAGCTACTGCAACCACACATCGGGGAAGGATTTGCTAGAGCCCGACTGAATGGAATATATATTTATAGCTGCTACCTGCCACCGAGCCTCACGCTGCAGCAGGCGACGGAGGCATTGGAAAATATAGCCGATGATGCGCGGGATAAACACCCCACACTCATAGCCGGCGATTTTAATGCATGGGCTACGGAATGGGGATGCCCGAGAACCAACCCAAGGGGACAGGCGCTCCTGGAATGCTTCGCGACGCTCGACGCCGTGCTGCTGAACACAGGCACGCAACAGACATTCGGAAGAGCAGGGACCGGGTCTATAATAGACCTAACGTTTGTTAGCAGCAGCCTTAGCCCAAGGACGACATGGAGGGTTAGCGGCATATACACCGGAAGCGATCACCAAGCCCTGATCTGCGAAATCCAGGATGCTGGAGCACGCAACTCTTTCCTGGGCAGGCAGGCAGGGTACAAGGTCAACACGCTGGAGACGGATATGGTCCGAGCCATGTTCGAGGGCTACGAGACCAACGGGACGGCCGAGGAAAGAGCACGACAACTGGCCGCACATACGATAGCAGCATGTGACGCCTCCATGCAAAGGAAAAGACCGAGCTCTGGAAAACGCCCGCCAACATACTGGTGGAATGCAGCTATAGCTGGCGCCAGGCGGGAGTGCCAGCGCAAAAGACGCATATACCAACGCTCGAGAGGTTCCCCGGAATTCGAGAGAGCCCAAGGAGAATTTAAGGAGAGCAGACGCCGCTTGCAGAAACAGATCAAGGAGAGCAAGCGCAAATGCTTTGGAAAGCTCTGCGACGAAGCAGATGCGAACCCTTGGGGCTACGCATACAGACTGGTAATGAAGAGACTGCGAGTGTTCAGTCCCCCACCGCCAATGTGTGCAGACCTGCTGAAAAACATAGTGGAAACACTATTTCCAGAGCAAGTGGCAGCCCAGAGGGTTGTGGACGGAATTCCGCCACTGGAAATAGAAGCCACCACAGAAGCAGAAGTCCTCGAAGCACTAAAACGGACCAAGGACGGTAAAGCACCTGGACCGGATGGGGTCCCGAATACAGTACTTCGTGCTGCCATTGAGACAAGCCCACAAACGTATGTGGGGCTATTCAATGCGTGCATGTCCGAAGGTATCTTCCCTATCCCATGGAAACGGCAGCGGCTAGTCCTTATACCTAAAGGAAACAAGCCTACTGAGGAGCCATCATCCTACAGACCGCTGTGCATGCTGGACACAGTAGGTAAGATCCTCGAGCGTATAATCCACACGAGGTTGGAGGAAGCAGTAACGCGTCAACTCTCACCGAGACAGTATGGGTTCCGCAAAGGCAGCTCCACGCTGGACGCAATCGGCGAGGTATGTGATATAGCGAAACGAGCTATTCGGGGCACCCGATGGATGTACGGGACCAAAGAGTACTGCATAGTGGCAACACTCGACGTCCAAAATGCGTTCAACTCGGCCAGTGTTTACCACATACTTCAGGCACTGGCGGAACTCCAAGTACCGACGTATTTGCAGGAAATCACCGCTGACTACTTCAGAGACCGAGTGCTCATATATGAGACAGATAGGGGGCCACGGGAATACCAAATCACTGGAGGAGTTCCCCAAGGATCGGTTCTCGGACCACTACTGTGGAACATCAAGTACGACGGAATTCTAGAGATGGAGATGCCAATGGGTGCCACGGTGATAGGTTTTGCCGACGACATAGCAATTGTCACAGAGGCAAAACACAAAGCAGAAGCAGAAGGAATCTGCAATGACGCAGTAGAGCGAGCCAGAACATGGCTATCCGGGAGGGGGCTAACACTGGCCACCCACAAAACAGAGGCGGTGCTCATAAGTAGCAGGAAGATAGTGGAGACGGCCACGATCCGAGTAGGTGACTCCACTATCAGCTCCGGACCAAGCTTGAAGTATCTGGGGGTCATGATTGACCATAGGCTCAGCTTCAAGCACCACATGACGTATGCCAGTAGCAAAGCTGGCAAAACGGCAGTTGCCCTATCGCGCATCATGCCAAACACTGGAGGACCAAAGCAGCTGAGGCGGAAGCTCCTAGCGAGCGTTGTCAACTCGACGCTACTGTATGCTGCACCAATATGGGCGGACGCCATGAAGCAACCGACATATGCCCGAGAATGCAAGGCAGTCCAAAGACTGTGTGCATTGAGAGTATGCTGCGCATACAGAACGGTATCCCTGGACGCCGCGCTAGTCATAGCAGGAATGATCCCAATCCAGCTGCTGGCAAGTGAAGCCGCTGGGATCAGGAAAAACCGAGAACTGGAGACTGCTGACCAGGAGACAAGACACGCAGCACGGCAACGCACAATGGTGCAATGGCAAAACTCGTGGGATATTAGCAACAAAGGACGCTGGACCCATAAGCTTATCCCTGACCTGCAGAGCTGGCTGAGCCGCCGCCATGGACAAGTGGAGTACCACCTGACGCAGCTATTGACGGGACATGGATGCTTTAAAGCCTATCTTCATAGGTTTAAGCATGAGGACGACCCCTTCTGTGTGCTTTGCACAGGGATTGTCGAAGACGCAGAACATTGCTTCTTCGAATGTCCACGATTCCAGCAAGATCGGGTAGCTCTAAGCACCAAGATAGGAAGGACAATAACTGTGGCAAACCTGGCAGAATGCCTAATGGAGTCGGAAGGAAACTGGGCTGCAATCAGCAACATGGCTGCAGCAATGACCATCAGACTGCGTCGCGAGGAAAGAGCACGCAAAGAAAGAAGGTAAAATTCGTTAAAGATTGACGAGCTTATGGCCATGCCCTATGGAAGAGCCCCTTGGGCATTTCCCCCCGGCGGAGTAATATCTACTGGTAGACAGGCCAGCCGGGATTAGGGAATAGGTGTGTTTGGTTTTAGAGCGGTTAGAGTCCCTCACTCTGGCTTCGGCTGGGTCGGCATGATGCTTTCCTGTAATCACACAACACAAAAAAAAAAAAAAAAAAAAAACATACGCAGTACGTCGGTCTACATATCGTCTGGAGCTGATCATATCGCATCATACTATATTCGCTACATCGATCCTTAATCGGTGTTTCAAACATAATTCGCCTAAATATACATACAAATATACATACGCCTTCGTCGGTCTACATATCTCCCAATAAACTGTACCTATTATTAATCTAACCGCTCGACCCTTTACTCAAACAACATATCGCAACAGCTAGTGAAAAAGCTCATTAGCTTAACACTGTCTATACACTCAATTTCTGTTTCACGTTCATTTCTGTCTATACACTCATTTTCTGTTTCATGTTCATTTCTGTCTATACACTCATTTTCTGTTTCATGTTCATTTCTGTCTATACACTCATTTTCTGTTTCATGTTCATTTCTGTCTTCACACTCATTTTCTGTTTCATGTTCATTTTCGTCTTCTTTATCTTCCTTCTTTATGCAAATGTCACTTACAATTTTAAATTTACATAAGTTCATAAGAGTTCTCAGGAGACTCGGTCAACGAGGCGTGTCTGCTCGTCGACGCCAAGGTTGCTGCCCGGTGTCGAGGCTGTGTGAGAAACCCCTTGGTCAACAAGACGTGTATGCTTAGCGACGCCAAAGTGTCCGGGTTGCTCTGCTGATCCGCAGAAGACGCCTTGGTCGACGAAGCGACTGTGCTCGTCGACGCCAAGGTTCCTGTCCTGTGTCGTAGCTGTGTCATGGATCTCTTGGTCAACAAGGCGCGAGTGCTCGTTAACGCCTAGGTGTCCGGGTATTTCTGCTGACTCGCAGGAGACGCCTTGGTCGACGAAGCGAGTGTGCTCGTCGACGCCAAGGTTCCTGTCTTGGTCGTAGCTGTGTCATCGATCTCTTGGTCAACAAGGCGTGAGTTCTCGTTGACGCCAAGGTGTCCGCGTTGCTCTGCTGATCCGCAGGAGGCGCCTTGGTCGACGAGGCGAGTGTGCTCGTCGACGCCAAGGTTCCTGTCCTGTGTCGTTGCTGTGTCATCGATCTCTTGGTCAAAAAGGCGTGAGTACTCGTTGGCGCCAAGGTGTCCGTGTTGTTCTTCTAATCCTCAGGAGACTCGGTCAACGAGGCGTGTCTGTTCGTCGACGCAAAGGTTGCTGCCCGGTGTCGTGGCTGTGTGAGAAACCCCTTGGTCAACATAACGTGTATGCTTACCGACGCCAAGGTGTCCGGGTTGCTCTGCTGATCCGCAGGAGACGCCTTGGTCGACGAAGCGAGTGTGCTAGTCGACGCCAAGGTTCCTGCCCTGTGTCGTGGCTGTGTCATGGATCTCTTGGTCAACAAGGCGCGAGTGCTCGTTGACGCCAAGGTGTCCGCGTTGCTCTGCTGATCCGCAGGAGACGCCTTGGTCGACGAAGCGAGTGTGCTAGTCGACGCCAAGGTTCCTGCCCTGTGTCGTGGCTGTGTCATGGATCTCTTGGTCAACAAGGCGCGAGTGCTCGTTGACGCCAATGTTTCCGTGCTGTTCTGCTAATCCTCAGGAGACGCCTTGGTCGTCGAGGCAAGTGTTCTAGTCGACGCCAAGGTTCCTGCCCTGTGTCGTGGCTGCGTCATGGATCTCTTGGTCAACAAGGCGCGAGTGCTCGTTGACGCCAATGTTTCCGTGTTGCTCTGCTGATCCTCAAGAGACTGTCAACGAGCCGTGTCTGCTCGTCGACGCCAAGGTTGCTGCCCGGTGTGTTGGCTGTGTGAGAAACCCCTTGGTCAACAAGCCGTGTATGCTTACCGACGCCAAGGTGTCCGGGTTGCTTTGCTGAACCGCAGGAGACGCCTTGGTCGACGAGGCGAGTGTGCTCGTCGACGCCAAGGTTCCTGTCCTGTGTCGAAGCTGTGTCATCGATCTTTTGGTCAACAAGGCGTGAGTGCTCGTTGACGCCTAGGTGTCCGAGTTGCTCTGCTGATCCGCAAGAGACGCCTTGGTCGACGAGGCGAGTGTGCTCGTCGACGCCAAGGTTCCAGCCCTGTGTCGTGGCTGTGTCATGGATCTCTTGGTCAACAAGGCGCGAGTGCTCGTTGACGCCACTGTTTCCGTGTTGCTCTGCTGATCCTCAAGAGACTGTCAACGAGGCGTGTCTGCTCGTCGACGCCAAGGTACCTTCCCGGTGTCGTGGCTGTGTGAGAGACCCCTTGGTCAACAAGACGTGTGTGCTTACTGACGCCAAGGTGTCCGGGTTGCTCTGCTGAACCGCAGGAGACGCCTTGGTCGACGAGGCGAGTGTGCTCGTCAATGCCAAGGTTCCTACCCGGTGTTGTTGCTGTGTGAGAGACTTCTTAGTCAACGAGGCGTGTTTGCTCGTCGACGCCAAGGTGTCCGTGCTGCTCTTTTAATCCTCAGGAGACTCTGTCAACGAGGCGTGTCTGTTCGTCGACGCAAAGGTTCCTGCCCTGTGTCGTTGCTGTGTCATGGATCTCTTGGTCAACAAGGCGTGAGTGCTCGTTAACACAAGGTTTCCGTGTTGCTCTGCTGATCCGCAGGAGACGCTTTGGTCGACGAGGTGAGTGTGTTCGTCGACGCCAAGGTTTCTGCCCTGTGTCGTAGCTGTGTCAGGTATCTCTTGGTCAACATGGCGTGAGTTCTCGTTGACGCCAAGGTTTCCGTGTTGCTCTGCTGAACCGCAGGAGACGCCTTGGTCGACGAAGCGAGTGTGCTCGTCGACGCCAAGGTTCCTGCCCTGTGTCGTTGCTGTGTCATGGATCTCTTGGTCAACAAGGCGTGAGTGCTCGTTAACGCCAAGGTTTCCGTGTTGCTCTGCTGAACCGCAGGAGACGCTTTGGTCGACGAGGTGAGTGTGCTCGTCGACGCCAAGGTTCCTGCCCTGTGTTGTAGCTGTGTCATGGATCTCTTGGTCAACAAGGCGTGAGTGCTCGTTAACGCCAAGGTTTCCGTGTTGCTCTGCTGATCCGCAGGAGACGCCTTGGTCGACGAGGCGAGTGTGCTCGTCGACGCCAAGGTTCCTGCCCGGTCTCGTGGCTGTGTGCGAGACCCCTTGTTCAACAAGGCGTGAAAGCCAAGGTGTCCGGGTTGCTCTGCTGATCCGCAGGAGACGCCTTGGTCGACGAGGCGAGTGTGCTCGTCGACGCCAAGGTTCCTGCCCGGTCTCGTGGCTGTGTGCGAGACCCCTTGTTCAACAAGGCGTGAAAGCCAAGGTGTCCGGGTTGCTCTGCTGATCCTCAGGAGACTCTGTCAACGAGGCGTGTCTGTTCGTCGACGCCAAGGTTCCTGCCCTGTGTCGTTGCTGTGTCATGGATCTCTTGGTCAACAAGGCGTGAGTGCTCGTTAACGCCAAGGTTTCCGTGTTGCTCTGCTGAACCGCAGGAGACGCTTTGGTCGACGAGGTGAGTGTGCTCGTCGACGCCAAGGTTCCTGCCCTGTGTTGTAGCTGTGTCATGGATCTCTTGGTCAACATGGCGTGAGTTCTCGTTGACGTCATGGTTTCCGTGTTCCTCTGCTGATTCGCAGGAGACGCTTTGGTCGACGAGGTGAGTGTGCTCGTCGACGCAAAGGTTCCTGCCCTGTGTCGTAGCTGTGTCATGGTTCTCTTGGTCAACAAGGCGTGAGTGCTCGTTGACGCCAAGGTTTCCGTGTTGCTCTGCTGATCGGCAGGAGACGCCTTGGTTGCATTGGTTCCTACCCTGTGTCGTAGCTGTGTCATGGATTTCTTGGTCAACAGGTTGTGTGTGCTTGTCGACGCCAAGGTGTGCGGGTTGCTCTGCTGATCCGCAGGAGACGCTTTGGGCGACGAGGCGAGTGTGCTTGTCGACGCCAAGGTTCCTGCCCTGTGTCGTTGGTGTGTCATGGATCTCTTGGTCAACAAGGCGTGAGTACTCGCTGACGCCAAGTTTTCCGTGTTGCTCTGCTGATCCGCAGGAGACGCTTTGGTCGACGAGGCGAGTGTGCTCGTCGACGACAAGGTTCCTGCCCTGTGTCGTGGCTGTGTGCGAGACCCCTTGGTCAACAAGGCGTGAGTGCTTGTCGACGCCAAGGTTAACGTGTTGCTCTGCTGATGCGCAATAGACGCTTTGGTCGACGAGGCGAGTATGCTCGTCGACGCCAAGGTTCCTGCCCTGTGTCGTAGCTGTGTCATGGATTTCTTGGTCAACAGGGCGTGTGTGCTTGTCGACGCCAAGGTGTCCGGGTTGCTCTGCTGATCCACAGGAGACGCTTTGGTCGACGAGGCGAGTGTGCTCGTCGACGCCAATGTTCCTGCCCTGTGTCGTAGCTGTGTCATGGGTCTCTTGGTCAACAAGGCGTGAGTGCTCGTTGACGCCAAGGTTAACGTGTTTCTATGCTGATCCGCAGGAGACGCTTTGGTCGACGAGGCGAGTGTGCTCGTCGACGCCAAGGTTCCTGCGCCTTAGTCGACGAAGCGAGTGTGCTCGTCGATGCCAAGGTTCCTGCCCTGTGTCGTTGGTGTGTCATGGATCTCTTGGTTAACAAGGCGTGAGTACTCGCTGACGCCAAGTTTTCCGTGTTGCTCTGCTGATCCGCAGGAGACGCCTTGGTCGACGAGGCGAGTGTGCTCGTCGACGCCAAGGTTCCTGCCCGGTGTCGTGGCTGTGTGAGCGACGCCTTGGTCGACGAGGCGAGTGTGCTCGTCGACGCAAAGGTTCCTGCCCGGTGTCGTTGGTGTGTCATGGATCTCTTGGTCAACAAGGCGTGAGTGCTCGTTGACGCCAAGGTTAACGTGTTTCTATGCTGATCCGCAGGAGACGCTTTGGTCGACGAGGCGAGTGTGCTCGTCGACGCCAAGGTTCCTGCGCCTTAGTCGACGAAGCGAGTGTGCTCGTCGATGCCAAGGTTCCTGCCCTGTGTCGTTGGTGTGTCATGGATCTCTTGGTCAACAAGGCGTGAGTGCTTGTCGACGCCAAGGTTAACGTGTTGCTCTGCTGATGCGCAGGAGACGCTTTGGTCGACGAGGCGAGTATGCTCGTCGACGCCAAGGTTCCTGCCCTGTATCGTAGCTGTGTCATGGATTTCTTGGTCAACAAGGCGTGAGTGCTCGTTAACGCCAAGGTGTCCGTGTTGCTCTGCTGATCCGCAGGAGACGCCTTGGTCGACGAGGCGAGTGTGCTCGTCGACGCCAAGGTTCCTGCCCGGTGTCGTGGCTGTGTGAGCGACGCCTTGGTCGACGAGGCGACTGTGCTCGTCGACGCAAAGGTTCCTGCCCTGTGTCGTGGCTGTGTCATGGATCTCTTGGTCAACAAGGCGTGAGTGCTCGTTAACGCCAAGGTTTCCGTGTTGCTCTGCTGATTCGCAGGAGACGCCTTGGTCGACGAAGCGAGTGTGCTTGTCGACGCCAAGGTTCCTGCCCTGTGTCGGGGCTGTGTCATGGATCCCTTGGTTAACAAGGCGTGAGTTTTCATTGACGTCATGGTTTCCGTGTTGCTCTGCTGATCCGCAGGAGACGCCGTGGTCGACGAGGCGAGTGTGCTCGTTGACGCAAAGGTTTCTGCCCTGTGTTTTGGCTGTGTCATGGATCTCTTGGTCAACAAGGCGTGAGTGCTCGTTGACGCCAAGGTTTCCGTGTTGCTCTGCTGATCCGCAGGTGACGCCTTTGTCGACGAAGCGAGTGTGCTCGTCGATGCCAAGGTTCCTGCCCTGTGCCGTGGCTGTGTCATGGATCCTTGGTCAACAAAGCGTGAGTTCTCGTTGACGTCATGGTTTCCGTGTTCCTCTGCTGATCCGCAGGAGACGCCTTGGACGCCTTGGTTCCTACCCTGTGTCGTAGCTGTGTCATGGATCTCTTGGTCAAAAAGTCGTGAGCTCTCGTTGACGCCAAGGTTTCCGTGTTGCTCTGCTGATCCGCAGGAGACGCCTTGGTCGACGAGGCGAGTGTGCTCGTCGACGCCAAGGTTCCTGCACTGTGTCGTAGCTGTGTCATGGATCTCTTGGTCAACAAGGCGTGAGTGCTCGTCGACGCCAAGGTTCCTGTCCGGTGTCGTGGTTGTGTGAAAGACCCCTTGGTCAACAAGGCGTGTGTGCTTGTCGACGCCAAGGTGTCCGGGTTGCTCTGCTGATCCGCAGGAGACGCTTTGGTCGACGAGGCGAGTGTGCTTGTCGACGCCAAGGTTCCTGCTCTGTGTCGTTGCTGTGTCATGGATCTCTTGGTCAACAAGGCGTGAGTGCTCGTTGACGCCAAGGTTAACGTGTTTCTATGCTGATCCGCAGGAGACGCTTTGGTCGACAAGGTGAGTGTGCTCGTCGACGCCAAGGTTACTGCGCCTTAGTCGACGAAGCGAGTGTGCTCGTCGATGCCAAGGTTCCTGCCCTGTGCCGTGGCTGTGTCATGGATCCTTGGTCAACAGAGCGTGAGTTCTCGTTGACGTCATGGTTTCCGTGTTGCTCTGCTGATCCGCAGGAGACGCCTTGGTCGATGAGGCGAGTGTGCTCGTCGATGCCAAGGTTCCTGCCCTGTGCCGTGGCTGTGTCATGGATCCTTGGTCAACAAAGCGTGAGTTCTCGTTGACGTCATGGTTTCCGTGTTCCTCTGCTGATCCGCAGGAGACGCCTTGGACGCCTTGGTTCCTACCCTGTGTCGTAGCTGTGTCATGGATCTCTTGGTCAAAAAGGCGTGAGCTCTCGTTGACGCCAAGGTTTCCGTGTTGCTCTGCTGATCCGCAGGAGACGCCTTGGTCGACGAGGCGAGTGTGCTCGTCGACGCCAAGGTTCCTGCACTGTGTCGTAGCTGTGTCATGGATCTCTTGGTCAACAAGGCGTGAGTGCTCGTTGACGCCAAGGTTTCCGTGTTGCTCTGCTGATCCGCAGGAGACGCCTTTGTCGACGAAGCGAGTGTGCTCGTCGATGCCAAGGTTCCTGCCCTGTGCCGTGGCTGTGTCATGGATCCTTGGTCAACAAAGCGTGAGTTCTCGTTGACGTCATGGTTTCCGTGTTCCTCTGCTGATCCGCAGGAGACGCCTTGGACGCCTTGGTTCCTACCTTGTGTCGTAGCTGTGTCATGGATCTCTTGGTCAAAAAGGCGTGAGTTCTCGTTGACGCCAAAGTTTCCGTGTTGCTCTGCTGATCCGCAGGAGACGCCTTGGTCGACGAGGCGAGTGTGCTCGTCGACGCCAAGGTTCCTGCACTGTGTCGTAGCTGTGTCATGGATCTCTTGGTCAAGAAGGCGTGAGTGCTCGTCGACGCCAAGTTTCCTGTCCGGTGTCGTGGTTGTGTGAGAGACCCCTTGGTCAACAAGGCGTGTGTGCTTGTCGACGCCAAGGTGTCCGGGTTGCTCTGCTGATCCACAGGAGACGCTTTGGTCGACGAGGCGAGTGTGCTCGTTGACGCAAAGGTTCCTGCCCTGTGTCGTGGCTGTGTCATGGATCTCTTGGTCAACAAGGCGTGAGTGCTCGTTAACTCCAAGGTTTCCGTGTTGCTCTGCGGATCCGCAGGAGACGCCTTGGTCGACGAGGCAAGTGTGCTCGTCGATGCCAAGGTTCCTGTTTTTTGTTTGTTCGTTTGGTTTTAGCTACTGACCGAAAACATGGTCGACCCGCTCGGTGCCGCCGTGTTTCCGGTCGTACTTGTGGGTATGTTTTGGTGCCCCGAAGTCTTACTGCATCTTCGTTTCCTTAGATTTGTCGTGGGTCGAGGGCTGTGGTCTTCGCTGCTTCTGTCTGGCCGCGCAAGGCACGTGGATAGGCCAAGCTCACGTGCCGTCTCTCTCGCACGTGTCGGCGGCTGGGTCTTCTGTACCCGGGTGATCGTCTTTTGGAATCAGGGCTTGCGGTTGTTTGCTAAGGGGAGGGGAAAAACCAGCCTCGGCTGTATTCGAACCAAGAAATGAAGATTGGTGCTCTGCTCCTGTTTCCTATGCGTGATGCTGCTGCTCCTGGCTTTCTTTGCATAATGCTGCTGCTGCTACTTGCCTATGCCTGGTGCTGCTGCTTTCCTATGCCTGATGCTGCTGGTGGCTGCCCACGCTTAGTTTGGTTTAGTTACTGTACTTCCCGGAGTCGGATCTGCCCGGTGTTCCGCGGGGCGCAAAGGGCGTTTTCAGCTTGAAAATTTTGGGGGGTGGGAGGTCCGATGCTTAGCCATTCACCAGGGTGCTGGTTGCCACTCGTTACGTAACTTTACTTTCCCGCACTAATTTTTCTTCCCGATCCACTCTCATGGTCCCTGCTCGGGCGGCATCTGTAAGGGAGTTCCTGTCGGCCGGGGTACAGCCTCTCAATCTGTCCAAGGCCCGGTCCCTATAAAAATTATTTGTATTTGGGGACCACAGAGAGGGATCGGACGGACGAGGTGTAGGAGAGGCGCGGGTGGTGTGCGCACTGCGCGCGGTGCACACGTATGCCTTGGCCGGGGCGCAGACTAGGGGCGTGCTGTGGAATGGCGTAGTTGATGCGCCTGGGCCTGGGCACAGGCGCGTGTTGCGGATTACGGGGCTGCTGGGGGGCAGGGATACGTGGGCGGTGGTACCCCCCACTCGGGGCTAATGAGTGCGGTACAGCATACCCCTCGGTCTGGGCACAGGCACGGGAGGCGGGCCGTGGATGGCGTGGCCGATGTGGTGTACCGAGATGTAATTAAAAGGGGATGGAGGGGGAGCATTCAACGGGAAGAAGCAACCACCGGCTTGGCAAATCGCGGGGCGATTGGCGTGACGTGTACGCGGACGTACACGCTTACCAAGCGGTGATCCCCAAGGATGAGGAAAAGCTACGAGGAGGTGTTTCTAAGGGAGGGGAATCTCAGTCCGTTGCAATCGTGGCATCCGCAAGAGGGATCGATGACTTTCGAAATGGTTTTCTTCATAGTGGCTCTATTTTAATAATCCGATCTGATCCAGATTCAACACTCTGATAGATATGATCATTCTCTAGGATTCTACGTTTTTAGTTTTCTCGTATCTTTAAAATTGCGCATGCTACAGATTTGGTTGCTCTAGCTTTAATAGTCTCTGAGATATAGGCGCAAATGAAGACGGACAGACGGACTAACAGACAGACATGGCTATATCGACTTGGCTAATATGGCTAATCAAGAATATATATACTTTATGGGGTCGGAAACGCTTCCTTCTGGGCGTTACACACATCCGTTATCACCACAAATCTAATATACCCCTATACTCTTCGAGTACCGAGTATAAAAACGGTTACACGTCGGCTAAATCAATCTATATGTTAATATGTCAATGTAATCTTAAATAGCTCTAACAAGAAGGCCTTTGCAGCCAGCGCTTTAGATGTTAAGTTAGTTTTAATTTAAATTATAACTTACTATTATATAAATAAATAAAACAGTAGCTAAAACTAAATAAGATCAACTGAAACAACTATTGTAACTAATTTTACATGTATGTACATGTATAACTACATATTCGAGATGTGAAAGTATATGCGAGAAAGAGAGAGGGAATGAGCAAGCGCTCATTCTGTTTTGCTCATGCTGTTGCTCTAGCTCTTTAAGTCTCTGAGAACTTGGCGTCAAAAGAGACGAATGGGCAAAGCATACGGGGTCGCGTGGGAGAGAGAGCGAAGTGTTTTCAAGAAAGTGAAAAAAACGTATTTTTGTATTAATCCAAATAAATTGTTCTTTGAAAAAAAGCCGTAGTTTTTTTTCAGCAACACACGCATTGACGACGTTATCCACAGCGGGAATGACAAGAAGAGACATGTCTATGCGGGTAGATAGAATCTCTCAACATGCCATACGGAGGAAGCAAAGCCGCCATGGCTTGAACTAATTACCATCGGAGATGCGAGGACAGGGACCGCCTGAGATAATAACAGGAGAACGAGACGGAAGATGACGCGGCGCCAGCCCAAAACGATACAAATAACGGGAGAGAAGAAGAGGCCGGCCAACGACAAAAAACCCAACGACGAGCACAAAGAGGAAAACGACAAGACACAGCCAACGTTCGAGAAAAGGACCGTGAAACTGTTAAAACTACAGTTGGAGTTGCTGAAACTACAGAAAGAGAAGGGGAGAACACAGACAGCGATGCCAGCATCATGTTGCCGAACGCGGCGAAATAAATGTTGCCGACTTACCATGGCAACATTTCGGGGTACAACGAAAACGTTGCAGCTTGGATCACGCAATTTCAGGCCGCCGCAAGGGTGTACAAGCTAAAGGATGAGAAGCTACTAATGCTGCTGGGGTCGAAACTAAAAGACAACGTACTAGTGTGGCTACATTGACTACATCTAGAACACATCTCATTGCCGATCGGACAGTATCTGAGCATCATGAAAGACACGTTCAAGGCCAAGGAGAGCAAGCTATTGCTCCGTCGCAAATTCGAGTCACGTGCATGGATGCGTGACGAGGAGTTCTCCAAATATTTCAACGACAAGATGGTATTGGCTTCGCGCAAAACCATTGACAAAGAGGAGCTGATCGACGGCGTCATTGAAGGCATCCCGGACGAGGGCTTACGCAGACAGGCCCACATGCAGTTCTCCGGGGCCCCGTATCAGTTACTCAGGGCTTTCCAAAAGGTGATGCTGCCGAAGAGACACATCCAACAGGGGCAACGAGCACAGGAGGAGCAGCAGCAACCATCCGCTGCTATAACTGCTACTAGCTGTGCCGTGTGCCGCAAGCCTAAGCGCGACAGAGGAGCATGCTATGGATGTGGCAGTATGAGCCACCAAGTGTCATACTGTGACAGAAGAGAGAACAACGTACATAATGAATACATATAAGTAATTATTTGATTTAACACAAGAATGGATTAAGTTCACAATCTTTATTGATATTTAATGTGTTAAGTTGTTTTAAGTACAAAGTAATAAGGAAGTATGAGTAATAAAAAACCGCAAGGCGAGAACGAAGATGTAGCTGCCACTCGGCGGATCGTTTTTAAGACTGACTAAAGTATTTTAAACTCCCAGAGGCCAGCCCTTCGCTGCCGTCCACGACGCCGGTTGCTGTTCGGCCAAAGTGCTGACCAAGCCCCTCGTATGTGGTGTTTGTTGACGGCCGGCATCCGGTCGACCGGCTGCGCCACTTGCGATCCCATGGATCACGAAAACTGCTTACTTGACAATAATGCAGAGTCCGCTTTATCCAGTGGCCGATGCAGTTAACTCTCGTTAACTACTCCCCCCCTCAAGACTTGACCGTCCTCGGTCAAGCTCAGGTTCTTCAGCACTTGTTGTATTTCGACTGCGTTTTGCTTCTGTTGCCTACGACGCAGCCACCAGATGATGCCTATTACAACGGCGCACACGGCCACGCCTACGACGGTAGACAGTACGGGACCGATCACAAGGCTTGTGTGAACCTCGGCCAGTTGCTGCAGGTTTTCCTCATTCAACTTGTTGAGGTACGGCATACTCAGCAGAGTTTCGTGGCTGGTGACGTTGATCCTCACGGAATTAGCCACGCCTGGGATCCTCTTTGGCGCATTGTTGAAATTGGTGTACTCTGTGCTGTTGATGAAGGCGACCCGGTCAAAGGTCACTAGGTATGTTCCCGCAACACTACGCTCGGGACCATCATCGGCGGTTACAGTGGCGATGGCGTCGTTGATTATTACAATACCATCGTCCACCTCCAAGATCGGGGGCTGATTGTTCGGCTGCGTATTGCAATGGGCCACAGCTCCAAAGTGAAGCTGTTGTGCGCAACTATTAGCTGGTGCCTCCTTGCAGAAGGCTAATGATGGGGGCCCCATACATGATGAGACGGCGATGACTTTGTTGCCGCATTCTGCTATGACGGGCTCGGGTACCCTGATCGCTATGCCTTTGTGCGCGACTGGGTAGATGGTTATTTTCTTACAAATTAACTTAGGTTTAGGTACTTCTATTATGAAAATGATTAATTCCTTACTAGCTAGTGCCCTCACATTTGCAGCGCCCAATAGTTGGGTTACGCTGATATCTGTGGAACCTTTTTTCAAAATCGCCTCGAGGTCATCGCTGTCGATGATGGCTGGATTTACAATATTTACTTTTGCTAAGGTAGTGGCGATCATTATATTTTGTAGCTCAAGCGTCAAAATTCTGTTTCTGGTGAGAAGATTCTCATACAAGTGGGAAGTGTTAATTTCCTCCATTTTGTTTACTTTTAGTAGTTTGTTCACTGTTTCGGTGAGGACATTAATCTGTGTTTGAATTCTCGAATTTATGGTTATTTGTCTATTGTTGGCTGTAAGTAGATCGTACTCAACCTGTCTTGTTCTCTGTAAGTCGTCAAAGTCCGGAGTCCCTGCGATGACTTTCAGCGCTGACCCCAGGATGTTCAGGCTCCTTGCATGCCTGTGGTGAACTCCCAGTGCCGCAGTCAGTGTCAGTAGGTGTTTTGTATCTGTCTCTAAAATCTTTCTCATATGGGTTTGTGGGAAAATGTCCATTAGTTCTATTGTCTCTTGAATGTACTGTTCGTACTCTGTTAAATTCGTGACATGTCTTATAAAAAAAGTCTCGTTCCATATTGCTGTCTGTCCGTCAATTATGGGGATATAGTCCGCGTGTGAATAGTCTGTCAATTTTGAGTCGATCAAGGTTGTTAGCGGTAGGATTACTAGAATGTAGAGATATTGAACGGGAGACCTATAAGAGACGAGAGGCACATCACTAATTAATTATGTTATATGGTTGCTCTTACTTTTTCTATTAATTGTCCTTGAGGACCTGAACTTAACGCTACAAAAACCCTTTTTTTCTTATCTACCTCAAATTGTCTTTGTGGACCACCCTCCCTTTTATAAGAACAGTGGTCCCCAGGTCTGCTTCTACCTTTTGCTCCGTGCAGAGGGGAGTTAGCTTGTTTCCTAACCTCCTGTTGGTTTTCACTAGAACTTGTTCTCCCACATCGAAAGTCCTATTTTGTCTGTTCGAGTTGTTTCTGCCAAGCTGCTCCTGTTGGGCCTTAATCAGTTTCAACATTATCTCCTCCCCAAGGTCACAACTTGCGAGGACCACATCCATGGGCGTCTTGCTTGTTACAGAGTGGATGGTGCGGTTGTATTCGATGGTCGCTAGCATGACTAGTTCGACCGTATCGTCAACCTGGCGCTGCAACTTCAAACACCTGGCAATTTCTAACAAGGTGCTGTGGAAGCGCTCTACTTGCCCGTTTGATGTTCTGTGCAACGGTGGGGCATTTGCTACATCGATGTTGAATTGATTTTTTAATAAGGACCGAATGGTCTCAGAATTGAATGCTGGCTCATTGTCACAATAGATGGTTTTTATGGCTGGGAAGATGTTCACCAGTTGCAAAATTGGTATTTTCACGTCTGTTATTGTGCGTGAAGCGACTTGTTGCGTTATTGCAAATTTTGAGAATTTGTCAACCGCAGTTAGGAAGTGTTTTCCTGCAGTGGAAAAAATGTCGATATGAATCAACTCGCCTACTCTTGCTGGTATCGGCGTCACCCCTAATTCTTGCTTTCTAGGGTGTCTGTCATACTTAGCTTTTTGGCATATCCTACAGTTAGATAGCACTTCTGATGCGATTTTTTCCATTTTTGGGAAGTAGTAGTCGCGGAGCACCTGCTTTACGTTCTCCTGGGCTGCCCTGGGCGCCCGATTGTGCTCGGTAGTCACTATCTCCCTTCGTACCCTATCGTTCGTAATGTCTGTCACTAGGGTCTTACAATACCGAAATTTTGTGTCCGGAAAAGCCTTCACAAGCTCGTTCTGCACGAACGCCAAAATCGGTAAGCTGCAATGGATGGCGTTAACGACCCCATGCTTTACCACCTCTTTGATGGATGCAAGAAGTGTGTCTCGACTAACGAAATCAATTTTGTGACGGGTCTTCTCAGAGAAGAGAATGTGAAGTTGCTTCGAAGGGGTGTCTGCCTCTTCCAGGATTATTTGGTTCCTGAAGCAGTTCACTGGTTTGTCTGTGGCCTCAATTACATAGGTAAGCGAGGCTTCACTGTGAATTGTAGCTACGTCGGATCGACTCTGGCTCTCTAAGGCATTAATATCCTGCCTTGATAGCGCATCCGCTACATGGTTGTCTTTGCCTGGCTTGTATAGGACTCTCGCGCCACACTCATCGATTCTCGCTTTCCAACGTTTTATTTTGGAATTTGGATTTCTATCCGAGACTGCGAATATCAATGGTTGATGGTCTGTGTAGATGTTAATATCACTCTTTCCATATAGGTAGTGACGAAGCGAGTCTAGAGCCCAAACTATGGCCAACAGTTCTCTTTCATTGGTCGCGTAGTTTAGCTCTCTATCCTTCAGAGTCCTAGAAATCATGGTTATGGGTCTATTGCCTTGCGACAGCACCGCCCAAATGCCACTGGCAGAGGCATCAGTGGTTAGGTCGAATGGCTGGTTAAAGTCTGGGTAGTGGAGAATAACGTCTTCCGATGACAAAATATTCCTAAGTTTATCGAAGGCTTGTTTTTGTACCTCGTCAAACTGTATAGGAACAGACTTCGAGCGTTGCTTGCTGATTTTGCCGTTCTCTCCCTTTAAAATGCTGGAAATTGGCCTTGCTATCTGAGCGAAGTCTTTTATGAAGCACCTGTAGTAGCTGGCTAGACCCAAGAATGATCTTACCGCGAACAGGGTGGAGGGTTGTTTAAACTCCTGAATAGCCTTCACTTTATCAGGGCTTGTTCTTGTGCCCTCGGTTGACACCACGAAACCAAGGAATTCCACTTGTCCCTTGATGAACTGGGACTTCTACTTTGACACCCTCATGTTTGCGTCGTGGAGGCTGCTGAGCACGGTGTCAATGTCTTTGACATGATCCGACTCACTCCTCGAGAACACGATGACATCATCAACGTACACATAGCATATCTTGCCGATATGCTCCCGCAGTACGTCGTCAATGGCCCGTTGAAAAATGCTGGATGCATTCTTGAGGCCGAATGGCAACCGGCAAAATTCATATTTGCCTCCGTTTACCGAAAATGATGTCTTCTCGCGATCGCGTTCAGCTAGCGTGATTTGGTGGTACCCCGACTTAAGGTCAAGGGTTGTGAAGTATCTTGCCTTCCCCAGGTTAGAAAGTATCATAGAGATACAAGGCATCGGGTATTTGTCTGGTATGGTCTTTGAGTTGAGTTTGCGGAAGTCTATGACTAGCCGTTTCTTGCTTGAACCCGAGCTGTCAGTGCCTTTTTTTCCCACAACCCATATGGGGTTGTTGTACGGAGACCTGGATGGCCGAATGATCTTGTTTCTTAAAAGGTCTTTTACTTCGTCATTGACAAAGTCTGTGGCCCCTACCGGAAAAGGGTACATCTTTGAGTATATCGGTTCCTCATCCTCAGTCCTAATTGTGGCTACTATTGCCGTATTAAAGGGCAGCATTTCAGTTGGATCTGCAAATGCCTTAATGCGGTTGGACATCATTTTGAGAAATTCGTCCCTTACCGCTGGCGGAACTTCGATATTGTCTACTTTCGTAAAGTTGACGCTGGGAAACTTGTGGAATAAGATCTTTTCAGATTCCTGCCCGAAGTGGAGTTTCTTTGTTTCCAAGTTTATATTGACACCAGCGTAATCAGCGTGTCAAGCCCTACAATGCCATCAAAAGTTGATAGCTCTGGCAGGATGAAAAATGGGCTTTTAGTGCCGAACATGGTTAGGAAACATTTTTTATCTACTTTGTTGAAGCCGTGCAGGGACTTTACAATGAATGGGGCTTCTACAGGGACAATTTCCTGAAGTTCTTTTAGCGGCTTTATGTAATTTTTTGCGGCCCCAGTATCTATTAAGATTTTTACTGTTCTCCCCGCTACTGTTCGCTTGACGAACGGGATCAGGGATTCTCCCCTAAAAAATGAACAGCATCACTACTGTATCCCGCACTGTCCTCCTCATCGATCTCCTCCACCGCCTCAGACGCCAACTGATCGTACTTTTGTTCGTACTGATCTAGGTCCTCCTGAGCTATGTGATTAACCCGCTGTCTGCGCTGGTCGGAGAGTCTCTGGGATCCAGCTGGCCTCTTGAACGCACTCTGTTGGTGCCCGATATTACGGTTTGTCCCAGCCGGTGGACCTGAATTGTTTCCCAGTTGCTTTTGAAAGTTAGTCGGTTGACGGAATTTAGAGGAAGATGGGTCGACATCCATCATTTCCACCTTATCTTGGTCACGGTGACTATTTGTTTGGTGGGCGCCCTGATTACTCGTGTAGAAAGGATTTTTTGATTGCTTTCTATAGTGATCGGGCTCATTTTGCCCACCCTGTTTGTATCTATTTCTATTCTGGCTCTTGTTTTCTAGTACTCTTGCGTAATTTGCCGCAAAGTCGTGCCTATCATGATTGGATTCAATTTCTTGCGCCAGGGCTAGAGCTGATGGCAAGTCTTTAGGCTGTGCCGCAAACAGCGTATCCGTGACGCCTCTTCTTGGGCCTGAAATGAAGACACGGAGAGCGTCGGCTCTATATTTTTCATTGATGTATTGCGCCTGAGCGGCGTCTTGCGACATGATTGTTTTGTTAGTAAGGAGGGTGAGTTTCTTCTCAACCTCTTGATAGAACTGAGTGATGGGCATGCCACCCTGTCGGAGCGTGGCAAGCTCCTGTTCTAGCAGGTGCAGTGGACGCTTGTCCGCATATGTGAAATCGAGGCGATTGATGATTGCCTCAAAGTTCAACACTGTGTTGAATGATGATAGGAGTGAGTCAGCGGAGCCTCTAATCTTGTTCCTAATTATGAGCACCGCTTGGTAATGTTTTGAACTACCTACAAATCCCTCGTATAGTTTATAGGCAGCCTTTGCTGCCTGGCGCCAGGAGACGTACTGTTCCTGGGCCCCATGGAACTCTGGCAGCGTTTTAACCGCATCCAGAGCCTCATCGCAAGGTATGTTTCGATTTAGGGTAATCGGCTCGTAGGCCTGGGCTTCGGGGGCCTGAACTCTAATAGCCTGCAGTTGGTCAATTACCGATTGCGAGCGTTCCTCAAAGCTGGTTCTCTGCGCAGCCAACGCAGCGCTGACTGCCGCAGATATGGCGGCTTCGATTTGTTCCGCATTCATTATCTCTATTATTTCCTCTGGTCCAATTTGAAGTTCTAAACTGAGTTCTTCGAATAACTCTTCTAACTCGATAATGTTATTGTAAATGGGCATATAAAAATTCCTTTCAGTTTTCCCCTACCGCTTCTTTCTGTCTTTGTCTTGGGTTTATTTCAGCTGCGCCGGGCCGCTGTTATTTTTTGTTTGTTTTAACAGTCAAATTCGGGTCGCTCAAACACAGATTTTTTTATTGTTCGCCCCCAACAATGTATTTGGTGCGGTTTTATGTTTCCGACCTACACTTATCGCGGCAAAAGGGGCAGGGGATGAGGAAAGAAAAAAAAGAAAAAATGTTCTGAGAAATGTTGACGCTTGAACGTTTTTTTTTTTATTTGTTTCTTTTTTCTTTTTTAATAATTTTTATTTTCGTTTTTCAGAATGATGTTTTACTCTAGTCAATTTCTGCACGTTTTTATTTTACTTTAAATTTGGCGATTGTTGAAAAAAGGTTTCACTTACATGTTCCTCTTTTTTTGTGCTCCTATTTGTTACGTTATCTATTCGCTGTAGGTGTTGTTCCGTAGCTCGTTCCAGTCGTGTTGGAGTTGATTCTTCCTTGTCTGTCTTCGCCGCTGCCCAAAGCCGTCCGCTTTGGTGTAACAGTTTCTTTTTTTTGGTTGGTTAAATGCCTTTGTTTATACTCAGGGCTATGAGATTTTAAATGCAGAGATCTCTTTGTAGATCTGCCGCGGGCGCAGTTTGCAAATTTCTAACCTTGGAGCGGGCGTTGTCTCCGCGCTCTTTTGTTATCTTGTCAACGACAAGATGGTATTGGCTTCGCGCAAAACCATTGACAAAGAGGAGCTGATCGACGGCGTCATTGAAGGCATCCCGGACGAGGGCTTACGCAGACAGGCCCACATGCAGTTCTCCGGGGCCCCGTATCAGTTACTCAGGGCTTTCCAAAAGGTGATGCTGCCGAAGAGACACATCCAACAGGGGCAACGAGCACAGGAGGAGCAGCAGCAACCATCCGCTGCTATAACTGCTACTAGCTGTGCCGTGTGCCGCAAGCCTAAGCGCGACAGAGGAGCATGCTATGGATGTGGCAGTATGAGCCACCAAGTGTCATACTGTGACAGAAGAGAGAACAACGTACATAATGAATACATATAAGTAATTATTTGATTTAACACAAGAATGGATTAAGTTCACAATCTTTATTGATATTTAATGTGTTAAGTTGTTTTAAGTACAAAGTAATAAGGAAGTATGAGTAATAAAAAACCGCAAGGCGAGAACGAAGATGTAGCTGCCACTCGGCGGATCGTTTTTAAGACTGACTAAAGTATTTTAAACTCCCAGAGGCCAGCCCTTCGCTGCCGTCCACGACGCCGGTTGCTGTTCGGCCAAAGTGCTGACCAAGCGCCTCGTGTGTGGTGTTTGTTGACGGCCGGCATCCGGTCGACCGGCTGCGCCACTTGCGATCCCATGGATCACGAAAACTGCTTACTTGACAATAATGCAGAGTCCGCTTTATCCAGTGGCCGATGCAGTTAACTCTCGTTAACTACTCCCCCCCTCAAGACTTGACCGTCCTCGGTCAAGCTCAGGTTCTTCAGCACTTGTTGTATTTCGACTGCGTTTTGCTTCTGTTGTACGGGACCGATCACAAGGCTTGTGTGAACCTCGGCCAGTTGCTGCAGGTTTTCCTCATTCAACTTGTTGAGGTACGGCATACTCAGCAGAGTTTCGTGGCTGGTGACGTTGATCCTCACGGAATTAGCCACGCCTGGGATCCTCTTTGGCGCATTGTTGAAATTGGTGTACTCTGTGCTGTTGATGAAGGCGACCCGGTCAAAGGTCACTAGGTATGTTCCCGCAACACTACGCTCGGGACCATCATCGGCGGTTACAGTGGCGATGGCGTCGTTGATTATTACAATACCATCGTCCACCTCCAAGATCGGGGGCTGATTGTTCGGCTGCGTATTGCAATGGGCCACAGCTCCAAAGTGAAGCTGTTGTGCGCAACTATTAGCTGGTGCCTCCTTGCAGAAGGCTAATGATGGGGGCCCCATACATGATGAGACGGCGATGACTTTGTTGCCGCATTCTGCTATGACGGGCTCGGGTACCCTGATCGCTATGCCTTTGTGCGCGACTGGGTAGATGGTTATTTTCTTACAAATTAACTTAGGTTTAGGTACTTCTATTATGAAAATGATTAATTCCTTACTAGCTAGTGCCCTCACATTTGCAGCGCCCAATAGTTGGGTTACGCTGATATCTGTGGAACCTTTTTTCAAAATCGCCTCGAGGTCATCGCTGTCGATGATGGCTGGATTTACAATATTTACTTTTGCTAAGGTAGTGGCGATCATTATATTTTGTAGCTCAAGCGTCAAAATTCTGTTTCTGGTGAGAAGATTCTCATACAAGTGGGAAGTGTTAATTTCCTCCATTTTGTTTACTTTTAGTAGTTTGTTCACTGTTTCGGTGAGGACATTAATCTGTGTTTGAATTCTCGAATTTATGGTTATTTGTCTATTGTTGGCTGTAAGTAGATCGTACTCAACCTGTCTTGTTCTCTGTAAGTCGTCAAAGTCCGGAGTCCCTGCGATGACTTTCAGCGCTGACCCCAGGATGTTCAGGCTCCTTGCATGCCTGTGGTGAACTCCCAGTGCCGCAGTCAGTGTCAGTAGGTGTTTTGTATCTGTCTCTAAAATCTTTCTCATATGGGTTTGTGGGAAAATGTCCATTAGTTCTATTGTCTCTTGAATGTACTGTTCGTACTCTGTTAAATTCGTGACATGTCTTATAAAAAAAGTCTCGTTCCATATTGCTGTCTGTCCGTCAATTATGGGGATATAGTCCGCGTGTGAATAGTCTGTCAATTTTGAGTCGATCAAGGTTGTTAGCGGTAGGATTACTAGAATGTAGAGATATTGAACGGGAGACCTATAAGAGACGAGAGGCACATCACTAATTAATTATGTTATATGGTTGCTCTTACTTTTTCTATTAATTGTCCTTGAGGACCTGAACTTAACGCTACAAAAACCCTTTTTTTCTTATCTACCTCAAATTGTCTTTGTGGACCACCCTCCCTTTTATAAGAACAGTGGTCCCCAGGTCTGCTTCTACCTTTTGCTCCGTGCAGAGGGGAGTTAGCTTGTTTCCTAACCTCCTGTTGGTTTTCACTAGAACTTGTTCTCCCACATCGAAAGTCCTATTTTGTCTGTTCGAGTTGTTTCTGCCAAGCTGCTCCTGTTGGGCCTTAATCAGTTTCAACATTATCTCCTCCCCAAGGTCACAATTTGCGTGGACCACATCCATGGGCGTCTTGCTTGTTACAGAGTGGATGGTGCGGTTGTATTCGATGGTCGCTAGCATGACTAGTTCGACCGTATCGTCAACCTGGCGCTGCAACTTCAAACACCTGGCAATTTCTAACAAGGTGCTGTGGAAGCGCTCTACTTGCCCGTTTGATGTTCTGTGCAACGGTGGGGCATTTGCTACATCGATGTTGAATTGATTTTTTAATAAGGACCGAATGGTCTCAGAATTGAATGCTGGCTCATTGTCACAATAGATGGTTTTTATGGCTGGGAAGATGTTCACCAGTTGCAAAATTGGTATTTTCACGTCTGTTATTGTGCGTGAAGCGACTTGTTGCGTTATTGCAAATTTTGAGAATTTGTCAACCGCAGTTAGGAAGTGTTTTCCTGCAGTGGAAAAAATGTCGATATGAATCAACTCGCCTACTCTTGCTGGTATCGGCGTCACCCCTAATTCTTGCTTTCTAGGGTGTCTGTCATACTTAGCTTTTTGGCATATCCTACAGTTAGATAGCACTTCTGATGCGATTTTTTCCATTTTTGGGAAGTAGTAGTCGCGGAGCACCTGCTTTACGTTCTCCTGGGCTGCCCTGGGCGCCCGATTGTGCTCGGTAGTCACTATCTCCCTTCGTACCCTATCGTTCGTAATGTCTGTCACTAGGGTCTTACAATACCGAAATTTTGTGTCCGGAAAAGCCTTCACAAGCTCGTTCTGCACGAACGCCAAAATCGGTAAGCTGCAATGGATGGCGTTAACGACCCCATGCTTTACCACCTCTTTGATGGATGCAAGAAGTGTGTCTCGACTAACGAAATCAATTTTGTGACGGGTCTTCTCAGAGAAGAGAATGTGAAGTTGCTTCGAAGGGGTGTCTGCCTCTTCCAGGATTATTTGGTTCCTGAAGCAGTTCACTGGTTTGTCTGTGGCCTCAATTACATAGGTAAGCGAGGCTTCACTGTGAATTGTAGCTACGTCGGATCGACTCTGGCTCTCTAAGGCATTAATATCCTGCCTCGATAGCGCATCCGCTACATGGTTGTCTTTGCCTGGTTTGTATAGGACTCTCGCGCCACACTCATCGATTCTCGCTTTCCAACGTTTTATTTTGGAATTTGGATTTCTATCCGAGACTGCGAATATCAATGGTTGATGGTCTGTGTAGATGTTAATATCACTCTTTCCATATAGGTAGTGACGAAGCGAGTCTAGAGCCCAAACTATGGCCAACAGTTCTCTTTCATTGGTCGCGTAGTTTAGCTCTCTATCCTTCAGAGTCCTAGAAATCATGGTTATGGGTCTATTGCCTTGCGACAGCACCGCCCAAATGCCACTGGCAGAGGCATCAGTGGTTAGGTCGAATGGCTGGTTAAAGTCTGGGTAGTGGAGAATAACGTCTTCCGATGACAAAATATTCCTAAGTTTATCGAAGGCTTGTTTTTGTACCTCGTCAAACTGTATAGGAACAGACTTCGAGCGTTGCTTGCTGATTTTGCCGTTCTCTCCCTTTAAAATGCTGGAAATTGGCCTTGCTATCTGAGCGAAGTCTTTTATGAAGCACCTGTAGTAGCTGGCTAGACCCAAGAATGATCTTACCGCGAACAGGGTGGAGGGTTGTTTAAACTCCTGAATAGCCTTCACTTTATCAGGGCTTGTTCTTGTGCCCTCGGTTGACACCACGAAACCAAGGAATTCCACTTGTCCCTTGATGAACTGGGACTTCTACTTTGACACCCTCATGTTTGCGTCGTGGAGGCTGCTGAGCACGGTGTCAATGTCTTTGACATGATCCGACTCACTCCTCGAGAACACGATGACATCATCAACGTACACATAGCATATCTTGCCGATATGCTCCCGCAGTACGTCGTCAATGGCCCGTTGAAAAATGCTGGATGCATTCTTGAGGCCGAATGGCAACCGGCAAAATTCATATTTGCCTCCGTTTACCGAAAATGATGTCTTCTCGCGATCGCGTTCAGCTAGCGTGATTTGGTGGTACCCCGACTTAAGGTCAAGGGTTGTGAAGTATCTTGCCTTCCCCAGGTTAGAAAGTATCATAGAGATACAAGGCATCGGGTATTTGTCTGGTATGGTCTTTGAGTTGAGTTTGCGGAAGTCTATGACTAGCCGTTTCTTGCTTGAACCCGAGCTGTCAGTGCCTTTTTTTCCCACAACCCATATGGGGTTGTTGTACGGAGACCTGGATGGCCGAATGATCTTGTTTCTTAAAAGGTCTTTTACTTCGTCATTGACAAAGTCTGTGGCCCCTACCGGAAAAGGGTACATCTTTGAGTATATCGGTTCCTCATCCTCAGTCCTAATTGTGGCTACTATTGCCGTATTAAAGGGCAGCATTTCAGTTGGATCTGCAAATGCCTTAATGCGGTTGGACATCATTTTGAGAAATTCGTCCCTTACCGCTGGCGGAACTTCATATCGTCTACTTTCGTAAAGTTGACGCTGGGAAACTTGTGGAATAAGATCTTTTCAGATTCCTGCCCGAAGTGGAGTTTCTTTGTTTCCAAGTTTATATTGACACCAGCCTTAGTCAGCGTGTCAAGCCCTACAATGCCATCAAAAGTTGATAGCTCTGGCAGGATGAAAAATGGGCTTTTAGTGCCGAACATGGTTAGGAAACATTTTGTATCTACTTTGTTGAAGCCGTGCAGGGACTTTACAATGAATGGGGCTTCTACAGGGACAATTTCCTGAAGTTCTTTTAGCGGCTTTATGTAATTTTTTGCGGCCCCAGTATCTATTAAGATTTTTACTGTTCTCCCCGCTACTGTTCGCTTGACGAACGGGATCAGGGATTCTCCCCTAAAAAATGAACAGCATCACTACTGTATCCCGCACTGTCCTCCTCATCGATCTCCTCCACCGCCTCAGACGCCAACTGATCGTACTTTTGTTCGTACTGATCTAGGTCCTCCTGAGCTATGTGATTAACCCGCTGTCTGCGCTGGTCGGAGAGTCTCTGGGATCCAGCTGGCCTCTTGAACGCACTCTGTTGGTGCCCGATATTACGGTTTGTCCCAGCCGGTGGACCTGAATTGTTTCCCAGTTGCTTTTGAAAGTTAGTCGGTTGACGGAATGTAGTATACCTACCCTGCCAGTAATACAAATCAAAGGGTATTACAGTAAATCTATACATTGTGACACTCTGTCATAAATATACAAATATCCAAAAGACCACCAGCGCATATCTCATACGATGACCCACTTACATATGTACATGCCGATCGTAGCGCGTGGGAATGCTGAGTGCATATGTCATACGATCCACCACTTATGTACATGCTGTTCGTTGAACTTTGCAGCTCAAGTGGTCAAGATATACACAACGTGCCTTCTGCATACATACGTATACACCAATGTACTTACACATAATTATAAGACATAGATATAAGTATTGCATGTAGCGGGTTAGCTGAACCCAGAACAAAGATATAATATTCAGTGCTAATAAAGTAACACAGAGGAGCAGACGTTCCAAAATAAAATCGTCCAAATATACCTCGATTACATGGCGACCGTGACAAGTTCACGAAGCTACAATGTTAAGTTTTAATATTTAATGAAAAAAAAAAAAGTGCTCTGATTCCACTGCAAAGCAACAGTTCTCGACCAGTCAAACCGACAAGAAGGAAAATGAGAGCTAAGTGGCGTAAGAAGCGTATGCGTAGGTTGAAGCGTAAGCGCAGAAAGATGCGTGCAAGGTCCAAGTAGACGAAGCACAGCACCGTCGACCACTGAATGGAACTTTTGACTTACAAGCTAATCTAAAGCAACAAAACCAACAACCAACCAAACCAACCAATTTAAACCACACACATACACACCCCAAACGCCCACAAAGCCTATGCGATGACCAGCGCAGGCACTGCTTAACGCGCTAATGAGTGACGACAACACAGATTCTGCTCCTATTGAGCAAAGGGAAGCACTTTCAATTCAGGAGTACCTGAAGGTGTTTCCAAACGATGGAAAACGCCCACTCACAATAGCTGAGTACCGGGCACGGCAGGAGAAAAAGCCGACGGAACAAAAGCGACTGCAACGAGATTTGCTGGCGGCAGCAACGACACCAGAAGACCGGCAACGCTACATAGAGCGCATCAACGACCTGAAAGCTGAATTAAAACTTCGCAGCCGAGCGAAGCCACGCAAGGGGGCCGCAAATATGCGTAAGCCTTAACTTGCCATAGACTTAATTTCTACCTGTGAATTGAAGCACGTCAGTGCAATTCACAAAACACTAAAATCTGCTAGGCTTTTAACACTAACATATGTGGTTGGAGAATTTTTTTTTTATAAATATGAAATGTAATTTGAATTGTGAGCCAACCACATACACTAAATAACTAACTTTTCCACGTCTCTGGCGCTGAGTATTTATACTCAGCAGCGTTTAGAATATTTTTGTAATTGATAAATCTTGCAATAAGTTCATTGCAATGAAAATATCGCTCCAATTTTTTTTTTTTCTTCGATTTTCAAATAGAGGAATGAATAAAACCCTATTACATTCTAAAATCCCATATAAGATTAAATGAAAACTAAGATTTTGAAAATACAATTCAATTTTCTTTCATGAAACATTAGAAAAAAAACTGTTCTTTTCATTGAATATAACATAACAGAATTATGCACCAAGTATAGTGACGTGTTCGGACTGGAAACCGAACCAATAGCGACAAATAATTTTTATAAACAAACATTAAGACTTAAAGATGAGGAGCCCATTTATATCAAAAACTACAGAAGCCCGCATAGCCAAGTTAATGAAATCCAGAAACAAGTAGGGAAATTAATACACGACAAAATCGTAGAACCGTCTGTATCCGAGTATAACAGCCCACTCCTGTTAGTTCCGAAAAAATCATTACCAAATTCGGAAGAAAAGAAATGGCGATTAGTAATTGACTATCGCCAAATCAACAAAAAGTTACTTTCTGATAAATTCCCGCTCCCCAGAATTGACGACATTCTAGACCAACTGGGCAGAGCTAAATACTTTTCATGCCTTGACTTAATGTCAGGTTTTCACCAAATTGAACTTGAAGAAAATTCAAGAAATATAACATCTTTTTCAACAAGCAATGGTTCATATCGCTTCACGCGATTACCATTTGGTCTTAAAATAGCACCCAATTCATTTCAGAGAATGATGACAATAGCATTCTCGGGTTTAGAACCCTCTCAGGCATTCCTTTATATGGATGATTTAATGGTGATAGGATGTTCCGAAAAACACATGATTAAAAACTTAACTGATGTTTTTAATGTATGTAGAAAATATAACCTAAAGTTGCATCCAGAAAAATGCTCATTTTTCATGCATGAAGTGACATTCTTAGGTCATAAGTGCACTGACAAAGGAGTATTGCCAGATGACAAGAAATTCGACGTCATTAAAAATTATCCTGTCCCTCATGACGCGGACAGCGCGAGACGATTTGTAGCATTCTGCAATTATTATCGTCGATTTATAAAAAACTTCGCCGATTATTCACGGCACATAACTAGATTATGTAAAAAGAATGTTCCTTTTGAATGGTCAATTGAATGCCAAAACGCATTCCAATACCTTAAAGAAAAGCTTATGCACCCCACGTTATTACAATATCCTGATTTTCGCAAAGAATTTTGCATTATAACAGATGCTAGTAAACAAGCTTGCGGAGCGGTTCTAACTCAGAACCGTGACGGAATTCAACTCCCAGTAGCTTATGCATCTCGTTCATTTACAAAAGGGGAAAGCAATAAGAGCACAACAGAACAGGAGTTAGCGGCAATTCATTGGGCAATTACCCATTTCAGACCATACATTTATGGCAAACACTTTGTTGTTAAAACGGATCACAGACCACTAACATATCTTTTTTCTATGACCAATCCCAGTTCGAAATTAACTCGCATGCGGCTAGAGCTTGAAGAATACGACTTCACAGTAGAATACCTAAAGGGAAAAGATAATTTTGTAGCAGACGCACTTTCACGAATAACTATAAAAGAACTCAAAGACATTCAACATAAAGTCCTGAAAGTCACTACCAGGCGACAAAGTAGACAAAACAAAGCCTGTACAGCAGAAAAATATGAACTATTGCCAAGGCAAAGTCATAATGTACCCAAGCCCAATGTACACGAAGTCATTACAAATGATGAAGTACGAAAAGTAGTGACCTTGCGCATAACAGAATCTAAATGTTTATTTAAACATGGAAATAAAATTATCGCAAGAATGGAAGTTAGTGATTTATATACCAATGGAATTCTCGACCTAGGTCAGTTCTTCCAAAGGCTCGAAAAAGAGGCCGGTATATTACAAATCAGCCAACTCAAAGTGGCACCGAGCGAAAAGATCTTTGAATCAGTTTCAAAAGATTCTTTTAAAAATATGGGCAATAAAATATTAAAATCTTTAAGAGTAGCGCTACTCCAGCCGGTGACCCAAATAACAGATGAAAAAGAGGTACAACAAATATTGTCTACATACCATGACGATCCAATTCAAGGAGGCCACAGTGGCATTACAAGAACGCTAGCAAAAATAAAAAGACACTACTACTGGAAAAATATGACACGTCATATAAAAGAGTACGTACGTAGATGTCAAAAATGCCAAATATCTAAAACAAAGATACACACAAAAACTCCTTTGACTCTCACAGAAACACCTGTGAATGCTTTCGATATAGTGATAGTGGATACAGTTGGTCCGCTGCCTAAATCAGAAAATGGAAATGAATATATAGTCACATTAATTTGTGACCTTACAAAATATTTAGTATCCATTCCAATAAAAAGCAAAAGCGCAAATTGTGTCGCAAAGGCTATATTCGAAAATTTCATACTCAAGTTCGGTCCAATGAAGACGTTCATTTCGGACATGGGAACAGAGTATAAAAACCAGATTTTAACTGATTTATGCAAGTATATGAAGATCGAGAATCTCACCTCTACTGCATATCATCACCAAACATTAGGGACAATAGAACGAAGCCATCGAACATTTAATGAATACATTCGTTCATACATCTCTGCAGACAAAACTGATTGGGATGTCTGGATTCAATATTTCACTTATTGCTTCAACACGACACCATCAGCAACGCATGAGTATTGTCCATACGAACTAGTATTTGGCAGACTACCAAAACAGTTCATAGATTTAAATAAAACTAATTACATAGATCCTATCTACAATCTAGATGACTACTCTAAGGAAATAAAGTTTAGATTAGAAATAGCATACAAAAGAGCTAGAATTATGTTAGAAAAAGCCAAGGCTTATAGAAAATTAGCATACGATGAAAAAACAAAAAATTTTGAATTAAAAATAGGAGATAAAGTACTTATAAGAAACGAAGCAGGTCACAAATTTGACCCAGTATATTTAGGACCATATATAGTAGAAAAAATAGAAGATAATGATAACATTTACATTAAAGATAGTAAGAATAAGAAGCAAAAGGTACACAAAGATAGGTTAAAAATATATATTCAATGAAACGTTTCATGGAAAAAAAAAAACATTGGTCTGATCAACCAAATAAAAAAAAATTTTTAATGAAATATATATTGAAAAAAAATGGGAATAAAATAAAAAAAAAAATTTTAATTCTTCTGGAAAAGTCGAATGAAAATTTAAAGTGTAATGGAGTTAAAGTGTTAAAGTAAATCAAATATATTAATATACAAAAAAATTTTTGTTTATCAATGAACACAAATATAAAAAAAAAAGAGATGGAACACATTTTAATTCACATTATATATTTAACACATTCTTTTTTTCTACACTTATTATACATTTTTTATATACTTATAAAATAAGGTAAACCAAAAAAAAAAACAAAAAAAAAAAAACAAAAAATTTCTACTGTTAATTTAAATATTTTTATACCGACTTTAACACTCACCAAATGACTACATATATTACGTCATTTCTTTAAAAAGGGAGGTGTAGTATACCTACCCTGCCAGTAATACAAATCAAAGGGTATTACAGTAAATCTATACATTGTGACACTCTGTCATAAATATACAAATATCCAAAAGACCACCAGCGCATATCTCATACGATGACCCACTTACATATGTACATGCCGATCGTAGCGCGTGGGAATGCTGAGTGCATATGTCATACGATCCACCACTTATGTACATGCTGTTCGTTGAACTTTGCAGCTCAAGTGGTCAAGATATACACAACGTATGTATGCCTTCTGCATACATACGTATACACCAATGTACTTACACATAATTATAAGACATAGATATAAGTATTGCATGTAGCGGGTTAGCTGAACCCAGAACAAAGATATAATATTCAGTGCTAATAAAGTAACACAGAGGAGCAGACGTTCCAAAATAAAATCGTCCAAATATACCTCGATTACAGGAATTTAGAGGAAGATGGGTCGACATCCATCATTTCCACCTTATCTTGGTCACGGTGACTATTTGTTTGGTGGGCGCCCTGATTACTCGTGTAGAAAGGATTTTTTGATTGCTTTCTATAGTGATCGGGCTCATTTTGCCCACCCTGTTTGTATCTATTTCTATTCTGGCTCTTGTTTTCTAGTACTCTTGCGTAATTTGCCGCAAAGTCGTGCCTATCATGATTGGATTCAATTTCTTGCGCCAGGGCTAGAGCTGATGGCAAGTCTTTAGGCTGTGCCGCAAACAGCGTATCCGTGACGCCTCTTCTTGGGCCTGAAATGAAGACACGGAGAGCGTCGGCTCTATATTTTTCATTGATGTATTGCGCCTGAGCGGCGTCTTGCGACATGATTGTTTTGTTAGTAAGGAGGGTGAGTTTCTTCTCAACCTCTTGATAGAACTGAGTGATGGGCATGCCACCCTGTCGGAGCGTGGCAAGCTCCTGTTCTAGCAGGTGCAGTGGACGCTTGTCCGCATATGTGAAATCGAGGCGATTGATGATTGCCTCAAAGTTCAACACTGTGTTGAATGATGATAGGAGTGAGTCAGCGGAGCCTCTAATCTTGTTCCTAATTATGAGCACCGCTTGGTAATGTTTTGAACTACCTACAAATCCCTCGTATAGTTTATAGGCAGCCTTTGCTGCCTGGCGCCAGGAGACGTACTGTTCCTGGGCCCCATGGAACTCTGGCAGCGTTTTAACCGCATCCAGAGCCTCATCGCAAGGTATGTTTCGATTTAGGGTAATCGGCTCGTAGGCCTGGGCTTCGGGGGCCTGAACTCTAATAGCCTGCAGTTGGTCAATTACCGATTGCGAGCGTTCCTCAAAGCTGGTTCTCTGCGCAGCCAACGCAGCGCTGACTGCCGCAGATATGGCGGCTTCGATTTGTTCCGCATTCATTATCTCTATTATTTCCTCTGGTCCAATTTGAAGTTCTAAACTGAGTTCTTCGAATAACTCTTCTAACTCGATAATGTTATTGTAAATGGGCATATAAAAATTCCTTTCAGTTTTCCCCTACCGCTTCTTTCTGTCTTTGTCTTGGGTTTATTTCAGCTGCGCCGGGCCGCTGTTATTTTTTGTTTGTTTTAACAGTCAAATTCGGGTCGCTCAAACACAGATTTTTTTATTGTTCGCCCCCAACAATGTATTTGGTGCGGTTTTATGTTTCCGACCTACACTTATCGCGGCAAAAGGGGCAGGGGATGAGGAAAGAAAAAAAAGAAAAAATGTTCTGAGAAATGTTGACGCTTGAACGTTTTTTTTTTTATTTGTTTATTTTTTCTTTTTTAATAATTTTTATTTTCGTTTTTCAGAATGATGTTTTACTCTAGTCAATTTCTGCACGTTTTTATTTTACTTTAAATTTGGCGATTGTTGAAAAAAGGTTTCACTTACATGTTCCTCTTTTTTTGTGCTCCTATTTGTTACGTTATCTATTCGCTGTAGGTGTTGTTCCGTAGCTCGTTCCAGTCGTGTTGGAGTTGATTCTTCCTTGTCTGTCTTCGCCGCTGCCCAAAGCCGTCCGCTTTGGTGTAACAGTTTCTTTTTTTTGGTTGGTTAAATGCCTTTGTTTATACTCAGGGCTATGAGATTTTAAATGCAGAGATCTCTTTGTAGATCTGCCGCGGGCGCAGTTTGCAAATTTCTAACCTTGGAGCGGGCGTTGTCTCCGCGCTCTTTTGTTAGAACGGTTTTTACACTTTTTACCCTTGTTTTTGTACTTTGAGCGGGCGTTGTCTCCGCCCTCAATTGTTATATTTTTGTTTGTTGTTTTGTTTTGTTATTCTTTCACTTTTTTGAGCGGGCGTTGTCTCCGCACTCTATTCTTCGCTATATTTTGCTTAGTTTTTGTTAGTTCAACTTATTTCTTTCACTTTTTTGAGCGGGCGTTGTCTCCGCACTCTTTGATTTTATCACCTCCGGGTCAGTCCGAACGCGTTGGGCGCCAGTAATTATTTGATTTAACACAAGAATGGATTAAGTTCACAATCTTTATTGATGATTAATGTGTTAAGTTGTTTTAAGTACAAAGTAATAAGGAAGTATGAGTAATAAAAAACCGCAAGGCGAGAACGAAGATGTAGCTGCCACTCGGCGGATCGTTTTTAAGACTGACTAAAGTATTCTAAACTCCCAGAGGCCAGCCCTTCGCTGCCGTCCACGACGCCGGTTGCTGTTCGGCCAAAGTGCTGACCAAGCGCCTCGTGTGTGGTGTTTGTGGACGGCCGACATCCGGTCGACCGGCTGCGCCACTTGCGATCCCATGGATCACGAAAACTGCTTACTTGACAATAATGCAGAGTCCGCTTTATCCAGTGGCCGATGCAGTTAACTCTCGTTAACTTATACAAGCTTAAAATTTACGTTAGCAATTATAATAACAAATGTTTGTTCTTAGATTGCCTCATCAACTCGGAGCGCCCAATAAGTTTTATTAAGTCATCATGCTTGGGATACCAGCCCACGAAACAACCACACGAAGCGAAAGGACGCCTAGTATTAAGTTCTGATCTTCAGAAGGATAATTTAAGTTATTACAGTCGATGGGCTACGAGGCTGTGTTAGGTAGGGACTTATGTAAATTTTAAATTATAAGGGACATTTGCACAAAGAAGGAAGATAAAGCAGACGAAAATGAACATGAAACAGAAAATGAGTGTATAGACAGAAATGAACATGAAGCAGAAAACGAGTGTATAGGCAGAAATGAACATAAAACAGAAAATGAGAGCATAGACAGAAATGAACATGAAACAGAAAATGAGTGTATAGGCAGAAATGAACATGAAACAGAGACAAGAGAGACAAGCTTACCCGCTGCCTCCTCCTGACATCCTGGCAATCGTGTTCATCAGCTCCTGAGGATCTTTTCTGCTGGCACTTTGAATATTTTTTCCTTTCCTTTCCGGATCGCGCACTTCTCGTTTCCTTCACTGCTCATGGTCACGATTCCCGCATTAATAAGGCTCTGGCCCTTTACACTTTCTTGAGATCATCAGAACTTAAAACCATTAAAACTATCCTTTGGCTTCGTTTGGTTGTTTCATAGGCAGGTATCCCAAGCATAATGACTTAATAAAACTTATTGGGCGCTCCGAGTTGATGAGGCAATCTAAGGACAAACATTTGTTATTATAATTGCTAACGTAAATTTTAAGCTTGTATATGTATTCATTATGTACGTTGTTCTTTCTTCTGTCACAGTATGACACTTGGTGGCTCATACTGCCACATCCATAGCATGCTCCTCTGTCGCGCTTAGGCTTGCGGCACACGGCACAGCTAGTAGCAGTTATAGCAGCGGATGGTTGCTGCTGCTCCTCCTGTGCTCGTTGCCCCTGTTGGATGTGTCTCTTCGGCAGCATCACTTTTTGGAAAGCCCTGAGTAACTGATACGGGGCCCCGGAGAACTGCATGTGGGCCTGTCTGCGTAAGCCCTCGTCCGGGATGCCTTCAATGACGCCGTCGATCAGCTCCTCTTTGTCAATGGTTTTGCGCGAAGCCAATACCATCTTGTCGTTGAAATATTTGGAGAACTCCTCGTCACGCATCCATGCACGTGACTCGAATTTGCGACGGAGCAATAGCTTGCTCTCCTTGGCCTTGAACGTGTCTTTCATGATGCTCAGAAACTGTCCGATCGGCAATGAGATGTGTTCTAGATGTAGTCAATGTAGCCACACTAGTACGTTGTCTTTTAGTTTCGACCCCAGCAGCATTAGTAGCTTCTCATCCTTTAGCTTGTACACCCTTGCGGCGGCCTGAAATTGCGTGATCCAAGCTGCAACGTTTTCGTTGTACCCCGAAATGTTGCCATGGTAAGTCGGCAACATTTATTTCGCCGCGTTCGGCAACATGATGCTGGCATCGCTGTCTGTGTTCTCCCCCTTCTCTTTCTGTAGTTTCAGCAACTCCAACTGTAGTTTTAACAGTTTCACGGTCCTTTTCTCGAACGTTGGCTGTGTCTTGTCGTTTTCCTCTTTGTGCTCGTCGTTGGGTTTTTTGTCGTTGGCCGGCCTCTTCTTCTCTCCCGTTATTTGTATCGTTTTGGGCTGGCGCCGCGTCATCTTCCGTCTCGTTCTCCTGTTATTATCTCAGGCGGTCCCTGTCCTCGCATCTCCGATGGTAATTAGTTCAAGCCATGGCGGCTTTGCTTCCTCCGTATGGCATGTTGAGAGATTCTATCTACCCGCATAGACATGTCTCTTCTTGTCATTCCCGCTGTGGATAACGTCGTCAATGCGTGTGTTGCTGAAAAAAAAATACGGCTTTTTTTCAAAGAACAATTTATTTGGTTTAATACAGAAATACGTTTTTTTTCACTTTCTTGAAAACACTTCGCTCTCTCTCCCACGCGACCCCGTATGCTTTGCCCATTCGTCTCTTTTGACGCCAAGTTCTCAGAGACTTAAAGAGCTAGAGCAACAGCATGAGCAAAACAGAATGAGCGCTTGCTCATTCCCTCTCTCTTTCTCGCATATACTTTCACATCTCGAATATGTAGTTATACATGTACATACATGTAAAATTAGTTACAATAGTTGTTTCAGTTGATCTTATTTAGTTTTAGCTACTGTTTTATTTATTTATATAATAGTAAGTTATAATTTAAATTAAAACTAACTTAACATCTAAAGCGCTGGCTGCAAAGGCCTTCTTGTTAGAGCTATTTAAGATTACATTGACATATTAACATATAGATTGATTTAGCCGACGTGTAACCGTTTTTATACTCGGTACTCGAAGAGTACAGGGGTATATTAGATTTGTGGTGATAACGGATGTGTGTAACGCCCAGAAGGAAGCGTTTCCGACCCCATAAAGTATATATATTCTTGATTAGCCATATTAGCCAAGTCGATATAGCCATGTCTGTCTGTTAGTCCGTCTGTCCGTCTTTATTTGCGCCTATATCTCAGAGACTATTAAAGCTAGAGCAACCAAATTTTGTGTCCAGGCTTCTGTGTTATCACACTAGTCCGAATGTATTTCAAAATTTCGCCTCGCCCACTTCCGCCCACACAAAGGACGTAAATCTGTAGCATGCGCAATTTTAAAGATACGAGAAAACTAAAAACGTAGAATCCTAGAGAATGGTCATATCTATCAGAATGTTGAATCTGGATCAGATCGGATTATTAAAATAGAGCCACTATGAAGAAAACCATTTCGAAAGTCATCGATCCCTCTCGCTCTCTCTCACACGCGACCCTGTCTTCTTTGCCTATTCGTCGAAATGAACGCCTAAATCTCAGAGACTATAAAAGCTAAAGCAACCAAACTTTCTATCAAGGCTCTTGTGATATCAATTCAGCACAAGTTTATTTCAAAATTTTGCGATGCCCCCCTTCCGCACCCACAAAGGATGAAAATCTGTGGAATCCACAATTTTTAAGAAACGAGAAAAATAAAAACGCGTTATCATGGAAAATGGCGGTGTCTAATAGATTGTCGAATCTGGATAAGGTCGGATTATTATTATAGCCAGAAGGAAGCAATGCAATTTCAGTGGCTACGCAACGACTGCCAAGCGCTTACTCATTCCCTCTCTCTCTCGCACTCACTTCCACGTCTCATATGTGTTGTTCTACATGTACATGTAGAAACTTAGAAGCTGATTTAAAAAGTATATGTAATCAATAATGGAAATATAATGGAATAATGGAACAAACATAAAATAAATTACATAAATCATAAGATCACATACACATATTCTGACTGTATAAAATAATGGCACGGTCAAGCTTTTCAGATCTACACGCTCAATATTATAAGAACTACCTATCTCGATGCAGGATATCTCAGGACCCTAAACAATTCTACTGCTTCTGGTAGCGTAGAACGGCCGCACACCCATCCTCGTTATCCTTCCTTAATCATCGCCAAATAATGATCAGGCAATTGACGATCTTTTTGCCCGTTTCTGCCAAACTACCTATTCGCAGGAAAGTTTCTTTGATCAGCCGTACCGAGGTCAAACTTCGTTTTCAGTCCTTTGTTAAATAAAAGCTCGTTCCTTCATAATCTACGAATAATGAAGCCGGGTTTTCACCGGGTCCAGACGGAGTTCCCGGCTGTGTACTCAGGTACTGTGCCGAGTCTCTGTGTGGGCCGTTGCTTAAACTATTCAGCCTGTCCATAAATTCTTAATGCTTCCCCCCGATATGGAATGATTCCTTTATAATTCCTCTCCATAAGAAAGGTAGAAAGTCTGACGCAATAACCTATAGAGGTATATCTAAGTTATCCGCTTTCCTAAAGAGTTTGAGAATATTTTAACTCCGCACATACAGAACCTATGCAGATCACTTATATCTCCAGCTCAACATAGATTTATAAGGCGGCGATCAACCACTACTAATTTATTGGAGTTTACCTCCGCACGGATATTGTTTACACCGATTTAAGCAAAGCGTTCGACTCTGTAAACCATTCCTTTCTAGCACAAAAACTTGGCCTTCTAGGTTTCCGCCCAATATCCTGATATGGACCTCTATTTACCTTTGTTCTAGGTCTCAAAGAGTACTTTTCAAAAACTTTCTGTCCTCACCAATTATGGTGACTTTGGGCGTACCACAGGACAGCCATCTAGGCCCCTTATTCTTTACACTCTTTATAAATGTCCTGCCTTCTGTATTTACATACTGTCGAGTACTAAAGTATGCGGATGATGTTAAGCTCTGTGTCCAGTACAAGGACATTTCTTTTCAATTCAGGTTGCAATCCGATCTCGATAGATTTCAATCTTGGTGTTGTGCAAACTTATTAACCCTTAATGCTTCAAAATGTAAAGTAATGACTTTTCATCTCTCCTGCGCCTTTCTGGTTCCTTGCACCCTTTGTGTTCGTTCTTAAGAGAGAATTGTTCTATTATATCCCAAATTAAAGTTTTCAGAACATATTTCTACCATGGTGAATAAGGCCATAGGCGTGCGTGGGTCTATAAAGAGGTGATCAAAGGAATTTGACGACCCCTATATAACAAAAACTCTCTACACTTTTCTGGTTCGTCCGTTTTTAGAATACGGCTCTTGTGTATGGTGCCCTCAGTACAACGTACACCAGGACCGTATAGAATCAGTTCAGAAAAACTTTTTACTTTGTGCTCTACTCGGCCTCAGCTGGGATGCAGGTGTGAGACTGCCGTTACCCTTATAGATTGCTTTTAAAAAACCATCCAACCTTAGCTAATCGTAGGAAAATGCTTGGTGTGATTTTTGTGCACAACTTGATCAAGGGTGACGTAGACAGCCATGACCTGTTGAGCCGCATAAATTTCACGATTACTATTAAAAACACTGGAAACTATATACTATAAAAGAAACTGTAACTATATTCCTTCCGCTTTGTAGATCGAATTATTCCTTGCATTTACCCTCATATCTTCTCGTAATCAGAAATTGCTTAGTTCTTTTAGTCAGATTAGTTTTCCTCGAACATCTATCTTTCCTGCATATCCGCGATCGGTTCGATTAAATGGTCGCATGTTATGCGGCAGCGCCCCTCTGTCGTTTGGGCGGGATGAGATCAGCTATCTTGCTTAATATTTAGGACAACCACAGACTACTGGCGCACACTGAAGATTACGCTTCGTTCCCGACTCACTCTCGCGTGGGATCTCTTGAAATTCACACGGCATTCGGCTTTAGCTTGTTAACTAGAGCATACACACATTTAATTATATCTTTATATTCGCGCAATCGAAAAGGGTCAAGTATCTTGTCAGTTGCTGGCAGCGAAATTACGAGTGGCTCCACTAGAAACAAAACTAATATCAAGGCTTGAACTATGCGCAATTTGCAATTTTAGTCATATGTAAACCAGTTCTTACCGAATTTAGAATCGAAAGCGTGTATTTCTGAATGGATTCCAAAATAACGCTACATAAAAAAATCCGCCCAGGTTTTGATTGGTTTTGAGGACTCATTTGCCAATGGCATATTTTCTCGATTTTCGTCGTACACTAAATTAGTTCGAATGGTGGTGCACCAGATAAGGAAAAAGAACACTCCCGAAAAGTAACCTCAAAGGAGTTGCAGCAATCGTCCCTCAAGTTGATGGGGCTGGTTCAATGAAAAGTCTTATCGGAAGAGTTTAAAATCTAAAAAAAGGAATAGTACCGTATATCTAGATGACAGGGAAAAGACGGAAATGTTCGCTCATTAGGGTGGGAGGCAGGTTTTTGCCAATCGAGGCTAGGTTCCCGATTCTACTGCTCACTTAGTCGAGCTGTATTTGATGAATTTGCACTTGAAAAATTGTCATGCCAATTAGTTGGGACCCTTGGCTCATAAATGCTCTTCGGGAATGCCTTTGAATAGTAAGGAAATACATTCACTGTTTTCGCTACAAATTGAAGTTAATGAGTCAGATCTAAAAAAATCTGCCGGCAGACAGGTTTAGAGAAGGTCGTCTGTTTCTGATCTGTGGTGTTGACGTTTTTCGCACTGTCAATGTCTGGCTTCGGATTCGAGGTCTCTCTTCTTTGCCTCGCTTAGAAGTCCGTGCATTTAAAACTTATCCCGGACCTCTCAACCAATGGTTTTTCCTTGTCATTCAAAAACTTCATTGCAAGACGTGGCGTTTCTCAGACGATGTATTCCGACAATGGGACCAATGTCGTCGGAGCGTGGAGTGAGCTAAGTAGGATGCAGGAGCAGCAACCAAACCTGAGGACGTTCGCAGCAGATCAGTTTTGGGAGGCAGCCGTCAAGTCCACGAAGACAATACGCCTAATGCAAACGTGAGAAACGAAAGAAAATGAATAGAAGGCTAGCACCAGAACAGCTAGGGCTGCTTCTTAGTCGATTACGAGCGATAGACAACAGGGGAAGAGCACTAGATGCTACAATTGTAGAAACGAAGAAGTCTGGATAGATAAGCGAGAGAGCGACAGCTGCCATGCATAACCATGTGCGATTGATAATGATTTTGTACATTCGGCGGGAAAATTTAGATAAATCTTGGTGATTTACGTAAGGCGACTACTATCTGGCTGGGAAACTTTACATATAATATATGTATAAACAAAAACGCAATTCGCGGAACTTGCCATTTTGTTCTACAACTACAACAGTCACTTCTGTTTTTCATGTCATCATGCTTGGGATACCAGCCCACGAAACAACAACACGAAGCGCAAGGACGCATAGTTTATGAACTTAAGTAAATTTAAAATTGTTAGTGACATTTGCACAAAGAAGGAAGATAAAGAAGACGAAAATGAACATGAAACAGAAAATGAGTGTATAGACAGAAATGAACATGAAACAGAAAATGAGTGTATAGACAGAAATGAACATAAAACAGAAAATGAGTGTATAGACAGAAATGAACGTGAAACAGAAATTGAGTGTATAGACAGTGTTAAGCTAATGAGCTTTTTCACTAGCTGTTGCGATATGTTGTTTGAATAAAGGGTCGAGCGGTTAGATTAATAATAGGTACAGTTTATTGGGAGATATGTAGACCGACGAAGGCGTATGTACATTTGTATGTATATTTAGGCGAATTATGTTTGAAAGACCGATTAAGGATCGATGTAGCGAATATAGTATGATGCGATATGATCAGCTCCAGACGATATGTAGACCGACGTACTGCGTATGTACATATATGTATGTGGGTGACCGATCGGTGCGATTTACGATGATTGTGATGGCTACGAAGATTAGCTCCGTACCATATAAGTGATAGGTGTAGACTATGTGAGTGATAGATGCAGACTCAATGAGGGATAGATGAAGACTCCATGAGGGATAGATGAAAACTCAATTAAGGGCAGGCGGGCCGAATTGCCCGTGCCCTAATGCAAGCAAGCGAGCGATGATCCGAGAGAGCGATGGTTAAAGATCAAGAGAGCGACGAAGGCTAAAGTATTAAAGAATACGAGAGAGTACGGCTGGATAGGCTGCTGCCGTGCGGGAGCTTATGTCGATGTACAATGTGATACAGTGGGCAGTACAAATAACAAACAATAATAGGCATTTAATTTTACTGCTGCACCACTGGCTAAGATTTTACTTATGTCGACTAAATATCAGGCTGGGAAACCCAACATACTCCCCCCGTTGAAAGGCTGACTTTCAACAGACTCGAAAGGGTTTAGCAGCTGCTTGCTAGGAGGCCAGGTATCGCCATGAATCCAGATGATCCAGATTATGATTGATGGTTAGACCTTTTACGAGTGATTGAGCGGATGAAGCAGGCAGACCGCCTATCAAACAATGCGGTGGCGATATGTTATCTGGCTCGACTTGACACCTTGAAATCGAAAATAAAATATTTGCATTAGCAACGGCCACGATGTTGCCCAAAAGCGTCCTCAGCTCGTTCATTCCAAATGTTCCTGAGTAGCTCCATTTGGATAGACCTAGCTCGCACAGCTCTCGACATTTGGGGATAATGTTGACTAGATGGCTTCTAGGAACAATGAGGGTAGGACTGCCATCAGCGATGTCTAGCGAAGGTCCAGATGCAGGTTTGCAGGCGGATATAGGGCACTCGTTCAGTGCACTCGGGAGAGCCCATCGTGTTGTTTGGTAGGCTGAAAGCTGAGCGTCTGACATAACTGAGCTATCAGCACAATAAGCCTCGATGACGGCGCAGCAAAATCCTTGATCTTCCCAATCAGTTTCGGGAACGTGTATTAATAAGGAATGCATAAGCAATGAAGTGTAAACGAGATTCCGCGCAGAGTACAGCGCCGAAGTAAGGCTGTCACCCCAATGCACGTTCATCTTGCATATACGCTGAAGATCGACTTTCGACTTGGCCAATGCATCGACGCCTAAACCAAGGTGAGGAAAGCGCTTTGAGAGCAGCAGCAGCGATGAAATGTTGTCTTCCTTCCATCGCAACCAGAAGATATGCTGCAAGTAGGCAACGCATTGCCTGAGATCTGACCGATTGGTAATCAGCCTGGTAACGTTAGACTGTGCACACTGCGAGAGGTGGTTGACATTTAATCGAGCTCGAATGGGTACATCCAGATAGGCAGGGCTCTCTGTAATTGCAACTAAAAATTTATAATTAGTAAGGGCCAAGATGTGGCCTAAACGTTTCCTCAGCTCATTCAATTGACGATCTGAGTGGTCAGTGGTACTGTAGAAGTTGTCCGTCTTGATTGCAGCTTCACTCCCTCCAATAGACCAATATTGGGATGAACATAGTCCAAGAAAAGCTTTATTTCCAGCGCGAAGATTCAGCTTATTAGCGTTGACCAAAGTGGATTTAGCTGGGAGCTGAACTGGATGCGTCCTGGGTGGGATGATTTGATGACGGCCAGCAGAGTTTGACGAAGATTGGAGTCCATGAGCCAAGCATGTCGGTTTGTTCAGATCAGCCGGAAGAGTCCCATGCTAAGAACTATCAGCCGGATGAAGAACGTTAACCTTGACGTAAGGCTGCTCTTTGGTTGACAAGTCAAAAACTGAGCGTCTGCAGAGACGCGATGATGATGGATGGCTCGAAAATACGAACATATGTTGATCAGTAGCCGATTCTGGAGATGCTTCGCATGGTGAGGAGACATCAGTGCTAATGTCTAACTTCCAATTAGACTCAGTAGCTGGTTCTGGAGCTGGTTTGAATGGTGTGGAGACACCACTGATAATGTCAACTTTCGAATGCGATTCCTGGAAGTATGGCGGAGCTCCATCAAGCAGAGCAGGTACCTCAGAACACCCTAATTGGAAGCAATCTCTTGGTGAAGGTCCAGATTGTTTCTCCAAAACCGTATTGGACTCCTCCTGAGAGAGACAGCGAGATTCCGAGACATCTATGTAGTTCAGATTGCATTGGATTTCGGCATCAACAGGCTGCACTGCCTGCTCATCTCTTGCCAACTGCTGAGTTGGCCTCTCAGATAAGCATGAGGCAGGCTCGGTCAAATCCGACGAACTATTCTTCTTGCGCATGCACATGACTTCTTGAGTGGAGTTCCTACATCGATTGAACTGGAGATTGCTGTCCACTGTTGATACCCTTGGTAGTTGCATATGGCTTGTACTGGGGGCTGTCATACGCTGAGGTGGATGGTGCCAGCCGACGATGTTAGCGATAATAACTTTGGCAGAAACCGTGGGAGGAATAAGCTGGCGAGGGAAACGAGTGGCGATGACATCCCGAATCGAAGCATTCAGAATAATGAACTGATAATTAAAGCTGTCTAACATTCCACTGTGCGTCTTGTCATGGTCCAACTCCTGGAGCTTATTATGCAAGGATTCAAAAGTGCGCTGGAGCTTCTCGATCACTTCTAACATTACAACGAGCATATAGTAATCACTAAGCAACAGCTGACTCTCCCAAGCAGCATTCAACCGTTTTAAACGTTCAAATATCTGAGCAACTTTCAATTTCAGGAAAGTCACCCTGTTTTTAGCAGCGGTCACTACAATGTCATTTCCAGCATTTACTTCCATGGCAACGACAATGTAAGCAAAACGTTTCTAGCGGGAAGACGAACGCAAAGAGTACCGCGCGTAATAAATGTCTCTAGCGGGAAGATGACCGAAAAGAGTAGCGAACGCAACGGCCAAGAACCGCACACAAAGCTATGTGCAATACCAATATGCAAGGCAGCCGATATGGGAACCGTTTCTTGCAGGAAGATGAACGTAAAAAGTACGGCGCGTAATAGACGAGGAGAAATGGGAACCGCAAGCCAAGCTATATGCAAGGGCGTCCGGTGCATACATGCATGTATGGATTCACTTATGTAGCCAATGACTTGGGTGGAATTAGCAATTAGTTTTTTAATTATTAATGTTTTATTGTAATTTGTGATTGCACTGATGTTAATTATTGCACAAATAACGTCGGGGTCACCAAATGTTAAGCTAATGAGCTTTTTCACTAGCTGTTGCGATATGTTGTTTGAATAAAGGGTCGAGCGGTTAGATTAATAATAGGTACAGTTTATTGGGAGATATGTAGACCGACGAAGGCGTATGTACATTTGTATGTATATTTAGGCGAATTATGTTTGAAAGACCGATTAAGGATCGATGTAGCGAATATAGTATGATGCGATATGATCAGCTCCAGACGATATGTAGACCGACGTACTGCGTATGTACATATATGTATGTGGGTGACCGATCGGTGCGATTTACGATGATTGTGATGGCTACGAAGATTAGCTCCGTACCATATAAGTGATAGGTGTAGACTATGTGAGTGATAGATGCAGACTCAATGAGGGATAGATGAAGACTCCATGAGGGATAGATGAAAACTCAATTAAGGGCAGGCGGGCCGAATTGCCCGTGCCCTAATGTAAGCAAGCGAGCGATGATCCGAGAGAGCAATGATCCGAGAGAGCGATGGTTAAAGATCAAGAGAGCGACGAAGGCTAAAGTATTAAAGAATACGAGAGAGTACGGCTGGATAGGCTGATGCCGTGCGGGAGCTTATGTCGATGTACAATGTGATACAGTGGGCAGTACAAATAACAAACAATAATAGGCATTTAATTTTACTGCTGCACCACTGGCTATGATTTTACTTATGTCGACTAAATATCAGGCTGGGAAACCCAACAGACAGAAATGAACATGAAGCAGAAAATGAGTGGACAGACACAAATGAGAGTGAAGAGAAAAACGAGTGAAAGAGTGTATAAAAGATAGAGAACATAGGGCAGAGAATAAGTGGAGAAAGGAGAACGAGTGCGTAATAGAAAAAGGTCATACAGAAGAAAGTGAGTATGGGGTAGAAACTGAGTGCTTAGAATAACAGGAAGATAAAGTTGGAATCGCAGCTGTAGTGGGGCTGGTACAGGCCAAAGATGCATACGAAAACATAAAGGCCAATTTAACCGAACTACCCGGCTGTGAGAAATGATAGAGTGTTAAAAGTGGGGTCAGATTGTTGTGTGAATCTGGCAGAACGGCTTAAATACATGTTCAGAGAAACCTATACAAACGCAGAAAGTCCGAGTCTACCAGAGACAAGGTGGGAAATGAAATTTAATTTTGAACACGAAAAACCGTTCAATTGTCCGCTTAGAAGGCTATCTTACACCGAAAAGTCTCAAGTACAAAAAATGATAGACGATTTTTAGAACTAGCGAGTCAAAATACGTGTCCCTAATAGTACTGGTAAAAAAGGATTCGGGGAAATTAAAGCTGTGCGCAGATTATCGCACACTGAATAAATGGATAATAAAAAACAATTACTCGACACCCCTTATAGACGGCCTGTTAGATAAACTATTATGCACAAAGATTCAGTAAAGAGTTTGGGTTTATGAAGAGGTGGTCAAAGGAATTTGACGACCCCTATATAACAAAGAATCTTTACGCCTCCCTGGTTCGTCTGATTTTAGAATACGGCCCTTGTGTATGGTGCCCTCAGTACAACGTACACAAGGACCGTATAGAATCAGTTCAGAAAAACTTTTTACTTTTTGCTAAACGCGGCCTTAACTGGGATGCAGTTGTGAGACTGCCGTTACCCTAATAGATTTCTTTTAATAAACCTTCAAACCTGATTTTTGTGCACAACTTGATCAAGGGTGACGTAGACAGCCCTGACCTTTTGATCCGCATAAGCTTCACGAAATTATACACCGTTGTTTCTTCCGCTTTGTAGATCGAATTATGATCCTATGCTCGGATTATATTTCCCTCTTCCATATTATATCTATTACTAACTTCCTTCCTAGTCTTAAATTACCGATACTCTTATATCTTTCCCGTAATTAGAAATTGCTTAGTTTTTTAGTTAGATTAGTTCTACTTTTCCTCGAACACGAGTCTAACACCTATATTTCCTGCATGTCCGCGATCGGATCGGTTAACGAGTCGCGCGTTATGCGGCAACGCCCCTCGGTCGGTTGGGCAGGAGGTGGGCTGCGTTCTTTCCTGAGATACGCGCAAAACAGCCATCGGCTGGTATCGTATGTGCCACTTGATGGTGCAGGCTTTGCTTATCAACGTCCTAAAGAAAAATACACGTCATTCACAACTCCTATGGGACAATACGAGTAGCTGAGGATGCCTTTTGGGTTACGAAATGCGTCTGCGGATAGGTGAAGAACGATAAGGTCATATTATAGATGGACGACATAATGATAGCAACGAAGGACAATGATAGTCACATGCAAATTTTACAGGAAGTACTGAGACGTTTAGTGGCAAACTAACTCGAGTTAAGGTTAGACAAATGCGAATTCTTACAATCAGAAGTTAAGTACCTAGGGTATTCTATTTCGGGCAGCGGGATCAAACCTGATACAAAGAGACTACGAGCGGTGAAAGAATTTCCGATCCCAACGAAAACGAATGAAGTGCAAAGTTTATAGGGGCTATGTTCGTACTTTAGAAGGTTTGTCAAAGATTTCTCTATGAAAGCTAAACTCCTTTATGACCTAGTCAAAAAGACAAGAAGTTCGACAAGAAGTTTGAATTTGGAGCCGCAGAATTGGAGTGTTTTGAGCAGCTAAAAACCAAGTTATTTAGATCCCCGATCTTGGCCCTTTACAATTCCAAAGATCCGAGAGAGCTACTTTGTGATGCAAGTGAATTAGGATTCCAGGCAATTTTAATGCAGAAAAAGAAGGACGACAAAATACACCCAGTATTCTATTTCTATAAGCGAATAATGGTTACGGAAGCAAAATATCACAGTTTTGAGCTAGAAACACTAGCTATAATTTATGCACTAAAACGGTTTAGAGTGTACGCTCAAGGCATACCCTTCAAAATAGTAACAGACTGCAGCGCATTAACCTTGACATGGAATAGAAAAGAGCTGAATCCGAGAAATGCTCGCTGGGCGAGTTAAAACTATAACTACTAGTTTCAACATCGATCAGGAAAAAGAATTCAACACGTCGATGCGCTTAGTAGAATCGTCCTGACATTTACGATAGACACGAATACTTTTGAGGAAAACTTAATAATATGCCTTAATAATATGACAGACGCTATTTCAAAGAGACACATAGAAAACTGTCTCAAATGCATAGCGTATTCACGGAAAAGCGGAAGGATTTTTACACAATATACCAAAAGGGTCAGCACCATTCGAGGTGGTACATATTGACCACTTCGGGCCAGTTGACAAAGGCAGGGCGAACAAACCTATCTTGGTGATCATAGACGCATTCACCAAGTTCATACGAGCCTAAGACCCATGATCGCAAAACTGGTCGAACCAGAGAATGGGTAATATTGGGACATAGTAATAGAAACAGTGGAGCACGCGCTCAACAACACTATCCAGAGGTCGATTAATGAGCACCCAAGTCCGGCAGAGAGAAGAGGTATCGGATTTACTAGGGGATTATATAGAACAAGTAACAGAACAATAAGAAACAAGTAGGGCAGAAGCGAGTACCCATCAGGAGAAAGTACAGGCTTATAACAAACAAGCAACAAACTCAAAGCGAAAAGAACCACACGTGTACATAGGGAATGATCTGGTCATGGGCAAAAATTTCGACACCCATGTAGGGGTGTGCAAAAAACTCATTCCTAAATTCAAAGAACCGTACAGGATATCGAAAGTGTTAGGAAATTATAGATACGTATTGGAAGTCGTAGAAGGATTCCAGCAGTGAAAGATCCCTTGCAAATTAATTTGGGCGGTAGCGAATATGAAGCCGTGGCTAGAGAATGATAATGATGCAAATGTCACGGGGAAACAGTATGAAGAAAATGATTGTGATACATATACCAAAACTAGAATACTAAGAGTAAACTATCCAACCGTGATAAGCGAAATACACAAGAGACTAACCTAGAAATAAGTAGTTCAGGAGCACTCCAGTCAGGATGGCCGAATTGTAGTAGTATGTTTAGAGATATAAGTAGTTTCGTAAGCAACTCTGTATTTGAAAATGATAGATCGCGCGTCGGTATCTCCCGCACAATCGATACACTCGGTGGGAGATACCGATAGGGATATCGACAACATACATCGTAAAGAGAGTGCCGATAGAGTGGGCTCACTTTTGGTGTGGCATGAGAAGGCGATGGAAGTGTTTCATTTCATTCATCTGTATTAAACCAAATAAAATGTTCTTTCAATGTGGCTTCGCCTCACAACGAAATTCACCCTGTTTGACGAAATCAGGTGGCCTACACTTTTAGACTCGTTTACGAAAGACCAAACAGTTCCTAGCAAGTTGAAGTCACCAAGAACTATCATATGATCCTTATCTGATGGCGAGGAAGAAACAGCGGTTCATGCGGACAAGTGCTGCTCGTAAAAATCAGTTTCTGCTTTATCTGGACTGTGAAAAGTTCCAACGTGAAGTTTGACTCCACAGCAATTAGAACCCCTCCTGCACGTCGAGACGAGCGGTTCTTCCTAGAAGTTGTGTACCGACCTTCCAAAATTTCAGAACTAAGAATTTCCCGCTTTAGCCAGGTCTAGGTAAACACAATAACGTGATATGCAAATGTGACACTATCTCGGAAAATAATGTTAAGCTTACTGCGTATGCCTCTAAAATTTTGATAGCTCACTAGAAGAAAAGTTGTTAGTTTTTTGGACGGGTGGAGGTAGAACGGGAAGATAAAATGCTTGGAGTCAGCTTTTCAGCATCGATTGGCTGAGGGACAGTTGGAACTTGCAGATTTCGCGGAGTGACCCTTTAGCGCCTGAGAGACTCATTCAGTAGTCTTAAGCCACTATTGCTATTTGAAGCCCACGGTCAGTTTCTTAAGGCCCTTGCGGGTCTGTGACATAAACATGACAAGCAGGGATACTCGGCTGACCATGGGTGAAATTTGTCTTGCAATTTTTTTTGGCACAGACATCAAAGTATTCCATTATGTATAAGAAATAAAATATATGAAATCAAAAAATATAATTTTAAATCAAATAGATATAATACCAGTGTGCCAGATAAACGCTAAAAGCGGAATCAATACGAATTGAGAGGAAGGTTGTTACAGTCTCGAGAGCGAGAGAGGAAGAACAATTTTAGTTTGGGTAATAGTTTGGATAATGGGGAGAGAGTGATAAAACAACAAATCTACTAGGTGAAAGCGGCTAAATATAATGTAGTGTGTACTTAGGAAAAGCACTAACAAAAACTGATGCAAAAAAAGAATTTTTTAATTATGTTTTTACACAGTAAACGGGCATGCACCCGCGATCAAGAACAGATCAAATGGTAGATAGTTAATTCAGGAATTTATTATGGTTTATTTTAAAAAAACACCGGCTGTTTAGCCAAAATAAAATGAAAATATGCGGGAGCAAAATAAAAACACGTCTGGCCGCTACAAAAGATATCGAACGAATCAATCCAAACGAAACGGATCTTTCTACACATCCCGCCACTGCGACAATCTTTGCGGTAAAACTACTTATTAAAGAACCCATGCGCCGTCAGCAGTTGGCTCAGGTAGTAGTCCATCTGGCCTCCTCTTCTTTGCAACCATGGGCTTATCTGGGGGATGAGCCATCCTGTCCACTTAGCTATGCTGTCCTGTCGTCGCTCCCTGGCTACCATCGATCCGCTCTGTCTCTTATCTGTCAAAAGATCCAGCGCGATCATGCCAGCTATAACCAGAGCGGCGTCTTCTGACACCGTCCGGAAACAGCATGCGACTCTTGGTAGTGTTGCGGACTCTCACACGTGCATGCTCTACCTTCTTCCTGCTACTCATTAGCACTGCCTCCATCTTCATCTACGCCAAGGACAGTCCGATGGCTGAGAGCCATGAGACTATCTACTTGACTGCGTCGTAGAGACCACGTCTCGTGTTTGTTTCGCTGTTGTCACCAATGAGATCTCGTCTGCGAAGCCCACCAGCGTGCACCTTTCCGGCAGTGTGAGCAGCAAGATGTCATACCTGCGGAACACCTCCAGTGATCGCATGATGTCTGGGTCCCTCTTTCGTGTCATAAAGATGGAGTGAAGTAGCTTCTCAGCGTCAGTATGAGGTGGGATACCCCTGCTGGACAGGGCCTCCAGGATGCTCCTCCAGCTGGCCAAGTTAAAAGCGTTGTACTAGACAGTACTTTTTGGCGCCTCCATCCCATCGCATTCTCACCATGTCTCCTTTGGTCAGGTTGGTGACCAGCTCGATGGCGTCAGTAGTGCTCCTCTGTTTGCGGAAACTGAATTTTAGTTCGGAGAGTATCGCTCTGCCAGCTCCGCCTCCAGTCGGTTGCTTACGAGCCTTGCGAGTTGGCCCATGGTGTTCAGCATCCACAGCGGTCGGTAAGCAGAACGGTCGCTTAGATCATTGCCTGGCTTGGGTATTAGGACAACCCGCTTCCACGCTCTTGGGATTGTTCGCTCCGCTAGGAACTGGTTGCACATATAGGTGAAAACGTCAGGCTGGGCTCTGATGTTGTGTTTTAGTGCAACATTGGGGATTCCATCTGGCCCTGTGGATATCAGTTCGTGGGTTTTCACCTGGAGTAGTTTTTTTTTGGGAAGACACTATATATACCTTCTTTATACCTTCTGCCATGTTGGTTGCATTTTAAACCTCCTCACAGGTTATATAACTGCCGATCATTATGACACAGACGCAGACCATGCGGCCGCCCATTGTGGGTCAAACGCTACGTAGATTTTCGTTGGGATGAGTGTGGTGCGCTAGTCTGGGGGCTCATCGGTGGCGATCGGGCTCTCTAGCTCCTTGTCAGGGGCAGCAGCTCCTGGGTGTATTCAGCGGTTTGCTTGGCGATCGCGGGTCGACTTCCATAGCAGACAGCTGCTGTCACCGTGCGCTACGTGCTTGTGGCTCGTTGCTGCACCTGGCAGGTGGCTTGCAGATTGCTCCCTACTCAACAGCTAGATCAGCTGTCATGACTAGTGCAATTGTAGTGCAAGAGTAAAACCATTAGAAATATAGGGTTACAACAAGAAATTTGACGTGCAAAAAGGACAACATGGAGTAGACTTTGATAGAGAGAGTGCGTATATCTTTCTAGTGGCGTGGTAGTCGTTCTAGACACAAGACATCAATATCGGGTAGGTTGCAAGTGAAAACCGAAAACAATATACATACGCTACCGGAATTTATGGTAGTGCGTCTCATGGCATGTAAAACCAAAAAACAGTATAACTTCGGAATGCAGTGTAGCACGGCACTTGGCGCGCCGTTATGTTTAAAAGCGGCACCGATGATATGTTCTTCCAACAAAGACTACGCGAGCAGCGGCAGAGATGCGAAAGCGAAAATGAAAAGAATGTACCGCTACTCTTACTTTTATGTATGTACGTCGGGCTGGGTGAGAGCGTTATGTACCGCGGCTTGGGTTAACGATATTTAATTTTGGCTATATTTAAATGACGAGATGGTAACGAGCAGACAGAGATTACAAAAATGTGCAAGAATATGCAGTTTTTATATATTTACATATATATATAAAATATATATATATATATATATACATATATATAAAATATATATTTGTAGGGACGTGTAGTGTCGGATATATGTATGTATATGTTTGTGCAAGAATATGCAGTTGTGATATATATGTATATCGGAAAGTATGAGTAAGAAAGGAAGAAAAGAGATATAAACACAAATGCAGTAATATATAGCAATAAGAAAGTGGAAAATTAAGAAGAACAGAAGCAACACGCTGGAGTTACTCCATTATTCCTTCATTCGTATTCCTGCTGAGGGCGAGGTTTGAGAGCGGCGTTGTGGTTGTCTCAGAGAGAGAGAGAGAGAGAGATAAAGGAATATACGAAGGTAATTGCTGAAGGAGAGCAATTAGATCTGGAATTACTATGGAAGAAGAAAAAGATCCAACTGTACCCTGGTCCCTGACATCAGAAGTGGGATCGGCTCTTCCACAGGAGCAGCGTGAAAGTGTATGTCTAGCTTCTTTAGATGAATCACAAAACAAAAGATTCGTGGAAATATTAACGGCGATGCAGAAGCTTGCTGCAGCGACGCCGAGTGAAAAATCTGCCAAAGTTCAATCCAGACGCGGCTGAAACTGACGCTGGTGCTTGGTCTTACACCATACTGTCTGAGCATCCTCTGGAGGACAGTGCGCTGGGTATGGTGCTGAGTGGAGCATTGGAAGGGAGCGCATCGCAATGGCTTTCACAAATCAGCTATGCTGGCATAACGTGGCCGCAATTCAAAAAATTGTTTGTGCATCGTTACGAAGCTGAGACGCCAGCCGCCATCTTGTTGAACATTCTCAACGGAGGCCCGAACACAGACGAGTGCTTGTTGGTATATGCGAGCAGACTGGTGACGTTATTGATGACGAAATTGAAGTTGATGAACATAGAAGAAATAGCGGTGTCTTTGGAGTTGGCACACTTGACGCAGATGGACACAAAACTACAACGTTTAAAAAATAATGAACAGAAATGAAGTACAGCAGCAGTTGGTCCAGAACATTCGTTCGGCCCTGACAATAAGAAGTATGAGGCACACACCCCAAACAAGTCCCATTACTGTGGGAACCCTGGACATAAAGAGCTGTATTACCTTTAAAGAAAAGCAAAACAATCAAAAACGAATCAATCTTGTGGAAAACCATTTGCGGGACGAGACAGGTCTGGAGTGACTTGAATTAAATGCGTAAACGTGTGTCATCTTGCATCCGCATGTACGAGAGGAACAACAGCATCAAATAATAGCGATAAGCGAGTGAACAACTGTGCAGTAGTGGAGCCCAAAGGCGTTTTGTATCAATCTGATGAGCCCTTTCCATTCTTTTTCTACTCAGGTGCTGAAAAATTACCCAGAAAAACATTGAATAACTTGGTCATTCTAAAAGGAATAGGTGAAAATATTGTGCGATGCAATTTGCAAATACTGGCCACTATAAAAATGTGTGAATTTAATCTGAAAATTATGTTTAACGTAGTTATGAACGAGCATTTAAAATATGACAAAATGATTGGTCGTGAGATACTGAGTCTGGCTTCAGCACGAGCTCTGGGTGACTTGGCGTATTCCTATTCTTACATTGATGACGTGGTAATAGTCGCGGGGTCGAAAGAGGATGCGTTGAATAGATAGGCAATTATGTTGAAGGCTCTATCGGAAGCACGATTTTCATTTAACATTAAAAAATATGCAATTCTTAAAACCGATATAGAATATCTTGGATATTTGACCAAAGATGGTAGCATTGAACGGAATACACGAAATCTGTTCCGCAAATACTGTTCCGTGTGTAGTTGAGATAATTTATAGGTTTAGCGTCGTGTTTTCGAAGGTTTTTTCCACAGTTTTCTGAGCAGAAGTTTCGTTTGGAAAGCTGAACACGAGAAAATAACCCATGATCCGGTTTTGATTACACTAGTCATTACGACATTTCCGCTGTTTCTTTTTCTGAGAGATTTGGAGATTTAAAATTTTGTAAAGAATTGTTTTTATTTTTTTTTATGGTGTAGTTTGTGTTTATCTTTACGGATCAAAGATAACACTACTCAAAAAAATTCAACTTTTTATTTCCGCTGTGGCCCAAAATGACTTTTTCTGATAGATTTGAAGATTTGAAAATGTTTAACGAATTATGGTTTTTTTATTGTTTATTTTTTTTTTAAATACTTTTTAAAATTTGGTACCAAGTTTTAAAGTTATTTTAAAAAGTTTAGTCCAAATCTATCAGAAAAAGTCATTTTGGGCGAATGCGAAAATACAAATTTTGAATTTTGTTGAGTAGTGTTATCTTTGACCCGCAATATCCCATTGAACTGCATACAGATGCAAGTGCAGATGGCTATGGTGCCTACTCATGCACAAGATAGAAGACAAGTAGAGGGTGGTCGAGTATTATAGCAAGTGTACATCGGCTCCAAAATCCAAGTATCATTCATATAAACTGGAGACCTTTAGTCGTACTAAAGTAGAACTAACGCCAAGAGTACATCGATGGTGGGCGTATTTACTCGTTTTGACTTCAGAGTAGATTATCGCAATGGAAATCGCATGGCGCCAGTAGACTTTCTATCAGTGAATCATATACAGGGTACCCGAGATTCGTATCGACCTGATTGAAGTGACTGGCAACTGGCTAGTAGCTGGGAAGCAACGCGAATAATGCTTAAAATAAATTATCGCTCAGCTTAATAGTGGGGAGATGCAGGATAATTTGGGGACATATGAGGACATATGAGCTTAGAGCAGGAATTCTGTATCGGAAATGTGTATGAAGCAATAATGCACTTGGGGTCGCCGAAAATGGTAGACACGTTTTATGAACAGTATTGGTTTGAACACATACCTTAGTATGTACGAAAATTTGTTGGCAACTGCATCACATGCAAGCTGTCATATACATATTAATATAAGTGGCAACCTGAGTGGTAAAGACGATATGAAGGAATATGTCATAGTTTTGTTTACTTGTATCATACTGTATTAAGACTGTGAAAACTACAATATCGCATTTTCGTGTACCGAGTCTCTTAATGGCAGATCAAAGTAGTAGTTTTGCTTGTGCACAATTTCGAGAGTTTTGTTCAATACAAAAAATAAAGTTATATTTGATAGCCACAGGTGCAATTAAAGCAAATGGCCAGGTTGAGTGTGTAAGCAAGATTGTAAGCGTGAGTACAGGCTAAAGAAAATATGGAAATTGATGCGAAATATGACACGAGTTGACAAAAACAAGCACAAGATTGTTAAACACAAGAATGTGGATCATGTCTTGCTTAGAAGAGAAGAACGACATCAAACCTAATTGGATACAAAGCTCAGAGGACCTTTTGTGGTTGCAGAGTTGCATGAAGGTTGTACGATTTCAAGTAAAATAAAAAATCGTATGATTAGACCTAATAATAAAGACCTAAATAAAGAAACGATAATTACACTAGTCGACACGACTTTTCCGCTGTCGCCAAAAATGACTTTTTCTGATAGATTTGGATGTTTAAAAATGTTTAAAGAATGTTTTTTTTTCATGGTGTAGTTTTTTTTAAAGAACTTTAAAAAAATTTGGTATTTATTATCATAGGTAGTGCTTCTATTTTTCACATAACTTAAGTTTCCTACAAGTGGTTGTATTGAACTTTGCAGTTAAAAAAAGCTGACAAATGCAGCTATAAATGCCGTTTGGCACTATCCCAAATGCCATTTTAACGTTAAAAACTGTTAGGGTAAGGTGGGGTGTTTTGGGTCACACTTTTATCTTGGCCAAAAAGCCGCATAAAAATAACTTTTTTCGAAAATTTCAAAGCTTGGTTTTGTAGTACAAGAAAAAAACCTTTCTTTCGGTATCATCAGTTTGATCAAATTGTTTCAAATTGTATACTTTATATCAGCTGGCGCAAAAGTTTGTTTTTGCGATTTTGAAAAATCTCGGGAAATTTATGGTCAGTTCGCAAATCGATTAAAAACGAAAATTAATGATGCAAAACATTTATTTATAAATTAATACGAAAGAATAATTCATAATTACTAAATAGAAGAGAAAAATATCAATGAAAATTAATCTAAATAGCAGTGAACACACGTGAAAGTATTCGGGTTTGCTCCGGAGCATTTCAAGTGAACACCTCGATCGCAACTGATGTAATAGACTGTATTTTGTCGGTTCTCCTTCTTCGGCATGTTTTTCGAGCAAACTATGCATAAATCGATGTCTTCTTCATCCTCAGTTTCGGCCGGAGACGGTATTTTCTTTTGTGGAGTCTTTGATTTGCCACGGCCTTTTTGCTTCTTTTCTGCTGGTGCGTCGCCTTTCTTCTCCAATCTTTTCCGCTTCTTCTCGGCTTTATCACGTACATATGTCAGCCACAGTTTCTGGCGATGTAAAACGGCCGATTTCATTGGCTTACGGCCACGGTTTGACTTCTTGGTTGGCGCGCCAAGTTTCAATGGTCCAACCGAAATCAATGCGTCACGGAGATCTTCGGCCGACACGATAGAGCTTATCGAAGCTGAAGGTGCACCGCTTGTTGAAGGACCAGCGCTTCTTGCTGGCTCGGATGTCGTGACTTCTGCATGTGCTGCGGTTGATATTGCTTTGCCAGACACAATGATTCGACGCTGATTATCTTCATATCGTCACACGCATTTTCGCCGCTCAATTCGGATCTAATGGGAAAATGCCTATCGCTTTAAATCCCGCCTTGATGTTCTTTGGCGTCACGGCAATATCTAGGCATTGGTCGTCGATGAGTGGCACATGATGTAAATCAAAAATCCCGCCGACGTTTGATTTCTTCCATACATCATGTTTTATGGTGAACACAGTCTTGAAAGCGCCAAAGATGGAGACATCAAGTGGTTGCATTCGGTGTGTGCAGTGCGGAGGGAATGACAGCATTGTTATGCCGTGTTCCAATGCCAATTCAATTGCCTCAATCGACAAATGTGATGTGTGATTGTCTAGAAACAGAAGAGTTGGTTAATCCGCATTCGCGCCAGTGTGCTTGATGAAATTTTGCATGTATCTGAAGAATTCATTGGATGTCATCCATCCAGAACCATTTGCGATACCAACTGCACCATGTGTTGCATGCGTCATGTATACCTCCTTCATGTTGTTTCGTGGAAAAAGGTAAAATGGCGGAATTGATTGTCCCGTAGCGCTGACAGACAATGCCAGAGACACGTTCGTGCCTCTTTCGGCCGATGTCGACGAGCCGACTTGTTTCTTTCCTTTCTGTGCAACGGTTTTAACCGCCTCAACATTCTCTTTGTTGAAGGATTTGGCACAGTTCTGGCTTATTTGCTCCGGTGTTCGCAATGACATGTTCTTGTGATGATTCATGAAGGCCAATTGCTAATCCGCACTTGCTTCTTTGTGGGCATCCCATGGGTCCGGATAAGAAATGCCGATCTTTTTAGCGTATTCGTATGCAAGTTTCCGCAGCTCCTTCAAACTCAATCCATAGTTAATGTCGCTGGCCTTGCACGAAAAATCACTTATACACATTAAACACACGAAGGTAACTTGTCAAATAGGATTGGCTTCAATGCGCCTGCCAGGAGCCTTAGGGATCACGCACTCTTTGCTATTGATCTTCACCGGAGCAATTACGGAAGTAACGAGCCAATATGTAAAGCCCTTCTCCAGTATAATGCGTTTGCCAGCTGGGATGCGGTTCGACTTTTGCCATGGCAAAGCAGCCGTTAGACGACGGTTGTCTGATTTTTTCATGTTTCATTGTTAATTGTTTTTGGTTGATTACTTTTTATTGTTTAAGATAGATGTAAGTTAGTTTAGCCAGTTAAGGTTTAACCGTTGGCGAATAAATGAATAAATAAATGTCAGTCAAGAACTGAGTGACCATAAATTCCCCACAAGCTCATTTTCCCAAAATGGCGGCATATAAGTAACACAATGCAAACTTCGTGCAAAATTTCTATTGTGAGTCGAAGGTTTAAGGTTCAACGATTACTATGTACATATTTAGCTGAGTTGGTTCGTCGAAAAATGTTGTCAAAATAAACGAAACACAATGTAGAAAAAAAACTTTCGAAATACCAAATTTCTATTTGTTATCGCAACGAGGTAACAGTGCGTATACACAGGTCGGATGCACAAAATAAAATAAGCTTACCATGAGACGAGTCGATGACAGTTGGTTACAGATTTCAACCTACACTAGGAGTAAAAATACCCTGACCATAAATTCCCCGTGACCCAAAATACCCCACCTTCCCCTACAAACACAGATTTTTTGTACTTTTGTAGGAAAAAACGGTTATATGTCGGCTAACGGAATTTATCAGGGAAATTCGGCATATGAAGTTTTAGTCAAACTTAGCCATTTAGCGATACCTTAAACGACGCCGAATTAAGCTCTATCTAAAACCAAAAATCAAGGCATTGAAATATTTTTTTTCGACTTTTCCTGAGCTTTCAAAGTCATTATTTCGGGAAAAAACACCGAAAAAATTTGAAATTTCAGTTTGGAAGCTTACTATCTTCCAGACGTTAAGTTGCAGCTACAAAGTGTCAGAGTTGGATTAATAGTTGCACTTGTCAGCTTGTAGAAACCTTAAGTTATGTAAAAAATAAAAGCACTATCTATGTACATTTGACAAAGAATACCAAAATTTTTAAATAAAAACTACATATTGAAAAAAAAGCCATAATTCTTAAAAAAATGTTAAATCTCCAACTCTATCAGAAAAAGAAATTTTGGCCACAGCGGAAAAAAAAGTTTAATTTTTTCGAGTAGTGTTATCAGTTAAATGACCCAAATAAACATGTAAGATGCACCGCTGACCCGGCAATGGCCAGCTGGACGCATTGATATCCACATTATTTGAATTATTTATAGCAGTATTGTAAAAACCCACTCTGAATGACCTGCATTGGGTCAAATTTCACACCATCTGTAAAGGATATCTTATCTTTCAACCGTCATAAAATAGTAGGATCAGTAGTAAAATTAGTAGGAAAGAAAACTCTGACGTATTCACATCTTCGAAGCCCGATTTGTTTCAAGTACCAAATGCGGCAACATTTTGTTACTGGTACATGAACAGGTGGCATACACATTCTCATTTTCAGCAAACGATTGTCAAAATTTACGATTACAAGGAAGATGCTTCATCCCTCGGGGCGAGCCGAGATCCGGAGACCAAGGCAAACTAGAATATTCACATATATGAATATGAAAGAATATATGAGAATATAAGAATATATTATATGAGCATATAAAAGAAATGCATACTACGGAAATAGCAAGATCACGTTATTTCATCCCACATCATTCTGTTAAAACCTGACAGTGCTACAACTAAATTGAAAGTAGTCTTCTGCAGTTACGTCGTCCGGAAAATCTCTCAATGATTTGATGCATAAAGGTACAACCGTGCAAAGTTCGATATTTTGAATACTGCTTCGTTTTAGAATGCACAAATATGTATTTACAGTAGACATCGAAAAAATGCATCGTCAGATTTGGATTAATCCAGAGGACCAGTACTATCAAACTATAATATGGCGCAATGATCCGTGAGAAGATCTGCGATACTATAGACTAAAAACGGTGACATAAGGAACAAAAGCTGCCATATATTTAGCCACGAAATGTCTTCAATATCTAGCTCAAAAAGGTAAAAGAGAGACTATGCGCTAGGAGCTGTTGCACTGAAAAACGTGGACGATTGTTTAACAGGCGCAGATTTTATAAAAATTAAGAAAATGGTGCGCGAATATCTTTCATGTACTACAAGAAGTTCCTAAAGAAGATATCACTTTAAATGTACAACTGGACGATACTGCCTATGAGGACTGCAGCATTAAAACCCTGGAAATCACGTAAATGCCTAAATCTGACAATTTTTGCGGGAAAACAGAAATTGCCAGCAAGGATACAATAACCAGAAGAGATGTAGTATCTGAAATTTTTCAGATTTTCGATCCTCTTGGATTGTTTTCACCAGTTGTTATGAAGGCAAAAACCTTCATGCAGCATCTCCCAAAGAAAGGATTTGACTATCAAGAATCTCTTCCGGTCCATCTTTAGGAGGAGTGGAAAAGGAACAGGGAGGAGTTAAAAGTTTTAAGCACCATACAAGTTCCACGTCATACTTTTCAAGGACAGATTCCAGTGTCGTCAGAGATACATATATTTGTCGATGCATCGGAGAAAGCATTTGGAGCTGCCGTATATATTCGAGTACTATATAAGGACAAACGAGTATCTATTCAATTGTTGTCTGCTAAATCTTGGCTACTATCAACTCATAAATATTACCACGTCTGCAATTAAAATAGGCTGTATTGGGTGCTCAACTGACTGCTAAAGTCAAAGAAAATTTATCCATGGAAAATACAAACACATTTATGTGGTCGGATTCGAGGATAGTATTTTCATGGATTAGTTGTACAGCATTCATCCGAGACAAATTCGTGGCTACAAGAGTCGCTACAATAAAAGAATTGACGATACAAAGCCAGTGGAGGGAGGCATGTTTAATCGGAAAACAATGCAGCAGATGTGCAGTCTAGAGGAATGAGGGAAACTTAGTTCGCAAAAAATAGCATAGGTTTTACGAACGAACGAAGCTCAGAAAATTGTCATTCGTAACGTACAACGAAATAATTTCAAAGAAGACATAAGGCACATAACAAGACATAAGGAGACACAAAAGGGAAGCTCGCTGACACCATTTTTAGATCAAGATGGAATTTTGCGAGTTGGAGGTCGATTGGAAATGGCAAATATTTCATTTGACGCCAAACACTCAATGCATTTGCCATACAACGATCCAATTATCAAGATGATGCTTGGCCTATACATATTAAATGGAAAGAACATGGCAAGGAGCATTGTGCAGAACTGTGTGAGGTGTACCAAGACAAGCAAGACCTTTCCTAAATTCTGGTGTCAATTATTGTGGACCATTTAAAATCCAATATAAAATTCGAGAAATGAAACCAAATACAGCTTACATTGCGATATTTTGTTGTTTCGCGACTAAAGCAGTAAATCTGAAGCTAGTCAGCGATCTCATCAAAGAAGCATTTTTAGCGGCACTTCGACAGTTCATTTCGCGTCAATGTCAATAAAATAAGCTTCAAGAATTAGAGGGAGCAATATTTTCTGAAAAGGCCAAAAAGCTAATTTGGCAGAAAGGCAACAACAAAGGGGTACAATTCAAATTTATACCTCCTCGTGTACCACATTTTGGCGGACTATGGGAGGCTGCAGCAAAGTCTGCCAAGCATTTACTATTAAAGAATGTGACTACGGGAAACTTAACCTATGAGGAGTTAGAAACCATTATAATTAAAATAGAGGCGATTTTAAACTCTTGACCTTTTACACTGATATCGGACAACACAAATGACATAACGGCCTTAACACCAAGACACTTCCTGATAGGAGAGCCATTAACTGCACAAGCTGACAGTGAGCCATCCCAGCAACCGAAGACACTCGGCCAACGATGGCAAGCAGTCTCAACAATTACAGCAGCGTCAGAAATGGAGGAAGTCATCGGCGAACATTAAGGAAGGTTTATTAGTAATACTAAAAGAAGACAACACACCAGTAATACAATGGCCACTAGGAAGAATCGTTCGAGTATTTCATGGCAAGGACAGCCAAGGGAACCTTTAAATGGGATATTTAATATGTAGCTCCATTGTTCAACGAAGACGAACCCACACATAAGCATCCAATAGATGATTTAACAGAAAGTGAAGAATCATCAGAAGATAGACTACCGAAAAAAAGGACAATTCCTAATAAGTTGTCATTGTCAATGACATTGATTGTAATGTTGTTACTATTATCGTTAGCAATGGCTCAGTCGATTGACATAACCCAATTTGGATCGAGACCGGGCATCTATTTCGAAAGAGTAGGAACCAGACAGACAGCAGACTGGACCATCATTTCTACTACAATTTACAGTCAATAAATACTTCTAAACCATAGAAAAGTACTGATGTGATGTACATTTTTGCAATTGTTTGTTTTATTTTCACTGGTAGAAAATCTTTAGTTAGGTATAAATTTCTAAGTATCCCAATAGCTTTTCCGACTGATCTGTTTATGTGATCATTCCATGTCAACGTTTGGTTAAACATAAAACCTAAGTTGCTTGCACGTTCTACATATTAAATAGGAATGTTTTCAATAGCCAATTTTTGTAGTGCATTAGTGTCGAACTTTCTGTTACCTATGACTTTACATTTTGACTTATTTGGATTTAATCCTAGCCCATTAATTTTAGCCCAATGACTTACACTTTTCAATTCACTATTACAGACACGAATACAGTCACTAATTCTACTAATAGGACGACTGTTGGAGGAGAAGGTAGAAAGTTAAGAGAGTATTGTACGTTAAAGAGTCTCTCCATCTTCGGGTGACCCGCAAGCCGATCTTCACGATCGCCGACGGCGAATTGGGTTGCCTGCGGCTGACGGTGGTTCGCGGTAAGAGTGGAATGTGGACGGACTTCACTTGTCGAAGTACGCCCAAAGCCACTGCACTCGTTTTGCTAATAAACACGAATATTGTTGAAGAAAAAAACCGCGTCTTTATTTAATTTGATCTTGTTTGAATTGTTTGTTAAATCTAAAAAATATTAGAATTTTTCAACGACTAACAAACATTTGAACATCATCAGCATACATATGAACGTCACAACTTGACAATATGCTCGGTATATCATTTACATACATAGAGAACAGTAATGGCGCTAAAATGGATCCTTGAGGAACACCACGCTTGACACAAAGTAATGACGAGTACATATTATTTATACACACAGACTGCAAACGATTACTCAAGTACGAAACAATTAATCTTGTTGCTGCATGCGAAAAATTACAAAGACTTACCTTAAAACAAGGTTGGCGAAAATCCTCTAGCTGAATCCTCGACGAGGGTGCCGGCTGGGCAATGGGCACTGCATTATCCCGGACAAGGGTAATCCATGGTCGCTTGCTCCGTCCAAGGCAATGCAGTGTCTAGCTAAGGCAATGGCCCAGCGTTTTCTCGACCTCGAGTCGGGGGAGCGGGGTCAGGGCCATGGCTAGAGGTGCCTGGCGGATAGTCCTAAAAAGCTGGGGGATGGCCCACTCCCCGATAAATATCAGCCTTAAGGACCTTCGGACCAAGCATGGAGGAGGACAAAGGTCAAACACGGGTTGGGATGTCAACCCAAACGTCGGTGGGAAGCGTGGCTGCTACCACTGGCGGGCACGGGGAGGAGCAATCCTCTCTGCGTGTCGCCAGTGGCCACACCTCGGACGTGACTGAAGCAGGTCACGTCAGTTTTAATACTACTGCCACAGCCCCCCGCTGTAAGATGAGCCGCGCAGGTGCCGTTGTCGAGGCAGACTCGGACCTGGAGAGCGTGCTATCCATCAGCAAGACAGAAGAGGATAGCCTTCTCCGCTTGCCTGAAACAGGTACCAGTTCCCTGCGCAGGGAAGGGCCAAAGCGTTCGAGTGAGGGGATGAATGCCAAAGCCCAATACAAGGCGGCCATCAAAATAGTAGGCAGGATCAAAGGCAAGGCGGATATCTCCCAGGAGGAGAAATCTAAGCTAGCTTGGGCCGAGCTGAAGGTAGAGGAGGGCCGTAAATACTACGCGCAGGTGCCACAGATGAAGGCGTCGACGAGCCAACACGCCAACAAGGTGGAAGAGTTGCTGGCTACCACGCGCGGCTGGTAGACTCCCTGTTTACACGGATGTAGAAGAACCCAACAGCTCCCATGCCCACCTTTGACGGTGCTGGGTGGCTGAATGGGGTCAAAATCCTGAAATGTAAGGATGACCCGACGCTGAAGTGGCTGACGCAAACGGTCTGCCAACTGGAAGCGATGTGGGAGGGGGCCAAGCTGGAGGTGGTGGACAGGGAGCTGATCCCGTCCATACCAAAAGCGAAGGTGCTCTTTCCCATCGCAACCCAAGGGGACCGCGCGCTGGAGCTCCTTCAGCGACAAAACCCAGAGATACCGACCGCTGGCTGGAAGGTATTGCATGCTGGTAGCCTACTACCCAACGAGGGGGGCCAGCATGTGATCCTCCAGATAAACAAAGCGGCGGAGGATCTACTATACCCAAAATACGGGTAAATGGCGTGGGGCATGGGGAGTGTCTACCTGCGCGTCAGCCCGGCGACAAAGACGCTCACACACTGCAGGCAGGCGAAGTGGAGAAGGACCTCGGTCTGGATACCATTGTAGAGGGTCTGGCCGCCCAGGGTCTGGCGCTAAACGACACGCTGGAAGAAGAGGACGGTGACCTGACCATTGTAGTCAACCCGTTGTATGCAGGGGAGCCAGCTGCTCATGAAACTGAGTGAGCTGCAGCTCAACTTGCATAAGAGCAAGACAGCATCAGCGGAGCTCCACATTGCCATGGAGCAAGGGCCCGCTGACATAGCTTTGGTCCAGGAGCCCTGGATTGCATCAGGCAATTCGGTGGCCGGACTAAAGCTCTCAAATTACAACTCTTTCTACAAAACACCGGTAAGCAGGAACAGAACCATCGTACTTGTACGAAAGGGAATCCACTCTTACCTTATGTCTAATTACAGCTCAGATGACCTAACAGTGGTGATGCTAGAAAGCGAGGAGAAGCGCCTCTTGGTAGCTTCCTGCTACATGGCACACGACAGGTCCACACCGCCAGAAGAACTAAGGAGACTGGTGGAAGAAGCCGACTCCAAAGACTACCAACTAATCGTTGGCACGGACGCTAATGCCCATCATAGTGTGTGGGGAAGCCCTGAATTCAACGACCGAGGTGAGTCACTCCTAGACTTTATATTAACAAATAACATAGATGTAGCAAACGTGGGAGAGGAATTCACTTACGTGAGTCTTACCTCGTCAAACGTACTAGATCTAACTCTCGTAACGGGAAAGTGTACCTACATATCTGGATGGAGGGTCCTCGAACGACCTTCCTTCACAGACCACAGGTACATTCAATTCAAGTGCGAATTTGAATACACTCCGAAGGTGAAAGTCTATAGAAACCCCCGGAACACAAACTGGGAGAAGTTTCGAAAGACAATCACTTCGAAACTCGCGAGCCCGTGCTCAGTGAAATCCGCGGAAGATATAGAAAAGTCCCTAGAGACCCTATCAACGGAACTACTAGAGGCATACCACACAGCATGCCCACCCTCCAGAACAAGAAAGAAGTCCAAACCACCCTGGTGGAATCGAGACCTCTCTCTCCAAAGAAATAACCTCATGGAATTTTTCAAGCTCTCTGAACTAGCGAACAATGAGAATATCAACGAGGAATACAATACGCTATTAAGGGAGTACAAGAAGGAAATACGTAGGGCACAGCGCAGCTCATGGAGAAACTTCTGCTCCAGTATTGAGAAAGTGCCTGAAACGGCTAGACTGAGGAAGCTGCTGTCAAAGCAACCCACAGTACAAAGTCAACTCAAATTGGACAACGGACAGTGGTCGGAGGGCAGCAAAGAAGCCCTAACGGCACTGATGGAGGCTCACTTCCCAGGATGCACCGAGGTCACCGATACTGAAACGCATCAGGACCTAGCAACTGAGGAACAAATACCCCCAACAGACCTAATAACCCCAAAGAAAATCCAATGGGCCATAGATTCCTTCACGGGCATAAAGGCACCTGGACTGGACGGTATATTCCCAGCCATGCTGCAAGTGACCAAAGAGGTGATCACCCCATGGCTTCTCGCAATATACGCAGCATGCTTAAGGACAGGCTATATCCCGATCCAATTGAGAACCTCTAGAGTTATCTTCTTCCCAAAAGCAGGAAAGTGCAGCCATGTGAGTTCCAAGGACTACAGACCGATAAGCCTAACCTCTTTCTTACTGAAAACATTAGAAAAGCTGCTGGATCTACACATCAGAACCGAAGTAAGGGGACTGATGTCAACCAACCAGCACGCCTACACCAAGGGAAAATCGGTGGAAACAGCACTACACTCTCTAGTAGCTACCGTCGAGAAAGCCCTCAACACTAAGAAACATGCACTTGGAGTATTCGTAGACATATCCGGAGCATTTAATAACGTCGGCACAGAAGCCATAATGGGTTGCCTAGAAGCAACGAACACCCACCCGTCAATTAACCTCTGAATAAAAAACCTTCTAAGTTTCGGACGGGTGCAATCAGAGTGGGCCACCGCCTCCATGGTTAGAGGTTCACACAGGGGCACACCCCAGGGTGGAGTCCTGTCACCCCTCCTGTGGAACCTGGTGATCGACAACCTCATAAAGAGATTCGAAAGGAAGGCCCCAAAAATAACAGCTTATGCGGACATAAGCGTACTTATCACGGGTGTATGTCCGTCGATTCTCAGCTCCATAATGGAACGAACACTTAGGGAGATATGTGAGTGGGCAGATGGAGTAGGACTCAGTATCAAGACGGACCTCATCCTATTCACTAAGAGATACAAGGTACCAGCATGGATCCCCCCGAAAGTCAACCAAACAAGGCTAAGCCCTAAAGCACAGGTCAAATACCTCGGCATAGTACTGGACTGGCATGGAGAACCAATGTAGGCCAATAAGCCCAATAAGGGCGTCGTATAAGCTACCTGACCGATGCAGCATATTCCAGGCGGAAATTTTCGCCATCAAGAAGGCAGCTGAGGTCGCTCAGCTCACAAAGCGACCACACAATACGGTTAACATATTCGTTGACAGCCAAGCAGCGATAAAATCCATGCAGTCGTCCGCGGTCAGTTCCAGAAGTGTCCTGGCAAGCAGTGAGGCACTAGACTCACTAAGCATGACTAAGTCAGTGCAGACCTATTGGGTTCTCAGTCACCAGGGCATTGAATGAAACGAAGGCGTCGGGCTAGTAAACTAAAGAACCGAAAGCGTGCCGGTCTCCCTAAGGTCGCTACAAAGTGACCTGGAGAAGCAGGCCAAAATGAGGACAGACAGCAGGTGAAAGAATACCACCTGCAGAATCTCAAAAATCATGTGTAAGGAACGCAGTGATAAACTCAGCCACTATCTGCTGCACCTTCCAGGGAAGGATTGCAGACTGCTAGTGGGCATACTAACAGGCCACTGCCTGGCTGCGTCACATGCAACCAGTCTGAACATCACCAACAGCGACATCTGCAGGAAATGCAATGAACCCGGGGCAGTCGAAACCCTGGAACATCTCATCTGCCGGTGTCCGGCTCTCTCAAGGACAAGGAGAAGATACCTGGGGGCACCGATGCTGGTATCACCGGAGGATGCCTCCAAGCAGTCGCCAGGGAAACTGCTTGCCTTTGCTAGAAACGCCTCGATTCTGGGGGACTTCGGAACATCAGAAACACCCTCGTAAGGTCCATACAAAGATCCGGATGACTAGGGGCCATTCTGGCCTATGAGAGGCCCCGTAGAGGGTCGTCCGGAGCAACCTAACCTAACCTATCTAAAAACAAAGAATTTTGTGGTTAACCGTGTCAAAAGTCTTACTATAATCTAGAAGGGTCAGGAACGTCAAAGTCCAATTTTTCTCTTATACGTTCAATTACGTTTTTTGTTGCTGTTGTACAACTTATGCCCACTCGAAGACCTGATTGCTTATTTGTCGCAAGTTTTTAAGTTGTCAAGTAATTTGTCATCTGACGACTAGCATTAGGTTGTTCTAAAATTTTTGACAAGTATGGTAGAATGGAAATTGGCCTGTATTCATTGACTGATTTTGGAATTGGAAGTATTTTAGCTTCTTTCCAAGAATCAGGAAATACGGATTAAGTTAACGCTGTGTTGTATATGTAGGTTATGTACGGCAATATGTTTGGCAATAGCAATTTTATGAAATTCGGATTAATATCATCAATTCCAGTGGCATTTGACCTAATTTTTAACATTGTTTCGAGGACATCTGACTCAGTTATATATGAAAAAGTAAAACTATTATCACAGGTACCATTATCACAGAAGCAGTGTACATCATCACAGTTTCTATAGAGATTTTGAGGTACGCCCTCAACAAGTCAGTTTTAGTCACTTCATGTACTTTACAGACTAAAAAAGTTAATGTTAATTTAAAAAATTAAATTCATCTGGATCAATATCACAGGTGCCTAGAGTATTGGATTTTCCAATACCCAGTTCTGCTGATTCGATCTCGCTAACTTAAATTTGTTACAAAAGTATTTTCTTTTCTCTGAGTTGATTAACTGTATCACATTTTTCCTATTTATCTTATGTTGTTCAGCAAGGAACCAAGGATTTCCAGTCCCAGTCACATGAAATAAAGTCAGCACTTAACAAGGCATAGTCAATATTTCTAAAATTTCTATAAACTATTCTGCTTTGGGTTAAATCGGTATGATAATTATTGGTCAAGAATATTAGGTCGTTTTTCGAAAACATTGGCATTGATAGTTGACAGTAAGTAGAAATTTTATGACAGTCGGTTACAAAAAATAAGTCAAGTAAGGTATCACAGTAATTTGAGAAATTCGTGGATGCAGACGAATTAACTAACTTTAATCCCGTAGATTCTATGTCGTCCGATAATTGCCTTTCTCGCAGGACATTGCTGTTAAAGTCCACAACTAATAATACATCTGTATAGGTGAGCGACATGGTAGACAATACGTCAGTTAAATTTTGATATTTGATATATCGGTGAGGTACATACAAACAGCATATTAAAATTTTGGAAGAATGTATTGTGATTGCGACTTGAACAAATATCCACTCAACTGCACTTTCACTTGTGTAATTGCATAAAAGTTTAGCATTTAAACGTTTGTTTACATATATAGCTACACCTTCAGCGTGACCATCTCGATCAGATCGAAACAGATCATAACCAGTACATTCTACTAACAAATTACTAACATGAGATGAAAACCACGTTTCGGACGCACATATGACATCGATATTGGACTTGACAAATATATACCTATTTTCTTTTTTGAGCATTAATGTGGCATACACGCAGACCTTCCCCTTGACTGCCAAGTATTCTTAGCATTAGCTGTTCTAACCGGACGACCATGCATTATCATCCATAATCACTGGAATAAAAACAAATTAGAGGAGACAATCCAAACAACACTGTTTGTTTGCTGTAAAGAGAGTGAGATTCTTAACAGAGACTAGTACAAGATTATTAGAAGTATTAAGCGTAATGTGAAACATAAAGTAGAGGAAAAAAATTAATTCTAGAGTTCTATCGAAAATTACTCCGCCCAGTTCCAGTTCCTCCAGATGCGGATTGAGTCGCCTCCTCAGTCACAGCTTCGACTCTCTATGGGGCACAGAGCTCAGCCATGCTCTTAAGGCTCACAAATTCGCCGCGAACACTCTGCCGAGCGTAGAACGTATCACGGCGAGTGAAGACAGCCGACAGGGCAATTCGCTTCTTCATCTTCATTGCTCTCCAGCCCGTTGAAGCAGCATGATTTTGTCTCGCCTGCTATCAAATTTTATAATGATGACGGGATCGATAATAACAGTTTGTGCATGGTCCCGCACCTTAACCCGAAAGATCTTCTTTACTTTTGGTGGTGGTGTGAGGACTAATGAGTAAGAGAGGCTATTGAAGAGAGTCTTTATGTTCTCCTCTTCCAGTAAGGGCATCCCATGTACTCTCACATCGTTTGCAATGCTTGCTTCGGCATCTGTATTCTCTCTGGCTTGGAGTTTCGCCTCTAGCTTGGAGATCTACAATTTTTTAAAGAATTATGGTTTTTTTTTTCAAGGTATAGATTTTTTTAAAAGAATTTTTTTAAATTTGGTTTTTTTAAGAGGTAGTAACTCCATTTTTTACATAACTTAAGTTTCCTACAACTGGTTGTATTGAACTGTGCAGTTTTAAGCTGGCAAAAGCAGCTATAAATTTGGCCCAGACACTTTGTAGCTGCAGCTTAACGTCTGGAAGATATTGTAACGAAAATTCGAATTTGGCGCCCTTAGAGCCCTGGACCAGGCTTATCGATAGTTGGAGTCCACCTCGATCGGCTGGACTTTGGACGGGGGGGAGAAAGAAAAGGAGGAGACGGAGAAGTAAAAAAAAAGAAGAGATTGATTTTAGAGCAAAAAAAATTGTAACAACGTGCCTAGAGAGGTTAAGTTTTGCAATAAATCGAAAAAGTGGTAATAAAAACGTAGTAGAGTGCATTAATCACGACGGCATCACAGCTGCTGCCTCCCCTTAGCGGTCGCCTTACCAATTGGTCCCCTTCCCCAACCTGAAAAGGAAATCCGCTCGGCCCGCCGGTAGCAAAATCTTGTTACATTGGTGTCAGGTGTGGGGTCTGCGATCAGATTCTGGAAAGATCTCAAGCCATAATGCCAAGACGAGGAGGAAGACAACGCGCCCGTTCCGTGATCCCGGAGCCCGCTACAGTGACCACGGCTTCATTGACGCAAATGTTGACCGACACCCAGAACCAGATGGATCTGAAGATCGAGAAGATGTTCGACTCGTTCCAGCGAACGATGCTACGCGTACTGGAAACTTCCCCCCGCAATCAAACGGGAGGGGACACCCATCACCCAGAAACATTGGCCAGACCTCCCGCACCATGGGCGAATGCAGCAAATGCAAGGGAAACCGGCGCGACTGTGTACCTCGAGAGTCCGCAAGCCGCTTCCACCCTGCGACCATCAAGCGGCCGAGGGTCTGCCTTTCAGCCTGGGACGCTGCCTTCGTACGACGGCTCAACATCTTGGTCCGATTTCGAGCGCATTTTGGAAATGGTGGCGGAAAACCAGCAGTGGAGCGACGCTGAGCGGTGCCTGGGGATAGCACTCAACGTACAGGGTCAAGCCCAGAAGTTCTTCAGCACCCTGCCAACGAGCACAACTCGCAGCTATCACCTGCTGATGTCATCAATGCGAACACAGTTTGACCTAGACTGCCAGGCAAGCTACCAACAGTTGCGCAACCGCGCGCAGAAACCCAAGGAGTCCCTCATGGATTTTTCCATAGAGTTGGAACGCCTGGGCCGTGTGGTTTTTGCTGGTACTCCGGAGGACACCTATAACTCCATAATGGTGCAGCAGTTCGTGGACGGCATGCGTGAAACCGCGCTGCAGTATCCCGTGCTGGCCAGCAAGCCCTCGACGCTCTCCGAAGCCCGGGAAATGGCCATTAAGCTCCAGAACCTGGGGGCGCGTAACTCCGGCCGACCCATCTTTTATGTGGCCGACGCCCCTAGTGGCCAAGGATCAACCGCCACACCTCGCCATCGGGGTCGGGGGGCTGCAGCCCGCCCGGCGCACCAGCCGCGGGAAGAAGCCGCCTCGGGAAACTAATGCCAGTCAGCTCCGCGGGGCGAGAGTTGACTGCCGCACATAAAGCCCCCAACCAAAACAAGGACGACCAGACTCCGCTGCGGCGGCCTGCAGTGACCGCCAACGCCGAAGGAAACGAGCCAAAACGGGAAGTAATACTGCCCATTTCGGCGCTCGTCGCCCCTATTGGACCTCCCTCGCCGGAGTCTGCACCGTCGACAAACAAGAACAGCGCCGAGGCCAGGACGGATGGAGAACCAGCGTCGATCTTCAGAAAGCCGGCTCTCACACCTGAGGACAGAACGGAAGACGGCCGCCGAGTCAGGCGTGCCCACCGCGGGAACCCCAGCGATGAACCGCCAGCTACGTACTCCATCGACACACTGCGTGACAAAAGCTTACATTGTGTACTTCTCTTTCAGGAACGCCCGGTGCGGATGGTAGTAGATACGGGTGCCTCCGTGTCCCTGCTCAACAAGCGGGACGTAAGGGAAGCACTGCAAACCACCCCTTGTCAGGTGGTGTTGCGCGGACCGACATCCGAGACCTTTGCCGCAACTCAACGCGTCTCTGCAACCGTTCGGATCGGCAACCGCTCGGTGCTGCAAGACTTCCTGCTCGTGGACGGTGCCCCTCCCAGTCTCCTAGGAGTCGACTTTCTCCTCCGGCATGGAGCCACGGTGGACCTTCGGGCTCTGCAGCTCAAGTTCGCCTGGGGTACGGTGCCATTACACCTTGCAGGTCCCATGCGAGAGAACGCGCTCTATTTGGCGGAGACAGCATGTATACCGCCTCGGAACAACGCACAGTTTAGCTCAAGGTGTACACCGGAGACGGCGCAGCAGCAAGAGATAGAGGACCTACGCTCGGGCATGGCCACGGGTAGCCCCATCGAAGACTGTACCAACAGCAGCCCGACGGTACAAATTGTTAATTGCAACGACCAAGAATGGAGCTTGCCACCACTTACTGTGTTGGGCGAGCTGGAAGCGGCAGATGAAGTGTGCAGGCCAGCGGATGCGAGGGAGGGCCCCATAGATTGGAACTCCCTGCTAAATTACGTCGAGCCCGAAGCACGGGCGCCGCTCGAGAAGATGCTCCATCGTTATCGCAAGGCCTTTGCCAAAAACGACGACGAAACGGGCAGAACCAACCTAACGCACCATTTCATAGACACGGGTCAGTCCCGACCCCTTAAGCAGCCACCCCGACGGTTGGCGCTATCGAAAAAGGAAGAAGTGGAGCGCCTGCTAGCGGAAATGCGCGCAAACGGAGTGGTACGCCCCTCCAACAGCCCCTGGGCCTCGCCGGTTGTGTTAGTCCAAAAGAAGGACGGATCGACCAGGTTCTGTGTGGACTATCGGCGGCTCAATGACGTCACTGTTAAGGACTCATACCCCTTGCCGAGACCAGAGGATGTCCTGGCTACCCTTCACGGCTCCAATTGGTTCTCTACAATGGATTTGCAGAGCGGCTACTGGCAGGTGGAGATGGACGAGCTCTCTAGGCCCAAGACTGCCTTCGCTTGTGGGGCTGGATTGTTCGAGTTTAACGTAATGCCATTCGGGTTGACTAACGCCTCGGCAACGTTCGAGAGGCTTATGGACGGATTGTTTGCGGGCCCAACCTGGAGGTCGACGCTGGTATATTTAGATGACATTATCGTTCATTCCCGTACGGCGGAAGAGCACCTAGAGCATTTGGAAAGGGTTCTCGAACGGCTAATATCAGCGGGATTAAGGCTGAGTCCGAAGAAGTGCCACTTTTTCAAAAGCGAGGTGAATTTTCTGGGACACGTCGTGGGTAGTCAAGGCTTGCGGACTTGCCCGTCGAAGATAGCTAAGGTCACTGATTGGCCCCGACCTCAGAGCCAAAAGGACGTACGCTCATTCGTCGGTCTCTGCTCTTACTACCGTAAATTCATCCCCGACTTCTCGACGATCGCCAAACCGCTCCACGAGTTGACAGAGGCTCGTCGTACCTTCGCTTGGACTGCTGAAACGGAACGGTCTTTCGACATGCTGAAGATTAAGTTGACGACGGCCCCGATTCTAGCCTTTCCCAAGCCAAGCGACCTTTTCGTGTTGGACACCGACGCTTCGGACCATGGAGTGGGCGCCGTGCTAAGTCAGATCCAGAACGGTCAAGAAGTAGTCATCGAATATTATAGCAAGACTTTCAGCCCGGCAGAACGCAATTATTGCGTAACCCGAAGAGAACTACTGGCAGTAGTCCGGTCCACCAAACACTTCCACCATTATTTGTACGGCCAGAAATTTGTTGTGCGTACGGATCACGCCTCGCTTAAGTGGCTTCTTACTTTCCGGGAGCCGGAAGGACAAGTCGCAAGATGGATCGAGAGGCTGCAGCAGTACAATATGGATATTCAGCACCGCCCTGGGAAACGCCACGGTAATGCGGACGGGCTATCTCGCCGACCCTGCGGCAATTGTCGCGTATGCGAGAAAGCGGAAGAGAAGGCTGGCCGTGTTCTTTACTTAGGAGTAGTGCCAGAGCCCTTAGACGAGCACCAGAAGAAAGATCCTGACCTAGCAGTAGTCCACAAATGGGTTGCACAAGGAGAGAGACCGCCGAAGAGTTCAATTTTGGGTGAGAGCCCCGACGTGAAAGCTTACTGGCATCTATTTTCTCGTTTGCAGTTGAAAAATCGAGTGCTCACGGTCACCACCCGAGATGCCGGTCAGCTGCCTGTCATTCCGCGTGCAGTGCAGCCGGAAATTCTACAGAGCGTCCACCAGTCACCCACGGGAGGCCACTTCGGCGTGAAGAAAACTTTGGCTAAGGCCAAGCAACGTTTCTATTGGATCGGCCTTAGCGCCGATATAGCCATATTCTGCGCCCGCTGTTTGAAGTGTCAGGCACGAAACGGACCGACCAGACGAACGGTCGGCAAGCTCCAACCTAGCGCAATCGGTGCCCCGTTCGAAAGGATCGCCATCGACATACTGGGCCCCTTGCCCACCACCGCCCGGGGCAACCGCTACATAGCTGTCGTCATGTGCTACTTTACAAAGTGGCCAGAATGCTTGGCACTGCCGGACCAAACGGCTGAAACTGTGGCACGCGCCTTAACGGAGGAGGTGTTTTGCCGATATGGCGTGCCATTCGTCCTGCACTCGGACCAAGGACGGAACTTTGAGTCGGAAGTTTTCCGAGCCTGCCTACGACTAATGGACGTCGAGAAGACACGGACCACCCCGCTTCACCCTCAATCTGACGGAATGGTCGAACGTTTCAACCGCACGCTGCTCGGCTACCTGGCCAAGTTCGTAGCCGACGATCAGCGGAATTGGGACGAGCGATTGCCGTGGGCATTGTGGGCTTATCGAGCCGCCCCTCATGAGGCCACCGGGCTCTCTCCGGCGAAATTAACCTTCGGGAGGGAGATCCGCTTGCCTTGCGAGCTGCTGTATGGCCAGCCAACACCCGTCGTGGAAACCTACCCGGCCTTCGTGGATAAGCTAAAATCTCACTTGCAAGATACGCATCGTACCGCAAGGGAACACCTGAAGGCCGCAGCAGAACAGCAAAAGATCCGATATGATCTTCGCTCCCATGTCGTACAATTCGAACCAGGCGATCTCGTATGGCTATACACTCCCGTCAGAAAAGTAGGACGATGCCCAAAACTCCAATCGGACTGGATAGGACCGGCCACGGTGATTCGCAATCATTCCGACCTAGTCTACGAAATACGTCTTCCCGGAAAGCGCACCACCAGGACGATACACGTCAACCGCCTCGCTGCCTACAAAGGACCAGTCTCCGAATAAGTCGGCCAGGAGACTCGACTCTAAGAGGGGGGCAATGTAACGAAAATTCGAATTTGGCGCCCTTAGAGCCCTGGACCAGGCTTATCGATAGTTGGAGTCCACCTCGATCGGCTGGACTTTGGACGGGGGGGAGAAAGAAAAGGAGGAGACGGAGAAGTAAAAAAAAAGAAGAGATTGATTTTAGAGCAAAAAAAATTGTAACAACGTGCCTAGAGAGGTTAAGTTTTGCAATAAATCGAAAAAGTGGTAATAAAAACGTAGTAGAGTGCATTAATCACGACGGCATCACAGCTGCTGCCTCCCCTTAGCGGTCGCCTTACCAATTGGTCCCCTTCCCCAACCTGAAAAGGAAATCCGCTCGGCCCGCCGGTAGCAAAATCTTGTTACAATATTAAGCTTTTGTCTTGAAATTTTGATATTAAAAACTCAGGAAAAGTCGAAAGTTGGGAAATTATTCGTGAGGACGAATAAATAAACATTTTTACGAAATTCACTACTTTCAAATTTCATATTGGTCGATTTAAACCACCTATCTTCGATCTTTTTACTTTATCTGAAAAGTATGTTTCTTATTGTATAAATTTTAAATATAATTGAAATACATATTAAATTAGAAACGCTTGAAAACACACACTAAATTTTGGTATTTTTTTGTGGATTCTTGTGTGGAATAGAGCTCGAAAGTATGATCAAAGAGTGAACTCGGGAACACATACACGCATAGCTCGCAAATAACTGTTGACTGTTTGTTTTGCTTACGCTCTGCTCGCGAGAACAACCGAAAAAAAAAACCACCCTTGTTCTCTCTCTGAGCAGCAGACCTAGTTTCTTTTCGTTTCGGGTTTCTGTTGAGCGCTTTACGTTCATCTGTTCGTGAGACGCTCTATTACCGAACATCGCACAATGAGAGATACGAGTGATGCTCGCACAGAGAGACTCACTTAAAGACCGATTGACTGAAAAAGTCACCTCAAACGGTCTTTTCAATAATTTGTCTCCTTTTCGATGCACAGTGGTACGTTGTGTCACATTGTGAGATTCGTTTTTCACGTTAAATTTTCTTTAAATTTTAAACATGAATTTTTATATTTCAAACTAATTTTTTTATTACAAAATGAATAGTTTCTTTATAATTAATTTTTTTTTGAATTAAGCTTAACAACTAATAACGAGTTAAGGTTTTGTGTGGCCAATATTACCTGTGCAGCGAACTCAAGTGTTGCGATTACAGCATTACATTTCTGAAAAAAATATAATATGTCTTCGTTTATAGGTAAGCGACTATACATTTTGTCAAAATGCTCGACCTACAATCACTGTACCATAGAAAAATTACAAAGCAAAGTGAAGCGTAGAATCTTCGAGAGTTCACATACATTCGAAAAAGACTTTTTGGATTGTCGTTCAAAGGCAAACGGTCTTGGAATGAGCGAAGCTAAAGAGACCGGAAAAAACTGCTCGTCGGCTGAGCACGAGCACAATTTTTGTACGAACAATGCAATCGGTTGCGCTCAGTCTTTTTGCTCAAAGTGTCAGTGAAGAACTCTTATTTTACGACCGCACGAATCGGTTAACAGTTATTTGCGAGCTCTGCATACACATGATAGCTTTAATATATACCTTTCATGTGTACATACATATATAGGCTAAATTGAAGAAACGCTGTATTTTGGAAACGTAAGACAACAAACTAGGGATTCCTCGCCTTAGAAACACGCGGCAGGTATGAGGAAGAAAAAAGGCAATACAAATACAATTATGGTATGGTCTTGCATTGCATTGCAGAATAATATGTATGGAATTTATTCTCGGCCAGAATTCTTTCGGAAGCTAGGATTAAAAGTTCCTAAAGCACGGATACGGAAATACGAATGATGGAATCGACGAGATTTTTTTTAAATGATAAAATGACATATTTGATCACAAGCTGTTAAACAGCTCAATTTTTGACTGAACTGGGTCCTCAGAAAAAACTTACCCCCACGGTAAATATGATTTTAGCAAATGGAAAGGACTTAATAGATCGAACTTCTTGCATCGCTGAGACATGTGCGGTCACGAAAGAAATTGGAAGATAGCAACTATAGTTTCGAAATGTTAAGTTTAGAAGATATTAACCTTAATGTTGATTATTATTTTATTGAAAACCAGCCATAAAACAGCAAATATTAAAAATTAACCTAAAAAAATTACACAACAATAAATTGATAAGTATTTAAATTGGAAAAGCAAATAAAACAACTAGAAATGCCATAAAGTCATTGAAATTATAAAAAAACTGTCAGCTATGATTAAAAAAAAAGTTTCTAATTTCAATTTTACATGTAAAATATGCTCGAAAATATTTCTTAGCTTTGACCTTGAATTATAAAGCACCATGCATATCTGGCACTCTTGACGAACACTTTGTTCGAGGCAGATCCCCACCGACTAGCGGCTGGCCAAATAGCAGCTATTTATTGGCGTTCAGCCGCATATTTCCATTGCTACATAATCATACATACATACATATATATGTACATATTCTGTTAATTTTTGCACATGCTTGCCCTGCTAAACGTTCTCTCAAGGCGCGCATTTTTCTTCTTTATCTATTCTCGGCGTTATTTTTTTTTTTGCCGAGCGAAGCGAAGCTACGCTTAGTGATCGGAGCGACAATGCTAGCAATGAGAAAGGCAAGCAAGGGCCACTCGGCTTTTAGACAATCAATAAAGCAGTACTCGCAATTTTATTTCTGCGCCGCGTGTTTATTTAATCGAAATAATAATTCGGCCGATCGGGGATAAAAATCATTATCCTCACATAAAATTTGGTGACCCCGACGTGATTGTCTGAATAGCGGAGTCAAATATTAAACATTCGAAAGCCTCAACAAATGTTTCGGTGTTTTGCTCATAATTCGGTGCCAAGCCATACATACATACCTACACCGTTGCTGGCTATACAGTTATTCCTTACGACAATCCGGTCAGTGCAGTGAACTAATCACATGCAAACTGAGCACAAAGTGGAATCGGACAGCTCGCACAGCTAGACTCATTAGCTGTAATCCCTTTGTTTGCGATTCTCGCGGTTTGCGTTGTATACGTATACAGTGTGTCTTTTTCTCTGGTGACTTTGAAAAACTCCAACATGGCACAACCCGAGCCAAACATTATCGCGAACGCAGTAATGCCTAGGGACATCGATTTTTATAGTCAAAAAGCAGTGTCGCGCGTCAATTAAATGCCATAGATAGTTTTCTCACCAAGGAAGAGCTGTCCCATTTGGATGAAACGGAGCTTCAAGCCCGCTTAGAGCAGATCGAGCAAATGAATGCGGATTTCGATGCCGCGAAACGAGCTTTGAAAGGCTGGATTTTTCTGGAGTTGGTCAATGATGTCCGACTGGACTTCGATAATATCTATATCAAGGTCAGGTCCAAGGTGTCACGGGAGTTGACGGCTGCTCGAACGGTTAATGCTGCTCGTTCTACGGCTCGGCAAACTTTCGAGGAGCATTCACCTTCGTTTACCTATGACATTATAGTCCGTTATCGACTGCCCGAGTTGCAGCTTCCTCGATTTAGAGGAGACTATATGGATTGGAAAGGATTCCACTCGATGTTTACGACAATGGTGCACAAGGAGTCGCGAATACCGGTCATCGATAAATTCCAGTATCTCCGTGGATGCCTAGATGTAGCTGCTCTGGACACGTTTCGATCTTTGGAATTGTCTGAGCAAAATTAAGACGAGGCGTTCAATTTATTAAAGTTGCGATTTGATAATAAGCTTATGCATTTTCAGGCACACGTCAAGGCTGTTTTCGGTCTGCAAGGGGGTGCTGAGCCAGCAGCTTGCGTGCGCTCAGCAACAAGATCAATTCGCACTAACGTGCTCTTTGTACCTTGGCAAGGCCTTAGCAAGAAATTGGACCACAAGACGCAGGTGAAATGGGAGGAGAGCCTGCCGACCTCAAGATTGTCTCTCTGGTCAAACATATCCTCATTCTTGGAAGCGAAGTGTCGGATGCTGGAGAATTTGTCATCGGCTATGGTAACAAGTCCTAGCCAGCAGGTGGGAGAAAATGAACTTAGCACCCTTATCTCCTCACCTAGCGACCATCCTAACCCCACATGTAACTATTGCAATATCTGTCAGCATTACATATCTAGATGTCAGGCATTCCTAAATCTCCCTGCTTATGATCGATATAAAGAAGCAAAGAAGCGGCGCTTATGTTTAAACTGCCTCAACAAGGGCCATGAATTGCAGAAGTGAAGGTCAGGATCTTGCAGGCATTGCCAGTACATCATACGCTGCTCCACATCCGATCGAGCACTGCTGCATCATCTTCCTCTTCACCGACCGAGGAATCGAGCCAGCAATGCGCCGCAACTGTCCTTCTAGCAAGCGGTTCTTCTAGCCGTCCCCCCTCCAACCATAAATCGCAGCCTAGCCAAAACGTGTTGCTACCTAACGCCCTCGTCCATGTCACAGATCGTTATGGAAAACAGATCCCATGTTGTGCCATTTTGGATTCTGCATCACAGCAAATTTCATAACATCAAGACTCGCTTATCAGTGGCAATTATTTCATCACTCGTAAGTGTTTTGGAGTAATCAATGTTGTGTGCCATATACGTGTATGTAAAGGCTCTTATAATGTAAATGGGTTTCTATACTGGTTGCGCTTAACATCGATATCGGAAAAGAAGCAAAGAAGCAGAAGAGGCGGTTCCACTGCGTCTTTGCGTCTTTAGAACTGCAGACGAGAGCAGACCACTGCGGTGCCGCAAAAAGAAGGTAATGTTTAGAAGTGCATGGAAGCTGCGAGGTTATCTGCAGTAAAGTTGCAATTTGTCTTACAACTGCAACGTCCTCTTCGCGTTTGGACCCTTGTAAGTAAAGAGCAGATAATGTTCTCTTTGCAATTAAATAATGTATTCTAAGATGTTGTGAAGAGCTCCGATGCCTTTTTCAAAGAAAACTTTTGCATGAAAAAGATTTCTTTCAACATTCTTGTTGGACTGTTACCCAATCTAAAAAAAAAGACCCTACTTTTTGACTGACAATCCCTCTGGAGAAGAGAAAAGCCATAATCCTTTATTGCCTAGGATCGTTTTCGGAATATCGTATGAGTCAATTTTTTCTATGAGCTGAGCAACCTCTGCTGCCTTCTTGATGGCGAAAACTTCTGCCTGGAATATGCTGCATCGGTCAGGTAGCTTATACGACGCCCTTATTGGGCTTATTGGCCTACATTGGTTCTCCATGCCAGTCCAGTACTATGCCGAGGTATTTGACCTGTGCTTTAGGGCTTAGCCTTGTTTGGTTGACTTTCGGGGGGATCCATGCTGGTACCTTGTATCTCTTAGTGAATAGGATGAGGTCCGTCTTGATACTGAGTCCTACTCCATCTGCCCACTCACATATCTCCCTAAGTGTTCGTTCCATTATGGAGCTGAGAGTCGACGGACATACACCCGTGATAAGTACGCTTATGTCCGCATTTTGTTATTTTTAGGGCCTTCCTTTCGAATCTCTTTATGAGGTTGTCGATCACCAGGTTCCACAAGAGGGGTGACAGGACTCCACCCTGGGGTGTGCCCCTGTGTGAACCTCTAACCATGGAGGCGGTGGCCCACTCTGATTGCACCCGTCCGAAACTTAGAAGGTTTTTTATTCAGAGGTTAATTGACGGGTGGGTGTTCGTTGCTTCTAGGCAACCCATTATGGCTTCTGTGCCGACGTTATTAAATGCTCCGGATATGTCTACGAATACTCCAAGTGCATGTTTCTTAGTGTTGAGGGCTTTCTCGACGGTAGCTACTAGAGAGTGTAGTGCTGTTTCCACCGATTTTCCCTTGGTGTAGGCGTGCTGGTTGGTTGACATCAGTCCCCTTACTTCGGTTCTGATGTGTAGATCCAGCAGCTTTTCTAATGTTTTCAGTAAGAAAGAGGTTAGGCTTATCGGTCTGTAGTCCTTGGAACTCACATGGCTGCACTTTCCTGCTTTTGGGAAGAAGATAACTCTAGAGGTTCTCAATTGGATCGGGATATAGCCTGTCCTTAAGCATGCTGCGTATATTGCGAGAAGCCATGGGTGATCACCTCTTTGGTCACTTGCAGCATGGCTGGGAATATACCGTCCAGTCCAGGTGCCTTTATGCCCGTGAAGGAATCTATGGCCCATTGGATTTTCTTTGGGGTTATTAGGTCTGTTGGGGGTATTTGTTCCTCAGTTGCTAGGTCCTGATGCGTTTCAGTATCGGTGACCTCGGTGCATCCTGGGAAGTGAGCCTCCATCAGTGCCGTTAGGGCTTCTTTGCTGCCCTCCGACCACTGTCCGTTGTCCAATTTGAGTTGACTTTGTACTGTGGGTTGCTTTGACAGCAGCTTCCTCAGTCTAGCCGTTTCAGGCACTTTCTCAATACTGGAGCAGAAGTTTCTCCATGAGCTGCGCTGTGCCCTACGTATTTCCTTCTTGTACTCCCTTAATAGCGTATTGTATTCCTCGTTGATATTCTCATTGTTCGCTAGTTCAGAGAGCTTGAAAAATTCCATGAGGTTATTTCTTTGGAGAGAGAGGTCTCGATTCCACCAGGGTGGTTTGGACTTCTTTCTTGTTCTGGAGGGTGGGCATGCTGTGTGGTATGCCTCTAGTAGTTCCGTTGATAGGGTTTCTAGGGACTTTTCTATATCTTCCGCGGATTTCACTGAGCACGGGCTCGCGAGTTTCGAAGTGATTGTCTTTCGAAACTTCTCCCAGTTTGTGTTCCGGGGGTTTCTATAGACTTTCACCTTCGGAGTGTATTCAAATTCGCACTTGAATTGAATGTACCTGTGGTCTGTGAAGGAAGGTCGTTCGAGGACCCTCCATCCAGATATGTAGGTACACTTTCCCGTTACGAGAGTTAGATCTTGTACGTTTGACGAGGTGGGACCCACGTAAGTGAATTCCTCTCCCACGTTTGCTACATCTATGTTGTTTGTTAATATAAAGTCTAGGAGTGACTCACCTCGGTCGTTGATGTCAGGGCGTCCCCACACACTATGATGGGCATTAGCGTCCGTGCCAACGATCAGTTGGTAGTCTTTGGAGTCGGCTTCTTCCACCAGTCTCCTTAGTTCATCTGACGGTGCGGACCTGTCGTGTGCCATGTAGCAGGAAGCTACCAAGAGGCTCTTCGCTTGGATTCCCTTTCGTACAAGTACGATGGTTCTGTTCCTGCTTACCGGTGTTTTGTAGAAAGAGTTGTAATTTGAGAGCTTTAGTCCGGCCACCGAATTGCCTGATGCAATCCAGGGCTCCTGGACCAAAGCTATGTCAGCGGGCCCTTGCTCCATGGCAATGTGGAGCTTCGCTGAAGAGTATAGGGGTATATTAGATTTGTGGTGATAACGGATGTGTGTAACGCCCAGAAGGAAGCATTTCCGACCCCATAAAGTATATATATTCTTGATCATCACCAATAGCCGAGTCGATATAGCCATGTCTGTCTGTCCGTCCGTCTGTCCGTTTTTATTTGCGCCTATATCTCAGAGACTATTAAAGCTAGAGCAACCAAATTTTGAATCCAGTGATATCACACTCCGAATATATTTCAAAATTTCGCCCCGCCCACTTCCGCCCACACAAAGGACGAAATTCTGTGGCTTGCACAATTTTAAAGATACGAGAAAACTAAAAACGCAGATACATAGAGAATGATCATACTTATCAGAGTGTTGAATCTGGATCAGATCGGATTATTAATATAGCCACAATAAAGAAAACCATTCCGAAAGTCATCGTTCTCTCTCGCTCTCTCTCATACGTGACCCTGTCTGATTTGCCTATTCGTCGAAATGAACGCCTAGATCTCAGAGACTATAAGAGCTAGAGTAACCAATTTTTCTATCCGAGCTCCTGTGATATCACTTCAATAAAAATGTATTTAAAAATTTTGACACGCCCCCTTCCGCCCCCACAAAGGACGAAAATCAGTGGAATCTACAATTTGTAAGATACGAGAAAACGAAAAACGCGGAAAATAGAAAATTACCATATCTACCAACTTGCCGAATCTGGATTATATTGCATCATTATTATAGCCACAATAAAGAAAAGATTTTTTAGAGTAGTTACGTAGATATGCGTTCCCCCTCTCTCCCTTAACTCTTTCTCGTCTGCCTTGCCACTCAATGAGTAATAGCGATCTACGGCAATCCTAGCGCGAACCCTATACTTGCTGCTGGCAGGCGTTCTCCCTTTCTCTTTTCCCGCTTTGACCTTAAATCAACACCCCCTCTCCATCCAACAAGCGCGATGCGCTGTCCATGTCTTGCCAAAATCACTGCCCTCCGCATTAACTAATCAATGTCCCTTACCCCTAAAGAAAGAGAGAGAGAGAGAGAGAAGATGCCTAACAATATCACATGTCCAAAACAATAAGCCCAGGCAATTATTTATTTACATACATATGTAACTATTTAAATGTATATATGTACATACATATGTATGTATTCATATGTACGCATGTATTCATATGTATGGATTTATACATATGTATATTTAAAAACCTATGGACATATGTACATTCATATGTAAATATACATAATATAGTACATATTTGCATATTCTGATTGAATGAGCCGTTATAGGTAGGGGAGGGGTACCTGCGATTGCATGTGTTCACTCTATGAAAAGAAAGAGAATTGTCCATCAAAGAAACTGCGAAATCAAAACAAAACTGGCAAGCACGTGCGCTCTATTTCTCTCACTGTTTCCCCTTCCACCTTCTGACCAAGACCCTCTCTCTCAACAAACAAAAGGAATGCGCGATGCGCTCATTACATGTCTTAACAAGATCCGCCCTCACCCCCTTCCAACCTCATCATCTCAGTAAATTAATTTTATCCGTTATTGGAAGGGGAGGGGGAAACGCAAATGTTTTCGCTCTAAAAATACATATGGAAGGAATGAGAAAAATAGCCATTACATTTGTTTGAGTTTTTCTCTCTAGCCCTCTCTTTCCACTTGAGAACTTTCTGCCCCACTATCTGAACAAGTGCTCTCTCAATAGAGCAACTGTCTATTTACACTCATCTGTATGTCATCAAGATGAATTTAGTAACAAGGTGACAATATCTACGTCACAACATCTGCTCTCTTTTGCGAACCATCCGTTTGTCGTATGCTGACCGCCGAAATAGAGTAGATGGTCATCCCCGCAGTCGACGCAACCTCATCTTTTCATTCACCTTGCATGTCTCTTTTATGAACAGTGTCAATTTGAGAGAGAGAGAGAGATAGAGGGAGGCTGAGAGAGTGCCCTCGCAAATTATAAATTATAAATTAATTATAAATTCCGTAAGCCGACGTGTAACCGTTTTTTTTTCCTTAAAAACTACCAAAAATCTGTGTTTGAAACAGTTTTTAACGGTAAAATGGCATTTGGAATGGTGCCAAACGGCATATGAATTTTTGGTCAAACGGTTATAACTTAGCTGTTTATTTTTCAAATATTTTTTTTTCGACTTTTCCTGAGCTTTCAAATTCAAAATTTCGGGAAAAAATGCAGAAAAAAATAATTAAATTTCAATTTGGAAGCTTAATATCTTCCAGAAGTTAAGTTGCAGCTAAAAAAGGACTGAGTACGATTTATAGCTGCATTTATCAGCTTTTTTTTAACTGCACAGTGTATTTCATCAAACTGGGTGAATTCCTGTTTCGCTGTTTTGCGTTTCGTTTATCACGGTTGGATATTTTACTCTTAGTATTCTAGTTTTGGTATATGTATCACAATCATTTTCTTCATACTGTTTCCCCGTGACATTTGCATCATTATCCTTCTCTAGCCATGACTTCATATTCGCTACCACCCAAATTAATTTGCAAGGGATCTTTCACTGCTGGAATCCTTCAACGTCTTCCAATACGTATCTATAATTTCCTAACACTTTCGATATCCTATACGGTCCTTTGAATTTAGGAATGAGTTTTTTGCATACCCCTACATGGGTGTCGAAATTTTTGCCCATGACCAGATCATTCTCTATGTACACGTGTGGTTCTTTTCGCTTTGAGTTTGTTGCTTGTTTGTTATAAGCCTGTACTTTCTCCTGATGGGTACTCGCTTCTGCCCTACTTGTTTCTTGTTGTTCTGTTACTTGTTCTATATAATCCCCTAGTAAATCCGATACCTCTTCTCTCTGCCGGACTTGGGTGCTCATTAATCGACCTCTGGATAGTGTTGTTGAGCGCGTGCTCCACTGTTTCTATTACTATGTCCCAATATTACCCATTCTCTGGTTCGACCAGTTTTGCGATCATGGGTCTTAGGCTCGTATGAACTTGGTGAATGCGTCTATGATCACCAAGATGGGTTTGTTCGCCCTGCCTTTGTCAACTGGCCCGAAGTGGTCAGTATGTACTACCTCGAATGGTGCTGACCCTTTTGGTATATTGTGTAAGAATCCTTCCCCTTTTCCGTGAATACGCTATGCATTTGAGACAGTTTTCTAGATGTCGTTTGGCTTTAGACATAACCTTTGGAAACCAGTAACTCTTTGAAATAGCGTCTGTCATATTATTAAGGCATATTATTAAGTTTTCCTCAAAAGTATTCGTGTCTATCGTACGTATCAGGACGATTCTACTAAGCACATCCACGTGTTGAATTCTTTTTCCTGATCGATGTTGAAACTAGTAGTTATAGTTTTAACTCGCCCAGCGAGCAATTCTCGGATTCAGCTCTTTTCTATTCCATGTCAAGGTTAATGCGCTGCAGTCTGTTACTATTTTGAAGGGTATGCCTTGAGCGTACACTCTAAACCGTTTTAGTGCATAAATTATAGCTAGTGTTTCTAGCTCAAAACTGTGATATTTTGCTTCCTTAACCATTATTCGCTTTTAGAAATAGAATACTGGGTGTATTTTGTCGTCCTTCTTTTTCTGCATTAAAATTGCCTGGAATCCTAATGCAATTGCATCATAAAGTAGCTCTCTCGGATCTTTGGAATTGTAAAGGGCCAAGATCGGGGATCTCAATAACTTGGTTTTTAGCTGCTCAAAACACTCCAATTCTGCGGCTCCGAATTCAAACTTCTTGTCGAACTTCTTGTCTTTTTGACTAGGTCATAAAGGAGTTTAGCTTTCATAGAGAAATCTTTGACAAACCTTCTAAAGTACGAACATAGCCCCTATAAACTTTGCACTTCATTCGTTTTCGTTGGGATCGGAAATTCTTTCACCGCTCGTAGTCTCTTTGTATCAGGTTTGATCTCGCTGCCCGAAATAGAATACCCTAGATACTTAACTTCTGATTGTAAGAATTCGCATTTGTCTAACCTTAACTCGAGTTAGTTTGCCACTAAACGTCTCAGTACTTCCTGTAAAATTTGCATGTGACTATCATTGTCCTTCGTTGCTATCATTATGTCGTCCATCTATAATATGACCTTATCGTTCTTCACCTATCTGCGAAAATCCTGTTTGTGAATCTTTGGAATACCGCAGACGCATTTCGTAACTCAAAAGGCATCCTCAGCTATTCGTATTGTCCCATAGGAGTTGTGAATGACGTGTATTTTTCTTTAGGACGTTGATAAGCAAAGCCTGCACCATCAAGTGGCACATACGATACCAGCCGATGGCTGTTTTGCGAGTATCTCAGGAAAGAACGCAGCCCACCTCCTGCCCAACCGATCGAGGGGCGTTGCCGCATAACGCGCGACTCGTTAACCGATCCGATCGCGGACATGCAGGAAATATAGGTGTTAGACTCGTGTTCGAGGAAAAGTAGAACTAATCTAACTAAAAAACTAAGCAATTTCTAATTACGGGAAAGATATAAGAGTATCGGTAATTTAAGACTAGGAAGGAAGTTAGTAGTAGATATAATATGGAAGAGGGAAATATAATCCGAGCATAGGATCATAATTCGATCTACAAAGCGGAAGAAACAACGGTGTATAATTTCGTGAAGCTTATGTGGGACAAAAGGTCAGGGCTGTCTACGTCACCCTTGATCAAGTTGTGCACAAAAATCAGGTCGGAAGGTTTATTAAAAGCAATCTATTAGGGTAACGGCAGTCTCACAACTGCATCCCAGCTAAGGCCGCGTTTAGCAAAAAGTAAAAAGTTTTTCTGAACTGATTCTATACGGTCCTGGTGTACGTTGTACTGAGGGCACCATACATAAGGGCCGTATTCTAAAATCGGACGAACCAGGGAGGTGTAAAGAGTCTTTGTTATATAGGGGTCGTCAAATTCCTTTGACCACCTCTTTATAAATCCAAACTCTTTACTGAATCTTTGTGCATAAATACGTGGAAGTATCCGTTTTTCAAATCTTATTTAGTGAGTAGCCTTTTCTCTGAGAGTTTATCTAACAGGCCGTCTATAAGGGGTGTCGAGTAATTGTTTTTTATCATCCATTTATTCAGTGTGCGATAATCTGCGCACAGCCTTAATTCCCTCGAATCCTTTTTTACCAGTACTATTAGTGACCCGTATTTTGACTCGCTAGTTCTAAAAATCGTCTATCATTTTTTTTACTTGAGACTTTTCGGTGTAAGATAGCCTTCTAAGCGGACAATTGAACGGTTAATAAAGAATATCAATAAAGAAAACCATTCCGAAAGTCATCGTTCTCTCTCGCTCTCTCTCATACGTGACCCTGTCTGATTTGCCTATTCGTCGAAATGAACGCCTAGATCTCAGAGACTATAAGAGCTAGAGTAACCAATTTTTCTATCCGAGCTCCTGTGATATCACTTCAATAAAAGTGTATTTAAAAATGTTTAACAAAGGACGAAAATCAGTGGAATCTACAATTTGTAAGATACGAGAAAACGAAAAACGCAGAAAATAGAAAATTACCATATCTACCAACTTGCCGAATCTGGATTATATTGCATCATTATTATAGCCACAATAAAGAAAAGATTTTTTAGAGTAGTTACGTAGATATGCGTTCCCCCTCTCTCCCTTAACTCTTTCTCGTCTGCCTTGCCACTCAATGAGTAATAGCGATCTACGGCAATCCTAGCGCGAACCCTATACTTGCTGCTGGCAGGCGTTCTCCCTTTCTCTTTTCCCGCTTTGACCTTAAATCAACACCCCCTCTCCATCCAACAAGCGCGATGAGCTGTCCATGTCTTGCCAAAATCACTGCCCTCCGCATTAACTAATTAATGTCCCTTACCCCTAAAGAAAGAGAGAGAGAGAGAGAAGATGCCTAACAATATCACATGTCCAAAACAATAAGCCCAGGCAATTATTTATTTACATACATATGTAACTATTTAAATGTATATATGTACATACATATGTATGTATTCATATGTACGCATGTATTCATATGTATGGATTTATACATATGTATATTTAAAAACCTATGGACATATGTACATTCATATGTAAATATACATAATATAGTACATATTTGCATATTCTGATTGAATGAGCCGTTATAGGTAGGGGAGGGGTACCTGCGATTGCATGTGTTCACTCTATGAAAAGAAAGAGAATTGTCCATCAAAGAAACTGCGAAATCAAAACAAAACTGGCAAGCACGTGCGCTCTATTTCTCTCACTGTTTCCCCTTCCACCTTCTGACCAAGACCCTCTCTCTCAACAAACAAAAGGAATGCGCGATGCGCTCATTACATGTCTTAACAAGATCCGCCCTCACCCCCTTCCAACCTCATCATCTCAGTAAATTAATTTTATCCGTTATTGGAAGGGGAGGGGGAAACGCAAATGTTTTCGCTCTAAAAATACATATGGAAGGAATGAGAAAAATAGCCATTACATTTGTTTGAGTTTTTCTCTCTAGCCCTCTCTTTCCACTTGAGAACTTTCTGCCCCACTATCTGAACAAGTGCTCTCTCAATAGAGCAACTGTCTATTTACACTCATCTGTATGTCATCAAGATGAATTTAGTAACAAGGTGACAATATCTACGTCACAACATCTGCTCTCTTTTGCGAACCATCCGTTTGTCGTATGCTGACCGCCGAAATAGAGTAGATGGTCATCCCCGCAGTCGACGCAACCTCATCTTTTCATTCACCTTGCATGTCTCTTTTATGAACAGTGTCAATTTGAGAGAGAGAGAGAGATAGAGGGAGGCTGAGAGAGCACCCTCGCAAAATCATATGTTTCAAACCAAAACATTAACCCCACGCAATGCTAACAGAATTAGAAGGAGTAGTTAGTAGGAATAGAATAAGAAGTATATATAAAAACAGTTCAGACAGTCTTTCTGTAAAAATTCAATTTTCCGTTAATCCCGCATGTTTTGACTCCATTCGTTCTGCCTTGCTCCAAATCGCTCTATTCTCTTCTCTCTTGAGTGACTCTGCTGCTGACGTCGCTGCTTTTCTGGAGACTGAGGCCGGACGTCACTGCTTCTCTAGCGGCTGAGGACGAACGTCGCTGCTTTCGCCAAGGGCTTTCGCTTATAAAAATGCTTTCGCTTATAAAAATATAAGAATAAACGGCTAAGTTATAACCGTTTGACCAAAAATGCATATGCCGAATTTCACCGATAAATTCCGTAAGCCGACGTGTAACCGTTTTTTTTTCCTACAAAACTACCAAAAATCTGTGTTTGAAACAGTTTTTAACGGTAAAATGGCATTTGGAATGGTGCCAAACGGCATATGAATTTTTGGTCAAACGGTTATAACTTAGCTGTTTATTTTTCAAATATTTTTTTTTCGACTTTTCCTGAGCTTTCAAATTCAAAATTTCGGGAAAAAATGCAGAAAAAAATAATTAAATTTCAATTTGGAAGCTTAATATCTTCCAGAAGTTAAGTTGCAGCTAAAAAAGGACTGAGTACGATTTATAGCTGCATTTATCAGCTTTTTTTTAACTGCACAGTGTATTTCATCAAACTGGGTGAATTCCTCTGTTTCGCTGTTTTGCGTTTCGTTTATCACGGTTGGATATTTTACTCTTAGTATTCTAGTTTTGGTATATGTATCACAATCATTTTCTTCATACTGTTTCCCCGTGACATTTGCATCATTATCCTTCTCTAGCCATGGCTTCATATTCGCTACCACCCAAATTAATTTGCAAGGGATCTTTCACTGCTGGAATCCTTCAACGTCTTCCAATACGTATCTATAATTTCCTAACACTTTCGATATCCTATACGGTCCTTTGAATTTAGGAATGAGTTTTTTGCATACCCCTACATGGGTGTCGAAATTTTTGCCCATGACCAGATCATTCTCTATGTACACGTGTGGTTCTTTTCGCTTTGAGTTTGTTGCTTGTTTGTTATAAGCCTGTACTTTCTCCTGATGGGTACTCGCTTCTGCCCTACTTGTTTCTTGTTGTTCTGTTACTTGTTCTATATAATCCCCTAGTAAATCCGATACCTCTTCTCTCTGCCGGACTTGGGTGCTCATTAATCGACCTCTGGATAGTGTTGTTGAGCGCGTGCTCCACTGTTTCTATTACTATGTCCCAATATTACCCATTCTCTGGTTCGACCAGTTTTGCGATCATGGGTCTTAGGCTCGTATGAACTTGGTGAATGCGTCTATGATCACCAAGATGGGTTTGTTCGCCCTGCCTTTGTCAACTGGCCCGAAGTGGTCAGTATGTACTACCTCGAATGGTGCTGACCCTTTTGGTATATTGTGTAAGAATCCTTCCCCTTTTCCGTGAATACGCTATGCATTTGAGACAGTTTTCTATGTGTCGTTTGGCTTTAGACCTAACCTTTGGAAACCAGTAACTCTTTGAAATAGCGTCTGTCATATTATTAAGGCATATTATTAAGTTTTCCTCAAAAGTATTCGTGTCTATCGTACGTATCAGGACGATTCTACTAAGCGCATCCACGTGTTGAATTCTTTTTCCTGATCGATGTTGAAACTAGTAGTTATAGTTTTAACTCGCCCAGCGAGCAATTCTCGGATTCAGCTCTTTTCTATTCCATGTCAAGGTTAATGCGCTGTAGTCTGTTACTATTTTGAAGGGTATGCCTTGAGCGTACACTCTAAACCGTTTTAGTGCATAAATTATAGCTAGTGTTTCTAGCTCAAAACTGTGATATTTTGCTTCCTTAACCATTATTCGCTTTTAGAAATAGAATACTGGGTGTATTTTGTCGTCCTTCTTTTTCTGCATTAAAATTGCCTGGAATCCTAATTCACTTGCATCATAAAGTTCTCTCTCGGATCTTTGGAATTGTAAAGGGCCAAGATCGGGGATCTAAATAACTTGGTTTTTAGCTGCTCAAAACACTCCAATTCTGCGGCTCCGAATTCAAACTTCTTGTCGAACTTCTTGTCTTTTTGACTAGGTCATAAAGGAGTTTAGCTTTCATAGAGAAATCTTTGACAAACCTTCTAAAGTACGAACATAGCCCCTATAAACTTTGCACTTCATTCGTTTTCGTTGGGATCGGAAATTCTTTCACCGCTCGTAGTCTCTTTGTATCAGGTTTGATCTCGCTGCCCGAAATAGAATACCCTAGATACTTAACTTCTGATTGTAAGAATTCGCATTTGTCTAACCTTAACTCGAGTTAGTTTGCCACTAAACGTCTCAGTACTTCCTGTAAAATTTGCATGTGACTATCATTGTCCTTCGTTGCTATCATTATGTCGTCCATCTATAATATGACCTTATCGTTCTTCACCTATCTGCGAAAATCCTGTTTGTGAATCTTTGGAATACCGCAGACGCATTTCGTAACTCAAAAGGCATCCTCAGCTACTCGTATTGTCCCATAGGAGTTGTGAATGACGTGTATTTTTCTTTAGGACGTTGATAAGCAAAGCCTGCACCATCAAGTGGCACATACGATACCAGCCGATGGCTGTTTTGCGCGTATCTCAGGAAAGAACGCAGCCCACCTCCTGCCCAACCGATCGAGGGGCGTTGCCGCATAACGCGCGACTCGTTAACCGATCCGATCGCGGACATGCAGGAAATATAGGTGTTAGACTCGTGTTCGAAGAAAAGTAGAACTAATCTAACTAAAAAACTAAGCAATTTCTAATTACGGGAAAGATATAAAAGTATCGGTAATTTAAGACTAGGAAGGAAGTTAGTAGTAGATATAATATGGAAGAGGGAAATATAATCCGAGCATAGGATCATAATTCGATCTACAAAGCGGAAGAAACAACGGTGTATAATTTCGTGAAGCTTATGTGGGACAAAAGGTCAGGGCTGTCTACGTCACCCTTGATCAAGTTGTGCACAAAAATCAGGTCGGAAGGTTTATTAAAAGCAATCTATTAGGGTAACGGCAGTCTCACAACTGCATCCCAGCTAAGGCCGCGTTTAGCAAAAAGTAAAAAGTTTTTCTGAACTGATTCTATACGGTCCTGGTGTACGTTGTACTGAGGGCACCATACATAAGGGCCGTATTCTAAAATCGGACGAACCAGGGAGGTGTAAAGAGTCTTTGTTATATAGGGGTCGTCAAATTCCTTTGACCACCTCTTTATAAATCCAAACTCTTTACTGAATCTTTGTGCATAAATACGTGGAAGTATCCGTTTTTCAAATCTTATTTAGTGAGTAGCCTTTTCTCTGAGAGTTTATCTAACAGGCCGTCTATAAGGGGTGTCGAGTAATTGTTTTTTATCATCCATTTATTCAGTGTGCGATAATCTGCGCACAGCCTTAATTCCCTCGAATCCTTTTTTACCAGTACTATTAGTGACCCGTATTTTGACTCGCTAGTTCTAAAAATCGTCTATCATTTTTTTTACTTGAGACTTTTCGGTGTAAGATAGCCTTCTAAGCGGACAATTGAACGGTTAATAAAGAATATCAATAAAGAAAACCATTCCGAAAGTCATCGTTCTCTCTCGCTCTCTCTCATACGTGACCCTGTCTGATTTGCCTATTCGTCGAAATGAACGCCTAGATCTCAGAGACTATAAGAGCTAGAGTAACCAATTTTTCTATCCGAGCTCCTGTGATATCACTTCAATAAAAGTGTATTTAAAAATGTTTAACAAAGGACGAAAATCAGTGGAATCTACAATTTGTAAGATACGAGAAAACGAAAAACGCAGAAAATAGAAAATTACCATATCTACCAACTTGCCGAATCTGGATTATATTGCATCATTATTATAGCCACAATAAAGAAAAGATTTTTTAGAGTAGTTACGTAGATATGCGTTCCCCCTCTCTCCCTTAACTCTTTCTCGTCTGCCTTGCCACTCAATGAGTAATAGCGATCTACGGCAATCCTAGCGCGAACCCTATACTTGCTGCTGGCAGGCGTTCTCCCTTTCTCTTTTCCCGCTTTGACCTTAAATCAACACCCCCTCTCCATCCAACAAGCGCGATGCGCTGTCCATGTCTTGCCAAAATCACTGCCCTCCGCATTAACTAATTAATGTCCCTTACCCCTAAAGAAAGAGAGAGAGAGAGAGAAGATGCCTAACAATATCACATGTCCAAAACAATAAGCCCAGGCAATTATTTATTTACATACATATGTAACTATTTAAATGTATATATGTACATACATATGTATGTATTCATATGTACGCATGTATTCATATGTATGGATTTATACATATGTATATTTAAAAACCTATGGACATATGTACATTCATATGTAAATATACATAATATAGTACATATTTGCATATTCTGATTGAATGAGCCGTTATAGGTAGGGGAGGGGTACCTGCGATTGCATGTGTTCACTCTATGAAAAGAAAGAGAATTGTCCATCAAAGAAACTGCGAAATCAAAACAAAACTGGCAAGCACGTGCGCTCTATTTCTCTCACTGTTTCCCCTTCCACCTTCTGACCAAGACCCTCTCACTCAACAAACAAAAGGAATGCGCGATGCGCTGATTACATGTCTTAACAAGATCCGCCCTCACCCCCTTCCAACCTCATCATCTCAGTAAATTAATTTTATCCGTTATTGGAAGGGGAGGGGGAAACGCAAATGTTTTCGCTCTAAAAATACATATGGAAGGAATGAGAAAAATAGCCATTACATTTGTTTGAGTTTTTCTCTCTAGCCCTCTCTTTCCACTTGAGAACTTTCTGCCCCACTATCTGAACAAGTGCTCTCTCAATAGAGCAACTATCTATTTACACTCATCTGTATGTCATCAAGATGAATTTAGTAACAAGGTGACAATATCTACGTCACAACATCTGCTCTCTTTTGCGAACCATCCGTTTGTCGTATGCTGACCGCCGAAATAGAGTAGATGGTCATCCCCGCAGTCGACGCAACCTCATCTTTTCATTCACCTTGCATGTCTCTTTTATGAACAGTGTCAATTTGAGAGAGAGAGAGAGATAGAGGGAGGCTGAGAGAGCGCCCTCGCAAAATCATATGTTTCAAACCAAAACATTAACCCCACGCAATGCTAACAGAATTAGAAGGAGTAGTTAGTAGGAATAGAATAAGAAGTATATATAAAAACAGTTCAGACAGTCTTTCTGTAAAAATTCAATTTTCCGTTAATCCCGCATGTTTTGACTCCATTCGTTCTGCCTTGCTCCAAATCGCTCTATTCTCTTCTCTCTTGAGTGACTCTGCTGCTGACGTCGCTGCTTTTCTGGAGACTGAGGCCGGACGTCACTGCTTCTCTAGCGGCTGAGGACGAACGTCGCTGCTTTCGCCAAGGGACGTCGCTGCTACGAAAAAAGTTGTTTATTTTATATCTTTTGTAGTTTTTGAAGCATAATATTCCTATATAACACTATAACACTACTCGACAAAATTGAACTTTTTTTTTCCGCTGTGGCCAAAAATGATTTCTTGATAGATTGTAAGCTTTACATTTTTTTTTAAGAATTATGGTTTTTTTTCATGGAGTATTTGTTTTTAAAAACACTTTGTAGCTGCAACTTAACGTCTGGAAGATATTAAGCTTCCAAATTGAAATTTCATTATTTTTTTCGGTTTTTTTTCCCGAAATTTTGATTTTGAAGCTCAGGAAAAGTAAAAAAAAAAATATTTGAATGACTTGATTTTTGGTTTTAGGTAGACACATTAATTATGCGTCGTTTAAAGCTTTGCTTATAAAAATATAAAAATAAACGGCTAAGTTATAACCGTTTGACCGAAAATGCATATGCCGAATTTCACCGATAAATTCCGTAAGCCGACGTGTAACCGTTTTTTTTTCCTACAAAACTACCAAAAATCTGTGTTTGAAACAGTTTTTAACGGTAAAATGGCATTTGGAATGGTGCCAAACGGCATATGAATTTTTGGTCAAACGGTTATAACTTAGCTGTTTATTTTTCAAATATTTTTTTTTCGACTTTTCCTGAGCTTTCAAATTCAAAATTTCGGGAAAAAATACAGAAAAAAATAATTAAATTTCAATTTGGAAGCTTAATATCTTCCAGAAGTTAAGTTGCAGCTAAAAAAGGACTGAGTACGATTTATAGCTGCATTTATCAGCTTTTTATAACCGGTACTCGAAGAGTATAGGGGTACATTAGATTTGTGCGGATAACGGTTGTGTGTAACGCACAGAAGGAAGCGTTTCCGACCCCATAAAGTATATATATTCTTGATCAGCATCAATAGCCGAGTCGATCTAGCCATGTCGGTCTGTCCGTCCGTCTGTCCGTCTGTCCGTCCGTCCGTCTTCATTTGTGCCTATATCTCAGAGACTATAAAAGCTAGAGCAACCAAATTTTGTATCCAGTCTCCTGTGTTATCACACTACTCCGAATGTGTTTCAAAATTTCGCCCCGCCCACTTCCGCCCACACAAAGGACGAAAATCTGTGGCATGCACAATTTTAAAGATACGAGAAAACTAAAAACGCAGAATCATAGAGAATGATCATATCTATCAGAGTGTTGAATCTGGATTAGATCGGATTATTAATATAGCCACTATAAAGAAAACCATTTCGAAAGTTATCGTTCCCTCTCGCTCTCTCTCACACGCGACCCCATCTGCTTTGCCCATTCGTATTTTTTGACGCCTAGTTCTCAGAGACTATAAGAGCTAGAGCAACCAAACTTTCTATCCAAGTTCCTGTGATATCGAACCAGCACGAGTTTGTTTCAAAATTTTGACACGCCCCCTTCCGCCCCCACAAAGGACGAAAATCTGTGGAATCCATCATTTTTAAGATAAGAGAAAACAAAAAACGCAAAATAATGGAAAATATCCGTATCTATCAGATTGCTGAATCTGGATCATATCGGATCATTATTATAGCCAGAAGGAACAAATTAAATTTCAGTGGCTACCAAACGGCAGCCAAGCAATTCTCTCTCTCTCTCGCACACACTTCCATGTCTCTTGTATGTAGTTTTACACGTGTATGTAAAAATGTAGCAGACGACGTAAAAATCATATATAAATAAAAATGGAAACTGATAACTTCTAAAATATAAAAATACAGCATACGGTTCGACTTAATTTTTTGAAATTTTCCATTTTGGCCAAAATTTAATTCGTCTCTTTTGTGAACATATAATTAATTAAATAAATCGTAAGCTCATATGTATACATAAATACGTATATACTGACTGAGTACCGGGTATAAAGTAGAGCCGCGGCCATCGCCGCGGCTCACAACGTTCCCTCTCGTTTTTAACTGCACAGTGTAGGATACCGTATTTCATCAAACTGGGTGAATTCCTCTGTTTCGCTGTTTTGCGTTTCGTTTATCACGGTTGGATATTTTACTCTTAGTATTCTAGTTTTGGTATATGTATCACAATCATTTTCTTCATACTGTTTCCCCGTGACATTTGCATCATTATCCTTCTCTAGCCATGGCTTCATATTCGCTACCACCCAAATTAATTTGCAAGGGATCTTTCACTGCTGGAATCCTTCAACGTCTTCCAATACGTATCTATAATTTCCTAACACTTTCGATATCCTATACGGTCCTTTGAATTTAGGAATGAGTTTTTTGCATACCCCTACATGGGTGTCGAAATTTTTGCCCATGACCAGATCATTCTCTATGTACACGTGTGGTTCTTTTCGCTTTGAGTTTGTTGCTTGTTTGTTATAAGCCTGTACTTTCTCCTGATGGGTACTCGCTTCTGCCCTACTTGTTTCTTGTTGTTCTGTTACTTGTTCTATATAATCCCCTAGTAAATCCGATACCTCTTCTCTCTGCCGGACTTGGGTGCTCATTAATCGACCTCTGGATAGTGTTGTTGAGCGCGTGCTCCACTGTTTCTATTACTATGTCCCAATATTACCCATTCTCTGGTTCGACCAGTTTTGCGATCATGGGTCTTAGGCTCGTATGAACTTGGTGAATGCGTCTATGATCACCAAGATGGGTTTGTTCGCCCTGCCTTTGTCAACTGGCCCGAAGTGGTCAGTATGTACTACCTCGAATGGTGCTGACCCTTTTGGTATATTGTGTAAGAATCCTTCCCCATTTCCGTGAATACGCTATGCATTTGAGACAGTTTTCTATGTGTCGTTTGGCTTTAGACCTAACCTTTGGAAACCAGTAACTCTTTGAAATAGCGTCTGTCATATTATTAAGGCATATTATTAAGTTTTCCTCAAAAGTATTCGTGTCTATCGTACGTATCAGGACGATTCTACTAAGCGCATCCACGTGTTGAATTCTTTTTCCTGATCGATGTTGAAACTAGTAGTTATAGTTTTAACTCGCCCAGCGAGCAATTCTCGGATTCAGCTCTTTTCTATTCCATGTCAAGGTTAATGCGCTGCAGTCTGTTACTATTTTGAAGGGTATGCCTTGAGCGTACACTCTAAACCGTTTTAGTGCATAAATTATAGCTAGTGTTTCTAGCTCAAAACTGTGATATTTTGCTTCCTTAACCATTATTCGCTTTTAGAAATAGAATACTGGGTGTATTTTGTCGTCCTTCTTTTTCTGCATTAAAATTGCCTGGAATCCTAATGCAATTGCATCATAAAGTAGCTCTCTCGGATCTTTGGAATTGTAAAGGGCCAAGATCGGGGATCTCAATAACTTGGTTTTTAGCTGCTCAAAACACTCCAATTCTGCGGCTCCGAATTCAAACTTCTTGTCGAACTTCTTGTCTTTTTGACTAGGTCATAAAGGAGTTTAGCTTTCATAGAGAAATCTTTGACAAACCTTCTAAAGTACGAACATAGCCCCTATAAACTTTGCACTTCATTCGTTTTCGTTGGGATCGGAAATTCTTTCACCGCTCGTAGTCTCTTTGTATCAGGTTTGATCTCGCTGCCCGAAATAGAATACCCTAGATACTTAACTTCTGATTGTAAGAATTCGCATTTGTCTAACCTTAACTCGAGTTAGTTTGCCACTAAACGTCTCAGTACTTCCTGTAAAATTTGCATGTGACTATCATTGTCCTTCGTTGCTATCATTATGTCGTCCATCTATAATATGACCTTATCGTTCTTCACCTATCTGCGAAAATCCTGTTTGTGAATCTTTGGAATACCGCAGACGCATTTCGTAACTCAAAAGGCATCCTCAGCTACTCGTATTGTCCCATAGGAGTTGTGAATGACGTGTATTTTTCTTTAGGACGTTGATAAGCAAAGCCTGCACCATCAAGTGGCACATACGATACCAGCCGATGGCTGTTTTGCGCGTATCTCAGGAAAGAACGCAGCCCACCTCCTGCCCAACCGATCGAGGGGCGTTGCCGCATAACGCGCGACTCGTTAACCGATCCGATCGCGGACATGCAGGAAATATAGGTGTTAGACTCGTGTTCGAAGAAAAGTAGAACTAATCTAACTAAAAAACTAAGCAATTTCTAATTACGGGAAAGATATAAAAGTATCGGTAATTTAAGACTAGGAAGGAAGTTAGTAGTAGATATAATATGGAAGAGGGAAATATAATCCGAGCATAGGATCATAATTCGATCTACAAAGCGGAAGAAACAACGGTGTATAATTTCGTGAAGCTTATGTGGGACAAAAGGTCAGGGCTGTCTACGTCACCCTTGATCAAGTTGTGCACAAAAATCAGGTCGGAAGGTTTATTAAAAGCAATCTATTAGGGTAACGGCAGTCTCACAACTGCATCCCAGCTAAGGCCGCGTTTAGCAAAAAGTAAAAAGTTTTTCTGAACTGATTCTATACGGTCCTGGTGTACGTTGTACTGAGGGCACCATACATAAGGACCGTATTCTAAAATCGGACGAACCAGGGAGGTGTAAAGAGTCTTTGTTATATAGGGGTCGTCAAATTCCTTTGACCACCTCTTTATAAATCCAAACTCTTTACTGAATCTTTGTGCATAAATACGTGGAAGTATCCGTTTTTCAAATCTTATTTAGTGAGTAGCCTTTTCTCTGAGAGTTTATCTAACAGGCCGTCTATAAGGGGTGTCGAGTAATTGTTTTTTATCATCCATTTATTAAGTGTGCGATAATCTGCGCACAGCCTTAATTCCCTCGAATCTTTTTTTACCAGTACTATTAGTGACCCGTATTTTGACTCGCTAGTTCTAAAAATCGTCTATAATTTTTTGTACTTGAGACTTTTCGGTGTAAGATAGCCTTCTAAGCGGACAATTGAACGGTTTTTCGTGTTCAAAATTCAATTTCATTTCCCACCTTGTCTCTGGTAGACTCGGACTTTCTGCGTTTGTATAGGTTTCTCTGAACATGTATTTAAGCCGTTCTGCCAGATTCACACAATAATCTGACCCCACTATTAACTCTCTATCATTTCTCACAGCCGGGTACTCTCCAGGTAGTTCGGTAAAATTGGTCTTTATGTTTTCGTATGCATCTTTGGCCTGTACCAGCCCCACTACAGCTGCGTTTCCAACTTTATCTTCCTGTTCTTCTAAGCACTCAGTTTCTACCCCATATTCACTTTCTTCTGTATGACCTTTTTCTATTCCGCACTCGTTCTCCTTTCTCCACTTATTCTCTGCCCTATGTTCTCTATCTTTTATACACTCTTTCACTCCTTTTTTTCCTCACTCTCATTTGTGTCTGTCCACTCATTTTCTGCTTCATGTTCATTTCTGTCTATACACTCATTTTCTGTTTCATGTTCATTTTCGTCTTCTTTATCTTCCTTCTTTGTGCAAATGTCACTTACAATTTTAAATTTACATAAGTTTGTTGAGCTAATGAGCTTTTTCACTAGCTGTTGCGATATGTTGTTTGAATAAAGGTTCGAGCGGTTAGATTAATAATAGGTACAGTTTATTGGGAGATATGTAGACCGACGAAGGCGTATGTACATATGTATTGATATTTAGGCGAATTATGTTTCAGAGACCGATTAAGGATCGATGTAGCGAATATAGTATGATGCGATATGATCAGCTCCAGACGATATGTAGACCGACGTACTGCGTATGTACATATATGTATGTGGGTGACCGATCGGTGCGATTTACGATGATTGTGATGGCTACGAAGATTAGCTCCGTACCATATAAGTGATAGGTGTAGGCTATGTGAGTGATAGATGCAGACTCAATGAGGGATAGCTGAAGACTCAATTAAGGGCAGGCGGGCCGAATTGCCCGAGCCCTAATGTAAGCAAGCGAGCGATGATCCGAGAGAGCGATGATACGAGAGAGCGATGGTTAAAGATCAAGAGAGCGACGAAGGCTAAAGTATTAAAGAATACGAGAGAGTACGGCTGGATAGGCTGCTGCCGTGCGGGAGCTTATGTCGATGTACAATGTGATACAGTGGGCAGTACAAATAACAAACAATAATAGTCATTTAATTTACTGCTGCACCACTGGCTATGACTTAACTTATGCTGACTAAATATCAGGCTGGGAAACCCAACAAAGTTCATAAAGTCCCTACCCAACACAGCCTCGTAGCCCATGGGCTCGTCTGCCACTACTAGAACTCAAAGTTGAATTGTTTGCTATTGATTATTATAAAACAGGGTATTTTGCCAGGGTAAGTAATTCGCGTCTTTACCTAAAATCAATTCAAAATTTTCGTCTTCGCTTAATTTTTAATAACTTAAATTGTCCTTCTGGAGATCATCAGAACTTAAAAGTATGCGTCCTTACGCTTCGTGTGGCTGTTTCGTGGGCTGGTATCCCAAGCATGATGACATAAATAACAGAAGTGGTTGTTGTAGTTGTAGAACAAATACAGCACAACATATACGAAGGCGAACAGACGCGCAGATTAGACGTGAGGAGCAAGCGGCCAATACTCTGCGTTGGTCCAGACGAAGACAGGACTTGGACTATAGGGCTAGAGAGCAGGCGCAAAATACAGTAGGTCATATAGTTAGACGAATGGACCCACAAATTAGACGTGAGGAACAAAATACAAATACAGAGAGGCAACAGTGCATACGTAGATACAATGAAAGGAGACGGTTACTAGAAAGAGAGCAGGATAGAGTTCGTAAGGTCCAAGAAAGGAGTTTAGTAGATCGTAGGCGTATCGCGCGAGCGAGAGACACTCTAGCACGCTAATCTGCTCGTGTCGCTGCTCGACAGTCAGCAATTGACTCTGCCAGAGTTGTAAGTCAGAGAGTTAGCCAATATAGGAGCGATAGCAGTAATAGAGCTGAGCAAAATTTAAGAAACGCCTCCCGAATGCAGCAAGAACGAGCAAATATCTCCCAGGAGGATAGAACACATATAGCACCCAGAATAAGGCTTACTGGCCTAGAAGCTCTAAAAGTAGCATATAATAGGAATGTAAAACTGGGTCCTGATCAGGTTTGCCTTTCTTGTAAAGACCTGTGGTTCCCCAAACAAATTTCCAAGATTCCTCGCGTCTTTTTAGAAAGTGATTGCGAGTTTAATGCTGATATCTTTGCTCTTGAAAGTCTTCTAGAATTCCCTTCTGACTGCCAAACATTAAAATTCTGCAGAACATGTCATAGCAACATTAAGAAGCGTAAAAAGCCTAAACTTTTTTTCATTGATCTAGATTTTCCTAAACTGCCCGACTGCTTAAAGGGGCTTACTTCATTAGAGAAACGACTGATTTCTCCTCGACTTCCATATATGATAATTAAGCTATTATTGCCTGGGGAAGAGGCCAAAATGCCATTAAAGGAAATGTTGTGAACATCCCTATTTCCGTAAGTGATATCGTGAAGAAGCTTCAACGAGCTTTCCATGAAGCCCAGGTCATTCAGCTCCACCTGAAGCGTAGAAAAGAGTATCTTCATGCCTTCATGGCTGAAGCCATTAGATCTTCCAAAATTTTTGAAGCACTTCGTTATTTAGTTAGCACAGATTTGTATAAAAAGCACAATGTCGTAGTTAATGAGAAGTGGATCTCTGATTTCACATCCGATATTGTTCCATTCGTAGCATCTCAAGCAGACGCAGCCTTTTTAGAAAGTATCCAAAATAGAGATAGGAATGTAGACACAGAACCAGCCCATCCCGACGAGGAGGTAGAAGCCGAAGAGCTCAACCCTGGTGGTCAGGAAACTCTGCTTGAAAATAACGTACCATTTGATGATAGGACTATAAAAATCGCACCAGGGCAAGGACAACGAACTCTTGATATGGTCTTAGATATTGACTCGGAAGAGTTATCTTTTCCCACTATTTATGCAGGCATCAAGAGACAATCTTCAGAAAGTTTTACAACCATTGTTAGATCAGAGCTTCGAAGTGTAGATAGGAGAGGTTGTAGATCTGATAAACTGTTCTTCAATTAGAAGAAGTTAGAGCTCATTAAGATTCGCAATAATATTTCTATCTGCTTACGTAAGCGGAGCACGTCCAGTGCAGTTACCGCAGCTAACGCTCTTAATGAGAATTTCATAGAGGGACTTATTAACCACGATGAGGGATATAGGGTTCTTCGAGATATTCGCTCGTCTCCGGCTCATTGGGAGGAAGAAAAGAAGAAGCTTATGGCCATGATTCGTCAGTTCGGCCTGCCGACTTTTTTCATCACTCTGTCTGCTGCTGAAACGCGGTGGCCAGAGTTGCTTGTGTTGCTCAAAAGCAATGTAGATAGAGAGATCATTAGCGAAGAAGAAGCCCTGAACAATGAAAAAACAAGCAATAGCGAAAAGGAGCGCCTCATCAAGGCAGATCCAGTTACTTCTTCTAGGTATTTTGATCATAGGTATCGTGAGCTTTTAAAAGTGATGAGGAATCGGGAGAGCATTTTCGGAGAAAACTTCGTCATCAAATTTTATTGGCGTGTTGAATTTCAACAAAGAGGTTCCCACATTCACGGTATGTTTTGGCTGAAAGATGCCCCAGCAGTGGATTTTACCGGTACTGAGTCAATTTCAACAGTTGTAGCCTTCATTAATACACACATTACAGTAGATGTCACAGACTCAGAATTAGCTCCGTATGTTGAATACCAAAAGCATAGGCATACAAACATGACATGTCTTAAAACAGTCAATAGTAGATTCGGTATTCCATACCCTCCAATGCCCCAAGCGGAGATATTGAGTCCACTGCCGGAGAAAACTCCAAACCTTGATTTTCACCAAGGAAATTTTAGGAAAATTCAAGACCTACTAAATTCTGATCAATCCTCTGATATGATTGATCACTTGAGTATATTTGAGAATTTTCTTTCACACGAACAAGTGAGCCTCAATTACGAGGACTACAAATATGCAATATGTTCTGGTTTGAAGAAACCACAAATTTTTCTAAAGAGGTTGTATGCTGAGATTAGCGTTAATGCTTATAATAAGCACATTCTTTCAATGCAAAGGGCCAATATGGATATCCAATTCATTTTTGACCCTTATGCATGCTGTAGCTACATATATAATAAACTATATAAATAAATCCCAAAGGGGTATTTCTATTTCCGTTGTCCGGAACTAACCACAAATGCGTTCATGTTAACACTTTCCATCCAGAGCAACGAGTGCGAATGCTCAAATCCACAAGCATCCTACAAAATATGAATCAGGACTCCACTGACATATTCGTCAATCTTCAGGACCTGTGTTTGGCCGATTTTGCAGCAAATTATGAATTCACCAAAAGCGGGAAAAGAGTTGACCAAAATAACGATGATGAAGAGGACGAAGAAAATGAGGTAGGAGTAGAAGTTTTTCTCCCTCTCCTCGATAATAGTGGTTTTATTAGGGAAAAGACCAAGCCATCCATTTTAAAGTATATGAGGTTTAATATAAATACAAAGGTCTAACTATTTTAGAGCATTAGTCATGCTGTTTTATCCGTGGAGAGATGAGGACAATGATTTAGTGAGCGCTAATTGCGAGGATGTTTATAACAATCATCAGGATTTAGTTAATTCAAATTTCCAAAAATACAATGCGTTAGCAGATTTAGAAGACGTGCTTAGAAGGGCCATGGAAGCCGAAGCCAATAGGGAAGAAAATGTAGGTAAAGAGGCAGTTGATGAGACCATTGATGAGCAGTTTAAGGCTTTAGCGCTTCCCAAAATAAGTTCTCAAATAAATGTTCTGAACTTGAATGACCAGGCAACGGATGAAGATAAGCGTATTCTATTAGTTAAGCTTCCTCCGATTGTTTCCCTTACTTCGCTAGCCAGTTTAATTAGATCGCTTAATTTGAAGCAAAAAGCCTATCTCACCCATGTTCTGCATAATGTGAGAAATAAGGCAGTTTTTTATGAGTTTGTAGGTGGCGGCGCAGGCGTCGGCAAGAGTAGGACAATATCTACCATTTTTCAGACCATTTACCAGGAGTTTAATCGTAGACCAGGATCTAACCCAGAAACTGTTAAGGTTCTTCTGTGTGCTCCCACAGGAAAAGCTGCATTCGGTATTGGAGGTGCCACACTTCACTCCATGTTTTCTTTACCTCTCAATCAGTCTAACCATGATTAAAACAAATATTTTCAAGGCATGATAGTCCTTTTGGTGGCATTTCTGTTTTCGTGTTCGGCGATCTAAGGCAGTTATGTCCAGTAGGTGATCGTTGGATATTTAAATCCTCATCAGGAGCGCATAATCCATACAGTGCGATAATTGGCTCTAGTCTCTGGGATAGCTTCAAGTTTTTCCAACTTACAGAGATAATGCGAGATGACCAAGCTTTTGCAACCGCAGTTAATAACATGGCATCGGCCGAAATGACGTCAGAGGATAGTCAATTGCTTAGGAGACGAATAGTTGACGGCAGTCAAGGCCCCAGAGATGCGATCCACTTATTTTATAGTAATAGCGAGACAGATAAGTACAATAGAAAGAAGCTATCATCGATCATGACTATAGAATATACTTAAATAGCTTTAGACTGCATTAAAGCCGAACATCTTTACCCAGAAACCAAAAGCAAATATCTGGACTTTCAAAACTTCGAATACACAAGGTTTGTGCACTTCATTGGTTCTTAAAACCACGGCTAAATATATGATGACAGTCAATGTAGATACATCAGATGGTCTTGTTAACGGAGCCACTGGTGTTTTAATGCAGGTAGATCTCAGCTCCTCCAATACCCTCGAACTTCTTTGGATACATTTTCTTGAGGAAAACGTAGGAGTTAACTCACGGTAAAAAAGCAGCCACAGTAATGAATCTTCATGGACCCCAATTCAGAAAACTACAAACAGTTTTCAGTTTCACCAAAACGAACAAGTTACTATTGAAAGGAAAACAGTTTCCGGTTGTAGCTGCAGAAGCTATAACTATTTAGGGAGTCAGGGAGCTACATACAGCAAAGTGGTCGTCCACACTTCATCCAATATGCAAAGAGATGTTTTGTATGTAGTTTGCAGTAGTACCAGTGCGAACGGACTTTATATCGTTGGACTATTCATTCCTCCGAAGCCCAAGCGGGACTGTCCTGCCGCGAAGGAAATGAAGAACTTACGTGCTGCGAAATTACTTCACACCCACTTCGATTGTAGTCAGCGGAACTAGACAGAAAAGGGGCATTCTAATATTTGTTAGGAATGAACTTTTAGATCATTGCAGTAATTTTGAAAGTGGTCGATTTTATGCAAATTCCGGAAACCTAGCATCTCCAGTGTTTGAGTATGCTTTGTTTAAGTACAAATCTGTAGGTTTTGTTGTTATTTATGGAACCTCCGCGTATCCGTTGCCAAAGTTCAAAGCAGAATTTGAGGACTTAATTCAAAGAAATCAGTTTTTAGATAGAAAAGTTAAAGTTTTTATTATTATATATATTTATTATTAATCATTTTTACGTCTTTAGGTATTCATTTAAGTATAGATCCTTTTTACGTATTTATGTATTCATTTTAGTATAGATATTTTTTTGAAGGATTGGAATCCTATTTTACATTTTTTGGGGAATATGGAGCTTAAAAATGCTTTTAAAATCAGCTCAAGTCGACTCGTAGGTCCCCAAGATTATATTTTGGCTAGAGTGACCCCATTTCTTCGCGATGGCCTCCCCGTGGTGTTCCCTGGGTACCAATTTAATTTAATGTATTAAATTGGTAGCTAATTCGAGAGGCGTTTACGTATCAAATATGCATATTATATAAGTTACATAAAAGTAAATTATTGGCTTGAAGTGGGGCATGAACCCAAGCGTAGTCCAATGGATATACCAACCAATAGTAAGACCAATTTTACTCTATGGAGTTACAGTTTGGTGGCCGGCCCTATCAAAAGGATCGATAACCAAACAACTTGGCAAGGTTCTGCGAACTGCAGCATTATGCATTAGTGGAGCATTACGCACCACCCCGAACGATGCACTAAACGCCATCCTAAGTCTCCAGAGCCTCGAGCTTGCGGGAAAGGAGAGGGCAGAAATTGCAGCGATACGTTGTAACGAACCTTTTTGTGTCCGCTTGCGGTAGCTGGGCTCGCTCAGCGGTCACTGGGCTCAATGCAACAAAATTTGTATATGTTGCCTCGACGACAAGTAATAAGCTTCGAGCTTGATATCGTTTATTGCAAGATTTCTGAGCGTTCTTAGGACTATGTTAGGGCTAGGGCTTATGGCTAAGGCTTATTTTATCGCTCCTATCTTGTACCGGGGAATCGGTCAGTCGCGTGGCTGACTCCAGGCGTAGCGGCGTTGATGCCAGTATTCAGGGGCCAATGATCTTTGATCCGCCACTCCGAATTCGCACTCAACGGTTCGCCCTTCACTTGATTCACCACTGACTGATTTGAAATCCCTTTCTCGACTCACTCGGTGCTTCGGTGTATGACTTGTCTCTGTCCTGGCGTCTCCTTGTTTTCCTTGTTTGATCCACTCTCCGTGGTCACTTCTCACTTGTCACTATTTCACTCTTGCCCGATGTCGATCACTACTCTGGACTTGCGCGTGCGTAATAAGAGGCCCGCTGTAGGCGCCCTACCCTCTCAGGGGAGAGGCCGCGGCGAATTTGGCGGCCTCCGGATATCCGGACCTGCCGGGCCGTCATACTTATCCGGCCCGTCAGTCATATCCGGCCCGTCAGCCTCATCGCTACTGTGAGGCACACGGTTCCTCACACTCCCCTCCTTCTTACGAAAGCGGAAAACTTCCATTTCCGCAGAACTCCCGCTGGCCCTCCTCCGCCCGAATTTGAATTCGAGCCTGGTGGCGCGCGCGCCCTCTGCGATCGCTCGCTCCGTGGCGCCCCCTGCGGTCGCTCGCTCCCTGGTGCCCTCTAGCGCCACTTTGGGCCCAAGGGTGCCAGCTGTTGTCGGTTTGCCCTCTCGATCTCTCGGATCGTACCGTGGATAGGCCCCCCTGCCGCGTGTCTGCCCAGCTGAGACGGGTCATTGCCCCTTCCCCCGGTAAGTTATGCCTTTTTATATTTTATTTTCCCTTTTTTATTTATTTTTCTCTTCTAGCGGCCCTCGCGGAACACCTCCGTCCGGTTGGCCGACATCGCGATGCGGTACCTCGTCCCGCGCTCACTCACCAGCTTCTTTACTCGTCTGCCGTGCAGACGGATCCGGGCTTGGGCGCGCGCCACGGATGCGGGCCATTCCTCCTCCGGCACGGGCACCCAGTCCACCCGGGCGGGTGCGGAGCCCTGCCGCTGCAATTTCGGCCGCTTCACCTCGGTCCGCGGTTCGGGGCACGAAACCTGCCGCTTGAGTTGCGGCGGGCCGCCGATCGATGCCAGAGGAGCCGGCCACTGCCACGGCCCACGCTCCCATGGCTCCGTCGCCCTCCTCGGAGACGGGGACCTCCTCAGCCTCCTCCGACACCGGCTCCCACAGCCCCTCCTCCTAGGCCTCAGCTTCCTCGAGCCGCCTCCGCCACTGCTCCTCCGCCGATTGGGGCCGCGTTTCCTCCGCGAGTTGGGGCTTCTCTACCTCCACGATTTGGTGCTGCTCCCGGTCGCCATGGCCGCCCGCAACTCGGCAATTCGCCGCCGCAGCTGCGCCGTGGCCTCCCGCACGCGGTTCTTCTCGGCGTGCATCAGCTCGGCCCTGCACGCCCGATCCACTTCTGCTGCGGTCTGCCATGCCACGATGACGACGTCGTCGTCCTCGCCTTCGGTTGCGGCATTGCTCCCGCCTGGAGACACCACCGGCATCACCGTTTCGCCGGGGCTGACCGGGGCTCTACGCGAGAGCAGAGTCGCCCGTCGCTGACGTGGGAGGCGGCCTCCGTACCCCCCTCCCTGCAATATGGCGTTTTGCTCCTCCACGAACCGCGCAACGGACTCCATATTGTCGAACATCATCATATTTTTTGTTTTCCTTTTTTTTCATGTTACTTGTGTAATCGCAAAGTGCCGGCTTCCCGACGCGTGCCGGCTGTTATAGATGCGTTCCATCGTTCCGGGCAACGGTGAATCCCTTCTCCACGCTCTCATCTACAGGAATAACTGCTTTCTTCCCGCAGATGAGAGCGGTGAGAACACACAAGGAATAACTGCTTTCTTCCTTGTATGCTCTCTCATTATCCGATTTCGCCGCACCGTTGCCTCCCGCTGTGTCTGTTATTGTTCAACAGTGCCCTGTTAATTCCACACAAAATTTTTTTTTTTTGTGCTGGATATCCGTTTGCTGGATTGTGTTGTGAATTGTTTATGTGTTGTCCAACTGACGGACTGTGCCGCGTTCTCCATCTCCTGATGGACCCACCTCCCGTTCGTGGAACAGAGGATGGACAGTTCTGGGCTCTCCGTGTTGTGTTGTCCAACTGACGGCCTGTGCCGCGCTATCCAACCCGTTGCCCGTGCGCTGGTCAGTTCACCCCTTCTTCCCGGTAAGTTTGCTCGATCGGTGTGACACTTCAGTCATTCTCCCAATTCCAGCTCGCCCTCTGCCTTCGACATGAAGCGTCCGCCTCGAAGCCCACCGCGATCAACAGGTGCTTTGACCTTTCGCCCGGGCTTGACTTCTCGGCGGACCATTCCCAGGCCAGCTTCTCACACCCTCGGCCCGAATCTGGCTAGGTGGTACGCTCAGGCAGAGGCTCGGACGCGAGGATCATCCGACTCCTCGCCCGGTAGACCACGCCTGAGCTGCACCTGCTCTGTCGGGTCCGACGCTTTTAGTTGGCCTGGGTTCCCACATCGAAGCGTGAGCCTGGACTTCCCCCTTCACCGCCGACCGTGCCCCCACCGGGCCTCGGAACTCCCGTCCCCGCGCACCGCGCTTTGGGTTCCCCCTCCCCTTCTGGTTTGCCTGCCCCTTACTCACAATTCGTTTTATGTGGCTTCTCACCTGTGTTCTCTCTTCCAGGTATCTTCCACACGTCCGTCACCATCTTTACATGCCGCCGTTAATTCACGCGTTTTAATTTAAGTGTGTCCTGCGTGGCACTCCAAAACGTGTCCTGCGTGGCACTCCAAGATGTGTCCTGTGTGGCACTTCAAGATGTGTCCTGCGTGGCACTCCAAGATGTGTCCAGCGTGGCACTCCAAGATGTGTCCTGCGTGGCACTCCGAAATGTGCCCTGCGTGGCAATCCACACCCTCGCCCTGCGTGGCATCTCAAGCTTTCACTGTGACCTTACTCCTCCGCGTCCTGTGTGGCGCCATTCTCCTCCCTCGGTTGCGGCTTTAGGTCCCCTATATGCGCCGTCCTCTCCCTCTTGTCTCCTTCCTTTTTCAACTTAACCGGCGACACAAAGTCGACTATTTGGTAGGGCCCTTCATACTTGGATGCCAGCTTGGCGGCAAATCCCTCCGCCGCGTTCGAGAGGTGATGCTGCTTGGCCCACACCACCTCTCCCATCTTAGGCTTCCATGGCCTTCGCCGCAGATTATAGTGGCGGGCTTGGTCTTGGGCAGCTCTCTCCAAATTGCGCCGCACCAGCTGGAACAGTTCTTTCAAGTTCTGGGCATTCTCCTTGGGCGTCTGCACCTCTTGCCCTGTACCGACCGTCTCCTCGTCGTACAGAGCCCTTGGCAGGCGGGGCTCCCTTCCCTGCACTATGAATGCCGGTGAATATCCGGTCGATTCTGACACTCCAGTGTTCATTGCCAGTATCAGCTCCGGCCAACTCTCGTCCCAGCACCTTCGATCTCGCTCGCAGAACTGCGCTATCATCGTCTTCACCGTCCTATTTGCACGCTCTGTCGGGTTCTCCTGCGGCGTGTATGGTGCTGTGAACTGATGGCGCACTCCCGTCTGCTCGAGAAATCTCTTGAAGATTCTGCTGGCGAACTGCACCCCGTTGTCCGTAATGACCACCTTGGGCACTCCGAACCGGGCCACTATCCGCTCTCGCAATGCCTTTGTTAGGGCCTCTGCCGTCCCTTTGCGCATTGGCACCAGCTCTGTCCATTTTGAGAAACGATCCACTATAACCAGCAGCATCGAGTTCCCATGTTTCGACCTCGGCAGAGGTCCCACAAAATCTGCGCATACGGTCGCCCACGGCTCCTCCGGTATCCGTGTCAGCATCTTCCCCGCGGCTTGCAGCTGACTCGGCTTGTATCGTAGGCACTGTATGCACTTTCGGACATACCGTCTTACGTCCCTGTGCATCCCCGGCCAGTAGTACCGCGCCGCGACCCGTGCTGCTGTCCTCCTCCCACCGGCATGACCCGCTCCTGGCTCATCGTGGTTCTCCCGTAGCACCCTCTCCCGGGATTCCTTGGGAACACACAACTTCCAGGAGACGACCTCTTCGCTTCCAGCTTGATGCGGGATATGGCGATACAGGTTCCCTCCCTTCTCCACAAAGTCCGGGTACTTTTGAGGCTCCTTCTGAACCCTTTCCTGCAAGCTCTTGAGCCACTTGCACGGCCGCTCCGTCTTTCCTTTGGTTCTTCGGCATTTCTCCGCCAGGGGTTGTCGAGAGAGCGCGTCCGCTACGACGTTCAGCTGGCCCTTCCTGTACGACACCTCGAAGTCGTATTGCTGCAGCTCTAATGCCCACCGGGCCACTCTGCCTGACGGGCTTTCGATGCTGTTCAGCCATTTTAGAGCCATGTGATCCGTGATCACCTTGAAGCGATATCCCTCCAGGTACGGTTTCAACTTCCTGACGGCCCACACTATGGCCAAACATTCCTTTTCAGTAGCCGAGTAGTTCTTCTCGGCTGCATTTAGTGATCTGCTGGCATACGAGATCACCCTCTCTCCCCTGTCCGTCTTCTGCGTGAGGATCGCCCCCAGCCCATAATCGCTGGCGTCCGTTTGGAGCACGAACTTCTTGGAGAAGTCGGGACATGTCAGTACTGGGTCGGCCACCAAGCGATCCCTTACTGCCTCGAACGCGTTTTGCCGTTCTTGAGTCCACACCCATTCCGCTTTCTTTTTCATTAGCGCGGTAAGTGGTTGTACCAAGGTCGCGAACCCTGGCACGAATCGCCGGTACCACGATGCCACTCCCAGATACTGCCGCAATTCCTTTACATTTGTCGGCGGTTTTAACTCGACGATGGCAGCGACCTTCTCGGGATCCGTGCAGATTCCTTCGCCCGTCACCTTATGGCCCAGGTATCGCAGCTCCTTCCGGAAGAACTGGCACTTTTCGGCGTTTAGCCTCAAATTTGCTCCCCGTAGGTGGTGGAACACTTCCTTTAGGTTCTCTCGGTGCTCTTTCTCTGTCCTTCCAATGACGATAATGTCATCCTGGTAGGCGAAGGCGTGCGGCATCATCTCCGGCCCGATCACTTGGTCCAGCACTCGCTGGAAGGTGGCCGAGGCCGAGTGCAGTCCGAATGGCATCACCTTCCACTGGTACAGCCCCTTGCCCGGCACCGTGAACGCCGTGACCGCCCTGCTGCTCTCCTCCAGAGGAATCTGCCAGTATCCGTCTTTCAAGTCGAGGCTGCTAATGAACCGCGCCTCCCGTAACTGGTCGAGGATATAGTCAATCCTTGGCATCGGATACGCGTCTTTTATGGATTTCGCATTTATTTGCCGCAAGTCCACGCACAGCCTCCACTTGCCGCACTTCTTTTTCAGCATTACTATTGGTGAGCTGTACGGACTCTTTGACGGCTCGATGCACCCCATTTCCAGCAGCTCATCCACCTTTTGGTTTATATCTGCTTGCATTTTGGGATTCTTAGGGTAGTACCTTTGTTTTATCGGCCGCGGATCACTCATAGTGATGGTGTGCATGGCCACGTTTGATACTCCCTTCATCCTGGCGAATTCGGCCAGTTCTCGGGCCAGGAACTCTGCCACCGGTTCCTCATCTATGGGGCTCTCGACCTCGGCTTCCGCTGAGATACTCTCTGCCGCCGTCTCTGGTTCTGGGGTACGGCTGACGAAGCTGCTCGTGGCCCCGGTGTCTCCCGTGGCCCGAAACTCCTCCCCCACGACCCGCACCACTGCGGACAGCTGCGTCGCCTCACTTGACAGCTGGCCGACTAGGCTCGAGGCCGGCTTCTTGCGACCCTGGCACGGCCCTTCGTGGCTGGGGTCGCGGGGCGTTTCCCGTCTGCCTGCAACATTACCATGACGATACGCCCACCTTCCCACACCTCCAACAATATATTATGGGACGCGCGCCATACTCTCGGCTCCAATGCTCCCCACTGCCGCATCGGCGGCATGCCTGCGCAGGATTTCGGACGTACCCGTTTTCTATATGGGACTCCTCCATCCGCGCGGCGCCTGCCCCTACGGCGGCCCTCGCTCGACTTGGTGCTTCTGGCGGACCTTCTATGCATCTGCGGCACGCCTCTGTCGCCGCCAGCTTGTTGAAGGGATTCGCGGCTCGCGCCTTTGACGCTGGGTTCTCTCTTTGGAACTCCGCCCGATCCCTCTCCAACGCCTCGAACTCGTCCGCCAGCACCATCATTTCGTCGAGATTCCGACACCCGTACGGCCGCATGTACGCCCTTAGGTCTGGCATGCTGTTCTCCTTGATTCGCTCGGTCTGCTCGGCCTGGGAACATTTCAGGGGTCGCATCAGCGTCTGCATCTCCACCATATATTCTTTAAAGGGCTCGCCCCACCTCTGCTTTCGCATTTGTACGTTCTGGCGGAGCTTGTCAAAATAGCCCCGCGGTAGGAAGTATGCCTGGAAGCTGGCTGAGAAGTCCTCCCAGGTTCTCCACTGGCGATTGTTGGCGACGAACCATTGTTGGATCACCGCCGGCGACTTCCACAAGGCCGCCGCCTTTGCGTCGGGTGGCAGCGTCAGCCGCTCCCCTGCAGCCTGCCTGTCCTCCGGCCTGGGCGTCGCTTCGGCCCCCTCGTCCGATCCTCCCACTCTTCCAGCAGGTCAGCCCACTCGGGCTCCTCGCCGTGGACTTTCACCCACTCCTTAAAGGCTCTCCTCATGTCATCCAAGCTGCCTTCCAGCCGCACGCTAAATGCCTGGCCGCACTGGACCAGCTCCTCCTTCTTCAGGACCCATTGTCCCCTTCCTATTCTCGCTCAATCTTGATATCCCCTCTCCCTCCGTATGTATCACTTGTCGTCGGGCCCCACGTTGGGCGCCAGTTGTAACAAACCTTTTTGTATCCGCTTGCGGTAGCTTGGCTCGCTCAGCGGTCACTGGGCTCAATGCAACAAAATGTGTATATGTTGCCTCGACGACAAGTAATAAGCTTCGAGCTTGATATCGTTTATTGCAAGATTTCTGAGCGTTCTTAGGACTAGGTTAGGGCTAGGGCTTATGGCTAAGGCTTATTTTATCGCTCCTATCTTGTACCGGGGAATCGGTCAGTCGCGTGGCTGACTCCAGGAGTAGCGGCGTTGATGCCAGTATTCAGTGGCCAATGATCTTTGATCCGCCACTCCGAATTCGCACTCAACGGTTCGCCCTTCACTTGATTCACCACTGACTGATTTGAAATCCCTTTCTCGACTCACTCGGTGCTTCGGTGTATGACTTGTCTCTGTCCTGGCGTCTCCTTGTTTTCCTTGTTTGATCCACTCTCCGTGGTCACTTCTCACTTGTCACTATTTCACTCTTGCCCGATGTCGATCACTACTCTGGACTTGCGCGTGCGTAATAAGAGGCCCGCTGTAGGCGCCCTACCCTCTCAGGGGAGAGGCCGCGGCCTGGCACGAATCGCCGGTACCACGATGCCACTCCCAGATACTGCCGCAATTCCTTTACATTTGTCGGCGGTTTTAACTCGACGATGGCAGCGACCTTCTCGGGATCCGTGCAGATTCCTTCGCCCGTCACCTTATGGCCCAGGTATCGCAGCTCCTTCCGGAAGAACTGGCACTTTTCGGCGTTTAGCCTCAAATTTGCTCCCCGTAGGTGGTGGAACACTTCCTTTAGGTTCTCTCGGTGCTCTTTCTCTGTCCTTCCAATGACGATAATGTCATCCTGGTAGGCGAAGGCGTGCGGCATCATCTCCGGCCCGATCACTTGGTCCAGCACTCGCTGGAAGGTGGCCGAGGCCGAGTGCAGTCCGAATGGCATCACCTTCCACTGGTACAGCCCCTTGCCCGGCACTGTGAACGCCGTGACCGCCCTGCTGCTCTCCTCCAGAGGAATCTGCCAGTATCCGTCTTTCAAGTCGAGGCTGCTAATGAACCGCGCCTCCCGTAACTGGTCGAGGATATAGTCAATCCTTGGCATCGGATACGCGTCTTTTATGGATTTCGCATTTATTTGCCGAAAGTCCACGCACAGCCTCCACTTGCCGCACTTATTTTTCAGCATTACTATTGGTGAGCTGTACGGACTCTTTGACGGCTCGATGCACCCCATTTCCAGCAGCTCATCCACCTTTTGGTTTATATCTGCTTGCATTTTGGGATTCTTAGGGTAGTACCTTTGTTTTATCGGCCGCGGATCACTCATAGTGATGGTGTGCATGGCCACGTTTGATACTCCCTTCATCCTGGCGAATTCGGCCAGTTCTCGGGCCAGGAACTCTGCCACCGGTTCCTCATCTATGGGGCTCTCGACCTCGGCTTCCGCTGAGATACTCTCTGCCGCCGTCTCTGGTTCTGGGGTACGGCTGACGAAGCTGCTCGTGGCCCCGGTGTCTCCCGTGGCCCGAAACTCCTCCCCCACGACCCGCACCACTGCGGACAGCTGCGTCGCCTCACTTGACAGCTGGCCGACTAGGCTCGAGGCCGGCTTCTTGCGACCCTGGCACGGCCCTTCGTGGCTGGGGTCGCGGGGCGTTTCCCGTCTGCCTGCAACATTACCATGACGATACGCCCACCTTCCCGATACGCCCACCTTCCCCCTGCCAAAAAAAACCAAACCAAACCAGGGGTGACGCCGATACTGGCAAGAATAGGCCAGTTGATTCACATCGACATATTCTCCACTGCAGGGAAGTACTTCCTAACCGCGATAGACAAATTTTAAAAATTTGCAATAACGCAACAAGTCGTTTCGCGCACAATTACAGCAACTGGTAAACATCTTCCCTGCCACAAAGACCATCTATTGTGACAATGAGCCTGCCTTCAATTCTGTGACCATTCGGTCCTTATTGAAGAATCAATTCAACGTCGATGTAGCAACTGCCCCACCGTTGCACAGCACATCAAACGGACAAGAAGAGCGCTTCCACAGCACTTTGTTAGAAATCGCTAGGTGTTTCAAGTTGCAGCGCCAGGACGATACGGTCGAGCTAGTCATTCTAGCGACCATCGAATACAACCGAACCATCCACTAATTCACAAACACGACGCCCATGGATGTGGTTCACGCAAATTGCGACCTTCGGGAAGAAATAATGTTGAAACTGGTAAAGGCCCAGCAGGAGCCACTTGATAGAAACAACCCAAACAGACAAAACAGGACCTTCGATGTGGGAGAACAAGTCCTAGAACAAGTCCTAACAGAAGGTTAGGAAACAAGTTAACTCCCCTCTGCACGGAGCAAAGGGTAGAAGCAGATCTAGGTACCACCGTTCTTATTAAAGGTGGTCCACAAAGACAATTTGAGGTAGATAAGCACAATTCCTTACCTACCTTAAGAAAAAAGGGTTTTGTAGCGTTAAGTTCAGGGCCTCAAGGACAATTAATAGTAAAAGTAAGAACAACCGTGCGACAAAATTAATAAGTGCTGTGCCTCTCGTTTCTTATAGGTCTCCCGTTCGATATCTCTACATCCTAGCAGTCTTACCGCTAACAACTTTGACCGTCTCAAAACTGACAGACTATTCACACGCTGATTATATCCCTATAATTGACGGACGGACAGCAATATGGAACGAAACCTTTTATATAAAACATGTCACGAACTTAACGCAATATGACATTTTCCCACAGAAACATATGAGAAAGATATTAGAGACAGATACAAAACACCTACTTACACTGACTGCGGCACTGGAAGTTCACCACAGGCATGCGAGGAGCCTGAACATCCTGGGGTCAGCGCGGAAAATCATCGCAGGGACTCCGGACTTTGATGACTTACAGCAAACGAGACACGAGTACGTGTACGTGGTCTTGAGTACTATCTAATTAAAGCCAACAAAAGACAGATAAGTGTCAAATCGAGAACTCAAACACAAATCAATGGCCTCACCGAGGCCGTAAACAAATTGCTAAAAGTAAACAGAAATGAGGAAATTAACAATTCCCACCTATATGAGAACCTTCTTACCAGAAATAGAATTTTGACGCTTGAATTACAGAACATAATGATCGCCACCACCTTGGCAAAAATAAATATTGTAAATCCAGCCATCATCGACAACGAAAACCTAGAGGCGATTTTGAGAAAAGCTTCCACAGATATCAGCGTAACCCAACTATTGGGCGCTGCAAATGTGAGGGCACTAGCTAGTAAGGAATTAATCATTTTTGTAATAGAAGTACCTAGACGTAAGTTCATTTGCAAGAAAATAACCATCTTCCAAGTCGCCCACAAAGGCATAGCGATCCGGTTACCCGAGCCCATCATAGCAGAATGCGGCAACAAAGTCATCGCCGTCTCATCGTGTATGGGGCCCCCATCACTAGCCTTCTGCAAGGAGGCACCAGCGAATAGTTGCGCACAACAGTTGCACTTTGGTGCTGTGGCCCACTGCGGTACGCAGCTGAACAATCAGCCCCCGATTTTGGAGGTGGACGAGGGTATTGTAATAATCAACGACGCCATCGCCACCGTGGCCGCTGATGATGGTCCCGAGCGTAGCATTGCGGGAACATACCTAGTGACTTTTGACCGGGTCGCCCTCATCAACGGTACAGAGTACACCAATTTCAACAATGCGCCGAAGAGGATCCCAGGCGTAGCAAATTCCGCGAGGATCAACGTCACCAGCTACGAAACTCTGCTGAGCCTGTCGTACCTCCTTAAGTTGAATGAGGAAAATCTGCAGCAACTGGCCGAGGTTCATACAAACCTCACGATCGGTCCCATACTGTCTACTGTCGTAAGTTAAGAGACATTATAAGAGAAAATAGTGGAGTCTCTCCATCTTCGGGTGACCCGCAAGCCGACCTTCACGATCGCCGACGGCGAATTGGGTTGCCTGCGGTTGACGGTGGTTCGCGGGAAGAGTGGTATGTGGACGGACTTCACTTGTCAGTGGCTTGACGTGCTCTTTTGGACCCTCGCCATCTTGGACGCTGCCGAACTCGAAGTGCTGATGGACCATCAAAAAGGACGATCACTTTCTCTAGACTCGCTAGAAAGTTTACAGGTATTCTTTGCCAAAAATTGAGCATCACCGGTTGAATCTCGTTGTGACGCAAAATATTGTTCGCTCGTCCGACCAAAACGATCAACTGCAGTGATACGCATATGTGCGTGTGTATGTGCTAACACAGTCATACACAGAGAACACAGCTCAATTTCTGGCACCTTCCCTTTTATACCTTATTTGGCCACATTCATGTGCATAAAGTGAAAGTGTCGCAAATCTACGTGTGTACAAACATACATATGTAAGTTCGGTAGAATTGTTCGAACATACATACACATGCTGACCACCACTTGATGTGCATAACCAAAGCGGCAACACATAACTATTTAACAAGGATAACTATTTTATATATATATTTTATAACTATTTTACATATAAACGGTGGTCTATCTATTGCATTTTAATAATACTGGTCGTGTGTTTGTGCAATCGCAAAGCGTGGCAGTGTCTTTTCGGTTGTCCGCTTTCGACTTAACCGCTACGTACAATACGCGTACATATATACATACGTACATGAGTACAGACATCTGCTTGCAATTGCACATACACGCAACGCTAGGTAAAGGTTCTTGGGAACCAGCGGCTGATTTTCCGTGCGTTCGTTAACCTTGCTCGTTCTGTGCTTGCATCGGTTATATATTAGTTTGTGTGTGCGTGCGCTCGCGCCAAATTTACCGCTTGCTCTCTTCTCCCCCGATTTGGCATACCATACAGGTCAGGCTTGGTTTGAGCACCTGTATTACTTTCGTCTTGTGAGTGCGCTCCCGCCAAATTCTCTCACTTACTCTTTGATCCCCCGCACCCCGCATTTTACCACTGTTGCCCACAAAGTTGCAGCAGCAATCATCGGACTTGCTTGTGTTTGGGTAAGCAAGCTTGGCGTTTTTCGGTACATAGCTGAAGTGCGTGTGCGAGGGTAGCTTGAAAAGTTTGGCGAACTTTAGGTACGGTATTGAAGGTAGTTCCTTTCTCTCATTCAATTTTGTCTGAGTCCGATAGGCCAACTGTGGAACGGCCAACTGTGAAACGGCCAACAGCTGAACGGCCAACAGTACCTAAAACAAATACCAAGTTGGCATTGTGTCAACAAAGGTTTGACAAAGTCAGTGCGGATAATGAGCGCGTGCAAACAGCCTTTAGATTGAAGCAAATTTCATCGGACAAACCGAATTAGCTTGTCGCCTAGAACTTTTAGAGGGTTATATCGATAAGGCTATGAACCCACAGGCAGAGTTGGACATTTTGAGTCCAACCAATGAAAGTAGAGGGCCGTTGGAGGATCTGTGTGTCGTCACTAAAGCATTGTTTAAGAATGCAATTAAGCCAGATGTAGCATGACTGCTCAGGGAATTCACGGTTCGACACACACATGCATGACTGCTCGCTGAATTCGAGCCAGCGATCGCAGCTGACGAAAATGCGTTTTCCGAAGATTAGTGGCAAACATTCGGAGTACAAAAATTTCATGTGCCTGTTCCAAAGCCTTATTGACGACGATGCTTCTTTGACAAACGTAGAAAAGTTTAATCATCTCGTATCGTGTTTGTCAGATGAAGTATTGGGTGTAGTAAAACCCTTTCAAATGACAGACTGCAATTACCCGAAGGCCCTTGCCAGTCTGAAGTCAGTGTACGACAATAAATGTCTAATATTCTTTGATACTGTTGCTCAGTTATTCGATTTGCCAACCATGACCAAGCCATCTGCATCGAGTTTTAGATCGATGATAGACACGGTGTCTGCGATATATTCATCGCTGTCGTCTGTAGGTGACAAAAAAGATATTGCGAATGCAATGATCATTCACATGGTAATGGCAAAGGTCGACCATGTGACCAAATCTCGTTTTGAGGAGCAGCTTGACTATGATAAGCCGCCATCTTGGAAAGACTGTGCCAAACAGCTGAATAGAAGGTACCAGTACCTGGCAGCAGAAGAGTCAACTCGTGACAAGTCAAGGGTGCCTCAACGGAAATCGTCCTTTGCCTGTGCTAATGCAGGTCAAAGGTCGTCGTCTGCATGTACCTATTGCAGGTCTGCAGACCACAATATATATTCTTTTCCGTCGTTTAGTGCCATTTCCGTCATGCAACGTTTTGAGTATGCTAAAACTCAAAAACTGTGTCTCAATAGTTTGACCACGGGACATACAGTACAGAGTTGCAAAGCAGCGAAGTGTAGAGTGTGCTCAAAGCCTCACCATTCGCTCCTTCATCGGTACACTGCATCAGTGCAAGGTGAAGCCTCAACGTCGGAGGCATACGTAGGTCACGTGCTCAATGCGGATCAAGTCGTTCTGGCTACCGCGATCGTAAACATCAAAGACAGATTCGGACAGTTGCATCCAGCAAGAGCTTTGCTCGATAGTGGTTCTCAAATAAATTTGATGTCTGAGAGCCTAGCACAGAGGCTTCGGCTTAAACGTGAGCCAACTTCCCTTGCTATCGCAATGGTGGGTGGTGCAACCACCGATAGTAAAACTAAGGTTTGTGCAGATTCCGAATTCCATAAGCCGGCTAAGGTGCATTTTCTCTAGGGAGCTGAAGTGTTTTATGGGCTATTGTGCGTTGGGCAAATTAAATTACTTTCCGAGCTGCCCATAATGCAGAAAACATTGCTCAGTTGGATTGCTGCAGGCAAATGTACTGGACAAGCGCCTCGGCAACAGTGTAATGAGAGTTCGGTAGCTCAAGTGCATAGTTGTACTCTCGACTCATTAGTAAACCGTTTTTGGGAATTGGATCAATGTCCAAGTCTGTGAGTTGTACTTCGCAAAAACGGTACAACGATTGTCTTCCGGTCGCTTTCAAGTCAAACTTCCATTTAAGACCGACCCTAAAGTTCTTGGCCTATCCTTTCAAACTGCTGAAAAGCGTTTTTTGCAGCTTGAACGCAAACTGTCAAAGGATGACACTCTCAAAACTATGTACCATGACTTCATGAAAGAGTATTTGGATTTGGGACATATATATGTCCATTCTGAAGTCTGCTCCTCTAAAACAGCATTATTATTATTATTCCTCATCAATGCGTTCTCAGACCTGAGAGTACCTCAACCAAACTTCGTGTTGTGTTCGATGCTTCCAGCAAAACATCAACAGCAGTTTGGCTGAACGAAACACTAATGGTGGGGCCAACTATTCAGAGGGAGTTGTATTCAACATTGGTCAACTTTCGGTTGAACAAATATGCTGTAACTGCCGACATTTCGAAAATGTACAGGCAGATAAATGTTTCTGAGGAAGACAGAGACTTCCAACTTGTCTTGTGGAGAGAAAACACTTCACAAAACATACAGGCATACAGGTTGAATACTGTTACATACGGTACAGCGTCAGCACCCTTTTTGGCTGTACGTTGTTTGTTCGAATTGGCAAATAGTTTCGCACAATCACATCCCATTGGTGCGGAAGTGATTCGCAATTGTTTCTATGTCAACGATATGCTGGCAGGTGCAGACAGTTTAAAAGAACTGGACACAATTTGCAGCCAGGTTCGGGATATCTTGCATTCAGGAGGAGTTCCATTGGCCAAGTGGGCTTCCAATTGCCCGACTCAATCTGGAAAGAATGAGGAAATCAGCATTAACATTGATGAGCAAAGCTCAGTCAAATCGCTTGAAATGCGCTGGCCACCTCAAGATGATGTATTTAAATACCATCTGGACGTGGACAGTTTTGCCTCCCTGAAACCAACAAAACGCAATATATTGTCGATAGCCTCTCGTTTGTTTGACACTCTTGGTTTGTTGTGTCCAATTGTCACTAAGGCAAAAATGCTGTTGAAGGACTTATAGAGGCTAAATGTAGATTGGGATGAGGCTATTCCTATGAGTCTACACACTGAGTGGAATAAGTTCACCAATACTTTGCGGGATTTGCACAAAATTTCAATCCCTCGTTACGTATGTTTGACGCTGTACCAAGGGGTTCAAATTCACGGCTTTTCTGACGCATCCAGTCACGCCTACGGTTGCTGTATATACGTACGAACGTGCAACGACGAAAACGTTCGCTTGTCATTGCTCACGGCAAAGTCGAGGGGAGCTCCGCTGAGCGTAAAAACAATACTCTGGTTAGAGCTTTGTGCAGCACTATTGCTGGGCAAACTCTGGCAACAAGTGTCGACCGCAATGACCAAATTCACGATTGAAAGCGTAAATTTCAAGGGGAACAGATGTTGACGACATTGTGAGCTCCTTGTGGTTCAATGGGCCAAGCTTTTTAATGGCAGAAAAAGATCGATGGCCTCAACTTCATCAGTTCGAGATAGCGTCAGAAGTGAAAACTTCTGAAGATAAGAAAAGTGCAGTGGTATGTGCGCTTGGGGTAGCTGATGCTGAATCTAATTGCATTGTGCAATTGATCAACCAGCAATCGAGGTTTTCTAAGTTGGTCCGCACAATGGCCTACGTTCTTCGATTCTGTTTCAGGCAGCTCAGAGGTGATTCGCATCTTGTATTTGCGTCAGAAAGAAACATTGCCTTTTTAAAGCTGATCGCAGTCGTACAAAGCACAACATACAGCACTGAGTATAGATTATTGGAAAAGTCGGCAGCATTAGCTCCGATGCTGCAGTCGTTAAATCCATTTGTCCACGAGTTTGATGAAAATGGCATCAAATTTAAGTTAATTCGAGTAGGAGGGCGCTTGCTACACGGCCCTATCGCGTACGACGCCAAGTTCCCTCTGTTGCTACCAAAGGGATCTAAATTGGTCAGCCTTTTGGTCAGGCAATTGCACCTTAGGCACTACCATGCTGGTGCAGTGGTTCTTATGGGATTGCTGAAGCAGCAAGTTTGGGTGATCAATGCACGAAGCGTGTGTACAGCGCATGTTAGAAGATGCGTACACTGCTTTCGCTACAAGCCAAAATTGTTGGGGAAAATAATGGGACATTTGCTAGCTGACCGCCTCCGTGAGGGTCGGCCGTTCAGAGTATCTGGCGTAGATTTCTGTGGGCCGTTCTACGTAAGCTATAGAATCAGAGGTAGACCACCCGTTAAAATGTACGTTGCCGTTTTTGTATGTTTTGCCTCAAAGGCAGTCCATCTAGAACTTGTCTCAGAACTTTCAACTGACGCGTTTCTAAATGTATTTAAAAGGTTCGTTGGGAGACGAGAACTGCCGGAGAAGGTCTTCAGCGACAACGCAACGAATTTCATGGGAGCGAGCAACGTGCTGAGGGAGCTCCAACAACGGTTGTTGGTGGCAACGGTTGTTGGAGCTCAGACTGCGCTTTTGGCGCAAATGGTCGAGAGACTACCTCCTCAGCCTGCAGCAGCGAGCCCAGTAGAGCAAAGGCGAGGCTATTCAATCCCCCGCAACGATGGACAACAGGGCGCGTAACACGCGCAATTACTGGAGAGGACGGCCAATCCACAAGCTGGCAACACTGCCAACATGCTGAAGACCGGAGCTCTTCAGCGGGGCCGGAAATTTGGAAGAGAAGGTAGAAAATTAAGAGTGTATGTTACGTTAAAGAGTCTCTCCATCTTCGGGTGACCCGCAAGCCGACCTTCGCTATCGCCGACGGCGAATCGGGTTGCGTGCGGCCGACGGTGGTTCGCGGGAAGAATGGCATGTGGACAGACTTCACTTGTCGAAGTACGCCCAAAGCCAATGCACTCGTTCTTGGAAATAAATACCCTATTAATCGAAAGAAAAACCGCGTCTGAATTTAGTTTTATTTTGGCTGACTTGTTTGTTAAAGGCTTGTATCCAGCACCGCAAAATTTTACTGACAGGAATCTGCTCTTTTTTTCGGTTGGATGGAACTCAACTAATATAGTGTGACCAAAAACCTATAAAGTTATTGGCCACTCTCATGAATCAGCTGTGTTTTGTAAACAGCGCCAATTTTAAAAATGAAACTCAAATTAAAAAAAGGAAGAAAAGTAATTCTGACGATGAAGTGATTGTGTTGGTAGCGGCACATATTGTTGTAAGAAAAAGTACAGCACAGTCGGAGGCGCCAAAACGTCAAAATAATCAAAATGCTTATTTTCCGTGATCCGCCAAAAACGTGGTCAAGCCTCAACTGCTTTTATTAAAGCCATCTTCTCCTCACTTTAAAAATTTTCATATCTCTTTTTGGTTTTGCGCACAGATTTTGCCTCCACCTCTCACTTGTACTTCAGTAATAATAGGCACATATATTTTCCTGGTCTGCATGTCAGCTGTTCTCTCAGTCCACATTCGTGTCGATATCGATACTATCGATAAGAATTCGTGGATTCCGATTACGTTGCTGGATACTGAGGCCAGGAAAACACAAATAAAAAATTCCTGGCCCAGTTTTTTTTATATGAAGTTTGGCAGTAATTTTTCGTTTCCGCGGTGCTGGATACCCAGCTTTAGACAAATCAACGGGTGAAATTTATTCTGAAGCTAGCCTAAAGATAAACAAAGTAGAAAGTAAGTTTTAATGTAAGTTTATATATGCACATTTATTCACAATTTTAATCAATGTAACGGTGTTTGTTAAATATGCATATGTGTGTAAGACGACGAAAGATGGTCTTATGGCTACGAATATTAGCTCCAGACTTAGTGCCCTATAAGGCAACGCTTAATAACCTTACTCGACAAAATTCAATTTTTTTTTCAGCTGTCGCCAAAAATGATTTTTTCTGAGAGATTTGGAGATTTAACATTTTTTAAAGGATTATGGTTTTTTTTTTTCAAAACGTAGTTTTTTTTTTAAATTTTTAAAAAATGTGTTATTTTTTTCATAGGTAGTGCTTCTATTTTTCACATAACTTAAGTTTCCTACAACTGGTTGTATTGAACTTTGTAGTTATCGCTTATAAAAATATAAAAATAAACGGCTAAGTTATAACCGTTTGACCAAAACTTCTTATTCCGAATTTCGCCGATAAATTCCATTAGCCGACGTGTAACCGTTTTGTTTGGTCTTAAAATATTCGGAATAGCTCATACAAAAAATATATCGGAAATATTTTCTGAGTCAAAGTCAAGTTAAAGCTGAAAAACATCGCAAACATGAGATCTAAATACTAATACGTCCAAATGACATTGGAAATATTTCTATAAAAAATATTTCTAGAAAAATAATGACAATTGTGTCTGGCATATGACCTCAATGATTATCATTTTTAAAATAATGTTGAATAACGCAGCCCTGGTGATAACTTTTGTAAGATTTTTATTATGGTGAAGACCATTCTCGAAAAAAAGGTAAAAATGTCAATCAAGACAACACTTCTATAAATATTCAGTTTCAATTACATTTCTTTCCTGGATCTGAGAAAAATCAATTTTCGCGTAATCGCTTTTTTTTACCTTAAAAAAAGGTTAATCAAATCGATTAAAGATTTACCAAGGTATTTTACCCTTTTGTTCAATCAATTTCGCGTCCAAGCTAGGTACTCAGATCAAGAACATTTTCTGTTGACAAAACGTATCCTATATATTTGCTCGGTGACCAGTGTGACCAGACGTGCATTTGCTACATTTACACTGTGCAGTGAACTGAGTTTTGTTTGTATTTATTTTTTGCTTTTATGATTCCTGGACTCACCGACTCGGCATAGAGCAACAAAGCGAATGCCCAACAATGAAGGATGATGATCAGAAGGAACCCCCCGATCCAGATGGCCATCGTCAGAGTGCACCGAGTGACGAAGAGCCGTCGAAGAGCAAGGATGCACTGGCTAAAGACCACAATACACGGTCTTCGGTGGACTCTAATCCCTGGGCTGTATGTGCTGTGAGGTTCAGAAGACCTATGCCCCGGAAAAGGAATTTCTTGAGTCGGCCTCGGACGCAGAGAGGGAATCGCCATAATAAACTCCCCTCGACGGTAGCCAGCCGCAATGACACAGTCACTGATCGTATAGCATTCCTGGAGAAAATCCCCAAACCGCTCCTCTCTCAAATTCACGAAATTTTTTTTTCTGGATAGACCCGATTTATCTTGAATCTAGGTTGAAACGAGGGGGGACGATGTGATCTGCAGCAAAGGACGAGGCTCCATTTTTTACCCGGTATATGAGAATGTGAATGAGTTTACGATTTATGCAATTTTTTATATGTTCGCAAAAGGGACGAATTAAATTTTGAGCAAAATAGAAAATTTCAAAATAATAAGTCGAACCAGTTTTGAAATTGTATGCATCTGTTTTCATTTTTGTTGACATATAATTTTTACATCAGCTTTTACATTGCTACATGTACATGTATAACTACACATACGAGACGTGAAAGTGTTTGCGAGAGAGAGGGAATGAATAAGCGCTTGGCAGGCGTTGCGTAGCCACTGAAATTTAATTTGTTCCTTCTGTCCATAATAATGATCAGACCTGATCCAGATTCGGAAATCTGTTAAACACGGTCATTTTTCATGCTTCTTCGTTTTTGGTTTTCTCGTATCTTAAAAATTGTGGATTTCATAGATTGGTGGAAGGGGGCGTGGCAAAATTTTGAAATAAACTTGTATCGAACTGATATCACAGGAGCTTGGCTAGAAAGCTTGTTTGCTCTAGCTCTTATAGTCTCTGAGATCTAGGCGCTTATTTGGACGTATAGGCAAAGCAGTGTGAGGAACCGTGGGCCTCACAGAAGCGATGAGGCTGACGGCCCGGATAAGACTGACGGGCCGGATAAGTATGACGGCCCGGCAGGTCCGGATATCCGGAGGCCGCCAAATTCGCCGCGGCCTCTCCTCTGAGAGGGGCGGATAGGCCACCGTTAGGGGAGAGAGAGCGCGAGCGGCAAGAAGAGGCGGCTCTCACTGGAAGGAGGAACCCACGGGAGCGGACCGGCAGCGGACCAACGCATGCCCAAATACGGGCATTTGGACGGGTCACCGACCGAGTCCCGTTACGAAGGCCGTGGGAACCCTCGAGAACCCGATGGAAAATTACTGGCGGCGGAGGTCCCGTTAGGCTCAGCTTATAAAAGGAGGCCGACGCCTACAACGGGCCTCTTATTACGTGCGCGCAAGTCCAGTAGAGTGATCGACATCCGGCGAAAGTGAAAAGTGGAAAGTGAAAGCTGATCAAGGAGAGAGGATCAACCAAGGACAACTAGGAGAAACCAGGACCAGGACAAGTCCGAGTGAGTCGAATACCGAGAACGGGATTCAAGAGCAGTCAGTGGTGGATCAAGTGAAGGGCGAACCGTCGAGTGCGAATTCAGAGTGGCGGATCGAAGCAGTTGCTGAAATCATTGGCCCCTGAACACTGGCATCGACGCCGCTACGCCTGGAGTTAGCCACGCGACTGACCGATTCCCCGGTATAATAGAAGAGCAATAATCTAAGCATTAGCCATAAGCCCTAGCCCTAACCTAGTCCTAAGAACGCTCAAGAGGCCTACAATAAACGATATCAAACAGAAAAACCCCGTCTTATTACTTGTCGCCGAGGCAACACATATAAATTCGTTGCATAGAGCCCCGTAACCGCTGAGCAAGCCCAGCTACCGCAAGCGGAGACGAAAAACGGTTCGTTACAGCAGATGGGGTCGCGTGTGAGAGAGAGCGATAGGGAACGATGACGTTCGAAATGGTTTTCTTCATTGTAGCTATAATAATCGTCCGAGCTGATCCAGATTCAACACTCTGATAGAATTGGTCATCAACTATGATTCTTCGTTTTTAGTTTTATGGTATCTTCAAAATTTTGTATGCCACAGACTTTCGTCCTTTGTGTGGGCGGGTGGGCGCGTGGCAAAATTTTGAAATACACTTGAAGTAGTGTGATAACACCGGAGACTGGATACAAAACTTGATTGCTCTAGCTTAAGTAGTCTCTGAGATATAGGCGCTAATGAAGACGGACGGACGGATGGACGGACAGACAGACATGGCTATACCTTTATATATACCTTATTCGGTATCCAAAAATGGCTTGCGCTGGTCATTTGCTGTGTTGTTGTTATTATTGAAACAAACTGCACAAATATTTCATTTGCTTTGTTATTCATTGTTAGTTTTCCTTAAAATTGGTGATAACAACAAAAAACAACTAAAAAAATAACAATTATCAATAATAACAACAAAAACCACACAAAAAATCAACAACAACAACACAGCAAAAAACTTGAAGGAACTTACACGAAATTTTTGTACCTAAATTCATGATAAATCGGGGTCTACTCAGGAAAAAAAATTTCGTGAATTTTTGAGAGGTTGTCCACGTACTTAAGATTTACCAAAGTTAGTTAACATGAGTGTCCACGTTTCACTGTCCGCTATTGTATTCCTGCGCTGTCTTTCAGCAGTTCTCACAGTTCACACACCATATCGATAAGCCATTTATCGATACAAGTACAAGCTAACAAAGTGAATAAAACGGTTCTCGCCTCTTTAACACCAAACGTAGCTTTTAGCCTGTTCCCACAGCCGATCATTTAGTAGTTTATGGTAATAGCTAAATTGGAATTAATGCTATTAGAGTCATTTAAAAGTTTAAAAACTTAGTTATAAAATAAGATTTATCGTATTTGTTACAAAAAAATCGCGGTATAACTTCAAATGTTCACAAAAAACATCGATTTCCAACAAATGAACCGATGTTTTCACCAAAGAGTCGATTATATCGACTTTTTATCAATTTTGTCCCAGCTCTATCTTTCCTTCAATTTGTTAAACCTTTTAAAATCAAAACAATGTCTCGAGCAAGTGAACTGATCTTTAAAACAAGAAAAAGTATGTAAATAATATATTTTCCATATCAAATAGTCAAAGGTCGTGGTAGAGAACACATCTTACGAACATATGTTCGTAAACATATGTGGTAAAGGCATACACTCAGCAAAGATGTGTCGTTTTTTTTACTGGCGTAATTGTTTGTACATAGTATTTTTTTTTTAATAATTCTTCTGTCTCGAAAAATAAATTCATTGTTCGTGACTGATGCCTTGGACTGAGGGTGCGAAATAATTTAAAATCGAAATGTAAAAACGAGAATGCTGCATACAAAAACATGTAATGTGTGACTTTGACTTGGAGTAGACTAGGTGCAAATTGGGCCAGCCGGCCGATACTTTGTGAATGTACAACCTGGATAGAAAAAATGCATTAATTGTTTTTATTTGAATGAAGCGCTGAAACTTTTGCAGTTAGATGTTTAATAATAGCCTTTTTCCTCACGGCGCATTTACGGAGAACTGTGGAATTTTTTGACAAATGAGAAACCTCGATTCCCACAGGCCCCATACATCATCCATGGAAAACACAGTTGACAACAACAAACAAAAAATTTGTTCTATGAATTTTGTAAAAATTATATGGTTTGGATTGTAATAACCCAATAGAGTAGTTTGTTCCCCAAAATGACAACACTTTTAGGTCCGGTGTAATTCTTGTACTTTTATTTAGAGACCGACACTGTTGGTCCTTCCACCATCTTTACTCAAATCTCTCTACTCTCAACGACTCAATTATGCGTTGACGTTGGAGTCGACGTCGCCGCTGTCGTTGCTCTTCGCTGCCGGTTCCCACATGGATGATTGTAAGTAAATTGCAGTCCAAGGTAAATTGGGTTGGATCTTTTTTTTATGTGTTTTGGACGCGGTATGGCACTTTTTATTTTCGTCATAGTCTTCCAAATGTAATTTATTTTATGTGAGCATCGGCGCGCCAGGAAGGTGCAACGATTTGACAATATATCAAAAATCGAGCATAACACGACGGATAAAAATCACATGGAAACGTGTGGTTTAGGTAAATCCAAAATGAATGGTGGAACTAATAGCCTATTTACACTACGGTTGAGTTATTGAGTTTCGGGCAAAACTCGAGTTTCGTTTACATGGGGAAGCATAGGGGACTTAGAGGTAGCAAAAAAGATGAGTTTTGGTTGCGTTTTGTTGAGTTTGTCAGATTTTCCGAATATTTCAACCCTGATCTGCCTGTCGTGGAATTATCACCACTAATAACAACAAAAATGTACAGCTCAAAATTTAAATGTTGGCGCGTAAAAAATAATTTATTATTAAAAACCATATAAACAATGTAGTCGATTTCTAAAATTCAGTCGGAAAAACTTAGCCAAACGCTAAAATGAATTATTATAAATTAAATAATTATAAACAATTGCCAATTTAAAAATTTTTAATTTCTGTACATATGTAATGTACATACATGTACATATAGCCAAAATTCAACATATTTGCAATTGCAGCCATGCAATTTCAATGCCCTGCGGAAATTTTCCTTAAAAAATGGATTCCAAGGTTATTAGCAACTTCCTGCTACCATAGAGATCCATATAGCGGCTATTATAATTTGGGATACATATTTAATATAAAATAGAAGCATTAGAAATTGAAATGTCAATGCGTTCCTTGGAAATTTTATCCAAATACTCCACAGTTGCAGCAGACTTCGTCGCCAACTCCATACACTGCAGCATCGCTGCCGCCTCTTGCTCTGCCACATAGAGAATCATTAATTTTTCGGCATTCATATTAATAAAATTAAAAAAAAAAACAAATTTTCGTGGACCTGCACGTGCCAGCAGCCCGAAACTCAATAACTCAACTTTGGCATAGTGTAAATCCAAATTCTGAGTTATTGAGTTACCTATCGATAAATGTGGTAACTCACTGTAGTGTAAATAGGCTATAACAGGGAAATTTCGGAACGGCAGAACCTTACGGACCATCCTCGAAATGGATGGTGGATGATCGGCTGTGGGAACAGGCTAAAAGCTACGTTTGGTGTTAAAAAGGCGAGAACCGTTTTATTCACTTTGTTAGCTTGTACTTGTATCGATAAATGGCTTATCGATATGGTGTGTGAACTGTGAGAACTGCTGAAAGACAGCGCAGGAATACAATAGCGGACAGTAACTAACTTTGGTAAATCTTAAGTACGTGGACAACCTCTCAAAAATTCACGAATTTTTTTTTCCTGAGTAGACCCCGATTTATCATGAATTTAAGGCCTGTCTCCAGCACCGCGAAATTTTACTGACAGGAATCTGCTCTTTAAGCTGGGTACCCAGCACCGCGGAAGCGAAAAATTACTGCCAAACTTCATATAAAAAAAACTGGGCCAGTAATTTTTCGTTTGTGTTTTCCTGGAGTCAGTATCCAGCAAACGTAAACGGAATCCACGAATTCTTATCGATAGTATCGATATTCACACGAATGTGGACTGTGAGAACAGCTGATGAGGGTGCCAGGAAAATATATCTGCACATTATTACTGAAGTACAAGTGAGAGGTGGAGGCAAAATATGTGCGCAAAACCAAAAAGAAATATTCAAATTTTTAAAATGAGGAAAAGATTGCTTCAATAAAAGCAGTTGAGGCAAGACCACGTTTTTGGCGGATCAAGGAAAATAATCATTTTGATAATTTTGACATTTTGGCGCCTCCGACTGTGCTGTACTTCTTCTTACAACAATATGTGCCGCTACCAACACAATCACTTCATCGTCAGAATTACTTTTCTTGCTTTTTTTTACTTTTTTTCGGTACTCGAAGAGTATAGGGGTATATTAGATTTGTGGGGATAACGGTTGTGTGTAACGCACAGAAGGAAGCGTTTCCGACCGCATAAAGTATATATATTCTTGATCAGCTATTGACCTAGTCGAAATAGCCATGTCTGTCTGTCCGTCTCTCCGTCTTCATTAGCGCCTATAGATATAGGCTATAGATATAGAGACTATAAAAGCTGGAGCAACCAAATTTTGTATCCAGTCTCCGGTGTTATCACACTACTCAAAGTGTATTTCAAAATTTCGCCCCACCCCTTTCCGCCCACTCAAAGAATGAAAATCTGTGGCATGAACAATTTTGAAGATACGAGGAAACTAAATCATAGAATCATAGAGAATGATCATATCTATCAGGGTTCTGAATCTGGATCAGAACTGATCAATATTATAGCCAGAAGGAACAAATTAAATTTCAGTGGCTACCCAACGCCAGCCAAGCGATTCCCTCTCTCTCTCGCCCATACTTCCATGTCTTTTGTATGTAGTTATACATGTGTATGTAAAAATGTAGCAGCCGATGTAAAAATTATATGTAAATAAAAATGGAAACAGATAACTTCTAAAATATAAAAATACAGCATAGGGTTCGACTTAATGTTTTGAAATTTTCCATTTTGGCCAAAATTTAATTCGTCTCTTTTGCGAACATATAATTAATTAAATAAATCGTAGGCTTTACTGACTGAGTACCGGATATAAAGTAGCCATGGCCGCGGCTCACAACGTTTCCTCTCGTTCTACCTAAATTCGTGATAGATCGGGGTCTATGCAGGAAAAATATTCGTGAAACTTAAAGAGGTGTCCACAGACTTAACAATTACGAAAAAAATTAGGTCGAACCCTCCTCTGAAATTATTAAATATTAGACTTTATCTGTTTCCATTTTTGTTTACATATGATTTTTACATCTGTCTTCTCTACATCTTTACATATGTATATACGGCTCGTAGAAGTGTGTGAGAGAGAGAAAGATGGAATGGTAAGCGCTTTGAAGGCGTTGCGCAGTCACCTAAATTTAATTGGTTACTTCTGGATGTAATAATGATCTGACATGATCTAGATCAGATCACTTGTAACAGTGTGATATCACCCAACTGCGTTTAGGGCCCCATAGCAATGGCTGTCGTGCCTCCACGAGCGACATGAAAAACGATTTCAAGTCAAACTTAAAGATTCGACGCGGCTCGAATCTGTAAAGCCAACAAAGCGAAACAACTTAATTTGTTTAGCAGCAGACACAGACGCAGACACTCCGGAGTGGTAGGTAGGGGCATGGACTGTAGTATGGACTGTTGTATAGCACATTTTTTGACATTTTTGTGGCGCCAGCCAGCTACCAGGCAACAGTTGCGTTAATTAACAATAAAAATACATTCGTTGTTTCGTCCGTTTCGGGCAGTAAGTGGCAGGGGCAGGCAAGGTTTTGTTTGTGGAAAATGTGATCAAGATTCTTGTTGGCCATTCGAAAAGCAAGAAGCTCTCGAACGAAGCGCAATACACACATGACAGAAAATCTTTGGGATGTTTGATGTTGTGCTGCCAATTAACGGAAATACTAACCAAAAAAGCAACAACAAAAAATTTACAAGAACGGAATGGCCAACAGGAGAGGCTGGATGGAAAACCGAAGGCTAAGATACCCTAGAAAATCAATGAAAATCTCAGATTTCTAATGATTTCTGGTATATTTCTATACGAAACTGCCATTGTGAATTTTCTGTGGGATTTTTTTTAAAAATAAAAAAAAGACTTTCAAAGCAAGTTGGTGGTTTTCCTATAAAATCTTTAGGATGCATATAAGTCCAGAAATAGAAGGCTATGTGCATCGTTTTTAGCCAGAATCAGATTAAATTTTTACACCCATAGGCGTGGTACTCCTATCTCTGGAAATTCCAATAAATCCAAAACCTTTTACGCATTATCTTTGTTTATTACAAGCCACCTATCAAAATCACAATAGCCTCTTTCTTCAAAAGTAAAAAAAAAGTAGTAAATTGTCGCACAAATGTGAGAAAAAAACGAAAGTCATACCGTGGGCGCAGGGAGGGAGCCGTGAAGGTGACCATAACTGGTGAAGGCAGGGAGTTTTTGAAGAGGACTCATTGAAACCTGGAACCAAGGATGCTAGAAATCCACATAAGGAGATTGGGCGGAAATCATAAAAGATCAAGATGTGCAAGAGGAGAGTGGTTTACAGAGTCGAACGGTGAATCGGTGCAATCGGTCCTTCTGTAGATTACCTTAAAATCCCTTAATGATGAAAGAGGTGAACTCCAATAAATTTGTGGTTGTTGATTTCCGCTTTAAAAATCCATACAGAGATGTTAAAGGTACGGAGTTAAAATTTTCTCAAACAATTTAGGAATAGCGGATCATAGCAGCTTTCCTAAAATAGGTGGTTTGGATAAATTGGGCAAAAAGGATTGCTATTGGCTGATCATTATTTGCTGACGTATTAAGAATTGATAGCGGGGATGGTTGTACCGACGTTCTTCGCTTAATCTTTAGGGTCCTTAGAAAAACATATCTTGCATCGAGATAGGTATTACTTATAGCATCGAGCGTTAAGAGCTGAGAAATTTGACCAAGCCATTACATAGCGAGAGACGGACAGCCTTGAACTTCTTGAAATTTTTTGTAAAGTCTGGATTTCAAGTTTTTTAAAAGCGGGACACAAGAATCAAAAAGTGCATAAATACAAAGCGGACCAGTCAAAATCACTAATGGGGTTATTAAGCTTCGCAAACTGGGCTTTACGAAACCATCGGACACCTTGAGGTAGCCTACCCCCATCGACCTAATGCAGAACCTATATCGAGCGGCACTTCAATAATAGTAGGCGTCTTCAGATATAGTGAGCGGAGGGACTCGGGTTAACAACGCTATGGTCGGATCCAATACAAAGCACAGATCAAGCAGTCACTCCAAGAAATTTTCAACATGAAATCATGTCATGACATGGCCACTAGTCTATTAGACTCGTTTACCGAAGAACAAGCAGTTCCTGGCAAGTTTAAGTTACCAAGAACTATCAAATGATCTTTATCTGATAGATAGGAAGAAAGCGGACAAGTGCTGCTCGTATGCAAGTGCTGCAGGAATGCCAAACCTTCAGAACTAAGAATTTCTGACTTGAACCAAGTGTCGATAAATGATCCAATTCTCCCATGCCTTTATTAAAAATCAAATCATTTATTAAATAATAATAGCAGCACATTCGGCTGAAAAGTTCACAAAATCCTTGAATTTATTTCTAATAAATGTAGGGTAACCTGTACCAGACCACGGAAGGATTCAGCAAATTTTCCCGTTTCCTTTCTCTGCTACCAGTTAAGGTTCACTCACCATTTGTGGCTCCTCCGTGTGCGCTGTACTTTTTTTATACCCGGTACTCGAAGAGTATAGGGGTATATTAGATTTGTGGTGATAACGGATGTGTGTAACGCACAGAAGGAAGCGTTTCCGACCCTATAAAGTATATATATTCTTGATCAGCATCAATAGCCGAGTCGATATAGACATGTCTGTCTGTCCGTCCGTCCGTCCGTCTGTCCGTCTTCATTTGCGCCTATATCTCAGAGACTGTTAAAGTTAGAGTAACTACATTTTGTATCCAATCTTCTGTGTTATCACACTACTCCGAATGTATTTCAAAATTTCGCCCCGCCCACTTCCGCCCACACAAAGGACGAAAATCTGTGGCATGCACAATTTTAAAGATACGAGAAAACTAAAAACGCAGAATCATAGAGAATGATCATATCTCGGATCGGATTATTAATATAGCCACAATGCAGAAAACCATTTCGAAAGTGATCGTTCCCTCTCGCTCTCTCTCACACGCGACCCTGTCGGCTTTGCCTATTCGTCCAAATGAACGCCTAGATCTCAGAAACTATAAGAGCTAGAGCAACCAAACTTTCTATCCGAGCTCCTGTGATATCACTTCAATACAAGTGTATTTCAAAATTTTGTCACGCCCCCTTCCGCCTGCACAAAGGACGAAAATCTGTGGAATCTACAATTTGTAAGATACGAGAAAACAAAAAACGCAGAATTATGGAAAATATCCGTATCTATCAGATTGCCGAATCTGGATCATATCGGATTATTATTATAGCCAGAAGGAACAAATTAAATTTCAGTGGCTACCTAATGGCAGCCAAGCGATTCCCTCTCTCTCTCGCACACACTTCCATGTCTATTGTATGTGTATGTATGTGCATGTGTATGTAAAAATGTAGCAAATACATACGGTTCAGCATACGGTTCAACTTAGTTTTTTGAAATTTTCCATTTTGGCCAAAATTTAATTCGTCTCTTTTGCGAACATATAATTAATTAAATAACTAGTAAGCTCATATGTATAAATAAATACGTATATACTGACTGAGTACCGGGTATAAAGTAGAGCCGCGGCCATTACCGCGGCTCACAACGTTCTCTCTCGTTTTTGCATCAATTTACGCCGCCGCAATCGAACTTTCACATTTGGTACTCTTTACAAAATACAGCAAGTTTTAGGTGATTGGTCACATTGTTTTAGTTATGTTCCATACACACGCAATAAATAGCATATGCCTGGCAGGAATTTTTCATAGTGCCGGAGACAAGCTTTATTAACGGTTAGATCTCAGAGACTAGAAATAATCGGACTGTACCGACTGGAATGTGTTGTGTTCAATGAAATTTTAGTGTTGCTGTGCACCACATTCAAACCCCGTTTTTGAGATATTTTGTTAGGCATACTGGGCTGAGCCCTATGAGGTCCAGCTCATGTCGGCTAGTATCTAATATTCTGGTGTTGGCGTATCTGAGAAAAATGTATAAGTCAACTTAAAAATATACACTGCTAGACCTAGGTTAGACGCACAAACGTTTATTCAAATAACCTGTTCTGTTTAGAATCACTCATGTTCAAAAACGATGTGCTGGTTCATTAGCGATCAAAATAACTGTAGATTAGAAGAATGTAGAAATGTCTTTGCAATCACGTGGGTTTACGGTTGTTCATTGCAGTTGTTAACTGTAGTTATTAAATATTCTTTGAGCGCGATTTCCCTGACCTACATAGATTCCCTGTATAATTCTATATATAGATATACATATGAAGTTATTATTTTTTCTTTATTTCAAATAAGTTTAACATTAGCACCAACAGAAAATGTAAATTAAAAAAAAAATTATTTTTCTGTCAAAAATGTTTCTAAGTGTATCTATTTCATTAACCAAGAAAAGGGTGCCTTTTTATAACCGGTACTCAAAGAAAATAGGGGTATATTTAATTTTTTGTTATAGTGGATGTATCTAACACCTAGAAGTAAGGGTCAGGATCAGCATCAATAGCCTATAGCCATGTCTGTTTGTGTGTCTCAATGAGAGAGAGATTATAAAAACTAGAGCAACCATCTTTTGTATCCAACATCTTGTGATATCACACGCCTACATAAAGGACGAAAATCTGTGTCATGCACAATTTTCAAGATACGAGAAAACTAAAAACGCAAAATTAATGAGAATAGCTATATATATGGGCATTTCTCTTATGTCGCACGGGACGTTCGTACGCATTTCAAGCTGTAAAAATGTAAAAAAAAAACAGATTTTCAAAATTATTTTACCGTTATGGTTCGCCACTTGACTAGCTCTATAGCTGGTGCTAAGGGCGATTTTGGGCTACTGTTCGTTTTCGAGATATTTGCAAAAAAGCATGGTATTCGCACGGGACAAATATAGAAGTGGTTTTCGCGGCGACCAATTCAAACTCAGATTTCTGCGAAAGTTGAGGCGATATTTTTATGAAAATTTCTGATTAATGTTCTGCATTGATGACTCTTTAAAATGGTTATAATTTTAAGCATGTATGCTTTGTAGCTTTTTTAAATTCAATTTAAGCCTTTGTCGCACGGGACATGTCGCACGGAACACAAATTTCTTGGCTTTATAAATGTTACAAAATTCCTTTAGCCAATATTGAAAAAATGTTGTGGGATTTTTTTTAGATAGTTCAATATGTAAGGTAGACTTTGAGGAAAAACTTTTATCAAGAATTTTCTTTCTTATATGCGAAAAAAATAATGGAAAACCTGACAAAAAAATACCAAAAAAAATACAAAAAAAGTGAACTTTTGCTAATTTTAATAGGTTTTCAGATCAAAGTTAATGAAATTGTATGTCAATTAATTAAATTGGCGGATTTTCAATATATTTTAAAACTAAAATCCCGAGAAAACTATTTTCAAATGCGTTTTTATTGAATTTAAATTTTTTGACTTCGGTGGACCTCGTTAGAGAAATGCCCATATGTATAGGAATGTTAAATCTGGGTGAGATCGGATCATTAGTATAGCCACAATGAAGAAAACCAGGCATCTATCTGCTGACTCCCAAAGACACGTTATAAATTTTAATTATGGGTTAGAGCTGGACAGGAGCAGAACAAGTAATATTCCTCGTTTCTACAGCTTCGGCTGTTATCGCGTGTTCACGTGAATGTCTAAAAGAAAAATAGCATCCTGCGCTCTACAGTTTCTTCTCTTAATTGGCTGGTATAGCGGAAATTGGCATGTTTTTTTATTATATTATATTTTCAACTAAGAATGTAAGCAATTGACGTTCGCCAGTCACTTACAACCGCAAAAAAAAAACATATGTTCGTCAGGAATGTCATTCAAGCGATATAATTGAGCGGGAACCAAATTCAAATTTCTTTGTTTACAATTTGTTCACGAATTATACGCAGAGGGTCGGGTCCCCTAGTGCAATTAATAAAATGTTACAGCAACTCAAAATTCTTGGTGAAATTTTGGAATAGCGCGATAAACTTTGTTGGCTGCAAATTTGTAGGTATTTATATAAAACGAGACGAATAAATTCTAGGGCGTGCATTCGGTTTCAAGGTAATTTAACGATAGAATTCATGTGCTTCATATAATTAAATCTTAGACCTAACATATCTACTTTGGCGAAGCGGGGCGAATTCGACAAGAGCGAGAGAAAATAAAAGGTAACGAGAAAATAGTGGAGTGTATGTGTAGTGTTATGTACCATATATGTTGATGTATATTAGGCTATGCCAAAATTGGACCATACATTTTTTTTTTTTTGATTTTGTAACCTTTGTTTGTAGGGGGCGGATCATCGAGGTAGCACAGCCGTTAAATGAAAACTCGCACGTTTCACTTTGTTCACTTTCGTTTATTTCTTAATGTATATTATGTATAGTTCACAAATTCTCAGGGGTATGGGCGAGAAATCGTATGTAATGGGCGAGATTATGTACATATGTAATGGGCGAGAAACTTTCGTTGACCGATCGTAACGGGGGTGAGAGCGTAACTCCAAAAACGCCCGCTCAAGCTAGTGGCCGCCCAGGCTTCGAGGCAGCTTTCCTGAGTGCCGTGTGCACGAGCGCGCGAGAACGAGTCGGGCGCGGAGAGCTCTCCACAGTGGATGCGAAAAGTTTGCTGCTGCTCTCAACAACCTTTTTTCTATTTTTCATTTCTAAAATTACAAAATGTTTCAAATTTGTAGTTAAATGTTTAAGAGTTGCTACCACAAAAAAAAATTAAATTTCGTCCATAAAATGTACATATTTTAAAAATGAATTTGTAAGTTTTTTTAATCCGCGATTGCTGACGCCTACTAGCGGCGTCGATTTTTGTGGACCAGTTTATACGGCATTAAAAATTCGAGGAAGTGCCCCATATACATAAGTCATACATTTCGGGTTTTGTTTATTTTGCGTCCAAAGCGGTTCACCTATAAACTGTTTTATATTTACCCACTGACTTCTTTTTATTGGCCAAGGTCAAGGTCCGTTGGGAGCCGAGAATATCCCCAAGTCGTACACTGTGACAACGCGAAGAACTTCGTAAGAGCGAGCCGCAAAGACAGGGCTCTACACTTGACACTAGAGGAGCAAGGAGACGAAATTCGCGTCAAAAAACCGATGCGAATTTACGTTTAGGTGTAGGCAGGCAGGTGTAAAATCTGCAAAGAACCTACTCCTACGTGCGGAAGGAAACGCGCTCCTAACCGCCGAAGAGCTCGCCACAGTCGTCATCGGGATCGAGGCGGTCATGAACTGCAGGCCGCTGGGAGCCCTCAGCCAGGACCCAAGCGACAGCGAGGCACAAACGCCCGGGCAGCAGCTAACAGGCGAGTCGCTTCTCGGTCTCCGAGCACTGCGGACTCCGGACCAGGAGAGTCTCAGCTACTTGCGGCGATGGCGAATGGTCCCGCGAGCATGTCCTGGGGCTTCGAATTCGGGGAAAATGGCACCAGCGGAAGCCGAATGTAGAGGAAGGAGACCACGTCATCGCGGCCGAGAACAATCTTCCGCCGCACGACTGGCTCTTTGGGAGGATAATCGCCAAGCACGCAGGGGTGGACGGCATAGAGGAGATAGAGGAGAATTTTGGCGGGCCAATCACAAGTTGACGCCGCTATCATTATGTTGAATGCTTGCAGGCCTTCAACGGGGCCGGTGTTTCGTCGTTTCGCATTGAATTTTAATTGTATGAAGTCTAGTGTAATTTATTTTTGCGTAAGGCGGGAGCGCAATAAAAGCACGCTCTCGCTCTTGGCGAAATCATCCCACTTTGCCACCTTAGCTCCGCTAGACTAGAGATAAAAAATGTAATTATATACGTTGGAAAAGAGTCTGATCGGGCGAAATTCGTACCATTTCATTTCATTCATTTCGTACCTTCTAGTAAAAAAATATTACAGTCACCCAAAGTTATTGTTTTTGTAATTAGGAAAAACTATTCTACAAGTTCAATAACATTTCACAAAATTATTTCTCGAATCTAGAGATCCTGTGGCACCTACGGATTTTTCGATTGATTTAAAAAATCTCGAGATTTTTGTGGCACCCCTGTATATGGGGTATCTGTCCGAGGGTATCTGTGTTGTTGTTGGACGACCGAAGGTTGAAAGTGCGAGAGATTATGAAAGCCATACGCAATCACTGTGCTTAGTCAAGAGATAGCTTTCCGCAAGATATGTGCCGCTCTAGCTCACAATTGAACACAATAAAAAATTCCCATGACGAAAATCCATGAATTATGCTACGAATTGATCCTTCAACCGGCTTATTCTCCGGATTTACTCCGGAGTAACTATATCTTGTTTCCAAACCTGAAGAAATGGCTCGGCAAAGAGAGATTCGATTCTAAAGACGTAAATTTGCCTATTTTTTAGAATTAAGCTGGGTCCTGTCACCGCGGAAACTAAAAATTACTGTCAAACTCCATATAAAAAAAAACTGGGCCAGGAATTTTTTATTTGTGTTTTCCTAGCCTCAGTATCCAGCAAGGTAAACGAAATAAACAGATTTTTATCGATTGTTGGTCTATCGACACGATTGTGGACAGAGAGAACAGCTAACATATGGAATATATAAATATGTGCCTATTATTACTGAAGTAAAAGTGAAAGGTGGAGGAAAACTCTGTGCGCAAAAACAAAAAGAGATATGAACACTTTCAACGTGAGGAGCAGATTGCTTTAATAAAAGCAGTTGAGGCACCACGTCTTTGGCGGATCATGGAAAATAAGGATTTTAATCATTTTGACACTTTGGCGCCTCTGACTGCGCTGTACTTCTCCTTTCTATTTTTTGGCAGCAATTTATGCTGCCACCAACACAATCACTTCATCGTCAGACTTATATATTTTCCTTTTTTTAATTTCAGTTGAATTTTCAAAATTGGCGCTGTTTACAAAAAAAAAACAGCTGATTCATGAGAGTGGGAAATCACTTTTTAGGTTCCTGGTCACACTATTTCAGTTAAGTTCCACACAACCAAAATAAAGAGCAGATTCCTGTCAGTAATTTTCCGCGGTGCTGGATACAGGCCTTTACAAAATACAGCTGAATCATGAGAGTGACCAAGCACGTTTTAGGTTCTTGGTCAAACTATTTTAGTTTCGTTCCACATAACCGAAAAAAATAGCAAATTCCTGTCAGTAATTTTACGCAGTGCTTGATACAGACCTTAATAATATTAATATTTGCGCATGGAACTAAAGAGGTCATCGAATGAGCCGAATGAGCCGTATGCGGCTTACGAAGTAGGTTGCAGACCGCTGGTCTAATCTATGACCAGCAGTGTATTACACAAGGTATGTACCTTAACAAGGTAGCCGCACTGAGAGAGCTCTACTTCTTATTTAAGTGTCAAGATGACAGAAGAGAGAGAGAGCGAAAGAGTAATGAGTTTGCTCGCTTGTGTCAAAACAAAAAAATTTTTACTTGCATGCATATGTATGTACATATGTGAGTTTTTTGCAGCAACTAAGACCGGAATGATTTAATGAGTATAGCTGGGTACCCAGCACCGCGGAAACGAAAAATTACTGCCAAACTTCATAAAAAAAAACTGGGCCAGTAATTTTTCGTTTGTGTTTTCCTGGAGTCAGTACCCAGCAAACGTAAACGGGATCCACGAATTCTTATCGATAGTATCGATATTCACACGAATGTGGACTTTGAGAACAGCTGATGAGGGTGCCAGGAAAATATATCTGCACATTATTACTGAAGTACAAGTGAGAGGTGGAGGCAAAATATGTGCGCAAAACCAAAAAGAGATATTCAAATTTTTAAAATGAGGAAATGATTGCTTTAATAAAAGCAGTTGAGGCAAGACCATGTTTTTGGCGGATCACGGAAAATAAGCATTTTGATAACTTTGACATTTTGGCGCCTCCGACTGTGCTGTACTTCTTCTTACAACAATATGTGCCGCTACCAACACAATCACTTCATTGTCAGAATTACTTTTCTTCCTTTTTTTAAATTTTAGTTTCATTTTCAAAATTGGCGCTGTTTACAAAACACAGCTGATTCATGAGAGTGACCAACCTTTTTTTATGTTCTTGGTCACACTATTTCACTTAGGATCCACACAACCGAAATAAAGAGCAGATTCCTGTCAGTAAAATTTCGCGGTGTTGGAGACAGGCCTTATAACAAAAAAAATTATAAATTGTTAGTTATGTTTATTATACCCGGTACTCGAAGAGTATAGGGGTATATTTGATTTGTGGTGATAACGGCTGTGTGTAACGCCCAGAAGGAAGCGTTTCCGACCCCATAAAGTATATACATATATTCTTGATCAGCATCAATACCGGAGTCGATATAGCCATGTCTGTCTGTCCGTCCGTCCGTCTGTCTTCATTAAATCTTATATCTCAGAGACTATGAAAGCTAAAACAACCAAATTTTGTATCCAGTCTTCTGTGTTATCACACTACTCAAATGGTATTTCAAAATTTCGCCCCGCCCCTTTCCGCCGACACAAAGGACGAAAATCTGTTGCATGGACAATTTTAAAGATTCGAGAAAACTGAAAATGCAGAATCATAGAGAATGATCATATCTATCAGAGTGTTGAATCTGGATCAGATCTGATTATTAATATATTGATTATTAATTACACTAGTCGACACGACTTTTCCGCTGTCGCCAAAAATGACTTTTTCTGTTAGATTTGGATGTATACAAATTTTTAAAGAATGTTTTTTTTTTACATAGCTTTATTTATTTTTTAAGAATTTTTAAAAAATTTGGTATTTTTTGCCTACAACTGGTTGTATTGAACTGTGCAGTTAAAAAAAGCTGACAAATGCAGCTATAAGTCCGACCCAGACACTTTGTAGCTGCAACTTAACGTCTGGAAGATATTAAGATTTCAAATTCATACTTTTTTGGGGTATTGTGTCTTGAATTTTTGTCTTTGAAAACTCAGGAAACGTCGAAAAAAAATATTTAAATGCCTTGATTTTTGGTTTTAGATAGACAATGGCAGTCAAAAGCCGTCTATTCCCATCGCCCATGCTGTTCATATAAAAGAGTCATATCAAACAATGACTAAATTGTTTAAAAATATTAAATATACAGTAGCGGACAATCCGGACAGGCAAAAAAAAGTTCGTTTCGTAAATTTTTAAAAATTGTGCTTATTATTTCAAGAAAATTTGTATTAAACTTATTAAATGAATGTATTTGCTAACCAAAACAAACATTTTTTAGATTCCAGTGATGTTTTTTTTTAGAAAAAATCTTAAATTAAAATTATTGATAATATTTCAAAAACTAAGGAACACAAACAAAATTTATTTTTTTTTTTTTTTTAAGTGAGTTACAAATTATTAGAAAATATTATTTTTTTAATTGAATATTATTCTACTTAAAAAATTTTATTTCAATATTTTGTTGGACCTCCTTTGTTTTTTATGACCATCTTTATTCTTGTCGGAATAGAATCCACTAGATTTTGAATTGTTTTAACGGTTATATCGTTGTACCAAACATTTTCCAAAATTAAATCGATCTCTTTTACAGTTCTGGGTTTCTTCTTCGTTATTTTAACCTTTAAAATGTGCCAAAGATTCTCAATAGGATTTAAATCGGGACTATTGCCTGGCCAATCCAATGAAGAAATTCCCATTCGCTTCAAATATTTTTTAATCTAAAAAGAAGAAAAAATATTGGAAATTTAAGAGTTTATGTATCATTTATACAATAAATAAAGGAATTAAAAAAAAATATGACTTACCGATTTTGCACGATGGCAAGGAGCAGAATCGTCCTGAAAAATGATGTCATCGGCATACGAAAGATGCTCCTCAATAGATGGTACAAGATGCTCGTCCAAAATTTGTTGGTACTTTTCGACGTTTACTGTTCCATCAATTAGTGCCAGATCTCCAACTCCAAAGTATGAGAAACATCCCCAGACCATACGGGATCCACCATGCCTGACCGTCCGTCGTAGGCACTCATTTTTGAATCTTTCTCCGACTTTGCGTCCCACGTAGGCCATACCATCGGAACCAAAAAGTTTTATTTTGGACTCACCTGAAAATATCACCTTTCTCCAATCTTTTGAGGTCCAAGATTCGTGCTCTTTAGCCCATTGTAGCCGTTTTTTACGCATTTGAGCAGTCAAAACCGGTTTTTTTGCTGGTCTGCGCCCATTAAGTCCTGCATCCGGAAGCCGTCTTCGTACTGTTCGAGTGCTAGTATCGACTCCTTCCGACTGAACAAACTCGAATCTAATGTCTTCTGCAGTTTTGAAACGATTGGCCATGCTTAAGCGCTTTAGAATCCGATCTTCCTGGTCGTTGGTCTTTTTCTTCCTTCCTGTCCCAGGATTTCGCTTCAGCGATCCGGTTTTCTCAAAATTCTTTAAGAAATCTCCGACAGAAGATTTACTAAAGCCAACTTTAGCGCTTATATCGCGGAGGCTTAAATTTTCCGATCGCAAAGCCAATATGGCACTTTTATCACATTCAGTCATTTTCGACATTTTTGACATTTTATTTTTTTTTTCACTGTTACAAGGTTAGGTTACACAGAACAAGTTGGGAATTGGAAAACTAAATACTTAATAGACATCGCGAAAAAATATCCAAACCAATTGAACCTTTTTTTCATAGTTTACACCCGTTCAAAGTTTGCATATAGAGGCCATACCGAGGTGTCCGGATTTCTATGTCCGCTACTGTAAAGAACACCAGTGTGACTTAAAAGTTGTAGCCATGTTAACTAAATTGCAAAGCGGCTAAAAAAATGTATTTCTTTTAAAGGCCTGTATCCAGCACCGCGAAATTTTACTGACAGAAATCTGCTCTTTATTTCGGTTGTGTGGAACTTAAGTGAAATAGTGTGACCAAGAACCTAAAAAATGATTGGCCACTCTAATGAATCAGCTGTGTTTTTTAAGCAGCGCCAATTTTGAAAATGAAACTCAAATTAAAACGATAGGGAACGTTGTGAGCGGCGGCAATGGCCGCGGCTCTACTTTATACCCGGTACTCAGTCAGTATATACGTATTTATGTATACATAAGAGCTTACGATTTATTTAATTAATTATATGTTCGCAAAAGAGACGAATTAAATTTTGGCCAAAATGGAAAATTTCAAAAAATTAGGTCGAACCCCATGCTGTAGCTTTATATTTTAGAAGTTATCTGTTTCCATTTTTATTTACATATAATTTTTACGTCGGCTGCTACATTTTTACATACACATGTAAAACTACATACAAGAGACATGGAAGTGTGTGCGAGAAGGAGAGGGAATCGCTTGGCTGCCGTTTGGTCGCCACTGAAATTTAATTTGTTCCTTCTGGCTATAATAGTGATCCGATATGATCCAGATTCGGCAATCTGATAGATACGGATATTTTCCATAACTGCGTTTTTTGTTTTCTCTTATCTTAAAAATTGTGGATTCCACAGATTTTCGTCCTTTGTGGGGGCGGAAGGGGGCGTGACAAAATTTTGAAATACACTTGTATTGAAGTGATATCACAGGAGCTCGGATAGAAAGTTTGGTTGTTTTAGCTCTCATAGTCTCTGAGATCTAGGCGTTCATTTGGACGAATAGGCGAAGCCGACAGGGTCGCGTGTGAGAGAGAGCGAGAGGGAACGATGACTTTCGAAATGGTTTTCTTCATAGTGGCTATATTAATAATCCGATCTGATCCAGATTCAACACTCTGATAGATATGATCATTCTCTATGATTCTGCGTTTTTAGTTTTCTCGTATCTTTAAAATTGTGCACGCCACAGATTTTCGTCCTTTGTGTGGGCGTAAGTGGGCGGGGCGAAATTTTAAAATACATTCGGAGTAGTGTGATAACACAGAAGATTGGATACAAAATTTAGTTACTTTAACTTTAACAGTCTCTGAGATATAGGCGCAAATGAAGACGGACAGACGGACAGACAGACATGGCTATATCGACTCGGCTATTGATGCTGATCAAGAATATATATACTTTATGGGGTCGGAAACGATTCCTTCTGTGCGTTACACACAACCGTTATCCCCACAAATCTAATATACCCCTATACTCTTCGAGTACCGGGTATAAAAAAAAGCAAGAAAAGTAATTCTGACGATGAAGTGATTGTGTTGGTAGCGGCACATATTGTTGTAAGAAGAAGTACAGCACAGTCGAAGGCGCCAAAATGTCAAAATGATCAAAATGCATATTTTCCGTGATCCGCCAAAAACATGGTCTTGCCTCAACTGCTTTTATCAAAGCAATCTACTCCTAATTTTAAAAATTTGAATATCTCTTTTTGGTTTTGCGCACAGATTTTGCCTCCACCTCTCACTTGTACTTCAGTAATAATGTGCACATATATTTTCCTGGCACCCTCATCAGCTGTTCTCACAGTCCACATTCGTGTGGATATCGATACTATCGATAAGAATTCGTGGATTCCGTTTACGTTGCTGGATACTGACTCCAGGAAAACACAAACGAAAAATTACTGGCGACGGTATCAAGGTGTTTGGAATGAGAATATGTTGGGCGACTATGTGTGGACTCTCATAAGAGAATCTGACTTATATGACAAAAGCAGACAGACAAACCATTTTAAAAATAGTAACAAGCAATAACAATAAAAATATTTAAGTATCATAACACTTAAATAAATTCAAGTATTTTTCGGTATTTTTTTCAGGTAAATGTCGTTTTGGGTTGTTTTGGTGAAACGGTTATAACTTAGCCGTTTATTTTTATATTTTTATAAGCGATAACTTAAAATACGATTTTTCCTGAGCTTACAAAGTTAAAATTTCGGGGAAAAAATACCGAAAAAAATTATGAAATTTAAATTTGGAAGCTTAATATCTACCAGTCGTTAAAATCTGAGTCGGATTTATAGCTGCATTTGTCAGCTATTTTTAACTGCAAAGTTTCATAAAACCAGTTATAGGAAACTTAAGTTATGTGACAAATAGAAGCACTACCTATGACAAAAAATACCAAATTTTTCAAAAATTCTTAAAAAAACTACTCTATGAAAAAAAACCATAATTTTTTACTTATTTATTTATAATAGTTAGCTATAATTTAAATTAACACTAACTTATTATTTAAAGCGCTGGCTGCAAGGGCCTTCGGCTTACCCAAAAAAGTTGAATTTTGTCGAGTAGTGTTATCTGTGCAAGAGGGTTTGATGACCCTGCGAACATACTCTGAGCTTAGAGGATCCGCTCTTAGACAAACAATTCCCATATTGAAGGCAGTTAATGCACAGCTGCTTGTCCTTTGCGAAATCAAACCGATTTAACACGGGTATCACCGCAAATCCATAAAAATGAGATTGTTGAACTTCTCAATACAATGACCGACCGAAATCTATTAAATTTTCAAACAAACTAATAAAGTGTTTGTATCTAAAATCTAAAATGTCGATTCCCGATTGCAGGTCCATTGGCAATGTAGGTCTCTAAAATTTCCAAACATTGGATTTGGAGTGGAACTGGTTGTACTTTACCCTCTTCGTAGGCTTTTTTTTGATGTATATTATATCATTAAAGTTAACAGTAACTTTCTCCAGCCGTGCGTACAATACGGCATTTTTTCAGCTTCCACTCCTACCGTTGACGTTTTTCTTCTCATCACCAGTCCCTATATCCATGTTGGTCTAAATAAGGCGACTGAAAGCACAAAAACGCTGTCTGAATACAGAGAATTTGCGGAAAAAAGAATGCTGAGACACCATCCGAGCAAAGAGAACAATGTCCAAAACATAAATTTAATAAAATACCAACGTATAAACGTATTAGGTTCGATTCGAAAACGCTTGACAGAACGAACTTCGAACCATTCTAAGCTCACGTAACAAACCAAGCTTTGGCTCGACGTACCAAGCTCTAACCACGTTCGATCCGATACGCAGCGTACGATGCGCGTGACGCCACGCTTGCTGACGAGAACACCTACGTTATAACAGCTTTCGACCCGAATACGAGGTGCCGAACGATGTTTTCATAAACTCCCCAAATATAAGAGTTCGCACCAGAACAAACCGCGATTGCAAGCTGAGCGACGTCGACAATAAACGATGATCCAACGTTTCAATTAACTCCACAAGTATAAGAGACCTCAAAGATAACTTTTTGACACGAACGAAAGGCAAAAGCAAACTGAGAGACGCCAGCTAAAGAGGCCGAGATGACAAACGAAGCTGCGAACGTCAACTACGAACGAAACGAAACGTCAGGTTACGAGCAGTGTAGAGAAAGAATGCGAAAATGAAAAGAACTGTCAGTTAAGTGCATCAAAGAGACGAACTTTTTACAGAGCGCTGGAATGGGCATTAGCTAATCGCTGCAAGGGTCAATATATTTCTCGAAACGAACGACGTTAAAGATAAGCGAATATTGCTCTAGCTCTTATAGTCTCTGAGAGCAAGGCGCCCATCTGAATGAAGAAGCAAAGCAGACGTGGTCGCGTGTTAGAGAGAGCGAGAGGGAACGATGCCTTTCGAAATGGTTTTCTTTATAGTGGCTATATTAATAATCAGATCTTATCTAGATTGTACACTCTGATAGATATAATCATTCTCTATGATCCTGCGTTTTTAGTTTTCTCGTATCTTTAAAATTGTGCATGCCACAGATTTTCGTCTTTTGTGTGGGCGGAAAGGGGCGGGGCGAAATTTCAAAATACACTTGGAGTAGTGTGATAACACAGAAGACTGGATACAAAATTTGGTTGCTCTAGCTTTAATAGTCTCTGAGATATAGGCGCTAATGAAGACGGACGGACGGACAGATGAACGGACAGAAAGATATGTCTATATCGACTCGGCTATTGATGCTGATCAAGAATATATATATTTTATGGGGTCGGAAACGCTTCCTTCTGTGCGTTACACACATCCGTTATCCCCACAAATCTAATATACCCCTATACTCTTCGAGTACCGGGTATAAAAATTTGAAGGATATGCTCTTGCATTGCAGTGCGCTGGTAGATGTAGGGTCGATAAGTGTATCAAGATTGTAGAGTTATTCGTCGTTAGTAAATTTGGCCATATTAGATCCAACATTTTCATTATCCTAAAACTGAATACTAGTTCAAAATGCTTAATCCCAAAAACCCTTTAGTAAAGACTTTAAGGCAAATCGGATGAATTTATCATATAAATTTTCGTCATGTTTAGGCCTTGGTCTTAGAGGTTAGAAAAATATCTGCCGTGATGCAGAAAATATGACCTTGGATTCGTATTCAGCTCACCAAAATGTAAGAGGGGTATGTTATGATTTTTTACGATCACTGTGTGATAAATAATATTTATTGTGTATGAGCATAGGTGGCATAGAAACAAGAAAACAAGTTGTGGGAATATTAACTTGATGGCTTCTTTTGCTGTTCTTAAATGTTCTGTTTTAAATGCATACATTAAATTAATGAATTTAAAATTACCACTTTAATAAATATAAAAACATTTTATATTTTAGCTTCCGAAAAAATATCGGAAAATGTACACATATTCGCAAATGACCCTTCCCTAGCATTTTTTCGAGTTCAGGTACGTGAAGCTATTGAGTGGAAATAAAATCGCATATTAAATATGCGGTTAAAAATTGTATTAATAGATACAATAGATACAAATTACCTCATTTATTTTATTTTTTCTATTTTATTTTAATCAGTATATCATACCGCCCAAAATGGAGCTTAGTTCTCCGGTTCAATGGAACTGGCAAGAGTATATTTAAAATTCCTTAATCCCGTAATAGAGCTAAAATAAAATGCATCCAAATTAAAAAATTTTTTATTAATTACAGAACAGGTATATTCGTATTATTAATTAAAAAAAGGAAGGGAATTAGTAGTATGTGCCACCGTCTTCAACATTTAAAAATAAGTCGCTTATTTTATTTATTTATTTATAAAAGTTAGCTATAGTTTAAATTAACACTAACTTAATATCTAAAGTGCTGGCTGCAAAGGCCTTCGGCTTGTTAGAGGTATTTAGGGGCTAGTATTTGTATATTTACATATTTACATTTACATATTACATTTACATATATATATTGTTTAGTTTAATTAGGGTTATAGGAGGTGATATATGTTCGTTTTTTTTAGGAATTCAATAATTTTTGAGATGTTTTCTATAGTTGGGTTTTCGAGGATGGATATGGGGCATGTGTTTTGGAAGATTTGGTTTTTGAGGTGGGAAGTTGCGGTGCAGTTAGTGAGGATGTGTTTAATATTAAGTTCGTCTGTTGTATGACAGTTAGGGCAGGGTATGATGTTGCTGTTGGACAGAGTGTCGCTGCCGTAGCAAGGGAAGTTTTTTTTGTACCGCAAAGTAAAGACGCAACCGTTCATATGTAAGGTTTATTTGTGACTAAATTCAATGCTCTGCTCGCAGGCAGATAGAGACTCGAAAAGAATGAACGACAAAAAGGAGATAAGAGAACGTCGTCTCGTCACGTCTCTCACTCATACTCATATTCATATGTATGTCAATACATGCGTGCATTGCTAGAGATGATCATTCTTCAACACCCTTCCTCAATGCGTGCGTGTTTACAAATTCCATTTAATTCAATTTAAGCTTAACAATTTTGTAAATTCGACATGCTTTCTCTTAGGGAGATTCTTGGTCAAGATATCTGCAATCATATCTGTTGTACTAGCATACTTTAAGTTAACTTGACCTTCTTCTACAACCTGACGTACAAAGTGATATCTTATATCAATATGCTTGGTCCTTGAATGATGAACTGGGTTCCTAGCCAGCTCTTGTGCGCTCAAATTATCGCCATATAAAGTAGTCGAGGTAGCTTCATCTCCACAACCGATTTCGATGATTAAGCGACGTAAGAATATAGACTCCTTACACGCAGCCGACAGTGCCATATATTCTGCCTCCGTGCTGCTAAGTGCCACGCTGCGTTGTTTCTCGGATCGCCAAGAAATTGGGCCACCTGCCAAAAAATAAACATATCCCGTATACGACTTCCGGTTAGTTCGATCGCCGCCCCAGTCCGCATCCACATATCCAGTAAGTGGCTGATGACAACCTTTGTAGTGTAGTTTGAAATTCATCGTCGTTGCCAAATACCTCAAAACGTGCTTCACACCAGCCAGATGCTCTGCGTGCGGATCTTTGTTCCTCTGGGCCAACTTTGCAACTGAATGCAAAATATCTGGTCTGGTTGTGAGTGCCAGCCACATCAGCTCACCAATCATGGATTGATACATGACAGAATCAACCTTTTGACACTGCTCATTAGTACAATCCACCTGGAACCCCGCATCTAACGGGGTAGCCACTGGTCTACATTTGTCCATGTCGTGAGCTTGCAATAGTTCCTTGATGTATTGCGAGTGGCCTATGGTGATAGGCCCAAGTTCACCTTCACGGTGCACCTCCATGCTTAGAAACAGCTCTGGAACACCTTTGTCGATACATTCGAACGCATTTGAAATAGCGGACTTGATACTGAGCATGTCTTCTTTGGACTGGCATGCTATAAGTAAATCGTCAACATATACCAGGATTAACGATAAGTTACCTTTCCCTCTCTGCTGGTATAGACACGGCTCGTTTTCACAGGCAACAAAACCCAGATTAGTCAGGACGCCATTCAACTTAGTATTCCATTCCCTTCCTGACTGCTTCAATCCATATATTGCCTTTTTAAGCCGCATAGCCTTCGCTGGATAGACTCGATCAATGTACCCTTGTGGTTGCTTCATGTACACCGTATCGCTCAGGTCACTATTGAGGTATGCCGTACATACATCCATTTGGTTGACATATAACTTCAATTCCGCTGCTAGTGCAAGAATAAATCGGACGCTTTCCAATCTGCAAACTGGAGAAAAAGTTTCCGCATAGTTTATGCCGTACTGCTGGGAGCAACCTTTTGCCACCAACCGCGCCTTGAAGCGTTCGATCTGACCATTTTTGTCGCGTTTCAGGCTATATACCCATTTGCATCCAACTGCTCGCTGTCCTGCCGGTAAGTCTGCCAACTGCCATGTTTCGTTTGCCATTAATGCTTCATATTCTCGCTGCATCGCTTCGGACCAATGTGATGCATGAATACTCTTTAATGCTTCCTCGTAGGAGAGTGGAATCTTTACGTTGCTGGCAACCAGAGCACCAAGAACGTTGTACTCCTTTCTCGGACGTCCAGGTTTGCCGGTCCGAATTAGCCTTGGTCTGCCGGGTCCAACACGAGGAGCTGGCTCATCTGACTCCACCTTTTCAGTTGCGGTGTCGTACCCATCAGGACCGCTGCTACTTGAATTCTCCCCTTCAACACTTGTACCATCGCTGCTGTCTCCACCGCTGCTGTCAATATCATCCGTGTCGCCGCCAGACTGCATGCTAACTTCTGCCGTCGGAAGCTCGAACGTGATTGAGTCCTTGTCGTCTTGGATCTCGTCAAATAGAACATCTCGCCTCTCAATCACCTGATGAGACACCGGGTCATACAGTCGATAGCCCTTAGCTGCTACTGAATATCCAATCATGCGATATTCTTTGCCTTTTGGTTGAAGTTTACTTTTCCGTGGACCCTTGTCCAGAGCTACTGCAACGGAGCCAAAAACTTTTAGATGGCCAACAAAAGGTTTCTTACCAGTCCACGCTTCCATTGGCGTCATACTGGTCAGCGCCTTGGTCGGTGATCGATTCCGCACATACACAGCTGCGTTGACTGCCTCAGCCCACAAGGATTCGCCCAATCCTGACTGGGCCAGCATACATCTTGACATTTCCACCAGAGTGCGGTTTGCCCTCTCAGCAACGCCGTTTTGCTGTGGAGTGTATGCCACTGTCAGCTGCCTCTCGATCCCTTGATTTTTCAAAAATTCATCAAACGGTTTGTTGACAAATTCGCCGCCATTGTCGCTCCGGATACATTTGAGACTTTTTCCCGTTTGCCGTTCAACCAGTGTCTTGAACTCTACGAACTTCTTGAAGACTTCATCCTTCTTCCGCAGAAAATACACAAATACACGCCTTGATTTGTCATCGATGAAGGTTAGAAAGTACTTCGATCCAGCAAGCGAATGTGTGCCAAAGGGCCCGCACACATCTGCATGAATTAGTTCCAATATATCTTGAGCTCTACTGGTGGTTGCAACAGGAAATGGTTGCGCATGAATCTTGCTGACCATACATGTTTTGCAATTCATGTTCGCAGGGAAAACCATATTTTCAATGCCACGCACCATTCCTTTACTGATCAAGTCTTTCATACTGCTGATATTCAAGTGGCCGTACCGTTTGTGCCACAGGGAACCATCAGCCTTAACCGCCGCAAAACAGTTGTTTTGTTTTCCTCGAAACATATACAAGTTTCCAACTCTGTTCGCCTTCACAATGCATTCGCCTTTCTGGATTACTTGTGCATATTCTTGTCCAAACGTGACGAAACATTTATTCTTTACAGCGCTGCTCACGGAGAAAAAATTTCCATTCATTTTGGGCACATAGAGAACATTTTTTAACAGCAGCGTGCATATCTCTGTCTTCAGCTCTACTTCCCCTTTTCCTTCTGCTTTTAGAAATCCGGAGTCAGCCAGACCAATCATTTCTGTGTGATTCTCGAGCTTTGTGAATAACTGTTTCTCACAACACATGTGGCTTGTGGCACCACTATCCAAGCACCACATACTCTTTTTCAAATTATCTGCGTCCAACGCATTTAATAGGCTGCACTGCTTGTTCTCGCCTTTTGCTGCCTTTTCCACATTTGCGCTCTCTCTTTTACACTGAGCCTTCATATGCCCGCGCTCACCACACTTGAAACATATCATATTATTGTTTCTCTTCTTTTGCGTTCTCTGCGTGGCCGGCTTGTGAATTGCGGTAAATGCTTTTGCGTATTCCTTTTGATCTTCTGCGTTTCCCTTTCGCTCGCCTTCTTCCTTCAATTTTACGCATAGAACATCAAATTTCGGCAGACTGTCGCGCGTCTCTATGGCGACAACAAAATTTTCGAATTGTTCTGGAAGGCTCGACAGTAAGACGATTGCGCGTAGTTCATCATTCAGCTCGATTCCTACTGACCCAAGGCCATCAAGAATATCCACGAACTCATTTATGTAACTTGAAATGCTTTGCCTTTGGTCCATACGTTTGCTTAGCAATTTCTTGTACAGTTGAACCTTTCGTACAGGTCCACTTGGTTGATGAACACTTTTTAACTTGTTCCATGCCTCGGACGACTTTTTGCAATTTTTAATGTATCCCAACTGTGAAGTTTTTACACTTAATGTGATCATGGCCAGCGCCTTTTCATCCTTAGCCTGCCAATTCACACCTTCGGGAACATTCGTTGGTAGTAGGTCACCAGATGCCACACTCCACAATTCAGCGTGCACCAACACAGACCGCATTTGAATACACCATGAGTCATAATTTCCCTCTTCCAATTTGTCTATCTGATAAATCCCGCTCATAGCTGATTATCGTTTAGTCTCTGAGTCACACCGAAGTTAATAGTTCGTAACTATAACAATCACTTTACTTTTTTTTTTTATTTACAAAATCCGACCCTGGGCCCATAACCTGTTGGACAGAGTGTCGCTGCCGTAGCAAGGGAAGTTTTTTTTGTACCGCAAAGTAAAGACGCAACCGTTCATATGTAAGGTTTATTTGTGACTAAATTCAATGCTCTGCTCGCAGGCAGATAGAGACTCGAAAAGAATGAACGACAAAAAGGAGATAAGAGAACGTCGTCTCGTCACGTCTCTCACTCATACTCATATTCATATGTATGTCAATACATGCGTGCATTGCTAGAGATGATCATTCTTCAACAGTTGCCAGAGTTGTAGTAGTGTTGTTGTGTAAATCGTGTGTGTCCTAGTCTGAGCCTAATTATTTTAATTTGGTCACTACGTGTGATCCCTTTTTTATTCGTATTTTTTAGGTACAGGTTTCTGTATGTTAGGTTTGGGTTTAGCTGTGGATACCATCTGTTGCAGAGATCTATGTTTTGTTTAATTTTTTCTGCTAGATCATTGGCAAGGAATTTGTTTATGTCTGTTGTGTTAAGGTTGAGGGTGTAATGTAGGGGCATATGGTATGTGGATTTGGCTGTAGTGTCGGCTAGCTCGTTACCTTCAATACCACAGTGGCTAGGTATCCAAAGGAGTTTTATTTTAGGGGCGGTTTTGGTGAGGAGGGTTCTTATGGTAATAGGATATAAATTATTGTTGTTGGAGATGGATTTGATCGATGAGAGGGAGTCGGAGCAAATGATGTATTTTCCTTTTCTTTTTTGAACTAATTTTATTGCCTCAAGAATGGCTATGGTTTCGGCTGATAGGATGGATGAGTAGTGGGGTAGAATGCATCTTTTAAGGATTTCGTTTTCGGTGGTAATGGCAAAAGTTGCTGTGCTGTTTTGTAAGGATCCGTCTGTGTATATGAATTTGTGATTGTGGTATTTGTCTTTTATTTGTCTTGCCATTGGGGGGTGATTGCTTTTTTTGGAAGTGGGAGGTAGGGAATGTTGTGTTCTTTGCATGAGATAATGACTTTTTCCAGTGTTGACGTTAATTTACTTATTTTTTTGTTTCCGTTTTTTTTAATATATTTGTGAAGAGGTGAGTTTGAACTGTTTAGTACTATTTTGTAGGCTTTGGTTGTGATAAGGTCTCTTTTTTGTTCTATTGTTGGTATGTTTGATTCGAAGAGCAAATTGGGTATAGGGGTTGAGCGTAGTGCTCCAAGGGATGTGCGGATTGCAGCGTTAAACAAAGGTTTAAGTTTATTAATCGTTGATTTAGGGGCGTGACCGTAGATAAAAAGTGCATAATCTATTTTTGATATTAGGGTTGCTTTGGTTATATTTAAAAGTGTGTGTGTGTTACAATTTAGTTTAGGGCTTGATAGGCATTTAATGACGTTAAGTTTGTTGTTTAAGGCTGGTTGAATTTGTTTTATGTGTGAGTCCCATCTGTATTTGTTGTTTATTGTTAGTCCTAATATTTTTAGGCTAGTGACTGAGGGGATCGGGGTATTGTTGCACGATATGTTGCAGGTACAGTTCTGCTTTCGGCAAATGTGGAGGTGTTGGCATTTTTGGAGGGAAAGTGATGCTCCTGAATATGAACACCATTCGTGAATGTTAGAGAAGAGGTTGTCTAGGTTGTATGTTTGGTTTTTTTTCCTATTGAGGGGAATGATTAGGAAAAAATCGTCAGCGTAGGCGCTGAATTGTATATCTTTTTGCAGGCTGATGATGTGTGATAGCTTGTTGTATGCAATTAAGAAAAGAATGACCGATATTGGTGATCCTTGGGGGATACCATTGTGGAGTGGGTATGGGCGGCTTATAATGTTTTTAATTTTTGTTCTTATTTGCCTGTTAGACAAAGTTTTTAACGAAGTTTATTATTTTTGGTCCAACTTTCCAGGTGTTTAGCTGGTCAATTACGGTGTGCACTCCGACTCTGTCGAAAGCCTTTGAGAAGTCAAGGGCGATGACAGATGTGTGCTTTTTGGATCTCAGCGACCTGGTTATCAGATGGTCTGCGAAGAGCAGACCGTCTGCAACCGATTTGCCATGCTTAAATCCGGATTGATTGGGATGGATAAGGTTATTCTGTGTTACGAACCACCATAGGCGTTTGGCTATTATTTTTTCTAAGGTTTTGGATAGGCAGCAGTTTAGTGAAATTGGTCTATAGTTGGCTATTATTGTTTTATTTGAGTTGGGGTTTTGTATGGGGATGACTAGGTTGGTTTTGTAGGATTGGGGGATGAAGTTGTTGAAGATAATATTAAATAGGTTAGTGATTCTTGTCTTGAGTACGTCGGAGGTGTTTTTGATCATAGGGTACGATATTCGGTTAAGGCCGGGAGTTGTTCCTTTAAGGGAGTGCAATGCAGATAGTAGTTCTATTTGTGTAATTGGTAATTCTATCGTTTGTGCTGTCGGACAGGGTATAACTGTAGTTGTTGAGTCTGAATATTTGTTGGCAGTGAAGTTTTGGTTAAAGTTTTCGTCTTTGGAGTGGTCTGACCAGTGTTGAGCAAAAAGATGAGCTATTTGGGTTGTTTCTGTCGTGTGTAAATTGTTGGTTGTATCTGTGATACAGTGAATGGTTTTAGTGGGGTTAAGTCCACAGAGACGTCGGATGCTTGCCCAGATTTTGTCTGAGGGGGTGTTGGGGTCGATTGTGGACGTGAAATCGGTCATGGCTTTAGTTTTGGATAATTTTAGCTCTCTTCGGAAGAGAGCGTTAGCTCGTTTATAACTGAGGAGATTTTCCGTGCTGTTGGAACGTTTGAAGTTCTTCCAGGTTTTAAATTTATTTGCCCTAAGTTTGGTTAGGGTCTTGTTCCACCAGGAAGTGATTTTGCTGAAGCGATGCGGGGTTGTCTGTGGTATACTGTGGTGTGCCGCTTGTAGAATTATTTTGTTTATGGTTACTGCTTCTCTATTGATGTTCGTGCTTTTGGGTATCAGTTCACTTAAATTGTTTGAGATGCCAAGCTTTTTTGGCACCTATTTTGTCCAAAATAATACACGAATTGTTCAAATTTAATAGCGTTTATTTATACTGGCGGCTAGCGGAAGCCGATTGCTTGCTCTTTGCCCGGCCAGATAAATGTGAACTCGAGATCCAAATGCAACCAATGCGCAGAGAGGTTAGCAGATTACTGATTATTGGCACCGTCGGCTTAACAAAGCTAGAGCCGACGCGGCGGCTGCAGAGCGCCCTTTACAGAGGGAGAGCGCAGCAGCGCTGCCGAACGTTGGTGTTTACAGTGCCTTTATGTTCTAAATATGTACTATGTATTCTAAGTTAGGCCTGTTGTTTAGCGGCTGGCCCGAACATACTCCCCCCGTTGGAAGCCAGTCTTTCAACAGATTCCTTGAGGGGCAGTACACATAGCCGGGTAACGGCCCTTCTGACGGTTCCTGTGGCAGTCCTTAAATCAGCGACGCGGCTCACTCCATCCTTGCCCTTGAAGACCTCGACCACTCTAGCCAGTGGCCAACGCATTGGAGGAAGATTTTCGTCCTTAATCAGCACGAGATCGTTTACGCAAAGATTTTGCGTGGGAGTCCGCCATTTCGACCGCTCTTGCAAAAGAGTTAGATACTCTTCGCGCCAGCGGCTCCAGAATATCTGCTGCAGTTGAGTGACCCGTTGCCAGCCATCCAGACGATTGTAGTTGAGCTTCGTTAGGTCAGGCTCGAGGATTGTCTCGTGTGGACCACCTAAAAGCAGATGAGCAGGAGTCAGGACATCTAAATCAGCTGGATTTTCTGAAAGTGAGAGCAAAGGGCGAGAATTAACTATTGCCGTGATCTGGCAGATCAGGGTGCGCAGCTCGTCGAAGTCAAGCACAGAGGGCCCAACTGAGCGGTAAAGGTGATGTTTTGCTGTCTTTACGGCAGCTTCCCACAATCCGCCAAAGTGCGGAGAGCGTGGTGGGATGAAGCGCCAGTCGATCGAGTCAGCCAAGCAGGATTCATGGACCTCTTTGATATGCGAGTCGCTCATAGCTAGTTTCTTGAGCTCCAAAAGCTCGTTCTTGGCGCCAACGAAGTTGGTCGCATTGTCGGACCAAATTTGACTTGGCCTTCCTCGCGTGGAAGTGAAACGCTTTAATGCGCCTAAAAACGAAGCGGTGGTCAGGTCCTTTACGAGCTCCATGTGTATAGCCTTAGAAGTAAAGCAAATGAATACACTGATGTAGCACTTGATGGGTGGCCTCGTGCGGATTTCTGATCTGTAGAAAAAGGGCCCACAGTAATCCACTCCAGTGACTTCAAAGGGTCGACATCCCTCCAATCGCTCCTTGGGCAGATGTCCCATGATGTGCTGAACCATGCGCGGCCTAGTCCTGAAGCATCTCACACACTTGCTGACTACTTTGGATACTGCCTTGATTCCGCCAATGGGCCAATATTCCAGTCGAATTTTGGCAAGTAGTGCGCGGGGTCCAGCATGAAGGTTCCTCTCGTGATAGTACCTTATCAGAGCATAAGTTATGGGATGTCCCTTTGGCAGAATAAGTGGGTGCTGAGCATCAAATCCCAGAGATGAGTTTCCAAGACGACCTCCAACTCTTAGTAATCCATTCTGATCGATGAACGGAGAGAGTGAGCTGATTGAACTGGATTTCCTGACTTGACCATTGCCTCGAATTTCCTTTATATCCATCCACAAGTTAGACAGCTGAATGTGTCGGATTAGAAGATGCGTTCCCTGCCGAATATCAGAAACCGTGAGTCCAGAATGCCGAAGACGATTAACAAATTTATGCATGTAGGCGAATGTGCGCTGCATGCCGAAGAATGAGTTTGTAAATTTGCATTCTGAAGTGAGATCGGCATGTGGAGACGCGATCAGCAATACACGCTTGCGAAGCTCTGCCGTTGCTGCTTCAGGAACAGGAGGTAAAGGCCACTCTTCCTTGGAGCCTACCAGAAATGATGGACCGTGAAACCACAGCTCTGACTGGATAAGTTGGTGGGGAAGCGGTCCTCTAGAGAGAACGTCAGCAGGATTTAAAGATGTGGGAACATAGCGCCATTCCATGCCTGCCGTCAACTCTTGAATTGCTGCCACTCGATTTGCCACGAAGACTTGAAATTTGGATGGTTCATCCCGTATCCAAGATAGTGCTGTCGATGAATCTGACCAGCAATAAACCCGACCTGTAAAACTTCCAATGTCTTTTAAGTTAGTCATTAGTTTAGCGAGCAAATGGGCTCCACTTAATTCCAGCTTGGGGATCGATAACGTTTTTAGTGGCGCCACTCGAGACTTTGAGCACAAAATATTGCTCGATAACTGCCCTTCCCTGGACACCACATATATGCAAGCGCCATATGCTTCCATGCTGGCGTCACAAAATCCGTGAAGTTCGATTAAAGTAGCAGAAGAATGAACAATGCGAGGAAATGATATCCGCGGGATGGCTGACAAGCTGTTTCTCAAGTCCATCCAAGATGAATGCAACGCTGAGGGTAGGCTTTCATCCCAATCCAAGTTTTCTCTCCAAAGCTGCTGAAGAAAGATTTTGCACCTGACAATAACGGGATTTATCAATCCAAGAGGGTCGTAGAAACGAGCAATCGTAGACAAAACTGTTCGCTTGGAGGGCTTCGAATTTGTGTCCAGCGGGGACAAGGCAAAAAGCAGCTGATCTGATGCAGGGTCCCATGCTAGGCCAAGAGTTTTCGTTATGTCACTTCCATCATGAAATCTTAAGTATTTCTCTCTGTCATCTTCAGGCGTTCCTTCAAGTACTTCCTGATGGCTAGAGCACCATTTCCTAAGCTTAAAGTTGCCGCAAGAAAGTATAGTAGAGGTTTGACGCATCTTTTCCATGACCTCAGCGACAGAGCTGCCGCCCGAGATGAGATCATCCACGTAAAAATCTTGTTGCAGAGCAGCTGAGCCAAGAGGGTAGGACTCACCCTCGTCAATGGCCAGCTGGTGCATTGCGCGAACTGCTAAAAACGATGCAGCTCTAGTGCCATATGTGACGGTGTCTAATGTGTAGACCTGAACTTCGGACTGGACAGAATCTCGCCATAGAATGCATTGAAAGTAATTGTCAGGTGGAGACACTCGTACGCAGCGGTACATTTTACAAATGTCCCCAGTGAGAGCGACTGGATATGTGCGAAAGCGAATTAGTATGCTGAACAACGCAGGCTGAATAACAGGGCCTGCCATCATCGCATCATTTAGGGAACATCCAGTTGATGTGGCTGCCGAACCATCGAAAACGACACGAAGCTTTGTAGTCGTACTATCCTCCTTTAAAACACAGTGATGCGGCAAGAAATATCTGCAGAGACTACGAGAATCAGGGCTGACTAGGGACATATGCTTCAACTCAATATACTCCCTCATAAAGGCAGAGTACCGCTCCTTAAGTGTAGTATCACGATCCAACTTTCGCTCCAAATTGATGAAACGACGATGCGCCTGAGTGTAGGATTCCCCTAAGCGATCGCCATTATCCTTTAGCGGGAGACGAACTGAATACTCTCCTGAGGGCAAACGTGAGAAGTGGTCTACGAAATGCGCTTCACAATCTAATTCTTCCTTCGTATTCAAAACGGCGTCCGCACAAGCCTCGACCTCCCAAAACATACGAAGAGTTTTATCCAACCTTGCATCCATGTCAGCTTCCGAATCTTTAGAATTGCGCGTTGCCAAGAGCGCCGAGCGTGCTACCCTTTGTCCACCGCCAGATACGATCCACCCGAGCCGGGTCTTCTGCAGAAGAGGCAGACCATCGCAGAGTTTGATTTGCCCTACGCAGAGGAGATTATAGAAAATGCTAGCACCGATGAGGAGATCCACTCGCTGAGGGTTGAAAAATGCAGGATCAGCAAGCTGAATATTGGATGGAATATTCCAGTCGGCTACATTGACTGCCAGACTTGGTTGACAATCGGTGATGGTAGGAGCTATAAGAGCAGTAAGCGTAGTTGCATAGTCAGCTGTGCGAGAATGCATACAAATATTCACGGTGGATCCCTCCGTAGCCACGCTGGTGTCGCCGAGCCCAGAGACAAGTGCAGACGATTGAGTTCTCCTAAGCTGAAGCTGATGGGCGAACCTGGATGTGATGAGATGAAGCTGAGATCCTGAATCTAGTATGGCACGACAAGGAACTAAAACGCCAGACCGATTCTTTACAAGAACGACAGCGGTAGCCAGAAGCACAACATCAGATTGAAGACCTTGGGCAGCAAGAGAGGTAGAGGCAGGGGAAGGTGAGCTGCTAATAGAATCCTGAGCGGCAGAAATAGCGTCTGGTTGGAGCGTTAGATCTGGAGCGGAAAGATCTGGGGAGCACTGAGTTGTGGATTGCAGATTTTCGAAATGCAACAAACTATGATGCCTCCCACCGCAAACTCGACATTTTCCACTGTTGCATGCACGAGTCCGATGCCCTGCCTTCAGGCAATTGAAACAAAGGGAAAGCTTCTTCACTTCCTTGTGGCGCAGCAACGGAGACAAATTCCCGAACATCTTGCAGGAGTATATGCCATGTCCCGCTGACTGGCAAAAACTGCATCCAGACGAGTCGGTTGAAGAATTGGAGGCTACAAACGTTTTTTTGAACGGCAAGTTATGGTTTTTTCCCACCTGAGCGCTGCTAGCGGGTGCCGCTGTAGCGTATTCCAAATTCTCCATTTTCTGGCATCGCTTCTCCAAGTATCCATAGAAATCCATTGCTGTAGGTATAGCATCCGACGACAGTTGTTCTTCCCACTTAATTTGAGTCTTAGCGTCCAACTTCTGCAGCAGCATGTTGATTATCATGCAATTGGATATCTCCAAATCCGTTCCCAATGTCTGCAAAGCGCGCATATGTAAGTTGACTGCATCCGAAAACTCCCGAAGCCTTTTGGGAGATGGCGAATCCACTCTCTTGAGCCCAAGAATCTTCTTGATGTGTGCCTGAAAAACAAGTCGTTTATTACTGAAACGTTTATTTAGTATATCCAGCGCCACACGATAATTGGCACTGGAGAGTTCCAAAGATCGAACCGAATCCAAAGCCACATCAGCGAGGCTAGAGCGAAGGTGCTGGAACTTCTCGATGTCACTGAGATCCGCATCCGCGTCTATGATCGAATTGAACATAGCCATAAAATCCGAATATTCGACGTATCCACCGGAGAACTTGGGTATTTTTAGCTCAGGAAGTCGCTGCTTGTGAGCCATAATGATGGTACTGTGTCCAGAATGGTTTGGTAGGGTCGTCGAATTGGCAGCAGCGCGCGAGTGGCCTAATTCGAGAGCCGCCAATAGCTCAGCCTTCAACGATATGAAGAGCGTATCAAAGTTGTTGCGAATCTCACTCCCAATCTCGTCCTGATTGAGTGCTTCCAGTTCGTTGTGCGCCTTATTAAACTCCTTTCGAATTTCTGCCAGAATTTCAATTCGAACGTCGATTTCCGTGGGGTTCAAACAATCGATTTTATCGCCAGCGAAGGAGTCGCCGAGCCCGCTCATTCGATCATATAACGACTGAACTTTGCGTTTATAGAGACTCAGCCCGTTATTAGCCGTCACCATATTTCCGCCCGCGCCTGTATTTGGATCGCTTTCCATGCTTAACGGTGTGAAATGCAACGAACCAGCGGAGAATAGATAACCGTTTAAGCGACTGAGCACAAAATCGAGAAAGAGATGAAACGAAAGCCGAAACCGTGGCTGCAGTTGTGCAGAGAATGGAAGATTCGACGATTATGCGACGGTGAACAGCGGCTGGAGCGAGAATGAGAGACACGAAAAGTCAACGACAGTGTCTGCGGCTGAGCATAGAATGAGAGATTCGAACGATTAAAGCAACGGAATCTCAGACGGCCGCACTCGCACTGAATTTGCACATAAACCGTTTTAAACGCTGCACAAATGTATTTGGTTGTGATTCAAATTTCACAGACCCGAATAATGTTTAATTTAAATGTTTTATACGAAACGCGATTAGCCAATGTCTTTAATCACGTCGGGGTCACCAATGTTTGAGATGCCAAGCTTTTTTGGCACCTATTTTGTCCAAAATAATACACGAATTGTTCAAATTTAATAGCGTTTATTTATACTGGCGGCTAGCGGAAGCCGATTGCTTGCTCTTTGCCCGGCCAGATAAATGTGAACTCGAGATCCAAATGCAACCAATGCGCAGAGAGGTTAGCAGATTACTGATTATTGGCACCGTCGGCTTAACAAAGCTAGAGCCGACGCGGCGGCTGCAGAGCGCCCTTTACAGAGGGAGAGCGCAGCAGCGCTGCCGAACGTTGGTGTTTACAGTGCCTTTATGTTCTAAATATGTACTATGTATTCTAAGTTAGGCCTGTTGTTTAGCGGCTGGCCCGAACATAAATCATTAGTTATTTTTTTGAATCGTGGCCAATCTGCTTCTTTTATTTTGAAAAAGGGTCGAGAGAAGTTTGTTGTTTGTGGCTGTGGGAACAAGGATATTAGGATTGGGAAATGATCGCTACCATGAAGGTCATCGACTATTTTCCAGTTAGTGAAGGGGGTGAGTTGGGGAGAGCATAGCGAAAGGTCTATGTGGGTGAATGTATTGTGTGTGGAAAAGTGGGTTGGGGAGCCGTCGTTGAGTATAGTGAGGTTGGCGGTTTGGAAAAATTTTGATAATATTCTTCCTCTTCTGTTGTAAGTCGCTTATTATTTTTGTAATTTGTTTTAATTTCAATAAAAATGTATGTGCTTTCTCTTCTTCTTATTTAATGCGTTTGTTTACATTAGCAGGCCGAACAGCTGACAAAAATGCGAGAAAAGATGCATCTTAGGTGTAAACGTCTCATATCAGTTTTCCGCACCTTCGACAATGATACGGTAGTGTAAAAAGGCTATTATTTATTCTATCTGCCCTTTTTTAGTATTCTGCATTCATATTTGTCATTTATTCCCTTGTTGCAGAGTATGTAAATAATCTTTTAATTTAACCCAGAATTCTCGCCTCATTTTGTTCATCAATTTCCATCTCTTTGACCAGCTTCTGAAATACCTGCAATGTGAGATTCTGCCGGGGGGATAAAATGCCACTACATCTTTTCTCTCTCTACAACTGGAACCAATTTTCCAATTTTCTTTTCAAATACGGCAATACATCCCTTATATGATTTGGAGAACATCGAATGTGGTACTGTGGGATCGATATTTCGGCAGAATTTCCATAATTTGTTTGCCGAGACCTTGCTTAGGTCGTTTGCTTTGAAAAGTTTCATAGACGTTAAAAGACACTCATTTAAAATTAATAGATGTTTAAGCCGGGCAGCAAAAATTACTGCCCAACTTCATACAAAAAAACTGGGCCTAGAATCCACAGGTTTATTGCGCATATAACTTGTTCGATTACTTTTTCATTTCAATTTGCTTTTTCATCTTCGCCCCCTTCTTTCTGGTCAAAATTCGTTATCCGATCGAGATAGCACCGTTCTTCAGGTGGTCCCTTGCAGTACGATGCATGAATGACGAAGGCACTCCATATCGGCAAAACCCCTCTTCTGAGAAGACGCTACCGTTGCTGCAATTTGATCCAGTAGAGCTAAGCATTCTGGCCACTTTGTAAAGAAGCACACGACGACAGCTACACCCAGCGACAAAAAAAAACCGCACTCCGAAATTTCATGAATTTTTGACTTCTCCAGCGTGGGATTTCCCGAAATGTTATTCGATTCGTTTTTTGCAAAACATTTTACTTCGGAGTTTTTAAGAAGTATGCCCAAAGGAAAACAAATCGTTGCTGCACTTCAGAAGCTATCTCTACAGCATTTTTGAATCGATCATGTCGGTTCGTTTTCTTAATAATCCGATTTTCCCTTACACTTGTACACTTTTTCTTCCCGATAGCGGAAATAGCGGATCGAACTAAGTTCAAAAAAAACTCACTGCAACGATTTTTGAAAAAATTTCGTGAGACTGGACAAGTGGAGAGGACAATAGGATCGGAAAGTGCAGCAACGATTTGCCAAAGAAATTTTAGCTCGAACTATACAGCGTCGTCTAAAGGAGATGGGATTAATGGCAAGGACACCTGCCAAAAAGCCACTTCTTAATAGTCGAATGAAGAAAACACGCCTAAATTGGGCTAAAGAAAAAGCAAATTAGGGTGAATCGGAGTGGTCACGAATCATATTCTCAGATGAGTCCAAATTTAACCTCATTGGACCCGATGATTACCGCACAGTTCAGTTCGCTGCAGAATAGTGGAAAGCTATTCCGAAAATTGCTGGGGATGAATATCTAAATATAAAACTGAAACACTAATAATTATTAAGGGTATGGTGAATTCAAAAAAGTATGAAGTGGAGTTATTCGCAGGGGAGTTGTGTCTAGTATGGAATCACTTAGTGAGAAAGAAAATCCCATATTTCAGGACGATTTTGAACCTTGCCATCGAGCGCTCTGTAAGAGATTGTCTGACGTTTTGTTATTTTTTAAAATGTAGTCAACTAGTTTCAACTATTTTTCACCGACAGGTTAACATTTTAAAGGCAGAATTGGGTATAAAGTCCTTAGATTGGCCAGGTAACAGCGCCGACCTCAATCCTATAGAGAACGTCTGTGTCCTTATGACTGTCATAACAAGAAAGCCGAAGCCCAAAACTATGGTTGAGTTAGGGGTGGTTATCGAAAAAGTTTGGTTTGAGGATATAACGGAGGAATATTTGAGGGCTTTATGCGATTCGATGCCCAATTGGTTTAAATGTGTAATAAAGGCCAAGAGGGGACAGCCAATTACACTAGTCGACACGACTTTTCCGCTGTCGCCAAAAATGACTTTTTCTGATAGATTTAAATGTTTAAAAATTTCTAAAGAATGTTTTTTTTTTTTCATAGTGTAGTGGTTTTTTAAAGAATTTTTTTTAATAATTTGGTATTTTTTGTCATTGGTAGTGCTCCTATTTTTTACATAATTTAAGTTTCCTACAACTGGTTGTATTGAACTTTGCAGTTTTGAAAAGCCGTCCGCAGTACAGTCGGAAATCCTACAAAACGTCTTCCAGTCCCCCACGGAAGGCCACTTCGGCGTGAAGAAATGTAAGCTAAGGTCAAACAACGTTTTCATTGGATCGGCTTTAGTGCTGACTTTATTCTGTGGAGTGTTAGGCACGAAGCGGTCCGACCAGACGAACGCTCGGCAAGCTCCAACCCAGCGCAATCAGTGCCCGGTTCGAAAGGATCGCCATATTGGGCATCGACATATTGGGCATCTTGCCCACCTCCAAGCAGGGCAACCGCTACATACACCCAGCGACAAAAAAAATTCGCACTCTGAAGTTTCATGCATTTTTGACTTCTCTAGCGTGGGGTTTCCCCAAATGTTATTCGATTTCAAAAGTTTCCTTTTTTTTGGGGTCAATAAATCAATTTCCAACAAAAGTGCATACTTCGTTTTTTGATATCACATTCATATATTAAAAAAAAATTTTCTGTTTCAATCACACTTTTCTCAAAGTTCATTTAGTATTTTGACCGAACACAGGAAAACATTTTTGTTAAAATAGAATGAGATTTATTCAGCACAAACAAAATGTTTTCCAATAGGTTATTTCATTTTCTATAGTCTAATAAGTCCGCTGTCGCCAAAAATGACTTTCTGATAGATTTGAAGATTTAAATTTTTTTAAAGAATTATGGTTTTTTTTTCATTAAGTAGTTTTTTTATTAAGAATTTTTTAAAAATTCGGTATTCTTTGTCATAAGGCCTGTATCCAGCACCGCGAAATTTTACTGACAGGAATCTGCTCTTTATTTCGGTTGTGTGGAACTTAAGTGAAATAGTGTGACCAGGAACATAAAAAAGGTTGGTCTCTCTCATGAATCAGCTGTGTTTTGTGAACAGCGCCAATTTTAAAAATGAAACTCAAATTAAAAAAAGGAAGAAAAGTAATTCTGACGATGAAGTGATTGTGTTGGTAGCGGCACATATTGTTGTAAGAAGAAGTACAGCACAGTCGGAGGCGCCAAAATCTCAAAATAATCAAAATGCATATTTTCCGTGATCCGCCAAAAACATGGTCTTGCCTCAACTGCTTTAATTAATGCAATCTTCTCCTCTCGTTGAAAATAAGAGTCCCTCTTGGTAAATTTGCGACTTTGTTTTCCCTCCATTTTTGAAACTTCTCACTTGTACTTCAGTAATAATGTGCAGATATATTTTCCTGGCACCCTCATCAGCTGTTCTCACAGTCCACATTCGTGTGGATATCGATACTATTGATAAGAATTCGTGGATTCCGTTTACGTTGCTGGATACTGGCTCCAGGAAAACACAAACGAAAAATTACTGGCCCAGTTTTGTTTATATGAAGTTTGGCAGTAATTTTTCGTTTCCGCGGTGCTGGATACCCAGCTATAGGTAGTGTTTCTATTTTTCACATAACTTAAGTTGCCTACAACTGGTCGTATTGAACTTTTCAGTTAAAACGAGAGGGAACGTTGTGTGCCGTGGCAATGGCCGCGGCTCCACTTTATACCCGGTACTCAGTCAGTATGTACGTATTTATGTATTTACGATTTATTTAATTAATTATATGTTTGCAAAAGAGACGAATTAAATTTTGGCCAAAACGGAAAATTTCAAAAAATTAAGTCGAACCCCATGATGTGTTTTTATATTTTAGAAGTTATCTGTTTCCATTTTTATTTACATATAATTTTTACGTGACTGCTACATTTTTACATACACATGTATAATATACACAAGAGACATGGAAGTGTGTGCGAGAGAGAGAGAGGGAATCGCTTGACTCTCGTTGGGTAGCCACTGAAATTTAATTTGTTCCTTCTGGCTATAATAATGATCAGACCTGATCCAGAATCGGCAATCAGCCAGATAAGGTAATATTTCATGATTCTGCGTTTTTGGTTTTCTCTTATCTTAAAAATTGTAGATTCCACAGATTTTCGTCCTTTGTGGGGGCGGAAGGAGGCGTGTCAAAATTTTGAAATACACTTGTATTGAAGTGATATCACAGGAGCTTGGATAGAAAGTTTGGTTGCTCTAGCTCTTGTAGTCTAGCGTGTGAGAGAGAGCGAGAGGGAACGATGACTTTCGAAATGGTTTTCTTCATTGTGGCTATATTAATAATCCGATCTGATCCAGATTCAACACTGATAGAAATGATCATTCTCTATGATTCTGCGTTTTTAGTTTTCTCGTATCTTCAAAATTGTGTATGCCACAGACTTTCGTCCTTTGTGTCGGCGGAAAGGGGCGGGGCGAAATTTTGAAATACCATTTGAGTAGAGTGATAACACCGGAGATTGGATATAAAATTTGGTTGCTCTAGCTTTTATAGTCTCTGAGATATAAGCCCTAATGAAGACAGACAGACGGACGGACAGACAGACATGGCTATATCGACTCGACTATTGATGCTGATCAAGAATATATGTATATACTTTATAGGGTCGGAAACGCTTCCTTCTGTGCGTTACACACATCCGTTATCACCACAAATCTAATATACCCCTATACTCTTCGAGTACCGGGTATAAAAACGGTTACACGTCGGCTAACAGAATTTATCGGCGAAATTCGGCATATGAAGTATTGGTCAAACGGTTGTTAGCCGTTTATTTTTATATTCTGTGAAAAATGTAAGCTCAATATCTTCCAGACGTTAACTTGTGGCTACAATGTGTCTGGGTCGGATTTATATTTGTCAGCTTTTCAAAACTGAAAAGATTAATACAACCAGTTGTAGGAAACTTAAGTTATGTGAAAAATAAAAGCACTACCTATGAAAAAAAATATCAAGTTTTTAAAAAATTCTTTTGAAAAACCTGGACAAAACCCTGGACAAAGAACCATAATTCTTTAAAAAAATTTAAATTTTAAATCGATTAGAAAAAGTTATTTTGGGCGACAACGGAAAAAAAGTTGAATTTTGTCAAGTAGTGTTATTGAATGTTGATGGTTTGGGGTTTCATTTGGAAATGCATAAAAGTATTTATCGGCTTTATAAATAGATGAAGAAGAAGAGACTAGACAGCTGATTTAAGAAAATCGGACGAAGAAGAAGCTAAGGAATTTCACAGTAAACAAAGCATAAACAGCTATAATCAAAGCATTCCTGTGTTTTGCGCTGTACAGCACATTTCATGCGGTACAGACATTTTGTGCGCTTTATGTACCAAGAGTTTTTATATATCTACACGATTATATATTTTCGATATTACTGCATAACTTTATTTCTAGGAGCACGTGCGAAAAGTACTACCCGCTATATATGAAAAACGTGAAGAAGTATTCCAGCTGCAAAAAAATCTTCAAGGACATTTCTATGACATGGAATATGGAGTAGAGTATGTGAACTCATGTAATTTTGCTGCTGCAATTTTAACATTACGATAATATATATAATTCACAGAGCATTGCACACAATAGAAAAGTCGGAGTCCTTATTTTCCAATGTACAATCAATTTTAAAAACTTCAATTTTTTTAAAGCAACAACTTGCTGCGGAAGAAAATAGTATGAAAATTAAAAAAGAAAGCATCAAATCCTCGGTATACAAGAGATTTTCAGCGCACCTTGCTTTAGATCTTCCCGAATTACCTGACTTTAGTGGTGTAATGAGGGATACCAGTCAACGAATTGAAAATAAAAAAGGTCCTGATAATGGACGCGCTGATGCAAAAAATTTGCAATCTAACTTAGGAGAACTTCAAAGGTCATATACTACATTACACTAATCCTTTACGAATGATACAATTATGCAATTTATAACTTAAAATAAAGACTAAAATATTGACACTTTTTCTAAATCAGTATTTTTTTTGAATGTTTTAACGCCATGCATCTTAAAAGTAAGTTTGATTAAGTTATCATTACCTTTTATTATAATTAAATTAGTCGCCTGAAGCGGTAAGCACAAAAAACAGCTGTGCAGGGATCATATATACCCCTATACTCTTCGAGTACCGGGTATAAAAACGGTTACACGTCGGCTAACGGAATTTATCGTCGAAATTCGGCATATGAAGTATTGGTCGAACGGTTAGCACCGTTCTTCAGGTGGTCCCTTGCAGTACGATGCATGAATGACGAAGGCACTCCATATCGGCAAAACCCCTCTTCTGAGAAGACGCTACCGTTGCTGCAATTTGATCCAGTAGAGCTAAGCATTCTGGCCACTTTGTAAAGAAGCACACGACGACAGCTACACCCAGCGACAAAAAAAAAACCGCACTCCGAAATTTCATGAATTTTTGACTTCTCCAGCGTGGGATTTCCCGAAATGTTATTCGATTCGTTTTTTGCAAAACATTTTACTTCGGAGTTTTTAAGAAGTATGCCCAAAGGAAAACAAATCGTTGCTGCACTTCAGAAGCTATCTCTACAGCATTTTTGAATCGATCATGTCGGTTCGTTTTCTTAATAATCCGATTTTCCCTTACACTTGTACACTTTTTCTTCCCGATAGCGGAAATAGCGGATCGAACTAAGTTCAAAAAAAACTCACTGCAACGATTTTTGAAAAAATTTCGTGAGACTGGACAAGTGGAGAGGACAATAGGATCGGAAAGTGCAGCAACGATTTGCCAAAGAAATTTTAGCTCGAACTATACAGCGTCGTCTAAAGGAGATGGGATTAATGGCAAGGACACCTGCCAAAAAGCCACTTCTTAATAGTCGAATGAAGAAAACACGCCTAAATTGGGCTAAAGAAAAAGCAAATTAGGGTGAATCGGAGTGGTCACGAATCATATTCTCAGATGAGTCCAAATTTAACCTCATTGGACCCGATGATTACCGCACAGTTCAGTTCGCTGCAGAATAGTGGAAAGCTATTCCGAAAATTGCTGGGGATGAATATCTAAATATAAAACTGAAACACTAATAATTATTAAGGGTATGGTGAATTCAAAAAAGTATGAAGTGGAGTTATTCGCAGGGGAGTTGTGTCTAGTATGGAATCACTTAGTGAGAAAGAAAATCCCATATTTCAGGACGATTTTGAACCTTGCCATCGAGCGCTCTGTAAGAGATTGTCTGACGTTTTGTTATTTTTTAAAATGTAGTCAACTAGTTTCAACTATTTTTCACCGACAGGTTAACATTTTAAAGGCAGAATTGGGTATAAAGTCCTTAGATTGGCCAGGTAACAGCGCCGACCTCAATCCTATAGAGAACGTCTGTGTCCTTATGACTGTCATAACAAGAAAGCCGAAGCCCAAAACTATGGTTGAGTTAGGGGTGGTTATAGAAAAAGTTTGGTTTGAGGATATAACGGAGGAATATTTGAGGGCTTTATGCGATTCGATGCCCAATTGGTTTAAATGTGTAATAAAGGCCAAGAGGGGACAGCCAATTACACTAGTCGACACGACTTTTCCGCTGTCGCCAAAAATGACTTTTTCTGATAGATTTAAATGTTTAAAAATTTCTAAAGAATGTTTTTTTTTTTTCATAGTGCAGTGGTTTTTTAAAGAATTTTTTTTAATAATTTGGTATTTTTTGTCATTGGTAGTGCTCCTATTTTTTACATAATTTAAGTTTCCTACAACTGGTTGTATTGAACTTTGCAGTTTTGAAAAGCCGTCCGCAGTACAGTCGGAAATCCTACAAAACGTCTTCCAGTCCCCCACGGAAGGCCACTTCGGCGTGAAGAAATGTAAGCTAAGGTCAAACAACGTTTTCATTGGATCGGCTTTAGTGCTGACTTTATTCTGTGGAGTGTTAGGCACGAAGCGGTCCGACCAGACGAACGCTCGGCAAGCTCCAACCCAGCGCAATCAGTGCCCGGTTCGAAAGGATCGCCATATTGGGCATCGACATATTGGGCATCTTGCCCACCTCCAAGCAGGGCAACCGCTACATACACCCAGCGACAAAAAAAATTCGCACTCTGAAGTTTCATGCATTTTTGACTTCTCTAGCGTGGGGTTTCCCCAAATGTTATTCGATTTCAAAAGTTTCCTTTTTTTTGGGGTCAATAAATCAATTTCCAACAAAAGTGCATACTTCGTTTTTTGATATCACATTCATATATTAAAAAAAAATTTTCTGTTTCAATCACACTTTTCTCAAAGTTCATTTAGTATTTTGACCGAACACAGGAAAACATTTTTGTTAAAATAGAATGAGATTTATTCAGCACAAACAAAATGTTTTCCAATAGGTTATTTCATTTTCTATAGTCTAATAAGTCCGCTGTCGCCAAAAATGACTTTCTGATAGATTTGAAGATTTAAATTTTTTTAAAGAATTATGGTTTTTTTTTCATTAAGTAGTTTTTTTATTAAGAATTTTTTAAAAATTCGGTATTCTTTGTCATAAGGCCTGTATCCAGCACCGCGAAATTTTACTGACAGGAATCTGCTCTTTATTTCGGTTGTGTGGAACTTAAGTGAAATAGTGTGACCAGGAACATAAAAAAGGTTGGTCTCTCTCATGAATCAGCTGTGTTTTGTGAACAGCGCCAATTTTAAAAATGAAACTCAAATTAAAAAAAGGAAGAAAAGTAATTCTGACGATGAAGTGATTGTGTTGGTAGCGGCACATATTGTTGTAAGAAGAAGTACAGCACAGTCGGAGGCGCCAAAATCTCAAAATAATCAAAATGCATATTTTCCGTGATCCGCCAAAAACATGGTCTTGCCTCAACTGCTTTAATTAATGCAATCTTCTCCTCTCGTTGAAAATAAGAGTCCCTCTTGGTAAATTTGCGACTTTGTTTTCCCTCCATTTTTGAAACTTCTCACTTGTACTTCAGTAATAATGTGCAGATATATTTTCCTAGCACCCTCATCAGCTGTTCTCACAGTCCACATTCGTGTGGATATCGATACTATTGATAAGAATTCGTGGATTCCGTTTACGTTGCTGGATACTGGCTCCAGGAAAACACAAACGAAAAATTACTGGCCCAGTTTTGTTTATATGAAGTTTGGCAGTAATTTTTCGTTTCCGCGGTGCTGGATACCCAGCTATAGGTAGTGTTTCTATTTTTCACATAACTTAAGTTGCCTACAACTGGTCGTATTGAACTTTTCAGTTAAAACGAGAGGGAACGTTGTGTGCCGTGGCAATGGCCGCGGCTCCACTTTATACCCGGTACTCAGTCAGTATGTACGTATTTATGTATTTACGATTTATTTAATTAATTATATGTTTGCAAAAGAGACGAATTAAATTTTGGCCAAAACGGAAAATTTCAAAAAATTAAGTCGAACCCCATGATGTGTTTTTATATTTTAGAAGTTATCTGTTTCCATTTTTATTTACATATAATTTTTACGTGACTGCTACATTTTTACATAGACATGTATAATATACCCAAGAGACATGGAAGTGTGTGCGAGAGAGAGAGAGGGAATCGCTTGACTCTCGTTGGGTAGCCACTGAAATTTAATTTGTTCCTTCTGGCTATAATAATGATCAGACCTGATCCAGAATCGGCAATCTGCCAGATAAGGTAATATTTCATGATTCTGCGTTTTTGGTTTTCTCTTATCTTAAAAATTGTAGATTCCACAGATTTTCGTCCTTTGTGGGGGCGGAAGGAGGCGTGTCAAAATTTTGAAATACACTTGTATTGAAGTGATATCACAGGAGCTTGGATAGAAAGTTTGGTTGCTCTAGCTCTTGTAGTCTAGCGTGTGAGAGAGAGCGAGAGGGAACGATGACTTTCGAAATGGTTTTCTTCATTGTGGCTATATTAATAATCCGATCTGATCCAGATTCAACACTGATAGAAATGATCATTCTCTATGATTCTGCGTTTTTAGTTTTCTCGTATCTTCAAAATTGTGTATGCCACAGACTTTCGTCCTTTGTGTCGGCGGAAAGGGGCGGGGCGAAATTTTGAAATACCATTTGAGTAGTGTGATAACACCGGAGATTGGATATAAAATTTGGTTGCTCTAGCTTTTATAGTCTCTGAGATATAAGCCCTAATGAAGACAGACAGACGGACGGACAGACAGACATGGCTATATCGACTCGACTATTGATGCTGATCAAGAATATATGTATATACTTTATAGGGTCGGAAACGCTTCCTTCTGTGCGTTACACACATCCGTTATCACCACAAATCTAATATACCCCTATACTCTTCGAGTACCGGGTATAAAAACGGTTACACGTCGGCTAACAGAATTTATCGGCGAAATTCGGCATATGAAGTATTGGTCAAACGGTTGTTAGCCGTTTATTTTTATATTCTGTGAAAAATGTAAGCTCAATATCTTCCAGACGTTAACTTGTGGCTACAATGTGTCTGGGTCGGATTTATATTTGTCAGCTTTTCAAAACTGAAAAGATTAATACAACCAGTTGTAGGAAACTTAAGTTATGTGAAAAATAAAAGCACTACCTATGAAAAAAAATATCAAGTTTTTAAAAAATTCTTTTGAAAAACCTGGAAAAATCCCTGGACAAAGAACCATAATTCTTTAAAAAAATTTAAATTTTAAATCGATCAGAAAAAGTTATTTTGGGCGACAACGGAAAAAAAGTTGAATTTTGTCAAGTAGTGTTATTGAATGTTGATGGTTTGGGGTTTCATTTGGAAATGCATAAAAGTATTTATCGGCTTTATAAATAGATGAAGAAGAAGAGACTAGACAGCTGATTTAAGAAAATCGGACGAAGAAGAAGCTAAGGAATTTCACAGTAAACAAAGCATAAACAGCTATAATCAAAGCATTCCTGTGTTTTGCGCTGTACAGCACATTTCACGCGGTACAGACATTTTGTGCGCTTTATGTACCAAGCGTTTTTATATATCTACACGATTATATATTTTCGATATTACTGCATAACTTTATTTCTAGGAGCACGTGCGAAAAGTACTACCCGCTATATATGAAAAACGTGAAGAAGTATTCCAGCTGCAAAAAAATCTTCAAGGACATTTCTATGACATGGAATATGGAGTAGAGTATGTGAACTCATGTAATTTTGCTGCTGCAATTTTAACATTACGATAATATATATAATTCACAGAGCATTGCACACAATAGAAAAGTCGGAGTCCTTATTTTCCAATGTACAATCAATTTTAAAAACTTCAATTTTTTTAAAGCAACAACTTGCTGCGGAAGAAAATAGTATGAAAATTAAAAAAGAAAGCATCAAATCCTCGGTATACAAGAGATTTTCAGCGCACCTTGCTTTAGATCTTCCCGAATTACCTGACTTTAGTGGTGTAATGAGGGATACCAGTCAACGAATTGAAAATAAAAAAGGTCCTGATAATGGACGCGCTGATGCAAAAAATTTGCAATCTAACTTAGGAGAACTTCAAAGGTCATATACTACATTACACTAATCCTTTACGAATGATACAATTATGCAATTTATAACTTAAAATAAAGACTAAAATATTGACACTTTTTCTAAATCAGTATTTTTTTTGAATGTTTTAACGCCATGCATCTTAAAAGTAAGTTTGATTAAGTTATCATTACCTTTTATTATAATTAAATTAGTCGCCTGAAGCGGTAAGCACAAAAAACAGCTGTGCAGGGATCATATATACCCCTATACTCTTCGAGTACCGGGTATAAAAACGGTTACACGTCGGCTAACGGAATTTATCGTCGAAATTCGGCATATGAAGTATTGGTCGAACGGTTAGCACCGTTCTTCAGGTGGTCCCTTGCAGTACGATGCATGAATGACGAAGGCACTCCATATCGGCAAAACCCCTCTTCTGAGAAGACGCTACCGTTGCTGCAATTTGATCCAGTAGAGCTAAGCATTCTGGCCACTTTGTAAAGAAGCACACGACGACAGCTACACCCAGCGACAAAAAAAAAACCGCACTCCGAAATTTCATGAATTTTTGACTTCTCCAGCGTGGGATTTCCCGAAATGTTATTCGATTCGTTTTTTGCAAAACATTTTACTTCGGAGTTTTTAAGAAGTATGCCCAAAGGAAAACAAATCGTTGCTGCACTTCAGAAGCTATCTCTACAGCATTTTTGAATCGATCATGTCGGTTCGTTTTCTTAATAATCCGATTTTCCCTTACACTTGTACACTTTTTCTTCCCGATAGCGGAAATAGCGGATCGAACTAAGTTCAAAAAAAACTCACTGCAACGATTTTTGAAAAAATTTCGTGAGACTGGACAAGTGGAGAGGACAATAGGATCGGAAAGTGCAGCAACGATTTGCCAAAGAAATTTTAGCTCGAACTATACAGCGTCGTCTAAAGGAGATGGGATTAATGGCAAGGACACCTGCCAAAAAGCCACTTCTTAATAGTCGAATGAAGAAAACACGCCTAAATTGGGCTAAAGAAAAAGCAAATTAGGGTGAATCGGAGTGGTCACGAATCATATTCTCAGATGAGTCCAAATTTAACCTCATTGGACCCGATGATTACCGCACAGTTCAGTTCGCTGCAGAATAGTGGAAAGCTATTCCGAAAATTGCTGGGGATGAATATCTAAATATAAAACTGAAACACTAATAATTATTAAGGGTATGGTGAATTCAAAAAAGTATGAAGTGGAGTTATTCGCAGGGGAGTTGTGTCTAGTATGGAATCACTTAGTGAGAAAGAAAATCCCATATTTCAGGACGATTTTGAACCTTGCCATCGAGCGCTCTGTAAGAGATTGTCTGACGTTTTGTTATTTTTTAAAATGTAGTCAACTAGTTTCAACTATTTTTCACCGACAGGTTAACATTTTAAAGGCAGAATTGGGTATAAAGTCCTTAGATTGGCCAGGTAACAGCGCCGACCTCAATCCTATAGAGAACGTCTGTGTCCTTATGACTGTCATAACAAGAAAGCCGAAGCCCAAAACTATGGTTGAGTTAGGGGTGGTTATAGAAAAAGTTTGGTTTGAGGATATAACGGAGGAATATTTGAGGGCTTTATGCGATTCGATGCCCAATTGGTTTAAATGTGTAATAAAGGCCAAGAGGGGACAGCCAATTACACTAGTCGACACGACTTTTCCGCTGTCGCCAAAAATGACTTTTTCTGATAGATTTAAATGTTTACAAATTTCTAAAGAATGTTTTTTTTTTTCATAGTGTAGTGGTTTTTTAAAGAATTTTTTTTAATAATTTGGTATTTTTTGTCATTGGTAGTGCTCCTATTTTTTACATAATTTAAGTTTCCTACAACTGGTTGTATTGAAGTTTGCAGTTTTGAAAAGCCGTCCGCAGTACAGTCGGAAATCCTACAAAACGTCTTCCAGTCCCCCACGGAAGGCCACTTCGGCGTGAAGAAATGTAAGCTAAGGTCAAACAACGTTTTCATTGGATCGGCTTTAGTGCTGACTTTATTCTGTGGAGTGTTAGGCACGAAGCGGTCCGACCAGACCAACGCTCGGCAAGCTCCAACCCAGCGCAATCAGTGCCCGGTTCGAAAGGATCGCCATATTGGGCATCGACATATTGGGCATCTTGCCCACCTCCAAGCAGGGCAACCGCTACATACACCCAGCGACAAAAAAAATTCGCACTCTGAAGTTTCATGCATTTTTGACTTCTCTAGCGTGGGGTTTCCCCAAATGTTATTCGATTTCAAAAGTTTCCTTTTTTTTGGGGTCAATAAATCAATTTCCAACAAAAGTGCATACTTCGTTTTTTGATATCACATTCATATATTAAAAAAAAATTTTCTGTTTCAATCACACTTTTCTCAAAGTTCATTTAGTATTTTGACCGAACACAGGAAAACATTTTTGTTAAAATAGAATGAGATTTATTCAGCACAAACAAAATGTTTTCCAATAGGTTATTTCATTTTCTATAGTCTAATAAGTCCGCTGTCGCCAAAAATGACTTTCTGATAGATTTGAAGATTTAAATTTTTTTAAAGAATTATGGTTTTTTTTTCATTAAGTAGTTTTTTTATTAAGAATTTTTTAAAAATTCGGTATTCTTTGTCATAAGGCCTGTATCCAGCACCGCGAAATTTTACTGACAGGAATCTGCTCTTTATTTCGGTTGTGTGGAACTTAAGTGAAATAGTGTGACCAGGAACATAAAAAAGGTTGGTCTCTCTCATGAATCAGCTGTGTTTTGTGAACAGCGCCAATTTTAAAAATGAAACTCAAATTAAAAAAAGGAAGAAAAGTAATTCTGACGATGAAGTGATTGTGTTGGTAGCGGCACATATTGTTGTAAGAAGAAGTACAGCACAGTCGGAGGCGCCAAAATCTCAAAATAATCAAAATGCATATTTTCCGTGATCCGCCAAAAACATGGTCTTGCCTCAACTGCTTTAATTAATGCAATCTTCTCCTCTCGTTGAAAATAAGAGTCCCTCTTGGTAAATTTGCGACTTTGTTTTCCCTCCATTTTTGAAACTTCTCACTTGTACTTCAGTAATAATGTGCAGATATATTTTCCTAGCACCCTCATCAGCTGTTCTCACAGTCCACATTCGTGTGGATATCGATACTATTGATAAGAATTCGTGGATTCCGTTTACGTTGCTGGATACTGGCTCCAGGAAAACACAAACGAAAAATTACTGGCCCAGTTTTGTTTATATGAAGTTTGGCAGTAATTTTTCGTTTCCGCGGTGCTGGATACCCAGCTATAGGTAGTGTTTCTATTTTTCACATAACTTAAGTTGCCTACAACTGGTCGTATTGAACTTTTCAGTTAAAACGAGAGGGAACGTTGTGTGCCGTGGCAATGGCCGCGGCTCCACTTTATACCCGGTACTCAGTCAGTATGTACGTATTTATGTATTTACGATTTATTTAATTAATTATATGTTTGCAAAAGAGACGAATTAAATTTTGGCCAAAACGGAAAATTTCAAAAAATTAAGTCGAACCCCATGATGTGTTTTTATATTTTAGAAGTTATCTGTTTCCATTTTTATTTACATATAATTTTTACGTGACTGCTACATTTTTACATAGACATGTATAATATACCCAAGAGACATGGAAGTGTGTGCGAGAGAGAGAGAGGGAATCGCTTGACTCTCGTTGGGTAGCCACTGAAATTTAATTTGTTCCTTCTGGCTATAATAATGATCAGACCTGATCCAGAATCGGCAATCTGCCAGATAAGGTAATATTTCATGATTCTGCGTTTTTGGTTTTCTCTTATCTTAAAAATTGTAGATTCCACAGATTTTCGTCCTTTGTGGGGGCGGAAGGAGGCGTGTCAAAATTTTGAAATACACTTGTATTGAAGTGATATCACAGGAGCTTGGATAGAAAGTTTGGTTGCTCTAGCTCTTGTAGTCTAGCGTGTGAGAGAGAGCGAGAGGGAACGATGACTTTCGAAATGGTTTTCTTCATTGTGGCTATATTAATAATCCGATCTGATCCAGATTCAACACTGATAGAAATGATCATTCTCTATGATTCTGCGTTTTTAGTTTTCTCGTATCTTCAAAATTGTGTATGCCACAGACTTTCGTCCTTTGTGTCGGCGGAAAGGGGCGGGGCGAAATTTTGAAATACCATTTGAGTAGTGTGATAACACCGGAGATTGGATATAAAATTTGGTTGCTCTAGCTTTTATAGTCTCTGAGATATAAGCCCTAATGAAGACAGACAGACGGACGGACAGACAGACATGGCTATATCGACTCGACTATTGATGCTGATCAAGAATATATGTATATACTTTATAGGGTCGGAAACGCTTCCTTCTGTGCGTTACACACATCCGTTATCACCACAAATCTAATATACCCCTATACTCTTCGAGTACCGGGTATAAAAACGGTTACACGTCGGCTAACAGAATTTATCGGCGAAATTCGGCATATGAAGTATTGGTCAAACGGTTGTTAGCCGTTTATTTTTATATTCTGTGAAAAATGTAAGCTCAATATCTTCCAGACGTTAACTTGTGGCTACAATGTGTCTGGGTCGGATTTATATTTGTCAGCTTTTCAAAACTGAAAAGATTAATACAACCAGTTGTAGGAAACTTAAGTTATGTGAAAAATAAAAGCACTACCTATGAAAAAAAATATCAAGTTTTTAAAAAATTCTTTTGAAAAACCTGGACAAAACCCTGGACAAAGAACCATAATTCTTTAAAAAAATTTAAATTTTAAATCGATCAGAAAAAGTTATTTTGGGCGACAACGGAAAAAAAGTTGAATTTTGTCAAGTAGTGTTATTGAATGTTGATGGTTTGGGGTTTCATTTGGAAATGCATAAAAGTATTTATCGGCTTTATAAATAGATGAAGAAGAAGAGACTAGACAGCTGATTTAAGAAAATCGGACGAAGAAGAAGCTAAGGAATTTCACAGTAAACAAAGCATAAACAGCTATAATCAAAGCATTCCTGTGTTTTGCGCTGTACAGCACATTTCATGCGGTACAGACATTTTGTGCGCTTTATGTACCAAGAGTTTTTATATATCTACACGATTATATATTTTCGATATTACTGCATAACTTTATTTCTAGGAGCACGTGCGAAAAGTACTACCCGCTATATATGAAAAACGTGAAGAAGTATTCCAGCTGCAAAAAAATCTTCAAGGACATTTCTATGACATGGAATATGGAGTAGAGTATGTGAACTCATGTAATTTTGCTGCTGCAATTTTAACATTACGATAATATATATAATTCACAGAGCATTGCACACAATAGAAAAGTCGGAGTCCTTATTTTCCAATGTACAATCAATTTTAAAAACTTCAATTTTTTTAAAGCAACAACTTGCTGCGGAAGAAAATAGTATGAAAATTAAAAAAGAAAGCATCAAATCCTCGGTATACAAGAGATTTTCAGCGCACCTTGCTTTAGATCTTCCCGAATTACCTGACTTTAGTGGTGTAATGAGGGATACCAGTCAACGAATTGAAAATAAAAAAGGTCCTGATAATGGACGCGCTGATGCAAAAAATTTGCAATCTAACTTAGGAGAACTTCAAAGGTCATATACTACATTACACTAATCCTTTACGAATGATACAATTATGCAATTTATAACTTAAAATAAAGACTAAAATATTGACACTTTTTCTAAATCAGTATTTTTTTTGAATGTTTTAACGCCATGCATCTTAAAAGTAAGTTTGATTAAGTTATTATTACCTTTTATTATAATTAAATTAGTCGCCTGAAGCGGTAAGCACAAAAAACAGCTGTGCAGGGATCATATATACCCCTATACTCTTCGAGTACCGGGTATAAAAACGGTTACACGTCGGCTAACGGAATTTATCGTCGAAATTCGGCATATGAAGTATTGGTCGAACGGTTAGCACCGTTCTTCAGGTGGTCCCTTGCAGTACGATGCATGAATGACGAAGGCACTCCATATCGGCAAAACCCCTCTTCTGAGAAGACGCTACCGTTGCTGCAATTTGATCCAGTAGAGCTAAGCATTCTGGCCACTTTGTAAAGAAGCACACGACGACAGCTACACCCAGCGACAAAAAAAAACCGCACTCCGAAATTTCATGAATTTTTGACTTCTCCAGCGTGGGATTTCCCGAAATGTTATTCGATTCGTTTTTTGCAAAACATTTTACTTCGGAGTTTTTAAGAAGTATGCCCAAAGGAAAACAAATCGTTGCTGCACTTCAGAAGCTATCTCTACAGCATTTTTGAATCGATCATGTCGGTTCGTTTTCTTAATAATCCGATTTTCCCTTACACTTGTACACTTTTTCTTCCCGATAGCGGAAATAGCGGATCGAACTAAGTTAAAAAAAAACTCACTGCAACGATTTTTGGAAAAATTTCGTGAGACTGGACAAGTGGAGAGGACAATAGGATCGGAAAGTGCAGCAACGATTTGCCAAAGAAATTTTAGCTCGAACAGCGTCGTCTAAAGGAGATGGGATTAATGGCAAGGACACCTGCCAAAAAGCCACTTCTTAATAGTCGAATGAAGAAAACACGCCTAAATTGGGCTAAAGAAAAAGCAAATTAGGGTGAATCGGAGTGGTCACGAATCATATTCTCAGATGAGTCCAAATTTAACCTCATTGGACCCGATGATTACCGCACAGTTCAGTTCGCTGCAGAATAGTGGAAAGCTATTCCGAAAATTGCTGGGGATGAATATCTAAATATAAAACTGAAACACTAATAATTATTAAGGGTATGGTGAATTCAAAAAAGTATGAAGTGGAGTTATTCGCAGGGGAGTTGTGTCTAGTATGGAATCACTTAGTGAGAAAGAAAATCCCATATTTCAGGACGATTTTGAACCTTGCCATCGAGCGCTCTGTAAGAGATTGTCTGACGTTTTGTTATTTTTTAAAATGTAGTCAACTAGTTTCAACTATTTTTCACCGACAGGTTAACATTTTAAAGGCAGAATTGGGTATAAAGTCCTTAGATTGGCCAGGTAACAGCGCCGACCTCAATCCTATAGAGAACGTCTGTGTCCTTATGACTGTCATAACAAGAAAGCCGAAGCCCAAAACTATGGTTGAGTTAGGGGTGGTTATAGAAAAAGTTTGGTTTGAGAATATAACGGAGGAATATTTGAGGGCTTTATGCGATTCGATGCCCAATTGGTTTAAATGTGTAATAAAGGCCAAGAGGGGACAGCCAATTACACTAGTCGACACGACTTTTCCGCTGTCGCCAAAAATGACTTTTTCTGATAGATTTAAATGTTTACAAATTTCTAAAGAATGTTTTTTTTTTTCATAGTGTAGTGGTTTTTTAAAGAATTTTTTTTAATAATTTGGTATTTTTTGTCATTGGTAGTGCTCCTATTTTTTACATAATTTAAGTTTCCTACAACTGGTTGTATTGAACTTTGCAGTTTTGAAAAGCCGTCCGCAGTACAGTCGGAAATCCTACAAAACGTCTTCCAGTCCCCCACGGAAGGCCACTTCGGCGTGAAGAAATGTAAGCTAAGGTCAAACAACGTTTTCATTGGATCGGCTTTAGCGCTGACTTTATTCTGTGGAGTGTTAGGCACGAAGCGGTCCGACCAGACCAACGCTCGGCAAGCTCCAACCCAGCGCAATCAGTGCCCGGTTCGAAAGGATCGCCATATTGGGCATCGACATATTGGGCATCTTGCCCACCTCCAAGCAGGGCAACCGCTACATACACCCAGCGACAAAAAAAAACCGCACTCCGAAATTTCATGAATTTTTGACTTCTCCAGCGTGGGATTTCCCGAAATGTTATTCGATTCGTTTTTTGCAAAACATTTTACTTCGGAGTTTTTAAGAAGTATGCCCAAAGGAAAACAAATCGTTGCTGCACTTCAGAAGCTATCTCTACAGCATTTTTGAATCGATCATGTCGGTTCGTTTTCTTAATAATCCGATTTTCCCTTACACTTGTACACTTTTTCTTCCCGATAGCGGAAATAGCGGATCGAACTAAGTTCAAAAAAAACTCACTGCAACGATTTTTGAAAAAATTTCGTGAGACTGGACAAGTGGAGAGGACAATAGGATCGGAAAGTGCAGCAACGATTTGCCAAAGAAATTTTAGCTCGAACTATACAGCGTCGTCTAAAGGAGATGGGATTAATGGCAAGGACACCTGCCAAAAAGCCACTTCTTAATAGTCGAATGAAGAAAACACGCCTAAATTGGGCTAAAGAAAAAGCAAATTAGGGTGAATCGGAGTGGTCACGAATCATATTCTCAGATGAGTCCAAATTTAACCTCATTGGACCCGATGATTACCGCACAGTTCAGTTCGCTGCAGAATAGTGGAAAGCTATTCCGAAAATTGCTGGGGATGAATATCTAAATATAAAACTGAAACACTAATAATTATTAAGGGTATGGTGAATTCAAAAAAGTATGAAGTGGAGTTATTCGCAGGGGAGTTGTGTCTAGTATGGAATCACTTAGTGAGAAAGAAAATCCCATATTTCAGGACGATTTTGAACCTTGCCATCGAGCGCTCTGTAAGAGATTGTCTGACGTTTTGTTATTTTTTAAAATGTAGTCAACTAGTTTCAACTATTTTTCACCGACAGGTTAACATTTTAAAGGCAGAATTGGGTATAAAGTCCTTAGATTGGCCAGGTAACAGCGCCGACCTCAATCCTATAGAGAACGTCTGTGTCCTTATGACTGTCATAACAAGAAAGCCGAAGCCCAAAACTATGGTTGAGTTAGGGGTGGTTATAGAAAAAGTTTGGTTTGAGGATATAACGGAGGAATATTTGAGGGCTTTATGCGATTCGATGCCCAATTGGTTTAAATGTGTAATAAAGGCCAAGAGGGGACAGCCAATTACACTAGTCGACACGACTTTTCCGCTGTCGCCAAAAATGACTTTTTCTGATAGATTTAAATGTTTACAAATTTCTAAAGAATGTTTTTTTTTTTTCATAGTGTAGTGGTTTTTTAAAGAATTTTTTTTAATAATTTGGTATTTTTTGTCATTGGTAGTGCTCCTATTTTTTACATAATTTAAGTTTCCTACAACTGGTTGTATTGAACTTTGCAGTTTTGAAAAGCCGTCCGCAGTACAGTCGGAAATCCTACAAAACGTCTTCCAGTCCCCCACGGAAGGCCACTTCGGCGTGAAGAAATGTAAGCTAAGGTCAAACAACGTTTTCATTGGATCGGCTTTAGCGCTGACTTTATTCTGTGGAGTGTTAGGCACGAAGCGGTCCGACCAGACCAACGCTCGGCAAGCTCCAACCCAGCGCAATCAGTGCCCGGTTCGAAAGGATCGCCATATTGGGCATCGACATATTGGGCATCTTGCCCACCTCCAAGCAGGGCAACCGCTACATACACCCAGCGACAAAAAAAATTCGCACTCTGAAGTTTCATGCATTTTTGACTTCTCTAGCGTGGGGTTTCCCCAAATGTTATTCGATTTCAAAAGTTTCCTTTTTTTTGGGGTCAATAAATCAATTTCCAACAAAAGTGCATACTTCGTTTTTTGATATCACATTCATATATTAAAAAAAAATTTTCTGTTTCAATCACACTTTTCTCAAAGTTCATTTAGTATTTTGACCGAACACAGGAAAACATTTTTGTTAAAATAGAATGAGATTTATTCAGCACAAACAAAATGTTTTCCAATAGGTTATTTCATTTTCTATAGTCTAATAAGTCCGCTGTCGCCAAAAATGACTTTCTGATAGATTTGAAGATTTAAATTTTTTTAAAGAATTATGGTTTTTTTTTCATTAAGTAGTTTTTTTATTAAGAATTTTTTAAAAATTCGGTATTCTTTGTCATAAGGCCTGTATCCAGCACCGCGAAATTTTACTGACAGGAATCTGCTCTTTATTTCGGTTGTGTGGAACTTAAGTGAAATAGTGTGACCAGGAACATAAAAAAGGTTGGTCTCTCTCATGAATCAGCTGTGTTTTGTGAACAGCGCCAATTTTAAAAATGAAACTCAAATTAAAAAAAGGAAGAAAAGTAATTCTGACGATGAAGTGATTGTGTTGGTAGCGGCACATATTGTTGTAAGAAGAAGTACAGCACAGTCGGAGGCGCCAAAATCTCAAAATAATCAAAATGCATATTTTCCGTGATCCGCCAAAAACATGGTCTTGCCTCAACTGCTTTAATTAATGCAATCTTCTCCTCTCGTTGAAAATAAGAGTCCCTCTTGGTAAATTTGCGACTTTGTTTTCCCTCCATTTTTGAAACTTCTCACTTGTACTTCAGTAATAATGTGCAGATATATTTTCCTGGCACCCTCATCAGCTGTTCTCACAGTCCACATTCGTGTGGATATCGATACTATTGATAAGAATTCGTGGATTCCGTTTACGTTGCTGGATACTGGCTCCAGGAAAACACAAACGAAAAATTACTGGCCCAGTTTTGTTTATATGAAGTTTGGCAGTAATTTTTCGTTTCCGCGGTGCTGGATACCCAGCTATAGGTAGTGTTTCTATTTTTCACATAACTTAAGTTGCCTACAACTGGTCGTATTGAACTTTTCAGTTAAAACGAGAGGGAACGTTGTGTGCCGTGGCAATGGCCGCGGCTCCACTTTATACCCGGTACTCAGTCAGTATGTACGTATTTATGTATTTACGATTTATTTAATTAATTATATGTTTGCAAAAGAGACGAATTAAATTTTGGCCAAAACGGAAAATTTCAAAAAATTAAGTCGAACCCCATGATGTGTTTTTATATTTTAGAAGTTATCTGTTTCCATTTTTATTTACATATAATTTTTACGTGACTGCTACATTTTTACATAGACATGTATAATATACCCAAGAGACATGGAAGTGTGTGCGAGAGAGAGAGAGGGAATCGCTTGACTCTCGTTGGGTAGCCACTGAAATTTAATTTGTTCCTTCTGGCTATAATAATGACCTGATCCAGAATCGGCAATCTGCCAGATAAGGTAATATTTCATGATTCTGCGTTTTTGGTTTTCTCTTATCTTAAAAATTGTAGATTCCACAGATTTTCGTCCTTTGTGGGGGCGGAAGGAGGCGTGTCAAAATTTTGAAATACACTTGTATTGAAGTGATATCACAGGAGCTTGGATAGAAAGTTTGGTTGCTCTAGCTCTTGTAGTCTAGCGTGTGAGAGAGAGCGAGAGGGAACGATGACTTTCGAAATGGTTTTCTTCATTGTGGCTATATTAATAATCCGATCTGATCCAGATTCAACACTGATAGAAATGATCATTCTCTATGATTCTGCGTTTTTAGTTTTCTCGTATCTTCAAAATTGTGTATGCCACAGACTTTCGTCCTTTGTGTCGGCGGAAAGGGGCGGGGCGAAATTTTGAAATACCATTTGAGTAGTGTGATAACACCGGAGATTGGATATAAAATTTGGTTGCTCTAGCTTTTATAGTCTCTGAGATATAAGCCCTAATGAAGACAGACAGACGGACGGACAGACAGACATGGCTATATCGACTCGACTATTGATGCTGATCAAGAATATATATACTTTATAGGGTCGGAAACGCTTCCTTCTGTGCGTTACACACATCCGTTATCACCACAAATCTAATATACCCCTATACTCTTCGAGTACCGGGTATAAAAACGGTTACACGTCGGCTAACAGAATTTATCGGCGAAATTCGGCATATGAAGTATTGGTCAAACGGTTGTTAGCCGTTTATTTTTATATTCTGTGAAAAATGTAAGCTCAATATCTTCCAGACGTTAACTTGTGGCTACAATGTGTCTGGGTCGGATTTATATTTGTCAGCTTTTCAAAACTGAAAAGATTAATACAACCAGTTGTAGGAAACTTAAGTTATGTGAAAAATAAAAGCACTACCTATGAAAAAAAATATCAAGTTTTTAAAAAATTCTTTTGAAAAACCTGGACAAAACCCTGGACAAAGAACCATAATTCTTTAAAAAAATTTAAATTTTAAATCGATCAGAAAAAGTTATTTTGGGCGACAACGGAAAAAAAGTTGAATTTTGTCAAGTAGTGTTATTGAATGTTGATGGTTTGGGGTTTCATTTGGAAATGCATAAAAGTATTTATCGGCTTTATAAATAGATGAAGAAGAAGAGACTAGACAGCTGATTTAAGAAAATCGGACGAAGAAGAAGCTAAGGAATTTCACAGTAAACAAAGCATAAACAGCTATAATCAAAGCATTCCTGTGTTTTGCGCTGTACAGCACATTTCACGCGGTACAGACATTTTGTGCGCTTTATGTACCAAGCGTTTTTATATATCTACACGATTATATATTTTCGATATTACTGCATAACTTTATTTCTAGGAGCACGTGCGAAAAGTACCACCCGCTATATATGAAAAACGTGAAGAAGTATTCCAGCTGCAAAAAAATCTTCAAGGACATTTCTATGACATGGAATATGGAGTAGAGTATGTGAACTCATGTAATTTTGCTGCTGCAATTTTAACATTACGATAATATATATAATTCACAGAGCATTGCACACAATAGAAAAGTCGGAGTCCTTATTTTCCAATGTACAATCAATTTTAAAAACTTCAATTTTTTTAAAGCAACAACTTGCTGCGGAAGAAAATAGTATGAAAATTAAAAAAGAAAGCATCAAATCCTCGGTATACAAGAGATTTTCAGCGCACCTTGCTTTAGATCTTCCCGAATTACCTGACTTTAGTGGTGTAATGAGGGATACCAGTCAACGAATTGAAAATAAAAAAGGTCCTGATAATGGACGCGCTGATGCAAAAAATTTGCAATCTAACTTAGGAGAACTTCAAAGGTCATATACTACATTACACTAATCCTTTACGAATGATACAATTATGCAATTTATAACTTAAAATAAAGACTAAAATATTGACACTTTTTCTAAATCAGTATTTTTTTTGAATGTTTTAACGCCATGCATCTTAAAAGTAAGTTTGATTAAGTTATTATTACCTTTTATTATAATTAAATTAGTCGCCTGAAGCGGTAAGCACAAAAAACAGCTGTGCAGGGATCATATATACCCCTATACTCTTCGAGTACCGGGTATAAAAACGGTTACACGTCGGCTAACGGAATTTATCGTCGAAATTCGGCATATGAAGTATTGGTCGAACGGTTAGCACCGTTCTTCAGGTGGTCCCTTGCAGTACGATGCATGAATGACGAAGGCACTCCATATCGGCAAAACCCCTCTTCTGAGAAGACGCTACCGTTGCTGCAATTTGATCCAGTAGAGCTAAGCATTCTGGCCACTTTGTAAAGAAGCACACGACGACAGCTACACCCAGCGACAAAAAAAAAACCGCACTCCGAAATTTCATGAATTTTTGACTTCTCCAGCGTGGGATTTCCCGAAATGTTATTCGATTCGTTTTTTGCAAAACATTTTACTTCGGAGTTTTTAAGAAGTATGCCCAAAGGAAAACAAATCGTTGCTGCACTTCAGAAGCTATCTCTACAGCATTTTTGAATCGATCATGTCGGTTCGTTTTCTTAATAATCCGATTTTCCCTTACACTTGTACACTTTTTCTTCCCGATAGCGGAAATAGCGGATCGAACTAAGTTCAAAAAAAACTCACTGCAACGATTTTTGAAAAAATTTCGTGAGACTGGACAAGTGGAGAGGACAATAGGATCGGAAAGTGCAGCAACGATTTGCCAAAGAAATTTTAGCTCGAACTATACAGCGTCGTCTAAAGGAGATGGGATTAATGGCAAGGACACCTGCCAAAAAGCCACTTCTTAATAGTCGAATGAAGAAAACACGCCTAAATTGGGCTAAAGAAAAAGCAAATTAGGGTGAATCGGAGTGGTCACGAATCATATTCTCAGATGAGTCCAAATTTAACCTCATTGGACCCGATGATTACCGCACAGTTCAGTTCGCTGCAGAATAGTGGAAAGCTATTCCGAAAATTGCTGGGGATGAATATCTAAATATAAAACTGAAACACTAATAATTATTAAGGGTATGGTGAATTCAAAAAAGTATGAAGTGGAGTTATTCGCAGGGGAGTTGTGTCTAGTATGGAATCACTTAGTGAGAAAGAAAATCCCATATTTCAGGACGATTTTGAACCTTGCCATCGAGCGCTCTGTAAGAGATTGTCTGACGTTTTGTTATTTTTTAAAATGTAGTCAACTAGTTTCAACTATTTTTCACCGACAGGTTAACATTTTAAAGGCAGAATTGGGTATAAAGTCCTTAGATTGGCCAGGTAACAGCGCCGACCTCAATCCTATAGAGAACGTCTGTGTCCTTATGACTGTCATAACAAGAAAGCCGAAGCCCAAAACTATGGTTGAGTTAGGGGTGGTTATAGAAAAAGTTTGGTTTGAGGATATAACGGAGGAATATTTGAGGGCTTTATGCGATTCGATGCCCAATTGGTTTAAATGTGTAATAAAGGCCAAGAGGGGACAGCCAATTACACTAGTCGACACGACTTTTCCGCTGTCGCCAAAAATGACTTTTTCTGATAGATTTAAATGTTTACAAATTTCTAAAGAATGTTTTTTTTTTTTCATAGTGTAGTGGTTTTTTAAAGAATTTTTTTTAATAATTTGGTATTTTTTGTCATTGGTAGTGCTCCTATTTTTTACATAATTTAAGTTTCCTACAACTGGTTGTATTGAACTTTGCAGTTTTGAAAAGCCGTCCGCAGTACAGTCGGAAATCCTACAAAACGTCTTCCAGTCCCCCACGGAAGGCCACTTCGGCGTGAAGAAATGTAAGCTAAGGTCAAACAACGTTTTCATTGGATCGGCTTTAGCGCTGACTTTATTCTGTGGAGTGTTAGGCACGAAGCGGTCCGACCAGACCAACGCTCGGCAAGCTCCAACCCAGCGCAATCAGTGCCCGGTTCGAAAGGATCGCCATATTGGGCATCGACATATTGGGCATCTTGCCCACCTCCAAGCAGGGCAACCGCTACATACACCCAGCGACAAAAAAAATTCGCACTCTGAAGTTTCATGCATTTTTGACTTCTCTAGCGTGGGGTTTCCCCAAATGTTATTCGATTTCAAAAGTTTCCTTTTTTTTGGGGTCAATAAATCAATTTCCAACAAAAGTGCATACTTCGTTTTTTGATATCACATTCATATATTAAAAAAAAATTTTCTGTTTCAATCACACTTTTCTCAAAGTTCATTTAGTATTTTGACCGAACACAGGAAAACATTTTTGTTAAAATAGAATGAGATTTATTCAGCACAAACAAAATGTTTTCCAATAGGTTATTTCATTTTCTATAGTCTAATAAGTCCGCTGTCGCCAAAAATGACTTTCTGATAGATTTGAAGATTTAAATTTTTTTAAAGAATTATGGTTTTTTTTTCATTAAGTAGTTTTTTTATTAAGAATTTTTTAAAAATTCGGTATTTTTTGTCATAAAGCCTGTTTCCATCACCGCGAAATTTTACTGACAGGAATCTGCTCTTTATTTCGGTTGTGTGGAACTTAAGTGAAATAGTGTGACCAGGAACATAAAAAAGGTTGGTCTCTCTCATGAATCAGCTGTGTTTTGTGAACAGCGCCAATTTTAAAAATGAAACTCAAATTAAAAAAAGGAAGAAAAGTAATTCTGACGATGAAGTGATTGTGTTGGTAGCGGCACATATTGTTGTAAGAAGAAGTACAGCACAGTCGGAGGCGCCAAAATCTCAAAATAATCAAAATGCATATTTTCCGTGATCCGCCAAAAACATGGTCTTGCCTCAACTGCTTTAATTAATGCAATCTTCTCCTCTCGTTGAAAATAAGAGTCCCTCTTGGTAAATTTGCGACTTTGTTTTCCCTCCATTTTTGAAACTTCTCACTTGTACTTCAGTAATAATGTGCAGATATATTTTCCTAGCACCCTCATCAGCTGTTCTCACAGTCCACATTCGTGTGGATATCGATACTATTGATAAGAATTCGTGGATTCCGTTTACGTTGCTGGATACTGGCTCCAGGAAAACACAAACGAAAAATTACTGGCCCAGTTTTGTTTATATGAAGTTTGGCAGTAATTTTTCGTTTCCGCGGTGCTGGATACCCAGCTATAGGTAGTGTTTCTATTTTTCACATAACTTAAGTTGCCTACAACTGGTCGTATTGAACTTTTCAGTTAAAACGAGAGGGAACGTTGTGTGCCGTGGCAATGGCCGCGGCTCCACTTTATACCCGGTACTCAGTCAGTATGTACGTATTTATGTATTTACGATTTATTTAATTAATTATATGTTTGCAAAAGAGACGAATTAAATTTTGGCCAAAACGGAAAATTTCAAAAAATTAAGTCGAACCCCATGATGTGTTTTTATATTTTAGAAGTTATCTGTTTCCATTTTTATTTACATATAATTTTTACGTGACTGCTACATTTTTACATACACATGTATAATATACACAAGAGACATGGAAGTGTGTGCGAGAGAGAGAGAGGGAATCGCTTGACTCTCGTTGGGTAGCCACTGAAATTTAATTTGTTCCTTCTGGCTATAATAATGATCAGACCTGATCCAGAATCGGCAATCTGCCAGATAAGGTAATATTTCATGATTCTGCGTTTTTGGTTTTCTCTTATCTTAAAAATTGTAGATTCCACAGATTTTCGTCCTTTGTGGGGGCGGAAGGAGGCGTGTCAAAATTTTGAAATACACTTGTATTGAAGTGATATCACAGGAGCTTGGATAGAAAGTTTGGTTGCTCTAGCTCTTGTAGTCTAGCGTGTGAGAGAGAGCGAGAGGGAACGATGACTTTCGAAATGGTTTTCTTCATTGTGGCTATATTAATAATCCGATCTGATCCAGATTCAACACTGATAGAAATGATCATTCTCTATGATTCTGCGTTTTTAGTTTTCTCGTATCTTCAAAATTGTGTATGCCACAGACTTTCGTCCTTTGTGTCGGCGGAAAGGGGCGGGGCGAAATTTTGAAATACCATTTGAGTAGTGTGATAACACCGGAGATTGGATATAAAATTTGGTTGCTCTAGCTTTTATAGTCTCTGAGATATAAGCCCTAATGAAGACAGACAGACGGACGGACAGACAGACATGGCTATATCGACTCGACTATTGATGCTGATCAAGAATATATATACTTTATAGGGTCGGAAACGCTTCCTTCTGTGCGTTACACACATCCGTTATCACCACAAATCTAATATACCCCTATACTCTTCGAGTACCGGGTATAAAAACGGTTACACGTCGGCTAACAGAATTTATCGGCGAAATTCGGCATATGAAGTATTGGTCGAACGGTTAGCACCGTTCTTCAGGTGGTCCCTTGCAGTACGATGCATGAATGACGAAGGCACTCCATATCGGCAAAACCCCTCTTCTGAGAAGACGCTACCGTTGCTGCAATTTGATCCAGTAGAGCTAAGCATTCTGGCCACTTTGTAAAGAAGCACACGACGACAGCTACACCCAGCGACAAAAAAAAAACCGCACTCCGAAATTTCATGAATTTTTGACTTCTCCAGCGTGGGATTTCCCGAAATGTTATTCGATTCGATTTTTGCAAAACATTTTACTTCGGAGTTTTTAAGAAGTATGCCCAAAGGAAAACAAATCGTTGCTGCACTTCAGAAGCTATCTCTACAGCATTTTTGAATCGATCATGTCGGTTCGTTTTCTTAATAATCCGATTTTCCCTTACACTTGTACACTTTTTCTTCCCGATAGCGGAAATAGCGGATCGAACTAAGTTCAAAAAAAACTCACTGCAACGATTTTTGAAAAAATTTCGTGAGACTGGACAAGTGGAGAGGACAATAGGATCGGAAAGTGCAGCAACGATTTGCCAAAGAAATTTTAGCTCGAACTATACAGCGTCGTCTAAAGGAGATGGGATTAATGGCAAGGACACCTGCCAAAAAGCCACTTCTTAATAGTCGAATGAAGAAAACACGCCTAAATTGGGCTAAAGAAAAAGCAAATTAGGGTGAATCGGAGTGGTCACGAATCATATTCTCAGATGAGTCCAAATTTAACCTCATTGGACCCGATGATTACCGCACAGTTCAGTTCGCTGCAGAATAGTGGAAAGCTATTCCGAAAATTGCTGGGGATGAATATCTAAATATAAAACTGAAACACTAATAATTATTAAGGGTATGGTGAATTCAAAAAAGTATGAAGTGGAGTTATTCGCAGGGGAGTTGTGTCTAGTATGGAATCACTTAGTGAGAAAGAAAATCCCATATTTCAGGACGATTTTGAACCTTGCCATCGAGCGCTCTGTAAGAGATTGTCTGACGTTTTGTTTTTTTTTAAAATGTAGTCAACTAGTTTCAACTATTTTTCACCGACAGGTTAACATTTTAAAGGCAGAATTGGGTATAAAGTCCTTAGATTGGCCAGGTAACAGCGCCGACCTCAATCCTATAGAGAACGTCTGTGTCCTTATGACTGTCATAACAAGAAAGCCGAAGCCCAAAACTATGGTTGAGTTAGGGGTGGTTATAGAAAAAGTTTGGTTTGAGGATATAACGGAGGAATATTTGAGGGCTTTATGCGATTCGATGCCCAATTGGTTTAAATGTGTAATAAAGGCCAAGAGGGGACAGCCAATTACACTAGTCGACACGACTTTTCCGCTGTCGCCAAAAATGACTTTTTCTGATAGATTTAAATGTTTAAAAATTTCTAAAGAATGTTTTTTTTTTTTCATAGTGTAGTGGTTTTTTAAAGAATTTTTTTTAATAATTTGGTATTTTTTGTCATTGGTAGTGCTCCTATTTTTTACATAATTTAAGTTTCCTACAACTGGTTGTATTGAACTTTGCAGTTTTGAAAAGCCGTCCGCAGTACAGTCGGAAATCCTACAAAACGTCTTCCAGTCCCCCACGGAAGGCCACTTCGGCGTGAAGAAATGTAAGCTAAGGTCAAACAACGTTTTCATTGGATCGGCTTTAGCGCTGACTTTATTCTGTGGAGTGTTAGGCACGAAGCGGTCCGACCAGACGAACGCTCGGCAAGCTCCAACCCAGCGCAATCAGTGCCCGGTTCGAAAGGATCGCCATATTGGGCATCGACATATTGGGCATCTTGCCCACCTCCAAGCAGGGCAACCGCTACATACACCCAGCGACAAAAAAAAATTCGCACTCTGAAGTTTCATGCATTTTTGACTTCTCTAGCGTGGGGTTTCCCCAAATGTTATTCGATTTCAAAAGTTTCCTTTTTTTTGGGGTCAATAAATCAATTTCCAACAAAAGTGCATACTTCGTTTTTTGATATCACATTCATATATTAAAAAAAAATTTTCTGTTTCAATCACACTTTTCTCAAAGTTCATTTAGTATTTTGACCGAACACAGGAAAACATTTTTGTTAAAATAGAATGAGATTTATTCAGCACAAACAAAATGTTTTCCAATAGGTTATTTCATTTTCTATAGTCTAATAAGTCCGCTGTCGCCAAAAATGACTTTCTGATAGATTTGAAGATTTAAATTTTTTTAAAGAATTATGGTTTTTTTTTCATTAAATAGTTTTTTTATTAAGAATTTTTTAAAAATTCGGTATTTTTTGTCATAAAGCCTGTTTCCATCACCGCGAAATTTTACTGACAGGAATCTGCTCTTTATTTCGGTTGTGTGGAACTTAAGTGAAATAGTGTGACCAGGAACATAAAAAAGGTTGGTCTCTCTCATGAATCAGCTGTGTTTTGTGAACAGCGCCAATTTTAAAAATGAAACTCAAATTAAAAAAAGGAAGAAAAGTAATTCTGACGATGAAGTGATTGTGTTGGTAGCGGCACATATTGTTGTAAGAAGAAGTACAGCACAGTCGGAGGCGCCAAAATCTCAAAATAATCAAAATGCATATTTTCCGTGATCCGCCAAAAACATGGTCTTGCCTCAACTGCTTTAATTAATGCAATCTTCTCCTCTCGTTGAAAATAAGAGTCCCTCTTGGTAAATTTGCGACTTTGTTTTCCCTCCATTTTTGAAACTTCTCACTTGTACTTCAGTAATAATGTGCAGATATATTTTCCTGGCACCCTCATCAGCTGTTCTCACAGTCCACATTCGTGTGGATATCGATACTATTGATAAGAATTCGTGGATTCCGTTTACGTTGCTGGATACTGGCTCCAGGAAAACACAAACGAAAAATTACTGGCCCAGTTTTGTTTATATGAAGTTTGGCAGTAATTTTTCGTTTCCGCGGTGCTGGATACCCAGCTATAGGTAGTGTTTCTATTTTTCACATAACTTAAGTTGCCTACAACTGGTCGTATTGAACTTTTCAGTTAAAACGAGAGGGAACGTTGTGTGCCGTGGCAATGGCCGCGGCTCCACTTTATACCCGGTACTCAGTCAGTATGTACGTATTTATGTATTTACGATTTATTTAATTAATTATATGTTTGCAAAAGAGACGAATTAAATTTTGGCCAAAACGGAAAATTTCAAAAAATTAAGTCGAACCCCATGATGTGTTTTCATATTTTAGAAGTTATCTGTTTCCATTTTTATTTACATATAATTTTTACGTGACTGCTACATTTTTACATACACATGTATAATATACACAAGAGACATGGAAGTGTGTGCGAGAGAGAGAGAGGGAATCGCTTGACTCTCGTTGGGTAGCCACTGAAATTTAATTTGTTCCTTCTGGCTATAATAATGATCAGACCTGATCCAGAATCGGCAATCTGCCAGATAAGGTAATATTTCATGATTCTGCGTTTTTGGTTTTCTCTTATCTTAAAAATTGTAGATTCCACAGATTTTCGTCCTTTGTGGGGGCGGAAGGAGGCGTGTCAAAATTTTGAAATACACTTGTATTGAAGTGATATCACAGGAGCTTGGATAGAAAGTTTCGTTGCTCTAGCTCTTGTAGTCTAGCGTGTGAGAGAGAGCGAGAGGGAACGATGACTTTCGAAATGGTTTTCTTCATTGTGGCTATATTAATAATCCGATCTGATCCAGATTCAACACTGATAGAAATGATCATTCTCTATGATTCTGCGTTTTTAGTTTTCTCGTATCTTCAAAATTGTGTATGCCACAGACTTTCGTCCTTTGTGTCGGCGGAAAGGGGCGTGGCGAAATTTTGAAATACCATTTGAGTAGTGTGATAACACCGGAGATTGGATATAAAATTTGGTTGCTCTAGCTTTTATAGTCTCTGAGATATAAGCCCTAATGAAGACAGACAGACGGACGGACAGACAGACATGGCTATATCGACTCGACTATTGATGCTGATCAAGAATATATATACTTTATAGGGTCGGAAACGCTTCCTTCTGTGCGTTACACACATCCGTTATCACCACAAATCTAATATACCCCTATACTCTTCGAGTACCGGGTATAAAAACGGTTACACGTCGGCTAACAGAATTTATCGGCGAAATTCGGCATATGAAGTATTGGTCAAACGGTTGTTAGCCGTTTATTTTTATATTCTGTGAAAAATGTAAGCTCAATATCTTCCAGACGTTAATTTGTGGCTACAATGTGTCTGGGTCGGATTTATATTTGTCAGCTTTTCAAAACTGAAAAGATTAATACAACCAGTTGTAGGAAACTTAAGTTATGTGAAAAATAAAAGCACTACCTATGAAAAATAATATCAAGTTTTTAAAAAATTCTTTTGAAAAACCTGGACAAAACCCTGGACAAAGAACCATAATTCTTTAAAGAAATTTAAATTTTAAATCGATCAGAAAAAGTTATTTTGGGCGACAACGGAAAAAAAGTTGAATTTTGTCAAGTAGTGTTATTGAATGTTGATGGTTTGGGGTTTCATTTGGAAATGCATAAAAGTATTTATCGGCTTTATAAATAGATGAAGAAGAAGAGACTAGACAGCTGATTTAAGAAAATCGGACGAAGAAGAAGCTAAGGAATTTCACAGTAAACAAAGCATAAACAGCTATAATCAAAGCATTCCTGTGTTTTGCGCTGTACAGCACATTTCACGCGGTACAGACATTTTGTGCGCTTTATGTACCAAGCGTTTTTATATATCTACACGATTATATATTTTCGATATTACTGCATAACTTTATTTCTAGGAGCACGTGCGAAAAGTACCACCCGCTATATATGAAAAACGTGAAGAAGTATTCCAGCTGCAAAAAAATCTTCAAGGACATTTCTATGACATGGAATATGGAGTAGAGTATGTGAACTCATGTAATTTTGCTGCTGCAATTTTAACATTACGATAATATATATAATTCACAGAGCATTGCACACAATAGAAAAGTCGGAGTCCTTATTTTCCAATGTACAATCAATTTTAAAAACTTCAATTTTTTTAAAGCAACAACTTGCTGCGGAAGAAAATAGTATGAAAATTAAAAAAGAAAGCATCAAATCCTCGGTATACAAGAGATTTTCAGCGCACCTTGCTTTAGATCTTCCCGAATTACCTGACTTTAGTGGTGTAATGAGGGATACCAGTCAACGAATTGAAAATAAAAAAGGTCCTGATAATGGACGCGCTGATGCAAAAAATTTGCAATCTAACTTATGAGAACTTCAAAGGTCATATACTACATTACACTAATCCTTTACGAATGATACAATTATGCAATTTATAACTTAAAATAAAGACTAAAATATTGACACTTTTTCTAAATCAGTATTTTTTTTGAATGTTTTAACGCCATGCATCTTAAAAGTAAGTTTGATTAAGTTATCATTACCTTTTATTATAATTAAATTAGTCGCCTGAAGCGGTAAGCACAAAAAACAGCTGTGCAGGGATCATATATACCCCTATACTCTTCGAGTACCGGGTATAAAAACGGTTACACGTCGGCTAACGGAATTTATCGTCGAAATTCGGCATATGAAGTATTGGTCGAACGGTTGTAACTTAGCCGTTTATTTTTATACCTGGTACTCGAAGAGTATAGGGATATATTAGATTTGTGGGGATAACGGATGTGTGTAACGCACAGAAGGAAGCGTTTCCGACCCCATAAAGTATATATATTCTTGATCAGCATCAATAGCCGAGTCGATATAGCCATGTCTGTCTGTCCGTCCGTCTGTCTGTCTTCATTAGGGCTTATATCTCAGAGACTATTAAAGCTAGATCAACCAAATTTTGTATCCAGTTTTCTGTGTTATCACACTACTCCAAGTGTAATTCAACATTTCGCCCCGCCCCTTTCCGCCCACACAAAGGACGAAAATCTGTGGCATGCACAATTTTAAAGATACGAAATAACTAAAAGCGCAGGATCATAGAGAATGATTATTATTATCTTTCAGAGTGTTGAGTCTGGATAAGATCTGATTATTAATATAGCCACTATGAAGAAAACAATTTCGAAAATCATCGTTCCCTCTCGCTCTCTCTCTCACGCGACCCTGTCTGTTTTGCTTATTCGTCCAAATGAGCGCCTAGATCTCAGAGACTATAAGAGCTAGGGCAACCAAACTTTCTATCCAAGCTCCTGTGATATCACTTCAATACGAGTGTATTTTAAAATTTTGACACGTCCCCTTCCGCCCCCACAAAGGACGAAAATCTGTGCAATCGACAATTTTTAAGATACAAGAAAACTAAAAACGCAGAATCATAAAAAATTACCGTATCTACCAGATTGCCGAATCTGGATCAGGTCTGATCAATATTATAGCCAGAAGGAACAAATTAAATTTCAGTTGCCTGCCAAGCGATTACTCATTTCTTCTCTCTCTCGTACCTACCACGTCTCTTGTAAGTAGTTATACATGAGTATGTAAAAATTTAGCAGCGATGTAAAAATGATATGTAAATAAAAATGGAAACAGATAACTTCTAAAATATAAAACTACAGCATGGGGTTCGACTTAATTTTCGAAATTTTCCATTTTGGCCAAAATTTAATATTAATATAATAAATTACATAAATCACAAGCTCATATGTATACATATGTATATATGTACATATGAATATATGTATATATGAACTATCACCACTAATAGCAACAAAAAAACGGCAGATTCAAATTTAAATATAGCCACGTAAAATTTTCAGCTGAGTAAAATCTTCTCAGGGCAAGAAAGTATGCTGGCAGATACTTGCCAGCGAGTTGAGCAACTACCTCGCGAAAAATCTCCAGTAATATACGGCAGACAATGGCCCTTGGTACACCAAATAGAATCCCGACATATGTATATATGTACATATGTGTATACTGAGTGAGTGCCGGGTATAAAGGCCGCGGCAAAGACCGCGGCTCACAACGTTCCCCCTCGTTATATTCTGTGAAAAATGTAAGCTCAATGTCTTCCAGACGTTAACTTGTAGCTACAATGTGTCTGGGTCGGATTTATAGCTGAATCTGTCAGCTTTTCAAAACTGAAAAGATTAAGGTGAAACGCAGAAACGCAGTTTTTTTTACATAGGTTTAGCATAGGGTCCTAGTGATGGCAAAAAGTTGCGTCGTTTTCCGACGCAGTTGTGTTTTGGTATTTCTGTAGTATTTCTGTGCGCATAACAGAAATTTTCCTACTGTTCTGCCTAATCAGCGGAACTATCATCACTAATAGCAACACAAAAAACGGCAGATTCAAATTTAAATATAGCCACGTAAAATTTTCAGCTGAGTAAAATCTTCTCAGGGCAAGAAAGTATGCTGGCAGATACTTGCCAGCGAGTTGAGCAACTACCTCGCGAAAAATCTCCAGTAATATACGGCAGACAATGGCCCTTGGTACACCAAATAGAATCCCTACCGTACGGGCTATGCTGTGGTTATTCTCTTCTCCAGAAGGATTGTCAGTCGAGAGTTGAGATTGGGCAACGGTCCAACAAGAATGTTGAGAGAACTCCTCTCCATGCGGAAATTTTCTTTAAAAAAAGGCATCGCAGTTGTGCACGACATCTTCCTCCCAAAATGAACCATATCGTGGCTATTGCAATTTAGAATACATTATTTAATTGAAAAGAGAGAACATTATCTGCTCTTACTTACAAGGGTCCAAACGCAAGGAGGACGTTGCAATTGCAAGACGAATTGCAACTTTTCTGAGGATAGCCCAGCCGCTTCAATGCACTTGAATTAATTCTCTTCATTTTGCGCCACCGCAGATAAAAGAATTAGCTCGTTTTCTGACATATTGTGTTTATTTTCGCACATTATTTTGTTTGTTTCATATAGTCAAAATAGTTTTACGAACCAATCCCAAGTCTATAATACACAGATTACTAGAATCCCCGAGCGTCGTTCCTGACCCACTCCTCATTTTTAATGCGAGACAGTTTCCGAACAAACTTTAAGTCCTGAGCCCGCAGAATCCCCAAAATTCCAGAGGGCTGTCTCATCCGATCCTCTCTCAAGCTATGACCAGGGAACCCTTTATATCACAAGGATCAACCGAGCAAGCGACGTTAATTCAAGCATATAGGACTTTGTAGAAAAGCATTAAGCGACCACGGCGGTGCCCTTGGATTCTTTGGACTGAACCACAAGTATCAGATTCCGTTAAGTACACTAGTCTACAAAATTGAAATTTTGTTCCCGCTGTGAACCGACTGTTTCTGATAGATTTTTTTTTAGAAATAACACTAGTCGACACGACTTTTCCGCTATCGCCAAAAATTACTTTTTGTGATAGATTTGGATGTTTAAAAATGTTTAAAGAATGTTTTTTTTTCGTTAATTTAAATTGTGGCCAAATAACAATACTCGGCTCCACTTTATACCAGGTACTCAGTCAGTATATACGTATTTATGTATACATATGAGCTTACGATTTATTTAATTATTTATATGTTTGCAAAAGAGACGAATTAAATTTTGGCCAAAACGGAAAATTTCAAAAAATTAAGTCGAACCCCATGATGTGTTTTTATATTTTAGAAGTTATCTGTTTCCATTTTTATTTACATATAATTTTTACGTGACTGCTACATTTTTACATACACATGTATAATATACACAAGAGACATGGAAGTGTGTGCGAGAGAGAGAGGGAATCGCTTGACTCTCGTTGGGTAGCCACTGAAATTTAATTTGTTCCTTCTGGCTATAATAATGATCAGACCTGATCCAGAATCGGCAATCAGCCAGATAAGGTAATATTTCATGATTCTGCGTTTTTGGTTTTCTCTTATCTTAAAAATTGTGGATTCCACAGATTTTCGTCCTTTGTGGGGGCGGAAGGAGGCGTGTCAAAATTTTGAAATACACTTGTATTGAAGTGATATCACAGGAGCTTGGATAGAAAGTTTGGTTGCTCTGGCTCTTGTAGTCTAGCGTGTGAGAGAGAGCGAGAGGGAACGATGACTTTCAAAATGGTTTTCTTCATTGTGGCTATATTAATAATTCGATCTGATCCAGATTCAACACTGATAGAAATGATCATTCTCTATGATTCTGCGTTTTTAGTTTTCTCGTATCTTCAAAATTGTGTATGCCACAGACTTTCGTCCTTTGTGTGGGCGGAAGGGGGCGGGGCAAAATTTTGAAATACCATTTGAGTAGTGTGATAATACCGGAGACTGGATACAAAATTTGGTTGCTCTAGCTTTTATAGTCTCTGAGATATAAGCCCTAATGAAGACGGACAGACGGACGGACAGACAGACATATCTATATCGACTCGGCTATTGATGCTGATCGAGAATATATATACTTTATAGGGTCGGAAACGCTTCCTTCTGTGCGTTACACACATCCGTTATCACCACAAATCTAATATACCCCTATACTCTTCGAGTACCGGGTATAAAAACGGTTACACGTCGGCTAACGGAATTTATCGTCGAAATTCGGCATATGAAGTATTGGTCGAACGGTTGTAACTTAGCCGTTTATTTTTATACCTGGTACAGAAAGAAAGTACAGAAATTTTCCTACTGTTCTGCCTAATCAGCGGAACTATCACCACTAATAGCAACAAAAAAACGGCAGATTCAAATTTAAATATAGCCACGTAAAATATTTAGCTGAGTAAAATCTTCTCAGGGAAAGAAAGTATGCTGACAGATACTTGCCAGCGAGTTGAGCAACTACCTCGCGAAAAAACTCCAGTAATATACGGCAGACAATGGCCCTTGGTACACCAAATAGAATCCCTACCGTACGGGCTATGCTGTGGTTATTCTCTTCTCCAGAAGGATTGTCAGTCGAGAGTTGAGATTGGGCAACGGTCCAACAAGAATGTTGAGAGAACTCCTCTCCATGCGGAAATTTTCTTTAAAAAAAGGCATCGCAGTTGTGCACGACATCTTCCTCCCAAAATAAACCATATCGTGGCTATTGCAATTTAGAATACATTATTTAATTGAAAAGAGAGAACATTATCTGCTCTTACTTACAAGGGTCCAAACGCAAGGAGGACGTTGCAATTGCAAGACGAATTGCAACTTTTCTGAGGATAGCCCAGCCGCTTCAATGCACTTGAATTAATTCTCTTCATTTTGCGCCACCGCAGATAAAAGAATTAGCTCGTTTTCTGACATATTGTGTTTATTTTCGCACATTATTTTGTTTGTTTCATATAGTCAAAATAGTTTTACGAACCAATCCCAAGTCTATAATACACAGATTACTAGAATCCCCGAGCGTCGTTCCTGACCCACTCCTCATTTTTAATGCGAGACAGTTTCCGAACAAACTTTAAGTCCTGAGCCCGCAGAATCCCCAAAATTCCAGAGGGCTGTCTCATCCGATCCTCTCTCAAGCTATGACCAGGGAACCCTTTATATCACAAGGATCAACCGAGCAAGCGACGTTAATTCAAGCATATAGGACTTTGTATAAAAGCATTGAAATTTTGTTCCCGCTGTGAACCGACTGTTTCTGATAGATTTTTTTTTTAGAAATAACACTAGTCGACACGACTTTTCCGCTATCGCCAAAAATTACTTTTTGTGATAGATTTGGATGTTTAAAAATTTTTAAAGAATGTTTTTTTTTCGTTAATTTAAATTGTGGCCAAATAACACTACTCGACAAAATTCAATTTTTTTTCCGCTGTGGCCAAAAATGATGTTTTCTGATAGATTTGGAGATTTACAATTTTTTAAAGAATTATGGTTTTTTTTTTTATAAGTTGTTTTTTTTTAAAGAATTTTTAAAAAATTTGGTATTTTTTTGTCATAGGTAGTGATTTTTTTTTTGACATAACTTAAGTTTCCCACAACTGGTTGTATTGAACTTTACAGTTAAAAAAAGCTGACAAATGCAGCTATAAATCCGACTCAGACACTTTGTAGCTGCAACTTAACGTCTGGAAGATATTAAGCTCCCAAATTGAAATTTTATTTTTTTTTTTTTTCGGTATTTTTTCCCGAAATTTTGACTTTGAAAGCTCAGGAAAAGTCGAAAAAAAAATGCTTTGATTTTTGGGTATAGATATACACATTATAAACATAAAACATAAAGAAGCTGTAATTTTGGTTTTGCCGAGATTTAGGTAGACTTAGATTTAGGTTTTGCTACATATGTATGTGGAAAGTGAAGTGAAGAACTGTAGTGAAGGTGAAGATTACAACCCAAAAGATTGACGGTTATTTGTTGTAAAGAAAGTTTTAAACTTTCTGTTTTGCTACACAATGAAACAATGACTAAATTGTTTGAAAATATTAAATATAAAGAACACCAGTGGAAGGTCGCTTGTGACTTAAAAGTAGTAGCCATGTTAACTGGGTTGAAAGGGGGTTATACAAAATACTATTGCTTCCTGTGCCTTTGGGATAGTCGAGATAGAAAAGCGCAGTACTCAAAAAAGAACTGGGAAAAACGGAACGAAAGTACTTTGGGACATCAGAACGGGATAAATCCAGTTCTTGTGAAATTCCAAGAAATTATATTACAAATATTGCACATTAAGCTAGGACTGATAACAAAATTGGTTAAAGCACTGGATAACGAAGGTGAATCGATGAATTACCTAAAAACTGTTTTTCCACGTCTGTCGCTGTCAAAAGTAAAAGAAGGCGTATTTGATGGCCCCCAAATTCGAAAACTACTGAAAGTTGATGGATTTGAAAATATTTTATCTACGAATGAAAAAGCAGTCTGGAACTCATTCCGACTGGTTACAACAAATTTTCTTGGTAACAGAAAGAGTGAAGATTACGTTAATATCGTTAAAGACCTAATTAAGAATTATGAATAAATTGGAGACAACATGTCACTACAAATTCATTTCCTGCCCTCCCATTTGGACTTTTTCCGCAAACCTTGGGAAAATACATATGTATGTTGGGTGGCAATGTGTGGACTCTCATAAGAGAATCTGACTCTAATAACAAAAGAAGACAGCCAAGTAACTTAATCCATTTTAAAAATAGTAACGAGCAAAGACAAACCAATTTTTTCACTAATCTTTAAAATATTTAAGTAACATAACACTTGAATAAAAAGTTCGATATTTTTTCAAGTAAAATTCGGTTTGAAACGATACATTAAGCGACGCCTAATTAATGTGTCTATCTAAAACAGTGGCCGGCGGCGTCCTATGCTCTGTGCATACGAAAAGACAACGGAGCAGCGCAGTCGGCACACACATAGTGTAAAAACTTCGTGTAGCGTCGGCTCTAAGCACACGCGACTTCGTTTTTCTTATCTGCTGTCTCAGCAGCAGAGACCCTATGCTCAAAAGGCTGTATTAAACCATTAACTTTAGCCACGAAATATATTTATTGGACTTTTTCTGAGTTTTCAAAATGAAAATTTCGGGGAAAAAATACCGAAATTTGAAAGCCTAATATTTTACAGTCGTTAAGCTGCAGCTGGGGGTCTGACTTATCAGCCTTTCAGAACTGCAATACAACCAGTTATAAGAAACTTAAATTATGTGAAAAATAAAAGCACTACCACGAAACAAACATACCAGATTTAAACAAAATTCTTAACAATAAATAGACCATAAAAAAAACAATAAATAAAAAAAAAAATGTTAAATCTAACATAAAAAGTCATTTTGAGCCACAGCGGAAATAAAAACTTGAACTTTGTTGAGTAGTGCTATTTTCCATAATAAGGTGGTAGGTGTGAGTATTTAAAGTCCAACGCTAAGGTGGAAATAAAATAACGGAAAACAAACAAGCGAAAGGAACCGTTTTGCAAAAACGAAAGTAGCAGCAACAGCCGTCAATTGCTCTCAAAACGTGTAAATTAACTAATCGAATATTTCTTATAGGAATGATCTTAACTTATATTTATATTGTCGCGCATATGTAAATCACGTTCTTAGTGCATACACGCACATATATGTTTGTTGGTTTCTCTACTAACAATTTGTATAGTCACTCTCTCTAACTTTGTGCACAAAACCCATTGAACAAAAAACCCTAAATTAAATCCAACAACGGAAATGTTGAAAAAGTTTTGAAGACTATAGTTGTTAATAGGGCGAAATGGCCCGAAAAGATCCCGTTACGCGAGAGGCTGAAGCGAGAGAACGGGAACAGCGGAATTGGGCCAGCAGTGGGGTAAAGGGCCGAGGCCATGCAGCCGGTGACGTAATTCCGTGTAGGCCATGTAAACCCGGTTGGCCATGTAGGCCGATCCTGCTAAGGATAGCGTGGGCAGTTGAAGAGACTGATGGAAAACTACCGAATGAAATAACCGTTTCGGATGGGCAGCGACGCGGACGCTGGGCCGCAGGGAGCCTATAAGAGGAGGTCTGTTAGAGTGAAGGAGGACAGTCAAGTGCGGGAGCTAGGAGCGTCACTTAGTGCGGAAGTTACAGAAGTACAGTCATAAATAGTGAACTACCAGGAGCAACGACTCACGGCGACTATAACGACTAGTGGACAATTGCACGGCCGACGATACCGAAAGACTCAAAGGGGTGAAAGGGTGAACCCATTGCGTGCGGATCTGTGTGAGTGGCGAACGAGACGGTATTCAAGTCAGAACCCCCCAGTCGTGGCCCAACGGAGATACACCTGAAGTCAACCTCAGCAACGGTCGAGTCGGGAAGTGAGCCGCCGCACAACACCCAGCTGCAGCTGGGTAAGGCAGTACTGCGGTAAGAGCCAGAATTTACGTACCGTAAGATAACCTGAAGATATCAATAAAAAACAGCCATATCAGAACAAAACCCACCCGACCCGTTACTAGTTTTCTCTTTCGGCGTCTGATTCAGCCTGTGCTGAATATCAGCTAAAATGCCGCAAAACTGAACGCAAAAAAGTTTTGAGCACGCCTGAACTTGAGCTTTGCATAATCATATTTAACTGTGATCGACTAATTTACTTCGCGGCAATATTCTATAGACGAAACCATGGGCAAGAGGAAAATTGTTTGTTTATATCCGAGATATATCCATACCTGACTCGGCAAAACCAAAATTACAGGTCCTTAATGTTTTCTGCAATCCCATTTTAAAAGGTGGACCAGCAACGTACCGGACGGTATTATTTCAGGTAAAATGAGGTTTGAGTCGTTTTGGTCGTATATTAACATATCGATTTTTTTCACCATCTTGTAAAGCTGGAGCTATTTTTAATATGCTAGAGACCATAAAGAAGGAGAATTTGCGAAGACTGTCTAAATCACCGACTGAGCTGAAATCAAATTTTGTTGGGGAACACACCAGCTTAGAGGAAGTGGTTTTTGAAACCATTACCAGTGAAATATGTACCTGGAAAATTCGACTTATCCATATCATTCTACAGCATGCATTGGTCAAACATTCGCAACTCAAAGTAGTGTAAGGAACTTTCGATGGGGTGTAATCGAGGTATATTTGGACGATTTTATTTTGGAACGTCTGCTCCTCTGTGTTACTTTATTAGCACTGGCTATTATATCTTTGTTCTGGGTTCAGCTAACCCGCTACATGCATTACTTATATCTATGTCTTATAATTATGTGTAAGTACATTGGTGTATACGTATGTATGCAGAAGGCATACATACGTTGTGTATATCTTGAACACTTGAGCTGCAAAGTTCAACGAACAGTATGTACATAAGTGGTGGATCGTATGACATATGCACTCAGCATTCCCACGCGCTACGATCGGCATGTACATATGTAAGTGGGTCATCGTATGACATATGCGCTAGTGGTCTTTTGGATATTTGTATATTTATGACAGAGTGTCACAATGTATAGATTTACTGTAATACCCTTTGACTTGTATTACTGGCAGGGTAGGTATACTACACCTCCCTTTTTAAAGAAATGACGTAATATACATATGTAGTCATTTGAAGAGTGTTAAAGTCGGTATAAAAATATTGAAATTAATAGTAATAAGTTTTTTTTTTTGTGTCTTATTTTATAAGTATATAAAAAATGTATAATAAGTGTATTAAAGAATGTGTTCTATCTCTTTTTTTTTTTAATATTTGTGTTCATTGATAAACAAAAATTTTTTTTGTATTTTAATATATTTGATTTACTTTAACACTTTAACTCCATTACACTTTAAATTTTCATTCGACTTTTCCAGAAGAATTAAAATTTTTTTTTTATTTTATTCCCATTTTTTTTTTCAATATATATTTCATTAAAAATTTTTTTTTATTTGTTTGATCAGACCAATGTTTTTTTTTTCCATGAAACGTTTCATTGAATATATATTTTTAACCTATCTTTGTGTACCTTTTGCTTCTTATTCTTACTATCTTTAATGTAAATGTTATCATTATCTTCTATTTTTTCTACTATATATGGTCCTAAATATACTGGGTCCAATTTGTGACCTGCTTCGTTTCTTATAAGTACTTTATCTCCTATTTTTAATTCAAAATTTTTTGTTTTTTCATCGTATGCTAATTTTCTATAAGCCTTGGCTTTTTCTAACATAATTCTAGCTCTTTTGTATGCTATTTCTAATCTAAACTTTATTTCCTTAGAGTAGTCATCTAGATTGTAGATAGGATCTATGTTATTAGTTTTATTTAAATCTATGAACTGTTTTGGTAGTCTGCCAAATACTAGTTCGTATGGACAATACTCATGCGTTGCTGATGGTGTCGTGTTGAAGCAATAAGTGAAATATTGAATCCAGACATCCCAATCAGTTTTGTCTGCAGAGATGTATGAACGAATGTATTCATTAAATGTTCGATGGCTTCGTTCTATTGTCCCTAATGTTTGGTGATGATATGCAGTAGAGGTGAGATTCTCGATCTTCATATACTTGCATAAATCAGTTAAAATCTGGTTTTTATACTCTGTTCCCATGTCCGAAATGAACGTCTTCATTGGACCGAACTTGAGTATGAAATTTTCGAATATAGCCTTTGCGACACAATTTGCGCTTTTGCTTTTTATTGGAATGGCTACTAAATATTTTGTAAGGTCACAAATTAATGTGACTATATATTCATTTCCATTTTCTGATTTAGGCAGCGGACCAACTGTATCCACTATCACTATATCGAAAGCATTCACAGGTGTTTCTGTGAGAGTCAAAGGAGTTTTTGTGTGTATCTTTGTTTTAGATATTTGGCATTTTTGACATCTACGTACGTACTCTTTTATATGACGTGTCATATTTTTCCAGTAGTAGTGTCTTTTTATTTTTGCTAGCGTTCTTGTAATGCCACTGTGGCCTCCTTGAACTGGATCGTCATGGTATGTAGACAATATTTGTTGTACCTCTTTTTCATCTGTTATTTGGGTCACCGGCTGGAGTAGCGCTACTCTTAAAGATTTTAATATTTTATTGCCCATATTTTTAAAAGAATCTTTTGAAACTGATTCAAAGATCTTTTCGCTCGGTGCCACTTTGAGTTGGCTGATTTGTAATATACCGGCCTCTTTTTCGAGCCTTTGGAAGAACTGACCTAGGTCGAGAATTCCATTGGTATATAAATCGCTAACTTCCATTCTTGCGATAACTTTATTTCCATGTTTAAATAAACATTTAGATTCTGTTATGCGCAAGGTCACTACTTTTCGTACTTCATCATTTGTAATGACTTCGTGTACATTGGGCTTGGGTACATTATGACTTTGCCTTGGCAATAGTTCATATTTTTCTGCTGTACAGGCTTTGTTTTGTCTACTTTGTCGCCTAATAGTGACTTTCAGGACTTTATGTTGAATGTCTTTGAGTTCTTTTATAGTTATTCGTGAAAGTGCGTCTGCTACAAAATTATCTTTTCCCTTTAGGTATTCTACTGTGAAGTCGTATTCTTCAAGCTCTAGCCGCATGCGAGTTAATTTCGAACTGGGATTGGTCATAGAAAAAAGAGATGTTAGTGGTCTGTGATCCGTTTTAACAACAAAGTGTTTGCCATAAATGTATGGTCTGACATGGGTAATTGCCCAATGAATTGCCGCTTACTCCTGTTCTGTTGTGCTCTTATTGCTTTCCCCTTTTGTAAATGAACGAGATGCATAAGCTACTGGGAGTTGAATTCCGTCACGGTTCTGAGTTAGAACCGCTCCGCAAGCTTGTTTACTAGCATCTGTTATAATGCAAAATTCTTTGCGAAAATCAGGATATTGTAATAACGTGGGGTGCATAAGCTTTTCTTTAAGGTATTGGAATGCGTTTTGGCATTCAATTGACCATTCAAAAGGAACATTCTTTTTACATAATCTAGTTATGTGCCGTGAATAATCGGCGAAGTTTTTTATAAATCGACGATAATAATTGCAGAATGCTACAAATCGTCTCGCGCTGTCCGCGTCATGAGGGACAGGATAATTTTTAATGACGTCGAATTTCTTGTCATCTGGCAATACTCCTTTGTCAGTGCACTTATGACCTAAGAATGTCACTTCATGCATGAAAAATTATCATTTTTCTGGATGCAACTTTAGGTTATATTTTCTACATACATTAAAAACATCAGTTAAGTTTTTAATCATGTGTTTTTCGGAACATCCTATCACCCTTAAATCATCCATATAAAGGAATGCCTGAGAGGGTTCTAAACCCGAGAATGCTATTGTCATCATTCTCTGAAATGAATTGGGTGCTATTTTAAGACCAAATGGTAATCGCGTGAAGCGATATGAACCATTGCTTGTTGAAAAAGATGTTATATTTCTTGAATTTTCTTCAAGTTCAATTTGGTGAAAACCTGACATTAAGTCAAGGCATGAAAAGTATTTAGCTCTGCCCAGTTGGTCTAGAATGTCGTCAATTCTGGGGAGCGGGAATTTATCAGAAAGTAACTTTTTGTTGATTTGGCGATAGTCAATTACTAATCGCCATTTCTTTTCTTCCGAATTTGGTAATGATTTTTTCGGAACTAACAGGAGTGGGCTGTTATACTCGGATACAGACGGTTCTACGATTTTGTCGTGTATTAATTTCCCTACTTGTTTCTGGATTTCATTAACTTGGCTTTGCGGGCTTCTGTAGTTTTTGATATAAATGGGCTCCTCATCTTTAAGTCTTAATGTTTGTTTATAAAAATTATTTGTCGCTATTGGTTCGGTTTCCAGTCCGAACACGTCACTATACTTGGTGCATAATTCTGTTATGTTATATTCAATGAAAAGAACAGTTTTTTTTTCTAATGTTTCATGAAAGAAAATTGAATTGTATTTTCAAAATCTTAGTATTGAAGTTGAAGTATTGGTCGAACGGTTGTAACTTAGCCGTTTATTTTTATACCTGGTACAGAAAGAAAGTACAGAAATTTTCCTACTGTTCTGCCTAATCAGCGGAACTATCACCACTAATAGCAACAAAAAAACGGCAGATTCAAATTTAAATATAGCCACGTAAAATTTTTAGCTGAGTAAAATCTTCTCAGGGCAAGAAAGTATGCTGACAGATACTTGCCAGCGAGTTGAGCAACTACCTCGCGAAAAAACTCCAGTAATATACGGCAGACAACGGCCCTTGGAACACCAAATAGAATCCCTACCGTACGGGCTATGCTGTGGTTATTCTCTTCTCCAGAAGGATTGTCAGTCGAGAGTTGAGATTGGGCAACGGTCCAACAAGAATGTTGAGAGAACTCCTCTCCATGCGGAAATTTTCTTTAAAAAAAGGCATCGCAGTTGTGCACGACATCTTCCTCCCAAAATGAACCATATCGTGGCTATTGCAATTTAGAATACATTATTTAATTGAAAAGAGAGAACATTATCTGCTCTTACTTACAAGGGTCCAAACGCAAGGAGGACGTTGCAATTGCAAGACGAATTGCAACTTTTCTGAGGATAGCCCAGCCGCTTCAATGCACTTGAATTAATTCTCTTCATTTTGCGCCACCGCAGATAAAAGAATTAGCTCGTTTTCTGACATATTGTGTTTATTTTCGCACATTATTTTGTTTGTTTCATATAGTCAAAATAGTTTTACGAACCAATCCCAAGTCTATAATACACAGATTACTAGAATCCCCGAGCGTCGTTCCTGACCCACTCCTCATTTTTAATGCGAGACAGTTTCCGAACAAACTTTAAGTCCTGAGCCCGCAGAATCCCCAAAATTCCAGAGGGCTGTCTCATCCGATCCTCTCTCAAGCTATGACCAGGGAACCCTCTATATCACAAGGATCAACCGAGCAAGCGACGTTAATTCAAGCATATAGGACTTTGTAGAAAAGCATTAAGCGACCACGGCGGTGCCCTTGGATTCTTTGGACTGAACCACAAGTATCAGATTCCGTTAAGTACACTAGTCTACAAAATTGAAATTTTGTTCCCGCTGTGAACCGACTGTTTCTGATAGATTTTTTTTTTAGAAATAACACTAGTCGACACGACTTTTCCGCTATCGCCAAAAATTACTTTTTGTGATAGATTTGGATGTTTAAAAATTTTTAAAGAATGTTTTTTTTTCGTTAATTTAAATTGTGGCCAAATAACACTACTCGACAAAATTCAATTTTTTTTCCGCTGTGGTCAAAAATGATGTTTTCTGATAGATTTGGAGATTTACAATTTTTTAAAGAATTATGGTTTTTTTTTTTATAAGTTGTTTTTTTTTAAAGAGTTTTTAAAAAATTTGGTATTTTTTTGTCATAGGTAGTGATTTTTTTTTTGACATAACTTAAGTTTCCCACAACTGGTTGTATTGAACTTTACAGTTAAAAAAAGCTGACAAATGCAGCTATAAATCCGACTCAGACACTTTGTAGCTGCAACTTAACGTCTGGAAGATATTAAGCTCCCAAATTGAAATTTTATTTTTTTTTTTTTCGGTATTTTTTCCCGAAATTTTGACTTTGAAAGCTCAGGAAAAGTCGAAAAAAAAATGCTTTGATTTTTGGGTATAGATATACACATTATAAACATAAAACATAAAGAAGCTGTAATTTTGGTTTTGCCGAGATTTAGGTAGACTTAGATTTAGGTTTTGCTACATATGTATGTGGAAAGTGAAGTGAAGAACTGAAGTGAAGGTGAAGATTACAACCCAAAAGATTGACGGTTATTTGTTGTAAAGAAAGTTTTAAACTTTCTGTTTTGCTACACAATGAAACAATGACTAAATTGTTTGAAAATATTAAATATAAAGAACACCAGTGGAAGGTCGCTTGTGACTTAAAAGTAGTAGCCATGTTAACTGGGTTGAAAGGGGGTTATACAAAATACTATTGCTTCCTGTGCCTTTGGGATAGTCGAGATAGAAAAGCGCAGTACTCAAAAAAGAACTGGGAAAAACGGAACGAAAGTACTTTGGGACATCAGAACGGGATAAATCCAGTTCTTGTGAAATTCCAAGAAATTATATTACAAATATTGCACATTAAGCTAGGACTGATAACAAAATTGGTTAAAGCACTGGATAACGAAGGTGAATCGATGAATTACCTAAAAACTGTTTTTCCACGTCTGTCGCTGTCAAAAGTAAAAGAAGGCGTATTTGATGGCCCCCAAATTCGAAAACTACTGAAAGTTGATGGATTTGAAAATATTTTATCTACGAATGAAAAAGCAGTCTGGAACTCATTCCGACTGGTTACAACAAATTTTCTTGGTAACAGAAAGAGTGAAGATTACGTTAATATCGTTAAAGACCTAATTAAGAATTATGAATAAATTGGAGACAACATGTCACTACAAATTCATTTCCTGCCCTCCCATTTGGACTTTTTCCGCAAACCTTGGGAAAATACATATGTACGTTGGGTGGCAATGTGTGGACTCTCATAAGAGAATCTGACTCTAATAACAAAAGAAGACAGCCAAGTAACTTAATCCATTTTAAAAATAGTAACGAGCAAAGACAAACCAATTTTTTCACTAATCTTTAAAATATTTAAGTAACATAACACTTGAATAAAAAGTTCGATATTTTTTCAAGTAAAATTCGGTTTGAAACGATACATTAAGCGACGCCTAATTAATGTGTCTATCTAAAACAGTGGCCGGCGGCGTCCTATGCTCTGTGCATACGAAAAAACAACGGAGCAGCGCAGTCGGCACACACATAGTGTAAAAACTTCGTGTAGCGTCGGCTCTAAGCACACGCGACTTCGTTTTTCTTATCTGCTGTCTCAGCAGCAGAGACCCTATGCTCAAAAGGCTGTATTAAACCATTAACTTTAGCCACGAAATATATTTATTGGACTTTTTCTGAGTTTTCAAAATGAAAATTTCGGGGAAAAAATACCGAAATTTGAAAGCCTAATATTTTACAGTCGTTAAGCTGCAGCTGGGGGTCTGACTTATCAGCCTTTCAGAACTGCAATACAACCAGTTATAAGAAACTTAAATTATGTGAAAAATAAAAGCACTACCACGAAACAAACATACCAGATTTAAACAAAATTCTTAACAATAAATAGACCATAAAAAAAACAATAAATAAAAAAAAAAATGTTAAATCTAACATAAAAAGTCATTTTGAGCCACAGCGGAAATAAAAACTTGAACTTTGTTGAGTAGTGCTATTTTCCATAATAAGGTGGTAGGTGTGAGTATTTAAAGTCCAACGCTAAGGTGGAAATAAAATAACGGAAAACAAACAAGCGAAAGGAACCGTTTTGCAAAAACGAAAGTAGCAGCAACAGCCGTCAATTGCTCTCAAAACGTGTAAATTAACTAATCGAATATTTCTTATAGGAATGATCTTAACTTATATTTATATTGTCGCGCATATGTAAATCACGTTCTTAGTGCATACACGCACATATATGTTTGTTGGTTTCTCTACTAACAATTTGTATAGTCACTCTCTCTAACTTTGTGCACAAAACCCATTGAACAAAAAACCCTAAATTAAATCCAACAACGGAAATGTTGAAAAAGTTTTGAAGACTATAGTTGTTAATAGGGCGAAATGGCCCGAAAAGATCCCGTTACGCGAGAGGCTGAAGCGAGAGAACGGGAACAGCGGAATTGGGCCAGCAGTGGGGTAAAGGGCCGAGGCCATGCAGCCGGTGACGTAATTCCGTGTAGGCCATGTAAACCCGGTTGGCCATGTAGGCCGATCCTGCTAAGGATAGCGTGGGCAGTTGAAGAGACTGATGGAAAACTACCGAATGAAATAACCGTTTCGGATGGGCAGCGACGCGGACGCTGGGCCGCAGGGAGCCTATAAGAGGAGGTCTGTTAGAGTGAAGGAGGACAGTCAAGTGCGGGAGCTAGGAGCGTCACTTAGTGCGGAAGTTACAGAAGTACAGTCATAAATAGTGAACTACCAGGAGCAACGACTCACGGCGACTATAACGACTAGTGGACAATTGCACGGCCGACGATACCGAAAGACTCAAAGGGGTGAAAGGGTGAACCCATTGCGTGCGGATCTGTGTGAGTGACGAACGAGACGGTATTCAAGTCAGAACCCCCCAGTCGTGGCCCAACGGAGATACACCTGAAGTCAACCTCAGCAACGGTCGAGTCGGGAAGTGAGCCGCCGCACAACACCCAGCTGCAGCTGGGTAAGGCAGTACTGCGGTAAGAGCCAGAATTTACGTACCGTAAGATAACCTGAAGATATCAATAAAAAACAGCCATATCAGAACAAAACCCACCCGACCCGTTACTAGTTTTCTCTTTCGGCGTCTGATTCAGCCTGTGCTGAATATCAGCTAAAATGCCGCAAAACTGAACGCAAAAAAGTTTTGAGCACGCCTGAACTTGAGCTTTGCATAATCATATTTAACTGTGATCGACTAATTTACTTCGCGGCAATATTCTATAGACGAAACCATGGGCAAGAGGAAAATTGTTTGTTTATATCCGAGATATATCCATACCTGACTCGGCAAAACCAAAATTACAGGTCCTTAATGTTTTCTGCAATCCCATTTTAAAAGGTGGACCAGCAACGTACCGGACGGTATTATTTCAGGTAAAATGAGGTTTGAGTCGTTTTGGTCGTATATTAACATATCGATTTTTTTCACCATCTTGTAAAGCTGGAGCTATTTTTAATATGCTAGAGACCATAAAGAAGGAGAATTTGCGAAGACTGTCTAAATCACCGACTGAGCTGAAATCAAATTTTGTTGGGGAACACACCAGCTTAGAGGAAGTGGTTTTTGAAACCATTACCAGTGAAATATGTACCTGGAAAATTCGACTTATCCATATCATTCTACAGCATGCATTGGTCAAACATTCGCAACTCAAAGTAGTGTAAGGAACTTTCGATGGGGTGTAATCGAGGTATATTTGGACGATTTTATTTTGGAACGTCTGCTCCTCTGTGTTACTTTATTAGCACTGGCTATTATATCTTTGTTCTGGGTTCAGCTAACCCGCTACATGCATTACTTATATCTATGTCTTATAATTATGTGTAAGTACATTGGTGTATACGTATGTATGCAGAAGGCATACATACGTTGTGTATATCTTGAACACTTGAGCTGCAAAGTTCAACGAACAGTATGTACATAAGTGGTGGATCGTATGACATATGCACTCAGCATTCCCACGCGCTACGATCGGCATGTACATATGTAAGTGGGTCATCGTATGACATATGCGCTAGTGGTCTTTTGGATATTTGTATATTTATGACAGAGTGTCACAATGTATAGATTTACTGTAATACCCTTTGACTTGTATTACTGGCAGGGTAGGTATACTACACCTCCCTTTTTAAAGAAATGACGTAATATACATATGTAGTCATTTGAAGAGTGTTAAAGTCGGTATAAAAATATTGAAATTAATAGTAATAAGTTTTTTTTTTTGTGTCTTATTTTATAAGTATATAAAAAATGTATAATAAGTGTATTAAAGAATGTGTTCTATCTCTTTTTTTTTTTAATATTTGTGTTCATTGATAAACAAAAATTTTTTTTGTATTTTAATATATTTGATTTACTTTAACACTTTAACTCCATTACACTTTAAATTTTCATTCGACTTTTCCAGAAGAATTAAAATTTTTTTTTATTTTATTCCCATTTTTTTTTTCAATATATATTTCATTAAAAATTTTTTTTTATTTGTTTGATCAGACCAATGTTTTTTTTTTCCATGAAACGTTTCATTGAATATATATTTTTAACCTATCTTTGTGTACCTTTTGCTTCTTATTCTTACTATCTTTAATGTAAATGTTATCATTATCTTCTATTTTTTCTACTATATATGGTCCTAAATATACTGGGTCCAATTTGTGACCTGCTTCGTTTCTTATAAGTACTTTATCTCCTATTTTTAATTCAAAATTTTTTGTTTTTTCATCGTATGCTAATTTTCTATAAGCCTTGGCTTTTTCTAACATAATTCTAGCTCTTTTGTATGCTATTTCTAATCTAAACTTTATTTCCTTAGAGTAGTCATCTAGATTGTAGATAGGATCTATGTTATTAGTTTTATTTAAATCTATGAACTGTTTTGGTAGTCTGCCAAATACTAGTTCGTATGGACAATACTCATGCGTTGCTGATGGTGTCGTGTTGAAGCAATAAGTGAAATATTGAATCCAGACATCCCAATCAGTTTTATCTGCAGAGATGTATGAACGAATGTATTCATTAAATGTTCGATGGCTTCGTTCTATTGTCCCTAATGTTTGGTGATGATATGCAGTAGAGGTGAGATTCTCGATCTTCATATACTTGCATAAATCAGTTAAAATCTGGTTTTTATACTCTGTTCCCATGTCCGAAATGAACGTCTTCATTGGACCGAACTTGAGTATGAAATTTTCGAATATAGCCTTTGCGACACAATTTGCGCTTTTGCTTTTTATTGGAATGGCTACTAAATATTTTGTAAGGTCACAAATTAATGTGACTATATATTCATTTCCATTTTCTGATTTAGGCAGCGGACCAACTGTATCCACTATCACTATATCGAAAGCATTCACAGGTGTTTCTGTGAGAGTCAAAGGAGTTTTTGTGTGTATCTTTGTTTTAGATATTTGGCATTTTTGACATCTACGTACGTACTCTTTTATATGACGTGTCATATTTTTCCAGTAGTAGTGTCTTTTTATTTTTGCTAGCGTTCTTGTAATGCCACTGTGGCCTCCTTGAACTGGATCGTCATGGTATGTAGACAATATTTGTTGTACCTCTTTTTCATCTGTTATTTGGGTCACCGGCTGGAGTAGCGCTACTCTTAAAGATTTTAATATTTTATTGCCCATATTTTTAAAAGAATCTTTTGAAACTGATTCAAAGATCTTTTCGCTCGGTGCCACTTTGAGTTGGCTGATTTGTAATATACCGGCCTCTTTTTCGAGCCTTTGGAAGAATTGACCTAGGTCGAGAATTCCATTGGTATATAAATCGCTAACTTCCATTCTTGCGATAACTTTATTTCCATGTTTAAATAAACATTTAGATTCTGTTATGCGCAAGGTCACTACTTTTCGTACTTCATCATTTGTAATGACTTCGTGTACATTGGGCTTGGGTACATTATGACTTTGCCTTGGCAATAGTTCATATTTTTCTGCTGTACAGGCTTTGTTTTGTCTACTTTGTCGCCTAATAGTGACTTTCAGGACTTTATGTTGAATGTCTTTGAGTTCTTTTATAGTTATTCGTGAAAGTGCGTCTGCTACAAAATTATCTTTTCCCTTTAGGTATTCTACTGTGAAGTCGTATTCTTCAAGCTCTAGCCGCATGCGAGTTAATTTCGAACTGGGATTGGTCATAGAAAAAAGAGATGTTAGTGGTCTGTGATCCGTTTTAACAACAAAGTGTTTGCCATAAATGTATGGTCTGAAATGGGTAATTGCCCAATGAATTGCCGCTTACTCCTGTTCTGTTGTGCTCTTATTGCTTTCCCCTTTTGTAAATGAACGAGATGCATAAGCTACTGGGAGTTGAATTCCGTCACGGTTCTGAGTTAGAACCGCTCCGCAAGCTTGTTTACTAGCATCTGTTATAATGCAAAATTCTTTGCGAAAATCAGGATATTGTAATAACGTGGGGTGCATAAGCTTTTCTTTAAGGTATTGGAATGCGTTTTGGCATTCAATTGACCATTAAAAAGGAACATTCTTTTTACATAATCTAGTTATGTGCCGTGAATAATCGGCGAAGTTTTTTATAAATCGACGATAATAATTGCAGAATGCTACAAATCGTCTCGCGCTGTCCGCGTCATGAGGGACAGGATAATTTTTAATGACGTCGAATTTCTTGTCATCTGGCAATACTCCTTTGTCAGTGCACTTATGACCTAAGAATGTCACTTCATGCATGAAAAATTATCATTTTTCTGGATGCAACTTTAGGTTATATTTTCTACATACATTAAAAACATCAGTTAAGTTTTAAATCATGTGTTTTTCGGAACATCCTATCACCCTTAAATCATCCATATAAAGGAATGCCTGAGAGGGTTCTAAACCCGAGAATGCTATTGTCATCATTCTCTGAAATGAATTGGGTGCTATTTTAAGACCAAATGGTAATCGCGTGAAGCGATATGAACCATTGCTTGTTGAAAAAGATGTTATATTTCTTGAATTTTCTTCAAGTTCAATTTGGTGAAAACCTGACATTAAGTCAAGGCATGAAAAGTATTTAGCTCTGCCCAGTTGGTCTAGAATGTCGTCAATTCTGGGGAGCGGGAATTTATCAGAAAGTAACTTTTTGTTGATTTGGCGATAGTCAATTACTAATCGCCATTTCTTTTCTTCCGAATTTGGTAATGATTTTTTCGGAACTAACAGGAGTGGGCTGTTATACTCGGATACAGACGGTTCTACGATTTTGTCGTGTATTAATTTCCCTACTTGTTTCTGGATTTCATTAACTTGGCTATGCGGGCTTCTGTAGTTTTTGATATAAATGGGCTCCTCATCTTTAAGTCTTAATGTTTGTTTATAAAAATTATTTGTCGCTATTGGTTCGGTTTCCAGTCCGAACACGTCACTATACTTGGTGCATAATTCTGTTATGTTATATTCAATGAAAGGAACAGTTTTTTTTTCTAATGTTTCATGAAAGAAAATTGAATTGTATTTTCAAAATCTTAGTTTTCATTTAATCTTATATGGGATTTTAGAATGTAATAGGGTTTTATTCATTCCTCTATTTGAAATCGAAGAAAAAAAAAAAAAAATTGGAGCGATATTTTCATTGCAATGAACTTATTGCAAGATTTATCAATTACAAAAATATTCTAAACGCTGCTGAGTATAAATACACAGCGCCAGAGACGTGGAAAAGTTAGTTATTTAGTGTATGTGGTTGGCTCACAATTCAAATTACATTTCATATTTATAAAAAAAAAATTCTCCAACCACATATGTTAGTATTAAAAGCCTAGCAGATTTTAGTGTTTTGTGAATTGCACTGACGTGCTTCAATTCACAGGTAGAAATTAAGTCTATGGCAAGTTAAGGCTTACGCATATTTGCGGCCCCCTTGCGTGGCTTCGCTCGGCTGCGAAGTTTTAATTCAGCTTTCAGGTCGTTGATGCGCTCTATGTAGCGTTGCCGGTCTTCTGGTGTCGTTGCTGCCGCCAGCAAATCTTGTTGCAGTCGCTTTTGTTCCGTCGGCTTTTTCTCCTGCCGTGCCCGGTACTCAGCTATTGTGAGTGGGCGTTTTCCATCGTTTGGAAACACCTTCAGGTACTCCTGAATTGAAAGTGCTTCCCTTTGCTCAATAGGAGCAGAATCTGTGTTGTCGTCACTCATTAGCGCGTTAAGCAGTGCCTGCGCTGGTCATCGCACAGGCTTTGTGGGCGTTTGGGGTGTGTATGTGTGTGGTTTAAATTGGTTGGTTTGGTTGGTTGTTGGTTTTGTTGGTTTAGATTAGCTTGTTAGTCAAAAGTTCCATTCAGTGGTCGACGGTGCTGTGCTTCGTCTACTTGGACCTTGCACGCATCTTTCTGCGCTTACGCTTCAACCTACGCATACGCTTCTTACGCCACTTAGCTCTCATTTTCCTTCTTGTCGGTTTGACTGGTCGAGAACTGTTGCTTTGCAGTGGAATCACAGCACTTTTTTTTTTTCATTAAATATTAAAACTTAACATTGTAGCTTCGTGAACTTGTCACGGTCGCCATGTAATCGAGGTATATTTGGACGGTTTTATTTTGGAACGTCTGCTCCTCTGTGTTACTTTATTAGCACTGGCTATTATATCTTTGTTCTGGGTTCAGCTAACCCGCTACATGCATTACTTATATCTATGTCTTATAATTATGTGTAAGTACATTGGTGTATACGTATGTATGCAGAAGGCATACATACGTTGTGTATATCTTGACCACTTGAGCTGCAAAGTTCAACGAACAGTATGTACATAAGTGGTGGATCGTATGACATATGCACTCAGCATTCCCACGCGCTACGATCGGCATGTACATATGTAAGGCGGTCATCGTATGACATATGCGCTAGTGGTCTTTTGGATATTTGTATATTTATGACAGAGTGTCACAATGTATAGATTTACTGTAATACCCTTTGATTTGTATTACTGGCAGGGTAGGTATACTACAGGGGTACAGCCTCTCTCCTCTGTCTGTCCAGGTCTCAGTCCGTGTACAGAAATATTTGTGGTCAGACACGTGGTCGCTCAGAGTACAAGGCAAAATAATATTATACGGAAAGGGAAAAAAAAGACAGAGGGTACCGTGCATTTCTTCGCACATTGTTATGGATCGATTATTCCCAAGGATTTGGTGGGGCATGGAGTAAGAAAAGATTTTCTACCGCCAAAAATGTTAGAGATTGAATAATAATGAGACGTATATGGTACTTTAAGAAATCATTAACGTTTTTTACTTCATTTAGAACCTGGGCACTTTTTCCTAGCACCCGGGCTGTTTTGCCTCTCTCTCTCGCCCACGAGGGTGAGGCCAGCTTACCCCTTTACCTCTCCTGCTTCAACGTCGTCACTCGCTCTTGGCGCAGTCAAAACCTTGATTTTGGCGCGTGCCAAACCGATCCTAACCGGGTCCTCACCACTTCTCGATCGTTTTCGGGGCTCTGCTTTGCCGTTGCTTCCGCTACTGCGTTGGAATTGCTGGGAACCGCGGAATTTGAACCGAGCCTTGATCAGGTAAGGTCAAGATGGTTAAGTTGACAAGTCATTAAAACCGTGTGTATGTTGGTATCGTTGAGCGCTTCCGTTTTTTGTGCATGTGTGCGAGGGAACGAAGGGTTTAATTGCCAATTTTCAACTGGTCAACAGTTTATCGGAGCAACACACTCTTTTGCATTTCCATCACCCATCTGAGATCTCTGACTCTCTTTAGACAAGTACAAATGTATCATTGCGTCATCAAAGAGGACAGTTCTACAACAAAACTGAGGGACGGCTCTGCAGCCAATACATCTGGTCTTTCGTTAAATGATCTGCTTATGTCTTTATTGCTTTTATTTTGGTATATTTTGTATTTCCATACAGGTGGTGTTCGGCTTAGAGCCGGCCCACGGCAGAATAAAGAGCGCATCTCTCTCTTAGTCATTTTGTTGCTTACTGTCGCCCTGCACGCTCTATCACAACATTGCCCTTTCTTCGTCGTTCGTCGTCCAACAAGAGCTGCGTGGGAGGAACATCTTCGGAGCAGCAAGCACTTCTGAGTTGATCGTCTTCGCGAGCGTTTGTTAATATCGTCACATAGCACCATTTCGTTTCGTTGGCACTGCGACCAGTTTCTTATTTGCATTACCAAGCAATAAAATATAATAGAAAACATTCAAATCAAACCAAACATTTGTTTTTAATAAATTCTTGTAAAATACGCTGCCGAAAAAGCTCGGTAGCTCAACATTTTGGTGACCCCACACGTGATAAACAATAACATAATAACATAAACTTATAAACAAAACGCCAATTATATCGTTCCCTAATTTACATAAATACAGTTGTTCGGTTCGGCGGTTGTGCACAAACAGTAACGGTTATCGCGTCATCCGCTTTACCCTTTGCTTGCTGTTGTTTCGTGTCGTTTTCGGTGCACTCAGTGTGTTTGACATTGTTGTTGGTTTTTTGGCAAATTGCGAACTCTCGCTGCTGGTCTGTGCTTTGAAGTGCTTTTAAAACTGTTCGAGGTTATTCACCGACTATTGACCTCTGTGTTTGCGGTATCAAATAAAAGAAATGGCTTATGATAGTACACCTTCCCCTATCGCTGTCGATTCCCCCTTGTCTTTCAATGTGGACATTGCGTACTACAAGCGCATGGTGCAAGTCATGCTAAGTGCAGCGCGGAGAATTGGATATGCCGTCGGCAAGGAGAAGATTGGTGGGCTCAGAGAAGAGGAGTTGAACGTACGTTTAAATTCTTTATTGGATCTGGTCGCTTCTTTCAATGAGCATCATAATGCCCTGGAGAGGATTGATCTTGATGAGATCGGTAGTCCCTTAAGAGAAGAGTTTGACGAGTGCGTGGTTATGCTGGAGACAAGCATTAAGCATGAGTTGAACAAGCGGCAGCCTACCTTGCTCAACAATGCGGACGGACCATGTTTCAGAAGCCCCGGCTGCGGTTATAATGCAGCATCGACATCGCCTACCGGAGTTAAAGCTTCCAGAATTCAGTGGGGGCTACTCACAGTACTCCGCCTTTTGGAGCATGTTTTACTCGATAATCGACAAGGAGCCTGACTTGACGAATGTGGAAAAATTGCAGCACCTACGATCCTGCCTAAAAGGACCGGCTCTAGACACGATCTCGTCGTTGGAATTTTGCCACGCCAGCTATCCCATCGCTTTAGATTTGCTGAACAGACGTTTTAATAATAAACGGTTAATTTTTCAGGCACACGTCAATGACATTCTGGGTGTGCAGCGCGTTGAGGAGTCGTCTGTGTCTCAACTCCGGTTCTTGACAGACACCGCAATTGGCAATCTGCGAGCCTTAAAAAGTATTGGGACAAACGAACAGATTGCTGACTGTATTATAATACACAGCCTGCTGCAGAGGGTAGACAGTGCCACACAAGCCAAGTGGGAGGATACTCCGTCACTGGATAGAATACCCACAGCCGAGCAATTCACCGAGTTTCTGGAGCAAAGATGTCAGAAGTTGGAGAATCAGGAGCACACTAGGGCAATGTATGCGCCCGGCATTCAGGTGGGAAAGAATAAAAAAATATTTAACAACAGTAAGAGTTCTTTCGTAGCGACTGAATCGAACAACCGATTCTGTGTATTTTGCAACACTACGGGACATAGTATTTATACCTGCACCTTGTTTTTAAATCTCTCGCCTTCACTGCGCCTACTAGAGGTGAAGAAACTAAGTCTTTGCATGAATTGCCTGAATTTTGCCCGGCCATCAAATTCGCACCTGCAAGTCCTCAAATTGTCGCCACTGTGGGGTCAGACATCACACGTTATTGCATTTCAATGACAGACGCTCGCAATCGGAGTCTGCAGTCTCGTCGTCACCGCACCCTGAAGCCCATTCACAGGCTTCAGCCACCGCTCTGATAGCTCACAATTCTTGCAATGATGTCGTACTCTTAGCCACTGCAGTGGTTTTGTTGAAGGATCGCTCTGGATCTCTCTCTCTGGATCAAATGCACCTCATAACATCTAGTCTCGCTCAGCAACTTAGACTAAAAAGGACCATGCCATCGGCCGCAGTATCGGGTCTTGGGGACTCTAGTTTCGCATCGGAAGGCTACACAGTGTGCCTCAATTTGCAGTCGCAAGCCTCTGACTACAGTACCAGTTTCGTCGCGTTGGTAGCACCCACAATCACCGAGCAGCAGCCTAGCTTTTCAGTAGACGTTTCCGACTGGAAAATTCCGCAGAACATCCCACTGGCGGATCCGCAGTTCTTCAGGCCGCAGCGTATTGACCTGCTCATTGGGGCTAGGCTCTTCTTTGATCTTCTGTGCGTTGGCCAAATCAAAGTGGCAACAGGCTTGCCATCGCTTCAGAAGACTCGCCTTGGATGGGTGGTTTCAGGAGGTGGCCAGCAATCTCGTAAAACAGCCTTGTTGGGGTCTCGGTGCTCATCCGACACAGGTCATGAGTCCCTCGATCAAGTGGAAATGCTGCTGAGGCGGTTTTGGGAGATAGAAAGTTCCACTGAAGTTTCGGTGACGGTAAAGCAGGAGGATATCGATTGTGAGGAGCACTTCAAAGCTAATTTCTCGCGCTTGTCATCTGGAGAGTTCGCTGTGAAGTTGCCCATCAAAAGAAGTTTGGATATCTTGGGTGATTCGTACATGCAAGCATATCGCCGGTTCCTCAACTTGGAGCGGAAACTTGAGCGTCGGTCGCAGCTTAAATCTTAGTACTCCTCTTTCATCCGGGAGTACCAAGAACTAAATCACATGTCGTTGGTAGAATCAGAACTGTCCAGTCGCTTTCGATATTTTTTGCCACACCATTGCGTGCTTAAGGAAGACAGCACAACTACCAAACTGCGGTTTGTGTTCGATGGATCTGCAACAACTTCAACAGGGTTTTCTCTAAATGAGGTTCTAATGGCTGGGCCTACTATACAACCAAAGCTTCTACATACAATACTTCGGTTCCGTACGTTCCCAATTGCGCTTACTGGGGACATCTGCAAGATGTACAGGTGTGTCCGGGTAACTGAGCCGGATAATTACCTTCAGTGCATCTTATGGAGAGATTCACCTCAGGAAAATGTAAAGACGTTTAAACTCGACACGGTAACGTATGGGACCAAGCCAGCTTCCTATCTTGCGGCTCGTGCGATGCTCCAATTGGCCGAAGAAGAAAAATCGTCATTCCCCATTGGATCGGAAGTGTTGGCGTCCAATTTTTATGTCGACGATTTGATGACTGGTGGAGAATCTGTAGAGGAGGTGCGTGAGAAGTTGAAGCAGACATCCTAGTTGCTGGCTCGGGGAAACTTCCCAATTCGGAAATGGTGCTCCAACGTTCCTGCCGTGCTTGAAGGAGTTTCTGACAAAGATAAAGAAACGCTGCTGAGTTTCGACGATGGCACCGATTTTACAAAGGCCCTTGGATTGGTTTGGGAGCCTGCATCCGATGAATTTCTTTTTTCCGTAGTGCCCGCACAGTTGTCTTCAAAGCCGACAAAGCGCTCTATGTTGTCAACTATCGCTCGCTTTTATGATCCCCCTGGATTGATTGGGCCTTTAATTGCAAAGGCAAAGATTTTCCTTCAGCTGGTGTGGAAGGAGCGGCTCCAATGGGATGAGAGTCTACCCGAGTCTCTTTCGTCAGCGATTTAGATTTCCTCGCCTCGCATTGTGTCCCAGGTCAAAGGTGGGGGTTCATGGGTTTTGTGATGCCAGCCTAGAAGCGTATGGCGCATGTATTTATATCGTCTCAAGGACCAAGAAGTTGGTTGCCCAAGTTGGAGTTATGTGGCGCTGACCTCTGACTGACTCTCTCAATTGATCAGTAAAATCCATCAACTTAAATTATTTACTGGAAGCTTCTATTGCTGGTCCGACTCCACAACTGCCTTGTCCTGGATTCGCAATGACCCAACAAGTTTTAACGTCTTCGTTGCAAATCGGGTTTCGGCCATTCAGGAGCGGACTGCTCAGATGGAATGGCGCTACGTTCCAACCGCTCAGAACCCTGCGGATATCTTGTCCAGAGGCGCTCTGCCATCTGAACTTTTGGAATCGCATCTTTGGTCCCACGGGCCACTCTTTCTTCGAAATGAAAAACCGATGTGGCCATCGTCATCTGCACAAGACCTGCCGACACTGGAGCTTCACAAGAGAGTCCTCATTGCAGTTTGCCCATTCGTAGACCTCTCTGATGGCCGGAAATTTAGCAATTCCTTCGGAAAGCTTCAGCGCACGTTTGCGCACGTCTTCAAATTTGTGAGGCGCAAAAAGTCATCGGGATTAACAGTGAATGACATCGTTGGTGGCACACGGCTACTCATTCGTTCAATACAGAGAGTGCACTTATGGACTGACTACAAGGCTTTGCGGGATGTAGAGCAAGTGCAGCCGTCGAGCTCTGTTTCGTCGCTCGCACCATTTCTGGATGAACTTGGACTATTACGCGTCGGTGGACGGTTGGCGAACTCATCACTTGATTTCAACGCGAGGCATCCAGTTATTCTTCCAAGGCGTCATCCCGTCACTTCTGCTGTAATTGTGCATTTTCATGAGCGTAATGTGCACGTCATGAGTATTGGCCAATTGGAGGGCGCAAGACTGTGGCAAATGTCGTGAATCGCTGCACAAGATGTTTTAAGGACAAACCGCGTTTACTTCAGCATATCATGGCTGACCTGCCAAAGGAGCGCGTGAATGCAACTTGCGCCTTTGCTGTTACGGGCGTGGATTTTTGTGGTCCATTCTTTTACAAGAGTGAGGTGCGGACCAGACCACCCATCAAATGCTACATTTGCGTATTTATTTGTTTTGCCACCAAGGCCGTACACTTGGAGTTGGTGCAGGATTTGTCAACGCCAGCGTTCATTAGCGCGCTCAAGCGGTTCATTTGTGCTCGTGGTCAGCCAAGGGAGATTTAGTCTGATAACGCAACGAGCTTCGTTGGAGCTAAGAACGAGTTGGCGGAGCTGAAGAAACTGTTCCTCTCCGAAAAGCACCAGAAGGCAGTTCAGGAGTTTTGCGTCGCAGATCACATCGACTGGCGCTTCATTCCCTCTCGGTCGCCCCACTTTGGCGGGCTCTGGGAGGCAGCGGTGAAGACAGCCAAGCATCACTTCTACTGTTCCGCCTCCAGTTTCGTACTTTGTTTCGATGACCTGAGAACCCTCGTGTGCCATATAACTGCCATAGTGAACTCAAGACCATTACTTCCCATTTCAGAGCATCCCGACGATTTGGACGTGCTAACACCTGCGCATTTCTTGAGTACGGCGCCGATCCTTATGTTTCCAGAGCCAGATGTAACAAGGCTCAACTTTAATCGTCTTGATCGCTGGCAGCAGGTCAACTTTCTGCAGCAGACATTTTGGTCCCGCTGGCGAGAGGAGTACCTCACTCTTCTTCAGGAGAGAGCTAAGTGGAGAACTGGGCAGCCTAGTCTCAGCGTCGGCGACGTAGTGCTCGTAAAGAACGAGAACCTGCCTCCCCTCAAGTGGCCATTGGGAAGGGTAACTAAACTAATCGTCGGGAAGGATGGTGTTCCCAGGGTAGCTGAGCTCAAAACGGCTACTGGGATTGTCACAAGGGCCGTCGCGAAGCTATGTATGCTGCCAAAGAAGGATGTGGAAGACCCGTACTCTTCAACGGGGGGAGTATGTTCGGCTTGGCGGCGGCCCACGGCAGCATAAAGAGCGCATCTCTCTCTTAGTCATTTTGTTGCTTACTGTCGCCCTGCACGCTCTATCACAACATTGCCCTTTCTTCGTCGTTCGTCGTCCAACAAGAGCTGCGTGGGAGGCACATCTTCGGAGCAGCAAGAACTTCTGAGTTGATCGTCTTCGCGAGCGTTTGCTAATAACGTCACATAGCACCATTTCGTTTCGTTGGCACTGCGATCAGTTTCTTATTTGCATTACCAAGCAATAAAATATAATAGAAAACATTCAAATCAAACCCAACATTTGTTTTTAAAAAATTCTTGTAAAATACGCTGCCGAAAAAGCTCGGTAGCTCAACAGGTGGTATCGGTAAAAAGTATAGTTTTGTGCGTGTCTTAAGGTTTGACTCCATGCTCCAAAGTATACAGCCATGTTTTTGTTTTGCGCTCCGCTTATTTTTCTTTTATTTTGCCCAAACATGTATTGTTTTACAAAAAAACTTTCAATAATCTTACTAATTAACCTGCTATCATACAATATATCCATAACTGCGAGTGTATGTATGCCTATCATTCGTATAAAAACATAATTTAATCATTTTTTTGTGTTGGTTAACAGTTAACGTTCTTGTTTATTGTTAGCAAGCATTACATTTAAGTAATAATAATTTAATAATCTCTCTCTCTCTCTCTCTTAGTAGTTTCTGCTGTAACCGCTCTCCTCTCAGTTCTTACTGTTTCCGCTATTAGCGTTTGTCTGCACACTGGTCTGATATCTATTCCTTCTGAACATTTTTGTTGATTTTATTATTTATATTATTTCTCTTTTTAAATATCATTGTATTCATTGTTATCTGTGCCAAAAAACAAAAATTGTAAGAAGAATATTACCTTTGGCTTGCATTACAGTTGTGAGGCATACCTGGTGGTTGAGAGTGACATGATCATATTAATTAAGCAGATGCGAAAGGGCTTTAAGGATCTGAACGTTGTCTTTAAAAAACTTTATGATCGGCTCGAAGCCATGGAGTCTCAGTTTGTCGGTTTGTAACTGCTACTAGGCGCAAAAGAGTCACTCCGCGGGATCTGAAAGCGCCAACTGTACCTCAGCCAAGCAGAACAGCTGACATCGTTTGCTACTCCAAGAGCAACGACAGCTGCTAGTGATGCAGCATATAGCCAAAAACGTTTGTACCGTCCGTGTTCGTCGAGTCCGCAACCTCTCTAGCTATCCCATCCAATTCGATCCCACCAATAAAGATCCGTACCGGACCACCGGGTATCACAGGTAACAGGCCTTTGGTGCCTAGATTGGTGGTGATCCCACCTAAGCAACAAGTTTTTAAATTAGTGTTTCAGGTACTGAAACTTCTCAATCGTTGATAAAACGGCCTCCTTACCTATTGTGAAGAATTTTTCCCACTCACTATAACCTCCACGGAAAGTAGGAAGTTTTATGTCAGGAATATGATATCGTGGCCACATATTTCCGGAGGCAGTAACGTTAAACTCAGGATGGGTTGCTTTTATCCTATCCTGCTTTGTCGTAGATTGACTTTGCCTTCCGTTTGTAAAAAGACACCCTGTTTTCCGACAAGTCATTAGACCAGTGGCCGGCGGCGTCCTATGCTCTGTGCATACGAAAAAACAAACGGAGCAGCGCAGTCGGCAGACACATAGTGTAAAAACTTCGTGTAGCGTCGGCCCTAAGCACACGCGACTTCGTTTTTCTTATCTGCTGTCTCAGCAGATAAAGGCTATGTATAAAGGCCTATGCTCAAAAGGCTATTTTATTCTGGTCGGCAGCGCCTCGGCAAAGGAAATGAATCATGTTGCTTCGTGTCTCTTGTCTGCGCACACAAACGCACTAAAAACATGCGAGTGTCTTTGTGCCGACCCCTGCCATATACTCAGCTATATTCGGCAAGCAGCAACTGCATTGCACAATGAAGAATAAAACAACGATCCGTTTGATTTTCGGTATATGCGCGCAATTGCACCTAAATCGAAGCCGTTGGTGTACGTATATGCAATGGTGTTTGGGAACAAATAAGCGCCGATACAAAAGCTAACTCTTTCGCGGCAGAAATGTTAATTTTGTACTTTAAGCCGATTTTAATTATTTTTAGCGAAATTATTAATGACGATCACGTCGGGGTCACCTTATGTTGAGATAACGAGCTTTTTTGTTAACTGTATTGTTTGAACAAGAAGCGTTTTTCTTATTGATATTTATTTGTTTAATTGTGGGGGTGTGTCAACTTCAAAGTAAGCGAATTAAAATCGAATTGGAAGAAATAATAACGACAACAAGACGATGAGATGCTGTTGAGTATCAGTCGACGACTGCCTTATTGGGATCTTAGTGCATGAGCAGCGAGCATAAGCGAGAATAGTAAGAGCGTACAATGATGAGCGTACGCTTTGGCTAAGAGAGGTGTTTAACTAGTTCTAATTTAGTTGGGTGGACGAAGTTTGACCGAACATCCCGGCCCCGTTGAAAGGACTGCTTTCAAACAACCGGAAGAATTCCCAGTTTGTGTATTGGTCGGCAACATGTTCCATTTGCTGTGCGGAGGTGCACCACTCGTACACGACCATCCTTCCCAAGCACAGTAGACTGCACACGGCCTAACTTCCAGCGTAGTGGGGGCAGATTGTCCTCATGGATGATGACCAACGTACCCTCGGTGAGGTTCGTTGATGGTGCTGTCCACTTTGTCCGCGATCGCAACTCGTTGACGTAATCAGCCAACCATTGCTTCCAAAAACGTTGCTTGACGGCTGCAATCATATCGTAGCGGTGCAAATTTGTCAGCTTGATGTGTTCCAGAGATCGCTCAGGTTGTGATCGTAATGAGTCACCAACCAAAAGATGACCAGTCGTGAGAGCACTATAGTCGTTTGGGTCTGAAGAAAGTGGTGAAGGTGGTCGTGAGTTGAGGATTGCTTCTATTTCGACGCCGACAGTGCTCAGTTCTTCAAAGCTGAATCTGGTGCTAGCCAACGTACGATTCAGCAGTCCTTTGGCACTCTTAACTACCGCTTCCCAAAGTCCTCCGAAATGAGGTGCTCTGGGGGGAATAAAATGGAAATTAATAAAGTCGGATGCGCAATATTTGTAAATTTCATCCTATGTCTCCTTCAAGAACAAAAACCTTTTCAATTCGTGCATTTGATTCGATGCCCCTACAAAATTAGTGGCATTGTCACAGAATATGTCTGCCGGCAGCTTGTGACGACCTCCCATCCGTTTTAATGCGTTTAAGAACGCCTTCGTTGACAAGTCCGAGATGTGAACGGTCTTGGTGATGAGGCACACGAACACGGCTATGTACGATTTAATAGGTCCCTTTCCTCGAATGCGTAGATACGTATTGATGGGTCCACAAAAACCAATTCCACAGCGTTCAAAAGGTCGAGCAGGAGAAAGTCGAGTAGGTGGTAATGAGCCCGTGAGTTGTTGCAGCAACTTTGGTCTGTAGCGAACGCAGTGTACACATGAGCTGACAATTCGACGTGCCAAGTCTCTGGCGTTGACAATCCAATACTCCCAGCGAATGAGTGCGACTAAAGCTTTATGTCCAGCGTGATAATTTCGAAGATGCAAATGGCGAACATAACTCCAAATAAATTGAGACTGGCTAGGCAGAAGCAACGGATGTTTTTGGCCGTCTGGTAGGGCTGAGTGTTCTAATCGTCTGCCTACTTTGATGAGTTCAAATCCGTTCACATTATCTAGAAAGGGAGTAAAAAACTTTAATCTACTCTTTAAATAAATCTGCTTCTGAAGTTAGCGAATATCGGTTGCAATATGGATTTGTTGAATATTCCAAATAAGGCAATGGGAAGCAAAACGAAGTTCATCGGGTGTTGGCGAGGTTGTGGTAAACGTTGCTTGCTTCCTACATATCCGTATGAATCTTATCATCCAAGCAATCAGACGAAGGCTATGTGAATATGAACTGATGTTTTCGACGATTTTGAGGATGTAGTTTGTCTCCTGTACGGCAGTGAAAATACTCTTTCGCTTCTCCGAGTTGACTACGTCCAAGTCAATATCTTGTCCTTCCCCTGTGGTGGGCCAGTTAAGCGAATCCTTGAGTAGAAATGAAGGACCTGAAAACCATTTTGATTGTGAAGTGTGTTGAAGTGACTGAGTGTTGCTTCAACCAATGCAATACAAGCTGTGAGTCGCTCCAAAAATAAATCGTGATGGCGTATTTTGTGAAGATGGCCTTGATTTTGTTGTAAAGTTGAGCCAGTAAATGTGCGCCGTATAGTTCCAGCTTCGGGAGAGACTGCTTCTTCACAGGTGCTACTCTGGACTTGGACGTGAACAATTTCACTGAGACCTGTCCAAACGAATTCTCAGTACGCACATAAATACAGCAGCCATATGCCCGAATCGATGCGTCGCAAAATCCGTGTATTTGAATACTGCTCGCGTCGGGCTGCAAACAAAAACGAGATACCGCTAGTGAGGACAGTGAGTTCAATGAATCCAAACAAGTGCTCCATGCGCAGCTTAGATTTTGGGGAACAGACTCGTCCCAGTCGAGTTTCAAAAGCCACAACTCCTGGAGAATGATCTTAGAAACAGTGACCAATGGTGACAGCAGACCGATGGTATCGAATAGCGATGACCCAGTGGATAAAATTGTCCGTTTTGTGGTAGAAGGGTAGACTTCCTTGGGTGTGAAAGTAAAACTAAATGCATCACTTTGTTGATGCCAAGTCACGCCGAGTGTGCTACTAATCGAGTTTTCTGAAATGTTTATTTCCTTAGTCGATTCATCTTCCATTACACCTGGATGATTTGAATGCCATTTGCATAATGGAAAATGACCACAAGCTAGAGTCGATGTGATTTATTTTTTCAGTTTGAGAAGTGTGTCTATGTCATCAGCCCCACACAATAGATCATCAACATAAAACGCAGTTTTAACTGCTGTGGCTCCTAAGGGCCATTCATCCTTACACTCCTCAGCTAAGAAATGCAAACTACGAGTTGCAAGAAACGGGGCAGACGCAGTCCCATATGTTACGGTATTGAGTTGGTAGGTTTGAAGGTCAGCACCTGGGGGCGCTCGCCACCGAATGTACTGGAACTTTCGATCCTCCTCACCGACAAGTACCTGTCTGTACATTTTAGTGACGTCAGCCGTGATGCCAAACCTATACATTCGAAAACGCAGCAGTTGCAAATACAACTTATCTTGGATGGTAGGGCCAACTAAGAATAGGTCGTTAAGAGACCTTTGAGATGACGTACGGCAAGACGCGTCAAAGACGACTCTGAGCTTCGTCGAGGTACTGGTTGGTTTGAGAACGAAATGATGAGGTATAAATTAATGAGGTTCCTCCAAGTTAGGATTCGATACGAGGGACATATGGCCGAGACTTTCATACTCCTGCATGAATGATGTATACTGCAATCGAATGTCCGGTAGACGAGAGAGCCGTCTCTCAATGGCAACGAATCGACTTCGAGCTGTATCTATAGAACTTATGTAGTGCTCCTCACAGCGATGATGATTTGGAAGAATTGACTCAGGTCGGATGGCAATAGAGTCAACTTTCCATAGTTGCTGCAGGTTTTCATCGATCGACTCCTCTACCGTCGCCAAGCACAATGCTGGCTGTCTGTTACGTTTGCGCTGGTACCAACCAGCAACAACCCAACCAAACAGCGTCTTTTGCAGAGTGGGAAGGTTCGGGCCAATGCGAATCTGTCCAACAGCTAGTGCTTCAAAGAAGGCTTCGGTTGGTCATGTGAAACGATTCATCGGCCAATGGAGTATTGGCAGGCAGGTTCCAGCTCGATATGTCGATTTCGCTATCTGGTATGCAATGTGGGATGCAATTCCAAACTGGAGGGTGAGCTGGTAGCCAGACGTACGTGACTTAATGGAGGTCGTCGTACGAGCCTTCAAATTAGTAAGGGTGTCTCCTATGCTACGAATTCCTAGGTGGTGCCTCACACGGCGAAGGCGAAGTTTTTGAGCAAAGGTTTCCGTTACAAAATTAACCTGGGAACATGAATCAAGCAATGCTTTACCGAGTTTGTATTCACCTGATGCATCCTTTACCAATACCATGGCTGTTGCCAACAAAATTTGATCTTCTGCAGCGATGTCCATATGCGAATGTGATGCAGCTTGATAAGATGAAATATCAGCTGTTTGCCAAGAGGGCTGCGACGGTTTCCTTATCGGTTCCGGATTTGAAGACTGTCCTGCTGATGATTGGAGTGGCTGTTGCGGCTGCGAGTGATGCAAAGTCGCGTGATGAGTCCGATTACAGGCTCGGCAACGATGAGTCGATGGGCATTGCGCCACTCTATGGCCGTTCCCGAGACAGTTGATGCAGAGACCGAGGCGTTTCACATGATCGAACCGTTGGTTGCTGTTCATTGCCTTAAACTGCGCACAGTTAGTGATTTTATGGCCAGAACTAGAACAAAGTGGACAAGACGGATTAGTAATGGCAAACGACGAGTTTATCTGCTGATAAGAGTGACGATTGGACTTATTGCTTTCAGCCTTTCGTTGCGACGGAGTACCATATGAGGCTCCAGACGAATGGAGGAATTGACAGTGGCGTTCCACAAGCTGTGTGCATGTTAGCCAGGTCGATAGCTTTTGGTAGTCCAATGATTCCTTCCACTTCTTCTGAGTTATCTGATCACACTTGTCTATGACAATGTAGATCAGCATGGATTGAATCCTCCGGTTTGCCGATGGACTCCAACGAGCTAAATATCGCAGACGCCTTATCAAACAGGCTGCGAAGCTGCTGACAAACTGCCTTTTCGATCGGTTGTAGTGCAAACAATGCATCAATACCTTCTAAAAAGATAAGAGTTGGATTATCGTACCGGTTTCTAAGTTTCTCTAGGGCCTTCGGATAGTTCTCGCTTGTGATCTGGAATGCCTGAATGGTGTCTAACGCCGGCGACTAAAGCTTTATGTCCAGCGTGATAATTTCGAAGATGCAAATGGCGAACATAACTCCAAATAAATTGAGACTGGCTAGGCAGAAGCAACGGATGTTTTTGGCCGTCTGGTAGGGCTGAGTGTTCTAATCGTCCGCCTACTTTGATGAGTTCAAATCCGTTCACATTATCTAGAAAGGGAGTAAAAAACTTTAAGCTACTCTTTAAATAAATCTGCTTCTGAAGTTAGCGAATATCGGTTGCAATATGGATTTGTTGAATATTCCAAATAAGGCAATGGGAAGCAAAACGAAGTTCATCGGGTGTTGGCGAGGTTGTGGTAAACGTTGCTTGCTTCCTACATATCCGTATGAATCTTATCATCCAAGCAATCAGACGAAGGCTATGTGAATATGAACTGATGTTTTCGACGATTTTGAGGATGTAGTTTGTCTCCTGTACGGCAGTGAAAATACTCTTTCGCTTCTCCGAGTTGACTACGTCCAAGTCAATATCTTGTCCTTCCCCTGTGGTGGGCCAGTTAAGCGAATCCTTGAGTAGAAATGAAGGACCTGAAAACCATTTTGATTGTGAAGTGTGTTGAAGTGACTGAGTGTTGCTTCAACCAATGCAATACAAGCTGTGAGTCGCTCCAAAAATAAATCGTGATGGCGTATTTTGTGAAGATGGCCTTGATTTTGTTGTAAAGTTGAGCCAGTAAATGTGCGCCGTATAGTTCCAGCTTCGGGAGAGACTGCTTCTTCACAGGTGCTACTCTGGACTTGGACGTGAACAATTTCACTGAGACCTGTCCAAACGAATTCTCAGTACGCACATAAATACAGCAGCCATATGCCCGAATCGATGCGTCGCAAAATCCGTGTATTTGAATACTGCTCGCGTCGGGCTGCAAACAAAAACGAGATACCGCTAGTGAGGACAGTGAGTTCAATGAATCCAAACAAGTGCTCCATGCGCAGCTTAGATTTTGGGGAACAGACTCGTCCCAGTCGAGTTTCAAAAGCCACAACTCCTGGAGAATGATCTTAGAAACAGTGACCAATGGTGACAGCAGACCGATGGGATCGAATAGCGATGACCCAGTGGATAAAATTGTCCGTTTTGTGGTAGAAGGGTAGACTTCCTTGGGTGTGAAAGTAAAACTAAATGCATCACTTTGTTGATGCCAAGTCACGCCGAGTGTGCTACTAATCGAGTTTTCTGAAATGTTTATTTCCTTAGTCGATTCATCTTCCATTACACCTGGATGATTTGAATGCCATTTGCATAATGGAAAATGACCACAAGCTAGAGTCGATGTGATTTATTTTTTCAGTTTGAGAAGTGTGTCTATGTCATCAGCCCCACACAATAGATCATCAACATAAAACGCAGTTTTAACTGCTGTGGCTCCTAAGGGCCATTCATCCTTACACTCCTCAGCTAAGAAATGCAAACTACGAGTTGCAAGAAACGGGGCAGACGCAGTCCCATATGTTACGGTATTGAGTTGGTAGGTTTGAAGGTCAGCACCTGGGGGCGCTCGCCACCGAATGTACTGGAACTTTCGATCCTCCTCACCGACAAGTACCTGTCTGTACATTTTAGTGACGTCAGCCGTGATGCCAAACCTATACATTCGAAAACGCAGCAGTTGCAAATACAACTTATCTTGGATGGTAGGGCCAACTAAGAATAGGTCGTTAAGAGACCTTTGAGATGACGTACGGCAAGACGCGTCAAAGACGACTCTGAGCTTCGTCGAGGTACTGGTTGGTTTGAGAACGAAATGATGAGGTATAAATTAATGAGGTTCCTCCAAGTTAGGATTCGATACGAGGGACATATGGCCGAGACTTTCATACTCCTGCATGAATGATGTATACTGCAATCGAATGTCCGGTAGACGAGAGAGCCGTCTCTCAATGGCAACGAATCGACTTCGAGCTGTATCTATAGAACTTATGTAGTGCTCCTCACAGCGATGATGATTTGGAAGAATTGACTCAGGTCGGATGGCAATAGAGTCAACTTTCCATAGTTGCTGCAGGTTTTCATCGATCGACTCCTCTACCGTCGCCAAGCACAATGCTGGCTGTCTGTTACGTTTGCGCTGGTACCAACCAGCAACAACCCAACCAAACAGCGTCTTTTGCAGAGTGGGAAGGTTCGGGCCAATGCGAATCTGTCCAACAGCTAGTGCTTCAAAGAAGGCTTCGGTTGGTCATGTGAAACGATTCATCGGCCAATGGAGTATTGGCAGGCAGGTTCCAGCTCGATATGTCGATTTCGCTATCTGGTATGCAATGTGGGATGCAATTCCAAACTGGAGGGTGAGCTGGTAGCCAGACGTACGTGACTTAATGGAGGTCGTCGTACGAGCCTTCAAATTAGTAAGGGTGTCTCCTATGCTACGAATTCCTAGGTGGTGCCTCACACGGCGAAGGCGAAGTTTTTGAGCAAAGGTTTCCGTTACAAAATTAACCTGGGAACATGAATCAAGCAATGCTTTACCGAGTTTGTATTCACCTGATGCATCCTTTACCAATACCATGGCTGTTGCCAACAAAATTTGATCTTCTGCAGCGATGTCCATATGCGAATGTGATGCAGCTTGATAAGATGAAATATCAGCTGTTTGCCAAGAGGGCTGCGACGGTTTCCTTATCGGTTCCGGATTTGAAGACTGTCCTGCTGATGATTGGAGTGGCTGTTGCGGCTGCGAGTGATGCAAAGTCGAGTGATGAGTCCGATTACAGGTTCGGCAACGATGAGTCGATGGGCATTGCGCCACTCTATGGCCGTTCCCGAGACAGTTGATGCAGAGACCGAGGCGTTTCACATGATCGAACCGTTGGTTGCTGTTCATTGCCTTAAACTGCGCACAGTTAGTGATTTTATGGCCAGAACTAGAACAAAGTGGACAAGACGGATTAGTAATGGCAAACGACGAGTTTATCTGCTGATAAGAGTGACGATTGGACTTATTGCTTTCAGCCTTTCGTTGCGACGGAGTACCATATGAGGCTCCAGACGAATGGAGGAATTGACAGTGGCGTTCCACAAGCTGTGTGCATGTTAGCCAGGTCGATAGCTTTTGGTAGTCCAATGATTCCTTCCACTTCTTCTGAGTTATCTGATCACACTTGTCTATGACAATGTAGATCAGCATGGATTGAATCCTCCGGTTTGCCGATGGACTCCAACGAGCTAAATATCGCAGACGCCTTATCAAACAGGCTGCGAAGCTGCTGACAAACTGCCTTTTCGATCGGTTGTAGTGCAAACAATGCATCAATACCTTCTAAAAAGATAAGAGTTGGATTATCGTACCGGTTTCTAAGTTTCTCTAGGGCCTTCGGATAGTTCTCGCTTGTGATCTGGAATGCCTGAATGGTGTCTAACGCCGGCCCCTTGCGGCAGCCCAGCAAGTAATTAAACTTCTCAATATTGGACAATCCAGACTCACGCACGACAAGTTGTTCAAACGTTTTTATAATTCGCATACGTTCCGTCAAAGGTGGGCAAAGACAACCTTGGTAATAATGATCTCACTGGCGGTGGGTGATAGTCTGGCGCAACCATACTAGTGCTTAAGTCACCTCCCAATTTGTCCTTTATGGATAGCTTGATTGCTATGTACGTGTCCTCCAAGTCTGCCCGTCCTTCATCATTTGGGTTAAGGTCTTCGATGTCAGCCTGGACACTTAGAACCTTCTTGAAATAGATGAATACCGAAGCTCGTCATTGCAAATTGGCTTTTCCGTCTTTCCTTCAACCACAGATTTGATTCGAGCTATGTTTCGTGTTATGTTGCTCCGATGGCAGTTTAAATCTTCAAGAGTCGTCATTTTGTTTTATAGTGCACTATAGTCGTTTGGGTCTGAAGAAAGTGGTGAAGGTGGTCGTGAGTTGAGGATTGCTTCTATTTCGACGCCGACAGTGCTCAGTTCTTCAAAGCTGAATCTGGTGCTAGCCAACGTACGATTCAGCAGTCCTTTGGCACTCTTAACTACCGCTTCCCAAAGTCCTCCGAAATGAGGTGCTCTGGGGGGAATAAAATGGAAATTAATAAAGTCGGATGCGCAATATTTGTAAATTTCATCCTATGTCTCCTTCAAGAACAAAAACCTTTTCAATTCGTGCATTTGATTCGATGCCCCTACAAAATTAGTGGCATTGTCACAGAATATGTCTGCCGGCAGCTTGTGACGACCTCCCATCCGTTTTAATGCGTTTAAGAACGCCTTCGTTGACAAGTCCGAGATGTGAACGGTCTTGGTGATGAGGCACACGAACACGGCTATGTACGATTTAATAGGTCCCTTTCCTCGAATGCGTAGATACGTATTGATGGGTCCACAAAAACCAATTCCACAGCGTTCAAAAGGTCGAGCAGGAGAAAGTCGAGTAGGTGGTAATGAGCCCGTGAGTTGTTGCAGCAACTTTGGTTTGTAGCGAACGCAGTGTACACATGAGCTGACAATTCGACGTGCCAAGTCTCTGGCGTTGACAATCCAATACTCCCAGCGAATGAGTGCGACTAAAGCTTTATGTCCAGCGTGATAATTTCGAAGATGCAAATGGCGAACATAACTCCAAATAAATTGAGACTGGCTAGGCAGAAGCAACGGATGTTTTTGGCCGTCTGGTAGGGCTGAGTGTTCTAATCGTCCGCCTACTTTGATGAGTTCAAATCCGTTCACATTATCTAGAAAGGGAGTAAAAAACTTTAATCTACTCTTTAAATAAATCTGCTTCTGAAGTTAGCGAATATCGGTTGCAATATGGATTTGTTGAATATTCCAAATAAGGCAATGGGAAGCAAAACGAAGTTCATCGGGTGTTGGCGAGGTTGTGGTAAACGTTGCTTGCTTCCTACATATCCGTATGAATCTTATCATCCAAGCAATCAGACGAAGGCTATGTGAATATGAACTGATGTTATCGACGATCTTGAGGATGTAGTTTGTCTCCTGTACGGCAGTGAAAATACTCTTTCGCTTCTCCGAGTTGACTACGTCCAAGTCAATATCTTGTCCTTCCCCTGTGGTGGGCCAGTTAAGCGAATCCTTGAGTAGAAATGAAGGACCTGAAAACCATTTTGATTGTGAAGTGTGTTGAAGTGACTGAGTGTTGCTTCAACCAATGCAATACAAGCTGTGAGTCGCTCCAAAAATAAATCGTGATGGCGTATTTTGTGAAGATGGCCTTGATTTTGTTGTAAAGTTGAGCCAGTAAATGTGCGCCGTATAGTTCCAGCTTCGGGAGAGACTGCTTCTTCACAGGTGCTACTCTGGACTTGGACGTGAACAATTTCACTGAGACTTGTCCAAACGAATTCTCAGTACGCACATAAATACAGCAGCCATATGCCCGAATCGATGCGTCGCAAAATCCGTGTATTTGAATACTGCTCGCGTCGGGCTGCAAACAAAAACGAGATACCGCTAGTGATGACAGTGAGTTCAATGAATCCAAACAAGTGCTCCATGCGCAGCTTAGATTTTGGGGAACAGACTCGTCCCAGTCGAGTTTCAAAAGCCACAACTCCTGGAGAATGATCTTAGAAACAGTGACCAATGGTGACAGCAGACCGATGGGATCGAATAGCGATGACGCAGTGGATAAAATTGTCCGTTTTGTGGTAGAAGGGTAGACTTCCTTGGGTGTGAAAGTAAAACTAAATGCATCACTTTGTTGATGCCAAGTCACGCCGAGTGTGCTACTAATCGAGTTTTCTGAAATGTTTATTTCCTTAGTCGATTCATCTTCCATTACACCTGGATGATTTGAATGCCATTTGCATAATGGAAAATGACCACAAGCTAGAGTCGATGTGATTTATTTTTTCAGTTTGAGAAGTGTGTCTATGTCATCAGCCCCACACAATAGATCATCAACATAAAACGCAGTTTTAACTGCTGTGGCTCCTAAGGGCCATTCATCCTTACACTCCTCAGCTAAGAAATGCAAACTACGAGTTGCAAGAAACGGGGCAGACGCAGTCCCATATGTTACGGTATTGAGTTGGTAGGTTTGAAGGTCAGCACCTGGGGGCGCTCGCCACCGAATGTACTGGAACTTTCGATCCTCCTCACCGACAAGTACCTGTCTGTACATTTTAGTGACGTCAGCCGTGATGCCAAACCTATACATTCGAAAACGTAGCAGTTGCAAATACAACTTATCTTGGATGGTAGGGCCAACTAAGAATAGGTCGTTAAGAGACCTTTGAGATGACGTACGGCAAGACGCGTCAAAGACGACTCTGAGCTTCGTCGAGGTACTGGTTGGTTTGAGAACGAAATGATGAGGTATAAATTAATGAGGTTCCTCCAAGTTAGGATTCGATACGAGGGACATATGGCCGGGACTTTCATACTCCTGCATGAATGATGTATACTGCAATCGAATGTCCGGTAGACGAGAGAGCCGTCTCTCAATGGCAACGAATCGACTTCGAGCTGTATCTATAGAACTTCCAAGGCGACAATTCGGCCACTGGCATCCTTATGTAGTGCTCCTCACAGCGATGATGATTTGGAAGAATTGACTCAGGTCGGATGGCAATAGAGTCAACTTTCCATAGTTGCTGCAGGTTTTCATCGATCGACTCCTCTACCGTCGCCAAGCACAATGCTGGCTGTCTGTTACGTTTGCGCTGGTACCAACCAGCAACAACCCAACCAAACAGCGTCTTTTGCAGAGTGGGAAGGTTCGGGCCAATGCGAATCTGTCCAACAGCTAGTGCTTCATAGAAGGCTTCGGTTGGTCATGTGAAACGATTCATCGGCCAATGGAGTATTGGCAGGCAGGTTCCAGCTCGATATGTCGATTTCGCTATCTGGTATGCAATGTGGGATGTAATTCCAAACTGGAGGGTGAGCTGGTAGCCAGACGTACGTGACTTAATGGAGGTCGTCGTACGAGCCTTCAAATTAGTAAGGGTGTCTCCTATGCTACGAATTCCTAGGTGGTGCCTCTCACGGCGAAGGCGAAGTTTTTGAGCAAAGGTTTCCGTTACAAAATTAACCTGGGAACATGAATCAAGCAATGCTTTACCGAGTTTGTATTCACCTGATGCATCCTTTACCAATACCATGGCTGTTGCCAACAAAATTTGATCTTCTGCAGCGATGTCCATATGCGAATGTGATGCAGCTTGATAAGATGAAATATCAGCTGTTTGCCAAGAGGGCTGCGACGGTTTCCTTATCGGTTCCGGATTTGAAGACTGTCCTGCTGATGATTGGAGTGGCTGTTGCGGCTGCGAGTGATGCAAAGTCGAGTGATGAGTCCGATTACAGGTTCGGCAACGATGAGTCGATGGGCATTGCGCCACTCTATGGCCGTTCCCGAGACAGTTGATGCAGAGACCGAGGCGTTTCACATGATCGAACCGTTGGTTGCTGTTCATTGCCTTAAACTGCGCACAGTTAGTGATTTTATGGCCAGAACTAGAACAAAGTGGACAAGACGGATTAGTAATGGCAAACGACGAGTTTATCTGCTGATAAGAGTGACGATTGGACTTATTGCTTTCAGCCTTTCGTTGCGACGGAGTACCAGATGAGGCTCCAGACGAATGGAGGAATTGACAGTGGCGTTCCACAAGCTGTGTGCATGTTAACCAGGTCGGTAGCTTTTGGTAGTCCAATGATTCCTTCCACTTCTTCTGAGTTATCTGATCACACTTGTCTATGACAATGTAGATCAGCATGGATTGAATCCTCCGGTTTGCCGATGGACTCCAACGAGCTAAATATCGCAGACGCCTTATCAAACAGGCTGCGAAGCTGCTGACAAACTGCCTTTTCGATCGGTTGTAGTGCAAACAATGCATCAATACCTTCTAAAAAGATAAGAGTTGGATTATCGTACCGGTTTCTAAGTTTCTCTAGGGCCTTCGGATAGTTCTCGCTTGTGATCTGGAATGCCTGAATGGTGTCTAACGCCGGCCCCTTGCGGCAGCCCAGCAAGTAATTAAACTTCTCAATATTGGACAATCCAGACTCACGCACGACAAGTTGTTCAAACGTTTTTATAATTCGCATACGTTCCGTCAAAGGTGGGCAAAGACAACCTTGGTAATAATGATCTCACTGGCGGTGGGTGATAGTCTGGCGCAACCATACTCGTGCTTAAGTCACCTCCCAATTTGTCCTTTATGGATAGCTTGATTGCTATGTACGTGTCCTCCAAGTCTGCCCGTCCTTCATCATTTGGGTTAAGGTCTTCGATGTCAGCCTGGACACTTAGAACCTTCTTGAAATAGATGAATACCGAAGCTCGTCATTGCAAATTGGCTTTTCCGTCTTTCCTTCAACCACAGATTTGATTCGAGCTATGTTTCGTGTTATGTTGCTCCGATGGCAGTTTAAATCTTCAAGAGTCGTCATTTTGTTTTATAGTGCACTATAGTCGTTTGGGTCTGAAGAAAGTGGTGAAGGTGGTCGTGAGTTGAGGATTGCTTCTATTTCGACGCCGACAGTGCTCAGTTCTTCAAAGCTGAATCTGGTGCTAGCCAACGTACGATTCAGCAGTCCTTTGGCACTCTTAACTACCGCTTCCCAAAGTCCTCCGAAATGAGGTGCTCTGGGGGGAATAAAATGGAAATTAATAAAGTCGGATGCGCAATATTTGTAAATTTCATCCTATGTCTCCTTCAAGAACAAAAACCTTTTCAATTCGTGCATTTGATTCGATGCCCCTACAAAATTAGTGGCATTGTCACAGAATATGTCTGCCGGCAGCTTGTGACGACCTCCCATCCGTTTTAATGCGTTTAAGAACGCCTTCGTTGACAAGTCCGAGATGTGAACGGTCTTGGTGATGAGGCACACGAACACGGCTATGTACGATTTAATAGGTCCCTTTCCTCGAATGCGTAGATACGTATTGATGGGTCCACAAAAACCAATTCCACAGCGTTCAAAAGGTCGAGCAGGAGAAAGTCGAGTAGGTGGTAATGAGCCCGTGAGTTGTTGCAGCAACTTTGGTCTGTAGCGAACGCAGTGTACACATGAGCTGACAATTCGACGTGCCAAGTCTCTGGCGTTGACAATCCAATACTCCCAGCGAATGAGTGCGACTAAAGCTTTATGTCCAGCGTGATAATTTCGAAGATGCAAATGGCGAACATAACTCCAAATAAATTGAGACTGGCTAGGCAGAAGCAACGGATGTTTTTGGCCGTCTGGTAGGGCTGAGTGTTCTAATCGTCCGCCTACTTTGATGAGTTCAAATCCGTTCACATTATCTAGAAAGGGAGTAAAAAACTTTAAGCTACTCTTTAAATAAATCTGCTTCTGAAGTTAGCGAATATCGGTTGCAATATGGATTTGTTAAATATTCCAAATAAGGCAATGGGAAGCAAAACGAAGTTCATCGGGTGTTGGCGAGGTTGTGGTAAACGTTGCTTGCTTCCTACATATCCGTATGAATCTTATCATCCAAGCAATCAGACGAAGGCTATGTGAATATGAACTGATGTTATCGACGATCTTGAGGATGTAGTTTGTCTCCTGTACGGCAGTGAAAATACGCACAGTTGTCTTCAAAGCCGACAAAGCGCTCTATGTTGTCAACTATCGCTCGCTTTTATGATCCCCCTGGATTGATTGGGCCTTTAATTGCAAAGGCAAACATTTTCCTTCAGCTGGTGTGGAAGGAGCGGCTCCAATGGGATGAGAGTCTACCCGAGTCTCTTTCGTCAGCGTGGGCCACTTTCTGCGAGAATTTGTCGGCTCCTCAGCGATTTAGATTTCCTCGCCTCGCGTTGTGTCCCAGGTCAAAGGTGGAGGTTCAGGTGGGTTTTGTGATGCCAGCCTAGAAGCGTATGGCGCATGTATTTATATCGTCTCAAGGACCAAGAAGTTGGTTGCCCAAGTTGGAGTTATGTGGCGCTGACCTCTGACTGACTCTCTCAATTGATCAGTAAAATCCATCAACTTAAATTATTTACTGGAAGCTTCTATTGCTGGTCCGACTCCACAACTGCCTTGTCCTGGATTCGCAATGACCCAACAAGTTTTAACGTCTTCGTTGCAAATCGGGTTTCGGCCATTCAGGAGCGGACTGCTCAGATGGAATGGCGCTACGTTCCAACCGCTCAGAACCCTGCGGATATCTTGTCCAGAGGCGCTCTGCCATCTGAACTTTTGGAATCGCATCTTTGGTCCCACGGGCCACTCTTTCTTCGAAATGAAAAACCGATGTGGCCATCGTCATCTGCACAAGACCTGCCGACACTGGAGCTTCACAAGAGAGTCCTCATTGCAGTTTGCCCATTCGTAGACCTCTCTGATGGCCGGAAATTTAGCAATTCCTTCGGAAAGCTTCAGCGCACGTTTGCGCACGTCTTCAAATTTGTGAGGCGCAAAAAGTCATCGGGATTAACAGTGAATGACATCGTTGGTGGCACACGGCTACTCATTCGTTCAATACAGAGAGTGCACTTATGGACTGACTACAAGGCTTTGCGGGATGTAGAGCAAGTGCAGCCGTCGAGCTCTGTTTCGTCGCTCGCACCATTTCTGGATGAACTTGGACTATTACGCGTCGGTGGACGGTTGGCGAACTCATCACTTGATTTCAACGCGAGGCATCCAGTTATTCTTCCAAGGCGTCATCCCGTCACTTCTGCTGTAATTGTGCATTTTCATGAGCGTAATGTGCACGTCATGAGTATTGGCCAATTGGAGGGCGCAAGACTGTGGCAAATGTCGTGAATCGCTGCACAAGATGTTTTAAGGACAAACCGCGTTTACTTCAGCATATCATGGCTGACCTGCCAAAGGAGCGCGTGAATGCAACTTGCGCCTTTGCTGTTACGGGCGTGGATTTTTGTGGTCCATTCTTTTACAAGAGTGAGGTGCGGACCAGACCACCCATCAAATGCTACATTTGCGTATTTATTTGTTTTGCCACCAAGGCCGTACACTTGGAGTTGGTGCAGGATTTGTCAACGCCAGCGTTCATTAGCGCGCTCAAGCGGTTCATTTGTGCTCGTGGTCAGCCAAGGGAGATTTAGTCTGATAACGCAACGAGCTTCGTTGGAGCTAAGAACGAGTTGGCGGAGCTGAAGAAACTGTTCCTCTCCGAAAAGCACCAGAAGGCAGTTCAGGAGTTTTGCGTCGCAGATCACATCGACTGGCGCTTCATTCCCTCTCGGTCGCCCCACTTTGGCGGGCTCTGGGAGGCAGCGGTGAAGACAGCCAAGCATCACTTCTACTGTTCCGCCTCCAGTTTCGTACTTTGTTTCGATGACCTGAGAACCCTCGTGTGCCATATAACTGCCATAGTGAACTCAAGACCATTACTTCCCATTTCAGAGCATCCCGACGATTTGGACGTGCTAACACCTGCGCATTTCTTGAGTACGGCGCCGATCCTTATGTTTCCAGAGCCAGATGTAACAAGGCTCAACTTTAATCGTCTTGATCGCTGGCAGCAGGTCAACTTTCTGCAGCAGACATTTTGGTCCCGCTGGCGAGAGGAGTACCTCACTCTTTTTCAGGAGAGAGCTAAGTGGAGAACTGGGCAGCCTAGTCTCAGCGTCGGCGACGTAGTGCTCGTAAAGAACGAGAACCTGCCTCCCCTCAAGTGGCCATTGGGAAGGGTAACTAAACTAATCGTCGGGAAGGATGGTGTTCCCAGGGTAGCTGAGCTCAAAACGGCTACTGGGATTGTCACAAGGGCCGTCGCGAAGCTATGTATGCTGCCAAAGAAGGATGTCGAAGACCCGTACTCTTCAACGGGGGGAGTATGTTCGGCTTGGCGGCGGCCCACGGCAGCATAAAGAGCGCATCTCTCTCTTAGTCATTTTGTTGCTTACTGTCGCCCTGCACGCTCTATCACAACATTGCCCTTTCTTCGTCGTTCGTCGTCCAACAAGAGCTGCGTGGGAGGCACATCTTCGGAGCAGCAAAAACTTCTGAGTTGATCGTCTTCGCGAGCGTTTGCTAATAACGTCACATAGCACCATTTCGTTTCGTTGGCACTGCGACCAGTTTCTTATTTGCATTACCAAGCAATAAAATATAATAGAAAACATTCAAATCAAACCCAACATTTGTTTTTAATAAATTCTTGTAAAATACGCTGCCGAAAAAGCTCGGTAGCTCAACAGGTGGTATCGGTAAAAAGTATAGTTGTGTGCGTGTCTTAAGGTTTGACACCATGCTCCAAAGTATACAGCCATGTTTTTGTTTTGCGCTCCGCTTATTTTTCTTTTATTTTGCCCAAACATGTATTGTTTTACAAAAAAACTTTCAATAATCTTACTAATTAACCTGCTATCATACAATATATCCATAACTGCGAGTGTATGTATGCCTATCATTCGTATAAAAACATAATTTAATCATTTTTTTGTGTTGGTTAACAGTTAACGTTCTTGTTTATTGTTAGCAAGCATTACATTTAAGTAATAATAATTTAATAATCTCTCTCTCTCTCTCTCTTAGTAGTTTCTGCTGTAACCGCTCTCCTCTCAGTTCTTACTGTTTCCGCTATTAGCGTTTGTCTGCACACTGGTCTGATATCTATTCCTTCTGAACATTTTTGTTGATTTTATTATTTATATTATTTCTCTTTTTAAATATCATTGTATTCATTGTTATCTGTGCCAAAAAACAAAAATTGTAAGAAGAATATTACCTTTGGCTTGCATTACAGTTGTGAGGCATACCTGGTGGTTGAGAGTGACATGATCATATTAATTAAGCAGATGCGAAAGGGCTTTAAGGATCTGAACGTTGTCTTTAAAAAACTTTATGATCGGCTCGAAGCCATGGAGTCTCAGTTTGTCGGTTTGTAACTGCTACTAGGCGCAAAAGAGTCACTCCGCGGGATCTGAAAGCGCCAACTGTACCTCAGCCAAGCAGAACAGCTGACATCGTTTGCTACTCCAAGAGCAACGACAGCTGCTAGTGATGCAGCATATAGCCAAAAACGTTTGTACCGTCCGTGTTCGTCGAGTCCGCAACCTCTCTAGCTATCCCATCCAATTCGATCCCACCAATAAAGATCCGTACCGGACCACCGGGTATCACAGGTAACAGGCCTTTGGTGCCTAGATTGGTGGTGATCCCACCTAAGCAACAAGTTTTTAAATTAGTGTTTCAGGTACTGAAACTTCTCAATCGTTGATAAAACGGCCTCCTTACCTATTGTGAAGAATTTTTCCCACTCACTATAACCTCCACGGAAAGTAGGAAGTTTTATGTCAGGAATATGATATCGTGGCCACATATTTCCGGAGGCAGTAACGTTAAACTCAGGATGGGTTGCTTTTATCCTATCCTGCTTTGTCGTAGATTGACTTTGCCTTCCGTTTGTAAAAAGACACCCGTCCTATGCTCTGTGCATACGAAAAAACAAACGGAGCAGCGCAGTCGGCAGACACATAGTGTAAAAACTTCGTGTAGCGTCGGCCCTAAGCACACGCGACTTCGTTTTTCTTATCTGCTGTCTCAGCAGATAAAGGCTATGTATAAAGGCCTATGCTCAAAAGGCTATTTTATTCTGGTCGGCAGCGCCTCGGCAAAGGAAATGAATCACGTTGCTTCGTGTCTCTTGTCTGCGCACACAAACGCACTAAAAACATGTGAGTGTCTTTGTGCCGACCCCTGCCATATACTCAGCTATATTCGGCAAGCAGCAACTGCATTGCACAATGAAGAATAAAACAACGATCCGTTTGATTTTCGGTATATGCGCGCAATTGCACCTAAATCGAAGCCGTTGGTGTACGTATATGCAATGGTGTTTGGGAACAAATAAGCGCCGATACAAAAGCTAACTCTTTCGCGGCAGAAATGTTAATTTTGTACTTTAAGCCGATTTTAATTATTTTTAGCGAAATTATTAATGACGATCACGTCGGGGTCACCTTATGTTGAGATAACGAGCTTTTTTGTTAACTGTATTGTTTGAACAAGAAGCGTTTTTCTTATTGATATTTATTTGTTTAATTGTGGGGGTGTGTCAACTTCAAAGTAAGCGAATTAAAATCGAATTGGAAGAAATAATAACGACAACAAGACGATGAGATGCTGTTGAGTATCAGTCGACGACTGCCTTATTGGGATCTTAGTGCATGAGCAGCGAGCATAAGCGAGAATAGTAAAAGCGTACAATGATGAGCGTACGCTTTGGCTAAGAGAGGTGTTTAACTAGTTCTAATTTAGTTGGGTGGACGAAGTTTGACCGAACATCCCGGCCCCGTTGAAAGGACTGCTTTCAAACAACCGGAAGAATTCCCAGTTTGTGTATTGGTCGGCAACATGTTCCATTTGCTGTGCGGAGGTGCACCACTCGTACACGACCATCCTTCCCAAGCACAGTAGACTGCACACGGCCTAACTTCCAGCGTAGTGGGGGCAGATTGTCCTCATGGATGATGACCAACGTACCCTCGGTGAGGTTCGTTGATGGTGCTGTCCACTTTGTCCGCGATCGCAACTCGTTGACGTAATCAGCCAACCATTGCTTCCAAAAACGTTGCTTGACGGCTGCAATCATATCGTAGCGGTGCAAATTTGTCAGCTTGATGTGTTCCAGAGATCGCTCAGGTTGTGATCGTAATGAGTCACCAACCAAAAGATGACTAGTCGTGAGAGCACTATAGTCGTTTGGGTCTGAAGAAAGTGGTGAAGGTGGTCGTGAGTTGAGGATTGCTTCTATTTCGACGCCGACAGTGCTCAGTTCTTCAAAGCTGAATCTGGTGCTAGCCAACGTACGATTCAGCAGTCCTTTGGCACTCTTAACTACCGCTTCCCAAAGTCCTCCGAAATGAGGTGCTCTGGGGGGAATAAAATGGAAATTAATAAAGTCGGATGCGCAATATTTGTAAATTTCATCCTATGTCTCCTTCAAGAACAAAAACCTTTTCAATTCGTGCATTTGATTCGATGTCCCTACAAAATTAGTGGCATTGTCACAGAATATGTCTGCCGGCAGCTTGTGACGACCTCCCATCCGTTTTAATGCGTTTAAGAACGCCTTCGTTGACAAGTCCGAGATGTGAACGGTCTTGGTGATGAGGCACACGAACACGGCTATGTACGATTTAATAGGTCCCTTTCCTCGAATGCGTAGATACGTATTGATGGGTCCACAAAAACCAATTCCACAGCGTTCAAAAGGTCGAGCAGGAGAAAGTCGAGTAGGTGGTAATGAGCTCGTGAGTTGTTGCAGCAACTTTGGTTTGTAGCGAACGCAGTGTACACATGAGCTGACAATTCGACGTGCCAAGTCTCTGGCGTTGACAATCCAATACTCCCAGCGAATGAGTGCGACTAAAGCTTTATGTCCAGCGTGATAATTTCGAAGATGCAAATGGCGAACATAACTCCAAATAAATTGAGACTGGCTAGGCAGAAGCAACGGATGTTTTTGGCCGTCTGGTAGGGCTGAGTGTTCTAATCGTCCGCCTACTTTGATGAGTTCAAATCCGTTCACATTATCTAGAAAGGGAGTAAAAAACTTTAAGCTACTCTTTAAATAAATCTGCTTCTGAAGTTAGCGAATATCGGTTGCAATATGGATTTGTTGAATATTCCAAATAAGGCAATGGGAAGCAAAACGAAGTTCATCGGGTGTTGGCGAGGTTGTGGTAAACGTTGCTTGCTTCCTACATATCCGTATGAATCTTATCATCCAAGCAATCAGACGAAGGCTATGTGAATATGAACTGATGTTATCGACGATCTTGAGGATGTAGTTTGTCTCCTGTACGGCAGTGAAAATACTCTTTCGCTTCTCCGAGTTGACTACGTCCAAGTCAATATCTTGTCCTTCCCCTGTGGTGGGCCAGTTAAGCGAATCCTTGAGTAGAAATGAAGGACCTGAAAACCATTTTGATTGTGAAGTGTGTTGAAGTGACTGAGTGTTGCTTCAACCAATGAAATACAAGCTGTGAGTCGCTCCAAAAATAAATCGTGATGGCGTATTTTGTGAAGATGGCCTTGATTTTGTTGTAAAGTTGAGCCAGTAAATGTGCGCCGTATAGTTCCAGCTTCGGGAGAGACTGCTTCTTCACAGGTGCTACTCTGGACTTGGACGTGAACAATTTCACTGAGACCTGTCCAAACGAATTCTCAGTACGCACATAAATACAGCAGCCATATGCCCGAATCGATGCGTCGCAAAATCCGTGTATTTGAATACTGCTCGCGTCGGGCTGCAAACAAAAACGAGATACCGCTAGTGATGACAGTGAGTTCAATGAATCCAAACAAGTGCTCCATGCGCAGCTTAGATTTTGGGGAACAGACTCGTCCCAGTCGAGTTTCAAAAGCCACAACTCCTGGAGAATGATCTTAGAAACAGTGACCAATGGTGACAGCAGACCGATGGGATCGAATAGCGATGACCCAGTGGATAAAATTGTCCGTTTTGTGGTAGAAGGGTAGACTTCCTTGGGTGTGAAAGTAAAACTAAATGCATCACTTTGTTGATGCCAAGTCACGCCGAGTGTGCTACTAATCGAGTTTTCTGAAATGTTTATTTCCTTAGTCGATTCATCTTCCATTACACCTGGATGATTTGAATGCCATTTGCATAATGGAAAATGACCACAAGCTAGAGTCGATGTGATTTATTTTTTCAGTTTGAGAAGTGTGTCTATGTCATCAGCCCCACACAATAGATCATCAACATAAAACGCAGTTTTAACTGCTGTGGCTCCTAAGGGCCATTTATCCTTACACTCCTCAGCTAAGAAATGCAAACTACGAGTTGCAAGAAACGGGGCAGACGCAGTCCCATATGTTACGGTATTGAGTTGGTAGGTTTGAAGGTCAGCACCTGGGGGCGCTCGCCACCGAATGTACTGGAACCGTTGGTTGCTGTTCATTGCCTTAAACTGCGCACAGTTAGTGATTTTATGGCCAGAACTAGAACAAAGTGGACAAGACGGATTAGTAATGGCAAACGACGAGTTTATCTGCTGATAAGAGTGACGATTGGACTTATTGCTTTCAGCCTTTCGTTGCGACGGAGTACCAGATGAGGCTCCAGACGAATGGAGGAATTGACAGTGGCGTTCCACAAGCTGTGTGCATGTTAGCCAGGTCGGTAGCTTTTGGTAGTCCAATGATTCCTTCCACTTCTTCTGAGTTATCTGATCACACTTGTCTATGACAATGTAGATCAGCATGGATTGAATCCTCCGGTTTGCCGATGGACTCCAACGAGCTAAATATCGCAGACGCCTTATCAAACAGGCTGCGAAGCTGCTGACAAACTGCCTTTTCGATCGGTTGTAGTGCAAACAATGCATCAATACCTTCTAAAAAGATAAGAGTTGGATTATCGTACCGGTTTCTAAGTTTCTCTAGGGCCTTCGGATAGTTCTCGCTTGTGATCTGGAATGCCTGAATGGTGTCTAACGCCGGCCCCTTGCGGCAGCCCAGCAAGTAATTAAACTTCTCAATATTGGACAATCCAGACTCACGCACGACAAGTTGTTCAAACGTTTTTATAATTCGCATACGTTCCGTCAAAGGTGGGCAAAGAAAACCTTGGTAATAATGATCTCACTGGCGGTGGGTGATAGTCTGGCGCAACCATACTCGTGCTTAAGTCACCTCCCAATTTGTCCTTTATGGATAGCTTGATTGCTATGTACGTGTCCTCCAAGTCTGCCCGTCCTTCATCATTTGGGTTAAGGTCTTCGATGTCAGCCTGGACACTTAGAACCTTCTTGAAATAGATGAATACCGAAGCTCGTCATTGCAAATTGGCTTTTCCGTCTTTCCTTTAACCACAGATTTGATTTGAGCTATGTTTCGTGTTATGTTGCTCCGATGGCAGTTTAAATCTTCAAGAGTCGTCATTTTGTTTTATAGTGTAATTGCACACACACAGAATTCGAGGTTCCAACAATAAAGAATGCAGGCAACAACAGCACGAACGCAACCAGGCAGCAGTAGCCAAAGCAAAAATCCCACGGTGGAAGCGAAGGCGGCAGCAAAAGATTGAGTGCAGTTGTTCCAAGGGAGAGAGAGTCAGCGACGATTCCGACGGCGGCAACGAAAGTGAAACGAAAAGAAGCGGTGGAATTCCAATAGATAACTTCGTTGATCTCTGGACCAGACAGGTAGCAGCAAAGGAGAGCAAGCGCCGTTGCTTGCGTTGTGGGTGACAAGCGAATGATAGAATTAACCGAGAACCGCGAGAGCAAAGCGAGGGTGATGACCCCGCAATGGAGACGATTGATAATGGGTTTTCGGCAATTTCGACGACAGCTGCAACACTAAACGACCACTGCAGTTGTATTTGCAAATTATGTACCGACGAAAAGTGTTAGTAGAGTATATTATTATTGGGCGCCAAAATTCATGAACAAGAAGCGTTTTCCTTATTGATATTTATTTGTTTAAGCTGGGTATCCAGCACCGCGGTAACGAAAAATTACTGCCAAACTTCATATAAAAAAAACTGGGCCAGTAATTTTTCGTTTGTGTTTTCACACGAATGTGGACTGTGAGAACAGCTGATGAGGGTGCCAGGAAAATATATCTGCACATTATTACTGAAGTACAAGTGAGAGGTGGAGGCAAAATCTGTGCTCAAAACCAAAAAGAGATATGAAAATTGTTAAAGTAAGGAGAAGACTGCTTTAATAAAAGCAGTTGAGGCAAGACCATGTTTTTGGCGGATCACGGAAAATAAGCATTTTGATAATTTTGACGTTTTGGCGCCTACGACTGCGCTGTAATTCTTCTTACAACAATATGTGCCGCTACCAACACAATCACTTCATCGTCAGAATTACTTTTCTTCCTTTTTTTTGATTTTAGTTTAATTTTTAAAATTGGCGCTGTTTACAAAACACAGCTGATTCATGAGAGTGACCAACCATTTTTTATGTTCTTGGTCACAATATTTCACTTAAGTTCCACACAACCGAAATTAAGAGCAGATTCCTGTCAGTAAAATTTCGCGGTGCTGGAGACAGGCCTTTAATTAAAATCGAATTGGAAGAAATAATAACGACAACCAGACGATGAGATGCTGTTGAGTATCAGTCGACGACTGCTTTATTGGGGTCTTAGTGCATGAGCACCGATCATTAGCGAGAATAGTGACAGCGTACAATGATGAGCGTACGCTTTGGCTACGAGAGGTGTTTAACTAGTTCTAATTTGGTTGGGTGGCCGAAGTTTGACCGAACATATATATTGTAAAGACCCAATGGGGCTTTACAAGCTGCCAACCATCGACCGACCGATCTACATCGTGTAGATAAGATACCGACACATTCACCGCCACTGGAGGCATACACCGCTTACTATTCTCTGATTTTTCTTTTACTTTTATTATGGTTAAGCTGGGTACCCAGCACCGCGGAAATTAAAAATTTCTGCCAAACTTCATATAATAAAAACTAGGCCAGTAATTTTTCGTTTGTGTTTTCCTGGAGCCAGTATCCAGCAACGTAAACGAAATCCACGAATTCTTATCGATAGTATCGATATCGACACGAATGTGGACTGAGAGAACAGCTGACATGCAGACCAGGAAAATATATGTGCCTATTATTACTGAAGTACAAGTGAGAGGAGGAGGCAAAATCTGTGCGCAAAACCAAAACGAGTTATTAAAATTTTTAAAGTGAGGAGAAGATTGCTTTAATAAAAGCAGTTGAGGCAAGACCATGTTTTTGGCGGATCACGGAAAATAAGCATTTTGATTATTTTGACGTTTTGGCGCCTACGACTGCGCTGTAATTCTTCTTACAACAATATGTGCCGCTACCAACACAATCACTTCATCGTCAGAATTACTTTTCTTCCTTTTTTTAATTTTAGTTTCATTTTTAAAATTGGTGCTGTTTACAAAACACAGCTGATTCATGAGAGTGGCAAATCACTTTTTAGTTTCTTGGTCACACTACATTAGTTGACTTCACCTCAACCGAAATAAAGAGCAGATTCCTGTCAGTAAAATTTTGCGGTTTTGGATACAGGCCTTTAATATTAACATCCTCATTCCGCAACTATTAATATTATTATCATTTACGTAGGCTTAACTTAGCGATAAATCACATTTTTCAATGGTCAATGATGGCCAGTTAACGCAAAAATGAGTCGATAGTCAAAAACGGTGTGGCCACACCAAACAATATCGATCACAAAAAGAAAAAGATCGATAGCGGGGGCAAGAAGGCTACCGGTAGGAGGATAGAGATTTTTTCGTCGACAGACCACGAACCAACGCGCACGCAAACAATAAAAATCGCCGACTACCGTAATCTCACACGCGCCTCGAAAATCCCCCGCTTATAACGTACAACGCGCCCTCTCCTCTCCCGGTCTACGCCTTATCCTAGTGTACAGAGCAAATATTTCGCGCCGCTCCGTGTCTATGGCTATACGATCGTCGTTGTCGGCAGCCAACAGACCCCACTTGTCTTTAACAGCGTCGATCCATCCAAGTAAGTCAAGCTTTCCACCAGCTAGGGTCGTTTATCCAATAAAAAATTCTGAATAAAAAACAAATTCAAATACGGTAAAGTCTTTTATTTATTCGCCTGCATATAGACATTACACGTTAACTCCAATCTTTCCCGAAACCTAGTATCCTTACGAGTCGTCGCGATCACGCACGTCTCAGTAATATCCGCTCGTAGCTAGTGACTGTCGCGATTACGCAGTTCCTCACTAGAAACCTCACCGCTGTAGGAATCATCATGATCGCGCACGTTTCAGCAGCATCCCCAGGTAGTTAGTGATAGTCACGTTAACGTACGACCAGATCCCCGGTAGAAACTCCTGGTCCTTCGAACTGTGTCGACAACGCATGGTTCAACCAGTCTTGACAGCGCGTAGCTATAGCCCGAGTTAATACGCAGTCTAGGATCACCAGAGGCTCCAGGGTCCTGCGAACCGTAGCGATCACGCACGGCCCCGTAAGCCCCCCTGCTCCCCTTGGAGGTTGTGGCGAAATCCCGTCACGATAACCTCAGACCACGTACGAGCTCCGCAATCACGTCGCACGCTTAACCCTACCGGTCGTGATACAGTTGCCTTCCTTTGGTTAAGGTCTCCACAACAACTACAAATTTCTTGTAGACGACCCTGGACAGGCTGAGCTTACCCCAGCCTGAAATAGGTTCCTTACAAGTGGCGCCCGAACAGGGACCTTAGAGAGATTCAAGAGAGGGCAACAGTCACAGACTGAAAATCTACCGTCACAAAACCACGTGCCTTTAGTACAGTCAGAGCCTTAGCTAGACGCTAGACATACATACGCCCACGCCGCCGTCCGAAAATTACACGTGCAGACTCACACACACACACACACACTTCCCCCCATATCGCGATCAAGACGACGGCGAAAACAAATATACTGCCGGTCCGAAAAAAAATCGCAGCGCAAACGCAGTACCGTCCCAAGAAACACAAGACAATAAAAAAACCCACGACAGTGCAAACACCGCGCCCCGATTAACTAAAACCCAGCAAGTTTACGCCAAGTGAAAATCATCGCTACACAGACGCAGTGCCAGGGCAACACGTCCAGTGTAGAGCCCAAAACCAAAGCCCCCGAAAACAAAACCTCAAAGTGCAGTGCCTAAAGAAAATATTATACGACGTCACCGAAGGCGAAAAACAAGCAAGACGATAAACACAGTCAAGACAGTGTAAATTAAAAAAAAACAAAAAAATTGGCGAGCCAGTTTTAGTCAGCCAGATTTACCTTTACGCCCCGCCCACGTCTCGAGCTTCTACTATTCATCATGGATTAAAGCGCTGTCACCGATCAGAGTGAGTATTTCCCCGCAGAAGGTGCGGACACTGTGACACTGGGGTATCCAGTTCAATTTCCACGACGACCTCCTGGCATTCGTAGAATTACTTGAAGAACGTGCCCTGTCTTACGGTGTCAACGTAAATCATCTCCCGCGAGTCATGGTCAAACTTCTCACCAACCGAGCTAGCCGTTCGTTCCGGACCAGCCGGCCCCAAAGTGCTTCGTAGGCCGATTTTCGTCAGGATTTCCTTGCCTTCTTTCTTCCACCTCGATATTTTGAGCAGTTGGAAGATAAGATCCGGGTACGTAAGCAATCGACTGGCGAGTTATTCAAAGACGTCGTCATGAACATCCGTCTGCTTATGCACCACGCGGGGTATGACGCGACCCAAGAACTAAAACGCATCTACGACAACGCGTTACCCGGATACCAACTGTACGTGAGGAGACACGAACTCCAAAGCCTGGCCCAGCTCACACAATTGGCCGTGGAGTTCGAGAGCATTCAGGAACAAAAGGACTCGGGAGGCTAACCGTCGTCAATTCCCCTCGAAGGTTAACCGATACGGTCGCCGGACTTGACCGCCGAATACAAGCGAACGGAAGCTCACAGGACTCAAACCCGTTTCGCCAAACGCCCGACAATCGCGGAGATCACATGACCAAACTCGGCCCAGCCCAGACTAGTACACCCGCGGGAGAAGTAGCAAACAAGACGATCCAATACGACGCACCGCCCATCGCCAACGCATGCACGGCATGCCGTCGGTGCAGCGAATCGGATCATTTATCCGCGAATTGCCAGAACAGCCCCATCTTATTCTGTTGGGAATGCGGTAAACCCAACATCCGGACCATCCAATGCTGTCGACGAGAAGCCTCGGGAAACTAGTCGCGTCCTCAACTGAGATGGGAGACGCCACCAAGAACCCCAGATCGAAAAGACCCTTGCACATGCACGACTGCGAGATAGTGGCGATGGTGACAATCGGTGGGCAAACTACGGAAGCCACTATCGACACGGGAGCGACCCGAAGTTTCGTCAGTCAAGACCTGGCCAGACGATTGGCCACTGACACAAATATATAGGCATCAGCGACAAGGATACGCTTAGCGGACGGATCAGTGAGGGAGATCACTCAAATCTTACTCACGCCCACCCACCTGCATACACGCCAGGTGCATATACTCTTGATACGGCCAAACATGGTCGAAAGCACAATCTTAGGAATGGACTTCTTGTGCGCCATAGAAACCACGATTCAATGCGTCACTATGCGTCTACATCTACGAGGTCGCTGCATCAATGCCGACGAACCAAAGGGCTTCACCAACCTTTGTACCAACCCACGGACCCAGGAACGAGAATTTGAAACGCAACCACGACCACGGCTACGGCATCACCCACCAAGAACAGGAACAAGAGACCAGCAACAGAGACCACGGCTACGACTTCACACACACAGAACCAGAACAAACGACAAGCAACAGAGAACATGCCTCCGGCATCATCAACGCAGAGCAAGTATCCACGACACGCAACAGAGAACACGCCCACGACGCCGCTAACAGAGAACGCGGATCCCACGCCAGCCACAGCAACCCTGGCTACGGGCATAGCATCAAGGAACATAAGCCAAAGCCAAGCAACAGAGAATACAGCCACGAGAAGGTTAACCGAGACTACGAACATACGGACGCCTACAGAAAACATCAGTATGCAAATATCCACTGAGATCACGACCACCAGAACGCCCACAGAGAACACGATTACGAGGATCGCCTCTAGTCATCAATAGAGAGGACGAGTACTCTGATTTCCACGGAGATCACGAGGGCCACTACGCCAACAGGGATCTCCAACTCGAAAAACACCACTGAGCCGGGAGACACGGACGCCAGCGGACTAGTGACGCCCCTAAGATTGGAATTTCGTCGAACTCCAGATCCGAGATATGGCCATCACGGCCAGCACCACGCCGGTTATCGCCAATATCGCCGAATGCCCCGCTAGCTCAGACCCCTCCAGTCCATTGGACACGACCATCCTCCAAGAGCACCCCGATCAGACCATTGGTCCCAAAATGGATGATTCCATGGGAAACGAACCGGTATTAGACATACAGCCCTGGCCTCCTGACATTGCACACCACATCTGCGCGTTCCTAGTCGAAGATTTACCCAAATTCAAGAATCTCCAGGGAACGATAGACGTGACAGAACTCACCATTGTTATGAGAGATAGTCGTCCAATAAAGTATTATCCGAAAAACCCAGCCATGATTATTGACAAACAGGTCGACGAGCTGCTAACAGAAGGGCTCATTGAACCATCACGAAGCCCTCACAGCGCCCCAATCGTTCTTATCCGCAAGAAAAACGGACAATGGCGTATGTGCGTGGAAGTCTACGGAAAGTACCCATGGCTGGAGACAGTCGCGAAGCAACGGCTTTCACAGTACCCGGGAGAGGACTAACAGTGGAAAGTAATGCCATTTGGACTATACTCGGCAGCCGTGACTTTCCAACGTACCCTCGACTCAGTCATCGGCGCGGACATGGAGCCCTTCGCGTTCGCATACCTGAACGATAAAGTAATCGTCGGAAAAGACTATGCAGAACATTTGCGGAACGTAAAGCAATTCTTCTCATGCGCTTTCTTCCAACGCCGTATCAAGTATCTGGGCCACGTAGTTAGCGAGGAAGGTATACACACTGACCCTGACAAAATAGCGGCAGTGAAGGACCTGAGACCGCCCACCAACCTCAAAGAGCTTCGCCAGTGCATCGGGATGGCATCGTGGTACCGCAGGTTTTGTCCCAAACTTCGCCGCTGTAGTCCAGCCCATGTCCCAACTTTTGAAGAAGGGACGTGCGTGGACATGGACTCCAGTGCAACAAGAGGCTTTTGACAACCTCAAAGTACTACTAACCACCGCCCCCGTCCTCGCTTGCCCCGACTTCTCTGCTAAGTTATTACTACAAACTGATGTGAGCAACCTCGGGATAGGCGCCGTCCTTATTCAAGATATCGAAGGCAAGGAACGAGTCATCGCGTAGTCCGAAAATTAGACAAAGAATGTCTAGCCGTAATATGGTCAATCAGGAAACACCATTGTTATCTCGAAGGCTACCGATTCAACGTCATCACCGACCGCCTTGCGTTAAAGTGGCTTAACACCCTCAAACCCTTAACAACGAACCTTGAACGGGCCTTCCAGGAGCGAATTCTCAGCCAGTTTGGAGTCCCGAAACTGTTCGTATGCGATAATGGCACCCAGCCGGAGTAGCGTTAGGTGCCGTTTACACTGAGGCAGCGTCTTGATTCTTTGCGTCTTCTCAGAAACGCAGTTTTTTTTACATAGGTTTAGCATAGGGCCCTAGTGATGGCAAAAAGTTGCGTCGTTTTCCGACGCAGTTGCGTTTTAGTATTTCTGTGGTATTTCTGTGCGCATAACAGCAATTTTCGTACTGTTCTGCCTAATCAGCGGAACTATCACCACTAATAACAACAAAAAACAGCAGATTCATATTTAAATATTGCCGCGTATAATTTTTAGCAGAGTAAAAAGGGACAAAAATACATGTAATGCTTACAAAAAATTGTTGAAACTAATTTTATTATTAAAACAAGCATTTCAACAATACGGTTGATTTCATATTTTTTGTCTTTGAATCCTTTCGCTGTTTCCGTGATCTTCTCAGGGCAAGAAAGTATGCTGGCAGATACTTGTCAGCGAGTTGAGCCACTACCTCGCGACAAAACTCCAGTAATATGCGGTAGACAATGGCCCTTGACACACCAAATAGAATCCCTACCGTACGGGCTATGCTGTGGCTATTCTCTTTTCCAGAAGGATTGGCAGTCGAGAGTTGAGATCGGGCAACAGTCCAACAAGAATGTTGAGAGTACTCTTTTCCATGCGGAAATTTTCTTTAAAAAAAGGCAACGGAATTGTACACAACATCTTCCTCCCAAAATAAACCATATCGTGGCTATTGAAATTTAGAATACACTATTTAATTGAAAAGAGAGAACATTATCTGCTCCTTACTTACAAGGGTCCAAGCGCAAGGAGGATGTTGCAGTTGCAAATCGAATTGCAACTTTTCTGGGGATAACTCAAGCACTTGCATGCACTTCAAAAGATTCTCCACATTTTGCGTCACCGAAGTTAAAAGAATCAACCTTATTTCCGACATATTTCGTTAAATTTCGAACATTATTTACTTTGTTTACCAAATTTGTCTTCCTCTTCCAAGACGCAAAGAAGCAAAACCGCTGCAGTGTAAACGGCAGTTCTGCTTCTCTGCGTCTTCTCCGATATCGATAGGTAACGCACCAAGTGTAAATAGCCTATTACAATACACCGCGACCTACTGACCCCAAGAAAATCCAACCGAGAGGGCTAATAGGACTATCAAAACGATGATTCATCCATGAAGAACAAAGAACCTGGGACGAACTACGGCCCGAGCTGTCCCTGGCCATCAATTCTAGCGTCTCGGATACGACAGGATTCAGCCCCGCATTCTTGAAACACGGTCGAGAACCCCAATTGCCAGGTGCGTTATACGACGAGGTCACCCCCGGAACCGGGAGCACACCGAAACCAGCGCTCTCTAAAGCAGCCCGGTTGAAGGAAGTATTTAACATCATTCGTAACAACAATCAACAAGCAAGCCAGGAACAAGGACGACACTATAACTTACGTAGAAGACAATGGCGCCAGACGATCGGATCCGTGTCGAGAGAGCGCGTCCGCTACGACGTTCAGCTGGCCCTTCCTGTACGACACCTCGAAGTCGTATTGCTGCAGCTCTAATGCCCACCGGGCCACTCTGCCTGACGGGCTTTCGATGCTGTTCAGCCATTTTAGAGCCATGTGATCCGTGATCACCTTGAAGCGATATCCCTCCAGGTACGGTTTCAACTTCCTGACGGCCCACATTATGGCCAAACATTCCTTTTCAGTAGCCGAGTAGTTCTTCTCGGCTGCATTTAGTGATCTGCTGGCATACGAGATCACCCTCTCTCCCCTGTCCGTCTCCTGCGTGAGGATCGCCCCCAGCCCATAATCGCTGGCGTCCGTTTGGAGCACGAACTTCTTGGAGAAGTCGGGACATGTCAGTACCGGGTTGGCCACCAAGCGATCCCTTACTGCCTCGAACGCGTTTTGCCGTTCTTGCGTCCACACCCACTCCGCCTTCTTCTTCATTAGCGCGGCAAGTGGTTGTACCAAGGTCGCGAACCCTGGCACGAATCGCCGGTACCACGATGCCACTCCCAGATACTGCCGCAATTCCTTTACATTTGACGGTGGTTTTAACTCGGCGATGGCAGCGACCTTCTCGGGATCCGTGCAGATTCCTTCGCCCGTCACCTTATGGCCCAGGTATCGCAGCTCCTTCCGGAAGAACTGGCACTTTTCGGCGTTTAGCCTCAAATTTGCTCCCCGCAGGCGGTGGAACACTTCATTTTCAATGACGATAATGTCATCCTGGTAGGCGAAGACGTGAGGCATCATCTCCGGCCCGATCACTTGGTCCAGCACTCGCTGGAAGGTGGCCGAGGCCGAGTGCAGTCCGAATGGCATCACCTTCCACTGGTATAGCTCCTTGCCTGGCACCGTGAACGCCGTGACCGCCCTGCTGCTCTCCTCCAGCGGAATCTGCCAGTATCCGTCTTTTAAGTCGAGGCTGCTAATGAACCGCGCCTCCCGCAACTGGTCGAGGATATAATCAATCCTCGGCATCGGGTACGCGTCCTTTATGGATTTCGCATTTATCTGTCGAAAGTCCACACACAGCCTCCACTTGCCGCTTTTCTTCCTCACCATCACTATTGGTGAGCTGTACGGACTCTTTGACGGCTCGATGCACCCCATTTCCAGCAGCTCGTCCACCTTTTATTGATCTCCGCCTGCATTTTGGGATTTTTAGGGTAATATCGCTGCTTTATAGGCCGCGAATCACTCATAGTGATGGTGTGCATGGCCACGTTCGACACTCCCTTCATCCTGGCGAATTCGGCCAGTTCCCGGGCCAGGAACTCTGCCACCGGCTCCTCATCCGTGGGGCTCTCGACCTCGGCTTCCGCTGAGATAACCTCTGCCGCCGCTTCTGGTTCTGGGGCCTCGGCCGGGCTTTCGGCTTTCGCCACTGACAGCCTCTCGCCGCTAACCTCCTTCTTCCGATCTTCGGCGTGGATCAAAACTCTGTGCCCAGCACAGATCACCTCCGCCCCGACCGCTCGTAGGAAGTCCCACCCCAGAACCAACTCGTCGATCACCCCGGGCAGTACGAGCAGTGGCATCAGGACCTCCTTGTCCCCGAACGCCACTTCCACCTCTATCTGGCTTGCCACTACTTGTGCGTGGCCGTCTGCCATACGCACTTGCCTCCTTACTGCCACTTCCCTTCCGGCGCCTCCCAGCCGGTCCGCCAAGGTACGGCTGACGAAGCTGCTCGTGGCCCCCGTGTCTACCGTGGCCCGAAACTCCTCCCCCACTGCGGACAGCTGCGTCGCCTCACTTGACAGCTGGCCGACTAGGCTCGAGGCCGGCTTCTTGCGACCCTGGCACGGCCCTTCGTGGCTGGGGTCGCGGGGCGTTTCCCGTCTGCCTGCAACATTGCCATGACGATACGCCCACCTTCCCACACCTCCAACAATATATTATGGGACCAGCGCCATTCTCTCGGCTCCAATGCTCCCCACTGCCGCATCGGCGGCATGCCTGCGCAGGATTTCGGACGTACCCGTTTTCTATATGGGACTCCTCCATCCGCGCGGCGCCTGCCCCTACGGCGGCCCTCGCTCGACTTGGTGCTTCTGGCGGACCTTCCATGCATCTGCGGCACGCCTCTGTCGCCGCCGGCTTGTTGAAGGGATTCGCGGCTCGCGCCTTTGACGCTGGGTTCTCTCTTTGAAACTCCGCCCGATCCCTCTCCAACGCCTCGAACTCGTCAGCCATCACCATCATCTCGTCGAGACTCCGACACCCGTACGGCCGCATATACGCCCTTAGGTCCGGCATGCTGTTCTCCTTGATGAGCTCGGTCTGCTCGGCCTGGGAACATTTCAGGGGTCGCATCAGCGTCTGCATTTCCACCATATATTCCTTAAAGGGCTCGCCCCACCTCTGCTTTCGCATTTGTACGTCCTGACGGACCTTGTCAAAATAGCCCCGCGGTAGGAAATATGCCTGGAAGCTGGCCGAGAAGTCCTCCCAGGTTCTCCACTGGCGATTGTTGGCAACGAACCACATCAACGCCCTCCCTTTCAGGAGCTCGGGCATCGCCCTTGGAATGAGGTCAGGATCCAGCCCGTATGTTTCGGCGGACCACTCGACCTGTTCCAAGAACTCGAGAGGTTCGTCGTTCCGTCGAATCGGAGCGACCACTCCCTCACCTGCTTCGCCACCTTGGCGTAGTCTTGGTGTGCCGGCCTTGTGGTTGGTGGTTGCTGCCTGTGCCCTTCCTCCCGAGCACGGCCCCTATCTTCATCCCTCCTCACCGAGCGCCTGGACCAGGGATCGAGCCTCTCTCTTTCAGGCTCCGGGCTGAAGTCCCGCGCGCTCCCCAGGCATGTCTGCCGTGGTATCGGCGTTTTTCTTCCCTCTCGAGAGGCCGAGGCCTCTCGCGACCTCCCTGTCATGGCGGCGGCCGAATACTCTCGAGAGGGCACCGATAGGCTCGCGATCAGCTCACTCTGGATCACTGCCGGCGACTTCCACAATGCAGCCGCCTTTGCGTCGGGTGGCAGCGTCAGCCGATCCCCTGCAACCTGTCTGTCCTCCGGCCTGGGCGTCGTTACTGCCCCCCTCGTCCTATCCTCCCACTCTTCTAGTATGTCAGCCCACTCGGGCTCCTCGCCGTGGACTTTCACCCACTCCTTGAAGGCTCTCCTCATGTCGTCCAAGGTGCCTTCTAGCCGTACGCCGAAGGCCTGGCCGCACTGGACCAGCTCCTCCTTTTTCAGGCGGTGGACCCATTGTCCCCTTCCCATTCTCGCTCAAATATCGATATCCCCCTTCCCTCCGTATGAATTACTTGTCGTGAGGCCCCACGTTGGGCGCCAGTTGTAACGAACCGTTTTTCGTGTCCGCTTGCGGTAGCTGGGCTTGCTCAGCGGTCACTGGGCTCTATGTCACGAATTTATATGTGTTGCCTCGGCGACAAGTAATAAGACGGGGGTTTTCTGTTTGATATCGTTTATTGTAGGCCTCTTGAGCGTTCTTACGACTAGGTTAGGGCTAGGGCTTATGGCTAATGCTTAGATTATTGCTTTTCTATTATACCGGGGAATCGGTCAGTCGCGTGGCTGACTCCAGGCGTAGCGGCGTCGATGCCAATATTCAGGGGCCAATGATTTCAGCAACTGCTTCGATCCACCACTCTGAATTCGCACTCGACGGTTCGCCCTTCACTTGATCCACCACTGACTGCTCTTGAATCCCGTTCTCGGTATTCGACTCACTCGGACTTGTCCTGGTCCTGGTTTCTCCTAGTTGTCCTTGGTTGATCCTCTCTCCTTGATCAGCTTTCACTTTCCACTTTTCACTTTCGCCGGATGTCGATCACTCTACTGGACTTGCGCGCGCGTAATAAGAGGCCCGTTGTAGGCGTCGGCCTCCTTTTATAGGCCGAGCCTAACGGGACCTCCGCCGCCAGTGAATTTCCATCGGGCCTTCGAGGGTTCCCACGGCCTTCGCAACGGGACTCGGTCGGTGACCCGTCCAAATTTGGGCATGCGTTGGTCCGCTGCCGGTCCGCTCTCGTGGGTTCCTCCTTCCAGTGAGAGCCGCCTCTTCTCGCCACTCGCGCTCTCTCTCCCCTAACGGTGGCCTATCCGCCCCTCTCAGGGGAGAGGCCGCGGCGAATTTGGCGGCCTCCGGATATCCGGACCTGCCGGGCCGTCATACTTATCCGGCCCGTCAGTCTTTTCCGGGCCGTCAGCCTCATCGCTACTGTGAGGCCCACGGTTCCTCACACTTGGTATTGGTACGCCAACATCACCTTTCTAGCACCGCTTCGCGGCTAAGTTAGCCCAGAAATTTGATGGACCTTACCGAGTCCAGTGCATCGTCTCGTCTAACGTTACCCGCTTACAACACCAGACGAGCCGGAACGAAGAACCGCTAACCTGGTGGACCTCAGGGAGTTCCACAGTAACGAAGACCGAAGACCAGCCACACCGACGACACCCGGAAAACCTTAGACTAACCTAGCCTCTAACACATTTACTAACTTGCCACCCAATCTATTATGTCAATATGTATCCCACAGTCAGTAAGAATATTATCGTAGGAGATCTTTACAACGCTGCACCACCGCGACGCGTATATATAAGCAGATCAGTTTCTTTTAATCTATCTATCCTTTCCGGTCCAGAGATAAGTTCCAGTCGGCACCATGGACGTGGACGAGGATTCCTGCTCCGAAACCCCATCGAGGGATGCAGGACTCGAAGTTGAAACCGCAATGGAAGGCTTCGACCGACGACAGTTCCATCAGAGACGACCAATCGACTTCAAAACACCACGGAGGCAGTCGCGCCTCACCCCCGACAAGTTCCCGCCGAAGATCAGCCGGTGAGCCCTCATCCTAGATCGACCTCACATCGTCACCTATGGACACGATGACGTCACTGCACAACCGACGTACGGTCTGTGATTCACCCCCGAGCTATTGGCCGAGTCCACCGGGGCAATCCCAAACGTTGCCACCTGACGATTTCTGGTTTTCTCGGCGTACCGACTCAGAGTTCTCTTCGCGTCCAGCGGACATATGGTCGAGCCACAGACGCGCCATACCGATCGCCGCAATACACGGAAGAGGATCTCCGAGAGGCTACCGCTTACACAGGAGGCAGACCCGAACCCGACAACGACAACGACAACGACAACCCGACCCAAGGCTACAGACACTCCTGAACAGGCTGACCGTGCCGATGCTGACCCAAAGCCAGAAAAGGCAGAAGAGCCACTCAGCGCCGTGACGCCTTCCAAACGGCAGCGCATAGCCTCTGGCGGGGACCAGGAGCCCACAGTGTGCATCGCTCTGTGGGACTCCGTGTCTTCGCTGAAGGACGAGGAGTCACCCCGATTACGGCGTACTTACCCCACACCGAGCCTGACGAGACCAGATGAGCGATGGGAAGTCGAGGGAGAACTACCAGCCGACCCCAATCTTCCTTCCCAATCCGCTTCCGGCGCGTAAAGGCATCGATACCAAACACGCCGCAGGACCCGACACCAAGCACGCTGCAGGACCCGACACCCAGCAAGTCCCAGCACCCGAGGTCACAGTCGACAAGCCCTGACAATAGCCACAACGACCTGTTCAACGCGATGCCCCTGCCCGAAGGTGGATCACTGGACGAAGATTTCGAAAAGTTGCTCCAAATTCCTGCGGGAAGCCGATCCAATGGCGAAGATCCACATACGGATCTCTGGATGGAGGCCCCCGATAGCTAGACTGTCCACACCCCTGAACGGAATTTGCCAATGAAATAGCCAATGAAGGCCAGCAAACGCAAAATTGAGTCGATAGTCAAAAACGGGGTGGCTACACCGAACAATATCGATCACAAAAAGAAAAAGATCGATAGCGGGGGCAAGAAGGCTCCCGGTAGGAGAACAGAGATTTTTTCGTATACAGACCACGAACCAACGCGCACGCAAACAATAAAAATCGCCGACTACCGTAATCTCACACGCGCCTCGAAAATTTCCCGCTTATAACGTACAACGCGCCCTCTCCTCTCCCGGTCTACGCTTTATCCTAGTGTACAGAGTAAATATTTCGCGCCGCTCCGTGGCTATGGCTATACGATCGTCGTTGTCGGTAGCCAACAGACCCCACTTGTCTTTAACAGCGTCGATCCATCCAAGTAAGTCAAGCTTTCCACGTGGTGCAGCCAGGGCCACCAGCTAGGGTCGTTTATCCATTCTCATTGGCTCCTGAGTTTTTAACAAAGTTTTTAATGTTCAAAGCCCGTGCGCCTGGGCAAGACGGCGATAGAGACACACAAAATTCAGTTGATGGAGAATGCCGAGCCAGTAAAAGACCGACATTACTCGCTGTCGCATGCAACGCAGGAAGTGGTATTCGTGGAGGTAGACAAGATGTTGGCCTTGGGAGTCATCGAGAACAGTGATAGCCCGTGGAGCAACGGCACTATTGTTGTGGGACGGCTGGGCAAGAATCGGTTCTGTCTCGATGCCTGGAAACTCAATATCCAGCGTACATTTAAAATTCACTTTTTGACCAATCGAGCTGGAGGAAAAGAGCCGGACCTATATAGATTTCATGGTGCCGGGACGACCACTGTGCCAGTTCCGAATGATGCTTTTTGTCCTCTGCAAGTTCATACCGGTTGTAAAGATCCAATGGGGCCTTACAAGCTCCAACCAATTACCTATGATACCTATATATTAACCATTAAATACATACATATCGCCATTAGAGGCAGACCCACGGATTATCTTCTGTTATTATGACTACGACTATTATTATTACTCTTTCCATACTACTGTTCGACACTGGAGGCTCCAATTTCGTCGCGCAGCCAGGGTAACAAATTGTTACAAAGTCGTTTCTTTATGTATGGTAACAAAATTTTTGCTACCGGTGGGCCGAGCGGATTTCCTATTCAGGTTGGGGGAATTGGACAAATTTTGTAAGGCGGCAGCTAAGGGGTGGTAGCAGCTGTGATGCCGTCGTGATACAAAACACTAACTTTTATGTCCTTTTGGCTGCATGCCCCCCGACGCGATAAATTCGGCTACCGAATTTTCATCGCCAGCAGCTGTCGTTGCCTTCGGAGTAGCGAACGAGATCAACTGCTGCACTATTGGAGTGGTCGGAGTCACCTTGTCAGCATCGGACGGTCGAGGGACAGCCGGCACATGCAGATCCCTCGGAGTGACCTTTTTACGCCTAGGAGACTCAGTCAGTAGTTTGAAACCACTAAGCTGAGACTCCATGGCTAGGAGCCGATCATATTGCTCTTTAAAGCCCACGGTCAGCTCCCTAAAGCCCTTCCGGGTCTGCCGCATAAACGCTGCCATCTCCTTCTCAACCGGACGGCATGCCTCACAGCTGAAATGCAGGCCATTCCTTTTTGCGATGGCATCACCCACGAGACCGGATAACCCGGCGCATTTAGCGTGCACTACGCTATCACAGAGCCAGCAGGGGATACTCGGCTGGTCATGGGTGATCTGCTTCTTGCAGGTTTTTTTATCGCAGACCACAGAGAATTCCATTTTAATTTTATTTTTGTATTTTGTATTTTATTTTTTTTCCTTCAAAAAAAATTTGGTATCAGACCAGTGTGCCAGATAAACGTCAAAAGAGGAATAGGTAAAAATAAGAGCAGTTACAGTAGCTACAATTGAGAGAGAGAGAGCGCTACTGCACAGAAAATACTGAGAGCGAGAGAGGAAGAACAGTTATTTAAAGTGTGGGTAATAGAGAGAGAGTGATAGATCAGCAAAACTAATAGGTGAGAGCGGCGAAATATGATACTGTGTGTACTTACGAAAAGCACAAACAAAAAAACACTGTTAGACGATGCAAAAGCAAATAATTTAAATTATGTTTTTTACGTTAACAGGCATGCACTCGCGATTAAGTGATAGATGATTTAGTGGGTTGTTAATTTATGAATTTGTAAAGGTTATTTTCAATAAAAACACTGGTTGTTTAAGCAAAAAGGCAGAAAGTACGCGGAGCGCAAAACAAAAACACGTCTGTATTCTACAAAGAGAAACGAACGAATATGATGTACACGAAGCCTCTCTCCGCAGTACAGCTGCCTCAGGGTGTTCCCTACTCGACCGTTGTTGAGGTTGACTTCAGGTGTATCTCCGTTGGGCTACGGCTGCGGGGGTTTTGACTTGGCTACCGCCTCGTTCACCACTCACACAGATCCGCACAATGGGTTCACCTTCGACTCTTCTCACCTTTACGCGGTGAGTCTGTTGGTATAGCCGGCCGTATACTCGCCGTTGCTCCTGTTGGTTTCACTGTTTAACACTCTCTGGTATCGTCTGCCCTTAGTGACGCTTTTGGCTCCCGCACTTGACTGCCCCTCGCCACTTCTGCGGACCTCCTCTTATAGGCTCCCTGCGGCCCAGCGTCGGCGTCGTTGCCCATCCGCAACGGTGCCTTTCCATTGGTATTTTTCCATCGGCCATCGACTTCCTACGCCCTCCGTAGTGGGATTGGACTACATGGCATATTTTGCGTACATGGCCTACATGGTCTACCGGGTCTACATGGGCCACATAGGATCACGTTGCCGACTCCAGGGACTCGGCCTTTTGACCCACCGCCGGCCCATTTCCGCCTTTCCCGTACTTTTGGAGCAAGACCCGTTCCATCCTCTTGCAGCTGACATCTCGACTCGCGACTCACGAGTAATTTACGCCGTATCTCGCGTAAATTTTCCCCGCGTGTGTTTTCTTCTCACCGGCGCTTGCCCCTCCGATCCAGGTGCGTGCCGCGCTTTCCACCCTATCGGCGGTTTGCCTCCATCCCATCCAATAAGGCCAACACCTACCCAGGTATGTTGTATTTTAAATATTCATCTTTCATTCTTCATTCATGTTGCTTCCTCTTCTTTCTCATGCCCCATTCAGGCCTCTACAAACAATTCGGCGCTGCCATCTGCCACCGATACCCGGTACCGCACCCCGCGCACTCGGACAAACCGCTTCACTCGGCACCCTACTGGACGGGTAGGCCCTCCCTGCCTCCTGACCTGGCGCTGGCTCTTCCAGTACTGCTGCGGGTACTCCACCCTGTGCCTGTGGTCGGTGTCGCCTCGGGTCGCGCTTGTTAATGCTCTTCGGTGGCTCCTCCTCCTACAACTTCGGCTCTTCGGCCTCGCGCGGTGCTGGACCAGATGTGTATGGTTTGGTGATGCCGTGTGCACGCTTTGCGACACGTACGGCTCGCATACCGCATTCTCGGGTCCTTGCCACTGTGGCTGCGGCTGCGACTGCGGCTGGGCCTCTGGCTGCTGCGACTCGGGTTGCGACTGCTGCGGCGACTGTGGCTGCGGCGACTGTGGCTACGACTGAGGCTGCGACTGTGGCTGCGACTGCCCTGGCTCGCCTTCTCTTCCCGGCCTTCGGTTCTGTTTCTGACGTGACTTCAGCTCCATGCAGGCGCCCCGGACCCAAAGATCATCCGAATCCTGGTCCGACAAGCAGCGCATGGGCCTTCTGCCCGGTCAAACCCGACGGTTATAGATGGCCAGCGGACCATGGACCAGGACTTCTTTACTCGTTCCACCGACTCGTCCAGGCCCCACCCGTTCGCCTGGACATCTTCCTGGAACAAAGCGGGGTGCGGCACCAACCCAACGGAGAGAACCAACAGTACGGTGTAGACAATGATAGCACAATTCACCGAAGGGAAGCAGAGGTGCTGGAACGAGAAGTGGCCGGAGTAAATGTTGGCCGTGAACTCGGCGGTGTCGGAATCCACTGGATACTTGGCAGCGTTCATCGTGCAAGGAAGGGAGCCGAGACTGCCGAATGCGTTGTACGATGAGGAGACACTCGGCACTGGGCAAGAAACTCACACCCAGTGGAATCTGTCAATACCCGTCCTTTAGGTCCAGACTGCTGATGAACCGCGCCTCTCTGAGCTGGTCTAGAATGTAGTCAATCCTCGGCATCGGGTACGCATCCTTTACCGATTTTGCGTTTATTTGGCGAAAATCCACGCACAACCTCCATTTTCCCGTCTTCTTTTTAACCATTTCGATGGGCAAACTGTACGGGCTCCTCGATGGTTTAATGCGTCTTATTTCCAACAGCTCGTCCACCTGTTGGTTGATTTCAGCTTGCATCTTTAGATTCTTGGGATAGTACCGCTGTTTGACCGGCTCAGCTTTAGTTCCTTGTCCAAAAACACCTCATCTGTTGACTCCTTGTAGATCTCGCTGCGCCTGACGCCCTCCATGCCTCTAAATTTGCAGACCGCACGGGTCGTCTCGCTCGCCAGCTCTGGGGCTTCCTCCGTGGCCAGTACCGCTACTGATAACTTCTCCTCCAAGCCGCCTGTTCCGTCGACCTCTTGCAGGAATCACCACCCTGTGCTCCGCAAAGGTCACCTCTGCTCCGACTGCTGCTATAAAGTCCCACCCCAAAACTAGCTCGTCAATCACTCCGGGCAATATGAGGAGCGTCATTAAGATCATCTTGGTTCCGAACGCCACCTCCACCTCGAGTTGGGAGTTGACGTCCTGGCTACGACTGTCCGCCAGCCGCACCCTCTTGCGTGTCCTCGTCTCTACTCCAACTCCCTGCAGCCTGTCCGCCACTTCGCAGCTAACGAAGCTACTTGTTGCTTCTGTGGCGAACAGCTGTACCTCCTCATCGGTCAGTCAACCCATCAGGCCGAGCTGGGCTTTTCTCGAGTGACTTCGGTCCTGGGGGCCTCCGCTTGCGACCCTGGCACGGCCCTCCGAGGCTTGGGTCGCGGCGCGTTTCCCGCGGGCTTACAGCATTGCCAGGTCGGCACCCCCACCTTGCCGCATCTCCAGCAGAACGTCAACGGCCTGCCTGTGCATGCCTGGGCCCAGTGCTTGTTGCTTCCACACCGGCGGCAAGCATTTTCAGGGTTCAGCACATATCCCCCCACCACATTGGTTTCCATTTGGTGCTCGCGAGGCGTTATTGATGGCTTCTGGTTGAAACCGGTTGCCGGGTCATCTCTACACCGACGGCACACCTCCGTCGAAGTCGTTCGCGTGAAGGGATTGGCTGCCCTGGCCGGCTTGACGGGCTTTCCATTTGGAATTCCACCCGATCCCTTTTTTGGGCTTCAAACTTGTCCGCTAGTTTTATCATCTCGTCCAGATCTTGACATCGGTGCAGCCGAATGAAAATTTGCAGATCCGGCACGCTATTCTCCCGAATAACTTTTGCTTCTGCAGTTCTGGCATCGCCCTCGGTATCTGGTCCACATCGGATCCGTACATGTCGGCTGATCAATCCACCTGCTCCAGGAACTCGAGTGGCTTCTCCGTCCCGTCAAAGCGAAACGACCACTCTCTCACCTGCGTAGCCACTATGGCCAAATTAACGCGTGGCTGCCTCGTGGCTTCTTCCTGGGGCCTTCGTCGCTCCTTCTCCGTCCTCTCATATTCCGACCGATTCGCGTTTTTTTCCCGGGCTTCTGACCCGGGTGGTTTTTCCCCTCATTACCCCTTTGCCGACTGGTTGTCTGGACCTTTGACGGGATCACCAGGCTCGCTATCAGTCTTTCTTACAACTTTGACCAGCCTGCCCTGCCAGCGAGATCCTGCCCGTTTTTAGTTCCCACGTCTCAATCACGTCGGCAAACTCCGGTTCCGTCCCATGCTTCTCGACCCAGATTTTAAGCGCCTTCCGCATCTCGTCCACTGAGCCTTCCAACTAAAGTCCGTATGCCTTGGCGCACTGCATCAGTTCCTCCTTCCTCAGCGAATGAATCCACTGCCGGCTCCTCATCTTGATACCCTTCTTGATACACCGCTCAGTACCGTCCTTCCCAATGCACTCTCCTTTTCTTGCTTGTCCTGAGGCCCCACGTTGGGCGTTAATTGTAACAAACCGGTTTTCCTCCGTCTGATTCAGCGGGGCTGGCTCAGCGGCCGGTGGATCGATGCAACGAATTTATTTGTTGCCCTGGCGTGAAGCAAGTAATGCACTTGGGTGGGTTTTTGACTGATTAGCGGTTCTTTATTGGTATCTTAAAGTTATCTTACGGCTAAGGTATTTGATAAATTATGTGTACGCAAAGCCTCTCACTGCAGTAAATCTGCCTCCGGGTGTTGGGCGGCGCAAGTCCCGACTCGACTGTTGTCGAGGTTGACTTCAGGTGTAGCTCCGTTGGGCTACGGCTGCGGAGTTCTGACTTGGCTACCGCCTCGCCCGCCACGCACACAGCTCCACACGCAATGGGTTCACCTTTCCACTGTTCTCACCTTTACGCGGTGAGTCTGTTGGTATTGCCGGCCGTACACTCGTCCTTTGGATTCCTTTGTCGACGCTGTAAGCCGTTGCTCCTGTTGGTTCCACTGTTTAACACTCTCTTGTATCGTCTGTTCTTAGTGACGCTGTTGGCTACCGCACTTGACTGTCCTTCTCCGCGGCCGCGAACCTCCTCTTATAGGCTTTGTAATGCTGAGGTAAGCTCAGTCTGCCCAGGATCCTACTACAAGAATTTTGCAGATTACAGGAACCTCTACTGGAAACGAGGGTCCGGTCTAACTAAGTGGAGGAGAATGGGGCGTAATTATGCCCGTAAGACTTGGACAGAGGTGGTTTGCGAGGCGTAGTCACACTCGCGGGGCTGAGGGTAGTGTGGGACACGAGGCGTGGTCACACTCGTGGGGTCGAGAAAAGTTGGGGATACAAGGTGTTATTAGACTCGAAGGACCTAACGAAAGATTAAGAGTGAATCGGGAACTGAACGTGGGCTCGTACCGTGGTATTCTTGGCGGCAGTGTTAATGCTTATACTCCCCCCCGGCAAATAGACTTACTTAGTAGGTTTTTTGTTACTGTATGCTTCTTTGACACTTTATTGAGTTTTTAACGACAAGTTGCTGCGCGGAGCAAGGTCTAACTCGAGGCCGGGTTCCCGAGTATGTGTCTTGCACTTCTTTTGCCTGTGCACTCGGAACCTCGAATCTGCGGAATAAGCTACCTAACCTAACACTAAAGGTAAGGGGATATGCATCGATGGTCAATTTCTTTTGCAAAACATCGTATCGAACCTAGTGGGAGGGGTTCGTTACACCCCCCCTTTCTTCCGGGAGGAGGCGGACGCAGACCGGCCGAGCTTGTGACCGTTTGTGGACCTGGTATTTCCGGTCTTGGAACCAACCGCTGAAGCGGATCCTGTAAGCCCGTCGTAGGCGATCTTGTATCTCCTGTACCAAGCCTGTGGTCATCAAACGTCCCGGAGTGTCGATTTGCCATTCTGCTGGTGCAAGCACCCATCTGGCGTCTTTTCCGATTTCTTCGACCAGGCTGACATCCTCGAGGCCCTGGTCGGAATCTGGGAATATTTTTTCTTGCCATCCGGTCACTACCGGAGCGGGAGGTTCACCGGCGTTTCCACGGTGGGTTGTGGCTCTATCCCCTGTAACGTGAGGGTAGAGTAGTCCATCTTCGGCCCCGTTTCCCACCTCTCCATATGTTCGGTCAGCTCCGTTTGTTGAATTGGAGGGGCGTTTTCGGTTCCCGACATGGAGTCGGGGATACCGATGGGAGGGTCTTCTTCAATCGGCCTATCTATCCGACGTTGCTGGGGGATCTGGGTGTTTTCGTCGTTCTGCTGCTGTTTCACATGTTTTCGAGGCCGTTTGCGTCGTTGAAGATGTTGACGCCGACGTCTCTATCTCTTCGGGGGAGGATCGACCGTGTCCGGGACGGGGAAGGCGGGTTAGTTGCAGAGATGCTCCGCGGGCTCCCGGAATGTTCGAAAGAACGCGTTGACGTTCCGGCCTGGTGGAACGAGTAGATCCACCGACATGTTGTACGTGTAAGAATACCCCGGGATATAACGCTCCAGGCCCCATTCGGTCCTGTATATGCGCCGGCCAGCACGGGGGTCACGGCGACGGAAATCTTGTTCAAACATAGGCTCGAACGACGGAGGTTCAGGGCAGCATTATTCTCGAGGGTCATGACGTCGGAATGGTGGTGGTGACCACAGGTTTTCGCGGCGAAATATAGATGGTCGTCGAGAGAGTAGCGGGGGGCTATCCCGAGGGTCTTCGGAATCATCTGCAGCCGAGAAGTCTTCGTCCGCTTCCCCGTTTGGTTCGGCGGCATCTTAGTAATCTGAGCGGAGATTGTCTGTCGGAGGTTGACCACGATGTTTCGCAGTTGGGTTCTGGGATGTTAGGGAGCGGACGATGGTCCACAGTCTTGGCCTGCTTCGGGGCTTTACTTCTCCTGAACGCGTGTGCCCCAGACTCTCGGCCTTCAGAGTCGGTGGAGTCATCGATGTAGATGATCTCGGGTGTCTTTGCGGATGTTGCGGCTTCTTGGTGGTTCGTGCTGTATTGGCTTAAAGCTAATGAAGGGCATTCAATTAAAAAAATAAATCTTAACTCTATTATGTTTAAGTGTTGCTCACAAATTTTGGGTGTTTCTTTTTTCCGTGCTGAGGGGAGCGCTGGTGGCTCTCTTTTGAATTATGATTTGGATATGACTTAAGTTTTAAGGGGTTTGCTGGCTTCGGTCGGCGCACTTCCAAAAATATAATTTCAGAAAATGTGTGTTACGTAAACTTATGCATAAGTGTATGGAGGAAAAGAATTAAATATACCTATATATTACCTCGGCCGGGCGGTCGTCGGTAACAAGGTGGGGCGACACGGCCTCTACGTCTTGGTATGCATTTTGTTCGCCCTGTATTTTAAGGCGGCGGTATAATATAATAAATATAATGGATCAGAGAGGTTATGCAACGGCGATCGTGAGGAGGTAGGAGGCGATACTTCTTACCGTCAGCATTTCGTTCAGATTGTTGATCTGATTGAGATTTTTCAGGCTTAGTTTTCGTGGAAACGGTAGACTTAGTTTTTCTTTGTTGGTCGTTATATTAACTTGCGTCATTGGAAACACCACTGATTTCCTCTTAGAGTCGCCGCGATGGTTAATGTACCAGGTCCCGTTAAGAGAGACCCGGTGGCAATACGTCACTAAGTACGATCCCGAAATCTTTTGGCTGGCCCCGGCATCATCAACAACGGTCATGTTCGCGTTGTTGATGATGAGAGTGCAGTGATCGACAATGGTTATGGGGTCTTAGTGTCCCGGTAGGGTAGCACAATGTGCGAAAGACCCGGCTACCATCTGTTGGGCGCAGGTGCTTCCCCTTCCTTCCCTGCAGAACGTAGCCCCGACGGTGGTCTTGCAGGCCCCGATATTGAAGGTCTGGGACCCGCAGTCCGCGGGTCGGGAGTTTGGAAGGCGCTTATGTTGGAGACCTCTAATATATCTACCAAGGTCATGTTAGCCAATTTTTGCTCGGCCTGACACTCCGTGTGTAACTACTGTCGTTCACGCGACTCGCACCGTTGGAATTGTGGGGTTTTGGTTGAGATTTTTACGCTACGCGGTAGGGTCGTTCCCCGTACACGGGGATCGTGAGGTAGATTTTTCCTGCCTAAGTCTTGGATTTTAGTGGATTTTCTTTTTTCGAAACATCGCACCAAACCTAGTGGGGGGTAAAAAAAACATAGGATAGTAAGACTTATAATTCTGGTCTGACGAGCATGTGAGATGGCTCGGAGGGGGCCTAGCTGAGGCCACCGGACGGGTCGCAGGTTGCGGATAGCGAATGACCTACCTTTGAAGGTAGGCCAGCTGCGAATAAGCGGTCATCCCTAGGAAAAGCACCGAAATAAGCAGTCCCGGACAGCCAGCGGGTGTTCGCGAAGTAGGGGCCCTCCATAAAGGAGCCGGAGCGCATCCTAAAAATGTTGCAGCGATGCAGCCCGGAGCTACCCATTACCGGTTGGAGGGTAGTAAAGGTTGAGGCGACACAAGGTCCGATGCACCAGGCGGTGCTCGTCCTCAACAAAGAGTCTTTATCCCCGATTGAGGCTAAAAACGGCGAGCTCAACTTTGGCTTCAGTGCGGTGAGCATAAAAATATATAAGTCGGATGCAGCGGCCGAGGAACATCCTGTCGACAACCCAGTCGAGCAGGACGTTGCCTCGGAGATCGAAGCACCCGATGACGATCCTGAGCCAGCCAATGACGGCTACTCCTCCGACACGGCTCTATTGCGCGAGTTCGAGGCGATGTGTCGCGACAACACAATCGAGGACGACTCGGACGCCGACAACACAGTGGTGGAGAACTCCGACGATGTCTCTAAGACTCCTACAGATAAATCTCCACCACTGTAAAGCAGCATCTGCTGCCCTTATACTCCGCTTGGAAGCGAGCGGAGCAGATATAGTCCTGATCCAAGAGCCTTGGGTAGTAGGAGACAAGGTCTGTGGATTAGCGACGAAAGAGCACAAGCTTATTGTAGCTCAGAAAGAAGGTAAAATCCGAACCTGCATTCTTGCAAGGAATCACTTAAATATCTTTCTGCTCCGTAACTTTAGCAAGAAGACAACACGGCGACAAGCCTTGAGCTCAAAGAGTCTCACATAACGCTTATGTCGTCCTACATGGCTCATGAGGAAAGCGATCCTCCCGGTGACCTAGTTTGCAAGCTCACCATAGATAGCGAAAGGTCGGATATAGGCCTTGTAATAGGCTGCGACGCCAACGTCCATTACACCCAATGGGGGAGTTCGGATACAAATGTAATGGGTGAGTCATTATTCAGCTTCATCCTAAACTCTTATCTTCTTATCTGCAATCGGGGCAATGATCCTACGTTTAGAATTAAGAATAGACAAGAGGTAATTGACCAAACATTAGTGTCTCACAAACTGTCAGACATAGTAAAGAACTGGAAAGTTCTGGGGGACCATCTATTTTCGGACCACAGGAATATCCAGTCCACACTATCTCTCGAGAGCCCAAAACCCACTGTCTTTGCTAACCCTAGGAAAGCCAACTGGGAAAAATATGTCACAGTAATGGAGGGTCTACTTCCCTCCAAGGCACCAATCTGCCTGAACACAGAGCACGATCTAAATCATCTAGTGGACAGGATTACTAAGGCATGCAACACTGCTTTCACGGCAGCATGCCCACTAAACCAACGCAGGGGGAAAAAGAAACCCCCATGGTGGTCAAAACAAATAGATTCCCTACGGAAAAGCTGCAGGTCCCTCTTCAACAGGGCAAAAAGCGCTAACGAGGAAGAACACTGGGCAGATTATAAAAACAGTCTGGCCCTATACAAGAAAGAAATCAGACAGGCAAAAAGGGCCTCTTGGCAAAGATTTTGTTCTGAAATCGAGGTAACGTCGGAAGCTGCAAGACTGCACTAGATCCTCTCCAAAACGACCCCCTCGGTGGGATACCTAAAGAGAAGCGATGGTACGTGTACTAACTCCAGTGAGGAGTCCCGATACATTCTACTCGATACTCATTTTCCAGGGTGCTCCATCAATGAACCGACTCACATTCCTAGTGAGGGTTCGATCACCTCAATGGAGCATATCTTCTCAAAACGGAACATAAACTAGGCAATAAACAGTTTCGATCCGTTCAAATCCCCTGGTCCGGACCAGATCATTCCGGCTCAATTACAAAAAGCCGGAGACATGGCCAGCAACTGGCTACCATGTATCTTTAAGAAGATACTGGTAGTGGGGAGAATACCACACGCTTGGCTTAAGGCAAAAATAGTCTTCATCCCTAAAGCAGGTAAAGCCTCGCACTCGACACCAAAGGACTTTATACCAATAAGTCTATCATCCTTCCTTCTCAAAACCTTTGAGAGACTCGTCGGGCTACAATTGAGAACAACTATAGATTCTCAATTGTTGTCAGGAGCACAGTAGTAAAGTAAAGTAAAGTAGTCACGAAGTAAAGTACCTCAAAGAATACTCTCTAATCGCTTTCCTTGATATCGAGGGAGCTTTCAACAACATCATACCGGGTGCCATTACGGAAGCGCTGACTGACCTTGGGGTGGACCGTCACTTGGTGATGCTCATTGATCAATTGCTCACATGCAGGACGGTGACATCATCGATGGGATCGTCCACTCAGACAAGGTATGTCAGTAGAGGCATACCGCAAGGTGGCGTCCTATCCCCCCTTCTATGGAACATAGCAGTCAACAAGATTCTATGTGACCTGGAAGGGGGGGCTGTAAAGTCGTGGCATACGCGGACGACGTGGCAACTATCTTCTCGGGTAAATATCCTCAAACACTCTGCGACTTAATGACCGCAAAGCTCGCGATACTGTCAAGATGGACAGAATCGCGAGGTCTTGGAGTAAATCCCTCAAAGACGGAACTTGTGCTATTCACAAATAAATACAAGATTCCGTCTCTAAATCCCCCATATTAAATGGATGCAGGATCTCCTTTAGAGACAGTGCCAGTTACTTAGGGTTGGTAACTGACAAGAAGCTAAATTGGAACCTGAACATCAACGGCAGAGTGAAGTAGGCCACGATAGCTTTCTACACTTGCAAAAAATCTATTGGCTTAAAATGGGGCATGAACCCAAGTAAATTCCAATGGATATATCTAGCTATAGTTAGACCAATTATACTCTATGGAGTTACAGTGTGGTGGCCGGCCTTATCAAAAAGGACGATCACCAGACAACTCGACAAAGTTCAACGAACAGCCGCCTTTTGCATCAGTGGAGCTATTCGCACCACTTCAAATGATGCGCTTGATGCCATTCTATGCCTCCAAACTCGAAAAAGAGCAAAGATGGCAGCAATACGTCTGAGAGACTCCGACCAATGGGCACCTCAGCACACAGGTCACTCCTCAATATTAAACAGCAGTTCCGTCCCCATTAAAACGGACTACTGTGTCCCAAGGGAATACACAGACACCCCTTTCGATGCAATTATCCCTCACATAGACGAGTGGAGTGAGGGATTCCAGGCCCAGAAGGGGCCTTAAAAATATTCACAGATGGGTCAAAGCTGAACAACAAGGTCGGAGGAGGAATATACTCCGAACAGCTAAACATTAGGCACTCCTTTAGACTCCTTGATCACTGCAGCGTCTTCCAAGCGGAGGTCATTGCAATCAAGGAAGCCCTGAACAGCCTTCAGGAAACTACCGCCATGGTAACCCGCGTAAATATATATAGTGATAGCCAAGCTGCAATCAAATTGCTCAATGCGATCTCCGCAAACTCGGCCACCGTTGCAGATTGCCGCAAATCTCTTCACGAGATGGCTTAGCAATTTGTTATCAGCCTTATATGGGTCCCGGGCCACCGGGACATCGAAGGCAACTGTATTGTATTATATACAAGCTCGGCAGACGAAGGTGCAGTCATACGCTTCCTAACGGGACACTAGCTAATAGGTACCCACGCTAATAGACTGGGCGCCCTATACAATGATTTTTGCCGTAGCTGCAGAGACGAGGAAGAGGAGGAAACGGTCGAAAACCTGTTCTGCTCTTGCCCAGCTCTCAGCAGAAGAAGGCTGCAACACTTGGGCTCGCCCTTCATATCAGACATCTCTGAAAAGTCCACCATATGTCCCAGAAAGATAGCTAACTTTGTAAGAGCTGCAGGCTGGGACAACTGTTGACCCTAGGTCTCACAATGCGAGAAGGGGTAGATTCTCTGCGGTATCACAACGGGCCGGAAACGGCCTAAGTGTGCTGGGCTCGCGGCGAGTCTGGCAGCCGCTGTAACCTAACCTAAGGCAGATGTCAGAGTGCGCGCGAGAAGCGAAGCGATGCAAGATGCGATGAGCAAAGCGAGATGATGGCAGAGAGGGAGCTTTGCGAGAAGCGAGCTACATTGCTCTCTTTTAGTTATTAATGTGAACGTGATGGATTCGGATGAAGACTTTTTTGCTTCAAGTGCGACAATTAACTTTGTATTAAAAAAAAAACTGGCGTCCACCCGCTTAACTGCAATAGGAATGTAAAAGGAGAATTCCATATATTATTTGAAGACCTACGAAACCACACAGAAAAGTTTTTTAACTATTCACGGATGTCTATTTCGACTTTTGATTATATATTAAATAAAATAAGTAGTCGGCTGGAGAAGCGTTGGCCAAATTTTGTGACTCATCCCATACTGCCTTGCCAAAAATTAATATTAACATTGAGGTTCGTTTTTATATATATTTGAATTTTATTACTTATTTATTTAATTATATTTTTATTTATTTGATTCATCATTATTCTTATTAAATGAAAAATTAAAAATAGTTTTTTGAATTTCCATCCTGCATAATAATTTCTTTTTTGGATCCATATTCCGCATGTACGCAATAAGGCTGTCAAAGAATGCCTCGTCGTCGTCGTTCTCCTTGCCTGTATTTATTTTCTGTTCCAGCCACAATAATTTTTTCTTCTCAATAGCAACTAATTCCTCTGACGCATTAAGCTTTTTTTTTTTTTTTTGGGTAGATGAATTGGTTCATCTTCATCTATTATCTCTCGAATTTCTTCAGAAATGGTCTCATCTAGAGACATTTCAGAATGAAATCCATGAGATGCGTCCATGCTAACTTCTGAGGAAGTATTACTCGATGGAAAATTTCCACAAGACTTACGCGGCTTCATTTGGTCTTTTAAAAAGAGAAGACTTTTAAAATGAGGCCAAGAAGTATAATTACTGTAAGCCTCTTCTGAAATTCCAGCGTCTCCAGATTTTGGAACTGGAATTTTTTTCCACTCGTTGCGGAATTGGTCCGGATATTCTTCAATTTTTTTTTTAAACAGTCTTCTAAAAAAAAATTGTATTTATTAATTACACTTATGTTGGAAATGATTCGTAATTACAGATTTTTAGCTACTGGAGCATCTTTCTCATCATTGGTATATTCATTTAAAATGGGAAAGACTACTACACTACTACACTTGTAGTGAAAGAGACTGTAATAGTACTTTGGGAGGAGTTACAACGTCTACATATGCCTCCGCCCACGAAGGAAATGATTAGCCAGGCGGCAGACAAATTTTGGAAGCAGTGGAACTTTCCTAATTGTGCTGGAGCAATTGATGGAAAACACATTCGTATTAAATGTTTAGCGCATTCTGGGTCTATGTTTTATAATTATAAAAAGTACTTTTCAATAGTACTGCAAGGAGTAGCAGATGCCAATTGTAAATTTATTGCTATAGAAGTTGGAGGCTATAGAAAACAAAGTGATGGCGGAACATTTAATGCATCACAACTCTATATGCAGCTAAGAACTCGACAATTCTTTCCGCCAGATTCTTGCTTGCCTGGAACAAACACTAAGATGCCATATGTTTTTGTAGGTGATGAGGCTTATCCACTTCTCGAAAATCTTTTAAGGCCATATTCAAGAAGAGATATAGATGCAAACAACAAATATTTTAACAGTAGACTTTCCAGAGCTAGAAGATGCATTGAATGTGCCTTTGGTATTATAACATCCAAATGGCGTCTTCTCTGGAAGCCTATTGAGACAGATCCCGATTTTGTTGATGCTATTGTAAAGAGTATATGCATTTTGCATAATACAATAATTGACCTTGAAGGGCCTTATGATGTCAATATAGAATCGCAACACTTTCATATTGACAACGAAAATCCTAACTACGCCGAAACTTTCAATCATGTCAATTTAAGAACAGGCCAAATAATTAGAAACGCTTTTCGCGACTTTGTTTGCACACATGCTTTCAATTTCTGTCCAATTTTTTTCGACCAAAATTCTGTTATGATAATTTCGGCTCTTTTGGTCCCATAGCGCTCATCATATGATTCCGATGTAGCTTATAGCCTTTTTACATTAGGGCGCATCATTGGATTTTTCCGTTATCGCCTTATTACACTACCGCATCATTGTCGAAGGTGCGGAAAAATGATGCGAGGCGTTTAAACTTAGGCCGCATTATGTTAGCAGTTGGGCTTGTAAATGTAAACAAACGCGTTGAATAGAGCACACACATTTTTACTAAAATTAAAAGAACTTACAAAAATAATAAGCGATTTATTTTTAAATGTCGAAAGCAATGCAGGAGGAACCCGATGCATGTGTAGATATCGTAGGCTCCACCGAACAACAATTACGTTGTAACGAACCGTTTTTGTCCGTCTGATTCAGCAGAGCTGGCTCAGCGGTCGGTGGATCGATGCAACGAATTTATTTGTTGCCTCGGCGACAAGCAAGTAAATGCACTGGGGTAGGTATTGGCTGAGTAATTGTTCTTTATTGTGTATCTTAAGGCTATCTTACGGCTATGGTACTTCTAAACAAATGAACGATTCGGAAACCTCTCACCGCCGTGCGGATGTCTCCGGGTGCCAACGGGCGTGATTCACGACTCGACCGTTGCTGAGGTTGACCTCAGGTGTAGCACCGCTGGGCTATGGCTGTGGGGGTTCTGACTTGGCAACCGCCTCGTCCGCCTCGCACACAGCTCCGCACACAATGGGTTTACCTGGCCACTGGTCTCACCTCTACGCGGTGAGTCTGTTGTCGTTGCCCGTCGTGCACTTCTCCGTCGGATTCCGGTTTTCTACTCTGTTGGTCGTTGCTCCTCCTGGTTTCTCGGGTACTGGTTCACACTTGTCTCTACTTTCCTTGCTAACGTTCTTCGCTCCCGCACTTGACTACCCTCTTGACTGCCGCGGACCTCCTCTTATAGGCTCCCTTTGGCCCAGCGTCCGCGTCGCTGCCCATTTGCAACGGTTATTTTCCCTTGGTACTTTTCCCTCAACGGCTTTGTCTTCCCCAAGCTTTCCACACCGGGATCGGCCTACATGGGATCTACATGGTCCGCCGCGTCGCTACCGATCTGCAACGGTTCCTTTCCCTTGGTACTTTTCCATCAACGGCTTCGTCTTCCCAAGCCTTCCGCACCGGGATCGACCTACATGGCATCTACATGGCCTACATGGGGTCTACATGGCCTACATGGGGATCTACATGGCCTGATTCTAGGGACTCGGACCTTCGGCCCGCTGCTGGCCCCAGCAGCCGTTCCCGCCGTTCCCGGGCTCTGGGGCGTGGCCCGCTCCATCTTCTCATGTAGTGGAATTGCCTTGCGCTCTTCGCGGCCAATTCGCCCCATCCCCAACTAGGGTCTTGTGAGGAATATTGATTCCTCACAACGTGCTGCTGATTTTAATTTTCAAGTGGCACCTTTAAAGTAGTAATAAGTTTGGACGCTAAACTTTAAATTGAATTTATTGTTTGATTCGGCAAAAATACCCCCATACCACGTCTATACTACGAATAATACGGCAATACTTGAAAATGATGCGCCGCATGACTAATAGTGCGGCCGTATTATTGCCTTCTTCTATCCACAGGTCTCTTATGGGCATCATTGTCGCATGTTCCATTTAACGGAACAATCCAATGATGCTGCCTAATGTATAAAAGGTTACTGTTTTATAATAGCCCTTTTGCACTACCGCATCATTGTCGAAGGTGCTGAAAAATGATGCGAGGCGTTTACACTTAAGCCCCAGCTGACTTTAATTTTCCAGTGGTACTTTTAACGTTGAAATCAGCGCGTCCCGAAAGACTTTGCAAGTCTTTGTGTTAACATTTTGTTGCTTGCAATCAGACTTATTTTAATTATAATGTTCAAGAATGGTTTGGCCGCTTAACTTTAAATTGAATTTATTGTTTGATTCGACAAAAATACCCAGGTACCCAGCGTCCTGGGTCCGACCTCGAATAATTTCAATATCAATTTCAAATGATGCCACGCATGATTTATCATGTGGTCGCATGATTGTCTTCTTCTATCCACAGGGCTCTTCTGGGCATCATTCTCGCATGTTCCAATGAATTAGACATCATCTAAAATTATTTGCTTGAATTTGTTGTAACGAACCTTTTGTGTCCGCTTGCGGTAGCTGGGCTCGCTCAGCGGTCACTGGGCTCAATGCAACAAAATTTGTATTTGTTGCCTCGACGACAAATAATAGGACGGGGTTTCTGTTTGATATCGTTTATTGCAAGATTTCTGAGCGTTCTTAGGGCTAGGTTAGGTCTAGGGCTTATGGCTAAGGCTTATTTTATCGCTCTTATCTTATACCGGGGAATCGGTCAGTCGCGTGGCTGACTCCAGGCGTAGCGGCGTTGATGCCAGTATTCAGGGGCCAATGATCTTTGATCCGCCACTCCGAATTCGCACTCAACGGTTCACCACTGACTGATCTGAAATCCCTTTCTCGACTCACTCGGTGCTTCGGTGTATGACTTGTCTCTATCCTGGCGTCTCCTTGTTTTCCGTGTTTGATCCACTCTCCTTGATCACTTCTCACTTGTCACTATTTCACTCTCGCACGATGTCGATCACTACTCTAGACTTGCGCGCGCGTAATAAGAGACCCGTTGTAGGCGCCGGCCTCCTTTTATAGGCCGCGCCTAACGGGACCTCCGCCGCCAGTAATTTTCCATCGGGCTTTCGAGGGTTCCCACGCCCTTCGTAACGGGACTCGGTCGGTGACCCGTCCAAATGCCCATATTTGGGCATGCGTTGGTCCGCTGCTGGTTCGCTCCCGTGGTTCCCTCCTTCCAGTGAGAGCCGCCTCCTCTCGCCACTCGTGCTCTCTCCCCTAACGGTGGCCTATCCGCCCTTCTCAGGGGAGAGGCCGCGGCGACAGTCATATCCGGCCCGTCAGCCTCATAGCTACTGTGAGGCACACGGTTCCTCACACTCCCCTCCTTCTTACGAAAGCGAAAAACTCCCTTTTTCGCGGAACTCCCGCTGGCCCTCCTCCGCCCGAATTTGAATTCGAGCCTGGTGGCGCTCGCTCCCTGGCGCCCTTTAGCGCCACTTCGGGCCCGAGGGTGCCAGCTGTTGATGGTCTGCGACCCAGAGGTGCTCTTTTGCCCTCTCGACCTATCGGGTCGTACCGTGGATAGGCCCCCTGCCGCGTGTCTGCCCAGCTGAGCCGGGTCATTGCCCTCCCCCGGTAAGTTATGGCTTTTTATATTTTATTTTTACTTTTCTTTATTTATATTTTTTTTTTTCTTAGCGGCCCTCGCGGAACACCTCCGTCCGCTTGGCCGACATTGCGATGCGGTACCTCGTCCCGCGCTCACTCACCATCTTTTTCACCCTGCGGCCGTGTAAACGGATCCGGGCCTGGGCGCGCGCCACCGACGCGGCCATTCCTCCTCCGGCACGGGCACCCAGTCCACCCGGGCGGGTGCGGAGCCCTGCCGCTGCAGTTTCGGCCGCTTCACCTCGGCCCGTGGTTCGGGGCATGAGGTCTGCCGCTTGAGTTGCGGCGGGCCGCCGGTCGACACCAGAGGAGCCGGCCACTGCCACGGCTCACGCTCCCACGGCTCCGTCGTCGTCGCTGTCGCCGCCGCCACCCTCGTCGTCGTCGGGGCCGCATGGCCTCCCGCCGCTGCCGGTGCCGCTGAGCCCGCCGCCCTTGCTGGGGCCGTCGCTTCCGTTGCCGCCGTTGCCGTTGTCGCAGCCGCCGTCGCTGCCGTTGCCGCCGCTGTCGCTGCCGTTGCCGTTGCCGCCGTCGCTGCCTCCCTTGCTGGGTCCGTGTGGCTGGCAGCCGCAGACTGGCCCCTCGGATCTCGAGGGTTGCTCCTCCGCGGCTCCTCCCACACCCGGGCCTCCTCCGCTGGTGGTTCGTCCGCCGTCGCCACGCCCGACGCCCACGTGATGTGGAGCACCTGGTGGTGCCACAGCAGCCCATTACGGACTGCCGATCGCACCTCCTGGCTGACGAACGAACCCACCACCGCCCGCTCCGGACCGGCCCACTGTTGCCCCTGGTGGGAGTGCTGCTGCTGCTGCTGCCACAACTGCTGCTACTGCTGCTGCTGGTGATGTTGTTGCTGAGGTTGGGGCTGCGAGGGGTCCGGCTGTTGCTGGTGTGCGGACGGTCGCTCCTCCCGACGCGTAAAGAGCGGAGTGGGCTCCTCTACTTCCTCGGGGACGGGGGCCTCCGCGGCCTCCTCCGACACCGGCTCCCATAACCCCTCCTCCTCTGCCTCAGCCTCCGCGAGCGGCCTCCGCCACTGCTCCTCCGCCGTTTGGGGCCGCGCCTCCTCCGCCGTTTGGGGCCGCGCCTCCTTCACCGTTTGAGGCCGCGCCTCCTCCGCCGTTTGGGGCCGCTCCGGCTCGCCGTCCTCGCTCGTGACCTCGCCGTCTCTGCTGCTCCTGGCCGCCATGGCCGCCCGCAACTCGGCGATTCGCCGCCGCAGCTGAGCTGTGTCCTCCCACACTCGCTGCTTCTTGACGTCCAGCAGCTCGGCCGCCCTGCACGCCCGGTCGACCTCCTCCGCGGTCCACCATGCCACAATGACGACCTCGTCGTCGCTCCCGCTGGGGGACACCACCGGCGTCACCGTCTCCCGGTCCGACGGTTGTAGCGACACCAACGGTGACGCCATCACCTGCAGTTCGGGGGATCCGTCCGACCGCCCCGCCACGTCTCTACGCGAGAGCATGGTCGCCCGTCGCTGACGTGTGAGGCGGCCCCCGTACCCCCCTCCCTGCAAAATAGCGTCCTGCTCCGCCACATACCGCTCCACAAACTCGGTCTTCGACGCCATCATTTTTGTTGTAGTTGTTTTTTTTTTGTTTGGTGCTGGCTTACCCTTGAGTGTTTTTTTCCAAGTGCCGGCTTCCCGACGCGTGCCGCCTGTTATAGACGCGTTCCATCGTTCCGGGCAACGGTGAATCCCATCTCAACGCTCTCATCTCCAGGAATAACTGCTTTCTTCCTGTAGATGAGAGCGGTGAGAACATACAAGGAATAACTGCTTTCTTCCTTGTATGCTCTCTCATTATCCACTTTCGCCGCACCGTTGCTCCCGCTGTGTCTGTTATTGTTTACAGTGCTCTGTTAATAACCAAAATTTTTTTTTTGTTTTGGATATCCGTTTGATGGATTGTTTTGTGAAATGTTTGTGTGTTGTCCAGCTGATGGACTGTGCCGCGTCCTCCATCTCCTGATGGACCCACCTCCTGATTCCTGATTCCTGGGCGACTCCCCATCTGGCTTGGCGAAACCTGTCCGCCCCGTGCGCTGTTCAGTTCGCCCCATCTTCCCAGTGAGTATGCTCGATTGGTGTGACACTTCACTCATTCTCCCAATTCCAGCTCGACCTCTGCCTTCGACATGAGGCGTCCGCCTCGAAGCCCCCCGCGATCAACAGGTTCTTTGATCTTTCGCCCGGGCTTGACTTCTCGGCGGACCATTCCCAGGCCAGCTTCTCACGCCCTCGGCCCGAATCTGGCTAGGTGGTACGCCCAGGGAGAGGCTCGGACGCGAGGATCATCCGACTCCTCGCCCGGTAGACCACTCCTGAGCCGCACCTGCTCTGCCGGGTCCGACGCTTCTAGTTGGCCTGGGTTCCCACATCGAAGCGTGAGCCTGGATTTCCCCCTTCACCGCCGACCGTGCCCCCACCGGGCCTTGGAACTCCCGTCCCCGCGCACCGCGCTTTGGGTTCCCCCTCCATTTCTGGTTTGCCTGCCCTTTACTCCCAATACGTTTTATTTGGTTTCTCACCTGTGTTTTCTCTTCCAGGTATCTAGCGTCCGCCACCATCTTCAGCTGCCGCCGTTACTTCACGCGTTATAATTTTTAAGTGTGTCCTGCGTGGCACTCCAGACTGTGTCCTGCGTGGCACTCCACACCCTCGCCCTGCGTGGCATCTCACTCTTTCTCGTGGCCTTACTCCTCCGCGTCCTGTGTGACGCCATTCTCCTCCCTCGGTTGTGACTTTAGGTCCCCTATATGCGCCGTCCTCTCCCTCTTGTCTCCTTCCTTTTTTAACTTCACTATCACCGGCGACACAAAGTTGACTATTTGGTAGGGCCCTTCGTACTTGGATGCCAGCTTGGCCGCAAATCGCTCTGCCGCGTTCGAGAGGTGATGCTGCTTGGCCCACACCACCTCCCCCACCTTAGGCTTCCATGGCCTCCTCCGCAGGTTATAGTGGCGGGTTCTCCTGCGGCGTGTATGGTGCCGTGAATTGATGGCGCACTCCCATCTGTTCGAGAAATCTCTTGAAGATTCTGCTGGCAAACTGCACCCCGTTGTCTGTAATGACCACCTTGGGCATTCCGAACCGGGCCACTATCCGCTCTCGAAATGCCTTTGTTAGGGCTTCTGCCGTCGCTTTGCGCATTGGCACCAGCTCTGTCCACTTTGAGAACCGATCCACTATGACCAGCAGCATCGAGTTCCCATGTTTCGACCTCGGCAGAGGTCCCACAAAATCGGCGCATACTGTTGCCCAAGGCTCCTCCGGGATCCGTGTCAGCATCTTCCCCGCGGCTTGCAGCTGACTCGGCTTATACCGTAAGCACTGTACGCACTTTCGGACATACTGCCTTACGTCTCTGTGCATCCCCGGCCAGTAATACCGTGCTGCGACCCGGGCTGCTGTCCTCCTCCCTCCAGCATGACCCGCTCCTGGCTCGTCGTGGTTCTCCTGCAGCACCCTCTCTCGGGATTCCCTGGGAACACACAGCTTCCAGGAGACGACCTCTTCGCTTCCAGCTTGATGCGGGATATGGCGATACAGGTTCCCTCCCTTCTCCACAAAGTCCGGGTACTTTTGAGGCTCCTTCTGAACTCTTTCCTGCAAGCTCTTGAGCCACTTGCACGGCCGCTCCGTCTTTCCTTTGGTTCTTTGGCATTTCTCCGCCAGGGGTTGTCGAGAGAGCGCGTCCGCTACGACGTTCAGCTGGCCCTTCCTGTACGACACCTCGAAGTCGTATTGCTGCAGCTCTAATGCCCACCGGGCCACTCTGCCCGACGGGCTTTCGATGCTGTTCAGCCACTTAAGAGCCATGTGATCCGTGATCACCTTGAAGCGGTACCCCTCCAGGTACGGCTTCAACTTCCTGACGGCCCACACTATGGCCAGGCATTCCTTTTCCGTAGCCGAGTAGTTCTTCTCGGCTGCATTTAGTGATCTGCTGGCATACGAGATCACCCTCTCTCCCCTGTCCGTTTCCTGCGTGAGGATCGCCCCCAGCCCATAATCGCTGGCGTCCGTTTGGAGCACGAACTTCTTGGAGAAGTCGGGACATGTCAGTACCGGGTTGGCCACCAAGCGATCCCTTACTGCCTCGAACGCGTTTTGCCGTTCTTGCGTCCACACCCACTCCGCCTTCTTCTTCATTAGCGCGGCAAGTGGTTGTACCAAGGTCGCGAACCCTGGCACGAATCGCCGGTACCACGATGCCACTCCCAGATACTGCCGCAATTCCTTTACATTTGACGGTGGTTTTAACTCGGCGATGGCAGCGACCTTCTCGGGATCCGTGCAGATTTCTTCGCCCGTCACCTTATGGCCCAGGTATCGCAGCTCCTTCCGGAAGAACTGGCACTTTTCGGCGTTTAGCCTCAAATTTGCTCCCCGCAGGCGGTGGAACACTTCATTTTCAATGACGATAATGTCATCCTGGTAGGCGAAGACGTGAGGCATCATCTCCGGCCCGATCACTTGGTCCAGCACTCGCTGGAAGGTGGCCGAGGCCGAGTGCAGTCCGAATGGCATCACCTTCCACTGGTATAGCTCCTTGCCTGGCACCGTGAACGCCGTGACCGCCCTGCTGCTCTCCTCCAGCGGGATCTGCCAGTATCCGTCTTTCAAGTCGAGGCTGCTAATGAACCGCGCCTCCCGTAACTGGTCGAGGATATAGTCATTCCTTGGCATCGGATACGCGTCTTTTATGGATTTCGCATTTATTTGCCGAAAGTCCACGCACAGCCTCCACTTGCCGCACTTCTTTTTCAGCATTACTATTGGTGAGCTGTACGGACTCTTTGACGGCTCGATGCACCCCATTTCCAGCAGCTCATCCACCTTTTGGTTTATCTCTGCTTGCATTTTGGGATTCTTAGGGTAGTACCTTTGTTTTATCGGCCGCGGATCACTCATAGTGATGGTGTGCATGGCCACGTTTGATACTCCCTTCATCCTGGCGAATTCGGCCAGTTCTCGGGCCAGGAACTCTGCCACCGGTTCCTCATCTATGGGGCTCTCGACCTCGGCTTCCGCTGAGATACTCTCTGCCGCCGTCTCTGGTTCTGGGGTACGGCTGACGAAGCTGCTCGTGGCCCCGGTGTCTCCCGTGGCCCGAAACTCCTCCCCCACGACCCGCACCACTGCGGACAGCTGCGTCGCCTCACTTGACAGCTGGCCGACTAGGCTCGAGGCCGGCTTCTTGCGACCCTGGCACGGCCCTTCGTGGCTGGGGTCGCGGGGCGTTTCCCGTCTGCCTGCAACATTGCCATGACGATACGCCCACCTTCCCACACCTCCAACAATATATTATGGGACCAGCGCCATTCTCTCGGCTCCAATGCTCCCCACTGCCGCATCGGCGGCATGCCTGCGCAGGATTTCGGACGTACCCGTTTTCTATATGGGACTCCTCCATCCGCGCGGCGCCTGCCCCTACGGCGGCCCTCGCTCGACTTGGTGCTTCTGGCGGACCTTCCATGCATCTGCGGCACGCCTCTGTCGCCGCCGGCTTGTTGAAGGGATTCGCGGCTCGCGCCTTTGACGCTGGGTTCTCTCTTTGAAACTCCGCCCGATCCCTCTCCAACGCCTCGAACTCGTCAGCCATCACCATCATCTCGTCGAGACTCCGACACCCGTACGGCCGCATATACGCCCTTAGGTCTAGGAATGAATGTCAGGATCCAGCCCGTATGTTTCGGCGGACCACTCGACCTGTTCCAAGAACTCGAGAGGTTTCGTCGTTCCGTCGAATCGGAACGACCACTCCCTCACCTGCTTCGCCACCTTGGCGTAGTCTTGGTGTGCCGGCCTTATGGTCTGTGGTTCGTGCCTGCGCCCCTCCTTCCGAGCACGGCCCTATCGTCGTCCATCCTCACCGACCGCCTGGACCAGGGATCGATCCTCTCTCTTTCAGGCTCCGGACTGAAGTCCGAGGCCTCTCGCGACCTCCCTGGCATGGCGGCGGCCGAACACTCTCGAGAGGGCTCCGATAGGCTCGCGATCAGCTCACGCTGGATCACCGCCGGCGACTTCCACAAGGCCGCCGCCTTTGCGTCGGGTGGCAGCGTCAGCCGCTCCCCTGCAGCCTGCCTGTCCTCCGGCCTGGGCGTCGCTACGGCCCCCCTCGTCCGATCCTTCCACTCTTCCAGCAGGTCAGCCCACTCGGGCTCCTCGCCGTGGACTTTCACCCACTCCTTGAAGGCTCTCCTCATGTCGTCCAAGGTGCCTTCCAGCTGCACGCCAAATGCCTGGCCGCACTGGATCAACTCCTCCTTCCTCAGACGGTGGACCCATTGACCCCTTCCCATTCTTGCTCAATCTTGATATCTCTCCCCCTTCGTATGTATTATTTGTCGTGAGGCCCCACGTTGGGCGCCAGTTGTAACGAACCTTTTGTGTCCGCTGGCGGTAGCTGGGCTCGCTCAGCGGCCACTGGGCTCAATGCAACAAAATTTGTATTTGTTGCCTCGACGACAAATAATAGGACGGGGTTTCTGTTTGATATCGTTTATTGCAAGATTTCTGAGCGTTCTTAGGGCTAGGTTAGGTCTAGGGCTTATGGCTAAGGCTTATTTTATCGCTCTTATCTTATACCGGGGAATCGGTCAGTCGCGTGGCTGACTCCAGGCGTAGCGGCGTTGATGCCAGTATTCAGGGGCCAATGATCTTTGATCCGCCACTCCGAATTCGCACTCAACGGTTCACCACTGACTGATCTGAAATCCCTTTCTCGACTCACTCGGTGCTTCGGTGTATGACTTGTCTCTATCCTGGCGTCTCCTTGTTTTCCGTGTTTGATCCACCTTGATCACTTCTCACTTGTCACTATTTCACTCTCGCACGATGTCGATCACTACTCTAGACTTGCGCGCGCGTAATAAGAGACCCGTTGTAGGCGCCGGCCTCCTTTTATAGGCCGCGCCTAACGGGTCCTCCGCCGCCAGTAATTTTCCATCGGGCTTTCGAGGGTTCCCACGCCCTTCGTAACGGGACTCGGTCGGTGACCCGTCCAAATGCCCATATTTGGGCATGCGTTGGTCCGCTGCTGGTTCGCTCCCGTGGTTCCCTCCTTCCAGTGAGAGCCGCCTCCTCTCGCCACTCGTGCTCTCTCCCCTAACGGTGGCCTATCCGCCCCTCTCAGGGAGAGGCCGCGGCGAATATGGCGGCCTCCGGATATCCGGACCTGCCGGGCCGTCATACTTATCCGGCCCGTCAGCCTTATCGCTACTGTGAGGCACACGGTTCCTCACATTGTATTCTCATAATGCTTGAGAATAAAATCAATACTCAGAAAATCCAAACTTTAGTATGCAAGAAATTCCTGCAACGATCCGGCAAGGAAAGTACCAATAAAAGAGGTGTTCGGGGCAGATCCCTACCGAATAGTGGCTAGCCAAATATGAGCTGTTTATTGGCGTTCAGCCACATATTTCCATTGCTGCCCTGTTTGCCGAGCGAAGCAAAGCTTTTATTTCTGCGTTGCGTTTTTATTTTTTCGGAATAATTATTCGGTCGATCGAATAAGAGAAAAATTTATAAATAAAAATATTTTTAATATTAAATAAATATTTAAAATAATGAATAAAAGTTATTTCAGTAAGTATAAACAAAGGAACGAATTGAAAACTAGGTTCGATAAATCCTAAAAATCTTTAACACAAAATTGATCTTTTCAAGAGCATAAATTTAACAAGAATTCCGAAAAATTAGTAGATTTCTTCAACATGTATGTATATTAATACGTGACCAATACATGACTAGATAAGACTGGTCACTGATTCCAGGTATCAAAATTCTTGATCAGATTACGATCAAACTTAGTATCCGTAAAACAAAGGTAAAATTTGAATATATCAATACCAAAAATCTTAAACACTCCATGGACATTCGAAAATGATGAAGAACTGGAATCGACAGAATCACGAGATTCATTCTTAACTCAGTGAAGCCAGAATAGCTTGAATTTTCAAACCCAGAATAAGATTAAATAAATTCAACAATTCTTGCTATTTTAAAACAATCTGAATTTTCAGATTGAGATTTAGGATACCGCAATTGGCAATCTGCGAGCTTTGAAAAGTATGGGGACAAAGGAGAAGATTGCTGACTTTAATATAATACAGCCTACTGCAGAGGGTAGACAGTACCACACAAGCCAAGTGGGAGGACACTCCGTCACTGGATGGGAGCAAAGATTCTGGAGCAAAGATGTAAGAAGTTGGAGAATTAGGAGCAGACTAATGAAATGTATGCGCCCGGCATTAAGGTATGAGAAAAAAAACACTTAACAACAGTAAGTATTTCGTAGGGACTGAGTCGGTTGCTCTTGACTGTGTATTTTGCAATACTACAGGACATGGTATTTATTCCTGCACCTAGTTTTTAAATCTCTCACCTTCACTGCGCCTACTAGAGGTGAAGAAACTAAGTCTTTGCATGAGCTGCCTAAAGCCCAGCCATCAAATTCGCACCTGCAGGTCCTCAACTTGTCGCCACTGTGGGATCAAACATCACAAACATATGACAGACGCTCGCTATCGTCCCCGCACCCTGAAACCCATTAACAGGCTTCAGCCATCGCTCTGATAGTTCACAATTCTGCAATGATGTCGTACTCTTAGCACTGGATCGCTCGTGCCATGTCGGGCGCTCTTAGATTCCGAGTCACAAATGCACCTCTTAACATCTCGTCTCGTTCAGCAATTTATACTAAAAAAGATCATAGCATCGCAGTTCTTCAGGCCGGAGCGTATTGACCTGCTCATTGGGGCTAGTCTGTTCTTGTTCTTGTCTGTTCTTCGATCTAATTGGCAACAGGCTGGCCATCGCTTCAGAAGGCTCGCCTTGGATGGGTGTTTTCAGGAGGTGGCCAGCAATCTCGTAAGACAGCCTTGTTGGGGTCTCGGTGCTCATCCGATACCGGTCTTGAGTCCCTCGATCAAGTGGAAATGCTACTGAGGCGGTTTTGGGAGATAGAAAGTTTCACTGAAGTTTCGATGACGGTCAAGCAGAAGGATATGGATTGTGAGGAGCACTTCAAAGCAAATTTCTTACGTTTATCATCTGAGTTCGTTGTGAAGTTGCCCATCAAAAGAAGTTTGGATATCTTGGGTGATCCGTATATGCAAGCATATCGCTGGTTCCTGAACTTGGACCGGGAACTTGAGCGTCGGTCGCAGCTTAATTCTTAGTACTCCTCTTCCATCAGGGAGTACCAAGAACTTAATCACATGTCACCCTAGGTCTCACAATGCGAGAAGGGGTAGATTCCCTGCGGTATCACAACGGACCGGAAACGGCCTAAGTGTGCTGTGCTTCCGGTGAGTCTGGCAGCCGCTGTAACCTAACCTAACCTAACCTAATCTAAGACTTATAGTTCTTATATTCGTTGTCGGTGCGGTGCGGCGAGCTGTAACATCCATTCATGGTTCGTTACAGCCCCTGTGGCCCAGCGTACGCGTCGTTGCCCATTCGCAACGGTTCCTTTCCCTTGGTATTTGTCCATCGGCCATTTCGCCTTCCCACGCCTTCATTAGCGGGATCGGCCTACATGGCCTCCATGGCATACATGTCCTCCATGGCATACATGGCCTCCATGGCCTACATGGCCTTCATGACCTACATGATCTACTGGGTCTACAAGGCCTACATGGGATCACGTTGCCGACTCCTGGGCCTCAGCCCTTCAGCCCACCGCTGGCCCCATTCCGCCGTTACCGTATTCTTGGGGCGAGATCCGCTCCTCTCGCGTAGTGGGATCGCCTCGCCATTTCGCCTGATCTCCCTAGGGCCTTGTGAGGAATATCGATTCCTCACAGTATTAAACATTAAATTAGATTAAATTTTTTTTTTTAGAACTATGTAAACGTTATCAGTAGAATTTTTATTGGCGCAGCCGGTAGGATTCTAATAGAAACTAACACGAAAATATTCAGGTCAGTGGTTTGCTAAGGAATAGTAATCCCGGAATAGTTAGTAGAATGGAATCCGCATAAGAACCTAAGTGCATCGAAGCACAAGGTAAAAACGTGACTCAATCAACAAAAGATCATTGAATAAAAACATCAAAACATGGTGTAACAAAAGATACACAAAAACCAGTTATTCAGAGAAGCCGCAGACTGCTGCCGCGCAGTGTGGAGTGCGCTCCGTGTCCCACTCGCTCTCGCGCGTTCTTGCGTAGGCGCTCTTCAGATCCACACAGCGCTCGGGCGGCCACTGGCTTGTGCATGCATAATCAGTCTCACTTCCATCCCCATTTACAACGATTTTGATTCCTACGTACTATCGCTTTCACTACGATACACATAAATATACCCACATGCATCTACTCGAACTGGAGAATAAACTATAATTAACTTATAGTGAAGAAAATCAAAGTGTTGTCTTTATTTGGTGACTATTTTGTGATTTTGAAACCTCTCGGATCCGCCCACTACAAACATTTGTCGGATCGAGCCGGATCTTCGCTAAAATAAGGCGAAGTTCAATCCAGCAAAGCATAGGAGGATCGCTCCAACAAATCGCAATATAAGTATGACTCATCCAAAACCTGCGTAAGTGCCGTGAATTAGTTTCCATCCGATTACAAGTTCCGTGACGTATGTACATATAAATGTACGTAAATACGTATGTATAATAAATTAAAAGTGAAATCAAATTAAAAAAAAAAACAAGAGAGTTACAAAATGGCAATACCACCACCTAACCTAAGTGAATTTCCGTTAAATCAAGCACATATTAATATGCCCAAATACATGACGAAGAGGTTAATAAGCAAATAAGAGATATGATAAGACAAGGAATAATTAGTAAATGAAAATCGCCTTACTGTTTCCCCATTTCCATGATCCCAAAAAAGATCGATGCTTCAGAAAACAAAAATAAAGACTCGTTGTAGATTATAGAGGTCTCAACGAAATAACCATCAAGGATAACCCCTATGATGGATGAGGTACTAGACAAACTACGAAAATGTCAGTATTTTACAACGATTAACTTGGCTAAAGATTTCTATTAAACCGCAATGGAACTCAATTAAATCACGAAAACAGCGTTTTCTTTAAAAAGATTTCAGTAACATCGGACGCTAGTAACATGGCGATAGGCGCTGTTCTGTCGAAAGAGTATAAACCGATATGTTATGCCAGCAGAACACTAAACGATCATGAAGTAAATTATTCCGCCATCGAAATAGAATTGTTAGCTATTGTTTGGGCCACTAAGTATTTCCGATCATACCGATTCGGTAGGACATTCTCGAATGTCTTAGTACTTAGTATCCATTAGTATGGTTGAAAAACCTAAAAGAGCCAAATATGAAGCTACAAAGGTGGAAGATAAAGTTAAACGAATTCGACTTCAAAATAAAATCTTTTCCAGGAAAAGAAAACTATGTAGCAGATGCGCTATCAAGGGTAAAACTCAACGAGGACCTTTTTGGTGAAGTATTCAATAGTGCAGGCGCAACCATACATAGCGCACAAGAAGATAATTAAAACAATATCCCCATTACCGAGACACCTATTAACTATTACAACCGACAAATTAAGTTAATAAAGGGAGAGGAGGATAAGGTATACACATCCCTTTACTGTCATTAAATAATCATTTTATAGTCTCTGAGACTTAGGCGCTAATGAAGACAAATAGACGGACAGACAGACATGGCCATATCGACTCGGCTATTGATGCTGATCAAGACGAATGCCCTACTTGTAATATTGCCAAAACCGAACATCGCGATACTAAGTTAGCATTCGAGATAATTTCGGAAATTCAGAACGTCAGAGAAAGATATGTTATGAATTTGAACCAGCAGTTTCTATCATGTAGAGACATTTACTCGAAATTTGCCACTCTAATAGAAGTGAATAGTCGCTTGACTGCCTTGAAACAAAAAGAGCCATTATACAAGTTTTTAACGAAATGGGCAAGCCCTAAAAGATAAAAGCCGATAAAGCTTTCATGTGCGCAGAATTGCAAGTATGGCTGATCTCGGAAGATGTGAAAATACAAATCACATCTAGTGAAAATGGGATATCGGATGTCGAAAGATTTCATAAAACGGTTAATGAAAAGTTAAGAATAATAACAAGCGAAAACGATCCTGAGACAAAGTATACAAAATTCGAGATAATCTTATAAGCTTATAATCATAAAACAAAGCATAACACTACAAACAGGACACCTTGTTACGGTCGGCTTGGAACAGAGCCGATAGTTGCAAGGAGCAGGAATGGCAGCGTCACCTGTTGTGGATCCTAGGAGTGGATAACCCTGTTATGTGTGGAAGGAGGAAAAAAAAAACAAGGGGTAAAGGAAGCTAGGGTGGAGTAGCCAGTTTCCGGGAAAAACGAGCAGAGCGCACGTGTATAAGAAGAAGAAAAAAAAAGAAACGAAAAAGATGACCCAACAGGAGCCGAGCCGCAGAAGACCACAACGACCAGGAGATCATTGGAGGCGGATTCCCTGGAGAATCGCCTGGAGGAGGATTCCCCGGAGCACCGCCTTCAAAGGGGTTCAGGAGAGCTTCGCCGGGGAGCACGCCGTGTCCCGGCACATATATGTTCCAACACAGTCATCAAATCATCAAAAATCATTTGATAGAATCCTTCATAACGATCCACCAAATCACACAAAAGCTTGTATACCCCGTAACCGTCATATTCACATACATATCACCCTAACACCATACCCATACGTCCCACCATTAATAATCTCATCAACACCGATCAACTAAGTCGATACATTTATATATTTAATGCTGGTTCCAAAACACAATATTAAAAAAATAAATTTAAAAAAATGTATTATAAAAATAATTTCAAATGTAAGAATAAGCGTGTGAGCGATCGCTATTACTCCTCCTTCCCGCTCCTCCCACACATTCTTAAACACATACACTGATTAACCTTCTTAATAATAAGAGCTCTTAGTTTTAAGATCGATTTATTTCACTTATTTGATTTAATTTTATTTTGTTGATTCATTTTCCTTTGCGTTGACCGCCTCCTATATGTTGGTCCGATATTTACATTAATTCTAAATGGGGCTGCCAACTGGGATGGGATAGCTTTCGTATTTCTTTTCTCGTTAGCAAATTCTTGTCAATGTTGTTCTTGTTAGTTAATTTTGTTAGTATTTTCCGTATTGTTAATGAAAATGAAATTTATTGTTTAATGTTTTGGTAGAATTAATAAGACAAAACAATATATTATGAATTGAAGTTGAAAACAAACTGAATGAGTGAGTAGACATCTATACATGGGTGGGACGAGAGCGGAAAAAAGGGCGAAACCAAGAAAATGAAAAAGGGAGCGCAAAAGGTAAAGACCAGTAGCGCTCATGGAAGGGGGGACCTTGCCAAGGGAAAAAACACCGACTGCCCCCGCCAGATAGAGTGCCAACGAACACAATTCCGTTCTATGCGTTTGATGTGTTGATTGTTTGTCTCAGAACTTTTTTTATTGTTCAATCCGTCCCTTGGTATGTATATCGGGTCGAAAACACCCTTGACTTCCCCTAGAGCATGGTGAAATAAGTAATATTAGTAATTTCACCATGCTGCCGACATATTCATTTATGCGGGAACACCTGAATATAATACGCAATTAAATTAAGAAAAGAAGATTAATAAATTTAATCAAAAACGAAATGATTACGAAATAGACAAAAGATTTAAACAATCCTCATTAGTAAAGGCCTGTCTCCAGCACCGCGAAATTTTACTGACAGGAATCTGCTCTTTATTTCGGTTGTGTGGAACTTAAGTGAAATAGTGTGACCAAGAACATAAAAAAGGGTTGGTCACTCTCATGAATCAGCTGTGTTTTGTAAACAGCGCCAATTTTGAAAATGAAACTAAAATTAAAAAAAGGAAGAAAAGTAATTCTGACGATGAAGTGATTGTGTTGGTAGCGGCACATATTGTTGTAAGAAGAAGTACAGCACAGTCGGAGGCGCCAAAATGTCAAAATTATCAAAATGCTTATTTTCCGTGATCCGCCAAAAACATGGTCTTGCCTCAACTGCTTTTATTAAAGCAATCTTCTCCTAATTTTAAAAATTTGAATATCTCTTTTTGCTTTTGAGCACAGATTTTGCCTCCACCTCTCACTTGTACTTCAGTAATAATGTGCACATATATTTTCCTGGCACCCTCATCAGCTGTTCTAACAGTCCACATTCGTGTGAATATCGATACTATCGATAAAAATTCGTGGATTCCGTTTACGTTGCTGGATACTGGCTCCAGGAAAACACAAACGAAAAATTACTGGCCCAGTTTTTTTTATATGAAGTTTGGCAGTAATTTTTCGTTTCCGCGGTGCTGGATACCCAGCTTAAAGTCCAGAATAACAAAGCCATTCAAAAAGACTGGAAATATCAAAGCTTGATGAAAATTATTACGAGGAGAAAAATAGAGGCAGGAAAATAACTTATTACAAATCAAAATGCAAAAAGAAAAAGAAAAATAATAACAGTAAATAGAATAATATTGAATATTGAATCGCACCCTGATTAGATCAACGATCATTCTAATGTTCCCGATTCTATTGACGAATGGACAAAACCTCGAAGTAAACCGAACAAATCCCCTTATGGATATCTCATATTAAATACTGGAACAATAAACGTACCAATTAATTACGAAAATCACTACTTTCCAAGAAATATAACAAATCACTGTGGAAGCTTATGCAAGCCTTATACAAGACGCTAACGATTTCAAAGAAGTAATTCTAAAACAATATTTAGTAGACACGCTCACAAGAGAAATAAACGGGCTGAAAATAGCCAAATGTAGTAAGAGAGGACTAATTAACATAGTCGGTAAAGCCTACAAATACTTATTTGGAACATTATATCAAGAAGATAAGAAAGAACTAGAAGCAAAATAGAGACAGCCTAGCTAAAAATTGTATCCAAGCCAATGAGTTAAACCTAGTAATAGAAACGATAAGCATTGGACTTGGGGCCATAAATAATTTAAACGAAGAAAAAAATAAAAATCAACAATTAAAAATTTGGATAATTAACCTGCAACACTTCACAGAATACATTGAGGATATAGAGTTGGGGATGCAGCTATCTAGACTTGGTATATTCAACCCAAAATAATTAAAACAAGATAATTTAACGTATAAATGATCTGATCGTATCGCATCATATTTCATTCGTTGCATCGGCTTTAATCGATCTTAAACATCCATATGTACATACGCATTCGTCGGTCTACATACTTTTATACCAATAAACTATAGCTCTTATTAATTTAACCACTCGAACTTTTATTTAACTGAATCGCAGCAGCTAGTGAAAAAGCTCATTAGCTTTAAAAATGCTTAAACGGCATAATACAGCAAAAACCTACAAAATGCCCTTAAGGCCTGCATCCAGCACCGCGAAATTTTACTGACAGGAATCTGCTCTTTATTTCGGTTGTGTGGAACTTAACTAATGTAGTGTGACCAAGAACCTAAAATATGATTGGCCATTCTCATGAATCAGCTGTTTTTTTTAAACAGCGCGAATTTTGAAAATTTAACTAAAATTAAAAAAAAGGAAGAAAAGTAATTCTGACGATGAAGTGATTGTGTTGGTAGCGGCACATATTGTTGTAAGAAGAATTACAGCACAGTCGGAGGCGCCAAAATGTCAAAATTATCAAAATGCTTATTTTCCGTGATCCGCCAAAAACATGGTCTTGCCTCAACTACTTTTATTAAAGCAATCTTCTCCTCACTTCAAAAACTTTCATATGTATTTTTGGTTTTGCGTACAGATTTTGCCTCCACCTCTCACTTGTACTTCAGTAATAATAGGCACATATATTTTCCTGGTCTGCATGTCAACTGTTCTCTCAGTCCACATTCGTGTCGATATCGATACTATCGATAAGAATTCGTGGATTCCGATTACGTTGCTGGATACTGGCTATGCTGTGGCTATTCTCTTTTCCAGAAGGATTGGCAGTCGAGAGTTGAGATCGGGCAACAGTCCAACAAGAATGTTGAGAGTACTCTTTTCCATGCGGAAATTTTCTTTAAAAAAAGGCAACGGAATTGTACACAACATCTTCCTCCCAAAATAAACCATATCGTGGCTATTGAAATTTAGAATACACTATTTAATTGAAAAGAGAGAACATTATCTGCTCCTTACTTACAAGGGTCCAAGCGCAAGGAGGATGTTGCAGTTGCAAATCGAATTGCAACTTTTCTGGGGATAACTCAAGCACTTGCATGCACTTCAAAAGATTCTCCACATTTTGCGTCACCGAAGTTAAAAGAATCAACCTTATTTCCGACATATTTCGTTAATTTTCGAACATTATTTACTTTGTTTACAAAATTTATCTTCCTCTTCCAAGACGCAAAGACGCAAAACCGCTGTAGTGTTAACGGCAGTTCTGCTTCTCTTCGTCTTCGCCGATATCGATAGGTAACGCACCAAGTGTAAAAGGCCTATAATACTACATCAAGGTCATTTATACTAAATTGTGGATTTATATTGTCTTTTTTCCCACAGTTGTCCCTCAATTTCCTTAGCTTCACTTGGTATCTGCTTTTCAAGATATTCAAAATATTTATTTGCTTGCTTAAGCTAGGTATCCAGCACCGCGGAAACTAAAAATTACTGTCAAACTCCATATAAAAAAAACTGGGCCAGGAATTTTTCGTTTGTGTTTTCCTGTCCTCAGTATCCAGCAAGGTGAACGAAATCCACGAATTCTTATCGATAGTTGGTCTATCGACACGATTGTGGACTGAGAGAACAGCTGACATAAAGGCCAGGATTATATATGTGATTATATATAAAAGAAGTTGAGGCAAAACCATGTCTTTGGCGGATCATGGAAAATAATGATTTTGATCATTCTGACACTTTGGTGCCTCTGACTGCGCTGTACTTCTCCTTCCTATTTTTTTGGCAACAATATATGCAGCCAAAAACACATTCACTTCATCGACGGAGTTATATTTTTTCCTATTTTTTAATTTCAGTTGAATTTTTAAATTGGCGCTGTTTACAAAAAACAACAGCTGATTCATGAGAGTGGCAAATCACTTTTTAGTTTCTTGGTCACACTACATTAGTTGAGTTCCACACAACCGAAATAAAGAGCAGATTCCAGTCAGTAAAATTTTGCGGTGCTGGATACAGGCCTTAAGGCAAGCTCACCAAAAGTGGCCGCGCGGGCGGCATCGCGTTACGTGAAAATAGGGTCAGCGAAACTGTTGATTGACAGTTCGCCTTTCTGCATGTGATGTCATTGGAAAGACTGTTTGTTATAATACGACATAATTTACTATTTGCACCTATTTATATGTACCTTCTGTTGTAGAACCAAAGAAAGCACAAGCACATTTATGGATAGTCCAGCATTCAGCCCCGATGCATGCAGCCCCGATGCATGCAGCCCGATGCATGCTCCAACCCTCCCGCGAATGTGGACGACGAATGCTGGGAGCTCACAGAGGATGACGTCGAGGCATCGTCGAGCACGTCGTCGGCCTATTCATGTGCAAGTACTATTTATATATATTTTATTTTTTTTTTATTTTATTTATTATAACAGTAGTAAACTAAAACTCCCTTTGCAGCAGTCAAAGGCTTCCAAAAGACGTAAGGTGGAGGAACCGACAGGACTGGATGGCCTCGCTGGGGTACTTACCGAGTACATCAAGGAGATGAAGGAGACAACCGCCAATAATAAAGCCAATATAGCCCCAACCAGAGCAATATATCCCTTTTGTAGCGAGTTGCTGGGTCAGCAGAAGCAGCAACAGCAGCTGAAATGGAGATGACCAAGGTACTCTATTTGAAGGTTCAGGAGAACAAAAAAAAAAATAAAACATAATTTAATGAAATAAAATAATGGATTTTTTTATTATTGGCGGACACCAGTAGATTCATTTTGCCAAGGTACTGACCCGGCTTCGGAGTTTACAAAATCCTTTACTGTGTTCCTTACAAACTTTGGGTAGTCCTGTACCCGAACACGGAAGGTTTCGGCTTTCTTTCGTGTCACCATATTCTCTTGGGCATACTCTCATTATAAAATTGTGTAGATAACAGCATGCCGCAGTTATATTTTTCGCTCTGTTTGGGCCACAACGTAACGTGCCTTGAACAGCTAGCCACCTGTTAATGCAACGACGAGCTCGACTTAGCCGGTAGTTGAAAATTCGCTCTGCTACGGAAAGGTTTCGAGATCCATATGGCTTCATTATACGCTTGTGCAACGGGAATGCATCATCCGCAACAATATAATATGGAGTATGTACTCCCAGCATACTATCCTCTGGAAATGTAATATTTCCAGATAAAATTGCTTTTCCAAGCGACGAATACTCCCTCACTCCCGTAAGTACCAACGTCGATGTAGGTAAACTTATATGAAGCGTCACAAACAGCCATAAGCACAATTGAGTGAAAGCCTTATAAAACGAAGGTAAGGGTTATTCTTATGCGTTGCCTCAGGTAATTGTACTTACTTTATAGTTGTAGAAAGCGCTACCGCTGTTTGGTGGTGCCTTGACTGCTATGTGCTTTTCATCGATAGCACCAATGCAGTTCGGAAAGTTCCATTGCTCCATGAAATCCGTTGCCCACTTGAGCATGTTATTAGAGTTTTTTTTTGGAAACTATCCTTGCAACGCAGTGCAGATTGCGTCAGAAACCAGATCAATAGTGCGGCCCAAGTTTTGCTAACTAATATTATAGGTCGGGCCAACGTGACATTATAAGTCTCCAGGCGCAAAAAATCTGATACAAACGATTAAATAAGTAGGTATTTGATACCTACTGATGCAATCCATTGATTGCAATGGACTTACTCGAGAAAAATGGCTAATTTAGCTTTGAGTGGAATAGCGTCTGGCCGTGAGTTGCGCTTGGCTACTAAAAATTGGGTTCATCAATGAAAATAGATAATTGAACTGGTGTTCATCCATATGAAAGTTTTGGTGAAACACTGTAGGGTTCTGCAGCATATTATGAAACTATGAAATGTGTAAGAGACACTGCAATTGGTAAAAATATTAAATTTATGAATACTCACATCATTATGGAACCTCCCCTTTACCTTCCTCTGCTGCAAATAAGGGCTTACCCAAGCTTTGTGACTCCTCCGTCTGCGCTGTGCTTCTTTCTGCTTTTCAGCAACAATATACGCCGCCAACAACACAATAACTTCGACCTCAGAGCTCATTTTTTAATTTTAATTCAACTACTAAAATTGGCGCTGTTTACAAAAAAACAGTTGATTCAAGAGAGTGGCAAATCACTTTTTAGGTTCTTGGTCACACTATTTTAGTTGAGTCTCACACAATATGAGCAGATTCCTGTTAGTACAATTTCGCGGTGCTGGATACAGGCCTTAACTTCAAACTTCTGGATTCCAAAGATTTTCGTCTTTTGTGGGGGCGGAAGAGGGCGTAGTAAAATTTTGAAACAAACTCGTGCTAAACTGATATCAGTGGAGTTTGGATAGAAAGTTTTGTTGCTCAAACTCTTATAGTCTCTGAGATCTAGGCGTTCATTTGGACGAATAGGCAAAGCCGACAGGGTCGAGTGTGAGAGAGAGCGAGAGGGAACCATAACTTTCGAAATGGTTTTCTGCATTGTGGCTATATTAATAATCCGATCTGATCCAGATTCAACACTCTGATAGATATGATCATTCTCTATGATTCTGCGTTTTTAGTTTTCTCGTATCTTTAAAATTGTGCATGCCACAGATTTTGAAATACACTTGGAGTAGTGTGATAAAAGGGGAGACTGGATACAAAATGTAGTTGCTCTAGCTTTAATAGTCTCTGAGATATAGGCGCTAATGAAGACGGACGGACGGACAGACAGACATGGCTATATCGACTCGGCTATTGATGCTAATCAAGAATATATATACTTTATGGGGTCGGAAACGCTTCCTTCTGTGCGTTACACACATCCGTTATCACCACAAATCTAATATACTCCTCTACTCTACTCTACTCTTCGAGTACCGGGTATAAAAATACAGCATAACGTTCGACTTAATTTTTTGCAATTTTAGCCAAAAATTTAATTCGTCCCTTTTGCGAACATATAATAAATTACATAAATCGTAAGCTCATATTTATACATACTGAGTACAGAGTATAAAGTAGTGGCGCGGCCTTTGCCGCTGCTCAAAACGTTCCCCCTCGTTTTTCTTCGTTTTTCCTTTAACTTTCCCTCACCGTTTCATATATTTATTATTATTTATTACTAGAATTAAGGATTAGGATTATATAGGCCTAATAAGCGATATTAGCCCCTAACTAGGCTATCCATGAAGGTTTTTTTAAATAGGAATTAATTGGTATTATTTAGGTTTAAGCGTATTTGCCCCGAATTTTTTCGTTTATTACATGGCCCAACGTGCCAATAAGAATTGGAATCGTTTCGTGATTTTATTAGAGGGAGGGGGTCACGGTCATGAGCACAATCTTAAGAGTGTGATCCCTAGCCAACACCGACGACAGAGAGAGAGAGAGCCCAGCAACGCATCAACGCCAACGACAGAGAGAGAGTGCAGCCGCGCATCCACGTCAACGACAGAGAGAGAGCCCAGCAACACAGCCAACGCTAACGAGAGAGAGAACCCGGTAACACACCCACGCCACTAAGAGAATAGAGGGGGATTAAGGGGGGGATTAAGGGGGGATTGTATGCCCTACAAACATACTTTCAATTGGTACTGGGAATTACTGTTGGGGGATGGTACTGTTCTCTGTTGAGCTCAACCAAATGGGTGTCTTGCAAAAAAAAATCGATGTTTGAGAAAAAATATCGATCTCTGCAGTTAGCACCCAAACATCGATTATATCGATGTTAACATTGATGCTCTTCCAGCTCTACGACGCTTGCTATATCGTTCCATGGACTTACTCAATGTTTTTTCCTTCTTCTCCGCCATGCAAAGAGCCCCCAATGCCATAATGTACATATATAGTCATTTCTATGCTGTCAATTCAATTCTTACTTTGCGCCAAAAATTAAAAACGTTAACAAACCACAGTTGACCGTGCAGTGTTTCCGCATTTTTTAGGAAAACTGAATACTTTAGATGAAAGCGAGAAACGGAAAATTACGTTAAAACCGGAAACCGCCTGTAAATAAATACATATATACAAATAAACGCAAAAGATGGGGATTGTTTATTTGTAAATAATTATTTATGGTGCCACAACCTAAATAGAGTCCAATATATCGTTTTCCATTATAATCTTTTACCTGATAGCACATTTACGGGGAACGGTGGTTGTGAAGCTAGTGAGCTTTTTTACAAGCTGTTCAAATTTATATAAAAAGTTTAATGTGGTACAGATTTAAAACTAGAGGAAAAACAAAAAATGTTTAAACGCCAATTTGTTGTATGTTTTATCACATTTAAAAAAGGTACTTTATTTTCTGCTTAAATGTTGCTCCGTTTTTTAAATAAATAAAAACTTAAAATATATCTTAAATACAAGTCAAAGCGAATAAAAAGTTTAATAGGTATTTTAGGACTTAGTATGTAATCCCTTAACCTTTATTACGGCTCTTAGCCTACTAATCATGGGCCAGACCAGCTTTCCAGTGGTTGCCGGGCTTATTTTGCTCCATTCCTCTAACAGGGCTTTTTTAAGGTCCTTTTTGGTAGAAATCCTGTGGTAGTGCTTATATTCCTATATTCCTATCCTATATTCCTATCCTATAGGTAGTGCTTATATTTTTCACATAACTTAAGTTTCGTACAACCAGTTGTAGGAAACTTACACCCAGCGACAAAGGAAAAGCCGCACTCCGAAATTTCATGAATTTTTGACTTCTCTAGCGTGAGATTTCCCGTAATGTTATTCGATTCGTCTAATTTGTTTTTTTGTGAGTTCCTCTGAATGTTTTTCTTTTTGTTTGTTCTTTCTGTGGTCTCGGTTACTGGAAACATTTTTTGCAAAAAATTTTACTTAGGAGTCTTTAAGAAGTATGTTTAAAGGAAAACAGATGACGGTGACTGAAAAGTCAAAAAGTGTGTCCTCGGCTGAAGAAAATGTTTCCATTCGAAAAATAGCGTATCGAACTAAGTTCAAATAAAGCTCACTGCAACGATTTTTCTTAATTCGTTCGATTCCCTTTGTAGCAATCAGACGTGTTTTTGTTTTGCGCTCCGCTTATCTGTCCTTTATCCTTAATAAACAGCCGGTGTTTTTTTATAATATTATACTAACTAAATAAACTTCCTAAATTACCTGCTTGCTTAGAGCTTTTCCGTAAGCGCGAGTGCATGCCCATTTATTGTGTTTTAAACATAATATAATTATTTTCCTGTGTCGATAGTCAATGTGTTTTGTTGTTTCTTTTCGTAAGTACACACAAAATCAAAATCTGCCGCTCTCACCTAGTTGATATATTGTTTTATCACTCTCTCCCTATTACCTAAACCAACATAACTTCCTCTTTCGCTCTCGATATGTTCTGTGTAGTAGCGCTCTCTCTCTCTCTCTCTCTCAACTGAAGTAACCGCTCTCCTCTCTTTCTTATTGCTCTTTTATCGTTTTTCTTTCACACTGGTATCAGACCTATTTGTTTTGGAAATTTTATTTTTTTATTTCATTTATTTTATAAATTTTTTTTTTTCTCATAATGTTGTTTCTCACTGTTGTCTGTGCTAAAAACACCTGCAAGAAGCAGATCACCCATGACCAGCCGAGTATCCCCTGCTGGCTCTGCGATAGCGTAGTGCACGCTAAATGCGCCGGGTTTTCCGGTCTTGTGGGTGATGCTATATCCAAAAGGAATGGCCTGCATTACAGCTGTGAGGCATGCCGTCCGGTTGAGAAGGAGATGGCAGCATTCATGAGGCAGACCCGGAAGGGCTTTAGGGAGTTGACCGTGGGCTTCAAAGAGCAATACGATCGGCTCCTAGCCATGGAGTCTTAGTTTAGTGGATTCAAACTACTGACTAAGTCTCCTAGGCGCAAAAAGGTCACTCCACGGGATCTGCATGTGCCAACTGCCCCTCGGCCGGCCGATGCTGACAAGCTGATTTCGACCACCCCAATAGTGCAGCTGTTGATTTCGTTCGCTACTCCAAAGACAACGACAGCTGCTGGCTATGAAAATTCGGTAGCCGAATTTATCGCGTCGGAGAGCATGCAGCCAAAATAGTCTGTAGCGTCCATGTCCGTACTGTCCGAAAACTCATTAGCGGTCCCCTCAACTCCGACCCCACCAGTAAATATACGTCCCGGACCACCGGTTATTACCATCACAGGTGATAGGCTTGTGATGCCAAGACTGGTGGGGATCCCACCAAAGAGACAAGTTTTTGTCTCACGGCTTGCCCCTGACTCCACAGTTAAAGATGTGACGGCTTATATTCAAAGCCAAATAAAAGCCGTTGATGTTAAGGTGGAAAAGTTTAACTTCTCGTATGCCAGGGAGATAGCTTCCTTTAAAATAAGTGTCTCTCAAGCTCACTTTAACTCCATTTGTTCTCCCAAATTTGGCCGGAGCATTTGGTGGTGAAGGAGTTTAAGGCAAAGAAGAAGACTAGGCCCCCAATAACCCTGCCAACTAATTAGACCAGTGCTCCTTCGTCATCTTCTCGCTCCACTTCCACCCGTCCAAAAAACTAACAAACTTTCTTTTAGTGACATATCAGAATGTTTGAGGCTTGCGTAGTAAGCTGAGCATTCTGTTCCAGGATAGTGTCGCATTTGCATCCCACGCTTTGTGTTTACCGAGATCTGGTTAAAGCCGGACATTTTTAGTTCCGAAGTTTTGGCAGGTCGGTACACAACTTTTGGAAAGGATCGTTCGTCTCGACGTGCAGGAGGGGTCCTGATTGCTGTGGACTCAAACTTCACGTCGGAACTTTTCACAGTCCAGATCCAGCAGGACCTGGAATTTCTGTGTGTCAAACTGATTCTTTCCGCTTTCTCAGTTTTCATAACTTGCTCGTATATTCCACCTTCTTCGGATATCGCAATTTACGAGCAGCATTTGTCCGCTTTTAACCGCTATTTCTTCCTCGCTATCTGACAAAGATCATATGATAGTTCTTGGTGACTTCAACTTGCCAGGAATTGTTTGGTCTTCGGTATATGAGTCTAATAACCTGGTACCCATGGCACGACATGACTTTGTTGACGACTTGACCTGTCTCTGTCTCAAGTTAACCATGTTAAAAATTCCTTGGGTCGATTTCTTGATCTGTGCTTTGTAACGGATGCGACCTTAGCGTTGTTAGCTCGAGTCCCCCCGCTCACTATACCTGAAAATGCCTACCATCATACTTGCGAAGTGTCGCTCGACCTATGACCAACTGTATTGGATCGGTCGGGAAGACTACCCCAATGTGTCCGCTGCTTCCGTAAAGCCGAGTTTACGAAGCTTAATAACCTCATTAGGGATTTTGATTGGGTCCGCTTTCTATTTGTGCACTGATGTTACGATAGGCACAAACATTTTCTATGATGCACTGGACTCACTTTTTGTCTCTTGTGTCCCACTTTCCTGTCCAATTAAATCGAGAAAACCCCCTTGGTTCACCAAGGAGCTATCCCGTCTAAAAAACCTAAAATCAAGACTTTACGAGAAATTTCCAGAAGTTGGCTCTCCTTCTTCTCTCTCTTTTTATGTCAAAGCTCGGTCAAACTTTTCAGTTCCTAACGCTCAATGCTATAAGAACTACCTATTTCTATGCAGGATACGTTTTTGTCAGGACATTAAGCAGTTCTATAGCTTCGTAAACAGTAAGCGTAGAGCGTCCGCACACCCATCCTCGCTATCCTTCCTTAATACTTCGGCAGATAATGATCAGGCAATTGCCGATCTTTTTGCCCGTTTTTTCAAACTATCTATCCGCAGGACGATTACTCTGGTCAGCCGTATCCATACGGTTTACCGGGGTCGAACGGAATTTTCAGTCCTTTGTTAAATGGAAGGTCGTTGCTTCATAATCTATGAACAGTAAAGCCGGTGTTTTCACCGGGTCCGGACGGAGATCCCGGCTGTGTACTCAGGTACTGTGCCGAGTCTCTGTGTGGGCCGTTGTTTAAACTAGTCAACCTATCCATAAATTCTTCATGCTTTCCCCTGATATGAAAGGAGTCCTTTATAATTCCTCTCCATAAGAAAGGTATCAAGTCTGACGCAAAGAACTATGGAGGTATATCTAAGTTATCCGCTATTCCTAAAGTTAATTCTATTAAACCTTAAAGGCCTGTATCCAGCGCCACGAATCTGACAGGAATCTGCTCTTTATTTCGGTTGTGTGGAACTTAAGTGAAATAGTGTGACCAAGAACCTAAAAAATGATTGGCCACTCTCATGAATCAGCTGTGTTTTTAAACAGCGCCAATTTTGAAAATGAAACTTAAATTAAAAAAAGGAAGAAAAGTAATTCTGACGATGAAGTGATTGTGTTGGTAGCGGCACATATTGTTGTAAGAAGAATTACAGCGCAGTCGGAGGCGCCAAAACGTCAAAATAATCAAAATGCTTATTTTCCGTGATCCGCCAAAAACATGGTCTTGCCTCAACTACTTTTATTAAAGCAATCTTCTCCTCACTTCAAAAACTTTCATATGTATTTTTGGTTTTGCGCACAGATTTTGCCTCCACCTTTCACTTGTACTTCAGTAATAATGTGCACATATATTTTCCTGGCACCCTCATCAGCTGTTTTCACAGTCCACATTCGTGTGAATATCGATACTATCGATAAGAATTCGTGGATTCCGTTTACGTTGCTGGATACTGACGCCAGGAAAACACAAACGAAAAATTACTGGCCCAGTTTTGTTTATATTAAGTTTGGTAGTAATTTTTCATTTCCGCGGTGCTGGATACCCAGCTTTATGCTTCAAAATGTAAAGTAATGTCAATGTAATGTTAAATGTAAATGACTTTTCATTGGTTCCTTACACCCTTTCTGGTGGTTCTCTTGAGAGAATTACCCGGGTTAATGATCTTGGTGTTCTATTAGATCCCAAGTTAAAGTTTTCAGAACACATTTCTACCATGGTGAATAAGGCCATGGGCGTGCTTGGGTTTATAAAGAGGTGGTAAAAGGAATTTGACGACCCCTATAAAACAAAGATTCTCTACACCTCTCTGGTTATTTGGATTTTAGAATACGGCTCTTGTGTATGGTGCTCTCAGTACAACGTACACCAGGACCGTATAGAATCAGTTCAGAAAAACTTTTTGCTATTTGCTTTACGCAGCCTCAGCTGGGATGCAGGTGTGAGACTTCCTTAACCTTCCTGAACCTTCCTTAAATTACTGATACTCTTATATCTTTTTCGTAAAGCTGGGTATCCTGCACCGCGGAAACTAAAAATTACTGCCAAACTTCATATAAAAAAAACTGGGCCAGTAATTTTTCGTTTGTGTTTTCCTGGAGCCAGTATCCAGCAACGTAAACGAAATCTACGAATTCTTATTGATAGTATCGATATTCACACGAATGTGGACTGAGAGAACAGCTGACATGAAAATATATGTGCCTATTATTACTGAAGTACAAGTGAGAGGTGGAGGCAAAATCTGTCCGCAGAACCAAAAATACATATGAAAATTTTTAAAATGAGGAGAAGATTGCTTTAATAAAAGCAGTGGAGGCAAGACCATGTTTTTGGCGGATAACGGAAAATAAGCATTTTGATCATTTTTACATTTTAGCGCCTTCGACTGTGCTGTAATTCTTCTTACAATAATATGTGCCGCTACCAACACAATCACTTCATCGTCAGAATTACTTTTCTTTTTTTTTAGTTTATTTTAGTTTAATTTTCAAAATTGGCGCTGTTTACAAAGCACAGCTGATTCATGAGAATGGCAAATCACTTTTTAGGTTCTTGGTTACACTACATTAGTTGAGTTCCACACAACCGAAATAAAGAGCAGTAAAATTTCGCGGTGCTGGATACAGGCCTAAACGAGAAAATAGTGGAGTGTATGTGTAGTATATGTACCATATACATATGTTGTTGTATATTATACTTAGCCCAAATTGGACCATCAATTTTTTTTTTTTTATTTTTTAACCCTTATTCTATTTTTTATTTCTAAAATTACACAATTTTTCAAATTTGTAGTTAAATGTTTAAGAGTTGCTACCACAAAAAAAAAATTAAATTTTGTCCATAAAATGTACATATTTCAAAAGTGAATTTGTAAGTTTTTTTAATATACCTATGTAATATTGAAACTTAAAAACTAGTTCATATTCAAAATGAAGTATTTTTAATAGTGTTTGGAAACTTTTTGCGGAAGTCATTAACTAACAATAAGAAATACAGTTTTTTTTCCTCATTGGTGGTATTTAAATTGTTGTTATTTTTTTAACAATTCCTATGACCTTCCAGCTAGTTTAAAAAAACGGTATGTGTTGCTCGATCGTCTGTATCTAATTCATTCGTAATGCATTCGTATCTAATGCTTTTCGTATCTAACGCTATACCTTCATCCAAATAAGCCAGCCCAACTAGCTTTTCAAATAACAGAGGTGACGTAGTATTTTTTTGGATAATATATTGCGACCTTATGGTCCGACCTTGAGAAAATTTTTAATCGTCAATACCATCATCTGTCTGCTGAAGAGTATACTAAGCCAAGATAAGACAAAGTTTTACTAAGCCAGCAGCATAATCGCAGTTCACTTGATTGCAATTCGGGAGACCATGTAGTGTCGAACTGCACTTCATTTTCGCGTCTCTCGGTTATGTAAAGGTTCGAGTTGCATAATTGTCTGCGAAAAGGCCACGATGTTGTGAAATGCAAAGCCAATAAATGTCGAGTGTGTCCGCTCACATTACACCTAATTGCGTCGATACACAGTGTCTGCTAATAGTCTCGCGTTGCCACCACCCCAAGAGAGAGCTTCCCCTCAGTTAAATCAGGATCAACCTTCTTCGTCCCCAGATCTGCAAGCGTCATCGTTGGACAGGGTAAATCTAGCTACGTCGATTGAAAGTGTCAGAACAAAGAGCGGTGACCACATTTTGGCCCGAGCTCTTCTAGACTCTTGATCTAAAACCAATTTTATTACAGAGGACTTTGCTCACCGCTTACAGACCCGTAGAGAGGAATCCTGTATTAACTTGCTTGGTATAGGTGAGGCCAGTTCTCAAGTGAAGGTTAAAATGCACACGGTGGGGAGGCCGCGATTAAATAGTAGTGAGTTCTCTTTCGTTTTTTTGATTCTTAAGTCAATTTCAAGTTATCACCTTGACAAGTCAGAGAATGTGAGTGACTGGAGAATCCATAATAACCTACCTCTGGCGGACTCCTCTTTCTACAAAGAATAAATATGCTTAAAGGAGACGAAACATTTTTTTAATTATAATTGGTCAAATTAAGCAAGGTCCAGACTGTCCAACTCTTCAGAAAACCCTTTTTGGCTTTGTTGTTTCGGGAAGATATGTTTTTAGGAGTTCTGCTCCCCAAATTACAAATAGTTTGAGTCGCAGTGAAGAGTTGCAAGTGTCTGTCGATAGGATCTTGCCAAAGTTTTTGTTCCTGGAATAAATGCCATCTCCAAAGAATATTGCTACACCCGAGCACAAGTTGAGTGAAGATCACTAACGGACGACGATCTAAAGTAACGCTTAAATCACTCCTTTGAGATTGAGGCTTGGAATTTAGGGAAGAGTACCTCTCCTTAGGCCATACTTCTCCTATTGATTATACGATTCATTCTACTCCACACTATGTAATTCCTATTCCTCCTCCACACTATGTAATCAGTTGAATGATATTCTGATGGTGGAACCTACCATTCAAGAGGAGCCATATTGGACCCTGCTCCGCGTTTGTCTGCACAGCTTTACCCTAACTGCCGATGACAAAAGATGTATCGCCAAGTGATGGTGAAGGAAGCTGATAGGCAGCTAAAACTTAAAGAGTTAAATTTAAAGAGATCCATCTGACTCGTTAAGATTGTTCAAGCTTAACACCGTAACCAATGGGACTGGATTAGCCCCATTTTTGGCTATCCTTTGTTTGAAAATTTTGAGTGAATCTGCAAAGTTCTCATTCCCTAGAGCTGCTGTCTTAATCGTGTCTGACTTTTACGTCGAAGACATGTTAACTGGTGCTGCATCATGCGTAAAGGAGCTCACGGTAATTAAGTCCGAACTGTCTCAGGTTCTGCCGACCGCAGAACTGGCAATGGGTTCACCGCATCTGAGAACATAGCCAAGCCCAAAACGATCTCGTATTCAGAGTCGATCAAGGCGTAAGGAATCTCATGGTTGCATAATGAAAATGCTTTCAAATTTAAAATAGACAGTTCAGTAACAGGTCCCCGAGCGACAAAACAGAACATTGGTTTTCCACGCCCTATCAGAATAACAGGCAAATTAAAAATTAGATTGGGTTGAGTCGATTCCGCTGCACTTAAAAACATCGTGGAATATGTTAACCATACTCCGTTTTTTTATCGATCCGATGTCACCGCTGCAAAAAAAAAATTGCATAAAGTTTAAAAATATCGTTGTTGAATTCAAAGTCCAAAGTAGCGTGGGGGGCTGACCGCTGCTGTTCAAAATTCGGACCTGGTAGATCTCATCGTGGGATTTTCGTCACACCTCAAGCTGCTTAGAGTGTTCGCATATACACACATAGCTCTGGACCACTGGAAGGCCGTCTTTTCTTGCTAGTAGACTGGGTTGGATCACCTTAAGGTATATGTCTGCACCCAGGATGAGCGAGATGGTGGCCGGCCTATAAAATTTCTCATCGGCGAGCTGGAGGTCGCCAAATCGGGACCGCACGGCAGCGCTCAGCTCTCGGATCGGCGTGCGGATGCGCAAACATGACTCGACCTTGAGCACCAGCTCCAATCGAAACTCACTCCTCTTGGTCCGGATGACCGCGTTGCATACCTTCTCGTCACCGACTTGGGTAGTCGGCAACTTGAAGGCGTTCGTCAACGACTCATCGACGCAGCTTACGGGGATGCACGGGTCGATGAGCGCCGCCGTCTCGAAAGTTTTGGAACCCGTATCCAGGACCAGCAGGAGGAGGGAGGAGGTTGAGGCTCCGATTATGTAGAAGCGAGTCTACGGGTGGAGCAGGGGCCCCAGCCATGGGTAGGCTCACGGGGATGTTGAGGGCGGCGGTCAGCTTGAGATGCTGATCCTAAAGGCGACGGAGCTGGAGTCCTCCCGGCAGGGCGACTGGCGGGGCGCCGAGGGCGGCGCTCAGCTCGGGATACTGACCCTGAAGACGACGGTACTGGAATTCCTCTAACAGCCCGGCTGGCGGAGCGCCGAGGGCGGCGATCAGCTCGGGATGCTGACCCTGAAAGCGACGGAGCTAGAGTCCTTTCAGCAGCGGAGGAACTGATGGCAAGTTCGCAGAGGATGCACTCCTGGGCAGACTCGCCACCGGTAGGAGTTTAAACCGCAAGCGCGCCGGCTCTCCATCATACGGTCGGCGCGGGAACGGGGGGCCATGGATGGATGAAAACTAGGAGAGGATAAAAAAATCGAAGAGTATTAGCCTTGAGTCGGTAATGGATAAAAACCCACAGTCAGGCTATTGTTGGACGGAACTACGGGGTTCTATAGATAGAAGGACGACCTTAACCACAGGTCTTTTGAGGACTCCGCGGGCAGTGTGGACGTCCACCACACGGACCTTATCGTCGTCGCCGGGATATACGGACTGGATTCTCCCGAGCCGCCATTCATTAGACGGTAAGTTGTCCTCTTTAACGACGACCATATTGCCAACCTGAAGATTGGGCGTAGGCGTCTGCCACTTGGTGTGTTTATGGAGCTCTTTGAGGTATTCCTCTTTCCACCTCTGGCAGAACTGCTGGTTGAGGGCCTTCAAATGCTGCCGTCGATTAATTATCGATTTAATGTCTCCTTTCATTTCGGGCTCGGCTGTAGCCATCAAGGGATCCCCCAATAAGAAAGTGTCCGGGAGTGATGGCTAACAGTTCGGTCGGATCTTCGGACATAGGCGAGAGCGGCCTGGAATTGAGGCATGCTTCTATCTTCGCAAGCAGTGTGGACAGCTCTTCAAACGTGTACTTCCGAATGGACGTGGCCTTATAGAAGAGGGTTTTGAAACTCTTCACTCCCGCCTCCCACAGACCTACCATATGTGGAGCTCCTGGAGGGATGAAACGCCAGGAAACCCGTTGATGGCTATACGCATCCGTCACCGAGTCCTTGAACGCATTTTGGAAGTCACGGGAAAGGGAGGTCGCCGCACCCATGAAAGTTTTCCCGTTGTCGGAAAGGATGCGCTGTGGACACCCGCGTCTTGCGACAAACCGTGCGAAGGCCGCGAGAATCTTTTCGGTTGTCAGGTCGGACGTGGCCTCCAAATGGATTGCTTTAGTGGAACACGAACACGCACACATATATCTTGGTGATGAGACACGCTCTCCCTGTAAAATTCCGTATTTCGAACGGGCCCGCGTAGTCTATACCGGTATGTGTGAACGGTCGGGAAAACGAAATCCGCTCCGTGGGAAGGTCTCCCATCATTTGGGTTTGCAAACTCTTTTTATAAATGGTGCAAACCTTGCAGGAATTCACGATCCCTTTCATCAAATTTTGAAGCCTTTGGATCCAATACTTGGAACGAATAAGACGCACCATCAATCGGTTGCTGCCGTGGAGCGTTACCCGGTGTGTAAATTGAGCGAGAAGGCGAGACAGTCGACAGCGGTACGGAAGGATAATCGGATGCCATTCGTCATAATGCAGAGATTCGGCAACTGCGACACGGCCGCGCGCTCTTATGAGTCCGTGTCGGTCTAGGCACCGGTTTAATTTCAGGATAGAACTTGACCTTGGGAACGGACGCTTGTCACTGAGGCAGTGATACTCCCCGGGTTATTCTCGACGTTGAGTCGCTCCGCTTCGGTAAGGTCTCCGCTGGTAAGATGGCCTTCTCGCGCGGTATCTAACTTTCGGCAGGGTCTTACGAAGCGAAGGACGTATGCACGGTCTCGCATAGCCCGGTCCGTGCCACCAGAGTTCTTCTAAAGATACGCCTCTACTGGCTTAGTCCACGGGGTTTTGTTCGGACGGAACGTGGGACCACTCCTTGATCTCGGTAGCTTGCGCTATATTTGTCACGCGTCTTACTACGAAGGTAGCCCTGTGGCACGCGGGCTTCCTCAGCCAGGCGAGGACTATGGCGGAATCGGTCCAATAACGACAGGCCGTGCGTGCCGCAGGCATATTCGAAAGGATAGCCGTCACCATTTCGGACAGGAGCACGGCACCACACAGCTCTAACCGGGGATACGGTCTTCACAGGGGCGACTCGCGTCTTAGCGGTGAGAAGTTGTCCTACCTCAACGCGCACGTAAATTGAATGAATCGCAGAATCCATGAAGCTCGATTTTTACCGATGGTTGCGCACCAATCCATCTCGGAATTCGGATCTGGTTGAGCACGGAGTAGCTGTCCAAGAAACTTTGCCAGCGCAGATACATCTCGTTGGGGAGATCTTCGTCCCATCCCAACTCTTGCAACCATATCTCCTGCATGAAGATTTCGGAACGGACAATGAACGGGGCAAGCCACTGGATCAAACAACTTCGCGATTTGAGAAAGCACTGTCCACTTGGTATAGGGTGGTTCTCGCGCTAAGTCAGGAGAGACAAAGAAGAATTCGTCTGAGGTCGCCGACCAGTGGATCCCGAGGGTCTTGGCCGTGCGGCCTCAATCTCCAGGAAATTTATATGGAGAAGGTGTATGTCGTCGACATGCATAGAAGACCGAATGATCTGACTTGAACCGGGACTGGACGTCGTCCGCAAGTTGTTGCAAGACCCGGATGGCAAGAAAGGGAGCACAGTTGACCCCAAAGATGACGGTATTGAGCTTGTAATCGCGGATTTCTCTATCCTTGTTTCGGAAAAGAATACGCTGGAAGGAGTGTGGTTCGGATCAACCCAGATTTGCCGATACATTTTGGTGATGTCGGCTTTGAACGCGATCCGGAAATACCGCCACCTCAGGATCTGCAGGGTTAAGTCCGATTGTAGGACGAGACCAGCATGCAGCAGATCATTGAGGCTTACACCATTAGTCGAGGGACTGGATGCGTTGAATACCATGATGACTTTCGTGGTCGAGCTCTCAGGCTTAAGTACGGCGTGGTGCGGGAGGTAATAATCGGGATGATAATCGGTCATGTGATCGAGCGCTTAGTAATCCCGGATCACGGCGTCGTACTGCTCTTTTAACCGAAAGACTCGCAATAAACGTGTTTCGTTTCTCAGGAACTGAGCCAGCGAAATTGATCTGATACTTTCCAGAGGCGGATTGCAGGAAATTGCTCTCGCAGTAGGAATGACCATAGATGTTGGTCTGTGTGCTACTTTGGAGGATGGATGGAAGGAGGTCGGCTATAATCAGGACGTCTACCTGCGAGCATTCGTAAAACTTTGGATCAGCCCATGGCAGATCCGGCAAGTCTCGCAACGACTACTGCGGGATCGGATAGGACGGAAGGCTAACTGCCAGTTCCGGAAGAACGTAGGCGTAGGCGTCAAACTGAACGTTCGGCTTTGTCGGGGAGCGTATAAGAAAGTGACAGATCCTCTTGGACTGAGAGGACACTGTCTGATTAAGGCCCGATATATGTGCTTGGATTCTGCGGAAAGGCAACTTCATGATAGTGGACAGCCGTTCTGTAATGAACGTCGCCTCGGAGCCCGGGTCAATTAGAGCACGGGTGCGAACATTTGTGCCGAGGTGACAAACGTTTATGATGGCCATGCCAAGAAGGATGCCCCGGTTGCCGGAGGCAGAGAAGTTTTGCACGCTGGAGTGCGTTTCGGACGAACTATGATTTGGTGCGGATGTGGAAGATGGTTTACTAGGCACTGAAGTGCCCCGATGCAGCAACGTGTGGTGTCGTTCTCCACAAGTGATGCAGTTGTGCGCGCTTTGGCATTTACGAAATCTATGTCCTCCTGCGAAGCAGTTTAGACAGAGCTGTTTTTGGCGAATATAGTTGGAACGAGCTTCAACGGGCATATAGAGGAAGTGAGGACACATACGGATTGGATGATTCTCTTTCGCACAGAGATCACACGTCCCTCTCTTCGGGTTCACTGTTGTCTCGAACGAGTGAACCTTTCTAGGAACGGGACTCCTTTGGTACCGGAACGGATTAATACTAGAGAGTGGCGGGTTCGGGTCGCTTTTCGAACTGGGTGCATGGGAAGGGTTGCACTCGATGGCCTCTAAAGTCAGATACCTCTGACTCAGGAAGGAGTCCATCTCCTTCCATGGGGGCATCTCCTTCTTTGTGTCTTCCCACGAGGCCCGGGTCAGCTCGGTCAATTTGGAGGCGTAAATCGTTACCAATAATGTCCAGTTTTCGGTAGAGACCTTGGAATGCGCCTGTGCGGTTAGCACCCCGTGGATCGTCCCTTGGAGTTCCTTCAGAGCATGACTCGATTCGGACACAACTGGGGTCAGCGAGAGGAGAATATTTATCTGGTGGGTCACCAGGAGCCGGTTGTTCTCATACCGGTCACGGAGGGAATTCCATGCCGCCTCGAAGCCGTCGTTGGTCAACGGGAACTTTTCCACGATGGCTTTTGGGTCGCCACTGGTCTTCGTGGTTAAATGGTATAGCCTTTCTACGGGTGAAAGTCTGGGATTGTGGATATAGATGGCTGTGAAGAGGTCCCGGAAAGTGGGCCAGCGAACATAATCCCCCGTGAACACTTCGATGTCACAGGGTGGCAGTCGACAGCCGCCGTGGGAGTCCGGCTGGGGAGAAGGACGGACTACTGGGCTGGCCGATTGGACCGTAAGGTCACCTAGGCACCGTTCATAGTCGTCATAGCACCTGCCCTACAGGGCTTGGATCTCTCGTTGGGTGTCAGGATCCTCGTCAACCGACGCTATGGAGCAGGCCTCGAATTCCGCATCCACCTTTGCCCACATGCTCCGTAATTGATCTCTGCGGATCTGAGCGATAGCGGGGGATGGTGTGCTGGCACCGGAAGCGGTAAATAGGTCTTCCAAACCGGTCAGTCTGGCGATGGCTGCTACCAACTTTTGACTTTATTGGTCACCGAGGTAGGAGTTGCTGGGGCGGAAGCACTGCGTGGTGTCCTATTACCTGGAGCGGGCAAAAGCAAAAGTTTCTTGCTGTCCTCGTCACCAGTGGGCATGTTCTGACCTCACCCGCTATGAACAAAGAAACGGAAGCGGAAATGTCGGGCGGGTGGACACGGAAAAGGGACCCAACAATCCTTTGGTATTAATTTGTTGGCAAGTCGGAGGGTCGTAATTCGCTTGGGTATACTATGGCGATCAGGCACTAATATTGGGAGGCGGTGGCAAGTGACGACCAAAAACAACACACCCGCCGAAAGTAGGGTAGCGCGTCACTAGACAAGCCACCGCCGAAATCGATATACCCTCAAAATACAGGGTAGCGCGTCACTTTGGCGCTCCGTTATGCGCAAGAGTGGAGCCAATAACCTGCTCTCCCAACAAAAAAATAACGCACGCAACGGTGGAGAGGCGAACGCGAAGAAACGAAACGAAAGAAGGCACCGCTATTGCTGCTTGGATGTATAGATATAGTGCGGTTAGTTGCGGATTAGTACTTATATATATAGACGCAAGAATATGCAACCAGTGTATATGTATGCGGATATGAATAAATGCTGGCAAGAATATGCAGTTAAATATATGTATGTATATATGTATACGGATATGGACAAATGCGGGCAAGAATATGCAGTTCAATATATATGGATGTATTTGCGTTTAAGTGCGGATTAGTGCATATACATATATATATGTAGACGGAAGAATATGCAGCCAATATATGTATATATGTGCGCGGATATGGACAAATGCGGACAAGAATATGCCGTTAAGTCTGGTGTGTGGGTGTGGGTGCGGAGGATCGGAGATCGGACAGAATAGCCGCTTGGAATTGGACGGAAAAAATAAACAAGATCACGGCACCTCACTGGTGTTTTGTGCGTCGTACTTATCTTGGTTCTCCTGGTAGAGTGATCCGACTAAGCTTGCTGGGGTGCGCTCGAAGAACCAATGTTTGTAGGGGGTGGATCACCAGGTATTCACAGTACACTCACTTCAGTTTAGGTTTCGTTATATATATTTTAAGCTAGCGTAATTTAGTACAATTCAGAATGTATGTAGATGCGAGAATGACGTAGACCGATTGTAACGGGGGGTGAGAGCGTAACTGGCAACTCCCGCTCAAGGTAGTGGCCGCCCAAGCTCCGGACGGCTCTCCCGAGTGCACGAGCGCGCGAGAGCGAGTCGGGCGCGGAGAGCCCTCCACAGTGCGATGCAGAAGTTTGCGGCTGCCCTCAACACATATGTTGCGGTTTATAAGAAATTACTAGGTATACATTTCAAAATAACTCTCAATTCCATAAAATTGTTGGGATCATACAACATCACGTTTATCAAGAAAAAATCGAATAGTTGGTTCTAGTCTTCAGCGGTTGAACCCATTCATCCAAGAAGACACATTTACTTGGTGTTCTTTTTCATTATTGTGAGTAGACGGGCGACTAGCTAGCTATACCATACAATGTCAAGTTTCCTTACCATTTGACAATTTGTGCGGAGCTACATTCGTCATCTGCATCATTCAAATTTTCATATCGGTACACGAGCAGTGGTGAGCATCCTGCGACAGAATGTTTGGATAGTGAACACTCCTGAGGTTAATCTCAGCCACTTCGCAGTCAGACAGTCCGATCATGTATGCGCTGCTTTTTAAATGCAATCCGCGATTGCTGACGCCTACTAGCGGCGTCGATTTTTGTGGACCAGTTTATACGGCATTAAAAATTCGAGGAAGTGCCCCATATACATAAGTCATACATTTCGGATTTTGTTTATTTTGCGTCCAAAGCGGTTCACCTATAAATTGTTTTATATTTACCCACTGACTTCTTTTTATTGGCCAAGGTCAAGGTCCGTTGGGAGCCGAGAATATCCCCAAGTCGTACACTGTGACAACGCGAAGAACTTCGTAGGAGCGAGACGCAAAGACAGCGCTCTACACTTGACACTAGAGGAGCAAGGAGACGAAATTCGCGTCAAAAAACCGATGCGAATTTACGTTTAGGTGTAGGCAGGCAGGTGTAAAATCTGCAAAGAACCTACTCCTACGTGCGGTAGGAAACGCGCTCCTAACCGCCGAAGAGCTCGCCACAGTCGTCATCGGGATCGAGGCGGTCATGAACTGCAGGCCGCTGGGAGCCCTCAGCCAGGACCCAAGCGACAGCGAGGCACAAACGCCCGGGCAGCTGCTAACAGGCGAGTCGTTTCTCGGTCTCCCAGCACTGCAGACTCCGGACCAGGAGAGTCTCAGCTACTTGCGGCAATGGCGAATGGTCCCGCGAGTATGTCCTGGGGCTTCGAATTCGGGGAAAATGGCACCAGCGGAAGCCAAATGTAGAGGAAGGAGACCACGTCTACGCGGCCGAGAACAATCTTCCGCCGCACGACTGGCTCTTCGGGAGGATAATTGCCAAAGGGGAGCACGGCATGGTCAGGATCGTCCACATCCGGAGGAGTGATAGAGGAGAATATTGGCGGGCCAATCACAAGTTGGCGCCGCTATTTTATAACCGGTACTCGAAAAGTATAGCGGTATATTAGATTTGTGGTGATAACGGTTGTGTGTAACGCCCAGAAGGAAGCGTTTCCGACCCCATAAAGTATATATATTCTTGATCAGCATCAATAGCCGAGTCGATATAGCCCTGTCTGTCTCTCCGTCCATCCGTCCGTCTTCATTAGCGCCTATATCTCAGAGACTATTAAAGCTGGAGCAACCAAAGCCAGTAGCCCAAAATCGCCCTTAGCGCCAGCTATAGGGCTAGTCAAGTGGTGAATCATAACGGTAAAAAATTTTGAAAATCGGTTTTATTTTGACATTTTTGTAGCTTGAAATGGTACGAACGTCCCGTTCGATACCAGCTTTAATTTGTGATGTTTATGCTGCATAACCCGACATACTCCTCCCATTGAAAGCCTGCCCGTCAACAGCATCCTTAAGGGGCAGCAGTCACAACTTGTTGACGGCTCGTTGGGTAAACCCAGATGAAATCTTCAGCACGGCAAATCGGGAAACGCAATCTCTTCCTGGTAGAAGCTCAACCACCCTCATGAGAGGAAGATTCTCATCCTTATCAAAGACCAAATCTGCGACTGCTAAACTGGGCTTCGCAGTGCGCCATTTTGAGCGTTGCTGCAGCGAAGTGATGTAATCTTCCACTGGGTCCAGAAGAACTTCGGCAGGTATGAAACGCGCTGCTAGCCGTTCAGGCGATCGAATTTCAGCTGTGTGATGTCAGGCTCAGCGAACGAAGTAGGGGGACCACCATTCAAAAAATGCACTGTAATTAGAACATCAAGATCGGCAGGGCTCTCTGAAATTGAAACTAAAGGTTAAATTAATTACTGCCGTGATACCAAGAACCGAATTGCCTATCGCAGTCTATATACTCAACCAAGCAAAAATCTAGCACAGCCTTCTGTGGTCATCGCTGAGGAACAGGCGTTTTAATTCCACCAGCTCATTCGTAGCGCCGACAAAATTTGTTGCGTTATCCGACCAAATTTATCACGGTTTCCGTTGGGTGCATATTTAGCGTTTTAGTTCCTTAAGAAAAGCAAGTGTAGATAAATTCTTTATCAGCTCAAGATGAACAGCCTTCGTAGCGAAACAAATGAAGACACTTGATTGGAGCCTTATTGTGTACCTCCGGCTTGTAGAAAAATGACCCACAAAACTCTACGCCTGTGATCTTATTTGGAAGATCTGCCATAATATGTTCCAATACTCTACTCTCTACTCATTCGAGAGAATCTTACGCACTTGTTTACTGCCTTGTTTACCGTCTTCCTCCACCCAATGGGCCAATATTGGGTTCGAATTAGTACAAGCAAAGCTTGAGGTCCAGCGTGCAGATTCCGCTCATGAAAGTGGGAGATTATGGCAAGAGTTAATGTGTTAATGAGAGTTAATGAGAAGTTAATGAGAAGACCAAAATGATCTAAGCAGAAGAGCCTTCCGGAAAAGCTCAAAAGCTGGCTAATCTGGTAAAAACGTTCGTGGCCAGTCTTCTGAGGGGCGACTGACTCGCTCAGTCGAAAAAGCCTCTCTCGAGAGAATGTCAGCTGGGCTTATAACTGTGGAAACATAAAACTAGGGCATGTTGTCGGTCATTTCCTGAATCGTTGGCAATCTAACAACAAATATATTGAATCTTGACGACTCGTCCCGAATCCAAGAGAGTGCAACAGCAGAATCACACCAACAGTAACACGTTCCCTTAAAGACATTCATTCTTGCTATTTCAGATATGAGCCTAGCCAGTTGCTGTAAATGTTTTCGAAGGAGCAACACTAGATTTGGAACAAAATAAGTTACTGCTGGAAGGCTGACCTTTTGACACGACATATGCATCATAAGCTCGATGCTGGTTTCGCAGAATCCGTGAAGTGGAGTCTGGAAGGAGTAAAATCCGAGGAAATTCAAAGTCGACGAATCTGACCAAAATTGCTGCATACTTCTTGCCACTCGGTACTCAGTGAGGCTGGAAGACTTTCCCCAAGCGAGTCCTAGTATCTTAGTAAAATGGTCGCCATCATTGAACTTTAAATAACTTTCCTTGTCCTCATCAGGAAATTTATATAGCAGAGCCGGCACGTTCGAACACCATTTCCTCAATCTGTACTGACCTCTAGATAAAATTCCAGCAGTTTGCTCACGGATAGCCTCTTCCAGAGATCTGGCGCCAGATATTAAGTCATTAATGTAAAAGTCACGGCAAAGAATTTTAGCCTGACTAACATAAAGGAGCTCGTAAAACTTCGGATCCGCTGTGTTTCGCTGGAATGTTCCAGTTGTTAGAGTCAACTCCATAGTTGGACTGACGATCAATTATGTTAGAGGCTACAATAGCAGTGATGAGAGTTGAGTATTCAGATGAGAATGAATGCTAACATTGACCGAACATCCATCCGTGACGAAGCTATACTTGCCTATTCCCGAAAATGCAGTTGTTCATTTTTCGAAGCTGAAGATGATTGGTGAAGCGAGAAGTTATAAGTTATATGAGAAGTTCTGGGAGCCAGAATCAAAGCAACGATCGGCAGGGAACTAAAACTCCGGAACGATTTTTGACCAAAACTGTGGAAGTCTCAAGCGGCAGACGTGGTAGATGCTGAAGTAGAGGGCTCACTGGAGTAAATAAAGGAGTAAATGGAGCATCAATTAATTGACCTTGCAATGTAGCCGCTTTAGGGTTACTGAAATAATTACTGCTTACCGCAGCAAATACGACAGTTGTTCGAGGTGCAGTGACTTAATCGATGCCCTGTTCTAAGGCAATTTATACAAAGGGACAGTCATTTGGCTTCTTTATGCCGGAGGACAGTGCTTTGAACTTGAGACAGTACTGGACTTAGCTACCGCTATCACTGCAGAGAACGCAGCCTGAGAAGGTTTGGCAATTACAACCAAGGTGGAATTGTAAGTTGGCATACGCTGATTCCTCGAATCGGTCTTCCCACTTGGCTTGGATTGCTGGATCCAGTTTTCAAAGGAGCTCCTCCACGATTATGCATCCTGCGATCTGCTCAAGAGTGCCCAAACTCTGAAGCGTACGCATATGAGCATTTAATCCGTCCGACAGCTCTCGAAGCATAACCACTGTTTGAGATGCCAAGCTTTTTTAGAACCTATTTTTATCCAAAATAATAACGCGAATTGCTTGCAAATTTGATAATGTTTATTTATACAAGCGGCTGCTAGCGGAACCCGACTGCTTGCTCTTATTCCAGCCAGATAAATGTATAGCACTTGATGGGGGGCCTCATGCGGATTTCTGATCTGTAGAAAAAGGGCCCACAATAATCCACTCCACTCCACTTTCATTCTGACGTGAAATCGGCATGTGGAGACGCGATCAGCAATACTCGCTTGCGAGGCTCTATAGTTTCTGCTTCAGGAACAGCAGGCACAGGCCATTCTTCCTTGGAGCCTACCAAAAACGATGGACCAGCTCTGACTGGATAAGTTGGTGGGGAAGCGAGCCTCTAGAGAGAACATCAGCAGTATTTAAAGATGTAGAGACATAGCGCCATTCCATGCCGTCAACGCCTGAATTGGTGCCACTCAATTTTCAACGAAAACTTGAAATTTGGCTGGCTCATCCCATATCCATGATAATGCTGTTGATGAATCCGACCTGCAGTAAAACTGATCTGTAAAAATTCCAATATCCTTCAAATTATTCATGATTTTCGCAAGCAAATGGGCTCCACTTAATTCCAGCTTGGAAATTACGCCACTCGAGACTTTGAACACAAAATATTGCTCGACAATTACCCTTCCCTGGACACCACATATATGCAAGCGCCATATGCTTCTATGCTGGCGTCACAAAATCCTTGAAGTTTGACGACCGTAGCAGAAGGATGATCCATGCGAGGAAATGATATCCGCGTGATATATGACAAACTGTTTCTCAAGTCCATCCAAGATGAATGCAACGCTGAGGTTCCGCTTTCATCCCAATCCAAATTTTCTCTCCAAAGCTGCTGAAGGAAGATTTTTCACCTGACAATAGCAGGATTTATCAGTCAAAAAGATCGTAGAAACGAGCGATCGTAGACAGAACCGATCGCTTGGAGGGCTTGAATTTGTGTCCACCGCAGACAAGGCAAAAAGTAACTGATCTGATGCATGGTCCCATGCTAAGCCAAGAGTTTTGGTAATATCACTTCCATCATGAAACCTAAAGAATTTCTCTCTGTCATCTTCAGCATTCCAGGCGGAAGTCTTCGCTATCAAGAAGGCAGCAGAGGTCGCTCAGCTCACACAGCGACCACACAATGCGGTTAACATATTCGTTGACAGCCAAGCGGCGATAAAATCCATGCAGTCGTCCACGGTCAGTTCCAGAAGTGTCCTGGCAAGCAGGAAGGCACTAGACTCACTAAGCACTACAAAGTGCTTATCAGTGCAGATCTATTGGGTTCCCAGCCACCAGGGCATCGAAGAAAACAAAGCGGCGGACGTTCTGGCTAAGGAAGATGTCAGGCTGGTAAACGAATGTACCGAAAGCGTGCTGGTCTCTCTAAGGACGCTACAAAGCGTCCTAGAGAAGCAGGCCAAAATGAAGACAGACAGCAGGTGGATGAACACCACCACCTGCAGAATCTCGAAAATCATGTGCATGGAAGGAAATGATAAACTCAGCCACTATTTGCTGCACCTTCCACGGATGGATTGCAGACTGCTAGTGGGCATACTAACAGGCCACTGCCTGGCTGCGTTGCATGCAACCAGGCTAAACAGGAGCTGTGGAAACCCTGGAACATCTCATCTTCCGCTGTCCGGCTCTCTCAAGGGCAAGGGGAAGATACCTGGGCGCACCGATGCTGGTATCACTGGATGATGCCTCCAAGAAGTCGCCAGGCGAACTGCTTGCCTTTGCTAAAAACACCTCGATTCTGGGGGACTTCGGAACCTCAGAAACTCCCTCGTAAGGTCCATACAAAGATCCAGAAAACTAAGGGCCATTCTGGCCTATGAGAGGCCCCGTTGAGGGCCGTCCGGGGAAACATAACCTAACCTGCCTTCAGGGGTTCCTTCAAGCATTTACTGATGACTAGAGCACCATTTTTTATATTTAAAAACACCGGAAGATAGTATAGCGGAGGTTTGTTGCATCTGTTCTATGACCTCAGTGACAGAGCTGCCGCCCGAGATGAGATAATCCTTGTAAAACTGTTGCAGAGCAGTTGACCGAATTATTATGCTGAACAATGCAGGCTGAATAACAGGGCCTGCCATCATCGCATAATTTTGGGAACAGCCAGAAAACGACACTTAGTTTTGTCGTCGTACTATTCTCCTTAAAGACACAGTGATGAGGCACGAAATATTTGCATAGACTACAAGAATCAGGGTTGACAGTGACATATGCTTCAAATTAATATACTCGCTCATAAAAGCAGAGTGCCGCTCCTTGAGTGTAGATCCAACTTTCGCTCCAAATTGATGAATCGTCGATTCGCCTGACTGTAAGATTCACCTAAGCGATCAGCATTATCCTTTAATGGGAGACGAACTGAATACTCCCCTGATGGCAAATGTGAGAAGTGGTCTACGAAATGCGCTGCACAATATAATTCTTCTTTGGTATTCAAAACAGCGTCCGCACATGTCTTGACCTCCCAAAACATACGAAGAGTTTTATCCAACCTTGAATCCATGTTAGCTTCTGACTCTGAATTGTGTCTTGCTTAGAGCGCCAAGCGCCAAAGCTATAAGAGCAGAAAGCGTAGTTGTATAGTCAGTTGTGGGAGAATGCATACGTTCACGTAGATCCCTCAGTAGCCACGCTGGTATCGCCGAGCCCAGAGACAAGGGCAGCCGATTGAGTTCTCCTAAGCTGAGGCTGATGGGTGAACCTGGATGTGATGAGATGAAGTTGAGATCCATAATCTAGTATGGCACGACAAGGAACTAAAACGCCAGACCGATTCTTCACGAGAACCACAGCGGTAGCCAGAAGCACAACATCGGATTGAAGACCTTGGGCAGCAAGAGAGGGAGAGGCAGGGGAAGGTGAACTGCTTACAGAATCCTGAGTGACAGAAATAGCGTCTGGTTGGAGCGTTAGATCTGGAGAAGAAAGATCTAAGGAGCCTTGAGTTGTGGATTGTAGATTCTCGAAATGCAACAAACTATGATGCCTCCCACCGCATACTCGACATTTTCGACTGTTGTATGCACGATTCCGATGCCCCGCCTTCAGGCAATTAAAACAGAGGGAAAGCTTCTTCACTTCTTTGTGGAGCAGCAACGGAGACAAATTCCCGAACATCCTGCAGAAGTATATGCCATGTCCCGCTGACTGGCAAAAACTGCATCCAGACGAGTCGGTGGAAGAATTGGAGGCTACAAACGTTTTTTTTAACGGCAAATTATGTTTTTTTCCCATCTGAGCGCTACTAGCGGGTGCCGCTGTAGCGTATTCCAAATTCTCCATTTTCTGGCATCGCTTCTCCAGGTATCCATAGAACTCCTCGGCTGTAGGTATAGCATCCGACGACAGTTGTTCTTCCCACTTCATTTGCGTCTTAGCGTCCAACTTCTGCAGCAGCATGTTAATTATCATGCAGTGGGATATCTCAAACTCCCTTTCTAATGTTTGCAAAGCACGCATATGCAAATTGACTGTATTAAAGATACAGATACAACTCCCGAAGCCTTTTAGGAGACGGCGAATCCACTCTCTTGAGCCCAAGAATCTTCTTGATGTGTGCCTGAAAACCAAGTCGTTTGTTTCTAAAACGTTTATTAAGTATATCCAGCGCCACATGATAATTGGAGAGTTCCAAAGATCGAACCGAATCCAAAGCCACATCAGCGAGGCTAGAGCGAAGGTGCTGGAACTTCTCAATGTCGCTGAGATCCGCATCCGCGTCGATGATCGAACTGAACATAGCCATCAAAGTTTGAATATTCGACGTATCCACCGGAAAACTAGGGTATTTTTAGCTCAGGAAGTCGCTGCATGCCATGATGATGGCACTGTGTCCAGAATAGTTTGGTCGGTAGTCGCATTGGCAGCAATGCGCGAGTGGCCTAGTTCGAGAGCAGCCAGTGCAGCCTCAGCCTTCAACAATATGAAGAGCGTATCAAAGTTGTTGCGCATCTCACTCCCAATCTCGTCTTGATTGAGCGGTCCCAGTTCATTATGTGCCTTATTAAATTCCTGTCGAATTTCTGTCAGCATTTCGATGCGAACGTCGATTTCCGTGGCGTTCAAATGATCGATCTTATTGCCAGCGAATAATTCGCCGAGCCCGCTCATTCGACTGAACTTTACGTTTATAAGGACTCAGCCTGTTATTAGCCGTCACAATATTTCCGCCCGCGCCTGTATTTGGATCGCTTTCCATGTTTAACGGTGTGAAATGTAACGAAACATCGGAGAATAGATAACCGTTTATTGAGAGATTCGACAATTATGCGACAGTGCACAGAAGCTGAAGCGAAAATGAGAGACACAAAGAGTCAATAACCGTGCCTGCAACTGAGCATAGAATTAGAGATTCGACGGTTAAAACTAATGCATTATCTCTTGCTCCGCCCGAGGCAATGCAGTGTCTAGCTAAGGAAATGGCCCAGCGTCTTCTCGACCTCGAGTCGGGGGAGCGGGGTCAGGGCCATGGCTAGAGGTGCCTGGCGGGTAGGCCTAAAACGCTAGGGGGTGGTCCCCCCGAAAAACATTAACCACGTATGGACCTTCGGGCCAGTTATGGAGGCTAAAAAGGACGAAGCACGGGTTGGGATGTCAACCCAAACGTCGGTGGGAAGCGTGGCTGCTACCACCGGCGGGCACGGGGAGGAGCAATCCTCTCTGCGTGTCGCCAGTGGCCACATCTCGGACGTGACGGGAGCAGGTCATGTCAGTTGTAATACTACTGCCACAACCCCTCGCTGTAAGATGAGCCACGCAGGTGCCGTTGTCGAGGCAGACTCGGACCTAGAGAGCGTGCTATCCATCAGCAAAACGGAAGAGGATAGCCTTCTTCGCTCGCCTGAACCAGGCACCAGCTCCCTGCGCAGGGAGGGTCCGAAGCGTTCGAGGGAGGGAATGACGGCCAAATCCCAATACAAGGCGGCCATCAAAATAGTAGGTAGGCTCAAAGGCAAGGCGGATATCTCCCAGGAGGAGAAATCTAAGCTAGCTTACTACGCGCAGGTGCCACAGATGAAGGCATCGACGAGTCAACACGCCAACAAGGTGGAGGAGTTGCTGGCTACCAAAAGGCAGCGCTTGACCGACAGTGCCGTCACTCCGGCGAGCAAGCGGCAACGCGGTCCTAAGAGAGCGGAACCCACACCTAAACAGGCAAAACAGGGGTCAAGCGAAAAGATCAGCGATGTGTCCAAGAGACACCTGATCGTAGCGCTCATCGACAGACGTGATGAGAATGGGAGGATGACAGCGGCGCAGTGGAAAATGGTCCACGCGCGGCTGGTAGACTCCCTGTTTACAAGGATGGAAGAGAACCCAACAGCTCCCATGCCCACCTTCGATGGTGCTGGGTGGCTGAATGGGGTCAAAATCATGAAATGTAAGGATGACCCGACGCTGAAGTGGCTGACGCAAACGGTCTGCCAACTGGAAGCGATGTGGGAGGAGGCAAAGCTGGAGGTGGCGGACAAGGAGCTAATCCCGTCCATACCAAAGGCAAAGGTGCTCTTCCCCATCGCAATCCAAGGGGATCGCGCGCTGAAGCTCCTACAGCGACAAAACCCCGAGATACCGACCGCTGACTGGAAGGTATTGCATGCTGGAAGCCCACTACCCAACGAGGGGGATAGCATGTGATCCTCCAGATAAACGAAGCAGCGGAGGATCTACTATATCCCAAATACGGGAAAATGGCGTGGGACATGGGTAGTGTCTACCTGCGCACCAAAAAGCGTCAGCCCGGCGATAAAGACGCCCACACCGTGCAGGCAGGCGAAGTGGAGAAGGTCCTCGGTCTGGATACCATGGTAGAGGCCGCCCAGGGTCTGGCGCTAAACGACACGCTGGAAAAAGAGGACGGTGACCTGACAATCGTAGTCAACCCGTCGTATGCAGGGGAGCTGCTCATGAAACTGAGTGTGCTGCAGCTCAACTTGCATAAGAGCAAGACAGCATCAGCGGAGCTCCACATTGCCATGGAGCAAGGGCCCGCTGACATAGCTTTGGTCCAAGAGCCCTGGATTGCATCAGGCAATTCGGTGGCCGGACTAAAGCTCTCAAATTATAACTCTTTCTACAAAACACCGGTAAGCAGGAACAGAACAGCCGTACTTGTACGAAAGGGACTCCATGCTTACCTTATGTCTAATTACAGCACAGATGACCTAACAGTGGTGATGCTAGAAAGCGAGAAGAAGCGCCTCTTGGTAGCTTCCTGCTACATGGCACACGACAGGTCCGCACCACCAGAAGAACTAAGGAGACTGGTGGAAGAAGCCGACTCCAAAGACTACCAACTGATCGTTGGCACGGACGCTAATGCCCATCATAGTGTGTGGGGACGCCCTGACATCAACGACCGAGGTGAGTCACTCCTAGACTTTATATTAACAAACAACATAGATGTAGCAAAACGTGGGAGAGGAATTCACTTACGTGGGTCCCACCTCGTCAAACGTACTAGATCTAACTCTCGTAACGGGAAAGAGTACCTACATATCTGGATGGAGGGTCCTCGAACAACCTTCCTTCACAGACCACAGGTACATTCAATTCAAGTGCGAATTTGAATACACTCCGAAGGTGAAAGTCTATAGAAACCCCCGGAACACAAACTGGGAGAAGTTTAGAAAGACAATCACTTCGAAACTCGTGAGCCCGGGCTCAGTGAAATCCACGGAAGATATAGAAAAGTCCCTAGAGACCCTATCTACGGAACTACTAGAGGCATACCACACAGCATGCCCGCCCTCCAGAACAAGAAAGAAGTCCAAACCACCCTGGTGGAATCGAGACCTCTCTCTTAAAAGAAATAACCTCTTGGAATTCTTTAAGCTCGCTAAACTAGCGATAACGAGAACATCAACGAGGAATACAAGACGTTATTAAGGGAGTACAAGAAGGAAATACGTAGGGCACAGCGCAGCTCATGGAGAAACTTCTGCTCCAGTATTGAGAAAGTGCCTGAAACGGCTAGACTGAGGAAGCTGCTGTCAAAGCAACCCACAGTACAAAGTCAACTCAAATTGGACAACGGACAGTGGTCGGAGGGCAGCAAAGGAGCCCTAACTGCACTAATGGAGGCCCAGGATGCACCGAGGTCACCGATACTGAAACGCATCAGGATCTAGGAACTGAGGAACAAATACCCCCAACAGACCTAATAACCGTAAAGAAAATCCAATGGGCAATAGATTCCTTCACGGGCATAAAGGCACCTTGACTGGACGGAATATTCCCAGCAATGCTGCAAGTGACCGAAGAGGTGATCACCCCATGGCTTCTCGCAATATACGCAGCATGCCTAAGGACAGGCTATATCCCGATCCAATGGAGAACCTCTAGAGTTGTCTTCCTCCCAAAAGCAGGAAAGTGCAGCCATGTGAGTTCCAAGAACTACAGATCGATAAGCCTAACGTCTTTCTTACTGCAAACATTAGAAAAGCTGCTGGATCTACACATCAGAACCGAAGTAAGGGGACTGATGTCAACTAACCAGCACGCCTACACTAAGGGGAAATCGGTGGAAACAGCACTACACTCTCTAGTAGCTACCGTCGAGGTAGCCTTCAACACTAAGAAATATGCACTTGGAGTATTCGTAGACATATCCGGAGCATTTAATAACGTCGGCACAGAAGCCATAATGGGTTGCCTAGAAGCAACGAACACCCACCCGTCAATTAACCTCTGAATAAAAAACCTTCTAAGTTTCGGACGGGTGCAATCAGAGTGGGCCACCACCTCCATGGTTAGAGGTTCACACAGGGGCACACCCCAGGGTGGAGTCCTGTCACCCCTCCTGTGGAACCTGGTGGTCGACAACCTCATAAAGAGATTCGAAAGGAAGGCCCCAAAAATAACAGCTTATGCGGACATAAGCGTACTTATCACGGGTGTATGTCCGTCGACTTTCAGCTCCATAATGGAACGAACACTTAGGGAGATATGTGAGTGGGCAGATGGAGTAGGACTCAGTATCAAGACGGACCTCATCCTCTTCACCAAGAGATACAAGGTACCAGCATGGATCCCCCCGAAAGTGAACCAAACAAGGCTAACCCCTAAAGCACAGGTCAAATATGGAATGGAATGGAGACCCAATGTAGGCTAATAAGCCCAATAAGGGCGTCGTATAAGCTACCCGACCGATGCAGCATATTCCAGGCAGAAGTTTTCGCCATCAAGAAGGCAGCAGAGGTCGCTCAGCTCATAGAGCGACCACACAACACAGTTAACATATTCGTTGACAGCCAAGCGGCGATAAAATCCATGAAGTCGTCCACGGTAAGTTCCAGAAGTGTCCTGGCAAGCAGGGAGGCACTAGACTCACTAAGCACGACTAAGTCAGTGCAGATCTTTTGGGTTCCTAGTCACCAGGGCATTGAAGGAAACGAAGCGGCGGACGTTCCGGCTAAGGAAGGCGTCGGGCTAGTTAACGAGAGGACCGAATGCGTGCCGGTCTCCCTAAGGACGCTACAAAGCGTCCTAGAGAAGCAGGCCAAAATGAAGACAGACAGCAGGTGGATGAACACCACCACCTGCAGAACCTCGAAAATCATGTGCAAGGAACGCAATGATAAACTCAGCCACTACCTGCTGCACGTTCCACGGAAGGATTGCAGACTGCTAGTGGGCATGCTAACAGGACAGTGCCTGGCTGCGTCACATGCAACCAGGCTAAAGATCACCAACAGCGACATCTGCAGGAAATGCAATGAACCCGGGGCTGTCGAAACCCTGGAACATCTCATCTGCCGGTGTCCGGCTCTCTCAAGGGCAACGAGAATATACCTGGGCGCACCGATGCTGGTATCACTGGAAGATGCCTCTAAGAAGTCGCCAGGGAAACTGCTTGCCTTTGCTAGAAACACCTCGATTCTGGGGGACTTCGGAACCTTAGAAAAACCCTTGTAAAGTTCATACAAAGATCCGGATGACTAAGGGCCATTCAGGCGTATGATAGGCCCCGTAGAGGGCCGTCCGGTGCAACCTAACCTAACCTAACCATACAGGCGGCTGCTAGCGGAAGCCAATTGTTTGCTCTTAGCCCAGCCAGATAAATGTACAAACGAGATCAAATGCAACCAATGCGCAGAGAGATTAGCAGATTACTTAAATGGGCACCGTCGTCTTAGCAAAGTTAGAGCCGAGGCGGTTGTTTAGCGTTGTTGTTTAGCGGCTGGCCGGAACAACTACTGAACCATTTTTGACAGCCTGGAGCCCTAAAATCTCATTAATGTGTGCCTGAAATACTAATCGTCGATTATTTAACCTTCTTTACAATAAATGTAAAGCCACATTTTAATTGCCATTCGAAATTTCCAGCGACCGCACAGTCTAAAGCCGCATCACGCAGACAGGATCGTAAATGCTGAAACTTCCCTACATTGGTTAGATCAGGATGATTGTTTTGCTTTTTTTGCTTCTTGGTAATTGGGATTAAGTTAGCAGCATCGGCAGCGTTGGAAGAATCCATCCCCATAGCGGCGGCAGCTGAACAAACTTTTACTGCGGAAAGTTCAACGCAAAGATTACCACGCGTAATAAAAGTCAATAGTGGGAAAACGAATGCAAAGTGAAGTGCACGCACTATAAAGCAACGACCAAGAACCGCAAGAAAGCTATGTCCAATACCAAAGTGCAAGGCCTGGAGTAGGAATCGTTTCTTGCGAATGGATACGAGCAAAGAGCTCCGAGCGTAATAGACTGGAAGAATGAGCATTGTAAGCTGACAGCTACAAGGGAGGCCGGTGTATACATATATGTAATATATTATGTACATAGGTGACGACACTGGTTGAATTGGCACTTTAAATAATGTTTTATTGTTCTTTGCGATTGCACTGATATATAGTTATTTATTTTCACATATCACGTTAGGGTCTCCAAAGGTAAGCTAATAAGCTTTTCCACCTTTTTTTGATCAGCATCAATAGCTAAGTCGATATAGCTATGATATAACTATGATATAGTTGATCCGCCACCATACCTTACAATTTTCAAAAATGCAAAAAATTAATGGTTTGCGCGAAGAGCTGCAAAATTGCATTCCATTTAAATGTAAGCAATCGCTTTTGACAGAAATATGCTCAATAGATGTCAGCAACTGCCTGCTTTTGAAATTTTGAAAAATATTGATTTCAGAGAGAGGGAGATGCAAAAATCAAAGTGTCCGCCACTATCCCTTACACTCCCCTAAATATTTCATTTTTGCAACGCTTAACAGCGTGTTTTTGTTTGTGCTTTTCGTAAGTACACACAACATCATATTAAGCCGCTCTCACCTCTCACTTTTACCCAAACTTGAATAACTGTTCTTCCTATCTCGCTCTCGATGCTTTCTGTGCAGCATCGCTGCTCTCTCTCTCCATTGTAGCTGGTGTAACCGCTGTCATTCTCACTGATTCCACTTTTGGCGTTTATCTGGCACACTGGTCTGATACCTTTTTTTTAAGGAAAAAAATAATATTTATGAGGCCAACCGAGAATAATTTTTATTTTTTTATTATGGAATTCTCTGCGGTTTCTGGCAAAAAAACCTGCAAGAAGCAGATCACCCATGATCAACCGAGTAGTTATCCCCTGCGATAGCGTAGTGCACTCAAAATGCGCTGGGTTTTCGGGTCTCGTGGGTGATTCCATCTCCAAAAGAAATAGCTTGAATTTTAGTTGTGAGGCATGCCGTCCGGTTGAGAAGGAGATGGCAGCATTTATGAGGCAGACTCGGAAGGGCTTTAAGGAGCTGACCATGGGCTTTAAACAGCAATACGATCGGCTCCTATCCATATCTCAGTTTAATGGCTTAAAACTACTGACTGAGTCTCCCAGATGAAAAAGGTCACTCCGCGGGATCTGCAAGTGCCAACTGCCCCTCAGCGAGCTGATGCAGAAAAACTAACTCCAACCACTCCAAATGTGCAGCACTTTTTTTTTTTAGGACGTTGATATGCATTGACTGCACCATCAAGTGGCGCAAGCGACACCAGCCGATGGCTGTTACTCGTGGATCCCAGGCAAGAACGCAGCCCACCTCCCGCCCAACCAACCGAGAAGCGCTGTTGCATAACGCGCAACTCGTTAACCGAACCGATCGCGGACATGCAGGAAAGATAGGTGTTGGACTAGTGTTCGAGGAAAAGTAGAACTAATCTAGCGAAGTATTTACTAATTACGGGAAAGATATAAGAGTATCAGTATTTTAAGACTAGGAAGGGAGTTAGTGGTAGATATAATATGGTAGAGGGAATTATAATCAGAGCATAGGACCCTAAATGGTTCATGCAAGGAGTAATTCGATCTACAAAGCGGAAGAAACAAGGGTGTATAATTCCTAGTGCTTCTAATAGGAATCGTGAAGTATATGCAGCTCAACAGGTCAGGGCTGTCTACATCACCCTTGATCAAGTTGTGCACAAAAATCACACCAAGCATTTTCCTACGATTAGCTAAGGTTGGAAGGTTTATTAAGAGCAATCTATTAGAGTAAGACGGAAGTTTCACACCTGCATCTCAGCTGAGACCTCGAAGAGCAAAAAGTAAAAACTTTTTCTGAACTGATTCTATACGGTCCTGGTGTACGTTGTACTGAGGGCACCATACACAAGAGCCGTATTCTAAAATCGGACGAACCAAGGAGGTGTAGAGAGTCTTTGTTATATAGGGGTCGTCAAATTCCTTTGACCACATCTTTATAAACCCAAGCACGCCCATGAGCTTTTCACCATGGTAGAATTGTGTTCTGAAAACTTTAACTTAGGATCTAATAGAACACCAAGATCATCAACCAGGTAATTCTCATTCTCTTCTCTCTCATAAAATGCCATTCGACCTCGGTAAACCGAATGGATACGGCTGACCAGAGTAAACGTCCTGCGATTAGGTAGTCTGAAAAAAACGGGCAAAAAGATCGGCAATTTCCTGATCATTATCTGCCGAAGTATTAAGGAAGGATAGCGAGGATGGATGTGCGGACGCTCTACGCTTACTGTTTACGAAGCTATAGAACTGCTTAATGTCCTGACAAAAACGTATCCTGCATAGAAATAGGTAGTTCTTATAGCATTGAGCGTTAGGAACTGAAAAGTTTGACCGAGCTTTGACATAAAAAGAGAGAGAAGAAGGAGAGCCAACTTCTGGAAATTTCTCGTAAAGTCTTGATTTTAGGTTTTTTAGACGGGATAGCTCCTTGGTGAACCAAGGGGGTTTTCTCGATTTAATTGGACAGGAAAGTGGGACACAAGAGACAAAAAGTGAGTCCAGTGCATCATAGAAAATGTTTGTGCCTATCGTAACATCAGTGCACAAATAGAAAGCGGACCCAATCAAAATCCCTAATGAGGTTATTAAGCTTCGTAAACTCGGCTTTACGGAAGCAGCGGACACATTGGGGTAGTCTTCCCGACCGATCCAATACAGTTGGTCATAGGTCGAGCGACACTTCGAAAGTATGATGGTAGGCATTTTCAGGTATAGTGAGCGGGGGGACTCGAGCTAACAACGCTAAGGTCGCATCCGTTACAAAGCACAGATCAAGAAATCGACCCAAGGAATTTTTAACATGGTTAACTTGAGACAGAGACAGGTCAAGTCGTCAACAAAGTCATGTCGTGCCAAGGGTACCAGGTTATTAGACTCATATACCGAAGACCAAACAATTCCTGGCAAGTTGAAGTCACCAAGAACTATCATATGATCTTTGTCAGATAGCGAGGAAGAAATAGCGGTTAAAAGCGGACAAATGCTGCTCGTAAATTGCGATATCCGAAGAAGGTGGAATATACGAGCAAGTTATGAAAATTGAGAAAGCGGAAAGAATCAGTTTGACACACAGGAATTCCAGTTCCTGCTCGATCTGGACTGTGAAAAGTTCCGACGTGAAGTTTGAGTTCACAGCTATTAGAACCTCCCTGCACGTCGAGACGAACGATCCTTTTCAAAAGTTGTGTACCGACCTGCCAAAACTTCGGAACTAAGAATGTCCGGCTTTAACCAGATCTCGGTAAACACAAGAACGTGGGATGCAAATGCGACACTATCCTGGAAAAGAATGCTGAGCCGCGAACATTCTGATAGGTCACTAAGAGAGAATTTACTAGTTTTTTGGACGGGTAGACGTAGAGTGGGAAGACGAAGATGGCGAACTGGTCAGAGTTATTGGGGGCCTAGTCTTCTTCTTTGCATTAAACTCCTTCACCACCAAATGCTCCGGCCAAAATTTGGCCGAACAGATGGTGTTAAAATGAGTTTAGGAGACACTTATTTTAAAAGAAGCTATCTCCCTGGCATAAGAGATGTTAAACTTTTCCACCTTAAAATCAACGGCTTTTATTTGGCTTTGAATATAAGCCGTCACATCTTTAACTGTGGAGTCAGAGGCAAGCCGTGAGACAAAAACTTGTCTCTTTGGTGGGATCCCCACCAGTCTTGGCATCACAAGCCTATCACCTGTGATGGTAATACCCGGTGGTCCGGGACGTATATTCACTGGTGGGGTCGCAATTGAGAGGACAGCTAATGAGTTCGCGGACATTAGGGACATGGATGCTACAGACGATTTTGGCTGCATGCTCTCCGACGCGATAAATTCGGCTACCGAATTTTCATAGCCAGCAGCTGTCGTTGTCTTTGGAGTAGCGAACGAATTCAACAGCTGCACTATTGGGGTGGTCGAAATCAGCTTGTCAGCATCGGCCGGCCGAGGGGCAGTTGGCACATGCAGATCCCGCGGAGTGACCTTTTTGCGCCTAGGAGACTCAGTCAATAGTTTGAAACTACTAAACTAAGACTCCATGGCTAGGAGCCGATCTCCCCTGACATTTTCTTCTCAACCGGACGGCATACCTCACAGCTGTAATGCAGGCCATTCCTTTTGGATATAGCGTCACCCACGAGACCGAAAAACCCGGCGCATTTAGCATGTACTACGCTATTGCAGAGCCAGCAGGGGATATTCGGCTGGTCATGGGTGATCTGCTTTTTGCAGGCTTTTCTGCTACAGACCACAGAGAATGCCATATTAATATGTAAAAATTATTTTTTTTTTTTCTTCAAAAAAAATTGATATCAGACCAGTGTGCCAGATAAATGCCAATCGAGGAAGAAGTAAGAAGAGAGCGGTTACAGCAGCTACAATTGAGAGAGAGAGCGCTACTTTACAGAGAATATCAAGAGCGAGAGAGGAAGAACAGTTATTTAAGTTTGGGTAATAGGGAGAGAGTGATAAGGCAAAAAACTAATAGGTGAGAGCGGCTAAATATGATACTGTGAGTACTTACAAAAAGCTCAAACAAAAACACACTGTTAGGCTATGCAAAAAAAAAAAACATTTAAAATTATGTTTTTAACAGTAAACAGGCATGCACTCGCGATCAAGAATAGATGGAATAGTAAGTTGTTAATTTATGAATTTTTGAGGGGTTATTTTTATAAAACACCGGCTGGTTAAGCAAAATAGGTTCAAAGTAAGCGTAGCGCAAAACAAAAACACGTCTGATTGCTACAAAGAGAATCGAACGATACGATAGCACTTGATATCGTTTGGCACTCCAAAGGTAACGTCAACTGCTGATGATCATGTAGCCAAAATCGTCTGTAGCGTGCGTGTCCGTAATGTCCGCAAATTTTTCAGCTGCCCTTTAGCATCTTTTTTAACATCTGCTGATGTCGCTTGGGACACTTGATGGTGAATTCATTGCATATCAACGTCCTACAGAAACAAAAATCGATGGCATGAAATGTTTGACAAGTTGCACCATCCTGCTGAAACTATATATTGTCCACACCAATACCATCAAGAGCGGGCACAAAAAAATTGGTTATCATGATGCGATAGGTATCTCCATTGACCGTAACGGTTGCTCCGCTCTCGTATTCAAAAAAATATGTGCCAATGATGCCTCCGCTTCACCATCCGCAGCAAACAGTCACTCGCAATAGACATTATGTTCTTTAAGACCTCGTGTGGGTTTTCCGAGCACCAGATACGGCAGTTTTGCTAATAAACGTAGCCACCAAGATGAAAATGAGCTTCGTCCAAAAAGATGATTTTTTTTTCGCAACATCGACATCATTAATTAGCTGCTCGTTGGATCATTTAGCGAAGGTTAAATGAAGTAAATGATCTTCAACACTTGAACCAATTGAACTTTGTAAGGCGTCATACCGAAAACTGTTTGTGGTGGGAGTTCCTGCCAGTAGTTTTCTGATTTACCGGTGTGGTGGATAAGGGTGGTCGGCTTCTTGAGGATGAGAGGTATTGTCGATTGGTCGTGTTTGGGACGACGAAACAAAACGCGTGCGTGTGTCTTTCTTCACTCTATTGCTAAGACAAATATTTACAAGAAAAGCTTAACTCCAAACACCGCTTCGCCTCTCTGCAACATTGCCCTTGAGCTTTATGTTGGAAGTTGATGTTGGTTAGGGTTTGGGTGGGCGCATGGCATGAACATCCTTCCCCCCTACCAATATAATTGCAACAAAAAGTGGTGTGACCAGGAACGGGGGGAGAGAATGTGGGTTTTGTTCAAGCATTGCTGCAAGTGCCGGAGAGGGTCCACCCGAACACCGTGTTCTGACCCACGGGGAAGCCCTCGGTGCGATCCGCCCATGTAGAGGAAGGTATGGTGGTTCTTCCCGCACACTCGACACGTGTTACCGCTTATTAACAAGTACTGCCCCTAAAAGTTTTTCCACGTTGAGCTGCAGAAACCATTGGCATTTTCTCAATGCGTGGACTACGCGGCAGACCCGATAGCGGAAGATGTTGGCTCCCCACGGATGGCTGTTCTCTACTGGACGTCGGCGAGGTGTCATGCTTGAAAAGAAAAAGAACGTGGGATATTAGTGATTGGATTATATGCACCGAACGAAAAAAAACGTATGGGTTAGTTTGATACTTGGATGTGGACAGAAGAATGATCTTTGCGACTGGCCGCTTTATGGTGCCTTGGACCGTTGAAACGTCAACCACTTGGACCATGCCATCGATACCTGGATAAGTGCGCTCAATTCTTCCTAAGCGCCATTTATTTAGTGGTAGGTTGTCTTCCTTGACGACAACCATATCGCCTGCTTGGAGGTTTCGCGTTGTGAGTTGCCACTTGTTCCTTTTGGGTAACTCCTTAAGGTATTCTTCCTTCCAACGAAAACAGAACTGTTGATTTTGAGCCCTAAGACGCTGCCATCTGTTGATGATTGACCCGGCGTCCTCTCTGATTTCGGGTTCCTTAATAGAAATCAGCGGGCCGCCAATCATGAAGTGACCTGGACTGAGGGCTAGAAGGTCAGTGGGATCTTCTGACATAGGCGAAATTGTCCGCGAATTCAAGCACGCTTCTATTTTGGAGAAGAGGGTCAAAAGCGTCTTTAAACTTTTCACTCCCGCTTCCCACAAGCCACCCATGTGAGGTGCGCTTGGAGGATTGAAATGCCACGTTAGATGCTGTTGAAGATGCCACTTGTTCCTTTTGTGTAACTCCTTAAGGTATTCTTCCTTCCGGCGATAATGCAGTTTCTTGTAGCGACCAGGAAGTCACTGGACAGGGCATTTGCGGCTCCTACAAACGTTTTTACATTATTAGAAACCATTTGCTGAGGGCACCCCCGCCTCGCCACGAAACGATTGAAAGCTGCGGGGAACTTTTCGGTCGTGAGGTCTGAGGTTGCTCCCAGATGGATCGCCCTCGTGCTGAAACACACGAAGACACAAACATACCCCTTTGTGATGCGGCAAGATCGACCTGTGTAGGTCTTGATATCGAATGGTCCAGAGAAATCGACCCCCGTCCGAGTGAATGGACGAGAGAACGTGGTAATCTCCCTGGGCAAGTCTTTCATGAGCTGGTCTTGCAGCTGCCGTCGATGGACCACACACACTCGACAGGAATTAATAGTCTTCTTGACTAAGGTCCGCAGATTTGGGATACCGTATTTGGATCGGACGAGCCGATTCACAAGATGGTTTCCACCATGCATTGATATCCGATGGACGAGAGAACGTGGTAATCTCCCTGGGCAAGTCTTCCATGAGCTGGGCTTGCAACTGCCGTCGATGGACCACACACACTCGACAGAAATTGATAGTCTTCTTGACTAAGGTCCGCAGATTTGGGATACCGTATTTGGATCGGACGAGCCGAATCACTAGTTGGTTTCCACCATGCATTGATATCCGATGAGTAAACCGTACAAGAAGTTGTGTGAGCACGCTTGCGTAAGGGAGAATGATCGGGTGCTTTTCATCATAACTTAGGGACTCGGACGTCCTCACACGACCGCATGTTCGGATGACCCCTTTTTGGTCCAGAAATGGATTTAAGTTATTGATGCAGTTAGACGGAGTGGCTGCTTATTTAGCAAGCGCTGAAACTCTTTGCGTTCTCCGCGCGTTGAGTATGGATGATCATACGCTCTTGTGCTTCGGATAGTTCACGGCTACTGAGCTCGACTGGAAAGATTTCTGACATCTCTTGAGAAACCGAAAAACATAAGCTAGAACTCTAATAGCTTTCCCAAATTTTGAAAAGCGGTCTACGATACTGGACTCCAGTGAAGACTTGGATAAGTTGCACTTCACCGTGCGTTGCTCCAAATCTGTTTCGGGCGGAGATTCTGATGGGATTGGCCATTGGTCTTTTGCCAGTTTTAGCCAGTCTGGACCATGCCACCACAGATTGCTGCTAGCCAAACCTTGGGATGAAACCCCTCTGCTAGCTAGACCAGCAGGGTTGTGCTCCGATCTGACGTGAGACCATATTCCCTTGCTGACGGACTGTGTGATCTTAGTCACTCCATTATCCACAAATGTCGTCCATTTGCATGGTGGTTTGTTTAGCCACGCTAACACTATGGTGGAGTCTGTCCAATAAAAGCATTCGTAACTATCAAGGGACATTTTGGGGAAGGAGAGACGAGGACAGTTCAGCGAGGGGAACCGCGCCGCACAATTCGAAAAGTGGTAAGAACACGGTCTCCACCGGAACAACTCTGGTCTTTGCCGAGAGTAGATTGGCAGAGACCTGTTGCTCCCTCTCTACACGAACGTAAATTTCTGCACCGAAAGCGCGTTGGGATGCATCACAAAATCCGTGGAACTAATAATTTTGATATCACAAAAATGTATCGGCAAATTACACTCGATCCTTCACATACAAGATTCCAAAGGATCCTTTTCAGAAACGTAAATAGCGAGCTCTGTGATTATGAGCTTACCACTGTTACGTTCGGGGTAAATTGTGCTCTATTCTTGGCCATTCGTAAGTAATTGAGTGGTATTTTATTACTATGTATCCGATCCGAGATAGCTTTAAGTTCCTCTTACACAAAAAGGGAAGTCCTATACAAAATATCCAAACTATTCGATCTAGCGGGATGGCTCGCCATCTAGAGCCAGAACCGCCATTTCAGAATTTGAATTGTCCGGTCTGATTGAAGAACCGGTTGGAACCAAGTTGGAATTTAGCTTTTGCTATGAACACCAGTACCCGTCCGCGAAGCGGTTATTAATGCGCACGTCGAAGTGTTCAAGTGCCCTTAGGCATCCTTTGACCGCACTCTGGAGATCTTTTAAAGCAGCTCCGGACTCTTTTTGAATAGGAGGGAAGCTGAAAAGGATCTTTAGCTGGCTATTGACCAGTGTTCTTATGTTTTCGAAGCGTTCTTTGAAGGCGGTCCATGCGGACTCAAAACCCTCATTTGCGAGTAGAGCCTTCTCCACGATAGCTTTCGCTTTCCTGCGAGTCTTGTGGCTCAGGTGATACAGTTTTTCCACCTGCAATAAACTAGGGTTGTTTGTGTAGATTGCAGTGAATAGGTCCCGGAATGTGGGCCATTTCAGATAATCTCCGGAGAACACCTCGGTTTCAAGGGGTCGGAGCCTGCAACCTCGCTGCTGGAAATTCGTTACTGATACAGGAGCTGGGTTCGTCACTTTCTCGATTCGCTCCTGCAGAGCGGACGCGCATTTTTCATACACTGCATAGCAGTGATCGTATTTTGCGCTTATGGAGTGGATCGTCTCACCATCAGGCTCAGCCTGACTGAGAACCTTGGTGCAGTTCCCACATTCCACTCGTACTTTGTCCCATAAGGTCTTTACCTCTTCCAGACGAATTTAGAGAGTGAATAGCGAGACCTCTGCGGAGTATAGAGCGGTGATTTTTGCCTCGAATTTACTGAGACGGTCTGATGCAGCTATAAAGTCATCCCAATCCTTTTTGTTGACATTCTCGCGATCACTTGACATAACAGTCTTGTTAAACGCGAATGAAGTAGAGGAACGATGGAATTATAGTGGAAAATTCAAATGCGGCCAGCAACAATCTATAGGGTTTTGCTTTGAACACCCAAAAAAAATATTGAGTACCAAAAAAAAATAATAGTGGAATATTGAAATGGAACACATAAAGGTCGAGTGGTTAATTTAGCAAAGCAATAAAACAAATATGTGAATATGGATGATAATATCTTATTGGAATTAATATTAATTTTTAATTTATATATCGGAGGAATGCTGGAGTGGAATGCTCAGTAATGCTTAATTCACTACTTCAAAAAATAATATATATATAAATATTGCAAAAAATATTCGACGTGCCGAACATTCTCAAAATAGCATTAACCCGCTTTATGCGCCAATGCACAAAGAGGAACACGCAACAGCTTCACTCGTATGTTCGTACTGTCATATACATATGTATGTAAGTATGGACGTATATAGGTATGTGCTGCCGAATGCGTTGGGCGCGCTAGTTATGCTTACTAATAGTGTTTGTATGTTATATTTTAAATATCACTCTTTTGTGTTAGTGGAGATGGACGCATGCAAACATAAATTACAGTATATGTATGTATCGGAGTAAGGTTCTTATTCAAAGGCACATCGTGCCTTTCGTTTAAGCTATCCATTTTGTCTATTCGCCGCCAAAGCAAATCAAGTCCCAAGTGTCGTTATCTCTTTGGTTTCTACGCACCGACTGACTGAACCGACTTTTCATCCTCTTTACTCGGCACATTGCTCATTCGTTCTTTTTCTTTTTTCTTCCTTCTCGCCCTTCTTGCCATAACAACACTTGGGCCATGCTCATCTGAGACTCTCTCTCGCTCTTATACTATGCTCTCAGCAACCTTTGGTTACACTAAACAAAATATCGATATCATTTATCTCATCATTTATTTAACATTTCCTACTTATTTACCAACATAATAATTATATTTTTTCTCGATCTCCGACACGGCCTTCCTGACACTCACACGTCCTCGTGTGCCGTGCCGTACCAAAAAAATGCCGTAACAACCAAATAATTTTAACTCTAATTCATTTTCAAATCTTTACCTTTATTCTTACATCATACTAGAGCCACACGCTCTCCTTTTTTTTTGTTTTTATTTTGTTTTGTTTTTAATCTTGCTCTTCAACATTTCTTTCTTTTTTAGTACCACTGTAACATCGTACCATCATTCTCTCATATTTCTTTTACAATTCTTTTACAATATCATATCATCAAATTCATACCACGTTCTAATGTTCTTGCTGTCTCAAAACAACGCTCTCACGCACTCTTTGCGTCATGGTCTCTCTTTAGACCCTCTTGACCCCCGCCACGCGACATCAACCGCGCCGCACGCCATGTTCGACTCTCACTAGCCTACGCTTGTGCCATCGGTTGACCATTGTGGTGCGGTCGTAGCCTTCGTGTATGATTAAATTCAACGCACCCACCGGTGCCAGAGTGCATGGTACATCTTCATCATCCTTGCCCTCGATGAGGTGATCCACCTCAGCTGCAACTAGCTCACTTGGCATAGCCCGCAACTGTTCATGAGCATACTTATACGTTCTGTTACTAGATAAAGATTTTAACACATAACGGTCACCTTCAAGCACTTCAATTATCAAAAATGGTCCTTTGAACTTGGGATCAAACTTCGTTTGGTGACGTTCTTCACACTTGAGCAAGACATGGTCGCCTTCGCCAAATCTCACAATTTTGGCCTTATCTCTATCAATCTCTGTTTATCGGACTGAGCATTACCTATCATGTTTCGTTCTAACACCTTCTACATCTACTTTTTCTTCTTCCACTAAGGGCATCATACCCAAAGGACTGGCCTTAGTGACTCGATTCGTTGTAAAATTTAAAGCCAACTGAACATCTTTTACTGCATCTTGCCAAGATCGTTAACTTGTCTCTACAGCCGTCAACATTGCTTTCATGGTACTCATAACGCGCTCTATTGGACCGGTGGCGCGACTCAATCTTTTACGTAGAGCAAAACTGTCGGAAATCATTACTTGTAAAGCTACGACTCTGATCAGAAATTATACGATTGGGAACATTAAATAAAGATATGGCAGATTTTACTGCCTCTATGCAACTATCAGTAGCATCGACCTGCACTATCACGTATTCCTTATGGTCACTCTTGCCACTCAGCTTTCCGCTAATATTAATTTGTATCGTATGCCATGGTATGTCGATCTTCGGTAAGGAATGCAATTCTATTTGTGCTTTGCCTGTGGCAGGTTTCGTCAATTTGCATGTGATGCAATTTTCCACAAGCTTTCCCACATAATTTGACATATTCTCAAACCAATACTGAGTATACACCTTATCTAATGTCTTTTTTCAGCCCAGATGCATTATACCTTCGTGTACGTGATTGATGACTGACTACCTGAACGCCCTGGGTATTACAGGCAGGCACCTGGTTCGACCATTTCTTTGTATTTTCTTTTACAGCATACCCGCTCGCAGCTCATATGTCTTTGCGATCTCATCGTGCAATTCAATTTTTTGCATTTTTAAAACTACTTCAGCGAACTCTTGATCTCGCTGATGTTCTGCTAGGAGCCAATTATTTGTTATTTCCGCTAGTTCCACGCGCAATTCCTTATTCTTTTCCATATTTGAATGACTATCATCCGTTGCGTGAAAGAAAGTCTACATGTGCAATATGATTCCCTTTCTTATATTCAACACTGAAATCAAATGATTGCAAATATGCCCACCACCGATGTACCCTAGGCGATAACACATTCTTATGTCGACTAGCTTTCAGAGAACTGCAGTCAGTGTATACCACAAAAGGACACAAAAGGACCAACTCATCTGAGTGGTATTTTGATTCTACCGCTGTAGTGCATTTGCTATAATACTAGATAACCTTCGATTTGCCATTTATCCCTTATGCATCAATATGGCACTATGGTGGTGGCAAAGCTTCTATCTTACGCGGATTTGGCCTTAGTTCGGCATTTTCAACTTTGTTCCCCAGATATTCAACACTTGGTTTCATAAATGTGCATTTGGCTATATTAAATGAGAATCCGGCCTCAATCAGAACGTTCAACACATTTTTAAGTCGATCATACGCCTCCTCCCTCGTGCCGGCCCCAACTAAAACGTCATCGATATACACTATGGCATATGAATAGGCCAGTTCACCTAAAGCTCTTGTTATCCCTCGTTGAAACACAGAAGATGCATTTTTCATACCAAATGGCATGGAAAGAAGCTCGTACTGACTGACTGCAGTGCGTACTATCGAGTCAGAATGTATGGGTACCTGATAAAACCCGCTTGCCATGTCCAAACTCGAAAAGAATTTGCTGCCAAGTAGTCTGTTGATCTGGTCAGATATTAAAGGCAGAGGGTACTTATCCGCAATTAGTTCTCTATAATCCACACATAGTCGATCATCACCGTTTTTCTTTTTTACTAGCACCATTGGACTCGCAAATGGAGAGAAGCTCGGACGGATAACACCATTCTCTAGAAGCTCTTGTATTTTGCCTCTCACCAACGTTTTCTCTTCTGAGCTAAGCCTATACGGACGCCTCATTATGGTTTCATTCACATCCATCAAACGAATTTCTAGCTCCCCAGTTGTCACTCGACTATTTGGGATGCCCTATATAAACCTGTGTGCATATGGCTCCAATATTTTGACTAGTCTGACCTTGTCTGACTCACACAATTCTGGATCATTATTTATGGGCTTTGCAAAATCCACTTTGCCAATATCGGATAATGTGTTGACAGTATTAATCTTATATATCTCGAATTTGTTGTCATCGAAACACCAAAACCCTGACTTAAAATTTCACGGCCAACTAACACGTCATGCTTCAAACATTCATCCATTACTACTTGAAAAGGGATTTCTAAAGAGTATTCACAAACTTTGACAGTTGATAGGATTTGCAACGTACATGATATTGAATTTTCGCCAATGCCTCTTAAAACTACCTTATTACTGATTCTCTTTCCCGCGAACTTTTCAGCCAGCTTTTCTTTCAATAATGAACACGGCACCAGAGTCAAAGAAAAATGGAACAGGCTCACCATACTGATACAGGGTTCCCTTTGGCTCCACCACGGTACAGACATCAACTCGCCTCTTGTATGTGCCGCTCTTGCTCGATGCTGAGAGTTGCCGCACTTAAAACATGTCACCACAGTTCGTTCTTTGCCCTGTCTCGCGTTGCCATGCGTCTGACTTCCTTTGAACCCGTTCCACTCTCCAATTTTTCTGTTCCGTTTGTCAAACGCATACGCTCGAAAATGCTGCTCCAATTCACTGCGTGTTCTGATATTGGTAGTGAATAGCAAGCAAGGTTGTCTATTTTGGATGTGTGCGCTAGCACAACGGACACCGCTATTTCCATTGTTTTTCATTTAGACTGCAGTGACGTCACTAAGCGGCTGCCATATACAGACAGCCACTCGCTCGGCTTTGGGCTCCCGTTGAAGATGTTCAGCGAAATGGCTCCCGGCGACTCTATACCTTCGCATCGCGCAACAAAAAGCTCTCGAAACTCAGGCCATTTGATTCCCGTGTAGCAGATCTGCGTAGCCACTGTGATGCTCCACCTTGAGTGTCACTGAGTGCCATCACAAGCGTGCTGCCTTCTATCGGGTTCTCAGCCATGATTATGTCCACCGTTTTGCACCAGGCCGCAGCATCTGCACACACAGCGTCAGGATTGTACTTTGGCAGTTTTACAAATTTTTCTTTTTCAACAGCCTTTCCTGATGCCTGTATCGATGGAATGAGCTCCATAAAACTTCGGCTCTGTGCCTCGAAAAGTGCACGCCATTGATTGCCAGAGTGGTCTGGTGGCGAGGCCGATCTCACTTCTGATAGCGCAGTAAGGTTCTTATTCAAAGGCACATCGTGCCTTTCGTTTAAGTTATCCATTTTGTCTATTCGTCGCCAAAGCAAATCAAGTCCCAAGTGTCGTTATCTCATTAGTTTCTACGCACCGACTGACTGAACCGACTTTTTCGTCCTCTTTACCCGGCGCTTTGCTCGTTCGTTTTTTTTCTTTTTTCTTCCTTCTCGCCCATCTTGCCACAACAACACTTGGGCCATGCTCATCTGATAGCCTATTTACACTACAGTGAGTTACCTCATTTATCGATAGGTAACTCAATAACTCAGAATTTGCATTTACACTATGCCAAAGTTGAGCTATTGAGTTAATGAGATTCGGCTGCTGGCACGTGCTTGTCTTCGAAAATTTGTTTTATTTAATTTAATTAATATGAATACCCAAGAACTAATGATGCTCTTCGTGGCAGAGCAAGAGACAATAACGACGCTGCAATGTCTGCGGCAACTGTGGAGTATTTGGATAACATTTTCAAGAAACGCATTGACATTTCAATTTCTAGTGCTTTTATTTTATATAAAATATGTATCCCAAATAATAATAGCCGCTATATGGATCTTTTTGGGGAGAGGACGTTGCAAATAACCTTGGAATCCATTTTTTAAGGAAAATTTACGCAGGGCAGGGAAATTGCACGGCTGCTATTGCAAATATGTTGAATTTTGGCATGGTCTATGTACATTACATATGCACAAAAACTAAAATTTTTTAAATTGTTAATTTATAATAATTATTTTAGCGTTGGACTAATTTTAGAAATTTTAGACCGAATTTTAGAAGTTGACTACATTGTTTGTATGGTTTTTATACCCGGTACTCGAAGAGTATAGGGGTATATTAGATTTGTGGGGATAACGGATGTGTGTAACGCACAGAAGGAAGCGTTTCCGACCCCATAAAGTATATATATTCTTGATCAGCATCAATAACCGAGTCGATATAGCCATGTCTGTCTGTCCGTCCGTCTGTCCGTCTTCATTTGTGCCTATATCTCAGAGACTATAAAAGCTAGAGCAACGAAATTTTGTATTCAGGCTTCTGTGTTATCACACTACTCAAAGTATGTTTCAAAATTTTGTCCCGCCTCCTTCCGCCCCCACAAAAGACGAAAGTCTGTGGCATACACAATTTTGAAGATACGAGAAAACTAAAAACGGAGAATCATAGAAAATGACCATTTCTATCAGAGTGTTGAATCTGGATCAAATGGGATTATTAATATAGCCACAATGAAGGAAACCATTTCAAAAGTCATCGTTCCCTCTCGCTCTCTCTCACACGCGACCCTATCTGCTTTCCCCATTCGAATTTTTTGTCGCCTAGTTCTCAGAGACTATAAGAGCTAGAGCAACCAAACTTTCTATCCAAGTTCCTGTGATATCGAACCAGCACGAGTTTATTTCAAAATTTTGACACGCCCCCTTCCGCCCCCACAAAGGACGAAAATCTGTCGAATCCACAATTTTTAAGATAAGAGAAAACTAAAAACGCAGAATTATGGAAAATATCCGTATCTATCAGATTGCCGTATCTGGATCATATCGGATCATTATTATAACCAGAAGGAACAAATTAAATTTCAGTGGCTACCAAACGGCAGCCAAGCGATTCCCTCTCCCTCTCGCACACACTTCCATGTCTCTTGTATGTAGTTTTACATGTGTATGTAAAAATGTAGCAGCCGACGTAAAAATCATATGTAAATAAAAATGGAATCAGATAACTTCTAAAATATAAAACTACAGGGTTCGACTTCATTTTTTGAAATATTCCATTTTGGCCCAAAATTTAATTCGTCTCTTTTGTGAACATATAATTAATTAAATAAATCGTAAGCTCATACATATGTATACATAAATACGTATATACTGACTGAGTACCGGGTATAAAAAAGAGCCGCGGCCATTGCCGCGGCTCACAACGTTCCCTCTCGTTATTTTATTAATAATAAATTATTAATTAATTAATTAATTTTAATTTTGAGCTGTACATTTTTGTTGTTATTAGTGGTGATAATTCCACGACAGGCAGATCAGGGTTGAAATATTCGGAAAATCGGACAAACTCAACTAAACGCAACCAAAACTCAACTTTTTTACCACATCTAGGTCCGCTATGCTTCCCCATGTAAACGTTACTCGAGTTTTGCCCGAAACTCAATAACTCAACCATAGTGTAAAAAGGCTATAAGACTCTCTCTCGCTCTCAGATTATGCTCTCAGCAACCTTTGGTTACACTAAACAAAATATCGATAGCTAGTATCGTTCGAATATCATTTATTTAACATTTCCTACATATTTACCAACATAATAATTATGTTACTTCTCGATCTCCGACATATGTATATGGATATGTATGCAGGTAGTACGGATTACACAAAAAAATATATCTCATATCTCTCTCGTAATTAGAAATTGCTAAGTTTTGAAGTTAGACTAGTTCTACTTTTCTTCGAACCCTACTCTAACACCTATCTTTCCTGCAGGTCCGCTGCGTTCTTGCCTGCGTTCTTGTCGCTTGGGACTCTTGATGGTGCAGTCACCATTCTGCTGAAACAAAATATTTTCCAAACCAATACCATCAAGAGCGGGCACAAAAAATCGGTTATCATAATGCGATAGCTGTCTCCATTGACCGTAACGTATGCTCCGCTCTCGTCTTCAAAGAAATATGTGCCAATGATGCATCTGCTTCACCATACGCAGCAAACAGTCACTCGCAATTTACATTGGCTTCTTTGAGACCTCATGTGGGTTTTCCGAGCACCAGATACGATAGTTTTGGATCATTTAGCGAAGGTTAAGCAAAGTGGATGATCTTCAACACTTGAACTTTGTAGGGCGTCATGCCGAGAACTTTACGCAAAATTTGACGTTAACGGGTGCGGACAATGTTCAATTCTTGAGAACGATGACGTGTGGACGTTGATAGATTTTCACGCACACATGCATCCCCCGCATCGATATTTTTAGGGTGTATGAAGTGTACGAGCACGCTGACAAGATAGGCATCAACAATGTAACTCATGAAACCAGTTTCACGAATATTATTAACAAGCTCGCGTATACCGGGCGCTGTCGGTGCTTCGTTGCGTTCTAATTTTGAACGGCTTAAACGTAAACCTATTCATTTCATTCAGCGGAGATATACTGAATTTTACGAAGAAGAAAAATGACATAATTTGAGTCTGGCATCAAAGTAACCCCTGTTTTAAATAGAAACCGATAGATGGCCCACCCTTTACAAGCTGAATTCTCTCGGAAGCTAGGATCTCTAAAAATTGACTGCCCTTGACTGATACGGAAATACGAATGATGGAAATTGTTCAGCTAAGCGCTTGCCCATGGCAGCACAAAGTGTTCGGGCGAGGCCCGAGTGTAATTCCCTGCTCTCTCTCAGCATCATGCTCTCACTTATCATCATTACTTATCATTATCATTATTATCTATGCTTCTTAACTCTCGTTTTCTCACCTATGCTTCCTCACGGCGCAGTTAAGCGGATGGCAGCTGCGTCTGCTATTAGTCAGTTACTAGTTATCGCTTGATATAGTTTGAGCACAGGCCTTTTTTATTTCAATCTTTTATTTGGCACGAGACTTGCTCGCTTGCCTCCCCAAATTTTTGTTAACTCTTTAATTACATTGTTAAAGGCTCTGGCATTTTCGGCCACCCTCACTATACAAATCACACAATAAATTATTATAACGTTTTGAATTCAAAACTTTTGTAAAATTCTTAATATATAGTCAACGAAAAACCTCGTTGTCTCAACAGAGAGGATTAGATTTTAACCTTATTAACCTTAATGTTGATGATTATTTTGATGAAAATCAGCCATCTAGAGCAAACATTAATAATTAACCTACAAAAATCACCCAAAATAAGAACTTAAATGTTATGTTTTTAATTTAGAAAATCGAATCAAAACAACTAAAAATGCCATTTAGTCATTAAAATTATAAAAAATGTTCAGTTATGATTAAAAAAAAAAAAAATTTTTATTTTGAATTTTACGGTTCCTCTAAAAGGAAAGAATGGTCCTAGTTATTCGGAGTAGTTACCCTTTACGAGGGTGTTTCTGATGTTTTGAAATCCCCTAGAATCGTAGTTAATTTGGCAAAGGCAAGCAATTTCCCTGTCGAACTCTTCGAGGCATGAGCTAGTGATTCCAGCATTGGTGCGCCCAGGAGTGGCGGAGTTTAGTGTTGGTAGGGTAGGTAGTGGTAGTGTTGCTCAATTTGCCTTCAATTTGGCCTGCTTCTGTTAATCGCTTTGTATCGTTCTACGGGAGACAGGAACGTTTTCGGTTCTTTCGTTCCGTGCAGTATAGGACCGCTCTTACTCCTTCGTCCATCTCGGAGCCTTCAGTATATATATTGAGGTGTTGAATCTGGTCCCGTCCCACTTTCCAGTCTATAGTTCCAGTTCCAGTTTCATAAAAAAGTTTTGTTTTTACTTCGAGGCAGGTTTGGGGGATCATTTGGTCAGTCACACTGATCATGTCCACGCCAATTGAACTGTGCCCGTAAATTTGGGGAGACATGTTCCCCGACGCGATCAGGCCCTGTGCTGCCTTGCTTGCAGTCAGCCTAGCGTAGATGTCGAGGGGGTCGATTACGAGTATGGTTTTGAGTGCTTTAATTGGCTTTGACCTCAGCGCTCCTGTGATACAGAGCAGAGCCTGTCGCTGGGTTTTTTCAATAAGTGTGTGTTACGTCTTCTTTTCAGTAGCTTGCCACCACACTAGGACTCTAAAAAGCAGAATTGGTTTCATACCGAATTGTAGATCCAATGCATCAGAGCTAGTGACAGGCCCTTTGTGCTACTAAGCATCTTTGTGGATGCATAAAGTGCACCCATTCTTCACCCATTCAGCTACGTTGGGACTCCATGCCAGTTTGCTATCCAGCACCATGCCGAGATATTTGACCTGTGCTTTAGGGGTAAGCTTTGTTTGGTTGATTATCGGGGGGATTCATGCCGGACCTTGTACCTCTTGGTGAAGAGGATGAGGTTCGTCTTGTTTAAGTTGATACTGACTCCTAATTCGTCCGCCAATTCACATAAATCCCTGAGTGTACCTTCCATTATGGAGCTGAGAGTCGATGGACATACTCCCGTAATAAGTATGCTTATGTCATTAGCATAGGCCGTTATTTTTGGGGCCTTCCTCTCGAATCTCTTGATGATGTTGTCGACTACCAGAAGAAGTAGGGGCGACAGGACTCCACCGTGGGGTATGCCCCTGTGTGCCCCCTTGACCATGGAGGCGGTGCCCTATTCTGATGGCACCCGTCTACCACTTAGAAGGTTTTTTATACAGAGGTTGATTTCTGGGTGAGTGTTGGTTCCTCCTAGGCATTCCTAGTCCATTTAGCGGCGTTATTAAATGATCAGGATATTTTTACGAATACTCCAAGTGCGTACTTTTTATTGTTGAGAGCTTTAGCGACGGTAGCTTCTAACGAGTGCAGTGCTGTTACCACCGATTTTTCATTGGTGTAGGCGTGATGGTTGGTTGACCCCTCACTTTGTTTCTGATGTGTACATTGGTCGAAAATCCTTGGGACTCACACGGAGTCCACACTGTCCTGTTTTTGGGAGGAAAAAAAAAGAGGTCCTCCATTAAATAGGGATGTATACTGTTTTTATGCATGTTTTAGTTTGAGTTGATTCTGTTCTATGGGTTGCTTTGACAGCAGATTCCTAAGTCTAGCCGTTTCAGGAATTTTCTTAATGTTGGAGCAGAAGTTCCTCCACGAGCTACATTGTGCCTTACGTATTTCCTTGCAGTTTCTTAGTCGCGTTTTGTATTCCTCGTTGATTAACTCATCGTTCGCTAGTTTAGCGCGCTTGAAAAATTCCTTGAGATTATTCCTTTGAGAGAGAGGTCCCGATTCCACCAGAGCGGTTTGGACTTCTTTCTTGTACTAGAGGGCGGGCCTTGCGAGATAGGCCTCCAGCAGTTCCGTAGATAAGGTCTCTAAGGACTTCTCTATATCTTCTGCGGATTTTACTGAGCCCGGGTTCGCGAGGTTTTGAGTTAACTGTCTTTCTAAACTTCTCCCAGTTTGTGTGGCGGGGGTTTCTATAGACTTTCACTTTCGGAGTGTATTCGAACTCGCACTTGAAGTGAATGTACCTATGATTTGAGAATGACGGTCTTTCGAGGACCTTCCATCCAGATATGTATATAAGTACTCTTTCCCATTACGAGAGTTAGATCTAGCCCGTTTAACGAGGTAGGACCCACGTAGTTGTATTCCTCTCACAAGTCTGCTACATCTATGTTAGTTGACAATATAAAGTCTAAGAGTAACTCAACTGGGTCGCTGATATCGGGACTTCCCCACACACTATGGTGGTCATTAGCGTACGTACCAATGATCAGTTGGTAGTCTTTAGAGTCGGCTTCTTCCACCAGTCTCTTCAGCTCTTTGGGTTATTTCGTGTGCCATGTAGAAGGAGGCTACCAAAAAGTCGCCTCTCCTCACTTTCAGGCATAACTACTGTCAGGTCTTCTGTGCTGTAATAAGAAGACAGTATAAGACAGTTCTATTCCTGCTACCCGGTGTTGGGTAGATTGAGCTGTAGTTTAAGAACTTTAATCTTGCCACCGAATTGCCTGACGAATTCCAAGGCTCCTGGACGAAAAGCTATGTCAGCGGCCCCTTGCTCTATGGCAATATGGGGCTCTGCTGAGGCTAACTTGCTCTTATGCAATGAATGAACAGAATGAACAGGATTAACTCCTTATCCACCATCTCAAGCTTGGCTCTCTCCCATAACGCTTTCAATTGGCAGACCGATTGCGTCAGACACTGTTACTATCGAAGGTGGGCATGGGAGCTATTGGATTCTCCTCCATTCTTGTAAAAAGAGGGTCTAACAGCCACGCGTGTAAAAATTTCCACTGCGCCTCTGTCATCCTCCCATCACGTTTGTCGATGAGAGCTACGATCAAGTGTCTCTTGGATACATCGCTAATCCTCTCGCTCGTTCCCTGCTTTGCGAATTTTGGTGGGAGTTCCACCCTTTTGGGCCCGCGCTGTTCGCCGGAGTGAAGGCATTGTCAGCCAAGCGCTGCCTCTTGATAGCTAGCAACTCTTCTACCTTATTGGCGTATTCGCTCATCGATGCATTCATCTGGGGCACCTGCACGTAATACCAACGGACCTCCGCTACCTTCAGCTCTGCCCAAGCTAGATTAGATTTATCCTCCTGGGAGATATCCGCCATGCCTTGCAGCCTGCCTACTAACTTGAGGGCCTCTTTATATTACATCTGCAGCCTCGAACGCTCGGCCCTTCTGTAGTATGCACATATATCGAGGGAACACTGTACCCAGTAACAAATCAACAGCAATACTTTATTGCATAAACACAAACCCATCAGCGACACTTTGTCGCTGACATAAACAATCCCGAAGAGCCCAACACATTCCCAGCCAGCCAGACCCTAGTCAGCATAAATGCAGGGTCCTGACCGTATATACATAATATACTATGTGCATGCACCTCTCCGTTTCCGTTGCTTAGCATATAAACACACATATATATACTTATGTATGCCGCTGCTCCGCTGCTGGCTTCGCCAACGTGGCAACGGGCAGCGTTAGGCTAAGCTAGTCCATAAGGAGAACTGTAAAAAACATTCAGTAAATATAAGTCAATCCGGCCGGTTGTGTCGGGCTTCAAACCCAAGACTTGTGCATCATAATTTCCACTTATTACATGGCGACCGTTACATGGTCCTTCAGGACTTGAGGACATGTGGAACCAAATCAATACAAATCAATACTGAGACGTGTTCTGTCAACCTAAATCAGGAGGACTACTGATATTCATAAACTGGAACAAGAAGGGGAGGAACATCACGAGAAAAACTGACTGAGTAGAGATGGAGTTAGGGCAAAAGTGAAACTTCTATATGGATATAGATGGCTAACCGTGGGGGAGTGAAACGAAAAATAAATAAAAGAATAGCGCACTTAAAGTGGCTATTATTCAAAAAGGCACCACCACCCTTTTGGGCAACTGCCCAAAAGCTTCAAGAAGAACTTGACTTTCTTAAGTCAAGACTTATAAAACATGAGCCACTAACTCCAGCTCACTAAGTTACCAATAAAATTAAAACAGCAATAACTAAAGTAACGCATCCACTCCCTAAGGAAATACAAAGGCTAACAAAAACGTGCCCGAAAGACTGCCCGGGAACTCTGGAAAGCGTATTCTGCGTAGCCACTTGCGTAATGAAACCTGTGGAGACCGGCACCGGTACCTCCTGAGCCCATAGGCCCAGGATAACAGCACCAGAACCAACAAGCGTGAGGGGCATGCCGCCTCTTACGCCTACGAAGGAGCATCAGCGAGCCAACCGGCGACGACCAGCTGATGCGGACGAGTATATTGACAAACATTTTTTGATAAATAAGATAAATATAAGAAAACCATTGTAAAATAGAGCGGAACCCTTTCTGCCCGATAGCAGTGTAGCCTGTAAAGCTATACGAACAAATAGGTAGGAAACTGTAAAAAGAATATTCAAACACCAATTCATAATATATGGAAAATAATCGTATAAGTAAATTCGAAACATTTGATGACGTATTCAATATAAACACAATGGGTATAATAGATACCAAAACAGTGGACTCCACTGCCAACGTCATAAACAAGATCGAATCAACAATTGTTGATTCACACCTACCGAATGTATATTGTTGATAATTGTCATAATTTTGAGCGCATATATTCCTTATAAAGCATATCTGTTGCACAATAAGTGCATAACGAAAAGGGCCAAATGCCAAAGTAACATTAAATAAGCATGCAACAATACTTGTAATCAGGCACGAACATTGATACATGACCAAAAGGATAATCCAACTACAACTCATTGGTCATATGTGTCAAAATTCCTAGTTCGACTCCGATCGAATCCTAAATCAATAAAGATAAGGTATAATTTGGATATATCAATACCATATATCCTAAATACCCCCAGAAGATATAGATCTATCGGACGAATTTGACGACGCTGGTGACTCTGAGAACGAGGTTAAAGAACAAGATCTACACGATCTAACAATTTCCGCAATCATTATACTTACTGACGTAATAGAAGAGGAGATTTCAGAGTCTGATTTAAACTCAAGCACAGCCGAATCAAAACCAGTCAATATGGTAGTGACCGATCCATCAGCCACCGAGAGGGCCTACATGAAAGAAATTTCATCAACAGTGCTAGAGTTCAATGGACAGAAAATCAATTTACAGAGATTTATCACAGCGGTAAAAATGGTCGACGTAACAAAGGGACCGTTTGAGAAAATTGCCGTTGAGGTAATTAAGTCGAAAATAATAGGAGCCGAACTATACATAGTACAAGATGAAACCACTATAGCCGGTATTGTAAGAAAACTAAAAACTACTATTAAAGGCGAGACATCGCACAGTCTAGAGGGGAAATTAAATGCGGTTCAGCAAAAGGGCAAAACCGATTTGCAATTCACGAACGAAGGTGAGTATTTGCGGAAGCAGCTATAAGCTTCATTTATTGATGAGGTATTGCCAGCTGATCAGGAAGATAAGCTTAGCACAGAGGAGGCAATCGATGCTCCATGCTCCACAATGGATGTAGCCATAAACGCATACATTCGAGCCAGTACAAGAGTTACCGGCGATGTAAACACATTATTGTTCGCTAATAGAGGTAATTCCTACCGCGGAAATACCTACATATAGAGGTAATTACCGCGGTAGAGGAAATGCCCACTATAACAAGGACAACCAGAATCGACAGTAAAACAACTTAAACTACAACAATAGTTTTAGAGGACGTGGAAATTTTAGCAGAAACAATTCCATCAATAATAACAGGAGCTATACCAACAATAACTCAAACCAGAAAAATTTTAGAGTGACCCAAAACACTTCGGGAAACACCGAGGATCATTTAGACGTTCAACAATAAATACCAATAAGGTTCATACTATTAATCTTAGCTTACATATATTCGTTTCATTCTATCATGTAGCGACAGGAACAAATTTAGTCTTTTTAGTAGACACTGGTGCAGACATCTCAATTCTAAAAGAAAATTCCGACGTCTTTCAAGACATCCAAACAAATTACAAAATTAATATTCAAGGGATAAACCAAGGGATAATACAATCCCAAGGTCTAACCTTCATTGAGGCACAGACAAGAAAATATATAATTCCTGACTGTTTTCATATTGTAAGCTCACAATTTGCAACAGCATGTGATGAAATTATAGGCATCGACTTCATAAAAAATTTCAATTGCCAATTAGATTTCAAGCCGACAGAAGATTGGCTAATAATCCGACCAAATAACCAACATTTTCCGATTCATGTCCCAATAACATATAGCTCACATATACACCTTAAAGCTACATCCTGAAAAATGTTCATTTTTTATGAATGAAGTCACATTTCTGGGACACAAATGCACAAACAAAGGAATCTTACCAGACGACAAGAAATACGACGTCATTCAAAATTACCCAGTCCCACATGATGCGGACAGTGCTAGACGTTTCATTGCATTTTGCAATTATTATAGACGATTCATTAAAAACTTCGCCGATTATGCACGGCACATAACGAGATTAAGTAAAAAGAATGTCCAATTTGAATGTGATTGTAGGGGGCGGATCCGCGATGTAGCACAGCCGTTAAATGAAAAACCAGCACTTTTCACTCTATTCACTTTCGTTTATTTGCTTACTGTTTATTATGTATAATGCACAAATTGCAGGTATGGGTGAGAAGTCGTATTTAATGGGCGAGAAGATGTATATAAAAAGCGAGAAATAATCGTCGACTGATCGTAACGGGGGTGAGAGCGTAACAGATCGTAGTGGGGATGCGAGCGTAACTGCCAACTCCCGCTCACGCTAGTGGCCGCCCAAGCTCCGGGCGGCTTTCTTGGGTGCCGTGTGCAACGAGCGCGCGAGAGCGGATCGGGCGCGGCGAGCCCTCCACAGTGGCTGCGACAAGTTAGCGGCTGCTCTCAACATCCTCCTCCCCCTTGCAGGATTGCAAAACATCTGGTCGGTTATGGCTGAGTACACGCCCCGGAGACTATCCATCCAAATACGGTACTCTGGGCCACCGGAAGGCCGTCTTCTCGTGCCAGGAGCCCGGGTTGGATCACCTTCGGGTATACATCTGCTCCCAGGATGAGCGAGATGGTGGCAGGCCTATGAAACTGCTCGTCGGCGAGCTGGAGGTCGCCAAGTCGGGATCGCACGGCAGCGCTCAGCTCACGGATCGGTGTGCGGATGCGCAAATATAGCTCGACCTTGAGCACCAGCTCCAATCGGAACTCACTCCTCTTGGTCCGGATGACCGCGTTGCATACCTTCTCGTCACCGACTTGGGTAGTTGGCAACTTGAAGGCGTTCGCCAACGACTCATCGACGCAGCTTACGGGGATGCACGGGTCGATGAGCGCCGCCGTCTCGAAAGTTTTGGAACCCGTATCCAGGACCAGCAGGAGGAGGGAGGAGGTTGAGGCTCCGATGATGTAGAAGCGAGTCTACGAGTGGAGCAGGGGCCCCAGCCATGGGTAGGCTCACGGGGATGTTGAGGGCGGCGCTCAGCTTGAGATGCTGACCCTAAAGGCGACGGAGCTGGAGTCCTCCCGGCAGGGCGACTGGCGGAGCGCCGAGGGCGGCGATCAGCTCGAGATGCTGACCCTGAAAGCGACGGAGCTGGAGTCCTTTCAGCAGCGGAGGAACTGATGGCAAGTTCGCAGAGGATGTACTCCTGGGCAGACTCGGCACCGGTAGGAGTTTAAACCGCAAGCGCGCCGGCTCTCCATCATACGGTCGGCGCGGAAACGGGGGGCCATGGATGGATGAAAACTAGGAGAGGATAAAAAAATCGAAGAGTATTAGCATTGAGTCGGTAATGGATAAAAACCCACAGTCAAGCTATTGTTGGACGGAACTACGGGGTTCTATAGAAAGAAGAACGACCTTAACCACAGGTCTTTTGAGGACTCCGCGGGCAGTGAGGACGTCCACCACACGGACCTTATCGTCGTCGCCGGGATATACGGACTGGATTCTCCCGAGCCGCCATTCATTAGACGGTAAGTTGTCCTCTTTAACGACGACCATATTGCCAACCTGAAGATTGGGCTCTTTGAGGTATTCCTCTTTTCACCTCTGGCAGAACTGCTGGTTGAGGGCCTTCAAATGCTGCCGTCGATTAATTATCGATTTAATGTCTCCTTTCATTTCGGGCTCGGCTGTAGCCATTAAGGGTCCCCCAATAAGAAAGTGTCCGGGAGTGATGGCTAACAGTTCGGTCGGATCTTCGGACATAGGCGAGAGCGGCCTGGAATTGAGGCATGCTTCTATCTTCGCAAGCAGTGTGGACAGCTCTTCAAACGTGTACTTCCGAATGGACGTGGCCTTATAGAAGAGGGTTTTGAAACTCTTCACTCCCGCCTCCCACAGACCTACCATATGTGGAGCTCCTGGAGGGATGAAACGCCAGGAAACCCGTTGATGGCTATACGCATCCGTCACCGAGTCCTTGAACGCATTTTGGAAGTCACGGGAAAGGGAGGTCGCCGCACCCATGAAAGTTTTCCCGTTGTCGGAAAGGATGCGCTGTGGACACCCGCGTCTTGCGACAAACCGTGCGAAGGCCGCGAGAATCTTTTCGGTTGTCAGGTCGGACGTGGCCTCCAAATGGATTGCTTTAGTGGAAAAGCACACAAACACGCACACATATCCCTTGGTGATGAGACACGCCCTCCCGGTAAAATTCCGTATTTCGAACGGGCCCGCGTAGTCTATACCGGTATGTGTGAACGGTCGGGAAAAAGAAGTCCGCTCCGTGGGAAGGTCCCCCATCATTTGGGTTTGCAACCTCTCTTTTATAGACCCCTTTCATTAAATTTTGAAGCCTGGGAATCCAATACTTCGATCGGATAAGACGCACCATCAATCGGTTGCCGCCGTGGAGCGTTATCCGGTGTGTAAATAGAGCGAGAAGGCGAGACAACCGACAGCGGTATGGAAGGATAATTGGATGCCGTTCGTCGTATTGCAGAGACTCGGCAACTGCGACACGGCCGCACGCTCTTATGAGTCCGTGTCGGTCTATGAACGGGTTTAAGTTCAGGATAAAACTTGACCTCGGTAACGGACGCTTGTCACTGAGGCAGTGATACTCCCCGGGTATTCTCGACGTTGAGTCTCTAGGATAAGCGATCGCTCCGCTTCGGTGAGGTCTCCGCTGGTAAGATGGCCTTCTCGCGCGGTATCTGACTTCCGGCATCGTCTTATGAAGCGAAGGACGTATGCGCGGACTCGCATAGCCCGGTCAAGCTGGGAGAACCGTTCAAGGAACTCTTCGGTGGGCTCGGCGCAAAATGGACCCTTACCGCACGGACCTCCAGTGGCATACCTGGAGAATCCTCAGATTGGGCTGGCCACTGAAGTCGGTGCTGTCGCAGCCACGCTGGTCCTTGCCACCAGAGTTGGTTAGCAGTCAGATTTTCCAACGATACGCCTCTACTGGCTAAGTCCGCGGGGTTTTGTTCGGACGGAACGTGGGACGAATCCTTGACCTCGGTGGCTTGCGCTATCTTGGTCACCCTGTTTGCTACGAAGGTAGCCCAGTGGCACGCGGGCTTCCTCAGCCAGGCGAGGACTATGGTGGAGTCGGTCCAATACCGACAGACCGTGCGTGCCACAGGCATATTCGGCAGGATAGCCGTCACCATTTCGGACAGGAGCACAGCACCACACAACTCTAATCGGGGAAGCGATACGGTCTTCACAGGAGCGACTCGCGTTTTAGCGGTGAGAAGCTGCACTTCGACGCGATGTCCCACCTCAACGCGCACGTAAATTGCGGCACCATACGCCTTTTCGGATGCATCGCAAAATCCATGATACTCGATTGTTACCAACGGTTGCGCACCAATCCATCTCGGAATTCGGATCTGGTTGAGCACGGAGTAGCTGTCCAAGAACTCTTGCCAGCGCAGACACATCTCGTTGGGGAGTTTTTCGTCCCATCCCAACTCTTGCAACCATATCTCCTGCATAAAGATTTTGGACCGGACAATGAACGGGGCAAGCCACCCCGCTGGATCAAACAACTTCGCGATTTGGGAAAGCACGGTTCGCTTGGTATAGGGGGGTTCTCGTGCTAACTCAGGAGGGACAAAGAAGAATTCGTCTGAGGTTGCCGTCCAGCGGATTCCGAGGGTCTTGGTCGTGCTCTCGGCCTCAATCTCCAGGAAATTGCTATGGAGAAGGTGTTCACTCGGCAACCCAGTTAAAAGGGCCTTGTGATTGGAGGTCCACTTTCTCAGCGGAAAACCGGCAGAACTCAGCGCAGCTTGCAGCTCGCGGAAAGCCAACTGAGCCTCCCGTGTGGAATCTGCCCCGGCTAGTATGTCGTCGACATACATTGAAGACCGAATGATATGACTCGCTCTAGGGAACCGGGACTGTACGTCGTCCGCAAGTTGTTGCAAAATACGGATGGCAAGGAAGGGAGCACAGTTGACTGACTGACACAGCTCGTAATCGCAGATTTCTCCCACCTTGTTTCGGAAAAAAATACGCTGGAACGGAGTGTGGTTCGGATCAACCCATATTTGCCGATACATTTTGGTGATGTCGGCATTGAACACGAACCGGAAGTACCGCCACCTCAGAATCTGCAGGGTTAAGTCCGATTGTAGGACCGGACCCGCATGCAGCAGATCATTGAGGCTCACGCCATTAGTCGAGGGGCTGGAGGCGTTGAATACCACGCGGACTTTCGTGGTCGTACTCTCAGGCTTAAGTACGGCGTGGTGCGGGAGGTAATAATTGGGGGAAACATGATCCGGAGGAACTTCGGTCATGTGATCGAGCGCTAAGTAGTCCTGGATCACGGCGTCGTACTGCTCTTTTAACTTAAAGTCTCGCAACAAGCGGCTTTCGTTTCTCAGAAACTGAGCCAGCGCAATTGATCTGGAATACCCCAGACTTGACCCTGGATGGTCAGGGTCGCGGAACGGTAAAGTGACTACGTACTTCCCAGAGGCGGTTCTCGTAGTGGATCGCAGGAAATGGCTCTCGCAGTAGGAATCGGACTCGCTTACCGTTTTAGTAGGTACGTTCTCCACCTCCCAAAAACCTTGTGAGGAGTTCCTCTAAGGGGGCTTCATGTGAGGCGCTCACTTGCGTGGCGAATGACGAGACGTGGCCTTGTTCCGTATTGGATACTGGGCCGGTAAGGACCCATCCGAAAATGGTCTCTTGTCCGAGGAGGGATCCACAGATGTTGGTCTGTGTGCCACTTTGGAGGATGGATGGAAGGAGGTCGGCTCCAATCAGGACGTCTACCTGTGAGCATTCGTAAAACTTCGGATCAGCCCATGGCAGATCCGGTAAGTCTCGCAAGGACTCCTGCGAGATCGGATAGGACGGAAGGTTGCCTGCCAGTTCCGGAAGAACATAGGCGGAGGCATCGAGTTGCAAGTTCGGCTTTGTCGGGGAGCGTATAAGAAAGGGACAGAGCCTCTGGGACTGAGAGGACACTGTCTGATTAAGGCCCGATATTTGTGCTTGGATTCTGCGGAAAGGCAACTTCATGATAGTGGACAGCCGTTCTGTAATGAACGTCGCCTCGGAGCCCGGGTCAATTAGAGCACGGGCGCGAACATTTGTGCCGAGGTGACAAACGTTTATGATGGCCGTGCCAAGAAGGACGCCCCGGTTGCCGGAGGCAGAGAAGTTTTGCACGCTGGAGTGCGTTTCGGACGAACTATGATTTGGTGCGGATGTGGAAGATGGTTCGCTGGGCACTGAAGTGCCCCGGTGCAGCAACGTGTGGTGTCGTTCTCCACAAGAGATGCAGTTGTGCGCGCTTTGGCATTCCCGAATTCTATGTCCTCCTGCGAAGCAGTTTAGACAGAGCTGTTTTTGGCGAATATAGTTGCAACGAGCATCAACAGTCATATGGAGGAAGTGAGGACACAGACGGATTGGATGATTCTCTTTCGCACAGAGATCACACGTCCTCCTCTTCGGGTTCACTGTTGTCTCGAATGAGTGAACCCTCCTAGGAACAGGACTCCCTTGGGATCGGAACGGGTTAGTTCTAGAGGGTGGCGGGTTCGGTTCGCTTTTTGAGCTGGATGCATGGGAAGGGTTACCCTCGATGGCCTCCAAGGTCAGATACCTCTGACTCAAGAAGGAGTCCATCTCCTTCCATGGGGGCATCTCCTTCTTTTTAGTGACGGAGTCTTCCCACGAGGCCCGGGTCAGCTTGGGCAACTTAGAGGCGCAAATCGTCACCAATAAGCTGTCCCAGTTTTCGGTAGAAACCCTGGAATGCGCCAGGGCGGTTAGCACCCCGTGGATCGTCCCTTGGAGTTCCTTCAGAGCACGACTCGATTCGGACACAACTGGGGTCAGCGAGAGGAGAATATTTATCTGGTGGGTCACCAGGAGCCGGTTGTTCTCATACCGGTCACGGAGGGAATTCCATGCCGCCTCGAAGCCGTCGTTGGTCAACGGGAACTTTTCCACGATGGCTTTTGGGTCGCCACTGGTCTTCGTGGTTAAATGGTATAGCCTTTCTACGGGTGAAAGTCTGGGATTGTGGATATAGATGGCTGTGAAGAGGTCCCGGAAAGTGGGCCAGCGAACATAATCCCCCGTGAACACTTCGATGTCACAGGGTGGCAGTCGACAGCCGCCGTGGGAGTCCGGCTGGGGAGAAGGACGGACTACTGGGCTGGCCGATTGGACCGTAAGGTCACCTAGGCACCGTTCAAAGTCGTCATAGCACCTGCCATACAGGGCTTGGATCTCTTGTTGGGTGTCCGGATCCTCGTCAATCGCCGCTATAGAGGAGGCCTCGAACTCCGCATCTACCTTCGCCCACATGCTCCGTAATTGGTCTTTACGAGTCTGAGTGATAGCGGGGGGTGGTGTGCTGGTACCGGAAGCAGTAAATCGATCCTGTAAACAGGTCAGCCTGCCAATGGCTGCCACCAATTTCGCACGTGCGGCGCTGAATGCTGTGTGAGACATTGGGGAAGCGCGTCGAGAGCTGATGGGGCTGGAAGGTGGAAGAACTGGCACCATTAGCGTGGCTGGCGAGGGGAACAGGACCGATTTGCTCTTTGCCGCAGAACTCGTACTCGGTTTAGGCGTAGCGGGGAACCTTATCGGTTTAGTCACCGAGGTAGGTGTTCCTGGAGCGGAAAAACTGCGTGTTGTCCTACTACCTGGAGCGGGCACTGGCAAAAGTTTTTTGCTGTCCTCGTCACCAGTGGGCATGGTCTGACCTCACCCGCTGAGAACAACGACACGGAAGCGGAAGCGTCGGATGGATGGACACGAAAGAAAAGGGGGCCGAGAACCCTGTGGTAACAATCGGTTGCCAAATCGGAGGCGCTTGCGGATACTACGGCGATCAGGCACTAATATTGGGAGTCGGTGGCAAGTGATACCCAAAAACAATATACCCGCCGAAAGTAGGGTAGCGCGTCACTGGACAAGCCACCACCGAAAACAATACACCCTCAAAATACAGGGTAGCGCGTCACTTGGCGCTCCGTTATGCGTAAGAGCGGCGCCAATAACTTGCTCTCCCAACAACAACACACCGCGCGCAACGGTTGAGCGGCGAACGCGACAAAACGGAACGAAAGAAGGCACCGCTATTGCTGCTTGTATGTATGGATGTCAGTGCGGGAGGAGTGCGCTTGTATAGACGCAAGAATAGGCGGCTAATATATATGTATACGAATATGCGAGCAAGAATATGCAGTTAAATAGAGGTAGATATATGTATACGAATATGCGAGCAAGAATATGCAGTTAAATAGAGGTAGATATATATGTATACGGATATTCGAGCAAGAATATGCAGTTAAATATATGTAAAACGGATGTAGGCGCGCTTGAGTGCGTATTAGAATATATATATATATATATATATATGCAGCTGGAAGAATATGCAGCCAATGTATGCAATGCGGATATATGCGGATATGGACGAATGCGGACACGAATATGCAGTTCAATCTAGACGGATGTAGGTGCGTTGAGTTGCGGATTAGTGCATTTATATGTATATGGACGCAAGAATATGCAGCCAATTCTATATATATGATTTGGACAGATGCGGGCAAGAGTATGTCGGTGAATCTGGTGTGTGGGTGTACTGATGTACGTAGTTAGGAGGAGCGGAAGATCGGAAATCGGACAGAATAACCGCTTGGAATTGGATGGGAAATATTAAGATCGAACTTATCTTGATAGAACGATCCGCCTTAGCTTGCTGGGGTGCGCTTCTCCTTGATGGTGAAGATCCGGCTCGAAGGACCAATGATTGTAGGGGGCGGATCCGCGATGTAGCACAGCCGTTAAATGAAAAACCAGCACTTTTCACTCTGTTCACTTTCGTTTATTTGCTTACTGTTTATTATGTATAATGCACAAATTGCAGGTATGGGTGAGAAGTCGTATTTAATGGGCGAGAAGATTTATATAAAAAGCGAGAAATAATCGTCGACTGATCGTAACGGGGGTGAGAGCGTAACAGATCATAATGGGGATGCGAGCGTAACTGCCAACTCCCGCTCACGCTAGTGGCTGCCCAAGCTCCGGGCGGCTTTCTGGGGTGCCGTGTGCAACGAGTGCAATAGAGCGGATCGGGCGCGGCGAGCCCTCCACAGTGGCTGCGACAAGTTCGCGGCTGCTCTCAACAGAATGGACAGACGATTGTCAAAATGCGTTTTTACACTTAAAATCTCAACTCATTAAACCAACTCTGTTACAATACCCAGACTTCACAAAGAAATGTTGTATAGGAATGGATGCTAGTAAAAAAGCGTGTGGAGCGGTTTTGACTCAAAACCACAACGGACTCCAACTTCCAGTTGCATATGCATCCAAGGGAGAAAGTAATAAGAGTACAACGGAACAGGAACTCACAGCAATTCATTAAGCAATAACACATTTCAGACCATATATTTATGGTAGGCATTTCACTGTCAACAGATCATAGGCCGCTTATATACTTATTTTTAATGGTTAACCCAAGTTCAAAATTAAGAAGAATGAGGCTTGAATTTAAGGAATATAACTTTACTGTGGAATATCTAAAGGGGAAAGACAACTATGTAGCCGATGCGTTATCAAGAATAACCATCAAAAAGCTCTAAGATATCAAAGAAGACAGAAATCCTGCGCAGGAGATGAAATAGTATTGCCCAGGCAATCTACGGAAAAAGCTTCAAAGTACCGGTATGTGTGAACGGTCGGGAAAAAGAAGTCCGCTCCGTGGGAAGGTCCCCCATCATTTGGGTTTGCAACCTCTCTTTTATAGACCCCTTTCATTAAATTTTGAAGCCTGGGAATCCAATACTTCGATCGGATAAGACGCACCATCAATCGGTTGCCGCCGTGGAGCGTTATCCGGTGTGTAAATAGAGCGAGAAGGCGAGACAACCGACAGCGGTATGGAAGGATAATTGGATGCCGTTCGTCGTATTGCAGAGACTCGGCAACTGCGACACGGCCGCACGCTCTTATGAGTCCGTGTCGGTCTATGAACGGGTTTAAGTTCAGGATAAAACTTGACCTCGGTAACGGACGCTTGTCACTGAGGCAGTGATACTCCCCGGGTATTCTCGACGTTGAGTCTCTAGGATAAGCGATCGCTCCGCTTCGGTGAGGTCTCCGCTGGTAAGATGGCCTTCTCGCGCGGTATCTGACTTCCGGCATCGTCTTATGAAGCGAAGGACGTATGCGCGGACTCGCATAGCCCGGTCAAGCTGGGAGAACCGTTCAAGGAACTCTTCGGTGGGCTCGGCGCAAAATGGACCCTTACCGCACGGACCTCCAGTGGCATACCTGGAGAATCCTCAGATTGGGCTGGCCACTGAAGTCGGTGCTGTCGCAGCCACGCTGGTCCTTGCCACCAGAGTTGGTTAGCAGTCAGATTTTCCAACGATACGCCTCTACTGGCTAAGTCCGCGGGGTTTTGTTCGGACGGAACGTGGGACGAATCCTTGACCTCGGTGGCTTGCGCTATCTTGGTCACCCTGTTTGCTACGAAGGTAGCCCAGTGGCACGCGGGCTTCCTCAGCCAGGCGAGGACTATGGTGGAGTCGGTCCAATACCGACAGACCGTGCGTGCCACAGGCATATTCGGCAGGATAGCCGTCACCATTTCGGACAGGAGCACAGCACCACACAACTCTAATCGGGGAAGCGATACGGTCTTCACAGGAGCGACTCGCGTTTTAGCGGTGAGAAGCTGCACTTCGACGCGATGTCCCACCTCAACGCGCACGTAAATTGCGGCACCATACGCCTTTTCGGATGCATCGCAAAATCCATGATACTCGATTGTTACCAACGGTTGCGCACCAATCCATCTCGGAATTCGGATCTGGTTGAGCACGGAGTAGCTGTCCAAGAACTCTTGCCAGCGCAGACACATCTCGTTGGGGAGTTTTTCGTCCCATCCCAACTCTTGCAACCATATCTCCTGCATAAAGATTTTGGACCGGACAATGAACGGGGCAAGCCACCCCGCTGGATCAAACAACTTCGCGATTTGGGAAAGCACGGTTCGCTTGGTATAGGGGGGTTCTCGTGCTAACTCAGGAGGGACAAAGAAGAATTCGTCTGAGGTTGCCGTCCAGCGGATTCCGAGGGTCTTGGTCGTGCTCTCGGCCTCAATCTCCAGGAAATTGCTATGGAGAAGGTGTTCACTCGGCAACCCAGTTAAAAGGGCCTTGTGATTGGAGGTCCACTTTCTCAGCGGAAAACCGGCAGAACTCAGCGCAGCTTGCAGCTCGCGGAAAGCCAACTGAGCCTCCCGTGTGGAATCTGCCCCGGCTAGTATGTCGTCGACATACATTGAAGACCGAATGATATGACTCGCTCTAGGGAACCGGGACTGTACGTCGTCCGCAAGTTGTTGCAAAATACGGATGGCAAGGAAGGGAGCACAGTTGACTGACTGACACAGCTCGTAATCGCAGATTTCTCCCACCTTGTTTCGGATCAACCCATATTTGCCGATACATTTTGGTGATGTCGGCATTGAACACGAACCGGAAGTACCGCCACCTCAGAATCTGCAGGGTTAAGTCCGATTGTAGGACCGGACCCGCATGCAGCAGATCATTGAGGCTCACGCCATTAGTCGAGGGGCTGGAGGCGTTGAATACCACGCGGACTTTCGTGGTCGTACTCTCAGGCTTAAGTACGGCGTGGTGCGGGAGGTAATAATTGGGGGAAACATGATCCGGAGGAACTTCGGTCATGTGATCGAGCGCTAAGTAGTCCTGGATCACGGCGTCGTACTGCTCTTTTAACTTAAAGTCTCGCAACAAGCGGCTTTCGTTTCTCAGAAACTGAGCCAGCGCAATTGATCTGGAATACCCCAGACTTGACCCTGGATGGTCAGGGTCGCGGAACGGTAAAGTGACTACGTACTTCCCAGAGGCGGTTCTCGTAGTGGATCGCAGGAAATGGCTCTCGCAGTAGGAATCGGACTCGCTTACCGTTTTAGTAGGTACGTTCTCCACCTCCCAAAAACCTTGTGAGGAGTTCCTCTAAGGGGGCTTCATGTGAGGCGCTCACTTGCGTGGCGAATGACGAGACGTGGCCTTGTTCCGTATTGGATACTGGGCCGGTAAGGACCCATCCGAAAATGGTCTCTTGTCCGAGGAGGGATCCACAGATGTTGGTCTGTGTGCCACTTTGGAGGATGGATGGAAGGAGGTCGGCTCCAATCAGGACGTCTACCTGTGAGCATTCGTAAAACTTCGGATCAGCCCATGGCAGATCCGGTAAGTCTCGCAAGGACTCCTGCGAGATCGGATAGGACGGAAGGTTGCCTGCCAGTTCCGGAAGAACATAGGCGGAGGCATCGAGTTGCAAGTTCGGCTTTGTCGGGGAGCGTATAAGAAAGGGACAGAGCCTCTGGGACTGAGAGGACACTGTCTGATTAAGGCCCGATATTTGTGCTTGGATTCTGCGGAAAGGCAACTTCATGATAGTGGACAGCCGTTCTGTAATGAACGTCGCCTCGGAGCCCGGGTCAATTAGAGCACGGGCGCGAACATTTGTGCCGAGGTGACAAACGTTTATGATGGCCGTGCCAAGAAGGACGCCCCGGTTGCCGGAGGCAGAGAAGTTTTGCACGCTGGAGTGCGTTTCGGACGAACTATGATTTGGTGCGGATGTGGAAGATGGTTCGCTGGGCACTGAAGTGCCCCGGTGCAGCAACGTGTGGTGTCGTTCTCCACAAGAGATGCAGTTGTGCGCGCTTTGGCATTCCCGAATTCTATGTCCTCCTGCGAAGCAGTTTAGACAGAGCTGTTTTTGGCGAATATAGTTGCAACGAGCATCAACAGTCATATGGAGGAAGTGAGGACACAGACGGATTGGATGATTCTCTTTCGCACAGAGATCACACGTCCTCCTCTTCGGGTTCACTGTTGTCTCGAATGAGTGAACCCTCCTAGGAACAGGACTCCCTTGGGATCGGAACGGGTTAGTTCTAGAGGGTGGCGGGTTCGGTTCGCTTTTTGAGCTGGATGCATGGGAAGGGTTACCCTCGATGGCCTCCAAGGTCAGATACCTCTGACTCAAGAAGGAGTCCATCTCCTTCCATGGGGGCATCTCCTTCTTTTTAGTGACGGAGTCTTCCCACGAGGCCCGGGTCAGCTTGGGCAACTTAGAGGCGCAAATCGTCACCAATAAGCTGTCCCAGTTTTCGGTAGAAACCCTGGAATGCGCCAGGGCGGTTAGCACCCCGTGGATCGTCCCTTGGAGTTCCTTCAGAGCATGACTCGATTCGGACACAACTGGGGTCAGCGAGAGGAGAATATTTATCTGGTGGGTCACCAGGAGCCGGTTGTTCTCATACCGGTCACGGAGGGAATTCCATGCCGCCTCGAAGCCGTCGTTGGTCAACGGGAACTTTTCCACGATGGCTTTTGGGTCGCCACTGGTCTTCGTGGTTAAATGGTATAGCCTTTCTACGGGTGAAAGTCTGGGATTGTGGATATAGATGGCTGTGAAGAGGTCCCGGAAAGTGGGCCAGCGAACATAATCCCCCGTGAACACTTCGATGTCACAGGGTGGCAGTCGACAGCCGCCGTGGGAGTCCGGCTGGGGAGAAGGACGGACTACTGGGCTGGCCGATTGGACCGTAAGGTCACCTAGGCACCGTTCAAAGTCGTCATAGCACCTGCCATACAGGGCTTGGATCTCTTGTTGGGTGTCCGGATCCTCGTCAATCGCCGCTATAGAGCAGGCCTCGAACTCCGCATCTACCTTCGCCCACATGCTCCGTAATTGGTCTTTACGAGTCTGAGTGATAGCGGGGGGTGGTGTGCTGGTACCGGAAGCAGTAAATCGATCCTGTAAACAGGTCAGCCTGCCAATGGCTGCCACCAATTTCGCACGTGCGGCGCTGAATGCTGTGTGAGACATTGGGGAAGCGCGTCGAGAGCTGATGGGGCTGGAAGGTGGAAGAACTGGCACCATTAGCGTGGCTTGCGAGGGGAACAGGACCGATTTGCTCTTTGCCGCAGAACTCGTACTCGGTTTAGGCGTAGCGGGGAACCTTATCGGTTTAGTCACCGAGGTAGGTGTTCCTGGAGCGGAAAAACTGCGTGTTGTCCTACTACCTGGAGCGGGCACTGGCAAAAGTTTTTTGCTGTCCTCGTCACCAGTGGGCATGGTCTGACCTCACCCGCTGAGAACAACGACACGGAAGCGGAAGCGTCGGATGGATGGACACGAAAGAAAAGGGGGCCGAGAACCCTGTGGTAACAATCGGTTGCCAAATCGGAGGCGCTTGCGGATACTACGGCGATCAGGCACTAATATTGGGAGTCGGTGGCAAGTGATACCCAAAAACAATATACCCGCCGAAAGTAGGGTAGCGCGTCACTGGACAAGCCACCACCGAAAACAATACACCCTCAAAATACAGGGTAGCGCGTCACTTGGCGCTCCGTTATGCGTAAGAGCGGCGCCAATAACTTGCTCTCCCAACAACAACACACCGCGCGCAACGGTTGAGCGGCGAACGCGACAAAACGGAACGAAAGAAGGCACCGCTATTGCTGCTTGTATGTATGGATGTCAGTGCGGGAGGAGTGCGCTTGTATAGACGCAAGAATAGGCGGCTAATATATATGTATACGAATATGCGAGCAAGAATATGCAGTTAAATAGAGGTAGATATATATGTATACGAATATGCGAGCAAGAATATGCAGTTAAATAGAGGTAGATATATATGTATACGGATATTCGAGCAAGAATATGCAGTTAAATATATGTAAAACGGATGTAGGCGCGCTTGAGTGCGTATTAGAATATATATATATATATATATATATATGCAGCTGGAAGAATATGCAGCCAATGTATGCAATGCGGATATATGCGGATATGGACGAATGCGGACACGAATATGCAGTTCAATCTAGACGGATGTAGGTGCGTTGAGTTGCGGATTAGTGCATTTATATGTATATGGACGCAAGAATATGCAGCCAATTCTATATATATATGATTTGGACAGATGCGGGCAAGAGTATGTCGGTGAATCTGGTGTGTGGGTGTACTGATGTACGTAGTTAGGAGGAGCGGAAGATCGGAAATCGGACAGAATAACCGCTTGGAATTGGATGGGAAATATTAAGATCGAACTTATCTTGATAGAACGATCCGCCTTAGCTTGCTGGGGTGCGCTTCTCCTTGATGGTGAAGATCCGGCTCGAAGGACCAATGATTGTAGGGGGCGGATCCGCGATGTAGCACAGCCGTTAAATGAAAAACCAGCACTTTTCACTCTGTTCACTTTCGTTTATTTGCTTACTGTTTATTATGTATAATGCACAAATTGCAGGTATGGGTGAGAAGTCGTATTTAATGGGCGAGAAGATTTATATAAAAAGCGAGAAATAATCGTCGACTGATCGTAACGGGGGTGAGAGCGTAACAGATCATAATGGGGATGCGAGCGTAACTGCCAACTCCCGCTCACGCTAGTGGCTGCCCAAGCTCCGGGCGGCTTTCTGGGGTGCCGTGTGCAACGAGTGCAATAGAGCGGATCGGGCGCGGCGAGCCCTCCACAGTGGCTGCGACAAGTTCGCGGCTGCTCTCAACAGAATGGACAGACGATTGTCAAAATGCGTTTTTACACTTAAAATCTCAACTCATTAAACCAACTCTGTTACAATACCCAGACTTCACAAAGAAATGTTGTATAGGAATGGATGCTAGTAAAAAAGCGTGTGGAGCGGTTTTGACTCAAAACCACAACGGACTCCAACTTCCAGTTGCATATGCATCCAAGGGAGAAAGTAATAAGAGTACAACGGAACAGGAACTCACAGCAATTCATTAAGCAATAACACATTTCAGACCATATATTTATGGTAGGCATTTCACTGTCAACAGATCATAGGCCGCTTATATACTTATTTTTAATGGTTAACCCAAGTTCAAAATTAAGAAGAATGAGGCTTGAATTTAAGGAATATAACTTTACTGTGGAATATCTAAAGGGGAAAGACAACTATGTAGCCGATGCGTTATCAAGAATAACCATCAAAAAGCTCTAAGATATCAAAGAAGACAGAAATCCTGCGCAGGAGATGAAATAGTATTGCCCAGGCAATCTACGGAAAAAGCTTCAAAGTCCAACGTATTCGAAGTCATCAAAAATTACGAGGTACGTAAAGTAGTGACCTTGCATGTAAAAAATATGCTATGTTTCTTTAAACATGGTAAGAAAATTACAGCAAGATATGACGTTAGCGATTAATATACTAATGGAACCATCGACTTAGGTCAATTCTTCCAAGCGCTTGAAATGCAAGCCGGTATACATAAAATCAGCCAACTCACAGTGGCACCGTGGGAAAGTATCTTTGAACTTGTTTCAATAGATAATTTCAAGAAAATGGGCAATAAAATATTGAAAACATTACGAGTAGCGCTACTCAACCCGGTGACCCTAATAATAAAAGATCAAGAAAAAGAAGCAATTTTGTCTACATTCCATGACGATCCAATACAAGGAGGTCACACAGGCATAACTAAAACCTTGGCCAAGGTCAAAAGACATTATTTTTTGAAAGGTATGACTAAGGATATAACCAGGTACATACGAAAATGTCAAAAATGCCAGAAAGCTAATAAAACAACGAAGCACATTAAGACCCCATTAACAATCACAGAGACACCATTACATGCATTCGATTGAGTGATAGTGGACACTAGACGTCTGCATGAATGCATTCATAACAAAGCCACATGGAGCAAATTCGAATTGAGTAGAATATGAGTGAGTGAAAAAGACAGAATGAGACGATTGTATACTACTGTTTCGCAAGAAGAACATGTTGTGTCTCATGTCGAAAGACAGAGTATAACGAAAGAAGAGCGAAATGAAATGAAAACATCGAAAACATTCGAACTACTCAGGCTGGCGAAAATCCTCTAGCTGAACCCTCCCCGAGGGTGCCGGCTGGGCAATGGGCACTGCATTATCCCGGACAAGGGTAATGCATTGTCGCTTGCTCCGTCCGAGGCAATGGAGTGTCTAGCTAAGGCAATGGCCTGGCGTCTTCTCGACCTCGAGTCGGGGGAGCTGGGTCAGGGCCATGGCTAGAGGTGCCTGGCGGGTAGGCCTAAAACGCTAGGGGGTGGCCCCCCCGATAAATATCAGCCGTATGGACCTTCGGGCCAAGTATGGAGCAGGACAATGGTCAAGCACGGGTTGGGATGTCAACCCAAACGTCGGAGGGAAGCGTGGCTGCTACCACCGGCGGGCACGGGGAGGAGCAATCCTCTCTGCGTGTCGCCAGTGGCCACAACTCGGACGTGACGGGAGCAGGTCACGTCAGTTTTAATACTACTGCCACAACCCCCCGCTGTAAGATCAGCCGCCCAGGTGCCGTTGTCGAGGCAGACTCGGACCTGGAGAGCGTGCTATCCATCAGCAATACAGAAGAGGATAGCCTTCTTCACTCGCCCGAGCCAGGCACCAGCTCCCTGCGCAGGGAAGGGCCGAAGCGTTCGAGGGAAGGAATGAAGGCCAAATCCCAATATAAGGCGGCCATCAAAATAGTAGACAGGCTCCAAGGCAAGGCGGATATCTCCCAGGAGGAGAAATCTAAGCTAGCTTGGGCCGAGCTGAAGGTAGAAGAGGGCCGTAAGTACTACGCGCAGGTGCCACAGATGAAGGCATCGACGAGCCAGCACGCCAACAAGGTGGAAGAGTTGCTGGCTACCAAAAGGCAGCGCTCGACCGACAGTGCCGTCACTCCGGCGAGCAAGGGCAGCGTGGTCCTAAGAGAGCGGAACCCACACCGAAACAGGCAAAACAAGGGTCAGGCGAACGGATCAGCGATGTGTCCAAGAGACACCTGATAGTAGCTCTCATCGACAGACGTGATGAGAATGGGAGGATAACAGCGGCGCAGTGGAAAATGGTCCACGCGCGGCTGGTAGACTCCCTGTTTACACGGATGGATGAGAACCCAACAGCTCCCATGCCCACCTTTGATGGAGCTGGGTGGCTGAATGGGGTAAAAATCCTGAAGTGTAAGGACGACCCGACGCTGAAGTGGCTGACGCAAACGGTCTGCCAACTGGAAGCGATGTGGGAGGGGGCCAAGCTGGAGGTGGTGGACAGGGAGCTAATCCCGTCCATACCAAAGGCAAAGGTGCTCTTCCCCATCGCAATCCAAGGGGATCGCGCGCTGAAGCTCCTACAGCGACAGAACCCAGAGATACCGACCGCTGACTGGAAGGTATTGCATGCCCACTACCCAACGAGGGGGGCCAGCATGTGATCCTCCAGATAAACAAAGCAGCGGAGGATCTCCTATACCCCAAATACGGGAAAATGGCTTGGGGCATGGGCAGTGTCCACCTGCGCCTCAAAAAGCGTCAACCCGGCGACAAAGACGCCCACACCCTGCATGCAGGCGAAGTGGAGAAGGACCTCGGTCTGGATACCATGGTAGAGGCCGCCCAGGGTCTGGCGCTAAATGACACGGAAGAAGAGGACGGTGACCTGACCATCGTAGCCAACCCGTCATACGCAGGGGAGCCAGCTGCTCATGAGACTGAGTGTGAGGCAGCTCAAGTTGCATAAGAGCAAGACAGCCTCAGCGGAGCTCCACATTGCCATGGAGCAAGGGCCCGCTGACATAGCTTTGGTCCAGGAGCCCTGGATTGCATCAGGCAATTCGGTGGCCGGACTAAAGCTCTCAAATTATAACTCTTTCTACAAAACACCGGTAAGCAGGAACAGAACAGCCGTACTTGTACGAAAGGGACTCCATGCTTACCTTATGTCTAATTACAGCACAGATGACCTAACAGTGGTGATGCTGGAAAGCGAGGAGAAGCGCCTTTTGGTAGCTTCCTGCTACATGGCACACGACAGGTCTGCACCGCCAGAGGAACTAAGGAGTTTGGTGGAAGACGCCGACTCCAAAGACTACCAACTGATCGTTGGCACGGACGCTAATGCCCACCATAGTGTGTGGGGAAGCCCTGACATCAACGACCGAGGTGAGTCACTCTTAGACTTTATACTAAATAATAACATAGATGTAGCAAACGTGGGAGAGGAATTCACCTACGTGGGTCCCACCTCGTCAAACGTACTAGATCTAACTCTCGTAACGGGAAAGAGTACCTACATATCTGGATGGAGGGTCCTCGAACGACCCTCCTTCTCAGACCACAGGTACATTCAATTCAAGTGCGAATTTGAATGCACTCCGAAGGTGAAAGTCTATAGAAACCCCCGGAACACAAACTGGGAGAAGTTTAGAAAGACAATCACTTCGAAACTCGTGAGCCCGGGCCTAGTGAAATCCGTGGAGGATATAGAAAAGTCCCTAGAGACCCTATCTACGGAATTGCTAGGGGCATACCACACAGCCTGCCCACCCTCTAGAACAAGAAAGAAGTCCAAACCACCCTGGTGGAATCGAGACCTCTCTCTACAAAGAAACAACCTCATGGAATTTTTCAAGCTCGCTAAACTCGCGAACAATGAGAACATCAATGAGGAATACAAGACGCTCTTAAGGGAGTACAAGAAGGAAATACGTAAGGCACAGCGCAGCTCATGGAGAAACTTCTGCTCCAGCATTGAGAAAGTGCCGGAAACGGCTAGACTGAGGAAGTTGCTGTCAAAGCAACCCACAGTACAAAGCCAACTCAAATTGGACAACGGACAGTGGTCGGAGGGCAGCAAAGAAGCCCTAACGGCACTGATGGAGGCCCACTTCCCAGGATGCACCGAGGTCACCGATGCGGAAACGCATTTGGACCTAGCAACTGGGGAACAAACACCCCCAACAGACATAATAACTCCAAAGAAGATCCAATGGGCTATAGATTCCTTCAAGGGCATAAAGGCACCTGGACTGGACGGTATATTCCCAGCCATGCTGCAGGTGACCAAAGAGGTGATCACCCCATGGCTTCTCGCAATTTACGCAGCATGCCTGAGAACAGGCTATATCCCGATCCAATGGAGAACCTCTAGAGTTGTCTTCCTCCCAAAAGCAGGAAAGTGCAGCCATGTCAGTTCCAAGGATTACAGACCGATAATGCTGACCTCTTTCCTACTGAAAACCTTAGAAAAACTGCTGGACCTACACATCAGAACCGTAGTAAGGGGACTGATGTCAACTAACCAACACGCCTACACTAAGGGGAAATCGGTGGAAACAGCGCTACACTCGTTAGTAGCTGCCGTCGAGAAAGCCTTCAACACTAAGAAATATGCACTTGGGGTATTCGTAGATGTATCCGGAGCATTTAATAATGTCTCTACAGAAGCCATAACGGATTGCCTAGAAGCAACCAACACCCACCCGTCAATCAACCACTGGATAAAGAACCTTCTAAGTTGCAGACGGGTGCAATCAGAGTGGGGCACCGCCTCCACGGTCAGAGGTGCACACAGGGGCACACCCCAGGGTGGAGTCCTGTCACCCCTCCTGTGGAACCTGGTGGTCAACACCCTCATCAAGAGATTCGATAGGAAGGCCCCAAAAATAACAGCCTATGCGGACGACATAAGTATAATTATCACGGGTGTATGTCCATCGACTCTCAGCTCCATAATGGAACGAACACTCAGGGAGATATGTGAGTGGGCAGATGGAGTAGGACTCAGTATCAACGCGGACAAAACGGACCTCATCCTCTTCACTAAGAGATACAAGGTTCCAGCATGGATCCCCCCGAAAGTCAACCAAACAAGGCTAACCCCTAAATCACAGGTCAAATACCTCGGCATTGTACTGGACAGCAAGCTGACATGGAGACCCAATGCAGTAGAGCGGATGAAAAAGGCCACCACTGCACTTTATGCATCCAAGAAGATGCTTAGGAGCACATGGGGCCTGTCACCTGCTCTGATGCATTGGATCTACATCTCGGTGGTGCGGCCAACTCTGCTGTATGGAGTCCTAGTGTGGTGGCAAGCCACTGAAAAGAAGACTTATCACAGGCTAATGGAGCGAACCCAGCGGCAGGCTCTGCTCTGCATAACAGGCGCGCTGAGGTCAACGCCAACCAAAGCACTCGAAACTATAGTCGGGATCGACCCTCTCGACATCTACGCCAGGCTGACCGCAGGAAAGGCAGCACAGCGCTTGATTGCGTCGGAGAACATGTCTCCCCAAAGATTCGGGCACAGTTCAATTGGAATGGAAATGATCAGTCTAACCGACTACATGATCCCCCAAACGTGCCTTGAAGTAAGAACAAACCTGTTCATGGGACCCGAAGACTGGAAAGTTGGACGTGACCAGACGCAACACCTCAACATATATACTGACGGCTCCAAGATGAACGAAGGAGTAGGAGCTGGCCTATACTGTACGAACCCGGAAATAAGGGCGTCGTATAAGCTACCCGACCGATGCAGCATCTTCCAGGCAGAAGTTTTCGCCATCAAGAAAGCAGCAGAGGTCGCTCAGCTCACAGAGCGACCACACAATACAGTCAACATATTCGTTGACAGCCAAGCGGCGATAAAATCCATGCAGTCGTCCGCGGTCAGTTCCAGATGTGTCATGGCAAGCAGGGAGGCACTAGACTCACTAAGCACGACTAAGTCAGTGCAGATCTATTGGGTTCCCAGTCACCAGGGCATTGAAGGAAACGAAGCGGCGGACGTTCTGGCTAAGGAAGGCGTCGGGCTAGGTAACGAGATAATCGAAAGCGTGCCGGTCTCCCTAAGGACGCTACAAAGTGACCTGGAAAAGCAGGCCAAAATGAGGACAGACAGCAGGTGGAAGAACACCACCACCTGCAAAACCTCGAGAATCATGTGCAAGAAGCGCAGTGATAAACTCAGCCACTACTTGCTGCACCTTCCACGGAAGGATTGCAGACTGCTAGTGGGCATACTAACGGGCCACTGCCTGGCTGCGTCACATGCAGCCAGGCTAAACATTACCAACAGCGACATCTGCAGGAAATGTAATGAACCAGGGGCTGTTGAAACCCTGGAACATCTACTCTGCCGGTGTCCAGCTCTCTCAAGGGCAAGGAGCATATACCTGGGCGCACCGATGCTGGCATCACTGGAGGATGCCTCCAAGAGGTCGCCAGGGAAACTGCTTGCCTTTGCTAGAAACACCTCGATTCGGGGGACTTCGGAACCTCAGAAACATCCTCGTAAGGTCCATTAAAAGATCCGGATGACTAGGGGCCATTTTTTGGCCTATGATAGGTTCCGTAGAGGGCCGTCCGGAGCAACCTAACCTAACCTAACCTTCGAACTACTCAAATAGTTCGCAGAATACTTTGCGTAGTCACTTTGTGCTTTGAGAAATTGTGAGCAGACGTGCGAAATGGAAGGCGAAGCTGCAGAAAAAAATGTATGTATTTGCCGGCTAAACTCTAATATAAATTATATGTAATAAATATATAAATTAAATAATTCACAACAAAAAATACATTGCACACATATTTCTTTATTTTTTCCTCTTTCTTTTAGCAGATAACACACACAGCAGAAAACAGCTGACAATATTCGAATGTATTCAATATACAAAATTTAATTACTTCTGCTGCTCACTCACTCACTTCGTTGCTTTTCGGGTATATTTTTGTGCAGCCGAGGGAAACACGACTTCAGTCACTCACTCATTCTCATTTCAATTTGTACAAGTATTCACTCAATTCAATTTTGACTTTGTACATTTGAATGTGTTTTTTTTGCCATTCATGCAGACGTCTAGTGGACACTATAGGTCCGCTACCAAAATCAGAGAATGGAAATGAATACGCAGTCACACTAATATGTGACTTAACTAAATATCTAGTTGCCATACCAGTTGCTAATAAAAGCGCAAACACGGTAGCTAAGGCTATGTTTGAATCTTTAATTCTGAAGTGCGGTCCAATGAAGACGTTCATTACGGACATGGGAACAGAATATAAGAATTCAATCATAAATGACTTGTGCAAATATTTGAAAATATAAAATATAACATCTTCTGCACACCACCACCAGAGAGTTGGAACAATCGAAAGAAGTCATAGAACTTTCAATGAGTACATACGCTCCAATATATCAGTAGACAAAACTGATTGGGACGTATGGCTCCAATATTTCGTTTTTTTGTTTCAACATGACCCCATCAATGGCACATTATTATTGTCCATATGAGTTAGTATTCGGTAAATCAAGTAATTTACCAAAACACTTTAATAGTATTAGCAATATAGAAGTACTTTACAACATAGACGATTACGCTGAAGAGAGTAAGTACAGATTAGAAGTAGCCTATAAAAGAGCTAGAATTATGTTAGAAAAGCATAAGAAAAGAAATAAGGAATTATACGATTTAAAAATCAAAAACATAGTTTTATAAATAGGATATAAGGTCTTATTAAAAAATGAAGTATGACATAAATTAGACTTTAAATACCCAGGGCCCTATAAGGTAGAAAGCAGAAGAAAGAGTAATCTCTGACAAAAGAAATAAGAAACAAACAGTCCATAAGGATAGATTAAAAATGTTTTATTCATAGTACATGGCATAAGAAAAAAAAATATATAAATTAAACATAAAAAAAAAAAAAACACATTTTAAAATAAAATAAATAACTTCACTAGGTTACGTTATTTTTCAAAAGGAGGGAGATGTAGTATGAACATATATCGAGGGTACACTGTACCCAGTAACAAATCAACAGCAATACTTTATTGCATAAACACAAACCCATCAGCGACACTTTGTCGCTGACATAAACAATCCCGAAGAGCCCACTACATTCCTAGCGTAACGTAATACGATCGCACTTGAATGTAGCGGGCAACGGCCAGACCCTAGTCAGCATAAATGCAGGATTCTGACCGTATATACATACATACATAATATACTATGTGCATGCGCCTATCCGTACTTCACCAACGTTTCCTTTGCTTAGCATATTAACACACATACATATATGTACTTATGTATGCCGCTGCTCCGTTGCTGGCTTCCCCAACGTAGCAACGGGCAGCGTTAGGCTAAACTAGTCCATAAAGAGAACTGCAAGAAACATTCAATAAATATAAGTCAATCCGACCGGTTGTGTCGGGATTCAAACCAAAGACTTGTGCATCATAATTTCCACTTATTACACTTCCCTATGCAGGGAGCTGGCATCTGGTTCAGGCGAGCGTAGATGGCGCGGTAGTAGTGCGGTTAGTATAACAACTGACGCGACCTGCTCCCGCTAAGTCTTAGGTGGCGCCACTGGCGACGCGCAGCGAGGATTGCTCCTCCCCGTGCCCGCCGATGGTAGCAGCCACGCTTCCCACCGACGTTTGTGTTGACATCCCAACCCGTGTTTCCACTTTTTTCCGCTCTATAATGGGCCCCAATGTTCATACATGGTTGACCTCTAGCTAAGGCAATGGGCCATCGTCTTCTCGACCTCGAGTCTGGGGAGCGGGCTCAGAACAATGGCTGATCAGAACACTGCATTGCCTCGGTCGGAGCAAGCGACAATGCATTATCCTTGCCCGGTATAATGCAGTGCCCTTTTCCCAGCCGGCACTCTCGTAGAGGGTTCAGCTACAGAATTTTCGAAAGCCAGTCTTACAGGTAAAATATGCTCGATAATATTTCTTAACTTTGACATTGAATATTAAAGCACCACGGATACCCGGCTCTCTTGACGAACATTCATTCAAGCTTTACTTGAGAAATTTCTTTTTAAATTTTTGAAATCGTTTTATTAGTTTAGAAGTTATGATTTTTGATAACTAAAATGAGCAAAGGCCCTACAGTGCATCGTTCGGGTCGCGCCACGTCATGTGCCGAACGTGATGACAGAAAAGCTGAATGAATCGGCCACCCACCCGAAGACTCTGGCTTACGCATTTTTGAGGGAAGTTGTTTTACAAATTCATTAGGTAAACTGGAAGAAAGTGCATTTTTGGTGATACAATTATATAGAAGAAGTCGTACTCCCAGGGTAAGTTATGTCATCCAATCAATTCTAGTAGCTCGTTTACAAATTTTTTAAAGTAAATATTACGCATCCCTTGGGATCCCTTGGATTTTCCAACATATATCCCAGCTACAAGTATTGGCTTTGTGCCATTGATATTAAATAAAATAAGCCAGGCCAGTTTAAGTGAACTTTTGTATAATGGAAGTCCGTCTATACTAATATTTAGACTTACGTCAGCAGATTTAAAGGAAATTTTACTGAGAAAATCAGTTTTCAGATAAAAATGAGATTTGAGTCTTTTTGGTCAAACGATTATAACTTAGCCGTTTATTTTTATAAACGATACCTTAAACGATGCCTTATTAATGTGTCTATCTAAAACCAAGATTCAAGGCCTTAAAATATTTCGGTGGAAAAATACTTTAAAAAATTATGAAATTTCAATTTGGAAGCTTAATATCATCCAGACGTTAAATTTCAGCTACAAAATCTCTGAGACGGATTTATAGCTGCATTTGTCAGCTTTTTTTTAACTGTAAACAATACAACCAGTTGTAGGAAATTCTAGTAGCTCGTTTACAAATTTTTTAAAGTAAATATTACGCATCCCTTGGGGTCCCTTGGATTTTCCAACATATATCCCAGCTACAAGTATTGGCTTTGTGCCATTGATATTAAATAAAATAAGCCAGGCCAGTTTAAGTGAAATAGAAGCACTACCTATGACAAAAAATACCAAATTTAAAAAAAAATTCTTTAAAAAAATGTAAATCTTCAAATCTATCAGAAAAAGTCATTTTTGGCGACAGCGAAAAAAAAGTTGAATTTTGTCGAGTAGTGTAATTAGTGTTAGAAATAGCCCTGGTACATTGACTCCTTGCCGTGCCCTGCTTGATTCTGGATCGCAGGTGCATTTCAAGTCTAGCTCAACAGTTGCGGCTGAAGAAGAAAGAATTGGAAGTTGCAGTGTCTGGTCTGTGCGATTCGTGTGCCATGTCCGAAGAATGCTGCGTGGAAATCCAACTGAAATCACACGCGTCGAGCTATTACGAGCAATCAACCCAGCTGTACTGTTGACACACTGACAATACACATTTGGCTGATAAGATGTTCTACCAGTCCCAACCTGTTGATATTCTTATTGGAGCGGCTCTGTTCTTTGAGCTTCTATGCATTGGCCAAATCAAGTTGGGAGCCGGTCTACCGCATCTTCAGGAAACTAAGCTAGGATGGATAGTTGCTGGAGAGATGTCCCAGTCCCGAGTTTCTGCTTCTCTATTCACAGGTAACTCATCTGACGTGGCCCCTCTTTGCAAAACATCACTTTGAATGCATCGTTGCTGCTGCTGCCCTACGCCCTACGCTCTTAATCGCTACATCGCACAGTGGGCGATTTGGCTGATCTAGCGTAACGAAATACCAATTTTCAACGTTTAAAATCAAGCGAAATTTGATTTCCCTCCGATAGTAATATGTTCACTTAGCAAATCGATAGCATCTATATCGATAATATGTGTATCGTTAATCAGCCCTGAGCTCACAAACACAAAATATCGAAACACAGCTTTTCGTTGCACTTTACCCACGTGTTTACACCGATCTTAGATTGTTGAAAAAAACGTTGTTTTATTCATTTTTAATCCAGTTTTTTTGTATTTCACAAAGTGAAGGGATGTATTTTAAGAATCTAAATATTTTGTGACCTGTGAATATATGTTGTGTTGTTTAATTGTACTTTTAACCATCTGTCTCTCTAATACCATTTTGTTAACCAATTTCATCTTCTGTAGAATAAAAAATTATGAGGCCCGTATTGGCCCGCAAAAATTTTATTTTTGTGATATTATATTGTTCGTCCACTATGTGAATTGTCCAACATTAGCTGCCCTGAGCTGCCCATTCTAACAATGTAGCTTTTTTTAGGAACCATGTCGGTCTGCAAGCGGCAACTTTTTATAGTATGGCATGAGGAAAAATGCGCTTCAAATAAGTATTCCGCACTTGTCGACTACATTTTTTCTAATGTTCTCAAGAAATCGGACTGTAGTGAGCAGGACTAGTGAGCATCCCGAAATTTTTAGCCAACTCTCGGATAATGGCGATAAATATAAGTCTTTGAGCCTCATTTCTAAATGGGGTTGCGATGGGAGTTCGGGACACGCGACATATCGGCAGAGCTTCAGTAAGATGGCAAAGCAGCGTACTTTGGCAAAATCCTCGCCCGGCATCGACTCGGTATTGTAGACCATTAAAAATAATGTTTGCCAAAGAGTCTACAAAATTGGTTAGAGCGGAAATTGAAAAAATGAATTCACAGAAATTGAAAATTGTGCCTACGCGCTTAAGCTTTCAAGTTTACCACAAATTGCAACTTACCATGATCGATGGCAAAGTTTTTAGCGTGATTGCCGAAACATCATCGCAAACATGTGGTATTTGTAAAGCAACGCATAAGGCTATGAACGATTTAAATGCAATTAACAACTTGGCAAGAAATGAGAACTTGCTGAAGTTTGGATTATTGACTTTGCATTGTTGGATTCGCTGCTTTGAATGTATGCTACATATCGGCTATCGTCTACCAATTAAAAAGTGGCAAGTTCGTGCTTCGGACAAGAGCATAGTCGATAAACAAAAGGCAGTCATCCAAGAAAGATTCAGAATCGAAATGTCTTTATTGGTAGATATTCCAATGCAAGGGTCTGGCAACACGAATAGTGGAAATACAGCTCGAAGGTTTTTTGAAAAGTTAGAACTGTCCGCTCAAATTACTGGAGTAAACCATGACCTGATAAAAAGACTTGGTGTTATTTTGCGTTCCATGTCTTCAGGTTGTGCAATAAATGCCGATTGCTTTAGAAAATATACGATGGAAACTGCGAAGATATTTGTGCAAGAATATTCTTGGTTTTACATGCCCAGCTCATTGCACAAAATATTAATTCACGGAGCCGAAATTATAGAATGTGTACCACTTCCGATTGGCATGATGTCGGAAGAAGCTTTGGAAGCAAATAACACAAATTTACGAAATTTTCGGCTCAAGCATACACGAAAAAACTCGTGTGTAAATACAATGGAGGATTTAATGAATTCATTATTAGTTGCTTCAGACCCACTAATAACAAGTTTGTGCAAAAACAAACGAAATAAATCTAGTAAAGAAATAGTGTTTGATAAGGAAGTTCGAAGTCTGCTATTAAATTTCCCTTCAGATTCAGAAAATTCCGATTCGGAATCGGATAACTAATATTATTAATAATAATAATAGTTAAAATAATAGTTAATAATAGTTAAAAATGCAGACAATAAAAATGTTAAAAACATGTAAATAAAAAAAAAAAAAGCATAACAAAAATTTTTAATTTGCAAAAAGTTATTAAATATTGTTACTTGAAGGGTCCAAATAATTTAAAAATTACCATTATTGCAAAATTGTTTTTATTTTTTGAGTAATTAATTTCGTTACGCTATATCAGCCAAATCGCCCACTGTGCATCGCCCTTTCCCTGAGGGAGGCTCATCAGCAGAGCAGAAGACACAGCAGAATTGGATGTTCTTCGTGAGTAAACGTCGTTTCGTTAATTTCGTTTTCGTTGGCGCTGTGACCTGTGTGTTATTGTTGCATCTCTTGGATTACAAAGTAGAAGAAAAATAAATCGAACATACATGAATATTTACATCGAAATCGACCCAGTTGCGTTTTAACTAAATTTCTCGAAAATACGCTGCTGAAGAAGCTCTGTAGCTCAACAGCAAGTATGACATTTTTTCTTGAGAAGTACAAGTTTGGCCAATTATAAACTAAATTCTTGGGATACATTTTTTCTCATTAAGTCATTAAAACAGACCCAGAAAAGATCGATACAATACAAACATATCCAATTCCGAAAATTATCCGAATGCTACAAAGTTATTCGACAATTTCCAAACTACTAACAAAGTATTAATGAGTATCAATGGGAGAGTTTGAAGTAGAGTCTTTGATACAGCTGGATGAGCCAGCAGTAGAAGCATTTAATATTTTTAAAGACTGTTAAAAGACTGTAATTGCACTTATAAAAATATAAGCAGATCACCAACCATTGTCCTTTTCAATATAAAAACATAATTCAATGTAAGATAACCTCACACCGACTTATATTTATTGCCGATAAAAGTATAGGGGTATATTAGATTTGTGGTGATAACGGATGTATGTAACGCCCAGAAGGAAGCGTTTTCGACCTCATAAAGTATATATATTCTTGATCAGCATCAATAGTCGATATAGCCATGTCTTTCCGTCTTCATTAGCGCCGAGATCTCAAAGACTATAAAAGCTAGAGCAACCTTATTTTGTATTCAGTCTCCTGTGTGATCACACTACTCCAAGTGTATTTCAAATTTTCGCCACGCCACCTTCCGCCCGCAAAAAGGACGAAAGTCTGTGGCATAAATAATTTTTAAGGTCGGAGAAAACCAAAAATGCAGAATCATGTAAAATTACCGTATCTAACAGATTGCCGAATCTGAATCAGGTCGGATTAACGCAACGCCTGCCAAGCGATTACTCATTTCCTCTCTCTCCCTCACACTTACACGTCTCTAATTCGTCCCTTTTGCGAACATAATATAAATTACATAAGTCGTAAGATCACATATACTCTGACTGAGTACCGGGTATAAAGTACAGCCGCGGCCTTTGCCGCGGCTTACAACGTTCCCTGTCGTTTTTTTATAAAGTCTAGAAAAATTTAAAAAACAGTCAAAAAGTTACTGTGCGACGCTGGAAGATACATCTACATAAAAATACCTACCGGTCAGAAATAACGTGCAACAGGCAGAGGACCGGAATTTGCACCACCGCTGAAGGATATGTAAATGAAATATTTGTTGTTTTCGATTATGATCGTCAATACCGGGGCATCGGCCAACGGCAATCAAAGATGAGGGCTACGGTTAATTATTTATTACCGGCACAACTGGTTCGGTCAAAAGCGATAGTAAATAGTAATTGTAGGGTTTCCTAGCCCGATATTTAGTCCACATAAGTAAAATCATAGTCGGTGGTGCAGCACTATTATTGTCTGTTATTTGTACTGCCCACTGTATCACATTGTACATCGACATAAGCTCCCGCATGGCAGCAGCCAATCCAGCCGTACTCTCTCGTGTACTCTTGATTTTTAACCAACGCTCTCTCGGATCGTCGCGCGCTTGCTTACATTAGGGCACGGGCAATTCGGCCCGTCTGCTCTTAGACTAGTCTGAATCTATCACTCATATAGTCGGCATCTATCACTGACAGTCTGCACCTAGCACTCATTCTGTCTTGAGCTGATCTTCGTGGCCATCAGACCGTCTTTCATCGTTACTAAATCGCATCGATCGTTCACCCACATACATATATGTACATACGCAATACGTCGGTCTACATAAAGTCTGGAGCTGATCGTATCGCATCATATCTCGTTCGTTGCATTGCTCTTAAGTCGGTCTTTACGCACCTCGCTAGTGAAAAAGCTCATTAGCTTAACAGTAATAGTAATAATAAATATTTAAAAAAAATAGTAAAGTATCTTTAATACTAGAATTAAATATATAATGATATTCTTAACGCTGCCCAACCTTGCGGCAGCGTTGCTTAAGCAGCGGTAGTCGATAAGCTCGACAGCGAGAATTATAGTGCGTGGGTGATCCAAATAAAAAGCGTTCTAATACACTCTAAGTTGTGGTCAGTAGTGTGTGGGCGAGAAGTGAAAAACGAAAATGACAATGATGAGCAGCAAGCAAAGTTTGATTTAAAAGACGAGAAGGCTCTTGCGAGTATTATGATGTGCATTTAGCCATCGTAGATAAATTATGTAAAAAACTGTAATTCTGCAAAAGCAGCATGGAAAGTACGCATAAACGTAAAAAATAATGTGAATAATTTTTGTGCAATAGTGGAACTGAAATGTAGTCTGAACGGCACGTCTGTCTGTCTTCCTCGCTCGATCCAAACTGATCTCGCTCTCCTTTTTATTCTTCTCTTTTCTTCTTGTTTTCTTATTCTATTCTTATTCTATTCGGAGAGTATATTACAAGTGTGTATGTATTGCGAGTACAGTACAGTGGGCTTAAGCATAATAATATATACAGTGGTATTGGTTTGGGTTAATTACAGTTAGCTACGGAATATGTACAGTGGTATGGGGATAGTACTGCTACAACTCGGCCTATCCTGACGTTGAGGATCTCCTGATTCTCTTAGCCATGCCTCTTGTTACTATGCTACTCTCAGCAATTTTTTTTTTTGCATCTCTTTTTATTGTATTTTTTGTTGCTTTTTGCTTGATATTATGTCGTTTTTAGGACCAGATATTTCTTCATCATTATTATTTTCATCGCTTTCTTGTTCATCGCTAATATTTTCGTTATCTAATTCATTGTTTACATTACTATCACAGATCCATGGTTTAATATTTTGGACAGCCCAAATTCCTGAATGGGGAAACCTTCTATATATCGGACTACATACCTATCATTCTCTAAAACTTTTGAAATTCTATATGGTCCCTTAAACTTTGGTACCAGTTTACTGGACGCTCCTGGTTGTGAGTTGAAATTTCTGATAATAACGTAATCATCAATTGAATACACTTTAGGTTTTTTTCTCTTTGAGTCAACATAATTCTTATTGTACGCTTGAATTTTCTCTTGGACTATTGCTGCTCTGCATCTTGTATGTTCCAGATCCCTTTGATCGCTATTTTGATTTTCTTCGAGTATATTTTCTTTTAAACTGTCTATACTGTTGCCTTTTTGTAAAACACCAAAGAGCATTACGCTCGGATACTCATCTATACTTCTATTTTTTGTATTATTCATAGCAAATTCTACTTTGTCCAATACTTTATCCCATTGTTCATTTTATTCTACGTCTCGTATTTTGGCTATCATTGGTCCTAAATCTCTATTGATTCTTTCTACTTGTCCATTTGCTTGTGGTGAGCCTGTTGCTATTTTTATATGATTTATGTTTTGTGATTCTGTAAAAAATTGGAACTCGTGGGATGTAAAACAAGAGCCTCTATCAGATACTAAGTGCTTAGGTCGACTGTAAGCCTTGAAATAATCGTTCAACGCGTCTATTGCTTCTTTGGAACTGGTTGTTTTGGTGGGATAAAGTCTTATAAATTTTGTGCAGGCATCTATCACTAAGAGTATATGTTTTTTCTTTGAATCACCGCTGTTAATGGGACCATAGTGGTCAATGTGGACGACTTTGAATGGGGTTGTGCCTTTGGTAATGGAATGTAAAAATCCTTCCTTTATGCCGGTTTTAGACGAGAAAGCTATGCATTTCACACAGTTTTTGATATGTGCATCAACCTTTTTTCTTATTTGTGGAAACCAATAGCTTTTGTTTATTAAATCTGTTACTTTATCTACTCCTACATGGCCCATTTCATCGTGATACTTGTATAAAATGCTCTCAATCATTGCGTCTGGTACACAAAATAAAAGTCCTTCATTGTGTTTTTTATAAATTACACCATTGCGCATCTCATCGTACTGTAAAGACCTGATGTATCTTCACAATCTACTTTACATCTACGCCCCACTCTACATCGCAGCGACAAGATCGAACCATATTCCCCGCCACTGGAGGCACACCTGAACATACCCACAGATCTACCGCTTAAGTCTATTTTGGTTTATAATTAGCTGTAACCCCTAATTCATAACATATGATAATTTGTTACGTAGCTTTAAGTTAGCAATAAGGCCGAATTTTGAAATACACTCGCTAATGAGGTCCACCCACGCAAAAATGAGTCGATATTCTAACCGAGTAGGCAGCCCCGAATACTATCGATAGAGGAAGAAAAGAAGAGATCGATAGGAGGGAATAAAAGGACGGGAGGGACGGACTCTGGCTCACTCTCGAAGAAACAACGAAACAACGCGCATCGCAACACAACTATATCCCGACAATCCAACCAAGTGCCACGTGTCGCGACCACTTAAACCGTACAACGTGCCCCCCCCCCCTTCGACTCACGATCCACGCGACATCGTAGTGTGTTAAAAGAACTTTCGCGCCGCTCATAGTCTATGGCGAGACTATCACCTCGGGTCGTAGCCTACCGATCAGATTCGTTCTCGATTTCGTCGAGCAACCTGAGTAAGTTAAGCCTTCCACATGGTGCAGTCAGGGCCACTAGCTAGGACGTACTACCAATAAAAGTTCTCAAACAATAAAACATATCAGCGCTATAAAGACTTTTATTTATTCGCCTATATTTATCCTTCTCCCGTATTTTTAATCCCGTAGTCTCACGAGTTGTCGCGATCACGCACGACCCCGTAGAATCCTCCAGTAGTTAATATCTGTCGCGATCACGCACAGACAATTCCTCCTAGGAACCCAGTAGCCTCACGAGTCGTCGCGATCACGCACGACCCCGTAGAATCCTCCAGTAGTTAATATCCGTCGCGATCACGCACAGACAATTCCTCCTGAGAATCCCGTAGTCTCCCGAGCCGTCGCGACCACGCACGTCTCTGGGTTATAACCTCCTGTAGATAGTACCTGTCGCGATCACGCACAGCCCATTCCTCCTAGGAACCCAGTAGCCTCACGAGTCGTCGCGATCACGCACGACCCCGTAGAATCCTCCAGTAGTTAATATCTGTCGCGATCACGCACAGACAATTCCTCCTGAGAATCCCGTAGTCTCCCGAGCCGTCGCGACCACGCACGTCTCTGGGGTATAACCTCCTGTAGATAGTACCTGTCGCGATCACGCACAGCCCATTCCTCCTAGAGCTCCAGTAGCCTCCCGAGTCATCGCGACCACGCACAGCCAATTCCTCGTAGGAAACCCGTAGCCTCCCGAGTCATCGCGACCACGCACGTCTCCAGAGTATACCCTCTTGTCTCTAACGTCTGTCGCAACCACGCACAGCCAATACCTCCTAAGAAATCCGTCGTCTCCCGAGTCATCGCGACCACGCACGTCTACGGTGTGTACCATCTTGCCCCTAGCGCCCATCGCGATCACGCACAGTCAACCCCGGCTAGAAGCACGGTAACTGCACGGATCGTCGCGATCACGCACGACCAACTCCCCCCGTCACAGAAGCCTGGTAATCTCCCGAAAACCGCCATGACCACGCCACGCGCTAGTACCCCCTTCGGCCCAGATACAGTCGCTCTCCTTTCCTAAGGTCCCCACTACAACTACAAATTTCTTGTAGAGTAACCCTGGACCAGCTAAACTCCCCCAGCCTGAAAAAGGTTCCTTACAAGTGGCGCCCGAGCAGGGACCTTAGGGAATTTCAAGGGAAGACGACAGTCACAAAACAAAAATTTCACGAGCAACCATCGCAGCGCAAGCACCGCGGCTCAATTCAGTGAAACCCGAGAGAGTATAACGCCAAGTGAAAAGTGTCGGGACACAGCCGCAGTACTAGTGCAACCCGCTTAGTGTCGAAACTAAAGTGAAAGCTCTAGGGAACAAGACCCCCGAGTGCAGGGTACAAAAAAAAGAAACAAAGAAAAGAAAGACAACACCCCGAAGACAAAGACAAGTCAGACCATACATCCCGGTATGGTAGTGTAAAGGAAAAACCTAGCGAGCGCCCCACGTTTCCTACGCCTCTGACCGCTGTTCCTCGTCATGGACCACGACACCGATTGTGATCAGAGTGAGTACGGCCCTGCAGAATTAACACAAAATCCTGGGGTGGGTATCGGTTGGATATACCAACGCCGCCGGGATGAACTCGAAGGCTTCGCAGACGAGTTCGGATTCGACAAAGAAGGCACAGTCGATGACCTGAGGAAAACCTTCGCCGTATTCACCGAAGGCAAACTCGAACCCGCGACTTGGACTCGCCTAGCAGAACTCGAGAGGCAGTACGCTAGATCTGCGGTGCGTGCCCGATCACCGCAACCCACCGCCAAGACCCCGTCTGAGAAGAAGAAGGTAATAGATCAAAAGCTTGGCTTACAAGTCCCTCCGGCCGTCGTCAGCAAGGGAAACGTGCCACCGATTGTCCTAACGGCAGAAGGCAGCCAGCAAATACCCCGGTCAACCGAGTCCAGTCCGGTACAGGCGAGGAGAGCTTTTCCCCCGATGGACCCAACGCAAAGACACGAGGAGGATAGAGTTCAGGCGAGCACTTCGCCACTCCGCACCTTCCAGGTAGCGGATCGGATCCGACACTGGGGTATCCAGTTCAATGGCCACGACGATCCCCTGACATTCGTAGAGTCACTCGAAGAACGTGCCCTGTCCTACGGCATCGACATGAACCATCTCCCGCGAGTCATGGTCGGACTTTTCAGCGACCGGGCTAGCCTTTGGTTCCGGACCAGCCGGCTCCAAAACGCCTCGTGGGTCGAATTTCGTCAGGAATTCCTAACCTTCTTTCTCCCACCGCGATATTTCGAGCAGTTGGAAGATAAAATCCGGACGCGTAAGCAAGTGGTCGGAGAGTTATTCAAAGACTTCGTCATTGACATACGGCTGCTTATGCACCACGCTGGGTATGACGCGACCCAAGAACTAAAACGCATCTATGATAACGCGTTGCCCGGATACCAACTGTACGTGAGGAGGCACGAACTCCAGAGCCTGGCTTAACTCACCCAACTGGCAGGGGAATTCGAGAGCATCCAAGGACCCCAGAACTCAGACGGCCGGTTCCCTTCCGCTATTAATCCCCCTCGAAGGATACCCAGATACGGACACCATGATTTGCCCCACGAATATAAACGTCCGGAAGTTCCCCAGACGCGAAACCCGTTCCGTCAAACACCCGACAAGCGTGTAGATACCATGAACAAATGCGGCTCGTCCCAAGCCTGTACACCCGCGGGAGACGTAGCCAACAGGACGATTCAACACGATACAACACCCATCGCCAACGCACGCGCAGCATGCCGACGTTGCGGCGAACCGGATCATTTATCCACGAATTGCCGGAACAACCCCATTTTATTCTGTTGGGAATGCGGTAGACGGAATATCCGGACCATACAATGCTGCCGACGAGAAGCCTCGGGAAACTAGTCGCGTCTTCGCCTGAGATGGGAACAGCCGAAGACGACGCCACCGATAACCCCAAACCAAAAGGACCCTTGCACGTACACGACGGACGGATAGTGGCGATGGTGACCATCGGAGGGCGACCCACAGAAGCCACTATCGACACTGGAGCGACCCGAAGTTTCGTCAGTCAACACCTGGCTGAACGATTGTCCACCGACATAAATACCCAGGCAGCAGCGATACGGATACGCCTAGCGGACGGGTCCGTGCGGGAGGTTACCCAAATCCTACTAACACCCACCCAACTGCATACACGCCAGGTACAAATACCCCTTCTAATACTACCGAACATGGTCGAAAGCGTGATCCTGGGTATGGATTTTTTGTGCGCTATAGAAACCACGATTCAATGTGGCACTACGAGGCTACATCTACGAGGTCACTGCACCAACATCGATGAACCCAAGGGTAGCACCACCCTTATACAAACTCCCAAACCCGGGAATGAGAACTTGAAACATACGACCACGGCTTCAGCATCACCCACCCAGAACAGGAACAAGATACCCACAGCAGCGACCACGGTCACGACTTCCCACACAAAACCAGCACAAGCGACGAGCGACAGCGAGCATGCCCCCGGCATCAACAACGCAGAATAGGAACCCGCGACACACAACAGAGAACACGACATCAGCAGCAGACAACACGGATCGCAGGCCAGCAACAGCAACCCCGACTACGGGAATAACACCTACGTACAGAAGCCAGAACCAAACAACGGAGAATTCGGCCACGAGAAGGCCAACCGAGACTGGGGACATACTGAAGCCTTCAGAAAACGCGAGTACGCGAAAATCCACCGAGATTACAAACACCGGCGAGCCCGAGGGCACGGACGTCGTCGGGCCAGAGACGAACATGGGATCGGAGTTGCGACAAGACCCGAGTACAGCCGTCATAGCCAACACCCCGACGGTTATCGCCAACATCACCGAATGCCCCGCTAGCTCGGACCCCTCTAGCCCATTCGACATGACCATCCTCCCAGAATGCCCCGACCAACCCACCAGCCCTGAAATGAAGGACCATGAGAGACGACCCGGCAGGAGACTTACAGCCCTGGCCCCCAGACATTGCGCACCACATTCGCTCGTTCCTAGACGAAGAATTAACCAAATTCGAGAACCTCCAGGGAACGACAGATCTAACCGAACACACCATTGTTATGAGAGATAGTCGCCCAATAAAACAACGATACTATCCGAAAAACCCAGCCATGATGCGTATTATTGACAAACAGGTTGACGAATTCCTTACAGAAGGCCTTATCGAACCATCGCGAAGCCCCCACAGCGCCCCAATCGTTCTAGTCCGTAAGAAAAACGGGTAATGGCGTATGTGCGTAGATTTCCGACAGCTGAACGAACGTTCGATTCCTGATGCATACCCGTTGCCCCGGATCAACCACATTCTCGAACGCCTCAAAAACGCGCACTTCATCACGACTTTGGATTTGAAAAACGGTTACTGGCAAGTACCCATGGCGAGAGATAGTCGCGAAGCCACGGCGTTCACAGTACCTGGTAGGGGACTTTACCAGTGGAAAGTAATGCCTTTCGGGTTACATTCGGCAGCCGCGACTTTCCAACGTACCCTCGACACCGTCAGACGATATAGTGATCGTTGGGAAGGATTATGCAGAACACTTGAAAAACTTAAAACAAGTGTTCGCACGATTACGCAAGGCTAATCTTCGAATCAACACGGACAAATGCGCTTTCTTCCAACGCCGGCTAAAGTATCTAGGCCACGTAGTTAGCGAGGCAGTCAAAGACCTGAGACCGCCCACCAACCTCAAAGAGCTGCGCCAGTGCATAGGAATGGCATCGTGGTACCGGAGGTTTGTCCCAAATTTCGCCGCCGTAGTTCAGCCCATGTCCCAGCTTTTGAAGAAGGGACACGCGTGGACATGGACCCCTGTGCAACAAGAGGCTTTCGACAACCTCAAAAGCCTACTAACCACCGCCCCCGTCCTCGCTTGTCCTGACTTCGCGGCGAAGTTTTCATTACAAACAGACGCGAGCGACCTCGGAATAGGCGCCGTTCTCACACAGGACATCGAAGGCAAGGAGCGAGTCATCGCGTACGTCAGTCGGCGCCTCAACAAAGCCGAAGAAAATTACTCCGCTACAGACAAAGAATGTCTAGCCCTGATTTGGGCGATCAGGAAACTCCGTTGTTATCTCGAAGGCTACAGGTTCAAAGTCATCACCGACCACCTGGCATTAAAGTGGCTTAACACCCTCGAGAGTCCCTACGGGAGAGTGGCAAGATGGGCGCTCGAACTGCAGCAATACCAGTATGACGTGCAATACCGACCGGGAACACAGAACGTGGTGGCCGACGCCCTATCGAGACAGCCGTTTGATACGCTCGCGTATGTGGAAGGTGAAAAGACGGACTGCCCCTGGTTAAAACGGAGGATACGACAAGTGCGAGACGAACCCCAGAAGTACCCTGATTACAGGTACGAAAACGGACAACTCTACCGACACTTGGGACACCGAGCCGACGACGAAGACTACGTTGCGTGGAAGCTGTGTGTACCTAGGGATAGTCGGCTGAGAGTGTTACGCGAATGTCACGACCAGCCTACCGCCGGACACCTCGGCGTACGGAAAACCATCACAAGGATATCGCAGCGGTATTACTGGCCTGGCATGTACCGGGACGTACGGCAATACGTCCGAGGGTGCTTCTGCTGCCAAAAATTCAAGGTAACACAACAAAAGCCCGCCGGTATGATGCTTACCCGTCAAGTCAACGAACCATTTACGACACTGTGCGCCGATTTCATTGGACCTCTCCCCCGCTCGAAAAGAGGTAAAACCACCTTACTCGTGTTTTTTGACATCTTTTCTAAGTGGGTCGAGCTGGTCCCCCTGAGGAAAGCCACCGCAACGAACCTCGAACGGGCTTTCCGAGAGCGAATTCTCAGCCAGTTTGGAGTCCCGAAGCTGTTTGTGTGCGATAATGGCACCCAGTTTACAAGCCGATCCTTCAAGGCGTTTCTCAAGTCAGCCGGAGTAACGTTGCAACACACCGCGCCCTACTGCCCGCAAGAAAATCCAACTGAGAGGGCTAATAGGACAATTAAGACCATGATTTCTCAATTTATCGACGGCGAGCAAAGAACCTGGGACGAACTACTGCCCGAGTTGTCCTTGGCAATCAATTCGAGCGTCTCAGATACGACGGGTTTCAGCCCCGCATTCCTGATCCACGGCCGAGAACCCCGCTTACCCGGCGCCCTGTACGATGAACTCACCCCCGGAACCGGGAACAAACCAGAACCAGCGCTCACTAAAGCAGCACGGCTAAAAGAGATTTTTGACATCGTTCGCCACAACCACCAACAAGCCAGCCAGGAACAGGGGCGATACTACAACCTGCGGAGGAGACAATGGCGACCGGCGATCGGATCATTGGTGTTGGTGCGCCAACACCACCTCTCGAACGCCGCAGAGGGTTTCGCGGCCAAGTTAGCCCCAAAATTCGAGGTACCCTACCGAGTCCAGCGCTTCGTCTCGCCCAATGTTATTCGCCTACAACACCAGACAAGCCGGAAGCGGATAACCGCCAACTTAGCAGATCTCCGAGAGTTTCATACCAACAAAGACCCTGAAGACCAGACCAGCCAGACCGACGATGACCAGGAAGTAATAGAATAATCTAGTTTTTAATACTTTTTAACAACTTACCTACCCAACGTTTGTGTTAAAATGTATTCCATAATCTGCCTAGGTATCAGAGTAGGAGTTAGTTACAATGCTGCACCACCGTGACCAGTAGACATAAACATTTCGTTTCGATTAAGCTATCTGTTCCCCCCGTCTAGAGATAAGTACCAGCCCGCCGAGGGACGCAAGAACCAGAGTTGAGGCCGAAATGGAGATGTACATGGCTTCAACCGACTACAGCTCCAGCGAAGACGATCTGCCGACCTCCGCACGCTCACGAGGTAGTCGCGTCCCACCCCCGGCCAGCTACGGCCGAAGATCGGCAGGCGAACCATCAGCCTGGATCGACCTCACCTCGTCCCCCATGGACACCGAGGACTCGCCCCAAACTCGCTCGATCTCGCCACCCTTATATACTCGACGGACTAGCCGAGATTATTCCGCGAATTACGAGTCAACTCTAGCAAGACGCCCTCTCACGTCGCCACCCGTCGACTGCCCATTTGCACGGCGTAACGGTCCGGAGTGCCCGTCCAACCCAGCGGGGATATGGTCCTATTACCCGAGTGCCACGGCTGCACCCGACTCCGCTACAAGATCGGTCCCTGACCCGCCTTACCGCTCTCCACAGTATACGGAGGAGGACACTGTACCCAAAGGCTGAACCGTGATCCACGTACGGGGTGAGGTGTATACCAGCTGGTCACCCCAGAGCCAGAACTGACGAGATACAACCCCCCACCCAGAGACCCCTACGAAGAAGACGACAGCGCCGAAGAATACTACGTACAAGAATACGTCACTCGGTCGGAAGACTACCACTACGTGGTCACACCACGCGGCATGCGGGTCACGCAGGTGCTGCGTACCACCGTGGACGTTGCAATCCCCGTAAGCCGCCGCGTCGGCGAATTCTTTGGTACTTTCCGGGAACCGGCCGAGGCCCTCCTAGAGGCCTCCGTTTACCCACCAAACACACCTGAGCCCGACGACATCCCTCCCAAGGCCAAATCGGGTAACGTTAACGCACCTGAGCTCGACGACCCACCGCTCAAGGTCAAACCCCCCGAAGCAGACGACCTCGAACAGGTGGGCAGGGTCGACGTAGACACGGAACCGGGAGAGATCGATGAACCCTTGAGCACAGAGCCACCCGCCAAACGACCGCGCCAAGCCTTGGGTGGAGACCCGGAGTACACGACGTACATCGCCAAAGTCCGTATCTTCCCTAGACGACGACGAGGCCCCCCTATTTCGGCGAACATATCCTACGCCGAGCCTTACCCAACCCGACGAGCAATGGGAGGTCGACGCAGGGCTACCGACCGACCCCGAGAAGTTTTTTCTCCCCATCCGCTTCCGCCGAAAAAAAGGTCCTTAACGTAAACACGCCACAGGATTCGACACCCCACTCAAACCAGGAACCGAGACCGCAGTCACCAAATCCCGACGCCGTCCCCCTCGAGCTATTCGGTCTGATGCCCTTACCCGAAGGCCGATCGTTGGACCAGGACTTCGAGGAGTTACTCCAGATCATGGGTTCGGACGTGGATGTCGACGAGTTCCTGCGAGAGAACAACCCGGGATGCAACGGAGAACCGCACACCGACCCCTGGGAGGAAGCCCCCGACAGTTGGAACGTCTACACCCCGGAACGGAAGCTGCCGGCGGTCCTAATACAAGAAATCCTGGCGAGAGGTAACACCGGCAAACGGGCTCGCTTCACCATCGACCACCGCGGGCAAGGGTACCAAATCTCCCGAGCCAAAAGCGGCCATATCCATGTCACCCTTCACCCCGGAAGAAAGGGGGGGGTGTAAAGACCCGATGTATCTTCACAATCTACTTTACATCTACGCCCCACTCTACATCGCAGCGACAAGATCGAACCATATTCCCCGCCACTGGAGGCACACCTGAACATACCCACAGATCTACCGCTTAAGTCTTTTTTGGTTTATAATTAGCTGTAACCCCTAATTCATAACATATGATAATTAGTTACGTATCTTTAAGTTAGCAATAAGGCCGAATTTTGAAATACACTCGCTAATGAGGTCCACCCACGCAAAAATGAGTCGATATTCTAACCGAGTAGGCAGCCCCGAATACTATCGATAGAGGAAGAAAAGAAGAGATCGATAGGAGGGAATAAAAGGACGGGAGGGACGGACTCTGGCTCACTCTCGAAGAAACAACGAAACAACGCGCATCGCAACACAACTATATCCCGACAATCCAACCAAGTGCCACGTGTCGCGACCACTTAAACCGTACAACGTGCAATGGGAAGTGGGAAGTCCCAAGCGAGCACACCAGGATTTTAATCCGACAAGAGTATAGTTATTACTGTCGATTCCATCCATGGTTTTAAAGTTTGTTTTTATTTAATACGAGTGGCTTTTACTTTAGTTGGCGTTAATTCAACCACTTCTGAAATTGTAGTCTGAACGGCACGTCTGTCTGTCTTCCTCGCTCGATCCAAACTGATCTCGCTCTCCTTTTTATTCTTCTCTTTTCTTCTTGTTTTCTTATTCTATTCTTATTCTATTCGGAGAGTATATTACAAGTGTGTATGTATTGCGAGTACAGTACAGTGGGCTTAAGCATAATAATATATACAGTGGTATTGGTTTGGGTTAATTACAGTTAGCTACGGAATATGTACAGTGGTATGGGGATAGTACTGCTATAGAAAGAAAATTTATTAAACCGTCACCCCTGCCCGAGGCTTATGAAAATTTCGTGGTAGCAATGAAAACACGAGATTTTCTGCCAAATTTGAACTCTTTAAAAGTAAAGCTTAGTGAAGACGGCTACACTAGTCGACACGACTTTTCCGCTGTCGACAAAACGACTTTTTCTGATATACTTGGATGTTTAAAAATGTTTAAAGAATGTTTTTTTTTAGTGGTGTAGTTTTTATAAGATATTTTTTAAAATTTGATATTTTTTGTCATAGGTTGTGCTTCTATATGTCACATAACTTAAGTTTCCTACAACTGCTTGTATTGAACTTTGCAGTTAAAAAAAAATGACAAATGCAGTTATAAATCCGACTCAGACATTTTGTAGCTGCAACTTAACGTCTGGAAGATTTTAAGCTTCCAAATTAAAATTGCATTATTTTTTCCCGAAATTTTGATTTTGAAAGCTCAGGAAAAGTCGAAAAAAAATATTTGAATGCTTTGATTTTTGGTTTTAGATAGACACATTAATTAGGCGTCGTTTAAGGTATCGCTTATAAGAATATAAAAATAAACGGCTAAGGTTTAACCGTTTGACCAAAACTTCATATGCCGTTTGGCACCTTTCCAAATGCCATTTTACCGTTAAAAACAGTTACAAACACAGATTTTTGGTAGTTTTGTAGGAAAAAAAAAACCGGTTACACGTCGGCTAACGGAATTTATCGGCGAAATTCGGCATATGAAATTTTGGTGAAACGGTTATAATTTGGCCGTTTATTTTTATATTTTTATCAGCGATACCTCAAACGACGCCTAATTAATATGTCGACTGAATGAATTTTGTCGAGTAGTGCTACAAAGCGCAAGTTAAATCAAGATTTTACAGAGAAAAGTGAACAACAAACGTTCGGGTCATGTGCAAAAAAATTGTTTGTCATCCAAAGAAAAGACAAATGACAAAAACGGACAAAAGAAAAAGGAACGGATCAAGCTAAGTGCTGGTCTTGTGGTCGTCGCGGACACAAAGCGTCAAAATGTTGAGCGGAGAACAATCGCGAGAACAAACCAAAAGGGAGACAGAAGCTTGTATAAAAAATAATATGGCCATCGTCGTATTGGTTGCAGAAAGCATCACGATTTGTTATAGTTTGAAAATCAATATAATCCGGCAAAATTATGGACAATATTTCGGATACTTAATCTGTGGAAGCCTTAAATATCATATGTAACAAAATGGTGCACGAAATCAAACCAAGTGAATTCAAAGACATGAATGGCCAGGGGTGCAAAACTTGTGGCAAAAGATATGCGTAAAATAATTCTCAAAAGCTAGTGCAAGTCGTGCAATCGTACATTGGTGGAAATAGCCCGTGGAAATGTCAAGCTCTTCAATGCGTGGTTAGACGAGAGATTCTGGGCAGAAGCAATCAAAACGGCGTAATCGTGCAGAATCTTCAACGTTACCTGACATGACACCTTTTGAAGTATGGTCAGGAAGGAAGCCATATGTTGGCCATCGGCGGATCTTTTGTGCAAAGGCCGTTGTTTTAAATAAAACGCACCACAAGAAATTTTCTCTAAAAGGCGAAGAACATTATTTGGTCGGTTACTCTGAAAAAAGTAAATTGAAGTAATTGAAGCACGAGATGTAATTTCCATCGAAAATCACCTGTATAGGAATCGCAAGGTTTTGGCGAGTGCTGCTAAATCTATGCAGCCGCAACTTGTAGAATTCCAGGAGCATATGCAGCATTATATTCCTGACGAACAGGTTCTGAAGATGGCTTGTGGAGATGAATCCATAGCTAATGGCGAAATGCATCACACAGAGGATCTAGTATGTTCACATCGAGTTAACGATGAGTTAACACTCAGTAAGTCGTTGGGCAGCCAAATTCAGTAGGAGCACGAAGGTGGCGCGGGCGACCAAGAAAGGCTTATACTGGACTGGCCAGGCTTAGGAATATCACATACTGAATACAATACCGGTTGAAGATATTCGTGTGCCGGCTAATGCGAAGGAGGCATTGGGGAGTAATCTTGCAGCAAACTGGTGTACTACGATGGATTCGGAAATGAAAGTCTTCACAGGAATAGAACTTGGTCACTTGTCGAACTACCCAAAGGGTTTGGGTAATGCTTTAAAACGTGACAAAGATGGCAATGTCGACCGCTTCAATCATGACAAATAGAATATCTGTTCTTCGTTTGTTGTTTCAAAATTCGTTTCAACGTTTAACCATAATCTCACGCTGAGCTTTTTCCCAGGCAGCGATTGGACCATGCTCGGTCGCTTGAACGAACAGACATAATCGGTTACCCAACGGTACCATGCTGTTTACCAAAACATTTTGTTAATACGAATAACGTTGAATGGGTGCAGATGCATTCGGATATGAAATTGATCCGTTATACAGTATTTAACGAAGTGTTTGTTGCAACAAAAACGCCCGGTTTCCAAAGCTTCGCTACTAAGTTGTTCATATTCATCAAATGAACGCAAAGGGGAAAGTCTTCAACAGTAGCTTTCTTCCTGCCCAAATCAAAATACGAATTTTCGGGTCAGGCACACCACGGCAAAACCGGTATTTTGGATACGGCTTATTTTTACAATAGCGATAGATTCTTGCTGGTCGACGACCCATGTTTAACCACTTTCAAGACGTCGAAAGAAAACTAAAAAGCCCAACTTGTTGCCAAGGGTTGTGCTCAGCGTTACGGAATCAACTTTACCGAGACTTTGTTACCTGTTGCCAGATAACCAAAAATCAGGCTGGTTATAGTGTTGGCTGCAGAACACGGGTGGTATATATTCACCAAATGGACGTCTCTACATGATGTTATCTACATGCGTCAGTCCGAGAGATTCATCGACGAACGATATCCTGAGCGTGTGCTGAAGTTGCACAAATCCTTGTATGGGCTGAAGCAGAGCGGCAGGGAATGGAACGAAAAACTCAATTCTACACTCATCAAGTTTGGTTTTGTCCGTGACCCAGCGAACCGTGTTTGTATACCCGGAAATTTCTACTAATATTTGTATTATTGTTGTATACGTATATGATCTTCTAATAGCCAGTTCCGAACGAAAAATTCTCGAAAGCGTCAAGGCAGCCATTGCTGACGAATTCAAAGTCTTCGTGTGAAACAGGTGGCCTATCAATCATTGATTGGGTCTCTGAAGTATTCGGCCATCACCACGCGTCTCGACATTCTCTATTCTGTGATGAAATTGGCGCAACCAACCAATTGACGCAGATTGGGTCATCGATAACCCGGACCGAAAATCACACAGTGGTTGGGCATTCTTTGCTGCAGAGGCTGCATTCTCATTTCAATCCAAAAAGCAGAGTGTGGTCGCTCTTAGCAGTGCAGAGGTTGAGTATGTTGCTCTATCCATGGCGTCTAAAGAAGCGGTGTACATCATCAAGCTGGCTGCTGAATTGGACGTTGGTGTAGGAGAGCTCCGTCCGGTGAAGATATTCAGCGATAATCAGAGCGCTCAACATCTGTTAAAAATGCGACATTCCATGCACGAAGCAAACACATAGATATTGAGTATCATCATATTAAGGAAATGTTTAAGAAAAATGTAATTGAGACAGATAATGTTCCAACTGATGAAATGATATCCGAGGTATTAACCAGAAATCTGTCTTAAGTTAAGCACGAGAAATTTATTAGACTGATGGGATAATGTTAACTTCAATTTAATATGAAATTTGTAATATCGGACATAATGCGTTGAGAAGGAGTGTTGAATATGTACATATGTATACTCTGCCAACCCACTGTGTCTTTTTTATTTTTCCCTTTTCATACGATCCCATCATATACACACATATGTATGTATGAATGAAGCGACGTTCTCTCATCTCCTTTTTGATTTGTATTCCGTCTGCGTCTGACGGATAGCCTCTTATTTTATGTATCTTCAGTCAGAAATAAATACCACCACGAATAATAAGCAAACCTTCAGAGAAAGTGTGTTATTTGTTTTATTTATATCAAGATAAACTCCGTTAGTTTCGGTAATTTATGCTTTAATTTTTTTCACTTATTTGACCGTATCGTTCGGCTTCCACTGATGGACTGATCAGCTCATCTCCAGCTCTCACTCAGAAGCATCGTCGGCATTGACAACTCCGATCTCTCAAGTGATGGTACTCTTCGTTGCAGGATGACACAAGTGCAATTATCCATACGGACCACGCTTGATGAATATAGAGCAAGAAGAGCAACAGAGAGTGCTCAGATATGTGCTAAAAGAAAAAAAATTTTCGCCGAAAACCTTATTGTCTTCTCTGGTTAGTCCGAGTATTCTGCAAGACGTGCGCTTTTCTGTCATTTATGTCCCGTTCTCTTACCGGTTACTGAGACTGAGTGTGTTCAATCGTGTCCTGTAGGATGTGGTCAACAGTTTTTTTATTTTTCTTTGGAGCCTAAGGCACTTTGATATTTCTTTTAGGGTTCTATGAAAGCGTAACACTTGGCCATTTGACGTACTGTACAGTGCACACTGGGCGGAATTCCCAAATAAGTGGCATAAAGTCGAAAATTGTGTGGAAGCAAGTAATAATTATATTTCAGTATATTCAAACTAGAGTCCCTAAATAGGAAAAATCGATGATCGCTTTTGCCAAACATGCAACCCTGTCATTCTGATCAAGCTTCAAAGTCAGCTGATTAGTCAGCTGATGCCTGCGACAAAATTGTCGGGAAATTTGTATTCACTTTGAGCGCTTGGCAAATTCACACAAAAGAAAAATAAAATATTGTAAAAAATGGATTTTGGAGGCCAAGGTATGTAGAATGAATAAAAAAAACAATTTGGTCTTAAAATGTATTACATGTTATGTACATATGTGTACTGTTTTGTATTGTCCAAACAGATAGAAAAACCAAACATATGTGTTTGTCTTCTGTGGAGTAAAAACTAACCTTCTGCGTGTTTCTGCGATATGTAATGTATGTGAAAATAAATTAGAGAGTGTGTATTAAAAGTAAGTATTAATCTTGTTTGCGGCTTTTTGCGGCTCTTGCGGTATTTTGAACTTGTAGATCACATTGAGTTCTGTCATTCAACGCTGCTGGACGTATGGATCGACAGCAGCCGCAACTCTACCGTTCTTGCAAACTGGATATTTGGCCAATTGACGGAATGTTCGCTAATCAATGAAAACATTAGTGAAATTAAAAAGAAAATTAAAACCTTTGAAATATACATTACTTTGAATTTACAAAAGTGTAGCAGAAATGTGCGCACATTTCGAATAAAACATTCACAGTGGCTATCAATGAGCTTAAAAATTGGTTTGGACAATAAAGAAGATACGGATAGTCTTCGATTGGGTAGACCAAATAATTAATTATGATGAAGCAGGGCCCCGTCTTAAAAGAAAACTAACTGCCGATGTTGCAATGAGAACGGCACCAATTTTTTGATTCATGCTGCTACAATGTTAGCCAGGAAATCAAATGAAAGTGACACAAAATTTGTGCTTAAAAATTTGAGCAATTCTGAATACGAGGCTACTGAAGCTAAAAGAAAGCTCGGTATTGCAGAACCAATGCCTTTAACAACAAATGAAGCTTTGGAAAATATAATGAAAATATATTATATAATGGAATTCGTCAAATAAGTAAAGAGCATAATTGTGAAATATGTATATTCAAGCTACCAAAATGTCCAGGAAGCCAAATTACAATTGAGACCTACGGGAATAACTGTTACAGAAACATACAAAATATTACAATTGTTGTACTTTATTTATAGTTCTCACACTTTCCTTTGTGATCACGTATACGCATTGCCTTAAACGGTCTATTGGGGTAGGCGTGGTCAAATAAACTTTAAATTTTGTTTAAATATTTAGAGTACTATTCTTATCAAATATACCAAGTTTCAGCTCGATATCTGCGTTATTCGACTTTATGCCACTTATTTGGCAATTCCGCCCAGTGTGCAGTGGTGGAGCGTGGGAATGTTCTCCCTAAAATTATTTAGTAACAGCGATGTTATGATTTCCAACTTAAAAATAGATTCGTTGTCAAAGTAGTTCGTTGTCACAATTATCACGTTATACCGAGTTACTGGTTTTTAGGGTGCCGTCATTATTCGCCTTTGAGCAAATCTTGCGATTTAGGACCGCCTCATTTGCGAGCAGATTCATTTTCGGGAAAAAATAATCGGTACGGACTTGTTACGGCACGATTGTGTTCGGTCGTAACAATTTACACTCTTTCCCCACTATAAAGGATGTCGTAGAAAATATTATTGCAGAGCCAGAACTTTTCTTTACAAGTTCATATTGGATAAAAATTCAAACTGGGAGATTAAAGCTGATCGCATTCACCATATTTGGGCTAACAACAGATTTCACTTCCGCAACAAGGTTTAACGTTTTTCGTCTAACGAGGTTTTTTCGACAAGCAAAATGAAATTTCTTATTTAAATGAATATCTTATTTCAACTGCGCATCTTCTATAATGATCTGGTTTTTAAAGCAATTAATTGGTTTTTCTGGTCTATTTATGGGTTGTGTCATGGATATGTGGCGGCATCAGACTCTGCGCTGCAGTTTTTAAGCGCGTTACCATTTTGCCGTAATAAGGAATATTCCTCGTGGTTTTATACAAAATATTTGCCTTGTTTCATCACTTCGCGCTTTCCAATGCTGGATTTTTGCATAGGAGTGGCCCTCGGAAACCAATTGTAAGATGCTGATCTTTAAATATATTTATGTGTTTAACCCCATAAAGATAATAACGGAATAGCTTGGAGCTCCTATTCGTTAGTGGCGTATTTTGCTTCCCTGTCTTTTAACACTCGGGATATTATTGAAATGGGCCGCCCGTTTTGGAAAACTACAGTTCCTATGCCATAGGCTGAGGCATTCCTGGTTAGGTCGAAAGGTTTTCAGTAGTCAGGATACATGAACATATCATCTTCTGATGCAAGGATGTTGCTTCGTTTCTGAAACGCGTGGCGCTAGCCTTCATTCAGGAGAATTTTTAACCTATTCTTGCTCACTGACCTCTTTTTGCCTTTCAGAGAGAGTATTTGCAATCATTGCAAAAGCCCTTTGTAAAAGACAGTTCGTAGCTGGCATAGCCTAGCATTGTTTTTGGTGTGTGTGTTTGTGTAATTTTATAAATCTGTACTTCTATTTTATTTCTTGTTAATGGAACTTACATACTACATATACATACATATGACTTATCTAAGACTTATCTAAGAAAAAATGAACTAATTTATTTATAATTTATTATGCTAGGGGGGATCGTGGAGAGTAGTAGCAGGAGGCTCCGCATCCGCATCCGGTACGGGCCTGAAGCATTGCTTCGCAGGGACGATGGTTCCTCATAATTGCTCTCCCTTCTTGATCTCTCGCATCTGCGGAATTCCGCCATCGAGGTTGCAGCAAAAGTGTTCCACGCCGTCCATATTGCGGGGTCTCCCATTATTGATTCTGCAAGATTTGAGGGCGTAAGTTGGCCCGCTGCATGCCATAGCTCCCTCCTTATGCCATCGAAGCGCCCGCATATAAAAATGATGTGCTCCGCGTCTTCTATTACACTACCAAACCACCTGCAGTGTGGCGAGCTCTCGTGGCCGAATATCCACAGGTACTGGCTAAAACAGCCGTGTCCACTTGTAAGGCTCCTATTTCAGGCTGAGGTAAGCTCGGTCTTATCCAGGATCCTACTACAAGAAATTTGTAGTTTGTAGGAACCTCTACAGGAAACGGGGTCGGCCCTAACGAGACTAGGAACAAGAGTGGAGGAGAATGAGGCGTAATCGTGCAAGCAAGATTGAGACTGGGAAGATAATGAGAAACACGAGGCGTTGTCACACTCGTGGGGTCGGGAGATATAAGGGGTACGAGGCGTTGTCACACTCGTAGGACCTATCGGAAGATCAAGGGTAAATTAGGAATTGAAGTAGACCCGTGCCGCAGTATTCTTGGCTGCGAAATAGCGTGTAAATGCCCATCCAAAAATAGACTCACTCAGTGGGGTTTCTTTGAATTGATTGACGCTTTATTGAACTGTTTTACTTTTGTCGGCTTATACGTGCGACGTATAGTGGATAAATCTAAGTTGCTGCGCAGAGCAACGTCTACCTCGCGGCCGGGTTCCCGAGTAAGTGTCTTGCACTTCTTTCACTAGAACGCTCGAAACCTAGCATTCGCGGGTCAAACTAAGCTTAAAACTATGGGTGGGGGGATATGTGCTGACGCTGCATCGATGGTCAATTTCTTTTGTTGAAAAGAAAATGATCGCATCGAACTTTCGTGGGAGGGGAAAGTTTTTGGGTCATAGTTGTGGGGAGGTGGGGGGAGCTATGGATAGGTGTGGTAGGGGTAGTCACGCGGCCGAACGACGCGCGTGCGGTGGAAGAAAAGTGGGTGGTTTGGCAAGTTTTGTATATTGTATGACATGACTTATTTTTTATACAAATGTAAAGTTATACAAAGAAAAGTGGGTGGTTTGGCAAATGTGTTTCTTAGTCTATGATAGCTTATAAACTATCCATGGCCGGCGCGGCGTGGTGAACTGTAACGTCCACTTATGGTTCGTTACACCCCCCCCTTTCTTCCGGGAGGAGGCGGACGCAGACCGGTCCAGTTCGTGACCGCCTGTGGACCTGGTATTTCTGGTCCCAGAACCAACCGCTGCAGCGAATCCTGTCCGTCCGTTGTATGCGACCTTGCACCTCCTCGACGAGGCCAGTAGGCACTACTCGGCCCGGGGTGTTGACCTGCCAGTCGGTCGGGGCGATTACCCAGCCGGCGTCCCTTCCGATCTCTTCGGCCAGGCTGTCGTCTTCCGGCCTTTGGTCGACTAGTGGGAAGTCCTCCTCTAAGAAGCTTAGCAGCTCCTCGAGGTCTTCGTCGTCCACTTTAGGTTGGTTTTCCGCAGTTACGGTCAGTAGTTCTTCGACGGATATGTCGTCGAAGTCTCTGGTCGCTACTGGGGGCGAGACGCTTGCCGTTGTTCCCAGGACGCGTTGTGGCGTTGAGGCGAAGAAGTAGCTGGCGCTCGATACGGGCTCGATTCGGTGTGAAGTACCTTGGCGTGTGTTGCCGTGGTTATCGCTGGTTCGTGCTGGGTGTGCGCCGTTGTTGAGGGGTCAGGGTGTCTTCGTCGTTTTGTTGCCCTTCCGCTCGTTTCCGGGGTCATCGACGCCAGTGGCGATGTCGTTGGCGTTGCTGATATCGTGGACGTTGTCGTTGGCGCCTCTACCTCCTCTGGGGGAGTTTCAACCGCGTCTGGGACGGGGAAGGCAGGTCGGTCGTAGAGGGCCTCCGCGGGCTCCCGGAACGTTTCGAAGAATGCGTGAACGTTCCGACTTGGCGGAACGAGAAGATCCACCATCATGAGGTGGACCCGTGTGACGCGCATGCCCCACGGTGTGACCGTATGATGGAACGTTTCCGTATCGGTCACAAGCCGGCGGCGAAGGGTTCTTCCTTCTCGTTCTCCTCGTCGTCAGGGTACGTGCGAGTGTAGTCCCGGTGGTAACATCTCAGGGTCCGGCCGTGATTGTAGCAGTCTCGGGGGTCGTGGTGACGGTAGGCGTGTTCGAACATCGGTTCGAACGATGGGGGTTCAGGGCTCGGCGAGTAGTAGGTCCGGGGGTCACGGCATCTGAATAGTGGCGGCGACCACAGATTTTCGCGTCGAAATCTGGATGGTCGCCTCGAGAATAGCGGGGGGCTATTCCGAGGTCCTTCGGAGTTCTCTTCGTCCGAGAATTCTCCGTCCGATTCGTCTTTTGGTTCGTCCCGCCTGGTATCGGCGTATGCGTCTCCGTTGGAGACCGGGACGTTTTCCGGCTCTTCGTCGCGGAGAGGGGTGCTGGCGGTTGACCACGGCGGTTCGCAGTCGGGTTCTGGGACGAACGGGGGCGGACGATGGTCCCCGTTCTTGGACGACGGTGGGGCTTCGGTTCTCCTGAACGCGTGTGCCCCCGACTCTGAGCCTTCAGAGTCGGTGGAGTCGTCGATGAAGATGACTTCGGGGGCCTCGGCGGCTATGGCGGCTTCTTGGTGTCTCATGATGGATTGATTTAAAGAACTAAATGAAGGTGTGTACGATTAACAATTAGGCCTTAACGCTATTACGCTTAAATACTACTTACAACTTCGGGTGCTCTTAAATGTTGAGGGGAGCGTTGTTGACTCTCGTTTGAGTTACAATATGGATATTACTTAAGCTTTTAAAGAGTTCGCTGCCTTAGGTCGGCGCGCTTACAAAATATAGTGTCAGCAATTGAGGGTTACGAAACTTATGCATAAGTATATGGGGAAAATAATTAAATAAGAAATATATGATTGGTTTTTTTTTTTTTTTTTTTTTGATGAGTCCAGTTTTTTTCACTTGTCACCCGATCCGTACTCCCGTGGACGAGGTATGGGGTGGGTACGTGTGGCTTGAGTTCGCCGAATACTTTTTACCGTCAAGATCTCGTTTAAATCGTCGATTTGGTTGAGATTTTTCATACTTAGTTCTCGTAGGAACGGTAGACTAAGTTTTTCTCTGTGGGCCGTTATATTGACTTGCGTCATTGCGGACACCACTGCCTTCCTCTTATAGTCGCCGAGATGATTGATGTACCAGGTCCCGTTAAGATAGACCCGGTGGGAATTCGTCACTAAGTACGATCCCGAAACCTTTTGGCTGGCCCCGGCATCATCAACAACGGTCATGTTCGCGTCGTTGATGACGAGAGTGCCGTGGTCGATGATGGTTATGGGATCTAAGTGTCCCGGTAGGGTAGCACAATGTGCGAAAGACCCGGCTACCATCTGTTGGGCGCAGGTGCTTCCCCCTCGTTCCCTGCAGAACGTAGCCCCTACGGTTGTCTCGCAGGCCCCGATGTTGAGGGTCTGCGACCCGCAGTCCGCTACTATGTCTCCCTGGCTGAAATCCAATATTCTGTGGTGTCGTTGCACCGGGAATATGAGTAACTTCCTACAACTTAATTTGGGTTGAGGGAACTTGATAAGAAAGTGGAGTAGGTCAGGAGTTTGGAAAGCACTGATGTTGGAGACCTCTAATAGCTCCACCAAGGTTATGTTGATTAATTGTTGCCCATTGAATTGATTTATATCGGCGCCATCTAAGAGGGCCGGACTGATCATGTTTATTTTGGCTGAAGTTAGCCCAAGGATTGAGATTTCCTAGGTCCGTTATGATTATTCTATTTTTGGCGAGGACCGTCTCTATTATCTGGGCCTTCTCGGCCTCGTCCGACTTATGGATCGTGTTGTAAAAGTGCGTCAGTTCGTTGAGTTGGTTTTGCATTTTGGAGTTAATCTCCCCTTGTTGGTGTTCGGATTCGATCAGTTGCCCTTGTTTGAACCTAATCTGCTCCCAATCATGGAAGTCGGGCGTTCCCGCTATTACCTTCAATGCTGTACCGAGCAGGTTGATGCTCCTGGCTTCCCTACGGTGGACTTTCAGCATAGCTATTAAATTACGGATGTGCTCTAAGTCGGTAGCTAACACCTGGGCCATGCGGGTGTCCGTGAACATCCCAGCTGCACGTTCCGTCTAGTCGGCGTATAACTCATAGGAAGTGACGTTGGTGGTGTGGTGGAGGTATCCTGGCTTCTCCCAGATCACGGCGTCTCCGTCCACGATCGGGATATAGTCGGCATTGGTGTAGTCATTTACTTTCACTGCGGTCTGTGTAGCGGTGACTAGAGCGAGTAGAAGCAGCAGGGGTGACATGGTGTGGAGGGATTATTGTTGACGGCGGCAGGATTAGAGGTGATTGTTTTGCACTTAATTGCTTTGGTTATTGTTGTCCTTTAACTTTGACTTTGAATTTCAGGCTGGTTAAGTTTGAGTTTTTAGTCCTTGATGCACTTTGGGGTGGGTTTATCCTTGATAGGAGACGGGATATAATTCCGGTTTTGATTGTTTTATTTTTATTTGATTATTATTATTTTTTTCTTTTTTTTTTTTGTTTGAGTTGATTGATTTGGTCTGGATGGTGCCGTGGGTAGTGGCGTACTGATCGTTGAAGGCCAGGGCATCGATTAATATAGGCGTCGATCCCCGGTCAAACTCGGTATTACGTCGTCGTGGTGTCCGGGTCGTCGGGTGGATTATCGAGTTCGGGTCGTTGAACTCTTTCAGGTCGTTGATATTGGCGACCTTTTGCTTCCAGTTGCTTGCGTGTTATAGTTTCACGACGTTTGGCGACAGAAAACCTTTTAACCGGTATAGTCCATCAAATTTTGGGGCCAGTTTAGCTGCAAAACCCTCGGCTGCATTTGAAAGGTGGTGCTGTCGTACGAGGACCAATGAGCCGATCGTAGGGCGCCATTGTCTGCGACGGAGATTGTAGTGTCGGGCTTGCTCTTGACTTGCCCTTTGGATGTTACTTCGAACGATGGAAAATATCTCTTTCAGTCTCGACGCTTTGTCCGTAGTCGTCTCTTGGATGTTTCCTGTCCCTGATGTGACTTCGTCGTATAGAGCGCCGGGCAGCCTAGGCCTAGGCTCTCTTCCGTGCAAAAGGAACGCGGGGCTGAATCCGGTGGTCTCGGAGACGCTAGAATTTATGGCCAACGACATTTCGGGTAACAGTTCGTCCCTCGTGTTCTGGTGGTCGTCGATGAATTGGGCGATCATTGTCTTCACAGTTCTGTTCGCCCTTTCCGTGGGGTTTTCCTGGGGACAATATGGAGCGGTGTGTTGCAGTTTGACGCCTGCGATTTGGAGGAACGTTCGGAACGAGCGACTGGTGAACTGGGTGCCGTTATCGCAGACGAATAGTTTTGGTACCCCAAAACTGCTGAGGATCCGTTCGCGGAACGCTCGCTTGAGGTTAGCCGTGGTTGCCTTCTTGAGGGGTATCAGTTCGACCCACTTAGAGAAGGTGTCGAAAAACACTAGCAGCATTGTGTTCCCTCGTTTGGACCGTGGCAGTGGTCCGACGAAATCTGCGCACAAGGTAACAAACGGCTCCTCCGCCTTGCGAGTGAGCATCTTGCCCACTGGTTTGCGTTGCGTGGCCTTGAACTTCTGACAACTTACGCAGTTACGAATGTAACGTCTTACTTCTCAATAGAATCCGGGCCAATAATATAGTTGGGAAACCCTGGCGATGGTTATCCGTATGCCGAGGTGACCAGCTGTTGGTTGATCGTGGCATTCGTAGAGTACCCTCGTCCGACGACCTTTCGGGACGCAGAGCTTCCAAGACTACGTTCCGACGGGTCCGTGGCCGAGATTTCGGTAAAGTTGACCGTTCTCGTAAGTGTAGTCCGGGTATTTTTGGGGCTCATCGTGGACTTGTTGTATTCTTCGTTTCAGCCAGGGACAGCTGTCGGGTTCCTCTTCGACACGTGCGAGTGTTTCCAAGGGCTGCTTGGATAATGTGTCCGCCACTACATTTTGTTTCCCAGCGCGATAATGCACGTCGTATTGGTATTGTTGTAACTCGAGTGCCCAACGGGCCACTCTACCGTATGGACTTTCCAGGGTGTTCAACCATTTCAGCGCGAGATGGTCAGTTACCACATCAAAGCGGTAGCCCTCTAGATAACATCGTAGTTTACGTATTGCGCATATGACGGCTAGGCACTCTTTGTCAGTGGCAGAGTAATTTTCTTGTTGAGTCGTCGGCTGACGTACGCGATGACTCGCTCTTTCCCTTCGATTTCCTGAGTGAGGACCGCGCCCACGCCTACGTTACTGGCGTCCGTTTGTAAAGAGAATTTGACGTTGAAATCTGGACAGGCGAGTACGGGGGCGGTGGTGAGTAACTCTTTTAGCTTTTCGAAGGCCTCTTGTTGCTCTTATTCCCATGTCCATGTTTGTCCCTTCTTTAGCAGTTGTGACATTGGTTGGACCACCGTGGCGAAATTGGGAACGAACCTTCGATACCATGACGCCATACCTATGCATTGTCGGAGTTCCTTCAAGTTGGTGGGTGGTCTCAAGTCTCTTACGGCGGCTACCTTGTCAGGATCGGTATGGATGCCTTCCTCACTGATCATGTGTCCCAAATATTTTATGCGCCGTTGGAAGAAGGTACACTGTTCTGCGTTGATTCGTAGGTTTGCCTTGAGAAGTCTGGAGAAGACCTCTTTTACGTTGTTTAGGTGCTCCGTGTAATCCTTTCCGATGATGAAAATATCCTCTAAGTACGCGAATGCGTAGGGTTCCATATCTGCGCTGATGACCGTGTCTAACGTTCGCTGGAACGTTGCTCCCGCGGAGTGTAATCCGAAGGGCATAACCTTCCACTGGTAAAGACCTCTCCCTGGCACCGTGAAAGCGGTGGCTTCCCTACTGTCGAGGGCCATAGGTACTTGCCAATACCCGTTCTTCAGGTCTAGCGTGGTGATAATACGCGCATTCTTCAAGCGTTTTAGGATGTAATTGATTCTTGGTAATGGATTGGCGTCCGGGATGGAACGCTCGTTGAGCTGGCGATAGTCTACGCACATACGCCATTTGTCGTTCTTTTTGCGCACGAGAACAATTGGTGCGCTGTGAGGGCTTCGAGAAGGTTCGATGAGTCCTTCGGCTATTAGTTGATCGACTTGCGGGGTTCTTGGGGTAATATCTTTGTTTTATTGGTCGGTTGTCCCGCATGACGATGGTGTGCTCCGTCAGGTCTGTTGTACCTTGGAGTTTTTCGAACTTCGGCAGTTCTTCATCCAGAAATTCCCGGATCTGTGCCTCAAGTTCGGGTGGCCAGGGATCATTGGTTCGTTCTGGCTCGTCCTCAAGTTGTTCGTCCGTCCCTAAGCTGAAAGCTCGACTCGGGTCTTCCGGGAGGATGGTCGTGTCGAACGCGCTCGGAGGTTCCGCCTCTCGAGGGTGTTCCCTTATGTTGGCGACGACTGGGGTGGTACCGTTTAGAGGAAGAGTGCTTATGGGGTTCGGGGTGAATACCTGGGCCAGTGGTTGGGACGCGAGTTCAGGAGTCGTCTGTGTTGGGGGGGTAGTGTGGTTGCTAGTGTTAATCCCGGCGATCACCCCATCCCTTATGGGGATCACCGCGCCGTGGGCTTCGGTTGATCGCCTTACATTCTGCGTCGCTACGTGGGAGCTTGTTTCACCTATCGTTGGCCTGGGAATTGTGTGTTCCGTAGTAGGCCTAAGGTTTGGGCTTCTCGTATTTGGCCTGGGAATCGTGCGTTCCGTTGCGGCCTTAGAATTTGTGCTGGGCGCTCGTTGCTTGGACGTGGTGTCCGTCGTAGTTTTCTTTGGACGCGAGTTTGCCGGGGCTGTTCTTGATCTTGGTTTTTCCGTTCCTGCGGTGGGAACTCGACTGGCAGTGACCACGGGGGGGTTTGCCATGGGGCGACGGCTTCGGAGTTGTAGGAGGGTGGTTCCGCATTTGATCGTTGCTTCGATCGCGCACAAGAAATCCAGGCCCACAATGACTTGTTCCAACATGTTGGGTAAGACTAAGAGCGGTATCTGGACTTCCCGGCTGGATTTGCATGATCTCGCGTACCGACCCGTCGGCCAGTCGGATCTGCACGCACGCCTCCGGAAGGTTGGTGTTATCGTCCAGTTGTCGGGCGAGGTCGGCACTGATGAAGCTCCGGGACGCCCCGGTGTCAATAGTGGCTTCCGCGTCTTGTCCTCCTATGGTCACCCTCGCCACTATCCGGCCATCGTGTAGTAGTAGGGGTTTAACTAGTTCTGGGTTTGGGCGGGCGTCGTTTCCGACTGTTCCCGTGTCAGTCGGGGACGCGTGTCGTTTCCCGACGTGTCCCGGCGACAACAATCGATCGTCCGTATACCGCGTTTACCACATTCCCAGCAGAACAGGATTGCAGGGTTGTTGCAGTTAGGAGAAGCGTGGCCAGCTTCGCCACAGCGGCGACATGCCATTCGCGGATTCACGATGGGGGTGGTTACCATGCGATGCGCGAATTCCTGAGCCGGAGCACTAGTTCGACTCGTAGGTTGTCTCCTTGCGGATTCGGTTGAGTCCCACGGGGGTCTCCGGAACGGTGTCCTGTTGGACTCGTCTTCCTTGGGTGCCTGATTCGCCGCCGGCCTAGTGTACCGGGGCACGTTCCGCGGGGGGAGAGGAATTATCGGCGCATTCCGTTCTTGGATGCTCTCGAACTCTGTGGCCAATGCTGTGAGCTGCGTCAGGCTTCGCAGTTCGTGTCTCCGCACATACAGCTGGTACGCCGGCAAAATGTTGTCGTAGATCCTGCAGAGTTCCTTGGTGATGTCGTACCCGGCGGGGTGCATGCGTAGCCGGATCTCGATGACGAAGTCTTTGAAGGGTTCGCCTACCACTTGCTTGCGGCCTCGAATCTGGTCCTCCAATTGTTCAAAATACCGCGGTGGCAAGAATAACGCCAAGAATTCCCTGCGGAAATCGACCCATGGGACGCTTTGCAGTCGACTGGTCCGGAACCAGCGGCTGGCTCTGTCGATGAGGATTTCTGCCATGGCGTGGGGTAAATAGTCCATATCTATCCCGTAGGAAAGCGCGCGCTCTTCGAGAAGGTCGATGAATGACAGCGGATCGTCCTGTCCGTCGAACTGGATTCCCCACTTGCGTATGCATTCCGCCATCTGTGTGGCGTGGCTATACTGGTATCCCCCTGTGGGGTCGTTCCCCACCTGAGGTCTCTCGTTCGTAGGTCGGATTCTTCTCGCGGCCGGAGTACGTTGTTCTGGAGACGGAGGTCTTTGTGGCTCGACCACTGTCCCGACGCTGTAGGGATCGCCGAGTTGGTTTTCTGAGTTTTCCGGGACTCTTAACCAGCGTTTGGGATCCTCCATACGCCCTTCCGTCTGAGTGGAAGTGCTGGGCTGAGGTGACTTGGCACGCGCTGGTGACTTGGCATATTGTTGTTCGAGCTCGGCTAGTCGAACCCAGGTCTCTTGTTCGAGGGTCCCCTCAAACAATGCGGCGAATCTCCTCCGCATCTCTTCTACCGTGCCCTCGCTGCTGAACCCGAATTCGAGCGCGAACTTTTCTAGCTCTTCCCGGCGACGCTTGTAAATCCAGCCGGTGCTTACCCCTGGATTAGAGATAAAACCCCCAGAGTAGGACTCACCTGAACCTTTCTCTGCGTCGGGCTCCATGGTAACGTATGTGTGTTTTTTTTTTTTCCCCCGATTTCTTTCACTCCCTGGTTGCGTATTTCTGTAATTGGAGTACCTCGCGTGTTATGGAAGGGATCGGCCCTTGGGCGCGCGGACACTCCGGGTGTATCTACTGTCGTTCACGCGACCCGCACCGTTGGAGTTGTGGGGTCCCGTCGAGGTTTTGCGCGGCGCAGTACTGTTTTATCGCGGTCGGCGTTTGAGTTTCGCCTATGACTTGGATTTTATTGGCCGTGGGTTTTTAATCCATACCCCTTGTTGAAGTTTCCTACGGGTCCCTGCTCGGGCGCCACTTGTAAGTCTCCTATTTCAGGCTGAGGTAAGCTCGGTCTTATCCAGGATCCTACTACAAGAAATTTGTAGTTTGTAGGAACCTCTACAGGAAACGGGGTCGGCCCTAACGAGACTAGGAACAAGAGTGGAGGAGAATGAGGCGTAATCGTGCAAGCAAGATTGAGACTGGGAAGATAATGAGAAACACGAGGCGTTGTCACACTCGTGGGGTCGGGAGATATAAGGGGTACGAGGCGTTGTCACACTCGTAGGACCTATCGGAAGATCAAGGGTAAATTAGGAATTGAAGTAGACCCGTGCCGCAGTATTCTTGGCTGCGAAATAGCGTGTAAATGCCCATCCAAAAATAGACTCACTCAGTGGGGTTTCTTTGAATTGATTGACGCTTTATTGAACTGTTTTACTTTTGTCGGCTTATACGTGCGACGTATAGTGGATAAATCTAAGTTGCTGCGCAGAGCAACGTCTACCTCGCGGCCGGGTTCCCGAGTAAGTGTCTTGCACTTCTTTCACTAGAACGCTCGAAACCTAGCATTCGCGGGTCAAACTAAGCTTAAAACTATGGGTGGGGGGATATGTGCTGACGCTGCATCGATGGTCAATTTCTTTTGTTGAAAAGAAAATGATCGCATCGAACTTTCGTGGGAGGGGAAAGTTTTTGGGTCATAGTTGTGGGGAGGTGGGGGGAGCTATGGATAGGTGTGGTAGGGGTAGTCACGCGGCCGAACGACGCGCGTGCGGTGGAAGAAAAGTGGGTGGTTTGGCAAGTTTTGTATATTGTATGACATGACTTATTTTTTATACAAATGTAAAGTTATACAAAGAAAAGTGGGTGGTTTGGCAAATGTGTTTCTTAGTCTATGATAGCTTATAAACTATCCATGGCCGGCGCGGCGTGGTGAACTGTAACGTCCACTTATGGTTCGTTACACACTAAACAGCTCCGATATTCCGGATGAGACGGTGGGTCCCATCGCCGTTACCAGTCTCGGAGGCTCTCCTCTCTGGCCTGCTTGCGCGCTGACCGCGCCTGCATTGGTAGCTTCTGCTACCGTCTTTTCCTGCAAGATCAGCAGATTAATCGGAACCACTCCTGCTATAACCAGTGCAGCATCTCCTGACATGGCCCGAAAGACACAGCAGATGCGGAGCGCGCAAATTCTGTGTATGAATTTTAATCCCCTGGCGTAGCTGGCGACCCGGATGCTATCCGCCTAGATTGCCGCAGCATAAGTGATGGCTGAGCGGACTACGCTGGTCAGCAGAAATCGTCTCTCCTGCCTTGGTCCCCGACTGTTCAGCAGCATTCGGAACAGGGCGCGACTCGTGTGTGCCGCTTTCTTCTGCACGAAGCTCAGATGCTCGCGGAAACAGAGCCTACTGTTGATCATAATAATAAGATAGCGGATGGCTCGTTTCGACGCTATGGACTCCCACTCTAATATGAGCGGCTTCCACGATCTATCGGGCACTGACCAGTACTGTCTCCGTTTTGTGAGCCGCTAACTCCATCCCCGCCGAGAGAAGCCAGTCCGCAATCCGCTGGATTGCCTGCTGTCTCTGCCTCATGTAGGTGTTTGATCACCACCGAGAGTGCCACGTCGTCGGCGAAGCATGTCAGCTGACATCCGGCTGGTAGTGCAAGTCGCAAGACTCCTTCGTATACGATGTTCCACCGCAGTGGGCCCATCACCGATCCTTGTGGAACTCCCGCCGAGGTGAGGTGGGTTAGGGTTTCCATCTCCGTGTCAAAGTTGAGTGTCCTTCCCTGGAAGTAGCTTCTGACTTATACCCGGAGGTATGCAGGGAAGCCGCACTGACTAAGTGAGCTGGTGATGCAGTCCCATTTTACGGAGTTGACGGCGTTCTTAATGTCCAGGGTGACAATACTTCTTGCTGCCACCCTTCCAGTGCGTTCCCTCTACCGCTTCAGCTGCGATCCACACATTTCTGCCTATCGTATCCACCGTTGACCTGCCTTTTCGGAAGCCGTACTGGTTGTCGGATAGTCCCCCAGCTTTTTCTACTGCCTTCTCTGGCCTTGAGCAGATGATCCGCTCTATCGCCTTTCCCAGTGCGTCTATCAGACAGATCGGTCGATACGAGGAGCGGTCTTCTGGCGGCTTGCCCGGTTTGGGTATGAGTACCAAGTGCTGCAAATTCCACTGGGAATGGGAGAGTCCATCTCGGAGGCATTGCGTAAACGTCGTGGTGGACGCTTCCGGTCTGTACGATGCTGCCAATTTTGCCGCCCGGTCGGGGATTCCGTCAGGTCCTGAGGCTTTGTTCGTTTTCATCCTGGGCACCGCATAGATGACCTCCTCTGTATATACCGGCTCCACCTCGTCTGAGGGCTGGTGCGTGTCGCTTTCTTACTCGATGCTATGCGCCTTATTTGGGAACAATGTCTCCACGATGGTCCGCAGTTGATCTGGGTCCAAAGGCGCTCTTGCATTACTGGTGTGCAGTTTCTTCATAACCATCTTGTATGCCCTTGATCGACGTCTTCATCGCCTTTATAGCATCGAAGTAAGCGAATTCCTGAGCCGGAGCACTAGTTCGACTCGTAGGTTGTCTCCTTGCGGATTCGGTTGAGTCCCACGGGGGTCTCCGGAACGGTGTCCTGTTGGACTCGCCTTCCTTGGGTGCCTGATTCGCCGCCGGCCTAGTGTACCGGGGCACGTTCCGCGGGGGTAGAGGAATTATCGGCGCATTCCGTTCTTGGATGCTCTCGAACTCTGTGGCCAATGCTGTGAGCTGCGTCAGGCTTCGCAGTTCGTGTCTCCGCACATACAGCTGGTACGCCGGCAAAATGTTGTCGTAGATCCTGCAGAGTTCCTTGGTGGTGTCGTACCCGGCGGGGTGCATGCGTAGCCGGATCTCGATGACGAAGTCTTTGAAGGGTTCGCCTACCGCTTGCTTGCGGCCTCGAATCTGGTCCTCCAATTGTTCAAAATACCGCGGTGGCAAGAATAACGCCAAGAATTCCCTGCGGAAATCGACCCATCGGACGCTTTGCAGTCGACTGGTCCGGAACCAGCGGCTGGCTCTGTCGATGAGGATTTCTGCCATGGCGTGGGGTAAATAGTCCATATCTATCCCGTAGGAAAGCGCGCGCTCTTCGAGAAGGTCGATGAATGACAGCGGATCGTCCTGTCCGTCGAACTGGATTCCCCACTTGCGTATGCATTCCGCCATCTGTGTGGCGTGGCTATACTGGTATCCCCCTGTGGGGTCGTTCCCCACCTGAGGTCTCTCGTTCGTAGGTCGGATTCTTCTCGCGGCCGGAGTACGTTGTTCTGGAGACGGAGGTCTTTGTGGCTCGACCACTGTCCCGACGCTGTAGGGATCGCCGAGTTGGTTTTCTGAGTTTTCCGGGACTCTTAACCAGCGTTTGGGATCCTCCATACGCCCTTCCGTCTGAGTGGAAGTGCTGGGCTGAGGTGACTTGGCACGCGCTGGTGACTTGGCATATTGTTGTTCGAGCTCGGCTAGTCGAACCCAGGTCTCTTGTTCGAGGGTCCCCTCAAACAATGCGGCGAATCTCCTCCGCATCTCTTCTACCGTGCCCTCGCTGCTGAACCCGAATTCGAGCGCGAACTTTTCTAGCTCTTCCCGGCGACGCTTGTAAATCCAGCCGGTGCTTACCCCTGGATTAGAGATAAAACCCCCAGAGTAGGACTCACCTGAACCTTTCTCTGCGTCGGGCTCCATGGTAACGTATGTGTGTTTTTTTTTTTTCCCCCGATTTCTTTCACTCCCTGGTTGCGTATTTCTGTAATTGGAGTACCTCGCGTGTTATGGAAGGGATCGGCCCTTGGGCGCGCGGACACTCCGGGTGTATCTACTGTCGTTCACGCGACCCGCACCGTTGGAGTTGTGGGGTCCCGTCGAGGTTTTGCGCGGCGCAGTACTGTTTTATCGCGGTCGGCGTTTGAGTTTCGCCTATGACTTGGATTTTATTGGCCGTGGGTTTTTAATCCATACCCCTTGTTGAAGTTTCCTACGGGTCCCTGCTCGGGCGCCACTTGTAAGTCTCCTATTTCAGGCTGAGGTAAGCTCGGTCTTATCCAGGATCCTACTACAAGAAATTTGTAGTTTGTAGGAACCTCTACAGGAAACGGGGTCGGCCCTAACGAGACTAGGAACAAGAGTGGAGGAGAATGAGGCGTAATCGTGCAAGCAAGATTGAGACTGGGAAGATAATGAGAAACACGAGGCGTTGTCACACTCGTGGGGTCGGGAGATATAAGGGGTACGAGGCGTTGTCACACTCGTAGGACCTATCGGAAGATCAAGGGTAAATTAGGAATTGAAGTAGACCCGTGCCGCAGTATTCTTGGCTGCGAAATAGCGTGTAAATGCCCATCCAAAAATAGACTCACTCAGTGGGGTTTCTTTGAATTGATTGACGCTTTATTGAACTGTTTTACTTTTGTCGGCTTATACGTGCGACGTATAGTGGATAAATCTAAGTTGCTGCGCAGAGCAACGTCTACCTCGCGGCCGGGTTCCCGAGTAAGTGTCTTGCACTTCTTTCACTAGAACGCTCGAAACCTAGCATTCGCGGGTCAAACTAAGCTTAAAACTATGGGTGGGGGGATATGTGCTGACGCTGCATCGATGGTCAATTTCTTTTGTTGAAAAGAAAATGATCGCATCGAACTTTCGTGGGAGGGGAAAGTTTTTGGGTCATAGTTGTGGGGAGGTGGGGGGAGCTATGGATAGGTGTGGTAGGGGTAGTCACGCGGCCGAACGACGCGCGTGCGGTGGAAGAAAAGTGGGTGGTTTGGCAAGTTTTGTATATTGTATGACATGACTTATTTTTTATACAAATGTAAAGTTATACAAAGAAAAGTGGGTGGTTTGGCAAATGTGTTTCTTAGTCTATGATAGCTTATAAACTATCCATGGCCGGCGCGGCGTGGTGAACTGTAACGTCCACTTATGGTTCGTTACACACTAAACAGCTCCGATATTCCGGATGAGACGGTGGGTCCCATCGCCGTTACCAGTCTCGGAGGCTCTCCTCTCTGGCCTGCTTGCGCGCTGACCGCGCCTGCATTGGTAGCTTCTGCTACCGTCTTTTCCTGCAAGATCAGCAGATTAATCGGAACCACTCCTGCTATAACCAGTGCAGCATCTCCTGACATGGCCCGAAAGACACAGCAGATGCGGAGCGCGCAAATTCTGTGTATGAATTTTAATCCCCTGGCGTAGCTGGCGACCCGGATGCTATCCGCCTAGATTGCCGCAGCATAAGTGATGGCTGAGCGGACTACGCTGGTCAGCAGAAATCGTCTCTCCTGCCTTGGTCCCCGACTGTTCAGCAGCATTCGGAACAGGGCGCGACTCGTGTGTGCCGCTTTCTTCTGCACGAAGCTCAGATGCTCGCGGAAACAGAGCCTACTGTTGATCATAATAATAAGATAGCGGATGGCTCGTTTCGACGCTATGGACTCCCACTCTAATATGAGCGGCTTCCACGATCTATCGGGCACTGACCAGTACTGTCTCCGTTTTGTGAGCCGCTAACTCCATCCCCGCCGAGAGAAGCCAGTCCGCAATCCGCTGGATTGCCTGCTGTCTCTGCCTCATGTAGGTGTTTGATCACCACCGAGAGTGCCACGTCGTCGGCGAAGCATGTCAGCTGACATCCGGCTGGTAGTGCAAGTCGCAAGACTCCTTCGTATACGATGTTCCACCGCAGTGGGCCCATCACCGATCCTTGTGGAACTCCCGCCGAGGTGAGGTGGGTTAGGGTTTCCATCTCCGTGTCAAAGTTGAGTGTCCTTCCCTGGAAGTAGCTTCTGACTTATGCCCGGAGGTATGCAGGGAAGCCGCACTGACTAAGTGAGCTGGTGATGCAGTCCCATTTTACGGAGTTGACGGCGTTCTTAATGTCCAGGGTGACAATACTTCTTGCTGCCACCCTTCCAGTGCGTTCCCTCTACCGCTTCAGCTGCGATCCACACATTTCTGCCTATCGTATCCACCGTTGACCTGCCTTTTCGGAAGCCGTACTGGTTGTCGGATAGTCCCCCAGCTTTTTCTACTGCCTTCTCTGGCCTTGAGCAGATGATCCGCTCTATCGCCTTTCCCAGTGCGTCTATCAGACAGATCGGTCGATACGAGGAGCGGTCTTCTGGCGGCTTGCCCGGTTTGGGTATGAGTACCAAGTGCTGCAAATTCCACTGGGAATGGGAGAGTCCATCTCGGAGGCATTGCGTAAACGTCGTGGTGGACGCTTCCGGTCTGTACGATGCTGCCAATTTTGCCGCCCGGTCGGGGATTCCGTCAGGTCCTGAGGCTTTGTTCGTTTTCATCCTGGGCACCGCATAGATGACCTCCTCTGTATATACCGGCTCCACCTCGTCTGAGGGCTGGTGCGTGTCGCTTTCTTACTCGATGCTATGCGCCTTATTTGGGAACAATGTCTCCACGATGGTCCGCAGTTGATCTGGGTCCAAAGGCGCTCTTGCATTACTGGTGTGCAGTTTCTTCATAACCATCTTGTATGCCCTTGATCGACGTCTTCATCGCCTGGTGGTCGGTGGTCGGTTCCACCAGAAGGTCGGTGGCCACGTGCCCCTAAAAGGTTTTCTCCGGCTCATGCTGGCATCGCATGCACTTTTCAGCTGGTCCGTGAGTTGTGTAGCTATTTTTTGCGCCGATTCTTCGACATTCAGTTCCGCCAACGCCTCCAGGAAACTTGCGACCTATATGGTTTCGGGCTTGTAGCCCGGTCCCCGTAAGGTCTGAGTCGGTGATCTGTTTCCTCCGCCGATTGAGAACACCAACGCCTCGTTTTCGCCGTTTAGGGGTTCCTAATCGACAGTCGGCCAAGGGGGAAAGAGAACTGGATACGAAGATAGGGTCTATGACTGACCCGATACCTCCTCGATTAAACGTGTTCGCGCTACCCTGGTTCAGCAAAGCAACGTCAAGCGTTGCGAGCGCTTCCAGCACGGCTTGCCCTTTTGCGATTGCGTCTGAGTTGCTGCTTTTATTGGTGTCACTGCCCCACTCTTGGGCCCATGCGTTGAAATCACCAGCGATTATAAATGGCTTGTGATCTTTGGCATCCTCAGCTAGGTCGTGCACGGCTGCAGCAAAGCTCTGGCGACTCACGCTTGGTAGAATATAGCAAATGTAAATCCTACTTTTGCCCTGACGAAGTGGCTATATGCGGCACAGCCAGATGGCCGAATCGGCGACCTGCCGCAAGACCAGATCTCTGCTTTACCTGTCGAGCTTTGGACCCTGTAGTCATCTTCCGGCGTAATGTAAGGCTTGCTGATGATGGCAACTGATATTTTTAGCTCACGCAACATGTGAGCAAGTCTGTGGCAGATTCGCAGTGATTCAGATTAATTTGATAGAATCTATGCATGCTTGGGGTTCATTGGCTTCGCGGGCCCTTTGGGAGCCATAGGGCAGCTGTGACTCCCTGCTATGTGCTTATGTGGCTTCCCCTTTTCGGCACAGGCCTCGTTATGGTACTCTTTTATACGGTGATCGGACGCTCCACAACGGAAACACCAGCCGCTTCTATCCACCGAGCCTTTGCATTTCGCTGCCATGTGCCCAAACTCTTGACGCTTGAAGCACTTGGTTGGGAGAGAGCGCTCCTGAATACGGCAGACGACCCGACAACCTTAACTTTCTCCACGGAGAGTGTCTTCGACGCTAGGGTAGCCGGAAAGCTGATAATGGCCCGCTGAGTGCCTCCGAAGGATGGGCGCAGACTCTTGATGGCATTCGCATCGAGTGAGATTCCAGCCTGCTCGTTTATCGCATTCTTCAAGTCCTCCGCGGTAGCCATCTCGTCCAGGTTGACTACCTCTAGCCACGTCTGCTGGGTAAGTGCCCGCGCCTGCACCTTGTTGCCTAAGACAGTACCGATGCTGTCACGAGGCTGCTGCTTTTTTCCATCGTAGAATTGTTGTCGAACTCCAGCAGAAGATAGCTTTTGGCTGTGCATTTCACCCTTTTTCCTCTTTCATTTCCTCGTTTTTGCTGCAAGTGACTAAATTTAGCATCTTCGCATACGTCATCGACTTCTTTGCCTCGACGATGATGACATCCGGGTGTGGCCTCGACTGACGGACATGCGACCTTCCCTTGACCTGGGTCCATTCGTCTGCTGCGGGAGTAGCTGTCTCGGTCTCGGTCCGCCGAGCAGTCTGCTGGTGAGACTTCTTGTTGGAGGGCCCTTCCGGCGGCTTTCTACGCTTAGAAGCGTTTTTTGATGAGCGCTCCAGCTGCCCTTTTTCTCCGTTATCTGAGCGGCATAGCGCCGATTGCTCCTCCTTCTCCACTCTCTCATTTATCCGAGCGTTGGCGTCGAAGCTGAAAAGCGCTGCTTTTTGAAGCCTCACCACTTTCTGGGCCAGGTTCTTCATATCCAATTTAATGAACCTCGCATCCTTCAGCGTTTTCGACAGCTCCGTCGACGTTTCAACAAGCGACTTAAGGATCGCTCGAAGATCTCCTCCTCCCTCCAATCCCGGTTCACTCTCCTTTGTGGTGGCACCGCTGTAATCAAATGGATTAACTGGGATTTCCGGGGCTGATACGGCTCTTGTTGGTTCTGACACCGTCAGTACTGGCTGCGACGTCCCATAGGGAGTTCCTCTGGGCGTATGCCATTGCAGTGGGGAACGCTGTAGGCCCGATCTCCGCTCAAAGGCCCACTGGACTGCACAGATTCTGAAGACAAGGCACCAGCATCTGATGATTGCCACGGAAGACGAGTGAAAAGCAGTTGTGGTATTTTTTCTGCTACTGATTTAATTTAATTAACTTTACTTTATAGGTAACAAAGGGTACAAAAAGTGCTGATTTTATAAGAATGTGGCAAAATGGTAAAAAATTATTAATGTTTAATTAATAATTAATTAATATAATATTATTGGCTAGTGCGCAATCGGGATCGCATTGTCTGCAGGATTTCTTGCAGAGGCGGCTATTATTGCTTCAACTATAGTGCTGTAGCGTAAAGTTTTCTTTTAACCTTTTTATATCGTAATGTAATATTACTTGTGCATAATTCTTCGACTGCATATGAAAATACATAGTTACATACATTTTATGTATGTACCTTTCTCAAAGTGATTGATATAATTTGATAATATAAAAAAAGTTAGCAATATGTATATATTAAATTGTATAACCAACTATTTTCCAAACTACTCGGATTGTATAAAAGTAAAAAAGTTCTGCAAGCCCCAAAACACTAAATCCGAGAAACAGTCCTGCAGTTCCGCCAATGGAAACTAAAAAGCATAGATGTATGCATGGATTTTTACAACGGTAAAATTTGTGCTTACCTAGGAGATCAGTAAAGGAAAATATAACTTGTCGCTTAAGCCTATTCTGGGGCCAAGTTTTCATAGAAATAGCACTTCCTATACTTCCGAGTAGCTGTTTCGAGCCTATCATGGGCTAAAATAACGAGCACATTTTTGTACACCATTTAGAGCTACCATCCTTCACCGGTTTGAAAAGAAGAAATAATTAGCTATGTATGTATATCAACTTACTAAAGCACTTTTTGTTGTAACCACTGCATCCAGGCAGTTCTGTTCACAGTGGCATGTCGCTGGCTTTTCATGGAAACCATTTTCTTCGTACAGTTTGAGAAAAAAATCTGTGAAATAAACAATACTATATGAAATGACTAAGTTTTTTTTTATATTTGGCATTTCTCTGACGTCGAACTGGACGTTCATATACATTTAAAGTGGTAAAAATGGCAAATAAAAACGGATTTTCAAAATCGTTTTCCAGCTATGATTCAAAACTTGACTAGTCCTTTATCTAATGCTAAGGGCGATTTTAGGCTACTTTTCGTTTTCGAGATACTTACAAAAAACCATGGTATTCTCACGAAACAAATATAGAAGTTGTTTTCGCGGCGAGGTTTAGGCGAAAGTTGAAGCGATGTATTTATGTGAATTTTTGGATAATCTTTATCATTGATTCTTTAAAATTGTATAATTTCAAGCAAATATGATTCTTATTTTTTTTTAAATTGAATTTGAACCATTTTCACACGGGACATGTCGCATGGTCCAAAAATTCCTTGGCTTTATAAGGGTTACAAAATTCCGTTAGCCGGTATTGAGAAAATTTTCTGGAGTTTTTGTAGATAGTTCGATATGTAAAAAAGTCTTTCTTATAACTTCTTCCTACAGACCACTATCCACCATCCATTTGAAAAGTGGTCCGTAAGGTATTGCCGTTTCGAAATTTCTCAGTTAGATCCACCATCCATTTTGGATGTTCCTAAACCGCACGGCTTTATGCGATACTTAGCCGATGGTTTTCAAATACAACTCTGAAAAATAGTCACTCACGTCGAAAAAATGGAATTCACTCTAAATATGTAAACAATGACTGACAAAAATAACTGATATTCTCTAGCAAATGGAAAGGAGACAGAAGGTTTTTCAATAGCAATTGCACAATTTTCAGGTAGAGATGCTATAATTCTTTTGGGAAAAAAATATTAGTAAATAAAAAGAATGAAATGAAGTTTTAAACAATTTTTATTATTTTAAGCAATGTTTTGAAATGGCGGATCTGAATACTTCTGCAGATAAATGCAGATCGCGCTGTTCAGGTTGCTCACTTGAATTAAGCAGAACCCAATTATCATTAATGGAACTTTTGTGTTTTTCTTCGAATATTGCCGACATCATTTGTTGCTGTCGAGCCACAGTCGAAAGACATTTATTTTTGCTGTCAAATTTTGACAAAATGCATTTTTTGTTTGTTGTTGTTAGCTGTGTTTTTCATGGATGGTAGATGGTGGATGGTGGCCTGTGGGAATCGAGGTCTCACATATTTTAAAAAATCCCACCGTTCCAAGCAAATGTGCTGTGTGGGAAAAGGCTATTATAGGCGTAAATAATAATGGAAAACATGACCAAAAAAGTGAACTTTAGCTAATATTAATATGTTTTCAGATCAGAGTTGATGAAATTACATGTCAATTGGTCACTCGAGTGACCAACAGAGCATTAATTTCAATATTTATTCTTTATTTTCGCCTCTGTACGCCGCCTACCGCACCGCTCAGCAGCCCCACACTCACGACGTGAGACTGTACGCTGCCTACCGCACCGCTCAGCAGCCCCACACTCACGACGTGAGATTCAGATTATGTTCTTGTGCCCAGCTTTTCACTAGCGCCGTTACTGGGTTGTGACTCGCCGTTATGAAACACTCGTGTTACTCTTGAAAAACACTTCGCGATCGCCGTGGACACGTCTGCCGTCGTTTGCGTCATAGGCCGGACTTTTTTTCTTACTCCTCTAGCTTCCTGATCGCAAGCCCTGTCTGCCGGTCTCGCGCTGCCCACGCTCTGCCGGCGAGCCTTTGCTCTCCCCATGTCGGTACTCTGTCGCTCTCTTCGCGTTGGCCATGATCCGTTGGGTAACGGTGTTCTTCCCGTCCTCTCCCGGTCTCTGTCCGTTCTCTCGCCTGTTCATGAGTCGCTAGATAACGGCGTTTTTCCTGTGCTCTGCCGGTGTCTGTCTGCTCCTTCGTCTGTTCATGGGCCGCTGGATAATGGCGGATCGCTCTCTCTCTTGGTGGCGTGGTTGTGCGACTGGACTCTCTCTCTCTTTCGTCGGTGTTGGCTGCGTGGCTGGGCTTTCTCTCTGTCGTCGGTATTGGCTGCGTGGCTGGGCTCTCTCTCCGTCGTTTGTGTGGTTAGGGATGTTCATTGATGATCGTGCTCGAGACCGTGATCGTGGCACCCTCCCTTCAACAAAATCACGAGACTGTTCTAATTCTTATTGGCGCTTCGGGCCGTGTAATAAATTAATGGATTCAGGGCAAATACGCTTAAACCTAAATAGTAATTATTAATAACAAAGCCTCCATGGCCTTAATCCTAAAAATAAATGAAATCATAAAGTAGAAAAGAGAACAAAAGGAAAAATGTGGCGGAGCGTACGCTCCTTCACACCCCTCCATAATTCGGGGGTCCAAAGAGTAACCGTAACCAGCCGGCGTCGCGCGATTTTTATGCGAAAGCATCGTCCGTCATGGATCTCCAACCGTTGTATGCCCACACATGACATGGGGTTCCGTAAATACACGGTAATGTTGGTGATCAGGTCCAGTGGTAGTCGATGGTTGAAGGTGTTGGTCCGTCATTCCGCTAGGGCCACGGCCCAGCCTGCCTCGTCCTGCACTACTGCTATCCCTGGATGAAGACGAAAAAGCTGCACGCAAGGCAAGGGACGTTGTAGCAGCGCGCTACTACAAGTGGCCCTGGTGTACCTGGCTGCGGTTCGTCCTCGTCGTTGTGAGCTTCGTGGAAGGTCTTCAAGTCCGTCAAGCTCCCGGTCTTTCTTTGTCGACTCTGGTTAATGTGCAGCTTGACTATGTTGGGGGATAAGACAACTTTGTAAGGCCCTTCATATTTAGGGGCCAGTTTCCCGGCGAAACCATCAGCTACCTTGGATAGGTGATGCTGACGGAGAAGAACCAGTGTTCCAAGTTCCAGTCGACCCTCTCGTCTGCGTTAGTCATACGACTTCTTCTGTATTTGGGACGCCCGCTGGTCGTTTGCTTGCACTACCTTGTAGATTTCCTGTAACCGTGGCGCCTTGACGTGTGCGGGCTCGAGTCTTCTTTCCAATCCGGAAGTCATTTCGTCGTACAATGCCGGGCTGAAGCCGGTGATATATGAGGGGCTGCGATTCACTGCTAAGCTCAGTTCTGGGAGCAAGTCCGTTGGTCTACCTCGATGTACTGCGCTATCATTGCTTTGATGGTCCTGTTGGCCCGCTCTGTAGGGTTTTGCTGGGGGATGTATGGAGCGGTGTGTTCTAGTTCGCAGAACCTCTGGAAGGATCAGCTTGTGAATTGTGTGCGATTATCGTGAACGAATTTCCAGGGGACTTCAAATCGGCTGAGGATTCTCTCTCGGAACGCCTTCTTCAATAGAGCAGTGGTGGCCTTCCGTAGTGGTACCAATTCCACCCACTTGCAGAACAAGTCGAAGATCACTAAGAGCATCGTGTAGGAGCACGATAATGGATCGATGAAATCGGCGTAGGGAATTTCAAAAGGAGCCTTGGTCTGATGCGTGTATATTTGACCAACTGGTTTACATTGGCGAAACTTAAACTACAGGAAGCTCTCGCATCTTTGGACTTACTGCATCACAGTAGTATCGTTGGATCACTCGACTAGTAGTTTTTCTATCCCTTGGTGTCCTGTAGTCGAATGGTGATGGCATTCTTGAATTGAAATGATCTACGACGACGGTCACTGGTGACGCACAACTTCTACTGATAAGAAGCGGGTCGGTGTCCTGCCTGCCTGTAGATCTGGCCGTTTTCGATTATTAATTCGGAGCATTTCTCTCCGGTATTTGTTGCAGGGCCTCGATGGGTTGACGGGAAGGGGCATCCCTTACGACATTTTGGCTCCCTCGTCGATAGTGAATATCAAAGCGATACTGTTGAAACTCTAGAGCCCATCGAGCAATAGTTCCGGTCGGCTTATTGATAGAATTCAACCACTTTAGAGCGAGATGGTCGGTGAAGACGTAATAATGGTAGCCCTCCAGGTAACATAGTAACTTTCTTATGGCCCAGACGATGGCTAAGCTTTCTTTCTCTGTTGCTGAATAGTTCTCCTCTGCTTTATGGAGTCGTCGACTGGCTTAAACTATGACCCTTTCCTCTCCCATGATCTGCTGCGTCAACACTGCTCCCAGGCCCTAATCTCTTGCATCCGTTTGCCACATAAATCTCTCTGAGAAGTCTGGAAAGGCCAAGACGTGTGCTTGAGTTAATTTATACTTTAACTCCTCAAATGCTGCTTTCTTCATCACTCCAGATCCACTTTTATCCTTCTTTAGGAGGCTAGACATTAGCTGTATGGTCGTAGCAAAATTTGGTTCGAACTTTGTGATTGTACGTGGAGGGGTTAGCTTCTGGACTTCCACGATCTTATCGGGTTCGGTATGGATTTCTTGCTTGCTCTTTTGAATAAGCCTCTGCGTGGAATCGTGATCGCTGTGCACTCACTACTTCCCCCCACTAAAGGGATCTGGCAGTACCCATTTTTAAGGTCAAACATTGAAATGTAGTGTGCGTGGCGGAACCTCTCGAGGATGTGGTTGAATTGGGGGAGCAGGTATGCGTGTGACACCGTTCGTTCGTTGAGTTGCCGGTTGTCTCGTCGACCTGCGCGTTGATGATCTTCTGCATGGCCGGGTTGTTGGGGAAATACCTCTGTTTCAATGGTTTGTCGTCTTTCATAATGATCGTGTGCTGGGTTATAAGCGAGACGCCACTAAGCACTTCGAATTTGGCCAACTCTGGTTCCAAGAACGTGGCCACCCATGGCACGAGCTGTGGTTTGGCCTCTGGGGGCATCTGGGGCGAGAGTTCCTCGGACAGGGTCGAAGCAAAGATGGCAAGGTTTACCGTGAGGTGCGTGGTCCGGTCCGTCTTCTGAAAAGGGTTACGTTGATAAGCAGTGACGGCGTCGGCTAATGGCGCTAGCTGATAGTCAGTAGGGAAACTAGGTTCGAGGTTACTGACCTTGCGCCACCCATCCTGCTTCGAGTAGGGCTCGCTGCAGTAAGTGGAGACGCTACTTCTCAGCGGGGTTTCTCGCGTCGTTGCGGCAAAATAGCTGGTCCGACTCGTTGCGTGGACACCATCCTAGTACTTCTGCTGGGTCCATCATGATTTAAGCTTGGGTGCATTGTCCTAGTAGAGCTGCTGGGTCTGGCGTGGTCGAGGCTGTGATCCGTTGTCCTGGTGATACTGCTGGGTCTGGTGATGCTGGCCTGGTGATGCCTCTGGGTCTTGCGTGATCGAGGCTTTGATTCGTGGTCCAGATGGCGTCGTTTCGTGTCGTCTTCAGAGTAGACCGACTGGCCCTGGTAATATCCAGCGGTGTCGCAGTCGTCTGCGTTCAAGTCCTGCTGCTCCTGCTTGCGTCTGTCGTTGATTTGGTGGCAGACGGACAGGACTTAAGTGTGTCCAGCGGTGTCGCAGTCGTCTCCGTCCAAGTCCTGCTGCTCCTGCTTGCGTCTGTCGTTGATTTGGCGGCAGACGGACTGGCCCTGGGTGTGTCCAGCGGTGTCGCAGTCGTCTCCGTCAACGTTCTGTTGATCCTGCTTGCGTCTGACGTTGTCCTAGTAGTGCGGCTGTATTCGGCGTGTTCGGTGTTCGATGGCGTTGTCATAGGATGTCGCTATATGCGGACAGATTTCCCGGGCACCGATTTTCAGGGTCAGTTGCAAGTATGCGCATCCGCACAGGATTATCGCCTGAATCCCGCAACGAAAATCGAGCCCTAGTAAAACGTCATTGGGCTGGCGAAAATCCTCTGGCTGAACCCTCCACGAGGGTGCCGGCAGGGCAATGGGCACTGCATTATCCCGGACTAGGGTACTGCACTGTCGCTTGCTCCGTCCGAGGCAATGCAGTGTCAAGCTAAGACAATGGCCCAGCGTCTTCTCAACCTAGAGCCGGGGGAGCGGGGTCAGGGCCATGGCTAGAGGTGCCTAGTGGGTAGGCCTAAAACGCTAGGGGGTGGTTCCCCCGAAAAAACGTCAGCCGTATGGACCTTCAGGTCAACTATGGAGCGGAGGGAAGAGCAAGCATGGGTTGGGATGTCAACCCAAACATCGATGGGAAGCGTGGCTGCTACCACCGGCGGGCACGGGAAGCAGCAATCCTCTCTACATGTCGCCAGTGGCCACACCTCGGACGTGACGGGAGCAGGTCACGTCAGTTGTAATACTACTGCCACAACACCCCACTGTAGGATGAGCCACGCAGGTGCCGTTGTCGAAACAGACTCGGACCTGAGGAGAGTGATATCCATCAGAAAAGCAGAAGAGGATAGCCTTCTCCGCTTGCCTGAAACAGGTACCAGTTCCCTGCGCAGGGAAGGGCCAAAGCGTTCGAGTGAGGGGATGAATGCCAAAGCCCAATACAAGGCGGCCATCAAAATAGTAGGCAGGATCAAAGGCAAGGCGGATATCTCCCAGGAGGAGAAATCTAAGCTAGCTTGGGCCGAGCTGAAGGTAGAGGAGGGCCGAAAATACTACGCGCAGGTGCCACAGATGAAGGCATCGACGAGTCAACACGCCAACAAGGTGGAGGAGTTGCTGGCTACCAAAAGGCAGCGCTCGACCGACAGTGCCGTCACTCCGGCGAGCAAGCGGCAACGCGGTCCTAAGAGAGCGGAACCCACACCTAAACAGGCAAAACAGGGGTCAAGCGAAAAAATCAGCGATGGAGCCAAGAGACACCTGATCGTAGCGCTCATCGACAGACGTGATGAGAATGGGAGGATGACAGCGGCGCAGTGGAAAATGGTCCACGCGCGGCTGGTAGACTCCCTGTTTACAAGGATGGAAGAGAACCCAACAGCTCCCATGCCCACCTTCGATGGTGCTGGGTGGCTGAATGGGGTCAAAATCCTGAAGTGTAAGGACGACCCGACGCTGAAGTGGCTGATGCAAATGGTCTGCCAACTGGAAGCGATGTGGGAGGGGGCTAAGCTGGAGGTGGTAGACAGGGAGCTAATCAGCCCACAACCCAACGTGGGGGGCCAGCATGTGATCCTCCAGATAAACCCCCAAATACGGGAAAATGGTCTATCTGCGCCTATAAAAGCGTCAGCCCGGCGACAAGGACGCTGACACCCTGCAGGCAGGCGAAGTAGAGAGGGACATCGGTCTGAATACATTGTAGGGTCTGGCGCTAGGTTTTTTATACTAACAAATAATATAGATGTAGCAAACGTGGGAGAGGAATACACTTACGTGAGTCTTACCTAGTCAAACGTACTAGATCTAACTCTCGTAACGGGAAAGAGTACCTACATATCTCGATGGAGGTTTCTTGAACGACCACAGGTACATTCAGTTCAAGTGCGAATTCGAATACACTCCGAAAGTGAAAGTCTATAGAAATCCCCGGAACACAAACTGGGAGAAGTTTCGAAAGACAGTCACTTCGAAACTCGTGAGCCCGGGCTCAGTGAAATCCGCGGAAGATATAGAAAAGTCCCTAGAGACCCTATCTACGGAACTACTAGAGGCATACCACACAGCATGCCCAGCCCCCAGAACAAGAAAGAAGTCCAAACCACCCTGGTGGAATCGAGACCTCTCTCTACAAAGAAATAACCTGGAACCTGGAATTCTTTAAGCTCGCTAAACTAGCGATAACGAGAACATCAACGAGGAATACAAGACGTTATTAAGGGAGTACAAGAAGGAAATACGTAGGGCACAGCGCAGCTCATGGAGAAACTTCTGCTCCAGTATTGAGAAAGTGCCTGAAAAGGCTAGACTGAGGAAGCTGCTGTCAAAGCAACCCACACTACAAAGTCAACTCAAATTGGACAACGGACAGTGGTCGGAGGGCAGCAAAGAAGCCCTAACTGCACTAATGGAGGCCCAGGATGCACCGAGGTCACCGATACTGAAACGCATCAGGATCTAGGAACTGAGGAACAAATACCCCCAACAGACCTAATAACCGTAAAGAAAATCCAATGGGCAATAGATTCCTTCACGGGCATAAAGGCACCTTGACTGGATGGAATATTCCCAGACATGCTGCAGGTGATCACCCCATGGCTTCTCGCAATATACGCAGCATGCCTAAGGACAGGCTATATCCCGATCCAATGGAGAACCTTGTCTTCCTCCCAAAAGCAGGAATATGCAGCCATGTGAGTTCCAAGGACTACAGACCGATAAGCCTAACCTCTTTCTTACTGCAAACATTAGAAAAGCTGCTGGATCTACACATCAGAACCGAAGTAAGGGGACTGAAGTCAACCAACCAGCACGCCTACACCAAGGGAAAATCGGTGGCACTACACTCTCTAGTAGCTACCGTCGAGGAGCATTTAATAATGTCGCTACAGAAATCATAATGGACTGCCTAGAGGCAACCAGCACCCACCCGTCAATCAATAAAAAACCTTCTGAGTTGTGGACGGGTGCAATCAGAGTGGGGCACCGCCTCCATGGTCAGAGGTGCACACAGGGGCACACCCCAGGGTAGAGTATTGTCACCCCTCCTGTAGAACCTGGTGGTCGACAACCTCACCAAGAGATTCGAAAGGAAGGCCCCAAAAATAACAGCATATGCGGACGACATAAGCGTACTTATCACGGGTGTATGTCCATCGACTCTCAGCTCCATAATGGAACGAACACTCAGGGAGATATGTGACTGGGCAGATGGAGTAGGACTCAGTATCAACGCGGATAAGACGGCAAGGCAAGAAAGCACAGCGCCTGATTGCGTCGGGGAATATGTCTCCCCAAAGATTCAGTCATAGTTCAATTGGAATGGACATGATCAGTTCAACCGACTACATGATCCCCGAAACGAGCCCTGAAGTAAAAACAAACCTCTTCATGGGACCCGAAGACTGGAAAGTGGGACGGGACCAGACGCAACACCTCAACATATACACTGACGGCTCCAAGATGAATGAAGGAGTAGGAGCTGGCCTATACTGTACGAACCCTGAAATAAGGGCGTCGTATAAACTACCCGACCGATGCAGCATATTCCAGTTTGAAGTTTTCGCCATCAAGAAGGCAGCAGAGGTCGCTGAGCTCACAGAGCGACCACACAATACAGTTAACATATTCGTTGACAGCCAAGCAGCGATAAAATCCATGCAGTCGTCCACGGTCAGTTCCAGAAATGTCCTGGCAAGCAGAGAGGCACTAGACTCACTAAGCACGACTAAGTCAGTGCAGATCGATTGGGTCAGTCACCAGGGCATTGAAGGAAATGAAGCGGCGGACGTTCTGGCTAAGGAAGGCGTAGGGCTTGTTAACGAGAGGACCGAAAGCGTGCCGGTCCCCCTAAGGACGCTACAAAGTGACCTGGAGAAGCAGGCCAAAATTAAGACAGACAGCAGGTGGAAGAACACCACCACCTGCAGAACCTCGAAAATCATGTGCAAGGAACTGCTGGTGGGCATACTAACAGGCCACTGCCTGGCTGCGTCACATGCAACCAGGCTGAACATCACTTACAGCGACATTCTGCAGGAAATGCAATGAACCCGGGGCTGTCGAAACCCTGGAGCATCTACTCTGCCGGTGTCTGGCTCTCTGAAGGGCAAGGAGAATATACCTGGGCGCACCGATGCTGGTATCACTGGAGGATGCCTCCAAGAAGTCGCCAGGGAAACTGCTTGCCTTTGCCAGAAACACCTCCATTCTGGGGGACTTCGGAACCTCAGGAACACCCTCGTAAGGTCCATACAAAGATCCATCCGGATAACTAAGGGCCATTCCGGCCTATGAGAGGCCCCGTCGAGGGCCGTCCGGGGTAACCTAACCTATGACGTCAGCGACGTTTCTCGTTGATCAAGCCGTACCTTGACTTTCACCGCTTGCGTCACTTCCTTCGTGGTTTCATCCGCCAGGCGGACCTGTGTCCTTACACTCCGCATGCTTCCTTCAGTCTTTAGCTCCCCCACCATTCGATGGCTGATAAATGATCGGGTCGTTCCGGTATGCAAGGTTGTTGTCAATGGTAATTCTCCAATGGCGACTAGCACTGCCACCCTCCAAGTTTAGAAGATGTGTTCTCCTGGGGTTCCTGGCTGTACGTCTTTGCTCGGGTCCCTACTGGGCGGAGACTCAGTCCTTTCCCGTCATCGATTGACGGCAGCAGTCGATTGTTCGTATGCCGTGGCGGCCGCTCTCCCAGCCGAACAACACTCGTCGATTCCTGCAGGCACCGTGGAAGTGACTCCAAAATTCCTGCAGGCCCAGCGCACATCTACTGGGCGGTCTCCGTCCTGGGTCGTCATGTGGTTAGCTGTCTCGGTATTTCGGGAAGGTATTGCCTGTCTGCGGTGGTACGTGGTATCCGTGGAATTGCTGGCTGGGTAGGTCTGTCCGCGATCCCGAGTCGCCTCGTTTGCCACTATCAACTGTGTGAGCTCTCTCAGCTTCTCGAAGTCATGCCTCCGGGTGAATAATTGGTACTCGGTTCTAAGATTTTCATTGATCCTGTGTAATTCTCTTTCCGGCTTATATTGGGCTCGCTGCATCACGAGTCGGAGATCAATCAGGTAATCCTGAAATGCCTCTCCGGGGCGTTGATATCGGCTTCGGATAGTATCTTCCAGGCGCTTCGGCCCAAAGCTAACCCTGCATCTGGAATGTTCGAAACCCCCAACGCATTGTTGGTTAACAAACCAGAAATAGCTCGTGGAAGTTGTTCCGGGCTTCCTCCATAAGACTCCACACGCTCTTCCAGCCGTTCGATAAACGCTAAGGCATCCGAATGTCCATCGAACGTCAGTCCCCAGTTGCGCAATTTGTAGCCACACTGAAGAAAACCATTTCGAAAGTCATCGTTCCCTCTCGCTCTCTCTCCCTGTCTGCTTTGCCCATTCGTTCAAATGAGCGCCTAGATCTCACAAATAATAAAAGCTAGAGCAGTCAAACTTTCTATCCAAGCTCCTGTGTTATCACTTCAATACAAGTGTATTTCAAAATTTTGACACGCCCCCTTCCGCCCCCACAAAGGACGAAAATCTGTGCAATCGACAATTTTTAAGATAAATTTTGGGCAAAAAATTATATCTATAATAAAAAAAAGGCCTTTGCCGCGGCTCTACTTTATACCCGGTATGTATGTATACATATGAGCTTACGATTTATGTAATTTATTAAATGTTCGCAGAAGGGACGAATTAAATTTTGCCAAAATGGAAAATTTCAAAAAATTTAATCGAACCCTATGCTGTATTTTCATATTTTATAAGTTATCTGTTTCCATTTTTATTTACATATAATGTTTACATCGGCTGTTACATTTTTACATAGACATGTATAACTACATACAAGAGACGTGGAAGCGTGTACGAGAGAGAGAGGGAATGAGTATGCGCTTGGCAGGCGTATTGTAGCCACTGAAATTTAGTTTGTTCCTTCTGGCTATAATAGTGATCAGGCCTGATCCAGACTTGGCAATCTGGTAGATACGGTAATTTTTCATGATTCTGCGTTTTTAGTTTTATCTTATCTTAAAAATTGTGGATTCCACAAATTTTCGTTTTTTGTGGGGGCGGAAGGGGGCGTGTCAAAATTTTGAAATACATTTGTCTTGAAGTGATATCACAGAAGCATGGATAGAAAGTTTGGTTGCTCTAGCTCTTATAGTCTTCATTGTGGCTACAATAATAGTCCGATCAAGTCCAGATTCAACACTCTGATAGAAATATTCTCTATAATTCTGCGCTTTTAGTTTTTTCGTATCTTCAAAATTGTGTATGCCACAGACTTTGGTTCTTTGTGGGGCGGAAGGCGCACCGCCCCTTCCCTTTTAAAATACACTTGGAGTAGTGTGATAACACAGGAGACTGGATACAAAATTTGGTTGCTCTAGCTTGTATAGTCTCTGAGATCTAGGCGCAAATGAAGACGGACAGACGGACGGATTGACAGACATGGCTATATCGACTCAGCTATTGATGCTGATCAAGAATATATATACTTTCTGGGGTCGGAATCGCTTCCTTCTAGGCGTTACACACATCCGTTATCACCACAAATCTAATATACCCTAAACCCTATCTATACTCTTCGAGTACAGGGTATAAAAATAATAGTCAATAATATTATATTAAACATATTTTCAGCGAAAAGAGTTTCATTTCACTGTTTACGGATTTTTTGTGTATCTTAATTGTTGCCATAAGAGTATTATTCATAATTTTCAAATCCACACAAATAAGCTGTTCGGCTTAGCGCCGGCCCACGGCAGCATAAAGAGCGCATTGCTCTTAGTCTTTTGTTGCTTACTGTCGACCTGCTCTCTCTATCGCAACATTCTTCGTTGTGCGTCGTCCAACAAGAGCTGCGTGGGAGGCACATCTTGGGAATAGCACTCACTCAAAATTTGATCGTCTTCGTAAGCGCTTGCTCGTATCGTCGAATAATTAACTCTCTTTCGTTGGCACTGTGACCTGTTCATTTGTTGCATCACTTGCATTGTCTATCATCATTAAATCGAGAATACACGAACCTAATATACACATCGTAATCAAACCAATTGCGTTTTAATACATGTTTCGTAAAAATACGCTGCTGAAGAAGCTCAGTAGCTCAAATTTTGGTGACCCCACACGTGATAAACAATAACATAAACTTATAAACAAAAAGCCAATTATATCGTTCCCTAATTTACATTAATACAGTTGTTCGGTTCGGCGGTTGTGCACCCTCTGCTTACTGTTGTTTCGTGTCGTTTTTGGTGCACTCAGTGTGTTTGACATTGTTGTTGGTTTTTTGGCAAATTGCGAACTCTCGCTGCTGGTCTGTGCCCGTGTGTTCGAACGCTGCGACCGCTTTGAAGTGCTTTTAAAGCTGTTCGAGGTTATTCATCGGCTATTGACCTCTGTGTTTGCCGTATCAAATACAAGAAATGGCTTCTGATAGTACACCCTCCCCTAACGCTCTCAATTCCCCCGTGTCCCTCAATGCAGACCTTTCTTATTACAAGCGTAAGGTTCAAGCTATGCTAAGTGCAGCACGGAGAATTGAAAATGCCGTCGGCGAAGAGAAGATTGGTGAGCTCAAGGAGGAGGAATTGAACGTCCGCTTAAAGTCTGTTCTGGATCTTGTTGTGTCTTTTAATGAGCATCATGATGCTCTGGAAAAGGTCGATCTTGATGAGATTGGTAGTCCCTTAAGAGAAGAGTTTGACGAGTGCGTGGTTATGCTGGAGACCAGCATTAAACATGAGTTGAACAAGCGGCAGCCTACAATGCTCCATTGCTCCACAATGCGGACGGACCATGTTTCAGAAGCCCCGGCAACGGTTATAATGCAGCATCGACATCGCCTATCGGAGTTAAAGCTTCCAGAATTCAGTAGGGGCTACTCACAGTACTCCGCCTATTGGAGCATGTTTTCTCGAAAATCGACAAGGAGCCTGACTTGACGAATGTGGAAAAATTGCAGCACCTACGATCCTGCCTAAAAGGACCGGCTCTAGACACGATCTCGTCGTTGGAATTTTGCCACGCCAGCTATTCCGTCGCTTTAGATTTGCTGAACAGGCGTTTTAATAATAAACGGTTAATTTTTCAGGCACACGTCAATGACATTCTGGGTGTGCAGCGCGTTGAGGAGTCGTCTGTGTCTCAACTCCGGTTCTTGACAGACACCGCAATTGGCAATCTGCGAGCCTTAAAAAGTATAGGGACCAAGGAACAGATTGCTGACTGTATTATAATACACAGCCTGCTGCAGAGGGTAGACAGTGCCACACAAGCCAAGTGGGAGGATACTCCGTCACTGGATAGAATACGCACAGCCGAGCAATTCACTGAGTTTCTGGAGCAAAAATATCAGAAGTTGGATAATCAGGAGCACACTTGGGCAATGTATGCGCCCGGCATTCAGGTGGGAAAGAATAAAAAAACATTTAACAACAGAGTTCTTTCGTAGCGACTGAATCGGTTGCTCTTGACTGTGTATTCTGCAACACTACGGGCCATAGTATTTATACCTGCACCTTGTTTTTAAATCTCTCGCCTTCACTGAGCCTACTAGAGGTGAAGAAAGGAAGTCTTTGCATGAATTGCCTGAAGCCCGGCCATCAAATTCGCACCTGCAGGTCCTCAACTTGTCGCCAGTGTGGGGTCAGACATCACACGATATTGCAATTCAATGACAGACGCTCGCAATCGGAGTCTGCAGTCTCGTCGTCACCGCACCCTGAAGCCCATTCACAGGCTTCAGCCACCGCTCTGATAGCTCACAATTCTTGCAATGATTTCGTACTCTAAGCCACTGCAGTGGTTTCGTTTAACGATCGCGCTAGATCTCTCGTGCCATGTCGGGCCCTCTTGGATTCCGGGTCACAAACGCAACTTATAACATCTATTCTCGCTCAGCAACTTAGACTAAAAAGGACCATGCCATCGGCCGCAGTATCGGGTCTTGGGGACTCTAGATTCGCATCGGAAGGCTACACAGTGTGCTTCAATTTGCAGTCGCAAGCCTCTGACTACAGTACCAGTTTCGTCGCGTTGGTAGCACCCACAATCACCGAGCAGCAGCCCAGCTTTTCAGTAGACGTTTCCGACAGGAAAATTCCGCAGAACATCCCACTGGCGGATCCGCAGTTCTTCAGGCCGCAGCGTATTGACCTGCTCGTTGGGGCTAGGCTCTTCTTTGATCTTCTGTGCGTTGGCCAAATCAAAGTGGCAACAGGCTTGCCATCGCTTCAGAAGACTCGCCTTGGATGGGTGGTTTCAGGAGGTGGCCAGCAATCTCGTAAAACAGCCTTGTTGGGGTCTCGGTGCTCATCCGACACAGGTCATGAGTCCCTCGATCAAGTGGAAATGCTGCTGAGACGGTTTTGGGAGATAGAAAGTTCCACTGAAGATTCGGTGACGGTAAAGCAGGAGGATATCGATTGTGAGGAGCACTTCAAAGCTAATTTCTCGCGCTTGTCATCTGGAGAGTTCGCTGTGAAGTTGCCCATCAAAAGAAGTTTGGATATCTTGGGTGATTCGTACATGCAAGCATATCGCCGGTTCCTCAACTTGGAGCGGAAACTTGAGCGTCGGTCGCAGCTAAAATCTCAGTACTCCTCTTTCATCCGGGAGTACCAAGAACTAAATCACATGTCGTTGGTAGAATCAGAACTGTCCAGTCGCTTTCGATATTTTTTGCCACACCATTGCGTGCTTAAGGAAGACAGCACAACTACCAAACTGCGGGTTGTGTTCGATGGATCTGCAACAACTTCAACAGGGTTTTCTCTAAATGAGGTTCTAATGGCTGGGCCTACTATACAACCAAAGCTTCTACATACAATACCTCGGTTCCGTACGTTCCCAATTGCGCTGACTGGGGACATCTGCAAGATGTACAGGTGTGTCTGGGTAACTGAGCCGGATAATTACCTTCAGTGCATCTTATGGAGAGATTCACCTCAGGAAAATGTAAAGACGTTTAAACTCGACACGGTAACGTATAAGACCAAGCCAGCTTCCTATCTTGCGGTTCGTGCGATGCTCCCATTGGATCGGAAGTGTTGGCGTCCAATTTTTATGTCGACGATTTGATGACTGGTGGAGAATCTGTAGAGGAAGTGCGTGAGAAGATGAAGCAGACATCCCAGTTGCTGGCTCGGGGAAACTTCCCAATTCGGAAATGGTGCTCCAACGTTCCTGCCGTGCTTGAAGGAGTTCCTGACAAAGATAAAGAAACGCTGCTGAGTTTCGACGATGGCACCGATTTTACAAAGGCCCTTGGATTGGTTTGGGAGCCTGCATCCGATGAATTTCTTTTTTCCGTAGTACCCGCACAGTTGTCTTCAAAGCCGACAAAGCGCTCTATGTTATCAACTATCGCTCGCTTTTATGATCCCCCTGGATTGATTGGGCCTTTAATTGCAAAGGCAAAGATTTTTCTTCAGCTGGTGTGGAAAAAGTGGCTCCAATGGGGTGAGAGTCTACCCGAGTCTCTTGCGTCAGCGTGGACCGCTTTCTGCGAGAATTTGTCTGCTCCTCAGCGATTTAGATTTCCTCGCCTTGCATTGTGTCCCAGGTCAAAGGTGGAGGTTCATGGGTTTTGTGATGCCAGCCTAGACGCGTATGGCGCATGTATTTATATCGTCTCAAAGACCAAGAATGGCGCATACGTGCAACTTTTCTGTTCTCGTGTCTCGTGTCGCCCCTGTCAAGGTATTAACGGTGCCCAAGTTGGAGTTATGTGGCGCTGACCTACTCTCTCAATTGATCAGTGAGATCCATCAACTTAAATTATTTACTGGAAGCTTCTATTGCTGGTCCGACTCCACAACTGCCTTGTCCTGGATTCGCAATGACCCAACAAGTTTTAACGTCTTGGCCAATCGGAGGGCGCAAGACTGTGGCAAATGTCATAAATCGCTGCACAAGATGTTTTAAGGCCAAGCCGCGTTTACTTCAGCATGTGTGAATGTAACTTGCGCCTTTGCTGTTACGGGCGTTGATTTTTATGGTCCATTCTTTTACAAGAGTGAGGTGCGGACCAGACCACCCATCAAATGCTACATTTGCGTATTTATTTGTTTTGCCACCAAGGCCGTACACTTGGAGCTGGTGCAGGATTTGTCAACGCCAGCGTTCATTAGCGCGCTCAAGCGTTTCATTTGTACTCGTGGTCAGCCAAGGGAGATTTGGTCTGATAATGCAACTAACTTCGTTGGAGCTAAGAACGAGTTGGCGGAGTTGAAGAAGCTGTTCCTCTCCGAAAAGCACCAGAAGGCAGTTCAGGAGTTTTGCTTCGCAGATCACATCGACTGGCGCTTCATTCCCCCTCGGTCGCCCCACTTTGGCGGGCTCTGGGAGGCAGCGGTGAAGACAGCCAAGCATCACTTCTACCGTTCCGCCTCCAGTTTCGTAATTTGTTTCGATGACCTGAGAACCCTCGTGTGCCATATAACTGCCATAGTGAACTCAAGACCATTACTTCCCATTTCAGAGCATCCCGACGATTTGGACGTGCTAACACCTGCGCATTTCTTGAGTGCAGCGCCGATTCTTATGTTTGCAGAGCCAGATGTAACCAGACCAAACTTCAATCGTCTTGATCGCTGGCAGCAGGTCAATTTTCTGCAGCAGACGTTTTGGTCCCGCTGGCGAGAGGAGTATCTCACCCTTCTTCAGGAGAGAGCTAAGTAGAGAACTGGGCAGCCTAGTCTCAGCGTCGGCGACGTAGTGCTCGTAAAGAACGAGAACGTGCCTCCCCTCAAGTGGCCATTGGCAAGGGTGACTTAGCTCATCGGCGGAAAGGATGGTGTTGCCAGGGTAGCTGAGCTCAAAACGGCTACTGGGATTGCCACAAGGGCCGTCGCGAAGCTATGTATGCTGCCAAAGAAGGATGTCGAAGACCCGTACTCTTCAACGGGGGGAGTATGTTCGGCTTGGCGGCGGCCCACGGCAGCATAAAGAGCGCATTGCTCTTAGTCTTTTGTTGCTTACTGTCGACCTGCTCTCTCTATCGCAACGTCATCCTTTCTTCGTCGTTCGTCGTCCAACAAGAGCTGCGTGGGAGGCACATCTTGGGAGCAGCACTCACTCAAAATTTGATCGTCTTCGTAAGCGCTTGCTCGTATCGTCGAATAATTAACTCTCTTTCGTTGGCACTGTGACCTGTTCATTTGTTGCATCACTTGCATTGTCTATCATCATTAAATCGAGAATACACGAATACAAAACAAATGCGTTTTAATACATGTTTCGTAAAAATACGCTGCTGAGGAAGCTCACTAGCTCAACATTAGCCATTGATGTCTGTTTTACTTTATTTTATCTTGTACCGATGGAATAGTAGAATATCCTTCTTTAGCTATACTTGAATTTGAAATCGGGTAATCGAGTAACGCCCTAGTCGATATTGCGGTTTCAGGAAGTGGAACCGGGAACTTTCGGAGCTTTCATTTTCGTGTCTTTCTTAGTATCGGAGGCGGAGTTGTGTAGTGTTTTCGCTGGTCTTGTGTACTTTGGGGAACTGAAGAAGGCAAAGTCAGAAGTTACGAATCCTTAAATCTTTATATTCCTCCATCTGCAAATTCGGCGGAAAAGACGGATAAGGCCAGAAGTCAACGCAAGCGACTGTCAGGATACAACTCACCCGTTAAGAAACTTCGTGGACCTAGCCAGTGAACCCCCGATACGCTGATATCGAGTAAGAAGATCCTCAAGAAGAAGCACGAGTGCAACGAGCGGAGGTACGAGCGGATGAAAGAAGTCTCCCGAGCAGTAGGGACGAAACACTCCAGAGCGAATCCGTCAATTGTCAGCAGTAGATTGCACGCCGCCGTCTGCGAAAATGCAGTAGAAGACGAAAGATAGCGAGAAGCAGAAAGGAAAGACCACACATCAAACGTGGAGCGCGGTGAGCACTAGACACCACCAAGAAACTTAAGACAAAAGGTAATCTATGCACGCTTCTATCGTATGTTATTGGTAATAGTTTGGGCTTGTAGTCTCTACGATAAAGAAGGTATGGTAAGGTAAGAATCCCTTGAGTGGTCGCGGCTATCGTGTTCTGCAACCTGCAAGTAAGTCAAGAACTTGCATCCTGGTAAGAAACGATCTAAATGTTTTGTTTTTTTGCAGGTACAGCATTCCGGACCTGACGGTGGCACTATGTGATATATTTTCATATCTACCTTACGAAGAAGAAGATCCACCTTTTGAGGATCAGTGCTGTGATGTGAATGTCCATCACACTTTATCGGGAAGTATGGGCACGGGTACGGGACTCTCGCAGAATTCTTATCGCCTTCCCTACATTCTTTCTTCTATGAATTGAAGCTGTGACGATAAGCATCCCAGCCTTCCTATGGGCTCGTCACTTGGCTTTATTGAAGAGTTTTCTGACTTGATTTCTTCCTAACTTCGCTCAGCTACCGAGTTCACCGCGAGTTGCGATTGAACTTTGGGCTGTGCAGATCGCGCAGGATTTGAGAAACGCTTTTTAGAGCCTAAGTGACGAGATGTGCTGATTCATTTGGTACTCCCGTGTGGATAATGTCCCCTTCAGGTGGGTCCTGTAGGATGTTTCTAATGAGTTTTAGAAGCAGGTCTAGATGATCTGTTTGGGATTTCGATAGAAATAAAGTATTCTTTAGTATTCCAAAGTATTCTTTAGTGGTCCAAAAAGGAGCAGTCCACAGACATTACCACAGAGGCTTTAAAGCATTGACGAGTTGAGTCAAAAGCGCCTAGCGGTCTGGTCTACTGTGCAACCAGGACGGTATGTTTGCAGAAAGCAGCCAAGAATCCCTGGTCGCATCTCAGATACGCTTTCGCCACAGCTGATCGAGCTGATTAGAACTTCTCATAAAAACCCATTCTCTGGATGTTCGAATGTCATCGATTGCGAATCCATCGCAGCCATCGACATAGAGCAACATCAGGGAGGGGAAATTAAGGATCTCGTACGGCAGGTAATGGCTTCAGACAAGATCGCATGGGTTAATAAATCATCCAGTCCCTACAACTACCCTCACATCCACTGCCAAGGTTGAATAAAATCTTGAAGGATGCCTTCTTACTGGGTATGTTCCCAAAGAGAGGAGGGAGGTCAGAGTGGTCTTCATCTTCAAAGCTGGGAAGATAAACCACATAGCTGCCTAGGAGATCCATCAGCCTGTCTACGTTATTGTTGAAAACGATGGAACGCCTGATGGATCTTTGCGGCCTTCCTCAATATAGAGAGCGCATAGATTGGCCCACACCCGACTGTAACCACATGGCTGGAGAGCGTTCTCAGCAGCAGAACGATAAATGCCAGTTTAGGTCTCTCCTTTTCAACGAAACCAGTTACGCGGGCATGCTACAGGAAGGAGTTATATCTCCACTCCTGTGGAACCTAAAACTCACGGACAACGTGGACGACCTAGTAATATTGATATCGGGAAAGTTTCTGCCGAAAATCATTGCACTGCTAGAACCGGCACTAGGAGTGACCAATAGATTGGCATGCGTAAACGGCTTAAGGCTGAACCTTCAGAAAACCGAACTGATGCTGTTCTCACGAAGATATAAGAAAACGAGTTTCAAACTACCTGTAATTGGGGGAACGACACTCAAACTATCGAGCGAAGTCAAGAATCTAGACGTCATTCTTGACTCCATACTCTCCTGGAAACGGAACGAGTATCATCCCCTGGTTGTACACAGCGGTGGTGCGACCGATCCTGACATACGGAGGCTTAGTTTGGTGGGAGTCGGTCAACACTAAATCTCACCGTAAAGTCTAATGAGTAGTCTAATGTATATCTCGAACTTATCATAACTGAACAATAACTGTGTTGAATATCAGTGATTTGGTAGCTGCAAGTTGAGCAAATAAATTTAAAGACGCGCAAGCTATCTATTATTGCTTTTTTCCATTCCTCTTTGGATCTCCGCTCTCTGTGCTCACCGTTTCGTGCACTGCTCATCGTTTCGTCGCTTTGCTGGACCGTTCGCTGTTCGCCTTGCAAATAGCTACTGCTGATCGTCGTGTTCGCTCTGAGGCCTTCTCCCTCTCTCAACTTACGCTCTCTCTCTCTGTGCATCTCTTTTGGACCTTGCTCCGCTGTTAAGCGGCAAAGCGGGATGTCAAAAATCGCAGCAAAGCGCGTGTGCAGTGACTCGTCGCTTGATTTGAGATCTGGTCGAATCTCAGATACGCTTTCGCCACAGCTGATCGAGCTGATTAATAATCGATTCAATCAGCAAGCGAAACACATCAGCTGCAGCGTGAGGGAAGCTGAAGAAAGAATTCTGCGTGAGATGGCAGATAAGTTTGAGGCTAGACTTCATAGTCTTTCGGACGAAGTAGAGCTGCTTCGCCGACGAATAGAGAAGCATGAGGATGGAAGCTGTGAAATTCGTGCGCTATGCAGCAAGGTGGAGGATCTGGAGACGAAACTCCAAGCCAAAGAGGATGCAGGTGCCGAAGCAAGCATTGCAAGCGATGTCAGAGTGCATGGGGTACCCTTACTGGAAGAGGAGAACCTAAAGACTCTCTTCAACAGTCTCTGTTACTCATTAGGCCTCACACCACGACCAAAAGTGAAATAAATCTTTCGGGTTAAGATGCGGGACCATGCACAGAATGTCGTTGTAGATCCCGTCGTTATAAAATTTGATAGCAGGCGTGACAAAATCATGCTGCTGCAACGGGCTGGAAAGCATCGACGACAGACCGAGCAGCCACTCCAAACAACCCTTCTACATCAACGAGCAGCTTTTGAAAATCAACTACGACATCTTCAGAGAGGCAATGAAGATGAAGAACCGTAATGTTCTGTCGTGCTCACGGCGAATTTGTGTGCCTTAAGAGCATGGCTGAGCTCTGTACCCTACAGAGAGTGGAAGCTGTGGCTGAGGAGACGACTCAATCCGCATCTGGAGGAACTGGAACTGGGCGGAGTAATTTTCGATAGAGCTCTAGAATTAATTTTTGTCCTCTACTTTATGTTTCACATTAGGTTTAATATTTCTTCTCATCTTATAATAGTCTCTAGGAATCTCACTCTTTTTACAGCATCTCCCCGTACTCTTAAAACAGTGGTGTTTGGATTGTCTCCTCTTATTTGTTTTTATTCCAGTGATTATGGATTATAGTGCATGGTCGTCCGGCTCAAGCAGCTATACAATGCTAAGAATACTTGGCAATCAAGGGGAAGGTCTGCGTGTATGCCATATTAATGCCCAAAGCCAAACTAAGAAAATCGAAGAATTTAGGTATCTATTTGTCAAGTCCAATATTGATGTCATAAGTGTGTCAGAAACGTGGTTTTCGTCTCATGTTAGTAATTTGTTAGTAGAGTGTACTGGTTATGATTTGTTTCGATCTGATCGAGATAGTCACGCTGGAGGTGTAGCTATATATGTAACTTAACGTTTAAATGCTAAACTTGTATGTAATCACCCAAGTGAAAGTGCAGTTGAAAGGATATTTGTTCAAGTCACAATCACATAACATTCTTCCAAAATTTTAATATGCCTCACCGATATATCAAATATCAAAATTTAACTGACGTATTGTCTACCATGTCGCTCACCTATACAGATGTATTATTAGCTGTGGACTTTAACAGCAATGTCCTGCGAGAAAGGCAATTATCGGACGACATAGAATCTACGGGATTAAAGTTAGTTAATTCGTCTGCACCCACGATTTCTCAAATTACTGTGATACCTTACTTGACTTATTTTTTGTAACCAACTGTCATAAAATTTCTACTTACTGTCGACTATCAATGCCAATGTTTTCGAAACACGACCTAATATTCTTGACCTATAATTTTCATACCGACTTAGCTGAAAGCAGAATAGTTTATAGAAATTTTAGAAACATTGAATATGCCTTGTTAAGTGCTGACTTTATTTTATGTGACTGGGACCCTAATTATGGCTATGCTAATATTAATTCACAACTGACTGAAACTTTTGACAAATAAGCAATCAGGTTTTGTACAAGTTGTACAACAGGAATAATAAACGTAGTTGAACGTATAAGAGAAAAATTGGACTCGGACAATATAACGTTTCTGACACTCCTAGATTATATCAAGGCTTTTGACACGGTTAACCACGAAATTCTTTGTTTTAAGTTAAGTCGTCTATGTAATTTTTCTCGTGCAGCAACAAGACTAATTGTTTCGTACTTGAGTAATCGTATGCAGTCTGTGTGTATACATAATATGTACTCGTCATTACTTTGTGTCAAGCGTGGTGTTCATCAAGGATCCGTTTTAGGGCCATTACTGTTCTCTGTGTATGTAAATGATCTACCGAGTATATTGTCAAGATGTAACGTTCATATGTATGCCGATGATGTTCAAATGTTTGTTAGTCGTCCTATTAGTAAAATTAGTGACTGTATTCGTGTCTGTAATAGCAAATTGAAAAGTGTAAGTCAGTGGGCTAAAATGAATGGGCTAGGATTAAATCCTAATAAGACAAAATGTATAGTCATAGGTAAAAGAAAGTTCGACACTAATGCACTGCGAAAATTAACTATTGAAAACATCCCCATTGAATATGTAGAACGTGCAAACAACTTAGGTTTTATGTTTAACCAAACATTGACAAGGGACTATCACATAACCAGATCAGTCGGAAAAGCTAATGGGATACTTAGAAATTTATACCTAACTAAAGATTTCCTCCCAGTGAAAAAAAGACGAACAACTGCAAAAATGTACATCACACCAGTACTTTTCTATGGTATAGAAGTATTTAGTGACACTAACTCCGCCAGCCAACGCAAGCTGCAAGTTACTTTTAATAATATCGCGAGATATATTTATAACAGACTTAAAACTGACCATTTTTCGGACGTAAGTTCGGAATCATCTTCCCCACGCCATCAGGGCAATCAATGTGGGAGTGCAGTTCAAAATCGTACTGGAGAATTATCTACGCACTACATAATTTGAATTTGAGAAAGTAGAGAGGGGTTGAACGAAGAGTAAAAGTAAAATTCTTAGAAACTAAATTAAAACTAAACTTAATCTTATATTATTAAAATGTTAGTATATAAGTTCGATTGTATGTAATTTAAATGTCAAAAGCTAATGTTACACTTGTTGTGACTAGCGCCCTAATTTATAAGTATAAAATGCTTGTCGCGCTAGGATGAAATAAATAAATACCCAAGGGTAGCTTTCGGTTTTTCGTCATCTGTGCACGCACCTCGACCACTTAAAGTTATTTACCAGTTTCAGCCCGGTATACTCTTCCACATATGTATGTACATACTGTAGTCGGAACGGCACGTCTGTTTTCTTCCTCGCTCGATCCAAAATTTATCTCGCTCTCATTTTATTCTCTTTTCTTCTTCTGTACTCTTTTCTTCTTCTTTTCTTATTCTATTTTTATTCTATTCTCTTTCTACCAGGAGAGTATATTGCATGTGTGTATGTACTGCGAGTACAGTACAGTGGGTTTAAGAATATGAAAAGTGGTATTGGTTTGAGTTAATTACAATTAGCTGAGGAATATGTACAGTGGTATACGGATAGTACTGCTACAACTCGGCCTATCCTGACTTTGAGGATCTCCTGATTCTCTTGGCCGTGCCTCTTGTTACTATGCCATTCTCAGCAAATTCTTTTCGCATCTCTTTTTATTGTATTTTTTGTTGCTTTTCACTTGACATCATATCGTTTTTAGGACCAGGTATTTTTTTATCATTATTATTTCCATCGCTTTCTTGTTCATCGCTTATATTTTCGTTATCTAATTCATTGTTTGAATTACTATCACAGATCCATGGTTTAATATTATGAATAGCCCAAATTCCTGAATAGGGAATTTGTGTCTATTGAAACCCTTCTATATCTCGGACTACGTACCTATCATTCTCTAAAACTTTTGAAATTCTATATGGTCCCATAAACTTTGGTACCAGTTTACTGGACGCTCCTGGCTGGGAGTTGAAATTTTTGATCATAACGTAATCATCAATTGAATACACTTTAGGTTTTTGTCTCTTTGAGTCAACATAATTCTTATTGTACGCTTGAATTTTCTCTTGGACTATTCCTGCTCTGCATCTTGTATGTTCCAGATCCCTTTGATCGCTATTTTGATTTTCTTCGAGTACGTTTTCTTTTAAACTGTCTATACTGTTGCTTTTTTGTAAAACACCAAAGAGCATTGCGCTCGGGTACTCGTCTATACTAATATTTTTGCATTGTTCATTGCAAATTCTAATTTGTCCAATACCTTATCCCATTGTTCATTTTTTTATAAATTACACCATTGCGCATCTCATAACACTCATCTTCCCTTTCTAACATATTTTTAATTTTTTCTAATTTTTCGTCTTTACTTTGTGATATTATTAAGGTATCTTCAAAAGTGTTTGTTTCTATTATTAAACTATTGTTATTACGACTGAGTGCATCTACATGTTGCATCCTTCTGCCAGATCTGTGCACGAGATCGAAATCATAGTTTTGTAATTCAAGTGCCCATCTCGCTATGCGAGGGTTCAGCTCTTTTTTATTTAATGTTAAAGTTAATGAATTACAGTCGGTGACTATTTTGAATTTAATACCTTGTAGGTAAACACGAAATCATTTAAGTGCGTTTATATCGCTAGTGTTCCATGAATTTTTGACTTCTCTAGCGTGGGATTTCCCGAAATGTTATTCGATTCGTCATCTTTTTTTTTTTTTGAATCCATCTGAATGTTTTGTTCTATTTGTGTGTTCTTTCTGTAGTTTCAGTTTCTGGAAACATTTTTTGGAAAACATTTTACTTAGGAGTCTTTAACAGGTATGCCTAAAGGAAAACAGATGACAGCGACTGAAAAGTAAAAAATTATGTCCTCGGCTGTCTCCATTTGAAGTGTAAGGGAAAATCTGATTATTAAGAAAACGAAACGAAATGATCAATTCAAAAATACTGTAGAGATAGCTTCTGAAGTGCAACAACGATTTGCCAAAGAAATTTCAGCTTGAACCATACACCGTCGTCTAAAGAAGATGGGATTAATGGCAAGGACACCAGCCAAAAAGCTACTTCTTAATAGTCGAAAAAAGAAAGCACGCCTAAATTGGCAAAAGAAAATGCAAATTGTGGTGAATCGGAGTGGTCACAAATCATATTCTCAGGTGAGTCCAAATTTAACCTCATTGGACCCGATGGTTCCCGCACAGTTCACCGCAGAAAAAGGGAATGCTATTACGAAAATTGCTGCATTACCACAGTGAAGCATTATCCTTATATTATGATATGGGGATGCATATCCAAATATAAAACTGAATCACTAATAATTATTAAGGGCATGGTGAATTAAAAAAAGTATGAAGTAGTGTTATTCGCAGAGGAGTTGTGTCTAGTATGGAATCACTTAGTGGAGAGAAGATTCCATTTTTCAGGAAGATTTTGAACCTTGCCATCGAGCGCGCTCTGTAAGAGATTCTCTGACGTTTTGTTATTTCTAAAAATTTAGTCAACTAGTTTCAACTATTTTGCACCGACAGGTTAATATTTGAAAGGCGGAATCGGGCATAAAGTCCTTAGATTGGCCAGGTAACAGCCCCGACGTCAATCCGATAGAGAACTTCTGGTCCTGTAATGCTGACTTTAAATGTCTTCTATTGTTTTTATAACTTTGTATAACTTTGTGATCACTCGCTACATTGACTTTTTCTTTTAAATCTGCTTCTATGTGCTCAACTTTTGACTCTACTTTTGGCTCTACTTTTATCTCTACCTTTGACTCTACTTTTGACTCCTTACATTGTCCTATACCTTTTGCTGTTTTTATATAGCAATCTCTTACTGACTGTTCACAGTTGTTATTCCATTTTTCATCGATTATTTGTTTTTAACATCGTCCATTGAAAACAATCTTAAGTTGTTTAGTTCTAAGAAATCTCCACCTAGTACCATATTATGTCTTGTAGACTCGTTGCCCACGACCATTACTTCAATTTTAATAGTTTTATTTTACGTTTTGACAACAGAAAATGTTTTTCCAAAAAAAATTCAATTTACTATTATTAATTCCAACATAATTTCCGTTTTCTGCGTTGGTTCAAATTTGTAGACCATCCGGAACTATTGAGTGTTTCAAAAATGTAATTGGGCTTCCCGAGTCTAAGCGGCATTCTATGGAATATACTTTGTCAGAACTATGAGGAAAAAATTACATTATAACATCTTAAGTAAATGTGGCCACTGCGAAATGCTTCCTGGAAGATAGCATAGACATATTCGAGGCGAAATGTAATAGGCTGAACATGTCATTTAATCCATCGAAATCTAAGGTGATTCCCTTCAACATCCGTAGAACGGCGCTGAACATCTTGCACCAAAGGGTTGAAATCAGGCAAGTAGACCAGATGAAATATTTAGATGGAACAATCTCAGCGAACAACTCAGCATCTAGTCATATTAAGAAGGCCATCTCGGATTCGAACAGGAATTGTGCATTTCTCAGGTTACTCAGTGGACGTCACTATGATGTCAGCCCAAAAAGAGGGCTTATTTTTCACAAGGCTCTCGTCAGAAGCAGGCTAGAATGCTCGTGCTCGTCTTTCTGCAAGCTGTCCAAATCTGCCTTGGCAAAGATCAAATCCCACTGCAATCACCACCTTAGGAAGTCATTGATAGTCTGAACCCCTGTCCCGATCATATATCACATGGCAGGAGAACTCCCACCAGAATACAGAATGAGATTCCTGCCGCGAAGGAGCTGGCCAAGGCGTTTGCGTTTAACCTCCCAACGTGTGAAACAGTTTCAGCAAACAAGACATGAAAACAGGCTATGCTAAGGCATATCGTGAGTTTGGCAGCATACTAGCAAGAGTTGAGGTGTTCGAGAGAAGATCTTCGCACTGCAAAAAAATAAGGTCGGTCATAGATTTTTTCAAGGGAATAGCAGATAACAAACATTCAATAGATCAGGCCAGTATATTGATTCTTCACAGGAAAAAAGGGCGCATTTGGCTAAGGAAGACGGACAGCAGAAACGGAGCTCTCATCCTGGCCAAGGCCAAGGCCAACTCTATCGCCTACAAAATCAGAGAGAAGATTAACCACAATCAATCCTTAAAAATTGTAGAAGTATGGATTGACCTGGGCACGCGAACATTCCTCAGAACACGACAGTTGACTCTGCTGCCAAAGAAGCCCATAGTCGGGGTTAATACACAGTGGTAAAAAGGAACCTAAAAGATGCATTATGTGAGATACAAAGAAGTCTAAAAGCTGAATGGGAAAGAGAATATGCAGAGTTTGCAAGCGCCAAGCCCAGAGGATACTGCTCTCTATTTCCTTCAGCCTCATCCAAACCATGGTATCTTAACAAAAACAAGCTGGAAGCCATTGACGCTAAAAGAATCAAGATGCATGTAGTTTCTAATAACATCTGTGATACATGCGATAGTATCGTTGTGGACGTGGTCTGTTCATATGTTGGAATGCCCGAAGCATGGCCTCTGCTGAGGCAAAAATTGTAGTGTGGCTTGATTTCGCATTAGTTGATCCGGGATTCCGTCCATCATATATTGTACGGTTTCGGCTTCGCTCATGTTCAGATCTTTGGAAAGTAACAACTTTTCGTGATAATGCACTACAAACTTTTCATCATGTTGCCATTTTCGTTGTTCAAACTTGCGACGAGTCTCCAAAATGTTATCTTTGTTTCCAAACATGATGTTCCAAACATGATGTGGAGAGCGCTCCGTCCCCGACTCACTCTCGCGCGCTCTTGCACACGGCACTTGAGAGCTGCCCGGCGCTCGGGCGGCCACTTGCTTGAGCTAGGCTTGGGAGTTACGCCCTCACCCCCGTGACGATCGTACGCCGTCTCGTTCAGCATACCTACATACATTCGCGTTCGATTATATATATATGTACATTTAGTGACCCTTAATTCCGACTACCTTCTGAATTGTACTGAATTACATTAGCTTAAAATATATATTACGAAACCTGTACTGTGAATACCTGGTGATCCGCCCCCTACAAACACATGATACGAAGCCGAAGTAGTGTTGGAAGCTGCCGAGCTTTTTCGGCAACTCTGACTCCACATTTACAAAAATGTATACTCCGTTTCGGGGTTTATTGGTTGTGTTTATTTTCAAATACAGTAATCTTCGTCGTTTTCAGTGTATAATAGTGTATGTAGCAAATCAAAGAAACCGCTAGAGCGCGATTAGGCAATTTGGACGGCCGGTATGTAATGATACGCGATGCTGCGTTCAACGAGAATTTTGACCGAATGTGAACCCAAGCTAACCGACGCACTGCCACATAAGAAGTACGCGCGGTGAACCTGAGTGTGTGCGTATGCACCGAGAGCATGCGAACAGATGATCTTAGTCTGTTATAATTCTCTTAAATTATCTAATTGTTATTCTTAAGAGTTACTAACAAAATCCTTAACGGGAAGGGCGCACAGGTTGTTGACAGATCGACGAGTGGTTCCAGATGGTGTCCGCATGATGGCAACTCGCACGGCACCATTAGCACCAGTGATGACCTCGATCACTCGTGCTAATGGCCACTTCAGTGGCAAGTTTTCGTCCTTGATGCTGACGACGTCGTTGATCTGGATCGGAGGTTGTGGCGTGCGCCATTTGGCACGTTGTTGGAGCAGAGTCAAGTACTCCTCACTCCAACGCTTCCAAAAGATCTGCTGGGCACAGGTGACTCGTTGCCAACGATCGAGTCGATTGAAGTTGAGAGCCGTAACGTCTGGCTCGGGAAATTCCATCATCACCAATAAAGAAATGTCCCGGTGTAAGGACGCCAAGATCTTCAGGGTTTTCTGAAATTGGAAAGAGAGAACGAGAATTGATTATCGCCTGGATTTGGCAGACCAATGCCCGCAGCTCATCGAAGCCAAAGAGTGACGATCCCACGGAGCGATAGAAGTGCTGTTTGGCAATCTTCACTGCTGCCTCCCACAAGCCCCCAAAATGAGGCGAGCGAGTTGGTATGAATTTCCAGTCGAAGCCGTTGTTGAGGCAGTGATTGTAGACTTCAGCGCGATGCTTCTCGCTGCTAAATAGCCGACGAAGGTCCTCCAACTTGTTCCTTGCGCCCACGAAGTTGGTGGCATTGTCCGACCAAATGCATCGGGGAATGCTCCGAGTAGTGACGAAGCGTTTGAGGGCACTCAAGAAAGCTGCAGTTGACAGATCCAATTCTAACCAGACTGCCTTTGTGGCAAAAGAGATGAAGACGCTGATATAACAGTTCATGGCCGTTCGATTGCGCCCATCTGGCTTGTAGTAGAGGGGCCACAATAATCAATTAATCAGCAAGACGAGATCGGTATCTTCAGCAGATGACACATAAATGCAAGCCCCGTAGGCCTGGAGGCTGGCATCACAAAAGGCATTCAATTCAAACCTTGCCTTGGGTTGAAGTACATAGCGAGAAAAGGTGGCGTGACCCACAATGGCAAAGTCCTTGCAAAAATCAATCCAAGCCGAGTCCAACGACTGAGGAAGGCTCTCATCCCAATGCAGCTTGTCTCTCAACATGCGCTGCATGATGATTTTCGCTCTGGTCAGAATAGGTCCGATCAATCCCATAGGGTCATAGCAGCGTGCAATGGTTGACAAAATAGAATGCTTAGTGTGCTTGCCAACAACGATTTGTGGAGCAAATGTAAAAATGACCGAATTTCCTCCAAATATCATGTCATCCACGTAGAAGTTATGTCGAATGGTTTCCGACCCCAATAAATACGAAGCTGACTCATCCATGGCCAGCTGATGCTCGAATAGCTAAAAACGATGCAGGCATAGTCCCATAGGTGACTGTGTTTTGCTTGAAAACCTGTATGTCATCGTCAAGAGAGTCCCGCCATAATATGCATTGGAGCATGGTGTCAGGCATTGAAACACGCACACACCTATACATTTTACCGATATCACCTGTTAGAGCAATGGAAAATGTACGAAAACGAATGAGTGTGTGAAACAGTTTGGCTTGAATGGTGGAACCTGACATGAGCAGATCATTTAACGAACGACCAGATGTGGTGGCTGCAGAGCCGTCGAATACGACCCTCAGCTTTGTGGTGTAGCTGTCCTCCTTGATGAAGCAGTGATGTGGTAAGAAATATTTGCACTTGTGTCTATATCCGTTTGGCACCAGCGACATATGATTGAGGGACAGGTACTCCTTCATTTAAAGGCAAGCGGACTGAGTACTTCCCGGAGGGTAAACGAGTGTGAGTGCTAACGAAATGCTCCTCGCAATGAAGCTCCTCCTTTGTTGCCCTAGCGATGTGCACCACTTCCCAAAATTGACGAACCAAGTCATCGAGCCGAGTGCTGTGATTGATGTCATCCGAAGATTGCGTTGCGATGAACGACGAGAAAATGGGGGCCGAATGCCCGCCACCAGATAGAATCCATCCAAAATGGGTCTTCTGTAGCAAGGGTAATCCAGGCGCCAGCTGAATTTGTCCCACACACAGCAGCTCGAAGAAGAGTCCGGCTCCGATGAGCAGATCAATCCGCTGCAGCTGGTAGAACGAAGAGTCAGCAAGCTGGATATGCGAAGGGATATGCCAATTAGCTATGCTGATCGACGAGCGAGGTTGGTTATCCGTAATCTTCTGGGCAACGACGGCTGTGAGTGAACTCTGAAATCCGAGACTTCAGAACGAGATCCACCGAGTAACCTTCTGTTGAGAAGCTAGCATCGCCTCTGCCAGAGACTGCGGTGTGCGATTTAGTTTTTCGAAGTTTAAGATGATTAGCTAGACGACTTGTTACGAAATGCAATTGAGATCCCGAGTCCAAAAGTGCACGACAAGGGAAGAAAGTTCCAGAGCTGTTTTTGACGAGAACGACGACAGTGGCTAATAGCACAGCATCAGACGGACTTTGGGATATGAGGGCTTGCGGCAATGGGGGTGACAACGCAATAATGGCGGTATGGCTTGGCTGTGGTTGCGAAGATTGAGCGCAATCTGATGAGCGAACGACGTGCAAAGGCGAGTGGTGCTTCAATCGGCAAGTACGGCAGGGACCTGATCGGCAATCTTTGACGTGATGACCCCCTTCGTAGGCAATTCACGCATAGGCCCAGCCTCCTTGATGCCTTGTGGCGCTCATCCGGCGATAGACCTCATCCTCCGGCAATTGGCAATGGTATGGCTCGAGCCATCACACAACACACAACAAACCGTAGCGGGAGCGCTCGATGCTACGAACGCTTTTCTGTGATTCGTACTCCCGGTTTTTTCACGCTTGCCAACCTGATCATCTTGTCCTTGCATGGCATGCTGGATGCTCTCAAGGGTACGACATCTGTTCTCCAATTTCTCCCAGGACGGAAGACCTTGGCAAAACGAGACTTCTTCCAATTTGGTTTGCGTTGCTCTGTCCATTCCGACAAATTGCATAGACGATTATAGCGTCTGCATCCACAAACGCCCGCAATTTGCCCACTGATGAGTCGCCACGAGTCAGCCCAAATACTTGTTAGAGAATCTGGCCTTTAAAATGTCTAAAGCTGTGAGATAATTATCCTCGGTCATCTCCAACGAACTGATGGTGTCCAGGGCCACTCCGCTCAAACAGGACCGCAAGTGCTGTAGCTTCTTCTAGTTGTGGCAGGCGCGATCGATTTGCCATGTATATCAGGGATATACGCTGAAGAGCCGTCCTCAATGCTAATAGAGACGAATCGAATTGCACAGGTATTTCACTGGACATTGATTTAAAATCCACTTCCTCCAAACTGGTGTGTGCCACAATAAAATTATATTTCCAATTGGGTGACGAGCCCCTGAAGTCGGTTGAAAATACCCGTTATTTTTAGCTTCAAAAAAGCAATCCGGCTAGTAGATGGAACAGCACTGGCCAAAAATTCACCAGGCGGAGCGCCAGTCGAAGGTGTGCCACCCAAGGCGGATCCGATACTTATATTGTCGTCACCCATTTTAACTATGTAGTTTTAATGTTTTTTATTTCCCGCTAACTTTTTCACGCCGGCTGCGCAGATCTAATTTTATTGTTCTCAAAGGCGGCGAATGCACGTAGAAAAATTCAACGATATATGACAGCTAAGGCGAAAGAAAATGTATATGTGTATGTATGCACATCACCGGCACAGAGAGCTAGAGCCAAGACCGACAATGCGACGAGCGATGACCAAAAATCAACAGTTATCCACGATCGAAAATGTAACTCTGATTTCGAGTTCGAAAAACCAGAGAGAGGTCAACGTAGCCGCTCGCGGACGCTGGCTGAACCAACCGACGATAGAAGAGACGATGAAGATAAGAGCTTTCACTATATGCAGCCGGTTGAAAATACCCGTTATTTTTAGCTTCAAAAAAGCAATCCGGCTAGTAGATGGAACAGCACTGGCCAAAAATTCACCAGGCGGAGCGCCAGTCGAAGGTGTGCCACCCGAGGCGGACCCGATACTTATATTGTCGTCACCCATTTTAACTATGTAGTTTTAATGTTTTTTATTCCCCGCTAGCTTTTTCACGCAGGCTGCGCAGGCCGAATCAGACGTTGAAAGGGAATGCGAAAAACGAATAGCGGGCCGTTAAAACTGTCACGGTCGGCCACAACGACTTTTGGTTCGCTCCGATTTGACAAATGTTCTGAACTACATTGTATATATCGATAAAGGGCTGGAGCTGCGTTTCATTGTGTGGGTCGAAGTCAGTGAGCAAGTCAGTATATTTGTCCTTGTCTGACACACTGCTGCACGAAGCGATGGGTAGAGCGTCGCGGCCGAACTCTCCAGAATGATCACCAATTTCTATTATGGCGTTGCTGATTTCATCATCTTTTAAGGGAACGGCGCCTTGGTTGTCAATGATCGGTCCAGATCCACGTTCATTAGCCGGTATGTTGTTGAGAACTGCGATTAGCGAAGCCTTGGTGCCTTCAGTGGGAAGTTCCAAGCGAGCACACCAAGATTTTAATCCGACAAGAGTATAGTTATTACTGTTGAGTCCATCCATGATTTTAAGACGACCATTTTTTTTTAAGACGATAGGAAGCTTTTACTTAAGTTGGCGTTTATTCAACCACTTCTGAAATTGTAGTCGGAACGGCACTATTTGTTTTCTTCCTCGCTTGATCCAAAATTATCTCGTTCTCCTTTTATTCATCTCTTTTCTTCTTATTTTCTTATTCTATTCTTATTCTTATTCTATTCGCTCTCTACCAGGAGAGTATATTACATACACACATACAAACATACACATATTTTACGTACCTACATCCATATGCAAACATATATACAGCAGCATATTCTTGCACTTATCTAGCCGAACATACAATTTTATATATCTACATACATATGTATACATATGTATATTCTAGCCGTATATTCTTGAGTCTATATGCCCGCAGATTCTTGCACATATCCGAATATATGTAGATCCGAATATATGTACACTTTTTTTGTATATATCTAACATAAGCGTTTTATTGTCCCCGTTATCATATGGTCATATAAATATCGCGAAAAAGTGCTGTTCGTTAGCCCGGAGGAAAGAATAAAAGGGCAATGGCAGCCTTCTATATACACCTTTTGGACGAAGATGGGTGCTAAAACCACGCATCATCCACTGGATATATACAGCGGTTGTACGACGCATTAAAACATACGAGGGATGTTTCCTGAAAAATCTCCATATAGCCTAACGATTAGCATTAGCAAGTGTACAGGCGAGGTTAGTGATATACGGAAGCCACTATGAGGGCCTAGCTTACTTTGCCTCAGATGCATGGACGAGGAAGAAATGGAAAGTGTCTAGCTACTTTTTTGCGGTTTCCCTGCACTTATAGAAAGGCGGCATCATCCTTTTGGAAGAGATTTCTTCGAGAACAGGGACAGCCTGGCGACCAAGCTGTTGGGCAATCTATACTGAGGCCTTGGAATTGTTTAAAAAACATCCCCAGTTAGAGAATACCATCACCTGACAAGTATGATGCCCACACTAACAAAATTTTTAAAATAAAAATATAAAATAAGAAATACTGTAAACTGTAAGCCCAAACATATTCGGGTCATATTTATAGCTACATTTATCAGCTTTTCAGAATTCAGAAAAGAACTATCTCTTATAAAACATTAAATTAATTAAATTTATTAGATAAAGTTGATTTGGTTCACAGAAAAAATTTCGTGTTGCATAGTATAATCAGAGCGTCAGCGCAGTTCCTAGGAATACAACATGAAACTTCATCAGAACTCGGATAAAACAATGTCTTAACTAGTTAAAGATCGTGAAGAAGCGAGGGTTGAAAGTGCTGTTTGACATTCGTATATTGGGTTTGGCTGACCAGAGTAGCGTTCTTGAGAGAAGTAAGTGTAGGTTATAGGTGTGTGCCGAATATGAAATGGTAGTGACTATGAACATGAACAGAAACTGATACAAGCCACTCCATAAACAATACAGTCAACTTAACAAATCATGACGGGTAGTGACAGTCGGTATGTGGACCATTAACGTTTACTGTTGACGCAGCTGTAAATCTGTTTATGGTCTTGAGTAAATCGCATCATACATCGAGAAAATTAATCACTACTACATTGAGCGTTAATAACGAAAATATTTGATCGAGCTATTAGATAGCCAGAGAGACACAAGAAAAACAAGAAAAAAATAAGAAAATCAACTTCTTGATACATTTTTTCTTGAAATTTTTTAAAAATTTATCAATTACATTGTACAAAATGGCTTTCATAACGTCAGTGCCCCCTAATCAGTATATAACGCTTCGTTAGCTAGGCTTTGCGAAAGCAGCGGACACGTTCAGATAACGTATCCGCCCGATCCAATACAATTGCGAATCTTATGCGAACTCTTAGATAATACTGTCATGTCCTGCCACTTTTTGCAATGGTCCACCAAATTCAACGTAAAATGTTCATAAAGCCAATGAAATGTCCCTCCGTAAAATTCAAAACGTCTTCACTATCCAGTGAAGCACTAGAAAGCCCAATATAACTCCTACCTTACACCACCACAAGCTGCTATACCAAAAAAATATAGATTTCATTGCATCCCGCTTGCAAATTATAGTCAAATTGGTCACCTGATTAATTAAGCCTTCTTTGAAGCCACGGCTCCCCGACGTTATTGCAAATTTCTTACTTATTTCCTTCGTTGAGATAGCTTCAAATATAAGGCGTCTTTGCTTGAGACAGATTAATCAGGATCAAGAATATAAAGTATTCCGTTTAACTGATTGTTCTATTGTTAATAATTAAATTCAAATGTGTAGATATCAAATAAATCTGATAAATTTTATACTTTCTTCAAAAGTATCAGAAAAAGTATTTTTTCATGGATATGTGTGATGAACTAACGAATTGTAATTGCAAATTTGTAATCAAATTTTGTAAATCATATTTTTACTCACTTGCATGTTTGGGGAAACACGATTTAAGAATTTTATAATCACACACTGGCTTAGGATCTGGGACTGAAATTAAAAAAAAGCTTAGCCATGTTATAAGTATCTTTTTACATATGTATTATTATAAATTTATTTTACTGCTTACTACGATTTGGATAAAAGTGAGGAATACATTTACAAATTTTGTAAGCAAGATTAATTCGACATTCTTGTTGACAAATATTTCTAGTATAGAATGGAAAATGGGTCAGATTGGATTCGTGATAGAAGCGACATTTTCTTTGTCCAATTGTAGCTTCTCTACAAAAAGGAAGAATAAAGAAATTCGATATTTGGGCTTGAACATTCATACAAAGGTTGAAAAACTTGCCTTTCAAGGTTTTCCTCAGCAATTATCTCTTCACTTTCAGGATCGTAAACAACACCTTCTTCAGTGTATCCGAAGTTATTATCTACCTTCATTACCTCAAAAGCAGAATGTATATAGCTCTATAATAGAAAAATGTATTACCAGTGATCAAGTCATCTATATGAAAATATGTACATACATCTATAGCTTCGCTACTAAAGCCCAATAAAGTGAATCCAACGTCCTTTTCAAAAAACGAGCCAATTTGAGTTTTTAATAATCGTCTGCTCTGTTCATATTTATTAACTTCAGGATAAGCTCCAAAAATCAAGTAACGTGAGCTGTACTCTTCCCCCAGCTTAGAGTTACCTAAGTAGCACAAGCCGTACTCCGTGAGAACTTGTCGTACGTGAATATTTATCTGTCCATCGATACTACGGGTACGTTGCTTTTCCACGGGCTCATAAGAGCTGTCATATGTAAGATTATAAATTAACTCCATATATAATGCTGGTTTAATACCAAGAGCATTGAGTAATTTGTCTATATGATCGCTTTCCGGAATGTTTTGAAAATTTTTGTATGTGGAATTTGCCAAATTTTCAATGAATTCCCAAAACTCGCCTTTGTATTGTCCTTTAATACCATTTTTCCTGAAAATCGTTAATCAAACTGTAAATTATAAAAAAAAATATACATATTTCAACAATTACCGACAGTAGTCACTGAATAAACTTTCGTTAATTCGTTGCATTGGGCATACTGTTAAACTTGGTATCGTAGTATTCCAAAAATGGTAGTTTCGCTAGAGGAAAAAAAAAAGAAACAAAATACTTTTAGCATTTTTTTCTATAATTTTAGCTATGTATTTTTTTACTTCTAATCCGATATGTGTACTCTTGGTGTAGTAACGATCAATAGAAGATAGGCAGACCACAATACAGAAATATATAGACACTACCAACAAATTTAGCCATAGGAATCTATAAAATAAACCAGAATTTAATGTTTGCTGCACATTGATGTACATATTGTAAAGAAAAGGCAGATCAAGTGGGAAGAATATTGGTTACCTTATTGAATAGATATAGCTAGTCTTGGCTCAGAGTTCTTTGGAAAACACGTACACTCTCTCAGTGTACGTATAGTAGTAATGAAATAGAACCCCGGCGCAACGGCGACAGTGGCGCCATCCGTTGGTCGATGAGGAGCTGACCTAACATAGAGGCGGCTGTCGAATTTTGATATGAAAATTACATGATCATTCTACTTTTTAACATGATCATGTTAAACTTAAAATTATTTTACCAACTTGATCATCTTAAAATACCTATAAGATATTTTATTTACATTGTATTATGAAAATAAATGTTTTAAGAAAAGAGTATTTAAATAATCCTATAGAAAGGAAAGGGTACAATGTTTTCAGATGTCCGTAAAGACGATTGAGCACACACTAAGAATGAATCATATATATATAGGCATGGTAATCAAATAGCAAAAGACGCCGGGATTCAATTTCATTACTACTTGGGTGGCGCCCGAAAATGTGAACTAACTTTGATCCAAGTCATCTTTCACTCGTGTCTAATTGGACTCCCAAATAGATCTCGATCCTCTCATTTACACTTTCTCTCCTCCCTTTTATTTATTTTACCTCTCACTTATACTCTCTCCTCTCTCATATTTATAATGGACCGTTTTGTTCGATTGGTTTCATGTGGCGATTCAAACAACCCTCAAACAGGTGTTTCATCCCTTTGAAATGAATCTGGTAATAGTTTAGAGGTAGTTTTTTTTATTTTTTTTCTTGTAAAGGCCTCAATGTTCTTGAGTCGTTTTTTCACTTTCTTTTTCTTTGTCTGTTTTTTGTATTCTTTTGTATTCCTAACACTGTCCTATAGTTGGTTGCCTATATAATAGCTACTCACAGCTATAAGCTACATATTATAAAATTATGTGAGCTGTGAACAAAGATGGACGACCATGAGATCATTTTTGTAAATTCACAACCGGAATCACCTATAAATCTTGACTCTCAGCCAAACTCCGTGGACCTTTCCTTGATTTTAGGGATTAAGACTCAAAACGCTCTGGAGAGTGATCTCGATAATTTAAATGCTATGTATGAGATTCAATGGGATGATGATGATTCCATAATTGCAATGTCGAATCCTCATTCATCATACGTTTTCCCGTATGATGATGACATTTTTGATTTGGTTGATGAAAGGCATCGCCTCCAGGAACTACTTCGGGATGAAGATGACGCTAAATTAATAGCTGCGATTGAAAGAGCTGAGGCTGAATTTTAATATTACGATTAAAGTTATAATATAAATATTTTATGTATTTTTCTAAAAATAATAAATAATAATAATAATCTTACATTTATCCAATATCTATTTTTAATGGTTTCTTTTTTAGTTTTGATTGGTTGAATTTCGCTTCCTCTCATTAACCGTTACATCCCCCAAAGAGAATCAGGGAATTCGTTTGAAACTGATTTTCCAAGTTAGGATTACGTGTTACATCCCCCAAAGACAATCAGAGGGTTCGTTTGAAACTGATTTCCAATAAGTGGATTTCATGTACAGGTGTTTATTGGTTCAATTTCATATTCTATTAATACATATTTTGTTTGAACAAGAAGCGTTTTTCTTATTGATATTTATTTTTTTAATTATGGGGGTGTGTCAACTTCAAAGTAAGCGAATTAAAATCGAATTGGAAGAAATAATAACGACAACCAGACTGTCTGGTCAATCAGCATAAACTAAGTTATAGCAAGTCTAACGTAAATCCACATCTCGATGTATTGCAATTCCCACTATGTAAAAGTCATTTGTTACCGCATATGCCTACGCACGGCAGCGGCTTTCTTCGCTTATTTAAACATAAATAAACATTCTTTGTACTCGGCTTACCAGCAGCCCGAACTGCTCTAGCTCTCCTATTCGCGCTCTCTCCCGCTCGTCAAACGTTGCCTCATAGAATATTCGAAACCTCAAGTTCATCGATCGTCATTCGTCGCATACACATAGCTACATACATCTACCCTAAATAAATCTGGCATTAAGCCACGTATATATATATAACCAAACCGTTCTTTAAATCTCAACAGCTAGTGAAAAAGCTCACTAGCTTAACACAGACGATGAGATGCTGTTGAGTATCAGTCGACGACTGCTTTATTGGGATCTTAGTGCATGAGCACCGAGCATAAGCGAGAATAGTGAGAGCGTAAAATGATGAGCGTATGAGAGGTGTTTAACTTGTTCTAATTTATTTGGGTGGATGAAGTTTGACCGAACATCCCGGAACCGTTGAAAGGACTGCTTTCAAACAACCGGAAGAATTTCCAGTTTGTGTATTGGCCGGCAACATGTTCCATTTGCTGTGCGGAGGTGCACCACTCGTACACGACCATCCTTCCCAAGCACAGTAGACTGCACTCGGCCTAACTTCCAGCGTAGTGGGGGCAGATTGTCCTCATGGATGATAACCAACGTACCCTCGGTGAGGTTCGTTGATGGTGCTGTCCACTTTGTCCGCGATCGCAACTCGTTGACGTAATCAGCCGACCATTGCTTCCAAAAACGTTGCTTGACGGCTGCAATCATGTCGTAGCGATCCAAATTGATCAGCTTGATGTGTCCCAGAGATCGCTCAGGTAGTGATCGTAATAAGTCACCAACCAAGAGATGACCAGCCGTGAGAGCACTATAGTCGTTTGGGTCTGAAGAAATTGGTGATAGTGGTCGTGAGTTTAGGATTGCTTCTATTTCGACGACGACAGTGCTCAGTTCTTCAAAGGTGAATCTGGTGCTAGCCAACGTACGATTCAGCAGTCCTTTGGCACTCTTAACTACCGCTTCCCAAAGTCCTCCGAAATGAGGTGCTCTGGGGGGAATAAAATGGAAATTAATAAAGTCGGATGCGCAATATTTGTAAATTTCATCCTGTGTCTCCTTCAAGAACAAAAACCTTTTCAATTCGTGCATTTGATTCGATGCCCCTACAAAATTAGTGGCATTGTCACAGAATATGTATGCCGGCAGCTTTCGACGACCTCCTATCCATTTTAATGCGTTTAAGAACGCCTTCATTGAGTCCGAGACTACTTCGATGTGACCGGCCTTGGTGATGAGGCACACGAACACGGCTATGTACGATTTAGTAGGTTCCTTTTCTCGAATTCGTAGATACGTATTGATGGGTCCACAAAAGTCAATTCCACAGCGTTCAAAAGGTCGAGCAGGAGAAAGTCGAGTAGATGGTAATGAGCCCATGAGTTGTTTCAGCAACTTTGGTCTGTAGCGAACGCAGTGTACACATGAGCTGACAATTCGACGTGCCAAGTCTCTGGCGTTGACAATCCAATACTCCAAGCGAATGAGTTCGACTAAAGCTTTAGGTCCAGCGTGATAATTTCGAAGATGCAAATGGCGAACATAACACCAAATAAATTGAGACTGGCTAGGCAGAAGCAACGGATGTTTTTGGCCGTCTGGTAGGGTTGAGTGTTCTAATCGTCCGCCTACTTTGATGAGTTCAAATCCGTTCACATTATCTAGAAAGGGAGTAAGAAACTTTAAGCTACTATTTAAATAAATCTGCTTCTGAAGTAAGCGAATATCCGCTGCAAAATGGATTTGTTGAATATTCCAAATAAGGCAATGGGAAGCAAAACGAAGTTCATCGGGTGTTGGCGAGGTTGTGGTAAACGTTGCTTGCTTCCTACATATCCGTAAGAATCTGATCATCCAAGCAATCAGACGAAGACTATGTGAATATGAACTGATGTTATCGACGATCTTGAGGATGTAGTTTGTCTCCTGTACGGCAGTGAAAATACTCTTTCGCTTCTCCGAGTTGACTACGTCCAAGTCAATATCTTGTCCTTCCCCTGTGGTGGGCCAGTTAAGCGAATCCTCGAGTAGAAATGAAGGACCTGAAAACCATGTTGATTGTGAAGTGTGTTGAAGTGACTCAGTGTGTTTTCAACGAATGCAATACAAGCTGTGAGTCGCTCTAAAAATAAGTCGTGATGGCGTGTTTTGTGAAAATGGCCTTGATTTTGTTGTAAAGTTGAGCCAGTACATGTGCGCCGCATAGTTCCAGCTTCGGGAGAGACTGCTTCTTCACAGGTGCTACTCTGGACGTGAAAAATTTCACTGAGACCTATCCAAACGAATTCTCAGTACGCACATAAAGACAGCAGCCATATGCCCGAATCGATGCGTCGCAAAATCCGTGCATTTGAATACTGCTCGCGTCGGGCTGCAAACAAAAACGAAATACCGCTAGTGACGACAGTTCAATGAATCCAAACAAGTGCTCCATGCGCAGCTTAGATTTTGGGGAACAGACTCGTCCCAGTCGAGTTTCAAAAGCCACAACTCTTGGAGAATGATCTTAGAGACAATGACCAATGGTGACAGCAGACCGATGGGATCGAATAGCGATGACGCAGTGGACAAAATTGTCCGTTTTGTGGTAGAAGGGTAAACTTCCTTGGGTGTGAAAGTGAAACTAAATGCATCACTTTGTTGATGCCAAGTCACGCCTAGTGTGCTACTAATCAAGTTTTCTGAAATGTTTATTTCCTTAGTCGATTCATCTTCCATTACACCTGGATGATTTGAATGCCATTTGCATAATGGAAAATGACCACAAGCTAGAATCGATGTGATTTCTTTTTTCAGTGTGAGAAGTGTGTCGATGTCATCAGCCCCACACAACAGATCATCAACATAAAATGCAGTTTTAACTGCTGTCGCTCCTAAGGGCCATTCATCCTTACACTCTTCAGCTAAGAAATGCAAACTACGAGTTCCAAGAAACGGGGCAGACGCATTCCCATATGTTACGGTATTGAGTTGGTAGGTTTGAAGGTCAGCACCTGGGGGCGCTCGCCACCGAATGTACTGGAACTTTCGATCCTTCTCACCGACAAGTACCTGTCTGTACATTTTAGTGACGTCAGCCGTGATGCCAAACCTGTACATTCGAAAACGCAGCAATTGCAAATACAACTCATCTTGGATGGTAGGGCCAACCAAGAGTAGGTCGTTAAGAGACCTTTGAGATGACGTACGGCAAGACGCGTCAAAGACGACTCTGAGCTTCGTCGAGGTACTGGTTGGTTTGAGAACGAAATGGTGAGGTATATAGTAATGAGGTTCCTCCAAGTTAGGATTCGATACGAGAGACATATGGCCGAGACTTTCACACTCCTGCATGAATGATGTATACTGCAATCGAATGTCCGGTAGACGAGAGAGCCGTCTCTCAATGGCAACGAATCGACTTCGAGCTGTATCTATAGGAATTCCAAGGCGACAATTCGGCACTGGCATCCTTATGTAGTGTTCCTCACAGCGATGATGATTTGGAAGAATTGACTCAGGTCGGACGACAATAGAGTCAGCTTTCCATAGTTGCTGCAGGTTTTCATCGATCGACTCCTCTACCGTCGCCAAGCACAATGGTGGCTGTCTGTTACGTTGGCGCTGGTAACTCCCAGCAACAACCCAACCAAACAGCGCGCTGTTTAAACTTTATACCTGTGCGAACGATTTCCATTTTACTTCAAAGTTATAGGCTTTTATTTAAATACGCTGTAAATGTGTAAAGCAATTCGAACGCACTGAATTGCCAAGCACATGGTTTAACTTTAAGGAATTTTTTCGTATATAGCGAATGGTCACACTGAAAAAATACGTAGGATTCAAATAGCCAATTTATTTATGAAATGAACGACATTATTCAGATTGTAAAATTTTGATTTTGTTTTTTTGATTTTTGTCGTATGGGAGCGACCACTGTGCAGCGTCTTTTGCAGAGTGGGAAGGTTCGGGCCAAATTCGGTTCCGAATCTGTCCAACAGCTAGTGCTTCATAGAAGGCTTCGGTTGGTCATGTGAAACGATTCATCGGCCAATGGAGTATTGGCAGGCAGGTTCCAGTTCGATATGTCGATTTCGCTATCTGGTATGCAATGTGGGATGTAAACTGGAGGGTGAGCTGGTAGCCTGACGTACGTGACTTAATGGAGGTCGTCGTACGAGCCTTCAAATTAGTAAGGGTGTCTCTTATTCTTCGAATTCCGATGTGGTGCCTCTCACGGCGAAGGCAAAGTTTTTGAGCAAAGGTTTCCGTTACAAAATTAACCTGGGAACATGAATCAAGCAACGCTCTACCGAGTTTGTATTCACCTGATGCATCCTTTACCAATACCATGGCTGTTGCCAACAAAATTTGATCTTCTGCAGCGATGTCCATATGCGAATGTGATGCAGCTTGATACGATGAAATATCAACTGTTTGCCAAGAGGGCTGCGACGGTTTCCTTATCGGTTCCGGATTTGAAGACTGTCCTGCTGATGATTGGAGAGGCTGTTGCGGCTGCGAGTGATGTAAAGTCGAGTGATGAATCCGATTACAGGTTCGGCAACGATGAGTCGATGGACATTGCGCCACTCTATGGCCCTTCCCGAGACAGTTGATGCAGAGACCGAGGCGTTTTACATGATCGAACCGTTGGTTGCTGTTCATTGCCTTAAACTGCGCACAGTTGGTGATTTTATGGCCAGAACTAGAACAAAGTGGACAAGACGGATTAGTAATGGCAAACGACGAGTTTATCTGCTGATTAGAGTGACGATTGGACTTATTGCTTTCAGCCTTTCGTTGCGACGAAGTACCAGATGAGGCTCCAGACGAATGGAGGAATTGACAGTGGCGTTCCACAAGCTGTGTGCATGCTAGCCAGGTCGGCAGCTTCTGGTAGTCCAATGATTCCTTCCACTTCTTCTGAGTAATCTGATCACACTTGTCCATGACAATGTAGATCAGCATGGATTGAGCGATGTCCTCCGGTTTGCCGATGGACTCCAACGAGCTAAATATCGCAGACGCCTTATCAAACAGGCTGCGAAGCTGCTGACAGTTTGCCTTCTCGATCGCTTGTAGTGCAAACAAAGCATCAATACCTTCTAAAGGTATTGGGCAACGACAACCTTGGTAATGATGATCTCACTGGCGCTGGGTGATAGTCAGGCGCAACCATACTGGTGTTTAAATCACCTCCCAATTTTTCCTTTATGGATAGCTTGATTGCTATGTACGTGTCCTCCAAGCCTTCCTTAAGGTCTTCGATGTCAGCCTGGACACTTAGAACCTTCTTGAAATAGGTGAATACCGAAGCTCGTCATTGCAAATTGGCTTTTCCGTCTTTTCTTCAACCACAGATTTGATTCCAGCTATGTTTTGTTTTATGTTGCTCCGTTGGTGTTTTAAATCTTCAAGAGTCGTCATTATGTTGTATAGTGTAATTGCACGCGAGAATTCGAGGTTCCAACAATAACGAATGCAGGCAACAACAGCACGAACGCAACCAGGCAGTAGTAGCCAAAGCATAAATCCCACGAGGGCAGCGAAGGCGGCAGCAAAAGATTGAGTGCAGTTGTTCCAAGGGAGAGAGAGTCAGCGACAATTCCGACGGCGGAAACGAAAGCGAAACGAAAAGAAGCGGTGGAATTCCAATAGATCACTTCGTTGATCAGAACAGGTAGCAGCAAAGGAGAGCAAGCGCCGTTGCTTGCGTTGTGGGTGACAAGCGAATGATAGAATTAACCGAGAACCGCGAGAGCAAAGCGAGGGTGATGAGCCCGCAATCGAGACAATAGATAATTGGTTTTCGGCAATTTCGACGACAGCTGCAACACTAAACGACCACTGCAGTTGTTGTATTTGCAAATTATGTACCGAAGAAAAGTGTTAGTAGAGTATATTAATTGTTCACCAAGAATTAACACACGTGCCCCACGTTGGGCGCCAAAATGCTTGAACAAGAAGCGTTTTCCTTATTGATATTTATTTGTTTAATTAAAATCGAATTGGAAGAAATATTAACGACAACCAAACGATGAGATGCTGTTGAGTATCAGTCGCCGACTGCTTTATTGGGATCTAAGTGCATGAGCACCGAGCAAAAGCGAGAATAGTGAGAGCGTACAATGATGAGCGTACGAGAGGTGTTTAACTAGTTCTAATTTATTTGGGTGGACGAAGTTTGATCGAACATAGTTCTTTTAGGAATCGATGAAACAGGTTTTTGTATACAAAACACCAGGTAGGAGTTTGGTTGATAAATAGAGTGTCATTTAGCAAAAAACCCTTAGTACCAAAAGTGAATAGAGATTTATTGTTTATTTTTTGTTTATTGTTTACTTTGTTTAAAGTTTAACAATGTACAGTTAAACTGTAAGGGTGAAAATTACATATCAAGAATTACAAGAAAAGGGCTAAAGCAAATACTCAGACCCGGTGGGGCTGATTAACGGCTCAATGGCCTAAAGGGTCCCACCAACAGCCAAATTTAGGTTAGAGAAAAGCCGGTAGCCGAACAATTCCCAATTACAGCTATTTAAATTAAATTAAGTTATGGATTAAGATAATTTTGACCATATTAGAACTAGTATCAACGGAAAATCGATGGAAAAATTGGTTATAGTTACGCAAAGGCCACGTAAAGATTCATAATCTGAGTAGTTAGAAAGACAGAGTTGGAGAGCAGCAATACTAATAAGGCTGATGAGGGCAGTCGATTCAACCTCACCAGAGAGAAGCTTATGGAGGAAGAGAACTCCTTCGCAGATTCTACGGGATTTAAGAGAGTGGAGGTTAATTAAGCGCAACCTACTTTGATAAGAAGGGAGATGGATCGAAGGGTCCCAATTGATCCGCGGAGAGCAAAGATGAGGAACTGTTTTTGTACTGATTCGAGCATATCCTGAAATTTTTGGTATTGAGGAGACCAAACACAAGAACCATATTCCAAAATAGGCCGAACCAGGGAAACATACAGGAGTTTTGTAGTGTACGGATGTGTAAATTCCTTAGACCATCTTTTGACAAATCCAAGGACTCCTTTGGCTTTGTTAGAGATAGTAGAGATATGAGAGTTGAAATATAGATTAGGTACAAAGGCAATGCCCAAGTCGTTAACTTTGAAGAGGCGTTGTAGGATAATTTTATTGATAGAGTAATCGAAAAGGTATGGCTTATTACGGTGAAAAGTCATAATATTGCATTTAGAAATGTTAAGAGGTAGAATGTTGATTAAGCACCAGTTGTTAGGTTAGGTTAGGTTTAGGCGGCTGTCAGGCTCCACAGGAGCCCGTCGCACTTGGGCCGGTTTCGGCCCGTTGTGATACCGCAGGAGGTGCTCCCCTGTTTTTTTTTTTTCCCCACCTCATGAGAACCGAACATGTCAGCAGTTATCCCAACCTGATGCTCTTATGAAGTTTGCAATCTTTCTGGGACAGATTTTGGACATTTCTGAAATGTCTGAGACATGGGGCAAGCCCAGGTATTGTAGCCTTTTCCTGCTGAGAGCCGGACAGGAGCAGAACAGGTGTTCTACCGTTTCCTCCTCCTCCTCATCTCTACAGCTTCGGCAAAAATCATTATATGGGGCTCCCAGTCTATTAGCGTGGCAGCCTATCAGCCAGTGCCCCGTGAGGGAGCGGATGACTACGCTGCACCTTTTTCTGCCGAGCTTACAAAGCTCAAGTGTGCGCTTCCTGTCAATGGCCGGCCATGTTTGCCGGGTTATGCGACATAATGGTGCTGAGCGCCACGCATTGTCTGCCCGTCGCATATATATCTCTTTTATGATAAGCTTACAGGTGGCCATTGGCATACAAATATCCTCCTTATCTTGGAGAAGGGGTATTGTGGTGCAAGATCTGGCCAGCTCGTCTGCCTTGCAGTTGCCTTCGATATCCCGGTGACCCGGGACCCAAATCAGGCTAATGTCAATTTGTTGAGCCATCTCGTGAAGAGATTTGCGGCAATTTGTCACTGTTGCCGAGTTCGAAGAAATCGCGTGAAGTGATTTGATCGCAGCTTGGCTATCGCTGTAAACGTTTACAGTTGTTGTTGATAATGAAGCCTTTGCGGCTGTTTGAAGGAGCTTCAGTGCCTCCATGATCGCAATGACTTCCGCTTGGAACACACTGCAGTGATCTGGGAGCCTGAAAGAGTGCCTAATTTCGAGCTGTTCGGAGTAAATTCCTCCTCCAATTCTGTTATCCAGCTTCGAGCCGTCTGTGAAGATGCTTATGGCCATGTCCTGGCCTGGTGGTCCCCCAAGCCACTCGTCTCTGCTAGGGATAATTACATTGAAGGGGGTAATAGTGTGTTCCCTTGGGACGCAGTAGTCCGTCTTCTTAGGGACGGTTCTGCTTTTAAGTATTGATGAGTGACCCCTGAGATGTGACGTCCATTGTCCGGAGTCTCTCAACCGTATCGCTGCGATTTCTGCCCTCTCTTTTCCCGCAAGCTCGAGGCTCTGGAGACTTAGGATGGCGTTTAGTGCATCGTTCGGGGTGGTGCGTAGTGCTCCACTAATGCATAATACTGCGGTTCGCTGAACCTTGCCAAGTTGTTTGGTTATCGATCCTTTTGACAGGCCCTATCCACCAAAGGCCACCAAACTGTGACTCCGTAGAGTAGAATTGGTCTGACCATTGCCCGGTATATCCATTAGACTACGCTTGGGTTCATGCACCAATTCAGGCCAATAGCTTTTTTACAAGAGTATAGGGCTGTCGTAGCCTTTTTCACTCTGTCTTTAACGTTCAGGTTCCAGTTAAGCTTCTTGTCAATTACCAACCCTAGGTAACTAGCGCTGTCGCTGAAGGAGAGCCTACATTCATTTAGTAAGGGAGGGTTAAGGGGCGGAACCTTGTACTTGTTTGTGAATAGCACGAGCTCCGTTTTTGAGGGATTTACTCCCAATCCTCGCGATTTTGTCCATTCTGACTGTCGCGCGAGCTTTGTGCTCATAAGGTCACAGAGTGTTTGAGGCTATTTTCCCGAGTAACCAAATTGCGACGTCATCCGCGTATGCCACTACTTTACAGCCCCCCCCCCTCCAGATCACATAGAATCTTATTGACTGCTATGTTCCATAGAAGGGGAGACAGGACACCACCTTGCGGAGTGCCTCTGTTGACATACCTTGTTTGAGTGGACGAACCCATCGATGATGTCACCGTCCTGCATGTGAGCAATTGATCGATAAGCATCACCAAGTGCTCGTCCACTCCCAGGTCAGTCAGTGCTTCCGTAATGGTACCTGGGACGACTTTGTTAAAGGCTCCCTCGATATCGAGAAAGGCTATAAGAGAGTACTCCTTGAGGTGTAGGGATTTCTCTATATATGAGACTACTTCATGGAGCGCCGTTTCCGTGGATCTTCCTTTCCGGTAGGCGTGTTGTGCTCCTGACAACATTTGAGGGCTAATAATCGTTCTCAGATGTAGTCCGACCAGTCTCTCGAATGTTTTGAGGAGAAAGGACGATAGGCTGATTGGTCTATAGTCCTTCGGAGTTGAGTGCGAGGGCTTTCCCGCTTTGGGGATAAAGACTATTCTCGCCTTGAGCCATTCTTGTGGAATGGTCCCCACCGCTAGTATCTTCCTGAAGATATTTTGTAGCCAGTTTATAGCCGAGTCTCCGGCCGTTTGCAATTGGGCCGGAATGACATTGTCCGGACCTGGCGATTTGAACGGATTAAAGCTGTTTACCGCCCAGCTTATGTTCCGTTTGGTAAGGATGTGGTCCATCGAGGCTATTTGTCCTCCCCTACGGATATGCGCCGCCGGGTCGATGGTTGTACACCCAGGGAAGTGGGTCTCAAGCAGTACGTGGAGCGACTCCTCGCTGGAGTTGGTCCACGTACCGTTATTCCTTTTAAGGTACCCTACCGAGGGGGTGGTTTTTGAGAGGAGCTTGCGTAGCCTTGCGGCTTCTGACGTCTCCTCTATCTCCGAGCAGAATTTTCGCCAAGAGGCCCTTTTTGCTCTTCGTGTTTCTTTTTTGTATTGGGCAAGACTGACTTTGTAGTCTACCCGATGTTTCTCCTCGTTAGCGCTTTTGGCTCTATTAAAGAGATTCCTGCAGCTCTTTCTTAGAATGTCGATTTTTTTCGACCACCAGGGGGGTTTCTGTTTACCCCTTATCTTGTGTGGCAGGCAAGCCGCCGTGAAGGCCTTGTTGCATGCTTTCGTGAACCTGTTCACTGTTCGATCTAACTCGTCTTAAGTGTCTGGGCTGATTGGTGCTTATTGGGGAGAAGGTTCTCCAATACCGAGCTATATTTAACCCAGTTGGTTTTCCTGGGGTTAATGTAGTCGGTGGGTTTAGGGCTCTCGAGGGATAAGGTCGTCTCGACATACCTATGGTCAAAGAAGGAATGGTCCTCTAGGACTCTCCAGCTTTTGACCTTATCTAACAGATTGTGAGATACTAGTGTGAGGTCAATAACCTCCTGTCGGTTTTTTATAATAAAAGTGGGGTCGTTACCCCTGTTACATATTGTTAAGTTCGAGTTTAGGATAAAGCTAAAAAGTGGCTCACCCCTTACATTTGTGTCCGTGCTCCCCCATTGAGTATGGTGAGCATTGGCGTCGCAGCCTACTAGTAGGCTTATGTTGGACCTCTCGCTGTTACTGGCCAGCTTACAGACGAGGTCATTGGAAGGATCGCTTTCCTCATTGGCCATGTAGGACGACATCAGCCTCAGATGTGTCCGCTTTAGCTCTAGGCTTACCGCTGTATTGTCGCCATTGCTGAAGTTATGTAGCAGAAAGATATTAAGGTGCTTTCTTGCAAGAATGCAGGCACGAGTTTTACCTTCGGTTTGGGGTACAATGAGCTTGTACTCTCTCGTCGCCAACCCACAGACCTTGGCTCCAACTATCCAAGGCTCCTGGATTAGGACGACGTCGGCTCCGCTTGCATCCAAGCGGAGTATGAGTGCAGCGGATGCTGCTTTACAGTGGTGGAGATTTATTTGAAGAAGCCTCAGAGACATCCTCAGGAATCTCCACCACTGTAGTGTCGGCATCTGAGTCGTCGGATACTTCGTCTCGACACATCGCCTCAAAATCACGCATCAGCTCTGCGTCAGAGGAGTAGCTTTCTTTTGTCGGCTCCAGCTCGTTGTCGGGTGCCTCGATCTCCGAGGTAACATCCTGCACGACTGGGTTGTCGACAGGACGAGCATCGGCCGAGGCAGCGTCTGACTTATACACCTTTATAGCGACCGAGCTGAAGCCGAAGTTCAGCTCTCCTTTTGCTGCCTCTATGGGGGCCAGCGACTCCTTGTTGAGGATGATGACGGCCTGATTTGTCGGCCCCTTTGTCTCCTCTACCTTGACCACCCTCCAATCTTGGGTTGGCAGTGTTGGGTTGCACCTCTGCAGCATCTTGAGGATGCGCTCAGGCTCCTTAATAGTAGCCGGCACCCATATTCTGGCCCTTGGTCTGCTGGGCACCTCACTCCAATTTACCGCGACTAGATTTGCCCCAGCGTAGACCTCTCCGATCTGCGCCACCGCTGCTTTGTACAGCTTCACGGATCGCTCATCGTAGGCTATGACTTTAATACTACCCTGGAACCACCCCATGTCTTTGCAGACTGGCGGTGGCCCTGGGTCCTTCTCGAGCAACTCGAAGCAGCGGTCGGCCAGTGGCGCTTCCACCCACTTCCATTGGCTCCTTGGGATCTTGCCCTCCGCGCTGCCTTTATCGAGGACACCAATCAGCGTCCTTTCCTTAGCAATCTGCGCGAAGGAGATATTTTGCGTCACCCTCGACCTTTTCGCAGCCGGACCGGGTGTTTCTTGCGACCGCTGTCGCTTGGGTTTTGAGACCATTGAGAAGTGTGGGAGCACCGTTGTGGCCCACTCCACCTTCTTTAGCCAGTCAGCTGATGGGCTGGCTTCTTTGCTGGCATTTTGCCGACGGAGTATGTATGGGATGGGACCCACTAGGATTCACCCCAACGCAGGTCTGTCCTGCTTTTGAGCTGGTCGGGCCAGGCCTTTGGGCCGCTGCCTTCCCATGCGGGGGATTGCTCCCGATTGACATTTGGGGAGTGTCAGACTCTATTTGGTTTTTTTGTTGTTTTTTGTTGTTTTTATTGTTATTTTTATACATATTACATCCCATGAGATGCAGAGAAAGGGAACGGTCAGCCCGGGCAGAGATCCACGTTGCCCGGGTAAGGCATCATTAGAACAGGGGGCTGCCAAGTCCCTGAGCTCTCCGTTCGAGACTGGGCTAGTTTTTGAACCGGGCCCCCAGCCAGGCTGACTCTCGGCACGGGTCGAATGACACCTTAGCCCAGCCCGGTGTGAGATGAGTGTGGAGGATGGGATGTGGGTAGGTATTGTGTGGGGAGTAGGAGTGTGTGAGCCACTTATACGAGGCGGCACCAGAAGCGCATCGTCAGTGTTGCTGCTTCGCGAACACCCGCTGGCTATCCGGGACTGCTTATTTTCGGTCATCTGCCTAGAGATGACCGATTATTTACAGCTGACCTACCTCTTTTAGGGGGGTAGGCCTTTCGCTATCCGCAATCTGCGACCCGTCCGGTGGCCTCAGCTAGGCCCCCTCTGAGCCACCTCACGCGCTCATCAGACCAGACACCAGTTGTTAAGAGCATCAAGATCTGATTGCAAATATAGTGGGGACAAGGGGTCACTGTAGGAAAAACATAGCTTAACGTCATCAGCATACATTAGGACACGGGAATGAGATAACATTTGAGGAAGATCGTTAATAAATAGGTTAAATAGCAAGGGACCCAGGTGACTACCTTGAGGAACCCCCGATGAGAAAATAACAGGTTTAGAGAGAGAGGAGTTAAAGCTGACACGTTGAGAGAAAGTAGAGTCCAGTATAGAAGCTTATCCGCACACCCTAGAAGAGACAGTTTATGAATAAATAGATTATGATTGACGGAGTCGAAGGCTTTACTAAAGTCAGTATAAACGACATCAGTTTGACACTGTTTAGCAAATCCCGAAGTAACAAAGGTGGAAAATGCAAGTAGATTAGTAGAGACTGAGCGACGTTTAATGAATCCATGCTGTGATTCAGAGAATACAGACCTACAAAAATGTTGCAGCTGAGAAGTGATGATTTTTTCAAAGAGTTTAGGAATGGCAGATAAGTTGGAAACACAGCGGTAGTTGGATACATCCGATTTAGATCCCTTTTTATGAAAGGGAACTATATAGGATTCTTTCCAGACGGAGGGAAAGACACCAGTTTCGAGAGACAAATTAAAAAGTTTTAGGAGAGGCACGCAAAGGGATTCTGCACAAAGTTTAAGAACTGCGCTCGGAACCGAGTCTGGCCCAGTGCTGAACGAAAACTTGCACGATTTTAAATTTGTTAAGAGTCCATCATAGTCGATGAAGGGGGGAAGGATACAGTTAGAACTATTTAAAGGGATACGATATGAGTAACTACTACTAAAGTCGTTCGATGTGGCTAGGATAGAGGGAAGGTTAATAGAGGGGACAGAGTAGCAACGTTGAAAAAAGGAAGCGAACAGATCAGCAATGTCACAATCCCTATCAGCCCTATAACTACCATTTAAGTGTAGAGAAGAAGGAAACTGGGAAGATTTGCGCTTAGAATTAACAAACCTGAAGAATTGTTTAGGATCGCGTTTAAAGTTAAGCTTGCACTTGGTCAAGTATCTATTGTAGCACAATGTATTAAATAAGGAAAATTTCGATTTTGCAATTGAGTACTTCGAAAAGTCTGATTGCAAACCGGATTTTTTTAACTTCTTGAACATACGGGATTTTAAATTCTTCCGATTTATTAATCTCGGGGTGAACCAGATAGGGCCATAAAGATTTCTGGAGGGGGTGACTAAAAGAACATGCATGGGAAAGATGAAAAAAATAGAGCTATAGAATGCATTCGTAGCAGATTCAATTTCTTGGAAATCGTCAAGGAATGACCAATCCATCTGAGATAGGGCAGTATTCAGGGAGAGAAAATCAGCCTTCTTAAAGCAATAGATATTCGAAGGCTTAATAAACGACTTTATAGGGCATGAAGAGGGCAACAGGAAATCAATTGAAAGTGTGGGATGGTATGGGTCTTCAGGGAATGATAGAGGTGATCCTCGACATACCAAAGTGCTCGAAGCATCGGTAGTGAAGACGAGATCAAGGGTCCTACTCATGCTATTACGTATGCCATTTACCTGGCCTTACGATGTATCGTACAGAGAATCAACGAAGTCATGCTGCATAGATGGGAACATTAAGTTAGAGTCATTGGATGGAGACCAAGTGACATTTGGGAGATTAAAGTCGCCGAGGACAATAAGACGATCAGAATCACAAAGCTGAGACAGAACGGACTGAAGAGGGACAGCGTGAAGCATATAAGTTGTAAATTCAGAGGACGGTGGGATATAAGAGCATGGTATGAATAAATTAAAAGAATACAGACGGACTTTAACTACGATAATTTTAATAGTGTTGGGCTCATCGATGGGAAAGAGTTGGGAAGTTAAGTCGGAACGAACAGCAATTAGGACGCCGCCACGCCACGATCAGATCTATATATGGTAAAATTGTCTACAAAAATCTCGGAATCCGAGATTGATGGATTGAGCCATGTTTCAGAGAAGGCAATAATGTCGGAATCAAAAGTTGCACTATCAGCATGAAATTTGGTGAGCTTACTGCACAGGCCTCGTACATTCTGATAAGTGATATTTAGAGGTAGGGAAGAATTCAGTTTTTTGAAATAGATGGTAATACAGTAGATGGTGTAGGAAGAATTCCTACCCGAGGAGCGGATTGTGAAGGTCGAGATCGGCTGCTGAAGATGTGACAGATAGTGTGTTCGGGCCAGAAAGAGGGTTCTAACACATTCTTTTCAAACTTCTCCGGGACAAGAATTTTAAAGGAGGAAATATTACGTTTTTCCTTAAAGCTGGGTATCCAGCACCGCGGAAACGAAAAATTACTGCCAAACTTCATATAAAAAAACTGGGCCAGTAATTTTTCGTTTGTGTTTTCCTGGAGTCAGTATCCAGCAACGTAAACGGAATCCACGAATTCTTATCGATAATATCGATATTCACACGAATGTGGACTGTGAGAACAGCTGATGAGGGTGCCAGGAAGTACAAGTGAGAGTTGGAGGCAAAATCTGTACGCAAAACCAAAAAGAGATATGAAAATTTTTAAAATTAGGAGAAGATTGCTTTAATAAAAGCAGTTGAGGCAAGACCACGTTTTTGCCAATATGTGCCGCTACCAACAGAATCACGTCATCGTCAGAATTACTTTTCTTCCTTTTTTTAATTTTAGTTTCATTTTCAAAATTGGCGCAGTTTACAAAACACAGCTGATTCATGAGAGTGACCAACTTTTTTTTATGTTCTTGGTCACACTATTTCACTTAAGTTCCACACAACCGAAATAAAGAGCAGATTCCAGTCAGTAAAATTTCGCGGTGCTGGAGACAGGCCTTTAAGGTAAACTTAGTTACTACGATGCCAGAGGAGTTATTAATGTTGAAGATATAGTCCCCAACCATTACATCCGTAGCCGATTCCATGAGACGGGAGACAAAAATAGGTTTTAGAGGAGCGACAACGATTAAAGGTCTAGAGGGGTCACATGATTTATGGGTGAGGCAGAGGCGGGTTCTACCCGAGGGGCAGGTCCGGGTGGGATAGCGCTGGCTGAGGAGCCAGTGCTAGCCGGTGTGGAAGGGACAACTTCAACTTCCATGCTGACAGCAGTATCGACGACTTCCTTAGGGGGCACGGTGATGCCAACAACTGGATGATCAGTAATGACCGGTTGGACAACCTGGGCAAACACAGGCACGGGATGATCATTACTGTCCAGTTGGATATCCTTGGCAGTCACGGGCACAGGTGAACAGCCGGCAGGTGAAGAGCCAGCCGTCTTTTTCGATGTAGATGCATGTACATAAATTTCCTTAGCGCCAAAGTCGATCAAGGCTGGCGAACTAATTGGAGGAACGTGAGAGTCTTTAGCTGCAAATAAATTGGAACTGTGAACACTTGGCAGACTAGGTGTAACCTTTCTTCTCTTTGGAGACTCATTTATAATTTAAAGATTTTTAAAATGAGTTTCCATTGAGGAAAACTTATCCTACAATTTCCGGAATTCTGAGTGGACAGCAGCGAATTCGTTATGAGTCTGTCTCATAAATGTTCGCATATCGGCTTCAACTGCCCTGCAATCCCAACAAGTCCAGTTGAGACCACAGCGGGTCTTAATCAGATCGACAACGCGACCACCGATATGACCAAAACCCGCACAGCTAGCGTGAGCCGTGTTGTCACACAACCAACAGAAAATGAATGTTTGACGTGTGGCAACCGAACGGTGGCCGTCACAGCGTTTAGCACAATAGGCGCTCATTGTTTGATATTGTGAGTAATATTGTGAGGAACCGTGTGCCTCACAGCAGTAATGAGGCTGACGGCCCGGATATGACTGACGGACTGGATAAGCATGACGGTCTGGCAGGTCCGGATATCCGGAAGCCGCCAATTCGCCGCGGCCTCTCCCCTGTGAGGGGCAGATAAGCCACCGAAAGGGGAGAGAGCCCGAATGGCGAGAAGAGGCGGCTCTCACTGGAAGGAGGGAACCGCGGGATCAGACCGGCAGCGGACCGACGCAGGACCGAATATGGGCATTTGGACGGGTCACCGACCAGATCCCGTTAAGAAGAGCGTGGGAACCCTCAGAAGCCCGATGGAAAATCACTGGCGGCGGAGGTCCCGTTAGGGCCGGTCTATAAAAGGAGGCCGGCGCCTACAGCGGCTCTCTTATTACGCACGCGCAGCTATACGGCAGTGATCGACGTCGGGCAAGAGTGAGATAGTGTCGACAGTGAAAAGTGAGAAGTGACCAAGGAGAGAGGATCAACCAAGGAGAACGAGGAGAAAACAGGACAGGGACAAGTCCTACACCGGAGCACCGAGTGAGTCGAATTTCAACGGAGTCGGAAACCTTGATGGAAACATTGAAGCATTTCATAACGATTGATGAACACCTAAATGATGCCCTTGAAAATTTGATAAATTTGAGTAGTGAATCCCAGAAAAAAGATTCAGGTTGGGCTATAAAAAAATGTAAATATTTTGAGCTAACTATAATTAAATTGGAACATATGTATTGCTGCAAATAGGTTCATGCCAGCGCACCCAAAACAATTAAATTACGAAATGCAATCATCAATGTAAAAATAAAGATGATTTTTTTTTATCTTTTTATCTTCATTAGTCTATAAAAAACACATAAAGATTACATTTCCAACTGCATCAATGATAAAATTGGCCCGAGAAAGATTGATAAAACCATCATACTATCAGTGTAACATAAGGAAGGACGTCTTTTATTATAAAGGCGTTAGATTGGATTTTTCTGGAATACAATTTTCAACAACAAACAATGGAGTAAAACGATTCGAGCAAGCTAATAATGATATCAGCATTAATATTTATGAAATCGATAACAATAGAAAAAACGTAGGACCCAAAAATTGTTGGCAATTTTACTCAACAAAAAATACTATTCATGACACTAAGGAGTGTGGAAAAGTTGCTGCTTTATATCCAGAACCAAAAAGCAAAACTGTTTTTAAAAGTTTTCCGAAAAAACTATCACCACCAGTGGTAATTTATGCAGACATCGAGGCTGTTTTGGAAAATTTCAGTAGAAATCAGAATGATCCATCAAAATTATCGACAACTAAAGCACGGAGGCATATAGCATATGCAGCATGATTTTGTGTTGTAAATACGTACTATTTCTAAATGAGATGTGGACACATGAAAGTAAATATTATCACACTCTAAAGGTAATAAACATCGAAAAGAGTTGCCAAGAGTTCCGGCTAAAACTGATGTACTTTATGAGAAGTACTGGAAATTTTGTAAAAAACCCATTTAAAAGTTCGAATGGGATGTTTGGAATGAGGACTCTCAGGAACACTACAATTAATATGCCTGCGAGGAACCAATTTTGGATGATGATCGTGAAAAATATTTCAACCAATTCTCAGGAAAGTATGTTGGACCACTTTTTCCCGGTGGTGTTTTATAACTTGTCTCGTTATGATATACATTTATTTGTAACATCCATAAAAGATGATCTTAAGCCCATTCCTTGCAATAAAGAGTTATATATTGCGTTAACTCAAACATGTAAACTAGGAACACTTTATCAAAATCAATACAAAATAAAATATATAGATTCAAATAGATTTTTTAACTCAAGCTTAGAAAAACTAGCTAGTTATATGGATAGATCCAATTTTAAAAATTTGAAAAATAAATATCAAGATGAACAATTTGATATGCTAGAAGGAAGCGTTTCCGACCCCATAAAGTATATATATTCTTGATCAGCATGAATAGCCGAGTCGATATAGCCATGTCTGTCTGTCCGTCCGTTCGTCCGTCCGTCCGTCTTCATTAGTGCCTATATCTCCGAGACTATTAAAGCTAGAGCAACCAAATTTTGTATCCCGTCTTCTGTGTGATCACACTACTCCAAGTGTATTTCAAAATATCGCCCCGCCCCCTTTTGCCTGCACAAAAGACGAAAGTCTGTGGCACACACAATTTCAAAGATACGAGGAAACTTTAAACGCAGAATCATAGAAAATAGCCATTTCTATCAGAGTATTGAATATAGTTCAGATCTGTTTATTAATATAGCCACAAAGACGAAAACCATTTCGAAAGTTATGGTTCCCTCTCGCTCTCTCTCACACGCGACCCCATCTGCTTTGCCCATTCGTATTTTTTGACGCCTAGTTCTCAGAGACTATTAAAGCTAGAGCAACCAAATTTTGTGTCCAGGCTTCTGTGTTATCACACTACTCAAAGTTTTTTTCAAAATTTCGCCCGCCCACTTCCGCCCACACAAAGGATGAAAATCTGTGGCATGCACAATTTTAAAGATACAAGAAAACTAAAAACGCAAAATCATAGAGAATGATCACATCTTTCATAGTGTTGAATCTGGATCAGATCGGATTATTAATTAAGCCACAATGAAGAAACCCATTTCGAAAGTCATCGTTCCCTCTCGCTCTCTCTCACACGCGACCCCATCTGCTTTGCCTATTCGTATTTTTTGACCTATTCGTATTTTTTTTTCAGAGACTTTAAGAGCTAGAGCAACCAAACTATCTATCCTAACTCCTGTGATATCAAACCAGCACGAGTTTATTTCAAAATTTTGCCACGCCCCCTTCCGCCCCCACAAAGGACAAAAATCTGTGGAATCCACAATTTGTAAGGTACGCGAGAACGAAAAACGCAGATTCGTGGGAAATGTCTGTATCTACCACAGTGCCGAATCTGGATCAGGTCTGATCATTATTATAGCCAGGAGGAACAAATTCAATTTCGGTGGCTGAGCGCTTCCTCAATCCCTCTCTCTCTCGCACACATTTCCACGTTTCGTATGTGTAGTTACATATACATACATATGTACATACATGTACTTTTATAAATGTGGAAGCAGATGACTGCTGCTCATATATACATATGTACATATGTATGTATATGTATATAATAACAAATATATATACATGTATATTATATACATATGTATATATATATATATATATGTACATATGTATATGTAAACAAAAATGGAAATAGAAAATGGAAACAGATAACATAAAATAGGGTCCCATAGAGTTCGACTTCATTTTTATACCCGGTACTCGAAGAGTATAGGGGTATATTAGATTTGTGTATGTACATACATATGTATACCCTTGATCAGCATCAATAGCGGAGTCGATATAGCCATGTCCGTCCGTCCTTTTTCCTGTTTTTTTTTTCCTGTTCCTGTTTCATTAGCGCAACCAAATTTTGTATTCAGTCTTCTTCGAAGAATCTTAGAGAAAGGCTATATCTATCAGAGAGTTTAATCTGGATTAGATCGGATCATTATTATAGCCACAATAGATAAAACCATTTATAGAAGCAACTTTATCTCTCGCTCTCTCCCCGTCTGCTTTGCCCGTCCGTCCAGATGAGCGCTTAAATCTCAGAGACTTTAGAAGCTTAAACCAAATTTTGTATCCAGACAAGGGAAGAGAAGGACAACAACAATTAACTGAAATCGCAAAACCGTGGAGAATGGCTATATCTACCAGATTGCCGAATTAGAGTCAGATCGGATCATTATTATAGCCACAGTAAAGAAAATAATTTAGAGTGGTTACGTAGATATGCGTTCCCTCTCTCTCTCTCTTAACTCTTCCTCATCTGCCTTGAGTAATAGAGATCACCGGCAATCCTAGCGCGAACTCTATACTACCTGCTGGCAGCCGTTCTCCCTTTCACTTTTCCCGCTTTGACCTTAAACCAACACCCCCTCTCCATCCAACAAGCGCGATGCGCTGTCCATGTCTTGTCACAATCATTGCCCTCCTCATTAACTAATCAATGTCCCTTACCCCTAAAGAAAAAGAGAGAGATTTATTTACATAAATATTACATAGATACATACATATATACATACATATGTATGTATTCATACGTACGCATGTATTTATATGTATGTATATTTTAAAACCAATGGACATATGTATGTATGTACATTCATATGTAAATATACATAATATAGTACATATTTGCATATTCTGATTGAATGAGCCGTTATAGGTAGGGGAGGGGTACCTGCGATTGCATGTGTTCACTCTATGAAAAGAAAGAATTGTCCATCAAAGAAACTGCGAAATCAAAACAAAACTGGCAAGCACGTGCGCTCTATTTCTCTCTCTGTTTCCCCTTCCACCTTCTGACCAAGACCCTCTCTCTCAACAAACAAAAGGGATGCGCGATGCGCTGCTTACATGTCTTAACAAGATCCCCCCTCACCACCTTCCAACCTCTTCATCGCAGTAAACTAAATTTTATCCGTTACTGGAAGGGGAGGGGGAAACGCAAATGTTTTCGCTCTAAAAATACATGTGGAAGGAATGAGAAAAATAGCCGTTACATTACATTACATAAATATATAAATGTATATACATATGTATGTATTCATATGTATGGATGTATACATCCGTTATTGGAAGGGGAGGGGGAAACGCAAATGTTTTCGCTCTAAAAATACATGTGGAAGGAATGAGAAAAATAGCCGTTACATTTGTTTGAGTTTTTCTCTCTAGCCCTCTCTTTCCACTTGAGAACTCTCTCTCTCTCCGAACAAGTGCTCTCTCAATAGAGCAACTGTCTATTTACACTCATCTGTATGTCATCAAGATGAATTTAGTAACAAGGTGACAATATCTACGTCACAACATCTGCTCTCTTTCGCGAACCATCCGTTTGTCGTATGCTGACCGCCGAAATAGAGTAGATGGTCATTCCCGCAGCCGACGCAACCTCATCTTTTAATTCACCTTGCATGTCTCTTTTATGAACAGTGTCAATTTGAGAGAGAGAGAGAGATAGAGGGAGGCTGAGAGAGCGCCCTCGAAAAATCATATGTTTCAAAGCAAAACATTGACCCCACGCAATGGTATTAGAATTAGAAGGAGTAATTAGTAGGAAAGGAATTAGAAGTATATACAGAAACAGCTCAGACAGTCTTTCTCTTGTAAAAATTTAATTTTCCGTTACTCCCGCATGTTTTGACTCCGTTCGTTCTGCCTTGCTCCAAATTGCTCTATTCTCTTCTCTCTTGAGAGACTCTCGCGGAAAAAACGGCCGAGTTTCAGTAGGCATTTTTTGGGTACGACCAGTCGATATCGAGCCAAGGAGAGCGATACAGACTTTTCGATTGCCGATTGCGAAAAAATCCGTTAATTAACCAAATTAAAACTAGTTGAGCTTTTAACTTATTAAATACAAGTAGTGCTTGCTTATTAAGATATAGGGCTTTAGTTTTTTTGTGCCGATCGTCAGTTAGAAGCTATTTAATAGTAGCTAACTGTGACGGTGCATCGCGCGCTTTTTGGTGTTGCTGCTGACGTCGCTGCTTTTCTGGAGACTGAGGCCGGACGTCGCTGCTTCTATAGCGGCTGAAGACGAACGTCGCTGCTCTCGCCAGGGGACGTCGCTGCTACGCAAAAAGTCGTAATATTTAATCAATTATTTTTTCATCATTTGTAGCTTTTTTGTAGTTCTTATTATATTTATATAATTATATACCTATAATAATAATTCGGTTTATTTTAAATAATTATATAAAATCAATATTTAATATTAATAAATTACTTATATTATTAATAATTAATTATTGATTTTATAATTATTTTTTTTTAATTTTTTATTTTTTTTAGGTATTATTTTTAGGTATTTTGTTACATATTTTATTATGCCTCGAAAGCATAGGCAATCTGCTTCTCAACAGTCTCAGAGACGTAAATTGAGATACAGATCAAATAGAAATGGACATTTGGAAAATTTAGAAATTGTTACAAACAGGGAAGTTTTAAGTATTCCAGACCCCCAGTTCGTACAACTGATTAGTAACCAGCAGCAAGAGAATGAGGGACAAAATCAAGTGACTACTAGGCAGGTTTCAGGAGTAGGTCAGGCAGAGCAGGCAGCCGTCGCTGACGAACAGATTGTACGTGCTGGGGGAAATAGTGTTGCGATAAACGTACAGAACAGACGACAAGTGGCCGATACTAACCGTCGGTCAAGGCGAAGACGTAACCAAAGGTATAGGGCCAGAGAACAGACCCAAAATACTGCCGACCATACAGTTAGACGAGAAGACGCGCAGATTAGAATTGAGGAGCAAGCGACCAATACCATGCGTCGGTCCAGACGAAGACAGGACTTGGACTATAGGGCTACAGAGCAGGCACAAAAAACAGTAGGACATATACAAAGACGAACAGACGCACAGGTTAGACGTGAGGAGCAAGTTGCCGATACTGTGCGTCGCTCCACACGAAGACAGGATTTGGAATATAGGGCTAGAGAGCAGGAGCAGAATACAGTAGGACATATAGTTAGACGAATGGACGCACAATTTAGACGTGAGGAGCAAGTTGCCGATACTGTGCGTCGCTCCACACGAAGACAGGACTTAGAATATAGGACTAGAGAGCAGGAACAAAATACAGTAGAACATATAGTTAGACGAATAGACCCACAGGTTAGACGTGAGGAGCAAGTTGCCGATACTGTGCGTCGCTCCACACGAAGACAGGACTTAGAATATAGGGCTAGAGAGCAGGAACAAAATACAGTAGAACATATAGTGAGACGAATAGACCCACAGGTTAGACGCGAGGAGCAAGTTGCCGATACTCTGCGTCGCTCCCCACGATGACAGGACTTAGAATATAGGGCTAGAGAGCAGGAACAAAATACAGTAGAACATATAGTTAGACGAATGGAGCCACATATTAGACGTGAGGAACAAAGGACAAATACAGAGAGGCGACAGCGCATACGTAGATATAATGAAAGGAGACGGATATTAGAAAGAGAGCAGGATAGAGTTCGTAGGGTCCAAGAAAGGAGTTTAGTAGATCGTAGGCGTATCTCGCGAGCGAGAGAAACTCTGGCACGCCAATCTGCTCGTGTCGCAGCCCGACAGTCAGCAATTGACGCTGCCAGAGCTGTTAGTCAGAGAGTTAGCCAATATAAGAGCGATAGCAGTAATAGAGTTGAGCAAAATTTAAGAAATGCCACCCGAATGCAGCAAGAATGAACAAATATCTCCCAGGAGGATAGAGCACATGTCGGACCCAGAATCAGGCTTACTGGCCTAGAAGCTCTAAAAGTAGTTTATAATAGGAATGTAAAGCTGGGTCCTGATCAGGTTTGCCTGTCTTGTAAAGGCCTGTGGTTCCCCAAACAAATTTCCAAGATTCCTCGGGTCCTTTAAGAAAGTGATTGCGAGTTTAGTGCTGAAATATTTGCTCTTGAAAGTCTTCTAGAATTCCCTTCTGACTGCCTAACATTAAAATTCTGTAGAACATGTTATAACAACATTAAGAAGCGTAAAAAGCCTAAGCTTTTTTTCATTGATCTAGAGTTTCCTAAACTGCCCGACTGCTTAAAGGGGCTTACTCCATTAGAGGAACGACTGATTTCTCCTCGACTTCCATTTATGATAATTAAGCCATTATTGCCTGGGGGAAGAGGCCAAAATGCAATTAAAGGAGCTGTTGTGAACGTCCCTATTTCCGTAAGTGATATCGTGAAGGAGCTTCCACGAGCTTTCCATGAAGCCCAGGTTATTCAGCTCCACCTGAAGCGTAGACAAGAGTATCTTCATGCCTTCATGGCTGAAACCATTAGACCTTCCAAAATGTTTGAAGCACTTCGTTATTTAGTTAGCACAGATTTGTATAAAAAGCATAATGTCGTAGTTAATGAGCAATGGATCTCTGGTTTCACATCCGATATTGTTCCATTCGTAGCATCTCAAGCAGACGCAGCCCTTTTAGAAAGTATCCAAAATAGAGATAGGAATGTAGACACAGAACCAGCCCACCCCGACGAGGAGGTAGAAGCCGAAGAGCTCAACCCTGGTGGTCAGGAAACTCTGCTTGAAAATAACGTACCATTGATGAAAGGATTATAAAAATCGCACCAGGGCAAGGACAACGACGCCTTGATATGGTCTTAGATATTGACTCGGAAGAGTTATCTTTGCCCACTATTTATGCAGGCGTCAAGAGACAATCTTCAGAAAGTTTTACAACCATTGTTAGATCAGAGCTTCGAAATGTAGATAGGAGAGGTTGTAGATCTGATAAACTCTTCTTCAATTACAAGAAGTTAGAACTCATTAAGATTTGCAATAATATTTCTATCTGCTTACGTAAGCGGAGCACGTCCAGTGCAGTTACGGCAGCTAACGCTCTTAATGAGAATTTCATAGGGGGACTTATTAACCACGATGAGGGATATAGGGTTCTTCGAGATATTCGCTCGTCTCCGGCTCATTGGGAGGAAGAAAAGAAGAAGGTTATGGCCATGATTCGTCAGTTCGGCCTGCCGACTTTTTTCATCACTCTGTCTGCTGCTGAAACGCGGTGGCCAGAGTTGCTTGTTTTGCTCAAAAGCAATGTAGATAGAGAGATCATTAGCGAAAAAGAAGCAATGAATCTACAATATAACGAAAAGGAGCGTCTCATCAAGGCAGATCCAGTTACTTGTGCTAGGTATTTTGATCATAGGTATCGTGAGCTTTTGAAAGTGATGAGGAATCGGGAGGGCATTTTCGGAGAAAACTTCGTCATCAAATATTATTGGCGTGTTGAATTTCAACAAAGAGGTTCCCCCCACATTCACGGTATGTTTTGGCTGAAAGATGCCCCAGCAGTGGATTTTTACCGGTACTGAGTCAATTTCAACAGTTGTAGCCTTCATTAATACACACATTACAGTAGATGTCACAGACTCAGAATTAGCTCCGTATGTTGAATACCAAAAGCATAGGCATACAAACATGACATGTCTGAAAAAAGTCAATAGAAGTGGAAAAAAAGTTTGTAGATTCGGTATTCCATACCCTCCAATGCCCCAAACGGAGATATTGAGTCCACTGCCGGAGGATACTCCAAACCTTGATTTTCACCAAGGAAATTTTAGGAAAATTCTACTACTAAATTCTGATCAATCCTCTGATATGATTGATCACTTGAGCATATTTGAGAATTTCCTTTCACACGAACAAGTGAGCCTCAATTACGAGGACTACAAATATGCAATATCTTCTGGTTTGAAGAAACCACAAATTTTTCTAATGAGGTCGTTTGCTGAGATTAGCGTTAATGCTTATAATAAGCACATTCTTTCAATGCAAAGGGCTAATATGGATATCCAATTCATTTTGGACCCTTATGCATGCTGTAGCTATATAATAAACTATATAAATAAATCCCAAAGGGGTATTTCTAAGCTTATGCGCGAGGCGGTAAGAGAAGTGCAAGGGGGTAACTATACGATTAGGCAAAAGCTACAGCACATTGGTCACAAATTTATTTCTGGCACTGAGATTTCTGCTCAGGAAGCCGTCTATTGTTGTCTAGGCATTCCGTTGTCCGGAACTAGCAACAAATGCGTTCATATTAACACTTTCCCTCCAGAGCAACGAGTGCGAATGCTCAAATCGAAAAGCATCCTACAAAATATGAATCAGGACTCTACTGACATATTCGTCAAAGGATTGCTGGAGAGGTATGAACAAAGACCAATCAATCTTCAGGGCCTTTGTTTGGCCGATTTTGCAGCAAATTATGAATTTAGCAAAAGCGGGAAAAGAGTTGGCCAAAATAGCGATGATGAAGAGGACGAAGAAAATGAGGTAGGAGTAGAAGTCTTTCTCCCTCTCCGCGATAATAGTGGTTTTATTAGGGAACGGACCAAGCCATCCATTTTAAAATATATGAGGTTTAATATAAATACAGATAGGTCTAACTATTTTAGAGCATTAGTCATGCTGTTTTATCCGTGGAGAGATGAGGACAGAGATTTAGTGAGCGCTAATTACGAGAATGTCTATAATAACCATCAGGATTTAGTTAGTTCAAATTTCCAAAAATACAATGCGTTAGCAGATTTAGAAGACGTGCTTAGGAGGGCCATGGAAGCCGAAGCCAATAGGGAGGAAAATGTAGATGAAGAGACAGTTGATGAGACCATTGATGAGCAGTTTAGGGCTTTAGCGATTCCCGAAATAAGTTCTCAAATAAATGTTCTGAACTTGAATGACCAGGCAACCGATGAAGATAGGAGTATTCGATTAGTTAAGCTTCCTCCGATTGTTTCCCTTACTTTGCTAGCCAGTTTAATTAGATCGCTTAATTTGAAGCAAAAAGCCTATCCCACCCATGTTCTGCATAATGTGAGAAATAAGGCAGTTTTTTTATGAGTTTGTAGGTGGCGGCGCAGGCGTCGGCAAGAGTAGGACAATATCTACCATTTTTCAGACCATTTCCCAGGAGTTTAATCGTAGACCTGGATCTAATCCAGAAACTGTTAAGGTTTTTCTGTGTGCTCCCACAGGAAAAGCTGCATTCGGTATTGGAGGTGCCACACTTCACTCCATGTTTTCTTTACCTCTCAATCAGTCTAACCATGCCTTCAAACAGTTGGGTCCAGATTTGTTAAATACCTTGCGTTCAAGATTTTTTGATCTTAAAATTCTAATAATTGACGAAATTTCTATGGTCGGTGAAAAAATGGTTTCGTATTTGGATAGGCGCTTAAAACAAATATTTTCAAGGCCCGAGAGTCCTTTTGGTGGCATTTCTGTTATCGTGTTCGGCGATCTAAGGCAGTTATGTCCAGTAGGTGATCGTTGGATATTTAAATCCTCATCAGGAGCGCATAGTCCGTACAGTGCGATAGTTGGCTCTAGTCTCTGGGATAGCTTCAAGTTTTTCGAACTTACAGAGATCATGCGACAGCGAGATGACCAAGCCTTTGCAACCGCACTTAATAACATTGCATCTTCCGAAATGACGTCAGACGATAGTCAATTGCTTAGGAGCCGAATAGTTGATGGCAGTCAAGCCCCCCGAGATGCGATCCACTTATTTTATAGTAATAGTGAGACAGATAAGTACAATAGGGAGAAGCTATCATCGATCATGACTGCAGAATATACTTCAATAGCTTTGGACTGCATCAAAGCCGAACATCTTTACCCAGAAACCAAAAGCAAATATCTGGACTCCGTTAAGAGTTTCAAAACTTCGAATACACAAGGTTTGTGCACTTCATTGGTTCTTAAAACCACGGCTAAATATATGAGGACAGTCAATGTAGATACATCAGATGGTCTTGTTAACGGAGCCACTGGTGTTTTAATGCAGGTAGATCTCAGCTCCTCCAATACCCCCGAACTTCTTTGGATACATTTTCTTGAGGAAAGCGTAGGAGTTAACGCACGGTCAAAACGCAGCCACAGTAACGAATCTTCATGGACCCCAATTCAGAAAACTACAAAAAGTTTTCAGTTTCACCAAAACGAACATTCATTCCTCCGAAGCCCAAGCGGGACTGTCCTGTCGCGAAGGAAATGGAGAACTTACGTTCTGCCAAATTACTTCAAACCCACTTCGATTGCTTACTCAATCCGTCCGACCTCAATATTTTCTTCCATAATACGGAAAGCTTGCACTGCCATTTTACCGATGTCTGTTCTGATCAGTTAATGCTCAAGTCTTCCATTTTGTGCTTCGTTGAGGCTTCCACTTACTCAAATGAAGCTTATATTATTCCTGGCTATTCCACTGCAGTGCGCTTAGATTGCCCTTCCGTAGCCAGCGGAACTAGACAGAAAAGGGGCATTCTAATATTTGTTAGGAATGAACTTTTAGATCATTGTAGTAATTTTGAAAGTGGTCGATTTTATGCAAATTCCGGAAACTTTGCATCTCCAGTGTTCGAGTATGCTTTGTTCAAGTACAAATCTGTAGGTTTTGTTGTTATTTATAGAACCCCCGCATATCCGTTGCTAAAGTTCAAAGCTGAATTTGAGGACTTATTTCGAAGAAATCAGCTTTTAGTTAGAAATTGCTTAGTGTTAGGAGATTTTAATTTATGCCTTCATAATCTTTCAGGCTGCTGTAGGGAAATTTATGAATTCCTTTTAGAAAGGAATTGTAGGTCATTGTTAGTCTTGGACTCGTTCACAACCAATTGCGATACGCATATTGACTGGGCGTTTTCAAACATTTCCGATAGCAGGGCCACCGCGCGCACCTTTGAGACTATCTATAGTTATCATAGTGGAATTCTAGTTCATGTTAGGGAGGCAGAAGATTAGGTTTGGATAGGTTTTATAGCTAGAAGGAGGGACCCCCGCACGAAACGTAAGCCCGCACTGACCGGCAGGAACCTGCGGGGGACGTTTATTCTAAATTATATTATTACTTTTAACTTTTATTTTGTTTAATCTTTTTTTCCGTTTTCTTATCCGTTTTCCGTTTTATTTTGTTAAGTTTATATTATATATATTTATTATTAATCATTTTTATGTCTTTATGTATTCATTTAAGTATAGATAATTTTTACGTATTTAGGTATTCATTTTAGTATAAATATTTTTTTTGAAGGATTGGAATCCTATTTATAATTTTTTGGGGAATATGGAGCTTAAAAATGCTTTTAAAAGCAGCTCAAGTCGACTCGTAGGTCTCCAAGATTATATTTTGGCTAGAGTGACCCCATTGCTTCGCGATGGCCTCCCCCTGGTGTTCCCTGGGTACCAATTTAATTTAATGTATTAAATTGGTAGCTAATTCGAGCGGAGTTTACGTATCAAATATGTATATTATATAAGTTACATACAAGTAAATCACAAGCTCATACATATACACATATACTGACTGAGTACCGGGTATAAAGTAGAGCTCACAACGTTCCCTCTCGTTTTTAATTTTATTATAGTTTTATCTTCAGTTTTCTCCCTAATTTATAATTTATATAGCATTATTAGCAGATAATTGTTAATTAAATCAATAAAATAGTCCGCTGAATAGTGGACTTAGTCCACTGAATAGTGGACTTAGTCCGCTGAATAAGCTCTAAGGACAAGAACCCGGTATTTCAAAATTTCGCCCCGCCCCTTTCCGCTCACACAAAGGACGAAAATCTGTGGCATGCACAATTTTGAAGATACGAGAAAACTAAAAGCGCAGGATCATAGAGAATATTATATCTATCAGAGTGTTGAGTCTGGATAAGATCTGATTATTAATATAGCCACTATGAAGAAAATCATTTCGAAAGTCATAGTTCCCTCTCGCTCTCTCTCACACGCGACCCTGTCTGTTTTGCTTATTCGTCCAAATGAGCGCCTAGATCTAAAAGACTATAAGAGCTAGGGCAACCAAACTTTCTATCCAAGCTCCTGTGATATTAGTTCAGCACGAGTTTGTTTCAAAATTTTGCCACGCCCTCTCCCGCCCCCACAAAAGACGAAAATCTGTGGAATCAACAATTTTGAAGATAAGAGAAAACCAAAAATCATGGAGAATCATGGATAAGAACCGTAACTACCAAATTGCCGAATCTGGATCAGATCGGATTTTTATTATGGACAGAAGGAACAAATCAAATTTCAGTGGCTACGCAATGCCTGTCAAGCTCTTACTCATTCGCTCTCTCTCTCGTACACATCCACGTCTCTTTTATGTAGTTAGTTAGTAGTTAGTTAGTTGTATGTAAAAATGTAGCAGCTGATGTAAAAATCATATTTCAATAGAAATGGAAGCAGATAATTTCTAAAATATAAATCTACAGTATGGGGTTCGACTTAATTTTTTGAAATTTTCCATTTTGGCCAAAATTTAATTCGTCCCTTGTGCGAACATAAAATAAATTACATAAAGCGTAAGCTCATATGTATATATACGTATGTACATATATACTTACTGAGTACCGGGTACAAAGGAGCTCACAACGTTCCCCCTCGTTTTCATTCTGTAAAATATCCATTATCAAAAATACTCTATATGGACATAGATTCATATATTAACTCATCAGAAGAAGATTTTTTGCTTACTTATTTTCATAAACACTTTTTATTTATCCATTGCTTTTTATCTATTGTGCGTTTCATCAAACCCCAACCATTTAACAAAAACTTGATCATTTTTTCTTCGGATTATTTTCTCCACTAAAAAATCATTTTCATCTTTCACTTTTTGGAGTTCTTGATCATAAAAGGAGCCTTTAAAAATATTCCCCTGATAGTCTTCCAGTTCATATGTTACAGGATTAGTTTTCTTTACTTTTACAATTTTAAAAACTTCAGTTGTCCAGTTAGGTTCATATCCCTTTGTGAAAATACCTTTATATTTACTTATTCTTACAGGCTCACCTATGGAAAACTTGTATTTAGGGAAAACCTTACAAATAATATAAGCTGTTTTTAAAATAAACTCTTCATTTTGTTTGTTTACCTATAGGTTTAATTTTTATGGTTGAGTGATATGAATTATTGTAATCATTTACTAAGTCTTGTAAATTATGAATCCAGACATGATTGATTACCCTGCATACTAAACATTTTCCACATACGATATTTTATCGTTCTATTAAAACGTTCACAAATAGAAACCTTAAGATGTGTATATGTATGGTATTGCTTCATGTTATTAAGTTGCATTAACTCCCCAAAGGTAATATAATAAAGTTTTTTCTATCAGGTTTATATATTTCATTAACAACTTGTTGCTTACTCATTTTTAATATTATTTTTTATTTTTGGATGATTGCTTATTTAAAAGTGAACACTTATAATATTGTTATAATAAAGGAATGTAATTTGTTGCTTAATTATTGTATTCCAACATAAAAATGTGGTAAAAAAAATGCCTAATTTTATAAGTGATCGCCAGGACTCGCTATCAAATTAAATTTTGTTTCCAAACTGATTTATTAAAAAAACATTCTGCTTTTCTGCTTATATTCCATGTATTTAATTAATTGCATATATTCATCTTTATCCAAACCAACAAAATTGTTTTTGCTTTGCTGCATCCAGATCATTGGAGTGAATTTTCTTGTAGTTGAAAACCCGCATTTTAGCTTTAAATTATGTACTACATAATATTCAAATCCGAAAATAACTTCGTGGTACTGTTTCTTTCTGGTAGACCGAATTTTCTTTGAAGCGTTTCTATTTGGGTTAAATGCTTTTGATAAACTAAGAACTCTTACTGAATTAGGTTGTATATAAAGGGGATAGATATCACTGACTCATTCAGTTTCTTAATAAATCTCAAACCAAATGAACACAATCGACAGAAATTCAAGCCTTATAGTGAATTTTCAATATCTCTTCGGAAATAATAAACAACTTTTTATTAAGGAATTAGCGTTTATGCAAGCCAGAACAATAACACCAAACTTCTTTCATTTCAAAACGCCTGTTCGCATGCTCTCGGTGCATACGCACACAATATTAAACTCATGTTCGCCGCGCGTACTGCTTATATGGCAGTGCGTCGGTTAGCTTGGGTACACATTCGGTCAAAATTCGTCGTCGAACGCAGCATCGCGTATCATTACATACCGGCCGTCAAAATTGCCTAATCGCGCTATAGCGGTTTCTTTTTGCTACATACACTATTGTACACTGAAAACCACGAAGTTTACGGCCACGGCCTTTACAAATTGAAACTAAACATTGAAAATAAACACAAACCGTATACCCCCAAAACGGAGTATAAATTTGTAAATGTGGAGTCAGAGCTCCCGAAAATGCTCGGCAGCTTCCAAAATTTTGGGGACCCCGACGTGATCCGTGAGCTTATCGTGTGAAAAAGTGTTCAAACATATAGTTAAATCTGTGTCTAAGTGTTAACTAAACATTTGTCAAATGACAGTTCTAACGGCCCGCTATTAGTTTTTCGCATTCCCTTTCAACTTCTGCTTCAGCCTGCCCAACGCACTGTCGGGACCGGCTGCATATAGTGAAAGCTCTTATCTTCATCGTCTCTTCTATCGTCGGTTGGTTCAGCCAGCGTCCGCGAGCGGCTACGTTGACCTCTCTCTGGTTTTTCGAACTCGAAATCAGAGTTACATTTTCGATCGTGGATAACTGTTGATTTTTGGTCATCGCTCGTCGCATTGTCGGTCTTGGCTCTAGCTCTCTGTGCCGGTGATGTGCATACATACACATATACATTTTCTTTCGCCTTAGCTGTCATATATCGTTGAATCTCTCTACGTGCATTCGCCGCCTTTGAGAACAATAAAGTTAGATCTGCGCAGCCGGCGTGAAAAAGTAAGCGGGAAATAAAAAACATTAAAACTACATAGTTAAAATGGGTGACGACAATATAAGTATCGGGTCCGCCTCGGGTGGCACACCTTCGACTGGCGCTCCGCCTGGTGAATTTTTGGCCAGTGCTGTTCCATCTACTAGCCGGATTGCTTTTTTGAAGCTAAAAATAACGGGTATTTTCAACCGACTTCAGGGGCTCGTCATCCTATTAAAAATATAATTTTATTGTGGCACACACCAGTTTGGAGGAAGTGGATTTTGAATCAATGTCCAGTGAAATACCTGTGCAATTCGATTCGTCTCTATTAGCATTGAGGACGGCTCTTCAGCGGGAGTTGGGCAAGCGTTCTCAGCCCGCGCATTGTTCGACGTTTCGCATGAATCCAAACGAATCCTAATCCCTGATATACATGGCAAATCGATCGCGCCTGCCACAACTGCAGCTGCCCAAGTTCAGTGGAGAGTACATGGAGTGGACCAGCTTCTACTCTATGTTCACAGCGGTGATCGATAGTAAAGCGGAGCTTACTTTTATTGAGAAGCTACAGCACTTGCGGTCCTGTTTGCAGAGGTTCATACCAGCGCACCCAAAACAATTAAATTACGAAATGCAATCATCAATGTAAAAATAAAGATAATTTTTGTTTTAAGTGTCGTGTTTTATCTTCAAGTGTATTTCAAAATTTCGCCCTGCCCCCTTTTGCCCGCACAAAGGACGAAAGTCTGTGGCACACACAATTTTAAAGATACGAGGAAACTTTAAACGCAGAATCATAAAGAATGGCCATTTCTATCAGAGTATTGAATATAGTTCAGATCTGTTTATTAATATAGCCACAAAGACGAAAACCATTTCGAAAGTTATGGTTCCCTCTCGCTCTCTCTCACACGCGACCCCATCTGCTTTGCCCATTCGTATTTTTTGACACCTAGTTCTCAGAGACTATAAGAGCTAAAGCAACCAAACTCTCCATCCTAACTCCTGTGATATCAAATCAGCACGAGTTTATTTCCAAATTTTGCCACGCCCCCTTCCGCCCCCACAAAGGACGAAAATCTGTGGAATCCACAATTTCCAAGATAAGAGAAAACCAAAAACGCAGAATCATGAAATATTACCGTATCTGGCAGATTGCCGAATCTGGATCAGGTCTGATTATTATTATAGCCAGAAGGAACAAATTAAATTTCAGTGGCTACCCAACGAGAGCCAAGCGATTCCCTCTCTCTCTCTCGCACACACTTCCATTTCTCTTGTGTATATTATACATGTGTATGTAAAAATGTAGCAGCCGACGTAAAATTTATATGTAAATAAAAATGGAAACAGATAACTTCTAAAATATAAAATTACAGCATGGGGTTCGACTTAATTTTTGAAATTTTCCATTTTGGCCAAAATTTAATAATAATATAATAAATTACATAAATCACAAGCTCATATGTATATACTGAGAGAGTACCGGGTATAAAGTAGAGCCACGGCCTTTGCCGCGGCTCACAACGTTCCCCCTCGTTTTATATTTTATTATAGTTTTATCTTCAGTTTTCTCCCTAATTTATAATTTATATAGCATTATTAGCAGATAATTGTTAATTAAATAAATAAAATAGTCCGCTGAATAGTGGACTTAGTCCGCTGAATAAGCTCTAAGGACAAGAACCCGGTATTTCAAAATTTCGCCCCGCCCCTTTCCGCTCACACAAAGGACGAAAATCTGTGGCATGCACAATTTTGAAGATACGAGAAAACTAAAAGCGCAGGATCATAGAGAATATTATATCTATCAGAGTGTTGAGTCTGGATAAGATCTGATTATTAATATAGCCACTATGAAGAAAATCATTTCGAAAGTCATAGTTCCCTCTCGCTCTCTCTCACACGCGACCCTGTCTGTTTTGCTTATTCGTCCAAATGAGCGCCTAGATCTAAAAGCAGAGCTCGCAAATAACTGTTGACACTTTTTCGTTTTCTGCAAATAAGTGTCTTTCACTCACAAAATAAAAAAGACACAGACAGAAACTGTTTTTGTCGCGTTTGGCTTAGCTTGCTCGCGCTCTGAGCGAGACAGTTATTTCTGTTTTCGTTTCGCTCAAGTCACTCACTGATCGTTTGCTTGAGTTAAATGAAGCAAATTGTCTTTTGCGTATGTATGGGTAAACACACGAGATTGTTGCGTTCTCATTTACATTTATATGCATGTATGTATGTATGTATTTACATGCACACGAAGGCAAAGATCATTTCTGTTGAGTTTTTTAGTCAAATTGTCTTTTGCTGAGAGTCTTTGTGTGAGCGAAAATCGTATTACTCTTTACGCGACACTCATTTGAGAGCGTCACACGAATGAGTCAATGCAAAGCGTTTGACCAAAACCGATTCAAAGCAAAACAAAGAGAGCCGCTCAGAGCGAGATCGTGTCTGCAAAATCTTTTCGGTTATGTTACGAAGCTGAGCATATAAGAAAAAACGATCCACTGTCATTTGCGAGCTCTGTCTAAAAGACTATAAGAGCTAGGGCAACCAAACTTTCTATCCAAGCTCCTGTGATAATTTTGCCACGCCCTCTCCCGCCCCCACAAAAGACGAAAATCTGTGTAATCAACAATTTTGAAGATAAGAGAAAACCAAAAATCATGGAGAATCATGGATAAGAACCGTAACTACCAGATTGCCGAATCTGGATCAGATCGGATTTTTATTATGGACAGAAGGAACAAATCAAATTTCAGTGGCTACGCAATGCCTGTCAAGCTCTTACTCATTCGCTCTCTCTCTCGTACACATCCACGTCTCTTGTATGTAGTTAGTTAGTAGATAGTTAGTTGTATGTAAAAATGTAGCAGCTGATGTAAAAATCATATTTCAATAGAAATGGAAGCAGATAATTTCTAAAATATAAATCTACAGTATGGGGTTCGACTTAATTTTTTGAAATTTTCCATTTTGGCCAAAATTTAATTCGTCCCTTGTGCGAACATAAAATAAATTACATAAAGCGTAAGCTCATATGTATATATACGTATGTACATATATACTTACTGAGTACCGGGTACAAAAGAGCTCACAACGTTCCCCCCGTTTTCATTCTGTAAAATGTCCATTATCAAAAATACTCTATATGGACATAGATTCATATATTAACTCATCAGAAGAAGATTTTTATGATTTAATTAAAAACTATCCTAGTCGCTTTGATACATCAAATTATCAACACTCAAACAGATTTGGTATAAGTTGCGCTAATAACAAAGAACTAGGTTTAATGAGAGGCCAGAGAATGCAGGTCAAATAATGACGTCGTTGGCAGGTTTAAAAGCTAAAGCATACTCCTATTTAGTAGCAAAAGATGATAGTACTGGCTATAACCTAAAAAAGGTGGAAGGAGTAAAAAAGTCAGTAGTAAAGAGATTATCGCATGATTATATTGAGTGTATTAAACATAAAAAAACTTATGGAGAACAGAGAGTTATTAGAAGTGGAGGACATAAAATTTATACTGAAATTGTAAATAAAATAAGTTTAAATTATAAGGATGATAAAAGATTTATATTACCTAATAATATTTCAACATTAGCTCATCGTTCTATTAAAACGTTCACAAATAGAAACCTTAAGATGTGTATATGTATGGTATTGCTTCATGTTATTTAGTTGCATTAACTCCCCAAAGGTAATATTGAAAAACTCCTTTCCTTGATCAGATTGAACATTTTTAGGTTAATGTCTAGATATTTTAAATATTTTCTTCATTGCACGTGTAATTAATGACACGAACGAATTTTCGGCGAATAAAGTTTTATCTATCAGGTTTATATATTTCATTAACAACTTGTTGCTTACTCATTTTTAATATTATTTTTTATTTTTGGATGATTGCTTATTTAAAAGTGAACACTTATAATATTGTTATAATAAAGGAATGTAATTTGTTGCTTAATTATCGTATTCCAACATAAAAATGTGGTAAAAAAATGCCTAATTTTAAAAGTGATCGCCAGGACTCGCTATCAAATTAAATTTTGTTTCCAAACTGATTTATTAAAAAAACATTCTGCTTATCTGCTTATATCCCATGTATTTAATTAATTGCATCCATTCATCTTTATCCAAACCAACAAAATTGTTTTTGCTTTGCTGCATCCAGATCATTTGAGTGAATTTTCTTGTAGTTGAAAACCCGCATTTTAGCTTTAAATTATGTACTACATAATATTCAAATCCGAAAATAACTTCGTGGTACTGTTTCTTTCTGGTAGACCGAATTTTCTTTGAAGCGTTTCTATTTGGGTTAAATGCTTTTGATAAACTAAGAACTCTTACTGAATTAGGTTGTATATAAAGGGGATAGATATCACTGACTCATTCAGTTTCTTAATAAATCTCAAACCAAATGAACACAATCGACAGAAATTCAAGCTTTATAGTCAATTTTCAATATCTCTTCGGAAATAATAGACAACTTTTTATTAAGGAATTAGCGTTTATGCAAGCCGGAACAGTAACACCGAACTCGAAATCAGAGTTACATTTTCGATCGTGGATAACTGTTGATTTTTGGTCATCGCTCGTCGCATTGTCGGTCTTGGCTCTAGCTCTCTGTGCCGGTGATGTGCATACATACACATATACATTTTCTTTCGCCTTAGCTGTCATATATCGTTGAATCTCTCTACGTGCATTCGCCGCCTTTGAGAACAATAAAGTTAGATCTGCGCAGCCGGCGTGAAAAAGTAAGCGGGAAATAAAAAACATTAAAACTACATAGTTAAAATGGGTGACGACAATATAAGTATCGGGTCCGCCTCGGGTGGCACACCTTCGACTGGCGCTCCGCCTGGTGAATTTTTGGCCAGTGCTGTTCCATCTACTAGCCGGATTGCTTTTTTGAAGCTAAAAATAACGGGTATTTTCAACCGACTTCAGGGGCTCGTCATCCTATTAAAAATATAATTTTATTGTGGCACACACCAGTTTGGAGGAAGTGGATTTTGAATCAATGTCCAGTGAAATACCTGTGCAATTCGATTCGTCTCTATTAGCATTGAGGACGGCTCTTCAGCGGGAGTTGGGCAAGCGTTCTCAGCCCGCGCATTGTTCGACGTTTCGCATGAATCCAAACGAATCCTAATCCCTGATATACATGGCAAATCGATCGCGCCTGCCACAACTGCAGCTGCCCAAGTTCAGTGGAGAGTACATGGAGTGGACCAGCTTCTACTCTATGTTCACAGCGGTGATCGATAGTAAAGCGGAGCTTACTTTTATTGAGAAGCTACAGCACTTGCGGTCCTGTTTGCAGAGGTTCATACCAGCGCACCCAAAACAATTAAATTACGAAATGCAATCATCAATGTAAAAATAAAGATAATTTTTGTTTTAAGTGTCGTGTTTTATCTTCAAGTGTATTTCAAAATTTCGCCCTGCCCCCTTTTGCCCGCACAAAGGACGAAAGTCTGTGGCACACACAATTTTAAAGATACGAGGAAACTTTAAACGCAGAATCATAAAGAATGGCCATTTCTATCAGAGTATTGAATATAGTTCAGATCTGTTTATTAATATAGCCACAAAGACGAAAACCATTTCGAAAGTTATGGTTCCCTCTCGCTCTCTCTCACACGCGACCCCATCTGCTTTGCCCATTCGTATTTTTTGACACCTAGTTCTCAGAGACTATAAGAGCTAAAGCAACCAAACTCTCCATCCTAACTCCTGTGATATCAAATCAGCACGAGTTTATTTCCAAATTTTGCCACGCCCCCTTCCGCCCCCACAAAGGACGAAAATCTGTGGAATCCACAATTTCCAAGATAAGAGAAAACCAAAAACGCAGAATCATGAAATATTACCGTATCTGGCAGATTGCCGAATCTGGATCAGGTCTGATTATTATTATAGCCAGAAGGAACAAATTAAATTTCAGTGGCTACCCAACGAGAGCCAAGCGATTCCCTCTCTCTCTCTCGCACACACTTCCATTTCTCTTGTGTATATTATACATGTGTATGTAAAAATGTAGCAGCCGACGTAAAATTTATATGTAAATAAAAATGGAAACAGATAACTTCTAAAATATAAAATTACAGCATGGGGTTCGACTTAATTTTTGAAATTTTCCATTTTGGCCAAAATTTAATAATAATATAATAAATTACATAAATCACAAGCTCATATGTATATACTGAGAGAGTACCGGGTATAAAGTAGAGCCACGGCCTTTGCCGCGGCTCACAACGTTCCCCCTCGTTTTATATTTTATTATAGTTTTATCTTCAGTTTTCTCCCTAATTTATAATTTATATAGCATTATTAGCAGATAATTGTTAATTAAATAAATAAAATAGTCCGCTGAATAGTGGACTTAGTCCGCTGAATAAGCTCTAAGGACAAGAACCCGGTATTTCAAAATTTCGCCCCGCCCCTTTCCGCTCACACAAAGGACGAAAATCTGTGGCATGCACAATTTTGAAGATACGAGAAAACTAAAAGCGCAGGATCATAGAGAATATTATATCTATCAGAGTGTTGAGTCTGGATAAGATCTGATTATTAATATAGCCACTATGAAGAAAATCATTTCGAAAGTCATAGTTCCCTCTCGCTCTCTCTCACACGCGACCCTGTCTGTTTTGCTTATTCGTCCAAATGAGCGCCTAGATCTAAAAGCAGAGCTCGCAAATAACTGTTGACACTTTTTCGTTTTCTGCAAATAAGTGTCTTTCACTCACAAAATAAAAAAGACACAGACAGAAACTGTTTTTGTCGCGTTTGGCTTAGCTTGCTCGCGCTCTGAGCGAGACAGTTATTTCTGTTTTCGTTTCGCTCAAGTCACTCACTGATCGTTTGCTTGAGTTAAATGAAGCAAATTGTCTTTTGCGTATGTATGGGTAAACACACGAGATTGTTGCGTTCTCATTTACATTTATATGCATGTATGTATGTATGTATTTACATGCACACGAAGGCAAAGATCATTTCTGTTGAGTTTTTTAGTCAAATTGTCTTTTGCTGAGAGTCTTTGTGTGAGCGAAAATCGTATTACTCTTTACGCGACACTCATTTGAGAGCGTCACACGAATGAGTCAATGCAAAGCGTTTGACCAAAACCGATTCAAAGCAAAACAAAGAGAGCCGCTCAGAGCGAGATCGTGTCTGCAAAATCTTTTCGGTTATGTTACGAAGCTGAGCATATAAGAAAAAACGATCCACTGTCATTTGCGAGCTCTGTCTAAAAGACTATAAGAGCTAGGGCAACCAAACTTTCTATCCAAGCTCCTGTGATAATTTTGCCACGCCCTCTCCCGCCCCCACAAAAGACGAAAATCTGTGTAATCAACAATTTTGAAGATAAGAGAAAACCAAAAATCATGGAGAATCATGGATAAGAACCGTAACTACCAGATTGCCGAATCTGGATCAGATCGGATTTTTATTATGGACAGAAGGAACAAATCAAATTTCAGTGGCTACGCAATGCCTGTCAAGCTCTTACTCATTCGCTCTCTCTCTCGTACACATCCACGTCTCTTGTATGTAGTTAGTTAGTAGATAGTTAGTTGTATGTAAAAATGTAGCAGCTGATGTAAAAATCATATTTCAATAGAAATGGAAGCAGATAATTTCTAAAATATAAATCTACAGTATGGGGTTCGACTTAATTTTTTGAAATTTTCCATTTTGGCCAAAATTTAATTCGTCCCTTGTGCGAACATAAAATAAATTACATAAAGCGTAAGCTCATATGTATATATACGTATGTACATATATACTTACTGAGTACCGGGTACAAAAGAGCTCACAACGTTCCCCCCGTTTTCATTCTGTAAAATGTCCATTATCAAAAATACTCTATATGGACATAGATTCATATATTAACTCATCAGAAGAAGATTTTTATGATTTAATTAAAAACTATCCTAGTCGCTTTGATACATCAAATTATCAACACTCAAACAGATTTGGTATAAGTTGCGCTAATAACAAAGAACTAGGTTTAATGAGAGGCCAGAGAATGCAGGTCAAATAATGACCTCGTTGGCAGGTTTAAAAGCTAAAGCATACTCCTATTTAGTAGCAAAAGATGATAGTACTGGCTATAACCTAAAAAAGGTTGAAGGAGTAAAAAAGTCAGTAGTAAAGAGATTATCGCATGATTATATTGAGTGTATTAAACATAAAAAAACTTATGGAGAACAGAGAGTTATTAGAAGTGGAGGACATAAAATTTATACTGAAATTGTAAATAAAATAAGTTTAAATTATAAGGATGATAAAAGATTTATATTACCTAATAATATTTCAACATTAGCTCATCGTTCTATTAAAACGTTCACAAATAGAAACCTTAAGATGTGTATATGTATGGTATTGCTTCATGTTATTTAGTTGCATTAACTCCCCAAAGGTAATATTGAAAAACTCCTTTCCTTGATCAGATTGAACATTTTTAGGTTAATGTCTAGATATTTTAAATATTTTCTTCATTGCACGTGTAATTAATGACACGAACGAATTTTCGGCGAATAAAGTTTTATCTATCAGGTTTATATATTTCATTAACAACTTGTTGCTTACTCATTTTTAATATTATTTTTTATTTTTGGATGATTGCTTATTTAAAAGTGAACACTTATAATATTGTTATAATAAAGGAATGTAATTTGTTGCTTAATTATCGTATTCCAACATAAAAATGTGGTAAAAAAATGCCTAATTTTAAAAGTGATCGCCAGGACTCGCTATCAAATTAAATTTTGTTTCCAAACTGATTTATTAAAAAAACATTCTGCTTATCTGCTTATATCCCATGTATTTAATTAATTGCATCCATTCATCTTTATCCAAACCAACAAAATTGTTTTTGCTTTGCTGCATCCAGATCATTTGAGTGAATTTTCTTGTAGTTGAAAACCCGCATTTTAGCTTTAAATTATGTACTACATAATATTCAAATCCGAAAATAACTTCGTGGTACTGTTTCTTTCTGGTAGACCGAATTTTCTTTGAAGCGTTTCTATTTGGGTTAAATGCTTTTGATAAACTAAGAACTCTTACTGAATTAGGTTGTATATAAAGGGGATAGATATCACTGACTCATTCAGTTTCTTAATAAATCTCAAACCAAATGAACACAATCGACAGAAATTCAAGCTTTATAGTGAATTTTCAATATCTCTTCGGAAATAATAGACAACTTTTTATTAAGGAATTAGCGTTTATGCAAGCCGGAACAGTAACACCGAACTCGAAATCAGAGTTACATTTTCGATCGTGGATAACTGTTGATTTTTGGTCATCGCTCGTCGCATTGTCGGTCTTGGCTCTAGCTCTCTGTGCCGGCGATGTGCATACATACACATATACATTTTCTTTCGCCTTAGCTGTCATATATCGTTGAATCTCTCTACGTGCATTCGCCGCCTTTGAGAACAATAAAGTTAGATCTGCGCAGCCGGCGTGAAAAAGTAAGCGGGAAATAAAAAACATTAAAACTACATAGTTAAAATGGGTGACGACAATATAAGTATCGGGTCCGCCTCGGGTGGCACACCTTCGACTGGCGCTCCGCCTGGTGAATTTTTGGCCAGTGCTGTTCCATCTACTAGCCGGATTGCTTTTTTGAAGCTAAAAATAACGGGTATTTTCAACCGACTTCAGGGGCTCGTCATCCTATTAAAAATATAATTTTATTGTGGCACACACCAGTTTGGAGGAAGTGGATTTTGAATCAATGTCCAGTGAAATACCTGTGCAATTCGATTCGTCTCTATTAGCATTGAGGACGGCTCTTCAGCGGGAGTTGGGCAAGCGTTCTCAGCCCGCGCATTGTTCGACGTTTCGCATGAATCAAAACGAATCCTAATCCCTGATATACATGGCAAATCGATCGCGCCTGCCACAACTGCAGCTGCCCAAGTTCAGTGGAGAGTACATGGAGTGGACCAGCTTCTACTCTATGTTCACAGCGGTGATCGATAGTAAAGCGGAGCTTACTTTTATTGAGAAGCTACAGCACTTGCGGTCCTGTTTGCAGAGGTTCATACCAGCGCACCCAAAACAATTAAATTACGAAATGCAATCATCAATGTAAAAATAAAGATAATTTTTGTTTTAAGTGTCGTGTTTTATCTTCAAGTGTATTTCAAAATTTCGCCCTGCCCCCTTTTGCCCGCACAAAGGACGAAAGTCTGTGGCACACACAATTTTAAAGATACGAGGAAACTTTAAACGCAGAATCATAAAGAATGGCCATTTCTATCAGAGTATTGAATATAGTTCAGATCTGTTTATTAATATAGCCACAAAGACGAAAACCATTTCGAAAGTTATGGTTCCCTCTCGCTCTCTCTCACACGCGACCCCATCTGCTTTGCCCATTCGTATTTTTTGACACCTAGTTCTCAGAGACTATAAGAGCTAAAGCAACCAAACTCTCCATCCTAACTCCTGTGATATCAAATCAGCACGAGTTTATTTCCAAATTTTGCCACGCCCCCTTCCGCCCCCACAAAGGACGAAAATCTGTGGAATCCACAATTTCCAAGATAAGAGAAAACCAAAAACGCAGAATCATGAAATATTACCGTATCTGGCAGATTGCCGAATCTGGATCAGGTCTGATTATTATTATAGCCAGAAGGAACAAATTAAATTTCAGTGGCTACCCAACGAGAGCCAAGCGATTCCCTCTCTATCTCTCGCACACACTTCCATTTCTCTTGTGTATATTATACATGTGTATGTAAAAATGTAGCAGCCGACGTAAAATTTATATGTAAATAAAAATGGAAACAGATAACTTCTAAAATATAAAATTACAGCATGGGGTTCGACTTAATTTTTGAAATTTTCCATTTTGGCCAAAATTTAATAATAATATAATAAATTACATAAATCACAAGCTCATATGTATATACTGAGAGAGTACCGGGTATAAAGTAGAGCCACGGCCTTTGCCGCGGCTCACAACGTTCCCCCTCGTTTTATATTTTATTATAGTTTTATCTTCAGTTTTCTCCCTAATTTATAATTTATATAGCATTATTAGCAGATAATTGTTAATTAAATAAATAAAATAGTCCGCTGAATAGTGGACTTAGTCCGCTGAATAAGCTCTAAGGACAAGAACCCGGTATTTCAAAATTTCGCCCCGCCCCTTTCCGCTCACACAAAGGACGAAAATCTGTGGCATGCACAATTTTGAAGATACGAGAAAACTAAAAGCGCAGGATCATAGAGAATATTATATCTATCAGAGTGTTGAGTCTGGATAAGATCTGATTATTAATATAGCCACTATGAAGAAAATCATTTCGAAAGTCATAGTTCCCTCTCGCTCTCTCTCACACGCGACCCTGTCTGTTTTGCTTATTCGTCCAAATGAGCGCCTAGATCTAAAAGCAGAGCTCGCAAATAACTGTTGACACTTTTTCGTTTTCTGCAAATAAGTGTCTTTCACTCACAAAATAAAAAAGACACAGACAGAAACTGTTTTTGTCGCGTTTGGCTTAGCTTGCTCGCGCTCTGAGCGAGACAGTTATTTCTGTTTTCGTTTCGCTCAAGTCACTCACTGATCGTTTGCTTGAGTTAAATGAAGCAAATTGTCTTTTGCGTATGTATGGGTAAACACACGAGATTGTTGCGTTCTCATTTACATTTATATGCATGTATGTATGTATGTATTTACATGCACACGAAGGCAAAGATCATTTCTGTTGAGTTTTTTAGTCAAATTGTCTTTTGCTGAGAGTCTTTGTGTGAGCGAAAATCGTATTACTCTTTACGCGACACTCATTTGAGAGCGTCACACGAATGAGTCAATGCAAACCGTTTGACCAAAACCGATTCAAAGCAAAACAAAGAGAGCCGCTCAGAGCGAGATCGTGTCTGCAAAATCTTTTCGGTTATGTTACGAAGCTGAGCATATAAGAAAAAACGATCCACTGTCATTTGCGAGCTCTGTCTAAAAGACTATAAGAGCTAAGGCAACCAAACTTTCTATCCAAGCTCCTGTGATAATTTTGCCACGCCCTCTCCCGCCCCCACAAAAGACGAAAATCTGTGTAATCAACAATTTTGAAGATAAGAGAAAACCAAAAATCATGGAGAATCATGGATAAGAACCGTAACTACCAGATTGCCGAATCTGGATCAGATCGGATTTTTATTATGGACAGAAGGAACAAATCAAATTTCAGTGGCTACGCAACGCCTGTCAAGCTCTTACTCATTCGCTCTCTCTCTCGTACACATCCACGTCTCTTGTATGTAGTTAGTTAGTAGATAGTTAGTTGTATGTAAAAATGTAGCAGCTGATGTAAAAATCATATTTCAATAGAAATGGAAGCAGATAATTTCTAAAATATAAATCTACAGTATGGGGTTCGACTTAATTTTTTGAAATTTTCCATTTTGGCCAAAATTTAATTCGTCCCTTGTGCGAACATAAAATAAATTACATAAAGCGTAAGCTCATATGTATATATACGTATGTACATATATACTTACTGAGTACCGGGTACAAAAGAGCTCACAACGTTCCCCCCGTTTTCATTCTGTAAAATGTCCATTATCAAAAATACTCTATATGGACATAGATTCATATATTAACTCATCAGAAGAAGATTTTTATGATTTAATTAAAAACTATCCTAGTCGCTTTGATACATCAAATTATCAACACTCAAACAGATTTGGTATAAGTTGCGCTAATAACAAAGAACTAGGTTTAATGAGAGGCCAGAGAATGCAGGTCAAATAATGACGTCGTTGGCAGGTTTAAAAGCTAAAGCATACTCCTATTTAGTAGCAAAAGATGATAGTACTGGCTATAACCTAAAAAAGGTTGAAGGAGTAAAAAAGTCAGTAGTAAAGAGATTATCGCATGATTATATTGAGTGTATTAAACATAAAAAAACTTATGGAGAACAGAGAGTTATTAGAAGTGGAGGACATAAAATTTATACTGAAATTGTAAATAAAATAAGTTTAAATTATAAGGATGATAAAAGATTTATATTACCTAATAATATTTCAACATTAGCTCATCGTTCTATTAAAACGTTCACAAATAGAAACCTTAAGATGTGTATATGTATGGTATTGCTTCATGTTATTTAGTTGCATTAACTCCCCAAAGGTAATATTGAAAAACTCCTTTCCTTGATCAGATTGAACATTTTTAGGTTAATGTCTAGATATTTTAAATATTTTCTTCATTGCACGTATAATTAATGACACGAACGAATTTTCGGCGAATAAAGTTTTATCTATCAGGTTTATATATTTCATTAACAACTTGTTGCTTACTCATTTTTAATATTATTTTTTATTTTTGGATGATTGCTTATTTAAAAGTGAACACTTATAATATTGTTATAATAAAGGAATGTAATTTGTTGCTTAATTATCGTATTCCAACATAAAAATGTGGTAAAAAAATGCCTAATTTTAAAAGTGATCGCCAGGACTCGCTATCAAATTAAATTTTGTTTCCAAACTGATTTATTAAAAAAACATTCTGCTTATCTGCTTATATCCCATGTATTTAATTAATTGCATCCATTCATCTTTATCCAAACCAACAAAATTGTTTTTGCTTTGCTGCATCCAGATCATTTGAGTGAATTTTCTTGTAGTTGAAAACCCGCATTTTAGCTTTAAATTATGTACTACATAATATTCAAATCCGAAAATAACTTCGTGGTACTGTTTCTTTCTGGTAGACCGAATTTTCTTTGAAGCGTTTCTATTTGGGTTAAATGCTTTTGATAAACTAAGAACTCTTACTGAATTAGGTTGTATATAAAGGGGATAGATATCACTGACTCATTCAGTTTCTTAATAAATCTCAAACCAAATGAACACAATCGACAGAAATTCAAGCTTTATAGTCAATTTTCAATATCTCTTCGGAAATAATAGACAACTTTTTATTAAGGAATTAGCGTTTATGCAAGCCGGAACAGTAACACCGAACTCGAAATCAGAGTTACATTTTCGATCGTGGATAACTGTTGATTTTTGGTCATCGCTCGTCGCATTGTCGGTCTTGGCTCTAGCTCTCTGTGCCGGTGATGTGCATACATACACATATACATTTTCTTTCGCCTTAGCTGTCATATATCGTTGAATCTCTCTACGTGCATTCGCCGCCTTTGAGAACAATAAAGTTAGATCTGCGCAGCCGGCGTGAAAAAGTAAGCGGGAAATAAAAAACATTAAAACTACATAGTTAAAATGGGTGACGACAATATAAGTATCGGGTCCGCCTCGGGTGGCACACCTTCGACTGGCGCTCCGCCTGGTGAATTTTTGGCCAGTGCTGTTCCATCTACTAGCCGGATTGCTTTTTTGAAGCTAAAAATAACGGGTATTTTCAACCGACTTCAGGGGCTCGTCATCCAATTAAAAATATAATTTTATTGTGGCACACACCAGTTTGGAGGAAGTGGATTTTGAATCAATGTCCAGTGAAATACCTGTGCAATTCGATTCGTCTCTATTAGCATTGAGGACGGCTCTTCAGCGGGAGTTGGGCAAGCGTTCTCAGCCCGCGCATTGTTCGACGTTTCGCATGAATCCAAACGAATCCCAATCCCTGATATACATGGCAAATCGATCGCGCCTGCCACAACTGCAGCTGCCCAAGTTCAGTGGAGAGTACATGGAGTGGACCAGCTTCTACTCTATGTTCACAGCGGTGATCGATAGTAAAGCGGAGCTTACTTTTATCGAGAAGCTACAGCACTTGCGGTCCTGTTTGCAGAGGTTCATACCAGCGCACCCAAAACAATTAAATTACGAAATGCAATCATCAATGTAAAAATAAAGATAATTTTTGTTTTAAGTGTCGTGTTTTATCTTCAAGTGTATTTCAAAATTTCGCCCTGCCCCCTTTTGCCCGCACAAAGGACGAAAGTCTGTGGCACACACAATTTTAAAGATACGAGGAAACTTTAAACGCAGAATCATAAAGAATGGCCATTTCTATCAGAGTATTGAATATAGTTCAGATCTGTTTATTAATATAGCCACAAAGACGAAAACCATTTCGAAAGTTATGGTTCCCTCTCGCTCTCTCTCACACGCGACCCCATCTGCTTTGCCCATTCGTATTTTTTGACACCTAGTTCTCAGAGACTATAAGAGCTAAAGCAACCAAACTCTCCATCCTAACTCCTGTGATATCAAATCAGCACGAGTTTATTTCCAAATTTTGCCACGCCCCCTTCCGCCCCCACAAAGGACGAAAATCTGTGGAATCCACAATTTCCAAGATAAGAGAAAACCAAAAACGCAGAATCATGAAATATTACCGTATCTGGCAGATTGCCGAATCTGGATCAGGTCTGATTATTATTATAGCCAGAAGGAACAAATTAAATTTCAGTGGCTACCCAACGAGAGCAAAGCGATTCCCTCTCTCTCTCTCGCACACACTTCCATTTCTCTTGTGTATATTATACATGTGTATGTAAAAATGTAGCAGCCGACGTAAAATTTATATGTAAATAAAAATGGAAACAGATAACTTCTAAAATATAAAATTACAGCATGGGGTTCGACTTAATTTTTGAAATTTTCCATTTTGGCCAAAATTTAATAATAATATAATAAATTACATAAATCACAAGCTCATATGTATATACTGAGAGAGTACCGGGTATAAAGTAGAGCCACGGCCTTTGCCGCGGCTCACAACGTTCCCCCTCGTTTTATATTTTATTATAGTTTTATCTTCAGTTTTCTCCCTAATTTATAATTTATATAGCATTATTAGCAGATAATTGTTAATTAAATAAATAAAATAGTCCGCTGAATAGTGGACTTAGTCCGCTGAATAAGCTCTAAGGACAAGAACCCGGTATTTCAAAATTTCGCCCCGCCCCTTTCCGCTCACACAAAGGACGAAAATCTGTGGCATGCACAATTTTGAAGATACGAGAAAACTAAAAGCGCAGGATCATAGAGAATATTATATCTATCAGAGTGTTGAGTCTGGATAAGATCTGATTATTAATATAGCCACTATGAAGAAAATCATTTCGAAAGTCATAGTTCCCTCTCGCTCTCTCTCACACGCGACCCTGTCTGTTTTGCTTATTCGTCCAAATGAGCGCCTAGATCTAAAAGCAGAGCTCGCAAATAACTGTTGACACTTTTTCGTTTTCTGCAAATAAGTGTCTTTCACTCACAAAATAAAAAAGACACAGACAGAAACTGTTTTTGTCGCGTTTGGCTTAGCTTGCTCGCGCTCTGAGCGAGACAGTTATTTCTGTTTTCGTTTCGCTCAAGTCACTCACTGATCGTTTGCTTGAGTTAAATGAAGCAAATTGTCTTTTGCGTATGTATGGGTAAACACACGAGATTGTTGCGTTCTCATTTACATTTATATGCATGTATGTATGTATGTATTTACATGCACACGAAGGCAAAGATCATTTCTGTTGAGTTTTTTAGTCAAATTGTCTTTTGCTGAGAGTCTTTGTGTGAGCGAAAATCGTATTACTCTTTACGCGACACTCATTTGAGAGCGTCACACGAATGAGTCAATGCAAACCGTTTGACCAAAACCGATTCAAAGCAAAACAAAGAGAGCCGCTCAGAGCGAGATCGTGTCTGCAAAATCTTTTCGGTTATGTTACGAAGCTGAGCATATAAGAAAAAACGATCCACTGTCATTTGCGAGCTCTGTCTAAAAGACTATAAGAGCTAAGGCAACCAAACTTTCTATCCAAGCTCCTGTGATAATTTTGCCACGCCCTCTCCCGCCCCCACAAAAGACGAAAATCTGTGTAATCAACAATTTTGAAGATAAGAGAAAACCAAAAATCATGGAGAATCATGGATAAGAACCGTAACTACCAGATTGCCGAATCTGGATCAGATCGGATTTTTATTATGGACAGAAGGAACAAATCAAATTTCAGTGGCTACGCAACGCCTGTCAAGCTCTTACTCATTCGCTCTCTCTCTCGTACACATCCACGTCTCTTGTATGTAGTTAGTTAGTAGATAGTTAGTTGTATGTAAAAATGTAGCAGCTGATGTAAAAATCATATTTCAATAGAAATGGAAGCAGATAATTTCTAAAATATAAATCTACAGTATGGGGTTCGACTTAATTTTTTGAAATTTTCCATTTTGGCCAAAATTTAATTCGTCCCTTGTGCGAACATAAAATAAATTACATAAAGCGTAAGCTCATATGTATATATACGTATGTACATATATACTTACTGAGTACCGGGTACAAAAGAGCTCACAACGTTCCCCCCGTTTTCATTCTGTAAAATGTCCATTATCAAAAATACTCTATATGGACATAGATTCATATATTAACTCATCAGAAGAAGATTTATATGATTTAATTAAAAACTATCCTAGTCGCTTTGATACATCAAATTATCAACACTCAAACAGATTTGGTATAAGTTGCGCTAATAACAAAGAACTAGGTTTAATGAGAGGCCAGAGAATGCAGGTCAAATAATGACCTCGTTGGCAGGTTTAAAAGCTAAAGCATACTCCTATTTAGTAGCAAAAGATGATAGTACTGGCTATAACCTAAAAAAGGTTGAAGGAGTAAAAAAGTCAGTAGTAAAGAGATTATCGCATGATTATATTGAGTGTATTAAACATAAAAAAACTTATGGAGAACAGAGAGTTATTAGAAGTGGAGGACATAAAATTTATACTGAAATTGTAAATAAAATAAGTTTAAATTATAAGGATGATAAAAGATTTATATTACCTAATAATATTTCAACATTAGCTCATAATCACTATGAAATTAAAAACATTTTAGATACAATTAATCATACACAAAATATTGTATAAATAAGCATAATATTATATATTTGGAAATATTATATAATTAAAACTATATTGTAAATGCTTAAAAATAAAAAATTAAATGTGATATAACTATTTTTTGCTTACTTGTTTTAATAAACACTTTTTATCTATCCATTGCTTTTTATATATTGTGCGTTTCATCAAACCCCAACCATTTAACAAAAACTTGATCATTTTTTCTTCGGATTATATTCTCCACTAAAAAATCATTTTCATCTTTCACTTTTTTGAGTTCTTGATCATAAAAGGAGCCTTTAAAAATATTCCTCTGATAGTCTTCCAGTTCATATGTTACAGGATTAGTTTTCTTTACTTTTACAATTTTAAAAACTTCAGTTGTCCAGTTAGGTTCATACCCTTTGTTAAAATACCTGAAAAATCTAATCTTTTTTAGATTTGCAAACAAACAAATTAACTACAAATGAGACGCGGTTTTTCTTCTATTATTTAATTTCGATTTATTTACGACAAGTGCAGTGGCTTTGGGCGTACTTCGACAAGTGAAGCTCGCTCCCACTCCACTCTTCCCATCGACCAGCGTCGGCCGCCCGCAACCCAATTCGCCGTCGGCGATCGCCCGAAGCTGGAGAGGCTTTTTGGCTCTCTTAATCTGCGCTCTGCTCCAACATTCCGGCCCCGCTGAAGAGCTCCGGTCTTCAGCAAGTTGGCAGTGGTGCCAGTTTGCGGATGGGCCGTCTAATCACGCCGGCTGGCGTTCGTATTTCGGCCACCCGCACCTTGCCGTCCTCTCCAGTTATTACGCGCGTCACGCGCCCTGTGATCCATTGTTGAGGGGGGGTGTTGTCGTCGTGTACCAGCACGACGGCTCCTTCGGCCAGATTGGCCTCGCCCTTGCTCCACTGGGCTCGCTGCTGCAGGCTGAGCAGGTAGTCCCGCGACCACCTGCGCCAAAAGAGCAGTTTGAGCCCCAACAACTGCTGCCACCGTTTCAAATATCCGTGTGCGGGCTTGTTGTTGGGCTCTTCGGGCGTGGATCCTTGCGGCAGGCCCAGCAGCGGTTGGCCGATGAGCAGGTGCCCAGGCGTGATGGCCTCCCCGTCGTTCGGGTCGCTGGTGTCCGCCACGAGGGGCCTGGAGTTGAGCAACGCTTCGACCTCGACCAGGTGGGTGCTCAACTCGTCCGGCGTGAGGTTGGCGTCGCCTGCCCCTCGCACCAGCCTGTGCTTGGCTGCCTTCACTGCGGCTTCCCACAGCCCGCCGAAGTGCGGTGCTCTCGGAGGGATGAAGCACCAATTCACCCCTCTCTCCGCTGCGTACTCCTGCAGTTCCTCTCTGCTCCTGAGAACTGCCGCTTGGAGCTCCCTCAGGACGTTGCTCGCTCCCACGAAGTTGGTCGCGTTGTCGCTGACCATCTTCTCCGGAAGTCCTCGTCTCCCAACGAACCTTTTGAATATATTTAGAAAGGCGTCAGTTGAAAGGTCTGAGACAAGTTCTAAATGGACTGCTTTTGAGGCGAAACAAACAAAAACGGCAACATACATCTTAACGGGTGGTCTACCTCTGATTCTATAGCTTACGTAGAACGGCCCACAAAAATCTACGCCAGCTACTCTGAACGGCCGACCCTCACGAAGGCGGTCAGCGGGCAAATTTCCCATTATTTGTCCCAACAACTTTGGCTTGTAGTGAAAGCAGTGTACGCACCTTCTAATATGCGCTGTACACACGCTTCGGGCATTGATCACCCAAACTTGTTGCCGCAGCAAACCCACAAGAACCTTTGCACCAGCATGGTAGTGCCTAAGGTGCAAATGCCTGACCAAAAGGCTGACCAAGTCAGATCCCTTTGGTAACAACAGAGGGAACTTGGCGTCGTATGCGATAGGGCCGTGTAGCAAGCGCCCTCCTACTCGAATCAACTTAAATTTGATGCCATTTTCATCAAACTCGTGGACGAATGGATTTAACGATTGCAGCATTGGAGCTAGTGCTGCCGATTTTTCCAATAACTTATACTCCGTGCTATATGTTGTACTTTGTACGACTGCGATCAGCTTTAAAAACGCAATGTTTCTTTCTGTCGCAGATACAAGATGCGAATCACCTCTAAGCTGCCTGAAACAGAATCGAAGCACGTAGGCCATTATACGGACCAACTTAGAGAACCTCGATTGTCGGTTGATCAATTGGACAATGCAATTAGATTCAGCATCACCTACACCAAGCGCACATACCACTGCACTTTTCTTATCTTCAGAAGTTTTCACTTCTGACGCTATCTCGAACTGATGAAGTTGAGGCCATCGATCTTTTTCTGCCATTAAAAAGCTTGGCCCATTGAACCACAAGGAGCTCACAATGTCGTCAACATCTGTTCCCCTTGAAACCAAGTCTGCTGGATTAGCATCCGTTGGAACGTGACGCCATACGACTCCAGTTGACAGTTCTTGACATTCTGCCACTCGATTCGCGACGAATGTACCCAACGTACCCGAATCACGCTCCAACCAATATAACGTGACCTGCGAATCTGACCAGAAATTTACGCTTTCTATCGTGAATTTGGTCATTGTGGTCGACACTTGTTGCCAGAGTTTGGCCAGCAATAGTGCAGCACAAAGCTCTAACCGGGGTATTGTCTTTACGCTCAGCGGAGCTACCCTCGACTTTGCCGTGAGCAATGATACGCGAACGTCTTCGTCGTTGCATGTTCGCACGTATATGCAGCAACCGTAGGCGTGACTGGATGCGTCAGCAAAGCCGTGAATTTGAACCCCTTGGTACAGCGTCAAACATACGTAACAAGGGATTGAAATTTTGTGCAAATCCCGCAAGGTATTGGTGAACTTATTCCACTCAGTGTGTAGACTCATAGGAATCGTCTCATCCCAGTCTACCTTTAGCCTCCATAAGTCCTGCAACAGCATTTTTGCCTTAGTGACAATTGGACACAACAATCCAAGAGGGTCAAACAAACGAGAGGCTATCGACAATATATTGCGTTTTGTGGGTTTCAGGGAGGCAAAACTGTCCACGTCCAGATGGTATTTAAACACATCATCTTGAGGTGCCCAGCGCATTCCAAGCGTTTTGACTGAGCTTTGCTCATCAACCTTAATGTTGATTTCCTCGTTTTTTCCACATTGAGTCGGGCAATTGGAAGCCCACTTGGCCAACGGAAATCCTCCTGACTTCAAAATATCCCGAACCTGGCTGCAAATGGTGTCCAGTTCTTTTAAACTGTCTGCACCTGCCAGCATATCGTCGACATAAAAACAATTGCGAATCACTTCCGCGCCAATGGGATGTGATTGTGCGAAACTATCTGCCAATTCGAATAAGCAACGTACAGCCAAAAAGGGTGCTGACGCTGTACCGTATGTAACAGTATTCAACCTGTATGCCTGGATGTTTTGTGAAGGGTTTTCTCTCCACAAGACAAGCTGGAAGTCTCTATCTTCCTCAGAAACATTTATCTGCCTGTACATTTTCGAAATATCGGCAGTTACGGCATATTTGTTCAACCGAAAGTTGACCAATGTTGAATACAACTCCCTCTGAATAGTTGGCCCCACCATAAGTGTTTCGTTCAGCGATACTGCTGTTGATGTTTTGCTGGAAGCGTCGAACACCACGCGAAGTTTGGTTGAGGTACTTTCAGGTCTGAGAACGCATTGGTGAGGAATATAGTAATGCTGTTCTAGAGGAGCAGACTTCAGAATGGACATATGTCCCAAATCCAAGTATTCTTTCATGAAGTCATGGTACATACTTTTGAGAGTGTCATCCTTTGACAGTTTGCGCTCAAGTTGCAAAAAACGCCTTTCCGCAGTTTGAAAGGACAGGCCAAGAACTTTAGGGTCGGTCTTGAAGGGAAGTTTGACTTGAAAGCGACCGGAAGACAATCGTTGTACCGTTTTTGCGAAGTACAACTCACAGGCCTGTTGTTCAGCCGTTTGGCGGACAGCCTTCGACTCAATTGGACATTGATCCAATTCCCAGAAACGGTTTACTAATGAGTCGAGAGAACAACTATACACTTGAGCTACCGAACTCTCATTACACTGTTGCCGAGGCGCCTGTCCAGTACATTTGCCTGCAACAATCCAACCGAGCAATGTTTTTTGCATAATGGGCAACTCGGAATGTAACTTAATTTGCCCAACGCACAATAGCCCATAAAACACTTCAGCTCCCAAGAGAACATCCACCTTAGCCGGCTTATGGAATTCGGGATCTGCCAATTGAATGTTTTTTGGGATTTTCCAGCTCGATGTGGAAAGTGATTGCCCGGGCTGAGATGTGGAAATCGACTTTAGTACCCAACACTCAGCGGAAAACGTGTGGGAATTCAAACGAGAATGTATCGATGCACAAACCTTAGTTTTACTATCGGTGGTTGCACCACCCACCATTGCGATAGCAAGGGAAGTTGGCTCACGTTTAAGCCGAAGCCTCTGTGCTAGGCTCTCAGACATCAAATTTATTTGAGAGCCACTATCGAGCAAAGCTCTTGCTGGATGCAACTGTCCGAATCTGTCTTTGATGTTTAAGATCGCGGTAGCCAGAACGACTTGATCCGCATTGAGCACGTGACCTACGTATGCCTCCGACGTTGTGGCTTCACCTTGCACTGATGAGTGTACCGATGAAGGAGCGAATGGTGAGGCTTTGCGCACACCCTACACTTCGCTGCCTTGCAACTCGACACTGTATGTCCCGTGGTCAAGCAATTGAGGCACAGTTTTTGAGTTTTAGCATACTCAAAACGTTGCATGACGGAAATGGCACTAAACGACGGACAAGAATATAAATTGTGGTCTGCAGACCTGCAATAGGTACATGCAGTCGACGACCTTTGACCGGCACTAGCACACGCAAAGGACGATTTCCGTTGAGGCTTCCGCACCTCGTTACGCACCCTTGACTTGTCACGAGTTGACTCTTCTGCTGCCAGGTACTGGTACCTTCTATTCAGCTGTTTGGCACAGTCTTCCCAAGAAGGCAGCTTATCATAGTCAAGCTGCTCCTCAAAACGGGATTTGGTCACATGGTCGACCTTTGCCATAACCATGTGAATGATCATTGCGTTCGCAATATCTTTGTCGTCACCTACAGACGACAGCGATGAATATATCGCAGACACCGTGTCTATCATCGATCTTAAACTCGATGCAGATGGCTTGGTCATGGTTGGCAAATCGAATAACTGAGCAACAGTATCGAAGAATATTAGACATTTATTGTCGTAGACTGACTTCAGACTGGCAAGGGCCTTAGGGTAATTGCAGTCTGTCATCTGAAAAGGTTTCACTACACCCAATGCTTCATCTGACAAACACGATACGAGATGGTTAAACTTTTCTACGTTTGTCAAAGAAGCATCGTCGTCAATAAGGCTTTGGAACAGGCACATGAAATTTTTGTACTCCGAATGTTTGCCACTAAACTTCGGCAAACGCATTTTCGGCAGCTGCGATCGCTGGCTCGAATTCAGTGAGCAGTCATGTATGTGTGTGTCGAACCGTGAATTCCCTGAGCAGTCATGCTGCATCTGTGTGTCGGATCTTGGCTTAATTGCATTCATAAACAATGCTTTAGTGACGACACACAGATCCTCCAACGGCCCTCTACTTTCATTGGTTGGACTCAAAATGTCCAACTCTGCCTGCAGGTTCATAGCCTTATCGATATAACCCTCTAAAAGTTCTAGGCGACAAGCTAATTCGGTTTTGTCCGATGAAATTTGCTTCGATCTAAAGGCTGTTTGCACGCGTGCAATATCAGCACTGACCTTTTCAAACCTTTGTTGACACAATGCCAACTTGGTATTTGTTTTAGGCACTGTTGGCCGTTCAGCTGTTGGCCGTTCCACAGTTGGTCTATCGGACTCAGACATAGTTGAAATGCGAAAAAGGAACTACCTTCAATATCGTACCCAAAGTTCGCCAAACTCTTCAATCTACCCTCGCACACGCACTGCAGCTCTGTACCAAAAAAACACCAAGCTTGCTTACCCAAACACACAAACGCCCTGGCGCAATATGTGAACAAACAAACGAAAGCGGTCCAAGCGACCGAAAGTAAGCAAGCCCGATGCTCGCTGCTGCCACTTTGTGGGCAACAGGGGTAGAATGCAAAGTGCGGGGGATCAAAGAGTAAGTGAGAGAATTTGGCGGAGCGCACGCACAAGACGAAAGTAATACAGGCGCTCGAACCAAGCTGACCTGTATGGTATGTCAAAACGGGGGAGAAGAGAACAAGCGGTAAATTTGGCGCGAGCGCTCCCACACACAAGCTAATATATAACTGATGCAAGCAAAGAGCGAGCAAGGTTAACGAACGCACGAAAAATCAGCTGCTGCTGGTGCCCAAGAACCTTTACCAAGCGTTGCGTGTATGTGCAATTGCAAGCAGATGTCTGTAGGTGTGTATGTACATATGTATATTGTATTGTACGTAGCGGTTAAATCAAAACGAACAACCGAAATGACACTGCGACGCTTTGCGATTGCACAAACACACGACCAATGTTATTAAATACACTAGGTAGACCACCGTTTATACTGTATATATATTATATTTGGATATATGTAGTTATGTAAAATTTTTAGGTAAATATGTACATATGTGTTGCCGCTTTGTTTATGCACATTAAGTGGTGGTCAGCATGAGCATACGTATATATTGCGTAGGTATGTATGTTCGATGAATTCGAACTTATGTACATATGTTTGTACACACGTATACTGGCGACACTTTCACTTAATGCACATTAATTTGGCCAAATAAGGTATAAATAAAAAGAAGGTGCCAGAAATTGAGCTGTGTTCTCTGTGTTTGACTGTTAGCTCATACACACGCACATATGTCTATCACTACAGTTGATCGTTTTGGTCGGCCAAACGAACAATATTGCGACACCACGCAGATCAACCGGCGAGACTCAATTTTTGGCACAGAATACCTGCAAACTTTCTAGTGAATTTATAGAAAGCAATCTTCCTGTTTTCACGTCCATCGGCACTTCGAATTAGGCAGCGTCCAAGATGGCGAGGGTTCAAAAGGGCACGTCTGTGACTTCGAATACGGCAGCGTCCAAAATGGCGAGGGTCCAAAAGGGCACGTCTGTGGCACGGTTCCAATTGCAATTTGGCGATTTTTTACACTCGAGCCTAAGCCACCACTGAGCGAACGAACCGAATTCAACCCGAAAACCAAACAAAACGAAAACCGATGTCCCTGCTCGGGCGCCAATGAAAAATCTAATCTTTTTTAGATTTGCAAACAAACAAATTAACTACAAATGAGACGCGGTTTTTCTTCTATTATTTAATTTCGATTTATTTACGACAAGTGCAGTGGCTTTGGGCGTACTTCGACAAGTGAAGCTCGCTCCCACTCCACTCTTCCCATCGACCAGCGTCGGCCGCCCGCAACCCAATTCGCCGTCGGCGATCGCCCGAAGCTGGAGAGGCTTTTTGGCTCTCTTAATCTGCGCTCTGCTCCAACAATACCTTTATATTTACTTATTCTTACAGGCTCACCTATGGAAAACTTGTATTTAGGGAAAACCTTACAAATAATATAAGCTGTTTTTAAAATAAACTCTTCATTTTGTTTGTTTACATCTATAGGTTTAATTTTTATGGTTGAGTGATATGAATTATAGTAATCATTTACTAAGTCTTGTAAATTATGAATCCAGACATGATTGATTACCCTGCATACTAAACATTTTCCACATACGATATTTTATCGTTCTATTAAAACGTTCACAAATAGAAACCTTAAGATGTGTATATGTATGGTATTGCTTCATGTTATTTAGTTGCATTAACTCCCCAAAGGTAATATTGAAAAACTCCTTTCCTTGATCAGATTGAACATTTTTAGGTTAATGTCTAGATATTTTAAATATTTTCTTCATTGCACGTGTAATTAATGACACGAACGAATTTTCGGCGAATAAAGTTTTATCTATCAGGTTTATATATTTCATTAACAACTTGTTGCTTACTCATTTTTAATATTATTTTTTATTTTTGGATGATTGCTTATTTAAAAGTGAACACTTATAATATTGTTATAATAAAGGAATGTAATTTGTTGCTTAATTATCGTATTCCAACATAAAAATGTGGTAAAAAAATGCCTAATTTTAAAAGTGATCGCCAGGACTCGCTATCAAATTAAATTTTGTTTCCAAACTGATTTATTAAAAAAACATTCTGCTTATCTGCTTATATCCCATGTATTTAATTAATTGCATCCATTCATCTTTATCCAAACCAACAAAATTGTTTTTGCTTTGCTGCATCCAGATCATTGGAGTGAATTTTCTTGTAGTTGAAAACCCGCATTTTAGCTTTAAATTATGTACTACATAATATTCAAATCCGAAAATAACTTCGTGGTACTGTTTCTTTCTGGTAGACCGAATTCTCTTTGAAGCGTTTCCATTTGGGTTAAATGCTTTTGATAAACTAAGACCTCTTACTGAATTAGGTTGTATATAAAGGGGATAGATATCACTGACTCATTCAGTTTCTTAATAAATCTCAAACCAAATGAACACAATCGACAGAAATTCAAGCTTTATAGTGAATTTTCAATATCTCTTCGGAAATAATAGACAACTTTTTATTAAGGAATTAGCGTTTATGCAAGCCGGAACAGTAACACCGAACTCGAAATCAGTTACATTTTCGATCGTGGATAACTGTTGATTTTTGGTCATCGCTCGTCGCATTGTCGGTCTTGGCTCTAGCTCTCTGTGCCGGTGATGTGCATACATACACATATACATTTTCTTTCGCCTTAGCTGTCATATATCGTTGAATCTCTCTACGTGCATTCGCCGCCTTTGAGAACAATAAAGTTAGATCTACGCAGCCGGCGTGAAAAAGTAAGCGCGAAATAAAAAACTTTAAAAACTACATAGTTAAAATGGGTGACGACAATATAAGTATCGGGTCCGCCTCGGGTGGCACACCTTCGACTGGCGCTCCGCCTGGTGAATTTTTGCCCAGTGCTGTTCCATCTACTAGCCGGATTGCTTTTTTGAAGCTAAAAATAACGGGTATTTTCAACCGACTTCAGGGGCTCGTCATCCAATTAAAAATATAATTTTATTGTGGCACACACCAGTTTGGAGGAAGTGGATTTTGAATCAATGTCCAGTGAAATACCTGTGCAATTCGATTCGTCTCTATTAGCATTGAGGACGGCTCTTCAGCGGGAGTTGGGCAAGCGTTCTCAGCCCGCGCATTGTTCGACGTTTCGCATGAATCAAAACGAATCCTAATCCCTGATATACATGGCAAATCGATCGCGCCTGCCACAACTGCAGCTGCCCAAGTTCAGTGGAGAGTACATGGAGTGGACCAGCTTCTACTCTATGTTCACAGCGGTGATCGATAGTAAAGCGGAGCTTACTTTTATTGAGAAGCTACAGCACTTGCGGTCCTGTTTGCAGAGGTTCATACCAGCGCACCCAAAACAATTAAATTACGAAATGCAATCATCAATGTAAAAATAAAGATAATTTTTGTTTTAAGTGGCGTGTTTTATCTTCAAGTGTATTTCAAAATTTCGCCCTGCCCCCTTTTGCCCGCACAAAGGACGAAAGTCTGTGGCACACACAATTTTAAAGATACGAGGAAACTTTAAACGCAGAATCATAAAGAATGGCCATTTCTATCAGAGTATTGAATATAGTTCAGATCTGTTTATTAATATAGCCACAAAGACGAAAACCATTTCGAAAGTTATGGTTCCCTCTCGCTCTCTCTCACACGCGACCCCATCTGCTTTGCCCATTCGTATTTTTTGACACCTAGTTCTCAGAGACTATAAGAGCTAGAGCAACCAAACTCTCCATCCTAACTCCTGTGATATCAAATCAGCATGAGTTTATTTCCAAATTTTGCCACGCCCCCTTCCGCCCCCACAAAGGACGAAAATCTGTAGAATCCACAATTACCAAGATAAGAGAAAACCAAAAACGCAGAATCATGAAATATTACCGTATCTGGCAGATTGCCGAATCTGGATCAAGTCTGATTATTATTATAGCCAGAAGGAACAAATTAAATTTCAGTGGCTACCCAACGAGAGCCAAGCGATTCCCTCTCTCTCTCTCGCACACACTTCCATTTCTCTTGTGTATATTATACATGTGTATGTAAAAATGTAGCAGCCGACGTAAAATTTATATGTAAATAAAAATGGAAACAGATAACTTCTAAAATATAAAATTACAGCATGGGGTTCGACTTAATTTTTGAAATTTTCCATTTTGTCCAAAATTTAATAATAATATAATAAATGACATAAATCACAAGCTCATATGTATATACTGAGAGAGTACCGGGTATAAAGTAGAGCCGCGGCCTTTGCCGCGGCTCACAACGTTCCCCCTCGTTTTTAATTTTATTATAGTTTTATCTTCAGTTTTCTCCCTAATTTATAATTTATATAGCATTATTAGCAGATAATTGTTAATTAAATCAATAAAATAGTCCGCTGAATAGTGGACTTAGTCCGCTGAATAGTGGACTTAGTCCGCTGAATAAGCTCTAAGGACAAGAACCCGGTATTTCAAAATTTCGCCCCGCCCCTTTCCGCTCACACAAAGGACGAAAATCTGTGGCATGCACAATTTTGAAGATACGAGAAAACTAAAAGCGCAGGATCATAGAGAATATTATATCTATCAGAGTGTTGAGTCTGGATAAGATCTGATTATTAATATAGCCACTATGAAGAAAATCATTTCGAAAGTCATAGTTCCCTCTCGCTCTCTCTCACACGCGACCCTGTCTGTTTTGCTTATTCGTCCAAATGAGCGCCTAGATCTAAAAGACTATAAAAGCTAGGGCAACCAAACTTTCTATCCAAGCTCCTGTGATATTAGTTCAGCACGAGTTTGTTTCAAAATTTTGCCACGCCCTCTCCCGCCCCCACAAAAGACGAAAATCTGTTTAATCAACAATTTTGAAGATAAGAGAAAACCAAAAATCATGGAGAATCATGGAGAAGAACCGTAACTACCAAATTGCCGAATCTGGATCAGATCGGATTTTTATTATGAACAGAAGGAACAAATCAAATTTCAGTGGCTACGCAACGCCTGTCAAGCTCTTACTCATTCGCTCTCTCTCTCGTACACATCCACGTCTCTTGTATGTAGTTAGTTAGTAGTTAGTTAGTTGTATGTAAAAATGTAGCAGCTGATGTAAAAATCATATTTCAATAGAAATGGAAGCAGATAATTTCTAAAATATAAATCTACAGTATGGGGTTCGACTTAATTTTTTGAAATTTTCCATTTTGGCCAAAATTTAATTCGTCCCTTGTGCGAACATAAAATAAATTACATAAAGCGTAAGCTCATATGTATATATACGTATGTACATATATACTTACTGAGTACCGGGTACAAAGGAGCTCACAACGTTCCCCCTCGTTTTCATTCTGTAAAATGTCCATTATCAAAAATACTCTATATGGACATAGATTCATATATTAACTCATCAGAAGAAGATTTTTATGATTTAATTAAAAACTATCCCAGTCGCTTTGATACATCAAATTATCAACACTCAAACAGATTTGGTATAAGTTGCGCTAATAACAAAGAACTAGGTTTAATGAGAGGCCAGAGAATGCAGGTCAAATAATGACCTCGTTGGCAGGTTTAAAAGCTAAAGCATACTCCTATTTAGTAGCAAAAGATGATAGTACTGGCTATAACCTAAAAAAGGTTGAAGGAGTAAAAAAGTCAGTAGTAAAGAGATTATCGCATGATTATATTGAGTGTATTAAACATAAAAAAACTTATGGAGAACAGAGAGTTATTAGAAGTGGAGGACATAAAATTTATACTGAAATTGTAAATAAAATAAGTTTAAATTATAAGGATGATAAAAGATTTATATTACCTAATAATATTTCAACATTAGCTCATAATCACTATGAAATTAAAAACATTTTAGATACAATTAATCATACACAAAATATTGTATAAATAAGCATAATATTATATATTTGGAAATATTATATAATTAAAACTATATTGTAAATGCTTAAAAATAAAAAATTAAATGTGATATAACTATTTTTTGCTTACTTATTTTAATAAACACTTTTTATTTATCCATTGCTTTTTATCTATTGTGCGTTTCATCAAACCCCAACCATTTAACAAAAACTTGATCATTTTTTCTTCGGATTATTTTCTCCACTAAAAAATCATTTTCATCTTTCACTTTTTGGAGTTCTTGATCATAAAAGGAGCCTTTAATAATATTCCCCTGATAGTCTTCCAGTTCATATGTTACAGGATTAGTTTTCTTTACTTTTACAATTTTAAAAACTTCAGTTGTCCAGTTAGGTTCATACCCTTTGTAAAAATACCTTTATATTTACTTATTCTTACAGGCTCACCTATGGAAAACTTGTATTTAGGGAAAACCTTACAAATAATATAAGCTGTTTTTAAAATAAACTCTTCATTTTGTTTGTTTACATCTATAGGTTTAATTTTTATGGTTGAGTGATATGAATTATTGTAATCATTTACTAAGTCTTGAAAATTATGAATCCAGACATGATTGATTACCCTGCATACTAAACATTTTCCACATACGATATTTTATCGTTCTATTAAAACGTTCACAAATAGAAACCTTAAGATGTGTATATGTATGGTATTGCTTCATGTTATTTAGTTGCATTAACTCCCCAAAGGTAATATTGAAAAACTCCTTTCCTTGATCAGATTGAACATTTTTAGGTTAATGTCTAGATATTTTAAATATTTTCTTCATTGCACGTGTAATTAATGACACGAACGAATTTTCGGCGAATAAAGTTTTTTCTATCAGGTTTATATATTTCATTAACAACTTGTTGCTTACTCATTTTTAATATTATTTTTTATTTTTGGATGATTGCTTATTTAAAAGTGAACACTTATAATATTGTTATAATAAAGGAATGTAATTTGTTGCTTAATTATCGTATTCCAACATAAAAATGTGGTAAAAAAAATGCCTAATTTTAAAAGTGATCGCCAGGACTCGCTATCAAATTAAATTTTGTTTCCAAACTGATTTATTAAAAAAACATTCTGCTTATCTGCTTATATCCCATGTATTTAATTAATTGCATCCATTCATCTTTATCCAAACCAACAAAATTGTTTTTGCTTTGCTGCATCCAGATCATTTGAGTGAATTTTCTTGTAGTTGAAAACCCGCATTTTAGCTTTAAATTATGTACTACATAATATTCAAATCCGAAAATAACTTCGTGGTACTGTTTCTTTCTGGTAGACCGAATTCTCTTTGAAGCGTTTCCATTTGGGTTAAATGCTTTTGATAAACTAATAACTCTTACTGAATTAGGTTGTATATAAAGGGGATAGATATCACTGACTCATTCAGTTTCTTAATAAATCTCAAACCAAATGAACACAATCGACAGAAATTCAAGCTTTATAGTGAATTTTCAATATCTCTTCGGAAATAATAGACAACTTTTTATTAAGGAATTAGCGTTTATGCAAGCCGGAACAGTAACACCGAACTCGAAATCAGAGTTACATTTTCGATCGTGGATAACTGTTGATTTTTGGTCATCGCTCGTCGCATTGTCGGTCTTGGCTCTAGCTCTCTGTGCCGGTGATGTGCATACATACACATATACATTTTCTTTCGCCTTAGCTGTCATATATCGTTGAATCTCTCTACGTGCATTCGCCGCCTTTGAGAACAATAAAGTTAGATCTGCGCAGCCGGCGTGAAAAAGTTAGCGCGAAATAAAAAACTTTAAAAACTACATAGTTAAAAATGGGTGACGACAATATAAGTATCGGGTCCGCCTCGGGTGGCACACCTTCGACTGGCGCTCCGCCTGGTGAATTTTTGGCCGGTGCTGTTCCATCTACTAGCCGGATTGCTTTTTTGAAGTTAAAAATTACGGGTATTTTCAACCGACTTCAGGGGCTCGTCATCCAATTAAAAATATAATTTTATTGTGGCACACACCAGTTTGGAGGAAGTGGATTTTTAATCAATGTCCAGTGAAATACCTGTGCAATTCGATTCGTCTCTATTAGCATTGAGGACGGCTCTTCAGCGGGAGTTGGGCAAGCGTTCTCAGCCCGCGCATTGTTCGACGTTTCGCATGAATCCAAACGAATCCTAATCCCTGATATACATGGCAAAGCGATCGCGCCTGCCACAACTGCAGCTGCCCAAGTTCAGTGGAGAGTACATGGATTGGACCAGCTTCTACTCTATGTTCACAGCGGTGATCGATAGTAAAGCGGAGCTTACTTTTATCGAGAAGCTACAGCACTTGCGGTCCTGTTTGAGCGGAGTGGCCCTGGACACCATCAGTTCGTTGGAGATGACCGAGAATAATTATCTCACAGCTTTAGACATTTTAAAGGCCAGATTCTCTAACAAGTATTTGGGCTGACTCGTGGCGACTCATCAGTGTGCAAATTGCGGGCGTTTGGATGCCACCACCTCACATCTTCGCGCGTTGCAAGCACTGGGATCGAAGGGGGAAATTGCAGACGCTATAATCGTCTATGCAATTTGGTGGAATTTGGAAACCAAATGGGAAGAAGTCTCGTCTAGCCAAGGTCTTCCGTCCTGGGATAAATTGTCAACTTTCCTGGAGAACAGATGTCGCACCCTTGAGGGCATCCAGCACGCCATGCAAGGACAAGATGATTAGATTGGCAAGCGTGAAAAAACCGTGAGTACGAATCATAGAAAAGCTTTCGTGGCATCGTGTGCTCCCACTCCGGTTTCTTGTGCGTTGTGTGATGGCTCGAGCCATACAATTGCGAGCTTCAAGCTTCAAGCGAGCGCTTCAAAGGTCTATCGCTGGATGAGCGCCACAAGGAATCAAGGAGGCTAGGCCTATGCGTGAATTGCTTACGAAGGGGCCATCACGTCAAAGATTGCCGATCAGGTCCCTGCCGTACTTGCCGATTGAAGCACCTCTCGCCTTTGCACTTCGTTCGCTCATCAGATTGCGCTCAATCTTCGCAACCACAGCCAAGCCATACCGCCATTATTGCGTTGTCACCCCCATTGCCGCAAGCCCTCATATCCCAAAGTCCGTCTGATGCTGTGCTATTAGCCACTGTCGTCGTTCTCGTCAAAAACAGCTCTGGAACTTTCTTCCCTTGTCGTGCACTTTTGGACTCGGGATCTCAATTGCATTTCGTAACAAGTCGTCTAGCTAATCATCTTAAACTTCGAAAAACTAAATCGCACACCGCAGTCTCTGGCAGAGGCGATGCTAGCTTCTCAACAGAAGGTTACTCGGTGGATCTCGTTCTGAAGTCTCGGATTTCAGAGTTCACTCACAGCCGTCGTTGCCCAGAAGATTACGGATAACCAACCTCGCTCGTCGATCAGCATAGCTAATTGGCATATCCCTTCGCATATCCAGCTTGCTGACTCTTCGTTCTACCAGCTGCAGCTTATTGATCTGCTCATCGGAGCCGGACTCTTCTTCGAGCTGCTGTGTGTGGGACAAATTCAGCTGGCGCCTGGATTACCCTTGCTACAGAAGACCCATTTTGGATGGATTCTATCTGGTGGCGGGCATTCGGCCCCCATTTTCTCGTCGTTCATCGCAACGCAATCTTCGGATGACATCAATCACAGCACTCGGCTCGATGACTTGGTTCGTCAATTTTGGGAAGTGGTGCACATCGCTAGGGCAACAAAGGAGGAGCTTCATTGCGAGGAGCATTTCGTTAGCACTCACACTCGTTTACCCTCCGGGAAGTACTCAGTCCGCTTGCCTTTAAATGAAGGAGTACCTGTCCCTCAATCATATGTCGCTGGTGCCAAACGGATATAGACACAAGTGCAAATATTTCTTACGACATCACTGCTTCATCAAGGAGGACAGCTACACCACAAAGCTGAGGGTCGTATTCGACGGCTCTGCAGCCACCACATCTGGTCGTTCGTTAAATGATCTGCTCATGTCAGGTTCCACCATTCAAGCCAAACTGTTTCACACACTCATTCGTTTTCGTACATTTTCCATTGCTCTAACAGGTGATATCGGTAAAATGTATAGGTGTGTGCGTGTTTCAATGCCTGACACCATGCTCCAATGCATATTATGGCGGGACTCTCTTGACGATGACATACAGGTTTTCAAGCAAAACACAGTCACCTATGGGACTATGCCTGCATCGTTTTTAGCTATTCGAGCATCAGCTGGCCATGGATGAGTCAGCTTCGTATTTATTGGGGTCGGAAACCATTCGACATAACTTCTACGTGGATGACATGATATTTGGAGGAAATTCGGTCATTTTTACATTTGCTCCACAAATCGTTGTTGGCAAGCACACTAAGCATTCTATTTTGTCAACCATTGCACGCTGCTATGACCCTATGGGATTGATCGGACCTATTCTGACCAGAGCGAAAATCATCATGCAGCGCATGTTGAGAGACAAGCTGCATTGGGATGAGAGCCTTCCTCAGTCGTTGGACTCGGCTTGGATTGATTTTTGCAAGGACTTTGCCATTGTGGGTCACGCCACCTTTTCTCGCTATGTACTTCAACCCAAGGCAAGGTTTGAATTGAATGCCTTTTGTGATGCCAGCCTCCAGGCCTACGGGGCTTGCATTTATGTGTCATCTGCTGAAGATACCGATCTCGTCTTGCTGATTAATTGATTATTGTGGCCCCTCTACTACAAGCCAGATGGGCGCAATCGAACGGCCATGAACTGTTATATCAGCGTCTTCATCTCTTTTGCCACAAAGGCAGTCTGGTTAGAATTGGATCTGTCAACTGCAGCTTTCTTGAGTGCCCTCAAACGCTTCGTCCCTACTCGGAGCATTCCCCGATGCATTTGGTCGGACAATGCCACCAACTTCGTGGGCGCAAGGAACAAGTTGGAGGACCTTCGTCGGCTATTTAGCAGCGAGAAGCATCGCGCTGAAGTCCACAATCACTGTCTCAACAACGGCTTCGACTGGAAATTCAAACCGCCTCGCTCGCCTCATTTTGGGGGCTTGTGGGAGGCAGCAGTGAAGATTGCCAAACAGCACTTCTATCGCTCCGTGGGATCGTCACTTTTTGGCTTCGACGAGCTGCGGACATTGGTCTGCCAAATCCAGGCGATAATAAAATCTCGTCCTCTCATTCCAATTTCAGAAAACCCTGAATATCTCGGCGTCCTTACACCGGGGCACTTTTTAATTGGTCGTCCGCTGATGGAGTTTCCCGAGCCAGACGTTACGGCTCTCAACTTAAATCGACTCGATCGTTGGCAACGAGTCACCTGTGCCCAGCAGATCTTTTGGAAGCGTTGGAGTGAGGAGTACTTGACTCTGCTCCAACAACGTGCCAAATGGCGCACGCCACAACCTCCGATCCAGATCAACGACGTCGTCTGCATCAAGGACGAAAACTTGCCGCCACTGAAGTGACCATTAGCACGAGTGATCGAGGTCATCACTGGAGCTGATGATGCCGTGCGAGTTGTCATCCTGCGGACACCATCTGGAACCACACGTCGAGCTGTCAACAAGCTGTGCACCCTTCCCGTTAAGGATTCTGTTGAAAGCCCTGGTCTTTCAACGGGTGGGAGTATGTTCGGAGCAGCAGCTGGCAGTAGCTCTTAGGAATAAAAATAAGATAATTTAAGAGAAACATAACAGACTAAGATCATCTGTTCGCATGCTCTCGGTGCATACGCACACACTATCACACTCAGGTTCGCCGCGCGTACTGTTTATATGGCAGTGCGTTGGTTAGCTTGGGTCACATTCGGTCAAATTCGTCGTCGAACGCAGCATCGCGTATCATTACATACCGGCCGTCAAAATTGCCTAATCGCGCTATAGCGGTTTCTTTGATGTGCTACATACACTATTGTACACTGAAAACCACGAAGTTTACGGCCACGGCATTTCAAAATTGAAACTATATATTGAAAATAAACACAAATCGTAAACCCCCAAAACGGAGAATAAATTTGTAAATGTGGAGTCAGAGTTGCCGAAAAAGCTCGGCAGCTTCCAACAACGCCATATCATCTAAATGAATTGGACAATGAAATGATTAAACAACAAAACATTCATCGTCAGACCATAAATGGACTGAAATGGTCAGATGGTGAAATATGATATTAAAGTTTAGGGGAAATTCTTTCACCACTTAACAGATTTATCACCGTCATTGTTCGTGGTGAAATTAAGAAAAAGTTTTTATCAAAATATTAAACAAATAACATTATTGATATCGATATAGGACAAAGTCTAGCCTTTTATCCGAATTTTTTTTACTAACTGTAGAATCCAAAAAAAATTCCCCTTATATGTGCTTTAAATAATTTATTTTAGCTATTTGTTATATTTTAAAATTCGAACTACGATGTATGCTGTTATGGTGACTCATACGTTTACCTTATCAGTTTGTATTAAACACTTCTATTAACTAATTGTTTAAAATGAATACCTTGAAGCGTTTGTTTGAAAATGATCCTCGCAAAAGAGGATACCCACAAGTAGTTTATTGCAATTATTTTATTTTAGGACGTTGATATGCAATGACTGCACCATCAAGTGGCCCAAGCGACACCAGCCGATGGCTGTTACGCGCGGATCCCAGGCAAGAACGCAGCCCACCTCCCGCCCAACCGACCGAGGGGCGCTGCCGCATAACGCGCGACTCGTTAACCGAACCGATCGCGGACATGCAGGAAAGATAGCTGTTAGACTAGTGTTCGAGGAAAAGTAGAACTAATTTAGCTAAAAACTAAGCAATTGCTAATTACGAGAAAGATATAAGAGTATCAATAATTTCAGACTAGGAAGGGAGTTAGTAGTAGAGATAATATGGTAGAGGGAATTATAATCAGAGCATAGGACTCTAAATGGTTCATGCAAGGCGTAATTCGATCTACAAAGCGGAAGAAACAAGGGTGTATAATTCCTAGTGCTTCTAATAGGAATCGTGAAGTTTATGCGGCTCAACAGGTCAGGGCTGTCTACGTCACCCCTGATCAAGTTGTGCACAAAAATCACACCAAGCATTTTCCTACGATTAGCTAAGGTTGGAAGGTTTATTAAAAGCAATCTATTAGGGTAAGACGGCAGTCTCACACCTGCATCCCAGTTGAGGCCGCGTAAAGCAAAAAGTAAAAAGTTTTTCTGAACTTATTCTATACGGTCCTGGTGTACGTTGTATTGAGGTCACCATACACAAGAGCCGTATTCTAAAATCGGACGAACCAGAGAGGTGTAGAGAGTCTTTGTTATATAGGGGTCATCAAATTCCTTTGACCACCTCTTTATAAACCCAAGCACGCCCATGGCCTTGTTCACCATGGTAGAAATGTGTTCTGAAAACTGATCGGACCTACTCTGACCAGAGCGAAAATCATCATGCAGCGCATGTGGAGAGACAAGCTGCATTGGGATGAGAGCCTTCCTCAGTCGTTGGACTCGGCTTGGACTGATTTTTGCAAGGACTTCGCCACTGTGGATCACGCCACCTTTCCTTGCTATGTACTTCAACCCAAGGCAAGATTTGAATTGCATGCCTTTTGTGATGCCAGCCTTCAAGACTACGGGGCTTGCATCTATGCTCGATCGTTTACAGATACATCCGCCGAGGTTCACTTGCTCACTAAAAACCCACACTATTCCCAAGCTATGCGCAGCGTTCCTATTAGCGAATTTACTTCTCGAAATCAGGAAAATAGATACCTTTGATTGCCCAATCCATTGTTGGTCGGATTCAACTGTGGTCCTGTCTTGGTTGCGAGAGGAGCCATCCAAGTTCAACGTATTTGTATCCAACAAAATCGCCGGAATTCAACAACTTACGAGGGCATGGATTGGCGCTATGTGCCAGCTGAGATGAACCCGGCTGAGATTCTTTCGAAGGGAGCATCACCGCAGGATCTCCGCTGGACCTTCGAAAAGGATCCCATCTGTTATGTCGCATCGTTCAACGGGCCCATCTGTATCCTGAGTACCGTACTCTGCAGAAAGGGAACTGCGTGCAGTACTCCAGCCCTTTGCGCCCTTTATAGATGACATCGGGCTAATACGTGTTGGTGGTCGCTTACGGCACTCAACTCTCGGCTTCGATGCACGCCACCCAATCATTATGCCCAAGGATCATCCACTGACGTTCACTATTATCACCCATTTTCATCGGAACCATCATCATGCGGGTCCGCAGTCGTTGCTTGGAGCAATTCGCTTACAGTTCTGGCCCATAGGCGGCCTGAAGACTGTGGCTCGTGCGTTGAGGAAATGCGTCATCTGCTGAAGATTCCGACCTCGTCTTGTTGAGCACATCATGGCTGACTTACCGAAGGATCGAATACAGGATTCGCCTGCATTCAGTGTCACTGGAATTGATTATTGTGGCCCCATCTACTACAAGCCACATGGGCGCAATCGAACGCCCATGAAATGTTATATCAGCGTCTTCATCTCTTTTGCCACAAAGGCAGTCTGGTTAGAATTAGATCTGTCAACTGCAGCTTTCTTGAGTGCCCTCAAACGCTTCGTCACTACTCGGAGCATTCCCCGATGCATTTGGTCGGACAATGCCACCAACTTCGTGGGCGCAAGGAACAAGTTGGAGGACCTTCGTCGGCTATTTAGCAGCGAGAAGCATCGCGCTGAAGTCCACAATCACTGTCTCAACAACGGCTTCGACTGGAAATTCAAACCGCCTCGCTCGCCTCATTTTGGGGGCTTGTGGGAGGCAGCAGTGAAGATTGCCAAACAGCACTTCTATCGCTCCGTGGGATCGTCACTTTTTGGCTTCGACGAGCTGCGGACATTGGTCTGCCAAATCCAGGCGATAATAAAATCTCGTCCTCTCATTCCAATTTCAGAAAACCCTGAATATCTCGGCGTCCTTACACCGGGGCACTTTTTAATTGGTCGTCCGCTGATGGAGTTTCCCGAGCCAGACGTTACGGCTCTCAACTTAAATCGACTCGATCGTTGGCAACGAGTCACCTGTGCCCAGCAGATCTTTTGGAAGCGTTGGAGTGAGGAGTACTTGACTCTGCTCCAACAACGTGCCAAATGGCGCACGCCACAACCTCCGATCCAGATCAACGACGTCGTCTGCATCAAGGACGAAAACTTGCCGCCACTGAAGTGACCATTAGCACGAGTGATCGAGGTCATCACTGGAGCTGATGATGCCGTGCGAGTTGTCATCCTGCGGACACCATCTGGAACCACACGTCGAGCTGTCAACAAGCTGTGCACCCTTCCCGTTAAGGATTCTGTTGAAAGCCCTGGTCTTTCAACGGGTGGGAGTATGTTCGGAGCAGCAGCTGGCAGTAGCTCTTAGGAATAAAAATAAGATAATTTAAGAGAAACATAACAGACTAAGATCATCTGTTCGCATGCTCTCGGTGCATACGCACACACTATCACACTCAGGTTCGCCGCGCGTACTGTTTATATGGCAGTGCGTTGGTTAGCTTGGGTCACATTCGGTCAAATTCGTCGTCGAACACAGCATCGCGTATCATTACATACCGGCCGTCAAAATTGCCTAATCGCGCTATAGCGGTTTCTTTGATTTGCTACATACACTATTGTACACTGAAAACCACGAAGTTTACGGCCACGGCATTTCAAAATTGAAACTATATATTGAAAATAAACACAAATCGTAAACCCCCAAAACGGAGAATAAATTTGTAAATGTGGAGTCAGAGTTGCCGAAAAAGCTCGGCAGCTTCCAACAACGCCATATCATCTAAATGAATTGGACAATGAAATGATTAAACAACAAAACATTCATCGTCAGACCATAAATGGACTGAAATGGTCAGATGGTGAAATATGATATTAAAGTTTAGGGGAAATTCTTTTACCACTTAACAGATTTATCACCGTCATTGTTCGTGGTGAAATTAAGAAAAAGTTTTTATCAAAATATTAAACAAATAACATTATTGATATCGATATAGGACAAAGTCTAGCCTTTTATCCGAATTTTTTTTACTAACTGTAGAATCCAAAAAAAATTCCCCTTATATGTGCTTTAAATAATTTATTTTAGCTATTTGTTATATTTTAAAATTCGAACTACGATGTATGCTGTTATGGTGACTCATACGTTTACCTTATCAGTTTGTATTAAACACTTCTATTAACTAATTGTTTAAAATGAATACCTTGAAGCGTTTGTTTGAAAATGATCCTCGCAAAAGAGGATACCCACAAGTAGTTTATTGCAATTATTTTATTTTAGGACGTTGATATGCAATGACTGCACCATCAAGTGGCCCAAGCGACACCAGCCGATGGCTGTTACGCGCGGATCCCAGGCAAGAACGCAGCCCACCTCCCGCCCAACCGACCGAGGGGCGCTGCCGCATAACGCGCGACTCGTTAACCGAACCGATCGCGGACATGCAGGAAATATAGCTGTTAGACTAGTGTTCGAGGAAAAGTAGAACTAATTTAGCTAAAAACTAAGCAATTGCTAATTACGAGAAAGATATAAGAGTATCAATAATTTCAGACTAGGAAGGGAGTTAGTAGTAGAGATAATATGGTAGAGGGAATTATAATCAGAGCATAGGACTCTAAATGGTTCATGCAAGGCGTAATTCGATCTACAAAGCGGAAGAAACAAGGGTGTATAATTCCTAGTGCTTCTAATAGGAATCGTGAAGTTTATGCGGCTCAACAGGTCAGGGCTGTCTACGTCACCCCTGATCAAGTTGTGCACAAAAATCACACCAAGCATTTTCCTACGATTAGCTAAGGTTGGAAGGTTTATTAAAAGCAATCTATTAGGGTAAGACGGCAGTCTCACACCTGCATCCCAGTTGAGGCCGCGTAAAGCAAAAAGTAAAAAGTTTTTCTGAACTTATTCTATACGGTCCTGGTGTACGTTGTATTGAGGTCACCATACACAAGAGCCGTATTCTAAAATCGGACGAACCAGAGAGGTGTAGAGAGTCTTTGTTATATAGGGGTCATCAAATTCCTTTGACCACCTCTTTATAAACCCAAGCACGCCCATGGCCTTGTTCACCATGGTAGAAATGTGTTCTGAAAACTGATCGGACCTACTCTGACCAGAGCGAAAATCATCATGCAGCGCATGTGGAGAGACAAGCTGCATTGGGATGAGAGCCTTCCTCAGTCGTTGGACTCGGCTTGGACTGATTTTTGCAAGGACTTCGCCACTGTGGATCACGCCACCTTTCCTTGCTATGTACTTCAACCCAAGGCAAGATTTGAATTGCATGCCTTTTGTGATGCCAGCCTTCAAGACTACGGGGCTTGCATCTATGCTCGATCGTTTACAGATACATCCGCCGAGGTTCACTTGCTCACTAAAAACCCACACTATTCCCAAGCTATGCGCAGCGTTCCTATTAGCGAATTTACTTCTCGAAATCAGGAAAATAGATACCTTTGATTGCCCAATCCATTGTTGGTCGGATTCAACTGTGGTCCTGTCTTGGTTGCGAGAGGAGCCATCCAAGTTCAACGTATTTGTATCCAACAAAATCGCCGGAATTCAACAACTTACGAGGGCATGGATTGGCGCTATGTGCCAGCTGAGATGAACCCGGCTGAGATTCTTTCGAAGGGAGCATCACCGCAGGATCTCCGCTGGACCTTCGAAAAGGATCCCATCTGTTATGTCGCATCGTTCAACGGGCCCATCTGTATCCTGAGTACCGTACTCTGCAGAAAGGGAACTGCGTGCAGTACTCCAGCAGTATCGCATCGCTTGCGCCCTTTATAGATGACATCGGGCTAATACGTGTTGGTGGTCGCTTACGGCACTCAACTCTCGGCTTCGATGCACGCCACCCAATCATTATGCCCAAGGATCATCCACTGACGTTCGCTATTATCACCCATTTTCATCGGAACCATCATCATGCGGGTCCGCAGTCGTTGCTTGGAGCAATTCGCTTACAGTTCTGGCCCATAGGCGGCCTGAAGACTGTGGCTCGTGCGTTGAGGAAATGCGTCATCTGCTGAAGATTCCGACCTCGTCTTGTTGAGCACATCATGGCTGACTTACCGAAGGATCGAATACAGGATTCGCCTGCATTCAGTGTCACTGGAATTGATTATTGTGGCCCCTTCTACTACAAGCCACATGGGCGCAATCGAACGCCCATGAAATGTTATATCAGCGTCTTCATCTCTTTTGCCACAAAGGCAGTCTGGTTAGAATTGGATCTGTCAACTGCAGCTTTCTTGAGTGCCCTCAATCGCTTCGTCACTACTCGGAGCATTCCCCGATGCATTTGGTCGGACAATGCCACCAACTTCGTGGGCGCAAGGAACAAGTTGGAGGACCTTCGTCGGCTATTTAGCAGCGAGAAGCATCGCGCTGAAGTCCACAATCACTGTCTCAACAACGGCTTCGACTGGAAATTCAAACCGCCTCGCTCGCTTCATTTTGGGGGCTTGTGGGAGGCAGCAGTGAAGATTGCCAAACAGCACTTCTATCGCTCCGTGGGATCGTCACTTTTTGGCTTCGACGAGCTGCGGACATTGGTCTGCCAAATCCAGGCGATAATAAAATCTCGTCCTCTCATTCCAATTTCAGAAAACCCTGAATATCTCGGCGTCCTTACACCGGGGCACTTTTTAATTGGTCGTCCGCTGATGGAGTTTCCCGAGCCAGACGTTACGGCTCTCAACTTAAATCGACTCGATCGTTGGCAACGAGTCACCTGTGCCCAGCAGATCTTTTGGAAGCGTTGGAGTGAGGAGTACTTGACTCTGCTCCAACAACGTGCCAAATGGCGCACGCCACAACCTCCGATCCAGATCAACGACGTCGTCTGCATCAAGGACGAAAACTTGCCGCCACTGAAGTGACCATTAGCACGAGTGATCGAGGTCATCACTGGAGCTGATGATGCCGTGCGAGTTGTCATCCTGCGGACACCATCTGGAACCACACGTCGAGCTGTCAACAAGCTGTGCACCCTTCCCGTTAAGGATTCTGTTGAAAGCCCTGGTCTTTCAACGGGTGGGAGTATGTTCGGAGCAGCAGCTGGCAGTAGCTCTTAGGAATAAAAATAAGATAATTTAAGAGAAACATAACAGACTAAGATCATCTGTTCGCATGCTCTCGGTGCATACGCACACACTATCACACTCAGGTTCGCCGCGCGTACTGTTTATATGGCAGTGCGTTGGTTAGCTTGGGTCACATTCGGTCAAATTCGTCGTCGAACGCAGCATCGCGTATCATTACATACCGGCCGTCAAAATTGCCTAATCGCGCTATAGCGGTTTCTTTGATGTGCTACATACACTATTGTACACTGAAAACCACGAAGTTTACGGCCACGGCATTTCAAAATTGAAACTATATATTGAAAATAAACACAAATCGTAAACCCCCAAAACGGAGAATAAATTTGTAAATGTGGAGTCAGAGTTGCCGAAAAAGCTCGGCAGCTTCCAACAACGCCATATCATCTAAATGAATTGGACAATGAAATGATTAAACAACAAAACATTCATCGTCAGACCATAAATGGACTGAAATGGTCAGATGGTGAAATATGATATTAAAGTTTAGGGGAAATTCTTTCACCACTTAACAGATTTATCACCGTCATTGTTCGTGGTGAAATTAAGAAAAAGTTTTTATCAAAATATTAAACAAATAACATTATTGATATCGATATAGGACAAAGTCTAGCCTTTTATCCGAATTTTTTTTACTAACTGTAGAATCCAAAAAAAATTCCCCTTATATGTGCTTTAAATAATTTATTTTAGCTATTTGTTATATTTTAAAATTCGAACTACGATGTATGCTGTTATGGTGACTCATACGTTTACCTTATCAGTTTGTATTAAACACTTCTATTAACTAATTGTTTAAAATGAATACCTTGAAGCGTTTGTTTGAAAATGATCCTCGCAAAAGAGGATACCCACAAGTAGTTTATTGCAATTATTTTATTTTAGGACGTTGATATGCAATGACTGCACCATCAAGTGGCCCAAGCGACACCAGCCGATGGCTGTTACGCGCGGATCCCAGGCAAGAACGCAGCCCACCTCCCGCCCAACCGACCGAGGGGCGCTGCCGCATAACGCGCGACTCGTTAACCGAACCGATCGCGGACATGCAGGAAAGATAGCTGTTAGACTAGTGTTCGAGGAAAAGTAGAACTAATTTAGCTAAAAACTAAGCAATTGCTAATTACGAGAAAGATATAAGAGTATCAATAATTTCAGACTAGGAAGGGAGTTAGTAGTAGAGATAATATGGTAGAGGGAATTATAATCAGAGCATAGGACTCTAAATGGTTCATGCAAGGCGTAATTCGATCTACAAAGCGGAAGAAACAAGGGTGTATAATTCCTAGTGCTTCTAATAGGAATCGTGAAGTTTATGCGGCTCAACAGGTCAGGGCTGTCTACGTCACCCCTGATCAAGTTGTGCACAAAAATCACACCAAGCATTTTCCTACGATTAGCTAAGGTTGGAAGGTTTATTAAAAGCAATCTATTAGGGTAAGACGGCAGTCTCACACCTGCATCCCAGTTGAGGCCGCGTAAAGCAAAAAGTAAAAAGTTTTTCTGAACTTATTCTATACGGTCCTGGTGTACGTTGTATTGAGGTCACCATACACAAGAGCCGTATTCTAAAATCGGACGAACCAGAGAGGTGTAGAGAGTCTTTGTTATATAGGGGTCATCAAATTCCTTTGACCACCTCTTTATAAACCCAAGCACGCCCATGGCCTTGTTCACCATGGTAGAAATGTGTTCTGAAAACTGATCGGACCTACTCTGACCAGAGCGAAAATCATCATGCAGCGCATGTGGAGAGACAAGCTGCATTGGGATGAGAGCCTTCCTCAGTCGTTGGACTCGGCTTGGACTGATTTTTGCAAGGACTTCGCCACTGTGGATCACGCCACCTTTCCTTGCTATGTACTTCAACCCAAGGCAAGATTTGAATTGCATGCCTTTTGTGATGCCAGCCTTCAAGACTACGGGGCTTGCATCTATGCTCGATCGTTTACAGATACATCCGCCGAGGTTCACTTGCTCACTAAAAACCCACACTATTCCCAAGCTATGCGCAGCGTTCCTATTAGCGAATTTACTTCTCGAAATCAGGAAAATAGATACCTTTGATTGCCCAATCCATTGTTGGTCGGATTCAACTGTGGTCCTGTCTTGGTTGCGAGAGGAGCCATCCAAGTTCAACGTATTTGTATCCAACAAAATCGCCGGAATTCAACAACTTACGAGGGCATGGATTGGCGCTATGTGCCAGCTGAGATGAACCCGGCTGAGATTCTTTCGAAGGGAGCATCGCCGCAGGATCTCCGCTGGACCTTCGAAAAGGATCCCATCTGTTATGTCGCATCGTTCAACGGGCCCATCTGTATCCTGAGTACCGTACTCTGCAGAAAGGGAACTGCGTGCAGTACTCCAGCAGTATCGCATCGCTTGCGCCCTTTATAGATGACATCGGGCTAATACGTGTTGGTGATCGCTTACGGCACTCAACTCTCGGCTTCGATGCACGCCACCCAATCATTATGCCCAAGGATCATCCACTGACGTTCGCTATTATCACCCATTTTCATCGGAACCATCATCATGCGGGTCCGCAGTCGTTGCTTGGAGCAATTCGCTTACAGTTCTGGCCCATAGGCGGCCTGAAGACTGTGGCTCGTGCGTTGAGGAAATGCGTCATCTGCTGAAGATTCCGACCTCGTCTTGTTGAGCACATCATGGCTGACTTACCGAAGGATCGAATACAGGATTCGCCTGCATTCAGTGTCACTGGAATTGATTATTGTGGCCCCTTCTACTACAAGCCACATGGGCGCAATCGAACGCCCATGAAATGTTATATCAGCGTCTTCATCTCTTTTGCCACAAAGGCAGTCTGGTTAGAATTGGATCTGTCAACTGCAGCTTTCTTGAGTGCCCTCAATCGCTTCGTCACTACTCGGAGCATTCCCCGATGCATTTGGTCGGACAATGCCACCAACTTCGTGGGCGCAAGGAACAAGTTGGAGGACCTTCGTCGGCTATTTAGCAGCGAGAAGCATCGCGCTGAAGTCCACAATCACTGTCTCAACAACGGCTTCGACTGGAAATTCAAACCGCCTCGCTCGCCTCATTTTGGGGGCTTGTGGGAGGCAGCAGTGAAGATTGCCAAACAGCACTTCTATCGCTCCGTGGGATCGTCACTTTTTGGCTTCGACGAGCTGCGGACATTGGTCTGCCAAATCCAGGCGATAATAAAATCTCGTCCTCTCATTCCAATTTCAGAAAACCCTGAATATCTCGGCGTCCTTACACCGGGGCACTTTTTAATTGGTCGTCCGCTGATGGAGTTTCCCGAGCCAGACGTTACGGCTCTCAACTTAAATCGACTCGATCGTTGGCAACGAGTCACCTGTGCCCAGCAGATCTTTTGGAAGCGTTGGAGTGAGGAGTACTTGACTCTGCTCCAACAACGTGCCAAATGGCGCACGCCACAACCTCCGATCCAGATCAACGACGTCGTCTGCATCAAGGACGAAAACTTGCCGCCACTGAAGTGACCATTAGCACGAGTGATCGAGGTCATCACTGGAGCTGATGATGCCGTGCGAGTTGTCATCCTGCGGACACCATCTGGAACCACACGTCGAGCTGTCAACAAGCTGTGCACCCTTCCCGTTAAGGATTCTGTTGAAAGCCCTGGTCTTTCAACGGGTGGGAGTATGTTCGGAGCAGCAGCTGGCAGTAGCTCTTAGGAATAAAAATAAGATAATTTAAGAGAAACATAACAGACTAAGATCATCTGTTCGCATGCTCTCGGTGCATACGCACACACTATCACACTCAGGTTCGCCGCGCGTACTGTTTATATGGCAGTGCGTTGGTTAGCTTGGGTCACATTCGGTCAAATTCGTCGTCGAACGCAGCATCGCGTATCATTACATACCGGCCGTCAAAATTGCCTAATCGCGCTATAGCGGTTTCTTTGATTTGCTACATACACTATTGTACACTGAAAACCACGAAGTTTACGGCCACGGCATTTCAAAATTGAAACTATATATTGAAAATAAACACAAATCGTAAACCCCCAAAACGGAGAATAAATTTGTAAATGTGGAGTCAGAGTTGCCGAAAAAGCTCGGCAGCTTCCAACAACGCCATATCATCTAAATGAATTGGACAATGAAATGATTAAACAACAAAACATTCATCGTCAGACCATAAATGGACTGAAATGGTCAGATGGTGAAATATGATATTAAAGTTTAGGGGAAATTCTTTCACCACTTAACAGATTTATCACCGTCATTGTTCGTGGTGAAATTAAGAAAAAGTTTTTATCAAAATATTAAACAAATAACATTATTGATATCGATATAGGACAAAGTCTAGCCTTTTATCCGAATTTTTTTTACTAACTGTAGAATCCAAAAAAAATTCCCCTTATATGTGCTTTAAATAATTTATTTTAGCTATTTGTTATATTTTAAAATTCGAACTACGATGTATGCTGTTATGGTGACTCATACGTTTACCTTATCAGTTTGTATTAAACACTTCTATTAACTAATTGTTTAAAATGAATACCTTGAAGCGTTTGTTTGAAAATGATCCTCGCAAAAGAGGATACCCACAAGTAGTTTATTGCAATTATTTTATTTTAGGACGTTGATATGCAATGACTGCACCATCAAGTGGCCCAAGCGACACCAGCCGATGGCTGTTACGCGCGGATCCCAGGCAAGAACGCAGCCCACCTCCCGCCCAACCGACCGAGGGGCGCTGCCGCATAACGCGCGACTCGTTAACCGAACCGATCGCGGACATGCAGGAAAGATAGCTGTTAGACTAGTGTTCGAGGAAAAGTAGAACTAATTTAGCTAAAAACTAAGCGATTGCTAATTACGAGAAAGATATAAGAGTATCAATAATTTCAGACTAGGAAGGGAGTTAGTAGTAGAGATAATATGGTAGAGGGAATTATAATCAGAGCATAGGACTCTAAATGGTTCATGCAAGGCGTAATTCGATCTACAAAGCGGAAGAAACAAGGGTGTATAATTCCTAGTGCTTCTAATAGGAATCGTGAAGTTTATGCGGCTCAACAGGTCAGGGCTGTCTACGTCACCCCTGATCAAGTTGTGCACAAAAATCACACCAAGCATTTTCCTACGATTAGCTAAGGTTGGAAGGTTTATTAAAAGCAATCTATTAGGGTAAGACGGCAGTCTCACACCTGCATCCCAGTTGAGGCCGCGTAAAGCAAAAAGTAAAAAGTTTTTCTGAACTTATTCTATACGGTCCTGGTGTACGTTGTATTGAGGTCACCATACACAAGAGCCGTATTCTAAAATCGGACGAACCAGAGAGGTGTAGAGAGTCTTTGTTATATAGGGGTCATCAAATTCCTTTGACCACCTCTTTATAAACCCAAGCACGCCCATGGCCTTGTTCACCATGGTAGAAATGTGTTCTGAAAACTGATCGGACCTACTCTGACCAGAGCGAAAATCATCATGCAGCGCATGTGGAGAGACAAGCTGCATTGGGATGAGAGCCTTCCTCAGTCGTTGGACTCGGCTTGGACTGATTTTTGCAAGGACTTCGCCACTGTGGATCACGCCACCTTTCCTTGCTATGTACTTCAACCCAAGGCAAGATATGAATTGCATGCCTTTTGTGATGCCAGCCTTCAAGACTACGGGGCTTGCATCTATGCTCGATCGTTTACAGATACATCCGCCGAGGTTCACTTGCTCACTAAAAACCCACACTATTCCCAAGCTATGCGCAGCGTTCCTATTAGCGAATTTACTTCTCGAAATCAGGAAAATAGATACCTTTGATTGCCCAATCCATTGTTGGTCGGATTCAACTGTGGTCCTGTCTTGGTTGCGAGAGGAGCCATCCAAGTTCAACGTATTTGTATCCAACAAAATCGCCGGAATTCAACAACTTACGAGGGCATGGATTGGCGCTATGTGCCAGCTGAGATGAACCCGGCTGAGATTCTTTCGAAGGGAGCATCACCGCAGGATCTCCGCTGGACCTTCGAAAAGGATCCCATCTGTTATGTCGCATCGTTCAACGGGCCCATCTGTATCCTGAGTACCGTACTCTGCAGAAAGGGAACTGCGTGCAGTACTCCAGCAGTATCGCATCGCTTGCGCCCTTTATAGATGACATCGGGCTAATACGTGTTGGTGGTCGCTTACGGCACTCAACTCTCGGCTTCGATGCACGCCACCCAATCATTATGCCCAAGGATCATCCACTGACGTTCGCTATTATCACCCATTTTCATCGGAACCATCATCATGCGGGTCCGCAGTCGTTGCTTGAAGCAATTCGCTTACAGTTCTGGCCCATAGGCGGCCTGAAGACTGTGGCTCGTGCGTTGAGGAAATGCGTCATCTGCTGAAGATTCCGACCTCGTCTTGTTGAGCACATCATGGCTGACTTACCGAAGGATCGAATACAGGATTCGCCTGCATTCAGTGTCACTGGAATTGATTATTGTGGCCCCTTCTACTACAAGCCACATGGGCGCAATCGAACGCCCATGAAATGTTATATCAGCGTCTTCATCTCTTTTGCCACAAAGGCAGTCTGGTTAGAATTGGATCTGTCAACTGCAGCTTTCTTGAGTGCCCTCAAACGCTTCGTCACTACTCGGAGCATTCCCCGATGCATTTGGTCGGACAATACCACCAACTTCGTGGGCGCAAGGAACAAGTTGGAGGACCTTCGTCGGCTATTTAGCAGCGAGAAGCATCGCGCTGAAGTCCACAATCACTGTCTCAACAACGGCTTCGACTGGAAATTCAAACCGCCTCGCTCGCCTCATTTTGGGGGCTTGTGGGAGGCAGCAGTGAAGATTGCCAAACAGCACTTCTATCGCTCCGTGGGATCGTCACTTTTTGGCTTCGACGAGCTGCGGACATTGGTCTGCCAAATCCAGGCGATAATAAAATCTCGTCCTCTCATTCCAATTTCAGAAAACCCTGAATATCTCGGCGTCCTTACACCGGGGCACTTTTTAATTGGTCGTCCGCTGATGGAGTTTCCCGAGCCAGACGTTACGGCTCTCAACTTAAATCGACTCGATCGTTGGCAACGAGTCACCTGTGCCCAGCAGATCTTTTGGAAGCGTTGGAGTGAGGAGTACTTGACTCTGCTCCAACAACGTGCCAAATGGCGCACGCCACAACCTCCGATCCAGATCAACGACGTCGTCTGCATGTCGCCACTGAAGTGACCATTAGCACGAGTGATCGAGGTCATCACTGGAGCTGATGATGCCGTGCGAGTTGTCATCCTGCGGACACCATCTGGAACCACACGTCGAGCTGTCAACAAGCTGTGCACCCTTCCCGTTAAGGATTCTGTTGAAAGCCCTGGTCTTTCAACGGGTGGGAGTATGTTCGGAGCAGCAGCTGGCAGTAGCTCTTAGGAATAAAAATAAGATAATTTAAGAGAAACATAACAGACTAAGATCATCTGTTCGCATGCTCTCGGTGCATACGCACACACTATCACACTCAGGTTCGCCGCGCGTACTGTTTATATGGCAGTGTGTTGGTTAGCCTGGGTCACATTCGGTCAAATTCGTCGTCGAACGCAGCATCGCGTATCATTACATACCGGCCGTCAAAATTGCCTAATCGCGCTATAGCGGTTTCTTTGATTTGCTACATACACTATTGTACACTGAAAACCACGAAGTTTACGGCCACGGCATTTCAAAATTGAAACTATATATTGAAAATAAACACAAATCGTAAACCCCCAAAACGGAGAATAAATTTGTAAATGTGGAGTCAGAGTTGCCGAAAAAGCTCGGCAGCTTCCAACAACGCCATATCATCTAAATGAATTGGACAATGAAATGATTAAACAACAAAACATTCATCGTCAGACCATAAATGGACTGAAATGGTCAGATGGTGAAATATGATATTAAAGTTTAGGGGAAATTCTTTCACCACTTAACAGATTTATCACCGTCATTGTTCGTGGTGAATTTAAGAAAAAGTTTTTATCAAAATATTAAACAAATAACATTATTGATATCGATATAGGACAAAGTCTAGCCTTTTATCCGAATTTTTTTTACTAACTGTAGAATCCAAAAAAAATTCCCCTTATATGTGCTTTAAATAATTTATTTTAGCTATTTGTTATATTTTAAAATTCGAACTACGATGTATGCTGTTATGGTGACTCATACGTTTACCTTATCAGTTTGTATTAAACACTTCTATTAACTAATTGTTTAAAATGAATACCTTGAAGCGTTTGTTTGAAAATGATCCTCGCAAAAGAGGATACCCACAAGTAGTTTATTGCAATTATTTTATTTTAGGACGTTGATATGCAATGACTGCACCATCAAGTGGCCCAAGCGACACCAGCCGATGGCTGTTACGCGCGGATCCCAGGCAAGAACGCAGCCCACCTCCCGCCCAACCGACCGAGGGGCGCTGCCGCATAACGCGCGACTCGTTAACCGAACCGATCGCGGACATGCAGGAAAGATAGCTGTTAGACTAGTGTTCGAGGAAAAGTAGAACTAATTTAGCTAAAAACTAAGCAATTGCTAATTACGAGAAAGATATAAGAGTATCAATAATTTCAGACTAGGAAGGGAGTTAGTAGTAGAGATAATATGGTAGAGGGAATTATAATCAGAGCATAGGACTCTAAATGGTTCATGCAAGGCGTAATTCGATCTACAAAGCGGAAGAAACAAGGGTGTATAATTCCTAGTGCTTCTAATAGGAATCGTGAAGTTTATGCGGCTCAACAGGTCAGGGCTGTCTACGTCACCCCTGATCAAGTTGTGCACAAAAATCACACCAAGCATTTTCCTACGATTAGCTAAGGTTGGAAGGTTTATTAAAAGCAATCTATTAGGGTAAGACGGCAGTCTCACACCTGCATCCCAGTTGAGGCCGCGTAAAGCAAAAAGTAAAAAGTTTTTCTGAACTTATTCTATACGGTCCTGGTGTACGTTGTATTGAGGTCACCATACACAAGAGCCGTATTCTAAAATCGGACGAACCAGAGAGGTGTAGAGAGTCTTTGTTATATAGGGGTCATCAAATTCCTTTGACCACCTCTTTATAAACCCAAGCACGCCCATGGCCTTGTTCACCATGGTAGAAATGTGTTCTGAAAACTGATCGGACCTACTCTGACCAGAGCGAAAATCATCATGCAGCGCATGTGGAGAGACAAGCTGCATTGGGATGAGAGCCTTCCTCAGTCGTTGGACTCGGCTTGGACTGATTTTTGCAAGGACTTCGCCACTGTGGATCACGCCACCTTTCCTTGCTATGTACTTCAACCCAAGGCAAGATTTGAATTGCATGCCTTTTGTGATGCCAGCCTTCAAGACTACGGGGCTTGCATCTATGCTCGATCGTTTACAGATACATCCGCCGAGGTTCACTTGCTCACTAAAAACCCACACTATTCCCAAGCTATGCGCAGCGTTCCTATTAGCGAATTTACTTCTCGAAATCAGGAAAATAGATACCTTTGATTGCCCAATCCATTGTTGGTCGGATTCAACTGTGGTCCTGTCTTGGTTGCGAGAGGAGCCATCCAAGTTCAACGTATTTGTATCCAATAAAATCGCCGGAATTCAACAACTTACGAGGGCATGGATTGGCGCTATGTGCCAGCTGAGATGAACCCGGCTGAGATTCTTTCGAAGGGAGCATCACCGCAGGATCTCCGCTGGACCTTCGAAAAGGATCCCATCTGTTATGTCGCATCGTTCAACGGGCCCATCTGTATCCTGAGTACCGTACTCTGCAGAAAGGGAACTGCGTGCAGTACTCCAGCAGTATCGCATCGCTTGCGCCCTTTATAGATGACATCGGGCTAATACGTGTCGGTGGTCGCTTACGGCACTCAACTCTCGGCTTCGATGCACGCCACCCAATCATTATGCCCAAGGATCATCCACTGACGTTCGCTATTATCACCCATTTTCATCGGAACCATCATCATGCGGGTCCGCAGTCGTTGCTTGGAGCAATTCGCTTACAGTTCTGGCCCATAGACGGCCTGAAGACTGTGGCTCGTGCGTTGAGGAAATGCGTCATCTGCTGAAGATTCCGACCTCGTCTTGTTGAGCACATCATGGCTGACTTACCGAAGGATCGAATACAGGATTCGCCTGCATTCAGTGTCACTGGAATTGATTATTGTGGCCCCATCTACTACAAGCCACATGGGCGCAATCGAACGCCCATGAAATGTTATATCAGCGTCTTCATCTCTTTTGCCACAAAGGCAGTCTGGTTAGAATTAGATCTGTCAACTGCAGCTTTCTTGAGTGCCCTCAAACGCTTCGTCACTACTCGGAGCATTCCCCGATGCATTTGGTCGGACAATGCCACCAACTTCGTGGGCGCAAGGAACAAGTTGGAGGACCTTCGTCGGCTATTTAGCAGCGAGAAGCATCGCGCTGAAGTCCACAATCACTGTCTCAACAACGGCTTCGACTGGAAATTCAAACCGCCTCGCTCGCCTCATTTTGGGGGCTTGTGGGAGGCAGCAGTGAAGATTGCCAAACAGCACTTCTATCGCTCCGTGGGATCGTCACTTTTTGGCTTCGACGAGCTGCGGACATTGGTCTGCCAAATCCAGGCGATAATAAAATCTCGTCCTCTCATTCCAATTTCAGAAAACCCTGAATATCTCGGCGTCCTTACACCGGGGCACTTTTTAATTGGTCGTCCGCTGATGGAGTTTCCCGAGCCAGACGTTACGGCTCTCAACTTAAATCGACTCGATCGTTGGCAACGAGTCACCTGTGCCCAGCAGATCTTTTGGAAGCGTTGGAGTGAGGAGTACTTGACTCTGCTCCAACAACGTGCCAAATGGCGCACGCCACAACCTCCGATCCAGATCAACGACGTCGTCTGCATCAAGGACGAAAACTTGCCGCCACTGAAGTGACCATTAGCACGAGTGATCGAGGTCATCACTGGAGCTGATGATGCCGTGCGAGTTGTCATCCTGCGGACACCATCTGGAACCACACGTCGAGCTGTCAACAAGCTGTGCACCCTTCCCGTTAAGGATTCTGTTGAAAGCCCTGGTCTTTCAACGGGTGGGAGTATGTTCGGAGCAGCAGCTGGCAGTAGCTCTTAGGAATAAAAATAAGATAATTTAAGAGAAACATAACAGACTAAGATCATCTGTTCGCATGCTCTCGGTGCATACGCACACACTATCACACTCAGGTTCGCCGCGCGTACTGTTTATATGGCAGTGCGTTGGTTAGCTTGGGTCACATTCGGTCAAATTCGTCGTCGAACGCAGCATCGCGTATCATTACATACCGGCCGTCAAAATTGCCTAATCGCGCTATAGCGGTTTCTTTGATTTGCTACATACACTATTGTACACTGAAAACCACGAAGTTTACGGCCACGGCATTTCAAAATTGAAACTATATATTGAAAATAAACACAAATCGTAAACCCCCAAAACGGAGAATAAATTTGTAAATGTGGAGTCAGAGTTGCCGAAAAAGCTCGGCAGCTTCCAACAACGCCATATCATCTAAATGAATTGGACAATGAAATGATTAAACAACAAAACATTCATCGTCAGACCATAAATGGACTGAAATGGTCAGATGGTGAAATATGATATTAAAGTTTAGGGGAAATTCTTTCACCACTTAACAGATTTATCACCGTCATTGTTCGTGGTGAAATTAAGAAAAAGTTTTTATCAAAATATTAAACAAATAACATTATTGATATCGATATAGGACAAAGTCTAGCCTTTTATCCGAATTCGAACTACGATGTATGCTGTTATGGTGACTCATACGTTTACCTTATCAGTTTGTATTAAACACTTCTATTAACTAATTGTTTAAAATGAATACCTTGAAGCGTTTGTTTGAAAATGATCCTCGCAAAAGAGGATACCCACAAGTAGTTTATTGCAATTATTTTATTTTAGGACGTTGATATGCAATGACTGCACCATCAAGTGGCCCAAGCGACACCAGCCGATGGCTGTTACGCGCGGATCCCAGGCAAGAACGCAGCCCACCTCCCGCCCAACCGACCGAGGGGCGCTGCCGCATAACGCGCGACTCGTTAACCGAACCGATCGCGGACATGCAGGAAATATAGCTGTTAGACTAGTATTCGAGGAAAAGTAGAACTAATTTAGCTAAAAACTAAGCAATTGCTAATTACGAGAAAGATATAAGAGTATCAATAATTTCAGACTAGGAAGGGAGTTAGTAGTAGAGATAATATGGTAGAGGGAATTATAATCAGAGCATAGGACTCTAAATGGTTCATGCAAGGCGTAATTCGATCTACAAAGCGGAAGAAACAAGGGTGTATAATTCCTAGTGCTTCTAATAGGAATCGTGAAGTTTATGCGGCTCAACAGGTCAGGGCTGTCTACGTCACCCCTGATCAAGTTGTGCACAAAAATCACACCAAGCATTTTCCTACGATTAGCTAAGGTTGGAAGGTTTATTAAAAGCAATCTATTAGGGTAAGACGGCAGTCTCACACCTGCATCCCAGTTGAGGCCGCGTAAAGCAAAAAGTAAAAAGTTTTTCTGAACTTATTCTATACGGTCCTGGTGTACGTTGTATTGAGGTCACCATACACAAGAGCCGTATTCTAAAATCGGACGAACCAGAGAGGTGTAGAGAGTCTTTGTTATATAGGGGTCATCAAATTCCTTTGACCACCTTTTTATAAACCCAAGCACGCCCATGGCCTTGTTCACCATGGTAGAAATGTGTTCTGAAAACTGATCGGACCTACTCTGACCAGAGCGAAAATCATCATGCAGCGCATGTGGAGAGACAAGCTGCATTGGGATGAGAGCCTTCCTCAGTCGTTGGACTCGGCTTGGACTGATTTTTGCAAGGACTTCGCCACTGTGGATCACGCCACCTTTCCTTGCTATGTACTTCAACCCAAGGCAAGATTTGAATTGCATGCCTTTTGTGATGCCAGCCTTCAAGACTACGGGGCTTGCATCTATGCTCGATCGTTTACAGATACATCCGCCGAGGTTCACTTGCTCACTAAAAACCCACACTATTCCCAAGCTATGCGCAGCGTTCCTATTAGCGAATTTACTTCTCGAAATCAGAAAAATAGATACCTTTGATTGCCCAATCCATTGTTGGTCGGATTCAACTGTGGTCCTGTATTGGTTGCGAGAGGAGCCATCCAAGTTCAACGTATTTGTATCCAACAAAATCGCCGGAATTCAACAACTTACGAGGGCATGGATTGGCGCTATGTGCCAGCTGAGATGAACCCGGCTGAGATTCTTTCGAAGGGAGCATCACCGCAGGATCTCCGCTGGACCTTCGAAAAGGATCCCATCTGTTATGTCGCATCGTTCAACGGGCCCATCTGTATCCTGAGTACCGTACTCTGCAGAAAGGGAACTGCGTGCAGTACTCCAGCAGTATCGCATCGCTTGCGCCCTTTATAGATGACATCGGGCTAATACGTGTTGGTGGTCGCTTACGGCACTCAACTCTCGGCTTCGATGCACGCCACCCAATCATTATGCCCAAGGATCATCCACTGACGTTCGCTATTATCACCCATTTTCATCGGAACCATCATCATGCGGGTCCGCAGTCGTTGCTTGGAGCAATTCGCTTACAGTTCTGGCCCATAGGCGGCCTGAAGACTGTGGCTCGTGCGTTGAGGAAATGCGTCATCTGCTGAAGATTCCGACCTCGTCTTGTTGAGCACATCATGGCTGACTTACCGAAGGATCGAATACAGGATTCGCCTGCATTCAGTGTCACTGGAATTGATTATTGTGGCCCCATCTACTACAAGCCACATGGGCGCAATCGAACGCCCATGAAATGTTATATCAGCGTCTTCATCTCTTTTGCCACAAAGGCAGTCTGGTTAGAATTGGATCTGTCAACTGCAGCTTTCTTGAGTGCCCTCAAACGCTTCGTCACTACTCGGAGCATTCCCCGATGCATTTGGTCGGACAATGCCACCAACTTCGTGGGCGCAAGGAACAAGTTGGAGGACTTTCGTCGGCTATTTAGCAGCGAGAAGCATCGCGCTGAAGTCCACAATCACTGTCTCAACAACGGCTTCGACTGGAAATTCAAACCGCCTCGCTCGCCTCATTTTGGGGGCTTGTGGGAGGCAGCAGTGAAGATTGCCAAACAGCACTTCTATCGCTCCGTGGGATCGTCACTTTTTGGCTTCGACGAGCTGCGGACATTGGTCTGCCAAATCCAGGCGATAATAAAATCTCGTCCTCTCATTCCAATTTCAGAAAACCCTGAATATCTCGGCGTCCTTACACCGGGGCACTTTTTAATTGGTCGTCCGCTGATGGAGTTTCCCGAGCCAGACGTTACGGCTCTCAACTTAAATCGACTCGATCGTTGGCAACGAGTCACCTGTGCCCAGCAGATCTTTTGGAAGCGTTGGAGTGAGGAGTACTTGACTCTGCTCCAACAACGTGCCAAATGGCGCACGCCACAACCTCCGATCCAGATCAACGACGTCGTCTGCATCAAGGACGAAAACTTGCCGCCACTGAAGTGACCATTAGCACGAGTGATCGAGGTCATCACTGGAGCTGATGATGCCGTGCGAGTTGTCATCCTGCGGACACCATCTGGAACCACACGTCGAGCTGTCAACAAGCTGTGCACCCTTCCCGTTAAGGATTCTGTTGAAAGCCCTGGTCTTTCAACGGGTGGGAGTATGTTCGGAGCAGCAGCTGGCAGTAGCTCTTAGGAATAAAAATAAGATAATTTAAGAGAAACATAACAGACTAAGATCATCTGTTCGCATGCTCTCGGTGCATACGCACACACTATCACACTCAGGTTCGCCGCGCGTACTGTTTATATGGCAGTGCGTTGGTTAGCTTGGGTCACATTCGGTCAAATTCGTCGTCGAACGCAGCATCGCTTATCATTACATACCGGCCGTCAAAATTGCCTAATCGCGCTATAGCGGTTTCTTTGATTTGCTACATACACTATTGTACACTGAAAACCACGAAGTTTACGGCCACGGCATTTCAAAATTGAAACTATATATTGAAAATAAACACAAATCGTAAACCCCCAAAACGGAGAATAAATTTGTAAATGTGGAGTCAGAGTTGCCGAAAAAGCTCGGCAGCTTCCAACAACGCCATATCATCTAAATGAATTGGACAATGAAATGATTAAACAACAAAACATTCATCGTCAGACCATAAATGGACTGAAATGGTCAGATGGTGAAATATGATATTAAAGTTTAGGGGAAATTCTTTCACCACTTAACAGATTTATCACCGTCATTGTTCGTGGTGAAATTAAGAAAAAGTTTTTATCAAAATATTAAACAAATAACATTATTGATATCGATATAGGACAAAGTCTAGCCTTTTATCCGAATTTTTTTTACTAACTGTAGAATCCAAAAAAAATTCCCCTTATATGTGCTTTAAATAATTTATTTTAGCTATTTGTTATATTTTAAAATTCGAACTACGATGTATGCTGTTATGGTGACTCATACGTTTACCTTATCAGTTTGTATTAAACACTTCTATTAACTAATTGTTTAAAATGAATACCTTGAAGCGTTTGTTTGAAAATGATCCTCGCAAAAGAGGATACCCACAAGTAGTTTATTGCAATTATTTTATTTTAGGACGTTGATATGCAATGACTGCACCATCAAGTGGCCCAAGCGACACCAGCCGATGGCTGTTACGCGCGGATCCCAGGCAAGAACGCAGCCCACTTCCCGCCCAACCGACCGAGGGGCGCTGCCGCATAACGCGCGACTCGTTAACCGAACCGATCGCGGACATGCAGGAAAGATAGCTGTTAGACTAGTGTTCGAGGAAAAGTAGAACTAATTTAGCTAAAAACTAAGCAATTGCTAATTACGAGAAAGATATAAGAGTATCAATAATTTCAGACTAGGAAGGGAGTTAGTAGTAGAGATAATATGGTAGAGGGAATTATAATCAGAGCATAGGACTCTAAATGGTTCATGCAAGGCGTAATTCGATCTACAAACCGGAAGAAACAAGGGTGTATAATTCCTAGTGCTTCTAATAGGAATCGTGAAGTTTATGCGGCTCAACAGGTCAGGGCTGTCTACGTCACCCCTGATCAAGTTGTGCACAAAAATCACACCAAGCATTTTCCTACGATTAGCTAAGGTTGGAAGGTTTATTAAAAGCAATCTATTAGGGTAAGACGGCAGTCTCACACCTGCATCCCAGTTGAGGCCGCGTAAAGCAAAAAGTAAAAAGTTTTTCTGAACTTATTCTATACGGTCCTGGTGTACGTTGTATTGAGGTCACCATACACAAGAGCCGTATTCTAAAATCGGACGAACCAGAGAGGTGTAGAGAGTCTTTGTTATATAGGGGTCATCAAATTCCTTTGACCACCTCTTTATAAACCCAAGCACGCCCATGGCCTTGTTCACCATGGTAGAAATGTGTTCTGAAAACTGATCGGACCTACTCTGACCAGAGCGAAAATCATCATGCAGCGCATGTGGAGAGACAAGCTGCATTGGGATGAGAGCCTTCCTCAGTCGTTGGACTCGGCTTGGACTGATTTTTGCAAGGACTTCGCCACTGTGGATCACGCCACCTTTCCTTGCTATGTACTTCAACCCAAGGCAAGATTTGAATTGCATGCCTTTTGTGATGCCAGCCTTCAAGACTACGGGGCTTGCATCTATGCTCGATCGTTTACAGATACATCCGCCGAGGTTCACTTGCTCACTAAAAACCCACACTATTCCCAAGCTATGCGCAGCGTTCCTATTAGCGAATTTACTTCTCGAAATCAGGAAAATAGATACCTTTGATTGCCCAATCCATTGTTGGTCGGATTCAACTGTGGTCCTGTCTTGGTTGCGAGAGGAGCCATCCAAGTTCAACGTATTTGTATCCAACAAAATCGCCGGAATTCAACAACTTACGAGGGCATGGATTGGCGCTATGTGCCAGCTGAGATGAACCCGGCTGAGATTCTTTCGAAGGGAGCATCACCGCAGGATCTCCGCTGGACCTTCGAAAAGGATCCCATCTGTTATGTCGCATCGTTCAACGGGCCCATCTGTATCCTGAGTACCGTACTCTGCAGAAAGGGAACTGCGTGCAGTACTCCAGCAGTATCGCATCGCTTGCGCCCTTTATAGATGACATCGGGCTAATACGTGTTGGTGGTCGCTTACGGCACTCAACTCTCGGCTTCGATGCACGCCACCCAATCATTATGCCCAAGGATCATCCACTGACGTTCGCTATTATCACCCATTTTCATCGGAACCATCATCATGCGGGTCCGCAGTCGTTGCTTGGAGCAATTCGCTTACAGTTCTGGCCCATAGGCGGCCTGAAGACTGTGGCTCGTGCGTTGAGGAAATGCGTCATCTGCTGAAGATTCCGACCTCGTCTTGTTGAGCACATCATGGCTGACTTACCGAAGGATCGAATACAGGATTCGCCTGCATTCAGTGTCACTGGAATTGATTATTGTGGCCCCTTCTACTACAAGCCACATGGGCGCAATCGAACGCCCATGAAATGTTATATCAGCGTCTTCATCTCTTTTGCCACAAAGGCAGTCTGGTTAGAATTGGATCTGTCAACTGCAGCTTTCTTGAGTGCCCTCAAACGCTTCGTCACTACTCGGAGCATTCCCCGATGCATTTGGTCGGACAATACCACCAACTTCGTGGGCGCAAGGAACAAGTTGGAGGACCTTCGTCGGCTATTTAGCAGCGAGAAGCATCGCGCTGAAGTCCACAATCACTGTCTCAACAACGGCTTCGACTGGAAATTCAAACCGCCTCGCTCGCCTCATTTTGGGGGCTTGTGGGAGGCAGCAGTGAAGATTGCCAAACAGCACTTCTATCGCTCCGTGGGATCGTCACTTTTTGGCTTCGACGAGCTGCGGACATTGGTCTGCCAAATCCAGGCGATAATAAAATCTCGTCCTCTCATTCCAATTTCAGAAAACCCTGAATATCTCGGCGTCCTTACACCGGGGCACTTTTTAATTGGTCGTCCGCTGATGGAGTTTCCCGAGCCAGACGTTACGGCTCTCAACTTCAATCGACTCGATCGTTGGCAACGAGTCACCTGTGCCCAGCAGATCTTTTGGAAGCGTTGGAGTGAGAAGTACTTGACTCTGCTCCAACAACGTGCCAAATGGCGCACGCCACAACCTCCGATCTAGATCAACGACGTCGTCTGCATCAAGGACGAAAACTTGCCGCCACTGAAGTGACCATTAGCACGAGTGATCGAGGTCATCACTGGAGCTGATGATGCCGTGCGAGTTGTCATCCTGCGGACACCATCTGGAACCACACGTCGAGCTGTCAACAAACTGTGCACCCTTCCCGTTAAGGATTCTGTTGAAAGCCCTGGTCTTTCAACGGGTGGGAGTATGTTCGGAGCAGCAGCTGGCAGTAGCTCTTAGGAATAAAAATAAGATAATTTAAGAGAAACATAACAGACTAAGATCATCTGTTCGCATGCTCTCGGTGCATACGCACACACTATCACACTCAGGTTCGCCGCGCGTACTGTTTATATGGCAGTGCGTTGGTTAGCTTGGGTCACATTCGGTCAAATTCGTCGTCGAACGCAGCATCGCGTATCATTACATACCGGCCGTCAAAATTGCCTAATCGCGCTATAGCGGTTTCTTTGATTTGCTACATACACTATTGTACACTGAAAACCACGAAGTTTACGGCCACGGCATTTCAAAATTGAAACTATATATTGAAAATAAACACAAATCGTAAACCCCCAAAACGGAGAATAAATTTGTAAATGTGGAGTCAGAGTTGCCGAAAAAGCTCGGCAGCTTCCAACAACGCCATATCATCTAAATGAATTGGACAATGAAATGATTAAACAACAAAACATTCATCGTCAGACCATAAATGGACTGAAATGGTCAGATGGTGAAATATGATATTAAAGTTTAGGGGAAATTCTTTCACCACTTAACAGATTTATCCCCGTCATTGTTCGTGGTGAAATTAAGAAAAAGTTTTTATCAAAATATTAAACAAATAACATTATTGATATCGATATAGGACAAAGTCTAGCCTTTTATCCGAATTTTTTTTACTAACTGTAGAATCCAAAAAAAATTCCCCTTATATGTGCTTTAAATAATTTATTTTAGCTATTTGTTATATTTTAAAATTCGAACTACGATGTATGCTGTTATGGTGACTCATACGTTTACCTTATCAGTTTGTATTAAACACTTCTATTAACTAATTGTTTAAAATGAATACCTTGAAGCGTTTGTTTGAAAATGATCCTCGCAAAAGAGGATACCCACAAGTAGTTTATTGCAATTATTTTATTTTAGGACGTTGATATGCAATGACTGCACCATCAAGTGGCCCAAGCGACACCAGCCGATGGCTGTTACGCGCGGATCCCAGGCAAGAACGCAGCCCACCTCCCGCCCAACCGACCGAGGGGCGCTGCCGCATAACGCGCGACTCGTTAACCGAACCGATCGCGGACATGCAGGAAAGATAGCTGTTAGACTAGTGTTCGAGGAAAAGTAGAACTAATTTAGCTAAAAACTAAGCAATTGCTAATTACGAGAAAGATATAAGAGTATCAATAATTTCAGACTAGGAAGGGAGTTAGTAGTAGAGATAATATGGTAGAGGGAATTATAATCAGAGCATAGGACTCTAAATGGTTCATGCAAGGCGTAATTCGATCTACAAAGCGGAAGAAACAAGGGTGTATAATTCCTAGTGCTTCTAATAGGAATCGTGAAGTTTATGCGGCTCAACAGGTCAGGGCTGTCTACGTCACCCCTGATCAAGTTGTGCACAAAAATCACACCAAGCATTTTCCTACGATTAGCTAAGGTTGGAAGGTTTATTAAAAGCAATCTATTAGGGTAAGACGGCAGTCTCACACCTGCATCCCAGTTGAGGCCGCGTAAAGCAAAAAGTAAAAAGTTTTTCTGAACTTATTCTATACGGTCCTGGTGTACGTTGTATTGAGGTCACCATACACAAGAGCCGTATTCTAAAATCGGACGAACCAGAGAGGTGTAGAGAGTCTTTGTTATATAGGGGTCATCAAATTCCTTTGACCACCTCTTTATAAACCCAAGCACGCCCATGGCCTTGTTCACCATGGTAGAAATGTGTTCTGAAAACTTTAACTTGGGATCTAATAGAGCACCAAGATCATCAACCCGGGTAATTCTCTCAAGAGAACCACCACAAAGGGTGTAAGGAACCAGAAAGGCGCTGGAACGATGAAAAGTCATTACTTTACATTTTGAAGAATTAAGGTTTAATAGATTTGCACAACACCAAGACTGAAATCTATCGAGATCGGACTGCAACCTGGATTGGAAGGAAATGTCCTTATACTGGACACAGAGCTTAACATCATCCGCATACATAAGTACTCGAGAGTATGTTAATACAGAAGGCAGGTCATTTATAAAGAGTGTAAAGAGTAAGGGGCCTAGATGGCTCCCCTGAGGTACACCCGAAGTCACCAAAACTGGTGAGGACAGGGAGTTTTAAAAAAGGACTCTTTGAGACCTAGAACACAGGTAACTAGCGATCCACCTAAGGAGATTGGGCGGGAACCCTAAAAGGTCAAGTTTTTGTGCAAGGAGGGAGTGGTTTACAGAGTCGAACGCTTTACTAAAATCGGTGTAAACAACATCCCTCTGTAAATTTCCTTGAAAGCCTTTAATTATAAAGGAGGTGAACTCCAATAAGTTTGTAGTGGTTGATCTCCGCCTTATAAAACCGTGTTGAGCCGGAGATATAAGTGATCTGCATAGGTGCTGCAGGTGCGGAGTTAAAATTTTCTCAAACACTTTAGGAATAGCGGATAACTTAGATATACCTCTATAGTCCATTGCGTCAGATTTGCTACCTTTCTTATGGAGAGGAATTATAAAGGACTCCTTCCATATCGGGGAAAAGCATGAAGAATTTATAGAGAGGTTGAACAGTTTAAGCAACGGCCCACACAGAGACTCGGCAGAGTACCTGAGTACACAGCCGGGAACTCCGTCCGGACCCGGTGAGAACACCGGCTTTACTGTTCGTAGATCATGAAGCAACTAGCTTTCATTTAGCAAAGTACTGAAATTGCCGTTCGACCTCGGTAAACCGTATGGATATGGCTGACCAGAGTAAACGTCCTGCGAATAGGTAGTTTGGAAAAAACGGGCAAAAAGATCGGCAATTGCCTGATCATTGTCTGCAGACATATTAAGGAAGGATAGCGAGGATGGGTGTGCGGACGTTCTACGCTTACTGTTTACGAAGCTGTAGAACTGTTTGGGGTTCTTAAAGAAACGTATCCTGCATCGAGATAGGTAATTTTGATAGCATAGAGCGTTAAGAACCGAAAAGTTTGACCGAGCTATTACATAATGAGAAAAAGAAGAAGGAGAGCCAACTTCTTGAAATTTTTTATAAAGTCTGGATTTTACGTTTTTTAGATGGGATAACTCCTTGGTAAACCAAGGGGGTTTTCTTGATCTAATCGGACAGGAAAGTGGTACACAAGAGACAAAAAGTGAGTCCAGTGCATTATAAAAAATGTTTGTGCCTGTCGTAACATCACTGCACAAATATAAAGCGTACCAATCAAAATCCCTAATGAGGTTATTAAGCTTCGTAAACTCGGCCTTACGGAAGCAGCGGACACATTGGGGTAGTCTACCCGACCGATTCAATACAGTTCGTCCTAGGTCGAGCGTCACTTCGAAAGTAGGATGGTAGGCATCTTCAGGTATAGTGAGCGGGGGGACTCGAGTTAACAACGCTAAGGTCGGATCCGTTGCAAAGCACAGATCAAGAAATCGACCCAAGGAATTTTTAACATGGTTAACTTGAGACAGAGACAGGTCAATCAAGCCATCAACAAAGTCATGTCGTGCCATGGGTACCAGGCAATTAGACTCATTTGCCGAAGACCAATCAATTCCTGGCAGGTTGAACTCACCAAGAACTATCATGTGATCTTTGTCAGATAGCGAGGAAGAAATAGCGGTTAAGGCGGACAAATGCTGCTCGTAAATTGCGATTTCCGAAGAAGGTGGAATATACGAGCAAGTTATAAAAACTGAGAAAGCGGGAAGAATCAGTCTTACACACAGAAATTCCAGTTCCTGCTCGATCTGGACTGTGAAAAGTTCCGACGTGAAGTTTGAGTCCACAGCAATCAGAACCCCTCCTGCACGTCGAGACGAACGATCCTTTCTATAAGTTGTGTACCGATCTGCCAAAACTTCGGAACTAAGAATGTCCGGCTTTAACCAGGTCTCGGTAAACACAATAACATGGCATGCAAATGCGACACTGTCCCGGAAAAGAATGCTGAGCTTACTACGCAAGCCCTGAACATTCTGATAGGTCACTAAAAGAGAGTCTGTTAGTTTTTTGGACGGGTGGAAATGGAGCGGGAAGATGACGAAGGGGCTCTGGTCTGATTAGTTGGCAAGGTTATTGGGGGCCTATTCTTCTTTTTTGCCTTAAACTCCTTCACCACCAAATGCTCCGGCCAAAATTTGGCAGAACATACGGTGTCGAAGTGAGCTTGGGAGACACTTATTTTAAAGGAAGCTATCTCCCTGGCATACGAGAAGTTAAACTTTTCCACCTTAACAGCAGCGGCTTTTATTTGGCCTTGAATGTAAGCCGTCACATCTTTAATTGTGGAGTCAGGGGCAAGCCGTGAGACAAAAACTTGTCTCTTTGGTGTGGATCTGATACTCATTTCGAAAAGGACTGTCACAAAAAACGCGACCAGGAGAAACCTAAATAAATTATTTTAAGTGGTAGAAAACATTTATAAATGATCTATAAATAAAACGTAATTCATAATTCGTTCGATTCTCTTTGTAGCATCAGACGTGTTTTTGTTTTGCGCTCCGCTTACTTATTACCTATTTTGCTAAAACAACCGGTGTTTTATGGAAATAACTCTTAAAAAATTCACAAATTAACAACCTTTACATCATTTTATTTCTTGATCGCGAGTGCATGCCTGTTTTCTGTGAAAAACATAATTTAAATTATTATTTTTTGCATAGCCTAACAGTGTGTTTTTGTTTGTGCTTTTCGTAAGTACACACAGTATCATATTTAGCCGCTCTCACCTATTAGTTTTGCTGATCTATCACCACACTTTATATATCTGTTCTTCCTCTCTCGCTCTCAGTATTTTCTGTGCAGTAGCGCTCTCTCTCTCTCAATTGTAGCTACTGTTACTGCTCTCATTTTTACTTATTCCTCTTTTGGCGTTTATCTGGCACACTGGTCTGATACCAATTTTTTTTGAAGGAAAAAAAAAAAATACAAAATACAAAAATAAAATTATAATGGAATTCTCTGTGGTCTGCGATAAAAAAACCTGCAAGAAGCAGATCACCCATGACCAGCCGAGTATCCCCTGCTGGCCCTGCGATAGCGTTGTGCACGCTAAATGCGCCGGGTTATCCGGTCTCGTGATGCCATCTCAAAAAGAAATGGCCTGCATTATAGCTGTAAGGCATGCCGTCCGGTTGAGAGGGAGATGGCAGAGTTTATGAGGCAGACCCGGAAGGGCTTTAGGGAGCTGACCGTGGGCTTCAAAGAGCAATACGATCGGCTCCTAGCCATGGAGAGTCAGTTTAGTGGATTCAAACTACTGACTGAGTCTCCTAGGCGCAAGAAAGTCACTCCGCGGGATCTGCATGTGCCAGCTGCCCCTCGGCCGGCCGTTGCTGACAAGCTGACTCCGACCACCCCAATAGTGCAGCAGTTGATTTCGTTCGCTACTCCGAAGGCAACGACAGCTGCTGGCGATGAAAATTCGGTAGCCGAATTTATCGCGTCGGAGGGCATGCAGCCAAAATCGTCGAAAACTCATTAGCGGTCCCCTCAACTCCGACCCCACCAGTGAATATACGTCCCGGACCACCGGGTATTACCATCACAGGTGATAGGCCTGTGATGCCAAGACTGGTGGGGATCCCACCAAAGAGACAAGTTTTTGTCTCACGGCTTTCCCCTGACTCCACAGTTAAAGATGTGACGGCTTATATTCAAAGCCAAATAAAAGCCGTTGATGTTAAGGTGGAAAAGTTTAACTTCTCGTATGCCAGGGAGATAGCTTCCTTTAAAATAAGTGTCTCTCAAGCTCACTTCAACTCCATTTGTTCTCCCAAATTTTGGCCGGAGCATTTGGTGGTAAAGGAGTTTAAGGCAAAGAAGAAGACTAGGCCCCCAATAACCCTGCCAACTAATCAGACCAGTGCTCCTGCGTCAAAAAACTAACAAACTCTCTTTTAGTGACATATCAGAATGTTCGGGACTTGCGTAGCAAGCTCAGCATTCTCTTCCAGGATAGTGTCGCATTTGCATCCCACGTTATTGTGTTTACCGAGACCTGGTTAAAGCCGGACATTCTTAGTTCCGAAGTTTTGGCAAATCGGTACACAACTTATAGGAAGGATCGTTCGTCTCGACGTACAGGAGGGGTCCTGATTGCTGTGGACTCAAACTTCACGTCGGAACTTTTCACAGTCCAGATCGAGCAGGACCTGGAATTTCTGTGTGCAAGACTAGTTCTTCCCGCTTTCTCACTTTTCATAACTTGCTCGTATATTCCACCTTCTTCGGATATCGCAATTTACGAGCAGCATTTGTCCGCCTCAACCGCTATTTCTTCCTCGCTATCTGACAAAGATCATATGATAGTTCTTGGTGACTTCAACTTGCCAGGAATTGTTTGGTCTTCGGCATATGAGTCTAATAACCTAATAACCCATGGCACGACATGACTTTGTTGACGGCTTGATTGACCTGTCTCTGTCTCAAGTTAACCATGTTAAAAATTCCTTGGGTCGATTTCTTGATCTGTGCTTTGCAACGGATTCGACCTTAGCGTTGTTAACTCGAGTCCCCCCGCTCACTATACCTGAAGATGCCTACCATCCTACTTTCGAAGTGACGCTCGACCTAGGACGAACTGTATTGAATCGGTCGGGTAGACTACCCCAATGTGTCCGCTGCTTCCGTAAGGCCGAGTTTACGAAGCTTAATAACCTCATTAGGGATTTTGATTGGTACGCTTTATATTTGTGCAGTGATGTTACGACAGGCACAAACATGTTCTATGATGCACTGGACTCACTTTTTGTCTCTTGTGTCCCACTTTCCTGTCCGATTAGATCAAGAAAACCCCCTTGGTTTACCAAGGAGCTATCCCATCTTAAAAACTTAAAATCAAGACTTTACAAAAAATTTCAAGAAGTTGGCTCTCCCTCTTCTTTCTCTAATTATGTCTCGGCTCGGTCAAATTTTTCAGTTCTTAACGCTCAATGCTATAAGAACTACCTATCTCGATGCAGGATACGTTTTTCTAAGGACCCTAAGCAGTTCTATAGCTTCGTAAACAATAAGCGTAGAACGTCCGCCCACCCATCCTCGCTATCCTTCCTTAATACTTCGCAGATAATGATCAGGCAATTGCCGATCTTTTTGCCCGTTTTTTTCAAACTACCTATTCGCAGGACGTTTACTCTGGTCAGCCATATCCATACGGTTTACCGAGGTCGAACGGCAATTTCAGTCCTTTGCTAAATGAAAGCTCTCTGCTTCATAATCTACGAACAGTAAAGCCGGTGTTCTCACCGGGTCCGGACGGAGTTCCCGGCTGTGTACTCAGGTACTGTGCCGAGTCTCTGTGTGGGTCTTTGCTTAAACTATTCAACCTATCCATAAATTATTCATGCTTTCCCCCGATATGGAAGGAGTCCTTTATAATTCCTCTCCATAAGAAAGGTAGCAAATCTGACGCAATGGACTATAGAGGTATATCTAAGTTATCCGCTATTCCTAAAGTGTTTGAGAAAATTTTAACTCCGCACCTGCATCACCTATGCAGATCACTTATATCTCCAGCTCAACACGGTTTTATAAGGCGGAAATCAACCACTACTAACTTATTGGAGTTTACCTCCTTTATAATTAAAGGCTTTCAAGGTAATTTACAGACGGATGTTGTTTACACCGATTTTAGTAAAGCATTTGACTCTGTAAACCATTCCCTCCTTGCACAAAAACTTGACCTTCTAGGGTTCCCGCCCAATCTCCTGAGATGGATCGCTAGTTACCTGTGTTCTAGGTCTCAAAGAGTCCTTTTTAAAAACTCCCTGTCCTCACCAGTTTTGGTGACTTCGGGTGTACCTCAGGGGAGCCATCTAGGCCCCTTACTCTTTACACTCTTTATAAATGACCTGCCTTCTGTATTAACACACTCTCGAGTACTTATGTATGCGGATGATGTTAAGCTCTGTGTCCAGTATAAGAACATTTCTTTCCAGTCCAGGTTGCAATCCGATCTCGACAGATTTCAGTCTTGGTGTTGTGCAAATCTATTAAACCTTAATTCTTCAAAATGTAAAGTAATGACTTTTCATCGTTCCAGCGCCTTTCTGGTTCCTTACACCCTTTGTGGTGGTTTTCTTGAGAGAATTAGTTAGGTTGCGGATAGCGAATGACCTACCCTTAGGCCAGCTGCGAAAAAACGGTAATCCTTAGGGAAAGCACCGAAATAAGCAGTCCCGGACAGCCAGCGGGTGTTCGCGAAGTAGCAACACTGACGATGCGCTTGTGGTGCCGCCTCGTTCAAGTAGCTCACACATCCCCCCACCCCCTACACATACCTACCCACATCCCAACCCCCCACACTCATCTCACACCGGGCCGGACTAAGAGTGTTATTCGACCCGTGCCGAGAGTCAGCCTGGCTGGGGGCCCGGTATAAAAACTAGCACAGTCGCTAACGGAGAGCTCAGGGACTTGGCAGCCCCCTGTTCTAATGATGCCTTATCCGGGCAACGTGAATCTCTGCCCGGATGGACCGCCCCTTCTTTGCAAATCGTGGGATTAAATATGGAATCAAAAATACAAAATAAAAACAAAAATGAGTCTGGCGCTCCCCAACTGCCAACAGGGAGTAATCCCTTACAGGGAAAGGCATCGGACCATAGGCCTGGCCCGACCCGCGTTTTAGCAGGTAAAACCTGTTCGGCGGAAGCCGCTAGGGCGAACCTCAAGGGGTCCCATCCCAATTCTGGGGTGGGTGGCAAATCGCCTCCCAAAAGCGATGCCTTGGTGGAGCGGCTCTGCAACCCTGCGGCTGCCCTGCCTGCTGGTAAGGTTGCGGAGGGCGAGTTGCCATCGACTGGTGCCCAAGCCAAAGCACACACGCACGCCGATAGGAGGAGTGGTGGCAATATACTCCGTCGGCAAAACTCGAGCACGATGTCCAGCCCGACCGACCAATGGCGGAAGAAGGTCGAATGGGCATCTAAGGTGCTGCCCAACTTCGGCAAAGAGGCACCAAGAAGGGTTGCCCCGCTGAAGTCCACAGCCCCGCTAACAAAAAGGCAGCGCTCACAGGAGACACCCGGACCGGCTCCGAAGCGTTCCAGAGTGCTGCCGAACGTGTCATTCGCGCAAATTGCCAAGGAGAGGACGCTGATCGGCGTCCTGGATAAAGGCAGCGTGGACTCCAAGATCCCCAGGAACCAGTGGAAGTGGGTGGAAGCGGCACTGGCCGACCGCTACTTCGAACTGCTGGATAAGCAACCCGGCCCCCCTCCGGTCTGTAAAGACATGGGGTGGTACCAGGGGCGCATTAAAATTATAGCCTGCGAAGACGAGCATTCCGTCCAGCTATATAAGGCAGCGGTAGCGCAAGTCGGCGAGGTCTACCCAGGGGCGAAGTCCGTCGCAGTCGACTGGAGCGAGGTGCCCAGTAGGCCTAGGGCGAGAGTTTGGGTGCCCGCCACAATAAAGGAGCCGGAGCGCATCCTCAAGATGCTACAGCGATGCAACCCGGACCTACCTACCTCCGACTGGAGGGTAGTCAAGGTCGAAGCGGCGCAAGGTCCGATGCACCATGCGGTGCTAGTTCTCAACAAGGAGTCCTTGGACTCAATCGAGGCCAAGAACGGTGAGCTGAACTTCGGGTTCAGCGCGGTCAGCGTCAGGATTTACAAGTCGGATGCAGCGGCCGAGGCACGCCCTGTCGACAACCCAGTCGAGCAGGACGTTGCCTCGGAGATCGAAGCACCCGACGACGATCCTGAGCCAGTCCAGGACGGCTACTCCTCCGACACCGTTCTCATGAGGGAGTTCGAGGCGATGTGTCGCAATGACACAATCGAAGACGACTCGGACGCCGACAATACAGTGGTGGAGAATTCTGTCGATGTCTCTAAGACTACTTTAGATAAATCTCCACCACTGTAAAGCAGCACCTGCTGCCCTTATTCTCCGCTTGGAAGCGAGCGGAGCTGATGTAGTCCTAATCCAAGAGCCTTGGGTAGTAGGAGACAAGGTCTGTGGATTAGCGACGAAGGAGCACAAGCTTATTGTAGCTCAAAAAGAAGGTAAAATCCGTACCTGTATTCTAGCAAGAAAGCACATAAATATCTTTCTGCTCCATAACTATAGCAATGGTGACAACACAGCGGCAAGCCTTGAGCTACAAGGCTATAACATAAGGCTAATGTCGGCCTACATGGCACATGAGGAAAGCGACCCTCCCGGTGACCTAGTTCGCAAGATCACCATAGACAGCGAACGGTCGGATATGGGCCTTGTAATAAGCTGCGACGCCAACTCTCATCATACCCAATGGGGGAGTTCGGATACGATAGTAAGGGGTGAGTCACTATTCAGCTTCATCCTAAACTCAAATCTTCTCATCTGTAATCGGGGCAATGATCCTACGTTTATAATTAAGAATAGACAAGAGGTAATTGACCTGACATTAGTGTCTCACAAACTGACAGACACTGTAAAGAACTGGAAAGTTCTGGGGGACCATTCCTTTTCGGACCACAGGTATATCGAGACCACACTATCTCTCGAGACTCCAAAACCCACCGTCTTTGCTAACCCTAGGAAAGCGAACTGGGAAAAATATGCCACGGTAATGGAGGAACTACTTCCCTCCAAGGCACCAATCTGCCTGAACACAGAGCACGAACTAAACCATCTAGTAGACAGGTTTACTAACGCATGCAACACTGCCTTCACGGCAGCGTGCCCAATTAACCAACGTATGGGTGAAAAGAAACCCCCATGGCAGTCAAAACTGATAGATATCCTTCGGAAAAGCTGCAGGTCCCTCTTCAACAGGGCCAAAAGCGCAAACGAGAAAGATCACTGGGTAGACTACAAAAATAGTCTGGCCCTATAAAAAAAAGAAATTAGACAGGCAAAAAGGGCCTCATGGCAAAGTTTTTGTTCTGAAATCGAGGAAACGTCAGAAGCAGCAAGACTGCGCAAGATTCTCTCCAAAACTAACGCATCGGTGGGATACCTAAAGAGTAGTGACGGTACGTGGACTAACTCGAGTGAGGAGTCCCTACACATTTTACTCGACACTCATTTTCCAGGATGCTCCACCAATGAGCCGACTCGCATCCCTTGTGAGGGTCCGATCACCTTAATGGAGCATATCTTCTCAAAACGGAACATAAGCTGAGCAATTAACAGTTTCAATTCGTTCAAATCCCCTGGTCCGGACCAAATCATGCCGGCCCATTTACAGAAAGCCGGGGATATGGCCATCAACTGGCTACAAAGTATCTTCAAGAAGATACTGGCAGTGGGGAGTATACCACACGCTTGGCTTAAGGCAAAAATAGTCTTTATCCCTAAAGCAGGTAAAGCCTCGCACTCTACACCAAAGGACTTTAGACCAATCAGTCTATCATCCTTCCTTCTCAAAACATTCGAGAGACTAGTCGAGCTACAATTGAGGACAACTATAGATCCTCAACTGTTGTCAGGAGCACAGCACGCCTACCGAAAAGGTAAATCCACGGAAACGGCACTTCACAAAGTAGTTTCGGGGATAGAGAAATCTCTACACCTCAAAAAATACTCTCTAATAGCTTTTCTAGATATAGAGGGAGCTTTCAACAACGTCTTACCAGGTGCCATTACGGAAGCGCTGACTGACCTTGGGGTGGACCGTCACTTGGTGATGCTCATTGATCAATTGCTCACATGCAGGACGGTGACATCATCAATGGGATCGTCCACCCAGACAAGGTATGTCAGTAGAGGCACACCGCAAGGTGGCGTCCTATCCCCCCTTTTATGGAACATAGCAGTCAACAAGATTCTATGCGACCTGGAAGGGGGAGGCTGCGGAGTAGTGGCATACGCGGATGACATGGCACTTATCTTCTCGGGCAAATACCCTCAAACACTCTGCGACCTAATGACCGCAAAGCTCGCGAGACTGTCAAGATGGGCAGACTCGTGAGGTCTTGGAGTGAATCCCTCGAAGATAGAACTTGTGCTATTCACTAGGAAATACAGGATTCCGTCTCTAAACCCCCCCATACTAAATGGATGTAGGCTCTCCTTTAGCGACAGTGCCAGCTACCTAGGGGTGGTAATTGACAAAAAGCTAAACTGGAACCTAAACATCAAAGACAGAGTAAAGAAGGCCACGATAGCCCTCTACACTTGTAAAAAAGCCGTTGGCTTGAAATGGGGCATGAACCCAAGTATAGTCAAGTGGTTATATCAAGCTATAGTTAGGCCAATAATACTTTATGGAGTTACAGTATGGTGGCCGGCCTTATCCAAAAGGACGATTACCAATCAGCTCGACAAAGTTCAACGAACAGCCGCTCTCTGCATCAGTGGAGCTCTTCGCACCACACCAAATGATGCGCTGGATGCCATTCTATGCCTCCCAAGCCTTGCCCTTGCAGGGAATGAAAGGGCACAAATGGCAGAAATCCGTCTTAGAGACTCTGACCAATGGGCATCACAGCTCATAGGTCACTCCTCAATACTAAACACCAGTTCAGTCCCCACCAAGACGGATTACTGTGTCCCAAGGGAATACACAGACACCCCGTTCGATGCAATCATCCCCCACAGAGACGAGTAGAGTGAGGGACTTCCAGGCCCAGAAGGGGCTCTAAACATCTTCACAGATGGTTCAAAGCTGAATGACAGGGTCGGAGGAGGTGCATACTCTGAACAGCTAAACATCTGGCATTCCTTTAGACTCCCTGATCACTGCAGCGTCTTCCAAGCGGAGGTCATCGCAATCAAGGAAGCCCTAAACTGCCTTCAGGTGACTACCGACATGGTAAATCGCGTAAACATCTACAGTGATAGCCAAGCAGCAATCATATCGCTTAACGCGATCTCCGCTAACTCGGCCACGGTTGCAGATTGCCGCAAATCTCTGCACGAGATGGCTCAGCAATTTGTTATCAGCCTTGTATGGGTCCCGGGTCACCGGGACATCGAAGGCAACTGTATAGCAGACGAGCTGGCCAGATTTGGCACTACAATCCCCCTTCTCCAAGACAAGGAGGACATTCGTATGCCGATGGCCACTTGTAGGCTCATAATAAGTGATATATATAAGAAATTAATAGACAGCAAATGGCAATCAGTGCCTCGTTGTCGAATTACTCGGCTGACATGGCCAACCATAGATAGGAAGCGCACATCGGAGCTATGCAAGCTCGGCAGACAAAGGTGCAGCGCAGTAATACGCTCCCTAACGGGGCACTGGCTAATAGGCACTCACGCGAATAGACTGGGAGCCCCATACAATGACTTTTGTCGTAGCTGCAGAGATGAGGAAGAGGAGGAAACGGTAGAACACTTGTTCTGCTTGTGCCCTGCTCTCAGCAGAAGAAGGTTGCAGCACCTGGGTACGCCCCTCATATCAGACATCTCTGAAATGTCCACCATATGTCCCAGAAAGATAGCCAACTTCATAAGAGCCGCAGGCTGGGACAACTGCTGATCTCTAGGTCTCACAATGCGAGAAGGGAAAGATTCCCCGCGGTACCACAACGGGCCGGTAACGGCCTAAGTGTGCCGGGCTCCCGGTGAGCCTGGCGGCCGCTGAAACCTAACCTAACCTACTCTAATAGATTGCTCTTAATAAACCTTCCAACCTGAGCTAATCGTAGGAAAATGCTTGGTGTGATTTTTGTGCACAACTTGATCAAGGGTGATGTAGACAGCCCTGACCTGTTGAGCAGCATAAACTTCACGATTCCTATTAGAAGCACTAGGAATTATACACCCTTGTTTCTTCCGCTTTGTAGATCGAATTACTCCTTGCATGAACCATTTAGGGTCCTATGCTCTGATTAAAATTCCCTCTATCATATTATATCTAACACTAACTCCCTTCCTAGTCTTAAAATACTGATACTCTTATATCTTTCCCGTAATTAGTAAATACTTCGCTTCTTTAGTTAGATTAGTACTACTTTTCCTCGAACACTAGTCTAACACCTATCTTTCCTGCATGTCCGCGATCGGATCGGTTAACGAGTCGCGCGTCATGCGGCAGCGCCCCTCGGTTGGTTGGGCGGGAGGTGGGCTGCGTTCTTGCCTGGGATCCGCGCGTAACAGCCATCGGCTGGTGTCGCTTGGGCCACTTGATGGTGCAGTCATTGCATATCAACGTCCTAAAGATTATAAAAAAATCGAAAACCTAAAATGTTTAAACAATTTATTCATCCTATCAGAATGCTAATTTGTGGACCTTCAGGGTCTGGAAAAACATCGTTTTTAGAAAATGTAATAAACCAAAGGAATGACTTGCTAAGCATTTCAATTGATCGAATACTTTGGTGTTATGGAGAGGAGCATGCTAAACCAAATTTCAACAACTTTGAATACTATAAAAGAGTTCCCGAAAAAATTGAAAATGAAAATAATGAACCTAGTCTTTTAATACTAGATGACTTGTTGATGGGTACATTTAATAAAAATGTATGTGAACTATTTACGAAAGGATCACATCATAGGAATTTATCTGTAATAGTGGTTACACAAAATATATTTCATAAATCATCTCATGCCCGAGATATTTCACTAAATACAAAATATATCGTGGCGTTCAAAAAAACTGCAGTTTCAATGCTTAGCTAGACAAATATATCCTGAAAATTCTCTGGAGCTCTTCAGAATATGTAAGGAGGTTACTGATGAACCTCATGGTTATTTACTTATGGATCTTACTCAGGGAATACCTGATCTCCTTAGATTTTGAACAGATATTTTTAATTCTGTGTATATATTTTGCTTTGCAGATGAAAATGGTTTACAAAAAGAATCTAGATCGGCTGAGAGCGAACAAACATTTATTGTATGTGCTCAAAAGGGCAAATAATAAACTTCGAAATGCAATAAGTAATTGGGATATTGAGTTGGTAAAAGCATTAGTTAAGATAGTGTTAAATACATTACAAGGAAATCATAAGATATCAAAAGCGCAATTATATGCTCTAAAAAGGTGTAAAAATACGTTTTATTTCATGTTCAAAAAGGTTAATAAACTCCAAGCGAAAAGTTCTCATCCAAAAAGGTGGATTTTTACCAATTCTAATAAGTTCATTGCTTTCGGGGATTTTTGGAAAAACTTTGAACAATGCTTAAAAGTAAGCATCAATTAAGCAAAGTAGTTTTAATGCACCCTAATGCAAATCAAAAATTGCTAAATAGTGAAAAGGAAAACGATTTAATAAATATAACATTTTTACCTATTTTAAATGATACAAAAACTAGTGACTTTAATAAATGGATACAAATTCGTCAAGAATTGTGTTACTATCAAAATAAGAAAAGAAGTAAGACTGTAGTATACCTACCCTGCCAGTAATACAAATCAAAGGGTATAACAGTAAATCTATACATTGTGACACTCGGTCATAAATATACAAATATCCAAAAGACCATACTTAAGCATATACACACACCAGCGCATATGTCATACGATCCACCACTTATATACATGCTGATCGTTGAACTTTGCAGCTCAAGTGGTCAAGATATACACAACGTATGTATGCCTTCTGCATACATATGTATACACCAATGTACTTACACATAATTATAAGACATAGATATAAGTATTGCATGTAGCGGGTTAGCTGAACCCAGAACGAAGATATAATATTCATTGCTAATAAAGTAAGACAGCGGAGCAGACGGTCCAAGTTAAAACCGCAAAAATAATTGTCTATTACATGGCGACCGTGACAAGTTCACGAAGCTACAAAAATAATAAAAATAAACAATAGTGCAGTGATTCCCAATCTAAATAAATAACGATACGATGCACTTATAAGCCAGAAAACACACAACACAAACACATGTGCGGCCTGTGCGATGACCAGCGCCGGCACTTAACCACTTATGAGTGACGAGAAAATAGATTCTGCTCCTATTGAGCAAAGGGAAGCACTTTCCCTTCAGGAGCACCTGAAGGTGTTTCCAAACGATGGACCACGCCCACTCACAATAGCTGAGTACCGGGCACGGCAGGAGAAAAAGCCGAAGGAGCAAAAGAAGACAAAACGTGGAGGACAAGTAAGGAAGCTACTTCAACAAAAGCGCCTGCAACAAGATTTGCTGGCGGCAGCAACGACACCAGAAGACCGACAGCGCTACATAGAGCGCATCAACGAACTAAAAGCTGAGTTAAAACTTCGCAGCCGAGCGAAGCCACGCAAGGGGGCCGCAAATATGCGTAAGCCTTAACTTGCCATAGAGTTAACTTCTACCTGCGAATTGAAGCACGTCAGTGCAATTCGCAAAACACTAAAATCTGCTAGGCTTTTAATACTAACATATGTGGTTGGAGAATTTTTTTTTATAAATATGAAATGTAATTTGAATTGTGAGCCAACCACATACACTAAATAACTAACTTTTCCACGTCTCTGGCGCTGGGTATTTATACTCAGCAGCGTTTAGAATATTTGTGTAATTGATAAATCTTGCAATAAGTTCATTGCAATGAAAATATCGCTCCAATTTTTTTATTCTTCGATTTTCAAATAGAGGAATGAATAAAACCCTATTACATTCTAAAATCCCATATAAGATTAAATGAAAACTAAGATTTTGAAAATACAATTCAATTTTCTTTCATGAAACATTAGAAACGAGAGTGAACGTTGTGAGCCGCGGCAATGGCCGCGGCTCTACTTTATACCCGCTACTCAGTCAGTATTTACGTATTTATGTATACATATGAGCTTACGATTTATTTAATTAATTATATGTTCACAAAAGAGACGAATTAAATTTTGGCCAAAATGAAAAATTTCAAAAAATTAAGTCGAACCCTATTCTGTATTTTTATATTTTAGAAGTTATCTGACTCCATTTTTATTAACATATGATTTTTACGTCGGCTGCTACATTTTACATACATGTAAAACTACATACAAGAGACATGGAAGTGTGTGCGAGAGAGAGAGGGAATCGCTTGGCTGCCGTTTGGTAGCCACTGAAATTTAATTTGTTCCTTTTGGCTATAATAATGATCCGATATGATCCAAATTCAGCAATCTGATAGATATGGATATTTTCCATAATTTTGCGTTTTTTGTTTTCTCTAATCTTAAAAATTGTGGATTCCACAGATTTTCGTCCTTTGTGGGGGCGGAAAGGGGCGTGTCAAAATTTTGAAACAAACTCGTGCTGGTTCGATATCACAGGAACTTGGATAGAAAGTTTGGTTGCTCTAGCTCTTATAGTCTCTGAGAACTAGGCGTCAAAAAATACGAATGGGCAAAGCAGATAGGGTCGCGTGTGGGAGAGAGCGAGAGGGAACGATGACTTTTGAAATGGTTTCCTTTATTGTGGCTATATTAATAATCCCATCTGATCCAGATTTAACACTCTGATAGATATGGTCATTCTCTATGATTCTGCGTTCTTAGTTTTCTCGTATCTTCAAAATTGTGTATGCCACAGACTTTCGTTCTTTGTGGGGGCGGAAGGAGGCGGGGCAAAATTTTGAAACATACTTTGAGTAGTGTGATAACACAGAAGCCTGAATACAAAATTTCGTTGCTCTAGCTTTTATAGTCTCTGAGATATAGGCACAAATGAAGACGGACAGACGGACGGACAGACAGACGTGGCTATATCGACTCGGCTATTGATGCTGATCAAGAATATATATACTTTATGGGGTCGGAAACGCTTCCTTCTGTGCGTTACACACAACCGTTATCCGCACAAATCTAATATACCCCTATACTCTTCGAGTACCGGGTATAAAAAAAACTGTTCTTTTCATTGAATATATACAGCCAAATTAAAACTACATAATGGGGTGGTTTAGTGAGTCCAGTGAGGCAAAAGATAACACTGCTAACGTTGTAAACAACGTCAAGATAATTGATCACACGGATGATATAAACGCATTGTGGCTCCTGTTATTAATTATCACGATAGTATTAGTTTTGCAATTTCTGCTTACACTCTATGTTAAGCATAACAAAATTATCAAGAAAAGATACATGAAAAGGGCAACTAACCTAGATAACATCTAAAAATGAATAAGTAGAAAATAGATCACATTTACAAGGGTAAGATAATTCCATTAAAGAATGGAATGGAACGAAATCGCGACACAAATAAACGCATTTCGTTACAAATTCGATAGATCTTACAAATGCATTAATAAAGATGCAGTTATAAAAGCAGAGACTTTGAAATATCATATAGAAATTTTAGTAGGGGAATATAATAACGTAGTTACCTTAGTAAACCGTTTCGAAAACAAATTCACCACTGAGCACAAAGGTAAGTGTTTAAGGGTAATAAAATCCCTAAACACAAGATTAATTGCTGTCACCAATAGGCGACAAATTCAGATAACAGTGCCCGACAATATATATCAATTGGCGGAGTTTGATCCCAACCAATTAAACGAATTAGCCGAATCAACTAGATCAGGCGACGCCGAATCTGATAGTGACATCGAAACACTAGAAGAAAGCGATCCAATCGAAACAAAACCAGGATCGATAACTATCTCTGAAATGGCACAAACAGTTGTAGAATTTTCATCTCTATTACCAGAGTTTGATGGTAAGCCGGAAAATCTTCAAAGTTTCATAGATTCTCTGAATCTATTGGATACCTTGAAAGGTACACATGAGCTAACAGCCATAAGTCTTGTAAAAACAAGACTCAAAGGCCATGCGAGAAATCTAATAAGTAATGAGCAGACAATTGCTGCAATCATTACGCAACTGTCAACTGCAATAAAAGAAGAATCGGTAGAAGTTGTATCTGCCAAGATACGAAATCTGCAACAGGGAAACAAAACGGCAACCCAATACACCCAAGAGGTGGAAAAACTGGCAAAGGCTCTTGAAGGAGCCTATATCAATGACGGCCTAAGCCAATCACTTGCAAATAGATACAGCACTGCAACAGCTGTAAAAGCTATGACCCATAATTGTTCGATTGATAAAGTAAAATCAATCATGCAGTCAGGCATATTCACAAATATGAATGATGCCGTCTCAAAATTTGTCGATAGTTGCACGGAGGTAATGGGTCAAAGTAACTCTGTCCTATATTATCGACGTGGTGAAAATCACAATAATAGAGGAGGCCAAGGTTATGATAATGGTAGAAATTACAACCACAACAGTTACAACAGAGGCGGTAATAACAATTATAACAATAATTACAATACCCATGGAGGGAGACGAAACCAAAATCGTGGAAGAGGCCGAGGTAACTCCAACCAAGGTCACAATAATAACAATGTGAGAGTGATGCAAAACGCGTCGGAAAACTCTCAGAACCCTTTAGGAAACAATCAGTAAATGCAAAGGTTCATTCCATCAATTACAGTCTTAATATATTTGTCACTTTTTATAATCATTCAATTAAAAATAAACTCACATTCCTAATAGATACTGGTGCAGATATCTCACTTTTAAAAATAAATTCCGATAATTTCAAAATTCAAGAAGACAAAATTATAAACATCCAAGGCATAGGCCAGGGTGTAATAAAATCTCAAGGAACAACTTCAATAGAACTTCAATCAACAAAATATATTATTCCACATGAATTTCATTTAGTAGACTCCGATTTTTCAATACCGTGTGATGGAATAATAGGAATTGATTTTATTAAAAAATTCAATTGCCAATTAGACTTCAAACCAAGTGAAGACTGGTTTATAATTAGACCTCAAAACTTAAATTATCCTATTTATGTTCCAATAACATATAGTGCTGGCAACAATACAGTTTTTCTGCCAGCCAGATCCCAAGTAGTTCGAAAAATAGACATTAATTCAGTAAACGATTATATATTTGTTCCAAATCAAGAAATACATAATGGAATTTATGTTGCGAATACAATAGCAGCATCCAAACATGTATACATTCGCCTTCTAAATACAACTAATTTCGACCAACTGGTCAAAGTAAACAAAATCGAATATGAAAATTTAACAGATTACGATATTCATAACACTAATCCAGAAAATAGAAGCAAACAAGTACTTTCAAAATTGACTAAAAATTTTCCAGAACAATTCAGAAATCAATTAACAGAATTATGCACCAAGTATAGTGACGTGTTCGGACTGGAAATCGAACCAATAGCGACAAATAATTTTTATAAACAAACATTAAGACTTAAAGATGATGAGCCCATTTATATCAAAAACTACAGAAGCCCGCATAGCCAAGTTAATGAAATCCAGAAACAAGTAGGGAAATTAATACACGACAAAATCGTAGAACCGTCTGTATCCGAGTATAACAGCCCACTCCTGTTAGTTCCGAAAAAATCATTACCAAATTCGGAAGAAAAGAAATGGCGATTAGTAATTGACTATCGCCAAATCAACAAAAAGTTACTTTCTGATAAATTTCCGCTCCCCAGAATTGATGATATTCTAGACCAACTGGGCAGAGCTAAATACTTTTCATGCCTTGACTTAATGTCAGGTTTTCACCAAATTGAACTTGAAGAAAATTCAAGAAATATAACATCCTTTTCAACAAGCAATGGTTCATATCGCTTCACGCGATTACCATTTGGTCTTAAAATAGCACCCAATTCATTTCAGAGAATGATGGCAATAGCATTCTCGGGTTTAGAACCCTCTCAGGCATTCCTTTATATGGATGATTTAATGGTGATAGGATGTTCCGAAAAACACATGATTAAAAACTTAACTGATGTTTTTAATGTATGTAGAAAATATAACCTAAAGTTGCATCCAGAAAAATGCTAATTTTTCATGCATGAAGTGACATTCTTAGGTCACAAGTGCACTGACAAAGGAGTATTGCCAGATGACAAGAAATTCGATGTCATTAAAAATTATCCTGTCCCTCATGACGCGGATAGCGCGAGACGATTTGTAGCATTCTGCAATTATTATCGTCGATTTATAAAAAACTGTGCCGATTATTCACGGCACATAACTAGATTATGTAAAAAGAATGTTCCTTTTGAATGGTCAATTGAATGCCAAAACGCATTCCAATACCTTAAAGAAAAGCTTATGCACCCCACGTTATTACAATATCCTGATTTTCGCAAAGAATTTTGCATTATAACAGATGCTAGTAAACAAGCTTGCGGAGCGGTTGTAACTCAGAACCGTGACGGAATTCAACTCCCAGTAGCTTATGCATCTCGTTTATTTACAAAAGGGGAAATCAATAAGAGCACAACAGAACAGGAGTTAGCGGCATTTGGCATTGGCATTGGGCAATTACCCATTTCAGACCATACATTTATGGCAAACACTTTGTTGTTAAAACGGATCTCAGACCACTAACATATCTTTTTTCTATGACTAATCCCAGTTCGAAATTAACTCGCATGCGGCTAGAGCTTGAAGAATACGACTTCACAGTAGAATACCTAAAGGGAAAAGATAATTTTGTAGCAGACGCACTTTCACGAATAACTATAAAAGAACTCAAAGACATTCAACATAAAGTCCTGAAAGTCACTATTAGGCGACAAAGTAGACAAAACAAAGCCTGTACAGCAGAAAAGTATGAACTATTGCCAAGGCAAAGTCATAATGTACCCAAGCCCAATGTACACGAAGTCATTACAAATGATGAAGTACGAAAAGTAGTGACCTTGCGCATAACAGAATCTAAATGTTTATTTAAACATGGAAATAAAGTTATCGCAAGAATGGAAGTTAGCGAAGTGGCACCGAGCGAAAAGATCTTTGAATCAGTTTCAAAAGATTCTTTTAAAAATATGGGCAATAAAATATTAAAATCTTTAAGAGTAGCGCTACTCCAGCCGGTGACCCAAATAACAGATGAAAAAGAGGTACAACAAATATTGTCTACATACCATGACGATCCAATTCAAGGAGGCCACAGTGGCATAACAAGAACGCTTGCAAAAATAAAAAGACACTACTACTGGAAAAATATGACACGTCATATAAAAGAGTACGTACGTAGATGTCAAAAATGCCAAATATCTAAAACTAAGATACAGACAAAACTGATTGGGATGTCTGAATTCAATATTTCACTTATTGCTTCAACACGACACCATCAGCAACGCATGAGTATTGTCCATACGAACTAGTATTTGGCAGACTACCAAAACAGTTCATAGATTTAAATAAAACTAATTACACAGATCCTATCTATAATCTAGATGACTACTCTAAGGAAATAAAGTTTAGATTAGAAATAGCATACAAAAGAGCTAGAATTATGTTAGAAAAAGCCAAGGCTTATAGAAAATTAGCATACGATGAAAAAACAAAAAATTTTGAATTAAAAATAGGAGATAAAGTACTTATAAGAAACGAAGCAGGTCACAAATTGGACCCAGTATATTTAGGACCATATATAGTAGAAAAAATAGAAGATAATGATAACATTTACATTAAAGATAGTAAGAATAAGAAACAAAAAGTACATAAAGATAGGTTAAATATATATATTCAATGAAACGTTTCATGAAAAAAAAAAACATTGGTCTGATCAACCAAATAAAAAAAAAAATGTTTAATGAAATATATATTGACAAAAAAAAAATGGGAATAAAAAAAAAAAAAGATTTAAATTCTTCTGGAAAAGTCGAATGAAAATTTAAAGTGTAATGGAGTTAAAGTAAATCAAATATATTAAAATACAAAAAAATTTTGTTTATCAATGAACACAAATATAAAAAAAAAGAGATAGAACACATTTTAATTCGCATTATATATTTAACACATTCTTTTTTTTTACACTTATTATACATTTTTTATATACTTATAAAATAAGGTAAACCAAAAAAAAACAAAAAAAAAAAAACCAAAAATTTCTACTGTTAATTTAAATATTTTTATACCGACTTTAACACTCTCCAAATGACTACATATATTACGTCATTTCTTAAAAAGGGAGGTGTAGTATACCTACCCTGCCAGTAATACAAATCAAAGGGTATAACAGTAAATCTATACATTGTGACACTCTGTCATAAATATACAAATATCCAAAAAACCATACTTAAGCATATACACACACCAGCGCATATGTCATACGATCCACCACTTACATATGTACATGCCGATCGTAGCGCGTGGGAATGCTGAGTGCATATGTCATACGATCCACCACTTATATACATGCTGATCGTTGAACTTTGCAGCTCAAGTGGTCAAGATATACACATTTTTAGACACTATGACATAAAAAAAAAACAAGCGCTGACTAAGGTTAAACTTACTGATAAGCAAAAAAAACTAAGAGTACAACTTAAAAGTTATAAAAGTGAAACTCATCCATTTCAAGACTTAAAATACGTAAGTGGACCGGAAAAGTTGAGTTGATCTGTTAGAAACAGGAACCCCGTTAAAATTGGAAAAAACTAAATTAATTGGCATTCGTATAATTAACAAAACTAAAAAGAAAATTGAACATTAAAAAATGGTATATTTAACAGAGTTTTTCGCTACATTACTCAGTAACGATTCGTTAAATATATTCATGATAACGTTAAATGTGCATTTACAAACATAGTGAATATTCCTGAAAACATGAACGATGAATGGGAAGTAGGAATTACTGACTTATATCTAAATAAATGTATAAAAACTATGCCTGAGAACACCTCTATTGTAATTGAAGAAACGACAGAATTCGTGATTAGCTTAGTAAATAGGGAAACATTTAGATATGCAAATGAATCAGGGGAGTCTGAACCCTTTGAAAACGGGTTGATTTTTGTTTACACCGACATTATCAAACCAAGATGTGTTGGCAGCAAAAGACCTCGATGTCTTCGAGTATTACATTATAATGGAAAGGAGCAACTTATACAATTCAAAAATATTGAATACTATCCCATTGAAATATGGACGCCAAAAGAAATTTCAATTTTACTTACCGATTCAAAAGGCTATAAAGTACCATTTGAATCTTCAGCAACTCCTATTTTTGTTACTCTTCATTTTAGAAAACGAAAATAAATGCTATAAATAATACTGTAAAGATAATCATTTCTTTAGAGTATAAATAGCCATCATGACGAAATCTTATCAACAATATTATTTAAATCAGTGTGGAGGAGGTTTAAGTCATATAGGAAGTCTATATGTTAAACCTAGAGTTATCAAGCAAGGTAGAGGAATTGGATTTTTTTTTTGGTGGTCTTTTCAATTACATAAAACCATTATTCTTTTCGGGGATAACCGCAATTAAATATCAAGCTTCTGAGAGTGGAAAGGCTGTAAGAAATGAGTTTGGTCGTAAACCTCTAAGAAACATTATCCAAGAACAAAGCAAAATTGCATTGCAAAATCTGTCTAATAAAGCTATTAATAAATTTACGCGATTCCAAAATGGGGAAGGTAAAAAGAATAAAAAGAGAAGGTCTAGGAAAAAACAATCTCATTTATCATCTAAACAAGGACGCAAACATACGCAGTCGAAACCAAAAAAGACAAAATAAACAAAGAAATTAACTATTAGAGACTGTTGAAGGAGAAGGTAGAAATTTAAGAGAGTATGGTACGCCAAAAGAGTCTCTCCATCTTCGGGTGACCCGCAAGCCGATCTTCACGATCGCCGACGGCGAATTGGGTTGCGTGCGGCCGACGGTGGTTCGCGGGAAGAGTGGAATGGGACTTCTAATAAATATCGTTTTCTAATAAATACAATATTGTTGAAGAAATAACCGCGTCTTTATTTCTTGGTTGAATTTTTTGAAAAACTAAAAAACATTAGAATTTTTATTGGCGCCCGAGCAGGGACCTAGGTTTTTTTTTTGTAATTCGAAATCGTTTGTTTCGCTCAGTAGTGGCTTAGGCTTCGCGTGTGAAAAAGTCGAAAAAAGTTGCTGATTTGGATCTTGTCACAGAAGTGCCCTTTTGGACCCTCGCCATCTTGGACGCTGCCGAACTCGAAGTGCTGATGGACCATAAAAAAGGACGATCACTTTCTCTAGATTCGCTAGAAAGTTTACAGGTATTCTTTGCCAAAAATTGAGCATGACCGGTTGAATTTCGTTGTGTCGCTATACATATATTGTTCGCTCGTCCGACCAAAACGATCAACTGCAGTGAGACGCATATGTGCGTGTGTATGTGCTAACACAGTCAAACACAGAGAACACAGCTCAATTTCTGGCACTTTCCTTTTGTACCTTATTTGGCCAAATTAATGTGCATTAAGTGAAAGTGTCGCAAGTATACGTGTGTACAAACAAATGTACATAAGTTCGGTAGAATTGATCGAACATACCTACGCCATATATACGTATGCTTATGCTGACCACCACTTAATGTGCATAACCAAAGCGACAACACATATGTACATATTTAACTAAAAATGTATATAACTATATCCAAATATAATATATATACATCATAAACGGTGGTCTATCTAGTGCATTTAATAACATTGGTCGTGTGTTTGTGCAATCGCAAAGCGTCGCAGTGTCTTTTCGGTTGTTCGCTTTGACTTAACCGCTACGTAAGATACAATATAAATATATGTACATACATACACGTACAGACATCTGTTTGCAATTGCACATACACGCAACGCTTGGTAAAGGTTCTTGGGCACCAGCGGCTGATTTTTCGTGCGTTCGTTAACCTTGCTCGCTCTGTTCTTGCATCGGTTACATATTAGTTTGTGTGTGCGAGCGCTCGCGCCAAATTTACCGCTTACTCTCTTCTCCCCCGTTTTGGCATACCATACAGGTCAGCTTGGTTCGAGCGCCTGTATTACTTTCGTCTTGTGCGTGCGCTCGCGCCAAATTCTCTCACTTACTCTTTGATCCCCCGCACTTTGCATTCTACCCCTGTTGCCCACAAAGTGGCAGCAGTGAGCATCGGGCTTGCTTACTTTCGGTCGCTTGGACCGCTTTCGTTTGTTTGTTCACATATTGCGCCAGGGCGTTTGTGTGTTTGGGTAAGCAAGCTTGGTGTTTTTTGGTACATAGCTGCAGTGCGTGTGCGAGGGTAGCTTCAAGAGTTTGGCAAACTTTGGGTACGGTATTGAAGGTAGTTCCCTTTTCGCATTTCAACTATGTCTGAGTCCGATAGGCCAACTGTGGAGCGGCCAACAGCTGAACAGCCAACAGTGCCTAAAACAAATACCAAGTTGGCATTGTCTCAAAAAAGGTTTGAAAAGGTCAGTGCTGATATTGCACGCGTGCAAACAGCCTTTAGATCGAAGCAAATTTCATCGGACAAAACCGAATTAGCTTGTCGCCTAGAACTTTTAGAGGGTTATATCGATAAGGCTATGAACCTGCAGGCAGAGTTGGACATTTTGAGTCCAACCAATGAAAGTAGAGGGCCGTTGGAGGATCTGTGTGTCGTCACTAAAGCATTGTTTATGAATGCAATTAAGCCAGATGTAGCATGACTGCTCAGGGAATTCACGGTTCGACACACACATGCATGACTGCTCGCTGAATTCGAGCCAGCGATCGCAGCTGACGAAAATGCGTTTTCCGAAGTTTAGTGGCAAACATTCGGAGTACAAAAATTTCATGTGCCTGTTCCAAAGCCTCATTGACGACGATGCTTCTTTGACAAACGTAGAAAAGTTTAATCATCTCGTATCGTGTTTGTCAGATGAATTATTGGGTGTAGTAAAACCATTTCAAATGACAGACTGTAATTATCCTAAGGCCCTTGCCAGTCTTAAGTCAGTGTACGACAATAAATTTCTGATATTCTTTGATACTGTTGCTCAGTTATTCGATTTGCCAACCATGACCAAGCCATCTGCATCGAGTTTTAGATCGATGATAGACACGGTGTCTGCGATATATTCATCGCTGTCGTCTGTAGGTGACAAAAAAGATATTGCGAATGCAATGATCATTCACATGGTAATGGCAAAGGTCGACCATGTGACCAAGTCTCGTTTTGAGGAGCAGCTTGACTATGATAAGCAAGCTGCCTTCTTGGGAAGACTGTGCCAAACAGCTGAATAGAAGGTATCAGTACCTGGCAGCAGAAGAGTCAGCTCGCAACAAGTCAAGGGTGCGTAACGAGGTGAGGAAGCTTCAACGGAAATCCTCCTTTGCCTGTGCTAATGCAGGTCGAAAGTCGTCGTCCGCATGTACCTATTGCATGTACCACAATATATATTCTTGTCCGTCGTTTAGTGCCATTTCCGTCATGCAACGTTTTGAGTATGCTAAAACTCAAAAACTGTGTCTCAATTGTTTGACCACGGGACATACAGTATCGAGTTGCAAGGCGGCGAAGTGTCGAGTGTGTTCAAAGCCTCACCATTCGCTCCTTCATCGGTACACTGTATCAGTGCAAGGCGAAGCAGCGGCACTTCAAGCCTCAACGTCGGAGGCATACGTAGGTCACGTGCTCAATGCGGATCATGTCGATCCGCGATAAGTCGATCAAGTCGATCCGCGATACCGCGATCGTAAATATCAAAGATAGATTCGGACAGTTGCATCCAGCAAGAGATTTGCTCGATAGTGGCCTAGCACAGAGGCTTCGGCTTAAACGTGAGCCAACTTCCCTTGCTATCGCAATGGTGGGTGGTGCAACCACCGATAGTAAAACTAAGGTTTGTGCATCGATACATTCTCGTTTGAATTCCCACACGTTTTCCGCTGAGTGTTGGGTACTAAAGTCAATTTCCACATCTCAGCCTGGGCAATCACTTTCCACATCGAGTTGGAAAATCCCAAAAAAAAAAAAAACAATTGGCAGATCTCGAATTTCATAAGCCGGCTAAGGTGGATGTTCTCTAGGGAGCTGAAGTGTTTTATGGGCTATTGTGCGTTGGGAAAATTAAATTACATTCCGAGCTGCCCATTATGCAAAAAACATTGCTCGGTTGGATTGTTGCAGGCAAATGTACTGGACAGGCCTGTGAGTTTTACTTCGCAAAAACTGTACAACGATTGTCTTCCGGTCGCTTTCAAGTCAAACTTTCATTTAAGACCGACCCTAAAGTTCTTGGCCTGTCCTTTCAAATTGCTGAAAGGCGTTTTTTGCAACTTGAGCGCAAACTGTCGAAGGATGACACTCTCAAAACTATGTACCATGACATCATGAAAGAGTATGTGGATTTGGGACACATGTCCATTCTGAAGTCTGCTCCTCTAGAACAGCATTACTATATTCCTCATCAATGCGTTCTCAAACCTGACAGTACCTCAACCAAACTTCGTGTTGTGTTCGATGCTTCCAGCAAAACATCAACAGCAGTATCGCTGAACGAAACACTAATGGTATGGCCAACTATTCAGAGGGAGTTGTATTCAACATTTGTCAACTTTCGGTTGAACAAATATGCCGTAACTGCCGACATTTCGAAAATGTACAGGCAGATAAATGTTTTTGAGGAAAACAGAGACTTCCAACTTATCTTGTGGAGAGAAAACACTGCACAAAACATACAAGCATACAGGTTGAATACTGTTACATACGGTATAGCGTCAGCACCCTTTTTGGCTGTACGTTGTTTGTTCGAATTGGCAAATAGTTTCGCACAATCACATCCCATTGTGATTCGCAATTGTTTTTATGTCGACGATATGCTGGCAGGTGCAGACCGTTTAAAAGAACTGGACACAATTTGCAGCCAGGTTCGGGATATTTTGCATTCAGAAGGATTGCATTCCATTGGCCAAGTGGGCTTCCAATTTCCCGACTCAATCTGGAAAGAATGAGGAAATCAGCATTAACATTGATGAGCAAAGCTCAAGATGATGTATTTAAATACCATCTGGACGTGGACAGTTTTGCCTCCCTGAAACCCACAAAACGCAATATATTGTCGATAGCCTCTCGTTTGTTTGACCCTCTTGGTTTGTTGTGTCCAATTGTCACTAAGGCAAAAATGCTGTTGCAGGACTTATGGAGACTAAAGGTAGATTGGGATGGGGCAATCCCTATGAGTCTACACACTGAGTGGAATAAGTTCACCACTACCTTGCGGGATTTGCACAAAATTTCAATCCCTCGTTACGTATGTTTGACGCTGTACCAAGGGGTTAAATTCACAGCTTTGCTAACGCATCCAGTCACGCCTACAGTTGCTGTATATACGTACGAACGTGCAACGACGAAGACGTTCGCGTGTCATTGCTCACGGCAAAGCAGAGGTTATCTCCGCTGAGCGTAAAAACAATACCCCGATTAGAGCTTTGTGCAGCACAATTGCTGGCCAAACTCTGGCAACAAGTGTCGACCACAATGACCAAATTCACGATAGAAAGCGTAAATTTCTGGTCAGATTCGCAGGTCACGCTATATTGGTTGGAGCGTGATTCGGGTACGTTGGGTACATTCGTCGCGAATCGAGTCGCAGAATGTCAAGAATTGTTAGCTGGAGTCACGTCACGTTCCAACGGATGCTAATCCAGCAAACTTGGTTTCAAGGGGAACAGATGTTAACGACATTGTGAGCTCCTTATGGTTCAATGGGCCAAGCTTTTTAATGGCAGAAAAAGATCGATGGCCTCAACTTCATCAGAAAAGTGCAGTGGTATGTGCGCTTGGGGTAGCTGATGCTGAATCTAATTGCATTGTGCAATTAATCAACCGGCAATCGAGGTTTTCTAAGTTGGTTCGCATAATGGCCTACGTGCTTCGATTCTGTTTCAGGCAGCTTAGAGGTGATTCGCATCTTGTATCTGCGGCAGAAAAAAACATTGCGTTTTTAAAGTTGATCGCAGTCGTACAAAGCACAACATACATCACGGAGTATAGATTATTGGAAAAATCGGCAGCATTAGCTCCGATGCTGCAGTCGTTAAATCCATTCGTCCACGAGTTTGATGAAAATGGCATTAAATTTAAGTTAATTCGAGTAGGAGGGCGCTTGCTACACGGTTTTGTTTTTCTGTTGCTACCAAAGGGATCTGAATTGGTCAGCCTTTTGATCAGGCATTTGCACCTTAGGCACTACCATGCTGGTGCAAAGGTTCTTGTGGGATTGCTGAGGCAGCAAGTTTGGGTGATCAATGCACGAAGCGTGTGTACAGCGCATATTAGAATATGCGTACACTGCTTTCGCTACACTCGCTACACAAGCCAAAGTAGTTGGGGCAAATAATGGGAAATTTGTCAGCTGACCGCCTTCGTGAGGGTCGGTCGTTCGGAGTATCTGGCGTAGATTTCTGTGGGCCATTCTACGTAAGCTATAGAATCAGAGGTAGACCACCCGTTAAAACGAACGTTGTCGTTTTTTATACCCGGTACTCGAAGAGTATAGGGGTATATTAGATTTGTGCGGATAACGGTTGTGTGTAACGCACAGAAGGAAGCGTTTCCGACCCCATAAAGTATATATATTCTTGATCAGCATCAATAGCCGAGTCGATATAGCCACGTCTGTCTGTCCGTCCGTCTGTCCGTCTTCATTTGTGCCTATATCTCAGAGACTATAAAAGCTAGAGCAACGAAATTTTGTATTCAGGCTTCTGTGTTATCACACTACTCAAAGTATGTTTCAAAATTTTGCCCCGCCTCCTTCCGCCCCCACAAAGGACGAAAGTCTGTGGCATACACAATTTTGCAGATACGAGAAAACTAAGAACGCAGAGTCATAGAGAATGACCATTTCTATCAGAGTGTTGAATCTGGATCAGATGGGATTATTAATATAGCCACAATGAAGGAAACCATTTCAAAAGTCATCGTTCCCTCTCGCTCTCTCTCACACGCGACCCTATCTGCTTTGCCCATTCGTATTTTTTGACGCCTAGTTCTCAGAGACTATAAGAGCTAGAGCAACCAAACTTTCTATCCAAGTTCCTGTGATATCGAACCAGCACGAGTTTGTTTCAAAATTTTGACACGCCCCCTTCCGCCCCCACAAAGGACGAAAATCTGTGGAATCCACAATTTTTAAGATAAGAGAAAACCAAAAACGCAGAATTATGGAAAACATCCGTATCTATCAGATTGCCGAATCTGGATCATATCGGATCATTATTATAGCCAGTAGGAACAAATTAAATTTCAGTGGCTACCAAACGGCAGCCAAGCGATTCCCTCTCTCTCTCGCACACACTTCCATGTCTCTTGTATGTTTTACACGTGTATGTAAAAATGTAGCAGACGACGTAAAAATTATATGTAAATAAAAATGGAAACAGGAACATAACTTCTAAAATATAAAAATACAGAATAGGGTTCGACTTAATTTTTTGAAATTTTTCATTTTGGCCAAAATTTAATTCGTCTCTTTTGCGAACATATAATAATTTACTTAAATCACAAGCTCATATGTATATACATTTGTACATATATACTGACTGAGTACCGGGTATAAAGTAGGCGGCAAAGGCCGCGGCTCACAACGTTCCCTTTCGTTTTTGTTTGGCCTCAAAGGCAGTCCATATAGAACTTGTCTCAGACCTTTCAACTGACGCGTTTCTAAATGTATTCAAAAGATTCGTTGGGAGACGAGGACTGCCGGAGAAGTTCATCAGCGACAACGCAACGAACTTCGTGGGAGGGAGCAACGTGCTGAGGGAGCTCCAAGCGGCATTTATCCGGAGCACGGGGAACCTGCAGGACTACGCAGCGGAGAGAGCAGTGACCTGGTGCTTCATCCCTCCGAGGGCACCACACTTCGGCGGGCTATGGGAAGCAGCTGTAAAGGCTGCCAAACACAGGCTGGTGCGAGTGGCAGGCGACGCCAACCTCAAGCCGGACGAATTGAGCACGCAACTGGTGGAGCTCAATTCCAGGCCCCTCGTGCCGGACACCAGCGATCCGGCCAACCTCTGCTGGGCCTGCCGCACGGATTCACGCCCGAAAAGCCCAACAACAAGCCCGCACCCGGATTCTTGAAGTGGTGGCATCGGTTGTTGGAGCTCAGACTGGTCTTTTGGCGCAAGTGGTCGAGAGACTACCTTCTCAGCCTGCAGCAGCGAGCCCAGTGGAGCAAAGGCGAGGCCAATCTGGCCGAAGGGGCGGTCGTGCTGGTGCACGACGACAACACCCCCCCGCAACGATGGTCAACAGGGCGCGTGACACGCGTAATCACTGGAGAGGACGGCAAGGTGCGGGTGGCCGTAATCAGAACGCCAGCCGGCGTCATTAAACGGCCAATCCACAAGCTGGCACCACTGCCAACGTGCTGAAGACCGGAGCTCTTCAGCGGGGCCGGAATGTTGGAGGAGAAGGTTGAAATTTAAGAAAGTATGGTACGCCAAAAGAGTCTCTCCATCTTCGGGTGACCCGCAAGCCGATCTTCACGATCGCCGACGGCGAATTGGGTTGCATGCGGCCGACGGTGGTTCGCGGGAAGAGAGGAATGGGACTTCACTTCACTTGTCGAAGTACGCCACTGCACTCGTTTGCTAATAAATACAATATTGTTGAAGAAAAAACCGCGTCTTTATTTCTTGGTTGAATTGTTTGAAAATCTTAAAAACATTAGAATTTTTCAGAGACATTTTCTCAAAATCAAAATGACCACGCATGTTAAATGTATGAAAAGCAAACTGGATCTGTTTGAGCCTCATCCTACACAAAGTTCTATTCTAAGAACTAAAGAAGTTGCACACAACCTCATTGCTTCATTGGACAGTGCCTCTTCAATTGAATTCGTTTGCTTAGGAAATGGTGAAACATATCGAGACCTATTAAGTGTTTACTTAAAATTGAAGGAAACAATGTTGGAGTAGTGAATAATATTTTGCATTCAAGCTATAGAAGTTGGTCGGTATATTTAAATAATATATTCATTTCTAAGAGTGATAATAACTATCATTATAGATCGTACTTGCAAACGATTTTAAACTATGGTAGTGACGCCACTGAAAGTCACCTAGCCACTCAAGGTTATTATCCTAATTATGGTAAATTATTATCTGAGAGATATGTTAATACCGATGGATCCATTATACTTAAAAATATTTTTCAAAACAGTAATAAGGGTGAACTATTCGGAGAAGTTCATGGAGATATATTTAATCAATCAAAACTGCTTATAAATAATGTTGATTTGAGAATTACTTTTAATATTGAAAAAAAATTATTTTGTTTAATGGAATCTAAAACTGAATCAAATCTTAAGATATTGGAAGCACAACTATTCATGAACCACATAACTGTTAATCCAAGAATTTTATTGGCCCATCATCATGTTTTACAAACTAAAAATGCCATTTATCCATAAAGTTCAAGTAAAATCATTTGCAATATAAGGCCTGTATCCAGCACCGCGAAATTTTACTGACTGGAATCTGCTCTTTATTTCGGTTGTGTGGATCCTAAGTGAAATAGTGTGACCAAGAACATAAAGAAAGGTTGGTCACTCTCATGAATCAGCTGTGTTTTGTATACAGCACCAATTTTGAAAATGAAACTCAAATTAAAAAAAGGAAGAAAAGTAATTCTGACGATGAAGTGATTGTGTTGGTAGCGGCACATATTGTTGTAAGAAGAAGTACAGCACAGTCGGAGGCGCCAAAATGTCAAAATTATCAAAATGCTTATTTTCCGTGATCCGCCAAAAACATGGTCTTGCCTCAACTGCTTTTATTAAAGCAATCTTTTCCTCATTTTTAAAATTTGAATATCTCTTTTTGGTTTTGCGCACATATTTTGCCTCCACCTCTCACTTGTACTTCAGTAATAATGTGCACATATATTTTCCTGGCACCCTCATCAGCTGTTCTCACAGTCCACATTCGTGTGGATATCGATATTATCGATAAGAATTCGTGGATTCCGTTTACGTTGCTGGATACTGGCTCCAGGAAAACACAAACGAAAAATTACTGGCCCAGTTTTTTTTATATGAAGTTTGGCAGTAATTTTTCGTTTCCGCGGTGCTGGATACCCAGCTATACCCTGGAAATAATACATTATAAATTGACAACGCAGTAATTGGACAGATTCTTAATTTTTTGGCTTTTTGCATGGTAAAAAATAAATCATATTCTGGAAATCGAACAATGAATCCTTTTAATTTTAATCATTTTAAAATTCAACGCTTTAATCTATTGGTTAATGGAGTGCAAGTACCATCTCAGGCTCTTGAGTTTGATTTCACGGACTCTGAAAATGTTCAAAGCTCGAGAGGATATAATATGCTATTCAGATCAAGTGGAATAAAGCATTATGATCGAGGTTTACAAATTACAAAGGAAATGTTTGATAAAAATTGTTTTATATTAGCATTTGACTTAACTGCTGACCATCACAATTCAACTGTATGCTCAAATTTAATTTCACAAGGAGCTATTAGAATTGAACGTTTTCTGAACCTCTTACCGAAGCAGTTACTTGTCTGGTGTACTGTGAATATGACTCAATGATTGATATTGATAAACATCGAAATATTCGTGTTCTATTGTAAAATGAATACATTGCAAATCGAACATTTGCTTTCTAAGCATTCAAAAACACACACAATTTTTAAAGGAGTTTATCCTTCTGATAAGCTACCTAAAGTCATTTCGAAATATCCTGCTTTTATAATAGCAAATACGAATTCTTCAAGTCAACCAGGAACTCATTGGTTTGCTTTTGACTTTAATAGCAAACATTCAGCAGAATTTTTTGATTCATTTGGTCAATATCAGAAGAAAGAATTTGTAAAATTATTAAGGAATAATTCGATTAAGTTTACATTTAACAAACATCCACTGCAGGGCTATTTTTCCAAAACATGTGCATTGTATATGAAATCTTTAAAAGCAAACAAAAAACATTAAATTGCTTTTTTTAAATATATATATATATAAATATATTTTTAATATGTGCCTATTATTACTGAAGTAAAAGTGAGATGTGGAGGCAATGCAAATTTTTAAAGTGAGGAGAAGATTGCGTTAATAAAAGCAGTTGAGGCAACACCATGTCTGTGGCGGATCATGGAAAATAAGGATTTTGATAATTTTGACACTTTGGCGCCTCTGACTGCGCTGTACTTCTCCTTCCTATTTTTTGGCAACAATATATGCCGCCACCAACACCTTCACTTCATCGACAGAGTTATATTTTTTCCTTTTTTTATTTTCAGTTGAATTTTTAAAATTGGCGCTGTTTACAGAACACAGCTGATTCATGAGAGTGTCAAATCACTTTTTAGGTTCTTGGTCACACTACATTAAATGAGTTCCACACAACCTAAATAAAGAGCTGATTCCTGTCAGTGAAATTTCGCGGTGCTGGATACAGGCCTTAAGTTATAATATTTTAGCATCAATTCTATTCTAATCTCTTCTATTCTATTCTTCACCCGAACTTTGAGTACCCTTTTCCACCAGATCCTGCAAAATTATCATAAGGTTTTCCGAGTAGTAACATGTTCCTCGAAGATCATTTCTTCGAATTGCATCAAAAAAAGTTTGATTTTCTTTGCGTACATTTTACGACTGATGATATTGATACTGATGTTGGTTTAAAGAACAGGACTCTTTATACCCACACCTTTCCTCTTGTAATCTGTTCGGCTTAGCGCTGGCCCACGGCAGCATAAAGGGCACATATCTCTTAGTCATTTGTTGCCTACTTTCGCCCTGCACGCTCTATCGCAACATCGGCCTTTCTTTGTCGTTCATCGTCCAACAAGAGCTGCGTGGGAGGCACATCTTCAACAGCACACACTTAGGAATTGATCGTCTTCATGAGCAAACGTCGTATCGTTAACTTTCGCATCTCTCGCATAACTAAACACATATAAGAAAACAAATCGAACATACACGAATATACAAGTTAACGAGAGTTAACTGAATCTGCCACTGGATGGAGCGGACTCTGCATTATTGTCGAATATGCAGTTTTCGTCATCTGTGGGATCGCGAACATCGCGACCGATCGACCGGATGCCGGCCGTCAATAAACACCACTCAAGAGGCGCTGGGTCAGCACTTTGGCTGGATAGCAACCGGAGTCGTGGGCGGCAGCGAAGGGCTTGCCTTTAGGAGTTTAGGATACTTAAGTTTAGTCTTTAGCGGTCCGCCGAGTGGCAGCAACATATTCGTTCCTGCCTTGCGGGCCCTTATTACTCACAATTTATATCTTTGTACTTGATTCACTTTTATCCAGTTTAATATAATTAAAGATATTAAAACAAATCAATACTTGTGTTCAATTAAATAATTACTGGCGCCCAACGCAATCGGACCAAGCCCGAGAAGTAATAAAATCAGTTAGCGCGTAGACAACGCCCGCTAAGTGATACGTGAACAGTGATAAGTGAAAATAACGATATACAAAATATCAACAAAAGAGCGCGGAGACAACGCCCGCTCCAAGATTAGACAACATTAAAGAAAACATTAAACCATTCTAACAAAATAGCGCGGAGACAACGTCCGCTCCAAGATTAGACAACATTAAAGAAAACATTAAACCATTCTAACAAAAGAGCGCGGAGACAACGCCCGCTCCAAGATTAGAAAATCGCAAACTACGCCCGTGGCAGATCTACAAGAGGTCGCTGCACTAAGAAGCTCATAGCCTGAGTATAAACAAAGGCAATTAATCAACCCTAAAAACTGTTACACCAAAGCGGACGGCTTTGGGCAGCGGCGAAGATAGACAGGGAAGAATTAACTCCAACCCGACTGGAAACAGCTAGGGAACAACAACAACAAATAAAAGCATAGCCAAAAAAAAGGAACATGTAAGTGAACCCCTTTCTCAACAATCGCCAAATTTAAAATAAAGTAAAAACGTATAGAAAATTACTTAGAGTGAAACATCATTCTAAAGAACGAAATCAAAAAATAATAAAAAGAAAAGAAAGAAACAAATAAAACGTTCATATACATATGTACCAAAACGTTCAAACGTCAAAATTTCTCAGAATATTTTTTCCTTCCCTGCCCCTTTTGTCGGGAGAAGTGTAAGTGGGAAACATAACACCGCACCACAAATACATCGTTGGGGGCGGACAATAAAAAAATCTGTGTTTGAGGGAGCTCGAATTTGACTCTTAAAATAAACAAACAATAACAGCGGCCCGGGGCAGCTGAAATAAACCTAAGACAAAGACGGAAAGAAGCGGTAGGGGGAAAACTGAAAGGAATTTTTATATTTCCATTGACAATAACATCATCGAGCTAGAAGAGTTGTTCGAAGAACTCAGTTTAGACTTTCAAATTGGACCAGAAGAAGTAATAGAAATAATGAATGCGGAACAAATCGAAGCCGCCATATCTGCGGCGGTCACCGCTGCGTTGGCTGCGCAGAGAACCAACTTTGAGGAACGCTTGCAAGCGGTGACTGACCAATTGCAGGCTATTAGAGTTCAGGCTCCCGAAGCCCAGGCCTACGAGCCGATTACCCTAGATCGAAACATACGTTGCGATGAGGCTCTGGATGCGGTTAAAACGCTGCCAGAGTTCCATGGGGCCCAGGAACAGTACGTCTCCTGGCGCCAGGCAGCAAAGGCTGCCTATAAAATATATGACGGATTACCAACATTACCAAGCGGTCCTGATAATCAGGAATAAGATTAGAGGCTCCGCTGACTCACTCTTATCATCATTCAACACAGTGTTGAACTTTGAGGCAATCATCAATCGCCTCGATTTCACGTATGTGGACAAGCGTCCACTGCACCTACTAGAACAAGAGCTTGCCACGCTCCGACAGGGTGGCATGCCCATCACTCAATTCTATGAAGAGGTTGGGAAGAAACTCACACTTCTCACAAAAAAAACAATCATGTCACAAGACGCCGCTCAGGCGCAATACATTAATGAAAAGTATAGGGCCGACGCTCTCCGTGTATTCATTTCAGGCCTAAGAAGAGGCGTTACGGACGCACTGTTTGCGGCGCAGCCTAAAGATTTGCCATCAGCTCTAGCCATGGCGCAAGAAATTGAAGGCAATCACGATAGGCACGACTTTGCGGCAAATTACGCAAGAGTGCTAGAAAACAAGGGCCAAAACAGAAATAGATACAAACAGGGTGGGCAAAATGAGCCCGATCACTTTAAAAGGCAATCAAAAAACCCTTTCTACACGAATAATCAGGGCACTCACCAACTAAATGGTCACCGTGGCCAAGATAAGGTGGAAATGATGGATGTCGACCCATCTTCCTCTAAACTCCGTCAACCGACTAATTTTCAAAAGCAGCTGGGTACCAATTTAGGCTCACCGGCGGGGACAAACCGTAATATCGGGCACCAACAGGGTGCGTTCAAGAGGCCGGCTGGATACCAGAGACTCTCTGACCAACGCAGACAGCGGGTTAATCACATCGCTCAGGAGGACCTAGATCAGTACGAACAAAAGTACGATCAGTTGGCGTCTGAGGCGGTGGAGGAGATCGATGAGGAGAACAATGCGGGATACGAAAGCGATACCGTTAATTTTTTAGAGGAGAATCCCTGCTCCCGTTCGTCAGTTGCGGGGAGAACAGTAAACATCTTAATAGATACTGGGGCCGCGAAAAATTACGTAAAGCCACTAAAAGAACTTCAGGGAATTGTCCCTGTAGAAGCCCCATTCATTGTAAAGTCCCTACACGGCTTCAACAAAGTAAATCAAAAATGTTTCCTAACCATGTTCGGCATTAGAAGCCCGTTTTTCATCTTGCCAGAGCTATATACTTTTGATGGCATCATAGGGCTTGACACGCTGACTAAGGCTGGCGTCAATATAAACTTGGAAACAAAGAAACTCCACTTCGGGCATGAATCTGAAAAAATCTTATTCCACTAGTGCCCCAGCGTCAACTTCACGAAAGTAGACGATATCGAAGTTCCACCAGTAGTAAGGGAGGAAATTCTCAAAATGATGTCCAACCGTATTAAGGCATTTGCAGATCCAACTGAAATGCTGCCCTTTAATACGGCAATAGTAGCCACAATTAGGACCGAGGATGAGGAACCGATCTACTCAAAGATGTACCCTTTTCCTGTAGGGGCCACTGACTTCGTCAATGACGAAGTGAAAGACCTTTTGAGGAACAAGATCATTCGGTCATCTAGGTCTCCGTACAACAACCCCATATGGGTTGTCGGAAAGAAAGGCACTGACAGTTCGGGTTCAAGCAAGAGACGGCTAGTCATAGACTTCCGCAAGCTTAACTCAAAGACCATATCAGACAAGTACCCGATGCCTTGTATCTCCATGATACTTTTTAATCTGGGGAAGGCAAGATACTTCACTACCCTTGACCTAAAGTCAGGGTACCACCAAATCACACTAGCTGAGCGCGATCGCGAAAAAACATCATTTTCGGTAAACGGAGGTAAATATGAATTTTGCCGGTTACCATTCGGCCTCAGGAATGCATCCAGCATTTTTCAACGGGCCATTGATGACGTATTGCGGGAGCATATCGGCAAGATATGTTATGTGTACGTTGATGATGTCATCGTGTTTTCAAGGAGTGAGGAGTCGGATCATGTCAGAGGCATTGGCACAGGCTCAGCAGCCTCCATGACGCAAATATGAGGGTGTCAAAGGAGAAGTCCCAATTCTTCAAGGGACAAGTGGAATACCTTGGTTTTGTGGTGTCAACTGAGGGCACACGAACAAGCCCCGATAAAGTCAAGGCCATTCAGGAGTTTAAACAACCCTCCACCCTGTTTGCGGTAAGATCATTCTTGGGTCTTGCCAGCTACTACAGGTGCTTCATAAAGGACTTCGCTCAGATAGCAAGGCCAATTTTCAGTATTTTGAAAGGAGAAAACGGCAAAATCAGCAAGCAACGGTCTAAGTCTATTCCTGTACAGTTTGACGAGGTAAAAAAGCAAGCCTTTGATAAACTTAGGAATATTTTGGCGTCGGAAGATGCTATTCTTCACAACCCAGACTTTAACCAGCCATTCGACTTAACCACTGACGCCTCAGCCAGTGGCATTGGGGCGGTGCTGTCGCAAGGCAACAGACCCATAACCATGATTTCTAGGACTCTGAAGGACAGGGAGCTAAACTACGCGACCAATGAAAGGGAACTGTTGGCCATAGTTTGGGCCCTAGACTCGCTTCGTCACTACCTATATGGAAAGAGTGACATTAACATCTACACAGACCATCAGCCATTGATATTCGCAGTCTCGGATAGAAATCCAAATTCCAAAATAAAACGTTGGAAAGCGAGAATCGATGAGTGTGGCGCGAGAGTCTTATACAAACCAGGCAGGGACAACCATGTAGCGGATGCGCTATCGAGGCAAGATATTAATGCCTTAGAGAGCCAGAGTCGATCCGACGCAGCTACAATTCACAGTGAAGCCTCGCTTACTTATGTAATTGAGGCCACAGACAAACCAGTGAACTGCTTCAGGAATCAAATAATCCTGGAAGAGGCAGACACCCCCTCGAAGCAGCTTCACATTCTCTTCGCTGAAAAAACCCGTCACAAAATTGATTTCGTCAGTCGGGACACACTTCTTGCATCCATCAAAGAAGTTGTAAAGCCTGGGGTCGCTAACGCCATCTATTGCACTCTACCGATTTTTGCGTTCGTGCAGAATTAACTTGTAAAGGCCTTTCCGGTATTGTAAGACCCTAGTGACAGACATTACAAACGATGGGGAACGAAGGGAGATAGTGACCACCGAGCACAATCGGGCGCACAGGGCAGCCCAGGAGAATGTAAAGCAGGTCCTGCGCGATTACTACTTTCCAAAAATGGAAAGAATCGCATCAGAAGTGGTATCTAACTGCAGGATATGCCAAAAAGCTAAGTATGACAGACACCCTAGAAGACAAGAATTAGGGGTGACGCCGATACCGGCAAGAGTAAGCGAGTTGATTCATATCGACATTTTTTCCACTGCAGGAAAACACTTCTTAACCGCGATTGACAAATTATCAAAATTTGCAATAACGCAACAAGTCGCTTCGCGCACAATAACAGACCTTTAAATACCAATTTTGCAACTGGTGAACATCTTCCCAGCCATAAAGACCATCTATTGTGACAATGAGCAAGCCTTCAATTCTGAGACCATTCGATCCTTATTGAAGAACCAATTCAACGTCGATGTAGCAAATGCCCCGCCGTTGCACAGCACATCAAACGGACAAGTAGAGCGCTTCCACAGCACCTTGTTAGAAATTGCCAGGTGTTTGAAGTTGCAGCGCCAGGTTGACGATACGGTCGAACTAGTCATTCTAGCGACCATCGAATACAACCGTACCATCCACTCCGTCACGAACAAGACGCCCATAGAAGTGGTCCACGCAAATTGCGACCTTGGGGAAGAGATAATGTTGAAACTGGTAAAGGCCCAGCAGGAGCAACTTGGTAGACACAACCCAAACAGACAAAATAGGACCTTCGATGTGGGAGAACAAGTCCTAGTAAAAACTAACAGGAGGTTAGGAAACAAGCTAACTCCCCTCTGCACGGAGCAAAGGGTAGAAGCAGATCTAGGAACCACCGTTCTTATTAAAGGGAGGGTGGTCCACAAAGACAATTTGAGGTAGATAAGCACGATTCCTTTACCTACCCTAAGAAAAAAGGGTTTTGTAGCGTTAAATTCAGGTCCTCAAGGACAATTAGTAGTAAAAGTAAGAAAAACCGTACGACATAATTAATAAGTGCTGTGCCTCTCGTTTCTTATAGGTCTCCCGTTCGATATCTCTACATCCTAGTAATCTTACCGCTAACAACCTTGACCGTCTCAAAACTGACAGACTATTCACACACTGATTATATCCCTATTATTGACGGACGCACAGCAATATGGAACGAAACCTTTTATATAAAACATGTCACGAACTTAACGGAATATGAACAGTACATTCAGGAGACAATAGAATTAATGGACATTTTCCCACAGACACATATGAGAAAGATTTTAGAGACAGATACAAAACACCTACTGACACTGACTGCGGCACTGGGAGTTCACCACAGGCATGCGAGGAGCTTGAACATCCTGGGGTCAGCGCTGAAAGTCATCGCAGGGACTCCGGACTTTGATGACTTACAGCAAACGAGACAGGTTGAGTACGATCTAATTAAAGCCAACAATAGACAGATAACTATCAACTCAAGAACTCAAACACAGATCAATGCCCTCACCGAGGCCGTAAACAAATTGCTAAAAGTAAACAGAAATGAAGAAATTAACAATTCTTACCCATATGAGAACCCTCTAACCAGAAATAGAATTTTGACGCTTGAATTACAGAACATAATTATCGCCACCATCTTGGCAAAAATAAATATTGTAAATCCAGCCATCATCGACAGTGATGACCTAGAGGCGATTTTGAGAAAAGGTTCCACAGATATCAGTGTAACCCAACTATTGGGCGCTGCAAATGTGAGGGCACTAGCTAATAAGGAATTAATAATTTTTGTAATAGAAGTACCTAGACCTAAGTTCATTTGCAAGAAAATAACCATCTTCCAAGTCGCGCACAAAGGCATAGCGATCCGGTTACCCGAGCCCATCATAACAGAATGCGGCAACAAAGTCATCGCCGTCTCATCGTGTATGGGGCCCCCATCACTAGCCTTCTGCAAGGAGGCACCAGCGAATAGTTGCGCACAACAGCTGCACTTTGGTGCTGTGGCCCACTGCGGTACGCAGCCTAACAATCAGCCCCCGATCTTGGAGGTGGACGAGGGTATTGTAATAATCAACGACGCCATCGCCACCGTGGCCGCCGATGATGGTCCCGAGCGTAGCATTGCGGGAACATACCTAGTGACTTTTGACCGGGTCGCCCTCATCAACGGTACAGAGTACACCAACTTCAACAATGCGCCGAAGAGGATCCCAGGCGTAGCAAATTCTGCGAGGATCAACGTCACCAGCCACGAAACTCTACTGAGCCTGCCTTACCTCCACAAGTTGAATGAGGAAAATCTGCAGCAACTGGCCGAGGTTCATGCAAACCTTACGATCGGTCCCATACTGTCTACTGTCGTAGGTGTGGCCGTGTGCGCCGTTCTAATAGGCGTTTTCTGGTGGTTGCGACGCAGGCAGCAGAAGGGAAACACCATTGCAATTCAACAGATGTTGAAGAACCTGAGCTTGACCGAGGACGGTCAAGTCTTGAGGGAGGGAGTAGTTAACGAGAGTTAACTGAATCTGCCACTGGATGGAGCGGACTCTGCATTATTGTCGAATAAGCAGTTTTCGTCATCTGTGGGATCGCGAACAGCGCGACCGATCGACCGGATGCCGGCCGTCAATAAACACCACTCAAGAGGCGCTGGGTCAGCACTTTGGCTGGATAGCAACCGGAGTCGTGGGCGGCAGCGAAGGGCTTGCCTTTAGGAGTTTAGGATACTTAAGTTTAGTCTTTAGCGGTCCGCCGAGTGGCAGCAACATATTCGTTCCTGCCTTGCGGGCCCTTATTACTCACAATTTATATCTTTGTACTTGATTCACTTTTATCCAGTTTAATATAATTAAAGATATTAAAACAAATCAATACTTGTGTTCAATTAAATAATTACTTACATACCTATACATTGAAATCAAACTAATTTGTGTTTTAATTTAAATGTCTTAAAAATACGCTGCTGAAGAAGCTCAGTAGCTCAACATAATCTTATGTTTAACTATATACATCTGTTTAACAACGTATACATCTGTAAACCTTTTGTGCTTATTTATTCTGTACATGGTTAGTTTTCTCTTCTTCTCTTACACAAATCAGATGTATTCTATTGAATTCTTTATTTATTTATTTATTCTTTAAATATGAATTGGAATTGGGCAGTGCTATATCTAGTCATCACTTTTCCTTATATATAAGATGTGAAATTCCATGATCCTTTAACAACTTGAAGGGTGTTTTCGAGGACAATAACATAACTTTTTGGTAAAAATATCCAAAGTTGGTCGTTGTCCTTATTAATTAAATAAAGGACTACTTTATTTCCAAATGATGTTTTTTTTAGTTTGCATCCTGTGATATATATATATATATATCCTATACATAGATCCTCTACCTTGGCGTATCCAATCGCAGGCTTTATCTCGTTAAGTATCTCAAGGAAATTACATGAACATTTTATTAGACGCTTATCATTTTATATAAGAAATTTTTTACATACCTACCATTATAATAATAGAAAGTGTTCAAACTACTCACTGTTTTATACTAAATTACTTATTCAAGATAATATTGTCTTTAATACACTCATTAGTACATTATTGAAAGATGAAAACCCATCGTTCTAATTAAATAAAAGCCAGATGTATTAAATCTGATTGGTTGTTGAGTGAGAATGAATCATATATACATATGTACATCTATACTTCAAATATTACATATAGTTTCATTTTCTGTCTATGAGTACATAGTCAACATGAAAACGTTATATAAACAGAATGAAATGTATACTGTTTTGTAGCTATGATCATAACCTGAAATCATATATAATGACTTCAGTTGTTTAGATGATTTAGTTTATTTTCAGTTCGAATTGAGTGCATTTCATTACGAGTTGTGTTGTGTAAAAAAATCTTTTAGCTCTCGTAATGGACTGAATAAACACACCTTAAAAGTACACAACTTTTGTTATTCAAAATCATCATTTTATCAATGTTGCTTATGTCCAGGAACTAAGCTGTTTTGGCTTAGATTTGATTTAAATATGCATATTTTATTGATGCATTACAAAGAGTTAAAACAAATAAATGAAAATTGAAATATTAAAAAATAAAATATCTGCACATTTTTATACCCGGTACTCGAAGAGTATAGGGGTATATTAGATTTATGGTGATAACGGTTATGTGTAACTCCCAGAAGGAAGCATTTCCGACCCCATAGTAGTATATATATATAGTATATATATAAGTATATATATTCTTGATCAGCATGAATAGCCGAGTCGATATAGCCATGTCTGTCTGTCCGTCCGTCCGTCTTCATTAGCGCCTATATCTCAGAGACTATTAAAGCTAGAGCAACCAAATTTTGCATCCAGTCTCCTGTGTAATCACACTACTCCAAGTGCATTTCAAAATTTCGCTCCGCCCCCTTCCGCCTGCACAAAAAAAGAAAGTCTGTGGCATACACAATTTTAAAGATACGAGGAAACTTTAAACGCAGAACCATAGAAAATGGCCATTTCTATCAGAGTATTGAATCTGGTTCAGATCTGGTTCTGGTTATTAATATAGCCACAAAGACGAAAACCATTTTGAAAGTTATCGTTCTTCTCGCTCTCTCTCACACGCGACCCCATCTGCTTTGCCCATTCGTATTTTTTGACGCCTAGTTCTCAGAGACTATAAGAGCTAGAGCAACCAAACTCTCTATCCTAACTCCTGTGATATCAAACCAGCACGAGTTTATATCAAAATTTTGCTACGCTCCCTTCCGCTCCCACAAAGGACGAACATCTGTGGAATCCACAATTTTTAAGATAAGAGAAAACCAAAAACGCATAATCATGAAATATTACCGTATCTGGCAGATTGCCGAATCTGGATCAGGTCTGATTATTATTATAGCCAGAAGGAACAAATTAAATTTCAGTGGCTACCCAACGAGAGCCAAGCGATACCCGGGTATAAAGTAGAGCCGCGGTTATTGCCGCGGCTCACAACGTTCTCTCTCGTTTTAAATATATACATATGTCTTTAGATAAATGTACCTTATATAATAGAATATGAAATTGAACCAATAAATATACCTGTACCTGTATTCTACCTGAAATCCACTTATTCTTTTTGTTTAATCCTAACTTTGAAATCAGTTTTAAACGAACCCTCGGATTGTATTTGGGGGATGTGACATGTAATCGTAACTTGGAAAACCAGTTTCAAACGAATCCCCTGATTCTCTTTGGGGGATGTAACGTGTAATAAGAGGAAGCGAAATTCAACCAATCAAAAGTAAAAAAGAAACAATATAAAATTGATATTGGATAAATGTAGTATTTTGTTTATTATTTTTAGAAAAATACATAAAAAATTTATATTATAACTATAATCGTAATATTAAAATTCAGTCTCAGCTCTTTCCACCGCAGCTATTAATTTAGCGTCATCTTCATCCCGAAGTTGATCCTGGAGGCGATGCCTTTCATCAACCAAATCAAAAATGTCGTCATCATCCGGGAAAACGTATGTTGAATGAGGATTCGACATTGCAATTATGGAATCATCATCATCTCATTGAATCTCATACATAGCATTTCATTACTACTTGGGTGGCGCCCCCTATCGGCGAAAATGTGAACTAACTTTAATCCCAGTCATCTTTCACTCGTGTCCAATTAGACTACCTAATAGATCTCGATCCTCACTCTCTCCTCCCTTTTATTTATTTTACCTCTCACTTTTATTTATGATGGAACGGTTTGCTCGATTGGTTTCATGTGGCGATTCAAACAACCCTCAAATACGTTTTTTTTTTCCCTTTGAAATGAATTTGGTAATAGTTTAGAGGTAGTTTTTTAATGTATAATATTTATTGTAAGGGCCTCAATATTCTTGAGTCGTTTTTTCACATTCTTTTTCTTTGTCTGTTTTTTGTATTCCTAACACAGTCCTATAGTTGATTGCCTATATAATAGCTACTAACACTGCAAACAATCTCGTAATAACTTTTTGAACAACAAAAAGAACAAAATACTTTGAAAATAATAATAATAACAAGGAATATAAATATAAATACCTCAGGGAAAGAAGTATACATATGTGCTGTCGGGTCAAGCAGCATAAACTAAATTATAGCAAGTTGTGCGGTCTAACGTAAATCCACATATCGATGCATTGCAATGCCCACTATTTAAAAATCGTTTGTTACCGCTTATGCCTACGCACGGCAGCGGCTTTCTTTTGCTTATTTATACATAAACATTCTTTGCAGTCGGCTTAGCAGCAGCCCGAACTCCTCTAGCTCTCTCCTAATCGCGCTCTCTCCCGCTCGTTAAGCGTTGCATCATAGGGCACGGCAAGTACGGCGTCAGCCCTTGCATTTTAGTCTTGAGCGAATACTCGAAAGCTAAAGATCATCGATCGTCATTCGTCGCAAACACATACCTATATACATCTAGCATAAATAAATCTGGCATTAAACCACATATATATAACCAAAAACCAATTGTAACCAGTTTTGAAATCTCAACAGCTAGTGAAAAAGCTCACTAGCTTAACATGTGCATTGTAATTTTTTAACAAAAAATCAATAAAAACAAATTTAAAATTTTTGATATTTTAAGCTTATTTAGTATATATATATTGTTTGAAAAAAATAACTTTTTTTTTAAATTATCTTCAAGAAACTTAAAATATTTAATTAACAGAGTTCATTTCATATGAAATAAGTTTATAAGTGCAAAATGATAAAAGTAAAAAAAAATTAAATAATGTGTTGTTCAGTCCAATAAATTTAGCTGTTTAATAGTTAATATGTTTTCCCTTATTAAGAAGAATTTGATTAATTCGATTTGCCATCGAATTTGATAAGTTTTGAGGTGTCGAAAGGTCAATTTGATCCCATTCTTCAATTAGTGCCTTTTTAGGGTCCTTTACAGTATCAAACTGACGGTTGTTCTTGTAGACCTTGCGTGACAATATTCCCCATAGATCTTCAATCGGGTTTAGGTCCGGACTGATCGCAGGCCATTCTAAAACATGTATTTTCCTATCCGAAAAAAATTGTTTGTTTTTTGCGCAGTATGAATTAACGCGTTGTTCTGCTGGAAAATCCAGTCATCTCCTTATAGGTCTCCAGCAAAGTCAATAAGTATTGTGTCTTACAATTCTATGTATACTTCTTCATTTGTTTTCGTGGGTATAAAACATAGTGGAGACTTTCCTTCATATCCAAATTTTGCCCAAATGATCAAGGTTCCTCCACCGTGGTTGCGCTTATGGCAAGTCTTACGTGGTTGCCTTATATCCCACCAATACTTTGGAAACAGTCTGGCTCGTCTAAGTTAAACTTTTTTTCGTCGGAAAAAATAACTTTCATAATAATAACTTCATCTTCAGACCAAAATTTATATTTTTCTCCGAATGCCAGGTGCGCAGTTATGTGGCGTTTCAATAGCCTGGCGGGAAGTCTATTTAACCATGTCGTTCTCCTGTAAAATCTGATTTACTGTCTACTGGACACATTCAGCTGTAACTGACGTTTGTTTTCAGGACATGACTTGCTGTCTTCCACTGCCATTCGTCGAATTTGCCTGCTACAGCAATTACACTACTCGACAAAATTCAAATTTTTTTTCCGCTGTAGCCAAAAATGACTTTCTAATAGATTTGGAGATTTAAAATTTTTTAAGGAATTATGTTTTTTTTTTCATGATTTGTAATGTTTTTTAAAGAATTTTTTAAAAATGTGGTATTTTTTGTCATAGGTAGTTCTTCTATTTGTCACACAACTAAATTTTCTTACAACTGGTTGTATTGAACTTTGCAGTTAAAAAAAGCTGACAAATTCAGCTATAAATCCGTCTGGAAGATATTAAGCTTCCAAATTGAAATTTTATAATTATTTTTGGTATTTTTTCCCGAAATTTTGACTTTAAAAGCTCCGGAAAAGTCGAAAACAAATATTTGAATGCCTTTATTTTTGGTTTTAAATAGACACAATAATTAAGCGTCGTTTAAGATATTGCTTATAAAAATATAAAAATAAACTGCTAAATTAATTACTAATATTTTAGTAGTGAAATTACAGGCTAGCTTATTACGAGGCTATGGCAGCAGAGGCCTTCAACTCTAGAGTTGCATGTGTTTATGTATCAGTTCTCTTAATAGTACTGTGTGTTGTATTTACATATTTATGTACATTAACGTACATGGGGTGATGGGAGTTAATTTAAGTTAATTTTTATGTTCTTAGATGTAGTGATATAAATTTGTTGTTTTTAAGTATTTTGGGTTGGTGTTTTTAAATATTGCTTGTCTTTGAAGTTTTATGGTATTGCAGTTGGTGAGGATGTGTTCGATTGATATGGTGTCGTTGAAAAAGGGGCATATACAGGGAGATTGATCGATGTAGTGTATGTGGGTTATTTTGAAGTGTCCGAGTCTAAGTCTGGTTATTATTATTTGGTCTGAATAATGCATTTCTTTTAAAAATGTGGTAGGTTATAAGTTTATGTGGGTTGTATGCTTGATACCAGGTTGATGTTTCGGTTATGTTGGATTGTAATTTTGTGAGGTGCATGTTTTTTAATTATTTTGTATGTCTTGTACGTTAAGGTTTTCCTTTGTTATTAGAGGCTGTTTCGCTGCATTTTTAGCAGAGGTATCTGCTAGTTTGTTCCCTGCTCGGGCACCCAGAGTAGTTTGAATTTGGGGAAGGTTTTTTGCATAATATTGCGCGCGTATGAGGGGTAATATTCATTCTTGCTTGTGTTGTTAATTGCGTCTATTGCAGATAGTGAGTCGGTGCATATGCAGAATTTACCTCTTTTAATTTTTAGGGTTTCTAAAGCTTCTACCATTGCAATGATTTCTGCGGGGTACGAGGTAGGATTTGATGGTATCGGCTTCATTTGTGATGGCAAAGGTAGTGATACTGTTGTTTTGTGATCCATCTGTATAGATGTATGTGTATTTAAGCTTGTCTATGGTGCTAATTTGCATGAATTCGGCTCTGTATGTTTGTGGGCATGTGTTTTTTTTATTAAAGTTTCTTAGTGTCGTGTCTGTGATTATTTGGCTTACATTCCACGGAGTAGTAGTTAGAGTAAGTTGTTTTGTGGGCTGAAAGGGTAGGTTGTAGTTTCTGCTATATTTTATTATTAGGTCTATTGTTGAATTGTATTGTGGCCGTCTAGGAGGTCGGTATGTTTTTAGTATTTTGTGTAGTGGGGAGGATGGCTGTTAGAAGTTCGCGTCTGTCTTCTAATGGGGGGACTCTTGCTTCGTATAGAATGTTTTGGGAGGGTGTGGTTTTGAATGCCCCGAGAGCGTTTCTGAGGCCTGTGTTAATTTTTGATTTTATAGGTCGCAAAGTTGTTTTTGGGCAGTGTCCATAGATGGGAAGGCCGTAGTCTGCCTTGGAATTGAGTATTGCTTTAGTGACGTTTGTAAGTGTGGATGTGTTACAGTTAAATTTTGGACTTGCGATATTTTATAATATTATTGCTTGATGCCGGGTGTGCGTGAGTTGTTCCGTGTGTTTATTCCATCTGTGTTTGTTGTTAAAGTGAAGTCCTAGTATTTTTAGTGATGCGACATTCTGGATTTGTATGCTTCCTGTTGATAATGTTAATTTGCAGTTGTGCTTTCTGCAGACGTGCATGTGCTTGCATTTGGTGGTGGATAGCTTGGCGCCCGAATATTCGACCCAGTTAAGTATGGTTCTGAGGATTGGAGTTGGGTTCATATTAATGTTTTTCCTATTTTTTAGTTTAAGTATTATGTTAAAGTCGTCTGCGTAGGCGCTTAGGCTGATATTTGGGTGTAGGGTGAGCTTGTTGTAAGCTTTTACAAATAGGATCACTGAGAGTGGCGAGCCCTGGGGGATGCCGTTGTGGATGGGGTGGAAGGGGGAGAGGTTGGTGTTTATCCGTACTGTAACTTTTCTGTTCGTCATGAAGTTTTTTATGTAGTTTAATATTTTAGGTCCCGTTTTCCATTCCGTGAGTTTGTCAAGTATTGAGTGTAGTCCGATTCTATCAAAAGCTTTTGCAATGTCTAGGGATATTATAGACGTATGGTTTCTTCTGGAGATGGATCTTGTTAGTAGATCTTGTTAGTCTATCAACAGTAGACTGTCTATAGCAGATTTCTTCTTCTTGAAACATGTTTGACTGTTATGGATTGATCTGTCGTTAGAAACAAACCACCACAGTCTCTTTGCTATTATTTTGTCTAGGACCTTTGATAGACACGAGTTCAGTGATATTGGTCGGAAGGAGTTTAGTGCGGTTTTGTCTGTGTTGGGTTTTGAGATAGGAACTATTATACTATTCTTGTAAACTAGGGGGATGCTATTGTTTAGTACAGAGTTTTGGAGTTTGACTATTTGACATTTTGCTTTCCTGTCCGGGTGTATTTCCTTTTAATGTGTTTAGAGCTGTCGTAAATTCCTCTTGTTTTATTTCTTTTTCTATTTCTGTAGCTCCCTTTCTGGGGACATACATATGTGTGGTTGAGTGGGTTGTTCAGTGATGCTTGTTATACCCGGTACTCGAAGAGTGTAGGGGTATATTAGATTTGTGCGGATAACGGTTGTGTGTAACGCACAGAAGGAAGCGTTTCCGACCCCATAAAGTATATATATTCTTGATCAGCATCAATAGCCGAGTCGATATAGCCATGTCTGTCTGTCCGTCCGTCTGTCCGTCCGTCCGTCTTCATTTGCGCCTATATCTCAGAGGCTAATAAAGCTAGAGTAACCAAATTTTGTATCCAATCTTCTGTGTTATCACACTACTCCGAATGTATTTCAAAATTTCGCCCCGCCCACACAAAGGACGAAAATCTGTGGCATGCACAATTTTAAGGATACGAGAAAACTAAAAACGCAGAATCATAGAAAATGACCATTTCTATCAGAGTGTTGAATCTGGATCAGATCGGATTATTAATGTTGCCACAATGAAGAAAACCATTTCGAAAGTCATCGTTCCCTCTCGCTCTCTCTCACACGCGACCCTGTCGGCTTTGCCTATTCGTCGAAATGAGCGCCTAGATCTCAGAGACTATGAGAGCTAGAGCAACCAAACTTTCTATCCAAACTCCTGTGATATCACTTCAATACAAGTGTATTTCAAAATTTTGCCACGCCCCCTTCCGCCCCCACAAAGGACGAAAATCTGTGGAATCCATAATTTTTAAGATACGAGAAAACCAAAAACGCAGAATTATGGAAAATATCCGTATCTGGTAGATTGCCGATTCTGGATCAGGTCTGAGCATTATTATAGCCATAAGGAAAAAATTAAATTTCAGTGGCTACCAAACGGCAGCCAAGCGATTCCCTCTCTCTCTCGCACACACTTCCATGTCTCTTGTATGTAGTTTTACATGTGTATGTAAAAATGTAGCAGACGACGTAAAAATTATATGTAAATAAAAATGGAAACAGATAACTTCTAAAATATAAAACTACAGCATGGGGTTCGACCTAATTTTTTGAAATTTTCCTTTTTTGGCCAAAATTTAATTCGTCTCTTTTGCGAACATATAATAATTTACTTAAATTACAAGCTCATATGTATATACATTTGTACATATATACTGACTGAGTACCTGGTATAAAATAGAGCCGCGGCCTTTGCCGCGGCTCACAACGTTTCCTCTCGTTTTTTGTTTATAAAGGTCGTGCAGAAATTGTGGTCAGATGATGTGTCTGAGAAGTTTTTGCAGAAGAGTTCGGCTATTTCTGCTTTGTTGGTGATAATTTGATTTGTTACTGGGTTTAGGATGCAATGAATGTGTTTTTGGGGATTTATGATTTGTGTTGTGAATTTTTGGATACTATGTTTTTTTTCTTCTTTTAGGGTCCTTCTAAATTTGGCATTTGCTTGTTTAAATTGTATGATGTTCTGGGTACAGATGTTTCTTTTGGCGTGTGCCATTTCTTAACTTTTTCGTCTCTAAGTTTTTGTAGATTATTGTTCCAACAAGGTACATTGTGTGGTTTGGTCATAGAGTGTGTCTGAGGGATTGTTCTACATACATATGTATGTGCACTAGATATAATTATTTTTATACCCGGTACTCGAAGAGTATAGGGGTATATTAGATTTGTGGGGATAACGGATGTGTGTAACGCACAGAAGGAAGCGTTTCCGATCCCATAAAGTATATATATTCTTGATCAGCATCAATAGCCGAGTCGATATAGCCATGTCGGTCTGTCCGTCCGTCTGTCCGTCCGTCCGTCTTCATTTGCGCCTATATCTCAGAGACTATTAAAGCTAGAGCAACCAAATTTGGTATCCAGGCTTCTGTGTTATCACACTACTCCAAGTGTATTTCAAAATTTCCATTGCCGCGGCTCTCAACGTTCCCTCTCGTTTTTAGTTGTGATGAGTATTTTTCTGTGATTTTTGAAAATCGTTCCCAGTTGGCTTTGTCGGTGATAAAAATGGGTTTGAAGAATATGTGTTGTGCTATTGTTGAATTGGAGTTGAAGAGGTTAATTATGATAGGGAAGTGGTCGCTACCAAAGAGATCATTTTCTGCGTACCATGTGCTGTCGAGTTGTAAAATTGGGCTGCTAAATTTTATGTCTATGTTTGTTAGTGTATTGTGGGTAGTATTTGTCCTCTAAGATTATTGGTGTTTGAGCCCCAGTTTTGCCAACCGTTAAAGACGCCAGGGGCTAGCACTGGTATGTTTGAGGTTTCTAGAATATTTTGGAGACTATAAGGGGTATTTGTATTTTAATTATTATTTGGAGTTCACTGTAATTATTTATTTATATTATATTATATTTTATATATTATATATTTATATTATATTTATTTATTTAGTAAATATTCTTAATTTTAAGTCGTTAGTTTTTGCTTGCTTGTTAATTTTTGTAAGTTGAGTGTATTGATTTGTTGCAGTTTTGGTTAATGTTGATGCGTAGCTGTTGCTTAGTTGCAGGTTGTGACGAGAGTAGTATATTGATAAAGCTGTTTTGTGGTCAACTTTCTCTGTAGTTTTGATTACTACCAGTTCTTGTTGTTTTATGAATGTTTGGCATTTGCGGTTCAGTGGGCTGTGTTTAGTTGTTTTTACAATTTAGGCAACACAATTTCGTTGGTGCAAGTTTTATTTTCAGCGGTGTGTATCATTTGAGAGCAGTTTTTGCATGTTTATTTTGAACTTTTGCAGATCGGGGTTGGGTGGCCAAATCGTAGACATTTTCTGCATATCAGAGGGAGAGGAATGTACTGGCGGACTCGTGTGCTCTCATATCCAATTTTAATAGATTCTGGAAGATTATGTGTGGCGAATGTAACAATTATAAGTCCCATTTCTGCCATGCCTAGGTCATGTTTCTTTAATAATTTTCACACTTCGGTTACGCTTTGAGATTTTAGTTCGTTTAGTATTTCTGTTTCCTCAATGTTTCGCAATTCGATGCAGTAAATTACTCCCTTGGAAAAATTTAGCGTCTTGTGTTCGGGGGCTTCTACTTCGATATTGGCCATATTTTTGGTTTTTAATAATTTCATTGTTTGTAAGGTATTTTTTGTTTTGATTAATACGGTGCCGGCGCTTGTTTTTTTGCATGTGTCAACTTTTCCTCCACATGTGTGGTCTATTGTTTTTATACCCGGTACTCGTAGAGAACAGGGGTATATTTGATTTGTGGTGCTAACTAATGTGTGTAACGCCCAGAAGGAAGCATTTCCGACCCCATAAAGTATATATATTCTTGATCAGCATCAATAGCCGAGTCGATATAGCAATGTCTGTCTGTCCGTCCGTCCGTCTTCATAAGCGCCTATATCTCAATTGTTTTTATACCCGGTACTCGTAGAGAACAGGGGTATATTAGATTTGTGGTGCTAACTAATGTGTGTAACGTCCAGAAGGAAGCATTTCCGACCCCATAAAGTATATATATTCTTGATCAGCATCAATAGCCGAGTAGATATAGCCATGTCGGTCTGTCCGTCCGTCCGTCTTCATAAGCGCCTATATCTCAAAGACTATTAAAGCTACAGCAACCAAACTTTCTATCTAAGCTCCTGTGATATCAAACCAGCTTGAGTTTATTTCAGAATTTTTCCACGCCCCCTTCCGCCCTCACAAAGGACGAAATGCTGTCGAATCCACAATTTTTAAGATAAGAGAAAACAAAAAACGCAGAATTATGGAAAATATCCGTATCTATCACATTGCCGAATCTGGATCATATCGGATCATTGTTATAGCCAGAAGGAACAAATTAAATTTCAGTGGCTACCAAACGGCAGCCAAGCGATTCCCTCTCTCTCTCGCACACACTTCCATGTTTCTTGTATGTAGTTTTACATGTGTATGTAAAAATGTAGCAGCCGACGTAAAAATGATATGTAAATAAAAATGGAATCAGATAACTTCTAAAATATAAAAATACAGGGTTCGACTTAATTTTTTGAAATGTTCCATTTTGGCCAAAATTTAATTCGTCTCTTTTGTGAACATATAATTAATTAAATAAATCGTAAGCTCATATGTATACATAAATACGTATATACTGACTGAGTACCGGGTATAAAGTAGAGCCGCGGCCATTGCCGCGGCTCACAACGTTCTCTTTCGTTTTTTGTTTGAGTTACGGGAAGGGAAATCACAAATAAAAAAAAAATGAAATATAGGAAAATATATAAAAATTTAAGTTAAGGGGTTATGTGTTAGGCTTAAGTACATATTTTATATTTATTCATTTATTCGCCAACGGTTAAACCTTAACTGGATAAACTAACTTACATCTATCTTAAATAATAAAAAGTAATCAACCAAAAACAATTAACAATGAAACATGAAAAAGTCAGACAGCAGTTGTCTAACGGCTGCTTTCCCATGGCAAAAGTCGAACCGCATCCCAGCTGGCAACGCATTATACTGGCGAAGGGCCCTGCACATTGGCTCGTTACTTCCGTAATTGCTCCGGTGAAAATCAATAGCAAAGAGTACGTGATCCCTAAGGCTCCTGGCAGGCGCATTGAAGCCGATCCTATTCAGCAGGTCAGGGCAATCTATATTCCCCACTAACAAATCATAAACAAAGAGTTGAGCCGCAATGGTCCTATGGTCCTCGAGAGAGGAGAGATGCACAAGGCGACATTTGAACTCATAGGATGGCAATGGGACTGCAAACTGCAAAGGCTGGAGGGCGAACTTCAGAAACTTCCTCTGTAATCTCTCAATGCGCGCAATCTGACCAACCCCAGTAGGGTTCCAAACCACTGAAGCATATTCAAGGCGCGAGCGCACGAGGGAAGAATATAGACTTAGCCTTGTGTATGGATCGCTGTACTGGGATGAGTTCCGCGTAACAAAGGCAAACATAGCATAAGCTTTCGGCAAAATGTAATTCAGATGCTCCACAAAGAAAAATTTTGAATCAAACAAGATGCCTAGATCGAGTATCTCCGTCTGCTTTAAGAGCGGAAAGCCATCTATAGAATACAAAGTCTGGACTTTAAATGTACACTTGCCATACGAAACAAAATAACATTTGCTGACATTAAGTGGAAGCAAATTACGTATGCACCAACGAGCAACTTCATCCAGGTCATGCTGAAGAAGGATACCGTCGCCTAATGAATTGACAGAGCGAAAAATCTTGAGATCATCAGCGTAAAGCAAATACTCAGACGCTCGAATGCTAAGACATAAGTCGTTGATAAAAATAGAGAACAGCAGTGGACCAAAAGCACTGCCCTGTGGAAGGCCGGAAGTAGCCAAATATGGGTCCGACTGCTTTCCATTCACCAATACAACATACTCTCGCTGCTCAAGATATGATATGAACCAACTGAGCAAGTTCGAATGAATACCCAACCGGTGCAGCTTGGCTACTAGAGCACAGTGAGAGACTTTTTCAAAGGCCTTAGCAAAGTCAGTATACACAACATCGACCTGAGAGTACTTTTCAAAGGAACGTGTGCAGAAATTACTGAATGCGACCAGATTCGTAGTTGTTGATCTACCCGGCATAAAACCGTGCTGATTTGGGCTAATGTATGACCTCATGAGAAAAGTAATCTTTTTGGCAATGATGCGCTCAAAAAGCTTTGAGATGTTGCTGAGTTTGGCAATTGGTCTATAATCAGAGATACTATTCTTCGAGCCTTTTTTAAAAACAGGAGTGACTGTGGCAGCTTTCAACTTACCAATAAACCGACCCGATAGCAAGGAATTTATAAAAAGAATTTTCAGAGGTGCACAAAAAGCATCCCCACAATTGCGAAGCAGGAAGGCAGAAATACCATCACTGTCAGGTTTATAAGAATTATCGAAGTCAGCAATAGCCTCCAAGATGTCCCCCTCCAATATATCAAGCGTGCCAATATTGACCACCGAAGGGATGGGGTCCAGGACATCCGAATCTTGCCACGTCACACATGGCTCAAAATTAGAGCTGAAAAAAGAAGCAAAAAGGTTTGCTATGCCAATATCAGTATTAGAGCTATGGAAACCAAGATACATAGCTGAGGGAAGACCACTCGTTGACCTTTTAGAGTTTATAAAATGCCAGAATGACCTGTGATTAAGTTTGAGTCCCCTCTCAACGTCGGCAATGTACTGATTATATAAAAATTTGTTAAGAAACGAAAATTCCCGTTTATGTTGCACATACCGGTCCCAATCACCAGGGTCCCGGGTCTTATCAAAACGCTTAAAAAACTTATTGCGGAGATTTTTGTACCTAACGAGCCCCTTCGTATACCATGGTAACCTATAGGAGCCACGCACTCTTCTGGTGGAGTTTTTATCAACAAAATGACGCACTGTTTCAATGAAAACGCTATAACAGGTATCAACACAAGGATGCGATAGAACAGACGCCCAGTTTACATTTAACATGTCATCTCTCATAGCATTAAGACTTACATCAGTAAAATAATAATGAACATCAAGTTCCGCTCGAGTCGAGTAACAAATGAATTTAACTGCTAGTAGCAATGGCATATGATGCATATCGCATTCTGCAATCGGCAGTTTACAGCGCGCAACACGGCAGTCGACATCAGTTCCAACTAAAACTAAATCTAGAATTCTATTTAACCTATTAAATACATTATTGACTTGGGCTAAGCCCATACTAAAACAGTCATCCAAACAAAGAATTTCGTGCTGCAAGTGCACATTACTCGGCATCATAGCCAACGACTGCGGATCGGCGGACCACACCAACGACCCCAAATTGAAGTCGCCAATAACGCAGAGATGCTGCCGGTCTTTTAAATTAGCATGCATGCTGGTTATATTTTTCATATGCGCCTTGTAGACCTCATAGTTACTACTCGGCGGAATATACGATGCACTGATCACAAGAGCCTCCGACTGTCCGGCCACCAACACACCAATCTGATCATACATAGTGTCTCCATCCAAGAGACAAATAGGATCACACTGCATCGTGCGTCTAACGGCCACAATGACCCCACCCCCTCTGCAGCGATTCGTTTTGGCACAGTCTCTGTCCTTACGAAACACGTGGAAAAGGTTGGGGTCAAAGTACTCGCTGTCGAAAAAGTTATCGTTGAGCCAGGTTTCAACCAAGATAATAACATCGAAATCGCACATAGAGGTTGACAAATATATAGCCTGTGCCTTAGTGCGCATGCCCACTACATTCTGAAAGAAGATGCGAATGGATTTGGTCCCTTCCATAGGCATGATCGCAGAAGGTAGCAGTGCTGAACGGCTAGTGGGCACGGAAGCACAATCATGAGGAGGTATTGGCAAATCACAAACAGCAAGAGGAGCGCGGCTCGTGCCTAAAAGATGCCCAAACTCCATGGTCCGAAACCGCAACACACCTTCCTCCAGATATATATCTGGATCTATATATCCAGATATATAGACATATATCCAGATAGTTTTTTTTCGTTAGCATGTATTAGTAACCATCAGTCGGCGAGAGGCGGAAGAAGTGCAAAAGAGTGATATAAATGTGCCGTCCCAGATGGGTGGGGTAAAATTCTCTAACCCTTCCGTCAATTTAAAAGTTTTTATTTAATTCACGCCTCCTCACAGCTCCTGATCGCATCGAGAAAGCGCTTTCGTCGGTGGATTTACGGGTTAGTCAGATTTTTGGCGAGAAAGCCGTTTTATACGTTTGGCCAGATTTATTACATAACATATACCAGATAAAAAACAACGACACCTCCGTTAATTTTCGAGTGGAGTAGAAAGGAAAGGTACAGGAGAGAGTTGCCCCTATTCTTTGAATCGACGCGACTGAGAGCGAAGCGAGTTCTCTCAATTCGTTCCTCCCTATTTTCTTTTGCTTTCTTTAGCATACCTCAACTTTCTGACCCGCCTTTTGATGCAACAGTTCATTTCGCCATTTTTGTGTATTTATTAAGATATTTATCCATTTATTTTCTTTTCATTTTCATTTCATTTTATTGTGTTTATTTATTTATTTATTTGTATTTGTGTATGCAGTCCTTATTTTTAATGATAGTAATAAGTAGCGGCTCCCATTTTGTTTCCGAGTAGAATACATTTTATAATGTTTTAATTCAACTTATTTTTGTTTGCCTTCGTCTAGCAGAAGTGCCCTAGATGACAATTTAAAAACGCTGAGTGGTCATTCCAGCAATCATGCCGAAGATATAGGAGTGACCAAGGTAGGGAGGGTGATCCGTCCTCCATGACACCTGAGGCGGGGAACCAGGGTTTCAGGCAGGGCAGAGGGGACCTCCGATTGTGAGGTCATGTTGTCAGTTTATTTGGATCATTCGTTGCTGTACGCACCGTCTAAACTTGTATAATAGTGAGGACAGACACCCGATGCGAATAGGACCTGAACACCACCCAAATTGCCGACTACCCCAGCCGGGATCATAAGCGTGCATCCTATTCGCGTCCATACCAGCTGGCCTAGAACGTTATATTTATGAGTAATTATTCATATCATTATTATAAAGTTAGTGGTGCCGAACAATGGGACCGAAATATTTTACTAAACAACTGCATCCCGATGCGGCTAGAAAAAATATAACATGATCACACATATCAACCCATTTGTTCGGCTTTTCTGGCTAACTAGAAGTGTAATGGGCTGAGGACGGCACGTAGATTGATTCGTTTTGTTCACAAGCCACGGTTGCTGCAGCATCTAAGTCGGAAAGCCGACCTTCCTAGTCCGCGAGAAGTTCACAAATCAGCTGCATAGGATTGATTGTCGAGAAGCTGTAAGCAGCAATCAACAAGCCACAGCTGAGATTTGAGCTTTCAGCAGACGTTCAAATACCCTACAGTAATGGAGTCCGTAGCCCAGCCAGTTGAAGCCTATGCGAAAGACAACGCAAAATGTCTCACCTGCGGAAAAGTCACTTTTGAGTCGCAGGGTGGTGCCTCGGGCTCGGATACACAATCCCCCAAACGTATGGCGGGAATCAGGGAGAAAGCATCCGGCATCCCGTCAGCGGTAACGGTAAAAGGATCAGTTCCAGTGGATGGCGGAAGTATTTCAGCCATGGTCACCCAAGCAGTACGAGCCATGCAAGATGATCTCGTAGCCCAGTTGTCGGAACGTATGGGTCAATTAATCCAGTCCAATATTGCTGCCCACTTTCAACTTCCAAGTCAAGACCAACCTCTTCGGAACGTTACTCCAGGCCATGGTTCGCAGGGTCACGGATCGGGCGATAGGCATCGGCAGGGTTTTACAGGGAGGGAAGAGAAACTCTAAGTAGGAGTTCAGCCTCAGATCTGTCCCAAAGGCCGGACAAAGTCAGCCATATTATAAATGGATGGAAATTACGATTAAGCGGCAGCGCGGATGGAATAAGCGTTGATAAATTTATCTACCGGGTAGAAGCTCTGACCCACTCCACTCTGGAGAGTAACTTCGCTTTGTTGTGCAGTAATGCTAGTATTCTCTTTGATGGGAAGGCTCGCGAGTTTTATTGGAGTTTTCACAAATCGGTGGTAGTGGTATTATGGGATGAGCTTTGCCAGTCTATAAGGCAGCAGTTCTGTGATACTCAAACCGATGTAGACATACGAGATGCGATCAGGGACCGGAAGCAGAAAGAGAAAGAAGGTTTCGACAGCTTTTATGATGCGATTGTACAGCTGATGGACAGCTTAGTGTCTCCTTTGGCCGAAAAAACTACGGTTATCAAAGAAATGTGCCTTTTCGTAGGCAAGTAGCGGAATTGTTAGAGGAGCCTATGTCCGATGATGCCACTGAGTTCTCCGAAGGGGAGGGCGAAGCCGAGATATGGCCTTGGTATGCTGGAACTGCCATAAAGAAGGGCATCGCTATCAAGATTGCGAAGCCAATCACAAGATATTTTGCTATGGATATGGCATTCCAAATATATACAAGCCAGCTTGTGAAAAATGCCAACAAAAAAACGCCAAGGCGAACACACAGCCTCGTCAGCTTCCGTGTGTGCGTCGCTAGAAACCCGCGAATAAAAAACTCGATAAACGGCCGTATGCTGAAGTAAAAGTTTTTGAGCAAGAAGTGCTATGTTTGTTGGATACGGGTGCATCAATGAGCGTTGTGGGGGGGAGTCTTGCAAAACGAAAAATCACCAGTAGAATCCCATTTAAGCGAGGCATTACAGTGGCCCATACGGCAGATGGTAGTCGACAGGAGGTTCTAGGTTGATTGAAGGCTCTGGTCTCCTATAACAATTTTGTGAAGGAGTTGGATTTGTACATTATTCCTTCGCTTAGCCAGGATTTGTATCTGGGAATCGATTTTTGGTCCACGTTCGATTTGCTACCTCCGGTGATGCAAAGGGTAGAAATTGATCAGGAACCGCATGAGCTAACGCGGTGCCAGAGAGAAGAATTGCAGAAAGTTGTCTCGGAATTTCCATCATTTGCAGTGTCAGTCTTAGGGAAAACATCCATTTTGTTGCATTCCATCGTTGCAGGCGGTGCTAAGCCTGTAAAGCAGCGTCATTTTCCCGTGTCACCGACGGTAGAAAAACTACTGTATGCTGGAGTAGACAGGATGCTCAAGTTATTAGTTATCGAAGAGTCCGACAGCGCCTGGTCTTCTCAAGTGGTGCTAGTCCAGAAACCGGGATAGGTTAGAAACAGCTGGTGTAGATAAAAAAGAAGCTAGCAAAGAAGAGAAGAAGGAAGATTCCGAGTCTGAGGATGACGATATTGGATTTGCTCTCTTCGAATAAACCGGCTTTGTTGGCATTCTACTTAAAAGGGATGCCTATCCGTTACCCCAAATAGACGGAATATTAAGTCGCCTCCCCAGAGCCATGTTTATCTCGAGTCTGGATCTCAAGGATGCTTACTGGCAGATACCTTTGGATCCAAAATCGCGAGATAAGACAGCATTTATCATCCGTGGCAAGCCGCTACATCAATTTAAGGTTGTGCCGTTCGGGCTCACCAATGCATCGCCAACAATGACAAGTTTGATGGATAAAGAGAATCCTGTGTTCGTCCATCTGGACGATTTGTTAATAGTTTCCGAGAGTTTTTAAGCGCATGAAAGGGTGTTGAAAATAATAGCGCAGCATGTTCGATTGGCCGGATCAACACTCAATGTAGAAAAGAGCAAATTTTGTATGCAATCGGGGAAATATTTTGGTCATATTGTCGGAGAAGACGTCATTCGAACAGATCCCGATAAAACCTCGGCTATGATGGAATTTCCAGAGCCGAACTCTCTGAAATCCTTACGGAGATTCAAAGGCATGGTCGGATGGTATCGTAAGTTAATAGCGAACTTCGCATCGATAGCTTCTCCGCTCACAGATTTTTTTAAACCTAAGTGCAGGTTTGTTATGACTCCAGAAGGAAGGTCAGCGTTCGAGGAGCTTAAAAACAAGTTGTGCTCGGCACCAGTTCTTCGTAGTCCTGTCTTTAATGATGAGAGAGAGAATGATCATATTTATCAGAGTGTTGAATCTGGATCAGATTTGATTGTTAATATTTCTACAACGAAGAAAACCATTTCGAAAGTCATCGTTCCCTCTCGCTCTCTCTCACACGCGACCCTGTCGGCTTGGCCTATTCGTCGAAATGAGCGCCTAGATCTCAGAGACTACAAAAGCTAGAGCAACCAAACTTTCTATCCAAGCTCCTGTGATATCACTTCAATACAAGTGTATTTCAAAATTTTGACACGACCCCTTCCGGCCCCACAAGGAACGAAAATCTGTGCTATCGACAATTTTTAAGATACAAGAAAACTAAAAACGTAGAATAATAGGAAATGACCGTATCTACCAGATTGCCGAATCTGGATTAGGTCTGATCATTATTATAGCCAGAAGGTACAAATTAAATTTTAGTCACTACGCAAGGCTTTCAAGCGATTACTCATTCCCTTTCTCTCTCGTACACATCCACGTCTCTTGTAGTTATACATGTGTATGTAAAAATGTAGCAGCTGATGTAAAAATTATATGTAAATAAAAATGGAAACAGATAACTTCTAAAATATAAAAATACTTAATGTTCGACTTAATTTTTAGAAATTTTCCATTTTGGCCGAAATTTAATTCGTCCTTTTTACGAACATATAATAAATTACAGTCGAAAGCTCATATGTGTACATGTGTACATACATATGTACATACATATGTTCATATATACAGACTGAGTACCGGGTATAAAGTAGAACCCCGGCCTTTGCCGCGGCTCACAACGTTCCCCCTCGTTTTATTTTTGTAATTAAGTTACTTCTAAAGAATTATTTGGCCTCCCACGTCTCATCTGGTTAACGCCACCTCCTGTTTGTGTCTTTCTCAAAAAACTTAAATATATCGGTATAAGATTTTAGTAATGGAAAACGATTACGCTTATTAAAATAGGCGGGACAATTGAAAATCAGATGTGAAGAATCATCTGGTATATTACATATATTACATAAATTATTATTTAAAACTTTCATTGTTGCCAAAGAAACTTTGTCTATTTGTTTAATTTCTAGGCGGTTAAGTTTGCAGTTCTTGTTTTTAAACCATGGATTTTCTCTTATATACGGAAAAAGATTAATGTAACCTTTGTTTCTTTCTATGGCGTATTCAATATATTCCCTTTCCCCATGTTCCTTAATGTGGTTAAAGATAAATGTAATGGCGTCTATGAGAGGCCAAAGAGCTGCAAAGAATGTACCATTATACCATATCTGCTATTTCGTTTTCTTTTATTTGTACATGGCTTGGAATGTAGTGAAATTCCACAGCAAATAGACAAGCTGCGTTTTCAATTTTGTTTATTATTTCTTTTGCAATGTAATTATCAGGGTACATTTTTTTAAATTTAAAGCCCCATTGAGACTATCCGTTAATATTGCAATTTTAGAGAGGTTTTCGTTAATGGCAAAATCAGTGGCCCTATTAATGGCTATCAACTCGGCTGTCAGTGACGATAATTTCTTTTTTGTAAAGAAGCTTCTAACCGATTTAGAATCCTTATAAAAAAAAAAGCACAACCTATATAATTGTCTGATACCGATCCGTCTGTGAAAGTCAAATCAAAATGTTTGGAATATAAGTACGAAAACTTTTCTTGTACTAAAGAGTTTATGAGATCGTTATTCGCAGATCTTTTGTTGGGACGTAAGCCCTCGTATCGGTTTTAGCTTTACGGTTTGGACTTATTACATCTGTGATCGGTACAATTGCATGGAAAATATTCTCAAAGTCTTCGTAGACTTTGGCGTAGCTGGTTTTCTTTGCCGCGAAGGAATCGACAAAAAGCAATGTCGCTGGAAGACCATAAGCAAAAACCCTTTCCAACTCCTTCACCGCCATGAACTTCAGTCTATATTCAGGTGGAAGCTCGGAAGCTAATTTATATATTATGTTTACTGGAGTGGATTTTATTAATCCAAGTGAACGTCTAAGACAGAAGTTTAAGTGGACTTTGATTTTCTTTGTAACTACTTTTGAAACATTTGCAAAGGAGGAACAGTAGTACTCTAGTTTAGAACGCACGAAAGCTTTATAAAAGTTTAGAGATTTACTTCGATGCACAACCCCTGACAACCCCTGAGCATCTGCAAAAACATATTTGACCTGTTAGATTCGGATATTATTTCATCAATGTGCTGTACCGAGGAATTATTGGCAGCAATTATTCTGCCAAGGTAATTAGCTTTGTCTACTTCTTTTAGAGTTGCATTGTTAAAAACAATATTTGTCGTTTTCTAAATGAATTACAGTAGATTTCAACGAATTAAAAGTCAAATTGTTAGTATTGCACACTTGGTTGAAATCATAAGCACCAGCACCGCGAAATTTTACTGACAGGAATCTGCTCTTTATTTCGGTTGTGTGGAACTTAAGTGAAATAGTGTGACCAAGAACATTAAAAAAAGGTTGGTCACTCTCATGAATCAGCTGTGTTTTGTAAACAGCGCCAATTTTGAAAATGAAACTAAAATTAAAAAAAGGAAGAAAAGTAATTCTGAGGATGAAGTGATTGTGTTAGTAGCGGCACATATTGTTGTAAGAAGAAGTACAGCACAGTCGGAGGCGCTAAAATGTCAAAATTATCAAAATGCTTATTTTCCGTGATCCGCCAAAAACATGGTCTTGCCTCAACTGCTTTTATTAAAGCAATCTTTTCCTCATTTTAAAAATTTGAATATCTCTTTTTGGTTTTGCGCACATATTTTGCCTCCACCTCTCACTTGTACTTCAGTAATAATGTGCACATATATTGTTTATGTGGGGATAATGCTTTTTATCCCCGATCGGCCGAATAATTATTTCGAATAAATAAAACGCGGCGCAGAAAAACAATTGCGTATGTTCTTTTTAATGTCTGAACGGCGAGAGTGGCCCTTGCTTGCCCTTCTCTATTTCGAGCATTGCTGCTCCGATCGCTGGGCGCAGCTTCGCTTCGCTCGGCAAACATAGATAACGTAGATAAAGAGCAGAGCGAGCTTTGAGAGAGCGTTTAGTAGGGCAAGCAAGCGCAAGAATTAACATAGTATGCATGCATGTATAAATATATAGAAATGTAAATATGCGGATGAAGGCCAATAACTAGCTGCTGTTTGGCCAGCCGCTATTCGATGAGGATCTGCCCCGAACATTCACCCCCCGTTGGAAGGCAACGTCTTTCAACAGATCCATCCTGAAGGGGCATGACCGCTATCTTTCTATCGGCCCTTTTGAGAGTACTCTTTGGGCGTGGATGACGGCCTTTTTGACTGATGCTGCGATGAGTCCCGTATAGATCGTCGAATGCAGCAACCGGCGCTTCATGTCGAAAATGGTTTGTGGAGGGAACGTCCAAGTCATCGGGAATTTCTGTAATTTCATGAAATGGCGGTGAATTTAGCAAGATAGAAATTTTAGAAGTTGAAGTTCGAATTTCGTTAAGTGCGGATATCAAGCCCTTTGCTGTATCGGTAAGTTTGCGCTGCAGTTCCTGAATTTGGCGCTTATATAGAGCAATGTCCTGAACGAGACCAATCTGCGCCAACGTCGTCCCTAACTTGGCTTTGAGCTCCTGATTCTCCGATCGCAGCTTTTCCGCCTGCTTCTGGCACTCGTACAACTGCTGCCTGCATTGCTGATCTCGATCGGCCGCCTCCTGTCGCTGTTGAGCCAGCTTGCGGTAGTCAAGCATTGTGGGACTAAAATCGTGAGCGAAGATGTCAGGGGAACTCTCAAAAACAGCTAACGCTGTCGTATTAACTTCTGAGCTGCGTATGCTTCCTGACGCTATCCAGCCAAGCTTTGTCCTTTGAAATACTGGCAGTTGCGCAGACGGTCGTATCTGTTCGACGCACAATAGGTCGAAGAATAGGCCAGCACCTATCAGCAAATCGACTTGTTGGGGCTTGAAGAACTTTGGGTCAGCTAGCTTCACATTTTTCGGAATTGGCCAATCCTTTGCATCCAGGTTAAAGTTGGGCTGCCTTTCCGTTATTGAGTTGGTGACAATTGCAGCGACCGAATCGCGATAGCTTGCGTCCTGGGATTGTACAACTATATGCACACAGTTGGTCGAAGGCAGAATATATCTCCCAATACCGGAGATGTTAACATGAGACGAGTGATGAGATAATTGCAACTGATTAGCGAGTCTTGACGTTATGAAATTTGCCTGCGATGCAGAATCTAAGATGGCACGACATGGGATCAATTTTCCATAACGATCTTTGACATGAACGAGGGCGGTAGGTAGCAACACGTTTTGGCTAGGCTGCGATTTCCGGTTGGAGGGGGGAGGGCTAGATGAACCGCTTGCTAGGAGGACAGTTGCGGCGCGTTGCTGGCTCGATTCCTCCGTCGGTGATGGGGAAGATGATGCAGCAGCGCTCGATTGGATGTGGAGCAGCGTATGATGTTTGTACTGGCAATGCCTACAAGATCCTGACCTGCACCTCTGCAATTCATGGCCATTGTTAAGGCAGTTTAAACACAAGTGCCGCTTCTTTGCTTCTTTATATCGATCGTAAGCAGAGAGGTTTAGGAATGCCTGACACCTAGATATGTAATGCTGACAGGAATTGCAATAGTTACATGTGGGTTTAGGATGGTCGCTAGTGGAAGCGATAAAGGTGCTAAGTTCATTTTCTCCCACCTGCTGGCTAGGACTTGTTACCATAGCCGATGCCAAATTCTCCAGCATCCGACACTTCGCTTCCAAGAATGAGGACATGTCTGACCAGAGAGGCAATCTTGAGGTCGGCAGGCTCTCCTCCCATTTCACCTGCGTCTTGTGGTCCAATTTCTTGCTTATGATGCAAACCAGCAACCCATCCGAAATCTCCTGAGGCGTTGCCAAGGTCCGAAGAGCACGTAAGTGCGAATTGATCTTATCGCTGAGTGCACGCAAGCCGCTGGCTGAGCCCTTCTCCACCCCTTGCAGACCGAAAATAGCCTTGACGTGTGCCTGAAAATGCAGAAGCTTATTATCAAATCGCAACTTTAATAAATTGAACGCCTCGTCGTAATTTTCCTCAGACAACTCCAAAGATCGAATCGTGTCCAGCGCAGCTCCATCTAAGCATCCACGGAGATACTGGAATTTCTCGATGACTGGTATACGTGAATCATTGTGCACCATTGTCGTAAACATCGAGTGGAATTCTGGCCAATCCATATAGTCCCCACCAAATCGCGGGAGCTGCAACTCAGGTAATCGAGAACGGCCAATAACGTCATAGGCAAACGCAGATGAATGCTCCTCGAGAGGGTGCCGCGCCGTGGAATGCGCAGCCGTAGCCGTGCGAGAAACCGCCAACTCCCGTGATAGCCTGGACCTGACCTTGATGTAAATATTGGCGAAGTCCAGTCGGGCGTCATTGGCTAATTGCAGTAAATCTAGCCTTTCAAGGCTCGTTTGAGCGGCACCAAAATCCGCATTCATTTGCTCAATCTGCTCTATGCGAGCTTCAAGCTCCGTTTCATCCAGATTAGCCAGCTCTTCCTTGGTGAGAAATCTGTCCATGGCTTTTAACTGACGATCGATTGACTCTGCCTTTTGCCTATAAAAATTAACACCACTAGGCATTACCGCGTTCGCGACGTTATTTGGCTCAAGTTCTGCCATGTTGGGGTTTTTCAAGTCACGAGAGAAAAGACACCCTGTATACGTATAAAACGAAGACCGCGAGAACCGCAAGCGAAGGGATTACAGCTAACCGATGTAGCTGTGCGAGCTGTTCGATTCCGCTTTGTGCTGCGTTTGAATGTATTTGTTAGTTCACTGCACTGCCCAATGCACTGCACTGAACTGCCGCGACGAAAAACTGTAAAGCCAGCAACGGTGTAAATGTGTATATATGCTTTGGCACCGAATTGTGCGCAAAACACCGAAAATTTTTCTGAGGCTTTCGAGGTCACCAAATGTTTATGTGGGGATAATGCTTTTTATCCCCGATCGGCCGAATAATTATTTCGAATAAATAAAACGCGGCGCAGAAATACAATTGCGTATGTTCTTTTTAATGTCTGAACGGCGAGAGTGGCCCTTGCTTGCCCTTCTCTATTTCGAGCATTGCTGCTCCGATCGCTGGGCGCAGCTTCGCTTCGCTCGGCAAACATAGATAACGTAGATAAAGAGCAGAGCGAGCTTTGAGAGAGCGTTTAGTAGGGCAAGCAAGCGCAAGAATTAACATAGTATGCATGCATGTATAAATATATAGAAATGTAAATATGCGGATGAAGGCCAATAACTAGCTGCTGTTTGGCCAGCCGCTATTCGATGAGGATCTGCCCCGAACATATATTTTCCTGGCACCCTCATCAGCTGTTCTCACAGTCCACATTCGTGTGGATATCGATACTATCGATAAGAATTCGTCGATTCCGTTTACGTTGCTGGATACTGGCTCCAGGAAAACACAAGCAAAAAATTTCTGGCCCAGTTTTTTTTTATGAAGTTTGGCAGTAATTTTTCGTTTCCGCGGTGCTGGATACCCAGCTTTAAGCATAAGATACAATAATCATCTGTATACTGGAACAGAATACAGTTTTCATCATTTATAGTGTGAAAGTCAGATGTATATATATTAAAGAGTATTGGACTTAGGCAGCTATGCAGGCAGCTTATGAACCGTTTTTTCCTGATTGCCGCTCATCTTTTCCAAAAAACTAATTATAAATCGAATAAAGTCCATATCAAACTCCAAATAAATCAGCTTCTGACATAACAGAGGTATATTGACTAAATCAAACGCCTTGCTAATATCCAGAACAGCCGCGACGACCTGACAATTTTTTGCTTTGAGATTAGCTACGTTATTTATAACATCATTAATGCAGTGTGCAGTGGAATGGTTTTTTCTAAAGGCATAAGATCTATCTGGAAGTAACTTGTTTTTAATAATAAATGTTTCTATACGAAACTTTATCATACCTTCTAAACTCTTATAAAGAACACTTAGAAAGCATATAGATCTGTTCTTCGCCACCATAGTCATATCCAAATTTTTTTTGGTACAGGGATCACCTTTATGAATCTCCAACTATCTGGATTTTATCCACTCAAGAATATTTCATTTAACAACGAGAGAAGATTTTCAATTTGGTCCAAGGAAAGAGAAAGTACCATTTTATAAGAAATTTTATCTGAACCTTTATCTGATTCTGGGTTTCTAGAATTTATAAAAGTTTGACCTAATGGAGGAATGTTTCCATTGCAATGGAATAGTAGCATGCTCACAAGAGTTTGTGTCACGTATGTCTACAATTTTGTCCAGAAATTCTTTATGCTCAGCATCGTTCCAGGCGCTTTTCATTGGTTTGATTTTTCTATATAGCTTCAAATTTTTAATTTTTTGCCACATTTCTCTTGCAGAGGATGGATTAGATAGTTCGTCAAGTAGAGTATTCATATTTGGTTTTCTTATTTTATATAAGTAATTATTAAGAGTTTTGTTGGCTTTAACTTACTTGTTGGCATCTGTAATAAGTTTAGTCTTGAAATATTTTTCTCTTTTAGCATTTCTCAGGATGAAAAGTCTTTCAAATGACTCGTCCCAATACTTTTTGGGGATATAGTTGTTGTTAGGCGATAATTTTATTTTATTTTTTGATAATATGTTCTTAGAGGAGTAGTTTAAAGCTTCTAAAGTTATAAAAATCATCGGCTACTTTTTTGTGTAATATTTTATATGTAGTTAGTTTTAGGAATGATATTAAATATTTCAACAACTATAGGGAACTGGTTACTGTTATATTGTGATTGAATCAGATTACAAAAGTTATGTCTAATGCAGAAAAGTAGGTATGGTTTGTTGAATACGTTGGAGATTATTTAAGCAGTAAAAACTCGAATTCAGAATGGTTCTTTCCAAATAGTTACCTCTTTCGTTCTGAGGTGAATTTCCTCATATGGACAATTTGGCATTAAGATTTAAGGAAGAAACTGCAGAAAATAGATCCTCGCATCCTGATTCAAAAGTATACAAGTCAATCTTTGAAGGACAATATACACTAAAAATATTCATATTAAGAGATAGATTCTCCGCACGTAATCCGACAACTTCTAAACTATTTCAAAATCTTAAAACGAATATTCTTTCTAATATATTATTATATATATAAATACCAACTCCTCCTTAACCATCTTCCCGTTCCTTACCGATGTAGTTGAAATTTAGTAGGCTACACATTGCGTTATTTTGCATTGCAATATCAATATTATTCTGAACTAAGAATATTTCTAGTAAAGGTTTGTTTAAAAGGAAGTGCTAGAAAATTAGAAAAAAATAAAAAAAAAAGTAAAAATGAACTAAAAAGAAAGTGTAAGAAATAAGTAGAGAAATATAAAAAAATTTAATTAATGTAGATATTTGAAAAAAATTAAAATTAATTTAATTTAGATCAAGTGTGCAATTTGTTTGCTCTATTTCAGAGTACACTTTTTCTAGGAATTTTCTGGTTTCTATGTTAATATTATAATTTTTGGAATCTGTATCTAAACCTCAACAACGGTCGAGTCAGGAATTGCGCCGCACAACACTCGGAGGCAGCTGCACTTCGGTGAGAGGCTTAACGTACGAATGTACGTAAGAAAATACTTAGAAAATACCATACCCGTAAGATAACTTAAAGATACCAAAAAAGAATGTCGCGGGGGCAACAAATAAATTCGTTGCATCGATTCGCCGGCCGCTGAGTCAGCCCCGCTGAATCAGACGGACGAAAAACGGTTCGTTACAACTGGCGCCCAACGTGGGGCTTTACGAAATGCAAGAAAAAGAGAGTGCATTGGGAAGGACGTTACTGAGCGGGGTATCACGAAGGGTATCAAGATGAGGAGCCGGCAGTACGTTCAAGGTTCAAGGGACGAGATGCGAAAGGCATTTAAAATCTGAGAGACGTGGGAAAGAAAAACGGATGGTGCAGAGCGGTCGACGCTATGGAAGACGCCATCGAAGTTTTAAGAAGAACTGATAGCGAAACTGGCGATCCCGTTAAAGGTCCAGACACCCAGTTGGCAGTGGGCCAAGAGTGGGGAGAGACCGCCCGGGTCAGAAGCCCGGGGACAAAACGCGCATCGGTCGGAATATGAGAGGACGGAGGAGTAGAGACGAAGGCCCCAGGAAGAGGCCACGAGGCAGCCACGCGTTAATTCGGCCGTCGTGGGCAAGCAGGTGAGAAAGTGGTCGTTTCGCTTTGACGGGACGGAGAAGCCACTCGAGTTCCTGGAGCAGGTGGAATGGTCAGCCGACATGTACGGATTGGATGTGGATCAGATACCAAGGGCGATGCCAGAACTGCTAAAGGGGCGAGCGCTGACGTGGCAGTCGTTCGTGCACAGCTTCCAGGACTACTTCTTGCCAAGGGACTACTTCGAAAAATTGCTTCAAGAGGTGAGGAACCTTAAACAGAAGTGGGGGGAGACTTTCAAGGACTACATGGTGGAAATGCAGTCCCTCGTGCGTCCCCTCAAGCGCACTCCAGAACAACAAGCAGAGAAGCTATTCTCTCGAAAAGCGTGCCAGTTTGGCGAATTTTCATTCGGCCGCACCGATGTCAGGATCTGGACGAGATGATGAAACTAGCGGACGCGTTTGAAACTCTGGAAAGGGATCGGGCGGAATTCCAAAAAGAAAACCCGTCAAGGCGGGCCAGGGCGGCCAATAGACTGATCGATGAGGAGGTACAGCTGTCGGACGGTCATAGCCAAGACGTCAACTCCCAACTAAAGATGGAGGTGGCGTTCGGGAAAGTGGTGATCTCAATGACGCTCCTCATATTGCCCGGAGTGATTGACGAGCTAGTTCTAGGGTGGGACTTTGTAGCCGCAGTCGGAGCAGAGGTGACCTGTGCGGGACACGGGGTGGTGATTCCTGCGAGAGGTCGACGGAACAGGCGGTTGGAGGAGATGTTATCAGTAGCAGTACTGGCCACGGAGGAAGCCCCAGAGCTGGCGAGCGAGACGACATCGACATAGAGACATCGAGGGTGGCAGGCGCAGCGAGATCTACAAGGTGTCAACGGATGAGGAGTTTTCGGACAAGGAACTAAAGGAATTTTGGAAAATGAAAGGAGTGTCCCAGGTTCATTCAATCACCATGAAGGACGCTGAGCCGTAGGGGTATGAATGGGGTCATAAGGAAGAAGAGAACATTAATGAAAAATAATATATAAATAAATAAAATACAACGGAGCTGGGTAGGTGTTGTCCTCATTGGATGGGATGGAGGCAAACCGCCGATAGGGTGGAAAGTGCGGCCCGCATCTGGATCGGAGGGGCAAGCGCCAGTGTTGTGCGCCGAAAATTTACGCGAGATACCAGCGGAAATTAGTCGTGAGTCGTGAGTCCGGCCGTCAGCTCCAAGTCGTGCTCGCACCGATCGTGCACACCACGATCGGAACTGGTTCCGGAGCCCTATCGACGCAGGGGTATCGATAGGCTATCGTCACCATCCGCGGTAAGTCGCGAGGAAATGAGGAAATATTTTTGGTTCATATCCGTTCGTCTTCAAATTACAAGTCATAAAATTTTATTTACTCAATGAATTTTTAATTTCAATTTTGCATCTGGAAAAACCTATCTTTGATACAGTCACCATAACGTCAACTTTTAATTTCATCAACAAACAACTGAGCTCGATGGTATTGATCGGGAATCTTTTTGTTTCAATTTCATTTTCTTTTCCTCTTATTTTGTCTAAATATACTATGAAAGGTCCCTTATGCCTGTCATCGTACTCAATTTTTTCATCCTTCATTGTTGATTTTTCATATGCTTTCTTCTCTTTATTCGTGTTTTTCCAGAACGTTCTGTTTTAACTGCCGCCATCTTTTTTCCTTCATAACCTTAGAATTTTTTTTTGCTACAAACAATTTTTTTTCATAATCGTTTTTTAATTCCGGCGTTTCTGTTTCCATCCTTTTTGTATGTTCATATTCACTGCTTTCTTCACTAATAATATCAAGTTTTCCTCTTTTATTGGATTGTTTTGCTTTTTTCGCCGCCGCATGTTTTAAATCCGAGGCCAGGAGAGTTTCTTTGACCAAGGAGAGAAGCAAATTTAATCTATACCTATGTTTTTTAATTGAGAATTTCAGTATTTTAACAGCTTCCAGGTAGAAGTATGTCTGCAGAGGTTTTAACAGCATCTTATGAGAATAATGTGGCAGACATTTTAACAGCATCCGGGGAGAAGAAGTCGTTGGTGAAGTTTTGGTGGGAGCAGCAGAGTGATTGACAGAGGTATGAACACTCTTAAAGTCGAAATAAGTCTAAAATACGTATAACTACAACTAGTTCGCTAGTGCGTGTCGTGGAACGTAGCGCGTTCAAGATCTCAGCTGATAGTGTGCCTGTTGGTGCTTGTGATCCGGCCACACTGGCATGATCGATTGTTAGTAAGGCCGTTTGTTGGTTGTTGTCGGTCCCAGTGGTGTTTGTCACGCTCGTAATATTTATATTTAAAGGGGACGAATTGAGGTAATAACGCGCTTGCGCTCGATCAGATTTCAACCACGCTTATACATAATTCAGTCTTTTATGCCTAGCCTATTTAATCTACGGTGGCAAAGCGAGGCGAATTCGCCAAGGGCGAGAGAGCGAGCTTTTATTGCGCTCCAGACTTGCCCTAAACTAACTAGATAACACTAGACTTCATACAATTAGATCCATCCAACATAAATACAATTCACACAAATTTCAAATGCCGAAACACCGAAGTCGGTGAAGGCCTGCAAGGCTTCAACAAACTGGCAGCGGCGACAACTTGTGGATCGTCCGCCGAAACTCCGCTCCATCACTTCTCCGGATGTGGACGACTATGACCTTGCCATCCTCCCCGGCGTGCATAGCGATAATCCTCCCGACGAGTCAGTCCTGTGGTTGAAGATTGTCTTCTGCCACAATGACGTCTCGTTCCTCCAAAATAGGCTGCCGCTGGTGCCATTTGCCCCGAATATGTAGCCCTAGTACATATTCTCGGGACCATCGCGGCCAGAACGCTTTCCTGACTGGCAAGATCAGTCCGGAGTCTGCAGTGCTAAGGGGGCGACGAGCGACCCGCCTGTCAGCAGGTGCCCAGAGTTAATCTCTTGCCATCGCTTGGGTCCTGGCTGAGGGCTCCCAGCGGCCTGGATCTTATTACTGCCTCGCTCCCGACGAGCTGTGGCTGTGGCGACTGTGGCGAGCTCTTCGGCGGTTAGGAGCTGCGCGCTCCTAACGCCTGTAGGTGTAGGTTCTTGGCAGTTTTTACCAAAGTTGCAAGCTGGTCTGGAACCGAACCCTGTGGAACCGGTTCTCTGCGGGTTCCTTGCTGTGTGCAACCGAACCCTGAACCGAACCAAAGCAACATTGCAACCGTGAACCGAATGGTTCCATTTTTATTTAAAGCAGAGTCCGGCAGAGTACTATGCTCTGTGCATAGGAAAAGACAAAGGAGCAGCGCAGTCGACACACGCACAGCGTAAAAACGTCGAGTAGCGTCGGCCTTATCTGCTCGGGTCGGTATTATGTTCGTCAGCGTAGCGGCAGCAGACATGATTCAGTTTGCGTTCAGAAGTCAAATGATGAAGACCACGCCACTTTATGATTTTTCTGCGCAAAATAGATTGTACATTGACAAAAATGTTCAACAGTATGATTTTTTCTTTTAGAATATATGAATGGCGAGGCGCAATGTTTAATTTGCAAATATGTTTCAAGTCGATGCGGACTATTTTTAATTGAGAGGCACTATAAAAATAATCATTCTCGGTTCAAGGGTCTTGCAGGGGCTAAGCGTGCCACGAAATTATTAGAACTGAAAGCGAAATATTTTCTAATATATGTTGCATCCAAAATTGAAACATCGCATTGCCATATGTTTACAACAAAACGGTCCTATATTGAAAGCTTTATATACGGTAGCTCTAGCTTAAGCGAGACAATGTCGCCCTTTTACAGACGGTGCTTTGTTTAAAACTACAGACACACAGGAATAAAGGCGTATTTCAAAATTGTGGTGATAGAAAAAATTAGTAGATTTATACATTGTGAGGCCAAAAAGGTGCTGACTAACTTGACATTTTTTTCTGTTTCTCTAGACGAAAGTACGGATATCAACAATATTGTCCAACTTATCATCTGCGTCAAAACCGTTGATAAAAATCTTGTTTGCTTAAGGCCTGTATCCAGTACCGCGAAATTTTACTGACAGGAATCTGCTGTTTATTTTGGTTGTGTGGAACTCAACTAATGTAGTGTGACCAAGAACTTAAAAAGTGATTTGCCACTCTCATGAATCAGCTGTGTTTTGTAAACAGCGCCAATTTTGAAAATTAAACTAAAAAAAAAGAAAAATTAAAATTAAAATTAAAAAAAAAAGAAGAAAAGTAATTCTGACGATGAAGTGATTGTGTCTCTTTTTGGATTTGAGCACAGATTTTCCTTCCACCTCTCACTTGTACTTTAAGCTGGGTACCCAGCACCGCGGAAACGAAAAATTACTGCCAAACTTCATATAAAAAAAACTGGGCCAGTAATTTTTCGTTTGTGTTTTCCTGGAGTCAGTATCCAGCAACGTTCACGGAATCCACGAATTCTTATCGACAGTATCGATATTCACACGAATGTGGACTGTGAGAACAGCTGATGAGGGTGCCAGGAAAATATATCTGCACATTATTACTGAAGTACAAGTGAGAGGTGGAGGCAAAATCTGTGCTCAAAACCAAAAAGAGATATGAAAATTGTTAAAGTGAGGAGAAGACTGCCTTAATAAAAGCAGTTGAGGCAAGACCATGTTTTTGGCGGATCACGGAAAATAAGCATTTTGATAATTTTGACATTTTGGCGCCTCCGACTGTGCTGTCCTTCTTCTTACAACAATATGTGCCGCTACCAACACAATCACTTCATCGTCAGAATTACTTTTCTTCCTTTTTTTAATTTTAGTTTCATTTTCAAAATTGGCGCTGTTTACAAAACACAGCTGATTCATGAGAGTGACCAACCTTTTTTTATGTTCTTGGTCACACTATTTCACTTAAGTTCCACAGAACCGAAATAAAGAGCAGATTCCTGTCAGTAAAATTTCGCGGTGCTGGAGACAGGCCTTTAGTAAAAATGTGCAGATATATTTTCCTGGCACCCATATCAGCTGTTCTCACAGTCCACATTCGTGTGGATATCGATACTATCGATAAGAATTCATGGATTCCGTTCACGTTGCTGGATACTGACGCTAGGAAAACACAAACGAAAAATTACTGGCCCAGTTTTTTTTATATGAAGTTTGGCAGTAATTTTTTGATTCCGCGGTGCTGGATACCCAGCTTTAGAAGAAATCGAACAGTTCTCTGATTTCTCTTCATGGTCATGTTACAGGGCAAATATTATTTGATGAACTTTCGCCAAAGGTTTTGTGTTTTGCAGATAAAAACGAGGCGGAACGTTGTGAACAGCGGCAAAGGCCGCGGCTCTATCTTATACCCGGTACTCAGTCAGTGGCGTACAGTCAGTCAATGTACATACATACATACATTTATGACCTTACGATTTTTGAAATTTATTATATATTCGCACAAGGGACAAATTAAATTTTGCCCAACATGGAAAATTTCAAAAATTAAGTCGAACCCCATGCTGTATTTTTATACTTTGTTATCTGTTAGTTATCTGTTTCCATTATTAATTACATATAACTTTTACATCGGCTGCTACATTTTTACATACACATGTATAACGTACAATGGACGTGGATGTGTGCAAAAGAGAGGGGGAATGAGTAGGCTCTTGGCAGACGTTGCGTAGCGACTAAGATTTAGTATGTTCCTTCTGGCTATAATAATGATCCGTCCTGATCCAGATTCGGCATTCTGTTAGACGCGGTCATTGCCCATGATTCTGCGTTTTTCGTTTTCTCGGACCTTAAAAATTGTTGATTCGACAGATTTTCGTCTTTTGTGGAGGCGAAAGAGTGCGTGTCAAAATTTTGAAATAAACTTTTGCTGAATTGATATCACAGGAGTTTAAATGGATGGTTGCTCTAGCTCTTGTAGTCTTTGAGATCTAATAGGAAAAGCAGATGGGGTCGCCTGTGATAGAGAGCGTGAGGGAACGACGACTTTCGAAATGGTTTTCTTCATTGTAGCTATATTAATAATCAAATGTGATCCAGATTCAACACTCTGATAAACATGACCATTCTCGTTTTCTCGTATCTTCAAAATTGTGTACGCCACAGACTTTCGTTTTTTGTGCGGGCGCAAGGGGGCGGGGCGAAATTTTGCAACACAATTGGAGTAGTGTGATCACACAGAAGACTTGATACAAAATTTGGTTACTCTAGCTTTAATAGAGAACAGCTGATGAGGGTGCCAGGAAAATATATGTGCACATTATTACTGAAGTACAAGTGAGAGGTGGAGGCAAAATATGTGCGCAAAACCAAAAAGAGATATTCAAATTTTTAAAATGAGGAAAAGATTGCTTTAATAAAAGCAGTTGAGGCAAGACCATGTTTTTGGCGGATCACGGAAAATAAGCATTTTGATAATTTTCACATTTTGGCGCCTCCGACTGTGCTGTACTTACAACAATATGTGCCGCTACTAACACAATCACTTCATCGTCAGAATTACTTTTCTTCCTTTTTTTTAATTTTAGTTTCATTTTCAAAATTGGCGCTGTTTACAAAACACAGCTGATTCATGAGAGTGACCAACCTTTTTTTATGTTCTTGGTCACAATATTTCACTTAAGTTCCACACAACCGAAATAAAGAGCAGATTCCTGTCAGTAAAATTTCGCGGTGCTGGAGACAGGCCTTTACAAGATAAAGATAAAAAAATGTTCCAACTTACTAGAACAATAGCCCATTTCTATACAAAAATATCAATATTAATCACGAACATAAAAAACAATAATATAGTAGACTTTAAAAAACCTTGCCTATATTTTCTGAGTTAGACCTTAAAAGTTTTGATAAAATTAATGATTTTGCAGCTATAATCCACAATTTAAGAGAAAATTTCAGAGAAAGATTTAACCATTTCAATATTATATCGCGTACAATAGAAATACATGATTTTTCATTTACAGCTGAGCTTACCAATCTGGACATGTCATTAAGTGAAGAGCTTTTTAAATTTGACCTCTCCCCCCAGGCAATAAAGGCTTAATTATAATGAATGGGAGTCGAGGGGAAATCAGTCCTTCCTCTAATGGAGTAAGTCCGTTTAAGCAGTCGGGCAGTTTAGGAAAATCTAGTTTATTTAACAGCTTTAACTTTTTATGCTTCTTAATGTTACTATTCTGGTCTGATAAGCATGTGAGATGGCTCAGAGGGGGCCTAGCTGAGGCCACCGGACGGGTCGCAGATTGTGGATAGCGAACGACCTATCTTTGTAGGTAGAACAACAATCACAACAAAAACAAAAATGAGTCTGGCACTCCCCAATTGCCAACAGGGAGTAATTCCATACAGGGAAAGGCAACGGCCCAAAGGCCTGGCCTGACCCGCGACATAACAGGTAAAACCTGCGCGGTGGAAGACGCTAGGGCGAACCTGAAGGGGTCCCATCCTAGTCCTGTTGTGGGTGGCAAATCGCCTCCCAAAGCTGATACCTTGGCAGAGTGGCTAAGTAATCCTGCGGCTGCTCTGCCTGCTGGTAGGGCTGCGGGGCGTAAGTTGCAATCAACTAGTGCTCCAGCCAAATCGTAAACGTATGCCGAAAGGACGAGTGCTGGCAGCACACTTCGTCGGGCATCAAAGGTGCTCCCCAACTTCGGCAAAGAGGCACCGAAGAAGGTTGCCCCGCCGAAGACGACTGCCCCGCAACTAAAAAGGCAGCGCTCACAGGAGACTCCTAGACCGACTCTAAAGCGCTCCAGAGTGCTTCCGAATGTATAGTTCGCTGATCGGCGTCCTGGATAAAGGCAGAGCGGACTCTAAAATCCCCAGAAATCAGTGGAAGGTGGTGGAAGCGGCACTGGCCGACCGCTGCTCCGAGCTGCTGGAAAAACATCCCGGCCGCCTCCAGTCTGTAAAGAAATGGGGTGGTATCAGGGCGGTGAAAAGCGTAGCCTGCTAAGACGAGCGCGCTGTTCAGCTGTTTAAAGTAGCGGTAGCGCAAATCGGAGAGGTCAACCCATGGGCGAAGCTCGTCGCAGTCGACTGGAGCAAGGTGCCTTGTAGACCAAGGGTGAGAGTTTGGGTGCACGCCTCTATGAAGGTGCCGGATCGCATCCTAAAAATGCTGCAGCGATGCAACCCAGGGCTGCCCACCTCCGATTGGAGGGTAGTCAAAGTTGAGGCGACACAAGGACCTATAAACCAGGCGGAGCTCGTATTCAACAAAGAGTCGCTAGTCCCAAGTCGGATGCGGCCGAGGCATTGAACGAATTAGAGCCAGCCCATGAAAGCTATAGCTCTGACACGACTCTGATGCGCGAGTTCAAAGCGATGTGTTGCGATGACACCATCAAAGACGACTCCACCGACAACACAGTGGTGGAGAGCTCTGACTATGTCTCTAAGACTCCTGCAGATCACTCTCCACCACTGTAAAGCAGCATCCGCTGCCCTTATACTCCGCTTGGATATGAGCGGAGCAGATGTAGTCCTAATCGAAGAGCCTTGGGTAGTAGGAGACAAGGTCTGTGGATTAGCGACGAAGGAGCACAAACTTATTGTAGCTCAGAAAGAAGGTTAAATCCGAACCTGCATTCTTGCAAGGAATCACTTAAATAAATTTCTGCTTCATAACTTTATCAATAAGACAACACGGCGACAAGCCTTGAGCTCAAAGAGTCTCACATAAGGCTGATGTCGTCCTATATGGCTCATGAGAAAAGCGATCCTCCCGGTGACCTAGCTCGCAAGCTCACCAGCGATAGCGAAAGTTCGGATATAGGCCTAATAATAATAAATGTACGGGCTGAGTCACTTTTCTGCATCATCCTAAACTCTAATTTACTTACCTGCAATCGGGGAAATGATCCTACGTTTAGAATTAAGAATAGACAAGAGGTAATTGACCGAACATTAGTGTCTCACAAACTGTCAGACATAGTTACGAGCTGGAAAGTTCTAGGAGACCATTCCTTCTCAGACCACAGGTACATCGAGACTATATTATCTCTCGAGAGCCCGAAAGCTACTGACTTCGGGCCCCAGGAAAGCTAACTGGGAAAAATATAGCACATTAATGGAGGGACTACTTCCCTCCAAGGCACCAATATGCCTGAACAAAGAGGTCAACCTAAATCGTCTACTGGACAGGTTCACTAAAGCATGCAACATGGCTTTCACGGCACCATTCCCATCAAACAAACACAAGGCAAAACAGAAACCCCCCTGCCGGTCAAAACAAATAGAGATCCAACGGAAAAGCTTCTTAAACAGGGCCTAACGAGGAAGAACACTGGAAAGATTACATAACTATTCTGGCCCTATAAAAAAAAGAAATTAGACAGGCAAAAAGGGCCTCTTGACAAACATTTTGCTCTGAAATCGAGGAAGCGTCGGAGGCTGCAAGACTACGCAAGATCCTCTTCAAAACGGCCTCTCGTGTTGGTACCTTAAGAGAAGTGATTAAGAGATAACTAACTCAAGTGAGGAGTCCCTACACATTATACTCGACACTCATTTTCCAGGGAGTGAAGTGAAGGCCACCTCGATGGAGCATACCTTTTCAAAACGGAAGATCAACTGGGCAATAAACAGTTTCGATCAAATCCCCAGGTCATTCCGGCCCAATTACAAATGGCCGGAGACACGGCCATCTACTGGCTACAATATATCTTTAAGAAGATACTAGTAGTGGAGCAAAATACCACACGCTGGGATCGTCCACTCAGTCGAGATATGTCAGTAGAGGCACACCGCAAGGTGGTGTCCTATCCCCCCTTCTATGGAACATTCCAGTCAACAAGATTCTATGTGACGTGGAGAGGGGGGCTATAAAGTCGTGGAATACGCGGACGACGTGGCAATTATCTTCTCGGGAAAATACCCTCAAACACTCTGCGACTTAATGACCGCAAAGCTCGCGAGACGGTCAAGATGGACAGAATCGCGAGGTCTTGGAGTTAATCCATCAAAGACGGAACTTGTGGTATTCACAAATAAATACAAGATTCCGTCACTCCAAATGAGGCACTAGATGCTATTCTATGCCTCCAAAGCCTTGCCCTCGCAGAAAAAGAGAGGGCACAGATGGCAGCAATTCGTTTTAGAGACTCCGACCAATGGGCATCACAGCACACAGGTCACTCCTCAATACTAAACAGCAGTTCCTTCCCCACTAAAACGGACTACTGTGTCCCACGGGAATATACAGATACCCCGTTCGATGCAATTATCCCCCACAGAGACGAATGAAGTGAGGGACTTCCAGGCCCAGAAGGGGCCCTAAACATCTTCACAGATGGGTCAAAGCTGAACAACAGGGTCAGAGGAGGCGTATACTCCGAACAGCTAAACATTAGGCACTCCTTTAGACTCCCTGATCACTGTAGCGTCTTCCAAGCGGAAGTCATTGCAACCAAGGAAGCACTGAACTACCTTTAGGAAGCTACCGCCATGGTTTCTCGCATAAATAAATATAGTGATAGCCAAGCTGCAATCAAATTGCTTAATGCGATCTCTGCAAACTCGGCCACAGTTGCAGATTGCCACAAATTTCTTCACGAGATGGCTCAGCAATTTGTTATCAGCCTTTTATGTGTCCCGGGCCACCGGGACATCGAAGGCAACTGTTTTGCAGACGAGCTGGCCAGACTTGGCACTACAATCCCCCTTCTCCAAGACAAGGAGGATACTCGTATACCGATGGCCACATGTAGGCTCATAATAATGGAGCATTATAAGCGACTAATAGACAACAAGTGGCAATCAGTACCACGTTGTCGAATAACTCGGAGAACATGGCCAACAATAGATAGGAAGCGTACCTCTGAGCTATGCTGACTCGGCAGACGAAGGTGCACTACAGTCATACGCTGGCTAATAGGTACCCACGCTAATAGACTGGGCGCCCCATACAATGATTTTTGCCGAAGCTGTAGAGATGAGGAGGAGGAGGAAACGGTAGAACACCAGTTCTGCTCCTGTCCAGCTCTCAGCAGGAAAAGGCTACAATACCTGGGCTTGCCCTATGTCTCAGATGTTTCAGAAATGTCCAAAATCTGTCCCAGAAAGATTGCAAACTTCATAAGAGCATCAGGATGGGATGACTGCTGATATGTTCGGGTCTCATGAGATGGATAAGGGGAGCACCTCCAGCGGTATCACAACGTGCGGAAACCGGCCTAAGTGTGACGGGCTCCTGTGGAGCTTGACAGCCGCCTTAACCTAACCTAACCTAACCTAAGGTATCGCTTATAAAAATATAAAAATAAACGGCTAAGTTATAACCGTTTGACCAAAATGACTAAAATCTAATTTTATCTAAATAAATACCGAAAAATTATTGATATTGCTTGTTACTATTTTTGAAAAATGTTAAATGCGTGGACAACCTCTTCAAAATTAAGCCATTTTTGGCCTGAAAAAAGCTAAACTTTAAACATTTAAAAAAAAAAACTAGAAGCGACTGCCACAAAATTTGTTTACCTAAATTCATGATAAATCGGGGTCTATCCAGGAAAAATTTTTGTTAATTTTGGAGAGGTTGTCCACGCATTTAACATTTACCCTATTTTTAAAATGGTTTGTCTGTCTGCTTTTGTCATTTAAGTCAGATTCTCTTATGAGATTCCACACATAGTCTCCCAACGTATTTTCATTCCATACACCTTGATACCGTCGTTCCATAGCTTTTAATTGTTGGTGAAATTTGTCTCCGTGTTTGTTCATAATTCTTAAGTAGGTCTTGAACGATATTAACGTAATCATCACTCTTTCTGTTACCAAGAAAATTTGTTGTAACCAGTCGGAATGAGTTCCAGGCAGCTTTTTATTCGTAGATAAAATATTTTGAAATCCATCATCTTTTAGTAGTTTTCGAATTTGGGGGCCATCAAATACGCCTTCTTTAACTTTTACCAGCGACAGACGTGGAAAAAACCTTTTGAGGTAATTCATCGATTCCTTGCTTAATGTGCAATGGTGGTAATATAATGTCTTGGACTTTCACAAGAGCTGCATTTTGTACGTTGTGATGTCCCAAAGGATTTTCGTTCCGTTTTTCCCAGTGTTTTTTTTTTGAGTAATGCTCTTTTCTATCTCGGCTATCCCATAGGCAAAGGAAGCAACAGTATTTTGTATAACCGCCTTGCAATCCAGTTAACATGGCTACAACTTTTAAACCCACGCGACCTTCCACTGGTGTTCTTTATATTTAATATTTTCAAACAATTTAGTCATTGTTTGATAGGACTCTTTCATATTAACAGCATAGGCGATGGGAATAGAGGGCTTTTGATTTCCATTGTGTAGCAAAACAGCCTTTAAGCTTTCTTTACTGCTGTCAACAAATAACCTCCAATCGTTTGGGTCGTAATCTTCACCCAGTTCCTTGAAGAGGCCGATAATGTCGTGGCAAACGCACATGCCATCTTTCGTCGTATAAAACGTTGCGTGAACCAAGTGGCGCGTCCGAAAATTAGTTGTTTTGACATCTTCCTTCAATAAAATTAAATCTTCCTTCATCAAATTCCTTGATGGACTCTTAACAAATTTAAAATCGTGCAAGTTTTCGTTCAGCACTGGGCCAGACTCGGTTCCGAGCGCGGTTCTTAAACTTTGTGCAGAATCTCTTTGTGTGCCTCTCCTAAAACTATTCAACTTGTCTCTCAAGACTGGTGTCTTTCCCACCGTCTGGAAAGCATCCTATATAGTTCCGTTTCATAAAAAGGGATCTAAATCTGATGTCTCTAACTACCGCTGTATTTCAACTTATCTGCCATTCCTAAACTCTTTGAAAAAATCATCACTTCTCAGCTGCAACATTTTTGTAGGTCTGTATTCTCTGAATCACAGCATGGATTCATTAAACGTCGCTCAGTGTCTACTAATCCACTTGAATTTTCCAAATTTGTTACTTCGGGATTTGCTGAACGGTCTCAAACTAATGTCGTTTATACTGACTTTAGTAAAGCCTTCGACTCCGTCAATCATAATCTATTTATTCATAAACTGTCTCTTCTAGGGTGTCCGACTAAGCTTCTATACTGGACTCTACTCTCTCTCAACGTGTCAGCTTTAACTCCTCTCTCTCGAAACCTGTTATTGTCTCATCGGGGGTTCCTCAAGGTAGTCACCTGGGTCCCTTGCTATTTAACCTATTTATTAACGATCTTCCTCAAATGTTATCTCATTCCCGTGTCTTAATGTATGCTGATGACGTTAAGCTATGTTTTTCCTACAGTGACCCCTTGTCCCCACTATCTTTGCAATCAGATCTTGATGCTCTTAACAACTGGTGCTTAATCAACATTCTACCTCTTAACATTTCTAAATGCAATATTATGACTTCTCACCGTATTAAGCCATACCTTTTCGATTAACATTATCATGCAACGCCTCTTCAAAGTTAACGACTTCGGCATTACCTTTGTACCTAATCTATGTTTCAACTCTCATATCTCTACTATCTCTAACAAAGCCAAAGGAGTCCTTGGATTTGTCAAAAGATGGTCTAAGAAATTTACAGATCCGTATACTACAAAACTCCTGTATGTCTCCCTGGTTCGTCTTATTTTGGAATATGGTTCTTGTGTTTGGTCTCCTCACTACCAAAAGTTTCAGGATATGCTCGAATCAGTACAAAAACAGTTCCTCATCTTTGCTCTCCGCGGATCAATTGGGACCCTTCGATCCATCTCCCTTCTTATCAAAGTAGGTTGCGCTTAATTAACCTCCACTCTCTTAAATCCCGTAGAATCTGCGAAGGAGTTCTCTTCCTCCATAAGCTTCTCTCTGGTGAGGTTGAATCGACTGCCCTCATCAGCCTTATTAGTATTGCTGCTCCTTTCCGCCCGACTAGGCATTACTTTCCTCTTCATCTCCAACTCTGTGTTTCTAACTACTCGGATTATGAATCTTTCCGTAGCCTTTGCCGTAACTATAACCAATTTTCCCATCTGTTTTCCTTTGATACTAGTTCTAATATGGTCAAAATTATCTTAATCCATAACTTAATTTAATTTAAATAGCTGTAATTGGGCATTGTTCGGCTACCGGCTTTTCTCTAACCTAAATTTGGCTGTTGGTGGGACCTTATCGGCTACTGAACCGATAATCAGCCCCACCGGGTCTGAGTATTTGCTTTAGCCCTTTTCTTGTAATTTATGTAATTTTCACCCTTACAGTTTAACTGTACATTGTTAAACTTTAAACAAAATAAACAATAAACAATAAACGGGCATCCTTTAAATTAGATCCAAGAATCTGAGCTTTACTTTTAGGAAGTTCTAGGATCCTCACCAAATCGTTTAATTGTTCCTGTGAAAGTGGCTTGCAAAATTTATGTTCTCCTGATTGGTCATTACTTGAATCCGTTGTTTCATGCGACGTTGTTTCTTTCGCTGAAATCTGAGTTTGAATTGGTCGCCGCGGAAACCACTTCTCTAATTGTCCCGTGCGAATACCATGCTTTTTTGCAAATATCCCTAAAACGAACAGTAGCCCAAAATCACCCTTAGCACCAGCTATAGAGCTAGTCAAGTGGCGAATCATAACGGTAAAACAATTTTGAAAATCGTTTTTTTTTTACATTTTTACACATTGAAATGCGTACGAACGTCCCGTGCGACATCAGAGAAATGCCCATATACAGTTTGGAGCCCACTCTTTGCCAATACTTCTGGGACACATCTTATAGTTTTCATTATACCGTTCTTGGAACTTTTCGGTAAAAACGATTTTTCTTTTTCGCTGGTCATATACTTTCCACATATGTATGTAGCAAAACGAGTCTGCTCGGTAAGAACATGAAGTTGACCGGCTTGAGTTGTCCCTTTCAATTAGAAACAAGTGGTATTTTTCGAAAACACACGATTGTATTCTGCTGGAAGTCAGAACAAAAGTGAGGCAGGGATACTATAGGTCAGGGGTCGGCAGCGTCCTATCCCATATGCATAGCAAAAAGGCAGCGCAGTCGGCACACATATAGTGTAAAAACTTCGTGTAGCGTCGGCCTTACTGCTCGGGTCCCGCGGCGGCAGAGAAAATGAGTCGTATGTCTTCGAGCCTATGCACATGTTGCTTCGGTATTCTGTTCGTCAGCGTGGCGAGAACAGAGATGAATTTTTTTCAGCGCAAATTAAATTGTACACTGACAAAAATGTTCAATGTAATGTAGAAATATAATTTTTTCTTTTTAGAAAATATGGATGGCGGGGTGCAATGTTTGATTTGCAAATATGTTGCAAGTCGATGCGCACTATTTTTTATTGAGAGGCACTATGATATTAAGCATTCTCGGTTCAAGGGACTTGTAGGGGCTGAGCGTGCCACGAAATTATTAGAACTGAAAGCGAAATATTTTCTAATATATGTTGCACCCAAAATTGAAACATCACATAGCGCAAAACATTTTTCCTTATCTGGATTCATTTCTTTCAGTGCAAAGCAAGAAACGTTTTGCCTTCGTATTGCTTCGTGTCTCTTGCCTTCGCACACAAACGCACAAAACATGTGAGTGTATTGCGTGCCGACCCCTGCTATAGGTACAGAGTTATATATCCTTTTTTATATATCCTTTTTTGTTTTTTGCAATCCCATTTTGGAAGGGGGGATTTATTTTTTATATTTTTGTTATTTATTTTTATATTTTTATAAGCGATACCTTAAACGACCCCTTATTTATGTGTCTATCTAAAACCAAAAATCATGGCATTCAAATATTTTTTTTTTACTTTTCCTGAGCTTTCAAAGTCAAAATTTCGGGAAAAAATACCGAAAAAAATTATGAAATTTAAATTTGGAAGCCTAATATCTGCCAGACGTTAAGTTGGCAAGTGTTAAATTAAAGTGTCTAAGTCGGACTGCAAAGTTCAATACAACCAGTTTTTTAGGAATTTTAAGTTATGTGAAAAATAGAAGCACTATGACAAAAAATACCAAATTTTAAACAAATTCTTTTAAAAAAAACTACTCCATTAAAAAATAAAATTTATTATATGTTCGCAAAAGAGACAAATTAAATTTTGGTCAATATGGAACATTTCAAAAAATTAAGTCGAACCCTATGCTAGATTTGTATATATTAGAAGTTATCTGTTTCCATTTTTATTTACATATGATATTTTTATCTGTTTCTACATTTCTACATACACATGTAAAACTACATAAATGAGAGTAGCAAGTGTTTGCTTGAGATAGAGAGAATAAGTCAGCGTTTCGCAGGCGTTGCGTAGCCACTGAAATGTAATTTGTTCCTTCTGTCCATAATAATGATTCGATCTGATCCAGATTCGGCAAGCTGTTTGACACGGTTGTTCGGGGCAGATCCTCATCGAATAGCGGCTGGCCAAACAGCAGCTAGTTATTGGCCTTCATCCGCATATTTACATTTCTATATATTTATACATGCATGCATATTATGTTAATTCTTGCGCTTGCTTGCCCTACTAAACGCTCTCTCAAAGCTCGCTCTGCTCTTTATCTACGTTATCTATGTTTGCCGAGCGAAGCGAAGCTGCGCCCAGCGATCGGAGCAGCAATGCTCGAAATAGAGAAGGGCAAGCAAGGGCCACTCGCCGTTCAGACATTAAAAAGAACATACGCAATTGTATTTCTGCGCCGCGTTTTATTTATTCGAAATAATTATTCGGCCGATCGGGGATAAAAAGCATTATCCCCACATAGACATTTGGTGACCCCGACGTGATCGTCTGGATAGCGGAGTCAGATATAGCATTCGAAAGCCTCAGAAAAATTTTCGGTGTTTTGCGCACAATTCGGTGCCAAAGCATATATACACATTTACACCGTTGCTGGCTTTACAGTTTTTCGTCGCGGCAGTTCAGTGCAGTGCATTGGGCAGTGCAGTGAACTAACAAATACATTCAAACGCAGCACAAAGCGGAATCAAACAGCTCGCACAGCTACATCGGTTAGCTGTAATCCCTTTGCTTGCGGTTCTCGCGGTCTTCGTTTTATACGTATACAGGGTGTCTTTTCTCTCGTGACTTGAAAAACCCCAACATGGCAGAACTTGAGCCAAATAACGTCGCGAACGCGGTAATGCCTAGTGGTGTTAATTTTTATAGGCAAAAGGCAGAGTCAATCGATCGTCAGTTAAAAGCCATGGACAGATTTCTCACCAAGGAAGAGCTGGCTAATCTGGATGAAACGGAGCTTGAAGCTCGCATAGAGCAGATTGAGCAAATGAATGCGGATTTTGGTGCCGCTCAAACGAGCCTTGAAAGGCTAGATTTACTGCAATTAGCCAATGACGCCCGACTGGACTTCGCCAATATTTACATCAAGGTCAGGTCCAGGCTATCACGGGAGTTGGCGGTTTCTCGCACGGCTACGGCTGCGCATTCCACGGCGCGGCACCCTCTCGAGGAGCATTCATCTGCGTTTGCCTATGACGTTATTGGCCGTTCTCGATTACCTGAGTTGCAGCTCCCGCGATTTGGTGGGGACTATATGGATTGGCCAGAATTCCACTCGATGTTTACGACAATGGTGCACAATGATTCACGTATACCAGTCATCGAGAAATTCCAGTATCTCCGTGGATGCTTAGATGGAGCTGCGCTGGACACGATTCGATCTTTGGAGTTGTCTGAGGAAAATTACGACGAGGCGTTCAATTTATTAAAGTTGCGATTTGATAATAAGCTTCTGCATTTTCAGGCACACGTCAAGGCTATTTTCGGTCTGCAAGGGGTGGAGAAGGGCTCAGCCAGCGGCTTGCGTGCACTCAGCGATAAGATCAATTCGCACTTACGTGCTCTTCGGACCTTGGCAACGCCTCAGGAGATTTCGGATGGGTTGCTGGTTTGCATCATAAGCAAGAAATTGGACCACAAGACGCAGGTGAAATGGGAGGAGAGCCTGCCGACCTCAAGATTGCCTCTCTGGTCAGACATGTCCTCATTCTTGGAAGCGAAGTGTCGGATGCTGGAGAATTTGGCATCGGCTATGGTAACAAGTCCTAGCCAGCAGGTGGGAGAAAATGAACTTAGCACCTTTATCGCTTCCACTAGCGACCATCCTAAACCCACATGTAACTATTGCAATTCCTGTCAGCATTACATATCTAGATGTCAGGCATTCCTAAACCTCTCTGCTTACGATCCATATAAAGAAGCAAAGAAGCGGCACTTGTGTTTAAACTGCCTTAACAATGGCCATGAATTGCAGAGGTGCAGGTCAGGATCTTGTAGGCATTGCCAGTACAAACATCATACGCTGCTCCACATCCAATCGAGCGCTGCTGCATCATCTTCCCCATCACCGACGGAGGAATCGAGCCAGCAACGCGCCGCAACTGTCCTCCTAGCAAGCGGTTCATCTAGCCCTCCCCCCTCCAACCGGAAATCGCAGCCTAGCCAAAACGTGTTGCTACCTACCGCCCTCGTTCATGTCAAAGATCGTTATGGAAAATTTATCCCATGTCGTGCCATCTTAGATTCTGCATCGCAGGCAAATTTCATAACGTCAAGACTCGCTAATCAGTTGCAATTATCTCATCACTCGTCTCATGTTAACATCTCCGGTATTGGGAGATATATTCTGCCTTCGACCAACTGTGTGCATATAGTTGTACAATCCCAGGACGCAAGCTATCGCGATTCGGTCGCTGCAATTGTCACCAACTCAATAACGGAAAGGCAGCCCAACTTTAACCTGGATGCAAAGGATTGGCCAATTCCGAAAAATGTGAAGCTAGCTGACCCAAAGTTCTTCAAGCCCCAACAAGTCGATTTGCTGATAGGTGCTGGCCTATTCTTCGACCTATTGTGCGTCGAACAGATACGACCGTCTGCGCAACTGCCAGTATTTCAAAGGACAAAGCTTGGCTGGATAGCGTCAGGAAGCATACGCAGCTCAGAAGTTAATACGACAGCGTTAGCTGTTTTTGAGAGTTCCCCTGACATCTTCGCTCACGATTTTAGTCCCACAATGCTTGACTACCGCAAGCTGGCTCAACAGCGACAGGAGGCGGCCGATCGAGATCAGCAATGCAGGCAGCAGTTGTACGAGTGCCAGAAGCAGGCGGAAAAGCTGCGATCGGAGAATCAGGAGCTCAAAGCCAAGTTAGGGACGAAGTTGGCGCAGATTGGTCTCGTTCAGGACATTGCTCTATATAAGCGCCAAATTCAGGAACTGCAGCGCAAACTTACCGATACAGCAAAGGGCTTGATATCCGCACTTAACGAAATTCGAACTTCAACTTCTAAAATTTCTATCTTGCTAAATTCACCGCCATTTCATGAAATTACAGAAATTCCCGATGACTTGGACGTTCCCTCCACAAACCATTTTCGACATGAAGCGCCGGTTGCTGCATTCGACGATCTATACGGGACTCATCGCAGCATCAGTCAAAAAGGCCGTCATCCACGCCCAAAGAGTACTCTCAAAAGGGCCGATAGAAAGATAGCGGTCATGCCCCTTCAGGATGGATCTGTTGAAAGACGTTGCCTTCCAACGGGGGGTGAATGTTCGGGGCAGATCCTCATCGAATAGCGGCTGGCCAAACAGCAGCTAGTTATTGGCCTTCATCCGCATATTTACATTTCTATATATTTATACATGCATGCATATTATGTTAATTCTTGCGCTTGCTTGCCCTACTAATACGCAATTGTATTTCTGCGCCGCGTTTTATTTATTCGAAATAATTATTCGGCCGATCGGGGATAAAAAGCATTATCCCCACATAAACAACGGTCATTTCCCATGATTCTCGGTTTTTTGGTTTTCTCATATCTTAAGAATTGTGGATTCCACAGATATTCATCCTTTGTGGCTGGGGAGCGGTGGGCGGAAGGGGGCGTGGCAACATTTTGAAATAAACTTTTGCTGGCTTGATATCACAGGAGCTTGGATAAAATATTTGGTTGCTCTAGCCTTTAGTCAAAGCTGACAGGGTGGCGTGTGAGAGAGAGTTAGAGAAAAAGATGACTTCCTGAGAAGGAGCTTGTTTGTGCACATTACCCCATTGCATATTCTGCGATGGTGTAACAAAGGTAGGTCAATAAGTTTTAGCCTAGATTGGTAAGGTGACAGGATTCTACCAGAGTTCCAGTGTAAATTACGAAGTGCGAAAATTAAAAATTGTTTCGGAACTGATTCGAGAATAGCTTGCTGCTCCTTATACTGTGGGCTCTACACTCCAATATCGGGCGCACTAACGAAATGTACAATTGTTTGGTCACATACTCTGGTCTGACGAGCATGTGAGATGGCTCGGAGGGGGCCCAGCTGAGGCCACCGGACGGGTCGCAGGTTGCGGATAGCGAACGACCTACCTTTATGGTAGGCCAGCTGCGAATAAACGGTAATCCTTAGGGAAAGCACCGAAATAAGCAGTCCCGGACAGCCAGCGGGTGTTCGCGAAGTAGCAACACTGACGATGCGCTTGTGGTGCCGCCTCGTTCAAGTAGCTCACACATCCCCCCTACCCCCAACACATACCTACCCACATCCCAACCCCACACTCATCTCACACCGGGCCGGACTAAGAGTGTTATTCGACCCGTGCCGAGAGTCAGCCTGGCTGGGGGCCCGGTATAAAAATAGCCCAGTCGCTAACGGAGAGCTCAGGGACATGGCAGCCCCCTGTTCTAATGATGCCTTATCCGGGCAACGTGAATCTCTGCCCGGACGGACCGCCCCTTCTTTGCAAATCGTGGGATCAAATATGGAAGCAAATACAAATACAAAAAACAAAAACAAAATCGAGTCTGGCGCTCCCCAACTGCCAACAGGGAGTAATCCCTCACAGGGAAAGGCATCGGCCCATAGGCCTGGCCCGACCCGCACTCTAGCAGGTAAACCCTGTGCGGCGGAAGGTGCTAGGGCGAACCTCAAGGGGTCCCATCCCAATTCTGGGGTGGGTGGCAAATCGCCTCCCGAAACCGATGCCTTGGTGGAGCGGCTCTGCAAACCTGCGGCTGCCCTACCTGCTGGTAAGGTTACGGAAGGTGAGTTGCCATCGACTAGTGCCCAGGCCAAAATATACACGTATGCCGATAGGAGGAGTGCTGGCAACATACTCCGTCGGCAAAACGCGAGTACAATGTCCAGCCCGACCGACCAATGGCGTGAGAAGGTCGAATGGGCATCTAAGGTGCTGCCCAACTTCGGCAAAGAGGCACCAAGAAGGGTTGCCCCGCCGAAGTCTACAGCCCCGCTTTCAAAAAGGCAGCGCTCGCAGGAGAATCCCGAACCGGCTCCGAAGCGTTCCAGAGTGCTGCCGAATGTGTCATTCGCGCAGATTGCCAAGGAGAGGACGCTGATCGGCGTCCTGGACAAAGGCAGCGAGGACGCGAAGATCCCCAGGAACCAGTGGAAGTGGGTGGAAGCGGCACTGGCCGACCGCTGCTTCGACCTGCTGGATAAGCAACCCGGCCCCCCTCCGGTCTGTAAAGACATGGGGTGGTACCAGGGGTGCATTAAAATTATAGCCTGCGAAGACGAGCGCTCCGTCCAGCTGTATAAAGCAGCGGTAGCGCAAGTCGGCGAGGTCTACCCAGGGGCGAAGCTCGTCGCAGTAGACTGGAGCGAGGTGCCCAGTAGGCCTAGGGCGAGAGTCTGGGTGCCCGCTACAATAAAGGAGCCGGAGCGCATCCTTAAGATGTTGCAGCGATGCAACCCGGACCTACCTACCTCCGACTGGAGGGTAGTTAAGGTCGAAGCGACGCAAGGACCGATGCACCAGGCGGTGCTGGTCCTCAATAAAGAGTCCTTGGCCCCAATCGAGGCCAAGAATGGTGAGCTGAACTTCGGGTTCAGCGCAGTAAATGTCCGGATATACAAGTCGGATGCAGCGGCCGAGGCGCGCCCTGTCGACAACCCAGTCGAGCAGGACGTTGCCTCGGAGATCGAAGCACCCGACGACGATCCTGAGCCAGCCCAGGACGGCTACTCCTCAGACACCGTCCTAATGAGGGAGTTCGAGGCGATGTGTCGCGATGATACCATCGAGGACGACTCGGACGCCGACAATACAGTGGTGGAGAACTCTGTCGATGTCTCTAAGACTACTTCAGATAAATCTCCACCACTGTAAAGCAGCACCTGCTGCCCTTATTCTCCGCTTGGAAGCGAGCGGAGCGGACGTAGTCCTAATCCAAGAGCCTTGGGTAGTAGGAGACAAGGTCTGTGGATTAGCGACGAAGGAGCACAAGCTAATTGTAACTCAGAAAGAAGGTAAAATCCGTACCTGCATTCTTGCAAGGAAGCACTTAAATATCTTTCTGCTCCATCACACAGCGGCAAGCCTTGAGCTACAAGGCTCGTTTCCCTTGTAAGGGTCCGATCACCTCAATGGAACATATCTTCTCAAAACGGAATATAAGCTGGGCAATTAACAGTTTCGATCCGTTCAAATCCCCCGGTCCGGATCAGATAAGGCCGGCCCAATTACAGAAAGCCGGGGACATTGCCATCAACTGGCTACAAAGTATCTTTAAGAAGATACTGGCAGTGGGGAGTATACCACACGCTTGGCTTAAGGCAAAAGTAGTCTTTATCCCTAAAGCAGGTAAAGCCTCGCACTCTACACCAAAGGACTTCAGACCAATCAGTCTATCATCCTTTCTTCTCAAAACATTCGAGAGACTAGTCGGGCTACAATTGAGGACTACTATAGATCCTCAACTGTTGTCAGGAGCACAGCACGCCTACCGGAAAGGCAAATCCACGGAAACGGCACTTCACAAAGTAGTTTCGAGGATAGAGAAATCTCTACACCTCAAAGAATACTCGCTAATAGCTTTTCTAGACATAGAGGGAGCCTTCAACAACGTCTTACCAGGTGCCATTACGGAAGCGCTGACTGGCCTTGGGGTGGACCGTCATTTGGTGATGCTCATTGATCAATTGCTCACATGCAGGACGGTGACATCATCGATGGGATCGTCCACCCAGACAAGGTATGTCAGTAGAGGCACACCGCAAGGGGGCGTCCTATCCCCCCTTTTATGGAACATAGCAGTCAACAAGATTCTATGCGACCTGGAAGGGGGGGGCTGCGGAGTAGTGGCATACGCGGATGACGAGGCACTCATCTTCTCGGGAAAATACCCTCAAACACTCTGCGATCTAATGACCGCAAAGCTCGCGAGACTGTCAAGATGGGCAGATTCGCGAGGTCTTGGAGTGAATCCATCAAAGACGGAACTTGTGCTTTTCACTAGGAAATACAGGATTCCATCTCTAAACCCCCCCATACTAAATGGATGTATTCTCTCCTTTAGCGACAGTGCCAGCTACCTAGGGGTGGTAATTGACAAAAAGCTAAACTGGAACCTAAACATCAAAGATAGAGTAAGGAAGGCCACGATAGCCCTCTACACTTGTAAGAAAGCCGTTGGCTTGAAATGGGGCATGAACCCAAGTGTAGTCAATTGGTTATATAAGGCTATAGTTAAGCCAATAATACTTTATGGAGTTACAGTATGGTGGCCGGCCTTATCTAAAAGGTCGATTACCAGACAGCTCGATAAAGTCCAACGTACGGCCGCCCTCTGCATCAGTGGAGCACTTCGCACCACCCCAAATGATGCGCTGGATGCCATTCTATGCCTCCCAAGCCTTGCCCTTGCAGGGAAGGAAAGGGCACAGATGGCAGCAATCCGTCTTAGAGACTCTGATCAATGGGCATCACAGCTCATAGGTCACTCCTCGATACTCAACACCAGTTCTATCCCTACCAGGACGGATTACTGTGTCCCGAGGGAATACACAGACACCCCGTTCGAAGCTATCATCCCCCACATAGACGAGTGGAGTGAGGGACTTCCAGGCCCAGAAGGGGCCCTAAAGATCTTCACAGATGGTTCAAAACTGAACGACAGGGTCGGAGGAGGTGTATACTCTGAACATCTAAACATCAGGCATTCCTTTAGACTTCCTGATCACTGCAGCGTCTTCCAAGCGGAGGTCATCGCAATCAAGGAAGCCCTAAACTGCCTTCAGGTGATTACCGACATGACAAATCGCGTAAACATCTACAGTGATAGCCAAGCAGCAATCAAATCGCTTAACGCGATCTATGCTAATTCGGCCACGGTTGCAGATTGCCGCAAATCTCTCCACGAGATGGCTCAGCAATTTGTTATCAGCCTTATATGGGTCCCGGGTCACCGGGACATAGAAGGCAACTGTATAGCAGACGAGCTGGCCAGATTTGGCACTACAATCCCCCTTCTCCAAGACAAGGAGGACATTCGTATGCCGATGGCCACTTGCAGGCTCATAATAAGTGAGAAATATAAGAAATTAACAGACAGCAAATGGCAAGCGGTGTCTCGATGTCGAATTACTCGGCTGACATGGCCAACAATAAATAGGAAGCGCACATCGGAGCTACACAAGCTCGGCAGACAAAGGTGCAGCGCAGTAATACGCTCCCTAACGGGGCACTGGCTAGTGGGCACTCACGCGAATAGACTGGGAGCCCCATACAATGACTTTTGTCGCAGCTGCAGAGACGAGGAAGAGGAGGAAACGGTGGAACACCTGTTCTGCTCGTGCCCTGCTCTTAGTAGAAGAAGGCTGCAGCACCTGGGCACGCCCCTCATATCAGACATCTCTGAAATGTCCACCATATGTCCCAGGAAGATAGCCAACTTTATAAGAGCCGCAGGCTGGGACAACTGCTGATCTCTAGGACTCACGATGCGAGAAGGGAAAGATTCCCCGCGGTACCACAACGGGTCGGCAACGGCCTAGGTGTGCCGGGCTCCTGGTGAGCCTGGCGGCCGCTGAAACCTAACCTAACCTAACCTTGGTCACATACGGGTCGTCAAACTCTTTGGACCAACGCTTGATGAATGCTAGAACACCTTTAGCTTTATTAGCTGTCTCCGCTATATGACTACTAAAACACAGTTTATGATCAAAAAATACGACGGTACGACGGTAGAAGCTTGCATTTCGAGAGGTTCAAAAAAAGAAGATTACTTGAACACCACAATAGCAATTCGTTTAGGTCCATCTGAAGGTGTGTGTGCAAGTACCAGTCGGAGTAGCGCAGACAGATTTTAACGTCATCCGCATACATTCATGTATGAGATAACGTTATAGCTTAGAGTAGGTCATTCACAAATAAAACGAAGAGGACTCAAATGACTTCCTTGTGTCACACCATATGTAACATTAACGATCTCTAACATAACAATAGTAAATATGACCCGTTGTGTACGATTAGAAAGATACGATGAAATCCAACTTAGAAGATTACTAGAGAAACCTAATAAGGACAACTTCTGAATTAATAGAGTATGGTGAACCGAATCAAATGCCTTGCTAAAATCCGTCGGCTTGCAAACCGCTCTGAAATCCACGGTTGATTATGGAGGAAAACTCAAGCAGATTGGTAGGTGTTGACTGATGTTTAAAAAAACCATGTTGTGAAGGAGATGTCAAGCTAGAACAAAGATGTTTCAATTGCCAGGTAACCAGGAACTCATGGAGCTTAGGAATGGCAGAGAGCTTTGCAATGCCTCAGTAATTTTCTATATTGGATCTGAAGCCTTTCTTATGAAGCAGAATGATGTAGGATTCATTCCAAATTACGGGGAGACAAGACTGTTCCAAATATAGATTGAAAAGAAAGGATCATTGCGGAAGTTTTTACTACACATACTATTAGTTGTTAGGAATTGAGAGCGGGCGTGAGAATATTGCACAAAGACATGCACGGAGACAGTTTTCTGGTACGTCCCCCTCCCAAAAAGATCCATATAGCGGCTATTATAATTTGGGATACATATTTAATATAAAATAGAAATGTCAATGCGTTTTTCGTAAATTTTATCCAAAATACTCCACAGTTGCTGCAGACATCGTCGCCAACATTGCAGCGTCGTTATTGTCTCTTTCTCTGCCACATAGAGCATCATAAGTTCTTGGGTATTCATATTAATAAAACGAGAGGGAACGTTGTGAGCCGCGGCAATGGCCGCGGCTCTACTTTATACCCGGTACTCAGTCAGTATATACGTATTTATGTATACATATGAGCTTACGAATTATTTAGTTTTGGCCAATATGGAAAATTTCAAAAAATTAAGTCGAACCCTATGCTGTATTTTTATATTTTAAAAGTTATCTGTTTCCATTTTTATTTACATATAATGTTTACTTCGGCTGCTACATTTGTACATACACATGTACATATAACTACATACAAGAGAAATGGAAGTGTGTGCGAGAGAGAGAGGGAATCGCTTGGCTGCCGTTGGGTAGCCACTGAAATTTAATTTGTTCCTTCTGGCTATAATAATGATCAGACCTGATCCAGATTCGGCAATCTGCCAGATACGGTAACTTTTCATGATTCTGCGTTTTTAGTTTTCTCGTATCTTTAAAATTGTGTATGCCACAGACTTTCGTCTTTTTTGGGGGCGGAAGGGGGCGGGGCGAAATTTTGAAATACATTCGGAGTAGTGTGATAACACAGAAGTCTGGATACAAAACTTGATTACTCTAGCTTTAATAGTCTCTGAGATATAGGCGCAAATGAAGACGGATGGACAGACGGACGGACAGACAGACATGGCTATACCGACTCGGCTATTGATGCTGATCAAGAATATATATACTTTATGGGGTCGGAAACGCTTCCTTCTGGGCGTTACACACATCCGTTATCACCACAAATCTAATATACCCCTATACTCTTCGAGTACCGGGTATAATGAAATAAAACATATTTTCGTAGACAAGCACGTGCCAGCAGCCAAAACTCAATAACATAATAGCTCAACTTTGGCATAGTGTAAATCCAAATTCTGAGTTAATGAGTTACCTATCGATAAATGAGGTAACTATTTGTTACTTTAAAAGTCTTTTTTAGACTCCATTTCAAGATTTTTGGAACGACTTTCAAAAGTTACTGATTCGATTCTGCGGCATTACGCGCAATTGCACACATCGATAGGCTCCCAAAATGTGCGATACAATTCCTGGATCTGGCAGAGGTATGTCAGCCGAATTTTTTAAACTCCAGCAAATGTTCGTGTGTGATACTTGCGGTAAATAGAGGTTCAAATAAAATTTCGTCTTAATCCAATTTAACTAAATGTATGTAGTCTGTGCAGTCGAAACTTTTAACTTCCGAATTTCGAACAAAATATTTTCAGTTTGTCGAAAAATGCATTGTTTTAAATATCGTTGTTTACAATTTCTCGAAGAGTCGCGTTTAATGCTGCCATATACCACCGAGTTGTAAAATTTGGCATTGAAATACATCGGTACGTGAGCTCTCATAATAAAATTAGACAATATTTTTAAATTTGTTTTCGGAACACTGCTTGCTACATAAAGATGCAAAAGTCTCCTGGCTTTTGTTAGGCAACGAGAATAAACAATTTTTCCCGGCTTCATGTTGGCAAGGTCCTCTGGACACAAACCTTCCGATACAGCTTTGGCTATTCGATAGAGGTATAACACGACACGTCGTGTAGTAATTTCTTTGTGCACTGCACTTGGAGATTTTGTTTTCTGGGACTTTAGTTTTGGGCTCGGCACTGATATGGGCTTAGCGCGATGGCTGTTGAGTCGGTTTGACGTAATGCACACCACAGCGTATGAACGAGCGTATTTTACTGACTCTGTTTCTGCGTCACGATTGTTTTCAGCTGACGCTGCACTAGTTTCCGCACTGGTTTGGGGTTTTCGTTAATCGCGGTAAGGTATTTGTGGTGATCACGGTGGTGATTTTCTGTGTCGGCACTGTAATTTTACCCCGACAAATTTTCGGATCGACACTGTAGTTGAGTCGGGCTGTTTGTTACGACTGGTACTGAATTTGCGCTACGAAGGTTTTTTGGGCCGGCACTGTATTTGGTCGGGCAGTTGGTCAAGGCCGGGACTGTACTTGTTTTTGCAGTCGTCTCGATCACGATGTGTGTGTTTCTGCCTTTGTAATTTTTCCGCCAGTGGCGTGGGCTTGCAAGGGCGTGGGCGTATGTTTGTGTGTGACCGGCTGCAGGTCGTACTTCGCTCTGACTGTACTTTAAGTTCAAGGTCTGTGGCGGAAGATTTTCAGTCTATAACTGTTCCTTTCCCCTTGAATTCCTTTCCCCGTAAAGTGCTGTAGTTCTGCCTCTATCGACACGTCTCCGCTGAAACTACATTTGAGCCCAAGTAAGCCGAAACACGCTGTGGGCGGGAATCTAAGGAGATCACGATTTTCCGTCGGCGTCTAACGAAACCTTGCGTCAGAGTAACCTGGATGGAAGCAATTTCATTTGAAAGATACTCTGCTAGCTGCAGCGTTTAGAGTAGGACAAAGTGTATTCAGTAGTCTTACTCGCTTCACCTGCAAGTCGCCATAGGAAGACTACAGTATCAACAGTCATAAATCTACCGAGTGAAGTATCTCTAAACTTCTTGGCCATAGGTTAGGTTAGGTTAACCCGGACGACCCTCCTGGGGTCTCCCATAGGCCAGTATGGCCCTTAGTTATCCGGATGGTTATGGACCTTTACGCGGATGCTGGTGAGGTTTTTATATCACCTAAAATTTAGGTGTTTTTGGCGAAGCGCAGCAGTTCCTTTGGCGTCCTCTTGGAGGCATCTTCTAGCGATGCCAGCGTCGGTACTGGGAAGCAATCGGTTAGCGTCGTCGCAGGGCAGCCAAGAAAGAAGTGGTAAATTGAAGTCACCCATGACCCCAATCTGTTCAGCACAACCTAATATAGACACAACATAATGGATAGCAAAAAGCTGTTTTGAGTAAGCCTCAGCATTAGATTTGGGAGGAATGTAGGAGCAGGATAGATAGATAAAATCCATGCCAACACGGACTTTGACTGCAATGAACTCGATCCCATGGATATTATTGAATGGGAATAACTCCGACGAGAAGTCAGTTTTGACTGCAATCAGAACTCCACCTGCATAAGATACACGATCCATTCGATAAATGATGATATTGTGACCAAAACTTTCATGATTATGAGCAGTGGAGTTAAGCCATGTTTCTGAAAAACCGATAGCATCGAAATCACAAGAGGCACTATCCGTATGTAGTTGTTAAAAGACTGCGTACATTCTGATAGTGAATGGAAAAATGGTTTATTAGTTTTTTGAATTGACATTTATATAAATGAGATCAATCAATATACACAAACCAAATCCGACGTGTGGTAATTCATTCTCCAAATTCTCCAAACGCTTAATCAGTTCTGACACAGAGTTTATGCTCTCCTTTGAGGCGATATGTTGCGAAGACATTTGCGACAACTCGGACACTGCTACAGTGGTGGGAAACCTTGAAGATACTCTGATACTCCTTCAAGTAAATTCCCACCACTGTAAAGCATCATCTGCTTCTCTAATACTCCGCTTGGCTGCCGACGACGTCCTAATCCAGGAGTCTTGTATAGTAGGAGACAAGGTATGTGGCTTAGCGATGAAGGAGTACAAGCTGATTGTAGCCCAAATTGAAGTTCAAATCCGTACGTATGCTTTAGCATAACGGGACTTTTGAGACTGTTTTGGTCCTACATGCCCCACGAGGAAAGTGATCCTACAAATGACCTCGTTCGCAAGCTTGCCAGCGATAGCGACAGGTCGGACACGGGCCTGATAATAGGCTATGACTCTACTGCTTACCATATCCAATGGCGGAGCTCTCACATATGTGTAAGGAATGAATCAATTTTCAGCTTTACCCTTAATTCTAATCTACTAATTTGTATTCGGGCAATGATACTATTTATAATACAAAACCAACAGGAGCTTATCGAACTCACTTTAGTGTTTCAGACTCTGTCAGACATATTCAGGACTTGGAAACTCCTTAAGGACTACTTTTTGTCTGACCACAGGTACATCGAGACAGTACTACCCATCGAGAGCCCAAAGACTTCTGAAAAAATTTAACCCAGGCAAGCAAATGTAGCAAAAATACAGTTAACACAATACAGTTTTTTATACCCGGTGTACTCGAAGATTATAGGGGTATATTAGATATGTGGTGATAACGAATGTGTTTAACGCCCAGAAAGAAGCATTTCGGACCCCATAAAGTATATATATTCTTGATCAGCATCACTAGCCGAGTCGATATAGCAATGTCTGTCTGTCCGTCCATCCGTCTTCACTAGCGCCTATATCTCAGACACTATTGCAGCTAGAGCAAACAAATTTTGAATCCAGTCTCCTGTGTTATTACACTACTCCAAGAGTATTTCACAGCTTCGGCCCGCCTCCTTCCGCCCCACTAAGGCTGAAAGTCTGTGGCATTCATAATTTTAACGATACAAAAAAACTACAAAACCAGAATGACCATTTCTATCAGAGTGTTGAATTTGGGATCGGATTATTAATATAGCCACAATAAAGAAAACCATTTCGAAAGTAATCATTCCCTCTCGCTCTCTCTCACACGCGACCCCGTCTGCTTTTCCCATTCGTCTTTTTTGACGCCTAGTTCTAGAGCCTAGAGCTAGAGCAACCAAACTTTCTATCCAAACTCCTGAGATATCAAATCAGCAAGAGTTTGTTTCAAAATTTTGCCCACAAAGGACAAAAATCTGTAGAATCCACAATTTTAAAGATAAAAGAAAACCAAAAACGCAGAGTCATGGAAAATGACCGTATCTAGCAGATTTCCGAATCTTGGTCAGGTCGAACTACTATTAAAGGAACTAATTATAATATTAAAAAGGAACAAATTTTATTTCAGTCGCTACGCAACGCGTAGTCCCTCTCTCTTTTTCGCACACACTTCTAAGAACCGTACATATGTAAAGACGAACATGTAGATGTCAAATGTAGAGACTATACATGTAGATAACATATGTCAACCCAAATGGAAACAGAAAAACATTTAATATATACAAATTTGTAGAATGGTTCGACTTAATTTTTATACCCGGTACTCGAAGAGTATAGGGGTATATTAGATTTGTGCGGATAACGGTTGTGTGTAACGCACAGAAGGAAGCGTTTCCGACCCCATAAAGTATATATATTCTTGATCAGCATCAATAGCCGAGTCGATATAGCCATGTCTGTCTGTCCGTCCGTCTGTCCGTCTGTCCGTCTTCATTTGTGCCTATATCTCAGAGACTATAAAAGCTAGAGCAACGAAATTTTGTATTCAAGCTTCTGTGTTATCACACTACTCAAAGTATGTTTCAAAATTTTGCCCCGCCTCCTGTCGCCCCCACAAAGGACGAAAGTCTGTGGCATACACAATTTTGAAGATACGAGAAAACTAAAAACGCAGAACTATAGAGAATGACCATATCTATCAGAGTGTTGAATCAGATGGGATTATTAATATAGCCACAATGAAGGAAACCATTTCAAAAGTCATCGTTCCCTCTCGCTCTCTCTCACACGCGACCCTATCTGCTTTCCCCATTCGAATTTTTTGACGCCTAGTTCTCAGAGAGTATAAGAGCTAGAGTAACCAAACTTTCTATGCAAGTTCCTGTGATATCGAACCAGCACGAGTTTGTTTCAAAATTTTGACACGCCCCCTTCCGCCCCCACAAAAGACGAAAATCTGTGGAATCCACAATTTTTAAGATAAGAGAAAACAAAAAACGCAGAATTATGGAAAATATCCGTATCTATCAGATTGCCGAATCTGGATCATATCGGATCATTATTATAGCCAGAAGGAACAAATTAAATTTCAGTGGCTACCAAACGGCAGCCAAGCGATTCCCTCTCTCTCTCGCACACACTTCCATGTCTCTTGTATGTAGTTTTACATGTGTATGTAAAAATGTAGCAGCCGACGTAAAAATCATATGTAAATAAAAATGGAAACAGATACATAACTTCTAAAATATAAAAATACAGCAAAGGGTTCGACTTAATTTTTTGAAATTTTCCATTTTGGCCAAAATTTAATTCGTTTCTTTTGTGAACATATAATTAATTAAATAAATCGTAAGCTCATATGTATACATAAATACGTATGTACATGCTGACTGAGTACCGGGTATAAAGTAGAGCCGCGGCCATTGCCGCGGCTCATAACGTTCCCTCTCGTTTTTTTTAATTTTTTTCGTCAAAAATGTAATAATTTCTTAATTTTAACTGAGTACCGGGTATAAAGTGAAATGTACTGAGGCTCATTTAAAAAATGGGTAAATGTTAACTACGTAGACAACCTCTCCAAAATTAAATTAAATTAAATTTTTTTCCTGGATAGACCCCGATTTATCATGAATTTATGTTAAAAAATTTTGTGGCGGTCGCTTCTAGTTTTTTGTTTTTTTAAATGTTCAAAGTTTAACCTTTTTCCAGCCAAAAATGGCTTGTTGTTGTTGGTTTTTTCTGTTTATTTGTGTTGCGAAGTTAGCTATAAAATTTTGAAATTAAGCTATATTTTATTTTTACACATATTAAAATAGCTATAAAGTAATTTTAAACTAGCTATAAAATAGGTTGCTGGCATTTCTGTTTGATTTTCTTGGGCAAAGGAGACAGACGTGTTATATATATATGCATAATTATTTCGTGCATAGGTTTCAAATGTAAATAATGAATAAGTAGAGCCGGAGGCCAAAAATTTAAAAAAAAAACAAATCGCGCATTTTTTTTTGTAAAAAATTTTCCGCCTACGGCGCTTCTTTTCCATTCATATAATACACCACAACTACTTTTATACATTCATATCTTCCACAGGATTCTGAATCCGAGGAGTACACCCACCAATTACCGTTGCAATGGCCACAGCGTCGAGACGACTCTTATTATTGTCATCACTTGTAGCTAGTTTAGTTTACTTTAGTTTAGTTATAGGCCGGTATAGCTACTTCATAGTTATTTTAGACACTTGTGAAATAAAATATAGCTTTAATTGCAAACTAGCTATAAAATACCTAACTTCGAAGCACAAATATATACATACCAAACACATTTCTATCGCTTTCTTATTTATTGGTTAAAATACCTCATAATAACGCAAAAAAATACCCAAAACAATAACAATTATCCAAAATAACAACAACAACTAAAAGGACAACAAAAAACATGAAAAACAAAAAAATAAACAACAACAACACTGAAAAATCTAATAATTTTTAGATTGTACCAAACAAACTACAGAAAGTTGAGACGCGGTTTTTGTGTTAATTCAATCAATCTATTTCAAAACGAGTGCAGTGGCTTTGGGCGAACTTCGACAAGTGAAGTCAGGTCCCACTCTACTCTTCCTATCAACCATCGTCGGCCGCACGCAACCCAATTCGCCGTCGGCGATCGCGAAGGTCGGCTTGCGCGCCACCCAAAGATGGAGAGGCGTTTTGGCTCTCTTCTCTCTTAAACTAGGTTTTTTTTGGTTCTGCTCCAACATTCCGGCCCCACTGAAGAGCTCCGGTCTTCAGCACGTTGGCAGTGGTGCCAGCTTGTGGATGGGCCGTTTAATAACGCCGGCTGGCGTTCTTACTTCGGCCACCCGCACCTTGCCGTCCTCTCCAGTCATCACGCGCGTCACGCGCCCTATTATCCACCGTTGTGGGGGGGTGTTGTCATCGTGCACCAGCACGACGGCTCCTTCGGCCAGATTGGCCTCGCCCTTGCTCCACTAGGCCCGCTGCTGCAGGCTGAGCAGGTAATCCCGCGACCACTTGCGCCAAAAGCGCAGTTTGAGCTCCAACAACTGTTGCCACCGCTTCAAGGATCCGGGTGCGGGCTTGTTGTTGGGCTCTTCGGGCGTGGATTCGTGCGGCAGGCCCAGCAGCGGTTGGCCGATGAGCAAGTGCCCAGGCGTGATGGTTTCCCCGTCGTTCGGGTCGCTGGTGTCCGCCACGAGGGGCCTGGAGTTGAGCAACGCTTCGACCTCCACCAGGTGCGTGCTCAAATCGTTCGGCGTGAGGTTGGCGTCGCCTGCCCCTCGCACCAGCCTGTGTTTGGCTGCCTAGACTGCTGCTTCCCGCAACCCGTCGAAGTGTGGTACTCTCGGAGGGATGAAGCACAAGTTCACCCCTCTCTGCGTAGTTCTGCAGTTTCTCCCTGGCGCTGAGAACTGCCGCTTGGAGCTCCCTCAGCACATTGCTCGCTCCCACGAAGTTGGTCGCGTTGTCGCTGTACATCTTCTCCGGCAGTCCCCGTCTCCCAACGAACCTTTTGAAGACATTTAGAAAGGCGTCAGTTGAGAGGTCTGAGACAAGTTCTAGATGGACTGCTTTTGAGGCGAAACAAACTAAAACGGCAACGTACATTTTAACGGGTGGTCTACCTCTGATTCTATAGCTTACGTAGAACGGCCCACAGAAATCCATGCCAGCTACTCTGAACGGCCGACCCTCACGAAGGCGGTCAGCTGGCAAATTTCCCATTATTTGCCCCAACAACTTTGGCTTGTAGTGAAAGCAGTGTACGCATCTTCTAATATGCGCTGTACACACGCTTCGTGCATTGATCACCCAAACTTGCTGCCTCAGCAATCCCACAAGAACCTTTGCACCAGCATGGTAGTGCATAAGGTGCAAATGCCTGACCAAAAGGCTGACCAATTCAGATCCCTTTGGTAGCAACAGAGGGAACTTGGCGTCGTATGCGATAGGGCCGTGTAGCAAGCGCCCTGCTACTCGAATTAACTTAAATTTGATGCCATTTTCATCAAACTCGTGGACGAATGGATTTAACGATTGCAGCATCGGAGCTAGTGCTGCCGATTTTTCCAATAATCTATACTCCGTGATGTATGTTGTGCTTTGTACGACTGCGATCAACTTTAAAAACGCAATGTTTCTTTCTGTCGCAGATACAAGATACGAATCACCTCTAAGCTGCCTGAAACAGAATCGAAGCACGTAGGCCATTATACGGACCAACTTAGCAAACTTCGAGTGTCGGTTGATCAATTGCACAATGCAATTAGATTCAGCATCACCTACCCCAAGCGCACACACCACTGCACTTTTCTTATCTTCAGAAGTTTTCACTTCTGACGCTATCTCGAACTGATGAAGTTTAGGCCTTTTTCCGATCTTTTTCTGCCATTAAAAAGCTTGGCCCATTGAACCACAAGGAGCTCACAATGTCGTCAACATCTGTTCCCCTTGAATCCAAGTCTGCTGGATTAGCATCCGTTGGAACGTGACGCCATACGACTCCAGTTGACAATTCTTGACATTCTGCTACTCGATTCGCGACGAATGTACCCAACGTACCCGAATCACTCTCCAACCAATATAGCGTGACCTGCGAATCTGACCAGAAATTTACGCTTTCTATCGTGAATTTGGTCATTGTGGTCGACACTTGTTGCCAGAGTTTGGCCAGCAATAGTGCTGCACAAAGCTCTAACCGGGGTATTGTCTTTACGCTCAGAGGAGCTACCCTCGACTTTGCCGTGAGGAATGATACGCGAACGTCTTCGTCGTTGCATGTTCGCACGTATATGCAGCAACCGTAGGCGTGACTGGATGCGTCAGCAAAGCCGTGAATTTGAACCCCTTGGTACAGCGTCAAACATACGTAACGAGGGATTGAAATTTTGTGCAAATCCCGCAAGGTATTGGTGAACTTATTCCACTCAGTGTGTAGACTCATAGGGATTGCCCCATCCCAATCTACCTTTAGTCTCCATAAGTCCTGCAACAGCATTTTTGCCTTAGTGACAATTGGACACAACAAACCAAGAGGGTCAAACAAACGAGATGCTATCGACAATATATTGCGTTTTGTGGGTTTCAGGGAGGCAAAACTGTCCACGTCCAGATGGTATTTAAATACATCATCTTGAGGTGCCCAGCGCATTCCAAGCGTTTTGACTGAGCTTTGCTCATCAACCTTAATGTTGATTTCCTCATTCTTGCCAGATTGAGTCGGGCAATTGGAAGCTCACTTGGCCAACGGAAATCCTCCTGACTTCAAAATATCCCGAACCTGGCTGCAAATTGTGTCCAGTTCTTTTAAACTGTCTGCACCTGCCAGCATATCGTCGACATAAAAACAATTGCAAATCACTTCCGCACCAATGGGATGTGATATCTACCAAGTCGAATAAACAACGTACAGCCAAAAAGGGTGCTGACGCTGTACCGTATGTAACAGTATTCAACCTGTATGCCTGTATGTTTTGTGAAGTGTTTTCTCTCCACAAGACAAGCTGGAAGTCTCTGCCTTCCTCAGAAACATTTATCTGCCTGTACATTTTCGAAATATCGGCAGTTACGGCATATTTGTTCAACCGAAAGTTGACCAATGTTGAATACAACTCCCTCTGAATAGTTGGCCCCACCATTAATGTTTCGTTCAGCGATACTGCTGTTGATGTTTTGCTGGAAGCATCGAACACAACACGAAGTTTGGTTGAGGTACTCTCAGGTCTGAGAACGCATTGGTGAGGAATATAGTAATTCTGTTCTAGAGGAGCAGACTTCAAAATGGACATATGTCCCAAATCCAAATACTCTTTCATGAAGTCATGGTTAATACTTTTGAGAGTGTCATCCTTTGACAGTTTGCGCTCAAGTTGCAAAAAACGCCTTTCCGCAGTTTGAAAGGACAGGCCAAGAACTTTACGGTCGGTCTTAAATGGAAGTTTTACTTGAAAGCGACCGGAAGACAATCGATGTACCACTTTTGCGAAGTACAACTCACAGGCCTGTTGTTCAGCCGTTTTGCGAACAGCCTTCGACTCAATTTGACATTGATCCAATTCCCAAATTTCCCAATTTCCAATTCCGTTATGTCCATCATCTGTCCTTGAAAGATAGCTAATTTCATAAGAGCTGCAGGCTGGGATAACTGTTGACATTTAGGTCTCACAACGCGAGAATGGGGGAGATTCCCTGCGGTATTACAACGGGCCAGAAACGGCCTAAGTGTGCTGGGCTCCCGGTGATTCTGGCAGCCGCTGTAACCTAACCTAAGGCAGATAACAGAGTGCGCGCGAGAAGCGAAGCGATGCGAGATGCGATGAGCAAAGCGAGAAGATGGCAGAGTGGGAGCTTTGCGAGAAGCGAGCTACATTGCTCTCTTTTAGTTATTAATGGACGAAGACTTTTTTGCTTCAAGTGCGACAATTAACTTTGTATTCAAAAAAAAAACTGGCGTCCACCCGCTTAACTGCAATGGGAATGTAAAAGGAGAATTCCATATATTATTTGAAGACCTACGAAACCACCCAGAAAGGTTTTTTAACTATTCACGGATGTCTATTTCGACTTTTGATTATATATTAAATAAAATAAGTAGTCGGCTGGAGAAGCGTTGGCCAAATTTTGTGACTCATCCCATACTGCCTTTCCAAAAATTAATAATAACATTGAGGTTCGTTTTTATATATATTTGAATTTTATTACTTATTTATTTAATTATATTTTTATTTATTTGATTCATCATTATTATTATTAAATGAAAAATTAAAAATAGTTTTTTGAATTTCCATCCTGCATAATAATTTCTTTTTTGGATCGATATTCCGCATGTACGGAATAAGGCTGTCAAAGAATGCCTCGTCGTCGTCGTCTTTCTCCTTGCCTGTATTTATTTTCTGTTCCAGCAACAATAATTTTTTCTTCTCGATAGCAACTAATTCCTCTGACGCATTAAGCTTTTGTTTTTTTTTTTTTGGGTAGATGAATTGGTTCATCTTCATCTATTATCTCTCGAATTTTTTCAGAAATGGTCTAATCTAGAGACATTTCAGAATGAAATCCATGAGATGCGTCCATGCTAACTTCTGAGGAAGTATTAACCGATGGAAAATTTCCACAAGACTTACGCGGCTTCATTTGGTCTTTTAAAAAGAGAAGACTTTTAAAATGAGGCCAAGAAGTATAATTACTGTAAGCCTCTTCTGAAATTCCAGCGTCTCCAGATTTTGGAACTGGAATTTTTTTCCACTCGTTGCGGAATTGGTCCAGATATTCTTCAATTTTTTTTTAAAGCAGTCTTCTAAAAAAAAATTTTATTTATTAATTACACTTATGATGCTGGAAAGCGAGGAGAAGCGCCTTTTGGTAGCTTCCTGCTACATGGCACACGACAGGTCTGCACCGCCAGAGGAACTAAGGAGTTTGGTGGAAGACGCCGACTCCAAAGACTACCAACTGATCGTTGGCACGGACGCTAACGCCCACCATAGTGTGTGGGAAAGCCCTGACATCAACGACCGAGGTGAGTCACTCTTAGACTTTATACTAAATAATAACATAGATGTAGCAAACGTGGGAGAGGAATTCACCTACGTGGGTCCTACCTCGTCAAACGTACTAGATCTAACTCTCGTAACGGGAAAGAGTACCTACATATCTGGATGGAGGGTCCTCGAACGACCCTCCTTCTCAGACCACAGGTACATTCAATTCAAGTGCGAATTTGAATACACTCCGAAGGTGAAAGTCTATTGAAACCCCCGGAAGAGAAACTGGGAGAAGTTTAGAAAGACAATCACTTCGAAACTCGTGAGCCCGGGCTCAGTGAAATCCACGGAAGATATAGAAAAGTCCCTAGAGACCCTATCTACGGAACGACTAGAGACATACCACACAGCATGTCCACCCTCCAGAACAGGAAAGAAGTCCAAACCACCCTGGTGGAATCGAGACCTCTCTCTACAAAGAAATAACCTCATGGAATTCTTTAAGCTCGCTAAACTAGCGAACAACGAGAACATCAACGAGGAATACAAGACGTTATTAAGGGAGTACAAGAAGGAAATACGTAGGGCACAGCGCAGCTCATGGAGAAACTTCTGCATGGAGAAACAACCTCTAGAGTTGTCTTCCTCCCAAAAGCAGGAATGTGCAGCCATGTGAGTTCCAAGGACTACAGACCGATAAGCCTAACCTCTTTCTTACTGAAAACATTAGAAAAGCTGCTGGATCTACACATCAGAACCGAAGTAAGGGGACTGATGTCAACCAACCTGCACGCCTTTACCAAGGGAAAATCGGTAGAAACAGCACTACACTCGCTAGTAGCTACCGTCGAGAAAGCCCTCAACACTAAGAAATATGCACTTGGAGTATTCGTAGACATATCCGGAGCATTTAATAACGTCGCTACAGAAGTCATAATGGACTGCCTAGAGGCAACCAGCACCCACCCGTCAATCAATAAAAAACCTTCTGAGTTGTAGACGGGTGCAGTTAGAGTGGGGCACCGCCTCCATGGTCAGAGGTGCACACCCCAGAGTGGAGTCCTGTCTCCTCTCTTATGGAACCTGGTGGTCGACAACCTCATCGAGAGATTCGAAAGGAAGGCCCCAAAAATAACAGCCTATGCGGACGACATAAGCATACTTATCACGGGTGTATGTCCATCGACTCCCAGCTCCATAATGGAAGGGAGATATGTGAGTGCGCAGATGGAGTAGGACTCAGTATCTACGCGAATAAGACGGACCTCATCCTCTTCACTAAGAGATACAAGGTTCCAGCATGGATCTCCCCGAAAGTCAACCAAACAAGGCTAACCCCTAAAGCACATAGTACTGGACAGCAAGCTGGCATGGAGACCCAATGTAGTAGAGCGGGTGAAAAAGGCCACCACTGCACTTTATGCATCCAAGAAGATGCTTAGTAGCACATGGGGCCTGTCACCCGCTCTGATGCATTGGATCTACATCTCGGTAGTGCGACCAACTCTGCTGTATGGAGTCCTAGTGTGGTGGCAAGATACTGAAAAGAAAACGTATCACTAGCTCATGGAACGAACCCAGCGGCAGGCTCTGCTCTGCATAACAGGCGCGCTGAGGTCAACGCCAACCAAAGCACTCGAAACTATAGTCGGGATCGACCCTCTCGACATCTACGCCAGGCTGACCGCAGGAAAGGCAGCACAGCGCTTGATTGCGATGGGGAATATGTCTCCCCAAAGATTCGGGCACAGTTCAATTGGAATGGAAATGATCAGTCTAACCGACTACATGATCCCCCAAACGTGTCTTGAAGTAAGAACAAACCTGTTCATGGGACCCGAAGACTGGAAAGTTGGACGTGACCAGACGCAACACCTCAACATATATACTGACGGCTCCAAGATGAACGAAGGAGTAGGAGCTGGCCTATACTGTACGAACCCGGAAATAAGGGCGTCGTATAAGCTACCCGACCGATGCAGCATCTTCCAGGCAGAAGTTTTCGCCATCAAGAAAGCAGCAGAGGTCGCTCAGCTCACAGAGCGACCACACAATACAGTCAACATATTCGTTGACAGCCAAGCGGCGATAAAATCCATGCAGTCGTCCGCGGTCAGTTCCAGATGTGTCATGGCAAGCAGGGAGGCACTAGACTCACTAAGCACGACTAAGTCAGTGCAGATCTATTGGGTTCCCAGTCACCAGGGCATTGAAGGAAACGAAGCGGCGGACGTTCTGGCTAAGGAAGGCGTCGGGCTAGGTAACGAGATAATCGAAAGCGTGCCGGTCTCCCTAAGGACGCTACAAAGTGACCTGGAAAAGCAGGCCAAAATGAGGACAGACAGCAGGTGGAAGAACACCACCACCAGCAGAACCTCGAGAATCATGTGCAAGAAGCGCAGTGATAAACTCAGCCACTACTTGCTGCACCTTCCACGGAAGGATTGCAGACTGCTAGTGGGCATACTAACGGGCCACTGCCTGGCTGCGCCATGCAGCCAGGCTAAACATTACCAACAGCGACATCTGCAGGAAATGTAATGAACCAGGGGCTGTTGAAACCCTGGAACATCTACTCTGCCGGTGTCCAGCTCTCTCAAGGGCAAGGAGCATATACCTGGGCGCACCGATGCTGGCATCACTGGAGGATGCCTCCAAGAGGTCGCCAGGGAAACTGCTTGCCTTTGCTAGAAACACCTCGATTCTGGGGGACTTCGGAACCTCAGAAACATCCTCGTAAGGTCCATTAAAAGATCCGGATGACTAGGGGCCATTTTTTGGCCTATGATAGGCTCCGTAGAGGGCCGTCCGGAGCAACCTAACCTAACCTAATTACACTTATGTTGGAAATGATTCGTAATTACAGATTTTTAGCTACTGGAGCATCTTTCTCATCATTGGCATATTCATTTAAAATGGGAAGGACTACTGTTTCACTTGTAGTGAAAGAGACTGTAATAGTACTTTGGGAGGAGTTACAACGTCTACATATGCCTCAGCCCACGAAGGAAATAATTAGCCAGGCGGCAGACAAATTTTGGAAGCAGTGGAACTTTCCTAATTGTGCTGGAGCAATTGATGGAGAACACATTCGTATTAAATGTCCAGCGCATTCTGGGTCTATGTTTTATAATTATAAAAAGTACTTTTCAACAGTACTGCAAGGAGTAGCAGATGCCAATTGTAAATTTATTGCTATAGAAGTTGGAGGCTATAGAAAACAAAGTGATGGCGGAAAATTTAATGCATCACAACTCTATATGCAGTTAAAACCTCGACAATTCTTTCCGCCAGATTCTTGCTTGCCTGGAACAAACACTAAGATGCCATATGTTTTTGTAGGTGATGAGGCTTATCCACTTCTCGCAAATCTTTTAAGGCCATATTCAAGAAGAGATATAAATGCAAACAACGAATATTTTATCAGTAGACGTTCCAGAGCTAGCAGATTTATTGAATGTGCCTTTGGTATCATAACATCCAAATGGCGTCTTCTCTGGAAGCCTATTGAGACAGATCCCGATTTTGTTGATGCTATTGTAAAAAGTATATGCATTTTGCATAATACAATAATTGACCTTGAAGAGCCTTATGATGTCAATATAGAATCGCAACACTTTCATATTGACAACGAAAATCCTAACTACGCCGAAACTTTCAATCATGTCAATTTAAGAACAGGCCAAATAATTAGAAACGCTTTTCGCGACTTTGCTTGCGCACACAGACACACCGAATAAAAATATGTAAATACAAATAATGTACAGGTATTAATAAATGTATACTTACTTTGTATCTCCAGTATGCTTTCAATTTCTGTCCAATTTTTTTCGACCAAAATTCTGTTATGATAATTTCGGCTTTTTTGATCCCGTAGCGCTGGGCGCAAAAAACCCTCCGTTATTAAATTTTCTAAGTTTAGTTCAATTCTGTTCAGGCTTTCACTCAGAAATGACACCAAATGTAAAAACAAAAGAAACAAAATAGCGATATGAGCTTTCAAACACGCGTGTTTTGAAAACAAACGGTAATTAAAGCACAGAATGCAACAGAATGCAAGAAAACAATTGTACTCTCTCTAAGAGTTGAAGCGATAAAGCAGGTTGCAAACCGCTTTCTCGCTTTGCTCTCGCTTTATCGCTTGAGCTCGCAACTCGCTTCGCTCTCACTCTGACGTCTTTCAAGCGATTGCACTTGAAAAAGCTTGCAGTGCTTTATCGCTCATTCTCGCCCAATATTATCGCTTCGCTTCTCGCGCCCACTCTGACATCTGCCTAACCTAACCTATAAGTGAGGAAATTGTTCTATCGCATAATGTCGATGGGGTCCAAGGGAAGAAGTCCCTTAGGTCCCATAAGGAATTTTACGAAGTTTTTCTAGGTAAAACACCACTTACACTCCTAATTAAAAATAATAATTCAATTTACCAAAATTTAATGGCAGCATTTATTTTGCCTGGAGTCATTGTTGCGTAAGGCGATGCAGCACATAAGAAAACGAGTGTTCAAAAAGAAGTGCGGGAAAAGGACCGAGGAAACCACATACTACATACATACATTTACATTGAACGAATTTGCATTTTTATTTCGGAGCTGGGCTCCTGGTACCCGAAGGGGTGTCGATAAGGGAACTAGTTGCTGGCTTTCTACTGGTAACTAGGTCAAAACTAGCTCCTGAGCAGGTAATCGAAGGGGAATCGATAGTGTAAACAGAGGTGGAACCAGGTACGTGAGAAATGTAGCTAGTTTGGCACCGGTGTCGAACTAGTTGCCTGGTACTAGAGGGTGGTTATACCTGAAGATGCAATAAGCCAAAGTAGAAATTTTCTACCATGTTGGCAGTTTTAAATGAGATGTTAAATGTTTACGAGTATATCCAATACTCAGTCATGTGAAGTCCATATGATTGTTGTAACCCATATCTGATCTAAACCAGTTTTTCATTAAGCTGTGTGGAGGATATGGTAAATATATTTTATTATATAATTATAATGTTTTTTTTTGTATCTTCAATATTAAAATATATTGGGGAATATTCAATATTGAGAAAGGAAATATGGCATAATTTCATTCAGTACGATATCACAGACAGACGAACAAACGGACAGACAGAAATAGCTATAATAACTCGACTATTGATGCTGATCAAGAATAGTCCTTCTTGGAGTAGCACACTTCCGCCACAAAAACACAAAACACTTCCGTGTCCTTCGTATCCTGTAACCGATTTGGATGTAATGCGTTTGTTTCCGCATCAACTGGTAACCCTCTGTATTGATTAAGTATTTAGTTTGGTTAAATATAACAAGTAGGCATTCATTAAAGGAAATCAAAAAGGACTATCTATAAACCGGAAAAGGCGTGATACTTACCTTTCCAGAAAAGTAAACATTTTTTTGACAATGTATTTAAATCCATGTATGCAACACGTACGAAAGTATTCATTAATATAGTTTACTATTGCTTTCGGCCATCTCCAATAGCTGTGGGACTTTCGTAACATTTTATTGGAATCCATATCAGTCTGAAGTATATTGTCAATAATGGATGTATTTAACAGTCATACTGAAAGATATAAAGCATACAAAATGTTTTTATTTGAACATTCATAATATGTTTGTGTGTGTGCATATAAATCGGCCGCGACATATAACTTTAGGCACATAAAAATTTAGGAACATATAAAGTTAGACAGGCTCCAGCTTTTACTTCCGATTACAGCTGTACGATTTACTTTTTAAAACGAAAAAACGGATGTTTTCTTTTTCACATAGCGCAACATTTTTCCGTTATCAAAACGAAAGCATTTATAATTGAGCGAAAATTATTTTTGAGCAAAAAAAAATAAAAGCGTCTATAGAGGAAGTCATGGAGATGGACCACGGGGCTGACGTCAGCAGCAGTAGCCTAGCTGGTGTTACAGCAAACTTGAAGGACAGTCGCTTAATTTTGAGGATGCCGTCTCCATCGCAACTAGTTGCCGCTGCCCATGCTGGAAGCACATCCGTCACCATCGCTACGTACGCGGACCTAAGAAGGTGTTCTGGGCCTGCCAATCGTTTTAATTCAGAGCATGAAGACAGAGGACGTGGAAGCTCGTTGAGCTTGTAAGGAAGGATGGCTTGCAGATACTCGGAGTATGAGTTCAGAAAGAAATCGTTGTCGTGTACTAATATAAATATGTTAGTGATATCATTTTAGCGTGCCAGAAAGAAAGGGGCCTGATAGCGATCAAGTCAAAGATTGCAATGAGATTTGAATGCTTCGACAAAGTCAAATTGCATAAGTTTCTGGGCATGAAAATTTATCGAGATGGTGATACCGGTATCAAAGCTATGTACAAAACGCTTTATAATAGGGTAATGCTAAAGAGAATGGTATACAAACGTGCCGAACTGTGGCAACGTCACTAGATGCAGGTTTTCAAGTTGCATGCGATAAAGAAAACTGCACAATTGAAGACGTTGGAGCGTACCAATCGACCATTGGCGAACTTATGTGACTAGCTCTAACCCCGAGGACATCTATCATTCCGTTGTGAAGTTGGCACAGAGAAATAAGGAGCCACATTGTGAACATGTTGTAGGTCTGAAGCATGTGATTCGTGGACAGGCGCTCAATGGCTATGCTGGATCTTCAACGGTACTTTTTGGTGACAATCTAAGTGCACAGAATTTGGTTAAGAACCCGGTATGTCATGCGAGGTCAAAGCATATTAATATAAGGCATCATTTTGAGCCCAAATATGTATCGACAAAAGATATGGTTGCTGATGTCCTTACTAAAAATTTGCCGAAGCAGGAAAATTCTCAGTTTTTGAAAATACTGAATTTAAATTTAAATGTTTTGATAATGCATACAGGATCACATTGAGGATTTTAGCGATTTCTATCGATGAATATAGGAATGCGACTCTATAATAAAATTGTCATTCTTAAAGAATATATGTTTGTTTGGGTTAGCCTGACTTTTAGTTTTCCCGTGTATAAGTGAAGACATTTTTCTTTACTATTTTCTTCAATTAAATCAAATCAAATGAAATCAAATTGTATCATCTGGACGAGTTTATGAAAGAGCACTTCTTATAAAACTTGGAAGAGTTCATGACTGCCTCAGAGTTAAAAAAAACGACGCACCTGGTTGCGTTCGTTGCTCACCGACAGCTCAACGGTCAACATTAAGCTAAAGGTCACTCAACGCGAAGCCGTAGTAGGCCTTGGGCGATTGCGCTTACACAAAGTGGCTTAAACGCAGATGCCTTTCCCAGAACCGGACCTACTCCTGTCACATTTGTGTGGGACCCGAAGACTGTAAAACAGGACGGGACCAGGCTCAGGACCTCAACATATACTCTTACGGCTTCAAGATGGAAGGGGGAGTAGGAGCGGGCTTATAATGCACGAACACTGGAATAAGGCCGTCTTATAAGCTACGACCGTTGCATCATATTCCAGGCGGAAGTTTTCGCCATCAAAAGGGCAGCAGAGCTAGTTCAGCTTACAGAGCGATCACACAATGTGGTTTACATATTCGTTGATAGCACTAGTCGACACGACTTTTTCGCTGTCGACAAAAATGACTTTTTCTGATAGATTTGGATGTTTAAACATTTTTAAGGAATGTTTTTTTTTTTTATGGTGTATTTTTTTTTAAATAATTTTTAAAAAATTTGGTATTTTCTGTCATAGGTAGTGCTTCTATTTTTCACATTACCCAAGTTTCCTACAACGGCTAAAATACAATCGTTTGAACAAACTTTCATATGCCGAATTTCGCCGATAAGTTCCGATAAGTTAATGTGTCTATCTAAAACCAAAAAATCAAGGCATTCAAATATTATTTTTTTTTCAAGTTTTCCTGAGCTTTCAAAGTCAAAATTTCGGGAAAAAATACCGAAAATAATTATGAAATTTCAATTTGGAAGCTTAATATCTTCCAGACGTTAATTTGCAGCAAAAAAGTGTCTGAGTCGGATTTATAGCCGCATTCGTCAACTATATTTAACTGCAAAGTTCAATACAACCAGTTCACAGTGGTCGCTTCCATACAACAAAAATTAAAAAATCAAAATTTTACAATTTGAATAATGAATAATTCCTTAAAGTTAAACCACGTGCTTGGCAATTCAGTGCGTTCGAAATTTTGAAGAGAGTAAGCCCTATTTTTAAACATTTACAGCGTATTTAAACAAAAACCTATAGCTTTGAAGTAAAATGGAAATCGTTTGCACAGGTATAAAGTTTAATTTAAACTATCCAACTATTTGTAAATCGTTTTGTGTCGTCGAAACTTCTGAAATAACCAAAAGGTCTTTTGTGAGTGTCTTCCTTTTCCTATTTCAACTTCTCTTAAACTTGTAGTTGTGAAGGACAGCGATTCCCAGGTTCATATTTTTTTTGATCAGAGATACATATCTTATGATTCAAATATGACCAAAATTAGCTGCCTTTAGCCGCCTTTTCATAGCAATATGTTGATCGGAGTGCAAAAGGTATTTGTGTCTGTGTTTGTGTTTTTCGTGGTAAGTGCTCTTTTATGTGTTTGTTATTGTTTATTTGTGTGTTTAAATGTCATATTTGTATTTTTCTTTTTGATTAACGTTACTTTTGGTTCATTTAAATTGGTACAGGCCTTTCTTTTCAATGCACTATCCCGCACACGTTTTTTTTTCAAGCGTGGTGCTCTCAAAATGGCACTAATGCTGAAAAAGCTCGACTTGTTGTTGAGTCAATACAGCTGTAGTTGGAAAGCAATGGATATGTTCCAGACCAAGAGGAATTAATAGCTTGTTCCCATGCTGTTTGCAAAAAAATATACAAAATGTGGCAAAACTGCAAGCGTACAAAGAATATTTCTCTGAACAGGTATTCGGATTTGCTTAAAACAGTGAAGAGCTTAAACGTATTGGAAAAACAGGAAAAGTTAAATGAGGATAAAAATCGCGGTCGTCCCAGACAGATTTCAACGAATCTTCATCAAGAACAAAACAACGACGAATAGCCGCAATAGCTGAAATGGACGAGTCCGCTGCAAACTCTTTACGGAATGCTTCCCAAAAGGCAAATCAAACATTAACTGAAGCAAATGGTTATGAAGTTGTTGCACTTATGATGGATGCCAATTTTACAAAAAACCAATACATACTGATTTGACGATTTATAAACTCCAAAATATCAATTAATTTTTTACCCAGTTACGATAATGTTCTGCAAGCTAAAACACACAGTTATCCAACCAAAATTAGTGTTAACAAATCACTCGCTGAAGTTGATCTACAAAGCTTACTTGATCATACAGCATCACGTATAGTCGAACTTCAGATGGATGTTTTCAATCAAATCAAAGATGATTCTGTGAACACACTGACCTTAATTGGAAAATGGGGTTTCGACGGCAGTACTGGACTTAGTTTGCGAAAAATAATTTGGAAGACAATTCTTTATTTGTCACATCTTATGTGCCCTTACAACTTATAAATAGGTCCCAAAGTCCGATAATTGTATGGAAAAACCTTAGGCCATCATCAACCCGATTTTGTAGATCAATAAGGTTTCAGTTTAACAAGGAATCTATTAATATTTAAATTTAGGAATTGGTATTGTGGGCTTATGGGCGTTATGCCATGCCCAATATTATTTTTATAATAATCTTATTAGCTTACAGTTTAAATTATTGATCTGTACGACACGTATAACTATTTTTGTCATATGTATGTCTCCATACAAGTCCGACCACTGTGCAGTTGCAGGAAACTTAAGTTATGTGACAGAAGCACTACCTATGACCAAAAATACCAAATTTTAAAAAAATTCTTTAAAAAAAAACTACACCATGAAAAAAAAAACATTCTCTAAAAATTTTTAAACATCCAAATCTATCAGAAAAAGTAAATGACTTTTTCTGATAGAAAAGCGGCTACAGCGGAAAAGTCGTGTCGACTAGTGTAATCATTAATCGCTCCGAACCTGAAATGCCTGAATTGTATCTAATGCATGCTTCTTTAGGCAACTCAGCATATAGTTGAATTTTTCTATGTTGAAGAGTTTAGACTCACGCACTTGGATTGGTTGTTGAGAGGTACCAGCGCCAACATAACAGACAGCCACCATTTAGTTTGGCGACAGGAGAAGAGCCGATCGACAAAAACTTGCAGCAAATATGAAAAGTATACTCAGTTATCTACATATCTAATTCTTTGATTCTGCCAAATCATTGTTGCTCTGAGAACCATTACAGGGATACAACATATAAGGATGCCAGTGCTTTCGAAGAATACCCCGGATGCCTTGGAAGTTTGGTGTATACTGTATAGATTGTTCCGCTAGTCTACCGGAATTTCGTTTGTAGTGTATATTGTTCATGCAAAATTATAAAAATCTCGGCCATACATATGTTCCTCGTACCGAATCGTAACTTGGAGGAACCGCGTTATTATATACGCCACCATTTCGTTCTCAAACTTTTCAAACACTTTTTAAATCCTACTGACGCAGCATCCCATAGCGCTTGTTTCGGTGAGTCCTGGCAGTCTGCAACTATGGACTCTGCTAGAACACCCTCTGCGCAACTCGCCGCTCCGACAACACATGCTCAGATGGCAACACAGACTCAAGCTGTTTTTCCGAATACTAATTCCGGTGGTCTTTAACAGTCTGCAGCGACTCACTCGTCTGGGAAAACTCACTCACACTCACAACCAGTCTCCGCTACGGCAACTCATCGCGGGCCCACAACCGCCACACTGCTCAATCAGATGTGGTACGTGCGTTACTGAATTTAGACTCGGAAGGAACTCCCATTACAAAACAAACAGTGCAGGCTCTTGGTCTCAAGCGGCAAACAATTTCGTCAGATGTTGCTGAGTTGGTAACATATTAACGAAAAGGTGATTTCATTTCTTACTTCGTGCTACTATAAACACTGAATTTATATTTAAAAAACTAACATCGCGATTACCTACACAAGCAATCAAATTGCAACAATGCCCTTATCTGAACGGAATATAACTTATCGATTCCATGTTCTATACACCACAACTGATTGATCGCCAAAACGCTGCTTAAAATGCCTGGAATTCAGGCACATCTCGATAAACTACACCGGAAGAAAGGAGATCAAAGCAGCGCACAGTGGGCGATTTTGACGATCTAGCGTAACTAAATTATCTTTTTCAATGTCTTAAAAGTTCCAAAATAATGCTTCCCGCCGATTACCGAAACCTTGTTTAGTATATCGGCGATAATTTTAATGCTTTATTCGATATATTCAATCAGCTGTAAGCTCACAAACGAGCAGTATGTTGAAACAGCTGTTTGCAAAACACTTTGGCGCGCTTTTTACACTTGATGTTTTGGTCTGAATAAAAATCAGAAATTGATATTATTATATATTTTTTATAGTTTTTGACAATTCAAGGTATGTATTTTACTAAAAAAAAATGTTTTGTGACCTGTTCATATGTGTTCTTCTGGTAGAAATTAACCATCGTGGTAATTGAATTTGTGTAACTTAATGTGAATTTCTGTAGACAAAAACTTAGTGAGGGCCGCATCGGTTCGGATCAAAATTGTATTTCAGTGTTAATTTGTTTCGTCCTCATTTGGAATTAAGCAGCCTTTGCTGCTCCAAAGTGCTCCTGCTCATAATATTTGACTTTTTAGGCACCATGTCGGTACGCAAACGTACTCTGTTTGATGTATGGCACAAGGAAAACAAACATTCACAGAAAGTTTTCGCAGTCAACAACTTTGTTTTTTCAAATATAGTAGATAGGTCGAAACTTTCAGAAGACTAGTACAACACTACATTAAATATGTTGAAAAATTTTTGCAAAAAAGTGGTAAAAAAATGCCGAGAATGTTATAGAGGCAATGAGCGATTTGAACAGAAAAACAAAGTTTGGTTGGACGAAGAGATAACATTTCCACAAGAATCCGGTGGTAAACAGTGTGGACGAAAACCGAAAAACGTGTCTGATTGCCATGCAAAACGCCAGTGCACCAAAGTATCTGGATTGGTTAAGGAAAATACATGCGAGGAACTTCTGACAGCTACACGGGTAAGCTTGTACAAAACCGGACAGAGAAGTGCATCTCAAGTAGTTTCAATGGTAGGCGCAGATCCGAGAGTTGCAAAAAAGATGAAATAAATCCTCAACCTGATCAAATTATTAAAAAATACACTCCAGACGAAGCATTAGCCCTGTATATTGATGGTGACTTCACAAAAAATACATATACACTAATGCAAGCTGGTGCAAAAGCAAGAAATGCAAACATTTATCCAACATATGATGTATTACGTTCCGCTAAAAAAAGATGTTATCTCAATGAAATAATAGTCAGCGAATGCTGTGCTGAAATTCCGTTAAAAGAAATGTTGGATCACACAGTAACAAGAATTGTTGAAGCACACCCAGAGGTTCTTAGTTCTGTGTTCGTTAAGGCTGATGAATATAATGTATATATATAATATATATAATATAATATAATGTATCAGTATTTTATAAGTGGGGATGCGATGGAAGTTCGGGACATTCAACATATCGGCAAAGCTTTTTGGATTCTGAGCACAAAATAGTTGATGGAAATTTTTTTGCCATTTGTATTGTGCCTTTACAAATGCAATTCGAGAGCAGGATACTATGGAAAAATTCACGGACATCATCAACCCGATATTGCAGACCCCTAAAAATTATGTTTGCAAAAGAATCTGTGGAATTAATTCGAGACGAAATCGAAAATATTAAATTACAAATTTCAAACATTAAGCCCACTAGTCTTTGTATGTTTAGAGCTCAACATAAATTGCAATTGACTATGATTGACGGCAAAGTCTTTAGCGTGATTGCAGACACATCAACCCAAACTTGCGGAATTTGTAAAGTTTCACCGAAAAATATGAACAATTTGAGTTTTATTTTAGAATTGCCAATAAATGAAAACCTCCTTGACTACGGACTATCAACATTACATGCCTGGATTCGCTGTTTTGAATGCATACTACACATAGGATATCGACTACCAATAAAGAAGTGGAAGGTTAGCGGACTAGACAAAAGCATTGTAGAACAAAGGAAAAGCGAAATTCAAAATAAATTTATGAAGGAGATGGCTTTATTGGTTGATATTCCAATGCAGGGAACAGGTAATACAAATAGTGGCAATACCGCTAGAAGATTTTTCGAGTACCACGACCTGTCTGCTCAAATAACTGGAGTGAATAGAATCCTTATAAAAAATCTTGGAATCATTTTACGTTCTATGGCATTAGGATATGCCATAAACGTCAGCCTATTCCGTGAGTTTGCCTTGGACACGGCAAAGATTTTTATTGAAGAATATCCCTGGTTTTATATGCCTAGCTCGGTTCATACAATTTTAATTCATGGAGCCGACATTATAAATGCTGTACCTCTTCCAATTGGTATGATGTCGGAAGAAGCCTTGGAAGCAAGAAATAAGGATTTTAGAAACTTTCGACTGAAGCATACACGCAAAAACTCAAAAAAAAATTCAATGCAGGACCTAATGAACACATTATTAATATCCTCGGATCCTTTAATAAGTAGTTTATGTAGTAGCTCAACACAATTTATAAAAAAATATAAGATTTTAGATAAGGAGGTGAAAGCTCTTCTTTTAGAAAAAATTGAAGAAACAGACTCCAGCTCTGACTCCGATTAATTAATTTAATATTATTTTAAGTAAAAAAAATAAAGTATTATTCACTTGGATTTGGTAATTTAATATTAAATATTAATAATTTAAATAGTTTCATTAAAAAAACACCAATATTCTAACACATATCAATTAAGTTACGCTAGATCAGCCAAATCGCCGACTGTGCAGCGTGCTTTATATGTCGAGGCAATAAAGACCCACACTGACCCCGAGTCTGAAAGCTTCATGTGCCCGGCGTACTGCGCCATCGTTTGTAGCCTCCAGACCAGAAGAGCTACTCTAGAAGCTACTCTAAACATACCAATTTTCAGGTCAGCCCTAGAAGAACTAGCCGAATGCATCTAGTGTGGAACTAGTGGTATGCATCATGGGCAAGCTCAAAGAAGCAATGGAGCAGAGCAAAGCCTAAAGGGCTTAAACCGTATTACTGGTAAAACCAAGCGATAGAGGAGACTTACCGTAAATGCAAAAGCGCCAATAGAGCATACCATATATCCAGCAGAGCAGAAAACGTATATTAGGTTAGTTTACCCCGGACGGCCCCCAACGGGGCCAGTAGTAATGAAAAGGGCTGCCGGCGGAGTGGCGACAGTGGCGCCATCCGTCGGTCGATGACGGGCTGACCTAACATAAAGGGGGCTGTCGACTTTTGACATGAAAGTTACATGATCATTCTACATTCTAACATGATCATGCTAAAATTAAAATTATGTTACTAACATGATCATGTTAAAATACATATAAGATATTTTTTTGCATTGTATTATGAAAATAAATGTTTTAAGAAAAGAGTATTTAAATAATCCGATAGAAAAATAAGGGTACAATGTTTTCAGATGTCCGTAAAGAGGATTGAGCACACATTAAGAATAAATCATATACAGGCAGGGTAATCAATTAGTAAAAAGACGTCCCTTTCATTACTAATTGGGTGGCGACCCTATCGGGGAATATGTGAACTAACTTTAGTCTCAGTCCTCTTTCACTCTCCTTCCTCTTATTTATTATGACTCTCACTTACTCTCTCTCCTCCCTCATATTTTTTTGTTCGATTAGTTTCATGTGGCGATTCAAATAACCCGCATGCAGGTGTTTCATCCCTTTCATCTGGAAATAGTTTTTGAAATGAATCTGGTAATAGTTTGGAGGTAGTTTTTTAATGTATTTCTTATAAAAGGGCCTCAATGTCCTTGAATCGTTTTTGCACTTTCTTTTTCTTTGTCTGTTTTTGTATTCCTAACACAGTCCTATATTTTTTTGCCTATATAATAGCTACTTACAAATATAAGCTATTAAAAAATCTAGTGAGCTGTTAACAAAGATGGACGACCTCGAGATCATTTTTGTAAATTCACAACCGGAATCACCCATAAATCTTGACTCTCAGCCAGACTTCGTAGACCTTTCCTTGATTTTTGGGATTAAGACTCAAAACGCTCTGGAAAGAGATCTCGATAATTTAAATGCTATGTATAAGATTCAATGGGATGATGATGATTCCATAATTGCAATGTCGAATCCTCATTCATCATACGTTTTCCCGGATGATGACAACATTTTTGATTTGGTTGAGGAAGGCATAGCCTCCAAGAAGTCCTTCGGGATAAAAATGACGCTGAAATAATAGCTGCGGTGGAAAGAACTGAGGCTGAATTTTAATAATACGATTGTTGGAGCAGAGAAAAAAATAAACCTATGTTAGAAACCCTATTTTAAGAGAGAAGAGAGCCGCCAGCCTCTCCATCTTCGGGTGACCCGCAAGCCGACCTTCTCGATCGCCGACGGCGAATTGGGTTGCGTGCGGCCGACGAGGGTTGATGGGAAGAGTGGAGTAGGACCGGACTTCACTTGTCGAAGTTCGCCCAAAGCCACTGCACTCGTGTTTGAAAGAAAGAATAAATTGAATTGAAAGAAAACCCGCGTCTCATTGTAATTAATTGGTTTGTTTGTATAATCTAAAAATTATTAGATTTTTCATTGGCGCCCGAGCAGGGACATCGGTTTTTTAGTTTTCGTGTTGAATTCAGCTCTTTCGCTCAGTGGTGGCTTAGGCTCGCGTGTGAAAAAGCGCCAAGTTGCAATTTGAACTGTGCCACAGACGTGCCCTTTTGGACCCTCGCCATTTTGGACGCTGCCGTATTTGAAGCCACAGACGTGACCTTTTGGACCCACGCCATCTTGGACGCTGCCTAATTTGAAGTGCTGATGGACGCCAAAACAGAACAATTACTTTATATAGATTCGCTAGAAAGTTTGCAGTTTTGCAAAAATTGAGCCTCACTGGTTGATTTACGTTGTGTCGCAATATATTGTTCGCTTGTCCGACCAAAACGATCAACTGCAGTGATATACATATGTGCGTGTGTATGTGCTAACACAGTCAAACACAGAGAACACAGCTCAATTTCTGGCACCTTCCTTTTATACCTTATTTGGCCAAATTAATGTGCATTAAGTGAAAGTGTCGCAAGTATACGTGTGTACAAACAAATGTACATAAGTTCGGTAGAATTGATCGAACATACCTACGCCATATATACGTATGCTTATGCTGACCACCACTTAATGTGCATAACCAAAGCGGCAACACATATGTACATATTTAACTAAAAATGTATATAACTATATCCAAATATAATATATATACATCATAAACGGTGGTCTATCTAGTGCATTTAATAACATTGGTCGTGTGTTTGTGCAATCGCAAAGCGTCGCAGTGTCTTTTCGGTTGTTCGCTTTGATTTAACCGCTACGTACAATACAATATACATACACACCTACAGACATCTGCTTGCAATTGCACATACACGCAACGCTTAGTAAAGGTTCTTGGGCACCAGCAGCTGATTTTTTTACTTTCGCCTTGTGCGTGCGCTCGCGCCAAATTCTCTCACTTACTCTTTGATTCCCCGCACTTTGCACTCTACCCCTGTTGCCCACAAAGTGGCAGCAGCGAGCATCGGGCTTGCTTACTTTCGGTCGCTTGGACCGCTTTCGTTTGTTTGTTCACATATTGCGCCAGGGCGTTTGTGTGTTTGGGTAAGCAAGCTTGGTGTTTTTTGGTACATAGCTGCAGTGCGTGTGCGAGGGTAGCTTCAAGAGTTTGGCAAACTTTGGGTACGGTATTGAAGGTAGTTCCCTTTTCGCATTTCAACTATGTCTGAGTCCGATAGGCCAACTGTGGAGCGGCCAACAGCTGAACGGCCAACAGTGCCTAAAACAAATACCAAGTTGGCATTGTGTCAAAAAAGGTTTGAAAAGGTCAGTGCTGATATTGCACGCGTGCAAACAGCCTTTAGATCGAAGCAAATTTCATCGGACAAAACCGAATTAGCTTGTCGCCTAGAACTTTTAGAGGGTTATATCGATAAGGCTATGAACCTGCAGGCAGAGTTGGACATTTTGAGTCCAACCAATGAAAGTAGAGGGCCGTTGGAGGATCTGTGTGTCGTCACTAAAGCATTGTTTATGAATGCAATTAAACCAAGATCCGACACACAGATGAAGATGATGAGCAGCTTGACTATGATAAGCTGCCTTCTTGGGACGACTGTGCCAAACAGCTGAATAGAAGGTATCAGTACCTGGCAGCAGAAGAGTCAGCTCGCAACAAGTCAAGGGTGCGTAACGAGGTGAGGAAGCTTCAACGGAAATCCTCCTTTGCCTGTGCTAATGCAGGTCAAAAGTCGTCGTCTGCATGTACCTATTGCATGTACCACAATATATATTCTTGTCCGTTGTTTAGTGCCATTTCCGTCATGCAACGTTTTGAGTATGCTAAAACTCAAAAACTGTGCCTCAATTGTTTGACCACGGGACATACAGTATCGAGTTGCAAGGCGGCGAAGTGTCGAGTGTGTTCAAAGCCTCACCATTCGCTCCTTCATCGGTACACTCATCAGTGCAAGGTGAAGCCACAACGTCGGAGGCATACGTAGGTCACGTGCTCAATGCGGATCAAGTCGTTCTGGCTACCGCGATCTTAAACATCAAAGACAGATTCGGACAGTTGCATCCAGCAAGAGCTTTGCTCGATAGTGGCTCTCAAATAAATTTGATGTCTGAGAGCCTAGCACAGAGGCTTCGGCTTAAACGTGAGCCAACTTCCCTTGCTATCGCAATGGTGGGTGGTGCAACCACCGATAGTAAAACTAAGGTTTGTGCATCGATACATTCTCGTTTGAATTCCCACACGTTCTCTCTTGGGTACTAAAGTCGATTTCCACATCTCAGCCTGCGCAATCACTTTCCACATCGAGCTGGAAAATGCCAAAAAACATTCAATTGGCAGATCCCGAATTCCATAAGCCGGCTAAGGTGGATGTTCTCTTGGGAGCTGAAGTGTTTTATGGGCTATTGTGCGTTGGGCAAGTTAAGTTACATTCCGAGTTGCCCATTATGCAAAAAACATTGCTCGGTTGGATTGTTGCAGGCAAATGTACTGGACAGGCGCCTCGGCAACAGTGTAAGACCGACCCTAAAGTTCTTGGCCTGTCCTTTCAAACTGCGGAAAGGCGTTTTTTGCAACTTGAGCGCAAACTGTCAAAGGATGACACTCTCAAAAGTATTAAGCATGACTTCATGAAAGAGTATTTGGATTTGGGACATATGTCCATTTTATATTTTATATTTTTATATTCCTCACCAATGCGTTCTCAGACCTGAGAGTACCTCAACCAAACTTCGTGTTGTGTTCGATGCTTCCAGCAAAACATCAACAGCAGTATCGCTGAACGAAACATTAATGATGGGGCCAACTATTCAGAGGGAGTTGTATTCAACATTGGTCAACTTTCGGTTGAACAAATATGCCGTAACTGCCGATATTTCGAAAATGTACAGGCAGATAAATGTTTCTGAGGAAGACAGAGACTTCCAGCTTGTCTTGTGGAGAGAAAACACTTCACAAAACATACAGGCATACAGGTTGAATACTGTTACATACGGTACAGCGTCAGCACCCTTTTTGGCTGTACGTTGTTTATTCGACTTGGTAGATATCACATCCCATTGGTGCGGAAGTGATTTGCAATTGTTTTTATGTCGACGATATGCTGGCAGGTGCAGACAGTTTAAAAGAACTGGACACAATTTGCAGCCAGGTTCGGGATATTTTGAAGTCAGGAGGATTTCCGTTGGCCAAGTGAGCTTCCAATTGCCCGACTCAATCTGGCAAGAATGAGGAAATCAACATTAAGGTTGATGAGCAAAGCTCAGTCAAAACGCTTGGAATGCGCTGGGCACCTCAAGATGATGTATTTAAATACCATCTGGACGTGGACAGTTTTGCCTCCCTGAAACCCACAAAACGCAATATATTGTCGATAGCATCTCGTTTGTTTGACCCTCTTGGTTTGTTGTGTCCAATTGTCACTAAGGCAAAAATGCTGTTGCAGGACTTATGGAGACTAAAGTCACGCCTACGGTTGCTGCATATACGTGCGAACATGCAACGACGAAGACGTTCGCGTATCATTGCTCACGGCAAAGTCGAGGGTAGCTCCTCTGAGCGTAAAGACAATACCCCGGTTAGAGCTTTGTGCAGCACTATTGCTGGCCAAACTCTGGCAACAAGTGTCGAACACAATGACCAATTTCACGATTGAAAGCGTAAATTTCTGGTCAGATTCGCAGGTCACGCTATATTGGTTGGAGAGTGATTCGGGTACGTTGGGTACATTCGTCGCGAATCGAGTAGCAGAATGTCAAGAACTGTCAACTGGAGTCGTATGGCGTCACGTGCTAATTCAGCAGACTTGGTTTCAAGGGGAACAGATGTTGACGACATTGTGAGCTCCTTGTGGTTCAATGGGCCAAGCTTTTTAATGGCAGAAAAAGATCGATGGCCTCAACATCATCAGTTCGAGATAGCGTCAGAAGTGAAAACTTCTGAAGATAAGAAAAGTGCAGTGGTATGTGCGCTTGGGGTAGGTGATGCTGAATCTAATTGCATTGTGCAATTGATCAACCGACAATCGAGGTTTGCTAAGTTGGTCCGTATAATCGCCTACGTGCTTCGATTCTATTTTAGGCAGCTTAGCGGTGATTCGCATCTTGTATCTGCGACAGAAAGAAACATTGCGTTTTTAAAGTTGATCGCAGTCGTACAAAGCACAACATACATCACGGAGTATAGATTATTGGAAAAATCGGCAGCACTAGCTCCAATGCTGCAATCGTTAAATCCATTCGTCCACGAGTTTGATGAAAATGGCATCAAATTTAAGTTAATTCGAGTAGCAGGGCGCTTGCTACACGGCCCTATCGCATACGACGCCAAGTTCCCTCTGTTGCTACCAAAGGGATCTGAATTGGTCAGCCTTTTGGTCAGGCATTTGCACCTTATGCACTACCATGCTGGTGCAAAGGTTCTTGTGGGATTGCTGAGGCAGCAAGTTTGGGTGATCAATGCACGAAGCGTGTGTACAGCGCATATTAGAAGATGCGTACACTGCTTTCACTACAAGCCAAAGTTGTTGGGGCAAATAATGGGAAATTTGCCAGCTGACCGCCTTCGTGAGGGTCGGCCGTTCAGAGTAGCTGGCATGGATTTCTGTGGGCCGTTCTACGTAAGCTATAGAATCAGAGGTAGACCACCCGTTAAAATGTACGTTGCCGTTTTAGTTTGTTTCGCCTCAAAAGCAGTCCATCTAGAACTTGTCTCAGACCTCTCAACTGACGCCTTTCTAAATGTCTTCAAAAGGTTCGTTGGGAGACGGGGACTGCCGGAGAAGATGTACAGCGACAACGCGACCAACTTCGTGGGAGCGAGCAATGTGCTGAGGGAGCTCCAAGCGGCAGTTCTCAGCGCCAGGGAGAAACTGCAGAACTACGCAGAGAGGGGTGAACTTGTGCTTCATCCCTCCGAGAGCACCACACTTCGACGGGTTGCGGGAAGCAGCAGTCTAGGCAGCCAAACACAGGCTGGTGCGAGGGGCAGGCGACGCCAACCTCACGCCGAACGATTTGAGCACGCACCTGGTGGAGGTCGAAGCGTTGCTCAACTCCAGGCCCCTCGTGGCGGACACCAGCGACCCGAACGACGGGGAAACCATCACGCCTGGGCACTTGCTCATCGGCCAACCAGCCCAACAACAAGCCCGCACCCGGATCCTTGAAGCGGTGGCAACAGTTGTTGGAGCTCAAACTGCGCTTTTGGCGCAAGTGGTCGCGGGATTACCTGCTCAGCCTGCAGCAGCGGGCCTAGTGGAGCAAGGGCGAGGCCAATCTGGACGAATGAGTCGTCGTGCTGGTGCACGACGACAACACCCCCCCGCAACGATGGATAATAGGGCGCGTGACGCGCGTGATGACTGGAGACGACGGCAAGGTGCGGGTGGCCGAAGTAAGAACGCCAGCCGGCGTCATTAAACGGCCCATCCATAAACTGGCACCACTGCCAACGTGCTGAAGACCGGAGCTCTTCAGCGGGGCCGGAATGTTGGAGCAGAGAAAAAAATAAACCTATGTTAGAAACCCTACTTTAAGAGAGAAGAGAGCCGCCAGCCTCTCCATCTTCGGGTGACCCGCAAGCCGACCTTCTCGATCGCCGACGGCGAATTGGGTTGCGTGCGGCCGACGATGGTTGATGGGAAGAGTGGAGTGGGACCGGACTTCACTTGTCGAAGTTCGCCCAAAGCCACTGCACTTGGGTTTGAAAGAAAGAATAAATTGAATTGAAAGAAAACCCGCGTCTCATTGTAATTAATTGGTTTGTTTGTATAATCTAAAAATTATTAGATTTATCAACGATTATAGTTATAACATTAACATTTTTTCAAAAATAATAAATAAAATACTACATTTATCCAATATCTATTTTCAATGGTTTCTTTTTTACTTTTGATTAGTTGAATCAGAGAATCAAAGGATTTGAGGAGGATCAGAAGATTTGTTTGAAACTGGTTTTCCAAGTTAGAAAGATTAAGTGAATTTCAGGTAGAATACAGGTAGAGGTCTATTTATTGGTTCAATGTCATATTCTATTATATAAGGTACATTTATCCAAAGCCATATAGGTATATGGATTTAAAAAAATTTCCAGATTATTTTATTTCTTAGATTTTATTTTTCATTTATTTGCTTTAATTCAATAAAATATACATATTTAAATCAAATTTCAGCCAAAAAAACCTTAATTCCAGGACAAAATTGATAACATGATGATTTTGAGTTTGAATAGCAAAAGTTGTGGACTTTTAAGGTGTACTTTTCAGTCCATTACGAGAACTAAAAGATTTTTTTACACAACACAAATCGCAATGAAATGCACTCATTTCGAAATGAAAATAATATATTATATATGATTTCAGGCTATGATCATAGCTATACCGTTTTCATGTTGACGGTTTTATTCTGAAACTATAATATTTGAAGTATATATGTATATACACACATACACAAGCTTATATATATAGGTTAGGTTAGGTGATAACGGCTGCCAGGCTCACTGTGAACCCAGAACACTTAGGCCGTTTCCGGCCCGTTGTAATACCGCAGGGAATCTCCCCCATTCTCGCGTTGTGAGACCTAAATGCCAACAGTTATCCACGCCTGCAGCTCTTATGAAGTTAGCTATCTTTCAAGGACAAATGATGGACATTACGGAGATGTCTGATATGAAGGGCGAGCCCAAGTGCTGCAGCCTTCTTCTGCTGAGAGCTGGGCAAGAGCAGAACAGGTGTTCCACCGTTTCCTCCTCTTCCTCGTCTCTGCAGCTACGGCAAAAATCATTGTATGGGGCGCCCAGTCTATTAGCGTGGATACCTATTAGCTAGTGTCCCGTTAGGAAGTGTATGACTGCGCTGCACCTTCGTCTGCCAAGCTTGCATAGCTCAGAGGTGCGCTTCCTGTCAATGGCTTCCTGGCCATGTTTGCCGAGTTATTCGACAACGTGGTACTGATTGCCACTTGTTGTCTATTAGTTGCTTATATTGCTCCTTTATTATGAGCCTACATGTGGTCATCGGCATACGAGTATCCTCCTTGTTGAGCTGAGGATCTCGTGAAGAGATTTGCGGCAATCTGCAACGGTGGCCGAGTTTGCGGAGATCGCATTAAGCGATTTGATTGCAGCTTGGCTATCATTATAGATATTTACGCGGGTTAACGTGGCGGTAGTTTCCCGAAGGCAGTTTAGGGCTTCCTTGATTGCAATGACCTCCGCTTGGAAGACGCTGCAGTGATCAGGGAGTCTAAAGGAGTGCCTAATGTTTAGCTGTTCGGAGTATACGCCTCCTCTGACCCTGTTGTTCAGCTTTGACCCATCTGTGAAGATGTTTAGGGCCCCTTCTGGGCCTGGAAGTCCCTCACTTCATTCGTCTCTGTGGGGGATAATTGCATCGAACGGGGTATCTGTATATTCCCGTGGGACACAGTAGTCCGTTTTAGTGGGGACGGAACTGCTGTTTAGTATTGAGGAGTGACCTGTGTGCTGTGATGCCCATTGGTCGGAGTCTCTAAAACGAATTGCTGCCATCTGTGCCCTCTCTTTTTCTGCGAGGGCACGGCTTTGGAGGCATAGAATAGCATCTAACGCCTCATTTGGAGTGACGGAATCTTGTATTTATTTGTGAATACCACAAGTTCCGTCTTTGATGGATTAACTCCAAGATCTCGCGATTCTGTCCCCCCCCCCCCCCCCCTTCCACGTCACACAGAATCTTGTTGACTGGAATGTTCCATAGAAGGGGGGATAGGACACCACCTTGCGGTGTGCCTCTACTGACATACCTCGACTGAGTGGACGATCCCATCGATGATGTCACCGTCCTGCATTTGAGCAATTGATCAATGATCATCAAGTGACGGTTCACCCCCAGGTCAGTCAGCGCTTCTGTAATGGCATCAGGTACAACGTTGTTGAAAGCTCGATATCTAGAAAAGCTATTAGAGAGAATTCTGTGAGGTATAGTGATTTTTCTATGCCCGAAATTACTTTGTGTAGTGCCGTTTCCGTGGATTTTCCTTTTCGGTAAGCATGCTGTGCGCCTGACAACAATTGAGAACTTAAAGTTGTTCTCAATTGTAACCCGACGAGTCTCTCAAAAGTTTTGAGAAGAAAGGATGATAGACTGATTGGTCTAAAGACCTTTGGTGTTGAGTGCGAGGCTTTACCTATAGGGATGCTTTAGGAATGACTATTTTTGCCATAAGCCAAGCGTGCGGTATTCTCCCCACTACTAGTATCTTCTTAAAGATACATTGTAGCCAGTTGATGGCCGGGTCTCCGGTCTTTTGTAATTAGGCCGGAATGATCTAGTCCGGAACAGGGGATTTAAACGGATCGAAACTGTTTATTGCCCAGTTGATATTGATGTCTGAAAAGGTATCCCCCAGAACTTTCCAGCTCTTTACTATGTCTGACAGTTTATGAGACACTAATGTTAGGTCAATTACCGTAGTATAAAGTATATGGTATATATATAAATTCAGTTTATTCATTCTCATTCACAACCAATCAGATTTAAGACAACTGGCTTTTATAAAATTAGAACTATTGGTTTTCATCTTTCAATTATGTACTAATGAGAGTATAAAAGACCATGTAATCTTGATTAAATAATTTAGTGTACTCGTAAGACAGTGAGTAGTTTGAACACTTTCTATTATTATAGTGGCCGACAAAAATCAATAGTTTTCAAAATTTCAAAAGCAGTCCGTTGCTGAGCATATTTCTATCAAAAGCAGACATTTTTAATGCTTGTTCGGCGATGAGAGGAACGTGATGCAGGTCGTATGTCACGCCAACGTTGCTTTTATGCCATTCATTGTGCAGTTGAGAGAAAACACTCTTGAAAGGTGAGAATACCGAAATGTCCACCGGCTGCATTTTATTTGTACAGTGCGGAGGAAACGATAGCATTGTTATATCATTATCATATTCAACTGAAAAATCAAGAGCAGCAATTGATAGACGTGATGTATGGTTGGCGACCAAAAGAAGTATTGGCGACCCTTTTTTTGCAACCGAATGTTTGATAAAATGGTCCTAGAATTTCAAAACTCTTCGGCTGTCATACAAAATTCATATACACTTCTGTACACAAAAACAATTGAAACACCAGCTAAAAAATGATCCGCAACAATACCTTACAAAAAGTCCGCCATCATACCTTACAATCTATTGGTGGAAATATGACGTTGTCACTGTCATATTTCGCAAATAAAAAAAATTTAAAATACCAATAACTGTTGGCCAAGGCTTCAATATACGTTCCACATACTTACCTGACTCAAGTTTCAAAAAATCTTCACTCTGGCACTGTTAAAACACATATCGTTTTATGCATAGTTTTGTGCTCTCTCGTTCTCTCGCTCTCGTAACGGCCAGTATAGCCGATCATAGCAACGTATTGCATCGCATATCAGAGCATAGCCAGCAGAGCCGAGCCCCTAAGTTTTATGCTTGTTGCGGCTATTTCATTTCGCTCTCTCTATCTCTCGGCAGTAAAACACAGTATAGCAGCCAGAGAGCTTAGTCTCAAATTTGAGATCGACAAATCTTGTTCGTGTAGGCTTTCTCACTCAGTTTAGAAACTGTTACCTTCACATCATCTGTCCTCATCTTTGGAGTGCACATTCGCATTCGCTGCTCTCACTCAACCAGAAAGTGTTCTCATCACAGCGTCCGTTCTCATATTTTTGAGCGAACGTAGACTTCAGTGATTTTTCGCATTCGCTCGTCTCACTCAATCCAACAACGTACCGGACGGTATTTTTTCAGGTAAATGTCGTTTTGGGTCGTTTTGGTCAAACGGTTATTGCTTAGCCGTTTATTCATCGATTCTTACAAACGATACCTTAAACGCCTAATTAATGTATCTATCTAAAACAAAAAATGTGGGCTTTAACATATTTTTTTTCGAATTTTCCTGAGTTTTCAAAGTCAAAATTACGGGAAAAAATACCGAAAAAAATTATGAAATTTCAATTTGGAAGCTCAATATCTTCCAGACGTTAAGTTGCAGCTACAAAATCTCTGGGACGGATTTATAGCTGCATTTGTCAGCTTTTTTCAACTGTAAAGTTCAATACAACCAGTTGTAGGAAATTTAAGTTATGTGACAAATAGAAGCACTACCTATGACAAAAAATAAAAAATTTAAAAAAAATTCTTTAAAAAATTTGAAATTTTCAAATCTATCAGAAAAAGTTATTTTTGGAGACAGCGGAAAAAAAAGTTGAATTTTGTCGAGTAGTGTAATTAGTGTTAGGAATAGCCCTGGTACATTGACTCCTTGCCGTGCCCTGCTTGATTCTGGATCGCAGGTGCATCTCATTACTTCATGTCTAGCTCAACAGTTTCGGCTGAAGAAGAAAGAATTGGAAGTTGCAGTGTCTGGTCTGGGCGATTCGTGTGCCATGTCCGAAGGATGCTGCGTGGAAATCCAACTTAAATCACACGCGTCGAGCTATGCCACGACCATTTTGGTATTGGTTGCTCCCATTATTACGAGCAATCAACCCAGCTGTACTGTTGACACAACCCGCTAGAACATGCCCTCCAATACACATTTGGCTGATAAGATGTTCTACCAGTCCCAACCTGTTGATATTCTGATTGGAGTGGCTCTGTTCTTTGAGCTTCTCTGCATTGGCCAAATCAAGTTGGGAGCCGGTCTACCGCATCTTCAGGAAACTAAGCTAGGATGGATAGCTGCTGGAGAGATGTCCCAGTCCCGAGTTTCTGCTTCTCTATTCACAGGTAACTCATCTGACGTGGCCCCTCTTTGCAAAACATTACTATTAATGCATCGTTGCTGCTGCTGCCCTACGCCCTACGCTCTCAATCGCTACATCGCCCTTTCCCTGAATTCGTCGTCCGACAAGAGCTGGGAGGGAGGCTCATCAGCAGAGCAGAAGACACAGCAGAATTGATCGTGTTCGTGAGTAAACATCGTTTTGTTAATTTCGTTTTCGTTGGCGCTCTGACCTGTGTGTTATTGTTGCATCTCTTGGATTACAAAGTAGAAGAAAAATAAATCGAACATACACGAATATTTACATCGAAATCGACCCAGTTGCGTTTTAACTAAATTTCTCGAAAATACGCTGCTGAAGAAGCTCTGTAGCTCAACAGCAAGTATGACATTTTTTCTTGAGAAGTACAAGTTTGGCCAATTATAAACTAAATTCTTGGGATACATTTTTTCTCATTAAGTCATTAAAACAGACCCAGAAAAGATCGATACAATACAAACATATCCAATTCCGAAAATTATCCGAATGCTACAAAGTTATTCGACAATTTCCAAACTACTAACAAAGTATTAATGAGTATCAATGGGAGCATTTAATATTTTTAAAGACTGTTAAAAGACTGTAATTGCACTTATAAAAATATAAGCAGATCAGCAACCATTGTCCTTTTCAATATAACAACATAATTCAATGTAAGATAGCCTCACACCGACTTATATTTATTGCCGATAAAAGTATAGGGGTATATTAGATTTGTGGTGATAACGGATGTGTGTAACGCCTAGAAGGAAGCGTTTCCGACCTCATAAAGTATAGGTATATATTTTTGATCAGCATCAATAGTCGATATAGCCATGTCTGTCCGTCTTCATTAGCGCCGAGTTCTCAAAGACTTTAAAAGCTAAAGCAACCTTATTTTGTATTCAGTCTCCTGTGTTATCACACTACTCCAAGTGTATTTCAAAATTTCGCCACGCCCCCCCTCCGCCCGCAAAAAGGACAAAAGTCTGTGGCATAGACAATTTTTAAGGTCGGAGAAAACCAAAAACGCAGAATCATGAAAAATTACCGTATCTACCAGACAGCCGAATCTGGATCAGGTCATTAGTATAGCCAGAAGGAACAAATTAAATTTCAGTGGCTACGCAACGCCTGCCAAGCGATTACTCATTCCCTCTCTCTACCTACCATGTCTCTTGTATGTAGCTATACATGTGTATATAAAAATGTAGCAGCCGATGTAAAAATTATATGTAAATAAAAATGGAAACAAATAACTTCTAAAATATAAAAATTTTATAAGTTAATTTTTTTAAATTTTCCATTTTGGCCAAAATTTAATTTGTCCCTTTTTCGAACATATAATAAATTACATAAATCGCAAGCTCATATATATACACTTATATACATATATGTATACTGACTGAGTACCGGGTATAAAGTAGAGCCTCGGCCCTGTGCCTTGGCTCACAACGTTTCCTCTGGTTTTTTTCTTCATGTGATCCTGAGGTGAGTAACGGCTGTTTGCTCGGTGTTCGCGCGTGCTGCTACCAATGGGGATACCCGAACGGCGTTGCTGGGTTGGCTGAAAAACGTCTTGCTAAGATGCTGCCTGGTCTTCGTTTAACCTAAAAATGGATTGAGAATTATCGATGACGGTTCTTCTTCTTGGGCTGGTGTTGTTAGAGTTGTAGGCAGACTTGAGAATTCAGGTGTCCACCAAATCTGATTGTTGTCGTCGTTGGAGCTGGAAGTGCAGTTAACAGGCTCAGATCTTGGCTTCATCTGGTTTATGTGGCGCTTGATGAAACCTGTGGATGTACGAAGGATAAATAAGGATAAAGAGTGATAAATAAATACATATTACATACTACATATCTTTTATCCATTTTTCCCCCCTTGCATAGTTTTTGGCAAAAACCGTCTGGTTCGGTGAATATTTTACGGACTGTTTCTGCTTGCTTTCAGTTTGCTTATAGTTAACAAATAGCTGAAAGTGCGGCTATAGTGTTTCCAGTTGTTGTCGATGTCATTTGTACTACGAACGGGAACTGAGAATGTGCATCGACACAAATTAACCACATGGAGTCAAATATAGGACTGGCGAAGTCGATGTGTATCCTTTCCCAGGCGGATGTCGCTTTTGGCCAGCTCTCGAATTGCTTTACTGGGGCTGGATTTCCTATCTTGCACACGCTACAATTCTTTGCAATTGTGGCGATCTCCTCGGCGATACCTGGCCACCACACATGTTGTCGTGCCAGTTATTTCATTCGTACTATTTCATTCGTAATATTTTGTAGTGCTTGAGGAATAATGATTCTATTCACATCAGAATGGAGACATAGTAGGTTGTTGTTAATCGTCAGGGAAAATCTACGATTAAAATATGGCAATATCTCCAGATCATGCTGTTGTTCAGGCCAACCAGTAGAAACCAATTGATAGCTGTTTAGCTTTTGCCTGATTATGTCGGCATGTATGGGACATGACATCTGGACATTTTTATCTGCGCTGATAGGAAGACGTTAGAGTGCGTCTGCATTTCCATTTTCGTCTCTCATGAAGAAACACTTCTCCCTCCTACATTTGATGCCATTCTCTTTTAGAATGCATAGAACTTGTTCGAGGCAAGCAAAATTGTTGTTCAACTGTTGGAGCTGAAATAATAATGTCGTCTAGATAATTTCCACAACCTTCTATGCCACTTAGAAGTTGTTCCAAATGACGTTGGAATATAGCTGGGGCGCTCGCTATTCCATATGGTAAACGTTGGTACTGGAAGAGGCCCAACGGCGTGTTGACGACCATAATTTCTTTTGCTGCATAATCTAACTCCATTTGTAGATATGCGACTTTCAGATCGATTTTGACGGATAGTATATAATAAAGACTCACGTGTTGGCAGTGGATATTGTTCGATGTTCAATTGGGAATTGACACCTTGTTTAAAATAGCCACAGATCCGTAGTGCTCCACCTGGCTTGGGTGCTAGTACTATGGGCGATGATCAGTTGCTGAATTTGACTGCTTTTAAAACACCGGCATCTGTGAGACGCTTTACTTCCTCCTTAAACTGTTTTATTTGGGCAAATGGAATTTGTCTGCTTTTGTAGAATTTTAGCACGAAATTTTGTTTTAAGTAGGTGCCTGCCTTAAAGTTTCTTATTGTACCAATAGCCGGTTTAAATACTCCCTTGTACTTGTTACAAATATCAGTGAATTGAGAACATTTGCTACGATTATGACAACACTTTGCCACAGTGTGCAGTTCACCCAGCTCGGGGATTTGTTGTTGGCCAAACGCATGCAATACTTATATGGTCACACTTCTGCAGCTTTGGACTTTTGAGTTTCTTGCATGTTTTACTATTAATAACACTACTCGACAAAATTCAATTTTTTTTTCAGCTGTCGCCCAAATTTTTTTTTTTATAGATTTGGAGATTTAACATTTTTTAAAGATAATGGTTTTTTTTCCAGGTTTAGTTTTCTGTTTAATAATTTTTAAAAAATTTGGTATTTTTTGTCATAGGTAGTGCTTCTATTTTTCACATAACTTAAGTTTCCTACAACTAATTGTTTTGAACTTTGCAGTTTTAAAAAGCTGACAAATGCAGTTATAAATCCGACCCAGAACTTTTGTAGCTGCAACTTAACGTCTGAAAGGCTGGCGAAAATCCTCTGCTGAACCCCCCACGAGGGTGCCGGCTGGGCAATGGGCACTGCATTATCCCGGACAAGGGTAATGCATTGTCGCTTGCCTCGTCCGAGGCAATGCCCAGCGTCTTCTTGACCTCGAGTCAGGAAGGTGGTGGTCCCCCCGATAAATATCAGCCGTGTGGACCTTCGGGCCAATTATGGCGCGGAAGGAAGATCAAACACGGGTTGGGATGTCAACCCAAACGTCGGTGGGAAGCGTGGCTGCTACCACCGGCGGGCACGGGGAGGAGCAATCCTCTCTGCGTGTCGCCAGTGGCCACACCTCGGACGTGACGGGAGCAGGTCACGTTAGTTGTAATACTACTGCCATAACCCCGCGCTGTTGGATGAGCCACGCAGGTGCCGTTGTCGAGGCAGACTCGGACCTGGAGAGCGTGCTATCCATCAGCAGAACAGAAGAGAATAGATGCCTTCTTCGCTCTCCTGAACCAGGCACCAGCTCCCTGCGTAGGGAAGGGCCGAAGCGTTCGAGGGAGGGAATGAAGGCCAAAGCCCAATACAAGGCGGCCCTCAAGATAGTAGGCAGGCTTCAAGGCAAGGCGGATATCTCCCAGGAAGAGAAATCCAAGCTAGCTTGGGCCGAGCTGAAGGTAGAGGAGGGCCGTAAGTACTACGCGGAGGTACCTCAGATGAAGGCATCGACAAGTCAGCACGCCAACAAGGTGGCCTCAAAAAGCGTCAGCCCGGCGATAAAGACGTCTACACCCTGCAGGCAGGCGAAGTGGAGAAAGACCTCGGTCTAGATACCATGGTAGAGGCCGCCCAGGGTATGGCGCTGGATGACACGCTGGAAGAAGAGGACGGTGACCTGACCTTCGTAGTCAATCCGTCGTATGCAGGTCCGCACCCCCAGAAGAACTAAGGGGTCTGGTGGAAGAAGCCGACTCCAAAGACTACCAACTGATCGTTGGCACGGACGCTAATGCCCATCATAGTGTGTGGGGAAGCCCTGACATCAACGACCGAGGTGAGTCACTCCTAGACTTTATATTAACAAACAACATAGATGTAGCAAACGTGGGAGAGGAATTCACTTACGTGGGTCCCACCTCGTCAAACGTACTAGATCTAACTCTCGTAACGGGAAAGAGTACCTACATTTCCTCGAACGACCTTCCTTCTCAAACCACAGGTACATTCAATTCAAGTGCGAATTTGAATACACTCCGAAGGTGAAAGTCTATTGAAACCCCCGGAAGACAAACTGGGAGAAGTTTAGAAAGACAATCACTTCGAAACTCGTGAGCCCGGGCTCAGTGAAATCCACGGAAGATATAGAAAAGTCCCTAGAGACCCTATCTACGGAACGACTAGAGACATACCACACAGCATGTCCACCCTCCAGAACAGGAAAGAAGTCCAAACCACCCTGGTGGAATCGAGACCTCTCTCTACAAAGAAATAACCTCATGGAATTCTTTAAGCTCGCTAAACTAGCGAACAACGAGAACATCAACGAGGAATACAAGACGTTATTAAGGGAGTACAAGAAGGAAATACGTAGGGCACAGCGCAGCTCATGGAGAAACTTCTGCATGGAGAAACAACCTCTAGAGTTGTCTTCCTCCCAAAAGCAGGAATGTGCAGCCATGTGAGTTCCAAGGACTACAGACCGATAAGCCTAACCTCTTTCTTACTGAAAACATTAGAAAAGCTGCTGGATCTACACATCAGAACCGAAGTAAGGCGACTGATGTCAACCAACCTGCACGCCTTTACCAAGGGAAAATCGGTAGAAACAGCACTACACTCGCTAGTAGCTACCGTCGAGAAAGCCCTCAACACTAAGAAATATGCACTTGGAGTATTCGTAGACATATCCGGAGCATTTAATAACGTCGCTACAGAAGTCATAATGGACTGCCTAGAGGCAACCAGCACCCACCCGTCAATCAATAAAAAACCTTCTGAGTTGTAGACGGGTGCAGTTAGAGTGGGGCACCGCCTCCATGGTCAGAGGTGCTCACCCCAAAGTGGAGTCCTGTCTCCTCTCTTGTGGAACCTGGTGGTCGACAACTTCATCGAGAGATTCGAAAGGAAGGCCCCAAAAATAACAGCCTATGCGGACGACATAAGCATACTTATCACGGGTGTATGTCCATCGACTCCCAGCTCCATAATGGAAGGGAGATATGTGAGTGCGCAGATGGAGTAGGACTCAGTATCTACGCGAATAAGACGGACCTCATCCTCTTCACTAAGAGATACAAGGTTCCAGCATGGATCTCCCCGAAAGTCAACCAAACAAGGCTAACCCCTAAAGCACATAGTACTGGACAGCAAGCTGGCATGGAGACCCAATGTAGTAGAGCGGGTGAAAAAGGCCACCACTGCACTTTATGCATCCAAGAAGATACTTAGTAGCACATGGGGCCTGTCACCCGCTCTGATGCATTGGATCTATATCTCGGTGGTGCGACCAAATCTGCTGTATGGAGTCCTGGTGTGGTGGCAAGCCACAGAAAAGAAAACGTATCACAAGCTGATGGAACGAACCCAGCGGCAGGTTCTGCTCTGTATAACAGGCGCGCTGAGTTCAAAGCCAACCAAAGCACTCGAAACTATAATCGGAATCGACCCTCTCAACATCTACGCTAGGCTGACTGCAGGAAAGGCAGCACAGCGCTTGATTACGTCGAGGAATATGTCTTCCCAAAGATTCGGGCATAGTTAAATTGGAATGGACATGATCAGTTCAACCGACTACATGATCCCCCAAACGTGCCCTGAAGTAAAAACAAACCTCTTCATGGGACCCGAAGACTGGAAAGTGGGACGGGACCAGACGCAACACCTCAACATATACACTGACGGCTCCAAGATGAATGAAGGAGTAGGAGCTGGCCTATACTGTACGAACCCTGAAATAAGGGCGTCGTATAAGCTACCCGACTGATGCAGCATATTCCAGGCGGAAGTTTTCGCCATCAAGAAGGCAGCAGAGGTCGCTCAGCTCACAGAGCGACCACACAATACAGTTAACATATTCGTTGACAGCCTAGCAGCGATAAAATCCATGCAGTCGTCCGCGGTCAGTTCCAGAAATGTCCTGGCAAGCAGGGAGGCACTAGACTCACTAAGCACGACTAAGTCAGTGCAGATCTATTGGGTGCTCAGTCACCAGGGCATTGAAGGAAATGAAGCGGCGGACGTTCTGGCTAAGGAAAGCATAGGGCTAGTTAACGAGAGGACCGAAAGCGTGCCGGTCCCCCTAAGGACGCTACAAAGTGACCTGGAGAAGCAGGCCAAAATTAAGACAGACAGCAGGTGGAAGAACACCACCACCTGCAGAACCTCGAAAATCATGTGCAAGGAACTGCAAGTGGGCATACTAACAGGCCACTGTCTGGCTGCGTCACATGCAACCAGGCTGAACATCACCAACAGCGACATTCTGCAGGAAATGCAATGAACCCGGGGCTGTCGAAACCCTGGAGCATCTACTCTGCCGGTGTCTGGCTCTCTCAAGGGCAAGGAGAATATACCTGGGCGCACCGATGCTGGTATCACTGGAGGATGCCTCCAATAAGTCGCCAGGGAAACTGCTTGCCTTTGCCAGAAACACCTCCATTCTGGTGGACTTCGGAACCTCAGAAACACCCTCGTAGGGACCCGGATGACTAGGGCCATTCTGGCCTATGATAGGCCCCGTAGAGGGCCGTCCGGAGCAACATAACCTAACCTAACCTAATCGTTCGATCTCTATTTGATAAGACTACCGACACGAAATACTCAATATGATGATTCTGAGGCACTTTTTTCACTCGTCGCCAATATGTTGAGTCGGAGAACGGCGAAAACATTGTGTTCATGATGAGAACTAGGTTAGAACTGACTTTATTTAAGAGAAAAGTCATACATATATTGGGGTGTGATAGTGTTAGCGTGTGTATAAACGACAAATGGCTGATGTAATGATGCTTTATTTAATACATGACAGTCTCGATATGTTTGGTCTCGACTGCGCATGTTTGCGTCCTTGTTTAGATGATAAATGAGATTGTTTTTTCCTAGATCTTCTCTTTTTGTTCTTTTTACCTTCCCCATTTTGGAATCGCGTAAATTAATTAATAGCTTTATTAGACTGATTTTGCAATGCAACTTTGCTTTGTTCTTGGATAATGTTTCTTAGAGGTTTACGACCAAACTCATTTCTTACAGCCTTTCCACTCTCAGAAGCTTGATATTTAATTGCGGTTATCCCCGAAAAGAATAATGGTTTTATGTAATTGAAAAGACCACCAAAAAAAAAAATCCAATTCCTCTACCTTGCTTGATAACTCTAGGTTTAACATATAGACTTCCTATATGACTTAAACCTCCTCCACACTGATTTAAATAATATTGTTGATAAGATTTCGTCATGATGGCTATTTATACTCTAAAGAAATGATTATCTTTACAGTATTATTTATAGCATTTATTTTCGTTTTCTAAAATGAAGAGTAACAAAAATAGGAGTTGCTGAAGATTCAAATGGTACTTTATAGCCTTTTGAATCGGTAAGTAAAATTGAAATTTCTTTTGGCGTCCATATTTCAATGGGATAGTATTCAATATTTTTGAATTGTATAAGTTGCTCCTTTCCATTATAATGTAATACTCGAAGACATCGAGGTCTTTTGCTGCCAACACATCTTGGTTTGATAATGTCGGTGTAAACAAAAATCAACCCGTTTTCAAAGGGTTCAGACTCCCCTGATTCATTTGCATATCTAAATGTTTCCCTATTTACTAAGCTAATCACGAATTCTGTCGTTTCTTCAATTACAATAGAGGTGTTCTCAGGCATAGTTTTTATACATTTATTTAGATATAAGTCAGTAATTCCTACTTCCCATTCATCGTTCATGTTTTCAGGAATATTCACTATGTTTGTAAATGCACATTTAACGTTATCATGAATATATTTAACGAATCGTTACTGAGTAATGTAGCGAAAAACTCTGTTAAATATACCATTTTTTAATGTTCAATTTTCTTTTTAGTTTTGTTAATTATACGAATGCCAATTAATTTAGTTTTTTCCAATTTTAACGGGGTTCCTGTTTCTAACAGATCAACTCAACTTTTCCGGTCCACTTACGTATTTTAAGTCTTGAAATGGATGAGTTTCACTTTTATAACTTTTAAGTTGTACTCTTAGTTTTTTTTGCTTATCAGTAAGTTTAACCTTAGTCAGCGCTTGTTTTTTTTTGATGTGATAGTGTCTAAAAATGTAGTATCCTCAGCTTTACGTTTATTATACTTTGAGCTAACAGATTTTTTGAACTTCAAATAATCATCATCACTGTCGATAGGTAGAGCAGGAAAGTCATTGTCGATAGAGCGTTCATTTTTTGAAGAATCATTATTTTTATTTATTAGTGATTAGTTGTGTTGGGCTTAGAATCTATCCAAACTGACTCTTCAGGCGTTTGTATTCCAATGCTTTTAGGTGATGAAAGTGGGGTTTGCTGTCTAGCTCGTAAATCCATTGTCTTATTTCTTTTCTATTTTGATAGTAACACAAGTCTTGACGAATTTGTATCCATTTATTAAAGTCACTAGTTTTTGTATCTTTTAAAATAGGTAAAAATGTTATATTTATTAAATCGTTTTCCTTTTCACTATTTAGCAATTTTTGATTTGCATTAGGGTGCATTAAAACTACTTTGCTTAATTGATGCTTACTTTTAAGCATTGTTCAAAGTTTTTCCAAAAATCCCCGAAAGCAATGAACTTATTAGAATTGGTAAAAATCCACCTTTTTGGATGAGAACTTTTCGCTTGGAGTTTATTAACCTTTTTGAACATGAAATAAAACGTATTTTTACACCTTTTTAGAGCATATAGTTGCGCTTTTGATATCTTATGATTTCCTTGTAATGTATTTAACACTATCTTAACTAATGATTTTACCAACTCAATATCCCAATTACTTATTGCATTTCGAAGTTTATTATTTGCCCTTTTGAGCACATACAATAAATGTTTGTTCGCTCTCAGCCGAACTAGATTCTTTTTGTAAACCATTTTCATCAGCAAAGCAAAATATATACACAGAATTAAAAATATCTGTTCAAAATCTAAGGAGATCAGGTATTCCCTGAGTAAGATCCATAAGTAAATAACCATGAGGTTCATCAGTAACCTCCTTATATATTCTGAAGAGCTCCAGAGAATTTTCAGGATATATTTGTCTAGCTAAGCATTGAAACTGCAGTTTGTTTGAACGCCACGATATATTTTGTATTTAGTGAAATATCTCGGGCATGAGATGATTTATGAAATATATTTTGTGTAACCACTATTACAGATAAATTCCTATGATGTGATCCTTTCGTAAATAGTTCACATACATTTTTATTAAATGTACCCATCAACAAGTCATCTAGTATTAAAAGACTAGGTTCATTATTTTCATTTTCAATTTTTTCGGGAACTCTTTTATAGTATTCAAAGTTGTTGAAATTTGGTTTAGCATGCTCCTCTCCATAACACCAAAGTATTCGATCAATTGAAATGCTTAGCAAGTCATTCCTTTGGTTTATTACATTTTCTAAAAACGATGTTTTTCCAGACCCTGAAGGTCCACAAATTAGCATTCTGATAGGATGAATAAATTGTTTAAACATTTTAGGTTTTCGATTTTTTTATAATCTTTAGGACGTTGATATGCAATGACTGCACCATCAAGTGGCCCAAGCGACACCAGCCGATGGCTGTTACGCGCGGATCCCAGGCAAGAACGCAGCCCACCTCCCGCCCAACCGACCGAGGGGCGCTGCCGCATGACGCGCGACTCGTTAACCGATCCGATCACGGACATGCAGGAAAGATAGGTGTTAGACTAGTGTTCGAGGAAAAGTAGAACTAATCTAACTAAAGAAGCGAAGTATTTACTAATTACGGGAAAGATATAAGAGTATCAGTATTTTAAGACTAAGAAGGGAGTTAGTGGTAGATATAATCTGATAGAGGGAATTATAATCAGAGCATAGGACCCTAAATGGTTCATGCAAGGCGTAATTCGATCTACAAAGAGGAAGAAATAAGGGTTATAATTCCTAGTGCTTCTAATAGGAATCGTGAAGTTTATGCTGCTCAACAGGTCAGGGCTGTCTACATCACCCCTGATCAAGTTGTGCACAAAAATCACACCAAGCATTTTCCTACGATTAGCTAAGGTTGGAAGGTTTATTAAGAGCAATCTATTAGAGTCAGACGGAACTCTCACACCTACATCCCAGCTGAGACCTCGAAGAGCAAAAAGTAAAAAGTTTTTCTGAACTGATTCTATACGGTCCTGGTGTACGTTGTACTGAGGGCACCATACACAAGAGCCGTATTCTAAAATCGGACAAACCAATGAGGTTTAGAGAGTCTTTGTTATATAGGGGTCGTCAAATTCCTTTGACCACCTCTTTATAAACCCAAGCACGCCCATGGCTTTGTTCACCATGGTAGAAATGTGTTCTGAAAACTTTAACTTGGGATCTAATAGAACACCAAGATCATTCTCTCAAGAGAACCACCACAAAGGGTGTAAGGAACCAGAAAGCGCTGGAGCGATGAAAAGTCATTACTTTCAATTTTGAAGCATTAAGGTTTAATAGATTTGCACAACACCAGGACTGAAATCTATCGAGATCGGAATGCAACCTGGATTGAAAAGAAATGTCCTTATACTGGACACAGAGCTTAACATCATCCGCAAACATAAGTACTCGAGAGTGTGTTAATACAGAAGGCAGGTCATTTATAAAGAGTGTAAAGATTAAGGGGCCTAGATGGCTCCCCTGTGATACACCCGAAGTCACCAAAACTGGTGAGGACAGGGAGTTTTTGAAAAGGACTCTTTGAGACCTAGAACACAGGTACCTAGAGATCCATCTCAGGATCAGGTCAAGATTTTGTGCTAGGAGGGAAATGTTTACAGAGTCGAACGCTTTACTAAAATCAGTGTAAACAACATCCGTCTGTAAATTACCTTGAAAGCCTTTAATTATAATGGAGGTAAGCTCCAATAAGTTAGTAGTGGTTGATCTCCGCCTTATAAATCCATGTTGAGCTGGAGATATAAGTGATCTGCATATGTGCTGAGGGTGCGGAGTTAAAATTTTCTCAAACACTTTAGGAATAGCGGATAACTTAGATATACCTCTATAGTTCATTGCGTCAGACTTGCTACCTTTCTTATGGAGAGGAATTATAAAGGACTCCTTCCATATCGGGGGAAAGCATGAAGAATTTATGGATAGGTTGAATAGTTTAAGCAAAGGCCCACACAGAGACTCGGCACAGTACCTGAGTACACAGCCGGGAACTTCGTCCGGACCCGGTGAGAACACCGGATTTACTGTTCGTAGATTATGAAGCAGAGAGCTTTCATTTAGCAAAGGACTGAAAATGCCGTTCGACCTTGGTAAACCGTATGGATACGGCTAACCAGAGTAAGCGTCCTGCGAATAGGTAGTTTGAAAAAAAAGAGCAAAAAGATCGGCAATTGCCTGATCATTATCTGCCGAAGTATTAAGGAAGGATAGCGAGGATGGGTGTTCGGACGTTTTACGCTTACTGTTTACGAAGCTAAAAAACTGCTTAGGGTCCTTAGAAAAACGTATCCTGCATCGAGATAGGTAGTTCTAGCATTGAGCGTTAAGAACTGAAAAGTTTATCCGAGCCGTGACATAATTAGAGAGAGAAGAAGGAGAGCCAAAAAAAATTTTGACAAACAAGCAATCAGGTTTTCGAGTGGGCAGAAGTTGTACAACAGCAATAATAAACGTAGTTGAACGTATAAGAGACATATTGGAATCGGACAATATAACGTTTCTGACCCATCTAGATAATAGTAAGGCTTTTGACACGGTTAACCACGAAATTCTTTTTTTTGAGCTAAGTCGTCTATGTAATTTTTCGCGTGCAGCAACAAGACTAATTGCTTCGTACTTGAGTAATCGTATGCAGTCTGTGTGTATAAATAATATGTACTCGTCATTACTTTGTGTCAAGTGTGGTGTTCCTCAAGGATCCGTTTTAGGGCCATTACTGTTCTCTATGTATGTAAATGATCTACCGAGTATATTGTCAAGTTGTGACGTTCATATGTATGCCGATGATGTTCAAATGTTTGTTAGTCGTCCTATTAGTAGAATTAATGACTGTATTCGTGTCTGTAATAGCGAATTGAACAGTGTAAGTCAGTGGGCTAAAATGAATGGGCTAGGATTAAATCCGAATAAGTCAAAATGTATAGTCATAGGTAAAAGAAAGTTCGACACTAATGCACTACAAAAATTGACTTTTGAAAACACCCCCATTGAATATGTAGAACGTGCAAACAACTTAGGTCTTATGTTTAACCAAACGTTGACATGGGATGATCACATAAACAGATCAGTCGGAAAAGCTACTGGGATACTTAGAAACTTATACCTAACTAAAGATTTCCTCCCAGTGAGGATAAGGCAAAAAATTGCAAAAATGTACATCATACCAGTACTTTTCTATGGTATAGAGGTGTTTAGTGACAGTAACTCTGCCAGTCAACGCAAGCTGCAAGTTGCTTTTAATAATATCGCGAGATATATTTATAACCGACGTAGAACTGACCATTATTCGGACGTAATGATAAAAATTTTCAAAATGCCACTAAAATCCTGGATAGACTTTAGGGTCTTAGTATTACTGCAAAAAGTTACATACACCAAAGAGCCATCTTACTTATATGAACGACTCAAGTTTAGCACGTCAAGACTTAACATGCACCATGAAACAGTTCTGTGTATATGCTGCTCGAGTCTGGAATCATCTTCCCCACGCCATTAAGGCAATCAGTGGGGGAGTGCAGTTCAAAATCGCACTGGAGAATCATCTACGCACTACATAACTTGAATTTGAGATAGTAGAGAGGGGTTGAATAGGGAGTAAGAGTAAGAGTGAAGTTCCTGGGAACTAAATTGAAACTATACTAAATATTATAATATTAAAATTTTAGTACATAAATTCGAATGTATAAAATTGTAATTGTAAAAACTTCTTAATGTTAGTAATTTAAATGTCAAAAGTAATGTTACACTTGTTGTGACTAGCTCCCTAATTTATAAGTATACAATGCTTGTCGCGCTAGGACGAAATAAATAAATAAATAAATAAAAAACTTCTTGAAATTTTTTGTAAAGTCTTGACTTTGGGTTTTTTAGACGGAATAGCTCCTTGGTGAACCAGGGGGTTTTCTGGATCTAATTGGACAGGAAAGTGGGATATCTGACCATTTACCATCTGACCATTCCAGTCCATTTATGGTCTGAAGATGAATGCTTTGTTGTTTAATCATTTCATTGTCCAATTCATTGGTGTTACTGTTCCGGCTTGCATAAACGATACTTCCTTAATAAAAAGTTGTTTATTATTCCCGAAGAGATATCGAAAATCAACTATAACGATGTTCGTTGGCTTGAGATTTTTTAAAAAACTGAATGAGTCAATGATATTTATCTCCTTTATATACAACCCAATTCAGTAAGAGTTCTTAGTTTATCATAATCATTCAACCATAATGGACACGCTTCAATCAAAAAGAATTCGATCTACCAGAAAGAAACAGGACCACGAAGTTATTTTCGGACTCGAATATTATGTAGTACATAATTTAAAGCTAAAATGCGGGTTTTCAACTACAAGAAAATTCACTCCAATGATCTGGATGCATCAAAGCAAAAACAATTTCGTTGGTTTAGATAAAGATGAATGGATGCAATTAGCTATATACAAGGAATATATTCCATTAAAACTTGATCAGTATGATTTCTTGATGCCTGATACAATAATAGAACATGTGCGGAATCGATCACCGACCAAGGCGCTGACCAGTATGACGAAAATGGAAGCGTGGACTGGTAAGAAACCTTTTGTTGGCCATCTAAAAGATTTTGGCTCCGTTGCAGTAGCTCTGGACAAGAGTCCAAGGAAAGGTAAACTTCAACCAAAAGGTAAAGAATATCGCATGATTGGATATTCAGTTGCACATAAGGGCTATCGACTGTATGACCCGGTGTCTCATCAGGTGATTGAGAGGCAAGACGTTCTCTTTGACGAGATCCAAGACGACAAGGACACAAACACGTTCGAGCTTCCGACGGCAGAAGTTAGTGTTTGAACAAGAAGCGTTTTTCTTATTGTTATTTATTTTTTTAATTGTGGGGGTGTGTCAACTTCAAAGTAAACGAATTAAAATCGAATTGGACGAAATAATAACAACAACCAGACGAGGGGAGGTGCTGTTGAGTATCAGTCGACGACTGCTTTATTGGGCTCTTAGTGCATGAGCACCGAGCATAAGCGAGAATAGTGAGAGCGTACAATGATGAGCGTTCGCTTTGGCTAAGAGAGGTGTTTAACTAGTTCTAATTTAGTTGGGTGGACGAAGTTTGACCGAACATCCCGGCCCCGTTGAAAGGACTGCTTTCAAACAACCGGAAGAATTGCCAGTTTGTGTATTGGCCGGCAACATGTTCCATTTGCTGTGCGGAGGTGCACCACTCGTACACGACCATCCTTCCCAAGCACAGTAGATTGCACTCGGCCTAACTTCCAGCGTAGTGGGGGCAGATTGTCCTCATGGATGATGACCATCGTATCCTCGGTGAGGTTCGTTGATGGTGCTGTCCACTTCGTCCGCGATCGCAACTCGTTGACGTAATCAGCCGACCATTGCTTCCAAAAACGTTTGCTTGACGGCTGCAATCATATCGTAGCGATCCAAATTTGTCAGCTTGATGTGTTCCAGAGATCGCTCAGGTAGTGATCGTAATGAGTCGCCAACCAAGAGATGACCAGCCGTGAGAGCACTATAGTCGTTTGGGTCTGAAGAAAGTGGTGATAGTGGTCGTGAGTTGAGGATTGCTTCTATTTACGACGACAGTGCTCAGTTCTTCAAAGGTGAATCTGGTGCTAGCCAACGTACGATTGAGCAGTCCTTTGGCACTCTTGACTGTCGCTTCCCAAAGTCCTCCGAAATGAGGTGCTCTGGGGGGAATAAAATGGAAATTAATAAAATCGGATGCGCAATATTTGTAAATTTCATCCTGTGTCTCCTTCAAGACCAAAAACTTTTCAGTTCCTGCATTTGATTCGATGCCCCTACAAAATTAGTGGCATTGTCACAAAAAATGTCTGCCGGCAGTTTGCGACGACCTCCCATCCGTTTTAATGCGTTTAAGAACGCCTTCGTTGACAAGTCCGAGACTACTTCGATGTGAACGGCCTTGGTGATGAGGCACACGAACAGGGCTATGTAAGATTTAGTAGGGCCCTTTCCTCGAATGCGTAGATACGTATTGATGGGTCCACAAAAGTCAATTCCACAGCGTTCAAAGGGTCGAGCAGGAGAAAGTCGAGTAGGTGGTAAGTGAGTGAGTTGTTGCAGCAACTTTGGTCTGTAGCGAACGCAGTGTACACATGAGCGGACAATTCGACGTGCCAAGTCTCTGGCGTTGACAATCCAATACTCCAAACGAATGAGTGCGACTAACGCTTTAGGTCCAGCGTGATAATTTCGAAGATGCAAATGGCGAACATAACTCCAAACAAATTGAGACTGGCTAGGCAGAAGCAACGGATGTTTTTGGCCGTCTGGTAGGGTTGAGTGTTCTAATCGTCCGCCTACTTTGATGAGTTCAAATCCGTTCACATTATCTAGAAAGGGAGTAAGAAACTTTAAGCTACTCTTTAAATAACTCTGCTTCTGAAGTAAGCGAATATCAGCTGCAAAATGGATTTGTTGAATATTCCAAATAACGCAATGGGAAGCAAAACGAAGTTCATCGGGAGTTGGCGAGATTGTGGTAAACGTTGCTTGCTTCCTACATATCCGTATGAATCTTATCATCCAAGCAATCAGACGAAGGCTATGTGAATATGAACTGATGTTATCGACGATCTTGAGGATGTAGTTTGTCTCCTGTACGGCAGTGAAAATACTCTTTCGCTTCTCCGAGTTGACTACGTCCATGTCAATGTCTTGTCGTTCCCCTGTGATGGGCCAGTTAAGCGAATTCTCGAGTAGAAATGAAGGACCTGAAAACCATGTAGATTGGATCAGCTCGTTCACGTTGCAGCCTCGCGACAGAAGATCAGCCGGGTTTTGATGTGTTGGCACGTAGCGCCACCTTCCATCCGAAGTCAAAGTCTGAATATCGGACACTCTGTTTCCAACAAAGGTCGATAGAGTGACTGAGTGTTGTTTTAACCAATGCAATACAAGCTGTGAGTCGCTCCAAAAATAAGTCGTGATGGTGTGTTTTGTGAAGATGGCCTTGATTTTGCTGTACAGTTGAGCAAGTAAATGTGCGCCGCATAGTTCCAGCTTCGGGAGAGACTGCTTCTTCACAGGTGCTACTCTGGACTTGGATGTGAACAATTTCACTGAGACCTGTCCAAACGAATTCTCAGTACGCACATAAAGACAGCAGCCATATGCCCGAATCGATGCGTCGCAAAATCCGTGTATTTGAATACTCCTTGCGTCGGGCTGCAAACAAAAACGAGATACCGCTAGTGACGACAGTGAGTTCAATGAATCCAAACAAGTGCTCCATGCGCAGCTTAGATTTTGGGGAACAGACTCGTCCCAGTCGAGTTTCAAAAGCCACAACTCTTGGAGAATGATCTTAGAGACAATGACCAATGGTGACAGCAGACCGATGGGATCGAATAGCGATGACGCAGTGGACAAAATTGTCCGTTTTGTGGTAGAAGGGTAAACTTCCTTGGGTGTGAAAGTGAAACTAAATGCATCACTTTGTTGATGCCAAGTCACGCCTAGTGTGCTACTAATCAAGTTTTCTGAAATGTTTATTTCCTTAGTCGATTCATCTTCCATTACACCTGGATGATTTGAATGCCATTTGCATAATGGAAAATGACCACAAGCTAGAATCGATGTGATTTCTTTTTTCAGTGTGAGAAGTGTGTCTATGTCATCAGCCCCACACAACAGATCATCAACATAAAATGCAGTTTTAACTGCTGTGGCTCCTAAGGGCCATTCATCCTTACACTCCTCAGCTAAGAAATGCAAACTACGAGTTCCAAGAAACGGGGCAGATGCATTCCCATATGTTACGGTATTGAGTTGGTAGGTTTGAAGGTCAGCACCTGGGGGCGCTCGCCACCGAATGTACTGGAACTTTCGATCCACCTCACCGACAAGTACCTGTCTATACATTTTAGTGACGTCAGCCGTGATGCCAAACCTGTACATTCGAAAACGCAGCAATTGCAAATACAACTCATCTTGAATGGTAGGGCCAACCAAGAGTAAATCGTTAAGAGACCTTTGAGATGACGTACGGCAAGACGCGTCAAAGACGACTCTGAGCTTCGTCGAGGTACTGGTTGGTTTGAGAACGAAATGGTGAGGTATATAGTAATGAGGTTCCTCCAAGTTAGGATTCGATACGAGAGACATATGGCCGAGACTTTCATATGATGAATGATGTGAATGATGTATACTGCAATCAAATGTCCGGTAGACGAGAGAGCCGTCTCTCAATGGCAACGAATCGACTTCGAGCTGTATCTACAGAGCTTCCAAGGCATCCTGGGTTTTCTTGGAATGGCAAGCGAACGACCATTCGGCCACTGGCATCCTTATGCGTTGTATCCTTGTAGTGTTCCTCACAGCGATGATGATTTGGAAGAATTGACTCAGGTCGGACGTAAATAGAGTCAACTTTCCATAGTTGCTGCAGGTTTTCATCGATCGACTCCTCAACCGTCGCCAAGCACAATGGTGGCTGTCTGTTACGTTGGCGCTGGTACCTCCCAGCAACAACCCAACCAAACAGCGTCTTTTGCAGAGTGGGAAGGTTCGGGCCAATGCGAATCTGTCCAACAGCTAGTGCTCCATAGAAGGCTTCGGTTCCCAGCAGAAGATCAATGCGCCTGGTCATGTGAAACGATTCATGTCGATTTCGCTATCTGGCTGGTATGCAATGTGGGATGTAATTCCAAACTGGAGGGTGAGCTGGTAGCCAGACGTACGTGACTTAATGGAGGTCGTCGAATGAGCCTTCAAATTAGTAAGGGTGTCTCCTATTCTTCGAATTCCTAGGTGGTGCCTCTCACGGCGAAGGCGAAGTTTTTGAGCAAAGGTTTCCGTTACAAAATTAACCTGGGAACATGAATCAAGCAATGCTCTACCGAGTTTGTATTCACCTGATGCATCCTTTACCAATACTATGGCTGTTGCCAACAAAATTTGATCTTCTGCAGCGATGTCCATATGCGAATGTGACGCAGCTTGATACGATGAAATATCAGCTGTTTGCCAAGAGGGCTGCGACGGTTGCCTTATCGGTTCCGGATTTGAGGACTGTCCTGCTGATGATTGGAGTGGCTGTTGCGGCTGCGAGTGATGTAAAGTTGAGTGATGAGTCCGATTACAGGTTCGGCAACGATGAGTCGATGGACATTGCGCCACTCTATGGCCGTTCCCGAGACAGTTGATGCAGAGACCGAGGCGTTTTACATGATCGAACCGTTGGTTGCTGTTCATTGCCTTAAACTGCGCACAGTTGGTGATTTTATGGCCAGAACTAGAACAAAGTGGACAAGACGGATTAGTAATGGCAAACGACGAGTTTATCTGCTGATTAGAGTGACGATTGGACTTATTGCTTTCAGCCTTTCGTTGCGACGAAGTATCAGATGAGGCTCCAGACGAATGGAGGAATTGACAGTGGCGTTCAACAAGCTGTGTGCATGCTAGCCAGGTCGGCAGCTTCTGGTAGTCCAATGATTCCTTCCACTTCTTCTGAGTAATCTGATCACACTTGTCCATGACAATGTAGATCAGCATGGATTGAGCGATGTCCTCTGGTTTGCCGATGGACTCCAACGAGCTAAATATCGCAGACGCCTTATCAAACAGGCTGCGAAGCTGCTGACAGTTTGCCTTCTCGATCGCTTGTAGTGCAAACAAAGCATCAATACCTTCTAAAAAGATAAGAGTTGGATTATCGTACCGGTTTCTAAGTTTCTCTAGTGCCTTCGGATAGTTCTCGCTTGTGATCTGGAATGCCTGAATGGTTTCTAACGCCGGCCCCTTGCGGCAGCCCAGCAAGTAATTAAACTTCTCAATATTGGACAATCCAGACTCACGCACGACAAGTTGTTCAAACGTTTTTATAATTCGCATACGTTCCGTCAAAGGTGGGCAAAGACAACCTTGGTAATAATGATCTCACTGGCGGTGGGTGATAGTCTGGCGCAACCATACTCGTGTTTAAGTCACCTCCCAATTTGTCCTTTATGGATAGCTTGATTGTTATGTAAGTGTCCTCCAAGTCTGCCCGTTCTTTATCATTTGGGTTAAGGTCTTCGATGTCAGCCTGGACACTTAGAACCTTCTTGAAATAGATGAATACCGAAGCTCGTCATTGCAAATTGGCTTTTCCGTCTTTCCTTCAACCACAGATTTGATTCGAGCTATGTTTCGTGTTATGTTGCTCCGTTGGCAGTTTAAATCTTCAAGAGTCGTCATTTTGTTTTATAGTGTAATTGCACGCACACAGAATTCGAGGTTCCAACAATAAAGAATGCAGGCAACAACAGCACGAACGCAACCAGGCAACAGTTGCCAAAGCAAAAATCCCACGGTGGAAGCGAAGGCGGCAGCAAAAGATTGAGTGCAGTTGTTCCAAGGGAGAGAGAGTCAGCGACGATTCCGACGGCGGCAACGAAAGTGAAACGAAAAGAAGCGGTGGAATTCCAATAGATAACTTCGTTGATCTCTGAACCAGACAGGTAGCAGCAAAGAAGAGCAAGCGCCGTTGCTTGCGTTTTGGGTGACAAGCGAATGATAGAATTAACCGAGAACCGCGAGAGCAAAGCGAAGGTGATGATCCCGCAATCGAGACGATAGATAATGGGTTTTCGGCAATTTCGACGGCAGCTGCAACACTAAACGACCACTGCAGTTGTTGTATTTGCAAATTATGTACCGACGAAAAGTGTTAGTAGAGTATATTAATTGTTCACCAAGAATTAACACACGGGCCCCACGTTGGGCGCCAAAATGTTTGAACAAGAAGCGTTTTTCTTATTGTTATTTATTTGTTTAATTGTGGGGGTGTGTCAACTTTAAAGTAAGCGAATTAAAATCGAATTGGACGAAATAATAACAACAACCAGACGATGAGATGCTGTTGAGTATCAGTCGACGACTGCTTTATTGGGCTCTTAGTGCATGAGCACCGAGCATAAGCGAGAATAGTGAGAGCGTACAATGATGAGCGTACGCTTTGGCTACGAGAGGTGTTTAACTAGTTCTAATTTAGTTAGGTGGACGAAGTTTGACCGCAGGCAGGCATTATTCGCAAACGAAACATGGCGGTTGGCAGACTTACCGGTTGGACAACGATCAGTTGGATGCAAATGGGTATATAGCCTTAAACGCGACAAAGATGGTCAGATCAAACGTTTCAAGGCGCGGTTGGTGGCAAAAGGTTGCTCCCCGCAGTATGGCATAAGCTATGCTTAAACATTTTGTCCAGTTTGCAGATTGGAGAGCGTCTGGTTTATTCTTGCACTGGCAGCGGAATTGAAGTTATATGTCAACCAAATGGATGTGTGTATGTACGGCATACCTCAACAGTGACCTGAGCGATACGGTGTACATGAAGCAACCTCAAGGGTACATTGATCGAGCTTATCCAGCGAAGGCTGCTTAAAAAGGCAATATATGGATTGAAGCAGTCAGGAAGGGAATGGAATTCGAAGCTGAATGGCGTCCTGACTAATCATGGGTTTGTTGCCTGTGAAAATGAGCCGTGTCTCTACCAGCAGAGAAGGAAAGGTAACTTATCGTTAATCCTGGTATATGTTGACGATACTTTTAGTATGCCAGTCCAAAGAAGACATGCTCAGTATCAAATCCGCTGTATCGAATGCGTTCGAATGTATCGACAAAGGTGTTCCACAGCTTTTTCTAAGCATGGAGGTGCACCGTGAAAGTGAACTTGGGCCTATCATAATAGACCACTCGCAATACATCAAGGAACTATTGCTAGCTCACGACATGGACAAATGTAGACCAGTGGCTACTCCGTTGGATGCGGGATTGTACTAAAGAGCAGTGTCAAAAGGTTGATCCTGTCATGTATCAATCCATGATTGGTGAGCTGATGTGGCTGGCACTCACAACCAGACCAGATATTTTGCATTCAGTTGCAAAGTTGGCCCAGAGGAACAAAGATCAGCACGCAGAGCATTTGGCTGGTGTGATGCACGTTTTAAGGTACTTGGCAGCGACGATGAATTTCGAACTACACTACAAAGGTTGTCATCAGCCACTTACTGGATATGTGGATGCGGATTGGGGCGGCGATCAAACTAGCCGGAAGTCGTATACGGGATATGTTTATTTTTTTAGGCAGGTGACCCAATTTGGTGATCCGAGAAACAACGCAGCGTGGCACTTAGCAGCAGGGAGGCAGAATATATGGCACTGTCTGCTGCGTGTAAGGAGTCCATATTCTTACGTCGCTTAATCATCGAAATCGGTTGTGGAGATGAAGCTACCTCAACTACTTTATATGGCGATAATTTGAGCGCGCAAGAGCTGGCTAGGAACCCAGTTCATAATTCAAAAACCAAGCATATTGATATTAGATATCACTTTGTACGTCAGGTTGTAGAAGAAGGTCAAGTTAATTTAAAGTATGCTAAAAGTTGGAAACCAGTTTCAAACGAATCCCCTGATTCTCTTTGGTGGATGTAACATGTAATCCTATCTTGGAAAACCAGTTTCAAACGAATACTCTTTTTCTCTTTGGGGGATGTAACGTGTAATGAGAGGAAGCGAAATTCAACCAATCAATAGTAAAAAAGAAACCATTGAAAATAAATATTGGATAAATGTAGTATTTTATTTATTTTTTTTAGAAAAATACATAAAATATTTATAATATTAAATATTATAGCTATAATCGTAATATTAAAACTCAGCCTCAGCTCTTTCCACCGCAGCTATTAATTAAGCGTCATCTTCATCCCGAAGTAGTTCCTGGAGGCGATGCCTTTCATCAACCAAATCAAAAATGTCATCATCATACGGGAAAACGTATGATGAATGAGGATTCGACATTGCAATTATGGAATCATCATCATCCCATTGAATCTTATAAATAGCATTTAAATTTTTTAAATCTCTCTCCAGAGCATTTTGAGTCTTAATCCCAAAAATCAAGGAAAGGTCCACGAAGTCTGGCTGAGAGTCAAGATTTATAGGTGATTCCGGTTGTGAATTTACAAAAATGATCTTATGGTCGTCCATCTTTGTTCACAGCTCACTAGATTTTATAATAGCTTATAGCTGTGAGTAGCTATTATATAGGCAACCAACTATAGGACAGTGTTAGGAATACAAAAAACAGACAAAGAAAAAGAAAGTGAAAAAACGACTCAAGAACATTGAGGCCTGAGCTTCTGCAGCAGCGTATTTTACGAAATTTCATTAAACACAAACTTGATTTTCAATGTATATATTCGTGTATGTTCGATTTGTTTTAATAGTTTGTATGTACTTAGAGAGAGATGTAACAATAAACAAGAGACGAAGTTTAGCGGTACGACGTTTGCTCACGAAGACGATCAAATTGTAAGTAAGCTCCAAAGGTGTGCCTCCCACGCAGCTCTTGTTGGAAAATGAACGACAATGAATGCTCGATAGAGAGTGCAGGGCAACAGCAAGCAGATATACAGCAAGCATATACAGGCAGGGTAATCAAATAGTAAGAAGACGCCGGCAGTCCTTTTCATTACTACTTGGGTGACGCCCTCTATTAGCGAATATATGAACTAACTTTAATCTCAGTCCTTTTTCACTCGTGTTTAATTAGACTCCCAAATAGATCTCGATTCTCTCACTTACACTCTCTCTTCTCCCTCTAATTTATTATGACTCTCACTTATACACTCTCTCTCCTCCCTCATATTTGCAGATGTCGCTGTTGGTGATGTTTAGCCTGGTTGCATGCAACGCAGCCAGGCAGTGGCCTGTTAGTATACCCACTAGCAGTCCTTCCGTGGAAGATGCGAAAGAAAGTTGCAGAGTTTATCATAGCGTTCTTTGCACATGATTTTTGAGATTCTGCAGGTGGTGGTGTTCGTCCACCTGCTTTCTGTCTTAATTTTGGCCTGCTTCTCCAGGTCGCTTTGTAGCGTTCTAAGGGAGACAGGCGCGCTTTCGATTCCTTCGTTTACTAGCCCGAAGCCTTCCTTAGCCAGAACGTCCGCCGCTTCGTTTCCTTCGATGCCCTGGTGACTGGGAACCCAATAGATCCACACTGACTGAGAATAGTGCCTCCCTGCTTGCCACGACACTTCTGGAACTGACCACGGACGACTGCGTGGATTTTATCGCCGCTTGGCTGTCAACGAAAATGTTAACCGCATTGTATGGTCGCTCTACGAGCTGAGCGACCTCTGTTGCCTTCTTGATTGGGAAAACATCCGCCTGGAATATTCTGCATCGGTTGAGGGTTCGTGCAGTATAGGCAGTATAGGCACTACTCCTTCATTCATCTTGGAGCCGTCAGTATATATTTTAAGATGTTGAGTCTGGTCCCGTCCCGCTTTCCAGTCTTCAGGTCACATAAAGAGGTTTGTTTTTACTTCGAGGCACATTTGGGGGATCATGAAGTCAGTGACACTGATCTTTGAGGAGACATGTTCCCCGACGTGATCAGGCGCTGTGCTGCATTGCCTGCAATCAGCCTAGCTTAGTTGTCGATTCTGAGTATGGGTTCGAGTGCTTTAGTTGGCGTTGACCTGAGAGCTCCTGTGATACAGAGCAGAGCCTGTCGCTACGTTCTTTCCAAGAGCTTGTGGTACGTCTTCTTTTCAGTAGCATGCCAACACACTAGGACTCCATACAGCAGAGTTGGTCGCACCACCGAGATGCAGATCCAATGCATCAGAGCGGGTGACAGGCCCCATGTGCTACTAAGCATCTTCTTGGATGCATAAAGTGCAGTGGTGGCCTTTTTCACCCGCCCTACTACATTGGGTCTCCATGCCAGCTTGCTGTACAGTACTATGCCGAGGTATTTGACCTGTGCTTTAATGGTTAGCCTTGTCTGGATGATTTTCGGGGGGATCCATGCTGGTACTTTGTACCTCTTGGTGAAGAGGATGAGGTTCGTCTTATCCTTATCTTATGTCCTATTCCATCTGCAGAAAACGTAAACTAGCACACAAAAGAGAATAACTATAGAACAGGAGTGTTGGAGCAGATCGCCTTAAGAGAAAATAGTGGAGTCTCTCCAAGGCACCTTCGGGTGACCCGCAAGCCGACCTTTTACGATCAACGACGGCGAATTGGGTTGCGTGCGGCCGACGGTGGTTCGTGGGAATGGTGGTATGTGGACGGACTTCACTTGTCAAAGTACGCCAAAAGTCACTGCACTCGTTTTTGAAAATAAATACCCTATTACTCGAAAGAAAAACCGCGTCTCAATTTAGTTTGATTTTGGTTGAGTTGTTTGTTAAATCTAAATACTATTAGATTTTTTAAGGAGATTAAAGCCAATGAAAAACAAGTGCTCTAGACGAAGCAGAACCTGTGGCAAGGCCTATGAGGCCTGTACAGAACAGTCCTTGCGCAGGCATAAGCCAAGTGTCTCATAGGCGGCTGCTGAAATACTTATTAATTTAGAAATGCTTAAAAAATACACTTAATTTTGGTGTTTTTGTTAAATTTCATGGAATAGAACTCGAAAGTATATCACAGAGACAACGCGGGACGAGACACACTTGATAGCTATAATATATACCTTTTATAAGTATATAGTATATACTCTGCATTTAGGAAACGTAAGACAAAAAATAAGGAAACCTCGTATTAAAAACGCGCGGAAGGTACATATAAGGAAGAAGAGAGCATACAAATTTGGCTGTAGCGTGTGTGTTGTTAATTGATAACATTATTAAATGTAACCTGCTTGGAAAAGGTCTAAAGGGGGCAAGTAAATATTTTTAGTTGATGGAAAGTTGCGCAACTATTTTTGCTGTTGTTTGATTTTCCTGTTTATGTTGTTTTTTTTACCAAACTAATTAAAAACGGTTCTACCAATTTTGCTTTCTTACTTAGCTAACTCAAAAGGCTGGCAAAAATCCTCTAGCTGAACTCTCCACGAGGGTGCCGGCTGGGCAATGGACACTTCATTATCCCGAACGAGGGTAATGCATTGTCGCTTTCCCCGTCCGAGGCAATGCAGTGTCTAGCTAAGGCAATGGCCCAGCGTCTTCAGCCGTATGGACCTTCGGGCCAATTATGGAGCGGAAGGAAGATCAAACACGGGTTGGGATGTCAACCCAAACGTCAGTGGGAAGCGTGGCTGCTACCACCGGCGGGCACGGGGAGGAGCAATCCTCTCTGCGTGTCGCCAGTGGCCACACCTCGCACGTGACGGGAGCAGGTCACGTCAGTTGTAATACTACTGCCATAACCCTCCGCTGTTAGATGAGCCGCGCAGGTGCCGTTGTCGAGGCAGACTCGGACCTGGAGAGCGTACTATCAATCAGCAGAACAGAAGAGAATAGATGCCTTCGCTCGCCTGAACCAGGCACCAGCTCCCACGTAGGTAAGGGCCGAAGCGTTCGAGGGAGGGAATGAAGGCCAAAGCCCAATACAAGGCGGCCCTCAAGATAGTAGGCAGGCTTCAAGGCAAGGCGGATATCTCCCAGGAAGAGAAATCCAAGCTAGCTTGGGCCGAGCTGAAGGTAGAGGAGGGCCGTAAATACTACGCGCTCGACCGACAGTGCTGTCACTCCGACGAGCAAGCGGCAGACCGGGCCCAAGAGAGCGGAACCTCCACCCAAACCGGTAAAGCAGAGATAGAGCGAGAGGATCAGTGATGTGTCCAAGAGACACCTGATCGTAGCTCTCATCGATAGACGTGATGAGAGTGGGGAGGATGACAGCGGCGCAGTGGAAATTGATCAACGCGTGGCTGGTAGACTCGCTTTTACACGGATGGAAGAGAACCCAACAGCTCCCATGCCCACCTTCGATGGTGCGGAGTGGCTGAATGGGGTCAAAATCTTGAAGTGTTAGGACGACGAAAACGGTCTGCCAATTGGAAGCGATATGGGAGGGGGCCAAGCTGGAAGTGGTGGACAGGGAGCTAATCCCGCCCATACCAAAGGCGAAGGCACTCTTCCCCATCGCCATCCAAGGGGACCGTGCGCATGTGATCCTCCAGATCAATAAAGCAGCGGAAGACCTACTATACGCTAAATACGGGAACATGGCGTGGAGCATGGGTAGTGTGTACCTGCGCCTCAAAAAGCATCAGCCCGGTGACAAAGACGCTCACACCCTGCAGGCAGGCGAGGTGGAGAAGGACCTCAGTCTGGACACCATTGTAGAGGCCGCCCAGGGTCTGGTGCTCGACGACACAATGGAAGAAGAGGACGGTGACCTGACCTTGGTAGTCAATCCGTCGTATGCAGGTCCGCACCCCCAGAAGAACTAAGGAGTCTGGTGGAAGAAGCCGACTCCAAAGACTACCAACTGATCGTTGGCACGGACGCTAATGCCCATCATAGTGTGTGGGGAAGCCCTGACATCAACGACCGAGGTGAGTCACTCCTAGACTTTATATTAACAAACAACATAGATGTAGCAAACGTGGGAGAGGAATTCACTTACGTGGGTCCCACCTCGTCAAACGTACTAGATCTAACTCTCGTAACGGGAAAGAGTACCTACATTTCCTCGAACGACCTTCCTTCTCAAACCACACGTACATTCAATTCAAGTGCGAATTTGAATACACTCCGAAGGTGAAAGTCTATTGAAACCCCCGGAAGACAAACTGGGAGAAGTTTAGAAAGACAATCACTTCGAAACTCGTGAGCCCGGGCTCAGTGAAATCCACGGAAGATATAGAAAAGTCCCTAGAGACCCTATCTACGGAACGACTAGAGACATACCACACAGCATGTCCACCCTCCAGAACAGGAAAGAAGTCCAAACCACCCTGGTGGAATCGAGACCTCTCTCTACAAAGAAATAACCTCATGGAATTCTTTAAGCTCGCTAAACTAGCGAACAACGAGAACATCAACGAGGAATACAAGACGTTATTAAGGGAGTACAAGAAGGAAATACGTAGGGCACAGCGCAGCTCATGGAGAAACTTCTGCATGGAGAAACAACCTCTAGAGTTGTCTTCCTCCCAAAAGCAGGAATGTGCAGCCATGTGAGTTCCAAGGACTACAGACCGATAAGCCTAACCTCTTTCTTACTGAAAACATTAGAAAAGCTGCTGGATCTACACATCAGAACCGAAGTAAGGGGACTGATGTCAACCAACCTGCACGCCTTTACCAAGGGAAAATCGGTAGAAACAGCACTACACTCGCTAGTAGCTACCGTCGAGAAAGCCCTCAACACTAAGAAATATGCACTTGGAGTATTTGTCGATATATCCGGGGCATTCAACAACGTGGCCACAAGCGCAATAATGGGTCGCTTAGAAGCAACCAACGCACACCCGGCATTCAACCACTGGATAAAAAAACTCCTCAGTTGTAGACGGGTTCAATCGGAATGGGGTACCGCCTCCATAGCCAGAGGGGCACACAGAGGCACACCACAAGGTGGAGTACTGTCGCCCCTCCTGTCGAACCTGGTGGTCGACGACTTAATCAAGAGATTCGAAAGGAGAGCCCCAAAAATAACAGCCTATGCAGATGACATAAGCATACTTATTACGGGTGTATGTCCATCGACACTCAGCTCCATAATGGAAAACACACGCAGGGAGATATGTGAGTGGGCGAACGAAGTAGGACTCAGTATCAACGCGGGCAAGACGGACCTCATCCTCTTCACCAAGAGGTACAACGTACCGTCATGGATCCCCCCGAAAATCGATCAAACAAGGCTAACCCCGAAAACACAAGTCAAATACCTTAGCACAGTACTGGACAGCAAGCTGGCATGGAGACCAATGTAGTAGAGAGGGTGAAGAAGGCCACCATTGCGCTATATGCATCAAATAAGATGCTCAGCAGCACAAGGGGCCTGTCACCCGCTCTAATGCACTGGATCTTCATATCGGTGGTGCGACCAACTCTGCTGTATGGAGTCTTATTGTGGTGGCAAGCTACCATGAAGAAGACGTACCACAAGCTTATGGAAAAGACTCAGCGACAGGCACTGCTCTGCATCACGGGGGCACTGAGATCTACCCCAACAAAAGCACTCGAAACCACACTCGGAATTGACCCCCTGGACATCCACGCTCATCTGACGGCTGGAAAGGCCGCACAGCGCCTGATTGCGTCGAGAAACATGCAGCCACAAGCATACGGGCATAGTTCAATCGGCAGGGACATGATCAGTAATACTGACTACATGACCCCTCGAACGTGCCTCGACATCAATACAAACGCATTTTTGGTATCTGAAGAATGGAAAAAAGGCCAGACCCAACATCTCAATATATATACAGACGGCTCCAAGATGGAAGGAGGAGTAGGAGCTGGCATAGATCGATACATCGTTACGGACGGTCGTGCTATACCTCGCTTGCGCTTGAATAATTGCTAAAAATTATCAATCTTCTTTCATAGGAAAGTAATTTGTGTTTTTACCTTGTTCTGGTGTTCCTAACCGATCGTGCAGTGTGTTCGATTCTAGTGCAAACGTATTACGCGTACTTTTGTGTATTTATTTTCAATTTCTCAATTTTCTTTTCCTATTGTGCTTTCTTTACTTCTCTGCACTTTCTTAATCGCAGCTGTTTTTGTTGCTATCTACTGCTCTCTCTGAATCGCTCTCTGGTTCTATCTACTCTCAGCTTATCAGCTCTCATTCCAACACACACGCACCGCGTTGGCCGCTGCTTTGTGCTTGTCTCTCTGATCTTTCTATCGTCTCTCTGTGTCTCTTGTATACTTGCCGTTATTGCGTTTGTTTTGTTCGGTCTTGCGCGCGCAATTGTGAAACACAAGCTAACGACAATATCACTGTGTCACACCGACTTATATTTTACCCTTCTTTTCTTTCATTTTCATATTTATTTTTTTTATTGTTTTTAATAATAAAAAAATGAGCGCCTGCTGTGCTAAGCGTTGTGACGGTCACCGTTCGGTTGCCACTCGCCACTGCGCGGGTTTTGGTCGCGTTGTCGATCTGATTAAGACCCGCTGCGGCCTCAACTGGACTTGTTGGGACTGCAGGGCAGTGGAAGCCGACATGCGAACGTTTATGAGGCAGACTCATAACGAATTCGCCGCTGTCCACGCCGAATTTAGAAAGCTTCAGGAAAAGTTCAACTCTATGGAAACTCATTTTCAAAATCTTAAAATTCTAAATGAGTCTCCAAAGAGAAGAAAGGTTTCATCCAATCTGCCTAGTATTCACTTCCAATTTTCTTGCAGCCAATGACTCTCACGCTCCTCCAAATAGTTCGCCAGCCTTGATTGATTTTGGCGCCAGGGAAACCGATGTTTACCCATCTACATCGAAGAAGACGGCTGGCTCTTCACTCGCCGGCTGTTCACCTGTGCCCGTGTCTGCCAAGGATACCCAACTGGACAGTAATGAACATACCGTGCCTGTGATTGCCCAGGTTGTCCAACCGGACATTACTGATCAGCCAGTTGTAGGCATTACCGTGCCCCCTAAGGAAGTCGGCGACACTGCTGACAGCATGGAGGTTGAAGTAGTCCCCTCCACACCGGCTCGCACTGGCTCCTCAGCTAGAGCTGTCCCATCCGGATCTCCCCCTCGGGCTGAACCCGCCTCTGCCTCACCCAAAAATCATGTGACCCCTCTAGACCGATCTACTCTATTTGCTGTCCCTCCTCTTAAATCTATATTTGTCTCTCGTCTTATAGAATCGGCTACGGATGTCATGGTTCGGGATTATATCTTCTCTAAACTTAATATCAATAGCTCCTCTGGCATTGTTGTTACTAAATTCATCTTCAAGGAAAAACGTATTTCCTCCTTTAAAATTCTTGTCCCGGAGAAGTTTGTAAAGTATGTGTTAGAACCCTCTTTCTGGCCCGAACACACTATCTGTCACATCTTCAGCAGCCGATCTCGACCTTCACAATCCGCTCCTCGGGTAGGAATTCTTCCTACACCATCTAATGCACTACCATCTCTCTCAAAAAACTGAATTTTTCCCCTCCTCTAAAGATCACTTATCAGAATGTACGAGGTCTGTGCAGTAAGCTCACCAAATTACATGCTGATAGTGCAACTTTTGATTCCGACATTATTGCCTTCTCTGAAACGTGGCTCAATCCCTCAATCTCGGATTCCGAGATTTTTGTTGACAATTTTACCATATATAGATCCGATCGACCATCTCGTGGTGGCGGCGTTCTAATTGCTGTTCGTTCTGACTTAACTTCCCAACTTTTTCCCATCGATGAGCTCATCACAATTGAAATTATCGTTGTTAAAATCCGTCTGTGTTCTTTTAATTTATTCATATCATGCTCCTATATCACACCGTCCTCTGAATTTACTACTTATATGCTTCACGTTAACTATTTTCAGTCTGTTCTGTCTCAGCTCAATGATTTAGATCGTCTTATTGTCCTCGGCGACTTTAATCTCCCAAACGTCACTTGGTCTCCATCCAATGACTCAAACTTAATGTTCCCATCTATGCAGCATGATTTCGTTGATTGTCTGTCCGATACATCTTTAGGCCAGATAAATGGCGTAACGTGTGTACGTAATAGCATGAGCAGGACCCTTGATCTCGTCTTCACTAATGATGCTTCGAGCACGTTGGTATGTCGAGGATCGCCTCTATCACTCCCTGAAGACCCATACCATCCCACACTATCAATTGATTTCCTGTTGCCTTCCTCAAGTCATACAAAATCCTTTATAAAGCCCTTGAATATATATTGCTTTAAGAAAGCTGATTTTCTCTCCTTGAATACCTACCTATCCCAGACGGATTGGTCATTCCTTGACGATTTCCAAGATATTGAATCTGCTACTAATGCATTCTATAGCTTTATTTTTTCCATTTTTCCCATGCATGTTCCTTTAGCCATATCCTCCAGAAATCTTTCCGGCCCTATCTGGTTCACCCCGAGATTAACAAATCTGAAGAATTTAAAATCCCGTATGTACAAGAGGTTTAAAAAATCCGGTTTACAATCTGACTTTTCGAAGTACTCGATTGCACAATCTAGATTTTCCTTATTTAATACTTTGTGCTATAATAGATACTTGACCAAATGCAAGCTTAACTTCAAACGCGACCCTAAACAATTCTTCAGGTTTGTTAATTCTAAGCGTAAATCTTCCCAATTTCCTTCTTCTCTACACTTTAATGGTCGATATGCTGATAGGGATTGTGACATTGCCGATCTCTTCGCTTCCTTTTTTCAACGTTGCTACTCTGTCCCCTCTACTAACCTACCCTCTAACCTAGCCTCATCGAACGACTTTAGCAGTAGTTACTCATATCCTATCCCTTTAAATAGTTCTAACTGTATCCTTCCCCCCTTCATCGACTATGATGGACTCTTAACAAATTTAAAATCGTGCAAGTTTTCGTTCAGCACTGGGCCAGACTCGGTTCCGAGCGCAGTTCTTAAACTTTGTGCAGAATCTCTTTGCGTGCCTCTCCTAAAACTTTTTAATTTGTCTCTCGAAACTGGTGTCTTTCCCTCCGTCTGGAAAGAATCCTATATAGTTCCCTTTCATAAAAAATCGGATGTATCCAACTACCGCTGTATTTCCAACTTATCTGCCATTCCTAAACTTTTCGAAAAAATCAATACTTTTCAGCTTCAACATTTTTGTAGGTCTATATTCTCTGAATCACAGCATGGATTCATTAAACGACGCTCTGTCTCTACTAACTTAATTGAATTTTCCACCTTTGTAACTTCGGGATTTGCTAAACAGTGTCAAACTGATGTCGTTTACACTGACTTTAGTAAAGCCTTCGACTCCGTTAATCATAATCTACTAATTCATAAACTGTCCCTTTTAGGGTTTCCGACAAAGCTTCTATACTGGACCGATTCTTACCTTAGTAACCGTTCTCAACGTGTCATCTTTAACTCCTCTCTCTCTATACCTGTTACTGTCTCTTCGGTGGTTCCTCAAGGTAATCATCTGGGTCCCTTACTATTTAACCTATTTATTAACGATCTTCCTCAAATGTTAGTTCATTCCCGTGTCCTAATGTATGCTGATGACGTTAAGTTATGTTTTTACTACAGTGACCCTTTGTCACCACTATCTTTGCAATCTGATCTGGATGCTCTTAATAACTGGTGCTTAATCAACTTTCTACCTCTTAATATTTCTAAATGCAATATAATGACGTTTCACCGTAATAAGCCATACCTCTTCGACTACTCTATCAATAACATTATCCTACAACGCCTCTTCAAAGTTAATGACTTGGGCATTACCTTTGTACCTAATCTATGTTTCAACTCTCATATCTCTACTATCTCTAACAAAGCCAAAGGAGTCCTTGGATTTGTCAAAAGATGGTCTAAGGAATTCACAGATCCGTATACCACAAAACTCTTGTATGTTTCCCTGGTTCGGCCTATTTTGGAATATGGTTCTTGTGTTTGGTCTCCTCACTACCAAAAATTTCAGAATATGCTCGAATCAGTTCAAAAGCAGTTTTTGATCTTTGCTCTCCGCGGACTCAATTGGGACCCTTCAACACATCTCCCTTCTTATGAAAGTAGGTTGCGCTTAATTAACCTCCACTCTCTTAAATCTCGTAGAACCTGCCAAGGAGTTCTCTTCCTCCATAAGCTTCTCTCTGGTGAGGTTGAATCGACTGCCCTCATCAGCCTTATCAGTATTAATGTTCCTTTCCGCCCGACTAGGCATTAATTTCCTCTCCATCTCCAACTCTGTCTTTCTAACTACTTGGATTATGAATCTTTTTTCGTAGCCTTTGCCGTAACTATAACAAATTTTTCTATCTGTTTTCCTTTGATACTAGTTCTAATATGGTCAAAATAATATTAACAAATAACTTAATGTAATTTAAATAGCTGTAATTGTAAATTGTTCGGCTACCGGCTTATCTCTAACCTAAATTTGGCTGTTGGTGGGACCCTTTAGGCCATTGAGCCGTTAATCAGCCCCACCAGGTCTGAGTATTTGCTTTTGCCCTTTACCTTTAATTATTGATTTGTAATTTCCTTACCCTGACAGTTTAACTGTACATTGTTAAACTTTAAACAAAATAAACAAACAAACAATATACTGCACAGACCCCGAAATAGGGCTGTCATACAAGCTACCAGACCACTGCAGCATATTCCAGGCGAAAGTCTTTGCCATCAGGAAAGCAGCGGAGGTTGCACAACACGCAGGGAGACCACTATGCACGACCAAGTCAGTGTGGATCTACTGGGTTCCCAGCCATCATGGCATTGAAGGAAATGAAGCGGCGGACGTTCTGGCTAAGGAAGGCGTCGGGTTGGCGAGAGAAAGAGCAGAAAATGTACCTGTCTTACTCAGAACGCTACAGCGCGATCTATAAAAGCTGGCTAGAATAGAAAACGAGAGCAGGTGGAGGAGCACGACCAACTGCAGAGTCTCAAAAATCATGTACAAAAAACGCAGCGAGAAACTCAGACACTATCTGCTGCACCTTCTACGGAAATATTGCAGACTGCTGGTGGGAATACTGACAGGTCACTGCCTCACCGCATCACACGCAGCCAGACTAAACATCACCGACAGGAACAACTGCAGGAAATGCGATGACGTTGGGGCTATCGAAACCCTAGAACATCTAATCTGCAGCTGCCCGGCTCTCTCACTGGCCTGGTAACTGGACGCACTGACGCTGACATCGCTAGAAGATGCCTCCAAGAGGTCGCCAAGGGAACTGCTGGCCTTCGCCAAAAACACCTCTTAGGTGATATAAAAGCCTCACTAGTACCCGCGTAAAGGTCCATAACCAACCGGATAACTAAAGGCCATACTGGCCTATGGGAGACCCCAGGAGGGTCGTCCGGGTTAACCTAACCTAACCTAGCTAACTCAAAATATATGGTATATAGTGCAAAGTATTTCTCTTGATGACGACAGTTATTACTTAACTTCATAAGAGGAAACATTATAAGAAATTTTCGGATTGAATAGTATTTTCCAATATTACTCAATATAATGAGATCATTTAAAGGTTGGCTGTTATCCTAAATGTTATAAATCACAATGAAATGCAAAAACTGCAAAATTTGTCGAATACGCATCAGAAACAGCTCAACTTTTGACGGTATTGAATCGTCAGAAAAAACGTAACCATACGTTACATAGGATTCTGGCTCATGGAAAAGACATAAAAGAGTATCAGTGCTTACCAATTGGAGAGCTGCCCGAAGAAGCGCATGAATGTTAAAACTAGGACTACAAAAGGTTCAGATACTTTATTACATGCAAAATTTGTCTGGTTCGACAAAATGAAGACCATTTTAACATACTGGCAGCCTCATCGGATCCACTTCTTGCATCGCTAAGACGTGCGATCACGAAAGGATTTGAAATATATAGCAAATTTAGTTCCGAAATGTTAATTTTATTAGCTATTAACCTTATTAACCTTATTCACTTAATGTTGATGATTAAAAATAAAACTAAAAAAATTACCGAAAAATTTGAATTAAAATTTTATTTATTTAAGTTAGACAATCGAATACAAACAACAACAAAATGCCAATAATAACCTGATAACAAAAAAATAAAAATTCCATATAGTCATGTTCAGTTATGATTAAAAAAAAGTTTTTAATTTGAATTTTACAGGTATAATATGCTGAAAAGTATTGCTTAACTTTGACCATAAATATTTAAGCACCTGGTACTCTTGATGAACATTCACTTTTAAGCGTAGTTGTGTAGTTGGCTGAACCTGGTAGAGCTCGAACTTGCCGAGCGCAAAACGGAAGCAGTACTGATCAGCAGTAAGAAAAAGGTGGAGACGGCGAAGATAATCGTAGGAGGATTCTCCATTTTATCAAAGCTAGCCTTAAGGTACCTGGGAGTCATGCTAGACACCTGGCTATCATTTAGCGAGTACATATAGGCGACACACAGGAAGCCTCACGGACTAGTTATTTCTTGCATGATGCTAAATAATAGAGACCCGACGTCGACGAGCAGAAGACTTCTTTTCAACGTGGCAAATTCCTCCATGTTATACGCAGCGCTGATATGGGCTCAGGCTACGAGCACCAGTAGTTACACCAGGGGCACTGAGGCAGACTTCAGACTAGGGGTCGAGACGGTCTCACGGTCTCCAAAGAGGTGATAATGGCCAGCGGCATATCACCCGTCGAAGTTCTAGCGACGGAAGCCAGCGATAGCCGCAAGGAGAGGAAGGTCGCCAACACACAGGCGGAAATCAAAATGGCTAGAAACAGGGCGAGGAGGAAATGTCTAGAGAGCTGGCAGCATGGGGCACACGGGTGTTTCAAGGAGTACCTACATTGCTTTGGCTACGAGAAATACGAACTATGTACTGTGATATGCGCATATATCGACAGAACACTGTAATAAGTTACATACATAAATATTTGGTGGCACCTCTTTGGTTCTGCCTAAACATAAATAGCAAGTACCCTATCAAACTTGAATGCAGCGGCCGTTTAAAGCCGCGTCAGCATAGATCCCATGCACTGACCCCTTGAATAAGTATGTGCATAACACTCTCTGCCCGCTATTTACTTAAATGTATAAACGGCTGCCCTGCCGCTGCCTTCCTCAGCTCAGTTAGCTGTAAGAGAAATATGGAAAAAGGATTGAATAAAGAACTCTAAGCCAAAACAAACGTGTTCTCTCTGAAGGAATTGACTCGACGTATTACATGGCGGCCGTGATAGGATCTAGGAAGACCCAGTATGGGATACATGTATGGGAAACAACAAGAAAAAAACATCAATAGGCCAACAAGAACACTCCAACAGGTCATCAAGAAAACATAAACTGGGGAACATAAATGAATGCAAATAAATGGAAAAACTAACTGTGTGAGTAGACTGAGTGCAAGTAATGGGTTTCGGTGGGTCAGTGAAACAGTTAAATAAGATAATAGCACACATAAGGTGGCTTTTACATTCCAGCAACTGTACAACCGCGTGGAAATCAATTGTCAAGCTACATGCTGCACTTGATTACTTCCAAAATGTGCTTATAAAATAAAGCAAAACCAAAGAAACGCACCTTTCTCAACTCAAATTAAACCTATTTACAACAAATCAATAACAACTCCTCCACTAAAAAAGGAAGTTCCAAAATATAAAGAGAGAGATCAACGAGGGTAGCTGGATAGAATATACTTAAATATTATATAAGCATTTACAATTGAGAGAAATATATTTTGCCCAACTAGAAGTGAGGTCCGTAAAGCCACACTAAAAACATAGGCAAGCGCACATGTATGTTTATTAACAAACAAATTTGATGAATGAAAATAGTATAAGTAAATTCCAAGATAAAAAACAGTATAATAATATAAAATAACACTTAACATCTATTATCTATGCTTCTTCCACACGGAAGCTGCTTTATTTAACTCTTTACAAACATACATTGTTAAAGGCTCTGCCGTCGTCGGCCACCCGCAACATACAAATCACATACAATACATTTTATAACGTATTGGAACTAAAAATTTGTGAAGTTATTTTATTTATAGCATTGCTCGCAAATAACTGTTGACTGTTTATTTTGCTTACGCTCTGCTCGCGAGAACAACCGAAAAAAAAACCACCCTTGTTCTCTCTCTGAGCAGCAGACTTAGTTTCTTTTCGTTACGGTTTTCTGTTGAGCGCTTTACGTTCATCTGTTCGTGAGACGCTCTATTACCGAACATCGCGCAATGAGAGATACGAGTGATGCTCGCACAGAGAGACTCACTTAAAGACCGATTGACTGAAAAAGTCACCTCAAACGGTCTTTTCAATAATTTGTCTCCTTTTCGATGCACAGTGGTACGTTGTGTCACATTGTGAGATTCGATTTTCACGTTAAATTCTCTTTAAATTTTAAACATGAATTTTTATATATTTCAAACTAATTTGTTTATTACAAAATGAATAGTTTCTTTATAATTAATTTATTTTGAATTAAGCTTAACAACTAATAACGAGTTAAGGTTTTGTGTGGCCAATACTACCTGTGCAGCATACTCAAGTGTTGCGATTTCAGCATTACATTTCTGAAAAAAATATAATATGTCTTCGTTTAGTGGTAAGCGACTATACATTTTGTCAAAATGCTCGACCTACAATCACTGTACCATCGAAATTTACAAAGCAAAGTGACGCGTAGAACCTTCGAGAGTTCACAAACACACATATGTATGTACATTCGAAAAAGACTTTTTGGATTGTCGTTCAAGGGCAAACGGTATTGGAATGAGCAGAGCAAAAGGGACCGGAAAAAACTGCTTGTCGGCTGAGCACGAGCAAAATTTTTGTACGAACAATGCAATCGGTTGCGCTCAGACTTTTTGCTCAAACTGTCAGTGAAGAACTCTTATTTTACGACCGCACGAATCGGTTAACAGTTATTTGCGAGCTCTGATATAACGTCAACGAAAAAACTCGTTGTCTCTACAATGGGTTTAATTTGCACGACTCCACTAAAAGTTTCATTTACAAATTTCAAGTTGAAAATAAAAATTTAGTAACCACACTGTTGACTAATTAATCATAATCACTATAATCACCACTGGAGGCATAAACCGTTTATTATTCTTGGATTGTTCTTTTTACTTTTATTATGGTTCATATTAAAATCCTCATTCCGCAACCATTGTTATTATTATTAGCGTAGTTAGCGATAAGTCACATTTTTTAAATACACCCGCAAATGAAGGCCAGCAAACGCAAAAATGAGTCGATAGTCAAAAACGGGGTGGCCACACCGAACCATATCGAAGAGAGAAAAAGAGATCGATATCGGGGGCAAGAAGGCACCTGGTAGGAGGACAGAGATTCACTCTTCGACAGACCACGAACCAACGCTCACGCAAATAATAAAAATCGCCGACTACCGTGATCTCACACGAGTCTCGAACAATCCCAGCTTATATCGTACAACGCGCTCTCTCCTCTCACGGTCTACGCTTTACCCTAGTGTACCGAGCAAATATTTCGCGCCGTGTCTATGGCGATACGATCATTGTTGTCGGTAGCCAGCAGATCCCCACTCGTCTTTAACAACTTCGATCCATCCAAGTAAGTCAAGCTTTCCACGTGGTGCAGCCAGGGCCACCAGCTAGGGTCGTTTATCTATTAAGATTCTGAATAAAAAAAAACACATATACTGTAAAGTCCTTCATTCATTCGCTCACATATACACCTTACACGCACAGCCAATCCTCCCTAGAAACCCAGTAGTCCTATGAGTCGTCGCGATCACGCACGTCTCAGTAGTATCCTCTCGTAGCTAGTGACTGTCGCGATCACGCACAGCCAATCCTCTCTAGAAACCCAATAGTCTTATGAGTCGTCGCGATCACGCACGTCTCAAGAGTATTCTCCCGTAGCATATGACTATCGCGATTACGCACAGCCACCTCCTCCTAGAAACCTCGTGTTCCTATGAGTCGTCGCGATCACGCACGTCTCGGTAATATACTTGTGTAGCTAGCGGCCGTCGCGACCACGCACGGGCGATCTTCACTAGAAACCTCCCCGCTGTACGAATCATAACCCTGCTCCCCTTGGAGGTTGCAGCGGTATCCCGTCAGGATTACCTCAGACCACGTACGAGCTCCGCAATCACGTCGCACGCTTGACCCTCCTAGTCGTGATACAGCTGCCTTCCCTTGCCTAAGGTCTCCCCAACAGCTACAAATTTCTTGTAGACGACCCTGGACAGGCTGAGCTTACCCCAGCCTGAAATAGGTTCCTTACAATATTGCACAATGGCTGAAGCATAATAAATCTTAAAAAAAAGTATAAAAATCATGCGAAGGGGCGTACGCTCCCCCACCTTTTTTCATTTTTCTTTCATTAGTTACTGCTAGGATTAAGGTTATAGGTACTAGGCTCCTACTGGACTGTTCAACAAGATTTCGTTAAATATGGATTAATTGTTGTTTTTATTTAGATTTAAAAGCATTTGCTCCAAATCAACGTGATCCGAGCAACGAGCCAGCGCCGACGGGAGTGAGAGTGAACCGCATAACGCATGCACACTGAGAGAGAGCAAAAGTCCAGTTACCAGAATCCGCGATTACCGATATAGAAATAGCGTCGGCTCAACAGAAAATGTACTGCAGCGTGTAGACTGGGTCCATATGGCTTGCGAGTAGGAAGCTGTTACCGAAAAAAAGGCAGCCTAAGATGTAAAACGGTGCAGAAGTTCCCACGGCGATCGTGAAAACTAAGTAACGCGAAGATTTCATAACGGCACAATACAATGAAATAATGGTGCGAGCGAAGTGTCGGGCGCAAAACGACAATGGGCCAACGACAGCAAGGTTCCTCAATCCGGATTACCAGAACGCTCGTCCATACCATACCATTATCAGTTAGGACGTGCAGATACAATCCGTGCCCCGCACTGGCGTCCCAGTGCGAATTTTTGCCCCCATACGTTTAACGCAAAGTCGCTTCGATATCCAGCTCTAAAAGCTCACCCAACAACGATTCGGTGTGGTCGTGTAGTTGATTTTATATCGACGCAAGAACAAATTGTAGAATATTGCTGCAGAGTTTCGGCCTCAGTGAGACGGGGACTTTTGACGAGTTGCGCAGCCGAATAGCCGCTTTTATTTCCCATGGAGAGCATCCGACAGCGATCGAAAAGCGGATCGAAAAGCGAAGAACTCTCTATGCCAGTGCACCCATCTCGAGGAACCAGAAAACGGCATCCCCTTCACCGGAACCTATCCGTCGAGAGCAGAAGAAAGGCATCCAGGTGGAGCAACCTGCGTCAATAGCCATTAGCAAACCTCCCCGAGTAGCCCGAGGACCCGGGCTGACTAGTGATTTTTGTCACCTGTAAGCCTTGGCCTAACGGCTTCCCAGAAAAGGCAGCCACCCTCACCGCTCCGCCGAAGATTTCATGACTCCGCGACCCGGTAGATAAGAACTGGGGACTAAAGTTCGACGGTCATTCGGATGCTTTGCCATTCATCGAACGGCTGGAAGAGCGAATGGAATCTTACAAAGGGAGCCCGGAGCAGTTACCTTGAGCCATTTCTGGGTTGATAGCCAACAATCCGGAAGGATGGCTTAGAACAATTCAGATGCAGGGGAAGCCTTCCGAAATTAATTCATCTTACCCCTTCGTTAATAAAGCCGATATCAACGACCCGGGAAAGCATTTCAGTATTACCTCATTGATCTCCGACTCATGATGCAAGGAGCCTAATATAAGTCGGACAGAGAATTAGACGTACTGCAACGTACAACGTACTGCTCCAGAAGATGCGAGAATACTGAGGTAGCTAACCGAGTGACGACCCATGACGATGGAGACCGGCCGTTAAATGAACTGCCCTTGCCGGATTTGCGGAGAGGAGGACCACTTCAGCAGCTCCTGTCTGAATCGATGAGTGTTGTTCTGCTGGGTAGTCGACAGTCAACTGTTGCCGTCAATCAGTCGCGGGAAACGGACTGAGTCTTTGCCCGGTAGGCATCGAAGCGGAGTCATACACTCTGGATCCTTAGGAGTAACGCATCCTTTAAGCTTGGAGGGGCGAAGGACCGCCGCACTATCGGAAGAATACCATTGTCAGCGACCTTGGATACCGGATAGCGACCCGTTCGTTTATCAGGCTTCGAATGGTGAGGGAGCTAAGGACTCGGGTCCGCCTGGCCCATGGAACCACGAATAAGGTGACACAAGCGGTAAGGGTCAATGCACGACTCGATCATCGAAAAACGCACAGGACTCTATTAATACGTCCCATAGTGGTCGATGATGTCATGTTGCGGGATTCAGGCGATAATACAGTGCGGACGCGCATACTAACAACTAACCCGTGAAATCGACCCCATCCCTGCATTATTTCGCAACTGAACCTTAAATACGCCAAACACAGCTTAATCAACGCCACGAGCCACAGTACCAGGATGGTATCTACGCACAGAGTTGGACTAGAAGTGTCCAGCTATTCTGCTTCAGTAACTACGAACCTAGCATCCGCACTGACTATCAGCTAGCGCCAGTAGCCGACGCCCTCCCTGCTCAACAACGTAACACTTTTCGAACGGCGAATTGAACTAGCCATATCATATCGTCGACCCTGTCCGAGGAACTCCCGCCCCATGCGCCCTTAGTGGCCGAACCATCGCTCGCGCCATGGGTAGCCGAGTTTTTGGTACAAATTCAAAGGGTGAGTCGTATCTCGCACATAGCCTAGCATTCTATCATCATGAAAGACGAAAATCCAGTAAAACAAAGGTATGTCCCCAAGAGCCGGCTATGTAGAAGATCATCAACGCCCAGGTTGACGAGCTGTTACGAGACGGACGTGCAGCAGATCACCGGAGAGGACAGTGTCACAGCTTAAGCCAGTCGACGACTCCTGAAATCAGAGGAAAACTACTCAGCAACAGAGAAAGAGTGCTTAGCCATCGTCTGGGCCATACGAAAGTTACTATGTTACCTGGAGGGCTACCATTTTTACGTCGTCACCGACCATCTCGCTCTAAAGTGGTTGAATTCTATCAAAAAGCCGACCGGAACTATTGCTCGATGGGCTCTAGAGTTCCAACAGAGTCGCTTTGATATTCACTATCGAAGAGGGAGCCAAAATGTCGTAAGGGATGCCCCCTTCCCGTCAACATATCGAGGCCCTGCAACAAATACCGGTAGAACGTCATTATCAAGCGACAACATGGCGTAGAGAGCTGCAGAGTACCGAAATAGGAATAGCGTCAGCTCATCAGCAGAGGGAGGGCAGCCCAAGAGACCGGCGGCATAGGTCTTCCGAGTAGGAAGCTAAGAAGCTACAAAAAAGTCTAGCCTAAAGCTGGGTATCCAGCACCGCGGAAACTAAAAATTACTGCCAAACTTCATATAAAAAAAACTGGGCCAGGAATTTTTCGTTTGTGTTTTCCTGGAGCCAGTATCCGGCAACGTAAACGGAATCCACGAATTCTTATCGATAATATCGATATCCACACGAATGTGGACTGTGAGAACAGCTGATGAGGGTGCCAGGAAAATATATGTGCACATTATTACTGAAGTACAAGTGAGAGGTGGAGGCAAAATATGTGCGCAAAACCAAAAAGCGATATTCAAATTTTAAAAATGAGGAAAAGATTGCTTTAATAAAAGCAGTTGAGGCAAGACCATGTTTTTCGCGGATCACGGAAAATAAGCATTTTGATCATTTTGAAACTTTGGCACCACTGACTGCGCTGTACTTCTCTTTCCTATTTTTTGGCAACAATATATGCCGCCACCAACACCTTCACTTTATCGACAGAGTTTTTTTTTCTCTTTTTTTTATTTCAGTTGAATTTTCAAAGTTGGCGCTGTTTACAAAACACAGCTGATTCATGAGAGTGGCAAATCACTTTTTATGTTCTTGGTCACACTACATTAGTTGAGTTCCACACAACCGAAATAAAGAGCAGATTAAGAGCAGGTCTTAAGATGTGAAACGGTGAAACGTGCCCACAGCGATCGTGAGAACTAAGTAACGGGAAGATTTCATAACGACGAAACGCAATGAAATAACGGTGCGAGCGAAGTATTGAGTGCAAAACGGACCAAGTGGTATGGGGGCGTTTTAGAATCTTTATACTTCTCCCTTTTGACTCTTCCTCTTCCCTTTTCGTAGTGACACGTAGTATTGTGGGTGCTCGAAAGTGACGTCCGACAATTGTCTCGGACTTTTGCTGACGCTGACTGGCGTCCCGCATGCTCCTTTCTTCCGCCCTCAATATTATAGTAGTAAGCAGACGCGCAAGTTCCTAAATGTGCTGTGTGTTACGATTGTCTCGACTGTCGCCGTTGCCTTCTCGTCCTTCCCTTACCGTAGTGCGTAGGCCATCGGGTCCCCGAAGATGCCGTCCGGCGATTGCCCCGGCCTTTTCATGTGATCCTGATTTGCATTTCCACAGTGTCTGGAGCCTTTCGTAGTCCCTTGCGTCCCGTAACACTGTGGTCCCTCGAATCTCCCGCGGGTCATGATTTTTGGTATGATTTTTGGTACCTCATGTACCAACATATGTACATATATAGGGAATTTCGAAAATATATTTAGAAATTATAGTGAAATAAATTGATTATGAAATTAAATTTCATGTTGCAAAGTTTACATATATGTACTTAAACTCAATGCTTGTCTTTAGTATAGAATTGCCAGAAATTTCTAAGCGCATTCAGGAAGTTGAGAAGTTCATTCAGAAGTTTGAAAAATCTTTATAATTTCTAACACAGAATATAACTATTCAAAAAGACGCTATTAATTTATGAGCATAAAGACATATCGACCAATGATCATTGTTCCGAAACGTCAAGGCTATTAACAAAACTAAAAAATAATCTCCAGACTACAAAAGATAAGCATAGTTTAAATATAACAATTCCTTCTATTTTGAATACACCTATAAAGTTTGAAATTGGCGAAGACCAAGAAATTCAAACCCAAGTCGAAGAAAAAGATTTGACTAACCTCACAGTCACAGCAGTTATCACACTGAATTCCAAAGTACTATTTTTGACAGTAAAGATATCATTTCTTTTAACAGATTGACACAGCATCTGACCAGAGGGCATACATAAGGGAAATTGCACAAGCACTACCCGAATTCGATGGTAAGAAAATACATCTATAAAAATTCTAAATCCATCCATCCATGAAAAAAAATCAACATGGCCAAGGAAGCACATGAATTAATTGCGATTGAGTTACAAAGATTGCATATTAATTCCCAACCAGGAAATTCAAAATATCCTTTATGTTGCAAATACCGTTGCAACAACCAACAATGCACTTGTCCGATTACTGAATACGACCAGTACGGATCATTTATTAAACATAAAAAACTTAAAATAGAGAATGAGACACTTTAGAACTACGAAATAATTTAAACTAATCCTGTAAAAAGAGAAAAACTGTCATATCTCAATTAAGGAAAATGAAATCCGCTCCGATTTAAATCACAATTAAAAGTTTTATGCATAAAATATAGTGATGTATTCGGACTTCATACCGAATCATTAAAAACGAAAAATTTCTATAAAAAACGAGGGGGAACGATGTGAGCCGCGGCAAAGGCCGCGTCTCTACTTTATACCCGGTACTAAAATAAAGTCCATATCAAACTCCAAATAAATCAGCTTCTGACATAGCAGAGGTATATTGACTAAATCAAACGCCTTGCTAATATCCAGAATAGCCGCGACGACCTGACAATTTTTTGCTTTGAGATTAGCTACGTTATTTATAACATCATTAATGCAATGTGCAGTGGAATGGTTTTTTCTAAAGGCATAAGATCTATCTGGAAGTAACTTGTTTTTAATAATAAATGTTTATATACGAAACTTTATCACACCTTCTAAACTCTTAAAAAGAACACTTAGAAGGCAGATAGATCTTTTGTTCGCCACCATAGTCATATCTACATTTTTTTTGGTACAGGGATCACCTTTATGAATCTCCAACTATCTAGATTTTTTCAACTAAAGAATATTTCATTTAACAACGAGAGATTTTCAATTTGGTTCATGGGAAGAGAAAGTACCATTTTATAAGAAATTTTATCTAAACCTTTATCTGATTCTGGGTTTCTAGAATTCATAAAGTTTGACCTAATGGAAGGATTGATCCCATTGCAATGGAATAGTAGCATGCTCACAAGAGTTGGTGTCACGTATGTCTACAATTTTGTCCAGAAATTCTTTGTGCTCAGCATCGTTCCAGGCGCTTTTCATTGGTTTGATTTTTCTATATAGCTTCAAATTTTTAATTTTTTGCCACATTTCTCTTGCAGATTATGGATTAGATAGTTCGTCAAGTAGAGCATTCATATTTGGTTTTCTTACTTTATATAAGTAATTATTAAGAGTTTTGTTGGCTTTAACGTACTTGTTGGCATCTGTAATAAGTTTAGTCTTGAAATATTTTTCTCTTTTAGCATTTCTCAGGATGAAAAGTCTTTCAAATGACTCGTCCCAATACTTTTTGGGGATATAGTTGTTGTTAGGCGATAACTTTATTGTATTTTTGGATAATATATTCTTAGAGGAGTGGTTTAAAGCTTCTAAAGTTGAAACTTTAATTTTAGAAAAATCATCAGCACCTTTTTATGCAATATTTTATAATTAGATTTAGGAATGATATTAGAAATTTCAACAATTTTTGCTGTTATGCACAGACCAGTTTATATTTGGATTGGATCTGTTTACAAAAGTTATGTCGAATGCAGATAAGCAGTTAGGATTTGATGAATACGTTAGAGATCCATTATTTAAGCAGTAAAAACACGAATTCAAAATAGATCTTTCCAAACAGTTACCTCTTGCGTTCTGACTTGAATTTCCCCATATGGACGATTTAGCATTAAGATCACTACCTATCAAAATGAAACCATTTAACGAAGAAACTGCAGAAAATAGATCCTCGCATCCTGATTCAAAAGTATTCAAGTCAATGTTTGAAGAACAATATATACTAAAAATATTTATATAAAGAGATAGATTCTCCGTACCTATTCCGACAACTTCCAAACTAGAATTACATTTCCAGATCTTAAAACGAATATCCTATCCTTTCTAAAATAAATACCAACTCCTCCATAACCATCTTCCCGTTCCTTACCGATATAGTTGAAATTTAATAGGCTACACATTGCGTTACTTTTCACCCAAATTTCTGACAAGATTGCAATATCAATATTATTCTGAACTAAGAATATTTCTAGTAAATGTTTGTTATTATTAGTAGTTAGACTTTGAATATTATTGTAGTACTGTAGTATTTTCATTTAAAATATTTAAAAGAAAGTGCTAGAAAATAAGAAAAAAAAAACAAAAACAAAAGAAAAAATGAACTAAAAAGAAAGTGTAAGAAATAAGTAGAGAAATATAAAAAATTTAATAAAGATATATGAAAAAAATTAAAATTAATTATTAATTTTATTTACATCAATTGTGCAATTTTTTTTCTCTATTTCGGAGTTATTTTCTGGCTTCTACGTTAATGTTGTAATTTTTGGAATCTGTAAGGAAATGTGAGATATTGTAAGAAATTTAGTTAAGGCTTTGTTCTGCTCAATTTTCTGTTGCCTCAGGCAGGTACTATAAATGGAGTGTGAGAGGGTGAACCGTTCACTTGGTACTTATTCGAGCTCTTTCAATGTGTTTTGCCACTCTTTTATTGTGTTACGTGCATTTACATTTTCAGTATTTGATTTTTAGCATTTTTAACAATTTTGTTATAGGGTTTGTAGAAATGAACAGTTTCTGCTGTAGAGGACATGTTGTTTTGAAGTTCTGTATTATGATTAGACGATTTTTGCCAAAAAGGTCGAGGAAATGCTTCGTAGTCAAAGGAATTAAACGAGTCCATTTTGGATATCTGGCTTCGACTTCCAATCTAGTAGAATTTTCTACTGTCATGCGTTTTTGGATAGCATACGGCAAGAAAAGGATGTAGCAACATGATTTTCTTTACAATTAACACATATTAAATCGGTACAGACAACTTCTTTTGAGTGGCTATAAGAATATTTGTAATTTTTTGCTCCGCGTGTATACAATGATGGACAAAATGACCAAATCTGTTGCATCTATAGCATTGGATAATGGGAACAAAGTGAATAAATGGAACTTGTGTGTATAAAAACGAAACTTCAGATGGTATTTGTGCACCCTTAAACAAGAGTTTGACTCTTGAGGTGGGTATCATTTCTTTGTTGCATTTATCTCTCGTTTTAATTCTGATAAATTTTTCAATGGGCACTGGAGAATCAATATATTCTGCCAGCATTTCGTCTGAGACCGATGTCGGAATATTAAAGATTAAACTCGTTTTACAAACAAAATTAGGAAATATTTTTGGTTCATATTCATGTGTCTTCAAATAACAAGTCATAAAATTATTTGCACTCGATAAATTTTTAAATTCAATTCCATATTCGTGTTTTTTCCAGAACTTTCTGTCACTACTGGCGCCATTTTTCTTTCTTCATACATAGCCTTAGAATTTTTTTTTGCTACAAACAATTTTTTTCCAGAATCCATTTTTATATCCGGCGTTTCTGTTTCCATCATTTCTGTATCTTCATATTCACTGCTGTCTTCACTAATAACAAGTTTTTCCAAGTTTAGTTTTTTTTTAAGAATTTTTAAAAAATTTGGTATTTTTTGTCATAGGTAGTGCTTCTATTTTGAACATAACTTAAGTTTCCTACAACTGGTTGCAGCCGTTTAGCCGTTTATCCATCGATTTTCATAAGCGATACCTTAAACGATGCCTAATTAATGTATAAATATAAAACGAAAAATGTGGGCTTTGGAATATTTTTTTCCGAATTTTCCTAAGTTTTCAAAGCCAAAATTACGGGAAAAAATACCGAAAAAAAGTATGAAAGTTGACTTTGAAAGCTTAATATCTTCCAGACGTTAAGTTGCAGCTAGAAATGTTTTGGGTCTGATTTATAGCTGCACTTGTCAGCTTTTCAAAACTGCAAAGTTAAAAACAACCAGTTATAAGAAACTTAAGTTATGTGAAAAATAAAAGCACTACCTCGGAAAAAAAAATTCCAAATTTTTAAAAAGTTCTTTAAAAAAAACTTAACCTGGAAAAAAAAAAATCTTTAAAAATTGTTAAACATCCAAATCTATCAGAAAAAGTAATTTTTGACGAGAGCGAAAAAGTCCGGGTGGGTCGACTAGTGTTATTTATAAAGGTAATAGTTTCACTAATAAGGTCTCGTCCAAAACGAGAGGGAACGTTGTGAGCCTACTTTATACCCGGTACTCAGTTAGAATATATGTGATCTTATGATTTATGTAATTTATTATATGTTCGTAAAAGAGACGAATTAAATTTTGGCCGAAATAGAAAACTTAAAAAAATTAGATCGAACCCTATGCTAGATTTTTATAAGTTATCTGTTTCCATCTTTGTTTATGTATAGTTTTTATATCAGCTTCTACATGTCTACATGTACATGTAATACTACTCATACGAGACGTGGAAGTCGTTGGGAGAGAGAGAGAGTCAATAAGTAAGAGCTTGGAAGGCGTTGCGTAGCGACTGAAATTTAATTACTTCCTTCTGGCTAACAAATATTATTTGTTAAGCCTGACCAAGATTCGGCACGGCGATTTTCCATGAATATGCGTTTTTTCTTTTCTTTTATTTTAAAAATTGTGGATTCCACATATTTTTGTCCTTTGTAGGGGCGGAATGGGGCCTGTCAAAATTTTGAAATACACTTGTATTGAAGTGATATCACAGGAGCTTGGATAGAAAGTTATTATAGTCTCTATTATCTAGGCGGATAGACGGAAGGACGGACAGACAGACATAGCTATATCGACTCGGCTATTGATGCTGATCAAAAATATATATACTTTATGGGGTCGGAAACTCTTCCTTCTGGGCGTTACACACATCCGTTTTCACCACAAATCTAATTTACCCCGATACTCTTCGAGTACTGAGTATAATAAACATCAATCGCGAGACTGTTTCATACAGAACAAATTAGATCAGTCTATATTTTGGCAATTATACCGTCTCACTAGGAGTTTTTTTTTTTAGAGGGTTTTCAATATATATGTATAGCATGGTACAGAAAGATTTTAGCATTTAAAAAACCTTTGGAAAGTTTGGAGCTGGTATTTTATTATTGCTTAGTTGCAATACAGCTTTTGAGTTTCACTAAAATGTTTTGAAATTAAAATTTTGTTAACTATTTTATGCCCAGACTTGATGGTTGTACATTAATGAATAACTGGGAAGTAGAATAAAAAAAAAATATATGGTAAGTTCATAGACGTGGGGAAGGTCACATTTTCAAGTCAATGGCGTGACAAAGCGCTGTTTAGAAAAAATGCAGTCTATAAAACCTTACAGCTAACCCTCGTTATATTTTTCGTGTTCTGTATCCTGATTAGAACACTAAGCAACACCATATTTCCGCTGTGAACCAACCCGACTTCATCTGAAAAATTTGAGGACTTAAAAATTTTATTTTTTGTTGTATCGTTTAATTTTTTGATAAAAAATATTTGACAAATGGTTTTTAATTTTCATGTTGCAGAACAAGTTCTTGTTTTACCACATAAATATAAATATCTTACGTCTATTTGTATCACACTTTTCAGTACTTTGCGTTACATTTCCACAACATTTTTTTTTTTGAAAACCTAGGAAATAGTAAAAAAAATGTTTCTTGGGCTGCATTTTCATTTTAAGATAGGTAAATTAATTAAACATCATTGAAGGTATTGTTTGTAAAAATGAAAAGATAAACGGCTAAGATAAACGGCTAAGATAAACGGCCATTTGACCAAACCTTTTAGTGCCGCATTTTGCCGTCAAATTCAGTTCGATACTATCGTGAAGCTTTGATTTATTTATTATACCCGGTACTCGAAGAGTATAGGGGTATATTAGATTTGTGCGGATAACGGTTGTGTGTAACGCACAGAAGGAAGCGTTTCCGACCCCATAAAGTATATATATTCTTGATCAGCATCAATAGCCGAGTCGATCTAGCCATGTCGGTCTGTCCGTCCGTCTGTCCGTCTGTCCGTCTGTCCGTCCGTCCGTCTTCATTTGTGCCTATATCTCAGAGACTATAAAAGCTAGAGCAACCAAATTTTGTATCCAGTCTCCTGTGTTATCACACTACTCCGGATGTATTTCAAAATTTCGCCCCGCCCACTTCCGCCCACACAAAAGACGAAAATCTGTGGCATGCACAATTTTAAAGATACGAGAAAACTAAAAACGCAGAATCATAGAGAATGATCATATCTATCAGAGTGTTGAATCTGGATTAGATCGGATTATTAATATAGCCACTATAAAGAAAACCATTTCGAAATTTATCGTTCCCTCTCGCTCTCTCTCACACGCGACCCTATCTGCTTTGCCCATTCGTATTTTTTGACGCCTAGTTCTCAGAGACTATAAGAGCTAGAGCAACCAAACTTTCTATCCAAGTTCCTGTGATATCGAACCAGCACGAGTTTGTTTCAAAATTTTGACACGCCCCCTTCCGCCCCCACAAAGGACGAAAATCTGTGGAATCCATCATTTTTAAGATAAGAGAAAACAAAAAACGCAAAATTATGGAAAATATCCGTATCTATCAGATTGCCGAATCTGGATCATGTCGGATCATTATTATAGCCAGAAGGAACAAATTAAATTTCAGTGGCTACCAAACGGCAGCCAAGCAATTCCCTCTCTCTCTCGCACACACTTCCATGTCTCTTGTATGTAGTTTTACACGTGTATGTAAAAATGTAGCAGACGACGTAAAAATCATATGTAAATAAAAATGGAAACTAATAACTTCTAAAATATAAAAATACAGCATACGGTTCGACTTAATTTTTTGAAATTTTCCATTTTGGCCAAAATTTAATTCGTCTCTTTTGTGAACATATAATTAATTAAATAAATCGTAAGCTCATATGTATACATAAATACGTATATACTGACTGAGTACCGGGTATAAAGTAGAGCCGCGGCCATCGCCGCGGCTCACAACGTTCCCTCTCGTTGTTTTTTGTATATATTTTGTTTTTTCTTTCAAAAAATTTGAGTGATCAACAAAAAATTGATGAATCATTTTCAAAGCCTCAAATTTATCAGACAAAGTCGTTATGGCTCACAGCGGAAAAAATTTTAATTTTGTTGCCTAGTGTATTCAGAGTAATTAAACCAAATTAGTCAATTACTCAAATGCTCGTGTTTTTCTTTTAAGTGAAAAATAAAGTAAAACACATTCTTAAAGTTTTTTTTTAATTATACAGAATATAATTACATATACATATGTATCTTTATACACTTTTTCATGCTTCACTTTGCTTACAGTCTATAACTTTCATTAAAAACGAGGGGGAACGTAGTGAGCCGCGGCAAAGGCCTGGGCTCTACTTTATACCCGGTACTCAGTCAGTATATAAGTATGCACATATGTACACATATGAGCTTACGATATCTTTCATTTATTATATGTTCGAAAAATTAAAGGTATCGTATCGGACGAATTAAATTTTGGCCAAAATGGATAAAACCAAAAAATTAAGCCGAACCCTATGCTGTATTTTTATATTTTAAAAGTTATCTGTTTCCATTTTTATTTACATATACTTTTTACATCAGCTGCTTCATTTTTACATACACATGTATAACTACATACAAGAGACGTGGATGAGTGCGAGAGAGAGAGGGAATGAGTAAGCGCTTGAAAGACGTTGCACAGATACTGAAATTTAATTTGTTCCTTCTGGCTATAATAATAATCAGACCTGATCCAGATTCGGCAATCTGGTAGATACGGTGACTTTTCATGATTCTGCGTTTTTAGTTTTCTTGTATCTTAAAAATTGTCGATTGCACACATTTTCGTCCTTTGTGGGGGCGGAAGAGGGTTTCCCTAGCTCATACAGTCTCTTAGATTTAGGCGCTCATTTGGACGAATAGACAAAACAGACAGGGTCGCGTGTGAAAGAGAGCGAGAGGGAACACACAGGGTACTGGATACAAAATTTGGTTGCTCTAGCTTTCATAGTCTCTGAGATATAGGCGCAAATGAAGACGGACGGACAGACGGACGGACGGACGGACGGACATGGCTATATCGACTCGGCTATTGATGCTGATCAAGAATATATATACTTTATGGGGTCGGAAACGCTTCCTTCTGGGCGTTACACACATCCGTTATCACCAAAAATCTAATACACCCGAGTACCGGGTGTCGGGTTCCGCAGCCCGATATTTAGTCGACATAATTTAAATCCTATCCAGTGGTGCAGCACTAAAGTTAAATGTCTATTATTGTGTGCTATTTGCACTGCCCACTTCCCACAGCCGCTCTCTCGCGTTCTCTCTGGCTTCTTTCCTCCTTTCTTTCGACTTCTCTATCACACTCTCGATCTTTCGTCTTCGCTATTTCTCTCTCCTCGGAATCTGTCGCACTCTCGCTTGCAGTAGGGCACGGGAAATTCGGCCCGCCTGCCTTTGCAGCGTCTGGACTCTTCATTCGTCGCACTTGCATTAGGGAATGGGCAATTCGGCCCGCCTCCTCTTGCAGTGCTTGGACTCTACATCGACTTCTAAATCACCAATCTCGCTTTCGCTATCCTATCCGTACAAATTTTGCTATTGATAATAAACCGCATCTAACTTAAATCTCGTCTTTAAATATTCGCAAACTACGCTGCCGAAAAAGCTTGGTAGCACAGCACCGGGTAAAAAAAAAGGGGAGGACTGCAAAACATGCTCTGAACTTTTAAAATCGTCCGATGAGGTCCGATCATCTTCTGAGTATTTAATACTCAAAAAAAATTATGGCTTTGGCTCCTTCTGAATATTTTTTCACTTAACTTAAAATTTTTTTTAATATTTTTAACGAGCATTTCGAGAAAAGCTCTCACAAACTCCCTTAAAAAAAAAAAATCCAAAAATTTATAATTTTTTTAAATATGTAGACTGGTTTAATTCGTTCGATCCGTGTTCTGCTCACCGTCTTCACCCGCTCAACCAGTTTGTATTGATTTTGATTAGGAAAAATTGTAAATGGATAACAGAAAAAATGATTTGCGATCGAAATGCAAAATCATACGAGAAAAAGCTCAAAATATTGCGGCAGTAGGATATTTTGTAATATTCAAAAGTTTATTATTATACCCGGTACTCGAAGAGTATAGGGGTATATTAAATTTGTGCGGATAACGGTTGTGTGTAACGCACAGATGGAAGCGTTTCCGACCCCATAAAGTATATATATTCTTGATCAGCATCAATAGCCGAGTCGATATAGCCATGTCTGTCTGTCAGTCCGTCTGTCCGTCTTCATTTGTGCCTATATCTCAGAGACTATAAAAGCTAGAGCAACGAAATTTTGTATTCAAGCTTTTGTGTTATCACACTACTCAAAGTATGTTTCAAAATTTTGCCCCGCCCCCTTCCGCCCCCACTAAGGACGAAAGTCTGTGGCATACACAATTTTGAAGATACGAGAAAACTAAAAACGCAGAATCATAGAGAATGACCATTTCTATTAGAGTGCTGAATCTGGATTAGATGGGATTATTAACATAGCCACAATGAAGGAAACCATTTCAAAAGTCATCGTTCCCTCTCGCTCTCTCTCACACGCGACCCTATCTGCTTTGCCCATTCGTATTTTTTGACGCCTAGTTCTCAGAGCTAGAGCAACCAAACTTTCTATCCAAGTTCCTGTGATATCGAACCAGCACGAGTTTGTTTCAAAATTTTGACACGCCCCCTTGCGCCCCCACAAAGGTCGAAAATCTGTGGAATCCACAATTTTTAAGATAAGAGAAAACAAAAAACGCAAAATTATGGAAAATATCCGTATCTATCAGATTGCCGAATCTGGATCATATCGGATCATTATTATAGCCAGAAGGAACAAATTAAATTTCAGTGGCTACCAAACGGCAGCCAAGCGATTCCCTCTCTCTCTCGCACACACTTCCATGTCTCTTGTATGTAGTTTTACATGTGTGTGTAAAAATGTAGCAGCCGACGTAAAAATCATATGTAAATAAAAATGGAAACAGATACATAACTTCTAAAATATAAAAATACAGGGTTTGACTTAATTTTTTGAAATTTTCCATTTTGGCCAAAATTTAATTTGTCTCTTTTGTGAACATATAATTAATTAAATAAATCGTAAGCTCATATGTATACATAAATACGTATATACTGACTGAGTACCGGGTATAAAGTAGAGCCGCGGCCCTTGCCGCGATTGATTTGATTCAATGATTAATTAATTCTCGGGCTTGGTCTGATCGCGTTGGGCACCAGTAATAATTTAATTTAACACGCGTATTGATTTGTATTAGAATATTTAATGGTATTAAACTGGTTAAAGTTGAAGCAAGTACAAACTATAGCAAGTTCAGTTACTTCTTGTTAACTTGTACATACCTACACCGTTGCTGGTTGTACAGTTATTCGTCGCGACAACTCGGTCAGTGCGGTGCATTGGCAGTTCAGCGATCTAACCAATACATGCAAACGTAGCACAAAACGGAATTCGCACAGCTCGCATAGCTAGACGCATCAGCTGTAATTCCTTTGTTCTCGGTTCTCGCTGTTTTCGTTTATACTTATACAGGGTGTTGGACTTCGTCAATATTTACATCAAGGTCAGGTCCACGCTGTTCCGGGAGTTGACGGCTGATCGCACGGTTAATGCTGCATTTTTGGCCGTTCTCGACTGCCCGAGTTTCAGCTTCCGCGACTTAGTGTGGACTATATGGATTTTCCAGAATTCCACCCGATGTTTAGACAATGGTGCACAATGATTCGCGTATACCAGTCATCTAGATATTCCATTATCTACGTGGATGCTTAGATGGAGCTGTGCTGGATATGATTCGTTCTTTGTTTCCTTTATTCGTTACGCTTATTCATTTTCAGGCATACATAAAGGCTACATAAAGACAAAATCAACGCACCTTTATGTGCCTTTCGGACTTTGGCAACACCTCAGGAGATTTCGGATGGGTTGCTCGTTTCCATCGTAAGCAAAAAATTTTATCACAAGACGCAGGTGAAATGGGAGGACAGCCTGCCGTCCTCAAGATTGCCTCTCTGGTCAGACATGTCTTGATTTTTGGAGAAGTGAAAAATTTGGAAAAGGCTATAGTAACAAATCCGAGCCAGCAGGTGGAAGAAAATAAGCCCATCATCCTTATCACCTCCATTAACGAGCATACTAACTTCACATGCAATTATTGCAAAGCCTCCGATTATTACATATACTGATGTCAGGCTTTTTTAAATTTCCCTGTTTTTTGGCGATACAAAGAGGCAAAGATGAGCCACTTATGTCTAAACTGCCTCAAAAAAGGTCATCCATGGCAGCCTTGCAGGTCGGGGACATGTAGGCAGTGTCAGGCCAAGCATCACACACTACTCCACATGCAATCAGGCGCTGATGCTGAGTTGCCTTCACCCACCGTGGTATCGAACGAGGATGATTCTGCAAGTGCCCTAGTAGCAAGCAAATCTTCCAGCCCTCCCCCCTCAAGCTTCAACTCTCTGCCTAGCCATCATGTGTTGCTAGCTACTGCAATCGTATAAATTAAAGGCCGTTGTGGATCGTTTATCCCATGTCGTGCCATTTTGGATTCCGCTTCTCAGGTTAGCTTTGTAACATCGAGGCTCGCAAATCAGCTCCAGTTGGATCCTCATCCGTCGCATGTTCAAATTGTCGGCATTGGAGAATCAATTCTACCTTCGAGCAAGACTGTAAATGATACGCTCAAAAAGCTTTGAGATATTGCTGAGTTTAGCAATTGGTCTATTACACTAGTCAACACGACTTTTCCGCTGTCCCCAAAAATGATTTTTTCTGATAGATTTGAATGTTTAAAAATTGTTAAAGATTTTTTTTTTTTTTTCAAGAAAAAGTTTTTTTATTTTTAAATTTTTTTAAAATTTTGTATTTTTTGTTATAGGTAGTGCTTCTATTTGTCACATTACTTAAGTTTTCTATAACTAGTTGTATCAAATTTATTTTTTCCAAAATTTTGACTTTGAAAGCTCAGGAAAAGTAAAAAAAAAATATTTGAATGCCTTGATTCATTAAGACACATTAATTAGGCGTCGTTTAAGGTATCGCTTATAAAAATATAAAAAAAAATAAAAGTTGCAAACACAGATTTTTGGTAGTTTTGTAGGAAAAAAAACGGTTACATGTCGGCTAACGGAATTTATCGGCGAAATTCGGCATATCAAGTTTTGGTCAAACGGTTATAACTTTGCCGTTTATTTTTATATTTTTATAAGCGATACCTTTAACGACGCCTAATTAATGTGTCTATCTAAAACCAAAAATCAAGGCATTCAAATATTGTTTTCCGACTTTTCCTGAGCTTTCCAAGTCAAAATTTCGGGGAAAAATACCGAAAAAAATTATGAAATTTTAATTTGGAAGCTTCCAGACGTTAAGTTGCTGCTAAAAAGTTTCTTAGTCGGATTTATAGCTGCATTTGTCAGTTTTTTTAACTGCAAAGTTCAATACAACCAGTTATAGGAAACTTAAGTTATGTGACAAAGAGAAGCACTACCTATTACAAAAAAAAACAAATTTTTAAAAAATTCTTAAAAAAAAAGTTCTTCATGAAAAAAAAACATAATTCTTTAAAAAATTTTAAATCTCCAAATCTATCAGAAAAAGTTATTTTCGGCAACAGCGGAAAAAAAGGCGAATTTTGTCGAGTAGTGTTATTGAGATGTAATTTTACCCCTACAGTTTAACCGTACATTGTTAAACTTTAAACAAAAATAAACAATAAGCAATAAACTGAGGAGTATTTTTATCCAGTGTTTGATTGCTGGTTGTGTGTTGGTTGCTTCTAACCGACCCATTATTGCGCTTGTGGCCACGTTGTTGAATGCTCTGGATATATCTACAAATACTCCTAGTGCATATTTCTCGGTATTGAGGGATTTTTCGATGGTAGCTACTAGCGAGTGTAGTGCTGTTTCCACCGATTTTCCTTTCGTAAAGGCAATGTTAGCTTGACATCAGTCCCCCTACTTCCTTCCTGATGTGTAGCTCCAGCAGCTTTTCCAGCGTTTTTAGTAAAAAGGAGGTGAGGCTTATCGGTCTATAATTTTTGGGACTAACACTCTTTGACCATTGTCTATTGTTGAGCTTGAGCTGACTCTGTATGGTAGGCTGCTTGGAAAGCAGCTTCCTGAGTCGTTTTCCTTGTTTAAGAATTCTTCGTTCGCTTGTTTGGCGAGCTTAAAGAATTCCCGGATGTTGTTTCTTAGTGGCTTGTTCCTCCCTTTCGTACTTGAGGGTGGGCATGCTGCGCGGTAGCCAACTAATAGCTCTGTTCGGAGCAGCAGCTGGCAGTAGCTCTTAAAAATAACAATTAGATTATTTAAGAGAAATATAACTGAACTAAGATCATCTGTTCGCATGCTCTCGGTGCATACGCACACACCATTAAACTCATGTTCGCCGCGCGTACTGCTTATATGGCAGTGCGTCGGTTTGCTTGGGTACACATTCGGTCAAAATTCGTCGTCGAACGCAGCATCGCGAATCATTACATACCGTCCGTCAAAATTTCCAATCGCGCTATAGCGGTTTCTTTGATTTGCTACATACACTATTGTACACTGAAAACCACGAAGTTTACGGCCACGGCCTTTAAAAATTGAAACTAAACATTGAAAATAAACACAAACCGTAAACCCCCAAAACGGAGTATAAATTTGTAAATGTGGAGTCAGAGTTCCCGAAAAAGCTTGGCAGCTTCCAACATTTTGGTGACTCCGACGTGATCCACCTCCAGCTTGGCACCATCCCACATCACGTCCAGTTGGCCGACAGTTTGCATTAGCCACCTACGCGTAGGGTCGTCGTTGCACTTGAGGATCTTAACCCCATTCAGCCACCCAGCACCGTCGAAGGTGGGCATGGGAGCTGTGGGATCCTCCTCCATCCGTGCAAACAGTGCGTCCACGAGCCGCGCGTGCACCAGCTTCCACTGCGCTGCCGTCATCTTCCCGTTTTCGTCGCTACGGTTGATTAGCGCCACGATCAAGTTTCGTCTGGCCGCAGCACTCGCCGTCCTTGACTTCGGGTGTTGTTTTGGTGGGAGCCACTTTCAGTGGGGGGTCTGCGCCCTTCAGCCCGCGTTGCCACTTGCTCGCCGGAGTGTCCTTGTTGGCACTCTCAACTGAGCGTTGCCAGCATCTCCTCCACCTTGTTGGCATATTTCCCGATTGATGCCCGCATTTGGGGCATCTGCGAGAAATGTAGTCTGCCGTCCTCCACCCGCTGTTTGGCCCAAGTTAGCCTGGCTTTCTCCTCCTGAGAGATGTTGGCTTTGCTCTGGTGGCGACTCAGGATTTTCAGGGCTGCCTTGTATTGCGAGAGAGCCTTCATCCCCTGCCTGGAGCGCTTTGGCCCTTCCCTACGCGTGGAGCTGGTGCCTGGCTCCGGTGAGCGAAGAAGGCTCTCTTCCTCCGTGTTGCTAATCGAAATCACGCTCTCCAGATGCGTGTCTGCTTCGACAGCGGGATCCGTGCGGTTCAGCTTGGTGTGATGGGGTTTCTTGGCAGTCGTTGTACAGCTGACGTGTCACTGCTGGCGACACGCAGAGAGGATTGCTCCTCCCCGTGCCAGCCGGTGGCAGCAGTCACGCATTCCACCGACGTTTGGGCTCACATCCCAGCCCTTGCTGGGATACCCTCGTCCGAGATAATGCAGTGTCCATTGCCCCAGCCAGCACCTTAGTGGAGGGTTCAGCTAGAGGATTTTTGCCAGCCATTTTTTATTATATAAATTATTATATATATATTTACTGCCTATGAAAAAGCCGTAAACATACATACATTCATATGTACATATATTGGCTTCCGATTGAAGATAGGTACCTAGGGAACACCAAGAGGAGGCCATTACATCTGTAATGGGGTCAAAAATTAATCTGACCTTTGAGTCGACTTGATATGACTTAATTTAAAAACTTTTCAATAATTAAGTCACATCCATATTCCCCTCATAGAATTAAATCTATTAAATATTTGTACATACATATTGTTAAGCTAGTGAGCTTTTTCACTAACTGTTGCGATTCACTTAAATGAAAGTTCAAGTGGTTCAATTAATAGACGTTATGGTTTATTGGGATATAGGTACATATGTATGTAGACCGACGAATGCGTACGTACATAAAAGACCGATTAAGGATCGATGTAGCGAATATAGTATGATGCGATATGATTAGCTCCAGATGATATGTAGACCGACGTACTGCGTATGTACATATATGTATGTGGGCGACCGATCGGTGCGATTTATGATGGCTATGAAGATTAGCTCCGTACCATATAAGTGATAGATTCGGACTCGATGAGGTATAGATGAAGACTCGATGAGTTATAGAAACGGTTATATATTATATGTATATACGTGGCTTAATGCTAGATTTATTTATGGGAAGTGTATATGGTTATGTCTGCGACGAGTGAGGATCGATGATTTTGAGGGTTTGAATATTCGCTCAAGACTGAACGCAAGGGTTGGCGGCGTAATTGCCGTGCCCTAGGAGACAATGCTTAACGAGCGGGAGAGAGTACGATTGTGAAGAGCTAGCACAGTTCGGGCTACTGCTAAGCCGAGTACAAAGAATATTTATGTATGTATAAATAAGCGAAGATAGCCGCTGCCGTGCGTAGGCATATGCGGTAACAAAATGACTTTACATAGTGGGAATTGCAATACATCGAGATGTGGATTTATGTTAGACTTGCTATAATTTAGTTAGGCTGCTTGACCCGACACATATGTACATGAGAAAAAAAAACTTAAAAAATAAACAAAAAACGAGAGGGAACCGGGTACTTTATACCCGGTACTCAGTCAGTATATACGTATTTATGTATACATATGAGCTTACGATTTATTTAATTAATTATATGTTCACAAAAGAGACAAATTAAATTTTGGCCAAAATGGAAAATTTCAAAAAATTAAGTCAAACCCTGTATTTTTATATTTTAGAAGTTATCTGATTCCATTTTTATTTACATATGATTTTTAATTCGGCTGCTAAATTTTTACATACACATGTAAAACTACATACAAGAGACATGGAAATGTGTGCGAGAGAGAGAGGGAATCGCTTGGCTGCCGTTTGGTAGCCACTGAAATTTAATCTGGCTATAATAATAATCCGATATGATCCAGAATCGGCAATCTGCCAGATACGGTAATTTTTCATGATTCTGCGTTTTTGGTTTTCTCTTATCTTAAAAATTGTGGATTCCACAGATTTTCGACCTTTGTGGGGGCGCAAGGGGGCGTGTCAAAATTTTGAAACAAACTCGTGCTGGTTCGATATCACAGGAACTTGGATAGAAAGTTTGGTTGCTCTAGCTCTGAGAACTAGGCGTCAAAAAATACGAATGGACAAAGCAGATAGGGTCGCGTGTGAGAGAGAGCGAGAGGGAACGATAACTTTCGAAATGGTTTTCGTCATTGCGGCTATAGTAATAATCAGATCTGAACCAGATACAATACTCTGATAGAAATGGTAATTTTCTATGATTCTGCGTTTAAAGTTTTCTCGTATCTTTAAAATTGTGTATGCCACAGACTTTCGTTCTTTGTGCGGGCGGAAGGGGGCGGGGCGAAATTTTGAAATGCACTTGGAGTAGTGTGATCACACAGGAGACTGGATGCAAAATTTGGGTGCTCTAGTTTTAATAGTCTCTGAGATATAGGCGCTAATGAAGACGGACGGACGGACGGACATGGCTATATCGACTCGGCTATTGATGCTGATCAAGAATATATATACTTTATGGGGTCGGAAACGCTTCCTTCTAGGCGTTACACACAACCGTTATCACCACAAATCTAATATACCCCTATAATCTTCGAGTACCGGGTATAAAAAGTTGAAAAGGTGAAAACACAGAGATCGCTGTACTAAGAAGCTCATAGCCCAAAAAATTGTTACACCAAAGCGGGTGCCAAAGGACAGCTTTGGGCAGGCATGACTTGGCGGCAAATTACGCAAGAGTGTTAGAAAACAAGAGCTAGAACAGAAACAAATTCAAATAGGGCGGGCAAAATGAGCCCGATCACTATAAAAGATAATCAAAAAACACTTATTACACGAATAATCAGGGCACTTACCAAACAAATGGTCACCGCGGCCAAGATAAGGTGGAAATGATGGATGGCGACCCATCTTCCTCTGAACTCCGTCAACCAACTAACTTTCAAAAGCAACTGGGATCCAATTCAGGCCCACCTGCGGGGACAAACCGTATTATCGAGAATTAACAGGGTGCGTTCAAGGGGCCGGCTGGATCCCAGAGACTCTCCGACCAGCGCAGACAACGAGTTAATCACCTCACTCATGAGGACCCAGATCAGTACGAACAACAGTACGATCAGTTGGCGTCTGAGGCGGTGGCGGAGATCGATGAGGGAGACGAAAGTGATACTGTACATTTTTTAGGGGAGAGTCCCTGCTCCCGTTCGTCAAGCGAACAGTAGCGGGGAGAACAATAAACATCTTTATAGATACTGGTTCCGCGAAAAATTACATAAAGCCACTAAAAGAACTTCAGGGAATTGTCCCTGTAGAAGCCCCATTCAATTTGAAAGCTTAATATATTCCAGACGTTAAGCTGCAGATATAAAGTGTCTGTGAACTGCAAAGTTCAATACAACCAGTAGTAAAAAAATACCAAACTTTTAAAAAATTCTTAAAAACAAAACTAATCCTGGAAAAAAAAACTAAATCTGCAAATCTATCAGAAAACGTAATTTTGGGGGACAGCAGAAAAAAAAGTTGAATTTTGTTGAGTAGTGATATTAGCGGTCGAGTTCAGTCGTTGAATGGCAGTAGGAGGCTCTAAACTGTCAGAAACGTCGGCCTGCATTTCTAAGTTTGTTATTAAAGTTTGTCAACACGCAATGAAGCTGTAAAAACATAGTATTTATACCCGGTACTCGAAGAGTATAGGAGTACATTAGATTTGTGGTGATAACGGTTGTGTGTAACGCCCAGAAGGAAGCGTTTCCGACTCCATAAAGTATATATATTCTTGATCAGCATCAATAGCCGAGTCGATATAGTCTGTCTGTCCGTCTTCATTAGCGCCTATATCTCAAAGACTGTTAGAACTAGAGCAACCAAATTTTGTATCTAGTCTTCTGTGTGATCACACTACTCCAAGTGTGTTTCAAAGTTTCGCCCCACCCCCTTCCACCCGCATAAAGGACGAAAGTCTGTGGCATACACAATTTCGAAGATACGATAAAACTAAAAACGCATGCCTATATCTATCAAAGTTTTGAATATGGATCAGATTTGATTATTCATATAGCCACTATGAAGAAACCCATTTCGAAAGTCATCGTTCCCTCTCGCTCTCTCTCACACGCAACCCTGTCGGCTTTACCCATTCGTCTAAATGAACGCATATATTTCAGAGACTATTAAGGCTAGAGAAAACAAGTTTTGTATCCAGTCTTGTGTTATCAAAATTTTGTATTTCAAAATTTTGCCACGCCTCCTTCCGCCCACATAAAGGACGAAAATCTGTGGAATCCACAATGTTTAAGTTAAAAGAAAACCAATAACGCAGAATCATGGAAAATGACCGTGTCTAACAGACTGTTGAATCTGGATCAGGTTGGATCATTGTTACAGCCAGAAGGAAAAATTAAATTTCAGTCGCTACGCAACGCCTGCCAAGCGCTTACTCATTTCCTCTCTCTCTCTCTGGCAAACACTTCCACGTCTCGTATATACATATGTACATATGTAAATTAAATAAATCATAAGATAACAAATATATATTCTGACTGAGTACCTGGTATAAAGTAGGCCTTTGCCGCGGCTCACAACGTTCCCTCTCGTTAATTTTCAATATATGTATGTATATGTATATGACGAGGTCCACCGGGGTTAAAAAAATTAAAATTCAATAAAATCGCAATTGATTTTTTTTTTAAAAGAAATTAAAAATCCGATAATTTAATTAATTGACATAATTATTATTAATTGTTAATTTCATAAACTTTAATCTGAAAACCTATTAAAATTTTCCATTATTTTTTTTGCCTATAAGAAAGATGATTCTTGATAAAAGTTTTTCCTCAAAGTCTCCCTTACATATTGAACTATCTAAAAAAAATCCCAGAAAATTTTCTCAATATCGGTTAACGGAATTTTTGTAACATTTATAAAGCCACGAAATTTTTGTCCCGTGCGACAGAGGCTTAAATTGAATTTAAAATAAACTACTTAATTAACTATTACCTTTTAAAAAGTCATCAATGCAGAACAATTATCATAAATTCTCATAAATATATCACCTCAACTTTCACTGAAATCTGAGTTTTAATTGGTCGCCGCGAAAACAACTTCTATATTTGTCCCTTGCGAATACCATGCTTTTTTGCAAATATCTCGAAAACGAACAGTAGCCTAATATCGCCCTTAGCACCAGCTATAGGGTTAGTCAAGTGATAAATCATAACGGTAAAAAAATCAACATCAGAGAAATGCCCATATTTACATGTTCGGGGCAGATCCTCACCGAATAGCGGCTGCCCAAATAGCAGCTAGTTATTGGCCTTCATCCACATTTTTACATTTCTACATATTTATAAATGCATACATATTCTGTTAATTCTTCCACTTGCTTGTCCTGCAAACGCTCTCTCAAAGCTCTCGCTTCTCTTCGTTATCTATGCTCGGCGTTATCTATGTTTGCCAAGCGAAGCGAAGCTGCGCCCAGCGATCGGAGCTGCAATGCTGGAAATGAGAAGGGCAAGCAAGGGCCACTCGCCGTTCAGACATCATTAAAAGAAAATTCGTAATTTTATTTCTGCGCCACGTTTTATTTATTTGGAATAATTATTTGGCCGATCGGGGATAAAAAACATTATCCCCACAGTACATATATACTAATGTATGCACGTGTAAAACAAATTATGGGTACAACAAAGAACAAGTGTACAGAAAGAACGTGTGTTTTGTTTTCCACCCATTTATTTTGCATCATTATTTACCCCACTTTTCAAAAGCTCATCACCCAAACTAAAGTTAAAGCTTATAGAATTCTTAACGATCAATCTTCTATTCGCTATCGCAAACATTGATATCGCCGAGCATAGATAACGAAGAGAAGGGCGGGCTTTGAGAAAGCGATAAGCAGGGCAAGCAAGTGCAAGAATTTTCAAAAACAATTTATGCATTATTTACAAAAAAAAAATATGCGGCTGAAGGCCAATTTGGCACGCCACTATTCGCCACTCCGAACAAAATTCATGAGTGATTTCATTTTTTGGCCAAAAAACAATATTTCCGAGTTTTCTTGCCATTGCGGATTACACGCGAAGGTGATGAAGAGGTCTGATCGACCGTAACGGCGAACGTGCGACATCGCATCTTGTACGTACTCGAACATATGACATGGACTTACAACATATAATGACGGTAACATTGTCATATTTCCAACGATAAAATTAAAGATAGAATGTAAGTTGTCTCGTATGATATTTGTGGCACCAAAAGATGTCATTTGAAAACTCGAACTATACTTTTACACAGTATACTGTACAAAAAAAGTTCAAGTGCCAATCCATTAAGTAATGTGTATTCGATCGTCCCAACATTTAAATTAAAAAAATGGGAACATTACTACCAATAAAATAACTGTTCATATTCCGTTAAGTTCGTGACATGTTTTATATAAAAGGTTTCGTTCCACATTGCTGTCTGTCCGTCAATTATAGGTATATAGTCTGCGTGTGAATAATCGGTCAGTTTTGAGTCGGTCAAAGCTGTTAGCGATAAGATTGCTAGGATGTAGAGATATCGAACGGGACTCCTATAAGAAACGAAGGACACAGCACTTATTAATTATGTCATATGGTTGTTGTTACTTTTACTATTAATTGTCCCTGAGGACCTGAACTTAACGCTACAAAACCCTTTTTCTGAAACACATTTCCTCATCTACCTTAAATTGTGTTTGTGGACCACCCCCCCTTTAATATCTTGTTTGTGACGGAGTGGATAGTTCGGTTTCATTCGATGGTCGCTAGAATGACTAGATCGACCGTATCGTCAATCTGGCGCTGCAACTTTAAACACCTGGCGATTTCTAACAAGGTGCTGTGGAAGCGCTCTACATGTCCGTTTGATGTGCTGTGCAGCAATGGGGCATTTGCTACATCGACGTTGAATTAGTTTTTTAATAAGGACCGAATGGTCTCAGAATAGAAGGCTGGCTCAAAGATGTTTACCAGTTGCTAAATTGATATTTTAACGTCTGTTATTGTGCGCGAAGCAACTTGTAGCGGTTTTGCAAATTTTGAAAATTTGTCAATCGCGGTTGGGAAGTGTTTTCCTGCGGTGGAGAATATGTCGATGTGAATCAACTCGCCTACTCTTGCCGGTATCGGCGTCACCCCTAATTCTTGCCACCTAGGGTGCCTGTCATATCTAGCTTTTTGGCATATCCTGCAGTTAGATACTACCTCTGCTGAGATTTTTTACATTTTTGGAAAGTAGTAATCGCGCAGCACCTGCTTTACATTCTATCAACAACACAAGAACAAGCCCCGATAAAGTCAATGCCATTCAGGAGTAAGGACAACCTCTACCCTGCTTGCGGTAAGATCATTCTTGGGTCTTGCCAGCTAGGCATTAATATCTTGCCTCGACAGGGCATCCGCTACATAGTTGTCCCTGTCTGGTTTGTATAGCACAAAACCAAGAGACTTGCCCGTGGAGAGGACCATTCTCTCGTCCATTCAATCGAACGGGGATCGAATCGAACGATTTCGCTGGACCATTCGGAATCAAGACCTACGCAGGTCGAGCTTGCCGCATCACAAAGGGGTATGTTTGTGTCTTCGCGTGTTTCAGCACGAGGGCGATCCATCTGGAAGCCACCTCAGATCTCACGACCGAAAAGTTCCTCGCAACTTGTTTGGAGCAGAACGACGTAAATTAAACTGAAGTAAATGCCATCGAGCACAATTGTTTGTTTGTTTTGCCTTGTATGTTATCTGCCTCCATACGCGCTCTCCCCGCTAAAGCTCGCGCTCTGATATTATCTACGTGCGCTCTTTCTAGAGATCAGAGCTTTCGGCTGCTGCAGCGGGGCCGCTATGATGACGAAGTTTAGTGCAGCTCCAATCACCAACAAACAATAAAGCATTACTTGATGAATTTATTAAAACCAAATGAATGCCTTATTAATTGAAACATTTGAATACAGGTGATACATTCGATATCTACCTCTAACATTTTTATTGACCCCGACGTGATCTGGAGCTTATACCGCGACTTAATAATTAAATTGTCGATATCGTTCGGGCAAGCTGTTTGTGCAAGAAATCGGTGCCAAAAACATAAAACAAACACCACAAATACATGCAAAACGTACTGCAGTGATATCCAATAACATTGTGCATTGCCGGCATTTGGGTGCAACGTTCATTTCGATATAGCTCTACATATAGGTATTTATATACAGTCAAAATCGGTTTCATGACTGAGTGAAAGAGCCCCACCAAGAAGCAGTTTTGTTGCGCGTTTATTAGTGCAGGCGCAGTGCAAAGCCCTCAAAAGTTGAGGCAAAGGCAGAACGAAAATCGAAACCGTTTTTTTTGTTGTCGCTTGTGTTGAGACAACGAGCTTTTTCGTTGACTATATATTAAGAATTTCACAAAAGTTTTGAATTCAAAACGTTATAATAATTTATTGTATGTGATTTTTATGGTGAGGGTGGCCGAAGACGCCAGAGCCTTTAACAATATATGTTTTTTAATAGAGAGCTAGCTAAACTTGGGGAGGCAAGCGAGGAAGTCTTGTGCCAAGTAATAGATTGAGACAAAAAAGGTCTGTGCTCCAACTATATCAAGCGGTAATTCGTAACTGACTATTAGCAGACGCAGCTGCCGTCGGTTTAGCTAAGCCGTGAGGAAGCATAGATGAGAAAACGAGAGTTTAGAAGCACAGATAATAGATGATACGGAGCAAGAGAGTAAACCTTTAAGAGTATGGAAAGTACAATACGATTAAGAGTGCAAAAATAAGGGAATTACACTCGGGCCTCGCCCGAACAGCTTGGTTATGCGGCTTGCCGGCGCATACAGGGTGTTATATTGTTCCCCTAGGACATCTTCTTATAGTGCCCCCCTTTTTTTTGTCTATATGCCCTGATCTTATGGCGTTGAAAAATGGCTGAAAATCATGATATTGTCCTTGCTCTGACGGCTAGTAATGTGAACTTTTACAAGGCCAATACAATGTCTATCCAGTGGCAGCTCGTTGAGATGAACAAATCGCTAACGGAGGAGTCCATCCTTCAGTTTGACGAAGATGACCTGCGTGCGCGATTAAAGCACCACGAAGCAATGTACCCCGAGTTCAACGCTGCAAGAGCAGCTTAGAAAGGCTTGATCTTACGGTATTCAACGGTGACGTGCGGTCCGAGTTTGCGAACGTGTTTATGCAGATCGATGCAAGGCTTAATCGCGAGCTAGCAGCACAGCAAAAGGTGATCAGCGCGAACTCAACCAGCATGCCTCAGCAATTCGCTGGAGAAGGTTCGCTCAAGAAGGCTCGCCTCATCTAGAATTGGCTCGTTTTGGGGGAGACTACGCAGACTGGCCATACTTCATCGCGATGTTTAAGACGGTTGTGGACAACGAGCAAGAGCTAGGTAGAAACCATACTAGAAACACTAGAAACCGTACGTTCCATCACAATATCTGATTTGAACTGTGAAATTGCTTTAGAACTACTTACTAATCGTTTCGACAATAAATACCATAATTTTCAGGCACACGAAAAGGCGATATTTGGGTTACAAGGTGTTGAGATGGGATCTGCTAGGAGTCTTCGGCAACTCAGCGATAAAATCAATGCTCACCTGCGAGCGATTCGGACTTTGGCACGAACTGAGGAAATTTTAGATGGATTTCTCATTCATATTGTGACGCATAGGCTGGACAACAGGAAAGGGGACGCTCGTCATACATATGTCAGGCAATATTAGACTCCGCATCGCAGCTCAATTTTATTACGTCTCGTTTGGCTGGTCATTTGCAGCTAAAACATTGGCACTCGCCCGTTTCGATATCTGGCATTGGAGAATCGTCTCTTAGTTCGAAAAAGCTGTGGAAGTCGTCAAGCAGTCTCAGTATGGCAGCTACAGTTCCTCATTCACGGCGGTCGTAACTAAGGTCATCACTGACTATCAGCCGCACTACGATATTAATGCTGCAAAATGGGACGTACCGAAAAATATAAATCTAGCTGACTCTTGAATTTTTAGATCTCAGCGAATTGATATGCTGTTAGGCGCTGGTATATTTTTTGATTTGCTCAGTGTTGGGCAGATGCATTTGGCTGATACGCTGCCATCACTCCAGAACACCAAACTTGGTAGGATTGCCTCTGGAGGGCTGGCTCACACCACTAACAATCAAGTCGCTCTGGGTACGGCAACAGGAACCCACGCACCAAAGGAAGACGATCATTCTTTGTCGGATGCTGTAAAGCGTTTTTGGGAGCTTGAAAATTGTTACTCATCAGAGGCAGCTGCATCGAGAGAGGATCTACTCTGCAAGCGTTTGTTCAAAGAAAACTCCTCTCCCTTCGAAAATGGTAAATTTTCTGTTCGACTCTTAGCTAGTGCTGGTTTTGACGGCCTTGGCGACTCATTTTGTCTCGCTCTTCGTCGTTTCAAAAGTCTGCAGACAAAAATGTCAAAAAACCTCCCGCTGAAAGCTCAATATAGCGCGTTCTTTCAAGAATATTTGAATTTAGGGAACATGTCATTGGCTTCCAGCACCATACATTTTCCACAGTTTTTCTTGCCGCATCATTGCGTGCAAAAACTCGACAGCAGCAGTACGAAACATCGTGTTGTTTTTGATGGATCTGCAAAGACCACATCTGGGCACTTCCTCAATGACTTATTGCTGACTGGCCCAACGATTCCCGGATCCGCCCTCTACAAACATTGGTCCTTCGAGCCGGATCTTCGCTAAAATAAGTCGAAGTTTAATCTAGCGAAGCATAGGCGGATCGCTCCAACAAATCAAAGATAAGTACGACTTATAAAACACCAGCTTAAGTTCCGTGAGCTTGTTTTCCGTCCAAATCCAACGTCTGTATATATGTACATACATACCGATACACAAGCAACACTACGGTGCACTGTTCACGCCCTCTTTTTCGGCGACGGCATATTTAGGGGCTATTCGGTCCGCTCTCTGATCTTCCGCTCCTCCTACCTACGTACATCAGTATATCGGAGTTAGGTTCTTATTTAAAGGCACATCGTGCTCTTCGTTTTCGTTATCCATTTTTTTCTATCCGCCAAAGCACAGCAAGTTCCGTGTCTCTTTTTTTGTCTCTACGCACCGATCGACTGGACTGACTCTTTTTTTTTCGTCCTCTTTACCCGGCGCCTTTCTCGTTCGTCTTTTTTTTCCTTTTCTTTTCTTCTCGCCCTTTTTGACACAACAACACTTGGGCCATGCTCATCTGAGACTCTCTCACCCTCAGACTATGCTCTCAGCAACCTTTGGTCACACCAAACAAAGTATCGATAGTTAGTATCGCTCGAATATCATTTATTTAACATTTCTTACTTAATTACCAACATAATAATTATTACTTCTCAATCTCCGACACGGCCTTTCTGACACTCACACGTCCTCGTGTGCTGTGCCATACATAATAACAGCCAAATACTTAGTAGCTCCATGCCTTGCTCAAGTTACTTAACATTTAATTTACATTTGTTCTTCAATTTCGTTTAACTATAGATAATTTTAACTCAAATTCATTTTCAAATCTTTATCTCTATTCTTACATTTTACTAGAGTCACACGCTCTCTCTTTTTTTTTTTTTTTTTTAATCTTGCTCTTCAACATTTTTTTAGTACCACTGTACCATCGTACCATCACTCTCTGTTTTTTTTTTTTACACTTCTCAAAATCACATCATCGAATTTATACCACGTTCTAAGGCTCTTGCTGTCTCAATACAACGCTCTCACGCACTCTTTACGTCATGGTCTCTCTTTAGACCCTCTTGACCCCCGCCACGCGACATCAACCGCGCCGCACGCCATGTTCGACTCTCACTAGCCTACACTTGTGCCATCGGTTGACCATTGTAGTGCGGTCGTAGCCTTCGTGTATGATTCAATTCAACGCACACACCGGTGCCAGAGTGCATGGTACATCTTCATCAGGATGGATCAAACTTCGTTTGGTGACGTTCTTCACACTTGAGCAAGACATGGTCGCCTTCGCCAAATCTCACAATTTTGGGCCTTATCTCTATCAAATCTCTGTTTATCGTACTCAGCATTACTTATCATGTTTCGTTGTGCTCGAGTTCTAACACCTTCTACATCTACTTTTTCTTCTTCCACTAAGGGCATCATACCCAAAGGTCTTGCTTCCTTTCCAATTAACATCTCCAATGGACTTGGTGACTCGATTCGTTGTACAATTTTTCGCTCTTGCCACTCAGCTTTCCGCTAATATAAATATGTATCGTATGCCATGGTATGTCGATCTTCGGTATTGAATGCAATTCTATTTGTGCTTTGCCTGTGACAGGTTTCGTCAATTTGCATGTGATGCAATTTTCCACAAACTTTCGCACATACTTTGACATATTCTCAAACCAATACTGATGTCTATCTAATGTCTAATGTATTTTCCCAGCCCAGATGCATTATAGCTTCGTGTACGTGATTAATGACTGACCACCTGAACGCCGTGGGTATTACAGGCAGGCACCTAGTTCGACCATTTATTTGTATTTTCCTGTACAGCATACCCGCTCGAAACTCATATGTCTTTGCAATCTCATCCTGCAATTCATTACTTTGCATTTTTAGAACTACTTCAGCTAACTCTTGCTGTTCTGCTAGGAGCCAATTATTCGTTATTTCCGCTAGTTCCACGCGCAATTCCTTATTCTTTTCCATATTTGAATGACTATCATCCGTTGCGTGAAAGAAAGTCTACATGTGCAATATGATTCCCTTTCCTATACTCAACACTGAAATCAAATGATTGCAAATATGCCCTCCAGCGATGTACCCTAGGCGATAACTCAATCTTATGTCGACTAGCTTTCAGAGAATTGCAGTCAGTGCATACCACAAAAGGACGGCCATGCAGGTAATGGCGGAAGTGTTTTACACCATTAAACACGGCTAGCGTTTCCAACTCATCTGAGTGGTATTTTGATTCTACAACTGTAGTGCATTTGCTATAATACTCGATAACCCTCGATTTGCCATTTACCTTATGAATCAATATGGCACCCTATCGAACTAGCATCGGAATGCAACTCAACAGGATACTGTGGATCATAGATTATCAGAACGGAACCGTGGAACAAATTGCCGAAAGAAAGAAGACAAACCTATAAACTGTTTTAATTGAGACACTGACTATGGGGGTGGCAAAGCTTCTATCTTACGCGGATTTGGCCTTAGTTCGACATTTTCAACTTTGTTCCGCAGATATTCAACACTTGGTTTCATAAATGTGCATTTGGCTATATTAAATGAGAATCCGGCCTCAATCAGAACGTTCAACACATTTTTAAGTCGATCATACGCCTCCTCCCTCGTGCCAGCCCCAACTAAAACGTCATCGATATACACTATGGCATATGAATAGGCCAGTTCACCTAAAGCTCTTGTTATCCCTCGTTGAAACACAGAAGATGCATTTTTCACACCAAATGGCATGGAAAGAAACTCGTACTGACTGACTGCAGTGCGTTATATCGAGTCAGAATGTATGGATACCTGATAAAACCCGCTTGCCATGTCCAAACTCGAAAAGAATTTGCTGCCAAGCAGTCTGTTGATCTGGTCAGATATTAAAGGCAGAGGGTACTTATCCGCAATCAGTTCTCTATAATCCACACAGAGTCGATCATCACCGTTTTTCTTTTTTACTAGCACCATTGGACTCGCAAATGGAGAGAAGCTCGGACGGATGACACCATTCTCTAGAAGCTCTTGTATTTTGCCTCTCACCAACGTTTTTTCTTCTGAGCTAAGCCTATACGGACGCCTCATTATTTCATTCACATCCATCAAACGAATATCTAGCTCCCCAGTTGTCACTCGACTATTTGGGATGCCCTATATAAACCTGTGTGCATATGGCTCCAATATTTTGACTAGTCTGACCTTGTCTGACTCACACAATTCTGGATCGTTATTTATGGGCTTTGCAAAATCCACTTTGCCAATGTCGGATAACGTGTTGACAGTATTAATCTTATATATCTCGAATTTGTTGGCATCTATCGAAACACCAAAACCCTGACTTAAAATTTCACGGCCAACTAACACGTCATGCTTCAAACATTCATCCATTACTACTTGAAAAGGGATTTCTAAAGAGTATTCACAAACTTTGACAGTTGATAGGATTTGCAACGTACATGATATTGAATTTTCGCCAATGCCTCTTAAACTACCTTATTACTGATTCTCTTTCCCGCGAACTTTTCAGCCAGCTTTTCTTTCAATAACGAACACTCGGCACCCGAGTCAAAGAAAAATGGAACAGGCTCACCATACTGATACAGGGTTCCCTTTGGCTCCACCACGGTACAGACATCAACTCGCCTCTCGTATGTGCCGCTCTTGTTCGACACTGAGGTACCCTTTGTACACACAGATGCAATGTGTCCAGGGTTGCCGCACTTAAAACATGTCACTGCAGTTCGTTCTTTGCCCTGTGTCGCGTTGCCATGCGTCTGACTTCCCTTGAAGGCATTCCACTCTCCAGTTTTCCTGTTGCGGCACTCTGCCATCGTATGTCCAACTTTGCCACAGAAATGGCAGTGTAGCTTCGACGTTAATTTTTGCTTCTTCCTTTCGGGGGGGGCGTGATCCACACTATAGTAGTCGTTCCGTTTGCCAAACGCATACGCTCGCAAATGCTGCTCCAATTCACTGCGTGTTCTGATATTGGTAGTGAATAGCAAGCGCTGCAGTCGGTTGTCTATTTTAGATGTGTGCGCTAGCACAACAGACACCGCTATTTCTTCCAGATTCATTGTTTTCCATTTAGACAGCACTGACGTCACTGCCATATACAGACAAGCACTCGCTCGGCTTTGGGCACCCGTTGAAGATGTTCAGCAAAATGGCTGCCGGCGTCTCTATACCCTCGTAACGCTGAACAAACAGCTCTCGAAACTCAGGCCATTTGATTCCCGTGTAGCAGATCTGCGATAGCCACTGTGATGCTCCACCTTGTAGCGACTCACTGAGTGCCATCACGAGTGCGCTGCCTTCTATCGGATTCTCAGCCATGATTATGTCTACCGTTTTGCACCAGGCCGCAGCATCTGCTTTGGGATTGTACTTTGGCAAGGTTACAAATTTTGCTTTTTCAACAGCCTTTCCTGATGCCTGCATCGATTGAATGAGCTCCATAAAACTTCGGCTCTGCGCCTCGAAAAGTGCACGCTATTGATTGCCAGAGTGGTCTGGTGGCGAGGCCGATCCCACTTCTGATATCGGAGTTAGGTTCTTAGTTAAAGGCACATCGTGCCCTTCGTTTTTGTGATCCATTTTTGTCTATCCGTTGCCAAAGCACAGCAAGTCCCGTGTCTCTTTTTTTGTCTCTACGAACCGACCGACTGGACTGACTCTTTTTTTTTCGTCCTCTTTACCCGGCGCTTTTCTCGTTCGTCTTTTTTCTTCTTTTCTTTTCTTCTCGCCCTTCCTGACACAACAACACTTGGGCCATGCTCATCTGAGACTCTCTCACTCTCAGACTATGCTCTCAGCAACCTTTGGTCACACCAAACAAAATATCGATAGCTAGTACCGCTCGAATATCATTTATTTAAGATTTCTTACATAATTACCAACATAATAATTATTACTTCTCAATCTCCGACAAGTACATACACATACCCGATGGTCGTGTTTTGTGTTCCGTCGTTCTCAATTCAAACACGGCATTTTTCTTGCATATATGTATGTACATACCAGAGATCTGCAAAATTCATTTTTTTTTCGTGATTTACTCATACGGTAAAATTCTCACTCAATTCCACTCAATTCCACTGAACGAAAGTCGGCGTTGAATGAAAATCAGCTCATGCTGATGAGCATATGAATTTTGTGTATGCACAGCGGCTCAACCGATCAAACATTCGTATATACACGAACTCAGTGTTGATTTAAATTCACTCTTATGCGCTCATATTTTTTCTGTCACTGAGTTTATTCATGCTCATGAGCAAACCGATCATTTGATTTTTTTTCTTGATTTACTCATACGCCCAAATTCTTACTCAATTTCACTCACTGAACGAAAATCAGCGGTGAATGAAAATAAGCTCATGCTGCCGAAACCGCGCATTGACTTAACTTTTTTAGATGCATTACCGTTATGTTTTTGTTTTTACTGTTTCTTTTTGTTTTTGAGAATGCTTGGGGTTGTTGGTTGAGCACAATTAGTTTAATTTTGTCATCTCGTTGCTATGGAGCAGGTTATCGTAGAAAAAATACGCACAAATATCTACACATTGGCGGTCCGAAATTATTATTTATTATTATTTATTTATTAATATTTTTTTATTTTATTTTATTAATTTGTTAATTTTCTAATAGCCATTGCCATTTAATATGAAAATATATAATCTGTTGGGAAATTAAGTATTTTGATTTCTTTGACTTCGCCCATGAACAAACTCATTCGCCTTGATTCACTGCCTTTTGATTTTATTCTTTACTCAACTCAATCATTGCTGAGCCGAATGAACATACGCCCAAATGATCGGTTTGCTCATGAGCATGAATAAACTCAGTGAGAGAAAAAATATAAGCGCATAAGAGTGAATTTAAATCAACCCTGAATTCGTGTACATACGAATGTTTGATCGGTTGAGCCGAATGACACGATTATTCGGCTATTTTTGTGTATGATTTTTTTTCCAATCACGCCAAGCCGTTCTCTGGTACATACATATATTATATTATATATGTATATTACATACGTATTAATCCGCAATTGTAGGTGTAATTCCGTTCTCCGTGGCCATCCGCCCGACACTTCCGCATCCGTTTCCCTGTTCTCAGCGGGTGTGGTCAGAACATGGTGACGAGGACAGCAAGAAACTAAACCTAGTACGAGTTCCGCTGCAAAGAGCAAAACGGTCCTATTCTCTTCGCCAGTCACGCTAAAGGTGCCAGCTCTTCTACCAAACATTCCCATCAGCTCGACGTACTTTTCCAATGACTCAATCAGCCTTCAACCCCGCACGGGCGAAATTGGTAGCAGCCATTGGCAGACTGACCGTTTTGGAAGGCGGATTTACCACTTCCGGTACCAGCACACCATCCCCCGCTATCGCTCAGGTCCGCAGAGACCAATTATGACGACTATGAACGGTGCCTAGCTGACCTTACGGTCCAATCTACCAGCCCAGTAGACCGTCCTCCTGCACAGCCGGACTCTAAAGGCGGCTACCGACTGCCACCCTGTGATATCGAAGTTTTCGCTGGGGATTACGTCCTCTGGCTCACTTTTCGGGACCTCTTCACCGCAATTTATATCCAAAATACCAGGCTGGAAAACCCATCGTGGAAAAATTCCCGCTGACTTCGAGGCGGCATGGGATGCCCTTCGTGAACAATATGACAAGCGACGGCTCCTGGTTACTTACGAGATTCACCTTCTCCTCTCTTTGTCTCACATCGGGTCTGATTCAAGTCGTGCTGTGAAGGAGCTTCTAACTGCACACGCCCACTCCAAGGTATCCACTGAAAATTGGGATAGCTTGCTCATGAATTTTTGCGCTTCAAAATTGCCGAGATTAACCCGCGCGTTGTGGAAAAAGTCCATAACCGACAAGAAGAAAATGCCGTCTTGGAAGGAGATGAACTCCTTCCTCAGTCAGAGGTATCTGATGCTAAAGGTGATCGAGGGCAACCCTTCCAATCGACATAGTTCGAAAGGCGATACTAATCCGCCACCTTCTAAAAATAACCCGTTCCGGTCCCAAGGGAGTCCTGTTCCTAGAGGGTTCACTCGCTCGAGACAACAGTGAATCCGCAGAGGATGACATGTGGATGACATGCTCCAAAGGGAATCATCCAATCCGTGATTGTCCTCGCTTCCTCTACATGACCGTTGATGCTTGTTCCAGCTACGTTAAACAGAAACAGCTATGCTTGAACTGCTTCGCACGAGGACATCAGATCCGAGAATGCCAAAGCGCCCACAACTGCGTCACCATGGCAATCCAAGTTCCAGCGAGCCGACTTCTACATCCGTACAACTTCCGAGTTCTTCCGAATCATTGTCCAACGTTCAGACTTATTTCGCTTCCGGTACAAGTACGGTTTTTCTGAGCACGGCCATGATTAATATTTACCATCTGGGGATCAATTTTCGAGTCCGCGCTTTGATCGACTCTGGCTCCGAGGCCACGTTCATTACGGAACGTCTAGTCAGCAGGATCAAACTGTCTGTTCGGGCGAAGCCCGAGTGTAATTCCCTTATTTTTGCACTCTTAATCGTATTGTACTTTCCATACTCTTAAAGGTTTACTCTCTTGCTCTCTATCATCTATTATCTGTGCTTCTAAACTCTCGTTTTCTCATCTATGCTTCCTCACGGCTTAGCTAAGCCGACGGCAGCTGCGTCTGCTAATAGTCAGTTACTAGCTACCGCTTGATATAGTTGGAGCACAGACCTTTTTTGTCCCAATCTATTACTTGGCACGAGACTTCCTCGCTTGCCTCCCCAAGTTTAGCTAACTCTCTATTACAAAACATTCATTGTTAAAGGCTCTGGCGTCTTCGGCCACCCTCACCATACAAATCACATACAATAAATTATTATAACGTTTTTGAATTCAAAACTTTTGTGAAATTCTTAATATATAGTCAACGAAAAAGCTCGTTGTCTCAACATTTGGTGACCCCGACGTGATCGTCATTAATTATATTACTAAAAACAATTAAAAATCGTTTAAAGTGCGAACTAAATCTAACCTTTCTGTCGCGAAGTTTTCGTCTCGGCGCTTGCTTGCTCACAAACACCAATACATCTACGCACAGCAACGGCTTTGATTTCGGTGCACTTGCGCACATACCGACAATCGACCCGTTTGATTCTCCTATTCTTCTTTGTGCATGCTCGCTGCTGCTGTCGGTGCATTAGCGCGCACAAGCCGAAACTCTAACGGATCGTTCTTCAGTTCTTCTTTGTGCTTGCTCGCTGCTGCTTTCGGTGCTGCTGCTGCTTGCCTAATATGGCTGAGTCCAATGACTTGTCGGAAAACAGGGTGTCTTTTTACAAACGAAAGGCACAGTCAATATACGACAAAGCAGCATTACTTCAGGAGACAATTGCAGGGGATGAAAGCAATGAAGATGCGCTAAATGTCCATTTAGAATATTTGGAGAAAATGTCCGATTTATTTAATACGACTCATTCCAATTTAGAAGAACTCGACGTAAGCGAAATTGGCAGCGACTTAAGCAACAAATTTGATGTCTTGGTCATGGAAATCAAAGTTTGCATCCGCTCAAGACTGCGCAGTGCTATCGGGAACATGCCGCATCACTCAACGATACATCCTGACTTTAACGTTACTGCCTCCGGAAATGTTCGGCCACGATATCATATTCCTGATATAAAACTTCTTACGTTCCGTGGAGGCTACACTGAGTGGGCAAACTTCTTCACTATGTTTAACACAATTATAGGTCAGGAGGCCGTTTTATCAAGGATTGAGAAGTTTCAGTACCTGCGATCGTGTTTGGATGGACCTGCATTGGAAGCTGTTCGGTCTTTGGAAGTAACGGAGGGCAATTATGATATCGCGTTGGATATTTTAAGCAATCGTTTCAATAACAAACGTTTAATCTTTCAGGCACACGTCGCTAAGATGCTGAAGCATGAGAAGGTTGAAGATGGGTCCACTAGAAAGCTGCGTACCTTATCGGATAAGGTGCATTCTCACATGAGAGCGCTAAAGTCGATGGGTAACATGGAGGAAATAGCAGGTTGCATCATCGTTCACTCCATGTATAAGTATCTGGACACCGAAAGCAGGAACAAATGGGAAGAACTGTCACCGTCCAATGTTATACCGACCTGGGACCATTTTTCGACTTTTTTGGAAAAGAGATGTCAAGCCATGGAGGCAAAGGATCAAGCTATGTTGATTGATCCCCATAGTAATCAGGTTGGAAAACACAAAAGATTAATTAACTCCAAAAACAGTCTTGTTGCTACAAATACCCTTGGATCAGAGTGCGTATTTTGTAATAATAAAGAGCACAACATTTACAGCTGCACTCGGTTTGGAAACCTTTCGCCTTCTTTGCGCCTTAAAGAGGCAAGGAAACTTAGAGTATGCTTCAACTGTTTGAAGAAGGGACATCGTAACACCTCCTGCAGTTCAGGTTCTTGCCGCACATGCGGTGGAAAACACCATTCACTTTTGCATATCAACAGTCCTCTGCCGACGTCAGTTACAACGGAACCAATGAACGCCACTATGTCGTATACTCAGACCGACTCACGCTCAGACCCCAGTCTTCAGAATTCTCTTGTTGCCGCTTCATTACCTTTCTCGCCTCCTGCTCAGAATCTTAGTTCAGACGTAGTGCTTCTCGCCACGACAGTCATCATGATTAAGAGTCGATATGGTGATCTTATTCCTTGCCGTGCTCTTCTGGATTCCGGCTCACAGATTAACTTAATAACCTCTCGTTTGGCTCAGATGCTTCAACTGAAACGAACCAAAGGTTCGGTCTCAGTATCCGGTATTGGTGCGGAATCCGCATTTCATACAGAAGGTTCGGTCAGTTTGGTCATTCGATCCAGGACTTCAGATTACTGCACGAGCCTCACAGCTCTTGTTGCTCCACGCATCACAGGAAACCAGCCCGCTTCTTCTTTCGATATATCCAAATGGAATTTGCCATCCAATATCAGCCTTGCTGACCCGAATTTCAACAAATCTCAGCGCATCGATGTGCTTATTGGAGCCAGTTTATTTTATGATATCTTATGCGTTGGACAGATTAAGTTGGACAAAGGCTTTCCGATGATACAGAAAACGCGTTTCGGTTGGGTTGTAAAAGGTGGAGGTCATTATTCCCACAACTCTGTGCTCTTAGCTGCCTCTAGTTCGACTGAATTGAGTCATAATCCCACCGTCGGTATGGCTACAAAGGAGGAAATTGCTTGCGAGGAACATTTTAAAAAACATTTCTGTCGATTTCCAAGTGGCGAGTACAGCGTTCAATTGCCCTTCAAGATGAGTGACAGTCTTCTTGGAGATTCATATCAACAAGCATATCGGAGATTTCTCAATTTAGAACGCAAACTGGGACGCAAACCACTTCTTAGGGCCCAATACACCGAATTTATAAAGGAGTATCTCGATTTGAATCATATGTCCCCTGTTAAAAGCAACTCATTGCGATGCAAATTCTTTCTTCCTCATCACTGCGTTGTAAGAGAGGACAAAACCACCACAAAACTCCGGGTAGTTTTCGACGGATCCGCGTGTACAACTACAGGAAATTCCCTAAACGATATATTGATGTCGGGCCCAACTATTCAACCGAAGTTAGTAACGACTCTTCTCCGATTTCGTACCTTTCCCGTAGCCTTGACTGGCGACATTTGTAAAATGTATAGATGCGTCCGTGTCTTGCACCAGGATAGTTGTCTGCAGTGCATATTGTGGCGCGATTCACCCCACGAGGAGATACTAGCATTTAAACTGGATACCGTCACCTATGGAACGAAACCAGCATCATTTCTAGCCGTACGTTCCATGCACCAGCTAGCAGCCGACGAGCGTGCTTCTTATCCAATTGGATATAAGGTTGTGTTGCAGGATTTCTACGTGGATGACTTGCTTACGGGGGGAGACACTACAAATGAGGTTCTTGAAATAATTCGCCAGGTGTCAGAACTCTTAGCAAAAGGGAATTTCAAGATCATAAAATGGTGCTCCAACGATGCATCTTTACTAAATCAAATACCCAGTGAAGATAGGGAAACATTTGTAAAATTCACTGATGGCAGCGATGTAACCAAGCCGCTAGGTTTGGCATGGAATCCCACTTCGGATGAACTATTTTTTGGTTTTTGCCCCAATCAAGTCCCTTCGAAACCAACTAAACGAGTTGTATTGTCTACCATTGCACGATTTTATGATCCACTCGGACTTATAAGGCCAGTAATTACAAGGGCAAACATATTTCTGCAGCAGTTGTGGAAAGAAAAGCTGAATTGGGATGAATCTCTTCCAGTCGCCTTACGCACAACTTGGATCGACTTTATTCAGCAGTTTGACTCTATGCAACAAATCTCTTTTCCCCGGTTATCATTCCTTCAAAGCAGCAATCTTGAAATACATGGATTTTGTGATGCCAGCATGAGTGCATATGGAGCATGCATTTACACTGTTTCGCAAGGCGTCAATAGAGTAAAGGCAAATCTTCTGTGTTCCAGATCTCGTGTAGCGCCACTGAAGACTATTACCATACCCAAGTTGGAATTATGCGGTGCAGCGCTACTCGCACAGCTTATGCATGAAGTCTATTTAATTAACTTCAATTGCTCGTATTACTGTTGGTGTGACTCTACCGTTGTATTAGCATGGATCAAAAACCAGCCGTCTAACTTTAATGTATTTGTTGCTAATCGACTGTCTGTTATTCAGGAACTCACATCTGGAATGTCATGGCTGCACGTGCGAACTGATCTCAACCCTGCCGATATTCTTTCTCGAGGATCACTACCTGCTGAGCTTATCCATTCTCATCTTTGGAATCATGGGCCTCCATATTTGACGGCCAGTAAAGATCAATGGCCAAGTACGCCTGCTCTTCCAGAGCCGGTTTTGGAGGCACGGAAAACCATCCTAGTTACCAACTTCGCTTCGAAATATTTTGTGGAAGAATCGAAATTTGTGAATTCCTTCCCCAAAATGCAGCGAATTTTTGCATATGTATGCAAATTTATTCATCGACAAAGGCTTAAAATAACAGTGGAGGATTTGCGCTTGGGAACCGAACTGCTTCTTCGCCTTACTCAGCAATCTCGTCTATTGAATGAAATTAGAGCCCTGGAATCCCGAAAGGACATCAAAGCTCCAAGCCCAATCGCCTCGCTTTCTCCTTTTTTAGATGATTGCGGTTTGCTTCGAGTTGGAGGACGCCTGAAAAACTCCACGTTGGATTTTGAAGCACGACATCCCATAATACTGCCAAGAAATCATTCCATCACTTCTGCTTTGATACGAAAAGCATCTTCACGCAGGTCCCCAGTCACTATTAGTCATCATTCGGCAAACTTACTGGCCAATTGGTGGTCGAAAGACCGTAGCTCACGTAATACAGAAGTGTGTCAGATGCTTTCGAGTGAAGCCTCGAACTCTAGAGCAAATAATGGCAGATCTTCCGGTGGACAGAGTTAGCGAATCTAGGGCTTTTCTAGTTACCGGTGTGGACTTCTGCGGCCCGTTCCTGTATAAATCGGAAATTCGAAATCGGCCCCCAATTAAATGCTACATGAGCATTTTTATATGCTTCTCCACTAAAGCGGTTCACATCGAGCTAGTGAAGGATCTCACAACGTCCGCGTTCCTGTCTGCTCTTCGCCGTTTTATTTGCACACATGGAAGACCGATTCGTATTTGGTCAGATAATGCCACAAATTTTGTTGGAGCTTGGAACGAACTGGCAGAACTCAAGTCGTTATTCCTAAGCGACAATCATCAAGAAGCTGTACATCAAGCTTGCCTCAACGATTGCATCGACTGGCGTTTCATTCCTCCTAGATCACCTCATTTTGGAGGATTGTGGGAGGCTTCAGTCAAGGCAGCAAAACATCATCTTCGGCGTTCCCTTGGATCCTCGCTTCTTGGATTTGATGAACTGCGCACCCTTGCCTGTAATATTAGCGCAATCATTAACTCAAGGCCATTGTTTCCTCTTTCAGAGAACCCGTCAGATCTCGATGTGCTCACGCCAGCTCATTTCTTGGTTGGCGCCCCTATCACAACCTTCTTGGAGCCTGACTTGGTACATTTAAACGTCGATCGCCTGGACCGTTGGCAGAAGGTCACACAGCTGCAGCAAATTTTTTGGTCTCGACGGCGCCAATCTTATCTAAGTAGTCTACAGGAGCGAGCTAAGTGGCGCACCCGGAATCCTGAGCTTCACGTCAACGATGTCGTTCTTGTCAAGGACGAGAACTATCCTCATCCCAGGAGCTGATGGAGTATCTCGCGTCGCCTTGATCAGGATAGCTACAGGTGTTAGCCGAAGGGCGCTTGCCAAACTGTGTCTCTTGCCTCTACGGGATGAGGTGAAAGGCTTGGATCCTTCCACGGGGGGAGTATGTTCGGGCGAGGCCCGAATGTAATTCCCTTATTTTTGCACTCTTAATCGTATTGTACTTTCCATACTCTTAAAGGTTTACTCTCTTGCTCTCTCCCAGCATCTTGTGCTTCTTAACTCTCGTTTTCTTATCTATGCTTCCTCACGGCTTAGCTAAGCCGACGGCAGCTGCGTCTGCTAATAGTCAGTTACGAATTACCGCTTGATATAGTTGGAGCACAGACCTTTTTTGTCCCAATCTATTACTTGGCACGAGACTTGCTCGCTTGCCTCCCCAAGTTTAGCTAACTCCCTACTACAAAACATTCATTGTTAAAGGCTCTGGCGTCTTCGGCCACCCTCACCATACAAATCACATACAATAAATTATTATAACGTTTTTGAATTCAAAACTTTTGTGAAATTCTTAATATATAGTCAACGAAAAAGCTCGTTGTCTCAACACTGTCATTCCAACCAATCCAGGCACAAGTCTCCAGCATCAACCATACTGTATCTATCGACTAAGTCGGATTTAGAGTTAAACGTTACAGTTAACGTTATTACGGAGGTGGCAGTGAATATTCCCTCGCATCCGATCTCTCAAATTTTGCTGAGAGACATGCCAATGAGCTCACCAATCGATGTCCTGATTGGAGATGACATTCTACCACCCGTACTGTTAAGCGGCTTACAGATGAACATATGTGGCTCTCTCTTCGGGCATGAAACAGTTTTCGGTTGGATGCTCTCTAGGCCAGTGTATAATACGGCCATTCAGAGAGCCCCACAAATTGCATTTTTCTCGAGTCAGGTGCTTAGAGCAGGGGTCGACACGCAGACACTCACATGTTTTTAATGCGTTTGTGTGCGGAGTGCGTTGTCTGCCGCGGCGCTATTTATCAGAATAATACAGCCGTTTGAGCATAGGGCCGAAGCCACACGATTCAGTTTCTATGCTGCTGAGACAGCAGATAAGAAAAACGAAGTCGCGTGTGCTTAGAGCCGACGCTTCATGAAGTTTTTACACTATATGAGCGCCGACTGCGCTGCTCCGTTGTCTTGTCGTATGCACAGAGCATAGAACGCCGCCGGCCACTGGTTTAGAGTAACTATCCAAAGGGTAGGAGACGCGGACTCTCGAGTCTACAAAAGCAATCCCCTTCCGGCCTTCTTCGCAGAATTGCTAGGACGGTCTCCTACGATTGACCGACGGGAAGATATCCGTAATAACCACGCTCCTCGACTCGCGTGCGCCGGTGATTCAAATTGCCGACTACCCAAGTCGGTGACGATAAGGTGTGCTACGCTGTCATCCAGACCAAGACGAGTGAGCTCCAATTGGAGCTGGTGCTCAAGGTCGGGTCATGTTTGCACATCCGCACGCCGAACAGAGAGCTGAGCGCTTCCGTGCGGTCCCGATTTGACGCAGCCATAGCCCGACCAGATGCTTTGCAATCCTGCAAGGGGGGGGGGAGGATGTTCATGGCAGCCGCAAACTTCTGCAGCGCACTGTGGAGAGCGCTCCGCGCCCGACTCGCTCTTGCACACGGCACTCTGGAGATCCGTCCGGCGCTCGGGCTGCCACTAGCTTGAGTGGGAGTTTTGAGTTTCGCTCCCACCCCCGCTACGATCGGTCAAAGTCTCTGCGAACCACATACACACGATTTCTAGCATATACATATCTACATACGTTGCGAGAATTACTTACGATAATTATAAATAAACATAAGAGAACGATAGTGAAACACATCGACGTGAATTGTGAGAATCTCCCGGATCCGCCTTCTACAAACACGCTTGATCTGCTCAAAGTCCAAGGTAGCGCCTTTAAAAACACTAACCATACCCAAGTTGGAATTGGCCGCGGCGTTGCTCTTGGCTGAGCTCGTCGCAAGCATTTAGCAAAGTCTCGCATCTTCCTGTGATATCCGCTGTTGGTCAGATTCAACTATTGTGTTGTCTTGGATACGTGAGGCCCCTTTAAACTTTAACGTTTTTGTCTCCAAAAGAATTGCGCAGATCCAGGAATTGACCAAAGAAAAGAAGTGGCATCACGTTCCAATGGATCTTAACCCAGCAGATGTCGTATCGAGGAGATGCTCTCCAGAGGAGCTCTTAGATTTAGAATTGTGGCTAAATGGATCATCATACCTTTTATCGGACACTTCAGAATGGCCTACGCAGGCTCCAAAAATTTTAGACCTACCGGAGCGCCGACAAAATGCATTGGTTGGATCATGTGTAAAGGAGCTCTCATGTAACAGCAAGTACACAAACTCGTTTGGCAAGCTACATCGTCTCTTTGGATATATTTATCGTTTTATCTCCCTTCGAAGCAAAGTGTACGTTCGGTCTGGTTGCATGGTCACTGTGCAGGACCTTATTGGCGGCACTCGTCTTTTGATAAAAAGTATCCAGGAAGTTAATTTTGCTGAGGAGCTCTCTGCACTGAACGCCAACAGAGCACTTCTTGTCAAGAGCAAGTTGCTTTCGTTGCGCCCGATACTCGGTGGTGACGGACTAGCATCCAATATCCAACAGAACTTATGGCGAAATTGGAGCATGGAGTACCTGTCTTTGTTTAAAGAGAGGAGCAAGTGGAGAGACTCTACATCAAATATAAGGATTGAAAGCGTCATCCTCTTACAGAATGAAAACTTACCACCCCTCAAATGGCTTCTTGGCCGTGTCCAGGAGGCCATACCAGGCAAGGATGGAATCATTAGAGTTGCAATGGTTCGAACAGCGACGGGTATAATGAAGAGAGCCGTTGCGAAGCTAGCCGTCCTTGTTCTTGCCATGTTCTTTCAACGGGGGGAGGATGTTCGGAGCAGAACGACGTAAATTAAACTAAAGTAAATGCCATCGAGCACAATTGTTTGTTTGTTTTGCCTTGTATGTTATCTGCCTCCATACGCGCTCTCCCCGCTAAAGCTTACGGTCTGATATTATCTACGTGCGCTCTTTCTAGAGATCAGAGCTTTCGGCTGCTGCAGCGGGGCCGCTTTGATGACGAAGTTTAGTGCAGCTCCAATCACCAACAAACAATAAAGCATTACTTGATGAATTTATTAAAACCAAATGAATGCCCTAATAATTGAAACATTTGAATACAGGTGATATATTCGATATCTACCTCGAACCTTAATCGTTTCGAGGCGAGGCGGGGTTGCCCTCAGTAAATATTTTCTGATAATGGAAAGACGTTTGTAGGAGCCGCAAAAGCCCTTTCCTATTATTTCCTGGTCGCTACAAGAAACTGAATTATCGCCGCATACCCTCAACAGCATCACACGTGGCGTTTCAATCCTTCAAGCGCATCTCACATGGGTGGCTTGTGGGCAGCGGGAGTGAAAAGTTTCAAGACGTTTTTTTACAAGTCTACAAGTCTATTCCCCCCTGCTGGAATTAGCGGCTGATTTCGACTATGTCAGAAGATCCCACTGACCTCCTAGCCCTCAGTCCAGGCCACTTCCTGGTTGGCAGCCCGCTAATTTCTACTGGGTCAATCAGGGTCAATCATTAACAGATGGCAGCGTCTTAAGGCTCAAAACCAACAGTTCTGTTTTCGTTGGAAGGAAGAATACCTTAAAGAGTTACACAAAAGGAACAAGTGGCAACTCACAACGCGAAACTTCCAAGCAGGCGATATGGTTTGACGACAACCAGGAAGACAACCTACCACTAAATAAATGGCGCCCAGGAAAAATTGAGCGCTTTTTTCCAGGTATCGATGGCATGGTCCGCGTGGTTGACGTTTTAACGGTCCGTGGAACCATTAAGCGGCCACTCGCAAAGCTCATTCTTCTTCCTATAGCGAATACTCTCCACGTCCAAATATCCAACTAACCCATATGTTTTTTGTCGTTCGGCGCACATGATCCAAGAAAGCATTTCACCTCGCCGACGTCCAGTCGGGCGCAGCCATCCGCAGGGAACCAGTGCCAATAAGAAAATGTCAACGTTTTCTGCAGCTCAACGTGGAGAAACGTTTACGGGCAGTACTTATTAATAATCACTCCCACTGTATGGTGCAATTCCAGACTATGCACTCAAACACTGTCTGTACCGTTAAGCACAATTAATTACAATACTTTGGGACACGGGAACCGGACAGACCGACAAAAAAATACTTCTTCGCGCTTTCGACTTCAAATTAGCAGTGTTTTATTCTATCAGCGTCGCCCTCTTCACGAGCGGCCGCTGCCAGCAAAAGCTTCGTAGTATAAGAGCTAATACATGCATAACTTCAACTGACATTTCAGCATTTTAACATTTTCTTTACTAGTAACATTACAGGCAACTTAATTGCCTCAACATCGGCCGCGTTGACAGCCTATACAAAGGCTTCAATCCATTGGAATGGGCGCCAACCGATGGATAGATCGCTTATATAAGCCGGCCTTAGTCCTTACTACGGCCACGCGAACCTTCCCGTCCGCTCCTGGGATTGCCTCCTCCACTACTCCTATTAGCCACTTTTGTGGTGGCACGTTGTCCTCGTGGATTGCCACCACTTTGCCTGGCTCCAGATTGGCGACCTCTTGCAACCACTTCCCTCGCTGTTGAAGGCTGAGAAGATATTCTCTGGACCAGTCTTTCCAAAACTGCCATCGTGGCAGATATGATAGGCTGCTGTCTGGTCTGGGCAGCTCTGATTCGGGCGGCAGCGAAACTAGCGTTCTGCCGACGAGTAAGTGCGCGGGTGTCAGCACCTCCCCTTCGTTGGGACTGCCGCTGTCGACCACCAATGGCCTGGAGTTCAGCACGGCCTCGACGTCCACGAGCACCGTGTGCGGCTCATCCTCCTTGAGCACTGCGCTGCCCATGGCCCTGATCAACAAATGCTTGGCGGACTTCACCGCCGACTCCCACAGGCCTCCAATGTGCGGGGATCGGGGCGGGATAAATTCCACCGAAAAACGGTGAGCCGCAGCATACGCCTTGAGGTCCTCGTCCTTGGCATCCCAGCCCTCCATACGCTCCTTGAGCATACGAGCTGCACCAACAAAATTGGTCGCGTTATCGCAATATAGCCGGACAAGCGGGCCACGACGTCCAATAAACCTTGATAAACATAAAATGAAAGTATTAGCTGTCAAGTCTTTCACAATTTCTAGGTGTACAGCCTTAGATCCGAAGCAGACAAACACTGCTATGTACATTTTGAGAGGCTGCTTGCCTCGAATGCCAAGCGATACACGAACTGGTCCGAATAAGTCAACTCCGCTGATTAAGAAAGGTTGATTCCCACGCAATCGATCAGCAGGAAGGTTCCCCATGATTTGTGAGAGAAGCTTCGGCTTGTAATGGAAACAGTGTACGCATTTCCGGACAATGGCACTGCACTCTCTCCGTGCATTTATTGCCGAATGGATTGCCTTAGGAATCACACTAGTGCACGGAGTCCAGCGTGACAATTGGCTCGATGTAGATAGCTAAGGTAGAGAGTAACAAATCTACAATTTTTTGGCATTAATATTGGGAATTTAGCGTTATGGGCTAGGGGTGCATTTAGTAGTCGACCGCCTACTCGCATCAACGAAAATGAGCATGAGCCCACTTGTTCTTCCGGCATGAAGGGATTTAGCTTTTGCAGTGATACCTGTAACTTGGATGATTTCTTTAATTTGTCGATTTCCTGCGAAAATGCGTCTCTTTGAACCACTTCAACTGCTGTTAGAAATGGTGCGCCGAGCTCGTCAGATGACGGGCAGGTACTACTCCAAGTGAGTCCCTTTCTTCTATTGATGAACCGGCGGATATACGCAATTGTATTAACCACTTTCATGTATGACGACGAATTCTGTATGATTGTGAGAATGGGATTTTTCTCAACATCGGCCGCGATAAGCGCAGTGGCTACCTTCTTTTTCTCCAATAACGTCAACTGTAAATGGGGATTTTGAGGCCAATGTCTGGATTCTTGTTGCAAGAACGACGGGCCATTGAACCACAACAGCGACTTTAAGTCGACCACCGATGATCCTCGAGATACGAGATCTGCAGGATTTTCTTTGGTGGGCACATGTCTCCATAGGGCTGTCGAAGTAATGTCCTGTATCTCCGCAACTCGATTCGACACAAATGTTGTTAGTTGGGAGGGATGAGTTTGTAGCCAATGCAGAACTACTTCCGAATCTGACCACAACACGACCTTCTCTATGGGACAGTCTATTATGGACCGAACCTCTTCCCACAACTTTGCTAAAAGATGAGCTGCACATAGCTCTAATCTTGGAATTGTTTTGGTCTTTAAGGGTGCCACCCTAGATTTTGCCGTTAGTAGTTTAACGGACACTCCATTAGCATGGGAAACCCGAACGTACACACAACAGCCATATGCTCGCGTGGACGCATCTGCAAACCCATGTATTTGACATCGGGTGTTTGCGCTGGCTCCTATAAATCGTGGAACGGTGACGTCATGCAATTTTTGCATATCTAAAGCCATCGATTCTCACTTTTTATGTACGTTCGAGGGAATGGGATCGTCCCAACCAAGGCTTAATAGCCAAATTTCCTGCAAGAATATCTTTGCATTTGTAACTACTGGACATAGCAGACCTAAGGGGTCAAAAAGACTGGCTATGACAGATAATATTGCTCTCTTGGTTGTGGTTTCGGACGAGATAATTGGCTTCAGACTATATTTTAAAATGTCTGTCTGAGGGTTCCATATCAGACCAAGGGTTTTACAATCTTGCTGATCTCCATTCGAAATTACCATATTTTCTTGCTGACTATCGACTAATTGACAGTTAGCAGCCCATTTAGTCAGCACAAATCCTGATGGCTCTAGGATTTCAACCAACTGTTGACGCAATATGCTTAGCTCGGACTTTGTGTCTGCTCCTGTAAGGAGATCATCCACATAAAAATCTGACGCTAGAGACTTCGCGCCAATTGGATGCGAATTTAAATGAGTGTCGCTCAGATACTTTAAACACCGCACAGCCAGAAATGGTGCGCTGGCGGTACCATACGTCACTGTATTGAGTCGGAACACTTGCAATGGGTCAGAACTTGTTCGTCTCCAAATAATTAATTGGAATCGGCGCTGCGCCTCGTCAACTTGGACTTGACGGTACATTTTTGTAATGTCTGCTGTAAGAGCGTATTTGCGACAGCGAAATCTCAGCAACGTGGCATATAGGCACGGCTGGATGGTTGCTACGACCATGAGCAAATCATTGAGCGCCACTTGGCTCGTAGTTTTGCACGACGCATCAAAGACCACTCTTAGCTTAGTGGTTGTACTCTGAGGTCGTTCCACGCACTGATATGGTATGAAACAATGCGGCTCTACCGGAATTAAGTTTTCTACTGCAGTCATATGGCCTAACGACACGTATTCCTCCATGAATTCCATAAACATGGATTTCATGGCAGGTTTTTGGCACAATCGCCTTTCTAATGACAAAAATCGTCTTCTGGCTGTCTCGACTGACGAACCGAGAGAAGTCGAGCTTGACTTGAATGGCAAAGAAACTTGCAATCGACCGGAGGATAATCGTGTAATGGAGTCAACGAACGATTTTTCACACATAGTTTCTTCGGGGGTATACAGTCTTTCTATAGATGCATTTGGAACATTTTTCAACTCCCAGAAACGTTTGACGAGGTTTTGTAGGGGGCAAAACTCCTGCAACGTGCTCACCATAGAGCATGCTTCGTTGCTTCGGGGTCCGTTGGATCTGCAGCGACCAGACACCACCCACCCAAAAACCGTATTTTGCAACGTCAGCGCGTTTTGTTGTTTTAATTGGCCATCTTTCAATATATCAAAAAATGCGTCAGCTCCTAGCAGTAGATCCACTCTTTGGGGTTTATGGAAACCTGGATCGGCTAGTGGGAAACCTTTAGGGATTGTCAGCGAGTCTGACGGAACAGCTTTCTCAGGATGGTACGACGAAATCGACTTTAGAACAACGAAGTCAGTGGCTATTTCGAATTGTTGAATTCGAGAGCACACTGTTGTTTGCACCACTTGGTGTGCAGATATGCTCGCCTTTCCGATTCCCAATAAGCTTATGTCTTTGCGAATTGGTTTGAGTTGCAAATTCCGAGCGAGCTCCTCGGTAATGAAATTTACTTGCGAGCCAGAATACAGCAGTACCCTGGCTGGCTGTCGCTGACTAGAACCACCTTTTATGTCTACAATTGCTGTGGCCAGAACTACCTGATCACAATAAGATGCCATGGCATGATTTGATGACAACTGATTCGACCTTTCAGCTGCCACGGCTCCCTGAGACCCAAGCGCATCACGGGCGGTTGGCGTTGTCGCTGAGTCAACATTGTAGCGATGCAACAATGTGTGGTGGGGCTTTGAGCATACTCTGCAGTGTATAGACTTGCAGGCTGAGACACTATGGCCTCTTCGCAAGCAATTAATGCAAAGGGGACATCCCTTTGCAAATCTGAATCGAGTACTGACAGACGCTGCTGAGAACGACGAGCAATTCGAGATGCCATGATCAGCTGATTTACAGAACACACAATTTGTGTCCTGGCCTCTGCTTGCTTGGGCTACAGCCAACGCTGTTTTCCCAGAATGCCTATTTGTTGACTCTTGCGAGCCTTTACGACCCTTTAACCGCCCGGAAGTGGATTCTTCAGCTGACAAATGCTGATAGCCACGACGGAACCTTTTGGTAATCTAAATTCTCTTTCCATCTTGAATGGGTTTTAGTGTCGACTTTCGACAGGACGAGGTGTATAAGCAGGGCGTGAGCAATAACCTTGTCATCCCCAACTGACAGCAATGACTCGTATATGGCAGATGCCGTATCAATAAGTGACCGTAATGCATTTGCCGACGGTGCCTGCATCGCCTGTAACTCAAACAGCTTAGCTACGCCATCAAGGAACATGAGACACTCGTTGTCATACACCTTCTTTAGACCTTCAAGGGCCTTGCAATAATTTTGATCTGTTACCGGGAAAGCCTTAACCGTGCCTAATGCTTGGTTCTCTAAACAATTCAAGAGATGGTTGAACTTTTCGACGTTGCTTAACGACGTGTCACTATCAATGATGCTTGAAAACATGCCAATGAAATTCTTGAATTCCGAATAATTCCCACCAAACTTGGGCAATTTCATCTTTGGCAGGTTCCTTGTGTGTGACATGGTGGTATTTAGAACTGATTCGTTCAAACAAGTAGGCGGATTTGGTATTTTAATAGCCATTAACAACGCCTTAGTTGACACGCACAATTCTTCGAGCTCGGAACGCGATGCTAAGTCTGGATCGATATCATCGATTTGCAACTGCAAAGAGAATGCGCGATCTATGTAGCCATCTAATATGCTTAAGCGACATTCCAGCTCGAATTGATTGGATGAAATATTGTTGTTCTGTACTGCCTTTGCAGTTCTGTCAATATCCCTTTAGACTGCGTTTAACTTCCTCAGAAGCACACCTGAATCGTCTTCTTCGATGATAGATGTATTGCTACCGGAACCACCACGACGTTTTCCAGTCATTGTGAATCTATCTTATAATTGTTTTTATTAAACACTAGAATGCACTCACGAATCAGCCAACCTTTATTAGGCTCTAATGACCTCAACGAGAACAGCTGATGCAACAAGCTGCTGAATTGAGTGAGACGAGCGAATACGAAAAATCACTCAAGCCTCCACAGATGAGAACGGATGCTGTGATGGGAACAGTTTCTAGTTGAGTGATAGCAGCGAATGCGAATGTGCACTCCAAAGATGAGAACACTTTCTGGTTGAGTGAGAGCAGCGAATGCGAATGTGCACTCCGAAGATGAGAACAGACGCTGTGAAGGGAACAGTTCTAAACTGAGTGAGAAAGGCTCCACGAACAAGATTTACCGATCTCAAATTGGAGACTTAGCTCTCTAGCTGCTATGCTGTGTTTTATTTCCGAGAGATAGAGAGAGCGAAACGAAATAGCCGTAACAAGCATAAAACTTAGGGGCTCGGCTCTGCTGGCTATGCTCTGATATGCGATGCAATACGTTTCTATGATCGGCTATACTGTCCGTTACGTGAGCGAGAGAAAGAGAGAGCACAGAACTATGCATAAACGAAAGTACTAGCATAAACCGTTCGTGCAAAGCATAAACGAAAATCTGTGACGACGAAGGGCGAGGGGGAGGAATGAGGCGCAGCGGTCAGAGCTTGCGCGCGAAACTATTGCCGTTTCTTCTGTGCTTGTCGGCTCCTCTTTGAGGTGTCGTTAACCACAAATACAGTGATCACTCAAGTTAAACAATATGTGTAAATTTATATGAAGGTATACATACATATAACTGGCCTTTCACGTTGTTAAATACTTTATTAACAGGCCGTTTTATTGTTGGTAAATCTATTGCGCTTTTTACTTTACTTGTGGCATTTGTTGAGTGTAATTCGAACAACGATGCATGTCCATACCAACCAGGAATGCCCAAGATCAGCACCAAGAGTAAGAGATGCGACGGTCCAGCGGTCCAATGACGAGCAGGAACAGCAACAACAACGAGAGAGGGATGATATCCAATGGTGATATCCAACAAAGCGTCAAGTATGATCCAGTCCAACTTCTATCCAGTACGAACACCAGAGTCCACCCGGGGGAGCAAAAATGTATGGTGCAATTCCAGACTATGCACGCAAACACTGTCTGTGCCGTTAAGCACAATTAATTACAATACTTTGGGACACGGGAACCGGACAGACCGACAAAAAAATACTTCTTCGCGCTTTCGACTTCAAATTAGCAGTGTTTTATTCTATCAGCGTCGTCCTCTTCACGAGCGGCCACTGCCAGAAAAAGCTTCGTAGTATAAGAGCTAATACATGCATAACTTCAACTGACATTTCAGCATTTTAACATTTTCTTTACTAGTAACATTACAGGCAACGTAATTGCCTCAACACCCACAACTGCCTGGTTTACCAGGGGCGGTGCGCTCATGCCGAAGCGGCAACACGTGTCGAGTGTGCGCCTCTCTCTACCATCGAGAGCATCCTCGCAACCAGCGAGATCGACCTCCCGATCCGCTGCTCCTCCGACGACGCTGGCATCGCTCATGCAGTCCAGGAACACCAGCATTTTTCCAGCTTCAGTCGTAGTCGACACAGGCCACAAGACCTTCGAGGTGGGTGCACTCATCGATCCGTGCAACCCAACCAGTCACATCAACTCATCGTTGATAACAGCCTTCGAGCTTTCTGTCACTCAAGTGGGTGCGGAAGGTGCCTAACGCTCCTTTATCCAATCGAGGAACAGGAGCGATGTCAGGCTGGAGGCTGTGCTGAGCGTGCAACCTCAACTCCTGATAAGGACGACCTTTGGATGACCATATAAAGGATCACTTCGCAAATATGGTCTTGGCGGACGAAAACTTCCATCTGCCGAGAACCGTGTCGTTGGTACTGGGGGCAGATTAATACCCAAAAATCATTCTGCCGGGATTGATCCCAAGCAGCGAAGGCTTCCCGGTGCCTCAAAACACGGTATTCGATTGGACCCTCTCCGGCACATGCAGTACTTCACGAATAAAACCCACATGCTCTTCCCCCGTTCCTGGGCGCACCACTTTTACTTGCAATTATATTGCAAGGGGGGAGGATGTTCATGCTCATGCCGAAAAGCATGCACCATGCGCCCACCCAAACCCGAACCAACATCAACTTCCAAAATAAAACTCAAGGGCAATGATGCAAAGCGACCGAAGCGGTGTTTAGAATTAAGCTTTCCCTGTACATATTAGTCTTACGAATAAAGTGAAGAAATCCACACGCACGAGCTACCACCTCAGCACCTACCCTCGTTCTTCCACCACACCCTAAAACCAGTAAATTACTGTGTGTGACTCTTGTGTATCCAAGTCTAATTCGGGCTATTTTAATTTGGTCCATTCGGGAAAACTTTTTCTGGCTGAATTTAAATAACACTACTCCACGAAATTCAACTTTTTTTTCTGCTGTCGGCCAAAATGACTTTTTCTGATAGATTTTTTTAAAGCATTATGGTTTTTAAAAACCATAAAACTATGGTTTTTATATAGGTTTTGCATAGGGCCCTAGTAATTGCAAAAAGTTGCGTCGTTTTCGGACGCAGTTGCGTTTTGGTATTTCTGTGGTATTTCTGTGCGCATAACAGCAATTTTCGTACTGTTCTGCCTAATCAGCGGAACTATCACCACTAATAACAACAAAAAACAGCAGATTCAAATTGAAATATTGCCGCGTATAACTTTTAGCTGAGTAAAAAGGGGCAAAAATACATTTAATGCTTATAACAAATTGTTTAAGCTAATTTTATTATAAATCAAGCATTTCAACAATACGGGTAATTTCATATTTATTGTCTTTGAATCGTTTCACTGTTTCCGGGATCTTCTCAGGGTAAGAAAGTATGCTGGCAGATACTTGTCAGCGAGTTGAGCAACTACCTCTCGACAAAACTCCAGTAATATGCGGCAGACAATGGACCTTGGCACACCAAATAGACTTCCTACCGTACGGGCTATGCTGTGGCTATTCTCTTCTCCAGTCGAGAGTTGAGATTGGGCAACAGTCCAACAAGAATGTTGAGAGTACTTCTTTCCATGCAAAAATTTTCTTTAAAAAAAGGCATCGGAGTTGTGCACAACATCTTCCTCCCAAAATGAACCATATCGTGGCTATTGCAATTTAGAATACATTATTTAATTGAAAAGAGAGAATATTATCTGCTCTTACTTACAAGGATCCAAACGCAAAGAGGACGTTGCAGTTACAAGACGAATTGCAACTTTTCTGAGGATAACTCAGACACTTCCATGCACTTCAAAAGACTCTCCTCACTTTGCGTCACCGTAGTTAAAAGAATGAACTCTATTTCCGACATATTTCGTTAATTTTCGAACATTATTTACTTTGTTTACAAAATGTGTCTTCCTCTTCCAAGACGCAAAGACGCAAAGTCGCTGTAGTGTAAAGGGCAGTTCTGCTTCTCTGCTTCTTCTCCGATATCGATAGGTAACGCACCAAGTGTAAATAGCCTATAAACGGCAGCCCAACGAACTGCTTCGAGTTCCCACCTCTCTGCCAGTAAAATCAGGGTTGAATGCGATGTAAATGTTAGTTTGGCAACGGTAAAACGAGTTATTACACTTAGAGATAAAAAAAAAATTCTCCTTTCCTAGGAAAAGGGACAAATAAAAATTTTGCTTAAAATGGAAATTTTCAAAAAATTGGGTGGGACCCTATGTTAAATTCTTAAATATTAAAAGTTATCTGTTTCCATTTTGGTTTACATATAATTTATACATCGGCTACTACATTTTTACATACACATGTATAACTACATACAAGAGACGTGGTATGTACGAGAGAGAGAGGGAATGAGTAAACGCTTGACAGGCGAGACTATAAAACCTTTTCGAAAGTCATCGTTCCCTCTCGCTCTCTCTCACACGCGACCCTGTCGGCTTTGTCTATTCGTCGAAATGAGCGCCTAGATCTCAGAGACTACAAAAGCTAGAGCAACCAAACTTTCTATCCAAGCTCCTGTGATATCACTTCAATACAAGTGTATTTCAAAATTTTGACACGCCCTCTTCCGTCCCCACAAAGAACGAAAATCTGTGCTATCGCAGAATCATGAAAAATTTCGTATCTACCAGATTGCCGAATCTGGATCAGGTCTGATCAACTATTATAGCCAGAAGGAACAAATTAAATTTCAGTCGCATGCCAAGCGCTTACTCATTCCCTCATTTTAGCCAAAATTTAATTCGTCCCTTTGTCGAACATATAATAAATTACATAAATCGTAAGCTCATATGTATACATACATACATATACATATACTGACTGAGTACCGGGTATAAATTAGAGCCGCGGACTTTGCCGCGGGTCACAACGTTCCCCCTCGTTTTATTTTCCAGTTTTGCTATTTTAATTCAAATCTAAAGTGAAATTTTGACTTATTAAAAATTGATATATTTTTCTTTTGCTGTTAAAACTTTATGAAGGCGATTGGGAATAGAGTCTGCCAATTATTCTAAATTTAAATGGGTGATTTGCTGCCACTCTTCAAGTTGGACGATAGTCTCAGACTGTAGACCATTCCTATAAACTTTTGCTGATTAGAGGTCCTCTATCGGGTTTAAGTCGAGACTTACTGCTGACAATATAGAACCGGTATATGTATTTCTCGATGATAAAAAATAGTTTGTTGCGCGTGCAGAGTGAATTTGCGCGTTGTCCTGTTAGGGTCGGGGTCGGAAACGCTTCCTTCTTGGCGTTACACACATGCACTATCTGTATCTCTTTGCTGTTTGTGAAAACACGAGAGTAATAAAAATATGTGTGTTCTATTCAGAGACTTAGTGAGATTTCTTCATTTTTTTGTCTTTTCGCTGAGCAGATGGAATATCCAAATTGGTTGAGCTTATTTTACGAGCTCTGATGGAAAGGCATGCAGGCACAACACAAATAGAGAGAAGCTATCGAAAAAGTGTCAGCTGGTTAGAAAATTATTATTATTAATTATCATTTTTACTGATTTTATTTGTAAAAACCGAAGAACGTTATACTGGTCACACAAAATATATGACACTTTTAAAGCTAACAAATGGTTTTTTCAGGCTACAAAAAATAATAAATTACGAGCGAATAAATCTAGAAACATGCGAAAAAGTAGTAGAAAGAACAGGCGACGGTCGAATCTAATAAATATGCGAGTAGACACGTCGCAATTGTGCGACTCTAATCTCAAGAGGAACAAAATCAGCAAAAACAACAGAAACGAAGGCAAGCGTACAGTTATGTAATTGACATTCACATTCGCAAAAAACTAATTCTAATTCTAACTGCAGACGACCTTTATTGGATGACCATATAAAGGATCACTTCGCAAATATGGTCTTGGCGGACGAAAACTTCCATCTGCCGAGAACCGTGTCGTTGGTACTGGGGGCAGATTAATACCCAAAAATCATTCTGCCGGGATTGATCCCAAGCAGCGAAGGCTTCCCGGTGCCTCAAAACACGGTATTCGATTGGACCCTCTCCGGCACATGCAGTACTTCACGAATAAAACCCACATGCTCTTCCCCCGTTCCTGGGCGCACCACTTTTACTTGCAATTATATTGCAAGGGGGGAGGATGTTCATGCTCATGCCGAAAAGCATGCACCATGCGCCCACCCAAACCCGAAACAACATCAACTTCCAAAATAAAGCTCAAGGGCAATGATGCAAAGCGACCGAAGCGGTGTTTAGAATTAAGCTTTCCCTGTACATATTAGTCTTACGAATAAAGTGAAGAAATCCACACGCACGAGCTACCACCTCAGCACCTACCCTCGTTCTTCCACCACACCCTAAAACCAGTAAATTACTGTGTGTGACTCTTGTGTATCCAAGTCTAATTCGGGCTATTTTAATTTGGTCCATTCGGGAAAACTTTTTCTGGCTGAATTTAAATAACACTACTCCACGAAATTCAACTTTTTTTTCTGCTGTCGGCCAAAATGACTTTTTCTGATAGATTTTTTTAAAGCATTATGGTTTTTAAAAACCATAAAACTATGGTTTTTATATAGGTTTTGCATAGGGCCCTAGTAATTGCAAAAAGTTGCGTCGTTTTCGGACGCAGTTGCGTTTTGGTATTTCTGTGGTATTTCTGTGCGCATAACAGCAATTTTCGTACTGTTCTGCCTAATCAGCGGAACTATCACCACTAATAACAACAAAAAACAGCAGATTCAAATTGAAATATTGCCGCGTATAACTTTTAGCTGAGTAAAAAGGGGCAAAAATACATTTAATGCTTATAACAAATTGTTTAAGCTAATTTTATTATAAATCAAGCATTTCAACAATACGGGTAATTTCATATTTATTGTCTTTGAATCGTTTCACTGTTTCCGGGATCTTCTCAGGGTAAGAAAGTATGCTGGCAGATACTTGTCAGCGAGTTGAGCAACTACCTCTCGACAAAACTCCAGTAATATGCGGCAGACAATGGACCTTGGCACACCAAATAGACTTCCTACCATACGGGCTATGCTGTGGCTATTCTCTTCTCCAGTCGAGAGTTGAGATTGGGCAACAGTCCAACAAGAATGTTGAGAGTACTTCTTTCCATGCAAAAATTTTCTTTAAAAAAAGGCATCGGAGTTGTGCACAACATCTTCCTCCCAAAATGAACCATATCGTGGCTATTGCAATTTAGAATACATTATTTAATTGAAAAGAGAGAATATTATCTGCTCTTACTTACAAGGATCCAAACGCAAAGAGGACGTTGCAGTTACAAGACGAATTGCAACTTTTCTGAGGATAACTCAGACACTTCCATGCACTTCAAAAGACTCTCCTCACTTTGCGTCACCGCAGTTAAAAGAATGAACTCTATTTCCGACATATTTCGTTAATTTTCGAACATTATTTACTTTGTTTACAAAATGTGTCTTCCTCTTCCAAGACGCAAAGACGCAAAGTCGCTGTAGTGTAAAGGGCAGTTCTGCTTCTCTGCTTCTTCTCCGATATCGATAGGTAACGCACCAAGTGTAAATAGCCTATAAACGGCAGCCCAACGAACTGCTTCGAGTTCCCACCTCTCTGCCAGTAAAATCAGGGTTGAATGCGATGTAAATGTTAGTTTGGCAACGGTAAAACGAGTTATTACGCTTAGAGATAAAAAAAAAATTCTCCTTTCCTAGGAAAAGGGACAAATAAAAATTTTGCTTAAAATGGAAATTTTCAAAAAATTGGGTGGGACCCTATGTTAAATTCTTAAATATTAAAAGTTATCTGTTTCCATTTTTGTTTACATATAATTTATACATCGGCTACTACATTTTTACATACACATGTATAACTACATACAAGAGACGTGGTATGTACGAGAGAGAGAGGGAATGAGTAAACGCTTGACAGGCATTGTGTAGTCACTGAAGTTTAATTTGTTCCTTCTGGCTATAATAATGATCAGACCTGATCCGGATTCGGCGATCTGGTAGATACGATCATTTTTCATGATTCTGCGTTTTTAGTTTTCTTTTATCTTAAAAATTGTCGATTGCACAGATTTTCATCCTTTGTGGGGGCGGAAGAGGGCGTGGCAAAATTTTGAAAATACACTTGTATTGAAGTGATATCACAGGAGCTTGGATATAAAGTTTGGTTGCACTAGCTTTTATGGTCTCTGAGATCTAGGCGCTCATTTGGACGAATAGACAAAACCAACAGGGTCGCGTGTGAGAGAGAGCGAGAGGGAACGATGACTTTCGAAATGGTTTTCTTCATAGTGGCTATATTTATAATCAGATCGGATCCAGATGCAACACTCTGATAGATATGAGCATTCTCTATGATTTTGCGCTTTAAATTTTCTCATATCTTCAAAATGTTGCATCCACAGACAATAATGCGGTAGTGAAAAACGCCATAACATCACAACGTATCGCCTCGTTTTTTCATCGGTGTTTTTGCAAAAGAGCAGGTATGTTTGGTATATTTCTGGTGGTCAGACGGGAATATTTTTTTGATACATCTACGGTCACACTGAAAGAAAGGTCTTAAATCAAACTTAGAAAAGTGGTATCAATATACAAACTAAACTATGAAACACATAGAAACATTGGAAAGGTCTTTAAAAGACTTTCAATATCTTGAAAACTTTCAAAAATTTTCGTTTACGGCAAATACAATTAAAAAAATGGTTAACTGTTCAAGAAGAAAACAGCATATACGATTTAACCCACTATGTCATCTAAACGAACACCAATTCCGACAAAAATATCGGTACACCAAGGAAAACATTCGGCGTATTATTGAAATTGTTCGGGATGACCTCGAGATGGATTGTTATGAACCTATGGAAAGAGAGCAAGTGCCTATAGACCTGCAAATTTTATCCGCAATTCGATATTGGGGTGGAACTGAGGTATGTATGCCTGAAGATGTGTATATATGTATGTAAATATGTGCATTGTACATACCTTAAGGAAATACATATATAAGTATATAAGAAAAAAATTACTTTTCATATATGTATGTAAAGAATAAATCAATTTTTTTTTTTTTGTTGGACTGATGAATAGAAATTAAAAAAGGTCATGAACGTTTTAACCTATATAGTATAGTATTTGGGTATTTTATACCCTGTACTCGAAGAGTATAGGGGTATATTAGATGTGTGATAATAACGGTTGTGTGTAACGCCCCGAAGGAAGAGTTTCCGACCCCATAAAGTATATATATTCTTGATCAGCATCAATAGCCGAATAGATATAGCCATGTCTGTCCGTCCGTCCGTCTTCATTAGCGCCTATATCTCAGAGACTATTAAAGCTAGAGCAACCAAATTTTGTATTCAGTCTTCTGTGTTATCACACTACTCTACATACTAAAATATAGCCACAATGAAGAAAACCTTTTCGAAAGTCATCGTTCCCTCTCGCTCTCTCTCACACGCGACCCTGTCGGCTTTGTCTATTCGTCGAAATGAGCGCCTAGATCTCAGAGACTACAAAAGCTAGAGCAACCAAACTTTCTATCCAAGCTCCTGTGATATCACTTCAATACAAGTGTATTTCAAAATTTTGACACGCCCTCTTCCGTCCCCACAAAGAACGAAAATCTTTGCTATCGCAGAATCATGAAAAATTTCGTATCTACCAGATTGCCGAATCTGGATCAGGTCTGATCAACTATTATAGCCAGAAGGAACAAATTAAATTTCAGTCGCATGCCAAGCGCTTACTCATTCCCTCATTTTGGCCAAAATTTAATTCGTCCCTTTGTCGAACATATAATAAATTACATAAATCGTAAGCTCATATGTATACATACATACATATACATATACTGACTGAGTACCGGGTAGAAATTAGAGCCGCGGACTTTGCCGCGGGTCACAACGTTCCCCCTCGTTTTATTTTCCAGTTTTGCTATTTTAATTCAAATCTAAAGTGAAATTTTGACTTATTAAAAATTGATATATTTTTCTTTTGCTGTTAAAACTTTATGAAGGCGATTGGGAATAGAGTCTGCCAATTATTCTAAATTTAAATGGGTGATTTGCTGCCACTCTTCAAGTTGGACGATAGTCTCAGACTGTAGACCATTCCTATAAACTTTTGCTGATTAGAGGTCCTCTATCGGGTTTAAGTCGAGACTTACTGCTGACAATATAGAACCGGTATATGTATTTCTCGATGATAAAAAATAGTTTGTTGCGCGTGCAGAGTGAATTTGCGCGTTGTCCTGTTAGGGTCGGGGTCGGAAACGCTTCCTTCTTGGCGTTACACGCATGCACTATCTGTATCTCTTTGCTGTTTGTGAAAACACGAGAGTAATAAAAATATGTGTGTTCTATTCAGAGACTTAGTGAGATTTCTTCATTTTTTTGTCTTTTCGCTGAGCAGATGGAATATCCAAATTGGTTGAGCTTATTTTACGAGCTCTGATGGAAAGGCATGCAGGCACAACACAAATAGAGAGAAGCTATCGAAAAAGTGTCAGCTGGTTAGAAAATTATTATTATTAATTATTATTTTTACTGATTTTATTTGTAAAAACCGAAGAACGGTATACTGGTCACACAAAATATATGACACTTTTAAAGCTAACAAATGGTTTTTTCAGGCTACAAAAAATAATAAATTACGAGCGAATAAATCTAGAAACATGCGAAAAAGTAGTAGAAAGAACAGGCGACGGTCGAATCTAATAAATATGCGAGTAGACACGTCGCAATTGTGCGACTCTAATCTCAAGAGGAACAAAATCAGCAAAAACAACAGAAACGAAGGCAAGCGCACAGTTATGTAATTGACATTCACATTCGCAAAAAACTAATTCATTCAAACATTTGTCAAATCAAAATGGAGAGACCACCAGAACCATTGAACGGGCTGTTAAGATTTGGCCTGAAGTTGTCGTTGAATTGAGGAAAACCAGCCTCTACAGATATTGTATTAGTACCACAATTCAAAATGTCAAACAATTTGCACTTTTAACCACCCCAAATATGGAATGAAGGGATCATCTGCCTCTTTCTCACATCTATTGTGATGTACATATGTATGTATGTTTCCAGCTATGAAAAAATTGAGTGGTCAAACTTTTAAGCCAAAGGAGATTGTTAAAGTCGTTGTTGTTGAGTTACTTCTTTCTAACGATTAAGATTCATTTCAATCACATATTCTTTAATATTTGCAGCTATAAATGTATTGCAAAGCTATTAGACGATAAATTCTTCAATAATTTTAATTTGCTCTGGTAAAAAAATTGGAAAATCATATTACATGATTAAACCCCCCTTTATAGGGGTTTGTGTAACACACAGAAGGAATCGTCCGGACCGCATTACCATTTTAGTAGATGCGCAACGCCCTCCACGAGCTTACTCATTCTCTTTTACACACTCTTGCTCGTGCAGTGTACGACCTCTAGCCTCTGATATAATAGTGAGAACGCAACTTGCCGCAGCTTAAAACGTTTTAAAAAGTACGCAGCTTTAAGTACGAAGCTTTGTTTGTAATGACATTACGGATCTATGTATACTATAAACTTATAGGGAAAATATGTGCTTTTAAAATGGCTATTTCCGCAACGCTTGCAGTAAATTACTTTTTTCCAGGGACCGTAAATAATGATTATTTTCTTTTTTGTAATAAATAAATCATCCACTTCTAATGGACGTAGAAAGAAGTGAACCATACCAAAATCTTTAGCTTTGTAAGAAGTCTGCATTTTAGCCATTTTTTAGCCATGATTTTAAAAATTTTAATTTTTACGATTTTCCTTACGGATAAAGATTTATTTTGATTATATGTATAATAATCATAAATAATTATTATTTTTGATAAAAAAAAAAATCCTCAAAAATAATGATTATCAATGATTTTTATTTTTTTCGCTTAAAATAAAACTCAACATTAGCTTACGGCTTCCGTGTACCACTTTTCGCCGATGTGATTACATACTCCTGATCTATGATTTAATGCCTTTCATATGATACATCACATGTCCTTCAAGGACGACTTTCAAGGATTTAACTATTTTCTACTAAATTTTATTTATGCCTCTATAGTCGGGGCAGATCCCCACCGAACAGCGGCTACCCAAATAGCAGCTTTTTATTGGCCTTCAACCGAATATTTCCATTGCTACATATTCATACATACATATGTATATGAACATATTCTGTTAATTCTTGCACTTGCTTGCCCTGCTAAACGCTCTCCCGAATCTCGCTCTTCTCGTCGTTATCTATGCTCGGCGTTATCTATGTTTGCCCTATAACAGCCCGTAATATCCAATATTACTATATTATGATATCCAAAATAATAAATACTACATATGTATGTACATATTTACTACAACAGACTGACTTGACTACAACAGACTATAGAGAGGCATAAATAAAATTTAGTAGAAAATAGATAAATCCTTGAAAGTCGTCCTTGAAGGTCATGTGATGCATCATATGAAAGGCATTAAATCATAGATCAGGAGTATGTAATCACATCGGCGAAAAGTGGTACACGGAAGCCGTAAGCTAATGTTGAGTTTTATTTTAAGCGAAAAAAAAAAAAATCATTGATAATCATTATTTTTGAGTCTTTTTTTTTTTGATCAAAAATAATAATTATTTATGATTGTTATAAATATAATCAAAATAAATCATTATCCGTGAGGAAAATCGTAAAAATCATTATATAATCATTATGACGTGATTTTAAAAATATAGCTTATAATGATTACGGTCCCTGCTTTTTTCATATGATAGCTAGAGCATAGTTTTTATAAAGAAAATTGTTTACTTTTATATAAAAAGACTCCTCAAAAATTAAAAGTCAATCAAAAAAATTTTCAAATTTGATCCAAATTGTGTCTTTTAACGACTATTTTATTTTGTGTCATTCTGTAGAACGGAACATTTTATGATAGACTAGCAGTCCCGCACGCTTCACTGCTTACTAAAATAAACAAAGATAATGTTGATATGACAAATTTTATTTACTTCAATGCGGTGTCATAGACAGTATTCCCAATACCCAGACAAGTTAATTTCCTGCAAAATTTGACATCCCAAGCCAGACAGGACAGCAGGACATTAAATTCATTTACTAAACATAGAAACGCGCGATTTCGCTAGTGATACCAGTAGTATTTATTTTGGTTAGGAATTGATTAATTTACTCGGAGCTAAGAAAAATATACGAGAAGTTTTTATTTTGAAATCGTTATTGAGCCATACGAATTCTTCGATATGCGATAACCGGAGCACATTTTGCAAATTTTCCGATATTCGATAAATGGATAATTTCTGATTGTAGCATAAAAAGTTTTCTTAACTCATGTCGCGTTTTTATTTGTGTCAGTGTTTTTTTTTTATTCTCGCCATCGGCTAATTTCAGTGTAAACTCTTTTAATATGGAAGTTAAAAGTGGCACTAGTGCTTCCTTACTGCTAGAGCAGTCGAAACGTAAAGCTATGTTTGTCCGTCTGTCTGTATGTACCTCAGTTTTAAGACCAATATTTTATTTTAATTGAATTCCGATTTCCAGACTTACCTAATTATATCTCCGCAAGTCAAATGCTAGTCTTTTGAAGCACACTCAGCAGAAAATAGAATATGTTTTCTATAAGCATTAAAGGTGTGTACTATAGGAAATCAATCAATGTACCTCACATCGTTTTCAGTTTATGAAATGCATTGGTTACAAATAAACTTGATATTGTACTTTAAGGCCTTAAACTTTAAATTATTTTGAATTATTTTAAAATATAATTTGAATACAAATTTTTCTGAATTTTCGTAGCATTTCACAATGCAATACTTTAACGATTCTAATTTTTATATAAAATTAATATATGATAAAAATATAAAAAAATTACTCTAGTCAACACGACATTTCTGCTTTGAACCAAAATAACTTTTTTTGGAAGATTTGGAGATTTTAAATTTTTTATACCGCGTACTCGAAGATTATACATAAGCGTATATTAGATTTGTGGTTATAACGGATGTGTGTAACGCCCAGAAGGAAGCGTTTCAGACTCCATAAAGTATATATATTCTTGATCAGCATCAATAGCCGAGTCTGTCTGTCCGTCTTCATTAGCGTCTATATCTCAGAGACTATTAAAGCTAGGGCAAAAAAATTTTGTATCCAGTCTGATGTGTTATCACACTACTCCAAGTGTGTTTCAAATTTTCGTCCTGCCCAATTCCGCCCGCACAAAGGACGTGGCATGCACAATTTTAAAGATACGAGAAAACTAAAAACGCAGAATCATAAAGAATGATTATATCTATCAGAGTGTTGAGTCTAGATAAGATCTGATTATTAATATAGCCATAATGAAGAAAACCATTTCGAAAGTCATCGTTCCCTCTCGCTCTCTCTCACACGCGACCCTGTCGGCTTTGTCTATTCGTCGAAATGAGCGCCTAGATCTCAGAGACTACAAAAGCTAGAGCAACCAAACTTTCTATTTAAGCTCCTGTGATATCAATTCAGCTCAAGTGTATTTTAAAATTTTTCCACGCAACCTTCCGCCCACACAAAGAACGAAAATCTTTGGAATCCAAAATTATTAAGGTACACCCAGCGACAAAAAAAAGCCGCACTATAAAATTTCATGCATTTTTGACTTCACTAGCGTGGGGTTTCCCCAAATGTTATTCGATTTGTCTAATTTTTTTTTTTTGGAGTCCCCGTGAATGTTTTCTTCTTTTGTTGCGTGCTTTCTTTCGTCTCAGTTGCTGGAAAAAATTTGCGCAAAACATTTTACTTCGGAGTCTTTAGAAAAATGCCTAAGGGAAAACAGATGACGGTGACTGAAAAGTCAAAAATTATTGCCTTGGCTCAACAAAACGTCTCAATTCGGAAAATAGCAGATCAAACAAAGTTTAATAAAAGCTCAGTGCGAAGATTTTTAAAAAAATTTCGTGAGACTGGACAAGTGGAGAGGACGGAAGGATCGGGAAGAAAAAAGTACACTAGTGCAAGGGAAAATCGTATTATTATGAAAACGAGCCTGAATGATCGATTCAAAAATGCTGTCGAGATAGCATCTGAAGTGCAGCAATGATTTGCCAAAGAAATTTATGCTCGAACAATACAGCGTCGTCCAAAGGAGATGGGTTTAATGGCAAGGACACCTGCCAAAAAGCCACTTCTGAACAGTCGAATGAAAAAAGCACGCTTAAATTGGGCTAAACAAAATGAAAATTGGGGTGAATCTGAATGGTCACGTGTCATATTCTCGGATGAGTCCAAATTTAACCTCATTAGACCCGATGGTTCTCGCACAGTTCGTCGCAGAAAAGGGGAACGCTATTCTGAAAATTGCTGCATTGCCACCGTAAAGCATTCGCCCTATATTATGATATGGGGATGCATATCCAAATATAAAACAGAATCACTAATAATGATTAAAGGGATGGTGAATGCGAAAAAGTATGAAGAATTTATTCGCAATGGAGTTGTGCCGAGTATGGAATCAGTTAGTGCGAGAGAAGAAGATCCCATCTTTCAGGGCGATTCTGCACCTTGTCATCGAGCGCGCTCTGTAAGTGATTCTCTTACGTTTTGCATTCAACTAGAATCGACTATTTTTCACCGACAGGTTAACATTTTGAAGGCGGAATTGGGCATTAAGTCCTTAGATTGGCCAGGTAACAGCCCCGACCTCAATCCAATTGAGAACGTCTGGGCCCTTATGACTGCCAAAATAAAAAAGCGGAAGCCCAAAACTATGGTTGAGTTAGGGGAGATTATAGAAAAAGTATGGTCCGAAGATATAACGGAGGAATATTTGAGGACTTTATACGATTCGATGCCCAATAGGGTTAAATGTGTTATAAAAGCCAAGGGGGGTACCACCAAATATTAACTAATATATAATTTGAAAAAAAAAACCTCTGAAACATGTTTGTTTATATTAGATTATAGAAAATTAAGTAACCTATTGGAAACAATTTTATTTTTGTTGAATATATCGATTTTATAATTTTACTAATTTTTTTTCTTATGTTTGGTCAAAATACGAAATGACCGTTGAGAAAAGTGTGATTGAGAAAAATATTTATTTTTAATTAAATGAATATGATACCAAAAAACGTGGTATGCATTTTTGTTAGTAATTGATTTATTGACTCAAAAAAATGAAAACTTTTGAAATCGAATAAATAAAAAAAGCACGCAACAAAAGAAGAAAACATTCACGGGGACACCAAAAAAAAAAAAATTAGACAAATCGAATAACATTTGGGGAAACCCCACGCTAGTGAAGTCAAAAATGCATGAAATTTTATAGTGCGGCTTTTTTTTTGTCGCTGGGTGTACGAGAATTATTAAAGAACAAAAAACCCAGAATCATGGAAAATTACCGTATCTAAAAGGTTGCCGAATTTGGATTAGGTCGAATCATTATTATGGACAGAATGAACAATTTAAATTTCAGTGGCTACGCAACGCCTTTCAAGTATACACACTAGACGTCTGCATGAATGCATTCATAACAAAGCCACATTGAGTACATTCGAATTGAGTAGAATATGAGTGAGTGAAAAAGACAGAATGAGACGAATGTGTATACTACTGTTTCGCAAGAAGAACATGTTGTGTCTCATGTCGAAAGACAGAGTATAACGAAAGAAGAGCAAAATGAAATGAAAACTTCGAAAACATTCAAACTACTCAAGTAGTTCGCAGAATACTTTGCGTAGTCACTTTGTGCTTTGAAAAATTGTGAGAAGACGTGCGAAATGGAAGGCAAAGCTGCAGAAAAAAATGTATGTATTTGCCGGCAAATTCCAGCGTGTTTTGTGTTTTGTTTTGTTTAAAGCTTTTAGTTTTACTAACAAAATGTGTAGTTGTGACCGTCTATAAATGTTTTCTGTGTTGATATTTGCATATTATGTTTTTAAACTCTAATATAAATTATATGTAATAAATATATAAATTAAATAATTCACAACAAAAAATACATTGCACACATATTTCTTTATTTTTTCCTCTTTCTTTTAGCAGATAACACACACAGCAGAAAACAGTTGACAATATTCGAATGTATTCAATATACAACATTTAATTACTTCTGCTGCTCACTCACTCACTTCGTTTTTTTTCGGGTATATTTTTGTGCAGCCGAGGGAAACACGACTTCAGTCACTCACTCATTCTCATTTCGTTTTGTACAAGTATTCACTCAATTCAATTTTGACTTTGTACATTTGAATGTGTTTTTTTTTGCCATTCATGCAGACGTCTAATACACACGAACCGTATATACATATGTAAAGACGAATAAGTATGTATATGTCAAATCTAGAGAAGACAGATGTAAATAACATATGTAAACAAAAATGGAAATAGATAACATTTAATATATAAAAATTTGCAGAATGGTTCGACTTCATTTTTTAACATTTTAATTGGCAAAAATGTAATAATTCTTTTAGTCATAAGATCACATATATTCTGACTGAGTGCCGGGTATAAAGTAGCGCCGCGCCTTTTGCCTTTGCTCACAACGTTCCGCCTCGTTTTTTATTTATACTATACTATGTATACTAAAAATTAATTTTAATAATTATGACTAATGAAAAAAAAACAAATTACAAATATAAGTTTGCCCTTTTTTTAAATTTGCCATAAAGAAATTATGTCTATTTTAACTATTTTTCTTGGAGTATTTTTTGTGCTTTTGATTTTTTAAACTCAACTATTATTTGCGGTCACTGGAAGAAATATGTCCATTCTTGCGATTTGGGCCAAAAACCATTCAAAAATACACCCTGTCACACTCTACTATATACATAAGTCGTACTATTACTATTAACTTAAAACTGTGACAGAACTAAGCAAAATGAGTTGTACAATGTAGGACTTATATAAAAGGTTGGCAAAAAAGTCTTGCGGTATTTCCGCAAGCTTGTCTTTGCAAGCGCGTAGTTCTAGTTGTATTGGTCGCATCGGTTCACGCTAGAGCTTTTTGGAAAGCTCTTTTCACGTGCTAACGTATTTGATTAATTGTTGTTTGCTTTTAGTCGTTCGTGAGTTATAACGTCGCAAACATGGAGCAAAATAAAGAGAAAATACGGCATATTTTACAGTACTACTACGATAAAGGCAAAAATGCATCTCATGCTGCCAATAAAATTTTTGCAGTTTATGGACCCGATACAGTTTCCATTTCCACCGCACAACAATGGTTTCAACGTTTTCGTTCTGGTGCACAGGTGATCGAAGATGCGCCACGGTCCGGAAGGCCTGTTGTCGAAAATTGCGATAAAATCGCTGAATTGATCGAAAGAGACCGGCATAGTAGGAGCCGTAGCATCGGCCAAGAGCTGGGCATGAGTCATCAAACCGTTATAAACCATTTGAAGAAGCTTGGATTCAAAAAGAAGCTCGATATATGAGTGCCACACGTTTTGACGCAAAAAAACATTTTTGACCTTATGGATGCATGCGAATCGCTTCTGAATCGCAACAAAATCGACCCGTTTTTGAAGCGGATGGTGACTGGCGATGAAAAGTGGGTCACTTACGACAACGTGAAGCGCAAACGGTCGTGGTCGAAAAGCGAGAAGCTGCCCAGACGGTGGCCAAGCCTGGATTGACGGCCAGGAAGGTTCTTCTGTGTTTGGTGGGATTGGCAATCATCCACTATGAGCTGCTCCCCTATGGCCAAACGCTCAATTCGGAGCTGTACTGCCAACAACTGGACCGCTTGAATGCAGCAGTCATGCAGAAGAGGCCATCTTTGATCAACAGAGGCCGAATTGTCTTCCATCAGGACAACGCCAGGCCACACACATCTTTGGTGACGCGCCAGAAGCTCCGGGAGCTCGGATGGGAGGTTCTTTTGCATCCACCGTATGGTCCGGATCTCGCACCAAGTGATTACCACCTATTTCTGTCCATGACGAACGAGCTTGGTAGTCGGAAGTTGTCCAAAAGAGAGTCCTGTGAAAATTGGCTCTCAGAGTTTTTTGACAATAGGGAAGCGAGCTTCTATAAGAGGGGCATTATGAAGTTGGCAACTCGTTGGGAACTCGTCATCGAACATTGACTTAAATCGCATTATTATAATCAATTTTATGAACAATTGAAAATTCAATAAAAATACCGCAAGACTTTTTTGATAACCGTGATCCGGCAAACGTTGTTTTGCCGTGTGTATTATTTCTACGAAACATGAATTGAATGTGCGAATTGACTTCAGAGAAATGCTAAAATCTGGATCTTTACCGATAAGTAAACCCTGCAATAGTTCAGGTAGAATTCCGGTTGGGTCATTTGTACTTTTCCTGATGAGCAACACATTCCAACTGGCACATTTTTAAATTTGAGTGAATGAAAATGCGGGAATTCCGTTTCCAAAGTACCAATAACCAATTTAGAATGAGAATAGAATAATATTCAATATCAGCCTACTGGATTGCTAGTCGAAGAAATAAATTTGATGGAAATGCTCGATAAACTTGTTGGCGTTGTTGGTCAATTCTACTACGAACTCTCGGAACTCTTGCGATTGTGATTCATGTAACTTCGGCATGTTAACACGCTCATCTGCATTGTTTTCTTAGATTTGTTCACCTTAAATTCGTATTCATTTGTCTCGCACGGCTCTAGTATTGGTCGTTCGACGACTCCAATTTGCCCTTTTACGTCTTATTGTCATTGCTCAATATAAAATCTCGTATATTAAAATCTCTTATATTAAAATCTCGTTTCACAATGGTAGTAATTGAACTGGCTCGACCGATTTTCGTGAGACTTGATGTGCTTTCGGTTATAAGTAAATCTCCGCCTACTTTTAGTAGATTATTTTAGTTATTTTTATTGAACTGAAGAATGTTTTATAGAAATAATATACATGGAAAAACAACGTTTGCTGGGTCAGCTGAACGAAAGTTCTTCAAGACCAAATCTTCACCCTAACCGATAAATACACAAAATTTCAGGAAAAACTGTCGAGGAATTTCGAAAGAGCATACAATTTTGTATACTCTCTAATTATTTCTTTTGCCTCTACATACGACTAATGGTTTCCATCTACTTCTGTTATTACAAACGTAGACATTCTGTGTAAAATCAAGCTTTGAATTGGTTATTATTAATTTAATTGTATAGAGCAATTGTAAGTTTTGATTATTCTATTTCCGTACCTATAGAATTATCTGTCTATTTTTCGAGTTTTGGTTTGATGTGGAACTTAGAAGATTCCATGTTACTACATTGTTTTGTTTTATATAGTTTATTAGTTTTGTATAAGGGCTTTTTGAGGTTTTTGCTGTATAATGCCATTTATACATTCGTCTTTTACTACTTGTCTAGTTTCTTTATTGTATACATACATTATTTTTATAAACATAATATTCTTCGGATGTTATTTCTGTTAAGGTATTATTGTGCTCATTTGGATAGGAAATTATTTTGTATATTGGGGTGTTCATCCTTAATATATCATAAGAATCTACATATGATATCTACATATTGAAGCTTTAATATTTAGTATTTTCTCAGAATTTATATGTTAAAATAATCTTTTTTTTAACTCCCAACTCTATATCTTCATATACTCTGTGATTTTATTTTTTTCTTCGCATAAATTATTTATGACCTCAAGTACACTGTTTATCGCGATCATGAGAATAATCGTTGTTCTAACTAGGCTATGGTTCAATATTGCCGTTATTATCTGCTGATTATCTTGATTTTTCTCTATAATTCTCCTCGTAATGCTTTTCATCTAGCTTTGTTATTTCTCCAGTCTTCTTAAATGGATTTGATATCTAGGATATCGTTTAAATCTTGCGTCAATTTCGTAATTGTTTTACGTTTTTGATTCAAATTATTAATCAGCTTTTCTTTATTTAATTGCATATTAAACTCAGGTGTTCCTGCATAAATTAATATGCCCGCAGGTGTCCTGTCATGATAAGTATATAAGATTATCTCGAATTTTGTATACTGAAATCGTTTTCGCTTGTTATTGTTCTTAATTTTTCATTAACCATTTTATGGTATCTTTCGACATCAGATAATTATTTTTGCTGGATGTGATTTTTATTTTTACATCTTCCGAGATTAGCCATGCTTGCTTAATCTTTATCGGCTTTTATCTCTTGGAGCTTGCCCTTTTCGTTAAAGACTTTTATAATGGCTCTTTTTGTTTCAAGCCAGTCGCGACTATTCACTTTTATTAGAGTGACAAAATTCGAGTAAATTTCTATACATGATAGGAACTTTTGGTTGTCTATCATATAGAAATCCATAACATATCTTTCTATATCCGGGGTTATCTCGAATTCTAACTTAGTATCAATATGTTCAGTTTTGGTAATATTACAAGTACGGCATTCGTTTATTATGTTTTGAATTAATTTCTGAAGGTCTGGATAATGGAATTTAAAAAAACCCTCTAAACCAATTGATTGTTTTTTTCAATTCAATAATAATAATTATTATTTAATAATAATTTAATTTAATAATTTAATAATAATAATAACTCTTTGTGGTTTTTTACTATAAGCTCTTTAAACTCGGCATAATTTTGAATATCAATTAGCTTTTTGCTCAATTGGAAAACTTTTGTTAAATTTCTTGAATTAATTATCTCTAAATGTGCTTGTTGGAATATAAGAAAATATTCATCATTATGGATATATAAATCACTCTTCTTCGTGCATACATATTTCTTATTTAGTTCTTAGGCTGGCGTATTTGTCATTTCCTTGTATGTTATTTGATGATTAGTTTATGAAAGTAATGGGATGTGTCTACCTTATCCTCCTCTCCCTTTATTAACTCAATTTGTCGGCTGTAATAGTTAATAGGTCTCTCAGCAAAGGGGATATTGTTTTTATTATCTTCTTGCGCGCTATGTATACTTGCGCCTGCAATATTGGAAACCTAACCAAGAAGATTCTCGTTGAGCCTTACCCTACATACTGCTACATAGTTTTCTTTTGCTGGAAGATATTTTATTTTGAAGGCGAATTCGTTTAACTTTATCTTCCACCTTTGTAGTTTCATATTTGGTTCTTTTAGGTTGTTCAACCATACTTATGGTTTGTGTTCACTAAGTATCTCGAATGTTCTACCGAGTCGGTATGATCGGAAGTGCTTAGTCGCCCAAACAATAGCTAACAATTATTTTTCGATGGCGGAATAATTTACTTCATGATCGTTTAGTGTTCATAACACATCGGTTTATGGTCTTGTGACAGAACAGCACCTATTGCCATGTTACTAGCGTCTGATGTTACGGAAAACATTTTATTAAAAGCTGGGTAACTGAGAATGGGGTCTGACGGCTCGTTTTTCAGCTTGAGTATCATAGGCTTTGCTATATTTACGAAGTTACACAGTTATTAATCTATTGGATGGATCTTCGTCCAGTATTAACTTATTGCTTATAATTAAAGATTTAGTTTCTAACTCCTCTACGAACTTACGTAGGCTTCCTTTGTAGTTGATGTAGTAGAGACGCCTCAGCAGCTCCTCGTACGGTATGTGGTTTTTGAACTCGTTGATCAGTGCCGTCTTCAGCTCAATCCAGGATTTGGTTGTACCATCTGTGATGTCCTTTGCGCGTCTCCTGCCAGTTGGACTTCGATCGCCCCGAATAATATTCGTTGCTGTCGAGCTTCTCCGGTTGAATCCCGCTTTATGAATTAATCCAGTTGTCCAACTGATCCATCCAATGAATATGGCTCAAGCTTGGTGGTGGTGACGTCATTGTGCAGTTCTTTAGTTGTTATTTTGGTTAATATTCATTTTTAATATTTTGTGTGCTCTTGGTGTTTGTTTGTTGTAACACTTGCGCTGTGATACACTTGGATTCTTGATATTTTGCATGAAATCACTTTGTCCTTTTGAATTTTCGATTTAGGTGTTCACTATTTGTAACACTTGTGCTGCGATGCAGCGGATTCTATCTTACTAACACTATCCCGGTATTACTGTGATTCCAGATAATCCAGTCGTATAGATTATCCTCAGTGAATCACCGGCCTGAATATTTTTCGCGTTAGTTACTTCAGAATCCTACCGACTCCGCCAATTAAATTTCCGATGTCGATGTTTATATTTTTAAACGAGAGGGAACTACTTTATACCCGGTACTCAGTCAGTATATACATATGTACCAGAGAGCTGCAACAATCACAATTTCTTCAATCATACCCGATCATTGACTCAGATTTTTTGTGATCGAACATTCAGCGAACATTCAGTTCCAATCAGTTGCAGCTCTCTGATTGTGATGGGTATGATCGATCACGAAGGAACAAATTTCAATCGAGTCAAATCAGGCCTCAACATCAAACGGGCTCGATCCGGTACGATCGCCGAAATGAAACGATCATATCGTTGATTTTTTGCTTCGTGTATGTACATATCAGAGAGCTGCAACAATCACATTTCGTGATTCATACACGAAGCAAAAAATCAACGATTTGATCGTTTCATTTCGGCGATCGTACCGGATCGAGCCCGTTTGATGTTGAGGCCTGATTTGACTCGATTGAAATTTGTTCCTTCGTGATTGAACATACCCAATCACACCGGTTGCAGCTCTCTGATATGTACAAATGTATTTTTGCATATGAGCCTACGATTTATGTAATTATATATATAATTATGTAATTATATGTTCGCAAAACGGTCGAATTAAATTTTGGCCCAAATGGAAAATTTCAAAAAATTAAGTCGAACCCGATGCTGTATTTATATATTTTAGAAGTTATCTGTTTCCATTTTTATTTACATATAATTTTTACATCGGCTGCTCAATTTTTACATACACATGTATAACTACATACAAGAGATGTGGATGTGTGCGAGAGAGAGAGGGAATGAGTAAGCGCTTGGCAGGCGACTGAAATTTGATTTGTTCCTTCTGGCTATAATAATGATCAGACCTGATCCAGATTCGGCAATCTGGTAGATATGGTAATTTTTCATGATTCTGCGATTTTAGTTTTCTTGTATCTTAAAAATTGTCGATTGCACAGATTTTTGTCCTTTGTGAGGGCGGAAGAGGGCGTGCCAAAATTTAGCATGGATAGAAAGTTTGGTTGCTCTATCTTTTATAATCTCAGATCAAGGCGCTCATTTAGACGAATGGGCAAAGCAGACAGGGTCGCGTGTGAGAGAGAGCGAGAGGGAACGATGACTTTCGAAATGGTTTTCTTCATTGTGGCTATATTAATAATCCGATTTAATACAGATTTTTAGTTTTTTTGTATCTTTAAAATTGTGTATGCCACAGACTTTCGTCCTTTGTGTGGGATGAAAGGGGCGGGGTGAAATTTTGAAATACACTTGGAGTATTGTGATCACACAGGAAACTGAATACAAAATTTGGTTGCACTCTAGCTTTAATAGTCTTTGTGATATAGGCGCTAATGAAGACGGACGGACGGACAGACAGACATGGCTATATCGACTCGGCTATTGATGCTGATCAAGAATATGGGGTTGGAAACGCTTCCTTCTGGGCGGTACACACAACCGTTATCACTGCAAATCTAATATACCCAGCGTTTGAAAATGCTACGCTACTCCGTAGTTTTTCGTTTTGCTGTCGCTACCGCTCTCGTTTCGAACGGTAGCGGTAGCAGAGCCGTGGCAGAAAAAAGAAAAGTATTTGCTCTGCTATAGCCGTAGCTTATTCGCGTCATTTACTACGGCTATAGCAGGAGCAAAAAAATAAATCGATGTGCTCTGCTCTCTGGAGCGGTAGCCGAAAACTGGGAGCGAGATGAGAGCAGAGCAAAAGATTTTGTTTTATTGACTACGGCTCTCGTTTTGTTCTTGAGCCACGAGTTCATGTGCTGCCCAGACTAACGGTGTTGGCCAACGTGTGGATGGCTATCAGTGAATTGTCAGCTTTCATGAAAGGGTTAACTCCAGCTGCATCATAAATACCCAAGCAAACCAATTCGTCTCCCACACTCCAATCTAATAAACAAGTGACCGGCCCAGATGAAGGATGATACAGATCACTATCTTTCAACTAGTCCGGTTGAATTGTGGGAGCCGATTTTGTTTACTTAGGTATTTATGATTCAATTTGGTTGTGGGAACCAAATTGTTTATTCTAGTACCTAGCAATTTAGGTGATTTCCATCGGCGGCTTATGATTCATTTGCTTTTTGGGTGTTGGGGATCTTATCATTTGTTTTTCCTAATCAGGTATATCTGTATAAGGGTTAGTGCTGGACATATGTATAACGTGTTATTATATGTATATTTTTTGTTCTTCAACAGCATCCGAAATTGACGGCTATAGCGCATGGTGTAAGCATACGAACATTGAAAAAAATTACTCGACGTATTGCTTCGGTATTATCATCGAAAGCATCACGTTACATAAGAATGCCTGCGACACTTTCCGAAAAAGAAAGAATGATGCGTTCTTTTCAAGAATTGGCAAACATGCCGCAAGTGATTGGTACACTCCTACAGACCAAAATACGATTTCAATCGAAAGATTTTCGATCTCATGGAACAGATGACGTAAAGCCATCCCAAGCGAACGCTAGAGAGGTTGTTCATATGCAACTTGTTTGTGATGCAGACCATAAAATAAGAGACTTGGATATACGCCTACTAGAAGAAGTTTCTCTACTCACCGATACAAAAATGTTCTCTTTATCAAAAATAAGAGAGCGGTTCGAGCAAAATGAATTTCGTGGTCGTATACTATTGGGAAACGAATCGTTTTCCTGTTCTTCTTGTCTCTTTACTCCAGTGAAGCTTCCACAAAGCCTATCCGAAGAGCTATATAATCACGCACATTCGGTTACATATGCCTCTGCAAGAAAATGCTTGAATATATTGATGTTTCGATTTGGTATTCTCGGAGGTGAAGTATTTACATCTTTCGGTTCAGCAAAGCAAACAATTACTGCCCTAGCCATACTACATAATATGGCAATGGATTGGTCGGATCCTAGCATTGGTAAAATACTATTTTCAAAGTTCGAGCTTTATATGTATTTATAATAATTTCTTAATAACTTTTCCCCTTAGATACGGAAATAAGTATTTCTCCTTTTAAGTCCTTAAATTCTTTAAATGGGATATCAATGCCTGGCGAACATAGCAATAGAAGAAAGTTTATAAAAACTCATTTTGCATGCAAATAAAATAATAATATTTCCATATTAAAATCGTAATGAAATCGTAATCTTATTTTAAATTAATTTTCCTTGACCTTGACACATGTGACAAATTTTTACGTTTTAAAGAAGCCAATAATACAAAAAAAAAAAAACCAATTACATAGATCTGTTGAGAACATACAATTGTCAAGTTTTAAGTATAATTGTTCAAGCTCCAAGTTTTACACATAAACGAGAGGGAACGTTGTGAGCCACGGTAAGGGCCGCGGCTCTACTTTATACCCGGTACTCAGTCAGATATATGTACATATGTATGTATGCATATGAGCTTGCGATTTATGTAATTTATTATATGTTCGAAAAAGGGACGATTTAAATTTGGGCCAAAATGGAAAATTTAAAAAAATTAAGTCGAACCCCATGCTGTGTTTTTATATTTTAGAAGTTATCTGTTTCCATTTTTATTTACATATACGTTTTACATCGGCTGCTACATTTTTACATACACATGTATAACTACATACAAGAGACATGGTAGGTTCGAGACAGAAAGGGAATGATTAATGTCAAAATTTTGAAATACACTCGTATTGAAGTGGTATCACAGGAGCTTGAATAGAAAGTTTGGTTGCCCTAGCTCTTATAGTGTCTGAGACCTAGGCGCTCATTTGGACGAATAGACAAAACAGACAGGGTCGCGTGTGAGAGAGAGTGAGAGGGAACGATGACTTTCGAATTGGGTTTCTTCATAGTGGCTATATTTATAATCAGATCGGATCCAGATTCACTTGATAGATATGATCATTCTCTATGATTCTGCGTCTTTAGTTTTCTCGTATCTTTAAAATTGTGCATGCTACAGATTTTCGTCATTTGTGCGGGCGGAAGTGGGCGTGGCGAAATTTTGAAATACACTTGAAGTAGTGTGATAACACAGGAGACTGTATGCAAAACTTGGTTGCTCTAGCTTTTATAGTCTCTGAGATCTAGGCGCAAATGAAGACGGACGGACATACAGACATGGCTATATCGACTCGGCTATTGATGCTGATCAAGAAAATATATACTTTATGCGTCGAAAACGCTTCCTTCTGTGCGTTACACACATCCGTTATCCCCACAAATCTAATATACCCCTATACTCTTCGAGTACTGGGTATAAAAAAAGGAAAAACTGGGAAGAAAAATGAAAACTGTTGAAAGCAGTCTACTGTTTCGCCGGCACGTACTGTGTATGTTATATGGCCCCGCCGACATCCTGTCGGAGAGGGGGGATGGGTTTTGTTCTGGCGCCTTCCCCTATCCACACTCTTAGTGTATGAAAAACAATTTTCACTCAACCTTTAACTGTCGACTGGAACTTCTCACTTAGCAGCTGGCAGTGCAGAGTTGCTTCGCGTGCGGAGTTGCGGGACAACAACTGAGCGTCGCAGATCAGTTAACCGGCTAAAAGTCGTTCGCCAACTTATCAAATCTAAACTTTCATAGTCTTAGGAATGGAGGAGGAAGAAAAGTTAGCTTTTGTTTTGCCATTGAGTCTGCACCGTTCCCCACCGCAGTGGCAGACGCCTAGAGGTGTATGGCCCACAGAGCATGCGGTAGAGAAAAGAGCTCAACTATGCTTAGTCACTGGTTCGCCTTCAAAAGGAACTTTTAAGAATGATGCAGTAGTTAGCACTGACTACCCTTTAGACAACTAGGAAGCTTCGAGAGAGTTTTGCCACTGTTCTAGAAGGTAAAGTGGAAACACGAGCGTTCACCCAACAAGATGCTACAAATGTTTGGAGTTTTACCATATACACAGAAGCGAACTGCGACAACCTAGTGGACAGAAATGGATGGTACTTCCGATTTGGGGCTAGAGAGTATAAAATACGAGGCTGATATAGTGAATTCGGTATAATCATGAAGCTGGAAGTCTAAGATGACCACTAGCATTTCAAGCCCACAAGAAGATAAAAAAAAACTTCAAAAGGTAGTGTGGAAACACGAGCGCTAATCCAACAAGAAGCTATAAATGTTTGGAGTTTGGCCTGCGGCAGCTCAGTGGACAAAAATTCATTTCAAACCCACAAGAAAGTAAAAAACTCCACCCATGTTTAGATTTTAACGCGACTTGCTTGCATAGTCTGTGAGCGATGTGAGGTCGGTTCTGTTGTTCAACAGGTTGACGATGACAGAGCAGGTGGTTTCAACGCATGGGCTCAGGATTGGGTAAGTGACATCTCTAAAAGCAGCAGCTCTGACGCATTTTCAAAGGGACGTTGTTTTGCCATATAAATTATTTCTAAGTAATTTCTAGCGTAGACAAAAAACTTACTTATTGTAAGTGTATAAGGATGTGCTATATGCGTGAAATCGGCATGAGGCGCTGTAAACGATGAGGGAATATAAAAACAACAGAGTCCCAACATTATTTTTATTTATTATAATTTATTCCTTAAAATTATATATCATTAATTAATTAATTACGACAGTAACACTAACAAACAATATTAATCTCTTAATGCTATAGCGTGAACAATATTTTTTGGTTAACCCATCTTTAGCTAACACAAACAAACTGGATGGTTTACCCACTCGAGAGTATGCCACGTATAATTGTCCATGTAAAATACATGGTGTTCTCAAATTTAAGCCACAAATGGACATCGTTTGACCTTGGGATTTGTTGATAAAATCTAATAGGAAACTAAATACGTTTGAATTGAATAGGCAAATCTGTAAGTATAATAGGATCCGTGATATTAATATATTTTCACCTCAGAATTTGCCATTTAAAATGCTGGCTTCGATCACGTTTTTCATTAACCCGGGGCGGGTTCAAATTACGAAACAAGATAATCGCAGATCCAACCTTTAATTGAAAATGATGCGGTGGCATGTCTGGCAAATCCATTGAATTAAAAAACTGTGGGAAAATGTACTATTTCGCTGTCGTCGCAAACTGTGTCAATAGATTTGTATGATACCAAGTTCCCTGGCAATATCATTTGTATCTTCAGATTTAAACTGTCAACGTCTACATTTTTTGCCGCTAAAATTGCTCTTTCTGCAAGCCACTCATGTATTAAGGTACTGTGTGTGTACATCGGGAAATATTTGTTCAATGAGAGTATCTTGCGAATCAGCGATTGTGCAGAAATCGGTCGGTAATTTTACGTATCAGTTTCATCTATAGCAACTGCACCATCACCGATATCTAGGCATTTAAACGCGCATATTTACTTTCAGCTGTACTTTTTTAACAATACGCCACAATGGAGATGATTTTAAGCAAGGGTTGATCTCATCAGCGAATGTTGAACGTGGAATGACTGGAAGTATTTGCCTGAAATCACCTGAAAGGACCAACAGAGTGCCGCCAAATAGTTTTTCTTTGTTTTTAATATCCTTCAACGTCCTGTTCAACGCCTCAAGCGAATATTTGTGCGCCATAGTACATTCATCACAGATGATAATTTTACACTGTTTCAGCACGGTGGCCATGGACGATTGTTTCCTTATGTAGCATACTGCGTCAGTGGCAGTATTTAGTGGCAGCTTAAATACGGAATGAGCTGTTCTGCCTCCATCCAAAAAAGTTGCTGCAATGCCCGATGATGCAACGGCCAATGCGATGCCAATTTTTTATCTATTTCAGCAAGAATTAGCGAAATAGGGAATGTTTTGCCAGTTCCACCCGGTGCATCCAAAAAGAAGAACCCTCCTTGTCCAGCTGAAACTGCGAGCATAATGCGATCATAAATTGTTCTTTGTTCCTCATTCATTAGTGGGACATTGCGGGCAACAATCGCTGCCATTTTTACAGCGCTGTACTGCAGCTCACAAAAAAATGTGGACAAAAAAGGGTGGACAGCCCTTTTCACTAAAGGGTAGGAAAAATAGATGTTGGCCGATTCTCAGACCTACTCAATATGCTCACAAAATTTGATGAGATGTAATTTTGGGAACATTTGCCATTTCTGGGCAATCAATATCTATAAAATCTAAAACAAGATACACTTTTAAAAATAATGCACTGACAAAATAAAATCTTTTGAATGTACTTTGCACGAGACAAAAATTAGGTGATTGAGTGTGTACGTCATACTCAGAATTTGCAATACATCCCGCAACTGATCTAACTTCAAACCAAACTGAAGGCAAGACTTCCAATGATCAAACTTTTCACCACCTTGTGTATCTTCTTCTTGTATTGTGAATTGGATTCACCATAACCAAGCAAGTTGATCTTGGTACAGATCTGTAAGCGATGTGCTAAGTTTAAGGTGGAAGGGCACGGAGACGGCTATGGAAAGTTACCGGTGCTGCAAGAATGTACCGTGTTAATAGGCAGCCCCAGTCACGACAGCGCAAAGAAGTGCGTCTATAAAAGGCTGAGGCTCGGTAAAGTGAGAGGAAAGGGAATCTTGCGGGAGGGAGAATCGCAGCTCTGTGTTGCCTTAGGATTTTTCGCGTCCGACACCGTTTGCTGGTTACTCAAAATGTAGGAGATTAACAAGTGATTAACTGTGCCTTTCCTGCGTTCAGTGCCGCTCTGTTCGACTCCATTAGGAAAGGGAAAGGATTCTAATAAGATCACGGCGCCCCGTTCTAGACCCGCAAAAACCCCTGTGCGTCAGGAGTCAAATTTCATTCATTGCGTATGTTCCTGGGGGCCGAGGGACGGGGAAAATTCAATATCCAGATTGCATAAACGGTAGGGCTACACGTGTGTACATGTGTGGTCGTTAGCTGATGCCAGTAACGTGAACAATTGCGCATTAAATTATATGTTACTACAAGAAGGGTTGGGGCAGGTTTTACAACTGCGTGTAACTCTTGAGGATGGATTGCGTTTATTTTATTCAAAGGACCCTACCTCCTATCATAGCACCATCTCTGTCTCTTCCCCGCCTACGGCCTCAGCTTACCCCTGACTGGATTGCCTTTTTTGTGAGGGACCACTCACACTCCCTCCTTTCCTCTGGGAGGACTAGTTGAGACGTTGGTCTGTCCTCTCCCAATCTGTGTTGCGCGGAAACGCTGACCCTCCTCTGTTAAGAATTGTCTTCGCCTGTTGCTGACGCTCTCCATCGCGTTGATCCGTTGATTCAGTCAGGTGTATCTACCAGCCAGTCTGCAGATGCATGTGGCCATTTGGACTCGGCCTGTACGTCCACTACTCCAGAGATCTCGTCGAGCGTGGCCATCAGTGCGCCGGATGATAACTCTTCGAGTTCGAAGGAGATGTCTCTCTCACCCGTCGGCAACTTTGAGTTCGACTCCTCGCCCGTGTCGTCTGCACTCTCATCGTTCTTGAGGATGGCTATTTCCTTCCAGCCGCCCTCGTCTTCATCGCTGGAGAGGACGATGACCACTGCGCTTTCCAAATCGTTCCGTGGCACAGTCTATTCGGCCGTCGGCTTGGCGGTCTTTTTGGGCCTATCTTCATTTGCTTTCTCGTCGCTGCAGCTGGTAATGACAATTACATTCATTGAGACCCGCGGCCCGGTCCGGTTGCCCGTTTGAGTGGGCCTACTCTCGTCGTCGTCGCTGGCGCTGATGACGATGATTCCATCGAACCATTGTTGTTCGGTGCATCTATAACGGCGACCCGGCACGAGCAGGCAGAGAAGCATCCATCCCTGCGGGTTGTACGATGATGTCTGCGGTCCACCACTATCGGTGGTGGCGTCGCTGATCTCCCCATCACCTCCGACTCCTTCGTCTCTTTTATCGCCTACTCCTTGGACCACCTCCCGTTTCTGCTCTTCTTCTGCTGTGTAAGACTAGTGTTCGAGGAAGAGTAGAACCAATCTAACTAAAGAAACGAAGTAATTACTAATTACGGGAAAGATATAAGAGTATCAGTATTTTAAGACTAGGAAGGGAGTTAGTGGTAGATATAATATGGTAGAGGGAACTATAATCTGAGCATAGGACCCTAAATGGTTCATTCAAGGAATAATTTGATCTACAAAGCGGAAGAAACAACAGTGTATAATTCCTAGTGCTTCTAATGAGAATCGTGAAGTTTATGCGGCTCAACAAGTCAGGGCTGTCTACGTCACCCCTGATCAAGTTGTGCACAAATCACACCAAGCATTTTCCTACGATTAGCTAAGGTTGGAAGGTTTATTAAGAGCAATCTATTAGAGTAAGACGGCAGTCTCACACCTGCATCCCAGCTGAGGCCTCGAAGAGCAAAAAGTAAAAAGTTTTTCTGAACTGGTTCTATACGGTCCTGGTGTACGTTGTACTGAGGGCACCATACACAAGAGCCGTATTCTAAAATCGGATGAACCAGAGAGGTATAAAGAGTCCACTATCGTCAAATTCCTTTGACTACCTCTTTATAAACCCAAGCACGCCCATGGCCTTATTCACCATGGTAGAAATGTGTTCTGAAAACTTAAACATTGGGATCTAATAGAACACCAAGATCATCAACCCGGGTAATTCTCTCAATAGAACCACCACAAAGGGTGTAAGGAACCAGAAAGGCGCTGGAGCGATGAAAATTAGAAGAATCGCGAAAACACCCTAGGTGTGATGTGTCGCAGGAAAGGTCCTGCGCTCGGAGTAGGGCTTCTGTCCCAGGCGTTGATCGGTGGAGTGCCGGTGGAAGCAACGACGTGGTTGGCAGTGACGTGGCTTGCGACGGTGTTGTCGACAACGACGTGATTGGCGGTGAGTACGTGGCGAAGGTATGGCTGTTGTCGACGTGGGTATTGGCGTTACACCCCCGGGGTGACCTTCCGACATCCCTTTGCTCCCCAGAGGTTGGACGTCGTCGGTGCCGGAGCAATCATCGACAGTCTGTGGATGAAGAACCTTCGACACATTAAAACCTACCTGGATAGCTCTACGTTTACCTATCCTGCCTGATGATGCAATTTACATTTGTGGGGAAAGACTTCAAACTAATCTCGTAGAGGGATCCAGGTGTAGCTTACGGCGTTGTGAGTTATTGCCATAGTGATGATGCCGTCGGGGTCGTCTGGCTGGTATCCACGTCGTTGGCCGCTGGCTGTTAGTCGGTGGTGTCTTTGGCAGCCAGGCTGGCCGTCTTACGCTGTCCTCCGTGGCGTTGTTGAAGTCGAACCATGTTGGGAGAGAGAATCTTGGTTAACGTGAATGGTCTCCCGTTCTTGGGAGCGAGCTTGGTGGCGAAGTTGTCCGCCGCCTTGGACAAGTGCTGCCTTAATAGGACCAGTTCTTTACTGTTGGGTCGCCATTCGCGTCTTCTGAGGTTGTAGGTCTTCTGTTGTCCTTCTGTTGCTCGTTGCGTGTTTTTTTGGACCACTTTGTATATTTCCTGGAGTCTTCTCCTGTTCCCGGTGCTCCTGAATGCTTGGCTTAGCTCTGACAGAAGAACGTCCCATGTCCATTGGTCTCCTTTAATGTACTGGGATATCATAGTCTTGCTCGCTGGGTGGGGTTCTGCTGAGGGGTATAGGGGGCCGTTTACTTGAGCTCCATTCTGGCTAGCTTGCAGAAGTTCCTGATGGATTCCTGATGGCAGTGGTTGCTTTATGTATGGGCACGAGCTCCAACCATTTGCTGAAGGAGTCAAAAAACACGATCGGCATCGTGTGACCGTGCTTTAACCGTGGGAGGGGTCGTTGAACATATTTGACCACGTCCCTGTAAAGTTCGAGCCACACGGGTGGCAGTTTTCCGAATCCCGAGATGGCCTGCCCTGGGGGTGGTCGCAGCACTCCTTTAGTATTCTGGGGCGACGGTCGCTGTCTACGCAGAGCTTCCAATGCAGTGTGACACTGCATTGACAGTGACACTCTGTCTGTCTGCAGGGTGAACTTCTTAGAGAAGTCGGTGCATGCTAGTACAGGAGCTTCGGTTAGTTTCTCCTTTAAGTTTTCAGACGCTTGCTACTGCTCTTCCGTCCGTTTCCATTTTTTGTCCTTTTTGAGAAGGCGAAATTTGGCACAAAACTTTAGCAAAACTTTTCGAGGGCTCAATCTGTTTGGCTTGTAGAAGTTCGTTTACCTGGGCGTCGATGATACTTTGCATCGTTGGGTTCTTCGAGAAGTACCGCTGCTTTATTGGTTTGTCGTCCCACATGGTTTTTGTGTGTTCGGCGATGTGTAAGACTCCCCCTAGTTCTCGAACTTGGCCAGTTCTTGTTCTAAAAACTCTAAAGCCCAATGTGTGGGCGCTGGTGTGGGATTTGAGTTCTCTTTTAACTAGGACGCTGTGACGTGCGTTAGAATTACTTCGTCGAAGTCCTCTGGTATTACTGTTCGGAATGGGTTCCGTTCCCATGCTATTACGGCGTCGGCGAGGGGCTCTTACCGATAGTCCGGAGTTGTGTTTCTGCGGCGCCTGGCTGACTCGGTTTCCTCCGGTGTGTTGGAGCAGAGCTTCGTTGGTTTCCTTATCGACGTCTGTTTGTCCCTGTTGTTGCCAGCGCTGATTCCTGTTGACGCTGGTCGCTTCTTGGTATTCATTGTTGGTTGTTGGTTGATATTGGCATGGCGTTGAGGATAATTTCCAGTTAGATGAGGTGGCCTTGGATTGATTCAGCGGAGTCGCAGCTATCCCTGCCGAAATCTCTCGTCGTTGGCATGGTATTGGGGGTGGTTTCCGGTTAGACGAGCTGACCCTAGATTGATCCAGCGGAGTCGCAGCTTTCTTTGCCGGAGTCTGTTATTGTGGTTCTTGGCATGGCGTTGAAAATGATTTCCGGTTAGATGAGCTGGCCCTGGATTGATCCAGCGGAGTCAAAGCTATCTCTACCGAAAATGTGGTTCTTGGCATGGCGTTGAAGATGATTTCCAGTTAAACAGCTGGCCCTGGATTGACACAGCGGAATCGCAGCTATCTCCGCCAAAATCTGTCGTTCTGGGCAAGGTGATGAAGGTGATTTCCAGTTAGACGAGCTGGCCCTGTATTGATCCAGCGGAGTCGCAACTGTCTCTGCCGAAGTCCTTTGTTGTTGCGTGGACGGCAACTTCCGGTCCGACGAGCTGGCCCAGGAGTGATTCAGCGGAGTCGCAGCTATCTTTTCCGAAATAACTTTTTGCTTTAGCATTGCAGCCTGGCTAAGAAAGAGGGGACTGGTAATGATGGAACTCATCTTGGGTGCGGCCTCCAACGTTCTAACTGGGCTGCGTCCTCTTGGAGGGGTTACGGCGTTTCTTTGTCTTGGTCCTCGTGATTTATCAGGTCGGCGTTGAGTATTGGCTATAGGACTGCGGTTGTAGTTAATGACCTGGGGATCGGCGAAAGTTACTGCCCGCGGGCGTGGCGGGGCGGTGCTCGCAGGGTGGCAATCATAGGATCCCGATACAGCTTTAGCTGCAAATATGCTCGTTCGTAGTGGATCCTAACATAATCATGGAAAATAACCGTATCTACCAGATTGCCGAATCTTGAACTACTAGGTTGAACTACTATTATAGCCAGATGGAACAAATCAAATACGAAACGCCTGCCAAGCGCATACTCATTAACTCTCTCGCTCGCACACACTTCCACGTCTCGTATGAGTAGTTCAACATGTACATGTAGAAATTTAGAAGCTGATGTAAAAATTATATGTAAACAAAAATGGAAACAGATCGCTTTTAATATATAAAAATCTAAAATAGGGTTCGACCAAAGACAATATAGAAACTAAGATGTCTCACGCTCATACAATTCTGTTTTGTAGGGAGGGTTGCTTTTACAAAGAGTGCTGTCTCGCTCGCACGAACTCCAGTGCTCTCGCAGATCTAAAAAAAGAATGAGCTTGCTTGTATTCGTACGGAACTGTAAGTACGTACATAAGTGCGTGTGAGTGTACGTGTGCAGAGCTGCTTAAATGTCCAGCAAAATATTTTTGAGAAAATTTCTTGAGCCAAAAATGTATTTGCTGAGTGTTGCTTATTGAAGCGACGCACTAATACCCTATACACAACTAATATAATTAATTGCCACTGAGCCCTCTCTGTCTCTCCGTCTATCTGTCTCTCTCTTTTTCTTCTGTTGCTTCTGTTGCTCGTTGCGTGTTTTTTTGGACCACTTTGAATATTTCCTGGAGTCGTGTAGCTTTGTCGTTGCCACTTCGGACTCTTCTCCTGTTCCCGGTGCTCCTGAATGCTTGGCTTAGCTCTGACAGAAGAACGTCCCATGTCCATTGGTCTCCTTTAATGTACTGGGATATCATAGTCTTGCTCGCTGGGTGGGGTTCTGCTGCGGGGTATAGGGGGCCGTTTACTTGAGCTCCATTCTGGCTAGCTTGCAGAAGTTCCTGATGGATTTACTAATGAATTGTTCCCTGAAGGTTTTCCGATGGGCAGTGGTTGCTTTAGGTATGGGCAGAAGCGACGCACTAATACACTATACACAACTAATATAATTAATTGCCACTGAGCCCTCTCTGTCTCTCCGTCTATTTGTCTCTCTCTTTTTCAAGCAGGAATACTTTAAAATTCCTGAATCGAGCAGAACATTTTGTATTGCGCGGCACATCTTAGTGTTTATAATGTCTTTGGTTCGAAATTTAATTCGTCCGTTTTGCGAACATATAATAAACTACATAAGTCCTAAGATCACATAGATGCAGACTACATTAATCAATGTACCAATAACCGCAAAAAATTTTCAAAGTTTAATTTGAAAGCCTAATCTTCCAGAATAATCTTTCAGACGGTAAGCTGAAACTGCAAAATATTTGAATGTGATTTATAGCTGCATTTTTTAGCTTTTCAGAATGGCTAAGTTCAATATAAGAAAACCAGATATAAGAAAATTAGGTAATGTGAAAATTTTGACCCCTCTCTACAGTATTGGGTACAGTACAGTACAGTGTGCTTTGCGACGCTATTTATAAAGGAAATATAAATTGATTTATAAGAAAATTCAAAACCATCCATTTCAGTGATGGTCTGTAGGGTTGTGCCGTTCCGAAACTTCTCACTTAGTTCCACCATCTATTTTGGAATTCCGAAGGTGCACGTTTCTATGCGATATTTAGACGATGGTTTTCAACTACAGCTTTGAAAAATTGGTATTCACAACGAAAAATAGAAATTACTAACCATACAGTATGGTTATTGATGGAATTCACTGCGAATATGTTAACAATGTGTTATGGTCGGCTTGGTGCAAAGCCGATAGTTGCGAGGGATGGAGAACAGGAATGGCAGCGTCACATGTTGTGGATCCTGGCAATGGATGGTTGCGTGAGAGGAAGAAAAAGGAAAGGAGATTAAGAAGGTTAAGGTCAAACTAGGTTAAGGTCCGCTAGTGGTATGTTCGCTGGAATATTCCAGTTAAGAGTGTTAATTTCAAAGCTTGGCGGACGACCAGTTATGATAGAATTTCCAGCTGACAAAGCTGTAGTCGCCAATTCCAGAAACTGCGGTTGATGATTTCCTTTTCCGAAGCGGAAGCTGATTGGCGAAACGAGAAGTTATCAGATGTAACTGGGAGCCGGAATCCAACAATGCTCGGAAGGGAACTAAAACGTCGGAACGATTTTTTACCAAAACTATGGCAGTGGCAAGTACAACATCATCATTACTGAGTCCTTGGGCTATAAGGCAATAAGGCTCTAAGGCAATTAATACACAGGGACAGTCTCTTGGCTTCTTTATGGCGATTTTCGGGGGACATTAATGTCATTAATGTGTGCCTGAAATACTAATCGTCGATTATTAAACCTTTTTTCCAACAATTGTAAAGCCAAATTATAGTTGCCATCCGAAATTTCCAGCGACCGCAACAATTGTAAAGCCACATTGTAGTTGCTATCCGAAATTTCCAGCGACCGCACAGTCTCCAAAGCCGCATCACGCAGACAAAAACGTAAATGCTGAAACTTCTCTACATTGGTTAGATCAGGATGATTGTCTATGATGGTTACAAACGTGGGGTAGAAGTCGGTCCAGTTAGCGTATCCTCCGGTGAAAGTTGGAAGTTGTATAGGAGGCAGGGCTTGTACCTGTTTACGTCGAGGTAGAAATTGCGAGACAGCAAAATCAGCGGTGATGTTTCCTCCAGCCATGGTAGAATGAAGAGGCATGTGTCCGCTACTCTTTGCTATTTCCCGCATAATTGAAGCCTTCACCCTACTGGCAAACGACTCGAAAATATCACCTAATCCACTATGAATCTCGACTTGATCCAATTCTTCAAGCTCGGTGTGAAACATTTCAAACTTTCCGATCAGCTTATCGAGTTGTTCTTGTTTTACAACGAGCATATAATGTCTGACACTAGAGACTCATTCTGGCACTCAGCTGCTAACCTTTTCATTTTTTCGCATAACTCCGTGGATTTAAGCTTTAAAAACGACACCCTGTTTTGCTCCCTGGTAATTGGAATTTCGTTAGCAGCATCGGCAGCGTTGGCAGCATCAACAGCAGCGTTGGCAGCATCAGCAGTGTGGGCAGCATCAGCAGCGATGGCAGCATCCATCTCCATAGCGTCGGCAGCTTAGCAAACGTTTACTGAAGGGAGATGTCCGCAAAGAGTAAAGCGCGTAATAAACGTCGCTAGCGGGAAGACGAACGAGCAGAGGAACGAACGCACTTGAAAGCAATGAACAAGAACTTCAAGCAACGCTATGTACAATACCAATGTGGCAGGGAATCCGGTGTAGGAATCGTTTCTTGCGGGAAGATAAGAGCAAAGAGCACCGAGCGTAATAGACTGGAAGAATGAGCACCGTAAGCCGACAGTTGCCGATGACACTGGTTAAATTGGAAATCAAATAATGTTTTGTTGTACTTTGTGATTGCTCTGATATATTTATTCTTGCACAGATCACATCGGGGTCACCAAATGTTAAGTTAGTCAGCTTTTTCAGTAGCTGTTGAGATTCATAAAAGGTTACGAATATTTTCGGTATATATATATGCACATTTAATGACAAATTTATTAAGGTTAACGGAGCTGTTCAGATGTACATATGCATGCGTATAAGAACGAACGATAATCTTATGGCTACGAATATTAGACTCAAGACTATGAGGCAACGCTTAATGAGCGAAAGAGAGAGCGATTATTAGAGAGCTAGAGCAGTTCGGGCTGCTGCTAAACCGAGTACGAAGAATGCTTGTACATAAGTACACGAAAGAAAACTGCTGCCGTGAGTAGGCATATGCGGTAACATACGATTTTAAAACAGTGGGCATTGCAATAATTAACATCGACATGTGCATTTACTTTAGACCGCACCACTTGCTTTAGTTTATGATGGTTTATGCTGCTTAACCCGACATACTCCCCCCGTTGAAACCCTATCCTTCACCAGCATCCTTAAGGGGCAGCAGACACAGCTTGCTGACGGCTCGTTTTGTAAATCCAGATGAGGTAGAAGCTCGACCAACCTCGCTAGTGGCCACTTCATGGGAGGAAGATTCTCATCCTTGAAAAGAATCATATCTGCGACTGCCAAACTGGGGTTCGCAGTAAGCCATTTTGAGCGTTGCTGCAGCGAAGTGATGTACTCTTCCTTCACCGTGACCAGAAGAGCTGCTGCAGGTATGAAACGCGCTGCCAGCCATCCAAGCGATCAAATTTTAGCTGTGTGACATCAGGCTCAGCGAACGAAGCAGGAGGGCCACCGTTCAAGAAGTGCGCTGGAGTTAGGACATCCAGATCGGCAGGGCTCTCTGAAATTGGAACTAAAGCTCTTGAATTAATTACTGCCGTGATGTGGCATAACAGCGTCCGTAGTTCGTCAAATCCAAGAACCGAGCTGCCTATCGCACGGTAGAAATGGTACTTGGCCTTCTTAACTGCCGCTTCCCAAAGGCCACCAAAATGCGGGCAGCGCGGAGGAATGAAGTGCCAGTCTATAGATTCCACCAAGCAAAAATTTAGCACAGCCTGCTGATGATCATCGCTGAGGAACAGGCGTTTTAGCTCATTCCTAGCGCCGACAAAATTTGTTGCGTTATCTCACCAAATTTGTCGCGGTTTCCGTCGGGTGCATATGAAGCGCTTTAGTCCATGAAGAAAAGCAAGTGTAGATAAATCTTTAATCAGCTCCAGATGAACAGCCTTGTTAGCGAAGCAAATGAAGACACAGACGTAACACTTGATTGGGCCCTTATTGCGTGCCTCCGGTTTGTAGAAAAATGGCCCACAAAAGTCGACGCCTGTGATCTCAAAGGCATGAGAACCGTCGAGCCGCTCCTTTGGAAGATCCGCCATAATATGCTCCAATACTCTAGGCTTCATTCGAAAGCATCTTACGCATTTCTTCACCGCCTTGTTTACCGTCATCCTCCAACCAATGGGCCAATATTGGAATCGAATGAGTCCAAGCAAAGCTCGAGGTCCAGCTTGGAGATTCCGCTCATGAAAGTGAGAGATTATGGAAAAAGTTAGTGGATGGCTGCTGGGCAAGATAATTGGATGACGGCCATTAAAATCCAACGAAGAGTTCTTCAGTCGACCACCAACCCTGAGCAGACCAAACTGATCCATGAATGGCGACAAGGATGCAAGTAAGCTAGATGGGGAAACTGATCCTCTGGACCGCAGCGACTTCATGTACTCCCATAGCTGAGTACGCTGGACTAGTGGCAGCAATAACTGGGTTCCATACTCAAAGTCCGAGACAATCAGTCCGGAATGCCGAATGCGATTGCAAAACTTGTAAACGTATCCGAAAACGCGTTGCAAGGAAGCAAACGAATTCGCTTATTTGAAGTCAGCTACAATTTCAATGTAGGAAAATTTTACCAGAAGAGCACTCAGGCGAAGCTCAATGACTGGCTTATGCGGTAAGCCAGGGCGGCCAGTCATCTGAGGGGCCACAAAGAAATGGAGGTCCATGAGTCCAAAGGGGAGACTCCTTCAGCTCAGTCGGAAGAGCCCCTCGAGAGAGAATGTCGGCTGGGTTTAACGCTGTGGGAACATAGCGCCATATCATGTTGTCGGTCATTTGCTGAATCGCTGCCACTCTATTTGCGACGAATATGTTAAATCTTGACGACTCGTCCCGAATCCAGGAAAGTGCAACCGCAGAATCACTCCAACAGTATCACCTTCCCTTGAAGACATTCATTCCGGATATTTCAGATATGAGCCTAGCCAGCAACTAAGGTCCACAAAGCTCCAACTTTGGAACCGTAAGTGTCTTCAGAGGCGCAACACGAGATTTGGCACAAAGTAAGTGACTGCTGGAATGCTGGCCTTTTGACACGACATATTTGCATGCACCAGAAGCCTCGATGCTGGCATCGCAGAATCAGTGAACAAGGAAACTCAAGTCGACGAATCTGGCCAAAACTGCTGCACATTTCTTGCCACTCCGTACTTAGTGAGGCCGGGAGGCTTTCATTCCAGGCAAACTTCTCCTTGCACAAACGCTGAAGAAAGATTTTTGCTTTCGTAATTACAGGACCAGAAAGTCCAAGACAATCGTAGAACCGCGCTATGGTTGATAACACAGAGCGCTTGCAGGGATTCGGCGACGATTCTAGGACCGAGAACGAAAATAAAAGTTGATCAGAGATCGGGTCCCAAGCGAGTCCTAGTGTCTTACTAAAATGGATGCCGAACTTTAAATAAGTTTCCTTGTCCTCATCAGGAACTCCATCCAGCACAGTGGGCACGTTCGAGCACCATTTCCTCAATCTGAACTGACCCCTAGACAAGATTCCAGCAGTTTGTTCACGAATGCGGATGGCCTCTTCCTGAGATCTGGCGCCAGATATTAAATCATCCACGTAGAAATCACGGCGAAGAATTTCAGCTCCAACTGGAAAATCTACCTGCTCGTCGATTGCCAACTGGTGCATCGCTCGCACAGATAAATAGGAGGCAGGCTCCTATAAGTAACGGTGTCCAGTTGAAACACGCGCAAGTCCACATCATTCAAGGAGTAGCCACATGAAGTTGAAGCGGATCCATCAAAAACGACCCGAAGCTTGGTCGTAGAGCTCTCTTCTTTCATGACGCAATGGTGAGGTAGAAAATATCGGCAGTTCCTGATTGATTGGGCAGGAACAGGAGACATATGACCTAAGTCAAGATACTCATTTATGAAGGCAGCATACTGAGCCTTCACATCAGGGCGTCGATTTAACTTCCGCTCAAGGGAGAGGAATCTGCGACGCGTTTGATTGTAAGATTCTCCCAAGAGATCCCAACTATATTTAGCGGGCAGCCGAACACAATAATCGCCATTTTGTAATCGACGGACATGCTGAACAAAATGCGCTTTACAATCCAGCTCTTCTTTGGTAGATTTTATTATTGGTCCGATGCGATTCTCAACCTCCCAAAACCTCCGAAGAAGCACTTCAAGTTACTCATCTGGATTGCCATCCTCGGGAACAACGGCCGGAGCGCGAGCCCCCATTAAAGACGACCCATTTAAACGAAAACAACAAGTAATTTGACCTGACAAATACAAAGGAGATCGTAAAACAAACTTGATACAATTAACAGATCGACGCGCTGAGGCCTATCAAACTCTGGATCCGCTAGTGGTATGTTCGCCGGAATGTTCCAGCTATGAGTGTTAATTCCAAAACTTGGCTGACGTTATATTAGTTATATTAGAAGCTACGATAGCAGTGACGAGAGTTGAGAACTCAGATGAGTGAGAATTCAAGCTAACGCTGACTGAACATCCATCGGTGACAAAGCTGGAGTCGCCAATTCCAGAAACTGCGCTTGATGATTTCCTTTTCTGAAGCTGCAGCTGATTGGCGAAACGAGAAGTTATCAGATGCAACTGGGAGCCGGAATCCAGTAATGCTCGGCAGGGAACTAAAACTCCGGAACGATTTTTTACCAAAGCTGTGGCAGTGGCAAGTAGAACAACATTATTACTGAGACCTTGGGCCCTTGGTAAGCTGAGCCGTATTAGAAGGAGGGGGCGCAGACGGAGACAGAGCATCAGTTGACTGACCTTGGACTGCAGCCAAATCAGGGTTACTGAAATGAAGTGTAGTATGGTGCTTGCCCCCGCAGATACGACAGTGGCTCGAGGTGCACTGGCTTAATCGGTGTCCTGTTCTAAGGCAATTAATAAAAAGGGACAGTCGTTTGGCCTCTTTATGGCGAATTTCGGGGGACAGTGCTTTGAACTTTGGACAGTACTGGACTTAGCGCTATCACTGCAGAGAGCGCAGCCTGAGAAGGTATGGCTTGTTACAACCAAGGTGGACCTGGAATTGTTATATTTTCTACTCTTGCCCACCTGACTGCTCGGCGCATAGCTTGCCCTAGAAAAATCTACGGTCTCCAATGATCTGCATCGCTGTTCCAAGAACGAGGCCATATATTCCCACGATGGAATCGAGTTGGCATACACTGGCTCCTCAAATCGCTCCTCCCACTGTTTGTTGTCAGCAGTGGTTTCCATGGATGGTGGATGGTGTCATGTTAGAATCGAGGTTTCACATTTACCAAAAATTCCCACCGTTCCCCGTAAATGTGCTGTGTGGGAAAATGCTAATACCGTTTATTAAATTTGTATTACTTTTCGGTATATTTTGAGATTGATCCACTAAACATACAATATATACATTCGAAATTTCATACATCGAATTTGACCGTACCAACAGGGCAGGCATCAGCTACCGCGCGAGTCGTGAGAGTGTATGTGTACTCATGCATTCTCACGTACTTTGCGTGTTTGAAAGTGTGTATTAACGCACAACTGATATTTGCGCTCTCTAAACTTTGTTTTGATTTTTGTGCTCAAGTCGACCTTTTTTGAAGACGCTTGCCTTATAATACCAGAATAATTGTTATTTTGTACATGCTTTAGATGCTAACTTTGTTTAATATAGAATATACTAATATAATGACCTGATATATGTATATATATATTAACAAATATGTTTTTAATTGTATGGTTTATTGTGATCCACTCATGCAAACACACAATGTAAGTGAGAATGCATCTGCACACATAAACACTCATGATTCGCCCGTTAGCTGATGCCTGCCCTGTTGGTACGGTCAAATTGGATGTATGAAATTTCGCATCTATATATTATATCGTTAGTGATTGAGCCGACGGCTTGTTTATGGTATATCGGTATGTTTAACAATGTGCCGTTTAAACTGAGGCTGCGTCTTGATTCATTGCGTATTCCCAGAAACGCAGTTTTTTTTACATAGGGCCCTAGTGGTGGCAAAAAGTTGCGTCGTTTTCTGACGCAGGTACGTTTATTCGTTATATTCGATTGCTTTTGGATTTTTCTTTGCGCAGAACAGCATATTTTCGTACTTTTCTGCCTATCTGCGGAATTATCACCACTAATAAACACAAAAACAGAAGATTAAAATATAAAAATACATGTATTGTTTAGAACAAATTGTTTAAACTAATTTTATTATTAAATCAAGCATTTCTAAAATATCTTTATTTTAAATTGTTTGCTGCAAGTCCCATGTCTTATAATCCTTTTACTGTTTCCGTGATTTTCTCAGGGTAATAAATTCTGCTGGCTGTACCTATCAGCGAGTTCAGCAATCACTTCCTGACAAAATTCATAAAAATCCTACACACAATGGCTTTGGACACACCGAATAATTTCCCCATTGTGCGACATTCCGCAGACGATCCCAGGCAATTTAGCATTATGTCTATCCTGTTCACCAAAGTGATTGCCTGTCGAAAATTAGTGTCCTGTTTTCGGCGATTAGGCAGCAGTCCCACTAGAATGTCGAACGTACTCCTCTTCATGCGGAAGTTGTCTTGGAAGAATGCGTCGGAGTTGTTTACCACATCTTCTTCTCAAAATGAACCAGATCGTGGTTATTGCAAATTAGAATATATTATTTAATTGAAAAGAGAACATTATCTACTCTTTTCTTACAAGGGTCCAAACGCAGTTGCAAGACGAATTGCAACTTTTCTGAGGATAACCCTGCCGTTCCATGCACTTCAAAAGATTCTCCTTCTCCACTTTGTGCCACTGCAGATAATAGAATCTACTCTTTTTCTGACATATTTCGTTGATTTTTGCACTTTGTTTAAAAAATTTGCCTTCTTCTTCCAAGATGCAAAGACGCTGTAGTGTAAGCGGCAGTTCTGCTTATCTGCGTCTTTCCATATATCGATAGGTAACGGACCAAGTGTAAAAAGCCTATAAATTTGTGAGTATATTTCTGAGGGCGAACGGTATATTTTATCGAAAAATCAGAACACATTAGTTCAATTTTTATTTATAGTGTGCGGATTTTTTGATTCATAGAATTTTTGAAATTCCCTAAAATATATAATTGAAATTAGTTTACATATCCTACAGAGTTTTTTTTTGTGTTGAATAACATAATTTTGGTACGTTTATATTCATTTTGCAAATATTACCATACTAGTTTTGATCCTCGTGTTTTTAAGTTAGATCTGACACCTTGTTTGAAATATATGCTATTGACCTACATACATACATACATATGTACATGGATGAGTGGATAAGTCGATTAGCCTAAAATAATTACCATAGCGAAGAACAACGCGGTTTCTATCAAACATCTTCCACACAGTTGCACACACCAATGTTAAGGTCACATCTTCAATCAAGTAAGTTTTTGTATATTTGGCCTGATTGTAGCATGGAATAGATGACTTCGAGATTAAATGGTAACCAAAAATATCAATTAAAAAATGTACATTACAATTTAAATGTACCTTCATTTGTGCTAATGATACATACATAGATGATATTATCGACGATTTTTTTACATTATTTGATTCTTAGATATCTTTACAACAAATTATAAATATACTTCAATAAATAAACCATTCACATTAATTAATTTTAGGAAAAAAAAATATCCGCAAAAAACATTTATGTATTGATTTACGGCATTAAAGGACCTATTGTTCCACCGTGGCTATGTGCAGGTTTTCTTTCGCACTTCATATGTACGTAACTACATGACTAAAATTCGACATGCATAACTGCAGCGATTATTATTTGATAAATTCAAATAACAACAAAAATACCAAGATAGAAAAAACAACACCACGCTACAGTAGTGTGGACTGTACATTTAATTATTACAATAATCCAAACATAAATGTTCCCAGCTGGAGCCGGCAAAATCAAAATCTGCTAGCGAACCAAGAATCTACAAAGGAGGCCGTTCTCAAAAATATATCCAAATCGAACAACCGTCAGACACCTGTAAATTGGGCGCTTGATTCTTCGTGCTGTTCAGACGTATTTAAAAAGTCACTTGCCGATCAACGAAGTAATATCGGTGTGGCGTTATTAAACAAGAGTAGAGGATATGTCAACCAGCAAGTTCGTCAAGCAGAAGAATATTTGATTGGTACACAGCACAACATGCACAAATATATTCCCGGCATAGATGAGCCAAGGGTGCTAAAAACAGATATTTTAGCGGAAAAGATGAACTGGAAAGCAAAAATATCACGTAGAACTGAATTTCTGGAAAATATCCCAAATAGAGATAACGGCCTGAATTCTCCATCGCCAGAGCCTACATGGGATTCTATACTGTAATTTTGAAATTCAATTTCTGTTATTGTCCTGCTTGTAATTACATTCTAATACACGCACACACTAGTATTTTGTTGGGAAATGTCCACTTGAAAAATCCAAAACAAGTAATATCTTCGACTTTTTGAATGCACACACAATTACAAACTACATACATATATAACATATACATAAATATATGATCCTTTCAGAATATGTATGTTATATTGTATGAAATTAATGATGCTTGCTTTTCTATATATATTACAGGTCAGAAAAATCTACGCAGTACCATACGACAAGCCAACACTACGAACATTATTTTTCATATTTTTATAACCGTGGAACTGAAAAAGTGTCGAATCTTCCGTCAGTTTCAAGTAACCGAAAACTGCCAATGACTGAATTTAAAAACTCCTCGGGTCGACGTGAACCGCGAGATGTTAATGCGACTACTGAGGGTCAAAGAGAGCTATCAAAAAACGCGGGTTGTCATAATTTGCCATTCGATAAACACGTACTAAAAGAAAAATTACCCAGTAATTATTTATCTATCGATTATAGTGAGAATGGCTGGCAAGAAGCTGTAGATTACCCTGAATCACTGCTGAAGAAGGTTGGAGAAGAATATCTGGATATAAAAGATTTATATGGCTCCGAAGCTATAATAGAAACTCAATTCGACCCGATACATCGTCGCTTTAAATTTTCTGAGAATAATGCAATATATTGTTCAGGAGTTGATTCAGCTAATAACAACAATAAAAGTACGGACACACCTTTAGATCAAACGTCGCCACGTTTGCCCCTGAATCAGAAAACAATCAAAGGAACAACAGCTTCCGTTAAAAAATCATTGCCCACAGTTCACAGAGTCTTGTTGTACAGTACTCAAAGTCCTCGAATGGGGCGCAAGCAACAGTTCGCGGCACATCGCAATTTAAACGTAAAAAACAAAATCTCCAAGCCCCTGGGAACCGAAGAAGAGTTCCCCACTTTTCTATTAGTTGATCCTGAATCCAAAGATGAAGTTTTCCGAAGTCACACAGACGCTGATCGGAACCCTGATTTCGACGATGATGACGACGACTTGGACAATAGTAAGAATATTCAAAGCTAGTTAATTTAATTTGATTTATCATTTCAATGTTATATTTTTTTAGTTTCAAATTTCGACGAAAGTGACACAGAAAGCTTGATATCCGATGCTGAAGATGGCTACCGTGCTCATGCGTATAAACTTACGCATTCTGTGGATAGATTTTCATCACCTCAAAGCACACCAAGCTTGTTGTCGGCTCAAAATTCTGAATATAACCTTAAGAATCCAGACTCGCTCTTGGTACCCAGTTTATTTCCCTTCGTACCACCGTATTTGTCGTTCTCATCGAACAAAACAAAGGGTCCAAGTGTTCCGCCGGAGCTCCATAGAGTGCTCAAGTGGCGGGTTACCAACATAATGCCAAAAGTTGTGCGCCTGATTCTAGCCAACAGCGGAATGCGAATGTTAAAAAGTAAGTTATATTTGAACTTCATTATATAATATATAATCAACTTAAAATGAATCAACAAATTACCAGAAACCAATGATTGGATGGGAGTGTGGGGCAAGCATTTAAGGTCGCCTTGTTTCAAGACCATACGTTCATATCAGAAAATAAACCACCTGCCAGGTTCATTTCGTATCGGCAGAAAGGATTCCTGCTGGAAAAATTTGCAAAGACAGATGAATAAGCACAGCAACAAAGAGTTTGGCTTTATGCCACGAACATACATTATCCCCAACGATCTGTGTGCATTACGTCGGCATTGGCCAAAATACTCACAGCGTAATACTAAGTGGATTATCAAGCCACCGGCCAGTGCGCGAGGGGCTGGTATTCGCGTCATTAATAGATGGGGACAGATCCCAAAGCGAAGACCACTTATTGTGCAAAAGTATGCCAAACAATGAAATTTAGATATTATATATATAATGCCTATTTTTATTGTTTTATAGGTATATAGAGCGTCCACTACTTATTAATGGTAGTAAATTTGACTTGCGTCTCTATGTCCTCGTTACTTCCGTAAACCCGTTGAGAGTTTTCATGTATCACAATGGCTTGGCTCGATTTGCTTCAGGTATGTACCTTCTTTAAAGAACTTCAGAAGTATATTTGATTTGATCGATTTCCGTATCCACAGTAAAGTACAGTTCCAGGGCAGACACTTTAGGCGATAGGTGCATGCATTTGACAAATTATAGCATCAACAAGTTTTCTTCTAATTATTCAAAAAATGAAGATGTAAATGCCTGCCATGGTCATAAATGGACCATAAAGTCTTTGTGGACATATTTAGCTAACCGAGGGGTTCGAACGGACTGTCTGTGGGAAGCCTTGAGAAGTTTAGTTCTACGGACTATTCTAGCTGGCGAGAATGGTATAAATAGTATGATTAGAGCCAATGTTGAGTCAAAATACAGCTGCTTTGAGCTATTTGGCTTTGATGTAATTTTGGACTCAGATTTAGTTCCGTGGCTATTAGAAGTCAATATATCTCCAAGTTTACACTCTGAATTGCCATTGGACTCCCATGTCAAGGCCCCCCTTGTACAAGGTGTGCTAAACACGGCACTGTATAACGTAAGCTATAAAATAGACTTATTCAAATCAGCGTTTCCCAAACTAAATATTTTAGGTGCCTCCAAAACTAACTCAAGAAAAGCAAAAAGAACTAGCTGCCGAACTCTCATTTCCAAGTGGCACACAAATGTGTTACGATAAGCGACTCTACAGCAACTATTTATCTCGCGAAGAAAAGGAAAAGCATAATATGTTCACACGAAAGTCGATGGATAATAGAAATGAGGTACGGATTAACATTCTTTAACTTTAAAAAGAAAGATCTTTTTAGCACAAATTTTTAATGTATAACATATTTCAATAGTACATAAAAGCAATTCTGCATAAATTAACTCCTGACGATGTACGATGCCTCATCATTGCGGAAGATGAGTTGGCGCGATGCGCACCACTAGAACGTATCTTCCCAACAGATCAAACTCATAAGTACCTTAAATACAATGATAGCCCTCGATATTATAATCGTCTGTTAGATGCCTGGGAGTCGCGCTATTCAAACAATCGTGCGGAAGGCATCGCATTGTTACGCGATTATTGTCAAAACAAGTATCATCTTCAAGTTCCAACATCTCCAAACAAAAAAGTAAGTTTTTCCCTTTTAATTATATGTACTTTCACATAAACATATATATTAAAAAGATATGGATATAATCGACATAATTTTTAATTTATTTTAATATAGGAGTTTATAATTTGTTCTGTGAGTAGTCCACCATACACCCAGCGACAAAAAAAAAGCCGCACTAACTTCACTAGCGTGGGGTTTCCCCAAATGTTATTCGATACTTTTCATTTTCTTGAATCAATAAATCAATTTCTAACAAAAGTGCATACCACGTTTTTTGGTATCATATTCATTTAATTAAAAATAAATATTTTTCTCAATCACACTTTTCTCAACGGTCATTTCGTACTTTGACCATACAGAAAAAGAAATTAGTAAAATTAGTTCAACAAAACAAAATTTGTTTCAATAGGTTACTTAATTTTCTATAATCCAATATAAACAAACATGTTTCAGAGGTTTTTTTTTCAAATTATATATTAGTTAATATTTGGTGGTACCCCCCTTGGCTTTTAAAACACATTTAACCCTATTGGGCATCGAATCGTATAAAGTCTTTAATTATTCCTCCGTTAAATCTTCAAACCATACTTTTTCTATAATCTCCCCTAACTCAGTTTTGGGCTTCTGTTTCTTATTTTGGCAGTCATAAGGGTCCAGACGTTCTCAATCGGATTGAGGTCGGGGCAATACCTAAGGGTATATCTAAGGACTTAATGCCCAATTCCGCCTTCAAAATATTAACCTGTCGGTGAAAAATAGTCGATTCTAGTTGAATGCATTTTTAAAAATAACAAAACGTAAGAGAATCGTAAAGAGAAAAGCGCGTTCGATGGCAAGGTGCAGAATCGTCCTGAAAGAATTGATTTTCTTCTCTCTCACTAACTGATTCCATACACGGCACAACTCCATTGCGAATAAATTCTTCATACTTTTTCGCATTCACCATCCCTTTAATCATTACTAGTGATTCAGTTTTATATTTGGATATGCATCCCCATATCATAATATAGGGCGAATGCTTTACGGTGGCAATGCAGCAATTTTCATAGCGTTCCCCTTTTCTGCGACGAACTGTGCGAGAACCATTGGGTCCAATGAGGTTAAATTTGGACTCATCCGAGAATATGACACGTGACTACTCAGATTCACCCCAATTTTCTTTTTGTTTAGCCCAATTTAAGCGTGCTTTTTTCATTCGACTGTTCAGAAGTGGCTTTTTGGCAGGTGTCCTTGACATTAAACCCATCTCCTTTAGACGACGCTGTATTGTTCGAGCATAAATTTCTTTGGCAAATCGTTGCTGCACTTCAGATGTTATCTCGACAGCAATTTTGAATCGATCATTCAGGCTCGTTTTCATAATAATAAGATTTTCCCTTGCACTTGTGCACTTTTTTCTTCCCGATCCTTCCGTCCTCTCCACTCGTCGTCACACGAAATTTTTTTAAAAATCTTTGCACTGAGCTTTTATTAAACTTTGTTTGATCTGCTATTTTCCGAATTGAGACGTTTTGTTGAGCCAAGGCAATAATTTTTGACTTTTCAGTCACCGTCATCTGTTTTCCCTTAGGCATTTTTCTAAAGACTCCGAAGTAAAATGTTTTGCGCAAATTTTTTCCAGTAACTGAGACGATAGAAAGCATGCAACAAAAAAAGAAAACTTTCACAAGGACTCCCAAAAAAAAAAATTAGACAAATCGAATAACATTTCGGTAAACCCCACGCTAGAGAAGTCAAAAATGCATGAAATTTTAGAGTGCGGCGTTTTTTCTGTCGCTGGGTGTAAGTATTGTTGATATACGTACAGTGCCGGACTTACATATTGGCACAGCTAACTGACATTTTTTTTTTAATTTAATTTAATTTTATTGTGAATACACAATATCATTGAATTGTCTAATATTTAGTCAAAAAATATCTACCATTGTCATCAAAACACTCAAATTAAAAAAAAGAGAGTTAAGGAAAGAGAAAAGATATAATCTCAGAGAATAATCATTCAACATTTTGCCCCCCAAGGCTTATCGGAACCTGTAAGTGTGGAAATTACAAATAGAGGTGCCGACTTTTCAAAAAAGCTTCAAAATATAAAGTTGGAAAACACAAAGGCTGACTTAACGCTTTAACCATTCCTGAATCCATTGATATAAAAAAGTGAAGCTTATTTTTAAAAAGTCTTTATAAACTGGAGAATTCGAATCTTAAAACAGCTTTTGAAACATAGTAATGGGGGAGTAAAGAAGAAGGGATGCCTGTCTATTGCAGGTGAATTCGAGTTGGTGTTAATGGACCTATGCAAAAAATTATTTACTCTAATATATTGAAGAAAACTCCTAACCAAATTGATTGAAGTTACTAGTTAAGGCCTGTATCCAGCACTGCCGAAATTACTGACAGGAATCTGCTCTTTATTTCGTATGTGTGGAACTTAACTGAAAAAGTGTGACCAAAGACCTAAAAACTGATTTGCCACTCTCATTAATCAGCTGTTTTTTGTAAACAGCGCCAATTTTGAAAATTCAACTAAAATTAAAAAAAGAAAAAATATAACTCTGTCGATGAAGTGAATGTGTTGGTGGCGGCATATATTGTTGCCAAAAAATAGGAAGGAGAAGTACAGCGCAGTCAGAAGCACCAAAAGTGTCAAAATGATCAAAATGGTTTTGCCTCAACTTCTTTTATTAAAACAATCTTCTCCTCACTTTAAAAATTTGCATATCTCTTTTTGATTTTGCGCACAGAGGTGCCTTCTCCACCCATCACTTTTACTTCAGTACAAATAGGCACATATGTATATGTATATTCCTGGCCTCTATGTCAGCTGTTCTCTCAGTCCACAATCGTGTCGATAGACCAACTATCGATAATAATTCGTGGATTTCGTTCACCTTGCTGGATACTGAGGCCAGGAAAACACAAATTCCTGGCCCAGTTTTTTTATATAGAGTTTGACAGTAATTTTTAGTTTCCGAGGTGCTAGATACCTAGCTTTATTTGAAAATAGATTTTACTTGCACTAGGAAAAAATCAAAATAAAAAAAAAAATTTTCAACGCGTTAGGTCGGCCTGTACATTTCCAACTTTGTAATTTTGAAGCTTATATGAACCGTTGAACGATAAGGCCTATTGAAATCGGTACTCCTATTGGTAGTTTCCATAAGTTCCATCTTCGATGAGCTTTTCTTGGCAAAATGCTGAATACTTTTCCTCTCATCTCATTTTTAAATTTAAAATGTTTAAAAATTTTAGAAATACAAGAAAGTAGCTTATTAAAAAGTGCTAACTGCTAAGTGTGCCAACACTTCTTCGCCTTTTTTGATACCTCTTTTGTTTAAAAAATTGTACACAAAAATGCAATAAAATTACTCTTCTTAAAATGATCCAATAAAATTATTTTTCTCTTAAAAATCTCGATGAAAAAGCTCTTAATACAGCAGTAAACTGGAAAGTTTGTGTGCCAATACTTAGTCCGGCACTGTATATGTATTACATGTATATGTATTACATTACTACATGTGTTTAGACCTTACAAGAAAAATCTAAACACTTGCGAGATGAGTTGTAAATTCAATCTGGTTTTATTTCTTCAACGTCGTGCCTTATATATACTTTTACAATGTAGGATGGGGACAATTTTGTATTCTATTCTTATCGCTAGACCCACGGATCGGCTGCAACGCTGCTGTGAGTGACCAACTGAATGCATGCAAGCATCAGTAATTTTAGACTAAATTAGGGTCTTTATTGCTTACTGCACTTGACTTTGGGGTGATGTGTCTTGCTTATGAGTTGACAGATCGTACCCTAACAGTCATAAATTTTATACTTTATGTATGTTTTTTACTTAGAATCGATTGGTTTTGTATTTATCTCCGTGAATGTGTATTCTTTAAGTACAATAATGTGTTCATGTTTGAACATTCTGCAAAGGGCCAAAAGTGGCATGGCTTAGTTTTTATTTGTACATTTTTTTTTTTTTGTCGATGATTATCTTAAGGTATATTACAATGAATACGGAAGTGCTATTGCTTGCAGTCTTCGAGCTACCTTAATTCTTCTTATGGTATATATTATTAATATTAACATAATTATTATTCCGATAATCAAAGCAGCATGTCCAGACACATGGTGGAACTTAAGTCCTTTTAATTCATGATGACTTTCTTTTAACATTGTTAATTCATTTTGTAATTTATGAATTTCATTCGTATGGTTAATTAACGGTACAGATATTGGATTCCAAACAATTTTCGGTATTTTATTTATATTACTTATATAAGAGGATGAAATTTTCTTATAGTCTTCTGAATGAATACTGTGATGAGGAATTAATATTTTATCATCTGTTCGCACAGTGCAACCATTCATTATTGTTAAAATTCCTTGTTGAGGTAGATCAATTATTTCTTGATTTGAATTAATGCATTGAATTCTGGCATTAGTGTTTACTGGAACTTTGAAGAGCCAACTACCTTTCTTTTCTAATTCGACCCAAAATGACCCTGTCTCTGGCATTTTTTTATAGACACAAGTTGAATGACTATTGTGTTTAAACGGGGCTATCTCACAAGCATTATCATTGGCGCTACTCCAAGGCCAACTACCTTCACATACTCTTTTATCTACGAAAATTCCTTTTGCGGTTAATAGGCTGTAAATTTCCTTCAATTCCGTCCCTGTTCTTTTTCCTGGAAGAACTAGTGTTTCTAATAAACTATCCTTTATTTTTGTAATTTCTGCTTTTAGTTGTATCGGTTTTAAAATATTTGGATTTAGTCTACCATGATTAATGTCTATCAAGAGACTTATTACTCCTGCTTGGATTTTATCGCACTCGTCAATCATTGAACTTAGTTGCTTTGTTACCATAAAGAAGTTAATAGATTCTTTGTATACATAATAACTTTCTTTTAAAGCCTCCGTTATGTTCTCTACTCTGGTGCTCATACTTTTAAAGTTGACATTTATTTCCTCAGTAGTTCTTTTGAGAATATTTACTGTTGACTCTACTACTGACGTTTGTCTTTTAATTAAATCGTCTAGATTATGTTGGTTTTCTAATAGATTTTTCATATTTCCTTCCAAAGTTTCTCTATCTTCGGCGTCCATTATTCCGAATAATATATGATAAAGTGACCCCATAAACTCAAATGGTGCTCGTTTCTGTCTTTTGTTGTCCTGAGCCATAAACAATTTATTATTTTCCTCTAGATCTGCAATTTGTCTGTCAGTGTTATCTAAAACATTATTGCATTGTTCTTCAAAGGTGTAGAGTTTACCGCACACAACTCTCATTTTCCCAACTAATTCTTTCCCCTTTCTTATCATTTGAAAATATGGGTCCATATTATAATAGACAATTAGATCCCAAGATGAGGCTATTATTTCCACGTCCCCCAACGGTTCCAAATATATTGACGTGGAACTGTTCATTTTTTCAATTGACCACTTCTCTGTTCTTCTGGCAGCTATGTTTGCACTTGATGCTTGGCAAAATAACATAAGCGTTAACATTACTGCCATGAGACCTAGCTTTGGTATTCGAGGTGTGCCGCGACTACTTCTGGTTTCTATTGGAGGCTTTTCTGAATCATTTTCTTCAGACTCAATTCCAGCTAATGGACAAATTTTAGTAATAGGTCGTTTGATTGACCCGTCTTGATGTTTAATAGTGACTACTCTGACTCTATCGTCCCTACCTTTATGTATTTCTTCTATCTTCCCCAGAGGCCATCTAGCTGGATGACAGTTTTCATCTTTTATTAATACTATCTGTCCTTTTTTAATATTCTGCATTCCTTTTTTCCATTTATTTCTTTGTTGCAGAGTGTGTAAATAATCATTTTTCCATTTAATCCAAAATTCTCTCTTCATTTTTTGAATTAATTTCCATCTATCTAGATTTCCAATTCTTTCATCTGATATTGTTTCTATGGGGCCATATATTGGCCTTCCAATAATAAAATGACCTGGTGTTAATACATCCAAATCGTCAATATCATTTGTAGCTGTATACAACGGTCGTGAATTTAGTACAGCTTCAATTTGACATAAGAGGGTTGCCATTTCCTCATAGGTTAAATTATTATCCCCAATCACTCTTTTCAAGTGATATTTTACCGATTTTACCCCAGCTTCCCAAATACCTCCAAAGTGAGGTCCTGCCGGGGGGATAAAGTGCCACTCTAGTTGTTCTCTTTCTAATATTGGAATCACTTTTATATTGTCCTTAAGGGCTCTCTGATATTCTTCGTCTAATTTTCGCGAAGCTCCAACAAAATTGGTTCCATTATCGGAAAAGATTTTTGCACATTTTCCTCTTCTTGAAAAAAATCTTCTAAGTGCAGCTAGAAAGGCGTCTGAAGTTAGATCACTGACGACTTCCAAATGAATAGCTTTTGTCGCCATGCACACAAATACGGCAATATATCCCTTATACGATTTTTGCCCACGGTTTCTAGAGCACCGGATTTGGTAAGGTCCGGCAAAGTCTACCCCTGTATTTGTAAAAGGGTGCGACATAGTTGCTCTATGTTTCGGCAGGCTTCCCATAATTTGTTCTGCTGTATTCTGCCTGTACCTAGCGCAGGTAACACACTCTTTAAGCTTTTGCTTCAAACAGTTTTTAAGCCCAAATATCCAATACTTTCGCTGGATATAATTCCGCATCAGATTAATTCCACCGTGCAATGTTTCTTTATGTGCATCATTGATAATTAAGGACGTCAAGTGACATTTATTTAAAATCAATGGGTGCTTAACCTCAAATTCTGCGTTGGAGTTTTGTAATCTACCTCCAACTCGCAGTAATCCATCTTTATCTAAAAATGGATTCAAGCCTAATATCTTACTTTTTGTTTCTATTTCTTTTTTATTAATTAGGCTAGCTATTTCCGCACTGAATTGAAAAGCTTGTTGTTTTTTCAATACTAATATTTTAGCGATCTTAATTTCATTGACCGTCAAATGTGGTGAAAATTTTGTATTTTTGGTTTTGATTTGAATAAACCTTAATACATATGCAATGACTCTCTCTAGTTTATGCATACACGAGTATTTATGCAATAACCCTTTAATTATGTTAGCTTTATCGATTATAAACGTTGTGCCAACAACTCTTTTTTTCTTCAATTTCCTCTTTTGGCCAATCTTCCCTAGATTTTACCAACCATTGAGGACCCTTCCACCAAATTTCAAAATCTTTCAGCTTCTCTGCATTAATTCCCCTTGACGCTACATCTGCTGGATTGTCTTCAGACTTGACATGTCTCCATTTAATTTCTTTAACTTTCCTAATTTCGTCCGTTCGACGTCTAATAAACTTGTCTTTATTGTCTCCGTTTTTTATCCAAGCTAGAGTGATCGTAGAATCACTCCAAGCGTAACTTTCTGCCTCACTTCCAACCGCTATTTTTATTCGTTCCATCAATTTCGCTAGAAGATGAGCCGCACAAAGTTCTAACTTGGGAATGGTTTTCCGATTCTTTTTCGGATTAACCTTACTTTTGCTGGCTATTATAATTGAAGCACCATCTACCTTGGCATACACTACGGCAGTATAAGCTTTTTCGGATGCATCGGCAAACCCATGAATTTGCATCGGATTAGCATGCTGAGAATTAAGCCATCTTGGTATCCGAATGCTCTCTAGCGCCGTTAAATTTTCTTTAAAGGCATTCCATTCACGAGTATCCTGATCTGATAGTTCTTCATCCCAATTTTTGTCTGATAGCCAAAGTTTTTGCATAAATAATTTCCCGACAATTGTAACTGGAGACAACCAGCCTAAGGGGTCGTACATTTTAGCTAAGGTGGATAGAACTATTCTCTTGTTAGTTTTCTTAACAGGTCCATAATGGAAATTGAACCTAAACTCGTCTCTAACTGGCTCCCATTTAAGTCCTAATGTTTTGACGGATTCATTCTCCTCAATGGTTAATACCTTATTTTCTTCATTATTTTTAACGCCCTCAACAATCTCTGGGATATTTGTTATCCACTTTCTTAAGTTAAACCCAACCTTATCAAACTCCTCGGTAACTTCCTTTACATGTTTTTTGGCATCTAATATGGAATCGGCACCTGTCATTAGGTCGTCCATATAAAAATCATTTTTTATGATTTCTTTAATTGCTTCATTTTTGCAATTATCAGCTATTGCAACAAGCACTCTAGTCGCTAAGTAGGGTGCTGAAGCTGTACCGTGCGTAACGGTTGTAAGTTTATATTCTTTTAATTTTTCGTTTGGAGCCTCTCTCCAGATTATATGTAAATAATGTAGATCTTCTTCATCAACTTTAATTTGCCGGTACATTTTTTCAATGTCCGCAGATACTACATATGGCCACTTTCGCCATTTCACTATAATATCAAAGATGTCTTTTTGGACTCTTGGTCCAACCCACATGACATCATTTAGACTTTTGTTGTTTGTGGTTTTTGCTGATGCATCAAAAACCACTCTGAGTTTTGTCGTTAGACTGGAATCTCTTATGACTCCTTGATGGGGCAAATAATATTTTCCCTCTTTTTTTGTGGTTGCCAAGAAGTGCTTCTCGCAAACATCTTCTTCCTCATCAGAACTGTCGCTTTCTACTTCCCAGAACCGCTCTAAGTCCCTTACTTCGATTGTTGTTGCCACAATCAAGTTATCGCCCTTTGATTTGGTGCAACCGGATATAATCCATCCGAATTCAGTATTCTGACCAAGTAGTCCATCTATTTTTACTACTCCGTCTTTTACCACATGGGCGTACAGATCTACTCCAATAACTATATCTACCCTACTTGGTTTATTAAAGTTAGGGTCAGCCAACACATAGTTTTGCCATTTTGTTTTGTCTATATTGAACGGCTTTATAGGCAAAGCTTTCATTAGTTTTGGGAGAATTATTGCTTCAATATTTAGAGGTTTTTTACCAACATCCCGAGTTTGCACAGATAAATTAACTTTGTATTTAGAAGTGCAAGAGTCTGTAGATGACACTCCACTAACCTCGGTGTTGACTCTTTTTCGCGCTAATTTTAATGCTTGCGCTGCTTCCTCTGAAATAATGGTACATTGCGAACCACAATCAATTAACGCTCTAAGATTTTCATAGCCACCATTTACAGCTCTTACTTTAATAATTGCCGTGGCTAAGAACGCTTGTTTTTTTCCCTTTTTTCGTAGGGAATATGTAGCATCGTATGATGGGGTTTTTTACAAATACCACAAAACATTTCCGATGAGCATTTCTTATACATCTCATGCCTACAGCATCTATTGCATAGGCGGTGTTTTTGTATAGTCTGGCCTCTTTCTATCGGACTCATTCTCTTAAACCTATAGCATTGCATTATTGTATGGCCTGCCATTTTACAAAGCGGACAACTTTCTTTAATACTGCTATTATATGGCACTCCTTTTTTCAACGGCTTCTTCTCTTCCTACTGCGATGAGTAAAGAGAAGTGTACCGTTGTTCTAGAAATTCCATTACATCGGGTAATCTTTGAATCTCTTTAGTTTTTTTTATATGACTTTCATATAATTGTAATGCATTTTTATTGAATTTTTTCAATATAATGTGCGCAAATATCACATCAACTTCTTCTGTCAATTGTGACTTTAATTTGATAAGATCAATCGCCTCATTTATTGAGTCCGAAAACATCTTAATTTGTTTTGCTGAATCGTTGTCTAGTATTGGTAAATCCAGCAAACGATTCAGCTGATCCGAAAATATTTTTCGCTTATTTTCATACCGCTTGGTCAGCAATTCCCAAGCGGCATTATAATTTTCGACTGGACCTGTCAATAGGTGAGCAACCATACTCCTTGCTTCACCTTTTATAGCCATTTTTAAATATGTAAATTTTAGAGATGTACTCAGACCATCTCTATTATGTATAATCTCACTAAATAATTGTGAAAAACCGTCCCACTCTTTATTTAATCCTGAGAATGTGGGTACTTCTGCCTTTGGAAGAACTGGAAAATCTTCATTTTCTTTCTTAATTCCTGCCTCTTTACTGACGCTACTTTTTTCATTAGTAATATCTTGCATCCTCGTGTTTATGGCTCTTAACAAGCACTGAAATTCAAACTCCAAATCGGCGACCTCATCGTCGAATTTGAAGTTTGACTCATAATTTTTATAATACTCCGTAACATTTTTACGGAGTTTTTTCCTAAGATATTCCATCCTATCTTTTCTTATTTGGCACTCGCACCAGCCAGCCTGATCTAACTCCTTTTGAGCTTGTTCTAAATGAGATTTCAAATAGTCTTCTAATCTGCCGAAATCCTCAACTACTTCTTCTAGACTTTGGTCAACTTTTGGCTCCAAGTCTCTCTTCAATGTTCCAGTCTCCACCTGCACATTTATAGTTTCTGCAGACTTTACTTCGACATAGCTTCTTTCTATGTCGTCTATATTTTTTAAAATTTGTTGGAACTGCTTTTTATTGAAGTAGTCATGATCGACTACTCCACAGCCCATTAATTTGGAATTATTTGCTGTAACAACTATTTTTAGCTCTCTTAGCCTACAGATTACGTCGCTGGTCAATATACCAGCTTCAATCGATTTTATTTCATTTGCTACTGCGCCTTGAGCCTCTAGTAGCTTTATCGTGTATTCCGACAACATCTTGTGCTAATTATTTAATAAAAACTTAAATTTCTGACTTATCTGATGCTGCTGCTGCTGTTGGTGTTGCTGTTACTGCTGCTGATGTCTTCCGCCGTTATTGCTGTTGATGTCGCGGCTGATAGCTGTTACTGCTGCTGATGTCTTCCGCCGTTGTTGCTGTTGTTGTGGCGGCTGATAGCTGCTGCTGTTGATAACACTGTGTTGCCACTGGCGTTGATGCTGCTTAATTTTGCTGATCGGATGAGAACTGCACTTTTGCTTTTCTTTAGGCAATGATATTTGCTCCAACGATCAGTTGTCGTGGGGGGTTTTTTTTTTTTTGAACACACACCAACTTTTTTATCTTCAGTTTTTGTCAGAAAAATTTTTTTTTTTATTGGGCCGCTTTATTTATTTCTTGCTGGCCTTCACTTTTCACACTTTTTCGATGTTGGGAAATTTTTATTTTTTATTCGATGTTTCGGCCTCGAATACGCCACCCCCGCGTAAATTTTTCACGCACTATAGATATTTTGTTGATATCTATTACAAAAATACTGCCTGTATAGCATGTATTTTTGCTTATTTATTGAAACTTTTGTTTCATTAATATTATACTCGGTCTTCTTACTTCAGGAGGGAAAACTCGAGTTTTTTTTTATTTTCGCTACCTTTAGCTGTAGGTGTACTAGACACTTCTGCAGTCTTTAAGGAGCTGGTTTAACTCCGTGCTCTTACCACAGGGGGGAAACACCGAAGAGTCTCGAAGGACCAAAATGTTTAGACCTTACAAGAAAAATCTAAACACTTGCGAGATGAGTTGTAAATTCAATCTGGTTTTATTTCTTCAACGTCGTGCCTTATATATACTTTTACAATGTAGGATGGGGACAATTTTGTATTCTATTCTTATCGCTAGACCCACGGATCGGCTGCAACGCTGCTGTGAGTGACCAACTGAATGCATGCAAGCATCAGTAATTTTAGACTAAATTAGGGTCTTAAGTGCTTACTGCACTTGACTTTGGGGTGATGTGTCTTGCTTATGAGTTGACAGATCGTACAGTCATACATTTTATACTTTATGTATGTTTTTTACTTAGAATCGATTGGTTTTGTATTTATCTCCGTGAATGTGTATTCTTTAAGTACAATAATGTGTTCATGTTTGAACAACATGAAACGTATATACTTGCTTGTTTCTACAACAATAAAAGGGATATATGTAAATCAGCCTTAATATTGTTGACTCTTGTTAAATTTTGAGGGATGTTGGAGTGTTATGCAATCGTTTCTTTGCCGATGCCGTAATCTTTATCAGCGTAAGTCCTATATATTGACCACATACAGAGTCATCGTATATAAAGAACTCGAATATTTGTAGATAGAAATTTCTTGTGTGCAAAAAATGTGTTGTTCTAATGCTCCTACTTTTTCTTTACCAGTCTAGTCCAACTATACATTCAAAGTCATTGTAATCGAATTGTGTCAAAGCGCATCGTTTGTTCTTCGATTGTTTGTTTATATTCCATTCACATTTGAAACCATTGAGCTTGCTTTTAGGATAACGGATCGTTATTTAGGTTTCTCTTGTGGCCTACTTTAGAAATATTTGTTCTATTAATGATCTGTAAAAACCTAAGTTTGGAAAAAACCTAAGTATAAAAAAAAAAAGAAAACGCCTTTAAAATGCACTTTTATATTTCTTTAAAGTTGTTAAAATAAAGATAACATTTCATGAAATAATTACAGACCAACAAAAATAGAAAGGAACTATATCTGCGGATACTTCTTGTTTGTTCATATTAGTTTCAGAACTGCTTATATTAGGCAACAGAATGTCGGACATTGGGTACACAATTTTAGAATGTTAAGAAATTTGTTTCCTACGGTTCACTACAAAAAATAACCAGGCACTCGGAAAAAAGCGCTTAAAATCTGAGTCAGTTTTTCTATGATGCACTATTAGATCGAGGAAACCCCCCCTTTGTTTACCAAGGAGCTATCTAGTCCAAACAACTTTTTATCAAGACTTTATAAAAAATTTCAAGAAGTTGGCTCTCCTTCTTCTCTCTTTCGTTATGTAATGGCTCGGTCAAACTTTTCAGTTCTTAATGCAGGATAGGTTTTTCTAAGGACCCTAGACAATTCTACAGTTTCGTAAACAGTAAGCGTACAACGTCCGCACACCCATCCTCGCTATCCTTCCTTAATACGTCGGTATTATTTCGGTATTTTCGTCCGTTTTTTCCAAACTACCTTTGCGCAGGATGTTTACTCTGCTCAGCCGTATCCATACGGTTTACCGAGGTCGAACAGCATTTTCAGTCCCTTGTTAAATGAAAGCTCATTGCTTCAAGATCTACGAATAGTGAAGCCGGTGTTTTCATCGGGAGCCGGTGTTTTCATCGGGTCTGGACGGAATTCCTGGCTGTGTACTCAGGTACTGTGCCGAATCTCTGTGTGGGCCGTTGCTTAAACTATTTACCCTATCCATGAATTCTTCATGCTTCCCCCCGATATGGAAGGAGTCCTTTAAAATTCTTCTCCATAAAAAAGCAAGTCTGCCGCAATGAACTATAGAGGTATATCTAAGTTATCCGCTATTCCTAAAGTGTTTGAGAAAATTTTAACTCGGCACCTGCAGCACCTATGCAGATCACTTATATCTCCAGCTAAACATGGATTTTTAAGATTTAGTGACGATCAACCACTATTAATTTATTGGAGCTTACCTCCTTCATAATTAAAGGATTTCGAGGTAATTTACAGACGGATGGTGTTTGCACCGATTTTAGTAAAGCGTTCGACCCTGTAAACCATCCCCTCCAAGCACAAAAACTTGACCTTCTAGGGTTCCCGCCCAATCTTCTGAGATGGATCTCTAGCTACCTATGTTCTAGGTCTCAAATAGTCCTTTTCAAAAACTCCTTGTCCTCACCAGTTTTGGTGACTTCGGGTGTACCACAGGGCAGCCATCTAGGCCCCTTACTATTTACGCTCTTTATAAATGACCTGCCTTCTGTATTAACATACTCTCGAGTACTTATGTATGCGGATGATGTTAAGCTCTGTGTCCAGTATAAGGACATTTCTTTTCAATCCAGGTTGCAATCCGATCTCGATAGATTTCAGTCATGGTGTTGTGTAAATTTATTAAGCCCTAATAATTCAAAATATAAAGTAGCCAGCGCCTTTCCGGTACCTTACAACCTTTGCGGTGGTTATCTTGAGAGAATTACCAGGTCTGATGATCTTGGTGTTCTATTAGATCCCAAGTTAAAGTTTTCAGAACACATTTCTACCATGGTAAATAAGGCCGTCTTCATCTTCTATTGCACACCTATCCTTTGTCTCATCTTAATTTTCCTGTTCTTCTAAACTGAGTGTCAGTTTGTTCCTTTTCTATTATGCACTCATTTTCCTTTTTTCACTCATTCTCTGACCTATGCTCCCTATTTTTTATACACTCGTTTTTCTCTTCACCCTCATTTTGGTCTATACACTCATTTTCTACTTCATGTTCATTTTGGTCTATACACTCATTTTCTGTTTCATGTTCATTTTTGTCTATACAATCGTTTTCTGCTTTATGTTCCTCTTCATCTTCTTTATCTTTCTTCTTTGTGCAAATGTAACTTACAATTTTAAATTTACATAAATTCATAAAATCCCTACCTAACACGGCCTCGTAGCCCATCGACTCTTCTGCCACTACTAGAAACTCAAAGTTGAATTGTTTGCTATTGATGATTACAAAACAGGGTATTTAGCACAAAAATATCAAGTTTGATAATACAGTAGCGGACAAAGAAATCCGGACAGGCAAAAAAAAGTTCGTTTCGTAAATTTTTAAAAATTGTGCTTATTATTTCAAGAAAATTTTTATTAAACTTATTATATTAATGTATTTGCTAACCAAAAGAAACATTTTTTAGATTCCAGTGATGTTTTTTTTTAGAAAAAATCTTAAATTAAAATTATTGATAATATTTCAAAAACTAAGGAACACAAACAAAATGTATTTTTTTTTTTTTAAGTGAGTTACAAATTATTAGAAAATATTATTTTTTTAATTGAATATTATTCTACTTAAAAAATTTTATTTCAATATTTTGTTGGACCTCCTTTGTTTTTTATGACCATCTTTATTCGTGTCGGAATAGAATCCACTAGATTTTGAATTGTTTCAACGGTTATATCGTTGTACCAAACATTTTCCAAAATTAAATCGAGCTCTTTTACAGTTCTGGGTTTCTTCTTCGTTATTTTAACCTTTAAAATGTGCCAAAGATTCTCAATAGGATTTAAATCGGGACTATTGCCTGGCCAATCCAATGAAGAAATTCCCATTCGCTTCAAATATTTTTTAATCTAAAAAGAAGAAAAAATATTGGAAATTTAAGAGTTTATGTATCATTTATACAATAAATAAAGGAATTAAAAAAAAATATGACTTACCGATTTTGCACGATGGCAAGGAGCAGAATCGTCCTGAAAAATGATGTCCTCGGCATACGAAAGATGCTCCTCAATAGATGGTACAAGATGCTCGTCCAAAATTTGTTGGTACTTTTCGGCGTTTACCGTTCCATCAATTAGTGCCAGATCTCCAACTCCAAAGTATGAGAAACATCCCCAGACCATACGGGATCCACCATGCCTGACCGTCCGTCGTAGGCACTCATTTTTGAATCTTTCTCCGACTTTGCGTCTCACGTAGGCCATACCATCGGAACCAAAAAGGTTTATTTTGGACTCATCTGAAAATATCACCTTTCTCCAATCTTTTGAGGTCCAAGATTCGTGCTCTTCAGCCCATTGTAGCCGTTTTTTACGCATTTAAGCGGTCAAAACCGGTTTTTTTGCTGGTCTGCGCCCATTAAGTCCTGCATCCTAAAGCCGTCTTCGTACTGTTCGAGTGCTAATATCGACTCCTTCCGACTGAACAAACTCGAATCTAATGTCTTCTGCAGTTTTGAAACGATTGGCCATGCTTAAGCGCTTTAGAATCCGATCTTCCTGGTCGTTGGTCTTCTTCTTCCTTCCTGTCCCAGGATTTCGCTTCAGCGATCCGGTTTTCTCAAAATTCTTTAAGAAATCTCCGATAGAAGATTTACTAAAGCCAACTTTAGCGCTTATATCGCGGAGGCTTACATTTTCCGATCGCAAAGCCAATATGGCACTTTTATCACATTCAGTCATTTTCGACATTTTTGACATTTTATTTTTTTTTTCACTGTTACAAGGTTAGGTTACACAGAACAAGTTGGGAATTGGAAAACTAAATACTTAATAGACATCGCGAAAAAATATCCAAACCGATTGAACCTTTTTTACATAGTTTACACCCGTTCAAAGTTTGCATATAGAGGCCATACCGAGGTGTCCGGATTTCTATGTCCGCTACTGTATTTAGTCCAACATATGCGTAATTCGCGTATTTACTTTGTCGTTGTCGGCGTAAGCTGGTGACGCATTTTCGGCCTCTTCTCAACTGTTACATATGTGTATCGTTTTGGGCTGGCGCCGCGTCATCTTCCGCCTCGTTCTCTCCTGTTATTATCTCAGGTGGTACCTGTCCTCGCAGCTTCGGTGGTAAGTCGTTCAGACGGGCTGCCATGGCGGCTTTGCTTCCTTCGTTTGGCATGTTGAGAGATTCTAGCCACCCGCGCAACTGGGCGGCCGAGAAATCATGCGCACCGACTGAGTCAGACATGTCTGTTCTTGTCGTTCTCGCTGTGGATGGCGTCGTCAATGCGTGTGTTGCAGAAAAAATTCGGCTTTTTTCGTTCTAGTTTGTTGGTGTTTGGTTCAATCCCCCTTCTGAGTTTGTAGGCCGCCTGATTTCGTCAAACGGGGTGTATTCCGTTGTGAGGAGAGCCACATTCAAAGAACAATTTATTTGGTTCAATACAGATTACGCGGAAGATACCGATGCGCTATCTATCATGTTCAAAGACAGAGTTGATAACGTGACTACTTACATATATCTCTAAAAATACTGCTACAACTAGAAACTATATACCGTTGTTTCTTCCGCTTTCTAGATCGAATTATTCCTTGCATGAACTACTCTCATATCTTTCTCGTAATTAGAAATTGCTAAGTTTTTTTTTAGGTAGATTAGTTCTACTTTTCGCCGAACACTAGTCTAACACCTATCTTTCCTGCATGTCCGCGATCGGTTCGGTTAACGAGTCGCGCGTTATGCGGCAGCGCCCGGTCGGCTGGGCATGAGGACGGCTGCGTTTTTGCCTGGGATCCGCGCGTAAAAGCCATCAGCTGGTGTCGCTTATGCCACTTGATGGTGTAGTCATTTCATTTCAACGTCCTAAAGTAAAAAAATAAAAAAGTTTAGACTGCGTAATGAGTACTCAGGAAGTTCGAAAATCACTTACGTGGATGAGGTATCACATGGAGAACTCATTAAACCTTCTGAGCAATTTACCAATAAGCTCGAACAGCTAGAACTGATATTTTTGAGCTACGTCAGCGAACATTTTAATTTAACTAAAAATGTTAAAGAAGAAATAACAATGGCTGCGCAAAATGTAGATATAGATATTCGTTTAAAACCTTATTTTTAAATCATATTTTATTTTAGAATTAAGAACTTGAACAAAAAAATTTCTATCCAAAATCAAAAACAACGATTAATTTCAAATTCAAAATTTATTTAAAAAAAAACTAAAAATAACTTCGTTGCTGTTTGAGGCGATAGCGTTGGATGCCGAGTTAGATGGGCCCTCAACATACATCATGACAGCCGCGTCAGCTGCAGCAGGTGGCGGCCCAGAGGGGATAGGCATGGGCGCAGGAGTGACAGATGCAACGGAACCATTGGCTCCAGGTTCCATAGCACCAGTTACAGGCGGTGACCGAGCACGAGGTGCGGGTGTTGCGATAGGCATGGGCGCAGGAGTGGCAGATGAAACGGCACCATTGGCTCCAGGTTCCATAGCACCAGTTACAGGCGGTGACCGAGCAAGAGGTACGGGTGGTTCTGGGACTGCAAGAGAAGAAACATTATTCGTATTGGAAAAATACTTGTTACCTTTCTTCCTCTTCGGAGATTCCGTCAAAATTTTAAGTGTTTTGAAGTGAGACACCGTCAAACGAAACTTATCTTGGAGCATTCGGAATCCAGCGTTTAGGGCAGCGAATTTAAGATGCGCTTGTCTCATAAAGAGACGCATGTCGCTTTCAATAGTCCTACAGTCCCAACAGGTCCAGTTGCGGCCGCAGCGAGTCTTAATAAGATCCGCAATGCGACCACCAATATGTCCAAGTTCTGCACAGTTGGTAAGTGCTATGTTGTCACACAACCAGCAGTAGACATACATATGCCGTATGGTGACTGAAAGGTTGCAAGTCTTTGCACAACAGGAACTCTATTTTTTTTTTAGAAAAATATAAAAACAATTTGTGCAAGAGAAATAAAAGAAAGTTAAAAGAAAGTTAAAATATTGGTCGGTGTGTGGACCAAGCGACGACAAGCGAAACAACCGTCAACAGTTTACACACAGAGAGACGACGACTGAAACAGAGAGAAGCAACAAGCGTGGATAATATGTATTCGATCGGTAAAACGAGAGAGCGTGAAAAGAATATGACAATAACTAGTCTACTGCAAATAAGAAATTAAGGAGATAGTAGGAATGCGCAATTTGGATAGTTGGATCAGTTCAAAAGACAGTATGCAACACAATTACTATCCTTTAAGCACAAAAATCAAATTTGTTAGGTGATACGAAGTGAAAAACGACTTACAATAGGCTTTTTCAAAGCCAACGGACCTGTTAAGGGTTAATCAACATACTCTCATGCCGTTTCGTTTACACTCACTATACTATGTGCTTTTCACTCGCACTTATTGCTAGCATATGCTAAGGGACTGCTTTTGCCGACGAGAACACCTTATATAATTTCATCATGGACGAGACCACCTCATATAATTTCATCATGGCTTAGGCCAAGGCATACTTAACAAGGTAGCCGCACTCGCTCTCTCGCCCTCTTTTTCACTTCTTTTCAGTCTGTTGTGAACAGTTATGAGCGACGCATTTCCGCGGACGATTTTTTCGTGTTCCCTTAGACTTTTTTGAGTTTTTGCAATGGCGCCGCCGTATTGCTTTTTATGCAAGATTACTATATATACATATTATTATTATATATACATACATATGCATGCACCTACAAATTTCTTTGTTTTGACACAAGAGAGCAAACTCATTACTCTTTCGCTCTCTCTCTCTCGTGTCATCTTGACGCTGAAATAAGAAGTAGAGCTCTCTCAGTGCGGCTACCTTGTTTAGTATACCTTGGCTTAGGCAATACGACCTCGGCTCTTGCAGTCTCGCTCTTTCGGCGCTGTAGGAGACTTAAGTAATGTGAAAAATAGAAGCACTACCTATGACAAAAAATACCACATTTTTTTTAAACTCTTAAAAAAATTACACCATGAAAAAAAAAAATTCTTCAAACATTTTTAAACATCCAAATCTATCAGAAAAAGTCATTTTTGGCGACAGCGGAAAAGTCGTGTCGACCAGTGTAATATTAAAACACATTTTCTTTATTTTCAACATCTTCATCACGCACAAAAAATATAACGTCTAATTCTTCTTCAAAATCATCAAAAATTTGATCTGGTCCTTCAATTTCACATCATAAGAGGTTTGAAACATCAATAGGCACGGAAATCAAAAAATTGACGTTGCACTCTTGAGCTTTTGCTTGTTTTTTTGTGCTTCTTCACCTTTCAATCAGTAAGCCCACTTTGGACGTCCAATATTTCGATTATTCTTCCGATTTGAATCGCTATTGTATAATTTCGTTGTGCTGATGCACCAATTTAATGCTTTTTCCAAAACATTTTTTGTTCTGGTTGCATTTTTTCAAATTTTGGCAAACAAAATTGATTTTTGCTCTTTAAATATGATACATATTTTAAGACATTAATATTATTATATAATCTCTTCTTAAAAAATCAAGAATTGCATTTTTCTGGTTGTAGTTGCTTTTCTTCTACTCCACACATCAAACAGCTCCGCGTTTGAAAACTGAAAGTCACCTGCAAAAATTTAATTTTCGCAGATAGTTCAGAAAAGTGCACATTCAGACAAACTACATTTAAATCACAATTGGTGGTGGTCATTTTGTAGGCCTCTACGAACTTGAAATTTATTTCCAAGAAATTACCTTTGAGAACACTTACTACTTTTAACTATATTAATAAAAAAACGGACAAATACAAAGTTTTAGTATAACCAACCCATAGTACAAACCTGTGTGATTAATATCCATTTTAAATTTTACAAAAAGAATGTGTCGCGTTTGAGTATTAACAATTTTAAAATGGGCAACAAAAATATTGCAACCTTAGAGCACGCACTTTTTATTAGAACAGCTAACTTTAACAGCGGATCGGCTTAACATTGATCTGTTATAAAACATTTTTTGTATAGACTTTTAAAATTTTCTTAAGATGTTAATACAAAAAAATTACCAATTTTAATACTTTGAAAAAATGACTAAATACCCGAAAAATGGAAATTTTCCCCATAGTGCACTGAAGTGTCTGTTCTAAACGTTGTCCAATTGGGCTACATTTTCGAGTTGTTTGATTTGAGCCACAAGGAAAATTTAGACCCTGGGATCTTAAAAAATTACAGTTTTATAGAAAGCCTCTGTATATCTGCGCCAACTTAGCAAACATTTTCTATTGCGGAAGAGTCGCAGGCGACTCGTCAAAAAGATATATTTAATCGCCGCGATATCGCATTCTGATCTGATTCTTGATTTTCTTTTGGGAGAATGTGAGCCACTTCCGCGACACTTGCAGAAGAGTAGACGAAGAGTTTTTCGGAAGTGTCACAGGAGAGCCTTTTGAAAGGATCGCAAAAGAGTCTTCCATATGCATCTTAGAAGAGTCTCCTGAAAGGGTCAAAAAACAGTCGCCCAGAAGACTGTTGGAAGTCTCCCAAAAAACGGAAACTTTAAGTTCAGTGGTATTTATTTATTCTTTTTTATTTTCTTATTTAAAAATGTATGTAAATGTGTAGCTAACACCTCCACTGATACATGTACACGAAGATTAAACGTCATTCAAGATGCTCAGTACTCGCCAACTTTTTATTTAAAGATTTGGGGTGATCTGAATATTTTTGAATCGGCAACATTCGTCTGATTCGAACACATTGATTTGAAAATTGTACAGCTGTACATAATATGCGATTGCGAGAGTTTTGATTTATAAAATGATATAGTATGTACAATTTGAATTTTATGTATAAAGATCGTATAATAATATTAATCAGAATAAGTTGAGAAAACAAAAAATGTTAGTAGAGCTTTGTACTATGCGGGGAGGTACATATAATGTAGTTATAAGCCTACACACAAAACTTGCGTATTGCGTGATATTATGTTTGTTTTCATTAGACACTTGTGTTAAACGTTAATCTATAAATAAATCAATATGTTTGTAATTGTAAAATTGCAGGATTACTTCATCAAATTTATGAGATGGATTTTAAAGTAATATACGCTGCCATCGTATTCTTAGTGGTAGCTATTCTTCTCATTAGTATAATTACCCTAGCAATAAAATATGGAGATATCGATTTGCAATTTATATAATTTTTATGATTATGTTAACAAAATATGTAATATGTATATTTATTATGTACAAAAAATGTATTTACGTTATTTGATTAATGATTCGTTAATTAATTGTGATGTCGCATTACTTATATGTAATTTTTGTACTTTAATTTAGCTTGATAGTAAAAGCCTTAGACTTTATTACATTAGATTCTAAACTACCGATCGTTTTAAAACCTTATGTCGGCAAATGCAAATAAAGTTACACATGTTGGTCTTAGATACAGTTTATCATATCACAAAGTGTTCATAGTGGCAAAACTTAAGCAAAGGGAAGAAATATTTTTTTTTTTCGACAGGGGATGTTCAACATTTTTTAGAAGCGTTACTCTTTTATTGTATACGAGGCAAAAGAGGTAACCAAATTGCATGCTTAATCGTGCAAAAGCTTATTTTAGCCGACATATAACCGTTTTTTTTTCTTACAAAAAATAGCAAAATCCAGTCTTTGTAACAGTTTTTAACGGTAAAGTGGCATTTGGTATGGTACCAAACGTAATTTATCGGCAAAATTCGTCATCGATTCGTACAAACGATACCTTAAACGACGCCCAAAAAATTTGTCTATCTAAAACCAAAAGTTTAGCCAAGAGATATGTCCTGAGTTATCAAAGTCAACATTTCGGGAAAATATACCGCAAAAAATTATGAAATTTGATATTTTATTTGAAAGTTTAATATCCTCCAGAAGTTAAGCTGCAGCTACAAAGTGTCTGGGTTGGATTTTTAGCTGCATTTGTCAGCTTTTCAGAACTATTCAATACAACCAGTTATAAGAAACTTAAGTTATGTAAAAAATAGAAACACTATCTCTAAAAATAAACAAATTTTTAAAAATTAAAAAAAAAAAAACTAAACCATAAAAAAAACCATAATTCTTTAAAACATTGTAAATTCTGAAATTCATCAGAAAAAGTTGTTTGGGCCACAGCGGAAACGTTGTGTGTGTCTACTTCACTAGTACTAACCGTAGTGCTATAATAGAAAAAAACACAATCATACGTCGTATAGGCTGTTTATATGGAGTTGTTGTGCCGTTTTTTGTGTAGCGATTTTAACTTTTGAAAGAAAAAAATCTAGGTTGCTATTCGTAACTGAATTAATTCTGTTCTTGTGGTAATGATATTAAATAATAAAGTTACATGCAATGCAATTTTTTCATAGACCAGAATTTTTGTGTTTTTGGTTTACACGAACTAAATTTGCCCCGTTACCGCGAAGTTATAAAATATTTTTGTTTGAGCTATATACAATTTTTTCTAACGTATCTTTTAATGCACAAGTATTAATAGGTAATATAATTATTTAATAGATTATTATTAATAAAAATTTGGGAAAAGTTTTATATTGACATAATATGGTTTTTAATGCACAAGTATTAATAGGTAATAGAATTATTTAATAGATTATTATTAATAAAAATTTGGGAAAAGTTTTATATAGACATAATATGGTTTTTTCGGCGGGTCCAAAAGTACGATCAAACGCTTTTGACGTACAAACGAGTAGGAATGTTGTAAGCAACGACAAAGGTCAACAAAAATTCATATATTTGTTTATTTGTCAACTAACACGATTCCTCATACTCTGATCAGTAGCTTCTGCTTTCTGTCCAAGTTTGCGTAGGGGCGGATATAACTAGAGAGAGCCTACAGTTGGCATGCTTTCCCGTATATATGTGAGCTTACGATTTATGTAATTTATAGAATATAAAAAGAACAAATTGAATTGGTTCCAAACGATTCCTTTGGATTATTTTTATACCCGGTACTCGAAGAGTATAGAGGTATATTAGATTTGTGGGGATAATGGATGTGTGTAACACCCAGAAGGAAGTGATTCCAACCCCATAAAGTATATTCCTGATAAGCGTCAATAGCCGAGTCGATATAGCCATGTCGGTCTGTCCGTCTTTATTAGCGCATAGATCTCAGAGAATATAAAAGCCAGAGCCACCAAATTTTATATCCAGACTCCTTTGATCTCGCACTGTTACAAGTGTGTTGCGAAATTTCGCACCGCCCTTTCCGCCTACACTGTGGCATGCACAATTTTGAAAATACAAGAAAACTAAAAACGCAGAATCATAGAAGATGACCGATGACCATTTCTATCAGACAGAATATGGACAAGATCGGATAATTAATACAGTTCTCTCACACGCCACCCCGTCTGCTTTGCTCGTTCATCTTTTTTGACGCCAAGTTCTCAGATACTATAAGAGCTACAGCAACCAAACTTTCCATCCAAGCTCCTGTGATATCACTATGAGACAAGTGTATTTAAAAAATGTTGCCACGCCACAAAAATATAAATCGTAAGCACACATACGTAGTATATGTGTGTACATACATATCTATATATTGACTGTGTACCGGGTATAAAGTGAAAGTTTGAAGTTGAAGCTGGCATAGAGCCGCGAGTGTTCTCCTATAAATCCATTTATACAGCTATAATAAACAGCTTTGTAGGCTTTTTAGAAACATTCAGAAAAATACTAGTAGAAAATAGTAAAGGATAGTAACTTGACCAAATAAATGTTTTGGTTTTTTTAATACGTTTTCTGCTCAAAGTAAATGCAATTGTCTGTCATTTGTTTAATTTAGGTGAGTTTTTATGTAATTTTAATTTTTTTTGTTACCTCGGTTGACTTTAGGGAATATGCCCATATGTTTACACACGGCAGAGAAACCGCACCTCTTCAAAAAGAAATATAAATTTTTCAAATTCCAAATTTTTCTGTATGGCTTCCCCATAATTCGCTGCTTTCATAGTTCCCCGAATTCCCCGAATATGGTACGAAAATCACCCTCAAAGACCATCTAGCTTCCTGCAAAGAACAATTCGGTTCTAGCCATTGAGCAACACAGCCAGCTGAGTCAATGAGCGCGTTCAGCGTTCCGTGAAGTATAATGCATACTTTACTTTACGAATGATGCATACTTTACGTATCATATGGAGCGTTCTATTTTTAAGCCAGATGCGATCCATGAATTTATGCCAAAATGTATCATAAAAATCTGGTGAACGTGCCCAATGAATCGTGATGAATGATGATTTCAGTATTATATTCAATATTTAACTGTACACTTTGTAGACCAAATTAAAATTATTCTAGATATAGATATTTTTAAATTAAAAAGGACGAATATGAATGTTTCTGGTTTAATTGAAATGTGAATAATATAGCTTGTAATGGTGTGTAGTAAACACTGCAATATTCAATTTTTGAAACCACAAGTCAAGTTATTTTATTTTTACCATTTATTCTATATTTTGAACTTATCCATAAATTGTTTTATATCTACATATTTGTTTCTATTTATAATTTATTTAAATTCAGGTCTCGAACGATAGCTGTGAAGACTGTATCACTATCAAGACTGTAAAATCTGTAGGAAATGAAGAACACTAATGCTTAAGGTCACAATTGATTCAAATTTCTTTTAAATTCGTATAAACAACGTCGTGAAATGAGGATGGTAAGGCTATGAATATAAATCCGTAACAAAAAAAATAATATTCTAATTTGTTGTTTGTAGGCTTACCAAAAACACAAACAATATAACTGGCTTTCCTTTAGAACAAATAACGATTGGCCCATCAAAAATGTATCTCCATTTTGAAATTTGGTGTAAATGCTTAGAAAGTCTGTAAGAAAATATATATTATGTAAGAAAATAAGTGAAAGCTAAATAAGAGTGAAATATTAAAATTATATGTTATATTTCGAAATGAATTACTGCTAAGCGTTTCAGTAATTTTTATATTGTTGTGAGTTTTCGGGGTTTTCCCAGAATTTGAATAAAATTTGACAAAAATAAGTCAAAACGCTTTATTCTCGACGATTGCAATAGGGTAAAACATTTATATATGTATGTACATACATATGTATACAGTGACTCCCACCCCCGATGATGCAGTGTCAAATAAAACAGTTTAAGGTGCTACAGATTTTAAACTAGAGGAAAAAAAAAAATGTTTAAACGCCAATTTGTTTTATGTTAAACTAGAATTGCTCTATTCCAGACGAATATTCCGGGTCATTATCCTGGTAGAACGGGAAATCACTTCGGATTCCTAGTTTCTGGAAGCTTTGGTGCAAGTTATGGGTACCCCGAAAGAAGTCCAATATAAGCCCGAAAAACAAAGGGATAAGGTTGGCGATCGCAAAAGCCAAGTTTGAGAAGGATTTGGTGTTCTGGAATACCGTAAATTTTGCACACGAGTCCAAATTCAACCTTTTTGGGTTGGAAGGAAAGAATTAAGTTTAGAGTTAAAAAAAGGGGTTAATTGATTATTTTATATTTTAATTGAATACATTTTACAATGTATTCAAATCTATGAAGGTTTGTTTTGTTTTTGAATTTTTATATTTCGTGTAATTTTAAATAGTTTGACCGGAATCATTTTGTGACAAAAATTAGTCTTTTAAGAGGCTTGCAAAATGAGTGAAATATTGTAGAGAATTCAATTTTCTTTCAAATGCATACCGCACTTTCTCTGAAATTTGATATTTTAGGGCTTACCCTAAAAACCAAAAATCCAGAGTTTCTTGCCTTGTGGCTATGATAATGATCCGATATGATTCTAATTCGAAGCTTTGATATGTATAATTACTTTCTATTATTCTGCGTCTTTAATTTTCTCGTATCTTTAAAAGTGGGCATGCCACAGATTTTCGTCCTTTTTGGAAGCGGAAGGGGGCGTCGTTAAATTTAGAAATGCAATTGTATTGAATTGATATCCCAGGAGCTTGGATAGAAACTTTGGTTGCTATAGCTCCTATAGTCCCTGATAACTAGGCGCTCATTTGCACGGATAGGCAAAGCAGACCGGGTCGCGTGTGAGAGAGAGCGAGAGGAAACGATGCCTTTCAAAATAGTTTTCTTCATTCATATAATTGATCCGATATGATCCAGATTCAACACCCTGATAGAAATAGTCATCCTCTATGATTTTGCGTATTTTGTTTTCTCGTATTATAAAAATTGTGTAAGCCACAGATTTTCGTGCTATGCATGGGCGAAATAGGGCGGGGCGAAATTTTTAACTACACTTGTCCAAGTGTGATAAAACAGGAACTTGGATATAAAATTTGGTTCTTTTAGCTTCTATAGTCTCTGAGACCTAGACGCTCATAAAGACGATGTACCTGAGTAGCGGGTATAGAAAAGAGCTACCACGCCCATTTTTAAAATATCTTCCTCTTACTATTAATAACTTATATAAAAAAACAAAACCAAAAAAATGTTTGGAAATTATTAATTAATGCCACAAGAAGTGGCAAAATTCCCCATTGTGCATTGGTGTAAGGGTGAGTGGTGCATATACCCTGCAGTACGGGCCATCGCTTGCAAATGTGCTGACACATCGAATTGAGCGTGAGCACCCCCGATGACATAAGTGATGTCGTGCGGAACGATGAACTGCTCACGTTAACATTGAGATGTCTTAGGAGCATAGGGGATGACATGGTCATCGAGAAGTGCGAAAATATAAGGCATTCTATAAGTGATGATTTTCTCGAAAAAATGAGCCATGTTTTTCCGAAATACATGCATTTTATAAGCGACGGTTTTCTGAAAAATGTAAGGGATATAAAATATTAAGTGAAGATTTTAGATGAAAAAAGGCGTGTATAAGTAAGGAGTGTATTCATTTACTTTCTTTTGCTTTTATTTAAAATTACAATTTTGTACATACGCCAGTTTTGGGGATCCCTGAGCCTCTTTCGGTAGCTTCAATTGCATCGCCTCTGAAATAATATGGATTATTTTATTATGTTTTTGTATAGTTTTTTGACTTACTTACTTTCCATGTTCTTTCAGGATGTGCCCATCCCCATTGTATTGTTGATCTATTCATAAAAAATTATTCTTTTATATTGTGAGGAATCGATATTCCTCGCCGGCGGAATTGGGTCGGCGGTGGGCCGAAGGGCCGAGTCCCTGGAGTCGGCAACGTAATCCTATGTGGGCCATGTAGACCCGGTAGACCATGTAAGCCATGTGGCCGATACCGCTATGGATGGCGTGGGAAGTCGAAGTGGCCGATGCAAAAGGGAGCAGGGGAGCCTATAGGACAGTCAAGTGTGAAAGCCAAAAGCGTCACTAATGGTAGACGATACAAGAGAGTGTTAACCAACAAAAGCAACGGCTTGCAGTGTCGACAACGAAATCCAAAGGATGAGTGTACGGCCGGCAATACCAACAGAATCCCCACGTAAAGGTGAGAACAGTGGAAAGGTGAACCCATTGCGTGCGGAGCTGTGTGAGTGGCGGACGAGGCGGTAGCCAAGTCAGAACCCCCGCAGCTTAACGTAGCTACACCTGAAGTCAACCTCAAAAACGGTCGAGTCGGGAATTGCGCCGCCCAACAGCCGGAGACAGCTGTACTGCGGTGAGGGGCTTTGCTTTCATTTAATTTAGCAAATACCTTAGCCGTAAGCAAACTTTGAGGTACCAATAAAGAACCGCTAATCAGTCAAAAACCCACCCAAGTGCATTACTTGCTTGTCGCCGGGGCAACAAACAAAATAGGGGCAAAACAAACCGGCCGCTGAGCCAGCCCTGCTGAATAAGACGGACGGAAACCGGTTCGTTACAATATTATTATTTGGTCGCAATTATAACAGAAAGAAAATTTCGAAATTCCAGAAATATGTTCGATTTGTAAAAGAGTTGTTTAAACAAAAAGCAATGCTCAATGCAGATCAGCGGTGGTCTGGGCATTTACTCCTACATCAAAAACAAAACACGCGCCAAAATATGTACTTGCTGGACTCAGGACTCGCATATAAGGATTGCTTTTCTGTTTTTGTTTTTGAACTGCTTAAAATTTCGTGCCCACTGCAGATTATGCATTATATTTCTTTATTCTTTTTTTTAACCCATACTATACATATTAGTCGGAGCAGAAGGACACAAAAATTAAAGAGCATAAAAGAGGAATAAATAAATACAATGTGAATGAATGAATGAATATAACGTGTATAGGTGTGGGTTTGGTTATGAATATGTCAAACCGCTTCACTTATACGTAATTCGTGTAAATATTATGGATATGGATGCATAATAAAACAAATACGGCTACGTAGCACTTCAGTATGAACGCCTTAGCGACTTTCTTTACCATTTCCTCTGTGCTTAGATTCCAATCCAGCTTTCTGACGAGGATCCCTCCAAGATAATTGGCATTGTTGCTAAAAGTTAGCACTTCCGCACAGAGTTTTGGTGGAGTAAGTGTCAGACTCCTGCACTGTGAAAAATACTAGTTGCGTTTTCGTTCACTGCTACTTTCCATAGCAGTGGCAAGATAACTTACTCCATGAGGCGCGTTCTTAATTATTGGTTGACAGACTGACAGATACCAATTGCGACCCAGGTTATCTGAATACCTAGTCCAGTTTTTCAACCTGAGGATCTGATCGAACTGGATTGGGTAGGGAGAAAGAGAATACTGTTTCCACGTACCTGTGAGCTTCAATGACCCTCTATCAAGGCATATCAAGGTTTGGTCAAATGGCTGCAATTTCGCCGTTTGTTCATCATTTCTTACAAACGATACCTTAAACGACGCCTAATTAATTTGTTTATCTAAAATTAACGAGGAGGAACGTTGTGAGCCGCGGCAAAGGCCGTTTTTGGTTTTCTCTTATCTTAAAAATTGTGGATTCCACAGATTTTCGTCCTTTGTGGGACGGAAGGGGGCGTGGCAAAATTTTGAAATAAACTCGTGCTGGTTTGATATCACAGGAGTTAGGATAGAGAGTTGGGTTGCTCTAGCTCTTATAGTCTCTGAGATCTAGGCGCTCATTTGGACGAATAGGCAAAGCAGACAGGGCCGCTTGTGAGTGAGAGCGAGAGAGAACGATGACTTTCGAAGTGGTTTTCTTCATAGTGGCTATATTAATAATCAGATCTGATCCAGATTCAGCACTCTGATAGAAATGGACATTCTCTATGACTCTGCGTTTTTAGTTTTCCCGTATTTTCATAATTGTGTACTCCACAGACTTTCGTCCTTTGTGTGGGCGGACAGGGGCGAAGCGAAATTTTGAATAACACTTGGAGTAGTGTGATAACACAGGAGACCAGATTCAAAACTTGGTTGCTCTAACTTTTATAGTCTCTGAGATCTAGGCGCTCGTGAAGACGGACAGACGGACGGACGAACAGACGGACAGACGGACGGACGAACAGACGGACAGACAGACATGGCTATATCGACTCGGCTATTGATGCTGATCAAGAATATATATACTATATGGGGTCGGAAACGCTTCCTTCTGTGCGTTACACACATCCGTTATCCCCACAAATCTAATATACCCCTATACTCTTTGAGTATAGGGTTTAAAAATGTTAGGCATAAAAGTTTTTTTTTTCCAAATTTGAATTTGAAATCTTAATATCTTATAGACGTTAAGCTGCATGTCCATAGTGTCTGGGTCAGATTTATACCTGCATTTCTGAAAAAAAAAACGCAACCTGAGTTGGTAAAAATCAGCTGTTCTAGCAACGTGCGTTTCCTTTACACGCAAGTTTTAGAAGCTTTAACAGCTGTAATTAAACTGATCGAATCGAGCGTGCTGTAGCGTAAGCTAAACTATATTATTATTTTGGGTGCAGTCATCCCAGAGATGGGTGCTTTCCAAGCCCTCCGGTCGCACAATACACCAACTAATTGGACATCTCGGACAACAATTGAAGCAAACATAAAAAAACGACAATTACACAAAAACAAAACGATCTCATTTCGATGATAACCGAAGATAATTATTTGCCACCGACGTACCCTCTCTTCCATGGGATACGGTTTTTTTACTCTCTCGTTGTTGTGGTTCCTTTTTCCCCATTTGAAACAATTTGTAATCCATTATTTTCCTTATATTTTCCTCTTAAGTTCAAAAATACATTCATTGGTTTCTCCAAACTATAGGCTTATTTCATCATTATCTTATACTTTATCTTTTACTCATGCTCTTTTCTTCTTTTTAGTACGTAGGATAAATATGTAAATAAATAAATTAATATGGATAAATAAATAAATATTAATAAAAAAGTATATAGTAAAAAGAATAAATGGCAAATAAATGAATATAGACGGACTGACTATAGGAGATTCACAAAACTGGTGTATAAATGGGGACATTTAAAAAATTTGGAAGTAGATAATAAACTAATTATATCTTCTATGTATAGGTCTTTTCAGCTTTGGACTCCTTTCAGGGAACTATTGAGATTTAATCGGGTCCATGCTACAAAGAAGGGAGGAAAGATTATTACGGAACAAAATGTATTTTTGTCGAATGAAACAATACATTTCATTTAAAGTTTAGAGGCAAAGCCGTTCCTGAACATTTGATTAAAATAAATGTGATTGCAAGCAACAAAATGTTAATACAAATACTTGCAAGAGCCCGCATTGAAAGTTACGCATTGAAACGTGTACTCAACAAAGGCATAAACCAAAAAAAGCGAGACTACCAAGAGACCATCCCAATCTTCAAGTCAATGTGCAAAAAAATATTATTTTTTGCTTAAAAAAGGTATTAACACAATTTTGAATACGGAAAATATGCCTGAAAGCTTTCGGAATATCATTATTTACCCTGTTAAGCTAATGAGCTTTTTCACTAGCTATTGCGATTCAGTTAAATAAAAGTTCGAGTGGTTAAATTATTAATGGGTACAGTGTTGAGCTACTGAGCATCTTCAGCAGCGTATTTTTGCGAAATATAATTAAGACATAAGACATATATATTATATATACATTAAGACATATATATGTATATTCGTGTATGTTAGATTTGTTTTTCTTTATGTACTTAGCGAGAGATGCAACAATAGACACGAAACGAAAATTAACGATACGACGATACGAGCAAACGCTAACGAAGACGATCAATTCTGAAGTAAATCCTCTCCGAAGATGTGCCTCCCACGCAGTTCTTGTTGGACGGCGAACGACGAAGAATAGAGCGATGCTGCGATAGAGAGTGCAGGGCAACAGTGATTAAGAGAGTTGCGCTCTTTATGCTGCCTCCCTCCGTTGAAGAGCACGGGTCTTCGACATCCTTCTTTGGCAGCATGCACAGCTTCGCGACGGCCTGTTGGTGATTCCATTAGCCGTTTTGAGCTCAGCTACCCTGGGAACGCCATCCTTTCCGACGATAAGCCTAGTCACCCTTCCCAACGGCCACTTGAGGGGAGGCAGGTTTTCGTTCTTCACGAGCACGACATCGCCGACGCTGAGACAAGGCTACCCAGTTCTCCACTTAGCTCTCTCCTGAAGAAGGGTGAGGTACTCCTCTCGCCAGCGGGACCAAAACGACTGCTGCAGAAAGCTGACCTGCTGCCAGCGATCAAGACGAGTGAAGTTTAGTCCGGTTTCATCTGGCTCTGCAAACATAAGGATCGGCACCGTGCTCAAGAAATACGCAGGTGTTAGCACGTCTAAGTCGTCGGGATGCTCTGAAATGGGAAGTAATGGTCTTGAGTTGTTTATAGCAGTTATATGGCACACGAGGGTTCTCAGGTCATCGAAGCAAAACACGGAACTGGAGGCGGAACGGTAGAAGTGATCCTTGGCTGTCTTTACCGCTGCCTCCCAGAGCCCGCCAAAGTGGGGAGAGCGAGGGGGAATGAAGCGCCAGTCGATGTGATCTGCGACGCAAAACTCCTGAACAGTCTTCTAGTGCTTTTCGGAGAGGAACAGCCTCTTCAGCTCCGCCAACTCGTTGTTAACTCCAACGAAGTTAGTTGCGTTATCAGACCAAATCTCCCTTGGCTGACCACAAGTACAAATGAACCGCTTGAGCGCGCTAATGAACGCTGGCGTTGACAAATTCTACACGAGTTCCAAGTGTACGGCCTTGGTGGCAAAACAAATGAACATGCAAATAAAGCATTTGATGGGTGTTCTGGTCCGCACCTCACTCTTGTAAAAGAACGGACCACAAAAATCCACGCCTGTAACAGCAAAGGCGCAAGTTGCATTCACACGCTCCTTTGGCAGGTCAGCCATGATATGCTGAAGTAAACGCGGCTTGGCCTTAAAACATCTTGTGCAGCGATTTACGACATTTGCCACAGTCTTGCGCCCTCCAATCGGCCAATACTCATGACGAATTAATGCGATTAATGATCGTCGTCCAGCATGCAAGTTCCGCTCATGAAATTACAATTACAGCCGATGTGACGGGATAATGCCTTGGAAGAATAACAGGATGCCGCGCGTTGAAATCAAGTGATGAGTACGACAACCGCCCACCGACGCGCAGTAGTCCATGCTTATCTAGAAATGGTGTGAGCGACGAAATTGAGCTCGACGGCTGCATCTGCTCTCCATCCCGCAGAGCCTTGTAGTCAGCTGTGAGGTTCCTCGGCCGGGGTATGCTCGTCGTGCCGGGGTTCACAGAAATTTGGATGATTTCTGGATGAGGTAGCTATAATAAATGCCCTCGGGTCCAAGAATAGGGCATAGGGTTAAGCAGTATAGAAAAAGTATCTTTATTGTTCTTAATAGTACAGGAAAGTTGGATGTGTGGTACTGGGCCTCCGGTAGGGTTCTTCCTTCGGGGTCTTCCTTCTAGCTTGGCTACTCGGCCGCACGTGGCTGTTTGCTGCGTGCAGATCGTGCTTGGTTGTCGGTCCCGATGAGACAGGCTGAGAGGTACTCCCGCGGTGTACTCGGAGTGAGCGCTGGTTGTCGCTGTCGGAGGCCCCTGTGGGAAGGATCGCGGCAGAGGTAAATACATTCTGATGCGAAGGCTTGTGGTAGAGGTGAATACTCTCTGCGGGGACGAATGGTTGCAGAGGTGAATACTCTCCGAGAAGACGATTTAGTGACAGAGGTGAGTACGCCCTGGGGAGATGAGTGCTTGCAGAGGTAAATACTCTCTGTGGAGACGATTTAGTGACAGAGGTGAATACTCTCTGGGGAGACGAGTGGTTGCAGAGGTAAATACTCTCTGTGGAGACGTGGATACTCTCTGTGGTGAATACTCTCTGGGGAGACGAGTGGTTGCAGAGGTAAGTACTCTCTGTGGAGACGATGTAGTGACAGAGGTGAATACTCTCTGAGGAGACGATGTAGTGACAGAGGTGAATACTCTCTGGGGAGACGAGTGGTTGCAGAGGTAAGCAGTCTCTGAGGAGACGATTTGGGGACAGAGGTGAGTACTCTCTGGGGAGAAGAATATTGGCAGAGGTAAATACTCTCTGTGGGACGAGAATGTTGGCAGAGGTAAATACTCTCTGGGGGGAAAGGATCAGGACGGGGAAATGTATTAAAACGGGCAAGCGGAAAAGCAGAGTTTCACCTTTGGTACGAGAATATGATGGGAAGTTAATCCCAGGCTGTTCATCGTTGAACTCCCGAACTGGCGAGTCCGGATAGACTGCCCCGAATCGAGCTGGCGATGTGTAGATTGTGTAAATTTTCATATTTAGCCTTGGATTTCTATAACGGGTGTACAGAGATTTGGCATGTAGCTACCCAAATTGTGACATTTCTCTATTAAAATCGAGTTCCAAGGGTCAATTTTTTTTAGATTTTAGACTGCTCTATTTATATTATGCAATACATTTTCAATTCGATTAAGATTCGTCCATTCTATTGACTCTACCTTGTTGGCAGCGAACTACTCTTTGAGTAATTTGTGGAAACAGATGCATGTCCTATGAGACATAAGGTAGCATCTTATCGGCCTATTGGCCCAATAACAAAAATTCCAACCTACAAATGACCAGCAATTGTATTTAAAACACATATACTGTTCAAATATTGTAGTATGAAAAATTCGCCCCAACCATATTTTACATACCCACCGTATTTTACAGTTTTGAAAGTTTATTTTGGGAAAAATTTATATTAACTTTGGACTCCTCTGACAAAAAAAATATGCCTTCATTTTCCAATGGTCAATTTCTGGAATACTTCAACCTTTTGACTTCATGTTTATTTTGCCAGAAAAAAATGTTGTTTTCTTTAGTTTTTATACCCGGTACTCGAAGAGTATAGGGGTATATTAGGTTTGTGGTGATAACGGATGTGTGTAACGCGCAGAAGGAACCGTTTCCGACCCCATTAAGTATATATATTCTTGATCAGCATCTATAGCCGAGTCTATATAGCCATGTCTGTCTGTCCGTCTGTCTGTCGGTCTTCATTATACTCTCTCTTTATTCATACTCTCAGAGACTATGAAAGCTAGAGCAACCAAATTTTGCATTCAGACTCCTGTGTTATCACACTACTTCAAATATATTTCAAAATTTCGCCCCGCCCCTTTCCGCCCGCCCAAAGGACGAAAGTCTGTGGCATACACCATTTTAAAGTTACGATAAAACTAAAAACGCAGAATCATAGATAACGACCATTTCTATCAGCGTTTGATCTGGACCAGATCAGATTATTATTGTTTATTGTTGTTTATTTTGTTAAACGTTTAACAATGGACAGTTAAACTGTAAGGGTGAAAATTACATATCAATAATTACAAGAAAAGGGCTAAAGCAAATACTCAGACCCGGTGGGGCTGATTATAGGCTCAGTAGCCGATAAGGTCCCACCAACAGCCAAATTTAGGTTAGAGAAAAGCCGGTAGCCGAACAATTCCCAATTACAGCTATTTAAATTAAATTGAGTTATTGATTAAGATAATTTTGACCATATTAGAACTAGTATCAAAGGAAAACAGATAGAAAAATTGGTTATAGTTACGGCAAAGGCTACGGAAAGACTCATAATCCGAGTAGTTAGAAAGACAGAGTTGGAGATGAAGAGGAAAGTAATGCCTAGTCGGGCGGAAAGGAGCAGCAATACTAATAAGGCTGATGAGGGCAGTCGATTCAACCTCACCAGAGAGAAGCTTATGGAGGAAGAGAACTCCTTGGCAGATTCTACGGGATTTAAAAGAGTGGAGGTTAATTAAGTGCAACCTACTTTCATAAGAAGGGAGATGGATCGAAGGGTCCCAATTGAGTCCGCGGAGAGCAAAGATAAGGGACTGTTTTTGTACAGATTCGAGCATATCCTGAAATTTTTGGTATTGAGGAGACCAAACACAAGAACCATATTCCAAAATAGGCCGAACCAGGGAAACATACAGGAGTTTTGTAGTGTACGGATCTGTAAATTCCTTAGACCATCTTTTGACAAATCCAAGGACTCCTTGGCTTTGTTAGAGATAGTAGAGATATGAGAATTAAAACATAGATTAGGTACAAAGGTAATGCCCAAGGCGTTAACTTTAAAGAGGCGTTGTAGGATAATGTTATTGATAGAGTAATCGAAAAGGTATGGCTTATTACGGTGAAAGTCATAATATTACATTTAGAAATGTTAAGAGGTAGAATGTTGATTAAGCACCAGTTGTTAAGAGCATCAAGATCTGATTGCAAAGATAGTGGGGACAAGGGGTCGCTGTAGGAAAAACATGACTTAACGTCATCAGCATACATTAGGACACGGGAATGAGATAACATTTGAGGAAGATCGTTAATAAATAGGTTAAATAGCAAGGGACCCAGGTGACTACCTTGAGGAACCCCCGACGAGACAATAACAGGTTTAGAGAGAGAGGAGTTGAAGCTGACACGTTGAGAACGACTACTAAGGTAAGAATTAGTCCAGTATAGAAGCGTAGTTGGAAACCCTAGAAGAGACAGTTTATGAATAAGTAGATTATGATTGACGGAGTCGAAGGCTTTACTAAAGTCAGTGTAAACGACATCAGTTTGACACTGTTTAGCAAATCCGGAAGTAACAAAGGTGGAAAATTCTAGTAAATTAGTAGAGACTGAGCGACGTTTAATGAATCCATGCTGTGATTCAGAGAATATAGACCTGCAAAAATGTTGAAGCTGGGAAGTAATGATTTTTTCGAAAAGTTTAGGAATGGCAGATAAGTTGGAAATACAGCGGTAGTTAGAGACATCAGATTTAGATCCATTTTTAGAACTATGTAGGATTCTTTCCAGACGGAGGGAAAGACGCCAGTATTGAGAGACAAGTTAAAAAGTTTTAGGAGAGGCACGCAAAGGGGTTAAGCACAAAACAGAGTCTGGCCCAGAACTGAACGAAGACTTGCACGATTTTAAATTTGCTAAGAGTCCATCATAGTCGATGAAGGGGGGAAGGATACAGTTAGAACTGTTTAAAGGGATAGGATATGAGTAGCTACTGCTAAAGTCGTTCGATGAGGGTAGGATAGAGGGAAGGTTAGTAGAGGGGACAGAGTAGCAACGTTGAAAAAAGGAAGCGAACAGATCAGCAAAATCACAGTCCTTCTCAGCATAACTACCATTTAAGTGTAGAGAAGAAGGAAATTGGGAAGATTTACGTTTAGAATTAACAAACCTGAAGAATTGTTTAGGGTCGCGTTTAAAGTTAAGCTTGCATTTAGTATCGTATTTAGTATTAGTATTAAGTATCTATTGTAGCATCTGTAGTATCTATTAATACCTTAAAACAAGGAAAATTTTGATTTTGCAATCAAGTACTTCGAAAAGTCTGATTGTAAACCGGATTTTTTGAACCTCTTGTACCTACGGGAATTTAAATTCTTCAGATTCGTTAATGTAGACCGACGTATTGCGTATTTTTATACCCGGTACTCGAAGAGTATAGGGATATATTAGATTTGTGGGGATAACAGATGTGTGTAACGCCCAGAAGGAAGCGTTTCCGACCCCATAAAGTATATATGTATATTCTTGATCAGCATCAATACCCGAGTCGATATAGCCATATCTGTCTATCCGTCTGTCCGTCTGTGTTATCACTGTAAGACAAGTGTATTTCAAAATTTCGCCCTACATTCCGCCCACACAAAGGACGAAAAACTGTGGAATCCACCAATTTTAAGATACGAGAAAACCAAAAACGGATAATCATGGAAAATAACCGTATCTACCAGATTGCCGAATCTTTATTAAATCGAACTACTATTATAGCCAGAAGGAACAAATTTAATTTCAGTCTCTACGCAACGCCTGCCAAGCGTTTACTCATTCCCTCTCTCTCTCGCACACACTTTCAAGTCTCGTATGAGTAGTTCTACATGTACATGTAGAAATTTAGAAGCTGATGTAAAAATTATATGTAAACAAAAATGGAAACAGATCACTTTTAATATATGTAAGATATTATTTGAATATAGTTTATTGGTATTATTTAATCGCGTAAGGTATAAAGAAAGAATTGTTCGGGTTGGGTTTCACGGCTTGATCTCCGCTGATTTTCTGCTGTTTTCTGCTGATGTCGACTGCTGCTGCTGAACTCTGTCTGTCCTCTGTCGTACTTTTCTCCTTACTGCTGTTTGTTCTCCTTCTGCCGTTGCTGCTTCTCTCGTTCTGCCGTTGTTCTGCTGGTACTGCTGTTACTTCTGTTGATCTGCTTATCTGCTGTTACTCTGCTGCTACTGTTACTGCTGTTAACCGACGCTCCTTCAGTTGGGCGGCCTTCCTACTACCTTTTACACTCGGTCATCCTGATCAGTTCCTGATGACCATGTTTCCTCGTTTTCTACAGAATAACTCCATAGTTTCATGTTATCGTTGCTCGTGGTCGTATTGTTTGGTCCTTTGACGTCTGCTGCGTTTCGAACTTTATAGCGTCCGCCTCGTTTCACGTTTGTTATTTCGTATGGTCCTAAGAATTCGCTGGCCATCTTCCTTCCAGCTACAAACAGTGTTCTACGTATAGCCACAAGATCACCAACTTTGTATCCGAACTCGCATTTCCGCTTTTTATCGAATTGTTCTTTAAATCTGCTCTGCGCCTGCTGAATATTTTCTTTTGCTTCTTGTCGCATCTTTTGTCTTTCGTCATCAAAATTATCAACCATCTCCTTTTCTATTAGCTGAAGTATATCGCTATCTGGTCCACATCACATTTTTACTCCGATCATTAGCTCAAATGGACAATGCTTTGTTGACCCATGAACAGTGCTATTAATAGCCCTCTGAACACGAGGTACGAACTTATACCATCTTCCAGGTTCCACCGACGACAGTTTGGAAATAATGCTCAGAATCGATCGGTTCACGCGTTCAATTTGTCCGTTGCCCCTTGGCACCCCTGTGGTACTCCATACGTGTTCGATGTTCTCTTCCTTCACAAACTCCTCAAAGCTAGAAGACGTAAATGCTGCTCCACGATCGCTTACTATACGAGCCGGATTTCCAAAGATATCAGACCATTCCTTTAACATCTTCGCCTGCGCCTGTTGTTTTAGTGGAATACATCCATACGAACTTACTAAAGCTATCCACCATTCTCTCTCTAGTGATTTCGGTATTGCCAACAAATCCGTGCCTTCCACAACCTTGTAAACAAGACCAGCCTTTAATTTAAAGTTGTCATATGGTTTACTTTTCAGAACTTCGGTTACTGCCTTGATCATCGTATCCTCCTGCTGGGCTTTCTTAATCCTTGCTGTGACTTCCGACGATACCATCATGACATCAATTGGGTATCGACTAAGGCAATCCACATGCTTCAGCCGTTTCCCTGGTCTGTGCTCCACCTCAAAATCATAGTCCTGCAGATACAGAACCCATTGGGCTACCTCCCGCGGAACGTCCTTCTTGCTTAACGTCTGCTTAAAAGCGGCGCAATCAGTCACGAGCTTAAAGTTGGTTCCCAATATGTACTGGCAGAATTTTTTGCACGCGAGAAAAATAGCTTTGGCTTCTAGTATATAGCTATGCTGTCGTGCTTCGGACTCCGAGGTTTTCTTACTCCAGAATAAGATCGGATGCAATTGTTCTTCATGCCACTGCATCAGAGCGGCTGCAAACCCGTCCTTCGAAGCATCAGTGTGGATCTCGGTTTTTGCATTCCTTCAATAGAGCCTCAACACCGGTTCATTTATCAATGCCTCCTTTAATATGGCTACCGCCTGCTGCTCCTCCATACCCATTTTAAATTTAACGTCTCTTCTCAGCAGATTCGTCAATGGTTTTGCGATTATCGAATAGTTTTTTATAAATTTACGGAAAAAACCAGTTAATCCTAGAAAGGACTGCACGGCCTTTACATTTTGCGGCATCGGGAACTTTGTGATGGCTTTGGTCTTCTCTAATCCAGGCTTGATTTCTCCTTTTCCAACTTGATGACCCAATAATGTAATAGCAGACTGCAGGAATCGGCACTTCTTCCACTGCATCTTTAGTCCGTATTCAGCTGGTGCGTCAAAAACCTTCTTCAGCTTTCCTAGGCATTCGTCGGCGGTTTCGGCGTGTATAACAATGTCGTCCATGTACAGGTCAAGAATGTTTTCATTTATGAGGTTTTGAAATACATAACTTATAAAGCGGATGAAAACTGCTGGCGAATTGCAAAAACCAAAGGGCGCGCGATTGAATTCAAAGAGGCCTTCCTTCGTTATGAACGCCGTATACTTCTTGCTGCTTTCTTCCACAGGAACGTGAAAGAATCCATTTTCTAGGTCCATGATGATAAACATTTTCGCAGTTTCCAGTTTCTCCAGCACATCCTCAACGATCGGAACGGGGAAGCAATCTTTCAAGACCATCTTATTCAGCTGACGATAGTCCACGCAGACCCGGCTGCTTCCATCCTTTTCTTTGACGATTACTGTACGTCTGGCGAAATTTGATGATGAGCGTCGTATTATCCCAGCATTGGCCCATTCATCCACCTGCTGCTTGACGACGTCGGCCTCGCTAATGGCCACTCGACTGGGCGCATGTCGAAACGGCGCTATGTTCTCATCCGGCACGATCTTCAGCATGATCGGGCATACGGCAGTCTGCTTCTTTTCGGTAAAGTCCTGAATCATCGAATGGACGGCATCTTTGTACTGCGAGGGAACGTCTATATCAGTATTTGCTTCGACCACGTTGTAAATACTTATCTGTTTGCTGTCCACATTTTCCTCCCCCGACAGGGGAGAAAACGCCTCCCGGCGTTGACGTCATCGTGAACTTTGATATAAAGTCGTGTCCCAGCAGCACTTGACGGCATGATCGGCCACCACAAGGAACTTATGGGCCAGGCATATTCCGTCGATCTCCACTTCTGTCAAGAACTGCCCAGCGGCGCGTGTGATGATGTTTCCAAGTCCTCTCAAAGTTGACGAGCTTGGTTGCAGACGGGCGCCACTCATTTACCCAAGCACAGACATCTTTACTAGTGAAACATCTGCACCTGTGTCTATGAGCCCTTTGACGTGCACATTCTTGATTTTGAGTGACTTTAGGCGTTTTTCCTTGTATGCCACGTTTACCGCAGCAGCACTCGGGCAATCTTTCGACATGTGTCCAGTCAGATTGCAGCGGAAACACTTTAATGCAGCTCGGCAATCCTTACGTAGATGCTCCAAGGATCCACAATTATAGCAATGCTGCTTCCTCGTATAGTTGGTTAGACTGGGCTTCTTTACAAACGACTGTGAATCTTTCCTTTTCAGCGTCATACCTTCCTCGGCTGGCAGCGATCTTTCGTAGACTTCGTATTTCTCTTTTAACTGTTTATACGAACTGCATCCATACAAAGTGTTCTTATAATCCGTTTTTTATTTCAATCCGTCGACCATGTATCGACTCACCGACTCTGTATCTATTGTACCACGCGCAGCAATTCGTTTCATTTGCAATGTATATTCATGAAAACTTTCATTGTTAGTTTTCACTCGCACCGACAACTGATTGTGAATTTCGGCACTGCATAAACGATCACTCTCGAACTCTTGTATAAGTTGATGACGTAACTGGCCGTACTCATACACTGCTGTGGATTCGAGAAAAAGAGCGGCTGTACATGTCATTTTCGCTCGTGCTTGCACATATTTTTGTTTGTCGAAATTATTAAACCACTGCTGTACCGACATATTTTCTCCACTGATCTCTGGAATAATTTTGGACTTTTTTTTTCACTACGAGCTTTACATCATTTTTCTTATCCATTTCATCAGCGCTAATTTTCAACGTGAGAAGTTGCACCAGTTGTTGGAGCGTCTGTGTGTTTTCCTCCAGTCTTGTTGAACTCATCGCTTCCATGTTGGTGTCGTTTTTACGGTTGTTTCCACCTGCCACTGATTCACTTCGGTCTTCGTTTTGCTGCATATTCTCGGCTGGTGGTACGCTTGTATTTACCGTTATGATTCTGCTGCGCAATACTCTTACGGGCAGCCTGCTTGAAACAACCGTTGTTTCTCGGACCTTCCTTTTGGTTTCTTCTGTCTTGCTTCCTCTGCTGGCGGCGCACCACTTTTTTTCCGTCTCTCTTTATCTGCCGGCCGCTTCTGAGACATGCAGTATACAATTATTTTTTTTCGCACTTTACACTGGCAATACGCGACCGGTTGAGCCCCAAATGTAAGGTATTATTTGAATATAGTTTATTGGTATTATTTAATCGCGTAATTTTCTGCTGTTTTCTGCTGATGTCGACTGCTGCTGCTGAACTCTGTCTGTCCTCTGTCGTACTGTTCTCTTTACTGCTGTTCTCCTTCTGCCGTTGCTGCTTCTCTCGTTCTGCCGTTGTTCTGCTGGTACTGCTGTTACTTCTGTTGATCTGCTTATCTGCTGTTATTCTGCTGCTACTGTTACTGCTGTTAACCGACGCTCCTTCAGTTGGGCGGCCTTCCTACTACCTTTTACATATATAAAAATCTAAAATAGGGTTCGACCAAAGACAATATAGAAACTAAGATGTCTCACGCTCATACAATTCTGTTTTGTAGGGAGAGCTGTTTATACAAAGAGTGCTGACTCGCTCGCACGAACTCCAGTGCGATCGAAGATCTAAAAAAAGAATGAGCTTGCTTGTATGCGTACGGAACTGTAAGTGCGTACATAAGTGTGTGTGTACATGTGCAGAGCTGCCGAAATGGCCAGCAAAATACTTTTGAGAAGATTTCTTGACACAAATTTATTTTCTGAGTGTTGCTTATTGAGGCGACGCAGTAACCCAATAGCACTCCCTATACACAATTAATATAATTTGATGTTATATCTGATATACATTTTGCATTTGTACATATTTACATTCGTTCATTATATTCGTTTACAGTACAATAAAAAAATTAGCGTATAAAGTATGTATATACAAAATACATATACAATTTTATTGTGTGTTGGGCAGGCGTCATCGGAAAATCATAATCTCCATTCAATTCTAAAGTAATGGGTATGTTCTTCGACAGCGGCGTCGTCAACAACCAATACAAACAAACAGCCCTACAATATGTGCACACATACAGGTAAAGCTCAGCCTCACGTACAGAACGTGTGCCACTAAGGCGCTCTCTGTCTCTCTCTATTTTTCAAGCAGGAAGACTTTAAAATTCCTGCTCGTCAGAAATCGAGCAGAACATTTTGTATGGCGCGGCACATCATAGTATTTATATTGTCTTTGGTTCGACCTAATTTTTTTGTGATTTTCCATTTGGGCCAAAATTTAATTCGTCCGTTTTGCGAAATAGAGCAGCGGCATTTGCCGCGGCTACAACGTTCTCTCTCGTTCTTATATATGTCTGTGGGTGAACGATAGATGCGATGTATTAACGACGATAGACGGTCTGATGGCTACGAAGAATAGCGCCAGACTATATGAGTGCTAGGTGCAAACTGTATGTGTGATAGATGCAGACTGTATGAGTGATAGATACAGACTACATTAATCAATGTAACAAATACCGCAAAAAATTTTCAAAGTTTAAATTGAAAGCCTTATTTTTCAGGATAATCTTTCAGACGGTAAGCTGAAACTGCAAAATATTTGAATTTGATTTATAGCTGCATTTTGGCTGGCGAAAATCCTCTAGCTGAACCCTCCACTAGGGTGCCGGGTGGGCAATGGGCACTGCATTATCCCTGACAAGGGTAATGCATTGTCGCTTGCTCCGTCCGAGGCAATGCAGTGTCTAGCTAAGGCAATGGCCCAGCGTCTTCTCGACCTCGAGTCGGGGGGGCGGGGTCAGGGCCATGGCTAGAGGTGCCTGGCGGGTAGGCCTAAAACGCTAGGGGGTGGTCACCCCGAAAAACATTAACCACGTATGGACCTTCGGGCCAGTTATGGAGGCTAAAAAGGACGAAGCACGGGTTGGGATGTCAACCCAAACGTCGGTGGGAAGCGTGGCTGCTACCACCGGCGGGCACGGGGAGGAGCAATCCTCTCTGCGTGTCGCCAGTGGCCACACCTCGGACGTGACGGGAGCAGGTCATGTTAGTTGTAATACTACTGCCACAACCCCCCGCAGTAAGATGAGCCGCGCAGGTGCCGTTGTCGAGGCAGACTCGGACCTGGAGAGCGTGCTATCCATCAGCAAAACGGAAGAGGATAGCCTTCTTCGCTCGCCTGAACCAGGCACCAGCTCCCTGCGCAGGGAAGGGCCGAAGCGTTCGAGTGAGGGAATGAAGGCCAAATCCCAATACAAGGCAGCCCTCAAATTAGAAGGCAGGCTCCAAGGCAAGGCGGATATCTCCCAGGAGGAGAAATCTAAGCTAGCTTGGGCCGAGCTGAAGGTAGAGGAGGGCCGAAATACTACGCGCAGGTGCCACAGATGAAGGCATCGACGAGTCAACACGCCAACAAGGTGGAGGGGTTGCTGGCTACCAAAAGGCAGCGCTCGACCGACAGTGCCGTCACTCCGGCGAGCAAGCGGCAACGCGGTCCTAAGAGAGCGGAACCCACACCTAAACAGGCAAAACAGGGGTCAAGCGAAAAAATCAGCGATGGAGCCAAGAGACACCTGATCGTAGCGCTCATCGACAGACGTGATGAGAATGGGAGGATGACAGCGGCGCAGTGGAAAATGGTCCACGCGCGGCTGGTAGACTCCCTCTTTACACGGATGGAAGAGAACCCAACAGCTCCCATGCCCACCTTCGATGGTGCTGGGTGGCTGAATGGGGTCAAAATCCTGAAATGTAAGGATGACCCGACGCTGAAGTGGCTGACGCAAACGGTCTGCCAACTGGAAGCGATGTGGGAGGGGGCCAAGCTGGAGGTTGTGGACAGGAAGCTAATCCCGTCCATACCAAAGGCGAAGGTGCTTTTCCCCATCGCAATCCAAGGGGACCGCGCGCTGAATCTCCTTCAGCGACAAAACCCCGAGATACCGACCGCTGACTGGAAGGTATTGCATGCTGGTAGCCCACTACCCAACGAGGTGGGCCAGCATGTGATCCTCCAGACAAACAAAGCAGCGGAGGATCTATTGTACCCAAAATACGAGAAAATGGCGTGGGGCATGGGTAGTGTCTACCTGCGCCTCAAAAAGCGTCAGCCCGGCGATAAAGACGCCTACACCCTGCAGGCAGGCGAAGTGGAGAAGGACCTCGGTCTGGATACCATGGTAGAGGCCGCCCAGGGTCTGGCGCTAAACGACACGCTGGAAGATGAGGACGGTGACCTGACCATCGTAGTCAACCCGTCGTATGCAGGGGAGCCAGCTGCTCATGAAACTGAGTGTGCTGCAGCTCAACTTGCATAAGAGCAAGACAGCATCAGCGGAGCTCCACATTGCCATGGAGCAAGGGCCCGCTGACATAGCTTTGGTCCAGGAGCCCTGGATTGCATCAGGCAATTCGGTGGCCGGACTAAAGCTCTCAAATTACAACTCTTTCTACAAAACACCGGTAAGCAGGAACAGAACCATCGTACTTGTACGAAAGGGAATCCACGCTTACCTTTGTCTAATTACAGCTCAGATGACCTAACAGTGGTGATGCTAGAAAGCGAGGAGAAGCGCCTCTTGGTAGCTTCCTGCTACATGGCACACGACAGGTCCGCACCGTCAGAAGAACTAGGGAGACTGGTGAAAGAAGCCGACTCCAAAGACTACCAACTGATCGTTGGCACGGACGCTAATGCCCATCATAGTGTGTGGGGAAGCCCTGACATCAACGACCGAGGTGAGTCACTCCTAGACTTTATATTAACAAACAACATAGATGTAGCAAACGTGGGAGAGGAATTCACTTACGTGGGTCCCACCTCGTCAAACGAGGATGGAGGGTCCTCGAACGACCTTCCGTCTCAGACCACAGGTACATTCAATTCAAGTGCGAATTTGAATACACTCCGAAGGTGAAAGTCTATAGAAACCCCCGGAACACAAACTGGGAGAAGTTTAGAAAGACAATCACTTCGAAACTCGCGAGCCCGGATTCAGTGAAATCCGCGGAAGATATAGAAAAGTCCCTAGAGACCCTATCTACGGAACTGCTTGAGGCATATCACACAGCATGCCCACCCTCAAGAACAAGAAAGAAGTCCAAACCACCATGGTGGAATCGAGACCTCTCTCTACAAAGAAATAACCTCATGGAATTCTTTAAGCTCGCTAAACTAGCGATAACGAGAACATCAACGAGGAATACAAGACGTTATTAAGGGAGTACAAGAAGGAAATACGTAGGGCACAGCGCAGCTCATGGAGAAACTTCTGCTCCAGTATTGAGAAAGTGCCTGAAACGGCTAGACTGAGGAAGCTACTGTCAAAGCAACCAACAGTACAAAGCCAACTCAAATTGGACAACGGACAGTGGTCGGAGGGCAGCAAAGAAGCCCTAACGGCACTGATGGAGGCCCACTTCCCAGGATGCACCGAGGTCACCGATGCTGAAACGCATCAGGACCTAGCAACTGAGGAACAAATACCCCCAACAGACCTTATAACCCCAAAGAAAATCCAATGGGCAGAGAAAAAAAATAAACCTATACTAGAAACCCTATTTTAAGAGAGAAGAGAGCCGCCAGCCTCTCCATCTTCGGGTGACCCGCAAGCCGACCTTCTCGATCGCCGACGGCGAATTGGGTTGCGTGCGGCCGACGAGGGTTGATGGGAAGAGTGGAGTAGGACCGGACTTCACTTGTCGAAGTTCGCCCAAAGCCATTGCACTCGTGTTTGAAAGAAAGAATAAATTGAATTGAAAGAAAACCCGCGTCTCATTGTAATTAATTGGTTTGTTTGTATAATCTCAAAATTATTATTTTTCATTGGCGCCCGAGCAGGGACATTGGTTTTTTAGTTTTCGTGTTGAATTCAGTTCTTTCGCTCAGTGGTGGCTTAGGCTCGCGTGTGAAAAAGCGCCAAGTTGCAATTTGAACTGGGCCACAGACGTGCCCTTTTGGACCCTCGCCATTTTGGACGCTGCCTTATTTGAAGCCACAGACGTGACCTTTTGGACACACGCCATCTTGGACGCTGCCTAATTTGAAGTGCTGATGGACGTCAAAACAGGACGATTACTTTCTATAGATTCGCTAGAAAGTTTGCAGGTATTCTGTGCCAAAAATTGAGCCTCACTGGTTGATTTACGTTGTGTCGCAATATATTGTTCGGTTGTCTGCTTTGACTAAACCGCTACGTACAATACAATATACATACACACCTACAGACATCTGCTTGCAATTGCACATACACGCAACGCTTGGTAAAGGTTCTTGGGCACCAGCAGCTGATTTTTCGTGCGTTCGTTAACCTTGCTCGCTCTGTGCTTGCATCGGTTATATATTAGTTTGTGTGCGCGAGCGCTCGCGCCAAATTTGCCGCTTACTCTTCTCCCCCGTTTTGGCATACCATACAGGTCAGCTTGGTTCGAGCGCCTGTATTACTTTCGTCTTGTGCGTGCGCTCGCGCCAAATTCTCTCACTTACTCTTTGATCCCCCGCACTTTGCATTCTACCCCTGTTGCCCACAAAGTGGCAGCAGCGAGCATCGGGCTTGCTTGCTTTCGGTCGCTTGGACCGCTTTCGTTTGTTTGTTCACATATTGCGCTAGGGCGTTTGTGTGTTTGGGTAAGCAAGCTTGGTGTTTTTTTGGTACATAGCTGCAGTGCGTGTGCGAGGGTAGCTTCAAGAGTTTGGCGAACTTTGGGTACGGTATTGAAGGTAGTTCCTTTTTCGCATTTCAACTATGTCTGAGTCCGATAGGCCAACTGTGGAGCGGCCAACAGCTGAACGGCCAACAGTGCCTAAAACAAATCGTGTTTGTCAGATGAAGCATTGGGTGTAGTAAAACCCTTTCAAATGACAGACTGCAATTAGGCCCTTGCCAGTCTGAAGTCAGTCTACGACAATAAATGTCTAATATTCTTCGATACTGTTGCTCAGTTATTCGATTTGTCAACCATGACCAAGCCATCTGCATCGAGTTTAAGGAGGAGGATTTCAGGAGGATTTCCGTTGGCCAAGTGGGCTTCCAATTGCCCGACTAAATCTGGAAAGAATGAGGAAATCAACATTAAGGTTGATGAGCAAAGCTCAGTCAAAACGCTTGGAATGCGCTGGGCACCTCAAGATGATGCATTTAAATACCATCTGGACGTGGACAGTTTTGCCTCCCTGAAACCCACAAAATGCAATATATTGTCGATAGCCTCTCGTTTGTTTGACCCTCTTGGTTTGTTGTGTCCAATTGTCACTAAGGCAAAAATGCTGTTGCAGGACTTATGGAGGCTAAAGGTAGACTGGGATGAGGCGATTCCTATGAGTCTACACACTGAGTGGAATAAGTTCACCATACCTTGCGGGATTTGCACAAAATTTCAATCCCTCGTTACGTATGTTTGACGCTGTACCAAGGGGTTCAAATTCACGGCTTTGCTGACGCATCCAGTCACGCCTACGGTTGCTGCATATACGTGCAAGCATGCAACGACGAAGACGTTCGCGTATCATTGCTCACGACAAAGTCGAGGGTAGCTCCGCTGAGCGTAAAGACAATACCCCGGTTAGAGCTTTGTGCAGCACTATTGCTGGCCAAACTCTGGCAACAAGTGTCGACCACAATGACCAAATTCACGATAGAAAGCGTAAATTTCTGGTCAGATTCGCAGGTCACGCTATATTGGTTGGAGCGTGATTCGGGCACATTGGGTACATTCGTCGCGAATCGAGTAGCAGAATGTCAAGAACTGTCAACTGGAGTCGTATGGCGTCACGTTCCAACGGATGCTAATCCAGCAGACTTGGTTTCAAGGGGAACAGATGTTGACGACATTGTGAGCTCCTTGTGGTTCAATGGGCCAAGCTTTTTAATGGCAGAAAAAGATCGATGGCCTCCACTTCATCAGTTCGAGATAGCGTCAGAAGTGAAAACTTCTGAAAATAAGAAAAGTGCAGTGGTATGTGCGCTTGGGGTAGGTGATGCTGAATCTAATTGCATTGTGCAATTGATCAACCGACAATCGAAGTTTGCTAAGTTGGTCCGTATAATGGCCTACGTGCTTCGATTCTGTTTCAGGCAGCTTAGAGGTGATTCGCATCTTGTATCTGCGACAGAAAGAAACATTGCGTTTTTAAAGTTGATCGCAGTCGTACAAAGCACAACATACATCACGGAGTATAGATTATTGGAAAAATCGGCAGCACTAGCTCCGATGCTGCAATCGTTAAATCCATTCGTCCACGAGTTTGATGAAAATGGCATCAAATTTAAGTGAATTCGAGTAGGAGGGCGCTTGCTACACGGCCCTATCGCATACGACGCCAAGTTCCCTCTGTTGCTACCAAAGGGATCTGAATTGGTCAGCCTTTTGGTCAGGCATTTGCACCTTATGCACTACCATGCTGGTGCAAAGGTTCTTGTGGGATGGCTGAGGCAGCAAGTTTGGGTGATCAATGCCCGAAGCGTGTGTACAGCGCATATTAGAAGATGCGTACACTGCTTTCACTACAAGCCAAAGTTGTTGGGGCAAATAATGGGAAATTTGCCAGCGGTCAGCCTTCGTGAGGGTCGACCGTTCAGAGTAGCTGGCCTGGATTTCTGTGGGCCGTTCTACGTAAGCTATAGAATCAGAGGTAGACCACCCGTTAAAATGTACGTTGCCGTTTTTGTTTGTTTCGCCTCAAAAGCAGTCCATCTAGAACTTGTCTCAGACCTCTCAACTGACGCCTTTCTAAATGTCTTCAAAAGGTTCGTTGGGAGACGGGGACTGCCGGAGAAGATGTACAGCGACAACGCGACCAACTTCGTGGGAGCGAGCAATGTGCTGAGGGAGCTCCAAGCGGCAGTTCTCAGCGCCAGGGAGAAACTGTAGAACTACGCAGCGGAGAGAGGGGTGAACTGGTGCTTCATCCCTCCGAGAGCACCACACTTCGGCGGTCTGTGGGAAGCAGCAGTCAAGGCAGCCAAACACAGGCTGGTGCGAGGGGCAGGCGACGCCAACCTCACGCTGGACGATTTGAGCACGCACCTGGTGGAGGTCGAAGCGTTGCTCAACTCCAGGCCCCTCGTGGCGGACACCAGCGACCCGAACGACGGGGAAACCATTACGCCTGGGCACTTGCTCATCGGCCAACCGCTGCTGGGCCTGCCGCACGAATCCACGCCCGAAGAGCCCAACAACAAGCCCGCACCCGGATCCTTGAAGCGGTGGCAACAGTTGTTGGAGCTGAAACTGCGCTTTTGGCGCAAGTGGTCGCGGGATTACCTGCTCAGCCTGCAGCAGCGGGCCCAGTGGAGCAAGAGCGAGGCCAACACAACACCCCCCCGCAACGATGGATAATAGGGCGGGTGACGCGCGTGATGACTGGAGATGACGGCAAGGTGCGGGTGGCCGAAGTAAGAACGCCAGCCGGCGTCATTAAACGGCCCATCCATAAACTGGCACCACTGCCAACGTGCTGAAGACCGGAGCTCTTCAGCGGGGCCGGAATGTTGGAGCAGAGAAAAAAAATAAACCTATGTTAGAAACCCTATTTTAAGAGAGAAGAGAGCCGCCAGCCTCTCCATCTTCGGGTGACCCGCAAGCCGACCTTCTCGATCGCCGACGGCGAATTGGGTTGCGTGCGGCCGACGAGGGTTGATGGGAAGAGTGGAGTGGGACCGGACTTCACTTGTCGAAGTTCGCCCAAAGCCACTGCACTCGTGTTTGAAAGAAAGAATAAATTAAATCGAAAGAAAACCCGCGTCTCATTGTAATTAATTGGTTTGTTTGTATAATCTGCGTAGTTCTGCAGTTTCTCCCTGGCGCTGAGAACTGCCGCTTGGAGCTCCCTCAGCACATTGCTCGCTCCCATGAAGTTGGTCGCGTTGTCGCTGTACATCTTCTCCGGCAGTCCCCGTCTCCCAACGAACCTTTTGAAGACATTTAGAAAGGCGTCAGTTGAGAGGTCTGAGATAAGTTCTAGATGGACTGCTTTTGAGGCGAAACAAACAAAAACGGCAACGTACATTTTAACGGGTGGTCTACCTCTGATTCTATAGCTTACGTAGAACGGCCCACAGAAATCCACGCCAGCTACTCTGAACGGTCGACCCTCACGAAGGCTGACCGCTGGCAAATTTCCCATTATTTGCCCCAACAACTTTGGCTTGTAGTGAAAGCAGTGTACGCATCTTCTAATATGCGCTGTACAGCAACAGCTACCTTTGGTAGCAACAGAGGGAACTTGGCGTCGTATGCGATAAGGCCGTGTAGCAAGCGCCCTCCTACTCGAATTCACTTAAATTTGATGCCATTTTCATCAAACTCGTGGACGAATGGATTTAACGATTGCAGCATCGGAGCTAGTGCTGCCGATTTTTCCAATAATCTATACTCCGTGATGTATGTTGTGCTTTGTACGACTGCGATCAACTTTAAAAACGCAATGTTTCTTTCTGTCGCAGATACAAGATGCGAATCACCTCTAAGCTGCCTGAAACAGAATCGAAGCACGTAGGCCATTATACGGACCAACTTAGCAAACTTCGATTGTCGGTTGATCAATTGCACAATGCAATTAGATTCAGCATCACCTACCCCAAGCGCACATACCACTGCACTTTTCTTATTTTCAGAAGTTTTCACTTCTGACGCTATCTCGAACTGATGAAGTGGAGGCCATCGATCTTTTTCTGCCATTAAAAAGCTTGGCCCATTGAACCACAAGGAGCTCACAATGTCGTCAACATCTGTTCCCCTTGAAACCAAGTCTGCTGGATTAGCATCCGTTGGAACGTGACGCCATACGACTCCAGTTGACAGTTCTTGACATTCTGCTACTCGATTCGCGACGAATGTACCCAATGTGCCCGAATCACGCTCCAACCAATATAGCGTGACCTGCGAATCTGACCAGAAATTTACGCTTTCTATCGTGAATTTGGTCATTGTGGTCGACACTTGTTGCCAGAGTTTGGCCAGAAATAGTGCTGCACAAAGCTCTAACCGGGGTATTGTCTTTACGCTCAGCGGAGCTACCCTCGACTTTGTCGTGAGCAATGATACGCGAACGTCTTCGTCGTTGCATGTTCGCACGTATATGCAGCAACCGTAGGCGTGACTGGATGCGTCAGCAAAGCCGTGAATTTGAACCCCTTGGTACAGCGTCAAACATACGTAACGAGGGATTGAAATTTTGTGCAAATCCCGCAAGGTATTGGTGAGCTTATTCCACTCAGTGTGTAGACTCATAGGAATCGCCTCATCCCAGTCTACCTTTAGCCTCCATAAGTCCTGCAACAGCATTTTTGCCTTAGTGACAATTGGACACAACAAACCAAGAGGGTCAAACAAACGAGAGGCTATCGACAATATATTGCGTTTTGTGGGTTTCAGGGAGGCAAAACTGTCCACGTCCAGATGGTATTTAAATGCATCATCTTGAGGTGCCCAGCGCATTCCAAGCGTTTTGACTGAGCTTTGCTCATCAACCTTAATGTTGATTTCCTCATTCTTTCCAGATTGAGTCGGGCAATTGGAAGCCCACTTGGCCAACGGAAATTCTCCTGACTTCAAAATATCCCGAACCTGGCTGCAAATTGTGTCCAGTTCTTTTAAACTGTCTGCACCTGCCAGCATATCGTCGACATAAAAACAATTGCGAATCACTTCCGCGCCAATGGGATGTGATTGTGCGAAATTATCTGCCAATTCGAATAAGCAACGTACAGCCAAAAAGGGTGCTGACGCTGTACCGTATGTAACAGTATTCAACCTGTATGCCTGTATGTTTTGTGAAGTGTTTTCTCTCCACAAGACAAGCTGGAAGTCTCTGTCTTCCTCAGAAACATTTATCTGCCTGTACATTTTCGAAATATCGGCAGTTACGGCATATTTGTTCAACCGAAAGTTGACCAATGTTGAATACAACTCCCTCTGAATAGTTGGCCCCACCATTAGTGTTTCGTTCAGCGATACTGCTGTTGATGTTTTGCTGGAAGCATCGAACACAACACGAAGTTTGGTTGAGGTACTCTCAGGTCTGAGAACGCATTGGTGAGGAATATAGTAATGCTGTTCTAGAGGAGCAGACTTCAAAATGGACATATGTCCCAAATCCAAATACTCTTTCATGAAGTCATGGTACATACTTTTGAGAGTGTCATCCTTTGACAGTTTGCGCTCAAGTTGCAAAAAACGCCTTTCCGCAGTTTGAAAGGACAGGCCAAGAACTTTAGGGTCGGTCTTAAATGGAAGTTGTACTTGAAAGCGACCGGAAGACAATCGTTGTACCGTTTTTGCGAAGTACAACTCACAGGCCTGTTGTTCAGCCGTTTGGCGGACAGCCTTCGACTCAATTGGACATTGATCCAATTCCCAAAAACGGTTTACTAATGAGTCGAGAGAACAACTATACACTTGAGCTACAACTCTCATTACACTGTTGCCGAGGCGCCTGTCCAGTCCCTTTCTGTTTTTTGCATAATAGGCAGCTCGGAATGTAATTTAACTTGCCCAACGCACAATAGCCCATAAAACACTTCAGCTCCCAAGAGAACATCCACCTTAGCCGGCTTATGGAATTCGGGATCTGCCAATTGAATGTTTTTTGGCATTTTCCAGCTCGATGTGATTGCCCAGGCTGAGATGTGGAAATCGACTTTAGTACCCAACACTCAGCGGAGAACGTGTGGGAATTCAAACGAGAATGTATCGATGCACAAACCTTAGTTTTACTATCAGTGGTTGCACCACCAACCATTGCGATAGCAAGGGAAGTTTGCTCACGTTTAAGCTGAAGCCTCTGTGCTAGGCTCTCAGACATAAAATTTATTTGAGAGCCACTATCGAGCAAAGCTCTTGCTGGATGCAACTGTCCGAATCTGTCTTTGATGTTTACGATCGCGGTAGCCTGAACGACTTGATCCGCATTGAGCACGTGACCTACGTATGCCTCCGACGTTGAGACTTCACCTTGCACTGATGCAGTGTACCGATGAAGGAGCGAATGGTGAGGCTTTGAGCACACTCTACACTTCGCTCCCTTGCAACTCGATACTGTATGTCCCGTGGTCAAACAATTGAGGCACAGTTTTTGAGTTTTAGCATACTCAAAACGTTGCATGACGGAAATGGCACTAAACGACGGACAAGAATGTATATTGTGGTCTGCAGACCTGCAATAGGTACATGCAGTCGACGACCTTTGACCTGCACTAGCACACGCAAAGGACGATTTCCGTTGAGGCTTCCTCACCTCGTTACGCACCCTTGACTTGTCACGAGTTGACTCTTCTGCTGCCAGGTACTGGTACCTTCTATTCAGCTGTTTGGCACAGTCGTCCCAAGAAGGCAGCTTATCATAGTCAAGCTGCTCCTCAAAACGAGATTTGGTCAAATGGTCGACCTTTGCCATGACCATGTGAATGATCATTGCGTTCGCAATATCTTTGTCGTCACCTACAGACGACAGCGATGAATATATCGCAGACACCGTGTCTATCATCGATCTTAAACTCGATGCCGATGGCTTGGTCATGGTTGGCAAATCGAATAACTGAGCAACAGTATCGAAGAATATTAGACATTTATTGTCGTACTCTGACTTCAGACTGGCAAGGGCCTTAGGGTAATTGCAGTCTGTCATTTGAAAGGGTTTTACTACACCCAATGCTTCATCTGACAAACACGATACGAGATGATTAAACTTTTCTACGTTTGTCAAAGAAGCATCGTCGTCAATAAGGCTTTGGAACAGGCACATGAAATTTTTGTACTCCGAATGTTTGCCACTAAACTTCGGAAAACGCATTTTCGGCAGCTGCGATCGCTGGCTCGAATTCAGTGAGCAGTCATGCATGTGTGTGTCGAACCGTGAATTCCCTGAGCAGTCATGCTGCATCTGTGTGTCGGATCTTGGTTTAATTGCATTCATAAACAATGCTTTAGTGACGACACACAGATCCTCCAACGGCCCTCTACTTTCATTGGTTGGACTCTGTTAAGCTAGTGAGCTTTTTCACTAACTGTTGCGATTCACTTAAATGAAAGTTCAAGTGGTTAAATTAATAGACGTTATGGTTTATTGGGATATAGGTACATATGTATGTAGACCGACGAATGCGTATGTACATAAAAGACCGATAGAGACCGATGTGGCGAACGAGATTTGATGTGATACGATCAGCTCCAGACTATATGCAGACCGACTTATTGCGTATGTACATATCTGTATGTGGGTGAAAGATCGATGCGAAAGCGATGATGGTGATAGCTACGAAGATTAGCTCCGTACCATATAAGTGATAGATTCGGACTCGATGAGGTATAGATGAAGACTCGATGAGGTATAGATGAAGACTCGATGAGGTATAGATGAAGACTCGATGAGGTATAGATGAAGACTCGATGAGGTATAGATGAAGACTCGTTTAAGGGCAGGCGGGCCGAATTGCCCGTGCCCTAATGTAAGCAAGCGAGCGATGATCCGAGAGAGCGATGATCTGAGAGAGCGATGGTTAAAGATCAAGAGAGCGACGAAGGCTAAAGTATTAAAGAATACGAGAGAGTACGGCTGGATAGGCTGCTGCCGTGCGGGAGCTTATGTCGATGTACAATGTGATACAGTGGCCAGTGCAAATAACAAACAATAATAGGCATTTAATTTTACTGCTGCACCACTGACTATGATTTTACTTATGTCGACTAAATATCGGGCTGGGAAACCCGACAGACTCAAAATGTCCAACTCTGCCTGCAGGTTCATAGCCTTATCGATATAACCCTCTAAACGTTCTAGGCGACAAGCTAATTCGGTTTTGTCCGATGAAATTTGCTTCGATCTAAAGGCTGTTTGCACGCGTGCAATATCAGCACTGACCTTTTCAAACCTTTGTTGTCACAATGCCAACTTGGTATTTGTTTTAGGCACTGTTGGCCGTTCAGCTGTTAGCCGCTCCACAGTTGGCCTATCGGACTCAGACATAGTTGAAATGCGAAAAAGGAACTACCTTCAATACCGTACCCAAAGTTCGCCAAACTCTTGAAGCTACCCTCGCACACGCACTGCAGCTATGTACCAAAAAAACACCAAGCTTGCTTACCCAAACACACAAACGACCTGGCGCAATATGTGAACAAACAAACGAAAGCGGTCCAAGCGACCGAAAGTAAGCAAGCCCGATGCTCGCTGCTGCCACTTTGTGGGCAACAGGGGTAGAATGCAAAGTGCGGGGGATCAAAGAGTAAGTGAGAGAATTTGGCGCGAGCGCACGCACAAGACGAAAGTAATACAGGCGCTCGAACCAAGCTGACCTGTATGGTATGCCAAAACGGGGGAGAACCGATGCAAGCACAGAGCGAGCAAGGTTAACGAACGCACGAAAAATCAGCTGCTGGTGCCCAAGAACCTTTTCCAAGCGTTGCGTGTATGTGCAATTGCAAGCAGATGTCTGTAGGTGTGTATGTATATTGTATTGTACGTAGCGGTTTAGTCAAAGCAGACAACCGAACAATATATTGCGACACAACGTAAATCAACCAGTGAGGCTCAATTTTTGGCACAGAATACCTGCAAACTTTCTAGCGAATCTATAGAAAGTAATCGTCCTGTTTTGACGTCCATCAGCACTTCAAATAAGGCAGCGTCCAAAATGGCGAGGGTCCAAAAGGGCACGTCTGTGGCCCAGTTCAAATTGCAACTTGGCGCTTTTTCACACGCGAGCCTAAGCCACCACTGAGCGAAAAAACTGAATTCAACACGAAAACTAAAAAACCGATGTCCCTGCTCGGGCGCCAATGAAAAATCTAATAATTTTTAGATTATACAAACAAACCAATTAATTACAATGAGACGCTGGTTTTCTTTCAATTCAATTTATTCTTTCTTTCAAACACGAGTGCAGTGGCTTTGGGCGAACTTCGACAAGTGAAGTCCGGTCCCACTCCACTGATGGGACATCAACCCTTGTCGGCCGCACGCAACCCAATTCGCCGTCGGCGATCGAGAAGGTCGGCTTGCGGGTCACCCGAAGATGGAGAGGCTGGCGGCTCTCTTCTCTCTTAAAATAGGGTCTCTAACATAGGTTTATTTTTTTTCTCTGCTCCAACAGATTCCTTCACGGGCATAAAGGCACCTGGACTGGACGGTATATTCCCAGCCATGCTGCAAGTGACCAAAGAGGTGATCACCCCATGGCTTCTCGCAATATACGCAGCATGCCTAAGGACAGGCTATATCCCGATCCAATGGAGAACCTCTAGAGTTGTCTTCCTCCCAAAAGCAGGAAAGTGCAGCCATGTGAGTTACAAGGACTACAGACCGATAAGCCTAACCTCTTTCTTACTGAAAACATTAGAAAAGCTGCTGGATCTACACATCAGAACCGAAGTAAGGGGACTGATGTCAACCAACCAGCACGCCTACACCAAGGGAAAATCGGTGGAAACAGCACTACACTCGCTAGTAGCTACCGTCGAGAAAGCCCTGAACAACAAAAAATATGCACTTGGAGTATTCGTAGATACATCCGGAGCATTTAATAATGTCGCTACAGAAGCCATAATGGACTGCCTAGAAGCAACCAACACCCACCCGTCAATCAACCTCTGGATAAAAAACCTTCTAAGTTGTAGACGGGTGCAATCAGAGTGGGGCACCGCCTCCATGGTCAGAAGTGCACACAGGGGCACACCCCAGGGTGGAGTCCTGTCACCTCTCCTGTGGAACCTGGTGGTCGACAACCTCATCAAGAGATTCGAAAGGAAGGCCCCAAAAATAACAGCCTATGCGGATGACATAAGCAAACTTATCACGGGTGTATGTCCATCGACTCTCAGTTCCATAATGGAACGAACACTCAGGGAGATATGTGAGTGGGCAGATGGAGTAGGACTCAGTATCAACGCGGATAAGACGGACCTCATCCTCTTCACTAAGAGATACAAGGTTCCAGCATGGATCCCCCCGAAAGTCAACCAAACAAGGTTAACCCCCAAGGCACAGGTCAAATACCTCGGCATAGTACTGGACAGCAAGCTGGCATGGAGACCCAATGTAGTAGAGCGGGTGAAAAAGGCCACCACTGCACTTTATGCATCCGAGAAGATGCTTAGTAGCACATGGGGCCTGTCACCCACTCTGATGCATTGGATCTACATCTCGGTGGTGCGACCAACTCTGCTGTATGGAGTCCTAGTGTGGTGGCAAGCCACAGAAAAGAAAACGTATCACAAGCTGATGGAACGAACCCAGCGGCAGGCTCTGCTCTGTGTAACAGGCGCGCTGAGGTCAACGCCAACCAAAACACTCGAAACTATACTCGGAATCGACCCTCTCGACATCTACGCTCGGCTGACTGCAGGAAAGCCAGCACAGCGCTTGATTGCGTCGGGGAACATGTCTCCCCAAAGATTCGGGCATAGTTCAATTGGAATGGACATGATCAGTTCAACCGACTACATGATCCCCCAAACGTGCCCTGAAGTAAAAACAAACCTCTTCATGGGACCTGAAGACTGGAAAGTGGGACGGGACCAGACGCAACACCTCAACATATACACTGACGGCTCCAAGATGAATGAAGGAGTAGGAGCTGGCCTATACTGTACGAACCCTGAAATAAGGGCGTCGTATAAGCTACCCGACCGATGCAGCATATTCCAGGCAGAAGTTTTCGCCATCAGGAAGGCAGCAGTGGTCGCTCAGCTCACAGAGCGACCACACAACACAGTTAACATATTCGTTGACAGCCAAGCGGCGATAAAATCCATGCAGTCGTCCGAAGTCAGTTCCAGAAGTGTCCTGGCAAGCAGGGAGGCACTAGACTCACTAAGCACGACTAAGTCAGTGCAGATCTATTGGGTTCCCAGTCACCAGGGCATTGAAGGAAACAAAGCGGCTGACGTTCTGGCTAAGGAAGGCGTCGGGCTAGTTAACGAGAGGACCGAAAGCGTGCCGGTCCCCCTAAGGACGCTACAAAGTGACCTGGAGAAGCAGGCCAAAATGAAGACAGACAGCAGGTGGAAGAACACCACCACCTGCAGAACCTCGAAAATCACGTGCAAGGAACGCAATGATAAACTCAGCCACTACCTGCTGCACCTTGTTTATAAAGGAAATATAAATTGATTTATAAGAAAATTTGAAATGATAACAGTTTTAAAATAGTTGAAAAATCGGACTTTCGCGACCGTACGCTTGCGACCGTTTAATAGACTGTTCCCACACACGACCGATCCATCATCCATTTCAGTGATGGTCCATAGAGTTGTGCCGTTCCGAAACTTCTCAGTTAGGTCCACCATCTATTTTGGATGTTCCGAAAGTGCACGTTTCTATGCGATATTTAGACGATGATTTTCAACTACAGCTCTGAAAAACTGGCATTCACAACAAAAATATGGAATGCGCTGCGAAAATGTAAACCTTTTGGCTCCTTATCATTTAGTGGAAAAAATATCAGTTCTTTTTTTCAGTCCGTGTTTACATTTTCGCAGCGCATTCCATATTTTTGTTGTGAATGCCAGTTTTTCAGAGCTGTAGTTGAAAATCTTCGTCTAAATATCGCATAGAACGTGCACTTTCGGAACATCCAAAATAGATGGTGGACCTAACTGAGAAGTTTCGGAACGGCACAACCCTACGGACCATCACTGAAATGGATGGTGGATCGGTCGTGTGTGGGAACAGGCTATTAAACGGTCGCAAGCGTATGGTCGCGAAAGTCCGATTTTTCAACTATTTTAAAACTGTTATCATTTCAAATTTTCTTATAAATCAATTTATATTTCTTTTATAAACAGCTTCGCAACGCACACTGTACTGTGCTGTACCCAATACTATAGAGAAGGGTAAAATATTTCACATTACCTAATTTTCTTATATCTGGTTTTCTTATTTTTATACCCGGTACTCGAAGAGTATAGGGGTATATTAGATTTGTGCGGATAACGGTTGTGTGTAACGCACAGAAGGAAGCGTTTCCGACCCCATAAAGTATATATATTCTTGATCAGCATCAATAGCCGAGTCGATATAGCCATGTCTGTCTGTCCGTCCGTCTGTCCGTCTGGCCGTCTGTCCGTCTGTCCGTCTTCATTTGTGCCTATATCTCAGAGACTATAAAAGCTAGAGCAACGAAATTTTGTATTCAGGCTTCTGTGTTATCACACTACTCAAAGCATGTTTCAAAATTTTGCCCGGCCTCCTTCCGCCCCCACAAAGGACGAAAGTCTGTGGCATACACAATTTTGAAGATACGAGAAAACTAAAAACGCAGAATCATAGAGAATGACCATTTCTATCAGAGTGTTGAATCTGGATCAGATGGGATTATTAATATAGCCACAATGAAGGAAACCATTTCAAAAGTCATCGTTCCCTCTCGCTCTCTCTCACACGCGACCCTATCTGCTTTGCCCATTCGTATTTTTTGACGCCTAGTTCTCAGAGACTATAAGAGCTAGAGCAACCAAACTTTCTATCCAAGTTCCTGTGATATCGAACCAGCACGAGTTTGTTTCAAAATTTTGACACGCCCCCTTCCGCCCCCACAAAGAACGAAAATCTGTGGAATCCACAATTTTTAAGATAAGAGAAAACCAAAAACGCAGAATTATGGAAAATATCCGTATCTATCAGATTGCCGAATCTGGATTATATCGGATCATTATTATAGCCAGAAGGAACAAATTAAATTTCAGTGGCTACCAAACGGCAGCCAAGCGATTCCCTCTCTCTCTCGCACACACTTCCATGTCTCTTGTATGTAGTTTTACACGTGTATGTAAAAATGTAGCAGACGACGTAAAAATTATATGTAAATAAAAATGGAAACAGATAACTTCTAAAATATAAAACTACAGCATGGGGTTCGTCCTAATTTTTTGAAATTTTCCATTTTGGCCAAAATTTAATTCGTCTCTTTTGCGAACATATAATAATTTACTTAAATCACAAGCTCATATGTATATACATTTGTACATATATACTGACTGAGTACCGGGTATAAAGTAGAGCCGCGGCCTTTGCCGCGGCTCACAACGTTCCCTCTCGTTTTTTTTGTTCTTATATTGAACTTAGTCATTCTGAAAAGCTTAAAAATGCAGCTATAAATCAAATTCAAATATTTCGCAGTTTCAGCTTACCGTCTGAAAGATTATTCTGGAAGATAGGGTTTTCAATTTAAACTTTGAAAATTTTTTGCGGTGTTTGTTACATTGATTAATGTAGTCTGTATCTATCACTCATACAGTCTGCATCTATCACACATACAGTTTGCACCTAACACTCCAATAGCACTTGGTTGTTGACGACGCCGCTGTCGAAGAACATACCCATTACTTTAGAATTGAATGGAGATTATGATTTTCCGATGACGCCTGCCCAAAACACAAAAAATTTTACATGTATTTTGTATGTACATACTTTATACGCTAATTTTTTTATTGTACTGTAAACGAATATAATGAACGAATGTAAATATGTACAAATGCAAAATGTATATCAGATATAACATCAAATTATATTAATTGTGCATAGGGTGTGCTATTGGGTTAATGCGTCGCCTCAATAAGCAACACTCAGAAAATAAATTTGTGTCAAGAAATCTTCTCAAAAGTATTTTGCTGGCCATTTCGGCAGCTCTGCACATGTACACACACACACACACTTATGTACGTACTTACAGTTCCGTACGCATACAAGCAAGCTCATTCTTTTTTTAGATCTGCGAGAGCACTGGAGTTCGTGCGAGCGAGACAGCACTCTTTGTTTAAACGTGAGACATCTTAGTTTCTATATTGTCTTTGGTCGAACCTTATTTTAGATTTTTATATATTAAAAGTGATCTGTTTCCATTTTTGTTTACATATAATTTTTACATCAGCTTCTAAATTTCTACATGTACATGTAGAACTACTCATACGAGACTTGAAAGTGTGTGCGAGAGAGAGAGGGAATGAGTAACCGCTTGGCAGGCGTTGCGTAGCGACTGAAATTAAATTTGTTCCTTCTGGCTTTAATAGTAGTTCGATTTCATCAAGATTCAGCAATCTGGTAGATACGGTTATTTTCCATGATTATCCGTTTTTGGTTTTCTCGTATCTTAAAATTGGTGGATTCCACAGATTTTCGTCCTTTGTGGGGGCGGAAAAAAGCAATGCAAAACTTTGAACTAAATTGAAATAATTGGTATTTTTACGCACCTTGCCTAAACACACATTCATACGTACGTACGCCTTCGGCAGTCTACATACATATATCCTAACAATCTGTACCCGCTAATAACACTAGTCGACACGACTTTTCCGCTGTCGCCAAAAATGACTTTTTCTGATAGATAGATTTATTTGCTTTAAAATTTTTAAAGAATGTTTTTTTTTTTTCATGAAGTAATTATTTTTTAAAGAATTTTTTACAAATTTGATATTTTTTGTCATAGGTAGTGCTTCTTTCTATTTGTCACATAACTTAAGTTTCCTACAACTGGTTGTATTGAACTTTACAGTTTAAAAATAGCTGACAAATGCAGCTAAAAATCCGACTCAGACACTTTGTAGCTGCAATTTAACGTCTGGAAGATATTAAGCTTCCAAATTGAAATTTCATAATTTTTTTCCGTATTTTTTCCCGACATTTTGACTTTAAAAGTTCAGGAAAAGTCGAAAAAAAATATTTGAATGCCTTGATTTTTAGTTTTAGATAGACACGTTAATAAGGCGTCGTTTAAGGTATCGCTTATAAAAATATAAAAATAAACGGCTAATTTATAACCGTTTGACTAAAACGACTCAAATCTCATTTTATCTGAAAAAAATACTGAAAAATACTTGAATTTATTTAAGTGTTATGATACTTAAATATTTTTATTGTTATTGCTTGTTACTATTTTTAAAATGGTTTGTCTGTCTGCTTTTGTCATTTAAGTCAGATTCTCTTATGAGAGTTCACACATAGTCGCCCAACATATTCTCATTCTAAACACTTTGATACCGTCGTTCCATAGCTTTTAATTGTTGGTGAAATCTTTCTCCGTGTTCATCACTAACATCCCCAAGGTTTGGCGGAAAAAAGTCTAAGTGGGAGTGCAGGAAATGGATTTTTAGTGACATGTTGGCTCCAATTTGTTCATAATTCTTAAGTAGGTCTTGAACGATATTAACGTAATCATCACTCTTTCTGTTACCAAGAAAATTTGTTGTAACCAGTTGGAATGAGTTCCAGGCTGCTTTTTCATTCGTAGATAAAATATTTTGAAATCCATCATCGTTTAGTAGTTTTCGAATTTGGGGGCCATCAAATACGCCTTCTTTAACTTTTGCCAGCGACAGACGTGGAAAAACAGTTTTGAGGTAATTCATCGAATCACCTTCGTTATCCAGAAACTTTCAGAGCTGTGAATTTTTGGTTTTCTCCATAGCATGGGAGTTCCAAATCAAAATTGTTTTCTAAAAAAAAACTGTGTAAGAAGAAAGGAATGCTTAGTATCTTTTGTACACTTCATAGCTTTTGATTTAGGGTAACTTAATTTTCCTCTTTATTAAATGCTGTTAAATTCAATTTACACGTTTTGCATATACAGCTTGGAGCCCACTCTTTGCCAATACTTTTGGGCCACATCTTATAGTTTTCATTATACTGTTCTTGGAACTTTTCGGTATAAACGATTTTTTCTTCTTTGCTGGTCATATACTTTCCACATATGTAGCAAAACGAGTCTGCTCGGTAAGCACATGAAGTTGACCGGCTTAAGTTGTCCATTTCAATTAGAAGGTTAGGTTAGGTTAAGGCGGCTGTCAGGCTCCACAGGAGCCCGTCGCACTTGGGCCGGTTTCGGCCCGTTGTGATACCGCAGGAGGTGCTCCCCTGTTTTCCCACCTCATGAGATCCGAACATGTCAGCAGTTATCCCAACCTGATGCTCTTATGAAGTTTGCAATCTTTCTGGGACAGATTTTGGACATTTCTGAAATGTTTGAGACATAGGGCAAGCCCAGGTATTGTAGCCTTCTCCTGCTGAGAGCCGGACAGGAGCAGAACAGGTGTTCTACCGTTTCCTCCTCCTCCTCATCTCTACAGCTTCGGCAAAAATCATTATATGGGGCTCCCAGTCTATTAGCGTGGGAGCCTATCAGCCAGTGCCCCGTGAGGGAGCGGATGACCACGCTGCACCTTTTTCTGCCGAGCTTACAAAGCTCTAGTGTGCGCTTCCTGTCAATTGCCGGCCATGTTTGCCGGGTTATGCGACATAATGGTGCTGAGCGCCACGCATTGTCTGCCCGTCGCATATATGTCTCTTTTATGATAAGCTTACAGGTGGCCATTGGCATGCAAATATCCTCCTTATCTTGGAGAAGGGGTATTGTGGTGCCAGATCTGGCCAGCTCATCTGCCTTGCAGTTGCCTTCGATGTCCCGGTGACCCGGGACCCAAATCAGGCTAATGTCAAATTGTTGAGCCATCTCGTGAAGAGATTTGCGGCAATTTGTCACTGTTGCCGAGTTCGAAGAAATCGCGTGAAGTGATTTGATCGCAGCTTGGCTATCGCTGTAAATGTTTACAGTTGTTGTTGATAATGAAGCCTTTGCGGCTGTTTGAAGGAGCTTCAGTGCCTCCATGATCGCAATGACTTCCGCTTGGAACACACTGCAGTGATCTGGGAGCCTAAAGGAGTGCCTAATTTCGAGCTGTTCGGAGTAAATTCCTCCTCCAACTCTGTTATCCAGCTTCGAGCCGTCTGTGAAGATGCTTATGGCCATGTCCTGGCCTGGTGGTCCCCCAAGCCACTCGTCTCTGCTAGGGATAATTACATTGAAGGGGGTGATAGTGTGTTCCCTTGGGACGCAGTAGTCCGTCTTTGTAGGGACGGTTCTACTGGTAAGTATTGCTGAGTGACCCCTGAGATGTGACGTCCATTGTCCGGAGTCTCTCAGCCGTATTGCTGCAATTTCTGCCCTCTCTTTTCCCGCAAGCTCGAGGCTCTGGAGACTTAGGATGGCGTTTAGTGCATCGTTTGGGGTGGTGCGTAGTGCTCCACTGATGCATAATGCTGCGGTTCGTTGAACCTTGCCAAGTTGTTTGGTTATCGATCCTTTTAATAGGGCCGGCCACCAAACTGTGACTCCGTAGAGTAGAATTGGTCTAACTATTGCCCGGTATATCCATTGGACTACGCTTGGGTTCATGCCCCAATTCAGGCCAATAGCTTTTTTGCAAGAGTATAGGGCTGTCGTAGCCTTTTTCACTCTGTCTTTAACGTTCAGGTTCCAATTAAGCTTCTTGTCAATTACCAACCCTAGGTAACTAGCGCTGTCGCTGAAGGAGAGCCTACATTCATTTAGTAAGGGAGGGTTAAGGGGCGGAACCTTGTACTTGTTTGTGAATAGCTCGAGCTCCGTTTTTGAGGGATTTACTCCCAATCCTCGCGATTTTGTCCATTCTGACAGTCGCGCGAGCTTTGTGCTCATAAGGTCACAGAGTGTTTGAGGGTATTTTCCCGAGAAACCAAATTGCGACGTCATCCGCGTATGCCACTACTTTACAGCCCCCCCCCCTCCAGATCACATAGAATCTTATTGACTGCTATGTTCCATAAAAGGGGAGACAGGACACCACCTTGCGGAGTGCCTCTGTTGACATACCTTGTTTGAGTGGACGAACCCATCGATGATGTTACCGTCCTGCATGTGAGCAATTGATCGATAAGCATCACCAAGTGCTCGTCCACTCCCAGGTCAGTCAGTGCTTCCGTAATGGCACCTGGGACGACGTTGTTAAAGGCTCCCTCGATATCGAGAAAGGCTGTAAGAGAGTACTCCTTGAGGTGTAGGGATTTCTCTATATATGAGACTACTTCATGGAGCTCCGTTTCCTGACAACATTTGAGGGCTAATAATCGTTCTCAGATGTAGTCCGACCAATCTCTCGAATGTTTTGAGGAGAAAGGACGATAGTCTGATTGGTCTATAGTCCTTTGGAGTTGAGTGCGAGGCCTTTCCCGCTTTGGGGATGAAGACTATTTTCGCCTTGAGCCATACCTTGTGGTATGGTCCCCACCGCCAGTATCTTCCTGAAGATATTTTGTAGCCAGTTTATAGCCGAGTCTCCGGCCTTTTGCAATTGGGCCGGAATGACATGGTCCGGACCTGGCGATTTCAACGGATTAAAGCTGTTTACCGCCCAGCTTATGTTTCGTTTGGTAAGGATGTGGTCCATCGTGGCTATTTGGCCTCCTCTGCGGATTTGCGCCGCCGGGTCGATGATTGTGCACCCAGGGAAGTGGGTTTCAAGCAGTACGTAGAGCGACTCCTCGCTGGAATTGGTCCACGTACCGTTATTCCTTTTAAGGTACCCTACCGAGGGGGTGGTTTTTGAGAGAAGCTTGCGCAACCTTGCGGCTTCTGACGTCTCCTCTATCTCCGAGCAGAATTTTTGCCAAGAGGCCCTTTTTGCTCTTCGTGTTTCTTTTTTGTATTGGGAAAGACTGATTCTGTAGTCTACCCAATGTTTTTCCTCGTTAGCGCTTTTGGCTCTGTTAAAGAGAGTCCTACAGCTCTTCTGTAGGATGTCGATTTGTTTCGACCACCAGGGGGGTTTGTTTACCCCTTGTCTTGTGTGGCAGGCAAGCCGCCGTGAAGGCCTCGTTGCATGCTTTCGTGAACCTGTTCACTGTACGATCTAACTCGTCTTGAGTGTCTGGGCTGATTGGTGCTTCATTGGGGAGTAGGTACTCCAATACCGAGCTATATTTAACCCAGTTGGTTTTCCTGGGGTTAATGTAGTCAGTGGGTTTAGGGCTCTCGAGGGATAAAGTCGTCTCGATATACCTATGGTCAAAGAAGGAATGGTCCTCTAGGACTCTCCAGCTTTTGACCTTGTCTAACAGATTGTGAGATACTAGTGTGAGGTCAATAACCTCCTGTCGGTTTTTTATAATAAAAGTGGGGTCGTTACCCCTGTTACATATTGTTAAGTTCGAGTTTAGGATAAAGCTAAAAAGTGGCTCACCCTTTACATTTGTGTCCGTGCTCCCCCATTGAGTATGGTGAGCATTGGCGTTGCAGCCTACTAGTAGGCTTATGTTGGACCTCTCGCTGTTGCTGGCCAGCTTACAGACGAGGTCATTGGGAGGATCGCTTTCCTCATTGGCCATGTAGGACGACATCAGCCTCAGATGTGTCCGCTTTAGCTCTAGGCTTACCGCTGTATTGTCGCCATTGCTGAAGTTATGTAGCAGAAAGATATTAAGGTGCTTTCTTGCAAGAATGCAGGTACGAGTTTTACCTTCGGTTTGGGGTACAATGAGCTTGTACTCTCTCGTCGCCAACCCACAGACCAACCCGCCAACCCACAGACTATCCAAGGCTCCTGGATTAGGACGACGTCGGCCCCGCTTGCATCCAAGCGGAGTATGAGTGCAGCGGATGCTGCTTTACAGTGGTGGAGATTTATTTGAAGGAGCCTCAGAGACATCTTCGAGAATCTCCACCACTGTAGTGTCGGCATCTGAGTCGTCGGTTACTTCGCCTCGACACATCGCCTCAAAATCACTCATCAGCTCTGCGTCAGAGGAGTAGCCTTCTTTTGTCGGCTCCAGCTCGTTGTCGGGTGCCTCGATCTCCGAGGCAACATCCTGCACGACTGGGTTGTCGACAGGACGAGCATCGGCCGAGGCAGCGTCCGACTTGTACACCTTTATGGCGACCGAGCTGAAGCCGAAATTCAGCTCTCCTTTTGCTGCCTCTATGTGGGCCAGCGACTCCTTGTTGAGGATGATGACGGCCTGATTCGTCGGTCCCTTCGTCTCCTCTACCTTGACCACCCTCCAATCTTGGGTTGGCAGTGTTGGGTTGCACCTCTGCAGCATCTTGAGGATGCGCTCAGGCTCCTTAATAGTATCCGGCACCCATATTCTGGCCCTTGGTCTGCTGCGCACCTCGCTCCAATTTACCGCGACTAGATTTGCCCCAGCGTAGACCTCTCCGATCGGCACCACCGCTGCTTTGTACATCTTCACGGAGCGCTCATCGTCGCAGGCTATGACTTTAATACTACCCTGGAACCACCCCATGTCTTTGCAGACTGGCGGTGGCCCTGGGTCCTTCTCGAGCAACTCGAAGCAGCGGTCGGCCAGTGCCGCTTCCACCCACTTCCATTGGCTCCTTGGGATCTTGCCCTCCGCGCTGCCTTTATCGAGGACACCAATCAGCGTCCTCTCCTTAGCAATCTGCGCGAAGGAGATATTTGGCGTCACCCTCGACCTTTTCGCAGCCGGACCGGGTGTTTCTTGCGACCGCTGTCGCTTGGGTTGTGAGACCATTGAGAAGTGTGGGAGCACCGTTGTGGCCCACTCCACCTTCTTTAGCCAGTCAGCTGAGGGGCTGGCTTCTTTGCTGGCATTTTGCCGACGGAGTATGTGCCCTGCACTCCTCTTTTCGGCATAGGTGTGCTTTTTGGCCTGGGCGCTGGTTGAAGGCAGATCATCTCCCTCCACCTTACCAGAGGGTTGGGCAGCCGCAATATTGCTTAGCCGCCTTTCCGAGGTGTCAGTGTTGGGAAATGGTCCGCCACCCACCCCATGTTTGGGATGGGACCCACTAGGATTCACCCCAGCGCAGGTCTGTCCTGCTTTTGAGCTAGTCGGGCCAGGCCTTTGGGCCGCTGCCTTCCCATGCGGGGGATTGCTCCCGTTTGACATTTGGGGAGTTGGTTTTTTTTGTTGTTTTTTGTTGTTTTTTGTTGTTTTTTGTTGTTTTTTGTTGTTTTTATTGTTATTTTTATACATATTACATCCCACGAGATGCAGAGAAAGGGAACGGTCAGCCCGGGCAGAGATCCACGTTGCCCGGGTAAGGCATCATTAGAACAGGGGGCTGCCAAGTCCCTGAGCTCTCCGTTCGAGACTGGGCTAGTTTTTGAACTGGGCCCCCAGCCAGGCTGACTCTTGGCACGGGTCGAATGACACCTTAGCCCAGCCCGGTGTGAGATGAGTGTGGAGGATGGGATGTGGGTAGGTATTGTGTGGGGAGTAGGAGTGTGTGAGCTACTTATACGAGGCGGCACCACAAGCGCATCGTCAGTGTTGCTGCTTCGCGAACTCCCGCTGGCTGTCCGGGACTGCTTATTTTCGGTCATCTGCCTAGAGATGACCGATTATTCACAGCTGACCTACCTCTTTTAGGGGGGGTAGGCCTTTCGCTATCCGCAACCTGCGACCCGTCCGGTGGCCTCAGCTAAGCCCCCTCTGAGCCACCTCACGCGCTCATCAGACCAGATTCAATTAGAAACAAGTGGTATTTTTCGAAAACACACGATCGTATTCTGCTGGAAGTCAGAACTACACTGAGGCAGGGATACTATAGGTACAGAGTTATATGTATATCCTTTTTTATTAATAGCTTGAAGGAGAAAGGTCAAATATCTGCGGGACCAGAACCTGTGAAGGAAAAAGGTCAACATTTGACCCTAACAGGTATTTATATATATTTATCCTCACCAAGGCTTAGGTATAAGGAATAAAAGTAACTGTCCACAACATTTACACCCCAAATGAATATGAGCAGGTGCGTTATATAACCTATATATATATCAATACCTAAGACTCGGTAAATTAAAGGTTCTTTTTGTTTTATGCAATCCCATTTTGGAAGTTGGACCGACAACGCACCGGACTGTATTTTTTCAGGTAAATGTCGTATTGGGTAGTTTTGGTCAAACGGTTATAACTTAGCCGTTTATTTTTATACCCGGTACTCGAAGAGTATAGGGGTATATTAGATTTGTGGGGATAACGGATGTGTGTAACGCACAGAAGGAAGCGTTTCCGACCCCATAAAGTATATATATTCTTGATCAGCATCAATAGCCGAGTCGATATAGCCATGTCTGTCTGTCCGTCCGTCTGTCTGTCTGTCCGTCCGTCCGTCTTCATTTGCGCTTATATCTCAGAGACTAATAAAGCTAGAGTAACCAAATTTTGTATCCAATCTTCTGTGTTATCACACTACTCCGAATGTATTTCAAAATTTCGCCCCGCCCACAGAAAGGACGAAAATCTGTGGCATGCACAATTTTAAGGATACGAGAAAATTTTGTCGCCTAGTGTAATTAACCGAAACACCCTCGTCTTTGATTGACATTGGCCGATGCCTCGGCATTGATGATCATAATCGGGAACAACAATATTTAATTTATATATGTAAATGTTAATATAATAAAGTATTTTACAAATACATACATATATCCATTAAACTTACTACCACAATATATATCTACTCCTCCTTCCATTTTTTGTCTTCTTTTCTTGTCAGTCATTGTTTACATTTTCTCGGTGAATTACAGTTCTTCGCTGTGAGTGCCAATTACTTAGTTTTTTTTTTTACATAAGAAACGCGCGCCTTGAAGGCTGATTGCCAATATAAAAGTCAGGTAAATTGTTCCTGTTAAAAATACCCTCGCGTAATCATGGAAATGCTTATATGCCAATATAATAGCTTATTTACACTACGGTTGAGTTATAGCCTATTTACACTACAGTGAGTTACCACATTTATCGATAGGTAACTCAATAACTCAGAATTTGGATTTACACTATGCCAAAGTTGAGTTATTGAGTTTCGGCTGCTGGCACGTGCTTGTCTTCGAAAATTTTTTTTATTTCATTTTATTAATATGAATACCCAAGAACTAATGATGCTTCATGTGGCAGAGCAAGAGACAATAACGACGCTGCAATGTATGGAGTATGGAATAACCTTGGAATCCATTTTTTAAGGAAAATTTTCGCAGGGCATTGAAATTGCATGGCTGCAATTGCTAAAATGTTGAATTTTGGCTATATGTATATGTACATTACATATGTACAGAAATTAAACATTTTTAAATTGGCAATTGTTTATAATTATTTAATTTATAATAATTCATTTTAGCGTTTGGCTCAGTTTTTCCGACTAAATTTTAGAAATCGACTACATTGTTTATATGGTTTTTAATAAAAAATTATTTTTTACGCGCCAACATTTAAATTTTGAGCTGTACATTTTTGTTGTTATTAGTGGTGATAATTCCACGACAGTCAGATCAGGGTTGAAATATTCGGAAAATCGGAAAAACTCAACTAAACGCAACCAAAACTCAACTTTTTTCCACCTCTAGGTCCCCTATGCTTCCCCATGTAAACGAAACTCGAGTTATGCCCGAAACTCAATAACTCAATAATAGCCTATTTACACTACGGTTATTATAAACAATTGCAAATTTAAAAAATTTTAATTTTTGTACATATATTTAATATAGATATAAATATAGCCAAAATTCCACATATTTGCAATTGCAGCCGTGCAATTTCCCTGCCCTGCGGAAACTTTCCTTTAAAAAAGGATTCCAAGTTTATTCGCAACGTCACCCTCCCAAAAAGATCCATATAGCGGCTATTATAATTTGGGATTCATATTTAATATAAAATGGAAGCACTAGAAATGATGTCAATGTCAATGTCGGGTCAAGCAGTATAAGCCTAAAGTAAATTCACATCTCGATGTTTGCTATTGCCATGCCCACTTTATTAAATTTGTATTGTTACCGGATATGCCTACTCACGGCAGCGGTTTTCGTTCGCTTATCACACACATAAGAATTCGTCTACTCGGCTTAGCAGCAGCCCGAACTGCGCTAGCTCTTTACAATCGTACTCTCTCCCGCTCGTTAAGCATTGTCTCCTAGGGCACGGCAATTACGCCGCCAGCCCTTGCGTTCAGTCTTGAGCGAATATTCAAACCCTCAAAATCATCGATTGTCACTCGTCGCAGACATAAACATATACACTTCCCATAAATAAAACTGGCATTAAGCCGCGTATATACATATAATATATAACCGTTTTTAAATCTCAACAGCTAGTGAAAAAGCTCACTAGCTTAACATTGGTGACCCCGACGTGATTTGTGCAAGAATAAATGTATTAGTGCAATCACAAACTATACTAAATCATTATCTTAATTGCCACCAGCCAGTGCCATCGACTATATAATACTACATACATATATACACCGGCCTCCCTTGCAGTTCGGCTTACGGTGCTTATTCTTCCAGTCTGTTGCGCTCGGTGCTCTTTGCTCTCATCTTCCCGCAAGAAACGATTCCCGCACCGGCTGCCCTGGCACATAGCGTTGCTTGCGGTTCTTGTTCACTGCGTTCGGTCCTCCTTTCGTTCGTCTTCCCGCTAGCGACGTTTATTACGCGCTTTACTCTTTGCGGTCATCTTCCCGCATTAAACGTTTGCTAAGCAGCCGCCGCTATGGAGATGGATGCTGCCAACGCCGCTATGGAGCTGGATGCTGCCGATGCTGCTGTTGCTGCCAACGTTGCTGATGCTGCCAACGCTGCCGACGCTGCTGTCGAAAGTCCAATGGTCAGGGAGCAAAACAGGGTGTCATTTTTAAAGCTCAAATCCACGGATTTATGCGAAAAAATGAAAGGGTTAGCTGCTGAGTGCCAGAATGAGTCTCTAGTAGCAGACTATTATATGCTCGTTGTGAAGCAAGAGCAACTCGATAAGCTGATCGGAAAGTTTGAGATGCTCCACACCGAGCTCGAGGAATTGGATCAATCCGAGATTAATAGTGGAGCAGCTAATATGTTCGAATCGCTTGCGAGTACGGTGAAGGCGTCAATTATGCGGGAAATAGCAAAGATTAGCGGACACATGCCTCTTCATTCCACCATGGCTGGAGGAAACATCAGCGCTGATTTTGTCAGCTCGCACTTTCCAGTTCGACGTAGGCAGGTACCGTCCCTGCCTCCTATACAGCTGCCAACTTTCAGCGGAGGATATGCTAAGTGGACCGATTTCTACTCCACGTTTATAACCATCATAGATAATCATCCTGATCTAACCAATGTGGAGAAGTTTCAGCATTTGCGTTCCTGTCTGCGTGATGCGGCTTTGGAGACTGTGCGGTCGCTGCAAATTTCGGATGGCAATTATAGCGTGGCTTTACAATTATTAGAAAGAAGATTTAATAATCGACGCTTAGTTTTTCAGGCACACATAAATGAGGTCCTAGGGCTCCAGGCTGTCGAAAATGGTTCAGTGGTAATGCTCCGAGAGCTGTCGGACGGATTCAACGCTCACATGCGTGCGCTTCAGAGTTTGGGCACTTCCGAGCAGATCGCCGGATGCATCATCGTGCAGGAGCTGCTTCGTAAACTTGATCCAGCGAGCCAAGCCAAGTGGGAGGAGCGATTTGAGGAGCCAGCGTATGCAAACTCGATTCCGTCATGGGAGTATATGGCCTCTTTCCTGGAACAGCGATGCAGAGCATTGGAAACAGTGGATTTTGCTAGGGCAAACTATGCGCCGAGCAGTCAGGTGGGCAAGAATCGAAGATATAACAATTCCAGGTCCACCTTGGTTGCAACTAGCCAAACCTTCTCAGGCTGCGTGCTCTGCAGTAACAGCGCTCACGAAATTCAGTATTGTCCGAGGTTCAAGGCACTGTCCCCCGAAAATCGCCATAAAGAAGCCAAACGACTGTCCCTTTGCATTAATTGCCTTAGAACAGGCCACCGATTAAGTCAGTGCACCTCGAGCCACTGTCGTATCTGCGGCGGCAGGCATCATACTACGCTTCATTTCGGTAACCCTGATTCGGCTGCAGGGCAAGGTCAGTCAACTGATGCTCAGTCTCCGTTTGCGCCCCCTCATTCTGATCCGGCTCAGCTTACCACGGAACCCTCTACTTCAGCGTCTACTTCGTCTGCACTTATAGCCCAAGGTCTCAATAATAACGTTGTTCTACTTGCCACTGCCATAGTTTTGGTAAAAATCGTTCCGGAGTTTTAGTTCCCTGCAGAGCATTGCTAGATTCCGGCTCCCAGTTGCATTTGATAACTTCTCGTTTCGCCAATCAGCTTCAGCTTCGGAAAAAGAAATCATCAACCGCAGTTTCTGGAATTGGCGACTCCAGCTTTGGCACCGATGGATGTTCGGTCAGTGTTAGCTTGCATTCTCGCTCATCTGATTACTCAGCTCTCATCACTGCTATCGTAGCTTCTAACATAACGGATCGTCAGCCATGCTTTGGAATTGACACTCATAATTGGAACATTCCGGCGAACATACCACTAGCGGATCCGGAGTTTTATAGGCCTCAGCGCGTCGATCTATTAATTGGAGCAAGTCTATTTTACGATCTCCTTTGTGTTGGTCAGATCAAGCTACTGCCAGGATTGCCTTCAATTCAGAAAACTCGCTTGGGATGGGTCGTGTCTGGAGCCTGTTCTCGTGTAAATAGGTCTTCTTTAATGGTTGCTCGCGCTTCGGCCGTTGTTACGGAGGATAACAATTCAGATGAGCAACTTGAAGTGCTTCTTCAGAGGTTTTGGGAGGTTGAGAATTGCATCGAACCAATAGTAAAATCTACCAAAGAAGAACTGGATTGTGAAGCTCATTTTGTTCAGCACGTCCGTCGATTACAAAGTGGCGATTACTGCGTTCGGCTGCCAGCTAAATATAGTTTGGATCTCTTGGGAGAATCTTACAATCAAGCGCGTCGCAGATTCCTGTCCCTTGAGCGGAAGTTAAATCGTCGCCCTGATGTGAAGGCTCAGTATGCTGCCTTCATAAGTGAGTATCTTGACTTAGGTCATATGTCTCCTGTTCCTGCCCAATCAATCAGCAACTGCCGATATTTTCTAACTCACCATTGCGTCATGAAAGAAGAGAGTTCTACGACCAAGCTTCGGGTCGTTTTTGATGGATCTGCTTCAACATCATCTGGCTACTCCTTGAATGACGTTTTAATGGCTGGCCCCGTAATTCAACCCAAACTCTTTCATATTATTGCTCGATTTCGTTCATACGCAGTTGCGATTACGGGAGATATCTGTAAGATGTATCGGTGCGTACGAGTATCACCCGAGGACAGCAACTTGCAGTGTATTCTGTGGAGAAACTCCACGCAAGAGGACTTGCGCGTGTTTCAATTGGATACCGTTACTTATGGGACGAAGCCTGCCTCTTATTTATCTGTGCGAGTGATGCATCAGTTGGCAACCGACGAGCAGGTAGATTTTCCAGTTGGAGCTGAAATTCTTCGCCGTGATTTCTACGTGGATGATTTAATATCTGGCGCCAGCTCTCAGGAAGAGGCCATCCTCATTCGTGAGCAAACGGCTGCAATCTTGTCCAGAGGTCAGTTCAGATTGAGGAAGTGGTGCTCAAACGTGCCCGCTGTGCTGGATGGAGTTCCTGATGAGGACAAAGAAACTTATTTAAAGTTCGATGATGGCAGCCATTTTACTAAGACACTAGGACTCGCTTGGGACCCGGTCTCTGATCAACTTTTATTTTCGTTCTCGGCCCTAGAATCGTCTCCGAATCCCTGCAGGCGCTCTGTGTTATCAACCATAGCGCGGTTTTACGATCCTCTCGGACTTGCTGGTCCTGTAATTACGAAAGCAAAAATCTTTCTTCAGCGTTTGTGCAAGGAGAAGTTAGCCTGGGATGAAAGCCTCCCAGCCTCGCTATGTACGGAGTGGCAAGAAATGTGCAGCAGTTTTGGACAGATTCGTCGACTTGAGTTTCCTCGCCTTGTTCTCCTTCCAGACTCCGAGATAGAAGTTCACGGATTCTGCGATGCCAGCATCGAGGCTTATGGTGCATGCATCTATGTCGTGTCAAAAGGTCAGCATCCCAGCAGTCACTTACTTTGTGCCAAATCTCGTGTTGCGCCTCTGAAGACACTTACGGTTCCAAAATTGGAGCTTTGTGGAGCTGAGTTGTTGGCAAGGCTCATATCTGAAATAGCCGGAATGCATGTCTTCAAGGGAAGGTTGTACTGTTGGTGTGATTCGGCGGTTGCACTTTCCTGGATTCGGGATGAGTCGTCAAGATTTAATATATTCGTCGCAAATAGAGTGGCAGCGATTCAGGAAATGACCGACAACATGACATGGCGTTATGTTCCCACAGGTTTAAACCCAGCCGACATTCTGTCTCGAGGGGCTCTTCCGACTGAGCTGAACGATTCTCTCCTTTGGGCTCATGGACCTCCATTTCTTTGTGGTCCCTCAGATGACTGGCCGCCCACAGTATTACCGGATAAGCCAGCCCTTGAGCTTTGCCGGAGTACTCTTCTAGTAAAATCTCCCTACATTGACATTGTAGCTGACTCCAAGTATGCGAATTCGTTCATTTCCTTGCAACACGTTTTCGGATACGTTTACAAGTTTTGCAATCGCATTTGGCATCCCGGACTGATTGTCTCAGACGTTGAGCATGGAACACAATTATTGCTGCGACTAGTCCAGCGTTCTCATCTATGGGAGGACATGAAGTCGCTGCGGTCCAGAGGATCAGTTTCCCCATCTAGCTCCCTTGCATCATTGTCGCCATTCATGGATCAGTTTGGTCTGCTCAGAGTTGATGGTCGACTGAAGAACTCTTCGTTGGATTTTGATGGCCGTCATCCAATTATCTTACCCAGCAGTCATCCACTAACTCTTTCCATTATCTCTCACTTTCATGAGCGGAATCTCCACGCTGGACCTCGAGCGTTGCTTGGACTTATTCGATCCCAATATTGGCCCATTGGGGGGAGGAAGACTGTAAACAAGGCAGTGAACAAATGCGTAAGATGCTTTCGAATGAAGCCTAGAGTATTGGAGCATATTATGGCGGATCTTCCAAAGGAGCGGCTCGACGGTTCTCATGCCTTTGAGATCACCGGCGTCGACTTTTGTGGGCCATTTTTCTACAAATCGGAGACACGCAATAAGGGTCCAGTCAAGTGTTACGTCTGTGTCTTCATTTGCTTCGCTACCAAGGCTGTTCATCTGGAGCTGATTAAGGATTTGTCCACACTTGCCTTTCTTCATGGATTAAAGCGCTTCATATGTACAAATTTGGTCGGATAACGCAACAAATTTTGTCGGCGCTAGGAATGAGCTAAAACGCTTGTTCCTCAGCGATGATCATCAGAAGGCTGTGCTAGATTTTTGCTTGGTGGAATCTATAGACTGGCACTTCATTCCTCCGCGCTCCCCGCATTTTGGTGGCCTTTGGGAAGCGGCAGTTAAGACGGCCAAATACCACTTCTACCGTGCGATAGGCAGCTCGGTTCTTGGATTTGACGAACTACGGACGCTGTTATGCCACATCACGGCAGTAATTAACTCAAGACCTTTAGTTCCAATTTCAGAGAGCCCTGCCGATCTGGATGTCCTAACTCCAGCGCACTTCTTGAATGGTGGCCCTCCTGCTTCGTTCGCTGAGCCTGATGTCACACAACTAAAATTTGATCGCTTGGATGGCTGGCAGCGCGTTTCATACCTGCAGCAGCTCTTCTGGTTCCGATGGAAGGAAGAGTACATAACTTCACTACAGCAACGCTCAAAATGGCGCACTCCGAAACCCAGTTTGGCAGTCGCAGATATGGTGATTGTCAAGGATGAAAATCTTCCTCCCATGAAGTGGCCACTTGCGAGAGTGGTCGAGCTTCTACTCGGAAGAGATGGCGTTGCCCGAGTCGCCGTGCTGAAGACCTCATCTGGGCTTATAAAACGAGCCGTCAACAAGCTGTGTCTGCTGCCCCTTAAAGATGCTGTTGAAGGACAGGGTTTCAACGGGGGGAGTATGTCGGGTCAAGCAGTATAAGCCTAAAGTAAATTCACATCTCGATGTTTGCTATTGCCATGCCCACTTTATTAAATTTGTATTGTTACCGCATATGCCTACTCACGGCAGCGGTTTTCGTTCGCTTATCACACACATAAGAATTCGTCTACTCGGCTTAGCAGCAGCCCGAACTGCGCTAGCTCTTTACAATCGTACTCTCTCCCGCTCGTTAAGCATTGTCTCCTAGGGCACGGCAATTACGCCGCCAGCCCTTGCGTTCAGTCTTGAGCGAATATTCAAACCCTCAAAATCATCGACTGTCACTCGTCGCAGACATAAACATATACACTTCCCATAAATAAAACTGGCATTAAGCCGCGTATATACATATAATATATAACCGTTTTTAAATCTCAACAGCTAGTGAAAAAGCTCACTAGCTTAACAGTCAATTTTATCCAAATACTCCACAGTTGGTGCAGACATCGTCGCCAACTCCATACATTGCAGCGTCGTTATTGTCTCTTGCTCTGCCACATGGAGCATCATTAGTTCTTGGGTATTCATATTAATAAAATTAAATAAAACAAATTTTTCGTAGACAAGCACGTGCCAGCAGCCGAAACTCAATAACTCAATAACTCAACTTTGGCATAGTGTAAATCCAAATTCTGAGTTACTGAGTTACTTATCGATAAATGAGGTAACTCACTATAGTGTAAATAGACTATGAGTTATTGAGTTACCTATCGATAAATGAGGTAACTCACTGTAGTGTAAGGAGCCGTTTACACTGAGGCTGCGTCTTGATTCTTTGCGTCTTCTCAGAAACGCAGTTTTTTTTACATAGGTTTAGCATAGGGCCCTAGTGATGGCAAAAATTTACGTCGTTTTCCGACGCAGATGCGTTTTAGTATTTCTGTGGTATTTCTGTGCGCATAACAGCAATTTTCGTACTGTTCTGCCTGATCAGTGGAACTATCACCACTAATAACAACAAAAAACAGCAGATTCAAATTTAAATATAGCCGCGTACAATTTTTAGCTGAGTAAAAAGGGGAAAAAATACATGTAATGCTTAGAACAAATTGTTGAAACTAATTTTATTATTAAATCAAGCATTTCAACAATTCAGTTGATTTCATATTTTTTGTCTTTGAATCGTTTCACTGTTTCCGTGATAACCTCAGGGTAAGAAAGTATGCTGGCAGATACTTGTCAGCGAGTTCAGCAACTACCTCGCTACAAAACTCCAGTAATATGCGGCAGAAAATGGCCCTTTTCACACCAAATAGACGCCCTACAGTACGGGCTATGCTGTGGCTATTCTCTTCTCCAGAAAGATTTTCGTTCGAGAGTTGATAATGGGCAACAGTCCAACAAGAATGTTGAGAGTACTCCTCACCATGCAGACATATTTTTAAAAAAAAAAGTCATCGGAGTTGTGCACAACATCTTCCTCCCAAAATGAACCATATCGTGGCTATTGCAATTTAGAATAAATTATTTAATTGAAAAGAGAGAACATTATCTGCTCTTACTTACAAGGATCCAAAGAGGACGTTGCAGTTGCAAGACGAATTCCAACTTTTCTGAGGATAACTCAGACACTTCCATGCACATCAAAAGATTCTCCTCACTTTGCGTCACCGCAGTTAAAAGAATGAACCCTATTTCCGACATATTTCGTTAATTTTCGAACATTATTTACTTTGTTTACAAAATTTGTCTTCCTCTTCCGGCAGTTCTTCTTCTCTGCGTCTTCTCCGATATCGATATGTAACGCACCAAGTGTAAATAGCCTATAAATAGGCTATAAAACATCTATACATATGACCATAGTGAAAAAAGTATATCATTCCTACCCGTTTCGGAACCGTATTACAGTATGACCACAGTATCATTTAATATATGCAAAAAAACAATAGCTCCACAAACGATATTTTCACATCGATAACTACCGGAAGTGTAAAACTACTCCATTCAGCCCTGCGTAAAATTTTAAATTTTAAAGCGGACGACTAAAATTTATCAACGGAAAAATGAGCGAAATACCGCCAAATACTGGACATTCTCGCGGACGGGGCCGTGGAACAAAACGTAATGACGATGCCAACCGTGGCCTGGGTCCTCTGTTGGTAAGCAAATTATATTAGAAACCAACATACATACTATTATCATATCCCGGTCTTTTTGAATATACTTTGTCACTTTTTATATGTCAACATCAACATACAGCAAGCACAATCAATCAAATTTAAAATGTTACAAGTGGAGATTAAAAAGTTTAAAACATTAAAATTAAGGAAAATTAATCTGTATAACCATGTCTAATTCTACTGCTCACCTTAATTCGTACACAAATTCTTGAATATATATCTATATCGTACACCCTCGTTATTAAAGTTTGTGTAACTGCATATGGAAAAATATATAATACCTTATTCTTTTCTTACAAATATACTTAGTTATACATATACATATATTCCATGCATATTAGCTACAAATATGTCTTAATATTTTTTATTTTACATATTTTACCCATAACTGAGTTTTATACCAGCCACTGAATTATACACATTCTTTCTATGAATGCTTTTGCATCATTGCTTTAATCAATCGTGTATATTTTTTAATCTGTCATAAAATTGGTGCATTTTTTTATAAAAATTTGGCATAAATTAACAATATTTAGTTTTACTTGTACATATACGTACAGTGGAAAATCTGTGGCATACACAATTTGGAAGATATAAGACAACTAAAAGCGCAGAACCATGGAGGATGATTTTTTTTTTTTTGGGTCGTGTGATTACAGGAAAGCATCATGCCGAACCAGCCGAAGCCAGAGTGAGGGACTCTAACCGCTCTAAAACCAAACACACCTAATCCCGGCTGGCCTGTCTACCAGTAGATATTACTCCGCCGGGGGGAAATGCCCAAGGGGCTCATCCATAGGGCATGGCCATAAGCTCGTCAATCTTTAACGAATTTTACCTTCTTTCTTTGCGTGCTCTTTCCTCGCGACGCAGTCTGATGGTCATTGCTGCAGCCATGTTGCTGATAACAGCCCAGTTTTCTTGCCACAGTTATTGTCCTTCCTAGCTTGGTGCTTAGAGCTACCCGATCTAGCTGGAATCGTGGACATTCGAAGAAGCAATGTTCAGCGTCTTCGACAATCCCTGAGCAAAGCACACAGAAGGGGTCGTCCTCATGTCTTGTCTCCTGGTCAGCAGTCTCCAGTTCTCGGTTTTTCCTGATCCCAGCGGCTTCACTTGCCAGCAGCTGGATTGGGATCATTCCTGCTATGACTAGCGCGGCGTCCAGGCATACCGTTCTGTATGCGCAGCATACTCTCAATGCACACAGTCTTTGGACTGCCTTGCATTCTCGGGCATATGTCGGTTGCTTCATGGCGTCCGCCCATATTGGTGCAGCATACAGTAGCGTCGAGTTGACAACGCTCGCTAGGAGCTTCCGCCTCAGCTGCTTCGGTCCTCCAGTGTTTGGCATGATGCGCGATAGGGCAACTGCCGTTTTGCCAGCTTTGCTACTGGCATACGTCATGTGGTGCTTGAAGCTGAGCCTATGGTCAATCATGACCCCCAGATACTTCAAGCTTGGTCCGGAGCTGATAGTGGAGTCACCTACTCGGATCGTGGCCGTCTCCACTACCTTCCTACTACTTATGAGCACCGCCTCTGTTTTGTGGGTGGCCAGTGTTAGCCCCCTCCCGGATAGCCATGTTCTGGCTCGCTATACTGCGTCATTGCAGATTCCTTCTGCTTCTGCTTTGTGTTTTGCCTCTGTGACAATTGCTATGTCGTCGGCAAAACCTATCACCGTGGCACCCATTGGCATTTCCATCTTTAGGATTCCGCTGTACATGATGTTCCACAGTAGTGGGCCGAGTACCGATCCTTGGGGGAACTCCTCCAGTGATTTGGTATTCCCGTGGCCCCCTATCTGTCTCATACATATGAGCACTCGGTCTCTGAGGTAGTCAGCGGTGATTTTCTGCAAATACGTCGGTACTTGGAGTTTTGCCAGTGCCTCAAGTATGTGGTAAACACTGGCCGAGTTGAACGCATTTTGGACGTCGAGTGTTGCCACTATGCAGTACTCTTTGGTCCCGTACATCCATCGGGTGCCCTGAATGGCTCGTTTCGCTATCTCACATACCTCGCCGATTGCGTCCAGCGTAGAGCTGCCTTTGCGGAACCCATACTGTCTCGTTGAGAGTTGACGCGTTACTGCTTCCTCCAACCTCGTGTGGATTATACGCTCGAGGATCTTACCTACTGTGTCCAGCATGCACAACGGTCTGTAGGATGATGGCTCCTCAGTAGGCTTGTTTCCTTTAGGTATAAGGACTAGCCGCTGCCGTTTCCATGGGATAGGGAAGATACCTTCGGACATGCACGCATTGAATAGTCCCACATACGTTTGTGGGCTTGTCTCAATGGCAGCACGAAGTACTGTATTCGGGACCCCATCCGGTCCAGGTGCTTTACCGTCCTTGGTACGTTTTAGTGCTTCGAGGACTTCTGCTTCTGTGGTGGCTTCTATTTCCAGTGGCGGAATTCCCTCCACAACCCTCTGGGCTGCCACTTGCTCTGGAAATAGTGTTTCCACTATGTTTTTCAGCAGGTCTGCACACATTGGCGGTGGGGGACTGAACACTCGCAGTCTCTTCATTACCAGTCTGTATGCGTAGCCCCAAGGGTTCGCATCTGCTTCGTCGCAGAGCTTTCCAAAGCATTTGCGCTTGCTCTCCTTGATCTGTTTCTGCAAGCGGCGTCTGCTCTCCTTAAATTCTCCTTGGGCTCTCTCGAATTCCGGGGAACCTCTCGAGCGTTGGTATATGCGTCTTTTGCGCTGGCACTCCCGCCTGGCGCCAGCTATAGCTGCATTCCACCAGTATGTTGGCGGGCGTTTTTCAGAGCTCGGTCTTTTCCTTTGCATGGAGGCGTCACATGCTGCTATCGTATGTGCGGCCAGTTGTCGTGCTCTTTCCTCGGCCGTCCCGTTGGTCTCGTAGCCCTCGAACATGGCTCGGACCATATCCGTCTCCAGCGTGTTGACCTTGTACCCTGCCTGCCTGCCCAGGAAAGAGTTGCGTGCTCCAGCATCCTGGATTTCGCAGATCAGGGCTTGGTGATCGCTTCCGGTGTATATGCCGCTAACCCTCCATGTCGTCCTTGGGCTAAGGCTGCTGCTAACAAACGTTAGGTCTATTATAGACCCGGTCCCTGCTCTTCCGAATGTCTGTTGCGTGCCTGTGTTCAGCAGCACGGCGTCGAGCGTCGCGAAGCATTCCAGGAGCGCCTGTCCCCTTGGGTTGGTTCTCGGGCATCCCCATTCCGTAGCCCATGCATTAAAATCGCCGGCTATGAGTGTGAAGTGTTTATCCCGCGCATCATCGGCTATATTTTCCAATGCCTCCGTCGCCTGCTGCAGCGTGAGGCTCGGTGGCAGGTAGCAGCTATAAATATATATTCCATTCAGTCGGGCTCTAGCAAATCCTTCCCCGATGCGTGGTTGCAGTAGCTGATAGTTAGGGCTTCCACAGCTCCACATCGCTGCCTTTTTTCTGACGTCCGCTATCCAATCTCCAGCGTTGCGATTGCGGTATTGCTCGCTTATGACCGCAACGTCGATTCGTCGCTCTCGGATGGTCTGCTCCAGTAGTTGCTGTGCCACCTCACAGTGATTCAGATTTATTTGGACGATTTTCATCTATTCCTCATCTGTTGTATCGCCTTTTGGTACTGCGGGCACCTCGAACTAGTCGTTTGGTGCTTCGGGTCCTTTGCCCGTTGGCGCTTGCAGAGAATGCAAGCTGGCTCTGCCTTACAGTCCTTAGCCAGGTGATCCATTCCTGTGCAGTTGTAGCAGCACTTGGTGAAGTCCTGGTCACTCTTACAGTTCAGTGCTATGTGACCGAAGTCCATGCACTTGAAGCACCTTCTGGGAGACGATTTGACTCGTATCCTGCAGTACCCCCATCCCAGGCGGATCCTTCCTTTCTGTAGGAGTTTATCAGCAACTGCCGGTGAGACTTTCATCGTCAGTGTCTGGGTGCTCCTATAGGCTGGTCTGATGGAAATGACAGCCGCTTCGTTGACTTCCACCTCTCCCTGTTCCTTGAGTTCTGCTAGAACTTCCTCTTGGGTAGACACTTCATCTTTTTTTTTTTTTATTTCCAAGATCACCGTTTCCGTAAGGCTCCTTACGTCCGCCATGCTTCCCAGTGCCTGTTTGACTGCTGCTTGCATCTCCTGGGTTTTCGGGTCTGCCGATTTTCCCAATATTAGGAGCAGCTCGCCTTTTGCTGTGCGTCGCACTCCCTGCACCGATTGTCCCAGTCCCTTAAGGCTTGGTTCATTTTTGACCTTCCTTAATATGTCCGCATACGAGACCGTGCTGGTGCTAGTGGTAGCAATGACAATTGCATCGCTACGTGGTGGTCTTGGTTGCTGCTTTGGCTTCGGCCTTTGCTTAGCCGCAACCGTTACCCACCCGTCAGCTTTCTCCTTAGGGATTGCCTCTGGTCCCTTTTGGGCTACGGCGTCGCTCCTTGGGGCTTCCAGCGGCTTCATCACATTTTTGGGCTTTTTGGGCTCATGTTTAGCCTTCTTTAGTGTAGGGGACGGGTGGGTGGTGTTCCTGGGCTCTGTCCGTGCCCTCTTCCCCCCCTTTCCGTCTTTTCCGGCTGCTTGGTCCTTGCTACGGCCTGCTCCAATGCTGCACCCCGCAGGTAAGATTCCACCTGTCGCTGGAGGCAGTCGATCTCTTCCACCATAACACGCATGGGGTTTGTTATAGACCGCCTTGGGGCCGCCATCAGCTTCGTGAGCTCTCTGGCCCACCTGCCAATCTTGTCCAATTGTGCGAACGCCCTCTCCTTTGGGTTCGCAAACGCCACTTCCGGGCTTTTAGTCAGTGCAGGCTCTTTGGCCTTCTGGCCCGCCCTCGCCATCTGTGCCATGGCCCTTTCATTGGGGTTTGCATGCTCCTCTTGGGGGCTCCGCAACGCCGGAGGAGAGGACCTTGCACGCTCCCTCACTGCTGCATCTGGCTGTGCTGGTGATCGAGCCAGCACATTCCTCCGCGCGAAGGGATTCTCCTCATCCCAGGCAAATGAGCTTGTCAGGGGGGTGCTACAAGCCGCAACTTGTTCCTGCTATTCGCTCATCTCTGTGCCGATCCTTTTCCGCCGATCTGGCAACTCCAGTTGTTTTGCAGCGCCCTTTAAAAAACAGCTGTTGAGCGCTGCGATCGCTTGCAGCACTTCCCTCGATGGGGCAACGTCCTGTCAGCTGTTCTGCAGTTGTTTACCTCGCGTTGAGCCTGTCCAAGTTTGGCTCAAAACAGCACTCAATGCAAGTGGCGCCAATATCACTGCGAAAGAGAAAAGGAAAACAGGCGCATACCTGCTGTGCCTTCCCCCTCCCTTCGGCCTAGGGACAAACGGCGTCTGTCTTCTCCCAGTTGGATTCCCGTGTTGATTTCGGGCCCAGTAGGTAGGTACTGCAACACTGCCGTGGCTCGCACTTACGCTTCTTTCCTTTTTCCTTTTAGGCTGAATTTACTTTAACGTACGGAGCGAGATAAAACAAGACAATGGAAGATGATTGCACACATATATACGTACATAAAAAAAACATACATACATAGGGTGTATTAAAAAAAAAGTTTCCAGTAACTGAGACAACAAAAAGTGCACGCAAAACAAAAAAAAAAACATTCACAGTGACTCACAAAAAAAAATTAGACAAATCGAATAACATGAAATAACCTATCGGAAAACAATTATATATTTTTTTTAAATTTTTTCCTTAGTTTGGTCAAAATACTAAAATGAAAAATATTAGAATGCAGCTATTTTTGTAACGAATCCAGGCGAGATGTTGTGGATGTGAGTAGGGCGCCCGTTTATAATCCCGGCTGGGGCCCGTCGGCAATTTGTGTGGTGATCTTGCTCTCCTCACATCGATTGCCTGTTCTCACTATTATATGATGGTAGATTGTGTATGCAGCGATGATTGTTTTCAAGACCAATATTAACATGACCCCACGAGTCTGATTCCCCTTTTCCCTGCGTGAAATGCTTGTTTCCCGCCTCAGGTGTCATGGAGGAGTGATCTTTGGTCTCTTCTTTGGTCATTCTTGAATCTTTTGCAAGGTAGCTGGAATGACCCCTTAGCATCTCTAGAAGTCTTCCAGGTCCATTGCGCTAACCGAAGACAAAAATAGTCTGGATTTAGACATTATAAAATGTATTCTATTAAAAGTGAAATGTTGAGGCAGCTACTTACAACAAAAATTAAAAATAATATAAAAAAAAAACCCACAAACGAAAAATTAGGACAAAATAAATAAATAAATAAAATTAAATAAAATGAATAAAACAAATAAACAGGATATCTATCCTAATAAATATGTGGTTATGTATAGCATTTGATCAATCGCTATTGCGCAGAGTGCCGCTCGAGCATCAGAAGGCAGGTCGGAAAATAGGTGGGCTAAGGAATGCAAGAATAGGGAGAATGAGTTCAGTGATTTCGGTTTGCTCTCTTCATTTGCCCTCTCATGCCGAACCGACTCAAAAAGCAGGGAAACATTTTTGTACCTCTTCCTCTTGATTCTCTTTCCGTTCAATTCTTTCTGAGCATAATTTAGTCTTTAGGAGTTGCTTTTTTTATGTCTGCTAATAGTTATGAAAAAGTATTTAAAAGGTCTTTCTCGTCCAAAAATAACTCACCCGAGAATCCACCGACGAAAACGCTTTCACGATGAGATCCGGAGCTCTGAGGAGACGTTGGTTATATAAACAAACTTTAATTAACGGAAAGGTCAGAGAAGTTATTCAGCCATTGCCTCACAATTTAAAACATCCTATGTGCACTAGGAACGTTCCTTAGTGGAGAGTGAGCCCAACTTTCTTGATCGAGCCCCAACAGTAAAAGAGGCTGCTTATCCACCTCAATGCCAGCGGGAACCCTCGGGTCGTCTCAAAACCACAGCCATCATCCCTAGCAGGCTGACACTTTCAACCGTTAATCCCTCTGGCATTTCTCCGCCCCTTGGCATGACCCCCTGAGATTGATCTCGCCCGGGATGACGTCTAGATGGCGCTACCTACCTATCGACTGGGCTGATCCAAGCGTTACATTTTTTTGTCGCTAGATATATGATCCCGGGAAACAGCAGCTATGACGGTTCCAAAACAAGTCAGTGCATCAGTCAAGGCCACAGCGAGAACAAAAAGTTCAATTTTTCCGAGTAGTGCAATCAAGGCTGCTGCATGTGTCTTAACAATTTTAAGCGGTTTTTTAACTTATCAATTTCTGTCGTACGGTTAATTAATGATACAGTAATGGTACAGCCGTGGTCATATAAATAGCATAATGCTTTTTATACATACTTTGGCTCTTCTTAGTTTCACTTTTTAAGTAATTAATCCTTGAAGAAAAAGATTTTAATGTTTTGAAACAGAATGGATAAAAAATGAAAAAATAACAAAATATTAGTGGTCACAGAAATATCACCATTTCAAAATGTTGCTAACAATTCACAGTAAATAAGCTCAAAAGCTAGATTTGTGCTTTGGGTCGTTATAGTGTTGAATTATCCATGTCACATGCCTATTCTCAAATATAAATGGTTCCATTCGATTTTTGAGAATATCCACATATATATATATATGAAACGATCCATTATGCCATTGAATCGGTTGAGCGGACCCACACCATACCAGGAAAATGCACACCAACACATGATGAGCCTATCCGTCATAGAATCGGATTTTCTTGGTTTTCTCTTACGATTTTTATTTTTCAGTCAAATAACTTAAGGCCTAACGTCACTAATTTAAGTGCGTTACACACCATCTTTCTGGAGCATTTCATTATTTTGGCTGTTTCAGACGGTTTTTGTTCCAGATTGAGTTGGTGTGTATATAGTCTTCCTTTTATCAACTGTGCAATGCCTTCCACGACCCATTTTAGCTCGTTTTCTGTAAATTATATCAATGCGTTAACAAAATATTGATTATCAAACAAAGAAATCGGCGAAAACAACTTTTTACTTAAAATTAGCTGCCGCCCCATTAAAACTTGCTATTGCTACGACCATGCCAAATAAGTATAAATGATCGATCGCAATATTCTGTTTTGATTTTTGCTATTTATATGACCACGGCTGTACATTCGTTCACTATATTCGTTTGTAGTACATTAAACAAAATAAGCTTTTAAAGGATATACAAAATAAAACTTCTTATGAATTGTGGGAAACCGTCGTCATAAAATCAAAATTTCTAGCAAATTCTAAAGTAATTTCCTTCGACAGCGGCGTCGTAAACAACCAATACGAACAAGCAGACCTAAAATACAGTTACACCTCAGTTACACCCATAAAGTTAAACCTCAGCCTCACGTAAGGAGCGGTTGGCTTTTGAGCGCTCTCTGTTTGTCTTTCTTTCTCAGGGTGAAATTTATTTAAATTCGATCTGAATATTTTGTATGGAGTTTCTCATTTTAGTGTTTATATTGTCTTTGGGTCTTATGCTCGGGTTATAGTTCCCACTACACTATCATATTTATTACTAATTCCCTTCCAATTCTTAAAGTACTAATACTCACATACCTTCCCGTAATTAAAACTATATTTTTTTTAATAGTTTATTTTCTTTCCTGAAAATGAATAACAAATTCGTTATAATTGATTATAATTCAATATAGTACGACCTGAGCGAGAGCCAAAATTTAAAGGTTTTAAAAGTTGAGTTATGCTGAAGAATCTTTCCTTGAACCTGGATCTTATGTGTATACACCCAGCGATAAAAAAAGGCACACTAAAATTTCATAAATTTTTTACTTCTTTAAGCGGGGGTTTTCCCAAATGTTATTCGATGCGAAAAGTTTTCACGTTTTTGAGTCAATAAATCAATTTCTAACAAAAGGGCATACCACGTTTTTTTATATCATATTTATATAATTAAAATAAATTAAAAAATAAAGTAAAAACGAGAGCGAACGTTGTGAGCCGAGGCAATGGCCGCGGCTCTACTTTATACCCGGTACTCAGTCAGTATATACGTATTTATGTATACATATGAGCTTACGATTTATTTAATTAATTATATGTTCACAAAAGAGACGAATTGAATTTTGGCCAAAATGGAAAATTTCAAAAAAATAAATCGAACCCTGTATTTTTATATTTTAGAAGTTATCTGATTCCATTTTTATTTACATATGATTTTTACGTCGGCTGCTACATTTTTACATACACATGTAAAACTACATACAAGAGACATGGAAGAGGGAATCGCTTGGCTGCCGTTTGGTAGCCACTGAAATTTAATTTGTTCCTTCTGGCTATAATAATGATCCGATATGATCCAGATCCGGCAATCTGATAGATACGGATATTTTCCATAATTCTGCGTTTTTTGTTTTCTCTTATCTTAAAAATTGTGGATTCCACAGATTTTCGTCCTTTGTGGGGGCGGAAGGGGGCGTGTCAAAATTTTGAAACAAACTCGTGCTGGTTCGATATCACAGAACTTGGATAGAAAGTTTGGTTGCTCTTATAGTTTCTGAGAACTAGGCGACAAAAAATTCGAATGGGGAAAGCAGATAGGTCGCGTGTGAGAGAGAGCGAGAGGGAACGATGACTTTCGAAATGGTTTTCTTCATTGTGGCTATAGTAATAATGCGATATGATCAAAATTAAACATCCTGATAGATATATGCATTCTCGATGATTCTGCCTTTTAAAATCTTTACAATTTTTCATGCCACAGACTTTTGTCCTTTGTGGGGCGGGGCGAAATTTTGAAATACACTTGGAGTAGTGTGATAACACAGGAGACTCGATAGAAAATTTGGTTGCTCTAGCTTTAATAGCCTCTGTGATATAGGCGCTAATGAAGACAGACGGACGGACAGACGGACGGACGGACAGACGGACAGACAGACATGGCTATATCGACTCGGCTATTGATGCTGATCAAGAATATATATACTTTATAGGGTTCGAAAAGCTTCCTTCTGGGCGTTACACACAACCGTTATCCCCACAAATGTAATATACCCCTATACTCTTCGAGTACCGGGTATAAAAACTTTTTTCTAATAGGTTATTTCATTTTCTATAATATAATAATAAACAAACATATTTTAGAGGTTTTTTTCAAAATTATATATTAAATAATATTTGGTGGTACCCCCCTCTGCTTTTATTACACATTTAATCCTATTGGGCATCGAATCGTATTAAGCCCTCAAATATTCTTCCGTTATAACCTCAAACTAATTTTTTTCTATAACTTCCCCTAACTTTACCATAATGTTTGGTTTCCGCTTTCTTATTTTGGCAATCATAAGGGCCCACACATTCTCTATCGGATTAAGGGGCTGTTACCTAGCCAATATCCCCAACTCCGCCTTCAAAACTTTAACCTGTCGGTGAAAAATAATTGAAACTACACAACTGGACATATTAAGAAGATATTAAGATTTCAAAATCAAAAAAGTAATATAGTAAAGAGTAACGGAAAAGTAATTTTGGGCGACAGCAGAAAAGTCGTGTTGACTAGTGTAATTATTAGTGATTCAGTTTTATATTTACATATTTATCCCCATATCTTAATATAAGGATAATGCTTCACTGTGGCAATGCAGCAATTTTCGGAATAGCGTTCCCATTTTCTGCGGCGAACTGTGCGGGAACCATCGGGTCCAATGAGGTTAAATTGTGACTCACCCGAGAATATGATTCGTGACCACTCAGATTCCCAATTTGATTTTTCTTTAGCCCAATTTAGGCGTGCTTTCTTCATTCGAATATTAAGAAGTGGCGTTTTGGCAGGTGTCTTTGCCATCTCCCTTAAACGACGCTACATAGTTCGAGCTGAAATTTCTTTCGCAAATCGTTGCTGAACTTCAGAAGCTAACTCTACAGCATTTTTGAATCGATCATATCAGCTCGTTTTCATAATAATCCGATTTTTCCTTGCTCTTATACACTTTTTTCTTCCCGATCCATTTGTGCTTTAATTGAACTTAGTTCGATCCGGTATTTTCCGAGTTGAGACACTTTGTTCAGCCAAGTCAATAATTTTTGACTTTTCAGTCACCGTTTTGCCTTAGGCATACTTCTAAAGACTCCGAAGTAAAATGTTTTGCAAAAATTGTTTCCAGTAACTGAGACCACAGAAAGAACACACAAAAAGAAGAAATTCACAGGGACTCCCAAAAAACAACTTAGACGAATCGAATAACATTTAGCGAAACTCCACGCTAGAGAAGTAAAAAATACATGAAATTTCGGAGTGCGACTTTTTTTTTGTCGCTGGGTGTATTAAGCGTTTTATCGTTTTCAACAAAAACAAAGACTGACTGATGGGTCTGTAGTCCTTGGATAGGATGTGGTTAATCTTCCCTCCATTCTTGGGGTACACACCTAGTTGGAAGGCATCGTTTATAAATTCTCTCCAGCCATGGAAGTAGGTGTGGGCATGCTGTCTTTTGTTTATCAGAAGACTGCCCAGTATTCCCTTTTCTCTTTTTATTAATACCTCGAAAATTTGTTTAATTTGTAGTTACATATTATTTAAAAGCAATATTAATTTTTCCCTAAATTGCGATGCACTTCTAATTTTCTGTTGGTACCGTACAGAACACACAAGCTTCTGTGTAACGCCCAAAAGAAAACGTTTCTGACCCCATAAAGTGTATATTTTTTTGATCAGCATCAATAGCCGAGTCGATATAGCCATGTCTGTCTGTCCGTCCGTCCGTCTGCATTAGCGCCTATATCTCAGAGACTATTAAAGCTAGAGCAACCAACTTTTGTATCCAGTCTTCTGTGTTATCACACTCCTCAAAGTATATTTCAAAATTTCGCCCCGCCCCACAAAGGACAAAAGTCTGTGGCATGAAAAATTGTAAAGATTTTAAAAGGCAGAATCATCGAGAATGCATATATCTATCAGGATGTTTAATTTTGATCATATCGCATTATTACTATAGCCACAATGAAGAAAACTATTTCGAAAGTAATTCGCCACCTCGTTCGCTCTCACACGCCGCATCGTCTGCTTTGCTCGTTCATCTTTTTTGACGCCAAGTTCTCAGAGACTATAAGAGCTAGAACAACCAAACTTTCCCTCCAAGTTTCTGTGATTTCAATTCAATACAAGTGTATTTCACGCACCTTTCCGCACCCACAAAGTACGAAAATGTGTAAAATCTACAATTTGTAAGCTGCGAGTAAACAAAAAACGCAGAATCATGGAATGGAAATGGAAACATAACATCTAATATCTAAGTTAATGGGTTTTCTGGGTTATCGTCAGGTTTGGCAGTATTCATTTTGTGATTTCACTCGATACAATGCACTAACAGCTGAATTGCTCTGCTTTACAACTGCCTGGGCATGCTTTTAAAAAACGAGTGTACAGCCAGAATCGAGAACCACTTCCCCCAGCCTCTTATTATCTGTAACGCCATTGCTTGTACCTCTCTCAATTTATCTCTCTCTGTGTTGCTACCCAGGCCAGCTACAGAGTAACACGCTCATGCGCCTCTCTCTCAATTCCGTCTTTCCTTCATTCCACTATGAACACCATCGCTCTCTCTCTCTCTAACACCAACACAGCTATGAGACAGCCCGTGTATGAGACGGAGCGTCGAATCTAGGAAACAAGCAGTAAACGATAACCAACGGTAAAGTTCAAAGAAGGCACGAAAGTGACTCAGCAAGCTAATTGACTGAGAATAACCAAAATACACTGCAAACAATTTTAAGACCCGACACATACATACATACATATGTATGTAATATATTATTTGAATATAGTTTATTGGTATTATTTAATCGCGTAAGGTATATACACTCGGTCGTCCTGATCAGTCATCAGTCCCTGATGACCATGTGTCCTCGTTTTCCATAGTTTATGTTATCGTTGCTCGTGGTCGTATTGTATGGTCCTTCGACGTCTGCCGCTTTTCGAACTTTATAGCGTCCGCCTCGTTTCACGTTTGTTATTTCGTATGGTCCTAAGAATTCGCTGGCCATCTTCCTTCCAGCTACAAACAGTGTTCTACGTATAGCCACAAGATCATCAACTTTGTATCCGAACTCGCATTTCCGCTTTTTATCGAATTGTTCTTTAAATCTGTTTTGCGCCTGCTGAATATTTTCTTTTGCTTCTTGTCGCATCTTTTGTCTTTCGTCATCAAAATTATCAACCATCTCCTTTTCTATCAGCTGAAGTATATCGCTATCTGGTCCACAACAAATTTTTACTCCAATCATCCAATAGCCCTCTGAACACGAGGTACGAACTTATACCATCTTCCAGGTTCCACCGACGACAGTTTGGAAATAATGCTCAGAATCTATCGGTTCACGCATTCAATTTGTCCGTTGCCCCTTGGCACCCCTGTGGTACTCCATACGTGTTCGATGTTCTCTTCCTTCACAAACTCCTCAAAGCTAGAAGACGTAAATGCTGCTCCACGATCGCTTACTATACGAGTCGGATTTCCAAAGATATCAGACCATTCCTTTAACATCTTGAGAACTTCGACTGCGCCTATTGTTTTAGTGGAATACATCCATACGAACTTACTAAAGCTATCCACCATCGCGAAGATGTACTTGTACTGCTTTGAAGTAGCATCCATCGGTCCCAGATGATCCACATGTAGAGTATGAAGCGGCTCAGATCCTTTATCGATTTGGTGCAAAAATCCTTCTTTTTTTCCCAGCTTCTTGTTGTAGATTATACATTTCATACAGTTTCTTATGATTTGATTTACTTTTCCTTCCAGATGTGGAATCCAATAACTCGGCTGTACGGCATGCATCGTTTTTTGTGCGGCAAAGTGTCCTGCGTTGTGAGCCTCGCTTATTATTTCTCTCTATAGTGATTTCGGTATTGCCAACAAATCCGTGCCTTCCACAACCTTGTAAACAAGACCAGCCTTCAATTTAAAGTTGTCATATGGTTTACTTTTCAGAACTTCGGTTACTGCCTTGATCATCGTATCCTCCTGCTGGGCTTTCTTAATCCTTGCTGTGACTTCCGACGATACCATCATGACATCAATTGGGTATCGACTAAGGCAATCCACATGCTTCAGCCGTTCCCCTGGTCTGTGCTCCACCTCAAAATCATAGTCCTGCAGATACAGAACCCATTGGGCTACCTCCCGCGGAACGTCCTTCTTGCTTAACGTCTGCTTAAAAGCGGCGCAATCAGTCACGAGCTTAAAGTTGGTTCCCAATATGTACTGGCGGAATTTTTTGCACGCGAGAAAAATAGCTTTGACTTCTAGTATATAGCTATGCTGTCGTGCTTCGGACTCCGAGGTTTTCTTACTCCAGAATAAGATCGGATGCAATTGTTCTTCATGCCACTGCATCAGAGCGGCTGCAAACCCGTCCTTCGAAGCATCAGTGTGGATCTCGGTTTTTGCATTCCTTCAATAGAGCCTCAACACCGGTTCATTTACCAATGCCTCCTTTAATATGGCTACCGCCTGCTGCTCCTCCATACCCATTTTAAATTTAACGTCTTTTCTCAGCAGATTCGTCAATGGTTTTGCGATTATCGAATAGTTTTTTATAAATTTACGGAAAAAACCAGTTAATCCTAGAAAGGACTGCACGGCCTTTACATTTTGCGGCATCGGGAACTTTGTGATGGCTTTGGTCTTCTCTAATCCAGGCTTGATTTCTCCTTTTCCAACTTGATGACCCAAAAATGTAATAGCAGACTGCAGGGATCGGCACTACTTCCACTTCATCTTTAGTCCGTATTCAGCTGCTGCGTCAAAAACCTTCTTCAGCCTTCCCAGGCATTCGTCGGCGGTTTCGGCGTGTATAACAATGTCGTCCATGTACAGGTCAAGAATGTTTTCATTTATGAGGTTTTAAAATACATAACTTATAAAGCGGATGAAAACTGCTGGCGAATTGCAAAAACCAAAGGGCGCGCGATTGAATTCAAAGAGGCCCTCCTTCGTTATGAACGCCGTATACTTCTTGCTGCTTTCTTCCACAGGAACGTGAAAAAATCAATTTTCTAGGTCCATGATGATAAACATTTTCGCAGTTTCCAGTTTCTCCAGCACATCCTCAACGATCGGAACGGGGAAGCAAGACCATACGGCAGTCTGCTTCTTTTCGGTAAAGTCCTGAATCATCGAATGGACGGCATCTTTGTACTGCGAGGGAACGTCTATATCAGTATTTGCTTCGACCACATTGTAAATACTTATCTGTTTGCTGTCCACAGATTCCCCTCCCGAGAGGGGAAAAAACTGATATCCTCCCGGCGTTGACGTCATCGTGAACTTTGATATCAAGTGGTGTCCCAGCAAGATCGGCCACCACAAGGAACTTATGTGCCAGGCACATTCCGTCGATCTCCACTTCTGCCAAGAACTGCCCAGCGGAGCGTGTGATGATTTTTCCAAGTTCTCTCAAAGTTGACGAGCTTGGTTGCAGAAGGGCGCCCCTCATTTTCCCAAGCACAGACATCTTTACTAGTGAAACATCTGCACCTGTGTCTATGAGCCCTTTGACTTGCACATTGTTGATTTTGAGTGACTTTAGGTGTTTTTTCTCGTATGCCACGTTTACGGCAGTAGTACTCGCGCAATCTTTCGACATGTGTCCAGGCAGATTGCAGCGGAAACACTTTAATGCCGCTCGGCAATCCTTACGTAGATACAAAGATACTTATAATCCGTTTTTAATTTCAATCCGTCGACAATGTATCGAATCACCGATTGTATCTATTGTCCCACGCGCAGCAATTCGTTTCATTTGCAGTATATATTCATGAAAACTTTCATCGTTAGTTTTCACTCGCACCAACTGATTTCGGCACTGCATAAACGATCACTCCCAACCTCTTGTATAAGTTGATGACGTAACTGGCCGTACTCATACACTGCTGTGGATTCAAGAAAAAGAGCGTCTGTACATGTCATTTTCGCTCGTGCTTGCACATATCTATGTTTGTCGTTTAGTCCATATGCTTCAGCGTTTAGCTCGAAATTATTAAACCACTGCTGTACCGACACTGAACTCCACTTTTGGTTTTCTTCTGTCTTGCTTCCTCTGCTGGCGGCTTCTAAGACATGCGGCGCACAACTTTTCTTACGTCTCTCTTTATCTGGCGGCGGCTTCTGAGACATGCAGTATACAATTTTTTTTTTTCGCACTTTACACTGGCAATACGCGACCGGTTGAGCCCCCAAATGTAAGATATTATTTGAATATAGTTTATTGGTATTATTTAATCGCGTAAGGTATAAAGTAAGAATTGTTGGGGTCTCGGCTGATTTTCTGCTGTGTTCTGCTGTGTTCTGCTGATGTCGACTGCTGCTGCTGAACTCTGTCTGTCCTCTGTCGTACTTTTCTCCTTACTGCTGTTTGTTCTCCTTCTGCCGTTGCTGCTTCTCTCGTTCTGCCGTTGTTCCGCTGGTACTGCTGTTACTTCTGTTGATCTGCTTATCTGCTGTTACTCTGCTGCTACTGTTACTGCTGTTAACCGACGCTCCTTCAGTTGGCCGGCCTTCCTACTACCTTTTACATGTATATACTGACTGAGTACCGGGTATAAAAAGTCTCAACGTTCCCCTTTGTTTTTAAATAAATCATTGATGTCCTTAAGGTCATCGTAGTTGGTCCTAAGGCGTTGAGGAAGTTTTGTATATGTTGATGGGTTAGCACTAATATTGCGTATTGTTGGTTTCCGCGTTGATGCTAAAAATGAATTTTGTCAAAAAACGGTGGGGATTTTTGTATTTCCAATGTGTCTTGATTTGTAAATATCGTGTGCAGTAGTATTGTTGTCAACTTTTTGGGTGGTTTTAATAGCAATAATCTCTTGATCTATTAGGAGTATTGGGTATTTCTATCAAATAAGGAATGGTTATTGTCTAAATTTTTTCCACTGTAATTTATGCAGAGAAGTCCATTTGTACATTTTCCCATATCTTCCGTGTCACAATTTTGTGGATTTCTACACGTAGTGCATATTGAGTCAGCTGATTGACATACTTTAAACGTGTGCCCAAAACGCAAGCATTTTCTAAATCGCATAGGAATGGGAATATATGTACGAACGTTAGTTTGTTGGTATCCAATGCTTATATACATGTGTATTCTGGAAGATCGTCTAATGCAAATGTGAGAATAAGAAATCAATATACTAAAAGATATAGAAAAATATTGGCTTATATCGCCGATGGCATACGGATTTAACCGCAAAATTGAAAATGTGTTACAACTACTACTTTCCAAAAAAAAAAATTTCAAAAAACTTTATTATAATCTACAAAACAACGACTTTCCATTTAAACGGGATAGATAAAATATTAGATCGACGATTCAAAAAGAACGGGGTTCAGTAGAGTTCAAGGCCAATAATGCCGTCGAAAGTTGTTAGGGGTTTCAAAAGAAAAAACGGCGTGGTTTTGCCGAAAATTGACAAGGGACACTTTTCTGTGATCTTGTTGGATCGTTTGATTAAGAAAAAGGGGAAAGCTGTTTTGACAGGGGTAACACCGGGGAGCCCTTCGAATGGCTTGATGTAGTTTTTCTATGAGCCCGTGTCGATGAGAAATTTAAGAGTGACCCCTGCTACTTTTCGCCATATAAATGGCAGCAGGGATCTTCCCCTAAAAAATTAACCGAATCGCTCTCGTAGTCGATTTCGGCGTCGGCTTATATTTCGGCGACTGCTTTGGTAGCGGCCTCGTTGTATGCCGACGGTGATCGGTCACTAGCGGTAGCAATGTGCTCTACCCTTTGTCGCCAGCTGCCGGAAGTGCGTTCTGACCGTTCGGCTTTTTCCCGAAGGTTTTATCGCGTTTGCCAGAACCAAACGGTTTCTGGTACGCCGAGTGCTGTCTCAATTTAGAGGATGACGGGTCTACCTCCATCGGCTCATGGGTCTGGCCCTGAGATCTGGGCTGTTGGTATGAATTGCCCTGTTGGGCGTTTTCCCGAAGGTGTTATCGCGTTTGCCAGAACCAAACGGTTTCTGTTACGCCGAGGACTGTCTCAATTTAAAGGATGACGGGTCTACCTCCATCGGCTCATGGGTCTGGCCCTGAGATCTGGGCTGTTGGTATGAATTGCCCTGTTGGGCGTTTTCCCGAAGGTGTTATCGCGTTTGCCAGAACTAAACGGTTTCTGGTACGCCGAGGGCTGTCTCAATTTAGAGGATGACGGGTCTACCTCCATCGGCTCATGGGTCTGGCCCTGAGATCTGGGTTGTTGGTATGAATTGCCCTGTTGGGCGTTTTCCCGAAGGTGTTATCGCGTTTGCCAGAACCAAACGGTTTCTGGTACGCCGAGGGCTGTGTCTCAATTTAGAGGATGACGGATCTACCTCCATCGGCTCATGGGTCTGGCCCTGAGATCTGGGCTGTTGGTATGAATTGCCATGTTGGGCGTTGGGGGTGCCCTGACTCCTAATATGGTGGGGGTTTTTGTAAGAAGTGGGGTCTTGGGTCCTATTTTGCCTGCCATTACCCTGTTGTGGCGATTGGTGTTTGCTCTCATTGGCGTAATTTGCAGACTAATCGCTGTGGTCTTCGCTGGATTCAGCCGATTGGGCAAGGGCCACAGCTGTCTCCAAGTATTTCGGCCTTCCCGGGAAGACAGCCCCCTTTAGAGGCCTTCTCTGACCTGAGATGAAAACCTCTAAGGCGTCTTCCCTGGCTCTCTGGTTAAGCACACTCGCTGCTTCTGCAGGGTGTACCATTACGTTTTTATTTGTGATGAGGGAAAGCTGTTTTTCGATCTCATCGTAGTATTCTGTCAATGGTAGGTTACCCTGCCGCATGGTCGTCAGCCTTTGCTGTATTACGCCTATCGGCGTTTTGTCTGAATAAGAGCAATCAAGCCTGTTAATAATGGCTTTGAAATTGAGGACCGTGTTGAAGGACGACAAAATGTTATTTGCGGCCCCTTTCACTTTGTTCCTTATTATCCCTGTGGCCATGAAGTGTTTGCTACTGCCTTCGTATGGCTCGAAAGGCTCGAATGTGGCCAGCGCTGCCTGGCGCCAAGCAACATAATCTATCTCTTTTCCCTCGAAATCTGGAAGTGACTTGACCATGTCTAACTTATAAACGCATTCGGGAATAATTTTTACTTTCTTAAATACTTCTACTTGAGACACAGATTGTGCGCGGGATTGGTCAAATTCAGCCCGTAGCTGCTGGTTTGCTTCGGCAAGCTCCGTTCGCAATCATTGTATTTCGGTCTGAAATGACGCGGCCTGACTTGCCAAAGCGGCCTCTATTGTCTGTCCGAACTGTTCGAGATTCATGTTGTCTGGTTGTCTATGTGGTGGCCGTCTGTCCAACTGGAGGCCCTCTAGCAGGGAACGATAGATTTTCACTATCTTCTTTATCTTCCCTATCTTCCCTATCTTCCCTATCTTCTCTTTAGCTCATGAGGTGCGATCTGACTTGACAAGCACCAACCCTGTTATTTATGCTCCAGTAAGCTCCTTCTGTTTCGTACAGACAAAAAGAATATTTTATTTTATTTATAGTTAAAATTATTTTCCTTTATAATAATATTCCTTTTTAATTTTTATAATTTCTTTCTTATAATAAAAACTGACATAAATTTGCACTCAAAGAGCGATTCACTTAAATTTATCTTATTATTGTCTTACTATGTTGTCTTTTATTCTTTTTATTATTATTTTTTGTTTTATACCTCATAGGGTAGAATTTCCACTCGTTTTCACAAAAAAAAAAACGATCTGGGTATTGAGTACTTATTATGAGTTTGTCTTTTACTCTTTCTCACTACACTCTGTGGTTTTTCACTCGACCGTTTATTATGGGTTCTTAGACCCATTGGGCGCCAATTAATTTATTATTGTTCCCGATTACTGGTACCGCGGCTCGGCCAACGGCAATGAAACTCGCGGGTGTAAGTTTAACCTTTTTTTCCGGCTCGACTGGCTCGGTTGAAAGTGAGAATAAACCTAAAGATAGCAAAATACAATATTACTTAAATCTACCCACCCTCGCGGCAGCGCTGCTTGGGCATCGGGCCGACGTTCTGCATCGTCAGCGCCTCGTGCAGACCATCAGCTCCACAGCGGATGTTTATGCAGCAGCGAAATATGATCCGCTGGCCACTCGAGTGCAGGCCAACGGCTTCTAGGCAGAAGCTCGTGCGACAATGTAGTCGCTGCCCCCACCCATCGAGTACGGCTTCAGCATTCTTCCGTTTCGGAATTCTACCGATACCCTGCAGCTGGTGGGTAGTGTTAACTTATACGCAATTTATTCATGAGCTCTAGCTCACTCTAAAATAAATATTCAACCGAACCACTACGTCTCATTTCCTAACAATTTTGATTAATTTAAAAATAATCATAGGTAATCATTATTTATAAAAAAAAAATAAAACTCAAAAATAAATATAAATGATTTTTTATTTCTTTTTTTTTATCAAAAATAAAACTCAACTTTAGGACATGTGATGTATCATATGAAAGGCATTAAATCATAGATCAAGAGTATGTAATCACATCGGCGAAAAGTGGTACACGGAAGCCGTAAGCTAATGTTGAGTTTATTTTAAGCGAAAAAAATAAAAATCATTGATAATCATTATTTTGGAGTCTTTTTTTTTTTATCAAAAATAATAATTATTTATGATTATTATAAAATTAATCATTATCCGTGAGGAAAATCGTAAAAATCATTATATAATCATTATGACGTGATTTTTAAAATATAGCTTTTAATGATTACGGTCCCTGGTTTCAAATAGTCAGTCGAGTAGTTTTTGAGGATACTTGTACATATGCAGCTCCGAAAAATGTAGTTTCGAGAAAAACTCCAAAGAAGATAATCTTTTTATACCCGGTACTCGAAGAGTATAGGGGTATATTAGATTTGTGGGGATAACGGATGTGTGTAACGCACAGAAGGAAGCGTTTCCGACCCCATAAAGTATATATATTCTTGATCAGCATCAATAGCCGAGTCGATATAGCCATGTCTGTCTGTCCGTCCGTCCGTCCGTCCGTCCGTCTGTCCGTCTGTCCGTCCGTCTTCATTTGCGCTTATATCTCAGAGACTGTTAAAGCTAGAGTAACCAAATTTTGTATCCAATCTTCTGTGTTATCACACTACTCCGAATGTATTTCAAAATTTCGCCCCGCCTACTTCCGCCCACACAAAGAACGAAAATCTGTGGCATGCACAATTTTAAGGATACGAAAAAACTAAAAATGCAGAATCATAGAGAATGATCATATCTATCAGAGTGTTGAATCTGGATCAGATGGGAGCATTAATATAGCCACAATGAAGAAAACCATTTCGAAAGTCATCGTTCCCTCTCGCTCTCTCTCACACGCGACCCTGTCGGCTTTGCCTATTCGTCGAAATGAGCGCCTAGATCTCAGAGACTATGAGAGCTAGAGCAACCAAACTTTCTATCCAAACTCCTGTGATATCACTTCAATACAAGTGTATTTCAAAATTTTGCCACGCCCCCTTCCGCCCCCACAAAGGACGAAAATCTGTGGAATCCATCATTTTTAAGATACGAGAAAACCAAAAACGCAGAATCATGAAAAATTACCGTGTCTGGTAGATTGCCGATTCTGGATCAGGTCTGAGCATTATTATAGCCAGAAGGAACAAATTAAATTTCAGTGGCTACCAAACGGCAGCCAAGCGATTCCCTCTTCCATGTCTCTTGTATGTAGTTTTACATGTGTATGTAAAAATGTAGCAGACGACGTAAAAATTATATGTAAATAAAAATGGAAACAGATAACTAAAATATAAAACTACAGCATGGGGTTCGTCCTAATTTTTTTGAAATTTTCCATTTTGGCCAAAATTTAATTCGTCTCTTTTGCGAACATATAATAATTTACTTAAATCACAACCTCATATGTATATACATTTGTACATATGTATATACTGACTGAGTACCGGGTATAAAGTAGAGCCGCGGCCTTTGCCGCGGCTCACAACGTTCCCTCTCGTTTTCCTTTCTAAATGAAGCTGACCCTTCTGTCCCGTTTTTTGAAATAGTATCTGTTGATTCAAAATAATCTCTTTCGAGTCCATAGGCTTCCCATCTTGTCTGATTAAATATTTCAATTTCAATTATTTTCGGAATAATATATGAGCATATACTTATGTACAAACAAATTTATCAATTTGCAGGGGCAGTTTTCCAATATGACGCGTCCGGAAAAAAATGTCCCCACAATAGACGCTTCCAAGAAGACGTTTGAGAACATACCCAAGTCTACGGATACTGAAGTTCAAACAACTGAAGGTATTGGTTTCTGAATTTTTGTGATTATTCTTATTTTCCATTTTTTTTTTTCTAAATAGGCGATCCTCGTGGATCTGTACGTGGGCGACGCCTTATAAATGAAGTGGTGCACTCTCGCCCTCAAGGCCTTACAAGCAAATCTGGAACTACCGGCACAAAGATAACTGTTCAGACCAATTATTTTAAGGTCTTGAAACGTCCATGTTGGACCATTTATCAGTACCGGGTGGATTTTGAACCTGAAGTCGACAACGCACGTTACCGTTGTGGATACGTACGCGAACATACAAATATATTGGGTGGATATATTTTCGACGGAACAGTTCTATTCTGTACGATTTATTTTAACAACAAGGAATTAGTTACAAAAAATTATGCAGGAGAGAACATTAACATAAAAATAAAGCATGTTGGTTCAGTTGAAGCAGCTGACAATCAGCAATTTCAAGTGCTTAATCTCATCTTACGAAAAGCCATGGAGGGGCTTAATCTTCAGCTTGTATCCCGTAACTATTTTGATCCTAAGTCGAAGGTAGGTCTTTGTTGAGCTACTGAGCTTCTTCAGCAGCGTATTTTTAAGACATTTAATTAAAACACAAATTAGTTTGATTTCAATGTATAGGCACATATGTATATGTATGTATGTACATTCGTGTATATTCGTGTATGTTCGATTTGTTTTCTTGTATGTATTTAGTTATGTTAGTTATGCAAGAGATGCGAAAGTTAACGATACGACGTTTGCTCACGAAGACGATCAATTCCTAAGTGAGATTTGCTTTGCTGATGAGCCTCCCTCACAGCCCTTGTCGGACGACGAACTTAAGGAAAAGGCGATGTAGCGATTGAGAGCGTAGGGAAGCAGTAGCAACGATGAATTGAGAGTGATATATAGCAAAGAGAGTAACTATGCTTCTCTTTGTGCTGCCTTGGGCAGGCGCATAGCCGAACAGTCTTTTTGCAATAACTAATATTAATTTAGTTTATGTATATTAATTAACAAATATATATTAATACCATTTTTATACGTATAAATATGTATGTATATATTAATGTTATATTATATATAATACATATTTGATGGTTCCCTTAGATGCACAAAAAAGTTTTAGGGCTCTATTATGTATGTAAATGTGAACCTGTATAGAAATGCTTAATGGGTAAACAGTTGTACATAGTCGTGATCTGCATGAATGACAAAAAAAGCGACATTCGATCAAACCATGCTCTAAATCAGAGGTCGGTAGCGTTCATGCACAGTACATACACGTGTATAAAAGAGGTTGGCAATACACCATCACTTATTTGTTCTGCTTTGCCTGCAGTCTCTGCAAGGCTAGGTTAGGTTAAGGCTGTTGCCAGGCTCCCCAGGAGCCCGTCCCACTTAGGCCGGTTTCGGCCCGTTTTGGTACCGCATACACCCAGCGACAATCATGACGTTTTGTTATTATACCCGGTACTCGAAGAGTATAGGGGTATATTAGATTTGTGGGGATAACGGTATAAAGTATATATATTCTTGCTCAGCATCAATAGCCGAGTCGATATAGCCATGTCTGTCTGTCCGTCTGTCCGTCTTCATTAGCGCCTATATCTCAGAGACTATTAGAGCTAGAGCAACCAAATGTTGTATCCAGTCTCCTGTGTTATCACACTACTCCGAATGTATTTCAAAATTTCGCCCCGCCTACTTCCGCCCACACAAAGGACGAAAATCTGTGGCATGCACAATTTTAAAGATACGAAAAAACTAAAAACGCAGAATCATAGAGAATGATCATATCTATCAGAGTGTTGAATCTGGATCAGATGGGAGCATTATATAGTCACAATGAAGAAAACCATTTCGAAAGTCATCGTTCCCTCTCGCTCTCTCTCACACGCGACCCTGTCGGCTTTGCCTATTCGTCCAAATGAACGCCTAGATCTCAGAGACTATAAGAGCTAGAGCAACCAAACTTTCTATCCGAGCTCCTGTGATATCACTTCAATACAAGTGTATTTCAAAATTTTGCCACGCCCCCTTCCGCCCCCACAAAGGACGAAAATCTGTGGAATCTACAATTTGTAAGATACGAGAAAACGAAAAACGCAGAATTATGGAAAATATCGGTATCTGGCAGATTGCCGATTCTGGATCATATCGGATCATTATTATATCCAGAAGGAACAAATTAAATTTCAGTGGCTACCCAACGGCAGCCAAGAGATTCCCTCTCTCTCTCGCACACACATCCATGTCTCTTGTATGTAGTTTTATATGTGTATGTAAAAATGTAGCAGACGACGTAAAAATTATATGTAAATAAAAATGGAAATAGATAACTTCTAAAATATAAAAATACAGCATAATATTTTGAAAATTTCCATTTTGGCCAAAATTTAATTCGTCTCTTTTGCGAACATATAATTAATTAAATAAATCGTAAGCTCATATGTATACATAAATACGTATATACTGACTGAGTACCGGGTATAAAGTAGAGCCGCGGCCATTACCGCGGCTCACAACGTTCTCTCTCGTTTTTAAAAATGTCAAATAGTTTCAACTATTTTTCACCGACAGGTTAAAATTTTGAAGGCGAAATTGGGCATTAAGTCCTTAGATTGGTAAGTAACAGCCCCGACCTCAATCCGATAAAGAACGTGTTGGCCCTTATGACTGCCAAAATAAGAAAGCGGAAGCCCAAAACTATGGTTGAGTTAGGGGAGGTTATAGAGCATGTTTGGTTTGAAGATATAACAAAGGAATATTTGAGGACTTCATACGATTCGATGCCCAATAGGGTTAAATGTGTAAAGCCAAGGGGGGTACCATCAAATATTAATTAATATATAATTTGCAAACAAAAATTCTGAAATATGTTTGCTTATTATTAGATTATAGAAAATGAAATAACCTATTGAAAAAATTTTGGTTTTGTTGAATATATCGTTTTTATAATTTTACTAATTTTTTTCCCCCAAGTTTGGTCAACATACGAAATGACCGTTAAGAAAAGTGTGATTGAGAAAAATATTTAGTATGCACGACAGGGATAATAAGGCACAAAGTGAAAAGGGCCGCAAATAACATTTTGTCGTCCTTCAACACGGTCCTCAATTTCAAAGCCATTATTAACAGGCTAGATTGCTCTTATTCAGACAAAACGCCGATAGGCGTAATACAGCAAAGGCTGACGACCATGCGGCAGGGTAACCTACCATTGACAGAATACTACGATGAGATCGAAAAACAGCGTTCCCTCATCACAAATAAAAACGTAATGGTACACCCTGCAGAAGCAGCGAGTGTGCTTAACCAGAGAGCCAGGGAAGACGCCTTAGGGGTTTTAATCTCAGGTCAGAGAAGGCCTCTAAAGGCGGCTGTCTTCCCGGGAAGGCCGAAATACTTGGAGACAGCTGTGGCCCTTGCCCAATCGGTTGAATCCAGTGAAGACCGCAGCGCTTGGTCTGCAAATTACGCCAAGGTCATGGAGAATAGATCCTACCGTACAAATAAGAGCAAACACCAATCGCCACAACAGGGTAATGGCAGACAAAATAGGACCCAAGACCCCACTTTTTACAAAAACCCCCACCATATTAGGAGTCAGGGTACCCCCAACGCCCAACATGGCAATTCATACCCACAGCCCAGATCTCAGGGCCACCCCCATGAGACGATGGAGGTAGACCCGTCATCCTTTAAATTGAGACAGTCCTCGGCGTAACAGAAACCGTTTGGTTCTGGCAAACGCGATAACACCTTCGGGAAAACGCCCAACAGGGCAATTCATACCAACAGCCCAGATCTCAGGGCCAGACCCATGAGCCGATGGAGGTAGACCCGTCATCCTCTAAATTGAGACAGCACTCGGCGTACCAGAAACCGTTTGGTTCTGGCAAACGCGATAAAACCTTCGGGAAAAAGCCGAACGGTCAGAACGCACTTCCGGCAGCTGGCGACAAAGGGTAGAGCACATTGCTACCGCTAGTGACCGATCACCGTCGGCATACAACGAGGCCGCTACCAAAGCAGTCGCCGAAATATAAGCCGACGCCGAAATCGACTACGAGAGCGATTCGGTTAATTTTTTAGGGGAAGATCCCTGCTGCCATTTATATGGCGAAAAGTAGCAGGGGTCACTCTTAAATTTCTCATCGACACGGGCTCATAGAAAAACTACATCAAGCCATTCGAAGGGCTCCCCGGTGTTACCCCTGTCAAAACAGCTTTCCCCTTTTTCTTAATCAAACGATCCAACAAGATCACAGAAAAGTGTCCCTTGTCAATTTTCGGCAAAACCACGCCGTTTTTTCTTTTGAAACCCCTAACAACTTTCGACGGCATTATTGGCCTTGAACTCTACTGAACCCCGTTCTTTTTGAATCGTCGATCTAATATTTTATCTATCCCGTTTAAATGGAAAGTCGTTGTTTTGTAGATTATAATAAAGTTTTTTGAAATTTTTTTTTTTGGAAAGTAGTAGTTGTAACACATTTTCAATTTTGCGGTTAAATCCGTATGCCATCGGCGATATAAGCCAATATTTTTCTATATCTTTTAGTATATTGATTTCTTATTCTCACATTTGCATTAGACGATCTTCCAGAATACACATGTATATAAGCATTGGATACCAACAAACTAACGTTCGTACATATATTCCCATTCCTATGCGATTTAGAAAATGCTTGCGTTTTGGGCACACGTTTAAAGTATGTCAATCAGCTGACTCAATATGCACTACGTGTAGAAATCCACAAAATTGTGACACGGAAGATATGGGAAAATGTACAAATGGACTTCTCTGCATAAATTACAGTGGAAAAAATTTAGACAATAACCATTCCTTATTTGATAGAAATACCCAATACTCCTAATAGATCAAGAGATTATTGCTATTAAAACCACCCAAAAAGTTGACAACAATACTACTGCACACGATATTTACAAATCAAGACACATTGGAAATACAAAAATCCCCACCGTTTTTTGACAAAATTCATTTTTAGCATCAACGCGGAAACCAACAATACGCAATATTAGTGCTAACCCATCAACATATACAAAACTTCCTCAACGCCTTAGGACCAACTACGATGACCTTAAGGACATCAATGATTTATTTAAAAACAAAGGGGAACGTTGAGACTTTTTATACCCGGTACTCAGTCAGTATATACATGTAAAAGGTAGTAGGAAGGCCGGCCAACTGAAGGAGCGTCGGTTAACAGCAGTAACAGTAGCAGCAGAGTAACAGCAGATAAGCAGATCAACAGAAGTAACAGCAGTACCAGCGGAACAACGGCAGAACGAGAGAAGCAGCAACGGCAGAAGGAGAACAAACAGCAGTAAGGAGAAAAGTACGACAGAGGACAGACAGAGTTCAGCAGCAGCAGTCGACATCAGCAGAACACAGCAGAACACAGCAGAAAATCAGCCGAGACCCCAACAATTCTTACTTTATACCTTACGCGATTAAATAATACCAATAAACTATATTCAAATAATATCTTACATTTGGGGGCTCAACCGGTCGCGTATTGCCAGTGTAAAGTGCGAAAAAAAAAATTGTATACTGCATGTCTCAGAAGCCGCCGCCAGATAAAGAGAGACGGAAGAAAAGTTGTGCGCCGCATGTCTTAGAAGCCGCCAGCAGAGGAAGCAAGACAGAAGAAAACCAAAAGTGGAGTTTAGTGTCGGTACAGCAGTGGTTTAATAATTTCGAGCTAAACGCTGAAGCATATGGACTAAACGACAAACATAGATATGTGCAAGCACGAGCGAAAATGACATGTACAGACGCTCTTTCTTGAATCCACAGCAGTGTATGAGTACGGCCAGTTACGTCATCAACTTATACAAGAGGTTGGGAGTGATCGTTTATGCAGTGCCGAAATCAGTTGGTGCGAGTGAAAACTAACGATGAAAGTTTTCATGAATATATACTGCAAATGAAACGAATTGCTGCGCGTGGGACAATAGATACAATCGGTGATTCGATACATTGTCGACGGATTGAAATTAAAAACGGATTATAAGTATCTTTGTATCTACGTAAGGATTGCCGAGCGGCATTAAAGTGTTTCCGCTGCAATCTGACTGGACACATGTCGAAAGATTGCGCGAGTACTGCTGCCGTAAACGTGGCATACGAGAAAAAACATCTAAAGTCACTCAAAATCAACAATGTGCAAGTCAAAGGGCTCATAGACACAGGTGCAGATGTTTCACTAGTAAAGATGTCTGTGCTTGGGAAAATGAGGGGCGCCCTTCTGCAACCAAGCTTGTCAACTTTGAGAGAACTTGGAAAAATCATCACACGCTCCGCTGGGCAGTTCTTGGCAGAAGTGGAGATCGACGGAATGTGCCTGGCACATAAGTTCCTTGTGGTGGCCGATCTTGCTGGGACACCACTTGATATCAAAGTTCACGATGACGTCAACGCCGGGAGGATATCAGTTTTTTCCCCTCTCGGGAGGGGAATCTGTGGACAGCAAACAGATAAGTATTTACAATGTGGTCGAAGCAAATACTGATATAGACGTTCCCTCGCAGTACAAAGATGCCGTCCATTCGATGATTCAGGACTTTACCGAAAAGAAGCAGACTGCCGTATGCCCGATCATGCTGAAGATCGTGCCGGATGAGAACATAGCGCCGTTTCGACATGCGCCCAGTCGAGTGGCCATTAGCGAGGCTGACGTCGTCTAGCAGCAGGTGGATGAATGGGCCAATGCTTTGATAATACGACGCTCATCATCAAATTTCGCCAGCCGTACAGTAATCGTCAAGAAAAAGGATAGAAGAAGCCGGGTCTGCGTGGACTATCGTCAGCTGAATAAGATGGTCTTGAAAGATTGCTTCCCCGTTCCGATCGTTGAGGATGTGCTGGAGAAACTGGAAACTGCGAAAATGTTTATCATCATGGACCTAGAAAATGGATTTTTTCACGTTCCTGTGGAAGAAAGCAGCAAGAAGTATGCGGCGTTCATAACGAAGGAAGGCCTCTTTGAATTCAATCGCGCGCACTTTGGTTTTTGCAATTCGCCAGCAGTTTTCATCCGCTTTATAAGTTATGTATTTTAAAACCTCATAAATGAAAACATTCTTGACCTGTACATGGACGACATTGTTATACACGCCGAAACCGCCGACGAATGCCTGGGAAAGCTGAATAAGGTTTTTGACGCAGCAGCTGAATACGGACTAAAGATGCAGTGGAAGAAGTGCCGATTCCTGCAGTCTGCTATTACATTATTGGGTCATCAAGTTGGAAAAGGAGAAATCAAGCCTGGATTAGAGAAGACCAAAGCCATCAGAAAGTTCCCGATGCCGCAAAATGTAAAGGCCGTGCAGTCCTTTCTAGGATTAACTGGTTTTTTCCGTAAATTTATAAAAAACTATTCGATAATCGCAAAACCATTGACGAATCTGCTGAGAAAAGACGTTAAATTTAAAATGGGTATGGAGGAGCAGCAGGCGGTAGCCATATTAAAGGAGGCATTGGTAAATGAACCGGTGTTGAGGCTCTATTGAAGGAATGCAAAAACCGAGATCCACACTGATGCTTCGAAGGACGGGTTTGCAGCCGCTCTGATGCAGTGGCATGAAGAACAATTGCATCCGATCTTATTCTGAAGTAAGAAAACCTCGGAGTCCGAAGCACGACAGCATAGCTATATACTAGAAGCCAAAGGTTTTTTCTCGCGTGCAAAAAATTCCGCCAGTACATATTGGGAACCAACTTTAAGCTCGTGACTGATTGCGCCGCTTTTAAGCAGACGTTAAGCAAGAAGGACGTTCCGCGGGAGGTAGCCCAATGGGTTCTGTATCTGCAGGACTATGATTTTGAGGTGGAGCACAGACCAGGGGAACGGCTGAAGCATGTGGATTGCCTTAGTCGATACCCAATTGATGTCATGATGGTATCGTCGGAAGTCACAGCAAGGATTAAGAAAGCCCAGCAGGAGGATACGATGATCAAGGCAGTAACCGAAGTTCTGAAAAGTAAACCATATGACAACTTTAAATTGAAGGCTGGTCTTGTTTACAAGGTTGTGGAAGGCACGGATTTGTTGGCAATACCGAAATCACTATAGAGAGAAATAATAAGCGAGGCTCACAACGCAGGACACTTTGCCGCACAAAAAACGATGCATGCCGTACAGCCGAGTTATTGGATTCCACATCTGGAAGGAAAAGTAAATCAAATCATAAGAAACTGTATGAAATGTATAATCTACAACAAGAAGCTGGGAAAAAAAGAAGGATTTTTGCACCAAATCGATAAAGGATCTGAGCCGCTTCATACTCTACATGTGGATCATCTGGGACCGATGGATGCTACTTCAAAGCAGTACAAGTACATCTTCGCGATGGTGGATAGCTTTAGTAAGTTCGTATGGATGTATTCCACTAAAACAACAGGCGCAGTCGAAGTTCTCAAGATGTTAAAGGAATGGTCTGATATCTTTGGAAATCCGACTCGTATAGTAAGCGATCGTGGAGCAGCATTTACGTCTTCTAGCTTTGAGGAGTTTGTGAAGGAAGAGAACATCGAACACGTATGGAGTACCACAGGGGTGCCAAGGGGCAACGGACAAATTGAATGCGTGAACCGATAGATTCTGAGCATTATTTCCAAACTGTCGTCGGTGGAACCTGGAAGATGGTATAAGTTCGTACCTCGTGTTCAGAGGGCTATTGGATGATTGGAGTAAAAATTTGTTGTGGACCAGATAGCGATATACTTCAGCTGATAGAAAAGGAGATGGTTGATAATTTTGATGACGAAAGACAAAAGATGCGACAAGAAGCAAAAGAAAATATTCAGCAGGCGCAAAACAGATTTAAAGAACAATTCGATAAAAAGCGGAAATGCGAGTTCGGATACAAAGTTGATGATCTTGTGGCTATACGTAGAACACTGTTTGTAGCTGGAAGGAAGATGGCCAGCGAATTCTTAGGACCATACGAAATAACAAACGTGAAACGAGGCGGACGCTATAAAGTTCGAAAAGCGGCAGACGTCGAAGGACCAAACAATACGACCACGAGCAACGATAACATAAACTATGGAGTTATTCTGTAGAAAACGAGGACACATGGTCATCAGGGACTGATGACTGATCAGGACGACCGAGTATATATACCTTACGCGATTAAATAATACCAATAAACTATATTCAAATAATATATTACATACATATGTATGTATGTATGTGTCGGGTCTTAAAATTGTTTGCAGTGTATTTTGGTTATTCTCAGTCAATTAGCTTGCTGAGTCACTTTCGTGCCTTCTTTGAACTTTACCGTTGGTTATCGTTTACTGCTTGTTTCCTAGATTCGACGCTCCGTCTCATACACGGGCTGTCTCATAGCTGTGTTGGTGTTGGAGAGAGAGAGCGATGGTGTTCATAGTGGAATGAAGGAAAGACGGAATTGAGAGAGAGGCGCATGAGCGTGTTACTCTGTAGCTGGCCTGGGTAGCAACACAGAGAGAGATAAATTGAGAGAGGTACAAGCAATGGCGTTACAGATAATAAGAGGCTGGGGGAAGTGGTTCTCGATTCTGGCTGTACACTCGTTTTTTAAAAGCATGCCCAGGCAGTTGTAAAGCAGAGCAATTCAGCTGTTAGTGCATTGTATCGAGTGAAATCACAAAATGAATACTGCCAAACCTGACGATAACCCAGAAAACCCATTAACTTAGATATTAGATGTTATGTTTCCATTTCCATTCCATGATTCTGCGTTTTTTGTTTACTCGCAGCTTACAAATTGTAGATTTTACACATTTTCGTACTTTGTGGGTGCGGAAAGGTGCGTGAAATACACTTGTATTGAATTGAAATCACAGAAACTTGGAGGGAAAGTTTGGTTGTTCTAGCTCTTATAGTCTCTGAGAACTTGGCGTCAAAAAAGATGAACGAGCAAAGCAGACGATGCGGCGTGTGAGAGCGAACGAGGTGGCGAATTACTTTCGAAATAGTTTTCTTCATTGTGGCTATAGTAATAATGCGATATGATCAAAATTAAACATCCTGATAGATATATGCATTCTCGATGATTCTGCCTTTTAAAATCTTTACAATTTTTCATGCCACAGACTTTTGTCCTTTGTGGGGCGGGGCGAAATTTTGAAATATACTTTGAGGAGTGTGATAACACAGAAGACTGGATACAAAAGTTGGTTGCTCTAGCTTTAATAGTCTCTGAGATATAGGCGCTAATGCAGACGGACGGACGGACAGACAGACATGGCTATATCGACTCGGCTATTGATGCTGATCAAAAAAATATACACTTTATGGGGTCAGAAACGTTTTCTTTTGGGCGTTACACAGAAGCTTGTGTGTTCTGTACGGTACCAACAGAAAATTAGAAGTGCATCGCAATTTAGGGAAAAATTAATATTGCTTTTAAATAATATGTAACTACAAATTAAACAAATTTTCGAGGTATTAATAAAAAGAGAAAAGGGAATACTGGGCAGTCTTCTGATAAACAAAAGACAGCATGCCCACACCTACTTCCATGGCTGGAGAGAATTTATAAACGATGCCTTCCAACTAGGTGTGTACCCCAAGAATGGAGGGAAGATTAACCACATCCTATCCAAGGACTACAGACCCATCAGTCAGTCTTTGTTTTTGTTGAAAACGATAAAACGCTTAATACACCCAGCGACAAAAAAAAAGTCGCACTCCGAAATTTCATGTATTTTTTACTTCTCTAGCGTGGAGTTTCGCTAAATGTTATTCGATTCGTCTAAGTTGTTTTTTGGGAGTCCCTGTGAATTTCTTCTTTTTGTGTGTTCTTTCTGTGGTCTCAGTTACTGGAAACAATTTTTGCAAAACATTTTACTTCGGAGTCTTTAGAAGTATGCCTAAGGAAAAACGGTGACTGAAAAGTCAAAAATTATTGACTTGGCTGAACAAAGTGTCTCAACTCGGAAAATACCGGATCGAACTAAGTTCAATTAAAGCACAAATGGATCGGGAAGAAAAAAGTGTATAAGAGCAAGGAAAAATCGGATTATTATGAAAACGAGCTGATATGATCGATTCAAAAATGCTGTAGAGTTAGCTTCTGAAGTTCAGCAACGATTTGCGAAAGAAATTTCAGCTCGAACTATGTAGCGTCGTTTAAGGGAGATGGCAAAGACACCTGCCAAAACGCCACTTCTTAATATTCGAATGAAGAAAGCACGCCTAAATTGGGCTAAAGAAAAATCAAATTGGGAATCTGAGTGGTCACGAATCATATTCTCGGGTGAGTCACAATTTAACCTCATTGGACCCGATGGTTCCCGCACAGTTCGCCGCAGAAAATGGGAACTCTATTCCGAAAATTGCTGCATTGCCACAGTGAAGCATTATCCTTATATTAAGATATGGGGAAGAATATGTAAATATAAAAGTGAATTACTAATAAATATTAAGAGTATGATGAATTCAAAAATGTATGAAGTGGAGTTATTTGCAGTGGAGGTGTGTCTAGTATGGAATCACTTGGTGAGAGAGAAGATGCCATCTTTCAGGACGATTTTGAACCTTGCCATCAAGCGCGCTCTGTAAGAGATTCTCTGACGTTTTGTTATACCCGGTGCTCGAAGAGTATAGGGGTATATTAGATTTCTGGGGATAACGGATGTGCGTAACGCACAGAAGGAAGCGTTTCCCACCCCATAAAGTATATACATACATATATTCTTGATCAGCATCAATAGCAGAGTCGAAATAGCCATGTCTTTCGGTGCGTCCGTCCGTCCGTCTTCATTAGCGCCTATATCTCAGAGAGTATTCAACCTAGAGCAACCAAATTTTGTATCTAGTCTCCTGTGTCACGCTACTACAAGTGTATTTCAAAATTTCGCCCCGCCCCTTTCCGCCCACATCCGAGGCATGCACAATTTTAAAGATATGAGAAAACTAAAAACGCAGAATCATAGAGAATGACCATTTCTATCAGAGTGTTGAATCTGGATCAAATCGGATTATTAATATAGCCACTATGACGAAAACCATTTCGAAAGTCATCGTTCCCTCTCGCTCTCTCTCACAGACGAACCCATCTGCTTTTCCTTTTCGTCGAAATGAGCGCCTAGATTTCCGAGACTATAAGAGCTAAAGCAACCAAACAATCGATCCAAGCTCCTAAAATGTCACTTCAATACAAGTGTATTTCAAAATTTTGACACGCCCTCTTCCGCTCCACAAAGTACGAAAATCTGTGCAATCGACAATTTTTAAGATTCAAGACAACTATAAACGCAGAATCATGACAAATTACCGTATCTACCAGATTGCCGAGTGTTGATCAGGTCTGATCATTATTATAGCCAGAAGGAACAAATTAAGTTTTAGTCGCTAAGCAACGCCTGCCAAGCGCTTACTTATTCCCTCTCTCTCTCTCGTACACATTCACGTCTCTTGTATGTAGTCCTACATGTCTATGCAAAAATGTAGCAGCAGATGTAAAAATGATATGTAAATAAAAATGGAAACAGATAACTGCTAAAATATAAAAATACAGCATAGGGTTGGACTTAATTTTTTGAAATGTTCCATATGGGCCAAAATTTAATTCGTCTCTTTTTCGAACATTTAATTAATTATATAAATCGTAAGCTTATAGAAAAAGTTTGGTTTGGTTTGGTACCATGTAGTTACCACCAATTATTAATTAATATATAATTTGAAAACAAAAATTCTGAAATATGTTTGTTTATTATTAGACTATAGAAAATGAAATAGCCTATTGGAAAACATTTTTTTTTTTGCTAAATAAATCGATTTTCTAATTTTACAAAATTTTTTTCCTGTGTTCGGTCAAAATACTAAAAGACCGTTGAGAAAAGTGTGATTGAGAAAAATATTTGATTTTAATTATATGAATATATCAAAAAACGTAGTATGCACTTTTGTTAGAAATTGATTTATTGACGCAAAAAATGAAAACCTTATGTATCGAATAACATTTGGGGCTTCAATGCACTTCACTTCTGTTTCCGACATATTTCGTTAATTTCGAACATTATTTACTTTGTTTACAAAATTTTTCTTCCTCTTCCAAGACGCAGAGACGCTGTAGTGCAAGTGGCAGTTCTGCTTCTCTGCGTCTTTTCTGATATCGATAGGTAACGCACCAAGTGTAAAAAGCCTATTAGAAGCCATAGACAGAGCTATGTATTAGCTTCAACGCTACTCAACGCGACAGTTGATGCTTAGTTGTTGTTCAAGAAAACGCATTGCCTGCTATCGAGCCTGTTATTGGCACAATCTGCATCAGCGAAGCCTCTTACTGATTCGTCACACTTGCGGTATGTGATGCCTAAATTCTTCGTACCAGCCAAATACCTTAAGATGTGCTTTGCAGCAGTCTCGTAGTCTATATGGGGATCAATATTTTGTCCCCATACAGACTCAAGACTGCTAAATACATAAGAGATCCAATTAATGACTGAGATAGTGTTATATCTACCTTGACACAATTATCAATTATCAACCAACTTGATACCCCGGGTCGAGCGGTGTGCTGACTGGACTGGACGGCTCTTGCTCATGCCTAGGAAAAAGTTAATAAGGCCGCCATCGTGCATCTTGAAGTTTGATGCGACCTTCTTAATTACGATCTTTATTGCTTAGATATGCGATAATTAAATCGTCGACGTATACTGCAATATAGCTGTATTTTTGTTGATATTTCCTGACGTACAAGCATGCTTCGTTCTTGTATCTCTTGAAGGCCATAGTAGACAGTACCTTGTCCAGCGTTTTATTCCAGACTCGTAAAGTCCGTAAAGTGCTTTACAAAGCTTGTCGACAAAATTCTGAGGCTGCCTCATGTACACGGTCTCGTCAAAGACAATATAAACACTAAGATGTGCCGTGCCATACAGAATGTTCAGCTCGATTTTCAGCTGGAATTTAAAAGCTTGAAAAAGAGAGAGACAGATAGACGGAGAGGCAGAGAGCGCTTTAGTGGCACACGTTCTGTACGTGAGGCTTAGCTTTAACTGTATGCGTGCACATATTGTAGGGCTGCTTTTTTGTATTGGTTGTTGACGACGCCGCTGTCGAAGAAAACACCCATTACTTTCGAATTGCATTACGATTATGATTACGATTTTCCAATTGCCCAAAATATACAAAATTGTATATATTGTATATCCTTTATATGCTTATTTTGTTTAATGTACTATAAACGAATATAGTGAACGAATGTAAATATGTACAAATGCAAAATGTATATTAGATATGACATCAAATTACATTAATTGTCTATTGGTTATTAGTTCGACGCGTCAATAAGCAACACTCAGCAAATAAATTTGTGTCTCAAGTAATCTTCTGAAAAATACTTTTGCTGGCAATTTCGGCAGTTTTGCACACGTACACACACATATGTATGATCGTACTTGTCTTTGGATGGAAACCCGCATCAGAAATCGAGGGATGATTTCAGATTTGGCGAGGAAGTATGACACTAAAATCTCAAAAGTATTTTGTTGGCAATTTCGGCAGCTCAGCACGCGTACACACACACATATGTACGTACTTACAGTTCCGTGTGTACTCATACAAACAAGCTCATTCTATTTTTAGATGGTAAAAGCAACCCTCCCTACAAAACAGAATTGTATGAGCGAAAGACATCTTATTGTTTATACTGTCTTTGGTCTCGTGGAGTTTACTGTTTAAGTAAGCATTTGATATATCCAGTTGGTGCATATTAGACGTCTGCATGAATGCATTCATAACAAAGCCACATTGAGTACATTCAAATTGAGTAGAATATGAGTGAGTAAAAAAGACAGAATGAGACGAATGTATATACTACTGTTTCGCAAGAAGAACATGTTGTATCTCGTGTCAAATGACAGAGTATAACGAAAGAAGAGCAAAATGAAATGAAAACTTCAAAAACATTCGAACTACTCAAGTAGTTCGCAGAATACTTTGCGTAGTCACTTTGTGCTTCGAGTAAATGTTAGCAGACGTTTGAAATGGAAGGCGAAGCTGCAGAAAAAAATGTATGTATTTGCCGGCAAATTTTAGCGTGTTGTTTTTGTGTTTTGATTTGTTTAAAGCTTATGTTTTAATTTTACTAACAAAATGTGCAGTTGTGACCGTCTATAAATGTTTTCTGTGTTGAAATTTGCAGATTTAATATTTATTTGATTAAAATATATATAATATAGGAATATATATATATATATACAGAAAACAGCTGACAATATTCGAATGTATTCAATATACAACATTTAATTACTTCTGCTGCTCACTCACTCACTTCGTTTCTTTTCGGGTATATTTTTGTGCAGCCGAGGGAAACACGACTTGAGTCACTCACTCATTCTCATTTCGTTTTGTAAAAGTATTCACTCAATTCAATTTTGACTTTGTACATTTGAATGTGTTTTTTTTGCCATTCATGCAGACGTCTAGTGCATATACAGCTGTTTTTCTAAAGCTATTGCGAACAAAATGCGAATTGTCTCGTACTGAATTACAGGTGAAAATGATTCCCAATAATTTACTCCAAATTGTTGCCCACAGCCCACTATTGGTCAAAACGACTATTTTCTGATATAAATTAATAACTCGAAGTTTTTTTAAGTTTTTCCTGAAAAGTTTTTTGGATACCATTAAAGACCTCATTTGGAAATGAGTTTTGAACAAAATGGGCGTGGCACTGCCTATTAACGCCCCTAAATAAAATATATAAAAAAATTTTGTTTTTCAAAATTTTTTGTTTAGAAATAAATATTATAATAATGTTTTTATATTCATTCTAGTTATATTTTATATTTAAAATGTATAATAAGGCAAACATTTATGGGCGCATAGATAGCCCGTAACGAAAAAAGCTATGTTTTATTGATGTCTGTGTGTCATACAATTAATAACCGTACGTTACTCAACAGTTTCTTCCGTTTTAAGCTCTAGGTTGCTAAAATATTGAAAGCAGGAATCATCAGGGAACTCTGCGATGCTTTCTTCAGCCACAGGAATGTGCTCTGCACTTTTAAAAGCGCATGCAATCAGGCTAATGACCTCCGTAGGAAGGCTTTTTGTAAGGATTTTGTAAGCTGACCCTAGCTACGGTTTCTGAAATATCATAGGGGGGTCGCATTCCTTTTTTTTTAGCCTCTTCATTATAATGAGGATAAATGTTACAATTTTTATTTCTCGTATCCTCTCTTATGGATACGTATTGCTCTTTTGTTAGCCCTTGCTCTAATATTAATGGCAATGCATCGTCTGGTGAAGATCGTGCAGGCTTCTTATTTGCTATCATAGCTTGTCTACAATGCATCGCCTTGCCTGGGCTAAAAGCAAGTTGCTTTAAAACAGCTGCATGGTCAGCCTGGCCTCGTTTGCGAGCAGCCGTGCTTGGTGCTTGAAGGAGCAAACGAACATCGCCTCTAGCTGATTTGGAAAGTGCATATGCCTGCTGTCTTTGACCTATTACACCCTTCGACGCGTAAGGCAATGCGGGACGTCCAGGTGGCTTGGTGCGTCGACACTTTTTCAAACAAAAATTGACGCAGGTATTTGCTTTCAGCCAATCAGAATGATTTTTTTCAAATGTTGCTAGCTGGCGTCTACATTTTTTCCATATTTTCGCTAAATTTTGGCAAAATAGACGGCTCTTTTCTTTTAAATGCTGCTCAACTTCGTCGGACGCATTCACATCGATATGTGATTTAAAATAACGGAGAACAGCATCCGCTCCATCAGCTCTCCCTTAGCTTTCAGCTATTCATCAAGCAGACAGGCATTGCTTAGAAATAGGTTGTGTTCTATAAAATGTTAAATTCTGGGAGAAGCGCACAAAAAGAGCAAATACACTTAACTGTTCTGAATTAACAAAATATTACTCTACAACATGTATATAGTCACTTGGCTAACAAGTGCTAACATTTTTTTAAGTCTCCCCAAAGATAACGTTTCAACAAAAACAAATTATTTTTGGGACGCCTTTTTAATAACACTTACTACAGACAACACGAACAATACCAACAACAAAGATCTACCAACATAAAGTTCAAGCCTCACTGTTTACTATTCATTATAATTTGTATTAACAAATTTGAATTAAACAAAAATTGAGCCACTTGAATTTCGACAAAAATTTTTGCACAATTTATGATTACGGGCTTTTGGATTGACACAGCTGTTTTAACAGCTGTTAACTTAGCATCAGAACACAATGTTAACATTTCTGGTATGCAACATTACGGTTTGATGTATTCTTAATAGGTACATAACAAAAGATAGTTCATTTGAATACTTTTGAAAAATGAATTTCTATCAGAAAATCGGCCATTTGACCTATAGTGCGGTGTTTAGAGTTAAGCTTTCCTTTTAAATATAGAGTCTTAGCAATAAAGTGAAGAAAGATGCACGCACGCGTTTTTTCGTCGTCCTATACAGGACCAATCGACAACGCCTCTCATCCCCAAGATGCCGACCACACATATCCACCACACCGGGAAATAAAGAAGCTACTGACAGGATGATGAATATCACAACTAGATATAGTAAAAGCAGTAAGGTTTACCGATGAATGAACATTGACATTAATGAATATTAAGTCAATTAATCTATGCAAATCATTAAAAATATTATTATTTTTGGGTGAGGCCCATATTATAACAGTCATCAATGACCCTAATTTCAAGTAGCAAGTGTACATTGCCAGGCATCATAGCAAGGGATTTTTGACCCCATGTCCATACAACAGATTCTAAATTAAAGTCACCCGTCACACAGATACCTACAGAATCATCTAAGCTGGCATATATGTATGTATACTGGAAATAGTATCCATATGCGCCTGGTATAGCGCAAAGTCACAACCAGGGGTACCTGACGAGCAAGACACCTCGACAGCCAACAGATACAGAAGAGACTCCTCGTTTGCAAATCCAACTGTTGTGCTGCAGAAAATACGGCGGACAGCCACGATGACACCTCCACCTCTCTCGCACTGCATCCTGCTGAAGTCTCTATCCTTATGATCTACAAGAAACATGTTTGGATCAAAGAACTCATTGTAACTGAAATTAGGGTGGAGCCAGGTTTCAACCAATATAAGGCGTACTCATGAAGACAGATTGAGTTTTGGATCTCATTCCAAATATGTTTTGGAAATAGACTTTAAGGCATCTACTTGCAATTCTCCTGTCAGATAAATGTAATGGAACTGCTACCATTGGTACCGAACGCTCAACCGGACGTAATAGAGCTTTATCCGTAGTGGCGACACAAGACGTCTGCATCGGACAGCCAAAGGAACCACTAAGAACCCTGCACAATGTTTCTGTACGTATACGTATTGGCAGGTTGAGATCATCGTTACACAAGTTAGAGATAGAATCCAATCTCCAAATGGAAGAAGATGATCTTGTAGTTACTTTCCCAGTTGTAGTAACTTCCCCATTTTAATATTCCACGTTGGCAGCTGCGAAGAAGAGAGCGGTACTTCTAAGACATCGCTGAGCCATCCATGTGCTGGACGATGCCCCGCGGCAGCGCGATGCGAAGAGAACACCACTCCAGAGAGCACGCTTCGATCAAAAGCATCGCAGGCAAGTGTATTGAGAACATCACACAAAGTGGGAGTGAAAAACGACTGATAGCATGAAGCTACACGATGACGAGAGAGCACATCTACGAAGAGAGCGCTGAGTGGGAACGCACCCATTCCGAGTTCGGGGCTACATAAAGAAAATGGCAAAATCATCTTATGTTGTTGTTGTTGCGAATACAGCCACGGCTGTGTGTACTGATGAAATAGAACGATGCAAAGGGCAAGCGGCTTAAGCGATAGCTTCTGCAGTTATTGTTGGTAATACAGTTGAAAAGTACGGTGAAAGGTAATGCAAGAAAGTGAACCGCTAACGACGTCATAGCCAGTGACGCCGATTATTGAGGTTTTTTTTATGGGGATTTGATTGGAGTAGATGTATGCAAAGGCTCTCCATCCCCTATGTCCAAAACAATAGAATCCAAGTGTTGTGTTTCCCTGTGGATGACAGACAGACAGACAGACAGGCAGACAGGCACAGTTACAGTTTACAGGCACAGTTTACACAGTTTACCATGAACCATTCCTTTGCTTTCTTGCTGGTTTGTATGGGGTCATAGTCCTGTTAAAAGACCCATATGAGCAGACTTTCATATTCTGCAAAGGGTAGCATACCTGTCTCCATTATGTTCACGTACACATGCTGATCCATGATGGTTTTTATCCAACCAATAGTACCTACTCCATAGTGGAAGACGCAGGCCCATACCATTACACTACACCCTCCATGCTTAATGGTTTTTGAGGTGTACTAAAGTTTGTAATCTATTTTCCTTGGATGTGTAACGTATGATCGAGATCCACATTCCACCAAACATAGCCACTTTGGACTAATCTAACCATAGAAAATTCCTCCATAGTTGGGATGTCCAATTTGCTTGAACCCTGGCAAACTTCATGCGCTTAGTGATATGTGTTTTAAAGTGGTAACTACTTTCTTAAGCTGCAGGCTATTATGTAATGCCTAAAATATGTGCGAACTTTTTGATCCGTCGCATTTAAGCTCTTTTTTATGCTCGAGAAATTTATCGTTTTTGTCCGCGTTGTCCTTGTCCTCAAAGTTTAACTCGTTTTTAATCACTTTATTGGAGCATCCTACCACTCGACCAAATTCTCTGTGAGTTTTTCCGTCCAACATCAATTTTTTTATAAGAGCGCGCTTCTCAGCAGTGCACTGTATTGTCCCATTGCAATGATTATTATTGACTTTTATGACAGAAACAATTAAATCTTAGTCATAACTAATGAATACAGAAATTCTACAAATACAATTTTGAGAAATATAGGGGCTTCCCTAAACAAATTTTAAATATCGCAACATAATATGCATTTTTTTTATCGCAAAGAAAATGTGCAGTGGTGCCATTATTTTTTTTTTTCGAAATTTCGCTACTACTATAATATCTCTGGATAAAACATTTTGGTCACCTCGACTGTATTTGAGCTGTCAGTGAAATAGCAAAGCTTTTTCTGTTCGTTGTGCAGTGTTTTGGCACTATTCTTCCCTATTTGGTATGTGCCCAATAAAATGTATTTTCCACGAAAACTATAGTTCACAGTAGTCTATCAGCCCTACCGTTTCACTCTCTTATTACGGAGTTTAGTGACATGGCTGTTATGCGATGGCTTGAAGAACCGTGCATCCACCAGTCTAGCGCTTGTCTCCGCCTGGCATTTAAGATGGATGTCTATCGGTCTCATATGCAACATTGTGTCCAGAGCTGCCTGGGGGATGGATATAAGAGATTCAGTGACCCCCAAAGCATGCTACTCGTTCGACTTTACGAAGGTTTTCCAGGTTAGATTTAGTGTTGACCGCCTCGTACCGTACCAAGACCAAAGAAACTAAGATAAGTAACAGCCATACTGTGTGCAGCGACGTTATTTCGTAAAAGACTATATTCGCGCTATTTCGCTCGCACGAAGTCGACAGCGCGCACAGAATAGAATGACAAAAATATTTCTATGTAATTTTTTTGAGCTACAAATTTGTTTGCTGAGTGTTTCTTATTGACGCGACACACGAATATCCTACAGACAATTTCTCTAATCTGAAGTCATGTATGACTTATGCTATGTATTAGAAAATCAAGCATCAGCCATTTGTCTTGTATACACACACACACTAACACTATCACCCGAACATATGTATTGCATGCCTTCTCTTTTAAAAAAGTCAGTTCTAGGTTAGTTTTCATCATGAACGCAACGTTTTATCCGTACTCCGACACAAGATATTGGCGACGAGTGTAAAAGTGCCTCAAAATTATCATTTTGAGTATTTCGTGTCGGTAGTCTTATCAAAGATCGAACGATTAAAAATAAAGAATGGAAACAACAAACTTTAAAGAATTGTTGGCTCAAAAGCAACAATTCGCAGAGGAATTGTTGAACAAACAACAAACATGGATGGAGGCGTTTCTCGTAGAAAACAGTGCAGTTAATAGACCTGCAGAGTCAACAGTTTGTCCGCCGTGCCCAGGTTTTAATAAGGATCAACAAAATTGGGAGACGTTTTTACAACAATTGTCGGAGCGTTTTGCCGCGTACTCCGTTATCTCCGTCGAGAAGAAAAAAGTATATTCTGTCGTGGGTAGGTACACATTTTTTCGAACTTGTCAAGAATCTGTTCGGTAGCGAAAACTTGGACCACCAGTCGTACGTGGAAATCACAGATAAATTAACAGAGCACTTCCAACAGATGCGGGACACACAATCTTATAAGGAATGGGTAGCCGATCTACGTGGTATTGCTCATGAGTGTCAGTTTTCTTGCAACGCAAATGGGTGTACATACAATTATGTCGACGAAATGATACGCGATCAAATAATTGTACACACGCCATTAGAAGCAATACGCACAGCCGCATTGCAAACGCTTCAACCGTCCCTCGCAGACGTGCTTTTAATTGCCGAAACATACGAAGCAACATCAAAAATAGTAGCAGTCATAAAGGAGAGCGAGAAGAGGACATGACACTGGACATGAACGCTGTACACACACACACACACACACATAAGAAACAACAAAAGAAACGCAGTGGTATGGAAGCAAAAGGAGGCAAGAATTCTCTTAAATAAAAGCATAAAAATTAGCACGCAGAATCAATTCAAACACTTCACACCGTCTCGAGGGAAATAAAAATGTAATCAACCTGGAAAACTTCAACGAAATTATTCCTTTTCAAATGGATTCTGGCGCAACGGTATCTATTATCAATAGTTAAAGATTCAAGAAACTCAAAGGTCCAAACTGCGCACTGTTGCAAACTGTGGCAATAAATTGGCAAATGTCATAATAGTGGCAAATGTAAAAAACTCAAAAAATCGGTTCGTAATGTATTTGTTATATTCAATTTCGAAATTTAACAAATTTCAAATGTGAGTGAAGCGCAGCGTTCGCAAATGACTGATCTTTGTAACAAGTAAAAATATGTATTTAAACCGGTTTTAGGTACAAGCATCTACTTAAAGCAAAATTTCGAGCCAAAATTCTTCAAAAGCAGACAAATTCCATTTGCCCAAATGGAATAGTTTAAGGAGGAAGTGAAGCGTCTCACATATGCCGGCATTTTGAAAGCAGTCAAATTCAGCAACTGGTCATCGTCCATAGTACTAGCAGCCATGCCAGGTGGGGCACTACGGATCTGTGGCGACTTCAAACAAGGTGTCAATTCCCAATTGGACATCGAACAATATTCGCTGCTAACACGGGAGTCTTTATTACATACTATCCGTCTCGGCACCCATTTCTCCAAAATCGATCTGAAAGACAACAGTTGAACCGCACCTTGCTCGCCTCGAAAAAGTTCTTTGCATTCTAAAAGAGAATGTCATCAAATGTAAGAGGGAGAAGTCTTTCTTCTTGAGAAATGAAATGTAATATTTTAGCAGAATAGTAAGCATCCCGGGAATCCTCCCAGATACCACGGGTCAAGAGGCTGTCAAACAATTGAAGCCCCCCACCGATCAGTAGCAGGCTTTTATAGCAATAAAAACGCACATTCTTAATGCTACAGTGCTGGCACATTTCATTAAATATCGCATCAGAGATTTCATGTCCCATAAATGCCGACATAATCAGGCAAAAGCTAAACAGCTATCAATTTGTATCTACTGGTTGGCCAGAACAACAGCATCTCGAGATCTCGAGATATTGCCATATTTTAATCGTAGATTTGCCCTGACAATTAACAACAACCTACTATGTCTCCATTCTGATGTCAATAGAATCATTATTCCTCGAGCACTACAAAATATTACGAATGAATTAGTACGAATGAAACAACTGGCACGACAACATGTGTGGTGGCCAGGTATCGCCGAGGAGATCGCCATAATTGCAAAGAATTGTAGCGTGTGCAAGATAGGAAATCCAGCCCCAGTAAAGCAATTCGAGAGCTGGCCAAAAGCGACATCCGCCTGGGAAAGGATACACATCGACTTCGCCGGTCCTATATTTTGACGCCATGTGGTTAATTTGTGTCGATGCACATTCTCAGTTCCCGTTCGTAGTACAAATGACATCGACAACAACTGGAAACACTATAGCCGCACTTTCAGCTATTTGCTATTTAGGGTTATCCGAAGACTTTAATCAGCGATGATGGGTCTCAACTCATTTCAGACTCTTTCAACCAATTTTGCCAGCAACATGGAATAAACCACATCACAACAGCACCATTTCATCCATCATCAAACGGACTTGCTTTCTTCCAAACATTCAAAACGTCCGTCGACAAAATATAAAGGATGGATATCAAGTCAACAAAGCCGTAACAAAGTATCTCAGTTTGTATCGTTTCACACCTAATTCAGAAGGCAAAACACCAGCAGAACTTCTTCATGGTCGTACGGTTCGCACAATTTTAAGTAAACTCTTCGAGAAGCAAACTGAAAGTAAGCAGAAACGGTCTGCAAAATATTCTCAGAGCCAGACGGATTTTGCCAAAAACTATGCAAGGGCGGAGAAATGGATATAAACTATCATTGATCGGCTCATCGGTCGTATGTTATTTATCCTTCGTACATCCACAGGTTTCATCAAGCGCCACATAAACCAGATGAAGCCAAGATCTGAGCCTGATAACTGCAATTCCAGCTCCAACGACGACAACAATCAGATTTGGTGGAAACCTGAATTCTTAAGTCTGCCTACAATTTCAACAACACCAGCCCAAGAAGAAGAACCGTCATCGAATCCGATCCATTATTTTCAATCCATTTCTGGGTTCAACGGGTCGTACAAACGATGGGTACAAAAGTTTTTCTACAGGTATAGAAAGCTGCCATTACGCTTTTCTTTCTTTCTCAGTGTTTCGATTTCACGAGAGTTTAGAGTGAAGAATCATGCCGAGATACTTTGCTTTGTTCTATAGTTCAAATATCGTTCCGCCAATGACGGGAAGTTTATAACTCGGCATCTTTTATCTTCTTGAGAGCAGCATCAGTTCAGTTTTCTGAGGGTTTAGGTTAGGTTAGGTGATAGCGGCTGCCAGGCTCACTGGGAGCCCAGCACACTTAGGCCGTTTCCGGCCCGTTGTAGTACCGCAGGGAATCCCCCTATTTTCGCATCGTGAGGCCTAAAAGTCAACAATTATCCCAGCCTGCAGCTCTTATAAAGTTAGCTATCTTTCTGGGACATATGGTGGCCATTACCGAAATGTCTGCTATGAAGGGCGAGCCCAAGTTCTGTAGCCTTCTTCTGCTGAGAGCTGGGCATGAGCGGAACAAGTGTTCCACCGTTTCCTTCTTTTTCTCGTGTCTACAGCTTCAGCAAAAATCGTTGTATGGGGCGCCCAGTCTATTTGCGTTGGTACCAGTGTCCCGTTAGGGAACGTATGACTGCGCTGCACCTTCGTCTGCCGAGCTTGCATAGCTCAGAGGTGCGCTTCCTATCTATGTAATCTGCCCAGTGTTCTTCCTCGTCAGCGCTTTTGGCCCTTTTGAAGAGGGTCCTGCAGCTTTTCCGTAGAATGTTTTGACCACCAGGGGGTTTCTTTTTCCCCTTGTGCTGGTTTAATGGGTATGCTGCCGTGAAAGCCGTATTGCATGCTTCAGTGAACCTGTCCACCAGACGATTTAGGTCGTCCTCTGTGTTCAGGCATATTGGCGCTTTGCACTATGGGAAATTTAACCACTTTTTGTGGCATTAATTAATAACTTTCAAACGACGCAATATTTTTAAGTTTGGCTTTTTGATATAAGTTAATAATAGTAAGAGGAAGATATTTCGAAGAAATGGGTGTGGTAGCTCCTTTCTATACCCGGTACTCGCGAGTACCGTCTTTATGAGCGCATAGATCTCAGAGACTATAAAAGCTAGCTGAACCAAATTTTGTATTTAAGCTCCTGTTATATCACACTGTAACAAGTGTAGTTAAAAATTTCGCCCGCTCTAATCCGCCCACACAAAGAACGAAAGTCTGTGGCGTACACAATTTTGAAGATACCAGAAAACTAAAAACGCAGAGTCATAGAAAATGACAATTTCTATCGAAGTGTGGAATTTGGATCAGATCGGATCATTATTATAGCCACAATGAAGAAAACCATTTCGAAAGTCATCGTTCCCTCTCGCTCTCTCACACGCGACTCCATCTGCATTGCCCATTCGTATTTTTTGACGCCTAGTTCTCAGAGACTATAAGAGCTACAGCAACCAAACTTTCTATCCAAGCTCCTGTGATATCCATTCAATACAATTTTATTTCAAAATTTTGTCACGCCCTCTACCGCCCCACAAAGGACGAAAATCTGCGGAATCCACAATTTTTCAGATAAGAGAAAACCAAAAAGGCAGAAAATGACCGTATCTATGAGATTGCCGAAACTGGATCATGTGTGATTATTATTATAGCCAGACGGAACAAAATAAATTTCGGTCGCTACTCAATGTCTTTCAAACGCTTACTCATTCCCTCTCTCTCTCGTACCTATCACGTCTCTTGTATGTAGTTATACATGTGTATGTAAAAATGTAGCAGCCGATGTAAAAATTATATGTAAATAAAAATGGAAACAGATTACTTCTAAAATATAAAAATAAAGCATGGGGTTCGACTTAATTTTTTGAAATTTTCCATTTTGGCCAAAATTTAATTTGTCCCTTTTGCGAACCAATAATACATTTCATAAATCGTAAACTCATAAATCTATGTATGTACAGTTGCGAAAAAAAATAATAGCACCACTGCAACACATTTAAGTTACAGACACAAAAAAATGGAATAAATGATGCGATTGTTGTGCATTTTGATTTTTTTATATTGTTTAGTATTCCTCATAAACAAAAACTATGTTTTCTGTTTTCAAATTGTGACCTTTATATTTTTTTTGGGATTTTAAGAAAAAAGTACCAAAAAATGACGAAAAAAAAATAGCACCACTAGGCATTTTCTTAGTGAAACTTCTATATTTTTCAAAATTGTCCTTTTGAAAGGAACGTATTCATTAGTTTTGACTAAGATTTCATTGTTTCTATCATAAAAGTTAATAATAATCATTTAAATGGGACGTGGATAGCACTGCATTGGGGAGATTCGAGATCTCATCGAAAAACTGATATTAGACAGCAAAACTTAGAGAGAAGTTGGTCGATTGGTATGAAGCATAAGGAAAATGATCAAAAACACCTTAAACTATGAAGAAAAGGCTGAAACACCCGGACGAAAACGATCTATGAGCCCTTTTCATGGCAAAAGACAGATTCGTCAATGCAAGAATGGTCCCTTCTAGTCAGCTACCGAGCTTAAAGAAAAGCTTAAAATAAATCCGACGAATCAAACAGTTAGTATATATCTTAGCCAACATAATATAAAAGCCTGCAGCCCAAGAAAAATTGAACCTTTTAAACGCGACACATATTACCAAGCGCATGAAGTTTGCCAATGTTCAAGCAAATGTGACAACCCAACAATGGACGAATATTCTATGGTCAGATGAGTCCAAAGTGTATATGTTTGGTGGAAAGTGATATCGATAATTCATTAGACGTCCAAGGAAAGTAGAATACACACTTAAGTTCACCAAAAAAACCATTAAGCATGGAGGGTGTATTGTACTGGTATGGGCCTGCTTCTTCCACTATGGAGTAGGTCCAATGGGTTGAATAAAAACCATCATGGAATAGCACGTGTAGGTGAATGTCGTGGAGACAGTAATGCTATCCTTTGCAGAATATGAAAGTCCGCTCGTATGGGTCTTTTCACCGGGCTATGACCCCAAACACAGCAACAAGGAAGCAAAGGAGTGGTTCGGGAAAAACTGTGTCAACTTTTTGGAGTGGCCTGCTCAGTCACCTGAGCAGGTCCTATCAAAAATCTGTGGGCCTACGTTAAGAAGGCGGTTGCTACTTCCAAGCCAACCACTATCGGACCACTTGGGTATAAATTAAAGAGTCCTGGTCCTAAAACGAGGCCACGACTTGATTGACCCCATGCCAAGACACTGCGCAGCTGTTATTGCCAAAAAAGAACAGTGTATCAAATATAAAATGATAAATATAGATTTAGTGATAATAGTTCAAAATAGTTAACTAAGAAATTCGTTACTTTTTGGTCACTATTTTTTTTTTAATTTAATTTTTGAAAAGTGGTGCTATTTTTTTTTCGTCTAATTTGACCACTTTCAAGAAATTTTCTTAAATAACTTAAAAACGTTTATAAGAATCAGATTTTTTCTTGCATTCCTAGATTTATAAGAGTCTTCCATTTCTAAAAATGTGCTTGCCGTTTTCTTAAAGTTAAAAATGTGAGTTGGGCAACTATTTAAACATTTCTTGTGGTAGTGGTGCTATTATTTTTTTCACAGCTGTATGTATATACTGACTGAGTACCGGGTATAAGATAGAGCCGTGGCCTTTGCCGCGGTTCACAACGTTCCTCCTCGTTTTTTAAATTTTTTTTGGTAAAAATGTAATAATTCCTTTTTGCCAACATATTCTCACTGAGTACCGGGAATAAAGTAGAGCCGCAACCTTTGCCGCGAAATGCCTTTGATTTTAAGAAAAAATACCCAAAAAATGTCGAAAAAAATAGCATCATTAGCCATTTTGTTAGGGAAGTCCCTATTGTATTTGTAGAAGGTACGGAGATGCGCGATCTGATCAAAATATTGATATTAAACGGAAAAACTTAAAGAGAAGTTGGTCGATTGGTATGACCAGTTCGCTCGCAGATCTAAAAATAGAATGATCTTGCTTGGATGAGTACACACGGAACCGTAAGTACGTATGTGTGTGTGTATGTGTACAGAGCTGCCGAAATTGCCAGCAAAATACTTTGAGATTTCTTGAGCAACAAATTTATTTGCTGAGTGTTGCTTATTGACGCGACACACTAATACCCTATACACAATTAAAATAATTTGAAGTCATATTTGATATACATTTTGCATTTGTACATTAAAGAAAATTAGCATATAAAGGATATTCAATATATAAAATTATTTTAATTTTTGGCATGCGTCATCGGAAAATCATAATCTCCAAAAAACAAAAACCAAGCAGCTCTACAATATGTGCACGCATTCAGTTAAAGCTCAGCCTCACGTACAGAACGAGTGCCACTAGAGCGCTCTCCGTCTCTCCGTATATCTGTCTCTCTCTTTTTCAAGTTGGAATACTTTTAAAATCCAGCCCGTCAGGAATCGAGCTGAACATTTTGTATGGCGCGGCACATCTTAGTGTTTATATTGTCTTTGGTGTAGTGTAATGCTATGGGCCTGCGTCTTCCACTATGGAGTAAGTACAATAGGTTGGATAAAAACCATCAGAGTCATTAAAGATTCCTTTCATATCGGGGGAAAGAATTTATGGACAGGGTTGAATAGTTCAAGCAACGGCTCACACAGAGACTCGGGACGGTACCTGAGTACAAAGTCGGGAACTCCGTCCGGACCCGTTGAATTCAACGGATTACGTTCTACGCTAACTGTTTACGAAAGAGTTCACTATTCGGAGTTTGTTTGGCTTATTGATATTTGTAACACCGAAGTTCGAGAATCTTCCTGCTCATACATTTTATTTTTGGTCCTTTACTTTTTAAAGGGGCATGTTAAATGTTGACTTACTGCTGATCAATCAACGTAAATGTCGAGGCTTCGTTTAAAAGTGCATGTCTCAATTTTCTTAATCCTGATTTAACTAAAAATATAAAAATTTCTTTGTGTATCAATTTGGTGATTTTGACTTTCTGGTGAAATAAGTAAGTAAGTAAGTGCTGCTCTGCCAAGTATTGTGGGTTATCTTTATGTAACAATTTATTATGGAAGTAAGTTCAATTACACTACTCAACAAAACCTTCAAATAACTGAAGCTTATCCGGCCATGAAACGACCTGTCCGGTGACCTCAGATAGGCTTCGGAAAAAAATACATACCGCAAAAAATTAAGAAATTTGAAAGATTAGTATCTTTCAGACTTTAAGCTGCAGCTACAAAGTGTCTGGGTCGGATTAATAGCTGCATCAGCTTTTCAAAACTGCTAAATTTTCGTTATAAGAAACTTAAATTATGTAAAAAATAAAAACTTAACTTAAAAACAAAAAAATTACCAGATTTTTAAAAATAAAACCATAACTCTTTACAAATTTTTAAATCTTCAAATCTGTTAGAAACATTTATTTTAGGCCCTAGCAAAACTATCGTGTTGACTAGCGTTATTGATGTTGGAAATCTTAATGAGTTTTCAATTTTTCATTGAATGACTCTTCAATAAACATGCAATAAATGACATGTTACCTATCGATTAGTTGAGTTCACTTAATAATTAAGAACTGACGTTTAAAGTGGAAAATTGGTTGTTGTTGAGCAACAGTTGTTTTTAGCAAAATTTTAGATTTTTACCAAATGGTTAAAATGGATGATTGATGAAAATTAATCAAATAAAATGTAGCCATAAATTTTACGTGCGAAAATTTAAATTTGTAACTGCTAGTTTTTGTTGTCACTAGTAGGGATAGTTCGCATGATATGCAGAACAAGGTGAAAATATTCGTAAAATCGGACAACCGCAACTAAAACGCAACCATAACTAAACTTTTTGACCCCTATGCTTATCACATGTAAATAAATTTGAGTTTTGTCCAAATAAATAGACTATGTGTCGACTCTTTTGGCTTGTTTAAACCATAAACTAATAATTGAGCAGCTTTACTCTTTTCCAACACTATCAGTTTTGGTTCGTTTTTATTCGTTTACTGATAATGTGGCATTAAGGATATGGGTTGTGATACTGTAAATTTTTTCATTATATCATTAAATAATATAGTCATAATATATCATTAATATAATATTAAATATATATGTAGTCAATTTCCTCAAGTGACAGCAACGTATGGATTAAATTTTTAAGTTGGCCAATCCAATTTATAAGTCTTTCCAATTTATAATTTTTGAAAGCAGGAATATTTCTTATTTATTAATGAACTGTTGTACAATATGATTTTCCTCGTCAAAACTCTCTTTTAAAATCTTTATTGGTCTGGCCGTAAAACTTGCAATTATAGTTTGACTTGGTATTTCGTCGTTACTGTTATTAGTGCTACACTAAAACTGTAACTTAAGTGGCTGTCCGTCGATCCGCTTAAATACATATTCTGAATTCCGTTTGTTTCTTGTCGTCATATGTAAGTATAATCGTCTTGCACGCTTCCTGAACTCTCTGAAGATGCTAGTTTTATTTGTTGTTGAAGTTCAATTTGCTGTTGCATCCAAAATTCAATTTTAATTTCGATTTTCTCCATTTGTTTAATTTCCGAGAACATTGTAATGTTCCTGATTTTTTTCACTGCCGCTGCAAAAGGTGACGATGGATTCGGCAATCTGGTAGATACGGTTATTTTCCATTGTTATGCGTTTGTGCTATTCTTTATTATTACAAATTGTGGATTCCACATACTTTCGTCCTTTGTTTTCTCCGTTTCTCCGTTGTGGCTATATTAGTGGTCCGATCTGATCCAGATTCAAAACTATGATGGAAATGGCCATTCCCTGTGATTCTGCGTTTTTAGTTTTGTCGTATTTTCAAAATTGTGTATGCTACAGGGGGTGGAATGGAGCGGGGCGAAATTTTGAAATATACTTGTAGTAGCGTGACATAGGAGACTGGATACAAAGTTTGGTTACTCTAGCTTTAATAGTCTCTGAGATATTGGCGCTAATGAAGACGGACAGACGGACGGAGAGACAGACATGGCTATATCGACTCGGCTATTGATGCTGGTCAAGAATATATACTTTATGGGGTCGGAAACGTTTTCTTATGGGCGTTACACAACTATATTTCTGAGAGATATGTAATCTTTTATTTCTGACCATTTAATAAAAAAAGGAGAAATATTCAAATTATGAGGAGTTCTTAAATACATTTTTTTTTCAATGAAAGTCGATTTAACAGATTGTTAATCCTAAAAAATTTAACTATTATGATGTAGCTTCTCCTCTGGTCTGATTTTTAATCCTAAAAAATTTAACTATTATGATGTAGCTTCTCCTCTGGTCTGATAGCCGCCATTATTCTTGACGGCATGGAATCAACCAGAGTCTTCAGAGTTTTTTCATTGAAAGTGTTACGATTTACAAAGCTGAATTTTGTTTTTTTTTGGCGAAGGCTAGTAGTTCCTTTGGCGTCCTCTTGGAGGCTTTGTCTAGTGATGTCAGCGTTGGTGCGCCCAGGTATCTTTTTTCTTTCCCGTGAGAGAGTCGGGCATGTGATGCAGCCAGCCAGTGACCTGTCAGTATCCCCATTAACAGTATAGGTTTTTCACTGCGCTCTTTGCACTTGCTATTCGAGATTGTGCTCTCGATTTTCAATCTGGCCTGCTTTTCTCGGTGTGATCGTTCTGTGTGATCGTTCTGTGTATTGTGCAACATCCACTGCTTTCCTGATGGCAAAGACTTTCGCCTGGAATATGATGCAGTGATCCAGTAGCTTATTTGACAACCTTATTTCGTGGTCTGTGCAGTATAAGCCAGCTCCTACTCCTCCTTCCATCTTGGAGCCGTCTGTGTATATGTTGTGGTGTTGGGTCTGGTCCCGTCCTTTTTTCCATTCTTCAGGTCCCAGAAATGCGTTTGTATTGATGTCGAGGCCCGTTCGAGGGGTCATGTAGTCGGTATAACTGATCATGTCCCTGCCGATTGAACTATGCCCGTATGCTTGTGGCTGCATGTTTCTCTACGCAATCAGGCGCTGTGCGGCCTTTCCAGCCGTCAGATGAGCGTGGATGTCCAGGGTTCCGAGTATGGTCTCGAGTGCTTTTGTTGGGGTAGATCTCAGTGCCCCCGTTATACAGAGCAGAGCCTGTCGCTGAGTCTTTTCTTTAAGCTTGTGATACGTCTTCTTCCTGGTAGCTTGCCACCACACTAAGACTCCAAACAGCAGAGTTGGTCGCACCACCGATATGTAGATCCAGTGCATTAGAGCAGGTGATAGGCCCCATGTGCTGCTGAGCATCTTCTTTGATGCGTATAGCGCAATGGTGGCCTTCTTCACCCTTTCCACTACATTGGGTCTCCATGCCAGCTTGCTGTCCAGTACTGTGCCAAGGTATTTGACTTGTGTTATTGGGGTAAGCCTTGTTTACCTTGTACCTTGTACCTCTTGGTGAAGAGGATGAGGTCCGTCTTGTCCGCGTTGATACTGAGTCCTACTTCGTCCGCCCACTCACATATCTCCCTGAGTGTTTTTTCCATTATGGAGCTGAGTGTCGATGGTCATACACCCGTAATAAGTATGCTTATGTCATCTGCATAGGCTGTTATTATTGGACTTTCCTTTCGAATCTCTTGATTAGGTCGTCGACCACCAGATTCCACAGGAGGGGCGACAGGATTCCACCTTGCGGTTTGCCTCTGTGTGCCCTCTTGGCTATGTGGAGGCGGTGCCCCATTCTGAAACAGTCTACAACTTAGGAGGTTCATTATCCATTGGTTGATTGCTGGGTGTGTATTGGTTGCGTCTAAGCGACCCATTATTGCGCTTCTGGCCACGTTTTTAAATGCTCCGGATATGTCTACAAATACTCCCAGTGCATATTTCTTGGTGTTGAGGGCTTTCTCGACGGTAGCTACTAGCGAGTGTAGTGCTGTTTCCACCGATTTTCCTTCAGTGTAAGCATGCTGGTTGTTTGACATCATTTCCCCCACTTACTTCCTGATGTGTTGCTCTATCAGCTTTTTCATTGTTTTTAGTAGAAAGGAGGTGGGGCTGCCATCGGGAGATAGACAACTCTGGAAGTTCTCCTTTGGATAGGCATATAGCCTATCCTTAAGCATGCCGTATACATAGCAAAACGCCAGGGGTGATTACCTCTTTGGACACCTGTAACACCTTTAATGCCCGTAAAAGAGTTTATGGCCCATTGGATTTTCTTGTGGGTTATTAGGCCTGTGAGGAGGGTTTGTTCCTCTGTTGCTAGGTCATGTTGCGTTGCGGCATCAGTGACCTCGTTGCATCCTGGGAAGTGAGCCTCCATTAGTGCTGTCAGGGCTTCTTCGCTACTCTCTGACCATTGTCCATTGTTGACCTTGAGCTGACTCTGCATGGTAGGTAGCTTAGAAAGCAGTTTACTGAGTCTTGCTGTTTCAGGCCCCTTCTCGATGTTGGAGCAGAAGTTCCTCCACGAGCTGCGTTGTTCCTTGTGTATCTCTTTCCTGTAATTCCTGAGTAGGTTCCTGTATTCCTCGTTTATGAACTCTTCATTCGCTTGTTTGGCGAGCTTGAAGAATTCCCCGAGGTTGTTTCTTAGGGGGGAGAGCTCCCTGTTCCACCAGAGTGGCTTGGTCCTCTTTTTCGTACTTGAGGGTGGGCATGTTGCGCGGTAGCCATCTAGTAGCTCCTTGGATAGAGACTCAAGATTTGTGATCTGAGAAAAATGGTCTTTCGAGGACTCTCTACTCAGATACCACCGTACTCTTTCCCGTTACCAGAGTAAGATCTAGCACGTTTGATGAGGTGTACTACGTAGGTATATGCCTCCCCCACGTTTGCTACTTCTATATTATTTGATAGTATAAAGCCTAGGAGTGACTCACCTCAGTCATTGAAATGGGGGCTTCCCCATTGTGGTGGGCATTTGCGTCCATACCAATGAGTAGTTGGTAGTCCTTGGAGTCGGCTTCTTCGACTTGACTTCTTAGCTCTTCAAGTGGTGCGAGCCTTTCGTTTGCCATATAGCAGGAGGCTACCAAGAGGCGCTTCTCCTCGCTTTCTAGCATCACCACTGTTAGGTCATCTGAGCTGTAATGAGACATAAGGTGAGCATGTATTCCCTTTCGTACAAGTACGATGGTTCTGTTCCTGCTTACCGATGTTGTGTAAAAAGAATTATAATACGAGGACTTTAGTCCGGCCACTAGCCTAGAGCTATGTCGACGGGCCCTTGCTCCAAGGCTATGAGGAGTTCCACCGACGCTATCTTACTCTTATGGAGGTTGAGTTACAGCACACTCAACGTCATGGGTGGCTGGCTTAACTTCCCTCGACGGGTTGACAACCAACTGTGTCCCCGGGGTGCCTGGCCGCCAGGCACCTCTAGACATTTTTGAAATAAAGGAAAATTTTCATCATTATGGAAATATCTTAAGCACTCTTCTTCGTGCATACATATTTCTTGATTAGTTCTTTAGCTAGCGTATTTGTCATTTCCTTGTATGTTATTTTAATGATTAATTTATGAAAGTAGTGGGATGCGTCTACCCTATCCTCCTCTCCCCTTATTAACTCAATTTATCGGTTGTAATAGAGACATATTCTCTCGGTAATGGGGATATTGTTTTGATTATCTTCTTGCGCACTATGTATGGTTGCGTTGTTCTCGTTCTCGTTGAGCTTTAGCCTTGATAGCGCATCTGCTACATATGTACTTTCTTTTCCTGGCAGATATTTTATTTTGAAGTCGAATTCGTTTAACTTTCTTCCACCTTTGTAGCTTCATGTTTGGCTCTTTTAGGTTGTTCAACCATACTAATGGTTTATGGTCACTAAGTATCTCGAATGTTCTACCGAATCGGTATGATCGGAAATGCTTAATCGCCCAAACAATAGCTAACAATTATTTTTCGATGGCGGAATAATTTACTTCATGATCGTTTAGTGTTCTGCTGGCATAACAGATCGGTTTATGGTCTTGCGACAGAACAGCGCCTATCTCCGTGTTACTAAAAACATTTTATTAAAATCTGGGTAACTGGAAATAGGGTCTGAGGTGATGAGTACTCTTAGTCTCTCATATGCCTCGACGTATTTCTCTTCCTTAGTGTCTATGACGGCTCGTTTCTTCAGCTTGACTGTCATAGTCCTTGCTATATTTGCGAAGTTAGGGATGAACTTCCTAAAGAAACCACATAGTACAAAGAACTATATCTGTTTGGCTGTTTCAGGTATTGGGAACCTAATTGGAACCTAACCTTATCTTGTTTGGATTCGGTATTATTTCCTCTGGTATGACTATATGACCAAGGAATTCGGTTTCCTTCTTCATAAATTCACATTTATCCATTTGCAATTTTAGGTTTGCGTCCCTTATCTTTCCGAAGAAAAGTTTTTTAGAGATAACAAGTGTTCATCCAAATAGGTGGAGATGATTATTATGTCATCTAAGTACACTAAACAATCGGTGAAGATCAAGTCTTCCAATAGATTGTTCATACACCTTTGGAAAGTTGCGGTTTCGTTTGTCAGCCCGAATGGCATCCGAGTGTATTCGTAATGACCATGTTTTGGAGAAAACGCTGTTTTCGTAATTGAATTGGGTTCCATTGGGATTTGATGGAAACCTTTAGCCAAGTCAGTCGCTGTGAAATACTGACATTTTCGTAGGTTTTCTAGTATCTCATCCATCCTAGGAGTTCGAAACTTATCCTTGATTAACCATCATATCGTTGAGACCTCTATAATCTATAACGAGTCTGTATTTTTGCTTTCCTGAAGCATAGAATTTTCGGGATCATGGAAATGGGGGAACAGTAGAGCGATTTCGATTTACGAATTATTTTTTGCCTGATTATATCTTTTATTTTATCATTAACTTCCTCATCGTGTATTTGGTCATATTTATATGGTCTCCGGTATACCGGATCTTCATGCTGGGTTTTTATGGTATGCTTGACGCTACTTGTGAAGGTCAGTGTTGTCTCTGTAATTAATTACTGCCTGACTGTTCTCATTATTCTCCTTCATGATGAATCCACGATACCTCTGAGTCAGAGCTCGCAAAAAACCGTCAACCATTTTGAAGTGTCCGAAAAAAACCGAACTTCTACGAACACTTTGAGAACGTGGAGCGAAAGAACTCATTCAAAGTGTTTTCGCTCAACAACTGTTCTTCTCAGACCAAAACCCTTTTTTTTGTGTTCTCTTTGGTTCGCTCTCTCAGGGACTACTTTGGTCGGACACTTTCGGCAAAACAGTCTTTTTGTATGTATGCGTGTGTCTGTGTTTTCCTACATAACATTTATGCACGTGCATTGCTCAGGCATAGTCTTTTCTCTTTCTCGCACACAGCAAGAAATAACACTTGTTTTGGTTCGCTTTCTCTGGGACTACTTTGGTCGGACACTCTCGGCGAAACAGTCTTTTTGTATGTATGCGTGTGTCTGTGTTTTCCTACATAACATTTATGAACGTGCATTGCTCAGACATATTCTTTTCTCTTTCTCGCACACAGCAAGAAAAAACACTTTTTGAAGACACTTATTGCCAAGTGGTCTTTCAAAGACCGTTTTGCAGTGACCGCTCTCTCAAAAGTGTCCCTATGCGTTCGTTATTGAGAGACCGAATCGTTTTTTCGGTTGAGCCAAACAGTCGGACCGAAACACACAAGCGAAACGAAAAAAGTTTTTCGCTCAGAGAGAGAGAGTGTGTACCAAATTTTTTTGTGTTTTGCTGTGTGAAGACTGCGTTGGAAAAATCGGTTGACGGTTATTTGATGCTCTGCTCTGAGTACTTTGTTATATACGGTCATTTTTATATAGGGTCCCCCTCGGTTTCTTCCGAGGCCATCTGATGAAAATTTACGTAAATTTTGATCAATCTGATCACTCTGACTTTCCCTAGCACTTTAAGTAGGTTGATTTGGCTTTGGTAATTCATAGGGTTTTGCGACTGACCTTGATGCAATAAATTGCGGAATTCTTGCCAAAGTCCTTGGTTATTGTTAGTATATCGCGATAAATTCGATTGATCATACAAATTCTGAGTTCGTTGCTGGCTAGTGTTATTTGTAAAGTTTTGGTAATAATTTCCAATAATCCTACGATTAGACTTTTTTTTTTAAAGTAATTGAGTGTATTTCCAATAATCCTACGATTAGACTTTTTATACCCGGTACTCGAAGAGTATAGGGGTATATTAGATTTGTGGGGATAACGGATGTGTGTAACGCACAGAAGGAAGCGTTTCCGACCCCATAAAGTATATATATATTTGATCAGCATCAATAGCCGAGTCGATATAGCCATGTCGGTCTGTCCGTCCGTCTATCCGTCCGTCCGTCTTCATTTGCGCCTATATCTCAGAGACTATTAAAGCTAGAGCAACCAAATTTTGTATCCAGGCTTCTGTGTTATCACACTACTCCGAATGTATTTCAAAATTTCGCCCCGCCCACTTCCGCCCACACAAAAAACGAAAATCTGTGGCATGCACAATTTTAAAGATACGAGAAAACTAAAAACGCAGAATCATATAGAATAACCATATCTATCAGAGTGTTGAATCTGGATCAGATCATAATATTAATATAGCCACTATGAAGAAAACCATTTCGAAAGTCATCGTTCCCTCTCGCTCTCTCTCACACGCGACCCTGTCGGCTTTGCCTATTCGTCCAAATGAACGCCTAGATCTCAGAGACTATAAGAGCTAGAGCAACCAAACTCTCTATCCTAACTCCTGTGATATCAAACCAGCACGAGTTTATTTCAAAATTTTGCCACGCCCGCTTCCGTCCCCACAAAGGACAAAAATCTGTGGAATCCACAATTTTTAAGATAAGAGAAAACAAAAAACGCAGAATTATGGAAACTATCCGTATCTATCAGATTGCCGAATCTGGATCATATCGGATCATTATTATAGCCAGAAGGAACAAATTAAATTTCAGTGGCTAACAAACGGCAGCCAAGCGATTCCCTCTCTCTCTCGCACACACTTCCATGTCTCTGGTATGTAGTTTTACATGTGTATGTAAAAATGTAGCAGCCGACGTAAAAATCATATGTAAATAAAAATGGAATCAGATAACTTCTAAAATATAAAAATACAGGGTTCGACTTAATTTTTTGGAATTTTCCATTTTGGCCAAAATTTAATTCGTCTCTTTTGTGAACATATAATTAATTAAATAAATCGTAAGCTCATATGTATACATAAATACGTATATACTGACTGAGTACTGGGTATAAAGTAGAGCCGCGGCCATTGCCGCGGCTCACAACGTTCCCTCTCGTTTTTTTTTAAAGTAATTTATTACCATGCCTAATATCACAACATAGTAAAAATAGAATATTTTTTGCTGTAACTTAGTTAGCTACTTTTACAGTAGAGTATGGAAGTTAATTGAAAGGATTTGTACTATCCATGTTTGTAGCGGGGTTAGGGACTTAGTGTCTAAATGCCTATACAGATGATCCTGTCTATCAGGTCGATAGGGTGGATCCGTCGAAGCCGTCGTCGGTGTGATATTTGTAAAGTTTGGGTAATAATTTCCAACATTCCTCCGATTAGACTGTTGTTGTTTTTGCCTATAATATCCTTTGCTCCCCAGTTGGACATAGCATAAGCAAGCACCTGTCGGATTGACAACAGTGCTTGATTTAAGTGAATGTCACTTAAGCTAGGTGGTGGTAATGCTATTTTGTAATTCTCTTTTTTTTTTAATTTGATTTCACTTTTAATGTTGTGCGTGATATCACTCTGCCTCTTTTAATCACTCTATCTCTTAATCGTTGATCTCGGTGTTTGCTTTTTTGTAACACTGTGTTTCAAGTTTTAATTAAATCACTGGTTTTCTGTGTATCTTTTGTTACGTTCATCATTACGTTCATTGTTCATATTTTTATTCACTGAT